>OW026369.1:11357690-14015205 GCA_932273885.2 Leucozona laternaria | reverse complement strand
AAAAGGTGTACATACCTATATAGTCTACTTTCGGACTGAGGAGGAGGACTTTACGAAGGTTTTTTTTATGGTAGATCGTAATTTGACATATTTCAGTAAGAGCTACCTACATATGATACTCGAAATTGTCTAATTAAAATATACATCGAAACAATTGTTGTTGGTATTTTTCAAGTTCATTTTGTGTACTTAAGTGACGAAAAACTAAAAAAAAAACCTTCAACACGAACATGAGCCACGTCAATTTTGTTCATTGTTGCCAAAAGAGTTAACTCCCAAAAGAGTTAACTCCCAAAAGAGTTAACTCCCAATGAACTAATACCCACGAAAAATTGGAACTTGGTTCATTAAAAATTCAATCATTTAAATCAGTCGTATTTTTGTAGAAAACAATATGATTTATTTTCGCAAGAAGTCTTTAATTTTGTTGATTAAAATTTCAGTTACACACAAATCCACTGAACTGTTTTTTATTGAGTAATGTTTGGCAGATTGATCGCAAACAGTATTTTTTTTAAATCATAAGATTTAATAAATTTACCTTTCCATTTTAAATTGAATTTCCGTTTAATAAGAAAAAAGATTAAATAAATATGAGTACACCTACCTTTACCTACCTTTATGTTCCACCGCCCCAAAATAGTTATTACAGAAATATTAACTTTAGACAGCAAATGTAACAATCGAAATTGAATTTGAAATCGGATCTTTATGAGATATTGCAATTTCAATTTAAAGAATAAGAAATTTTCGTCTGTACGCCCAGGGGTGTGGGCGTTTTTTTTCGCCTAGAGCTTTACACCCAGGACAGGAGAGTATCTCATCTGCTACCTTCTGCCTACCAACTTGTGAATTCCTTTTTTTCCACCATTGATTCATTTAAACAAATAAATAATAAATTTCAATGTTTATGCTTCTTGACTTTGCCTAAATCATCAATTCCTGTGCGGCTAGCTGAAAATCAAGCTTTTTAATAATTGTACCAGGAAGCCATAAAAGATGACATTCCACTCTCAATAATCTAAAGAATGTACGAAAACTTATAAAAAACACTTTCACCAGTGAATGGACTCTGAGGGCCTTCAATTTACCGTAAAGTTATTTTAAACCATGTACCAAAAGTTGAATTTCCAATATCAAAAAATAAAGAAATAATTAAAAAAAAAATCTTATTTAATCGTTCTGAGATTCATTCCATTTCAAAAACAATGCGTCTGTCATCAGGCTCCACCCTGCACCTATATATGTAATACATCTACTCTACGAATCCCAACCACAAATTTCTTTATTTTTTTTTTATTAAAATACGATATTTCCACTTCAAATTAATTCATGACGGTTTTAACTTAAACTCTAACTTTCAGTAGCGCGTGGCAAATGTTTGGTTTGCAGACATTTTTCTTTTTCTTCACTCCAAATGAAAACTTTAATGTTGCTTAATCAAATTAAACTACATATTTACAACCGTCTTTTACAATGTTAAGACACACAATCTGCAATTTAATCACACAATATCAAACCACACTCCTTTCAATCCATCAAAAATTATTGCAACAATAAAAATTTAATTCAACTGCTTAAATATTTTATCCAATTCCGTCTGACATCTCAGCCATCTAAAATTCCAATCATCTTCTACTCATTTCGAGTGTCACCCATTTACCTACTGACTTTGTTTGAATAGCAAAGTTTACCATTCCCAAAACTTTATACCTACCCACCTTTGCCGAGAACCCGCATTCACATTTAACCCACAGTTGCCGATTCTAAATTCAGTATCACCTCTCAACGGTAAATTTAAAACCATAAAATCTATCTTTTTTTTTTGTTCACTCGCAAAGTCAAAACTATTTTACTATGCGAACAATAAACCTGTCTAGTTGATTGATGAATCTACTCTCCAAACTCCAACCTTACATTAATGTTTTTACTTCTTCTTTATCGTCATCTCGTAGTTCACCCATGTTCTCCGTCATAAAACGTTTTTAACAAAACGGCAACACTAAAAGACAAATCGAAAACTTTTCAAATTAATTTAAAACAAGCCCGCACCGCGCGTTCTCTTTTTGTCTGTCAAAAATCTCTCTGTTTTGTCAAGGTGATACCATCTCATTCCGCCAGAGGTCGGATTGTGAAGAGAGAAAAAAATTACATTTTACCAACTGCTATAAATCGTCCAGCATTCCCTTATACCTATCGCTCTACCTTTGTCAACTGTCAATTGTCGAATTTGTTGATTACAAAATCAGTCCTCCGAGGATTGCCGTATATTGGTAGGTAAAGAAAGGGCGAGAAGTTTGAAATTCTGTGTCTCCTCCACCCTGCTTCATCCTCTAAACTTATTATCAGTTTCACCATTCACCTTTGGGCCATAAGGGGGGAGGACAAAAAGTTACTCTTACCTATACGACCAAACCTAACGTTGTTCGTTCGTGTTCCATTGAACACCGCACACAGTTGACAGTTGAAAACTTTGACGTATTCACAGAGATGAATCGTTTTTTTTTTTTTGCAGAAGCCCAAGCCGTGACTTTTCTCTACTTTTCTATCCCTCTCACCGTAAAATAGTATCAGAAACGCCAGCAGTACTATTTTGAAAATCCATTTGCTAAACGTAAAACCGTTTAACTTTTGCGATACTTTGTTATTCTTTTTGTATAAAATGTTCACCAAAAATAAAATAAAAAAACCAAGAACGATGAACGATGAAGAGACGATGACTCAAGGATATTATTGAGAGAGAGAAGCATGAAAATGGTCTTTGAATATTGTTCTTCAATTTCTCGAAATAGTTCAAGCCAAGGAAGAAGTTTTCCTTTTCACTTCGATTGTTCGCTCTAGCGCACCAAATCAGCACCGGTCCCATTTAAACTGATTCCATGTGTCTGGATCTGGATGGGTAATGTGATGGAATTTATCCCACACGAAAACTCAGATGGTTACCTACCTGGAATTCTGCTTTTCATTCACTCAAAGGAAAAACGGAAAAGTTAAGTTATAAATCTTTGGTGTGGAAAATGATTTTGTTTAGAATCCTTTCCGGCAGGCAAATGGGGATAAGTTAAAATTTTGTTCTTATTTCGAGAATATAAATGAATATTTAACTGCATAGATACGTACAAACGTACATCATACCTATTTAGTATAGTTAACCAGGGTTGCAAGCTTTGTATTTTTGGATGGTTTTGAAGTAGGTGATAAAGATTCTTAAATAGGCACCATTGTTATTTATGGATGGCTAATGATTTTACATTTGTGTGTAGGTAGATATATGTGAAGGTGTCTGTCATAAAAATATCTTGACTTTTAATAGAAAAACGAATTTATAGCTTCTTACAACTTTTAACTTTAATATAAATGCCTGTTGGCTTAAATTTTAGTTTTGTTCTTACAAACAAATTGCCTCATCGAAATTAGAATAAGTTTTGTCTCTCCCAGACAATGAGACCGTAACGCCGTTTTTCAAATGTTCGACAACCAGATGGAAAAGAAACGGAATGATATAAGAAAAGAGAAAACTACCCTCGTCAAATACCGGCCGCAGCCTAGATATGTAAGTCCGACAATCTAACTGCGAAAACAATTTGTTCCCATGGACCCTGCTTATGTCGTTTTCGAGTGGACGTTCGGAGCTACTCCTTTTTTACTCCTTTTACTCCAAATTTTCCATTTTCAATAGGAATGGAACAGTTCCGAAATCCAAACGAAAACGACATTAGAGTAGTCAGAGAAAATGGCCGAGTTCAACGCACATCTGAATATTCAGAATTCTGAATTTTTGAAGCTCTTGATTGGCCAGCTGTCAGAAGTCATCTGAATTTTCAGAACTTTTTCTGACAGCTGGCCAATCAAGAGCTTCAAAAATTCAGAATTCTGAATATTCAGATGTGCGTTGAACTCGGCCAATATAAAAACTGTAGTGAGCGGTTATGTTTCATATCCGAAATGGTCCATTTTATTGAATTTTTTTTATTTTTGGCTTGTGCGTTGAACGGTGAGGTAGAAAAGAATAAAAATTAAAAATTCGTAGTTGGTCGAGGGTAGGAGCACAAAATGCTTTTTGAATAATTGGTTTGATAATTGCATAGATGCTGAAGCTACATATTCTTTATTTTGCAACTATTTAATTACATATTTAATCTTTAAAGTCAGGGTTCTTGATGCTCACAATAAAATGTGCCAATTCACAGATAGTTCAGAGATGCATATGAGTGAAAATTACAACTGAATACCAAACATTTTTTTTTTCCGAGGTCGATTTACGCACATTCGACAAAAAAAAATTATATTTATACCTCAAAATAATTATTTCCAATTTCTAACCATTTAGTTTATTAAACACATTACGGGTGCTTACGACTAGACAAATAATGTTGGCCTTGGATTTTATACAAAATAATGCACAGAACAGGTTGACAATTGATTTGAAAATTTGATTTTTTTTTTCGCACGGGAACTGCAAACAAGGCTTAAGTCGTCTCTGAGTGTAGGATTTATACTTTTTTAGTTAAAACGCCTGAAGCTATTTAAAAATCCATATCTCCTTTCTATCGCACTAACTATCCATATCTATTTAAAAATCCATATCTCCTTTCTATCGCACTAACTATCCATAAATCCTATATCTACAAAATGCTGTATGATAAAAAAAATATAATTAATATTTTATACGTTTAAATGCGTTTTTAAAAATGGCAGCTGAAGCACAACACTTACAGCCACTATATTTTTTGATTACTCAGAGATGACCCACCTCACAATATTTTGTCTTAATCATTCTTAATTCTTATGCCCGATTTCATAAAACTCTTATGTAAAAACCTATTTAGTGTTAAAATGGTTTTTTTTTTAGGGTTTCTCCAATGGCCGATTTCATAAAGCCCTTTTAACTGTTTAACAGGCTTTTAAATATTTAAATGACGTTTGTTCCATATATAAAATACGTCATTTAAAAATTTAAAAGCCTGTTAAATATTTGTGAAACCGAACACAAGTGTTTTTAATTTTAAAATGTTTTTAAACGTACTTATAAACTAAAAGCTCATTTTCTTCTCTATTGACCGATTTTTTTTCTACATAATAATGCTTTTTCACATGCATTTCGAATGTAAGAGGGAAACAACCTATTTTTACATCCAGGGATGTTAGGCAGATCTAATTTTAACTAAAATTTCCATTTTTTAGATAAGTGAAACTGGAAATATTTAAAGGTCTGATAAAATTTAAGAGGATTTTAGATAAAAGGCCTTTTAGTGTAGTTTTATGAAATCGGGCATTAGTATTCTAAATTTGAACTACTAAGTTTAATTTTTTTATGGTTAAAGGGGAAAATTACCCCTCTAAGAACCTAATAGTTATGGAGGTTTTTTTTATTAAATCGGATTTACAGCCCTATCAACCCACAAAATCAAAAGCCCTTGTTCGGATTTAAGGTATTTTTTTTACAATACTCCGTCTGAATTTGTTTTAAGTGAAAGTCTTATTTACCTGGGCTAGATAGAAAAAAATATATACCAAACTCACCTTAAATTATACTTTAACTAAAAAGCAAAAAAGTGCACATAACTTAATGTTTATTAACATCATCGATTGGCTTTAAACCTCAAGTCATATTTTTAGTAAAATGTTTTTTATTTTTATTAGGTACATACATACATTTATGTCTGTATGTAGGATTTCATAAATTATTTGACGACCAAAAAAATTGAGACATTATTTTTACCACCTAATTTTTATCTCTCAAACAATATAAATAATATATATTATGAATCCATTTTCGGAAATCATCTTTGATGTTATCGCACGTTAACTTACCAAAATTGAATTTTTGGTCGAATAACAATCTGTCAGGTCCAATATATGTGAATTTGGCATCTAAATTCGGTTAAAAATTTAACAATGTGGGTGATGCACGAGTCATTTCTCTAACATCTACGTCGCCACATTGTCTTTCACGTATGAATATGATGCTATACCTACATATGTATGTATAATAATTGTGGGCACAAAATTGGTGAATCAATTTTTTTTTTTCTCGATACAAAAAAGTGATTTCCTGACCAAGCATTTTACGATTTTCGACAATGTTTTTTGTCTGGGAAATGTCTTAACTACTTATTTGGAAGTTTTATCGCAAAAATTGAACAACAAATTTTGGTAACAGATGGCATTTGGTCATTTTCTAATTCAAATATTTTTATTTATAAGAAGTGCTCTTATTTTATGATCCATAAAACCAAGTTGAAAGAGTTGGTATCTTTATTGTTAAATTCCAAAAATAGATAAACAATAAAGATTTGATTTTTTTAAGATTTTTGACGTTACTAATAATGTTTAGCCGTCAACTTAAAATTTATCGTTTATTGTTTATTTTTTTTTTACTGGTTTTTATGAAGGTATTTTAATTATCAACTAAATTTTCAAAATGAATACACTGTCAAGTCCGCTTATTTGGAGTACTGGTTGGTGAAAAAATGTATCAAAATATTTTCATATAAACTATTTCGCTTAACTTAAACAAATATTTGCTATAATAATAACTAGCTGACCCGTCCGGCCTACACAGGTAGACAAACCTAAGCTTCGGATACAAATTACAACAGAAAATATAGATAAATATTTAAGCTACTTTTTGTAAGAGCTAATAGTCCTTGCAGCTAAGCTCTTTAATTTTAATATTACCATGAAATTTTAATTACTTGTTAATAAAAGATAAATAAATAATAAATAATACTTTTTGCAATTGAATACTACTTATTGAGTCTAGAAAGACTTCAGGTTATGAATGGCTAAAGTCGTAAAAATATTGTCATCTAATCATTCCAACCATTATTAATTTCCCAACACAGAAAGCATTTTTGTAATCAAAAACCACTTTTTGTGTTTATCCCATTTTACTCTATTAATATAAAATTTTTGAAAATAACCTTTCCAACGCAAAGAGAATTTTTGAAATCGGAAACCCCCTAAAGCCATCCAATCAAAATAACCTTTCAAGCTGAAAACAAATTTCTTAAATCGGTCATTTTTTTATTTTTACTCCATTTCACCATACAAATAACAAAATTTTGAAAAAGAATACCTCTTAAGTAGTTTCCGTAGGAATACCCTTTCAAACAGTACAAGAATTTTTTAAATCGGATACCTACATTTTTTTAAAATTTACCCCATTTCACCCTACAAATAACAAAATTTGAAAAAGAATATCCCTTAACCCATTTCCTAAAAAAACCTTTAAAATAAAAACGAATTTCTTAAATCGGTAATTTTTTTATTTTTACCCCATTTCACCCTATAAATGTCAATTTAAAAAAAAAATCCTTGAAGCCATTTCCTAAGAATACTTTTCAAAAGCAGGTAGAGTTTTTTTTTAAACAGATACGTCTTCTGCATTTTACCCCATTTCACCCAACAAAATGAATTTCTCCGATATTTTTATAATTATGCTGCTATTCGGGGAGACGAATCCAACAAATCAAAAATCATTAAAATCGGTCCAACCGTTCTTGAGTTATAAGTGTTGTAACTAAAACGACTTTGTTTTATAAACATTAAAGAAGATTTATTAAGTATGAAAATGTAGGTATTTAAAAAAAATTCTATGACAAATGCAGCAGCACGAGACATATGAATAAAACCAAATAAAATAATTTAGTCTCTACTGTTGTACAAGCTGGCGCAAAAGTTTAACACCACTGACGAATTATTCCGTTTTCCTTAGAAGTAAAGTGATTTATACCTTGCTGACGTGTATTTTTATCTTAAGATTGCGGAATAATTGTTTCGATTTTTTTTTGAGGAATAATTCATCGGTGTCGTTCAACTTTTGTGCCGGGTTACAAAAACAATACATTTGTATGTAAACAATAAAGATGTGTTTTTTAAAGATTTTGACGTTACTAATGTGTCTACCCATCAAATTTATGTTTTATGCATTTTAAATATCAAATTTCTTCTCGGAATTAATACAGTGAATCCGTTTATTTTAAAATTGGTTGGTGAAAAAATCGGTAAATCATTTTCTTTACAATTCTCATACTTAGTTTTAGATTTAGTTAATTCAAGCTGGATAAATATCCCTAAAAAACAAAAAAAAAGGTACCTTCAACAAAAGTCACTAAATTTTCATTGCTTTTCAAGTAAAGAAGTCTACTAAAATTCGTTTAGTAGAAAATACCACATGAAAAAAAATTCAAAGTTTCTGTTTCAGTTAAATCGAGTCTACTGTATTCGTTTAAATTCGTAAAGCTAAAGAAGTAATTAGAAGTTTTCGAACGAAAACCAAAAAATTTTGTTCCGATTGCTTTTAAAATGTTTTCAAAAATATTTTAATGGTAATCCCAACAGGAATCAAATTATATTCAGCACTATCACGAATTCCATCGTAATCGAAAACTTGTTACGAAGCCCAAGAAAGAGAATCACAGAATCCATTGTATCAGAAAATTCCATACAAATTGATATTACGAACGGATTCTGTGAAAATCTTTTCCGGTATTCGGAAATATTCCGATTACGATGGAATTGGTGATGGGCTGATTTTATTTAAGAAAATCCAAGCCCAAAATTGAATAAAAATATGTACATAAATTCTTCTCGTAATTTACAGTTGCAAATAATTTATTTTTACAACTCTACATAATTTTTTGAATGCATAAAACATTCTTAAATCATCAGGGAGAAAGAGCCAAAAGCGTTAATTCAAACATAATTACATCTCATTATTTCTCATCTAGTGACATACAAATAATTGCATGTACCTTATGTTTTTTTATTCATTTAATTATTTCTCTTTGAATTAACTCCATTGAGCAGTTTAAACTTTAAACGTCAACCGGAAATAATTAAAAATCAATTTCCGTCCAATTGTCATCACCTTCAGTACTGACTACTATCTTCATGACATATAACTGCATTCGAAAACTGCAAACGCCACTAGCTGGCTGGGCTGCTGCTGCTGCCATTGCCGGTGATCTTAATTGCGATCGATTGATCTCTCAAACACATAAGCACTTGTTTTGGCGTCTGTCTCTTTTTCACTTTGCGTTTGCACTTCATCAAAAGAAATAAAAAAGACAATTATATTGAATCGCAAAATAGACGACAAAACAGAAATACAGAAAAGAAACAACAACAACAACAAAAAACAACACCCCGTTCCGCCTACTCCTGTTTTCAATTTTGTCTCCGAGAGGTGAACTTATAGAAAACGGATTCATGAATGGATGAGTTCCACCGATCACCGCAGACTAAACACGCAAATCACGCCATCTGTAGTACGAGCGGACGACATCGTTGCAGTTCGGTGCTTTTATAACCTGTACGCGGAAAAACCGGGAACGCAATCACAAATCCATTATTGTTCTTGTTGTTGTGTTGTTTTTGTTCATTGTGTAGGAGGAGGAGGTAATTTTGTTGATTTTTGTTTGTTTGTTTTGTGTGTGTTCTTTGAAACTTTTTTGCGCTCAATGAGGGTTTTGCACAAGAACATTTCACTATTTCATTGTGAGACGTGTTCTTTGACGGAAGATACTTTACGCGATTCGTATATTCCATGTTTTTTTGCCGCGTGTCTGTTGTTTGTGTTTTGATTTGTGCATTACAGTCAACTGTCAGTAGGAGTGCGGTTTTGATTGAACTGATTGAATTGCAGATTACCCTAGAGGCACGCAAATGATGAGTTTGTCTTGATGTAATAGGTGACAGATGTACGCATTTTTCAAACAAGTGGGATTGTTCGTTTTGAATGTAAATTGTTTTTTTTTTTTTTTTTGAAAATGCCCGTTAGCAAATAAGGATAAAGTGAATGAAAAACAGTTCGATTGAAAAGATGATTCAATGAATTTATTTTGCATATTTAAAGTGGAAGTACTTTGTGAATAAAATTTGTGTTGAAATGGATTACCAACTGGTGGCAATAATCATGGTAAGTATAAAGACAGCGATTGCATTTTTATGAAATATTAAGCCATATAATTCAACAAACCCAAATACAATATAGTGGTCTACTAATTGGCTGGTTTATTTTTGTAGTGTTTATATAGAATTTGAATCATAAGAACATGGATATAAAGCCAACATTTAGTGAATCTGTTTTTTTTTTTTTCAACTAATAAAAGATTCTGGTAGACGAAACTTAAAATGTGTCTAGTAAAATTCGTGAGTTAACTAAAGACAGATGTCACTGTATAAATAGCACATGTATTGAGATGAAAATTGTATTTATTTCTGCAATTATCTCTAGCACATTTTCAATCCTATTAAATTCATAAAAAAAATTATAAACGGAGAGGCACTTAATTGCTCGAACGGAGTCAAGTGAAATACAAGGAAATTATATGATTCGTTCATAATTAACTGCAGATTGCTTCTTTTTGTTCAGTTTTCATTCAATTTTGGTTTGGTTAAAGTTCTTTCACAGTCCACAATATATCAAAGTGTATCAACACATGACAAACAAAAGTGGGATAGAATTAGGTCCATACGACTACGAAAAGAGATGGAGAGATGCCCAAAATATAAACCAGAGTGAACCGAAAGAAGTGTTTAATATTTATGTATGCACTTCAAAAATATGTGGTCGTTAGATCAATAAACCATCAGAATTTAAAATCCAACCGGAAAATTGAATTTTCTAATCAAGGCAATCAATAGCTGGGATGAGGTATACCTGATCATACGGTCGCCTCGCGGACTAATATTCCTAAACGCAAGCAAATAAAATAAAAAAAATATTTAAACAAAATAATATAATAGTTGTATGAGACACTCGCTTGGCGTTCTGTTCAATAAAGGCTGTTCAATCTCCCAAACTAAAGGGTCCGCCAAATAACTTCTTTTTTTTTGAAAATGGCGCAAAACATCGAGTGTAGCTTCGGCTGTGTGGCACGTAGCGCCGTCCTGCTGTAACCAAACGTTGCCAATATCCTCCTCTTCAATTTTTGTGAACAAAAATTCGTTCAACATGGCCCGATAACGATCGCCATTGACTGTAACGGCTCCTTGCTCATTTTCGAAAAATAGCCCAATTATGCCTCTGGACCAAAATCCGCACCAATCAGTGACTCGTTTTGGGTGTATCGGCTTTTCAATGTATGCGTGCGGGTTTTCTGTGCCCCAAATGAGACAATTTTGCTTGTTTACTACCCGCCAAGATCAAAATGAGCTTCATTTGAAAAGATGATTTTTTTGGCAAAATCGGCATCTTCTCTAAGTCGATCTCATGCCCACTTAGTAAAGCGTATACACAACCATATTCTTTCAGCGGAAGGATAAAACTAATTATCTGTCAAATCAGACTTGAGCTAAGTGTTACCATTCACGAAAAAAGCACTAGTTGGAAAAAAAAACGTTAAATGGCGGACCCTTTATATGGAATTCAGGGTTGCCCTCTTGTGATGATGTTAAATGCATTTTATTCCTAACCCATTAATAAACGTTCTTGCTAATTCTGGGTTTTTTAGCCATAGAATTTTTGGCAACTACTTTGTGTGTTGAAAAGGATTTTTATATTTTGCTTGCAAACTAATCAGTTTCAACATAACCTCAAACACTGAAAAGGGATAGATGGTTTTAGAACCAATCGCATATGTTCATGTATAGTTTTTTTTTTATATTTAATAAATTATTTTATTTTTTTTTTCAATATTTTAAATAATAAAATAAAATAAATAAATAATACATAATAGAAAATAATTAAAATTCAAATGGGCAATGGCGTTGCCGTCTGCCTGATTGACGCGGTTAAAAGCAGCAAAGACAAAAGTTTTTTTGTGGACATATATGCCTTATGTCAATCTTGTCTGAGGAGCTATGTATCAAATTGTGTTTCAACGCTATTCTATATTGTTTATTCACGCCATTTTGATATGTATTTTGACAGTAAGTTAGTGGGGAAAGACTTTTTGTAAACGAAGGTACTAAAATTCGACCTTGATGTTAAATTTTAATATCAAATTATTTTTGGATGGGTCACTAGGGCGTATGTGGAATATTTTGTTGATGTATGAGGTGTACATAATGTTATTTTACTTTTATGGTTGATGAACTTAAAGAAACATTAAATTATTTAACAAATATCATTGTATTTACTCATTCTTTTAATATTATCTATGGGAAGCTTAAACCAGTCAGACAATTTTCATCGAAATTGGCTTCAAACTGAATTCTTTAATAATTTCTAAATTTCTCATATGGCAAACATTGGTTTTGAGTAGAACTAAATATTTAAAATTTTTAGTCAAACTAAACACACTTAGCACCGTCATCATTATGTTAAAATTGACTCAGTATATGTGTGTTTGTGAATCCACATGCATGTACATTGAGCAGAATAGCCTAAACGTGTGAACCGATTTGCTTGAGTAAAGCTCATTTAGAACGGGTAGAGTTTGAGTGTGTTTTTTTTTAAATTTATCAAAGACGGTTCTAACGCATATTTGCTAGGCACCTACCACTGGATGAAATGTAATAACATCTTTAACGAGAATATGTTAAAAAAATTCAAAAGTATACTTACTAAAATAATGAACTTATTTTTGATTTTGTTGACATTGTTTTTCAAAATTTTAACTTCAATATTGTTTGAATTTGAACTCTAATTATAATCACCACATTTCCAAAATTTTAATAAAATCGGTCCAATCATTAAAAAGACGAACAACTTAAAAATAAGACCATTTTCTCAAAAATCGTGGAATGCCTTTCTGTTTGTGAATTTTTTTGCCAAAAACATGAAACACAGTTTTTTTATAATCACTCTGTTCATAATTTCTTGGTACGACGTTAATCTCAAAATCGTTAAAGCTCTGTTTTAAAAAAAAATTTGAGAAACAAAAAAGTTAGGTATACAAACATTAACCCTTTCTTAATGAGAACATACGCAAAGACAAAATAGGCAGACGGCGGACAAAATTACGAAACTTATTTTATGTTTTCTTAAAGTCGTTTATCCGTTTGGATATTGATAAAAAAAAAATGCTATAGAGTGGTAACTCTCATTTGGTCATTCAACTATTCTGCCGTGTAAACTGAAAAAGACTTATCTAACATTTTTTGTTTTTTTGGAGTCAGGGCCAAGTTTGAAATATTCGGGATAGTTTTCAATAACAACTAAAGCTGTAAATCGCTTTTTAAGGGGTATTTTTGCTATTAAAAAATGTCAAAACTAACCCTTAAAATCCTTTAAAAAATTGTAGATACGTCAAAATTAACCCTTAAAAATCCAATAAAAAATTGTAGATACGTCATTTTAAATAACGCGGTAGTATTATATGGGCAGCAGTTTTTGAAAAAAAAAAATATATTTAATATTTTATTGACACCGATGGTCAATAAGTTTATAAAACTGAGTCCTTAAAAGTTTAATTGACTTAATATCTTAATTTCCTTGAACCCGCGCTGCAGCATTTATAATATTTATACCTCTCAATCTTAATACTTTGTCATCACTATAAGATTTTTTTTTTGTGTTTACTGATTCACAATGCTTCATTATTGAACTTTCCCCAAGGTGAGTGCCTCATTACTAGTCCGCCTGACTGTACCTACAACAAAAAGTCACTCATCTCATTATTTCAGCCCACAAATTATGACCATCCATATCGTCATTTACAAAACTGTCAGTACACCCGCCATCCACCCCCCAAACATCGCACTCTTATTCTCTCTAAGCTGAAAGTATATATTGCAGCCCCACAAGTAAAATGACCGTAGTAAAAATTCTTACTAATTTATTGAAATAATATGACACCAACTCTAAATTACGCCCGTTTGCCATTTGTTGTTTGTTCTATTACTGAAAATACATACCAAAACAAGAAATCGATTTAAAAAAAAAAAATTGGAATAAAAATCGCAAAGAGGAAAAAATAAGCACAAAAAGAAAAATCTTGTCTCAATTTTCCAAAAATGGCTAAAATGAGTCTCCCACGCAATATTTGAACAACACACAGCGTGCACCCAACAAGGCTATGGTGCTGTGATGGCTTCGCAAGCGTGGTGCGCGGGAGACTACATTACAGACGCCCGCCACAAATCTGGAGGAGGAGGCTATAGTGTGTTCGCACATAAAGTTAACAACTTGACACCTACGCTGCGAGGCCGTATGGCCATAGTGTTACTGGCTCTCCACACTGCATAAATGCAACACTGTCTCGTCGCTAAGCTGAGGCAATAGAATGGAAGCCCAGGAGACAGACGCACGGGTACACCACCTCCTCCACTATTACCGCTTAATACTTTGATTAATCAAGTGCGGAGCATTATAGAATCTTTGAAGTGGCAATGTGGTGCTGATTGCAACCAGTGGTTTCAATTATCCGGATTAAGTTCTGGGCCCAGATTAATAGTGCGGTTTAGCATTACGCCATAATAACGCAATGCCCAAAGTGCACTTGTGAGCTGATGGAGAATCATCGCGCATATGACTTGATGACTTTTCAAGTTCGATTGCAATGTGATATAATATTGACAAATAGATGAAAATTCTTGGAGCGGATTATCTTCATAAGGAATTGAACTTTTCATTAGTCATGGATGAGGGTGGGTTGATTTATAAAGTTTCGAGTAGATCACGGATAACTGGAAGAAATAAAAAAGCCGTTAAGTAGAATTGACATCTAGAATTACATTGAATTTCATTACATTTGAATAAACCTGATCATAGTGATCACTGAAGTATGCAATATAAAAATAATAACAAACAAATATCAATGTAAACAAAGAAATATGCCCAAAGAAATATCACACGAACTTGCTCTTTAAAATGGCCAAATTCAATGTGGCCAGATATTGCAAATTCATGATAATGGTTATGAATTTATGATATATCAATAGAGAGAAATTGTGAAAAAATTTATTTATTTAAGAAAAATATTTTTTTCTTTGATTTGATTTCTGTTAAAAAAAATATTTGAAACAAAATAAAATTCAATATTGTTTGAACTATTGAAAAGCACCCGATCGAACAATTATAAAAAAAAAATCGATTAAGCTATATGGCTTTGACTCAAAAATAAAGCAATTTTCCCAAAAAGCCCAATTATCGTACTATTTTTGTTATGTTGCCAAAAAGCTGAAACGCACTTTTCTTACAACCATTTTGGCCATTAGAAAAATGTAGTTTAATCAAAGTCACAAGAGTCGTTTTCGAGGAAATTTGAAAAAAAAAATCAAAATTGTTGTATAGGAGCTATACTATTTCTAGATAAGCGTAAACAAAAATTTGAAGTTTCCCGCCAGGCCATCACATAAAAATGCTCTGTACAAAATTAGGTGACTCGTTTAGGCCCTAGCTCAAATAACAGTGGACGCACTGAAGCACATACCGACGGATGGTAAGACGAAACGCACTTTTTTGGACTTCATCGTAGTGTTAATTTTGAAAAAAACTAGATTATTATTTTGCACGAGGTACTTGCCAAAGAGATGAAAACTTAAATTGCGTGTGTAGTTGCAAATCTAAAGAGCGTAAAATTTTGAAGTCGTAAGTTTTTTTAAATACGCTAATTTCGTGTTTATGGCTTAAGCACATTGTGAGCTAAGTTGAGCAAACAACAAACAACTTGCTATCCTTTTTTATACCTATGATTCACAAAGGATGCGAACAAAATCGTGTGTGAGAGATGTTTATTTCTCCTCGTTTAGGTAGGTCTGCAATTGACTTGACTTTTGGTTTTTTTTGAAGCCGAAAATTCATTTTTAAATCACGTTGTTTTTGTAAATAATAATTTTTGAAAAATTAATTTTTAAACTAAATAAAAACGAAAAAAAAAATTTTGAAAAATTAATTTTTTTTTCAAAATTTTACGTTATTAATTTTTTTACTATATGGCAAGTTATGAATTCGTACACAAAATCTAACTCGATATTTTGATCAAACTTGACATTACGATGATAGCGAAGACGAAAAAAGTGGGTCTTCCAAAAACGTCCGTCTGTCTGTCTGTTCGACTACAGCCTGAACGGATGGGTCGATTTTCTTTAAACTTGGTACCTAGCGTTTTTTGGACATTCTCCCCATCCGTTTTTTTTCTCTTTTTTTAGGACCAAAACTAATAGTAGCTGTCATACAAAATTTCTTGGCCAAAATGGAAAAACTTATTTTTCTCAAAATCAGCTGTACAAAATTTTTTTAAGGACTCAATAAATTTAAATAGTTATAAGTTTAGAAAAAACTGTCGCAATATTTTCTTTTTTTGACAACTCTTCTGTCAAATATTTTTTTCTTCTTTAATAAAAAAAATGGTTCCAAAAAATAGTTAATGGTCCCAAAGAAACATTTTTTTTTGTTTTTCGCTTTTCTCAAAATGATTCTGATAAATTTTTTTTATGAGGAATTATTATTGACACTTTTTAAATAATATTGTGTACCAAAATGTTCAAAAAGATATTTGTTGGTTTTTTAAAAAAAAAATATTTTTTTTTTTTTGAACTCAATATTTTAAAAACGACTCCATAGATTTTTATTAAACTTGGTAAATAGCAGTTTTTTAACCTTACCTAGAATATTTTTGACAAAAATTATTCTAATACCCAAAAATTATCGGTGCCTCCCATACAAATGTTTAAAAACCGTTAAGAAAAATATATTTTTTCTCAAAAACGACTTCGACGATTTTGATAAAAATTTTTGTGTGAGTTGAAATTAGTACGATCTACCATTTAAAATTTTTAAATTTTATATTTAACGTTTATTAACAGAACCTCTCATGGAACGGTTTCTTTCGACTCTCTCAAAATCTGATCAACCAAATAAAACTAGATTTTTATGAAGAAACTTGTAACAATAATATAAATAAAAGTGGGTATCAAAATTTTCTAAACAATGATTTTTGGATTTTTGAAAAAAAAATCGAAATTAGTTATTGAAAATTCGATATTTCTAAAACGGGTAGTATATTTTTTGTGAAGTTTAATTTTTAACTCAACATTAATAAATACTTAAAATTGGCGTACCATTTTTTTTTCCCGAAAATGTTAAACAAATTTTATATATACAAAAATTAATTATTGATTTAAGACTTGGTTTATCGCGGTTCTGAGACATTTTTCAAAAAGACACTTTTCGGACTTATCACGATTTTTTTTTTTTTTTTTTTTTTTTTGATCATAGTGATCGACTACCCGACGTTTCGACAGGGTTACACTTGTCGTGGTCACGGGTTTACTGAAAAAATTAATTATTTTAAAAACCACTCCTACGATTTTCAAAATTTTTTTTCTCATAGATTAAGATTTATATATGAAATCAGATGGTGTACACCGCGTTGGGTTAAAACAAATTCAAAGTATTTTAATCAATTTCTTTCTAATTTTAAATAATATAATTTCCTTTAATGCATATTGCATATGTGCAACACTGGGCTATATTGTTAATTTTTGTATACTCACATAATACGACCTGCAACTAAACTAATTTTTGGCAAATGGATAAAATATAGACTCCCATAGATAATTTATTTCAGACTATAGAACCACAAGAGCATAAGTTCGTGCGACCCAGTCGTGCATATTTCTTAATACAAATATTAAAAACCAAATGTCTAAATGTCTTCTAGTTCTTGAGAATAAAGGGGGCAACTTTAAGGCTTATTAATTATTACTGATTTGAGGCGTAAGAGTTTTGTTTATCTTTTCGACACATGGCAGCACGTTGTAAATCAAAAATAAGGGTCCTAACTACACGATACTTACATACGAGTTTTTAAAATGCAAGCGCAATTCGGGCACATTGCTGCAAAATCTTTTGTCAGGGAATCGAAAAATGTTAGTGCTGCGAAGAAGGTGTTTTGAAAAAGTCTTTTTCGACACCGATGATTCAAACAATAAATATTTTTTTAGAAAAGAATGAAATCTAAACTTTGTGCCAAGACCTAGCTTCAAACTATAATTTTATTAAATTTATATTCTAAACACGATCTTCGAGCTCGCAAGTCAACCTTCCTAAGATCTCACCTTTGTCATATGCAACTTCTCATAGAAAAGCTATCACCCATCAGAATTAGAGATGAGGGTGTATTCTTTTATTTGAATAGATCGGCACATATCAATCCGACAATTCAGCTTGAAAGTTTTAAATTTTATGCCTTAATTTGAAATTTCATACTATGTATGTATGTATATGGCTTTTACTCCATAAAAAGTTATCCTTAAAATAACAAACAAAAAAAATACTTGAATGTGTTGTGTTATTAGAGCTTTGCTGTATAATGATGTGAAATGAAACCACAAACCATTTATGGACACTTCTGCAGCTATACATGTACATATATTATTACCTTTTGTTACATCTCTTTTAGTTCAACTCTCATAAAATTCCAATTTCCCTGTACGAATTTAGCATTTTCCTAACCAATGGTCAATGGATTATAGCTGATTCTGCGTAATCCACCCAATTGAACTCGCAAATCCAAAACTCAGCCTCCTTCTCACAATCGAATCGAAAAGGACTTTCATTTCACCAATTTTGGAATCACCTCTCACATACATACATACATACATATATACCAATTTAATCCCACAAATGAACATGAAAATGAATTAATCGCTTTTGCGTAGGCCTTCTTACAATCGACGTCTATGTAAGGCAACCCGCGCACGAATTTGGCAAACAAAACTTTTGAACAAAAAACAAAACTAACAGAATTTAAATAGAAAAACAAAAAATCAATAACAAAAATGCCTAAAAGCCTAAACGCAAACCTCCTTTATAATTCCATATCTGCATTAGCGTGAGTACAGAGTAACTAAATTATACCCCTCATCGCTGTTGCTGGTGCATTTCATAAGAATTGAAATTATATTTTGACCATAAAACTCGACGACAACACCATCGTCGTCGTTATCGTCATCATAGAAGACAACAACAACAAAAACACCAGTACACTTTGAGCCAAGAGAATTGCAAAAATTAAGTCGTCGCAGTCGTATATGTTAGCTTAGAGTTTTGCTTACCCTTTCTCTGGTGGATTTGGTTAAAAGATTCCGTCTAAAAATTCCGCCCAAACACCTTCGCGCCATAATCCATATTTGGCTGGAAAGCATTTAATCTCTGCAAATAGTTGGGTTCCGTTTTGTTGCTGGAGCTATGAGGCTAGATCCCCCATTGTAGTCGGGAAGGTCAAGTTGCAATTTTTTTTTTTTTAAATAAAGAAATTACTGAAAGCTGCATTGAAATTAAAACAAATAAAATAAATATTAATACAAATTTGGGACTTCTAAAATTTTTCCTTAAATATTTTCAAAATTAAATAGATATGGCTTATGGTTCAAGGTTTTTGGCTGAAACTTTGATTCTAAAATTTTATGTTCTAACATTTTGTGTATCTAAAATTTTCTTCATTGAAAATTCTATGTTTCCAAATGCTTTTAAGCCGTATTCCAAACATTTATAATTCCATAATTTGGAATTTTAGATTCACTATTATAATGAATCTTAATCACAGCCCGTTTCTGTACGAGATTGTTTTAATTTTCCATTCGAATTCTATATTCTATATCCTCACGTTTTCGAATTTTCGCTGTTCCGGATTCCGTATTTGAAAACGTTTTGCGGATTCGGCAAAACGAAGGGATCTACAATCCGCCAAATTGACGTTTTAAATTCGGTTATCCTTTTGTTGACGGATTACAATTTCGTTTTTGACAGGTCTTGCATACATAACCCCTGATTTCGAAAATGTTTTGTTGATCAAGTTGGTTAAACTTAAAAGTAAAGCCGACTGGAAATCAGAACAATCGTTTGTAATCCGCACGGATTCAATTTTCGTTTCCGTTTTCAAATTCGACCGAATATCAGAACAGCGGTAATATTTCTGTTTGATATGACATTTCGAATTTCAAAATTTAGTTACTAAAAATTCTCTTCCCAAAATGCAATAAAGTGAAAATTCTGTTCGCAGTTTTATTCATTTAAAATTCTATTTTCAAGTATTGTACACCCTTAACAGAATTTTAAAATTTTTTTGGAAAAAAAAAAACTTTGCAAAAACGATTGATAACTTTCAAAAATGAAACTAAAGCTCCTTAACTATAGCCTGATTAACTTTAGGGTAAGACGCATCGAAGGAGCCAAAAGTCTTCATCTTTCTCTTGAAATGGTTTACGTTTCTGTCAATGGATGGCATTTTCGGTTATACGGAATCGAATTATTGGTGGGACGTTAGAGTGGAAGTGCAACAGCTGAGTAAGTATAGACATAGGCATAGGCATATGTGTATTCCCTTATTGGGATTATTTGTGACTTCACAAAAACTAACGAGAAAAGTTGGAGCTCGTATCCAGCACTATACGCACTCACAATGCGTAATCGTGTTGTGTTTCAAATGAGTGCTACGTCTACTTCCACCAACGCGCCGAAGTACCAGAACTCTTGCAGTGTTTACCATATATGGAATTTTTTTGCAAATAGAATCTTGTATAGGTATAGAGTTAGTTGGATCGGATCATGATTGTTACGACTTGAAAAAAACATTTATGAATAGAATAGGTCCAAAGTTGGTTTTAAGAAGTAGGTGATGAAGTTATAATGCCTGAGCAGATAATAATAATCGTTGAAAGAATAGGAGCATAAAATTTTAAGTGAGGAAATAAGGAAACGTTAGACAAATATAATTATAAATATATTGCGATTCATTCTCCTTACACTTGTGACTTTCTCTATAAAGTAAATATTGGTTTCATGTAAAAAAAATTTGTTGAGGTCATAGGTCTGTTACTCTATGCGTACAATTTGAGCTAGAGCCTAAAAGGGTGGACTGATTTGCTTGAAATTTGAAACACATTCGTGTGTTAAATATTTCATAATAAATTTGAAGAATAATTTTGAAAACCAACTTATTGACAGACCGAAACGAATGGTACAACGAAAAACACTTTTAACTTGTAAGAATAGGTGGGATAAGTAATGGATTCGTAAAAAAAAAAAACTCGAGAGCTCGAGATTTGAATGAAACCTGACGTTATAATGATAGAAAACTTGAAAAGTCGCTGTTCCACAACTAACAGCCTAGACCCCTAAAGCGATTTTCATCGAACTTGGTTTTTAGGTGATTCCCTAGAGGGAGATTGATTTTGTTTAGCTCTTAAAATAAAGATATTTGGGGGATGGTAACTTTTTTTTTATCAGCGCGCACTTAAGGGATTTTGACTACCCTTAAAATGTTTTAACACACTGCGAGCGTTAGGAAAATAGGGAAGGATTGAATAGGAGATACCGATGCACATTGGTTTTGAATTTCTGATTATCAAAATGGGAGGTAAAAATAGAGCCAGGCAAAGCATTCCACGTTCTTGTAGTGCGGCTAAAGAATGAATCTCTATACTTGACGGTACTTCCGAAATTGGGCTCAAGGGTAAACTGATGAGCATTCGTAAAAGCGCGAGTTTTACGGTTGAATTGTTTTAGGGGAGGAATGCAGCTGGCTATTTCACTAGAACACTGTTTGTGGAAGTAGCGATAAAATAGAGAGAGACATGAAACATTACGGCGGTGTTCCAGAGTTGTAATTGTTTCTGTTATACTTATATCACTTATCATTTTTAAAGCTCTTTTTTTAATTCTATCCAAGAGATTCAGATGAGTTGAAGGAGCACCTGCCCAGATGTGAGACATAATATGCTTGATACTGCACTGACTTAAAAAAAAAAAACAATTAATTTAGTGAGGCGACGGCTCCTGGAAGGCCAGGGCCTAGTGATTTACGTCTTTTAGCAATTCCTGTATGCGTGTTGATTGTTTGCAGGAATGGAGAAGACCTACAATTTTCTGCCAAATCCAAAGATCTATAAGGTGAGCGGCGCATATTCGTGACAATGTATACTCTTGGAGGATTTGTCACTTCCTCACTAGGTAGTAGCCGATTTTTGTGGACGAGGCTGGGAATCGAACCCAGACCATTCCTATGCATTAACCATTACGCCACCACCGCTCGGATACAACCGGCACTGATGGCTTTTTAAAATTCCTATTCAAACACCGAGAAGAAGCTGTTTTTTATAAAATTAATTTTTAATAACACTTTTCTTGTTTTTATTCAAGAAATCCGACGACATTTTTCACTTGAACGATTTTGTTACTCATATCTTTCTCTAATAAAGGGTCCGCCAAATAACTTTTTTTTTTTGAAAATGGCGCAAAACATCGAGTGTAGCTTCGGCTGTGTGGCACGTAGCGCCGTCCTGTTGAAACCAAATGTTGCCAATATCCTCCTCTTCAATTTTTGTGAACAAAAATTCGTTCAACATGGCCCGATAACGATCGCCATTGACTGTAACGGCCACTCCTTGCTCATTTTCGAAAAATGGCCCAATTATGCCTCTGGACCAAAATCCGCACCAAACAGTGACTCGTTTTGGGTGTATCGGCTTTTCAATGTATGCGTGCGGGTTTCCTGTGCCCCAAATGCGAAAATTTTGCTTGTTTACCACCCGCCAAGATCAAAATGAGCTTCATCTGAAAAGATGATTTCTTTTGGCAAAATCGTCATCTTCTCTAAGTCGATCGCAGGCCCACTTAGCGAAGCGTATACACAACCATATTCGTTCAGCGGAAGGATAAAACTAATTATCTGTCAAATCAGACTTGAGCTAAGTGTTACCATTCACGAAATAAGCACTAGTTGAAAAAAAAAACGTTAGATGGTGGACCCTTTATAAGGTATACTTACATGTTTTTGATTTATAAAATCATCAAAATTCTATAAAAGCAACTTCGTGCGACAAGGATATATTTACAATATATATGTATACTATTCATATCTCTTTATCATTTTATTTTTTTTTGTTATTGTTGATTTATTTAGTTTTTTTGCTAAAGCATTTGTCCATTTTCAGAAACTACTCTTGATCATAACGCTGTGACTTTACTCATGAATTTAGTGACAGCAAATGTGGGTGATGACGAATCGTCGTCGCCACATTGTCTTGAAAATCAAGACTCAGCATGATGCGTGGGCTTAAATAAATTCAACAAAATCGGAAGATCAGTCAAAATAAAATAAAATTTTTGAACAAAATAAATATTAAATCGGTAAAAGTTTCCATGTTGTATGTTTGTATATACATGTTACACACATCACTATGCAAATATTCTAATTTAATGGTCTCTAAAGCAAAAATCAATTAGTTAAGTGGTTTATGGTTATTCCAAAAAGTTTAATGTGTTTTACTACCATATTTTATGTTATAGATTTATGTTTTTTTGCAGGCTATAAATTATTTCACTATTTATTTCAAATGTATGTACATATAAGAGTATATAAATAGTCAATTTGCCAAATATACTTAATAAAAATAATAAAAAAGATTATTAATTTGTTTAACCTTTTATAAAATATATATTTGAAAATTGAAATTTATATTTGCAGAAGTTTTATACGCATTTTATTAATGATAGGATGATTAATCTACGTTCATAGATAATAAAAAGCAAATGCGCCTTAACTTTCACTTGGGCGCCAGTTCATATACCTCCCCACCGTACGTCTTATGGCTCTAATGAACCAATCTCCCGTATGCTGCGGAGTGTTAACTTATACGCAAGCAACTTCGATTTTAATCTCAGCACCCCTTGTCTAAAACTCCGTCTCCTGAATCATCCTCCTCACTAACCACAAAACGTAGCTATAAGTTTCATAGTTCTTAAGCTAGATTAAGCATTAGCTTGTTATAAAGCCGAATAAATGGGGGTACTGCCCCCACCAAAATTAAAAATCAACGAATACATGTGGTAGTTTTTGTTTTCATTAATTGGTTATATTCCAATTTTTCATGCACCAGTAGTTAGATTTGGCAGCACTTTTCGCTGAACTACTGAAGAGTTTTGTTTAAAAAAATTTTTCCTGTAATTCCCGAATTAAAATAATAACCCAACCGTCGTATTTTCGTATTTGTCGTTCATTTTGTTCTCAAAAAATATTATTTTACTCTGACTAGTTTACTGGGTCAAGTTAAAATAATCTACATATGTACATATATGTCTACCTAGGTGTCAGTCAGTAAAATTAATAAAATGCCACCAACATAAACTGACAAGCTATCCAAAACCACTGACAGCTTGTCAATTTCAATTTAGATTTCCCTATTTTCCGCTATATTAGGTACCATAACAGAAATACACGACACAACCACCGAAAAAGACTCCAAAAATACACTTCAAATCAAAAGTCGCACGATCATCTTCCATATGCCCTGCACAGTGAAAAAAATGAAAATAAAAAAAAAAAAAAAAAAAAAACGAAAAAAAAAATTAGAGCACACTCACGCAGAAACGTTTTTGAAAATATGTATATACAAAATCATCATCATCAGCACCAGCCAAACATTTATGTAGGTATTGAAAACCACTACTGCTGCCAAAGGTAGCAATGCGAAATTAAAGCCGCATTCTGCCATCTACCAAATTTAGGCAACTTACTCATATTTCTTCGAAAACTTGCGTTCCAAATTAAGAACTTTTCTCTCATTTAAACATTTAGCTCGTGATCGCGGAGCGATTTTTCGTCGACCAACGACACGATGTTCGTCGTAATATAGGTATAAGTTGTTTGGGCTATAGAAGTAAACGCCAAGAATAAAAACACCTACCAAAGCAAGAAGAAAATAAAGTGAAGTCATTTGTCAGACATACAATGTTCTTGATATGAGTGAAATCCCTCTTTCCAACAAAAATAAAAAGAAGAAAATTCACACGAAAAATCGCTGTCATTTTGTTTCGAGAAGAGATTTTGCTTTCAGATCTCATTATTTACACATCAAATGGAACAGGGTGGCCAGCACTATAGATTTAGTGATTTTGACATGCAAGATTTGTATTCGTATTACGGTAAAAGAGAAGATGACAAAAGTGGGACCCGTAATGTGTTTTGTGTCTGTGTGGATTTGTGTACTGTATGTCCGTATGTCTGCCTGCACGACGTTCTTCAAACTTGTAACTTAAAATTTTTAGGTGGTAAATAATATTAGGAGAGCATTGAGTATTTAAAAAATATAATCAGCCTTATTGTGAATTTCACCCGAAAAATTTTGTACCTAAAAATGTTTTCTTCGCCCGGAATATTAAAAGCTATTGTGAGTTTCGCCCGAAATGAATGTTCACAACAAGGGGAAACTCACAATGAGCGAAAAGTGAAATGTCAAATTTTCCGGATGGAAAAACTCCCAATAAGGCTGAATAACTTAAAAACTTACAATTTTGAACAAAATTTAAAAAAAAATCTAAATTTTAAGTTTAAAAATTATTTTTTCCAAATATATTGATTAAAAAAAACGTAATTATAAAAAAAAATCAAAGAATGGATTTTTTTTTCGCATCTTATGTGAAGCACGCCCTATTTACAAAACATATTTTTTGAGAAAACCGCACTTACGATATTTTCTATAACTTATTATTTATGTATGCTTTATAAAATCAAATTCTTAAAATTCTAAGCATATTGAACCACTAGAGAAAATTTGTACTATTTTTTCATCCTGTTTTTTTTTTTGTTGTTGAAAAATATCTATGAATTTACACTGGCAACCCCAACTAGTAATCTATGAATCAACGCACGAAGAACTAATTGATATAGTTAAATAATGCGTCATCGTTTATGAAAAAAAGCAAAACAAAAATGATACCAAATTGTGTGTTGACTTCAACAAGTGGCCAAAACCGAATCTTATTTTTTCTTGTAGTGGTGGTTATTTTTGGCCAATCGAGGAAGGAATATCGGTGTGTTATTTTTGTTTGATTGTTTTATTTATTTTTTAAAAATATTTTTATGTATTTCGAGTGTTTAAGATAACAAGACAAAAAAAAATATCTATTAAAGTATTTTGGTATTTTATAGAGAAAAAGATACATATTTTATTTAAAAAATTTAATTTGCCTTTTTTTCTTAAATTTTCATTAAATAAATATTAGGGGTTTTCATGTAACTTATGTAGGTGTTTTTTGTTTTCTGCATTTTGTATCTTTAGAATCATTTATGGAAAAACTACACAACATAACGAGACTAAGATGATTACAATAAAACGAAGGGATAAATCCAACGATTGGATTATTGCATTTTCTTTCGGAATCAGTTTTTTTTTCAAATTTTCAGTTTAAAAATAGTTTTTCAAAAACTGTTCACAAAAACAACTTTTTTAAAAAATAAAATAAAAGAAGAGATATCTGGCTTTACAAAAAGGTATAGCATGGCATTGCGAGTGTAACCGTTGTTTTTTAAATAATTTGTTTTTCTGTTTCAAGTAATTTTTTTATAAAATTTACCCTCCTGGCTTAACTGGGGGAAATAGACCAACCTACATGCTTTAGCTTTTTGTCACACCTTATGCAAATCACCCTTTATATAAAAGTTATTAACATTTTTTTTAATTGAAAAATTCCATTCCTCATTTTTGGTTCAGAAATTTTTGTTATGTCAAACCAAATATCAAACGGATGAATTTTTCAATGAATTGTTGACTTTATTATAGCTATATTCATCCAATATAAGATTTTGAAAGCACTTTTTCTTAACTAAGCGGAATTGCTGTTGTATTTTACACGGCCATTATTTTTTTAGCGAATATACATGAATGCACAAAAAAACACTCTCATGTTAATAAATACATTTAAATTTTCTCTCAGCGACCAATTGTGAAAAAAAGTAACGTAATAAAATGTACCTAAATAATAAAATAAAAATATGTGTTCTTCATCATTCAATTTCAGATCTTCCGGTTAAATGTTATTTATAAATATTTTGCCATAAACGATGTTCTTGCCATATTTGGTATAAAAATCAGCAAAAAGATGGCCTTCTTTTCACTAAATCCGAGTGAAACTCTAGGCGGTTGTTCGGTATTTTAGTCTTGACGAAATTCTCTTTCAGAACGAAAATAACTTTTACAAAAAACTTAAATACAAAAAGAAACTGGCGCACAAGTCTTGCATTTTTTGTTTTGTTTTGAAACACACTATGCTGATAAGATTGTAAGATAGTATCCAGCCAAGCGTACCGGCCGCCTTACAGATGCGTTAGGCGGCATGCCTATTTCCACTTTCTAACTTATGTCGTCATCGGTGATCTGGCAAAATACATTTCTTTCTATTTTTATACTTCCCTCTCGTTCTCACCCTACACACGTAATAATTGAATATGATATTTTAGAGGGTCTAGAAATAAACCTAAAAAGATCACAAAGCCTTCTGTGTATTTACGGCCTCGTGTATGCTCAACAAAATCTAAAAATCATCTCCCATTGGACATCGGATGCCTTGCTAGCCAAATCACCATTGTGGTTTTTGGGTGTAAATAGAATGTTAGAAACGCTTCGCTCACACTTTTCGAAAATACGCTCCCTATTGTAGTGTGTATTTTTTTTTATTTTGAGCTTTTGCCTTTTGGACGTTGCAAACGATACGACCGACGGCGAAGGACGGTTCTGTAGAAAATACAACCTGATGAGACACGACAACAGATGAGAAAGAAGAGTGAAGACATACTCAACGGGACGACCGTCATCAATAGACGACGTCCATCTAAGGTGGATATATTTTCGGAACGGTCTTAGTTGCGTTTTGGATGTCAACGCGTACGGGCGGAAATTAAAAAAAAAAGAATACAACCGGACGTTGTCGTTAAAAAGAAAAATAAATTTAAAAAAAAAAGGAACATTACCTTTGAATACCTGAATCCTCAAAATACTCAAGTGTTTACAAACAACGGTCACGTGCCTTGCATTTCAAAAATCATTCACCGTGGTTATCTACAACAATAATATATAAACAATAAATACGAAATTAAAATATTTACGTATAAAAAAAAAATAAATAGAAATAGAAATTCAAAACTTTTGGTTCGGTTTGGTTTGGTTTTGGTCAGTTTTCATTTTGCCGAAAAAGGAAATATCCGCACACAAAAAACAACACTAATACGACTTTATCACGGCAAAAACAAACCGGGAATCGAATTTCAAAAGAGAGGAAGTTCCCTTATATTCGTAATTTGCAGCAACTCTAACGCTTCCGGAATTTAAAAATATAAAATGGATACGTGTTGTTTTTCGTGAAGTTTTTTTTTGTTTTATGAACTATATTGTGAACTGCATTTAATTATAATGTTACCGGAGTTTTTATTCAACGGTAATTATTCAAAGTTTATTTTATCAACAAGTATTTTATAGAGTTCTGTATGTGATTTAAGAGAGTATTTATTTATTTTGGAAGAGATCAATGAGATTACTCTTAAAATTTCTGTGAAAGTTTCATTGAGATTTTTATTATTCTTTTTTCTTGTGATTCAATCCGCATTGCATGTAAGGTGTCATGTAAAATCTATGTTTGATTTGAAGTCAATAAAGCTACATATTATAAAATATCTTATGCGATTATTTTTGCAGAATTTAAGTGAAATGTTGTTAATGTTTTTCATCTAACTATTAATAAATTCGCCTGTTAAACAATGATGCGAAATAAAGGAAATAAAGGGTTTCCGGACGACGTGTGCATGTCCACCGTTCAATAATGAAACAAAATATCATGAAAACTTACCTTACTTACCAACCTTCAATTTCGTATAAGAGCTTGTAAAAAGGCACCTATAATAGGCTGCGATTCCATCCGCGATCCATATTTAGTGATAGTGTAAAAGGCACCAAGTTCCAGCTTCTCTTAGATCACTGGAAATTTTTCTATTTTATTTAATACCCACCAGAACTTGAGCATATATTTGCTTTGTCTTTTTTAGATATAGGAACAATTTAGTTCAAAAAAACTATTTTATTGATCATAGTACTTTCTCATTAGAAGCATATTATGGCAGTGAATTATAATAGCAAACATTTTTCAAATATTATTTTTTGTTTTCTTTCAGTGGGCAATAGCATGCAGGACATATCGCGTGACGAAATCAACCTCCTAACCGGAAACGGATCTACATGCGATAAAGATATGTGCTCATCTGTGATACGATCCTCTGTCATATCACCATTGCCATTAAAATCACCCAACATCCAGGCTGTTCCTGAAGTTGCCTTGGTACATCCCATTAAATTGGAAGAGGACAGCAGCGATTTATATCAAACCCCTTGGCATCACATCAGCAATCAACCCCTTGAAATGGGCTCCAGTAAATTGCTTCTACAGGGATCCGATGATCCATTGATATCCCGAGGTGCCAATACAGTTGATGATGATCATACGTCTGACTTCAATTCTATAATCTCTGCAGTTCCAGTCAAGACTATGAGTTCTTCAAAGAGTCAACTAAAAGCCAAACTCCAGAGTGCAGCAAAAAGACAATCCGCGCCCAAGACTAAACCTAAAGGTGCTATTAAGTTGAGGTTTCACCATCAGGCCTTGCCGGCGGAATACTTAAGCCATTATGAAGCAACTCAAGGTCAGCACATACCGAAAATGCCTCATCCTGCAAAAGATCTCCCACCAAAGCTCATAGCAGAAAAGTCACCGACAAAGAGCTCACATGAAAATGTTCGCAATTGGTTGCAAAAGATTGCTGAAATGCAACGGCAAACAGCAGCAAAAGAAGTTAAGGATGATTCTTGTGGTGAAGAGATTACAAGCTTCGAGCCACCTCTTCCCGAAATAGATTTGAATGCCAACATTCAAAAACCTCATAAGAGAGTTGTTAAGTATTCAGACCTGCCTTACATGGGTGAGATGACTCTAGACAATTCAAAGCCACGTCGTGGACGTAAACCCAAGAAAGCCGATATTTGCCATTTAATCTATAAAAACTACGGTACCATTCTTCCTGGAACTCCACGGGCTGCCATAGATGGAAAACTAGTAAGTGAATGCAATGCAGCACTCAAGTTGGATGAACCATTGAATCTCTGCTTGCGGGATCATGCAGATTCATTATCTGCCTCTAGCAACGATGAGGAAGAATCCGAAACGAAAACCAACTCAAACTGCCCCACGCCAATTGCAACACCATTAGATTCAGTTACAGATTCTTTGCTCGCCGCAAACTTAAAAATGTCGCTACCAACAGTTAGAGCAAAACCTTCTACAACAGATCAGCCTGGTTGGACGAATCTAAGTCCTAATTCAAATATTCTACTGCACCCAATGAGTCTGTACTACCAAAAGCTTATCGAGTCAGGAAGCTTTGCTGGGGGAAATCTAGAAACTATAAATTGCAACAATCAACTTGCCCTAAAAATTCCACTACGGAATACAAATCTCTTGCCCCTCCCAAAGATCGAAAGACCTTCTTCAACTACAGAATATCCCGAACAACTTCCAACACCGAGTTCGGTGAAGTCAGAAAACTCAACTGCCACATCTGTCAGCCAGGCTACAAACCATCCCCCACAAAAACGTAAGCGCTCCGCAATATTTATTCCCCCGATGCCAGCGGAAAACAACTCAAATCCTGCCACAGAAGTAAGCATTTGCAAATTTAAGTTCACAGGCGGACCCAATCCTTCTCTGCAAGAGAAAAAAATGCTTTCAGTAGATTCAGATGGAAACTACCGCTACTACAGTGGAACGGGGGATAAATCAATGCGAAGCTATGAATACTTCCCACGAGAAAGCCTTCAACAATCTGGAGCAGTCCCTGGAATGAACTGTGCTGGAGTCTTTCTAAATGCCACCGGCGAAAAGATAGCAATGGATGTCCCTCCACCCTCAGCTGGTCTGAGTAATGAACTCCTTCAGATTCCAGACTCTCCCACTAGTAGTATTCTCCTGCCATCGGTCTCAGTTGCAACTTCAACCAGATCATCACCGTCCCCATTTCATTCACCGGGCCACTTGAAAAACCCAGAGAACAATAATTCTCATCACCATCACCAATTTCCTCACAGTACCAACAAAAAGAAGAAATCCCGACGAGCTGTGCAACGGGAGAAGCTAGAAAAGACATTCAAAGAAAAAGGCTTTCTGATACAGACTCAACAACTAGAATCAGCAGAGGGTGCCACATATTGTAAATTTAGACAACTTAAGAAATTTACACGATACTTGTTCCGCAACTGGAAGGATTACCTTCCACCGGGAGAACTACAACATCCCAATGCAGCTGCAGTGGCTGCGGCTGCCGCTGCAGCAGCTATTAGCAATCATCATCAACGCACACCTCCACCGCCACCACCTGCATCATCAGTTATTGGCAGTATTTTAGCAGAAAGCTATACGAATCATCAGCGGAGTAAAGACACTCATGAACTGCATGGTATTCAGAATCTGTAAGCAATTGCAAAATTGCGTATCGCCTAATTTATATTTAAAAATAAGCAATTAATATACAATCCGAATTACTGTCAATTTAGAGGTTTAGATACAGGGAATGAGGTTGGATTTTCAGTTCCTTAAATTGTTCTGCCAAATTTGTTGTAGGTTAATTTAATGAGATCCTTTTCTTTTATACATTTGAATATGCCGAAGTACATATTAGGCAGCCTTATCTATTAAATCAACCTCTAAACAGGATGTGAACAAAAGTGCAAGACTTTTGACATGACCAAGAAACCATCAATATGAACAAATCACAAAGTTCAAGTCGCAATTCAAAACTAACTTAAGATTAAAATACAAGACTAACTAAATAATTTTTAAAAATGAACATCGACTGATTTTCAAATAACACAAAGCAACAAAAGTAAAACTGCCAAAGATATTATTAGATTTTTCCTTATTTTTGTTTGTAAATACATTTATATTTATTGTTAAATGTTTATTCTTTCAAAATGTACTTACACTTTAATGAAAATATGAACAGAAAATTATAAATTGAAAAGCAAATAAAACTCATCTAGTCTATGGTCAAAAAATATACCATATTATTTTAAAACAAAAAAAGGATATTTTTTATTGTTAAATTATATTTTCAGACACAAACAGTAATAAATTATGAAAAAAAATGTTATAACGTTTATAATATAAGTCATAAATATATTTTTGCATTTTTTTTATTTAAAAGTCTCGTCCACGGTCTCAGATTATATTTTTTTGTTAATAATTTATAATAAATTTAAAAGAAAAAATCTTTAAAACAAAAAAGATTGGTAATTAATATTTATTTGTTTTAGGAAATGTTTCTCTAAATGCCGTGCTGCTAATTTGTTTTAATTATAAGATTGTTAATTTTGTTTTCATTCTATATAAGATATTATATTTTGTTTAAATCTAATACTGCTTCTTTATTGTAAACTTAATTAAATAATTGTTGTTATCGAATTTTATTGTTTATTTATATTTCTTTAATTTAAAATGAAAAACAATTAATAATATGTTAATCAAATAAATATATTTTTATACATAGAAAAATAACGAATTGTTATTTATTTTTTATTGTTTAATTCCATTACATATTTCAAAAATTAGTATCAATATACTAACTGTGTATTTTTATGGGCTAATAGGATTGATTCAGTTCTTTTGTGAGAACATTTGTTTAGTGAATATTCAGCAAAACCAAAAGATTAAGAGTACCCTTTTTTACACCCTGCGCATTCTTCATTGAGGGACTCTTTTTTAATAAACTCTTTATCTAATATCTCGAATTTAAAAATAAAGATAACACAACAAATGTCAATGTGTGAATGTGCCATAATTATTGCAAATTGCTTCAAATGTCTGCATACAAATTTTAAACGAGTTGCTGTTGCCTCAAGTTGAGCATTGTTGGTTTCAGCAGGACGGATAAACCGCTCGCACAGCTCGGGCAACGATGGAGATTTTGAAAATGGATTGATATCTGCCTGTAGCATTCAGTAAAGGAAACAGGCAAGTTATTCTATCCAGTATAAAGCTTCTTGTAAAGAGAAAAGGAAAATTTTATTACCATGGAACACAGGCTCCATTTTTTACGAACCCAAAACCACTCTAATAGTACTATACTATATAGCAAGAAAATAATGATAGATTGAAAAAATCTTTATTTAAAAAAAAAAAATAAGTGCGATGCGTTTTTATAAACTTTAACTGACCCTATTAGCACCATCTACGTGGAACAAAATTATTTTCCTTGTTTTTTTTTGTGTTTTTATTTTAGCACTCTAATTAAAATCATTACGTCAATTCATTACTTGCAATGTGTGTTCACATTTGTATTCAAAACATAAGGCAATATTTAGTAAACATTAGTAAAGGCTTAGAAAAAAACATACGAATCGTTACTATATAATATTTTTTATAGTGTTTTGTCAATTCCATGAATTTGGTTTTCCTGTATTTATTTTTTTTAATTTCCTCACGTTTTCTTAATTGAACAACAATTAATTTTTGATTAAAAATAAAAATTTATTTAAGAAAAATGTGGACAGGTTCAAAATTGTACTTAATCTAATTTTAAACTCCGAAATCACATTTCTGATTAAGCCTTCTTTTCAATACTTATTCTATAAAAAAAAAGAACAAAATGTTCATAAATTTTAACTTTATTTAAAATTGCTTCATTTGGTCGATAATTGATTTAATTCAGTATTAATATTGTTCTTAGCCTAGTTTCTATAATAGTTTTTTTTTTTTAATTGTTTAAATTATTACTATCTATAATTTTCTCATTTTCAATAAATTAAAACTAACTGTGCTAGCATTTAACTATTTTGTTTTAATTATTTTTTTTATATTAATTTCAAATATTGTGTTTTAATTTTCATGATAGTTTTAACATTAGCTGTTTTGTGGAAGCTTACAAAAATTTGCAAATAGTCACTAAAGGTATATTTTTTTCTATCAGATAAAGAAACGTCACGTGAAAGTTGTTCGTTCATATTTAAATACAAAACATGCCTAATTTTTAATGGATTTTACTCGTAGAAAATCATCCTTAAATTTAATAGATACTAACTTGATATACGGCAGATCTAGGCCATAAGGCGAAATATTAGATATCATTTAAGCCGAACATAGCTTCTGTTTTCCTTTAAAATCCTTTAAACCTTTTGTCCATGTCACTAAGGTTAGGCTTCAAAGTTAAATACATTCAATTCCACATACATAAGTACAATGTAAAATGCAGAAGGGTTCAAAACATAGACAACAGAAAAACAATGAGAAAAAAAACTAATTTAGCAACTTCCACTTGCAGCATTTCTTTTTTTTTTATATTTCCTCATAAAGTACAATACTCTAGGTTCATTCAATTTGATAATTATTTTATTTTCTATCATGAAGAATTAACTACAACTACATATTTATTTTTTTTTAATTTTCAAATTGAAACAATATACATTAATATATTTCATATTTCTAGTATAAAAAATTGGTATAAACTCGATATAAATATTGTGCGGGTCGTCGTATTGCTAGTTTGTATGTAAAAAAAAAAAAAAGTTAAATCGCTTTGCTTGCATGTGTTTAATAAATGCTTTGCTATATTTTTACTATTACTCATCATCAATTAAAAAAAAAGTAATATAACACAAAAAAAAAACACTTTGTTCATAATAATTTCCTTCGGTATAACATTTTTTTTTTTAAATTTCTAAATTTCTTTTTTTTTCTTAAATATTTAACAAGTCAATAATACAAAATAGTCCAATGGATAAAAGATAAAATGCAAAACTTACCAATTACACATGTGAAATTGTAAAATATAATCATTAAGAATTATAATAAATTTATTGTTCGTTCTTTTTGCAGTGCTTGAAGTGGGTGTATTACTTTGAAGTAGCTGTGCTTCTTCTTCTCCTGCAGGGAAGACTTTGAAAAATTGGTGACTGAATAAGGATAAAAATGCGAAGTCCTTTTCAATCATATTATTGTTTTTTTTTTTAGTCATCTTAGGCTGAATTATTTGATATGTTAATATTGTCAATATTTGCGCCATCTAATTGCTTTTTAACTGGCGTCGTTAGTTCGGTTTGAGTCATTGGACATACAAAATCTGTCCATTCGATCTCACTTCCCTTTGTGCTCTTTCGTCGTTTCAATGAGAATTGTGACTTCTTTTGAAGCTTGATCTTGGCAGTTAGGTTGAGCGGCTGATAGCCGGGTTGCGATTCTGCGTCACGTTTACCTTGAATCGTAGCACGACCAAGGAGCTCTTTGAAATGCATCGCCAAGTGACGACGTAAGAGAGACTTGCTAGGTGGAATACTCAATAAATCAGCCAACAGCTCGACTGTGAATCTTTGTTCGTAGAGCATCAGAGCTCCATGAACCCCAGCGCCACGTAAATTTGGAGCATACTCCGAAAGATCAGCAACTTTCAGCCATTCCATTACACGGTGTGCAGTCCATAGAGCCACCGGTTCGTTGCTATTGTCGTCTTCAGATTTGGAACGACGAATAAGACACTCCGGATCCCATTTCATTTCTCGCATGCATTGAATGCCACGTCGGAGTGAGACGATATGCAGACATGATGTTACGTGCAGATGTGCAAGATCTTCCATTGTCAAGCGATGCAGCATGCGACCATCGACTTTTGCCATTAGAAAAGTATCCTTGTATTGTGGAAGACCGATATCGTCTAGCCATCGCATAGTCCAAGAGACATCTAATTGACCTGCTTTCAATGCCAGATTATCATCCTCTTTTCCAGTTAGCTCAGAAATGGCTAGAGTGATTTTCTTTCTGTGCAGTGGCGATTTCAAGTTGAGTTCTTTTTCAATGTCGATGGGAGATGTCTCGAAAAAACGAAGACTGAAATTTGATTTAAGCCATTTTCTGCAAAATAATAAAGAAACTATTACAAACAAATCTATTGCAGGTGATAATCTTAAAACTTATAAAAATTTACTTATCACAGAAAAGTATTTAGCGATATATTTATAAATACCTAAAAAAAAAAAACAACTGATACTGTTTTTATAAAAAACAAACATGTTTTAAGCTTTTGTATATATTAGCCTAGTAAGAATCTCCATTTTTAGATACAGAGAACATTATCTAGACTCTGCTGGGCACTCCCAGGGATTTCATCCTTTGCAAAGAATCGGTTCAATATGAATTAAATGGAAAGCTCAAGTATATCGTTTGAAATATTTACACTGTTATCAATCATTTGAATGCTACTAAAAAGGTAAATCCATGTACAGTATATGCATACAAACATTACTCGTTATACTTGACTTAACTTCATGTAATCAATAGACTTGATCGAAAACAAATGGCAAACTAGAATTTCAATTTCGTTGATCTGTTAGCAATTTAGCATTAAGCAGCTTTGAACAACAACAGATACATTAACGACGTATGTACATAAATGTTTATAGTGTGAAGAAATTGTTTGAAAAAAAACCTCTTCAAATCATGGCAATTCATCATGTATTCAGTCGAACGCTTTGGGAAAAAGCAAATTAAAAAAAAATAAACTAGCTCTGTCGTTATTTTTAACTGCGATTATAAATTTTGAAGGCCGTAGTAAATATTTTTGTTGCTTTATATTACCCACTTAATGAAAGTAACATCTTATCTGGATTGTTAGCTTGAAGTCAAAAAACAAAACAACTCACCTACAATCCTCCTCATAGCACCCGAGTCCCATGTCGCACAACCAATTGCAGATATCATTGCAATTCCAATCGCTATACGGCTTTGCTGATGACATCATCGATTGTGTCCATTCGATACGGCCAGCCGCCGTAGCCCTCGCACCACCTCGTTTAAATTCACTCTCCTCTGACGACGGGGGTAACTCCAAATTTCCACTATTACTCCGCCGCAACTTGCCAAAGATATTCCTCAGTCCTTTGACTTTGTCCTTTGATTGACTCGGCGAAGGTGATGAATTTTGCTGCGACATAAAACTGCCATACATATCGTTTGCTTCATCGATCATTATCTTATCAGAATCGGCGAAGGCCACGTTACGTTTGCCGCCGCTTTGTTGTTGGTTAGCATTGTTGTCCATGAGCGGTTTCTGGTTCTTGGCGTGTGTTCGCGGCAGACTGTGGAATTGTGGATGCACCTGATATCGCTTTGTAGCCGGAGGGGTCTTTGGAGTTCCCTGCAAGGAGTTGCCGGCTTGTTGCAGATTGCCCATACTGCCAAAAGGTTGCCTCTTAGATAGTCCACCACCACTGCTGGAACTACTCGAATTACTCTTCAATTCAACGTTTTCTCTCTCCAAGGCAGCACGGTGTAGTTTCAACTCGCTCAAAGCCGTCATAAGCTCGAGCTTTTGCGTTTCCAAAGCAGATTGTGATAGAACCTATGAATAAGAGAGAATGACTTCATCGAGAGGTAAGGTAAACAAAAAATCAAAGAAATAAAACCGTGGGAGACTGTCAGTTCAGTTTATTATGCAAATAAGAAGAATTAATATAACATAAACTATTAGAGCAGAATACGCGAACAAAAGAGAGAAGACTCAAAAGAGTTTCCGGTTCAATAGTAAATGGCAATGGCAACGAACTCGACGTAAACACAGACACACAATCGAAGTGGAAACTTACTTGTCGCTGCAGACGTTCTTCGGCTGCACTCAAGTGCTGTGCTTTCTCTACTAATTGCCGCTCCAGTTCCAATATCCGATCGCCCTGTTCGGCGACTTTGTCAGTCATCGTCTGGTATTGCACGGCCAGGGCTTCTTTATCGCGCTGCAGTCGTCGCAGGCGCTCATCCGTATCTTGACGCGGTAGGTGTGTCTCGAGCCAATCAATTATAACCGCCGACGTTACCGGATCTGGTGAGGGGGCGTTACAACCGACTTGTTGCAACGCCAGCGCCAGAGTCTTCGCTGTCGACAGAACGTTCGCAGCCGATATTAAATTCCTTTCGGTATTTGCTGAATTCGCGACGACATGATTTAGTGTTGTCCCGGATATAATGCCATCCATCTGTTGCAGAGCTGCTTCCAACATTTTGCTTGCTTCTTCTGCTGCCGAGGCGGAGGAATCTGTTGCTTTCCTTGTTCGAGCACTCATTTGGTTTGTCTTTTCGTTGTTTTCGTTTTTGCTTTAAATTAAAGATCACTCTGGTTTACATAATATATTTTTATTAGCAGTAAAATAGTTTGTCTATTTTCACTTTTCGCAAAACACTATTTTTAGTTAGAAAATATTTTTATCCCGAATAAAGAAGGCAAAAAAAATATTTTGGAAATCAAGAAAAAGAAAGAGAACTCGAGTGTGAAAACAATTTTTTTTTTTTGAGAAATGTCAAAAATGCAGTTTTATTACAAGGGCCCATTCACAGTTGAATATTTTTTGAGAAATGGGTGTGGAAAAGTGAAGCCAAATATTTTTGCAGAAGTTAAAACACGTATAAAGGCTCTCCCAAAGACTGCTTTTAAACCATGCAATTTCCTCTTGCGATTTTTAAGCACGTTGGCGAGGGACGTATGTGGTGGCCGGGGTAGACGAAATTGCTGAGGTTGAACAAATTGCAGAGTTATCGCTCATTCTTCTTTGTGCTTTTCCGTTTTGTTCGAATGTGTTTTATTTTCATTCGTCGTCCACTCAGATAACTTCGCTTAATCAAGTAGAGTAAAGAGTGCAGTGAGATGATACTTCTTCACTTGCACAAACTAAACTTTTCATTAAAAATCGCTGTCGTGTAAAAGGTATTTGCAATTAGAAGGAAACCAAAGGAGAAACGAAGATTAAAAATCGCTGTAGTGTAAAAGCAGTCAAACCATCGCGAATATTTCCGATCGTCAACGAAACTTTAACCTGAGTCTTAATTTATTTACATGAGATTCTTCCTTTCTCTTTCAGTTTCCTTCTAATTGCAAATAATTTTTAAAAGCTGCGATTTTTAATAGATGTTAACTTTGTGCAAGTGAAAAAGTATCATCTCTCTGCACTCTTTACTCCACTTGATTAAGGGAAGTTATTTGAGTAGACGACGAATGAAAATGAAACACAGTCAAACAATAAGAAAAAGTACAAAGAAGAATGAGCGATAACTCTGCAATTTGTTCAACCTCCGCAATTTTGTCTACCCTGGCCACAACACACGTTTCTCGACTACATGCTTAAATATCGCAAGAAAAATTACACACACAATACCTTACGCTGCCCTAAAACAAAATGGCTTCTTCAAGTATTTATCACTTTTGACAAGGAATCAAATAGTGCTTTCTAGCAAATTTTTGCATGACTATCTTTCTCATTCTTGCCTATACACAGCATTGATCACTTTGAGGGAAAAAAACGTTTTTTTTATGAAGATTTCTTTGTTTTCCCTCAAAGTGATTAACCTCTCTTTCTTTTTTGACAGTCTCGAGAAGAGCCTCATGAAAAACTGAATGTGTATGTGTGGGTTCCTCGTCAACTCCTTTATGAAATTGGGAACAGAAGAATACTCCGAAACATTACTCGGAACAGCCAATTGAAGTTTTTTTGGAGAAGTAGGAGTGCAAAGTGTACTGCAAACAACCAAACGAAAACGACAACTATTCACCGAAAAGCTCAATTCTTTAATTAACACTGAACGCTGCCAATCTGTCAACAGCTACTTTCAATTGTGACCCTGCCACAAAACCTTCAAATTTGACATTTCCCTACCTCTCGTCTGTTTACGAATTTCCAAGAAAAAAAAATAATTATTTTTCTTCTTATAATTTCCGCAAAATTAATATAAATATCCACAACCAAACTAATAGTTATTTAGCTTTTACAATCAAAAAATAATGCTATAGAAATGAATCGCTTCGAATACACCGCAGCCCGTCTGTTTGAAGGTGAATCATTAGTAAGCCAGGATCGCAATGTCAAGCTCTACGATGGTGATGATAAGGTAAAATCCCAAATTAGAAACAATAAAGACTTTAAGAGCTTTCTTTTTCCAGACACAATTCGAAGAGGGAGAAGTTGTTCTTACAACACATCGCCTTTTTTGGGGTCGCCCAGGTGAAATCGCTAAAGCAGCCACAGTCCTCTGTCTCCAGTTGAAGTATGTTTTATCGCTCGGCGAGGAAACAGCCAGTTCTTTTATTTTTGGTCGCAAAATACGTATAATAGTGCACTTGAGACCGCCAGAAAATAACAAGGCTCCCGGTCCAATGGACTTCAGCACAGCTGGGTTCATCAAACTGTCAGGCAAAAATGGTCTTAATAGAGAATTCTCAATAGCACTGTGGGAAACGACCGAGGCACGGGTGTGGGAAGTCCGCTCTAACATCCAACCAGGACGTGGCTCTGATACACCTTCGCCCCGTAACGAAAGCATTCCGAAAATAAAACTTCGCACCGGTATCGGTGGAATCGAAAAATCTATCGAACAGAAGCACAAACAGACGAACGAGAATATAGCATTGGCTTTTCAGGACTTGAAAGTTCTCATGGCCATGGCTAAAGACATGGTTGGTATTTCCAAAGTGATCAGTTGCAGAATTCGTGAGCGGAAGGGAGAAATTTCAGAAGACGAAACAGTTCAATTCAAATCTTACCTCATGAGCCTGGGCATTGACGATCCAGTTACCCGAGATGCATTCAGCAGCAATTCAGCTTACTTCAAGAGCCTAGCGAGGCAGATATGTGAACTTTTGTTGGATCCAATCGAAGTGAGTCCAGAGGTCTTCCTCTTTCTTAAAGAATTTAACAATGTTTTCTCCTAGCAATCCGGTGGAATGATGTCACTAGCTGATGTCTATTGTCGAGTGAACCGAGCCCGTGGCTTGGAACTCCTCTCTCCTGAGGATCTTCTAAATGCCTGCCATTATCTAGATGGACCAATAAAGCTGCGTCAATTCCCCAGTGGAGCGCAGGTCCTGCAAATGGAATCGCAAGATGACGAATTTGTTGCAAGGGACACAGCCGAAAAAGTAGAAGTTGCCTCATCGATGGCTATTGAAGAATTGTCGAAGGAAATGAAGATTTCATTGTTGCTAGCAAAAGAGAAGCTACTGGTGGCCGAAAGAATGGGATTGATTTGCCGTGATGAATCAATAGAGGGACTCAGATTTTATCCGAATTTAATTCTAATCAAGCAGGAGGACACCGTTATAGATTACTAGTTGTCGCACGCTAGTAGAGTTTTTTTTTTCAAGTCATTGTTTGTGTCGCAATTACATATAATATTTTTTTCTGTTTAAGTTAAAAATATGAAAATATGAGAGCTTTTTAAATTTTAATTGAGTGTTCGTTTTTTTATTCGAAATTTTAAAAAGTGGTAAGTTAAAGGAATTATGTGAACCCTTAAGGTGTTCGTTCATCAAGAACTTGATAGCTCCATATCAGTGTGAATTTAGGCCAGAAAAGTCCAACACCATTACGTCAAATCTTGAAAAATATTGACTATACATAATTAAAGAAATAATGACAACAACTTATTTCCTTAAAGTTCAAAAACATACTAAAAACACAGCCCTATCATGAATTCCATCGTAATCGGAATGTTTCCGAAACCCGAAAAAAACTATCACAGAATCCGTTAGTAATGGCAATTTGTATGAGATTTTCCGATACGATGGATTCTGTGATATGTTTTTTCGGGATTCGTAAGAAATCTCCGATTACATGGAATTCATGATAGGGCTGAATATTGAACAAAGTGCTAGGTCAATTAAACAAGTATTTAACAATAGATCCTTAAATTTTCAACAGTTTCGAGGTTTTAATCAAATCTAATAGAACGATGGTGGAGAAATCCAGAAAGTTTTTTTTAGCCATGCCGTCCATCAGTCTATTTATATGTTTGGCTGAACCACGTCTGCGCGACCAGGTGTACATTGAGCTAGTGCCTAAACAGTTTCTATTTAAAATTGGGACAGAGCATATTTATGTGATTTTCTAAAAAAATCAAAATGTTGATTTAGCTAATCTATGTAGAACGGGTACCTCCCATACAACGGCTTTAATTTTCGCAATTATTCCTTGTAAATTATGTTTTCCCAGTAAAACCTGATTTTGGAGCAATACAGGCGATTTCAGTACCGTAAACTATTTTTTATATTGAGATGCAGTTTCTTTTAATTTATTTATAATAGTTCAGCGCTTGTTATTTCATAATAAAGTGATCACGGGAAGGCACTCAAATAAAAACACAACGAGGAGAGTGTGAAAGTCTCATTATAAAGTAAAAGCAAGTTAGCACAGGATTTAAGCTTCAGATTGTTCGGTTTGAAAATTAAGCGAAGCAACGTAAGTACGGATCCATTGGTTACAATATATGTATGTAAATAAACAAATCAAATTTATTTTTTTATAATATATTTTCAGAAATTATTATTCTTTTTATATTTCCATCGTTTAACCTTGTATGTCCATCCATCCTTCATCTTATAATAATTTCTTAAAATTTATTTTCACATTTTTAATTTATATTATAAATTTATCTTATTTAAATAACAAAATATTTCATTGCTCTCCGTTTCTATTTTTCTGCTCTAATCGTTTTAAAAATTAAGTTATAAACAAAATTAAATAAATAAACAAAAAAAAAACCGTTTAATATAGCTAGTTATATAGAATTAATTTAGAAAATAAGTCTATAAAAGGACCATAATAAATATATATATATATATAGAAAGTTTCACACTATAGAGATTTATATTAGTTTTTTTTTTGTTCGGTATATTGCCTTCCAAATTCGTTTCAACAAATAAACTTTTTGCAGAAATATATAATATTACATGACACTGGGTGGATCACATAGATTCACTTAAATGTATAGTCTTTAATTAATTAATAACTTTATATAATTTATTTTTTATATTATATATATATATATATATGTATGTATATATATTAATGTAAATCGTCGTAAGTCATTTGCATTATAAAGCGTTTTTAAGTATTAAAAATTAATTAATAAAAATAATGAATGAATAAAAGAAAAAAAAAAACAATTTTAATATTAGTAATACTTTTTATCATTATGGTTGTTTCTTTCGTCTTTTTTTTAACTTATCTCTCTGCATTTTAAATTTACAATAATGTGTTTGTATTTGTTTATATATTTTTTTAAGTTATTGATAGTATTTAGTAATTTCATTTTGTCTTCTCACTTTGTTTTGGTGTACCTATTTTATTATTATTTAATTTAGTGAAATATGTTATAAGATAATTATTTTACATAATTATGTTTTTTCTCATAGTACATTTAATTAAAATAATGCATCGATTGAATATTAGACTCCTATCAATCAGTTTTTTGTATCCTTTATTTTTAGTTGATTTAGTTTTTAAATCTTTCTTAAAATAATAAAGTTTTTTTGTTTTCATTTGTATAAATTTATGTACAACATTTACAAAATGGTGTTTTTTTTTTTTTTTTGCTTTACTTAAATTAACAACACGTGTGATGGAGTTTTGCGGTTGACGACTTTTAATTTTTTTTTTTTTATTTTGTTTAACAAATTGAAGATGAGTAAAAATAATGAATTTTATTTTCTTAGCCTACAATAGTTAAGTAATGTTTTATTTTTTGCTCTTAAAAATGTTTTTACTTTTTTGTTTTGTTTTGTTTTTGTTTTGCTGGCTTCGATTGCATAGGAAGTTTCTTATCAGTTTTATTTGTTTACTTTATAAATATTTATTGTATTTCAAAATGCAAAAAAGGAATCGAGTTTCGTTTAGCTGTTGTTGATTTGGGGAAATAAAATAAATTAATATTTCTTAATAATACAAAAAAAATGTTAATTGAGCAATCCAATAACAATATAATTGTGTACTTTTACTTACTGATAATTTTAATATATTCTTTGTTGTTATATTTGGTTTGACTGGAGAGGAGCGAAGATTCCACTAGCATTATGCTAACAAAAAGAGTAAAAATTAAATATGCTGCAAACTATGGATTGATCACAGAGCTGGGAAAATAACTCTGTATATGAAGGATTTTGTGAATTGAGTTCCTCTGAAAAGCATTAGCAAATTGATTTTCCCCCGATAAATAAGTGGTTTTTATAGTTTAAAAAAAAAAACACAATAAATTATAATTATTCTTCGGATAAACACAAAACAATGAAGAAAAACTCATCTCATAATCTAAGATTCAGCAATTTAGATCCTGCTAAAATTTTAATCACAGATTTTATCAAGATAAGACAAAAAAAAGTTTAGAATGAACATTCACTCGTAAAACTTTATTCTCGTTACCAACTTTTGCTGAGACGAATATGGATTTATAGGATTTTGATAGTCTCTTATGATATACTAAGCTGCAGTCGCTTTTTTTGAAGGATAAATTATTTTGCCTGATAATTTTTTGAAGAGGTAAAGTTATATAAAATCCTATATCTACCTATCCTGATAACATCGCCGATGAGAAGTGCATGTACATCGGTGTAAAAAAAGCAAGCTGCTTAAAGTATTTTGTACGGCTCACATTTTTGAAAAAATTAAACTACAAGTCTTGTGTTTAGTCTACCAATAAGATAATAAACAGAAAATAGACAAACCTCACCACTAGGTACGGTCTTAAGGCTAAGAAAAATAATGTCGTTCTATATTCAAGTGAAAGTTAATAATTTGGTACATGCTACATTTTGTTCATTCCGCTATAAGGTCTCTGAATTTTGCCATATCAATAACCAACAAGGAAAAAAAAATTAAAAAAAGAAATCTTACATAGAATTATTTACGTTTGTTTACGACGGCACTTTAGATGAAATAAAGACATCAGGAAATGATGCAAAAAGTTAAAAAAAAAATACGCCTTGGATTTAAAATTTGTAATTACCTAGAATGCCACTTTACCAATAAGTCGATCGTTTCAAGAGCTCAATTTAGATTTGGTGCTCTGAACAATAGATCTTGTAAGGAACTAAAAGCCCATTTAACAAAAAAACGAAGTGTCCACAAATTTAGTTGCGGAACTTTTGATTGATTCAAAGAGAGTAGTAGGTAGACACGAATTTTTTGCGGATTCTGATGCTAAAATAAAACGGTTTTATCATTCTAGGGCTTTTATATTAAAGATCTTGAAGAAAGATTTACTAACACGGAAATATACTCAGATTGTTATCTAAGGCCTTCTTACTTTTTAATTAAAAACGACGAACAGCTGACGAATTCATCAAAGTTTTTTTGAATTCATTAGAAAAACTTAGATAATTAATCAGAAGAAAACTTTCCAAATATCAATAACTTACACTGAAGCCACACGAGCGAGTAATCGCCAGCAAGTTAGCTACATACATTCACTTTCAAATTCGTATTTTGTAATTGCCTCACTGCTCTACTCGCATTTCAACTGGCTTCGAAAAAGGCAGGTGAGTTGACGAGCGATTTGCTTAAGTTTCCGTGTATTAGTAAACAAATTTGAGAGTATTGTATTGCAACTCGATCGTGTGGCCTCAGAGTTAGTAAGGATTTCTTAAACATTGCCGGTATTACCAGTAAGTGTTGCAGGAACACTAGCTGGAAAGGATACAAATTACACAGAAGAATATGATACAGAAAGTGAATCAAGAATCAGTTGAATTGTTTAGGATCTTGTAGTGGATCTTGTAGAAATTGAAATTACATACATCTAAATCAGCTAAATAAAAGCGAAAGCCAAATTTTCTTCTTTAATAACATTGGTCTGCTCTTCTGAAGGTTTTTAGTGTCTTGAATTAGAACCCAAATCAAAATAGTTCTAGATATTCACGATATTCACGTTTTATTAAGAAAAACCTGTTTTCGCACTATTTGAAATTATGTAATTACGCGATGCATTTGAATTGAATATTAATCGTTTTAATAATTCTTTTATTCTCCCAGAAACTCTAACCAGATCCTGCATAATTAAAAAAAAATGCTTATATGGAATATGCCACACATATACATGTACCTACATTAAAAAAAGAAGATCTATCAGAGAACGCTGAAAAAGATTTTTAAAAGCATAAAGACTAGTACTTTCAGGAATCCTTACAAAAAAATGTTTGTGGCTTTGTTACATAGCGTCAAAAATAGCGAAAAATTGTTCAAAATGGCTGTTTAAAAATTCACCTGTCACCCTGTAATTGTTTTCCTCTTACGGCACGATTGATCGAGGATTGTTAACTGCTTGCCATTACCATTTGAAATCTTTTGTATCACACACTGAAAACCGTTTAAAACAAAAGATACCACAAAGTGTTTAAATTAAAAAAGAAATAAATCCATAATTAAACGAAAGAAAAAAACCATGTCATTTCCCTTGAAGTATAAAATCCAAAATAAATTCAAAATTAAACACAAACAAAATAAGTTTTTTTTTTTTTTGTTTTTAAGAATTTAATTTAAAACATAATTTAATTAGTTAAACAAAAATTTACAAAATATATTTATATATGGTGTATATATATAGATGTATGTATAGTTACAGGATAAATTAATACTACAGCATTTTATTATGTATAATTTGTTTTTGTTGTTTTTTTTTTTTACTTTAATCATAATAATTTTTTTTTTCTTTTATATTTGCATGAATCGCTTTGCATTAATAATTTGAACTTTCTTACACAATATTATCAACATGAGAAATTTGTTTTTTTTTTTTATTTAATTAAATTTATATCATTTCATTTAACTTATCTAAAATGTGTACTAATTTTATTTAATTGTTGTAGTTTCTGTTCTGTTGGGAAAGAAAGAATATATTATATATGTATGTTTTTATTTGTTTTCAAATAATTAATATACTAAATTAAAAAAAAAAAAAACTTAACAATAAATATCTATATGTGTGTGTACATGTTTTATATAAAAGAGAATAGAATTAAATTAGAAAAAAAAAATAAATCGTATTAAAAAATTTAATAAAAAAAATAATAATAATAGAAGGCTGAATGGAAACGACGACTTTGACGACACAGAAAATTATAAGAGTATTTGTTATTCCCCCAACAACAAAACATTCATAAGGAATTTGAATCAAAATTAATTGTTTAAATCTTCAGCTTTTTTTGTAATTTTGTTTATTTTAAATATTTTTAACTGATATCCTGTATTAAGAGGTATAATATCAGTTCCATTTCAGTTTAAGTCGTTTGTTTTTGTAATTAATGTAAGTTTAATGCTTAAACTTAAAACTTTAAGTTTGTCGCTGCGCTTTTTTAAATGTTTTTATTGTTGAACTAAAATTATTTGTTAGTTTTAATAATTTTTTTTTTTACATTATGAAAATAATTTACGGTTTTTTTTAGTTTACATTTAAAATATTTTTTTCCATTTTCTTATTTACGTGTGGAAAGACTATACAATTCAGGTATTTGGTAAGCAATTTGAATGCATCATTTCATATTTATTTTTATTAAGTTAATCTAATATCTGTTGTTATTTTTTTTTTTTTTGTTGAATTGTTAAATATTTTTTGTTTGTATTTGTTTTCGTTCTCCAATCCCATTTTATCTCTATTAAGCTATGTTGAGTTTTAATATTACCAATATTGGTGTAACAAAAGAAAAGGGGTTTTAGAGAGGAACTGTTTTGTGTATTACACCAGCGCTCAAAATTAAAAAAGAAATATGCAAAACAAAATTAACATACAAAAATGAAATGAAAAATGTTTAAAGGTTTGTACGTACTAGATTATTGACTTTAAAATTAAGGGACAGTTATTCAGTGCGAGATGATCCGAGTTTTGGATTTGAACTTGTCTTAACACAACAAAGTTGTTGTTAACTCACTAATCTCACACTGAAATTAGCCCAGGGGCCTAATTCCGCAAGCGTGAGTTTTGTCTGTGTGCACAAAATCAGTGTACACATTAAATTATGCCATTCCGCAAGAGTGAGGTGCAATCTTTTTGACAGATAAAGCGTACACAGATAGGCAAATTTATTCACGCATATTTTGAGCGTGAATAGAAAGTGTACACGGAAAACTATTCACACTTGCGGAATTGAGCCCCAGAATTAATCGTATAAATGCTCTACTTATAGTAGCCAGGAAGAAATATGTACATATGTATACGCATATGAAGATTTCGCAGAATGGATGATTTTTGTTCAATGCTACTTCTTTGTATCGAGATGTTAGTCATATTGCAGAATAAAACGTTTTTTTATAAAATTGTGATGAAAAAAAAATTTCGTGAAATAGTCTTTATCTCCCATCCCTTTCGGATTGAACATTTTTAGCCGTATAACATGTTAATTCACCCGATACCATATTCATAAAGACATTGAAATATAAAAACGGCATCTCGCAAGTTAGGACAAGAAGGTTCTTAATAACAATTTCAAATATTAAATTTTATTCTGCATCTACCTTAATATATACTTAGATCTTTCGATTGCTGCTACCCGTGTTTATTTAAATCCCAAAAACAACAGATTAATCCCTTGCTTCGAGCTGATCTGATATTATTGTAACAAAGATCGGTAGGAGCGTTCTTGAAATATTTGAAACCAATGAAGCTAGCCAATCAGAAAAGGGAGATGAGACGGGAAAAACAGTTATTCAAAAGTAACTGCAGAAGAGAGATTAAGGCGGGAAACTAAAGGATAAATAGACGAAATGAACGATTCCCATATGTGCAATAAACAAGTCACCCATCATGAAGTTAAGTGAAAGGAAGTACCCGATTAAACCAATTGCAGTCAGCTGTGAACTTTTCGTTGCTGCCGAAGCCATTTTTCACTCACGGCAGCAAAATTGAAAAAAAGCAATCCATAACATAGACACATGCTAGGAATTCCTTGTATTCCCTTAGGTTCGTACTACGAAGTACTATTATATTTCTATCTTTAGGTTATAAAAAAATAAAAAACTGGAAAGTACTTTTAATTTTATTTTTCAACTGCTTTTTTTTCTTTGCGGCTTTTTATTTTTTTGACTTGTTATGATTGGTTATTTCAACGCCCTTATTGCACAGTAGCGAAGCCAGCACGATATAGGAACCGATCATTATTAGTAGGTCCGTGACCGCTGCAATGCTAAGTAAGCAGTGCTAAGTAATTTTTTTGATAAAAAGGAACACACTTTAAATTTTTCAGTGGTTGCGTCAGATTCCAATTAGTATATACAAATGTATTGGTTAAGAGGAAGAACATAGCACCATCAAAAAAAAACTGAAAAAAGCGAAATTTTTTGATTTGATATTTTGTTTAACAAAGAATTTCGTTAGCTATTCAGTCATGAACAGTCCCCTATGCATTATCATTTTGAAAAATAAATAATTTTTCTGCATAATCTGACTCAATCTGTTTTCCCACTCACCGATTCAATTAATGTCGCCATGCAATGGTACTAAAAAGATTCTAACACACAACTGTGCCTTTTAAATTCACAAATCAATTCACACACCCATGAAAGCAAAATAAGAAGTTCCACAATTCGCTTGAAATCGAATTGGAATTTCGAAAATGAAACTCAGCGATCTGCATTTCGGTCTACTGCGTTTTAAATTAAATACTTTAATCAATGACTTTACACAGTGTGGCCCTATGTATACATCTTTTCCGACTGAACTTCGGCAGCTTCCTTGACCTATGAATCGAAGTGTTGTTTTCTTTTCATTCAGAAAAATTTAGAACAATAATTATAAAATCATGACCTTATCTTTTTGTGATTTTGAAATTTTTGAAAAAAATAGAAATGTAGAACATGAGTTTTTCATTTCGATTTGAATTGAAAATCTGATTTCGGTGCCAACGCAGAACAACAGCGGCAACAACTTTCAAGTTCATATGCAACGGCGGTCTATTCATTAACTTGGATGGACTTGCTACATTGAGACACATAAAACTATCATAAACCCAAATTGAGGCTTTTTTAATGGTTCTGTGTTAAATTTTGAAGCTATTGGTGACAAAATATCCAAAATATTCTGTATAGTAGGTACGTTCACAGAAAGTTACAAAAGTAAATGGGTTTCCAGCAGTTATTAGTGAAGGAGTCCTTCAACATGGCAAAATAAAAGATCAAAGAGCAACATGAAGTACAACCGTAGGCTCCCGCAGAAACAAAAATGCATCTGCATCTCCATACAAAAGCAGGCTTACGTTTGTTATAGTTTGCAAGATAAGTGTGTCATTGATAAGTTGTTTCAATAGAAATAAAAGTTTTTTTGCACACGCATACGAAAGAGAATTTCCTGTGCAAAATAAAACACTATTTTTTTCTTAACTTAAAACATCACAGTTAAAAAAATAACAAAAACAAAGTATAATGCATCACAAATAAAAGATACATTAAATTTTAAGGTTATGTTTAAAATTTTATATTGAGCGCTAGCGCAACAAAGTGCATGCATGTTTTTAAATTTTCTCCGTCGTTAGCAAGTTCAAAATTAATAATATCAAAAAAAACGACTCAAAAGTCAATAATATATCTTTATACAGTTTTCTTTTCTCTTTATCAATTTAAATAATGTACAATTTTTATCTGATGCAATGTATAAAACAAAATATATCTACTCAATGAAATTCATCTAAACTTCCTTAGATTTGCATGCACCAAGTGGTAGTAGTAATAAATAATATTGTGGTGGTATTGGACAAATTTCGCAATGGAAAAATGAAAATTAAAAAAAAATTTGTCCGACTTTTACGTTCTAGAATTGAAAAAAAAAAGAAATAATTTACATCAAGAGGCAAATATTACATTTAATATTTATAAAAAAAAAATAAAATAAATATATAAACAAATCAGTGCCAGAGTGAGAAAAAGAGATAAATAGAGAGAGGAAGAGAGAGAGGAAAGAGAAAAACCTTTAATTATTATTATTTATTTACATCAGTCGCTGACCTTCGGCGTTTTTGATTTTGACTCGCTGCCGTCGCAACTGCTATTGCGGAAATTGTTCTCTGGCTAAGATTTCCGGTGGCAGTGCGTCCGGTGATTTGAATATGCTGCTGCTGTTGTTGCTGTTGTGACTGCTGTTGTTGTTGGCCACTTATCACAGTCATATGATGTTGCTGATTGGACTGTGATACTAAATTTTGTTGCTGCTGCTGCACAGTCTGTTGATGTTGGTGTTGCTGCTGCTGCTGCTGCTGCTGTTGAGCAGCTGCTACCTGAGTAAGAACCCTCTGCTGTTGCTGCTGTTGTGCCTGCTTTTGCAATTTTAGTTGCAATTTTTGCGTTGTCATTACGAGGGGTGTGGCAGTTAAATTTGCAGTCGTCGTTATTGCTGAGGAGGCTGTGAATTGAATTTCGATATAAAATCACAATTTCTATGGAATTAAATCTAGATAAATGTTGTTAATTAAATCAAATCTTTTAATTCATTCTCAAACGTTTTTACAAATGGGACAGCAACTAACATGAAATATTTTATAGACAATGTTTTGTAAATACGTTTTTTATATATGTACATATATTTGTTGTTATTATGCTGAAACACTTAACCCTTTTTCAAAGTGCAGAATGAGGATAATTATAACAACGGATGAATTAAATAAAGTGAACGAATGAACGGTTTTTTTTTATGTTTTGTTTTATATAAATAAAATATATATTTGCAGAAGCAACGCCTGGTGGTTAGCTGTAGCGCAAATTTAATGAGGGATCAGGAAAGCGTACACACTAAAAGGAATTTGCAAGAAAGGAAATATGTTTGTATGTTATAAACATTTTAGAAACAATTTTGATTGTAAACTAAAAAATCCAATTTTTTCGATTCTTATAAATAATTTGACCCAATCGTTGGAAATTTGATTTACTTTGTCCCTGGACAGGCGATGGAAAAGTGTAGGGAATCAAGATAAAATAATTGACTCATTTTTTGAATGAGATTTGTCGAAACGACTTAAAGATTCTATATGGAAAGTAAAGTCATTTTTGGTCCTAGAAGAATAAACAAAATGGTGTGTCTAGGGAATTCCCCAAAAACGCTGAACATCAAGTTTAACAAAAATGAATTATCCATTATAACCCTAGCCGGAAAACTGCTTACATCTTTTTTTTTTAGGAATCCTTACCTTATTTTTGTTAATCTGATACGAAAAAAGGATAAATGTTCATAAGGAAGAAAATGATTCACTAGTTTATAACAAAAATGAGCATTCAATACCACTATTATTTTGTATGGATTTTGCTCTCCTAGACTCGAAAAACTTTGACATATATTACAATGGGTAGGTTTTGTACAAATAAAATTGCTGTTAAAAATGTCCTATTTAAAAAATTCATCACAATTCAAAATTAAAACTTCTAAAACACACTCCTGATTTAGGTATAACATATGTATTTTTATTGAGTATTATAATTTCAAAACGTGATTGGCACTTCATCCTTGTAATAATGTACCTATTATTTTTTTTAGAAATATATCCTCATATAATTTTTTTGTGTTCTTATAAAGCACACCTTCCCCAAGCTTACCAGCAATACTTGCAATCCCGCTTATACCTCTTTTTTCAAATTTCAATTTGTTTTTTTGGTCTTGTACTAAAATTTTGAAATTACTCACAAGTGATCGGCGTAGCTATTTTGAGCGTTGATCCAGCCAAACTTCTCTGTGCCGCAATCAATTGGCGATTCGTTATTTGTTTGGCACTAACAACTTGTATATTCCTCGTCCTTCCTTGTTGTAGTGAATTTAACAGTTGTATTGACTGCTGAGTATTTCCAGTTGTCTGACTTCCAGATGATCCACCACCTGAACCACTTGTTGCCGTCGTGGTATTCCCTAAATTAGCACCACCTAGACCGCCACTGACTGAGGTACGGATTGTTTGAGTGTTTAGATTTTTAACACCAGATGCAACTAATTGAGCTGTGGGTAAAAGATTTTGTTCGGGCAGGCGGAAGAAAAACGAGAGAGAGAGGTGTAGGATGGGTTATGGGAATTGTTTTTGTTGTTGTTTAACAAATGGTTAGCAATGTTATGATGATTAAAAAAATGGTCCCAAAATGCGAACAAGCAGTTTTGTTAGCGCAAAACACAAAAATAAATCAAGGGGACAAGCATAAGTAAACTTAGGAAAAGGCGGCTATTGTACTTACCAATTGGCAATGAAAGCATGGATCCGGCAGAGCTCACACCTCCCGAACCGGTATTTGTAAGTACCACAGTTTGTGTACCTGTCGCCGATGCACCACTTGTATTACCTACTCCCATTTCTCGACTGTTGCCACCACTCTGCATGTTATTTACTTGTGTTGTACTTGTCACAGGAACTGATACCAATAGACTTCGCGTCTGCTGCCCAGTGCTTTGCATCTGATTCTGGTTGGAATTCTGCTGAGCAGTTATGCTGCCACCAGAAAGTTGGACTGAAATTGGCTGTGGCAGCCCTTGGATTTGCAGTTGAACGTTTTGCACACCGGGAAAATTACCCCTCGCTCCTTGAAGCGATGACAGATTTATACTCTGTAGATTGAGAGTGGCAGTTTGCTGCTGTTGTTGTTGCTGTTGATGGGAAATGGGAGACGGTGATGCTTGTGGCGGTGGACTTGACATCGGCGATATTGACGCAGCTGGAGATTGGGCATTTGAGATTTGCTGGACAAGCGCTTTTGTCATATAATGCTGTTGTTGGTGTTGTTGGGGCGAGAGACCAGCTCCGGGACTGTTGCCCGTGTTCAAATTTGTATTGCCACTATTCAGTCTTTCGAGAAGTGCCTGATTCGATGAGATAGCCGTAGACGTCGACACACTGTTGCCGCCACCAGACTGTGAATGATCACTGCTGGGCGATGGAGAGGTGCCTACCATAGCATTCATTCCTGGCATGGTAAAATTTAAATTCGTTCCACTCGAAGTATTCGATGCATTCGAATCACTACCCGGAGACGGAGCAGCGGCACCCACAACATTTGAATCTCTTCGCAATGCACTAGCCGTGATGACTCGCTGTCCCCCGCTATTGCTCAGAATCTTGATGCTGCTGTTGTTGACGGACGCGCTGGCGTAACCAAAATTTGCGTTCGTCATTATGGCCGGAGGTGATGCGAGTTGCGATGCTAAGGCGGACATAGAAACTCTCACATTTTGGGGCTGACCCGTTGTACCGTCTTGATTAAGACCAACCGCAATGACATTCGTCCCGGCATGTGAGCGTTGTCCAACACCATGAGTACCACTTACTATGTTGAGTTTACGCAGATTTGAGTGGATCGAGTTCTGGAGAACTTCGTTGGGTTTGCGTTGCATTGTTTGCTGCTGTTGCTGCTGTACAAAGTTATCTGTCTGTTGGTGGGTCGATTGTTGTTGTTGATGGTGCTGCTGGGGCTGATGTTGTACTAAGGTAACTGTTTGTTGCTGACCCGTCGAAGTGGTGAAAGTCTTACTGGCAACGGGTGTGCTAGTCATCGCGGCCGGCGCACTATTCAAAAGACTGAGAATGGACTTATGTTGTTGTTGTTGTGTTTGTCCTCCACTATTTGAGGTTTGTTGTTGTGGACCTGATTATTAAAGAACAAAATTATGTGAAGATGCAAAATGCAGAAATAAAAAGTAAAACAAATGTGTAAATTGTCCAATTTGGTTAAAAGCTCTTTTTAATTAGTTTAGTAAGATAATGATGACAAGTAAAATCCTTGCTGTACTCACCAGAATTCTGCTGCTGCTGTTGTTGTTGCCACTGATTAGCTGTGTGGAAGTTGGTAACAAGAAGTTGCTGTTGTTGCTGTTGTGATGTAACAATTGACCCAGCTTTTAGTTGTGCCTGCTGAAACATATAACACCATTTCAGATTCTAAACGAATGAAAAAGCCTTTGGATACTTACCAAAATAGGACCACTTGCAGCCAGTTGCGATCTAAGAGCCGAATTAGCTGCCGAAATCACTTGAGTTTTCTGCTGCTGATGAGCACCACTTCCCGTAGCTGATTGTATCGTCAGTCCCGATGTTAGAGTTTGATTCCCTCCCCCGCTTCCAGAGGGCTGCTGCTGAACAAACACCAACGAACCATTACTCAGACTTAATTGATGCGTGGGATGATGATGTGTTGTTTGCACCTGAACCGTTGCACCATTCGCATCTATGTACTGTGGCGGTGGTCCTTGTTGCTGACGTATATGTTGCACAGTGCCTCCTGCCGTTGTTATGCCAACAATATTCGCTCCCTGGAGATTGATGTTCAAGTTCTTAGCCGACCCAACAGTAATCGACTGATGGTGATGATGATGAAGATGCTGCTGCTGCTGCTGTAGACTAACATGCTGCTGTTGCTGTTGCTGCTGCTGTTGTGGTTGTGAAATTGCCACAACCAACTGCTGCTGGGGATGCTGTGCATGATGTGAATGCTGATGTTGGGAGTGCCCCGACACCGACGCAACTTGGTGTTGTGCTACAGCAGCAGCCGCCGCGGCCTGTTGCTGGGCAGCAGCATTTGCAGCTGCAGCTGCTGCCAAAGCAGCCTGCTGCTGACGTTGCTGCTGCAGGAATACCTTTACCGCTTCTCTATGCTCAGCTGACATTCCGGTGTGGGAGATCTTGATAGGATGATCAGGTATATAATGCCTAATCTCTACCGCTTTCCGGCCCTCTTCCGTGAAGATCTCCCTAAACTGCTGAATGTAGCGATGCGCATGTGTACGGGTACCCAACGAAAATTGGCACGCCTCTCCATTGCGCTCACCCACACGATAATCACGATCCACATATAACTCACCCAGGTACTCGGAATTCATTGGCCTTTGATATATGGACAGCTTAATGTGGTAGATTACGCTACGACCCTTATTATCCTTGCGTTCTGTCTCGAGGACATACTCTTCGATCAATTCCGGCTCACAGTCTGTTGTATTCTTCGGCCATTCACATTCCTCTGCATATTTCTCCACGTCTATACTCTCCGGGACGTCCAGAGGCGGATAGTCAAGGTTGGGCGTACGCGCCGCCACACCAGCATTTGTTGGTGTGTGTGAGTTGGGGTTTGCATTACTTTGATAATTACTACTATGACTATTGCTACTATTTATATTATTACTATTACCACTACCACTAGAGCTATTATTGCTACAAGTTTGTCCACCTGCTGCGCCATATGAGAAGATGGTGCTGCTGTTCTCCAGGCCTATGCCACCGCTCGTACTACCGCCAGCAATTGTGCTATTATGCAGCTGTCTAGGTTGCTGTCGCAACCTTTGCAGATAATCACAAAGCTCTAAGCCGTAGTTATGCGTAAACTGATCGATTTTTCTTTTCCGATTGATTGCAACTTGGGAGTATTTGCGCATTTGGCGGCGAATCTCATGCGTGTTGCACATTTGCCGGACGAATTGACTGTTTATCTCATCCCGGCCGATGCTGGGGTCTGGATCGAGACAGAGTGGCTCTGATGTCGCCAGCACCAGTTCGCTTTCGAGCTGCAGCCTCTCCTCGTAAGTCTGCAGGTTGGCTCGCTTGGCCAGCTTCTGCACGTCGGAGTAGATGGTGTCGTTGGTGGGCCTTAACAGAACATGATAGATATCACAGCTATTTGATGAAATTGGAAAGGTTTGGCGAAAATCTCTTATTTGACAGATCACACAACCCGAGTAGAAGACATTGGGTGACCGGTTCTCGAGGAGATCGGAGAGGAAGCTTGGCAACTGGCCACTGTCGATGCATTGCAATAGATTATTTACTTCGTAGGGCCACCGGAACACTTCGATTAGGTTGACATCTTCTTCGCTATCATCGGCAGTGTCTGTTGTCGTAGTTCCATGTAATATATCACCCTGATTGCTAGGCGAGGGCATGTGAAGCAAATCATTTTCGTGGCACTCTTCATTTTGCAGCAGGTCTACGGGGAGGGAATTATTGTTGTGATTTATATTTACAATCGTATTGAATTTTTGCTGCTGTTGATGTTTGCTGAATCGACTAGAGGGGGAATTATTGTTGTTAATGGAAGTTGAGGCGAAAGATAGTGATATTGATGAGGCTGTTTGTGTTGATGATTTATTGTAATCATTTGATGAGGATGACGGTGTAGAATCATCCGATGACGACGACTGCCGTTCGTCATGGTATAATGCCAGCGAGTACCCCTTATTTCCGGGATAAAGATTGACGACGATTTTGTTTAGTTTTTCACGTTGCACCAGACGTTCCAAAACAAAAGAGCGAGTTCGTAGTCTCACCTATAAAAAAATAATTAAATTTTACATCAGGTTGAGTATATATGAAGCTGGCCAATCAAATTTCAGTACTGAATATTCATATTTCCGAATTTTTCGAGCTTCTTAGTAGCCAGCCATGACAATGTTATTATAGTTGGATAATAAGAACTGAGAAACTTGAAAAATTGAGAAATCCGAATAATCAATAGGACGGAATCTAAAACGCTCTTGTTAATCATTAACGAACACATAAACCAAAAATGTATCGGAAACGTTGCATACATACATACATACATACATATGTACATATGTTTTTGCGTAACTTGAAAAAAGCTTTTAATTGCAGTCAAAACCCAGGACTCAATCAACACTAGATTATGACATTTTGAACTCATTCTCATGACAATGTTTAAAAAGACAAAAGACAATTGAATAGGCTGAATAAAACCAACAAAAACCATCAAAAAGATTAAAAGTAAATGATTCAATCATTCATGAATTCTTCAACAGAACAATAAAACGGTCTAATAAGAGCTTTATTTACAATAACACCAAACACATATCGTCGTGTTTGAATGGAAATTCCCAAAGATCAATTTTTAAAGAAGCTGAAATCTAAATCAAATATCAAAGTTTAATTTAATTAAAGGCTCTTTATCTAAATTTTAAAAAAATCCTTGATTCAAATACCTTCAAACTCTTGCTCTGTTATAAATCTCAACAAGTTCAATACACAAAAAAAATAAATAATAGAAATGAACTTAGTGAGTTTCCTTTTAACGACGACGGTTTTATGTTGTTAACATTTAGGTGAACTAATACAGTTGCCACTAAATAATGATTGATCCTTAAATTAACAATAATTCATGTAACAATGGTAATTATGGCGTATTTAGGAGAGAAACTTATAGTTTGTATTTAACTTGCTGATAAAGTAAAAGTTTCGAAAATCAAAGAAAACATTTTCCTCACAAAAAGCAGAGGGAGTATTTCCATTTAATGTGGGGGGATGATTCGAGAATAGATATACCACTTGACGACAAAGCTAGATACTTATTGTTAGATGTCCAGATTTACCACAAAATTAACAATTAATAGAAAGTGGCTTGGGTACTTGCACGACCAATATGTACAGGATGAGCTTTATGGGGCAAAATCTCCTTTTTGAATTGTTATTATTTCTCAATATAAAATATTTTGGAAGTATCTGATTAATTGTGAATGTTATAGGGAAAGAACAATGGCAAGAATGACATGTCCTAACTAAATGAAACCCTACCACGAAATAAATTTATTTTGTGTTCCTATTTTTTTTTTAATTAGAATTAATTAAAATACAGTCACGTGTAAAGTATATCCACGTAAGTATTCGTCGTCGGTCTTAAAATCATAGAATATAATTGTTCCTGACAAATGAAACAATAAAAAGATTCATATATTATTCTACTTGCCCCAGTTTGTTGTGCGATATTCAAATCATCCTCAACCATTTCCAAATATAATTCCTTAAGCTTGTCCTGCATGTTAAAGAATTTTGTCGAACTCGAAGAACTTGAGTGAGTCTCACTCGTTCTAGGTGTTGCTGTTGGTATTGTTTGTTTTACATTGGACGAAGAGGATGCTGCAGGTGACGCTAATGATGGTTCATATCGACTACTACTGCTCCGATGGTGCTGATGCACCACAGTTGGAACACCACTATTTATAATCGACGTTGCCGATGTAGATGTCGCTGAAGTTTTTTGCCTTTTACTTGGCGATCCGATCGTTGAATTGCTGCTGCTATAGGAAATCGAAGATTGACGTTTTTGTGATGATGTTAGTAGCGAAGCTCCTAAACCTCCTGAATTACGGCTAACTCCACCACCCCCAGTCCCTGCGGATATCGTTGTTGTTATTGAAATGTTTGCGTTGGTGCTTCCTGATAAACTACCGCCGCTATTAGAACTAGAAAACTTTGATTTCGCTGACGAAGACGCCGAAGATGAAGGTGGCGTTGAGAGTAACGTATCGGGCAATGCAGGTGACGGTGATGTTATCGAATTAAGGCTCGATATGTGTGCCGGTGAAAGCAGGGAATTCTCAGCTGACGACCAAGTAGTGGCGGGTGTTTTAGATGTTTCACCTGACAAATGCTGACTCTGTTCAGACAGAAGATTTTCGCTGAGTGATGAGTTGATGCTTGAATAGTCTGGCGGTGAATCGGCCCCATCGAATATACAATATGGCGGTTGGCTTGGTATTTGATTGATGTTATGCAGGAGGCTTGAATTGAGAAGACTTTGACTGGATTGCTGAATATTTGGATATGGTGGTGGTGGAACTTGGTGATGACGAGTTGTGGTTGCCTGGTGTTGTTTTTGTTGCTGCTGCTGTAGGGATGGTGGGGGAATTGAAGAATGTGCTGACGAGTGTGCAGCGGGATGAGGAGGTGGTGGCTGTGCCGCTTGATACTGCGTCTGGCGAAGCACATTCGACGTGTTGTTAGAGACCTTTAGTCGCAACAGGGTGTCGTTAATTATAAACTGAAAGCAAAAAAAACGAAAATATTAATAAAATATGGTGACGCAAACAAGAATTATTATTTGCAAGTGGGAAAAGAACATGATTAATCAAGAGACATCAAGCGGCTCTCATTATTTGAAATGATCGGTTAGTATCGATTGTATTAAAGTATTGCGAATAATCTTTGAAAATTGAAAAGACTTCCACAAACAGCAAACAAAATGTTTCGAAATCGGGTTTGATAAATTTTCTTAAAGGCTGATTGTATGTATTATTTTTCTTTTAAATGTTCAATAGTTGTGTTCAGTGACAAAATAGTTAGATTAGAACAGAACAGAATAGAACAGAACAGCACAGATTCGTTGTCCTACCTAAAAAGCTAGTACAGAAAATCCTGTTCAAAACTGTTCCAAAGTGTTCTAGACAGCCTCATTGAACAGCAAACCAGAACAGTTTAGAACAGAAAATTTCTCATTGAACAGCAAAAAGTTGTACTTTTCTGATAGATACTGTTCCGAACAGCCTCGCTGAACAAGCCTAAAAAGTTTCCTATCATATACATAACCTATAACTTTGCCCTTATCGCCACATCGACTTGAAGCAAGTAAAACTAAATAAACAAACACTTATTTATAAAAATTGTTGAATTCATCGCAATCTAAAAGAAATTCATTTTCATAATATTTCAATTTTGATTGCCCGTGTTTTTCATTTAAAATATTCATAACAAATTTGAACTTTTATGATTTACACGAGCGAAAAAGTGCAATAATTTTTTTCCAATTTCATTAAATGACCTGGAGTGCCAGTATAAATGCATGTCATCCATTATTTTGCCAGTTTTCAGACAGAAATTATGAAAAAAATCACTCGTATAAATGCGGCATTACTCTTTCATACCAAACATATCACCCGACGTAATGAAACTTATTTGCATTTTTTATGAAAAATAAGGAGGTACAAAATTTTCGAATCATTTGAACTTCAACAACAAGAAATCTTATTCATAGACTCATAATCTATTGTCCTGATCAGTTGTAAGCCAATACCAAGTTAATGTTAATTCAAAAAAAATTATTGTTGGTGTGTTTTTTTGATATCCTGTCCTACACTTTTATCAATTGAATAACAATCAGAACAATTTGAAACAGAAAAATGACTAGCTAAAAAATAATTTACTTTCTTGTTCCTAATAGTCAAAAACATCCCCACTACTCGAAGTTAAACTTATATATATATATATACAAAAGCTTTTGATTCTACTTAAAATTGTTGTGGTCTCATAATTTCTGTACTTTTGCGTTAAATTAGTTTATCATTATTGTTAAAATAATGTACCCACAATGTATAACTTCCGAAATTTTTGTTTTGTCTTAAAAACTTTAAACTTTACAAACTGAATTATGTACCTATGATGAATAGACAAATTTCAAATATTTGAATGCCTTAGTTTTTATGGAAGTTCTCAAAAACAACTGAAAGGACATACAAAGTAATATATTTTTTCTTCGGCTCCTCTATCTTGTATAACAATCTTCTTCAATTTTAATGTTGTATAATTTTAGTTTATACACAAATTGAAAACAAGTCCCACGACCAGATTCCTAAAACGAACTTAAGGAAAAAATGTTAATAACAATTCTTTAACAAAGTTGTTACTTACATCAGCTTCTTGACATGATGAGTCCAAGCTTTGCATTGTGCCTGGATCCTCCACATTCAATCCAATATTATGTTAACCTTCTATGGATTGTTTTCGTTTTTTTTTTGTTTAAGTTTAACTTTTTGGGTAATTTTTCGCTACTGTTGGTTGATATTCCAGCAGTACTTTATGGTTCTTGAAGTTTCACTTTTTTCTTTTCTTGATGGTGATGATGTTGGTGATCCTTTCTTGGGTCTTTGCTTCTGCTGCTGGTTCTACTCTGACAGTCTGTCTTACTTGCTCTCCTTTTTCTTCGTCGTCGTCTTTGTGTCGCTTCAATTTTTCTTCTTCACTTTTTCACCACACAATTCTACAAATAAAAACATGGAATTCATTTATGAAATTATATACTGTTTAAAATTTTCATGAAGTCGCAACAAATTTTTTTAACAATTTCCTTCTGTGAACTTAAAAATGGGCAATTTTTTTTTGACAGGAGTCTTTTAAGTCAGCCAAGAAAAAAAAAACACCTTTAAAAGAAGACACAAGTGAGAAGGCAAAAAGTTCCCTTGCCTTGAGAGTGTAAGCGAAAGTGAGACAGCAGGGCGACGGAGGAGGAAATTATCCATTTGCATTGAAATTTGTTTTTTTTTTTTTTGTCGAAAAACTAATTTTCACAAAAAATTTGTTCACTTTTCGTAAACAATTATTTTTATTGTGAACTTTCTCATTGCTCTCACCTTCTTAAAGCAGTTTTCGTTTTTTAATTTATTAAAATTTATATCCTTCTAGCTACTGAATGTTGTGTAGGGGGAAGAGAAATTAAAAAGTTTTGCACAATGTTTGGCATTTGACACAAGTATTTTGTTAAAATATATCTTTTTTTTAATTTCTCTATCCGCATTTGATTGCGGAGAATATTATAAACACTTTCTCATTTTTCACTAATTGTTTTTGTTTGGTAGATAACATTTTTTATTTGCATTATGTTGCGAATTTTTCAATGGAAATCATTTTTTTCTTCTAATTTTCGAAAGAAAATATTAACCAAAATGAATAATGGGGGAGCGAGTGAGACAAAACTGAAGATTTTCTTTTTCTGTGGCTGAATGACATGTTTTGACAGATGCAGATGGGATATTTTTTGACATTTTACTTTGTTTGTTTCATTTTGTAGCGTATTAAGAACGAAATGGTTTGAGGAAAGAGAAAACCAAGTGTGTACGGCACGTGCGAGAGGAACGAACGGGTGTAAGAGGAACGGTTTGGTTGATAAATAGCAAAATAGCAGTGGAGTTTGAAAGTTTTCTAACGCACAGCTGATTTTGTTTTGTCAACAAAGTTTCTGTTATACGAGGTCGATGTGGTATTTTATGAAATCAAACTAGAGCCGATTATCATATTTGTGGCTTCCTCTAATACTTCTAAGTAGTTCTAATAATAGGCGTGTTTTATTCGAAAGTATCATAGCTAGCAGAGAAAAAATTTCCCTCGACATATAAAAAAAAATCCATTTTTGTTAGTACTTTTGATTTTTTGAAATTACCCCATGCGAAATTGTCAAAATGTATCGTATAGAAAATACTTAACGAGTTTATGATTTGAACATTTTGTTTTGCCTATTTGTACATTCAATTTTAAAAAGTTATTTTATTTGAAGAAACGAAAAGTTCAAAACATTTAAAATTTTGTAAGTAAGTTTTTTTTGGTAATTTTGTACTTCAAACAAGTCTATTTCATCTTTTCTCAACGTTTCGTCGTGATTCACGACTTCTTTTTTGATTTAACATAAATAAGTTGTTGGTGATTGAATATTTATCAGTATTTAATAAATTAATTTTAAACAAAATAAATCAAATAAATAAATGAACACATAAAGAGTTAAAGAACGAACACAAAATATCACAACAGTGTTTGCAGCCAGGTAGTTTAAAAATTTAAATATAAAAATTTCACTTCACTTCCAAGTTATGTTTTAACATTGGAAGAAATCTTTTAGTTTCGCATTTGCGAATCGAAAAACTACACAATCTGTGAAGTTTAAAGCGGATTTGAACAATTTCATGAAAAATCGCAGAAAGTTTTGGACAACCTCTGCAACTTATATGTAATCTAAACGAACATATCTTAAAAAAAAATTAAGTAGTTGACATTAACTAAAGTTTTTCAGCAGATATTCTTCACTGAAAATAAGTGTCGTTCAATTGGATCTTTCGAATGGTCCACTCCTTTTTTGTTTCCAATTTATTATTAAATACTTGAAAAATTGAAACAAAATTAAAGTACCTACCTAATAATATGAAATTACAGAAAATCATCAGTTAACGTAAATAAGGCCAAGTTCTCACTGCATTGATTAAAGAGTAACCCTGAGGCCACATGAGCGAGTACTCGCTACCGTGTTGTCTACATACATCAAATGTCAAATTCTTATTTATATTTGCCTCACTCGCTGCTCAACTGGCTTCAAAACAAGCCAGGCATTTGAGGAGCGAGTAGCTAGTGAGTCGATGAGCGGTCAGTTGAGAAACGAGTAGCTAGTGAGTCGATGAGCGAGTTGCTTAAGTTTCTGTGTATTTCTAAAAAAACTGATTGTATTGTAACTCGCTAGCGATTACTCGCTCGTGCGGCCTCAGGGTAGCTGACGTAATTGAGAATTAAAACCAACGCTAATACTTCGAAAAGAAAATGAAACTTTCGCCTATCTAAATTCATTTGCATGGTGATTAATGAGAGTACCTACACTGGAGCTATGCGAATATTTAAACATTTTTGGCACCGGTTTGGGATTTATGTATATTTTATTTAAGGTATTATTTTCGTTTTTAGCTACCCAAAATTAGTCTAGAAAATATATTTTATTTTAGGTACCTAAACACTAGTTTACAGTTCACGTGCGAAAATAAATAAAAATGTAAACCTTGGCGTAACTAACTCGACGAGTTCTTAATTTAACCAACTATCCAAAACAATTCGTTAAAAAATGAAACCAATTATTTTTGGACAGAGAATGGATTTCCATGTATTTAAATAATCTTTTGATGTAAATATAATTAACACACAAATTTAATGAAAACAAACCACGCAAAAAAAATGTTTGGTATTCACCACACTATTTCCTCGTAGGCAAAATAACTGTCGTTCAATTGTTTTGCATGGAAACAAATAATTTTGACAGATACACGGCTGTTCTAATTTCCATTCGAATTCTATATTCGAATTCACGTATTCGAATTTTCGCTGTTCGGAATTCCGTATTCGAAAACGTTTTGCGGATTCGGCAAAACGAACGGATTGACGTTTTAAATTCGGTTATCCTTTTGTTGCCGGATTACAATTTCGTTTTTGACAGGTCTTGCATACATAACAGCTGATTTCGAAAATGTTTTGTTAATCAAGTTGGTAAAACTTAAAAGTAAATCCGACTGGAAATCAGAACAATCGTTTTCAATCCGCACGGATTCAATTTTCGTTTCCGTTTTCAAATTCGACCGAATATCAGAACAGGCGTAAGAATGTGGAATGCTTTGCCTGGCTCTATTTTTACCTCCCATTTTGATATTCAGAAATTCAAAACCAATGTGCATCGGTATCTCCTATTAAATCCTTCCCTATTTTCCTAACGCTCGCACTGTGTTAAAACATTTTAAGGGTAGTCAAAATCCCTTTAGTGCGCGCTGATTATAAAAAAAAAAAAAAAAAAAAAAAAAAAAAATAGTTTTTCGGATTTAAGGCTCTCCCAAACCAACGCGAATATTTCAGAACGACGACGAAACATTCGCCTGTCGTAATTTATTTACATGGAGATTAATGGGAGCACCCACACTGGCGCGATGCGAACCTTCGAACATTTTTCAGTCATCGCATATTCGCGCGAATATTTCACGTTGGTTTGGGACAGCCTTTATTTGTTTTCGGTTCTTGTGCTTGTGAATGGGAAATCAAAACAAATAAATACAAAATCTCGGTTCGCGCTTCTGATCATAAATTAATTAATAAAATAAACGTCGTGGGCGGAAATTGGGATTCACCCACTAGTGTCGATTTTTCGTTCGTCTTTTTAAAACGAATACGCAGAGAACAAAGATTATACCCAACATTGAAAACAACAAATCACTATCGCTGGCCATTTCTAACAAATCCTTGTTCACGACTTAATTTTTGTATCCAAGCTAATGTTATTTTTTTAAACTGGCAATGAAACCGAATGTCACATTTGTTATAACATTCATGACGCCAATGGTTATTATTTTGCATGAAACAGTAAACTAAGCATGTCAAAAAATACTTTGAATTATACTAAGCTTAAGATAAACGAAACATTTGCCAACTAGTGATATATATCGCTAGTTTTTTTCGAAAGAAAAAAATTATCAAAAGTTGTATATTAATTTGATCATACAAAATGTATTAAGTTTTATAGTAAAACTTTCAAGTATAAAGTAAATACCCATTATCTTCAAATCCGACTTAAAAAATCATAATATTAAAAAAAACTTAAAAAAATGAAAAATTGTCATATTAATTCTTTAAGTCCATGCTTAATTGAAAGTGTCTTTGTTTACAGTTTACAATATATTAATTTTAAACTAACCTGCATTCCAGAGGTGTTTTTATTTACAAAAAAATATTTCGTAAATAACTAAAAAATGTTCATCTCGTTTTGTACATTCCAATATTGTTACTTGGAAATATAACACTTCTGTCTATGCACCACGTTACATCCCTGTACAAAGCAATTCCACTTCATTTCATTTCGCCTCGAAAACAAATCTCCCGAATTCGTTGCTCTTTTTCGTATTCTACCTCGCACGCGAAAGCGAAACGCACACCAACTAAACCACGACCAGACGGAGACCACTACTATTTCAACTTAATTTACTAACACTTAAGCCCTACAACTTCATCTATTTATACGGTTGACCCGTTCTCACTCGAAATACACAAATGCATTGCTTGCCAAATAAACATATGATAAAGTATAACCATCTCTGTCATAAGGGGGCACGAATTTCATTGACAAGAAACGCCGAATATTTTCGTTCTCACACACAGAAGGGCGATAAAATTTTCACTTTTAGAAACTTTTTTCTCCCACCAACTTCTTCTCAAGCTTATATTGAATTAGATTGGACAATTAGCACAATGGCCTAGAAGCATAATTTTAAGAATATGGGCGAATATATTTGATGAATATTTTAGTTTAATTTTTGAAAAAACCACGGAGCGAAACAACGATCAAATTCTCTTTAAAAAAACTAATACGAGCGTAGATGTGTGGGTTACTTTGCCGTGAACTATTTGATATGAAACACGTATCCATATGGGATTTGAAGTAGTGTGAGTAAAATGGAATTGAAGAGAATACGAATAGTGATGGAAAGGGTAATGTCAAATTGAAGGGAAATTATTGCAGGGTCTGTTTGATTTTAATTTCCGAATTTACGCATTTCGCATATGGGATGAGGATGTGTTCGCAGAGTACAGCATTTTATTGTTGGCACTTACGTGGAACGAGCAATGAATTTGGTGTTTACACTGTGAATTAATTGCCAGATTTTCTCAATATTTCCTTAAATCTGTCAGGTATTGAGATAAATGTGGTTCCTGCTCAGAGCTATTGCAAACCGATGCTTAGCATTCGGAACGAGAACAAAACTTTGGCCTGTAAAAATTAATTAACAAGACGACCAATAAGAGTTCCTACACTGGGTACGGTAATGAGATGCAGCGAATCTTTGAACATTCGTTGTTGACAACGATTTTGTTGTCGGTTATCACACTTACCCTCCAAATAATACGCGACGGGTTCAAGCACACAAACAAAGTTTAGTGGAAAAATAAACTGTCAAGCCCGGAGGGATTTCACGCCGGAAACACAGTTTTTCTCCGTGCTTAACTAAGCCCGAGGGGAATTAAGGCTGTCCCAAACCAACGCGAAACATTCGCGCGAATATGCGACGACTGAATAATGTTCGAAGATTCGCATCGCGCCAGTGTGGGTGCTCCCATTAACCTCCATGTAAATAAATTAAGACAGGCGGAAGTTTCGTTGTCGCGCCGAATGTTTCGCGTTGGTTTGGGGCAGCCTTTAGGTGTTGTTGAATTTAACATGTAAATTTGCTTAGCCACGAGGTCGTTTTTTCAACCAATTTCCCTGATGGGGCTTGCAAAAAATCAAGGCTATTGTATTGAATTGTCGACAAAAAAAATTCACGATTTTTGACCGGAATAATAGGCGTGTTTTTTTGCAAGTCCATATGGATTTGTCGAAAAAAACGACATCGGGACTTAGGAACTTCTTACTTACAGTACGTAAGTCCCGATAATTATCTGGACTTAACTAAGTCTATATGGATTTAAGCTGTTGTTGTATTTACGTGTAAAAATATTAGTCCCGATGTCGTTTTTTTCGACAAATCCATATGGACTTGCAAAAAAAACACGCCTAATATATGGATTATTATAAACACCAATCTTGAAGTTCAGATAAATACTCTTAGCCTAAGCCAGGATGTTAAGCAGGATGAGAGCTAAGCCTCGAAAATTTTCTGGGGTTAAATATACCCGTAGGAGAGTGTTTTTGCATTAAACACGTACACTTAGGGCCGACTTCATTTTTTTCGTTTAATTTTATTCGGGCTTGAAAAAAATACAGCTTAAAACACTGCAATTGGTTGCACACTTAGGCCAGGCGCGCACATGCAACTAAACAGTTTGGTTTCGATTTTGAGCACTCGAGTTTATATGAGAGTCCGCCGGTTTATGTGCGCGGACTCTCATATAATCCCATAGTGCTCAAAATCGCAACCAAACTGTTTGTGCCTGATTACATGGGTCGTTTTACTGAAGAGCGCATCGCATGAGACAGGTAGATTTTATGTGCGTAAAAAAGATAAGGTAGATTCCACCTTCTCTTTTTTACGCACATAAAATCTACCTCTCTCACGCGATGCGCTCTTCAGTAAAACGACCCATGTAATCAGCCACTTTAGTTGCATGTGCGCGCCTGGCCTTAAAGCTTAACTACATAAGCGAAAAAAGTACAATAGTGAAAATTTTCAAACTAATTTTGGAATAGTTTTTCTGACTGGAAAACTTAAAAAAATGATGCAGAAAGTTTAAATTTTGGTTTTAGAAAAAAATTTGTGTATTCCTTTTCACAAAACAACTGCGCTAGCGGGAAAAAAAATATTTTTACTTTAGCATTTTTGTACTTTCTGGAATATGCCTAGTACGCAGATCGCTTCCACTTTTCTCTCCAAACATCAGCTAAACATGACATGAGAGCGTTGTGGAGAATATGTCAAAGAGAACAGCTGTTATCTGAAAAAATTTATATTTAACAATTTCAAAGAATTTTTTTTCACTATTCCAAGTAATTTCAACCAAATAAAATGGATTCTTTTATTTGCCTGAGATAAATAGTTTGTTGCCAAATATTAACCACGTCGCTTTTTATTTTCACAAAGCAAAATTCACAAAAAATTCAACAGTTAAAGAAACCTTCAAAATTTAGCTCGAAAATTAATGTGCCGAACAATTATTTCGTGCGCTAAATTTTGACAGATAGTTATGTACAGTATGAAACAAAAATGTGATTTTTTAATCTGGAGCTGCGTACCACTCGGCTAAAATGCTTGGCTAAATTTTAGCTTGGCTAAACTTTGGAAAGAATTTTGTATGAAAACGAAAATTTACATAATAGAATTTAACAATCCTTAAAAAATGAGACGGGTTTATGTTTTGCGTAAATTTTGTTTTTAAAATGAATTTTAACTATTGTGAATCACGACCAAGCAACAAAACCAAAAAAAAAATGCAACCAATCCTACAACCATTTTTGACATAAAAGTGCCATCTGTGTTTTCATAAAGAGAACAGCACAGAAGTTAAATCCTAACATTTGAATTTAAAACCAAAGATACTCATAAAAGTGAGAATGTTTCGTACGTTTCACCCTCCAAAACGCATTTGTTGTTTTTGTAATTTTATCTCGAATCGGTCAATAGATGTGAACTGCAACTAGAATTTAACAATAAGCGTATTTTATTATCACCGATGATCCATATAGATCATCTCATACAAATAAAACAATACGGATCTTAGTGACAACTGTGTATAGCTATCTCTTTTTTCCTTACGTTTATTTATTTTGCATTTATTTGTTTACTTTTTTCTTTACACTATACAGTTCACAATTCCTTACCATTTGCCAAACTAGCCGTATTTTACACGGGGTCTCCACCTGAAATATTTCATAGATTACCATCTGTCACTTTTTATAGAAAGAAAGAGCGATAGTATACCATAAAATGTTGGTTAGGCATTTTCATAGCTAGTATTTCATTTGCGAGAATAGAACAAAATCACACAAAACAAACAAAATTCAAACAAGCCAACAAATGAATACTATCCATTCCATAGCTTTCTATGAGCCGAGCAATAGCCGTTTTTTTTATTATCAGAGATGATCCATATAGACCATCAAAATACATGCATTGCAACAACAACACGAGATCCTGCTCTCTATCGGGATCATGTTTCATGAACGAAAAGTTTAGTTTTTTGCTATTGCTTCTCAGCTTTGCAAAAAAAGAAAACCAATAAATGAAAAATATATAAACGTAAGGAAAAAACAGATAGGTATACAACACAGTTGTCACTAAGATCCGTATTGTTTATTTTCATGAGATGATCTATATGGATCATCGGCGATAATAATATACCGCTAATGTCATAAACGAATGAAACTAGGTATAGACAATCCTCACATATACGATGTGCAGAGTTAGAACCAGATATTATCCACTGAAGATGAGAATCCTCGGCAGCCATTTTGATTTGCTTACAAGCTTGCAATAGCTGTGTTCCATTGGGCCTTGCAAAGTACTTTTTAGTACTTCCCAGTAGATGATGAATGAAACACTTTTATTCTACCAAACGTCAACTCTAACCTCAATATACTAGGTTATTTTAGTTGTTTGTTTTATATTTTATTCTAAATTAGAAAAACATCAACAAGAATAATTTACTACGTAATTTCATTTTACTAATGGTTTCTTTTTCGTCTTTCGATGCATTTAGTTACTTTATTACTGAACTACTGTGAACTACTTTGACCACAGAGTAGAAGTAGTTGACTGCATCCAGAAGTACTTGGCAGTAGATACTGGAGCCCAAAGGAACGAGCCTAATGTCAGTTCGCAGAAGGAATCTTCACACACTTCGTTAAATATTTGTTACAATTCATCGATGAAAATACAAAAACCACAATGTTGTTATCACATGGGTTTTGGAGGGTGGAACGTACGAAACATTCTCATCTTTATATAGAGTATATTTCTTCTTCACGCTCATGATGTTCTGTCTGAACTGAAAGACTATGTATATTGTATGTGATGTATGTATGTATGTATATAACATTCCGATCATAATAAAGACAAGAAATATATTTTTTATTTTAATATTAATTTTAATTTGTTTCATTTAAGGTATTACATAATACATAAATAGTGATTATTACTTTTTAAATCTAAAATTAAATTTATATAATAATTTGTTGTCATATATTAAACATTACATTAAGTATTGAAATATTCTAAATTACAAAAATGCGAATAAGGAAAGAAAATACTAAAAATCAAATCAAAAACCATAATAGATACAAAGAAACGAAAAATAAAATAAAACACTCACTAAAAACCGCTCTATAAAAAAAAAGAAAAATGTGTATTTAAAAGCAATCATTCTATGTATGTTTGTAGATATTATATAAAATAATGTATTTTTTTTTTTTTGAAAATTATATAAAATAATAGGAATTCATTGGCCGTCTTAAAATAAAATACACAAAGTTAAATATTTTTGTCAGATATTATTTTTTGTTGATAAATTAATAAAATAACAAAATAAGAGAAGAGGTTTAGGTTATGTGTATTTTCCTTTTAAATCATAATTTACAATAAAATTATCTAATCATCTAATGTTTTTTAAATGACAAAATATACTTAGTCACAAAGCAAAGGAAACCAATGTGCAAGTTTAAAATTTTACTGTGGGTTTATTGTTAAAAACTAAAAAAGTAATTAAATTTTCTTTAAAATGCCATAAACAAAAACAAAGATGATTTTAAATATTTAAGTTTTTTTTTCTGTTAAGTTCATTGCTTTTCCTGCAAACTTGAACTATGTATATCGAACTATAAGAAAGTAATTGGTTATATTCTTTTTTAAAAAATAGATCAAACTTAAATATTGCTGATTTTTCTTTGAACTTTAATTTCGAACAATAATTTAACAATTTAATTTTTTAATTGATTTTCAAATTGACATATTCCTTAAGCATTTATCCTTTTTTTATTTTTTAAATGTAACGCATTCCCTTATATTATCCGAAAAAAATCTTTATCACTAAACATTCAATATTTGTTTTTGTAATTTTTTTTTTGTCTTGAGATCTTTTTTGCCATGTATAGGTTAAAAATAGTGCAATAGTATTAGTTTCACAAAATAAAAACCATCAAGTATTTTGATTTCTCTTCTTAACAATAATTAAGAATTTATTAAATTTGAAATTCAATTTCTCTGTTCTTTGTCTGCCTGCAGTTTTTTCCATGTATCTCCTAATGCCTTGGCAAAGTGATCATCAACAGATGGCGTTGATGAACGTGTCGATGTTGTTGTTTTGGATGTGGATGTTGTTTCATTGTGAGTAGGAGCTAATGCTACTAGAGCTGGGGACTCAACCAGAGCTGCTGCCACATGAGGTGGTGATTGTTCTGGTGGACTAACTGGACTCATGATGGGTTTTGTAGTTAAAGCCTGAGGCATGACTACGGCAGCTGGAGGAGTTGGTGAAGAAAGATGAAGTTCTACGGCCTGATGTAGAAGAGTTGGTGTAACTGAAGCCATTGGTGGCATATGTTGGATTGCTGGCGGTGGTGGTGTTGGAGTTGGTGTAGGGGAGGGCGTCGATGGTACTGGGGATTTCTTCCCAAAGAGAGCTACATAATCAGGTCCTAGAGAGCGACGGAAATGTTCATTTATCACGGTTTCACACATCGATATGGATTCTGTAATAGAAAGAAAATTAAAAGTTAATACGTTCTGCTGTCATTAAAATTTTCTCATTCAAAACTTACCAGTACTTTGATTGTCATTTTCTCGATTTGAGATTAAAATACTGTCACGTGAGTCGCCACGTTTTGGTGGCGCTTGCGTTATTACACTCGGACGAGCAAGTGTTGTGGCAAATGTCGATCCCGGCAATGGTTCCCTATATGGGGGTGGTGGTGATGCTCTTGGTTTCATTGTTGTCGATGTCACAGACATATCAATGGGACTTTCAGTAATTGGCAATGTTGTTCGATTTGTAGACTCGCACAGCGGTCTAAGGCTGGTCGGTTGGCCGACCATCATTGGTGGTGAAGCGGGTGGGGATGCCACCACCGATGGGCTGTTTTGTGATGACAACGAATGTTGGTATTCTGAAGCTGCGCGAATTCGACGATCGCGACGCCATTTTGTGGTGGGAAGTTCTTTGGCAGTTAAGCGGGATTCTGGAATAGAAGATATAAGGAAAACAAATTAGATTTCTGTGAGCTGGAGGTGCATGTATAAGATGTGTTATAAACAAAGAATTGAATACGAATAGGGGATTAAGACTTTCGATCTAGCTGCAGCTTAATGAGTTTACGGAACAAAAGTAAGTACTTCTTGCACAAATAGTTTGATTTTTTGGGAAAATATGTACATATCTACATACATCATTACGATACTTACAGACATTTAATAGCTTTTTATTTATTGGCATAAATTTGTCTAAAGTTAGTAAGAGTAGGTTTACATAAGGAACAGTTTGAGATTTTTTTCAAATGTTTCAAGAGCATGAATTTTGTATTATTTTTTTATATACATATATATATTTACATAACGCTTCTCTTCGATTCTTTTTTCCCCTACACATACATATGTACCTACAAATTAAAATTGATTTATAAATAATTAATGCACGAAATTCAAATGAATCTGATTGATTCATCAATCAAAACAAAAATATATTTTATGATCTAAAGCTCGAAGCGTGCTTTCCATAATAAAGTATTAAACATTTTCAATAATTTATTTTGTAATCAAAATGTCCGTCGCCTGTGTATAATATGTATGTATATCCGTTTGCCCTGCAGACAAAAGTTCCGCTTATAAGTCAAGATCATTACAGACAAAAAAAAAAAAAAAAACAACAACACAATAACTCCCCACATTTGTTATAAGCACCAACAACTTAAATTAACATTGAGCGTGTGCCAATGAATAAATAATTTGACATTACCGACCCAAAATGGCTTGCAGAACGTGCCACAGAGAATTCCTCATAGCCGATTGTATCAGACACAAAAAGCTTCATAAATATTCTTTTCGGGTTGCATCTTCCTCAAAATCATGCAACAAAATTCAATTTAAACCGGAAGTGTCCGAAAAGTATACATTGACACTGCAATGCAACGCTATAAGAAATGCAAATATAAGCCGGCCATCACCCTAACACTGCACCTCATCGGTCGCTGCGCTGCTGCCATGAGATAAGTTCATTCATGAGCGGAACATGTCGTCGGCAACCATCATTAAACCATGGCCAAAAACGGAAGAAGTATTATTTGTTATTGTTGGTAGGTAGTTGGGGGCACTTCGTGCTTACATTGTAAATGCTCCCTCAAACCACCACCACTGACGGCGTACGGGTTGATGGTGAATAATAATAATTTAGTTTTTTCTTTTAAATAAAAACTCCAACATAAGCATGATCGAGCAGTGGTTATGGGATATCATATAATGGGTATAGGTATTGGCTGGGTCCCCCGTGTCTCACACTCTGTCAAAACACAGAGCTTCGCGTCTATGGCACGGCCGACGCGGCGGCTGGTGCGGCGCGGCGGTGTGGGGAACTTGATCCAACAATTTCCATTATGCAATATAAATGAATTCTTTTTGAATGACAGAAAGCATTTTGCATTTTACTAACCCGTATTTGGTGGATAGATTTGCGATATCTAAACAAGGAAGTGGCTTGACAATCAATGAAGATGGTGGCTGCCCCCTTCGCCCCTATAATTGCCTTAGCCCCACTTTATATAATTAATATAATTAATATAATTAAAAATTCCACCGTGGGTGTTTTCAAGACGGGTTGAATTGTTAATAGTTCTTTGGCTTTTGTCAACGCTTGTTGAACATTGGTATGCAAGCAACGTAAATAAATAATGAACGTTTTTTGATTGATTAAAGTAGGAGTAGGTATAAGTACAAAGTGTGATAATTGGATGAATATTCTTTCGAAGGAGCTTCTATTCCAAACAAATGGTTTTCGTCATACTGTGCGTAGTCGGCGCGACGTTGCGTTGGTATGCTTGGTTTTAAACTGTTTATCGAGCTTGAGCTTTATGGATGAACGAATTTGCTTTAAATTTGGTATACGTAAGAGGACTTTAATATTAATTGGGCTAAAACCTCTGTTTAAACGATAAAACACAATATTTACAAGCATAATAGGTCGATTCATTAACTTGAAAAATCCTAAATTTTTTTCAAAAAATAGGTTTTTTCTTACGGGTTTTAACTGGAAATTTGAGAAAATTTTAAGAATATTTAATCTAAAATCAAACTGGCTAAAGTTCAGAATATAGTCCCGTTTCACAGAAAGAAACAATTTTCGAGAGATTTTTTGACATTTTGTTTTAATTTCTTCTAAAATCTCTTGTACCTTTCACACGAAGAAACAAAATCTTAGGAGATTTTCTGTAGTTTCCTAACAAATTAGCTTGGTTGAACGCACACGACGTTAAGTGCGAAAAGAAATATACCTAAACAAAAATCTCGTCAATCGTTGACCGGGGAAATTTTGTGCACCCCACTTACTTCTTGCCCTTTCTCTCCTACAAATTGAAAGTTGCTGGAAACTCAGTTTTCTTGTGTGAAAGGGGACATGCACATTCTATATTCCGAACACACATACACGCTGCAATTCATTGTGCCAGTGCCGTCGGCAACAATATTTTAGTTATGTTTTAAAATTTGACAAAAGAGTAGTGAACAAAAATGTATCCCACAAGGGAAGATCTATTTGGAGTGTGAAAAATAAAAATTTCTGCAAATATTCACGCATATTACAGAATTCGGCGAATGAGCTTATGTGCCACTTACTTTTGAAAAATTTGCTATTGGTGAATCTGCCGATAAAAATGTCTGTAACTTGATGACGAATGTCGATAACTTGACCTGCACCACCGACGTATTGCTAAACTCAATTAGTATTAATCGCAAATCATTCTCATTCCATCCAAATTCTGACTTTTCTTATCCGCGATAATTTTGTCACAAATCTGCTGTTGATACTTTTTGATGTGTAAACATCTATGTTGGCGGAAGAGTGAAAAAAAGTGAACCTTCGTGTGCAACGTTACGTCGGGCAACGTTACGGTGTGCAACGTTACGATCGGCATACTAGGATGGGTGCGTTTAGCGAAAAAAAATCTTAAGATCCCCTTCAAGCAAAAACAAGTGCGTTTTGGATCCGCGCACGTTGATATTTACACATATTGACCGTGAGTCCCGGCACTCACACAATTTTTTTTTTATTTACACAAAGATAAAATGAATAGTACAAAAAAGTTAGCTTATTTAACATTTTCTGTAGAGAAAGAACTGATCGCGAACAGTTCAAAGAAATGTACGAGTTGATGAAGGAGCTTACAGCGCATCAGAATGATACAAAATACGTTTCGCTTTGTACCTTATCTTCATCCCGTTTTTACTCGAAGAATGCTCTTTCAAGATAAAGTTAAATGCCATGGTATTCATTCTCGCTCATATTAAACTGTTTCTTAATGACGTTTAAATGTCAAAAAATGACAGCGCCGATAGAAAAGTTCGGAAAATGGTAGGGAAGTTCAGGAATCGATAATATAGTTCATTTGGCGAATTCAATATTTGAAATTAACACGAACTCGAATTCACGACGCGGATAAATATTGCGAATTCCATAATCGGCATGATTAAAGCTTAAAAGCAAAAACATACATGCGCGATCAAGTCGTATATTTTATTTTTATTCAAAGCTAATATTAAGAAACATTTGATGCAAATATAAATTTGCGTTAGCGGATAAATAAATAAAACAATCGTTTTGTCTGCTATTCTCTTGTATTAAGCTAAATAGATAAATTATTTACCCAGTAGATAGCACCACCTGACATGTGAACACATTCAGATAACACGAGCAAGAAATGTTTTATTTTTATTTTTTGGCATTTTTCTGTTTATATACTATTCACGTCAACATTATTTTGAACAATTACTTTTTTGTAAAAACTTTTGCAAAATGTAACGTTTATTAGTTATAAAATACAATTTTGTCTGTTTTGTTAAATATTTAAAAGATGGCTGCGTGAGAAAGCAGAAATGGTTAAAAACATATATGTATTTATTTAAATTTCAGTTTAATTTGCAGGAAAGAAGTACGTTTTTATTAGCTTTTCGTTTTTATTCATTTACCTACTGAATTGAAAAACAACACAACAAATATCAACTGTTTAAACAAATTTATGTAAATATAAATATTCATATTTTACTATCGCAAAGGACTTAAAAATAGCTATGTAGGTATTATACATAAATGTTTATTTATTTAGACTTAAGAGACAGAAAACAAATATTTAAACAATAAACTGATGCAATAAATGGCAGAAATTATAGGTAGGTAGATAGTGCAATATAAATATATTGTCGAGAGAATAAAACCGAACAAGACTATTTTTATAATAATGGGTGATTTTTTAAGAGGTTTAGAACTTTTTTTTAAAAAAAAACACAAAAAATTCAAAAAAATGAATGAAATATTTATTTGAATCGATAGTTTGAACCTTGCAATTTAATGTTTAAAGATAATTTCATGCAAATGTTGACCGCGGCTGCGTCTCAGGTAGCCCATCCGCTGAGTCCAATTTTGGCATACTCTTTCACACATATCGGCCGGTATCTCACGAATGAATGCATGGATGTTGGCTTCCAGTGCGTCAATCGAAGCGGGCTTGTCCCTATAGACATTAGCCTTGACATACCCCCACAAAAAATAATCTAATGGTGTCAAATCGCACGATCTAGGCGGCCAATTGACCGGCCCGAAACGTGAAATTAACTGTTCACCAAACTCGCCTCGCAATTGCGCCATTGTTTCGCGTGCTGTGTGGCATGTGGCACCGTCTTGTTGAAACCACATATCATGCAAGTCAAGAACTTCCATTTCGGGCAAAAAAAAGTTTGTTATCATCGCTCGGTAGCGTTCACCGTTGACAGTAACGCTGCGATTCGCATCATCTTTGAAGAAATAGGCCCAATAATGCCGCCGGCCCATAAACCGCACCAAACAGTGGCTTTTTCGGGATGCATTGGTAGCTGTTGCAATGCTTCTGGCTGATCTTCACTCCAAATGCGGCAATTTTGCTTATTTACGTACCCATTCAACCAAAAATGAGCCTCATCGCTGAACACAAGCAGCGCGCGATGAACATTTCGAACCGAGCACGAATTTTGATAGTAAAATTCAATAATTTGCAAGCGTTGTTCATTTGTAAGACGATCCATGGTTAAATTGCAAACCAAACTGAAGCTGTTTGACAGTGACACAAGGTACTAAACACACGTCAGCTGTCAAAACCAGTGTTGCCAAAACCAAACCAGCTAAAAAATCACCCTTTATTTGCATTCCCAAAAAAAAGTTTACCACACGAGAAGAAGAATATGTTCGTCTGAACCAGGCTTAAGAGTTAAATGTTTCAATTTAAAAATGTATTTTAATGATTCGTTTTAGCAAACAAGAATATGTCTATATACTGAATTGTCTTGGGCATTACTCATCAGATTTTGATAAAATAGGTCCCTAACAACCTGAAAAAAATATATGGTTATGAGGCTCGAGAGAGTTGTACATAGGTAGGTACTAGCAAGGAGTTCTATCGAAATTAGTTATGCCCTCCCCAGTTATGTACCATTTAAAATAAAAAAACAAAAGTTGGTTTATTTTAGATTCTGGGCGGCGAAACGTTTCAAGGCTGACGTTAACGATGAAGTTGAAAATTGCCAAAAAAATTTTTTGGAGTTATAAATTCAGTTTCTTAGCTTTTGCATCCGCTGGTCTCGAATAACTATTCCAGAATTTCTCATCACAAAATTAATATCTTTTCTTCTCAACGCCAGTTTAAATTTCTGCACGGTATAGGTATTATAAATACATAGCTACATATTTTCTTGATAAGGAATTTAAATCTAATAAGATCTTTCATAGTCGAACATAAAATCACAGTAAATAAATGCCATTTCCTTCATTTATCTAATAAAATAATAACAACTTCATTGAGTTGAGTATTTCCAGGTAAATTTTCAAAAAATTCTTTTACAGCCGCCAGTGTTATCTAAAAAAGGAGTAGATACCTACCTACCTATGGAAACTGAAAACATTTTTTTCTTTTTTCTAAGTTTTCAAGAGAAAAAGATGACAAACGATCTGTAGTCTTATTAAATATATATATATGTAGGTAGGCATTGCCAATTTTGGAAAAATAAAGTCATCAGTGTGCAGTGGAAAATAATTGGGCCCTTAGGGACAGAAGCTTATCCAATTAGTCAATTGTATTTGTCTCATCTATATATGTAAGTTGTGATTGCTGCTGGCCTATAAGTCATAACCGTGATCTATGATGGTGGTCTTGTTTGTCACGTGCCCTAAATGAGCAAATGACAAATATGTCATTAAAACCGATTTTATTATGTATTGAAGACCAAACGAAAGGTGTAATGAGAAAATGCTTCATTTTTTCAAGCTTTTGACATTTATGTGCATGATTGGGTATCTCGATAAGTGTAAGTATGGAGTCTAAAATTAAATGTTATTGCTTTAGAGTTTAAAATTTTAAAAGAGTACCTAAACCATATACATAGGTATCTATGTACATACATACATAGCAAAAACAAAATTAGTAACAGAAAAATCAATTTTAACTTTGCAACAGTTTAAAGACGTCTATGAACACTCCCAAATATCTTTTTAATAAATATATTAAATAAGGTAGGTTAAGGACCTCTTTTTACCTACCTATGTATGCAGGAAGGTAGGTATAATTACATATAAGTATGTACAGGGTGTTTTTTTTTTAGAGGTATAGCACTTTAAGATGGCAACACTATATTTTTGTCAGCTGTCAAGGAATTTATTTTTAGTTTGGTTTGGCATTTGAACATGAATAGACTGACGCCTGAATAACGCTTCCAAATTGTGCCCAAATGGGCCAAAAACAAGAGCGAATTTTGTTTAGTGACGAAGCTCACTTTTGGTTGAATGGATACGTCAATAAACTAAACTACCGTATTTGGAGTGATGATAATCCTCAAGCGTATGTTCGGTACCTCTTTAAAAACGATGTCGGCCAGAACGTTACATTCAATGGTGACTGCTATAGAGTCATGATTTTTGACTTTTTCGTTCATCAATTGAACAACCATGAAGTGCAGGAGCTGTGGTTTCAACAAGACGGCGCAACATGTCACACAGCTCGTGCCACAATTGATTTATTGAAGGAAACGTTTGGTAACCGCATAGTTTCACGTTACGGACCCGTGAATTGGCCTACAAGATCATGCGATTGAACGCCGCTTGACAATTTTCTGTGGGGATATGTGAAGTCGGTAGTCTACGCCGATAAGCCCGAAACGATTGACCACTTGGAGGTCAACATTCGCCACGTTATTGCCGACATACGGCCACAAATTTTGGAAAAAGTCATCGAAAATTGGACCTCCAGATTAGACTACGTCCGAGCCAGCCTTGGCGGTCATATGCCAGAAATCATATTTTAATTATAATGCCAGAAGATTACCTGTCGAATAAAGTAAATTTCATGTCAATTTAAAAAAAATCATCTTTGTTTTATTCCATTTCAAAGTTTTATACCTCTAAAAAGAAACACCCTTTATAAAGATACATTATATGAATAAGTTATGATTTATGAACTTATATTTATCTAAGTAGGTAGGTATTTCAGTTTCTTGTAAAACTACAACGATTTAAATACCTGCAAGTCTACCGCATTAAATTAATAGAGCAAAGTTCAATTGTTTCAGCAACAACAAAAAAAAAAAAAGAAAACACTTTAAATCTACAAATTGGTTCAAAAATATCATTATTCAAAACAACACCGACAAACCACTCAATCATAAAATCAATCTCCTCCATATACCTATAATAGGTATAGTCTCATCAAGAAGTCACTCAACATCCAGTAACTAAATTAAATAACCCCAATCAAAACCATCTTCTAGAATCATCATAAAACAATCTCCCTTTTTCTCATATTAAATAAAAACTGCACCAATTTCAAAAGATACAAAAAAACAAAACATTAACAAATCATAAAACAGCACAAAAGTCTCTCGTTTTACTTCTTCTTCTTTGTCTATATAATATAGGGACGATTACCATAGAGTGGGTGTTTCTGTGATTCATATTCAAAATAATTGTAATTTTGTAAATTTTTTTTTTTACTGAAAAAGATACAAAAGTATCTATAAAGGTATCTTCATAGGTTACATTCTCGTAAAACAGTCAATTCTTCTTCTGCACTAAAGTTTGAGGCCTAAGCTAAGCCTCCAATAATCTTGGGGAGTCCCCTCTACCCCTCCCCCACTTATCTTCTCTTTTACTACCTCTTAAATGAATGAATGGGCGATAAGTTAAAAAAATACAGCAACAACATCCAAGAAACTAAAAAAAAAAAAAGCTAAAAACGTGAATACAAAAGTGGATAAATGAAATGAAGACAAAAAAAATCTTAAAAAAAAACTAGTTTGCTACCAAGTTACGCTTTAAAAAGCAAACAGATAAAATCTTTTCGGAGAGTTTGAGTGCTGTGCAGAGCGCAATGCCGCGTGCGACCATATACCTACGTAGGTAGGTTTTGTATGCATATAGACATAGCTTCGTACATACATAGATACAAATAAAAACAAAAATGGAATACGTTCGTACACCTCGACCTCACCCCTATATGTATATGCAGATACAAATAAAACAAAACAAGAAAAAAAAAACATTACCGATGGACGTGTGCAGATACACCTCTCTAAGTCTTAAGTTAGAGTTAAAGATGATAGTTGGCTTGGCGCGCAAAGACCAGGCCTGGCAATGCGTATTAAAATGCGGGGACTATACGTATAGAAGAGGGGATCTCATCTCATTTGATTTGAAAATGAATATGAATAAAAAAAATTGAAATATATAGGTAGGTAGATATTAAAACCAAGAATAAAAAGAAAATGAGAGCAAAAAGTTAAGCAAGATTTATCAGCGACGCGACGCGACGCGACGACGGACGAACGATGGCAGCGCGGTGTATTCACCTTTTAATTTTTATTATTTTCACATTTGAATTTAATGAGTGAAAGATAGTTTAGAGGTCGCATCTTAAGATGAACGTGTGATGAAGTCTGTGTGGATTTGAGATGTAAATATGATTATTTACGTGGTTTTACACTCCTACTGAATAAATATACATTCAATGAAGGTAGGTATAGGTATGTATGTAGTTGGTTAAGGGAATTTTATTATGATGAATATCTGAGATTCATTAAATGTTTTAATTAAATTTTTGTTTTATGTCCTACATAATTAAGAAAAACAAAAAAAAAATAGGAATTTTTGATTGGATAACTACCTACATAAAAAGTGGTTCGATAGAAAATTTTAGCAGCATATTATACCTACATAGAGTTAAATTGTAGGTATACCTAATCAAAGCTAGTATTTAAAAAAAAATAGTTTCTTTAAAATTCAGAAGCTTAAACAAAATTAAATAAATTTAAAAGCCAAGTAGCAAAATTGTTTTATTCATCTCCAAAAAAAAATATATTTTGTTTTGTTTTAGCTATTATCAGTTTTATTTATCACTTGTTTTGTATATTTAATTTATTTACTATATATCTACTCTTTGTTTTTCTATTTTTGCATTTATTTATTCAAAAAATAGTTTTTTTTTTAATCTTAAGATTTTGATATTTTAGTTTTTTGTTTTGTTTACCTAGATTTATGTACATTTAAATGTAAATTTCTTTTAAATTTGCATCTATTTTCTCTTTATTAAAAACTTATCTATATTTAACGTAACTAAACATTTGATAAACAAAGTTTATACCAGTTTTTTTGTATATAAATTTTGTTTAACAATACTTAAATTTGTGTTGCTATAAAAGCTAAAAACTCACAAGCCTGGAAGAATTGAAAGTTTTTGCCAAATTAAGTGAAGGCCCGGGACAGTTTTCAATAAAGGGAAAATCTAGACGTGTCGAATAATCGTGAGGTGCTAATAAAAACTTGTTACGTAGGTATACAAAAATAAAAAACATAGGCGCAAAATTTTAGATATTTAAGCATTTTAAGTATGTTAAGGTAGCCCTAAACGACGAACACTCCCGCCGAACTTGTTCGTTTGCGTTATCCCCTACACGGCGAACACATTTGGCGAACATTTATGGACTAAAGGCCGTTAAAAGCTATTTTGAATCAATAATTCAACAAGTCCAATTAAATAGTGCTAAGTCTTCTACTTGGCTGATGTATTTCAGTAGTATATAGAATTTGTATTATAAAAAACCTTCATATAAAAACAAAGCCTGGCCCTGGGCAAAAATTTCCAGCTTAATGATTAAGAATTTTAATCTTGTTGGATATAGTTCACATTGGATTTTTGTCAAAAAGGTCATGTAAGTTGAACTGAACTTAATAAAAATTGCGTATTGACAAGGCCCTCACTAGTCAACTGATGAGTCCAAGTGAGATCGCCGGGACGAAACGCCAATAATTCATTCTTCAAAGAATAAGCATCGATAAAATCGCGGCTGACTGTGACCATAGTGTTTAATACGTGATATGCACTCAACGACGTTCACAGCAAAAATGAGGTTTGCTCGCGAAAATGGCCCTACGCGGCGAACATCGAAATCAACGAACAGGAAAAAATCGAAATTTCCAGCCAACAGCGAACCGTTCGCAAGTCAGCCCCTACACGACGAAAATATAGCGAGCATGTTCGTCGTTTAGAGCTACATTTAGGTTAAAAAGAGTATTTTTCAAATTTTAAAACGAGAAAACATCATTCTTTATTTTTAACATTTTATTAAAGTTTAAATGTTTTCTTTTAAATATCTCACTAACTCCATATATCACTTTGACAATTACAAATAAGAATAGAGTATGTTTCCTTACTATTTCGCACCAACTGTCAGTGATGACAGTGGCGCAAAATTCTAAACAATTTAGTACGATGTCTAGGGTAAAAAGAGAATTTTGCAATTTTTAAACGAGTTAGCATCGCACTATCTTTTAAACATTTCATTAAAGTTAAAATTACTAAACGGCTATTTTATCTATTTAGTATCATACTAAGTCCATATGTCACTTTGACAATGACAAATGTGCAAAAAGGTATGTTTGCTTTCTTTTTTGCAAGAAATGTCACTGTTTTAGGCGCGTTCAGCTTGAGTTTCGTAAGGAAATATGGCATATGGCGTATTGGACTGGTGAGAGGAAGGTCCCCAGTCCCCACATCAGGATTCAATCCAAATGAGCCAACATTTTTTGTCTCTTGAGGCAAAAGGGTAGGTATATACATAACGGGCGAGGGTCGAGCCAATTCCGATAGTCACCCTTGCCAGCACCTATGTATATTTGTAAAACTTTTTAGGGCCTCATTAAAAGTTAGATTGTTTTTCTAGGCGGGGTCGTTTATCGAAAAAATGGTCGATTTTCAGTGAACCAGAATTCAAACAACATTTAATAAAGTTTTCTGTTCAATTTTTCTGTATAATTTTCTACTAGGTAAAATCAACACTTTTCAAGAATTTATTCTTTTAAACTGAAAATTCATACACCATAAACAAAATAAATTAATAACATTCAATTTTGATTTAAATTGGAAAAATTCCAACCGAGATTGATATCAAGAACGTATATCTACCTTTAATTTCTCGCACAAACAAAAATACCTTGCGGGGGCATCTCTTATTATTATTTAATTTTTTTTTTGTTGGTTCTTCTTCGAGACGAATAAAATTGATTGTACTTTTTTGTAAAGGAATTTCGCGAAATGTGTTCTCATTTTTATTGTTATTTACTTTATTTTGTGTGTTTCTTTTTGAATCCAGCCGTTACATTGATATTTATCGTTAAAAGTGCACCTCTTTGACTGCGATGGTAAAGTTGAGGAGGCTGAAGCAGAAGCATCGGATGCGGCGAGACAAGACAAGACAAGAGGAGAGTTACAAAGGGTTATAAACTGAGGAATGTTAATCGTGTAAACGCGCAAGGAGTGCAAGGATTGGAATTTCACCTTATCCAGGCCGCAGTGCATTTGCAATAAATGTGATGGCCTCAACCAACAAAAACAACTGCAAAGGCTTGTTGTGATGTTTTAGAGCGTTCGAAGGTTGTTTTTATTGTATTTTTTTGTTTGTAATCCAAATTCCACACGCAACTGTGTAAGCGGATTGGAATTTCTGTGAAGTATATAAGTGTGTTCATTTTTCTTCTTTTTTTTTTTATATTTTTTGTGCAACACAATGTTTCTTTTCTTTTTTTTTTGTTTGTAAATATATTAAACTGATGGCGGTCTTCTTTCCAGTAAAGATATGGAATGAATTTTGTAAAAAATGCAGAATTGTCCGACCATGGGCATCGTATCGGCCATGGTCGTCATCATCTTTTGGTCGATGGAAGTTGGTGAGCTTATGTCAGATTGCAATGCAACGTGAAATGACTGGTCACTGTGGAATGCATTTTTATGATGGCTATCGATTTTATATTCTGCTGTTTGCAATGTTTTGTGAAAGAATATTTATAGAATGAACGAAGGAAGGCATGCTGGAATAAATGGCATTCTATTCAGAGTAGGTAGTCATTTCTTAAAAAGGTTTCAATGTCCTTTATGGATGATAAACAATTTAAAGTGAAACACGGAATTTCTTTATTATGAATTTGATGAAAACATGCAAAACGTTGTCAGACCCATCAAGTGACAGAAACGACTAACTTATATCATGTCAAACACCAAAAACCTTTAGAAAATTGAAAATAACAGAAATAAAATTCCCTTAGTTTGACTTCAATCCGTTGCTTAAGTTGCTCTAAAGATCCTATTTCCAATACATTTATGTAGGTAGTAAAGTAGATTTAGTTATTTTCAATTTTCTCAAAAAGTACAAGACATTTAAGCATCCGGTTTTCTATTTTTGACTAAAAACTAATAAGAGCATTGAATTTTGAAAACAAACGTAAAATTTTGAAATTTTTTTTTTAAATTTTAAGTTTGAAAATTAATTTTTCAAAAACTATTCTTTAAAACAACTTTATTTAAAAGCAAAATAAAAGAAGAGATTTATGGGTTTACAAAAAGGTATATCATGGCATTGCAAGTATGTATAACCGCTGTTTTTGATACATATTTATTTTTCTATTTTTTAGTTATTTTTTTTTAGAAAATGGCCGCTCCTGACTAATTAAATTTTTTAAAGAAATAAAAGAGATTTTAGCATGCAGTTTTTGGTGTTTGACTAAAAATTTATAAAAGCATTGAATACTAAAAACAAAAATACTACTTAATTACGTAAAATTTTGAAGAAAATTAGTTTGAACAAATTTTTTTCAATTTTTTTTTTCAAAATTGTGAGTTTGAAAATTAATTTTTCAAAAACGATTCTCTAAAAAAATTTATTTAAGAACACAAAAAAAGAAGACTTTTATCTTTACAAAAAAGTATATTATGGATGTGTAAGTGTAACCGTTGTTTTTAATATTTTTTTTTCTGTTTTGTCAATTTTTTTTCGAAAATTTCCCCTTCTGACTAAACGGGGGGGGGGGGGGGGGGATAGACCCCCTTCTATACGAATTTTTTCTTGTCTCAGCCCAACCTACACGCTCTAGCTTTTTGTCACATTTAATGCGAATCGCCCTGTATATGTGTTATAAATTAGGAGGTTAAAAATCGTAAGCTATAGGGTATCCTCACTTTTTTTTGGAAACTTCCGCCATCCCCAACATTTGTTTACTCTAGATATTATCGTCGAGAAGGAAGTTTCCATATTAAAATTTCACATTTTCAAACAAGTGATTCAAAGAAAAGTTTACAGGCAAGAGGTGTCTGTTTACGACATATAAAATGTTTTATGCTTTAAAACAAAAACTTTCGATGTAATCTTTTCGATGATATTCAATTTACAAACCTTATAATCTTTTCACAAAACCTTATAGAGGCTCTTTCAAGCCTTTGTGCCTTGCAGAAACTCTTGTCTTTATAATCCGTACTTAATATCAATAAATAGTTTTTTTTTTTTATGGCCTGAATATACATCTGTACTTTTTAAAGTATTTTTCTTTTTATAATCTTTTTTATCTAATCTTACTTAATTTTCTTATTTTAGCTGACAATATATTGTATCCCACTTTAATTACATTCCATGTCTGCTGAAAGCCGAACAACAGAGTAGAGATGCTACCCACATTCTACAAGCCTGCTCTAAACCTCACTTTGCAAAGTTGCATTTCTTGAAATCCTTTCTAATACTTTTCCCACTTAAGCCCACACTCAAAAACAAACAAAAAATAGTTCTGCTTTTTTCAAAAATAATTTAATTTTTTTTTTGTTATTGTTTTCTTCCTTTTTTCACATAAAGAAAAGAAACTCTGTCAGACCTTTGGAATATAATCGTTAGACACGCTATTCTGAAGATATTTCTCGTCTCCATCTCTAACGACAGCAGACACGCATCACATTTTCGCCCACTTAAATGCAATTCCTTTGCCCCAGACATGGATCGAAGGCATTGAAATTGGAATTGGTGACAAGTAATTATCGAAATGACTTCCGTTCCTTGTGTGCGATCGGGTTTGGTTGGTGATGCTGATGATCTTCACTTCTTATAACATTTTATTTATTTTTTACTGATCGGCACAAGAGATTCACCTTAGCGAGAAAAGATGAATGGGATACTTTTTGCCGAGAAAACGTGTGTGGAAGCCATCCCTACAACGAAAATACGCTGTCAAGATCATGAATTGCAAAATCTTGCACAAGACACACCCCAAAGACGACGACGACGCGACGTATACGATGGTAAAGAGAAGAAAAATACATATACATATGTATAAAGCTGCAGATGAGTGGTTGTTCTGAATGAGGTGGTTTGGGAAGAGGATTTATCGAATCTTGCTCCAGGGCCAACAAAACAACAACAGAAACAAAAGAAGCTGCAACATTTCGTGGGTATATGTTTTTTTTTTTTTTTTGTTGTTGTTGTGTTCATATTTCCATCAATGGTTTGGGTTATTTAATTTGTGTGAGGTTGAAAACGACTTTTTGTTTTTATTTCTTGGTTAATTTTATTTCTATTTAATGTTTAACCTGAGGGTCCGGATGTTGAGTCCCGCCACAAGAAGATGTGCAATTAATTTCAACAACAAAAAAATAACCCGTATTTATTGAAAATGAACCGGAAAGAACAACGAAATTGCATGGAAAATTCATTGGTTTTAATGGAGTGCTAGAGGGCTTCATGGTTGGACAAGTACTGCAGCAATATTATTTTCATTTACGAGTATGTTGGCAGTTTAACGAAAACACCTTGAAATTGAATTAACTGAAGTTGATTTCGGGATGTTTAAATCATAAACATTCAACTCCGTAGATAATAATTTACGGTAAAATTTTGTTTAGTACTAATATGGTTACAAGTTTATAAAAATATCGTCATCGTTCAAGTGAAAACTCCCTAAGTAAATGTTTTGGGATTTTTCCAAGTGCTGGAAATAATTCGTTTTGAAAAAGTTGCGGTTTAATTTAGATATTTGGCAAGAAGTTTGACTTTTAGTTTGAATTAAACACAAAAAACAGCTCCAAATTAATTAAAACGCGAAAATATCAATCCGAAGTGATAAATTCTCAATAAAATTCGGAGCTTTAAAAAATCCTTGTTTATATTGAGGATCAATTAATTATGTAATTTAAAACAATTAACACACATCATAACCAAATTGCAGAAAATTCATAAAAATACATACCTTACACAGGAAACGAGTGATTAATTCATACATACATCCATATGTTAATAAACCCCAGTGTGTTTTTGTCAGTAATTAGTCATAAATAAGTAGGTATATGATTCCCCGTTCGTTCCGATAAATGGCGCCCAATATGAATTTTATTTGAAAAGTAAAAATTGCCATTTTAGGCAAAGTTAAAAAAAACTATACGAAAAGTCCAAGTTTAATAAGTCTCAGCATCCAGGGTATTTAAAGTTTCGCAAAATAACCCCTCATCAGCCGTAAAATAATAATACAATCTACAAAAAAAATAATCCATGGAAGAATTTATCAAAAACCCAGTCCCCAAATGCTTAAAAATTTAATCGGCAGATGTTCCACGAATACAAAAAAAAAACTCGAAGAAAGAAGAAAAAACAAACGAAACGAAACGAAACCGTCAAAATTGACTTCTTTGGAATTTAAGCCGAATGCGCGAGACCCCAATCCTTTAAAGAATTCCAAAGATTGCAATTATCTGCTCACGCATAATGTATCTTCATTTTATTTTTTTCTTTTCAAAAAAATTAAAATAAAAAAAAAAACAACAACAAAGTTGATCGTTTCATTCTTAAAATTACTACCACATCGCACGTATCTCTGGCTGGTATAGGTACGTTTTCTTATCTCTTTAAGTATGTCTTTGGATTCTTTCTACCGAACAAATATTTTCAAAAAAAAAAACTAATTCAAAGAACATAAAAACTACGGTTGCAGCAATAAAAATTCAGATTTCCTTTTCCAAGAAGATGAAGTCAGGCAGCCAGCAACAGCGGCCAGCGTGCGGACAACGATATAACACCCATTCCCTGAAAACATTATCAAAAAAATATGTATAGCTAAGTGTTCTAAAATGGAGCTACTGCTTTCAAGGGCTCCTCCACACTGCGTGCTCCTCCCTCGCTTGCTCTTTTTATATAGGTATGTATATTTGTATAGGTGTATAAATGCCCAAAACCGAAAAAAGAACGGCCTTGTAGTTGACCTTATGTTCGTTTTCATGTTGCTCCGCCACGAACAGAACTACCATCATCGTCGACCGGACAGTCGTCCCTAGCCGAGGCTCGCCCCGCGCAAAAGCAATTTATATCCCAATCACAAGATACAAGCCCCAAGTTTCTCAGAGGTCTCCATAATACTTCTGCCCTCTCGGCTCATACAAATACAAACCAAACCCAAGCTTGGATAAATGGCTTTTTCGTTCCCTTGAATGAATGTCCCTCGCTTGAAAATATTGAAAGAAGTTGTTGAATTAAAATTGGATACACGCCCGTTTGTGTCGTTCGTCGTATAGTCGTCGCCTTTCGAGAGTCGTCGCGGTATTTTCGGCGGACTTCTACAGTGGATCAACAAACAAAAATAAAGAACCAAAAACGAGTTACCAAAGAAAAAACAAGCGAGCAAAAAAAAAAAGAACTACAAGAACCCACCAAACAGCTTCTGTATTTCACGTAGTGACCAATAAATAAGATAAACCGCGCGCGCATAGGATCGACCGACAAAAGAAGAAAACAACATAAGAAGAAAAATATAATTTATCTCGGAAGAGAAAGAAGACCAGGCTTGAAAGAGGAGCCATGTTTCTGCTAGAAGATAATAAACGGACACGGGGAGGGTTCGAGATGGGAGCGGAAGAAGATAAAACGAAAATGCAGTGCGCCCCTAAGAACAACGTTAAAAAGTTGCTTACTATCACTTCCACTCTATAGGTACATCGTACATTGGAAGTTGGATGGACTTGGAGTCGGAGTGGCGTTGTGGTGCGGTACGCAACGTTAAACCTCTTCTCCCGTCGTCGCTTCGTTGTTGTTGTTCAAAACAAAAGAAAGAGAAAAGAGGAAACGAAAGATCTTACGTCGAGACTTTGGTTTGGTTTTGGTCGTCGTCGTCGCCATAAGTCGTTTCTGTGGTGGTAAAACTGAGAAACTGGATATGAATTTTTATTACACATTTCCGGTCATCTTTTCTCATTCGATTTTTGCCCCGATTAATGAAATAAATACGCATGCCATAGTGGACCATCTATGGGCCAGGTTTCTTTTTTGTTTTCTGCATGTAAGAGTTTAAACTTTTTGCAATGAAGATTATAGCAAAACAATAAGCAGAATTTTTTAGTTAAAACCTTTTTGGTGGAGTGGAATATAATACAAATTTTTCTACATTAATATTCCACCGCGGTGTTTTCGTAAGGATTTCGTTACCTCTTTGAAGATAACACAAAAATATTATTTCGCATCATTCAGCACTCAGTAGTGTCTAAAAGCATGCTGCACATTATCGATCTTAACTGACAGTTTTGACTGTTGTCAATCATGCTCACAAACATATTTTTATGTTATAATCAATAATGTGAACCATGTTTCATCCTAAAGGTTAAGGTAAGGATGACTTTAGAACTGAATACATCCAGTGTCGCAACTGTGTCCCAAATCCATCCTATGTCAAAAATATTGATGACAGGTACTTCCAAAAACATCATCAATTCCTATGAATTAATAACGTTTGGTGTTGGAAAATTATTTCGAATAAATACGACTTCGATAACCACTGCAGCATCATCAATGACAACATTAAATGTTTTTTTTTGTTTTTTTTTAATAAAATTGTCATTTTTAACAGGAAAAAGCTTTTGCAATAATCTTCTTGACGTCTTGTATAAATTAGGGTATGTCATAATTTGTTTGCATCTATTCAACGATGACAATGAAACGACCTACTCATCTGTCACAAACTAATTAAACAACCATAAATCTATTACTAAAATCTCCCAAACTGACAGATCAAATTCATTCACAATGGCGCCATATTTCCGTTTCTCATTTAAAGTTTTAAAACAATAATAATAAAGGTATAGGTAGTTTGCAATTCAAAACAGCTAAATATTTTATTTTATTTGCAAAAATACATTTATAAACTAGTTTCGTTCTTCTTTATTCAGCACAATACTAAATAATAAGCTTAAAAAAAAAACAGAAATATATGTATTTGTTTCTCACCACAAAAAATAAACACTAAAAATAGAAACAAAAAAAAACTTGAGTTCCAATAAAAGAAGTGTCATTGGGAAGCAGTATGGTAGTTTGACAGTAAACAAAATTTATTCAAGTTTGCCACTCTATCATAGTTCCCTTCAAGCCTCATACCCTTTTGGCCACACCACACCGGGCACAAAAATATATACATAGGTATTTTATCTTCAGTCAAATTGTAATTCTTAAATTATGCAAATTTAACGTGAACAAATCGCTTACTGCTTAAACCAAATGCCATTTTAATTTTTGTACGGCTATTTTGCAACTTTTTTTTTTTAACAAAAAGAATTGGTTGGAATTAATTTAATAATTACCGAAGGTTTTGTGTTTTATTTTAGTTTTGTCACGTTGCCGATAAGAGGTGTAAGATTATATTTTTAGAATTTTTGTTGAGCCGGTTTTTTCTGTTTGTTGTTTACTAATGTGAACTGGAAGAATTTTTTTTGAAGGAAAAAGTAGTAGATGAAGAGCAGTAAAGTAAATTTGTTACCTATCTTATACTGTTTAAATTAATATTTATAAAAGAGAGAAGTTTTGAAATAAGAAATTTTAAAACGCTATTTGACATTTTTCATAACACATCGTTCACATCATTGCGCTTACAGTATCGAAATCTGGGTGATCAGACCATAATGCCTGTAACACAGGTTTAAGAAATATTTAGCATGCTAAAGCAAAACTGTCAAAATAACCAACAAAATCAAAATTACGGTTTTGGGAAGTAAACCAACAGACCTAAAAAACCCATCTTTTATTTTCTATATACAATTTTGCATCAATCAATTGCCGTAAAATGATTGCTGTCACTATTGGCGTTGACAGATACGTAAAATAAATAAAGCATACGTCACATTCATAGAAGTGGAATGTTTAGAGAATTTTCGACGTGATTATTTTTTGTTTATTCTCTGCATCAAAAACACCTTATCATCAAAATAGCTCGAAGCCAAGTATAGGATTGTTCTAGAACTTAATGTATTAGCTTTCAATTTTTGCACTTAAACAAATTCTAATTTTATCATCAAATCACCAAAATACTAATAATATCAAACATATAATCTTGGATAAATTTGTCGAGCATTTCATTTCACTTAGGTATGTATATACGTACGTGTCAATAAAACGAGAAAGTTTGCATAATTTTTGTGTTGTTCGTTGTTTTTTTTTTTTTCGCTACTATTTTAGCAGACCTGTTTGCTTTTAATTTTTTTTTTGTTTCGATTTAATTTCATTGTTGATTGAGTTGTCAAGTTGAGTCAGAAACTGATCGACTCTTTATTTGATTTTGTTTTTGTATGCCATATGGTAAACGGCTCTGTGATGGTTCTATTTTATTTTTATTTTAGATAATTATTGCATGCGCCACAATAATGGGAAACAAAAAATATATATATACATATATACATAGTAGTAAAATGTATACGTATAGTCGTATACCTACATATAAAAAAAATGGGGACATCGGCTGAGAGGTGCGCACGTTAATAAATAATAAAAAAAAAAAAACAAATAAAAAAAACGGAAACGAGTATTGAAGTGTGAGTAATACAAATATAACCAACCGCGTGGTCATTAAACAAAGATTATGGTTTTGGATACTCTGACATCGACATGCCATTGAGTCAGAATAGACTTTGTGGCGACTTGCTTTAAATCACAATAATGATGGGTTATTTGTTCACGCAGAATTTTTAACTGGAATTTTATCGTTCGATAATAATCGATTATGTCATGCATTGGTTTAAATGATGGGAGGACAGGCTTTATTTATAGGTGTACATTATGTATTGTATATAGGTAGAATTATTGTAGAATAGTCGGAAGCTCTCTTAAACTAAGGTTATAAGTCAACCATAATAAATTCACTGCATGAAAGGAATCATTTATCTTCTTTTTTTGTATTCCTATTTCACCAAATGTCAGTTTCATTTAAGTGAGGTACAAAGCAAAAGTTAACGAAACTGGACGAAAAGTATAACAATCCGCTATATATGAATTTTGACAGACTGTGGACTAAAATTGGTAGAAACTGGCGGAAATGAACAGACAAGTTAATGATTTACCCGTACCTATTCACTTATTTCGTACGATAACTTACGTGCCTCTCCGACAGTAATTATAGTTCTACTTTATGTATATTATAAATATTTTTGAAGTTTTGAGCTTAGGTTTTAAGCTTCGCGCAAATCAAGTTAACATAGAAGTCACGTAAATATTAACTTTAAATCACATTTCGGCTGCGGCCAAGCGGCAAAAAGGCTCACATAAATGTTTCACCTTGCGAAAAGTTTTTTTTTTAATTTTTTTTTGTTTTTATCCATGTGTAATGTCATCATCATCATCGTCGGCTCGACAACCGGGGTCCGGTCCTGGCCTCCTTCAACAAGTCTCTCCACCCATCCCGGTCTCGAGCCGCCGCCATCCAGTTGCGCACCCCAAGGCTCCGGGCGTCCTGGTCTACGCCATCTCTCCAGCGCAAGCATGGTCTACCACGCTGTCGTCTACCATAGAATGTACCACAAAGAACTTTCCGAGCAGGTTCCTCTTCGCTCATGCGAGCTAGGTGCCCTGCCCACCGGAGTCTACCGAGCTTAATTTTTGTCACGATATCTGCTTCAAGGTAGATTGCGTACAATTCATGATTGTACCGTCTCCGGAATCGTCCTTCCTCACATATGGGGCCAACAATTCTCCTTAAGACTTTTCTCTCGAACGCGGCTAAGAGGTCGGAGTGCCTTTTGCTAAGCACCCAAGTCTCGGATCCATATGTGAGTACTGGCAGGACCATGGTCCTGTACAGCAGCAGTTTTGAAGTTATGGTGAGATTTCTGGATTTGAAGAGCTTTGACAGACTATAGTAGGCTCTGTTGGATTTGAGAAGCCGCCCGCGTATTTCTTCTTCTATATTGTTATCGGCTGCTACTATTGACCCAAGGTATTTAAAGGATTGCACCACTTCAAATTCGTGCTCCGCTACCTTGATTGTTTGACCAACTGTTCCTCTCGCATTCGACGCCACCATGTACTTTGTTTTACCTTCACTAATGTGCAGCCCCAGATTTTGTGCCGCCTGCTCGATCTGGATGAAGGAATCATGTACAGCTTGCTCAGTTCTTCCGATGATGTCGATGTCGTCTGCGTAAGCCAGTATCTGGCTGGACCTGTTGACGATGGTCCCTCTTGTTGCCGTGCCAGAGTCACGGATTGCTTTCTCCAACGCCAGGTTGAAGAGGAGGCAGGCCAAACCATCCCCTTGTCGGAGTCCATTAAAGATGTTGATTGGTTTGGATAGCAATCCGGCTATTTTTACTTGGCTTGTTACGTTGGTCATGGTCAACCTACATAGTCGTGTCAATTTATTTGGGATGCCGAATTCTCTCATGGCTTTTTAAAGTTCTACCCTGGCTATGCTATCGTAGGCGGCCTTAAAGTCTATAAACAGGTGGTATGTTGGGATGTTAAATTCTAGACATTTTTCCATCGCCTGCCTAAGGGTAAAGATCTGATCAGTTGTTGATTTGCCTGGAATGAAACCGCACTGATATTGTCCGATGATGGTTTTAGCGTATGGGGTTATCCGGTCTTGTAGGATAGAGGAGAGTATCTTATAGGCGGTACTCAACAACGTGATACCTCTATAATTGCTGCACGTTGTGACATCTCCCTTCTTATGTATGGGGCAAATGATACCTTTTCGCCAGTCTTCTGGAATTTCTTCATGCTCCCACACGTGCACTATAATCTCATGAATTGCTTGACGTAAAGCTGGCCCACCGTGTTGAAATAGTTCGGCTGGTATACCATCGGCTCCCGGGGCTTTGTTTTTCTTTAGCCGGCCTATAGCCTTCTCAACCTCTTCTATGCTTGGTGGCGGCAACATAGGGTACTCTTCTTGAAGTAGTGGAGCCTCCACTTCTGCAGTGAGCTGACCATTTAGCAATTCATTGAAGTACACTTCCCATCGCTCCAGTATGCTTTGAGGATCGGTGATCAGATTTCCCTCTCCGTCCTTGCAGTATGTGCAGCGTGGTGTGTACTGCGTCATGTTTCGGACGGATTGGTAGAACTTCCGCGCCTGGTGCGGACCTCGCTCTCGGCTTTTCTCTATTTCACAGATTATGTTCTTCTCCCAGGCTGATTTTTTCTGTCTGTGAAGCCGTTTTTCAATTCTTCTGAGCTCTTTATATTCGTCTTCGCGTGCCCGCGTTCTATGAGATTGTTGCATTGCTCGGTACGCAACATTCTTACGTTCAGTCGCTAGCTTGCATTCATCATCAAACCAGTGGTTCCGATTTCTACGACTGCTGCCTAAGATGGAGTTGGCAGTACTAATGACAGTATTCTTAAGGCGTGTCCACTTCTCATCTACGCCCAGCAAACTGGCTCCAGGACTTACTCTACCCAGTTCTAGGGCGAGTCCTAACGCATTACCAAAGGTGTTACTGGTGTTTTCATTGCGCAGAGCAGCCGTGTTGATTCGAACCTGATCGGCGGATGCAATACGTCTTCGCAAGGCAATCCGCCCTCGGAAAACCATACCAACAAGATAGTGATCCGAGTCGATATTGGCACCTCGGTACGTTCGTACCGTCATCAAGTTCGAGTAGTGGCGACGGTCTATCAACACGTGGTCAATTTGGTTACGAGTGACTCCATCAGGTGATACCCAGGTGGCTTTGTAGATATCTTTACGCGGGAACCTGGTACTCGCAACGACCATGTTTTTCGATGCTGCCAATTCTAAGACTCGAAGTCCATTGTCATTAGTGTTCTCATGCAAACTATGGGTGCCTGCGTAATGCCTGAATACCGGCTCCCGACCTATTTTTGCATTCAAATCCCCAAGGATGATTTTTACGTCATACCTTGGACAGGCATTGAGGGCCCTCTCGACTTGTTCGTAGTAAGTCTCTTTTTCTTCGTCTGAGGACTCCTCCGTAGGTCCGTGAACGTTAATGAGGCTGATGTTCTTAAATTTGCCTCGCACGCGAAGGGTGCATAGCCTTTCGCTTATAGCGTTAAAGCCGATGATGGCAGACTTCATTTTTTCGCCGACTAGGAAGCCTACCCCGAGCACATGGTGTTTTGTATGACAGCTGTAGTATAAGTCATAATCTTTCTTCTGTAGAACACCATTCCCTGTCCATCTTATTTCTTGAAGTGCTGTTATGTCAGCTTTATATTTTGACAGGGCATCGGCTAGCTGGTGAGCAGCTCGAGCTCTATAGAGCGATCGTACGTTCCATAAGAAATGTGACATGATTAAATGAAGTTAATAGAAAGACCAATTAATATCCCTACGCTAGCTTCAGAATTCGAACTTGATACAAATGTAGGATGTATGTACAATTGTACATTATCGATTTTCTTAAAATATTTGCACAAAATGAAATGAAATTAATTTATGCGATTGATTTATATCAGCATTTCTGTCATCTCTTCATATAAGTAATCAAGAGTTTACTCATCAAATTTGTTGAATTAAATCGAAGTTAAATCCGCATCTAAATTGACTTAAAAATATGTTAATTTCCAGTTTATGTAGTCAATGGTGAGTTAATTCGAGTTTAACCCCGAAACTAGGAAAATTTTGCACTGAATAAACTGGGCGACTTCACATCCATAATTATATTCAGCCTTATTGTGAGTTTCACCCGAACAACATTCCATCCGGAAAATTTGACATTTCACTTTCCGCCTATTGTGAGTTTCACACAAAATTTCATGATGGAAGAATTCTATCAACTGTGAACATTCATTTCGGGCGGAATGTAATGTCATTTTCAATTTTTTTTTTGTAGGCGAACGAAATTTCGTTCGGGCGAAACTTACAATAGCTTTTAAAATTCCGGGCGAACAAAAAATTCTAAGGTTAAATTTTTTTTTGGGTGAAACTTACAATAAGGCTGATATATCTCAACGGAAAATGAAAGGTCAAGCGTTTATTGGAGTCTGATTCACAGGACCATTTACGAAAAATTACGCGTTCTTGCATGTTTTCTACGGAAAGCGGTGTGAAATTTTCTGGAAATGGATATAATGACAAAAAGGATACTGACACACAAAAATGAAACGACGATCTTTGTGAAACGGAAAATCAAACTCATGTCTAAGCACAAATTAGCTGTCAGCTGTAAAACGGAACACTGTTGCTAATTGGAAAAAAAAAAACATAGTTCCATATAAGATTCTTAGCTATTTTAAATTAAAGTTGAGTTCGTTTTTCGTGAATGTTTGATTTTATCGAAGATAATAGACTTAATCATTTTTGACAAGAAGAGTCATTTCTACAAAATTATATGTTATGTGTTTTTTCCTTGATATTTTGCGTATTTAAAGAGCAATTATTGACACTTCTATGTTAAAAATCTATGTTCTATGTTATACTTATGTTAAAAAAAAAAATATTTTACCAGAAGAAATTCAATCAGTTTTTTTTTAAATTGGCTATCACTCATTATGTTTTCAATTTGTTCGTCAAAAATGTAAATAAAACAGGATTTGTATTCGTGAAAAACTAGTTCACTCTTTAATTCAAGACAGCCGGCAACCCTGAAAAGGGATGATGGTTGAAAATTTGGATTAAATCTCTCTATATATGTAGATAAATACCTATAGGTAACTCAAACGATGGCAACAAAAAACTAGTAGACTATATGTATAAATTGAAATTAAGTTTTTGAAGCTCGTATAGCAAGTACAGTAACGTATGATACATCAAAATAATTGGCACTTAATCCATGTATCGTCTATTGAAAACTCAAATGAATAAATAGACGCTTAGAGGACTTATGAGCTGATACATATACAAACATTTTAATATGGATTTAATTATATAATTAAGATACATCCAATATTATTTATAAAAAAAAAAAAAAACAATTAGGTTTTAAAACTCATCTGCAAAAAAAGATACTAGTTAACAGCATAGCTCAAACATGGATAAATTATATGCTTCAATTACCTTTCCAAAAATATCAAATTCAGCACTATGAATTGATCCTGGTTTGTTGCAAATTATTTCTCAAACTATCTATCATTAGTTTCACACGAAACATTTTTCATGTTGTGACACACATATTTCTGCAGAAATGCGGCGTAAGTGACGCTTTTTTTGACAGAAGTTGTTAAAACACAAATTCGATTTTTTTAATTGCAAGCCAATATTGAATTTTTAAAGTGTAGTATTTTTAAGCCTGGCAGAGGCAAATTGACTGTTTTGTGTTTTAAGGTAGATAGGTATATAGAATTCATTATATTTCATCATGTATTTAAAAGTTCTCCAACAAATTTTGTGTGCAACTTAAAAAAAATAAACAACATTTATATTATATCCAAAATTCGTCTGAAATTTTCATTCAAATTCAAGCCTCGGATTTATTCAACGGTTTTACCTAATAACCCCCAATTCAGCTTGTCAAACTAGTTTCTCATTTGCATGAATTACTTGAAAGAATATATGTAGGTATATTTGAATTCAAAAGTCACCCCCAAATCTTGCAATCGTTTCCTCCAAACTAATTTGACAAAACGAAGAAAAACAATAGAAAGCCAAAATATGGCGTGAGCCGTGATTATACCTCAAATCTTTGAGTTAAACCTTGTTTTAAATATAAATAAGGTTAAATTCTATTTTGTTCTTAAACGATTCTGATTTTCTATAGAAATAAAGCCAACCTTTTTGCAAACTCAGCTGTTGTTGTTGCTGCTGCTGTTGGTGGTGGTGCTGATGTTGAATTTGCTGTTGATAGAAATGATGACGTGCTGCTGCCGCAGCAGCAACTGCTGCTGGTGAATTAAAATCCCTCCAAGGCTGCCATAGTAAACTGTTAGCAACATTTGTTGCATTGCTATGGTGACCATTTAAATGTGAACGATTGGCCGGGTGATGCTGATGATGCGGGTGTTGATGATGTTGGTAATGATAGGGATTATTTATTGTCATATGATTCGGCGGACTGCTGTTGCTACTGCTGCTGCTGCTACTGCTACTACTACTACTACTACTACTGCTCATGGGACTGCTATTACTGGTCATACTCCTAAGACGATGATTTGAACCTGCAGCGGCGGCTGCAACCCTTTCGATTTCTTTAATCCGATTGTAGTAGGTTTGTTCGAAGGCATTTAATATACGGAGGTATTCCATAGTTTAAGGGGAATCACTGACTTTTTGTTTATTGGAGCAAATTATACCATAAAACACAAACTCGATTAAGAAATACTTAAATTTATTTCATTATGCTATTGGAATAATATTTATTCCTTGGATATTGAACAAGTCACAAACACGCGTTCAGACGAAAAGATTTTCTTTCAAGAATTTTAAATGTAAACCATAAGACCTCGACTTAGAAGTGAACTCAAATTTTAAACACCAACGATTATGATTTTCACTTTGTTCGTTACAATTCACACGATTTTGTGTTGCTATAAGAAAAACAAAATCCGCATACGCGTTTAGGCTTAAAGATACAAATTGTAAAAGTAAACTCTAGAAACTTCAGCCTTTGATTGATTTCGGTAAGGGCACAGCGACAATGAAGTGGGGGCCAAATTTAATAAGTTTACATTAAAAACTTAACGAAACAAATGTAAAGTTTTGTCAACGTTGTGAGCAAATTGAGCTTCGAACTGTAGAACTGAGTGAGCTCAATTATAGTAAATGCGCACCACCCTTAGACAATTTATTCTGCCCACTTAGCAGTTTAAATTACGATTTTCTTGTTTTTGGTAATTTTCGAAGGAAACTCAAGACCAAAACACACGAAGGCAATATTTTTTTTCTATTTTTTGGTTAGACAGACAAAAAAAAAAAAACGAGAATAAAAACCCCGTCCAAGTAACAGAAAAGTCGTGCTCAACGAATGAAGGTATAAACATTAACTGAAGAGACTTAAGTTCTCTTGAAACGAACGACCGACCGATACCAAGACCGACCAACGACGATCGTTTTATTTTTCTTATTTTGTTGTCTTGGTGTATATATGGATGTATCTTTAGCTTGGGGACTATGTGAGACTTGGAGTCTTCGAGTCGGTGTATAGGTTTGGTTGGAGCTGGTTGTTGTTGTTTTCTTCTTATATTCCGTAAACTAACTTTTACTGTACACACATCTTTGAGAGGGTTTTATACGTGGGGGTTTGAGAAGGAAAAAAAAATGTTATACCCAACGTCTTGTTAGTGAATGTAAACTAATTGAAGTCGGCACAGCAGCGTTCGCGCTCAATAAGATTGTGTCTTGACTTCACGTGTATTAAGTTTAAATCGTGATATTCGAACAGCCAAATTGTGCGAGTATTGGAAGAGTTGAGAATTATTATTATTATTATTTTTAGTTTTTTTTTCTTTTGTTATTGCAAAGAAGGGAAAGAATATGGGAGGAAATGTTGAAAGCAGATTTCTTAAGAAAAGCTTAATGGAGCCGAGTTGGAGCAATATCAATATCAATGTTGCTGTTGTAGATTCCAATTGACAACAAAAAGATCATCTACAAGTATAGGTAGGTACCCGTTTTGATAAAAAATGTTGGGTATAGATGGAAATTTTGAAAATAAAAATGGAAACGGTAAACCTTTGAATTTCGATTCTACAATAAAAATGTTGGAATTCGCAAAATCACAAGTTTCTAATTTATGTACCTACGAATGTATCAAGTTCTAGAAAAAAAACGAATATCGAAAAGCCGTCGATAATGCAGTTTGCTCAAGTCAAACAAATAAATCGGGATGACGAATCCGTCATATGAGCTTGCAAAAAAAATTATGGACGATCCAGGCCTAGTTTCATGGTCAGATTAAGTGGCTCTTAAGTAGGCAAAATACGAGATTCGACTCGATGCACGTAAGTGACTGAGATTAACATATTATAATTTACTTAAATCCACAGATTAAAGTTAAACTCCAGTTAAACCACTCAATTCGAAGAATTGAAGTCCGAGCTTCGGATGATGTCGCGTCCCACTGAAAAACTGGGTCTTGGTTAGTGATTTACTTCGCCTCTTGGCTCTGGGGGACAGAAGTTCATTTAAATCTCGGATTTTTCATATTTTATTTTAAAGCCTAGTACGCAGATCGCGCTAAACTAAATTTTATCTCTACTATTTTTATCTCTACAAACGTTTGCTAAAAGCTTCGATAAAAATTAAAGCGAACAGAGATTATCCACTCCACATCAAGACGAGAATACTCGGCAGCCATTTCAATTTGCCTACATACTTAAAATATCAGTTTGCAGATACAAATTAGAATGTAAATATGTATAAAAACCTCACACATTTACAGCAGGGTTCTTCACACTCTCGTTGAATTGTTGTTGCAATTTACATCTATTCGTCGACACGAGACGAAATTACAAAAACAGTAGATTTTGCAGGGTGAAATTTAAAAAACATTATCATCTCTATATTGAGTATCGTTGGTCTTGATTCACAAATGTCAAAAATTATCTGTGAAAGAATGTGTTCAGCATTATTTCGCGCGCTAAATTAATTGGAGACTTTTTGATAAAGTACTAGATGAGAGTTGGAATTTAGCTCGTGAACTGCGTACTGCTCGGCTAAAAATCCGCGCTAAAATTTATCTTTGGAGGAAATTTGTATGGAAGATAAATTTTAGCGCGATCTGCGTACTAGGCTTAAATCACTAACGTGAATTTAATCGAAGTTTCTCTTTCAATATTTTTAGTTGAATAACTAAATAAACTTATCAACTTAGGCCCAGTTTTTCAGTAGTTAGTTAAGTCAGAGTTAGCTAACTCTGGAAGTAAATTCACCCACAGTTAACTTAGGAAGCGAATTTTCGGAGGAGCATGCATGCAGATCGACAAAACAAACTCGTTGGATTCTGATTTACTCAAAAAATCTAGGTTTAACTTTTATCTCGCACTGAAAAACTGGACCTTAGGGTGTAATTCGGTTAAAAATAGGAGCTGTGTTCGTTGATCTATTTAACTTTATTCTGTAGTTTAGTACAACACGAGTTAAGCAAACGATCATGAATACGCCCCATTGAATTTCAAATTAACAACTTTTTCTAGTTTCCCCATAGTTGAAAATAATTTGAATTTTTTACATTATTTTAATTAATAATTAAAATTGCGAAATCACCATGGCAACACTTAATTTGCCCTACACTGAATTTTTTTTTTGTTCAAATCTTTCGAAGTAAACAGCAAAAGCGAATGGCGAACTTACAACCACACCACACACCAACATAAAAACAACACAACTAAACAAATCACTTAAAGTATACAAGACAAATAAAAAAACTAAAAACAACAACAAATGAGAGAGAACAACACAATCCGCTCAGCCTCAGCTCCACACAAGCTAGTCTTAAATGTTTATCATGGTTTTTTTTTTGTTGCGTTTTGTTCTGATTTTAAGCTGCGATTTCGAAAAATAGCAAGATAGAATATACGATGAAATATACAATAACAACAACAATAAAAAGAAGTAAAGCTTAATGTTTACATAAGCATAGAGTAATAAGAAGAATGGTGGTAACAACAACTACTAAATATATCTGAAAGGCGGTAATTTCCATTCGATGTATTTTTTTTTTATCTTGTTCTTGTTTATTTTTTTTTCTTCGAATGTTAGCCCGTTCGTTCGTTCGTTCAATTGAAGCATATTGATTAAACTCAGCTTAAAATAATAAATAGCATTGGAAAGAAGAACCAGAACAGAATAAATTAAAATAGAAAGGAAAAGACGACCGATTGGAATAAACCTATTTTCAAGTTTAATAAAAGACTTAAGAACGCCCTGCATATGCTGGCCTGGCCTGGTCTGGTCTGCCCATGTCATATGACGTTACTTGTTACTTCGTATGTATATCGTTTTTCTTATAATATTTTGCTATTTAAATGTTCTTGACATGGCACTACTTTTTCTTAAATGTTATTTTACCATAGCGATAGCGAGAAAGGGGTTTCTTAATTTGTATTTCTATTTCTAGCCCACATATCATAACAAGGTACAGGTATTTACTTCGAAATATTAAAAGGAAAAGACTTGGATTTGTTATCCTCTACTTTAAAAAGTCTCAATTTCTAAACCAAAGGCATACATTTTGCTGTAGAAATTTAGTGTTTATGCCTTCGAATCGCATATTTGACAACAAATATATCTACTCCAGATAATAAAGCTGACAAAAATTCTGTTGAAAAAAAGCTTTTGTTTCATTTAGCTCTAAAAACAACAGTTTATAAGATAATTTTCGGTGAAAAGTCGGCTTCCAAGCAAACAATATATTTTTAACACTTTTCTGGGATACTCATTTGCAATGATACAACAAAGGTACTCAAATATATATTGTGATCTATGAACTGATTAATCATTTAAATAGAACACGAGACCCATTCACCATAGAAACTGTGAATTTTATTTAAGAATTCTACAAACGTTGCAACTGCCTTTACGACCATCTCAATGTGGATTATGGTTTGAATGTATGAGTGAGTTACTGTGATTTTGTTATCGAACTATCGAAAAAACACATTGGGATAATAACGGGTGATTTTTTAGCTGGTTTGGTTTTGGCAACACTGGTTTTGACAGCTGACGTGTGTTTAGTACCTTGAGTCACTGTCAAACAGCTTCAGTTTGGTTTGCAATTTAACCATGGATCGTCTTACAAATGAACAACGCTTGCAAATTATTGAATTTTACTATCAAAATTCGTGCTCGGTTCGAAATGTTCATCGCGCGCTGCTTGTGTTCAGCGATGAGGCTCATTTTTGGTTGAATGGGTACGTAAATAAGCAAAATTGCCGCATTTGGAGTGAAGATCAGCCAGAAGCATTGCAACAGCTACCAATGCATCCCGAAAAAGCCACTGTTTGGTGCGGTTTATGGGCCGGCGGCATTATTGGGTCATATTTCTTCAAAGATGATGCGAATCGCAGCGTTACTGTCAATGGTGAACGCTACCGAGCGATGATAACAAACTTTTTTTTTGCCCGAAATGGAAGTTCTTGACTTGCATGATATGTGGTTTCAACAAGACGGTGCCACATGCCACACAGCACGCGAAACAATGGCGCAATTGCGAGGCGAGTTTGGTGAACAGTTAATTTCACGTTTCGGGCCGGTCAATTGGCCGCCTAGATCGTGCGATTTGACACCATTAGATTATTTTTTGTGGGGATATGTCAAGGCTAATGTCTATAGGGACAAGCCCGCTTCGATTGACGCACTGGAAGCCAACATCCATGCATTCATTCGTGAGATACCGGCCGATATGTGTGAAAGAGTATGCCAAAATTGGACTCAGCGGATGGGCTACCTGAGACGCAGCCACGGTCAACATTTGCATGAAATTATCTTTAAACATTAAATTGCAAGGTTCAAACTATCAATTCAAATAAATATTTCATTCATTTTTTCGAATTTTTTGTGTTTTTTTTTTTTTTAAATTTCTAAGCCTCTTAAAAAATCACCCATTATAACACGATAAGTATTAAACGTATTGAATACGTTTTTTTATTGTACTGAGATAACTCTAGTACATTTTTTAAAACATAATTTCGTCACCTGTCATCTGTCTGTTTGTCACAGATGGTTCTTTATATTTTGTTTGCGAATGAGTTTGGAAATTAATTTAAAAATTTTAAAAATGAATATTTTGGTAGCTTCATCGTCATTCGATTCTTCCGAAGAACGGATTTATTTTTGTCTAAATTGGGGTGTTGTGTCATAAAATTGGAAAGTATATACATACCTACATATTTGTCTGTGCGCTGTTGATTTAATTTGAATACAACCTGAAACAATTTAAATTATTAGCTTTGTTCCTTTTTCTTTGAATTTCTTTAATTGTATGTCCATTTGTGTGAATTGCAGTCCGAAGCTGTTCCGTACTCAAAAAAATCGCAGTTTTTCACTAAAGACTAACTAAAACATTTCCCCTATATCTATGATTTTCTGTCCAAGAATTTTCTTTCGACAGAAATTTACAGTTCAGCAAAATTTCATTATAAGGAGAAAAGAATGACAGCTTAACATCGTGTCATAAGGCGTTTTTCTTCTTTTTTTTTTTAGTTCAGAGCAGAGCCTGAACTGTCAAAAAAAAAAATCGTGTTTCTTTTTTAGCTCAGAGCATTCAGATCTGATCATGTTCAGAGCGCGCTGAGCTCAGAATAAATTGATAGAGCAGACGGAATTGAATAGCTGAACACAAATTTGACAATTGAAAAAAAAACATCGAAACAGTTAAAATGGCGGACTAGCATAGTCGACCAGCAAAAGAAGGTAAAATAATTTTATAAATCTACTAATAATTATAAAATTATTGTTTTCAATCGTTTAAAATTATCTATTACAGACTTGAAATAGACCTTTCTTCACTATTATTAGTTTATCCATTTAGTTTACATTATACTTATTACTTGTTGTCTGTTTTTTTTTGTGGTAAAGAAAATGACAAATGAAAAAGTGACAACTGGTGAAGCGTGTTTCTTTAAATAAACCTGAACTCTCAGAGCAGAGCACGCTCAGTTCAGAGATCGCTCAGAGTATGTTCAGAGTGTTCAGACTCTGTTCAGAGCTCTAATCTGAACTAAAAATGAAAAACGCCCATACGTGTCATTCACATTAGTTAGCATGGAATATTGTGAATTTTTTGAGAGAATTTCACACTTGCTCATCAAAATTTAATAGTTTGTGAGTTTCTATGCACAATACAATGGATCGGACCTATTATTTTGTTGAAGTATTTGTAGAAATAAAACAAAAAACTTACACTACTGTGAATGACAAGGAAATGTCAAAAATCGACTTCGATACTCGATACCATATTCGAATATTTTGAGCAGTAATGCCAAATATACAAATAATTTATTTACGTATTGTTTGCTTACTGATGCACTAATTCAACCACAGGTAAGATTTTTATAAAACGGTGTATAGGTACCTATAAGAAATTTTAGCAGTTTTTTTCAGGCTAATGTATCACCCAATAGCGTAAGTTTACATACCGTGCTTTCATTTTTGACTAACCCGACCAACATCTGTTTAAGATCAAGATAATGCATGAGGTAAGGCCACTATTTATACCATGGCATGCGTCAGTAATTAGCTGATTGGATTCTTAAGTAGCCTAATGCTCAACCATATTTTTGATTTAAAAATGTTAGCTGTTAATGTGGTGCTTGTCTCAAAGAAAACAGCCTAGCCGCTATTAAATCGTCTTTATAAAATCTAGAACAGCCCTTAATTGCCGATTCGATCTGCAATGCTAAAGATAGCGTATAAGTTCAATATTAAGTGCTTGGCCATGTGTGGCCATATTCAAGGAAACTGTAAGGCTGACGTACTGGCCGAAAATAGATTATCATTACCTATTTCACCATAAACAGGCTATACAATGGTAAACTAATCGCTACATGTAAATTTGAACAAACACCACGACTTGTTTGGCGACAAAACAAATCTCGCCAAATTTGAATCCGAAATGCTCTAAAATAAATCCATAAAATCCATTATCATTTAAAAGTTTACAAAATTTTTGAAACTGCTTAAGACATGGTTTCCCAAATGCCTTTCCATAAATACTGGAACGGTTTTTTTTATTATATCAATATTACCTTAATACTTCTGTAAGGACTTTCAAAGAGATAATTAACACACAAAATAATAATAAACTTTTTCTTCGTGCCCTTTCAATACTGAACAAAAATGTTTGAAATAATTACACATTTATTTATTGAATGATGAATTTACACCAAATAAGAAATTAAAGCTAAACTTGTTTTACTTGACATTTGATTTATAAAAATTTAATTTTAAGCAATTTAATTCAATAAATAACGATACATACTCAACAAGTCTATAAGTAAGACACACAAATATAGGAAGAAGGGCTTGTTGATTTACCTGAAAAAAAAGGAAGAGAATATTTCTTTAGTTTTATATTAAATTCGTGTTGAAATATTTTACAAAAATAACTTAAACATAAGAAAGTAGTAATATACTCGTAAAATGATAGTTAAAAATAGTAAATGACTCTGAATCGTTTAAAACATAAATCGATTCTTTAAGCTTGATTTGAAACGAGTTTTTTTTTTATTTAAAACTTATAAAAATAAATGACTATTTTTAACGAATAAATTAAGTGGCAACAATTTTTTTTTTCAAATTTCCGTTAGTATATCAAAATACTCACCAAAGCTTGAAATATTTTTAAACGAAAATCCATTTCAGTCTTAATCTTAATGGAATTAAAAAAAATTCGCATGACATAAATAATTTATACATTTGGTCTATTTTTGGTCAATTTTGTTCTTTTAAGAATCAACATACATTAACAAAGAAAAAAATATAAAATAAAAAAAAATAAAAATACAAATTAACATAAATCGAATGTGGGAATTTTCGGTCGAGTTTCAAAAGACGTAAGCTGTCTGTCCACAAAAGAATTAGTTAAGTATAAATACATAAACTACGTATTTTCTGTCAATAAAATTAAGATTTGCTTTCGCAGTTTTTTTTTTTTTTGAGACTTTGACGCATTTAGCTAGACGTTTTATTTTATTTTTAAAAATTTGCGTGGTTTGTTAAAAATGATGATAAATATCAAAACATTTGGAAAGTGATTTTATTAATATGTACATTGTACATACATAATGTGTATATATATAGAGATGAGTTTGGGCCTTTTATTTCGGTGATTTGTTGGAATTAAATTACTCGACGAAATATTTATTAGATGATGCTTTGCGATGACATTCAATAATACTGTTGATTATTGGCATAACGCATAACTGTCAAAATAAATATGATTGAATAACTAAAAATTGTTCTTTGTTTTGTTTTTGCTTTTTTAATTTTTAAGTTCATTCACATTTTTGCGTCGAGGAATTTCAAATGCAAGTCATCGTGAAAGAATTAATTTCTTTAGGAAAATTACTCAAAAGAAATTAATTGTTGAGGATTTTGATGAATATTATATTGGGTTGTTTAAAGATAATAAAAATACACGATTGAGTCCCGCTGTTATGATTCAAGGCTTATTTAAGATTGAATTGAAGTAGCTGATAGCAATAGGGAAATTTACAAATCTGTCAAAGTTAAAATGAAAATAAAAAAGTTTCACCCATCATTTTGTGGCAACTGACAGATGCAAAACTGCAAAACCCAAATAAAAGCCGGTTTTTTATCTGCTCTGTGCTCTATTTTGATATTTTAAATTTAGTTTTAACTACAATAATCTTACTATTTATATTTACATTGCACACAATGCCAGTAGGTTGGTTTCAAAAATAGATAAACTGTTGTCAGTAGCTACAAAGTGATAAATTTGACATTTCTGAATAAACGAGAGAGGGGTATATTGCTATTTGGCAAGGAGCTCTATTAGCATGAAGCTTGCATATTGGAAGGTGCCTACATTGGACTTATTATTCTGACATTTTTGACGTGAATTATTGAACTTTGTTCAGACACAAACTAATGTAAATACAACCGACTCACTCTGACGTTCAGCAGTCGTTAACAAAAAAAACACAAATCTTCTCTCGTTGAATGATTATTTATATTCTTTTTAACTACAAAACAAATATGGCATTAAATAAATATGTTTCCAATTAAAAAAAAAAAATAGATTCTGTAGTATTTAAGTACCAAAGAAAATAGCTGTCACAAAATAAAACGTAAAAAAAATTCAAAAGTTTTTAAAAAATTTAAAAATCTTGACTTTCTTGGCCATCTCTTTCTCACCATGAAGTAGTGGTGGTTATATTCTCATTCTGAAACACAATTCTGAAACTTGCTTTATGCAGTATTGTATTACCGGTTGAAAATAGCTTTTAACCGTCTTTATTTAGTCCACAAACAATGGCGTTTATTCCCGCCTGTCATTTTTCCTGAGTGTAAAGACTTTTATCTTGACGATCCGAATAATAGAACTCAAAATATAAGCTTTTTAAGCAAACCTTATCGGTTTTTTTTTGGATATTTTATGCATAGCAACAAATCAACAACACAAGTCTCCGAAAAAAATCCGATAATGTTTGCTAAAAAAGCTTATATTTTGAGTTCTATTAATCGGATCGTCAAGATATACACTTAGGGAAAATGACAGAGCATCATTTTCCTATTTAAAAAAAATTAATTTAAGTGATAATGCCTGAAAAAAAATGTAAGAAAAACACTTTTTTCAACCCCGCACCACCACGTAGCAAAAAAAATGCCAGGCTTTTGATTTCGATGTCAAGACTCATACACCTACAAACTCTCGTACTCATTTTTTGTTTATATTTTCACACCCAAAATTTGCTGTCAGCTCTTGATTCTATATGATTCCAACAATTTTTTAAATCAATCTTAGATATAAATCTTTTTCAACAGATCGGTGGTAAATCATTTAAGAATCAGCTAAACAAAAAAAAAAAAAAAAAAACACAATAAACATCAAACGTGCTATTGAATATTCACACTCAATAAAAATGTTTCTCTTTCAAAGCCGCACCAAAGTATAAAGGCACCTCAACACACAAATATGCATTCACATATAAATGCACCGCCACTCCTCCTTTGAGTGTAGAAAATCGAATTCGAAACAGTAGCAGTGATAAAAAATGTAAAACCAGCAGCGTAGCACCAAAAAACCTCGCTGAAGATGATGAACGTCTGAACCACCCTATACGAGTATATCCTCATATCATCGGTGAATGGTGAACTGGTTTTTCCTTCGATAAAAGCCGAAAGAAAAACCCACGATCAGGGTTTCGATTTTCATATTCAGTCAGCGTTAGCGTTCCTTGAACATAGAATCAATTGCATAGTAAAATCTGATGAACATCATCGGCTACAGCTTACGTATAGCGGTAGCGTATAAATATAAGTGAACGAAAATTCGATTTGAATGAAGTAGAGTTTGCAGTTTAGTTTTATCCTCTAAAAAAGACCATAGTCAAGCTCTATGATGGATGGTTTTAACGGTGGCAAAGTTTTTTCGGCGTGATGACGTGATTTTCGAGACTTCATGTTCTCCTTCAATAAACGAAAAGACTTGGAAGGTCTTGAAGGGCGCCCCAATTTGAACTTTTTGGATTTGGCTTTAGTTCTGATGTAACATAAATCTCTTTTCAGAATTTTAGTCTCATTTGAGATAAATATAGGGTTTTCCAATAAGAGGTGTTATTTTGAATAGCCCGCTATTTCGGTAGCTGTCACTTTTGAAGCTGTCACTTTTTGACATTTGACAAGTAGAAACTACGCCATTAATAAAAATGGAACGATACACGCTTCAACAACGCATTGAAATTATTAAAATTCACTATAAAAATGGTGAACATTTGGCAGAGACGGTTCGTAAAACTAAAACATTTTTGGGTCGTCGTGAAGCACCTTGTCGGACCGCAATACAGAAATTGGTGGACAAATTCGAGCTGTTGGGACAAGTTAGTGTTGTGAAGAATAAAACCCGTGCACGTCGCTCAAGAACAACTGAGAATATTGCTGTTGTAGCCCAAAGTGTTGAAGAAAACCCAGGTTTGTCCATTCCTCGTCGTTCTTTGGAATTAGGCATTCCACAAACGTCATTACACCGTATTTTGCACAAAGACTTGGGTCTTAAGGCTTATAAAGTTCAGTTAACACAAGAACTCAAGCCGGCTGATCATCAACAACGTCGTGTCTTTGCTGATTGGGTCCTTGAAATGCATGAAAATGATCCGGAATTTCATCGAAAAATCATCTTGACTGATGAGGCCCATTTCCACCTCGGAGGCTACGTCAACAAGCAAAACTGTCGCATCTGGGGTTTGGAAAACCCAAGAGTTATTGTTGAAAAGCCTCTCCATCCTCAACGCGTGACTGTTTGGTGCGGTTTATGGTCCGGCGGGGTCATTGGACCTTACTTTTTCGAAAATGAGGCTGGAGCAACAGTTATGGTCAATGGATTGCGCTATCGAGAGATGATTAATGATTTTTTATGGCCGGAATTGGATGGTATTGATCTGGACAACGTTTACTTTCAACAAGACGGCGCTACGTGCCACACAAGCAATGAAACCATCGATCTTTTACGGGAAAAGTTTCCGGACCGTGTTATCTCTCGAAGAGGTGATCACAATTGGCCACCGAGATCTTGTGATTTAACACCTTGCGACTTCTTCCTTTGGGGCCACGTGAAAGATAAGGCCTACACCAACAGCCCAGCGTCGATTCAAGACCTCAAAGATGGAATTCGTGAGGCTATCGAGGACATAGGGCAGCCACTTTGCGATTTGGTTATGGAAAATTTCATGAAAAGGATATGGTCCTGTAAGCGTGGTCGTGGCGGCCATTTGGCTGATGTTGTGTTCCATTATTAACGGCATACCTTCCTCTTTATAATGAAATAAACATCCGATCATTTATCTCAAAAAATGCCATTTTTCTTTGAATATCAAATTAACACCTCTTATTGGAAAACCCTTTACTTGAACCATCATTGCACCTCCGTTAATCCACCGAAATCGGAATTCAGCAATGTTACTCCCCGATTTCAGGGGATTAACTGAGGTTTAACGATGGCTCAAGCATGTATCTGCCTATTATCACATACTCGAACCTGCGTTAATCTACAGGAATCGGAGAGTTAAAATTACTGAAAAACGGATCAAATTTAAACCACGTTTGTTCAACTGGCCCTTGGTATCAATTTTGAATTCATGGACAAATTAGAAAAATAGGTACTTAAACATTTGCGTTGGTCAACCACTAGTCTACACCTTGTAGCTTATTGTTAATCTGAGCACCAGTTGTGCAAACGTGGTTTATCTTCGGATCAAAGTTTTAACCCACCGATTTCGGCGGATCAACTGAGTGTCAACAAGAATTCAAGTACCTATAGGGCGTATTCATAATCGTTTGCTTAACTCATGTTTTACTAAACCAGAGGTTAAATTCAAATTGATCAACGAATATACAACAACTATCTGTAACCGAATTTAGTTTATTAAATAATTCCACTTCAAATATTGATAAAGTAAACCATATCAAACAAAATTATAAATAAAAAAATTAATTAAACTCGCTTTTAACTTAGCAACAGTTTAAACATGACTAAGAATATGGCCTTTGTGATTAGGTATTAAATTAATTTTTGATTCAAAATGATATTTTTACACATATTTTCTCTCACTAAACTGAGTTTAAGTATATAATCCGAGGATTAATCACTTTTCTATAACTGGCGATTTTAAGATTTCTTCCAACGGTTCAATAAATGCAGTCAAATTTGAGAGATATCCAGTCGAATAACTCATGAGTCATGACTGTAAATTGCTACAGAAGAAAAGTGTCAGGTAACACGTGCCGCCAGTTTAGTAGTAAAATCTATAGCGTACCACCTAGTTAAACTTTCCGACAAGCTTTACCTAAGTTTCTGGGAGATAATTTAGTGATACGTAGTTAAACCTCGTCCCTGGACGGGAGATCAATATTTTCAACTATAAATTAGGTAATCATTATTTTTATGGCATACTTCAAACGTCTTTAAAGTATTTTTTTTTTTTTTTAAACAAACCATGACAAACCCTACATCTAAGCAAAGCAAATAAGCCAAGCCCCTCCTTTACGGAACACATTTTCCCTGGTGTATACACCCTTGAATAAGTACATACTATCGTCAAGACATGAAGTTTTCAATAAAGATTCACAAAAAAAAAAAAAAAAGGTTTAACTTTTATGAGTCAGAAATAAAAATGCAAACAAAACTAAATCACAAGTATAGAAGGTCAGCTAAGCAAGTAATCAGACTCGGGCGATGTGGTTTATGTCAGGCAAAATGAATCAGTCGGCGCAGTTTAACTTGACTCGATTCGGAATGGATCGGCTCGACTGTGACTGGCGCGATAACCTGGTCAAGCTAGAATTTTAATTATGAGTCACATTTTTTTTAAGTGTGATTGAACAACTAGCTCTTGAATTAAGAGAAAAAAAATAAACCAAACAACAAAATAAAACCACAACACCGAGAAAGGAATATAAAAGATAATTATTATAATTGTTCGAAAAGATTTACGACTTCGTTATACCTATATATTTTTTTGTTTTATTTGCCTTTTGTATTTGTTAATTTGAAAGGCAAGTGCTTATAATTAAGGTAAAATATGGCTGAGTAAGTTATAGGTAGGTATACAGGGCGATTCGAGTTTTTACCATGCAAGCTTTGATATTCAGATTAAGAAATGATCAGATCAAAAATATTAAGGGGTGTCCATTTAGCACGATTCAGAGTACTTTATTCATTTTTTTTGTGTTTGAACTAAAAGTAATGCATTCCTTTTTTTTTAACTCGATCTCGATGTTTAAACCAGATATTTTAAGATACCTTAATTTTGGACTCCCAATCAGCTACAGTCTAAAATAGCTTGACAACTATTATTGCTAAGTAAACTTGATTTCTTCGACTTTTCGCATTTTGCGAGAATAGTTTCTAAAAGAATGATGTATTAAATACTAATGGAAGGGGATAACAAGTTGAGCCACCCTATTAAGACTGTCAAAAAAAAATAAAAAACAGACTAGAACATGCGAAAAAATATTCCTCAGGTTTCGATTCGCATCTTGTATAATCTCCCATACCTTTCAACAAAAGACTAAAACTGATTGACATTAACTACGAACGTGGGCTTGGTTTGTTTAAAAAAAAAAAAACCATTTATAAATTCCAACAACAAAAGAATTTGACAGATTTCTATCTTGAACACATCATTTATAACAATTTTAACAATTTTTTTTTTATTTTAAAATATTTTTTGATGATTAAGCTGTGGTAAATTAATAATAATTATTATTTTTGTTTAATGAAGAAACTCCCATAATTTAATTGACCTTCACCACTTTCCATTTAATTCCATATGTGCTGGACTTTTTGTTCCTGTTGTTGCTGCTACTGCTATTTTTGGTGTTTTCATTCAAACCACTGAAGCATCCCAAATGTCAAATCATATTTTGCAATTAAAATGCATTTCATTTATCATCCAGCCCACCTTAAAAAATTAAAAAAAAAAAAAAAACTACAACTACAACCGCCCATTTAACCTGGACTTTGAAAGAGATTTCTTTTTGCTTCGCATATAACACAATATCTCCTTCTGGGAGAGATACACACACGTCATGTTTATCTTTTTGTTTTTGCTTTTTTTTGTTTTTGTGTTTAAATGTTCCCTTAATAGGGTACAAACTTTGAATGTGGTTCTTGAGGCACCAAGAAAGGATTTAAAAACAAATTATGGGAGATTTAAAAATAGTGAACTTTTTGTAAAAAAAAAACTTTTTAAGCTTTTCTTAGAAAGCTTTTACAGACTAGCAGCTTATCTCTTACAGGAATAAGGTAAAAATCGAGAACAAATTCTGATTTTTGAGAAAAAATTTGTATAACGAAATATCAGTTGCTTCTGAAGTTTTTCGGAAAAAACCTTTCAAAAGCTTACATTTTTTATGTTACAAATTTAGAACTGTTTTTCTTTAAATTCTTAAGTGGTGGGTTTTTTTAAAAAGCTCTAAAATAGATCTTTGTTTGAGAATTTTTTAAGGTCACGTTTTGTCTGAAAAGTTTTAAATGCTTGTTATGAGATCCAGAAATATAAATATGTATTGTTTGAAATTTTCATTAAAACGTGCTATATTTTTTCAAAAGCTCAAACGTTTTATAATGATATTTAGTTTTTTTTTTTCAGATTCCGTGAATCCAAAAATGTGCAAGCATTTTGATTTGAAACTGATATTATTAAATATTAATATTCAAAAACTGAAAGCTTCATACAAATTAAAGAGGAGCTTAATATAGCTTTTAGCTTTTTTTAAAGCTTAAAATGGTAGGTTTTTGTAGAAATCGAAATTTTCTTATTAAAATATTATTCTTTTTTCAACAGTATGAATTTGAGAAAAGCTTTTAATAAAAGCTTTTTCTTTAAAGCTTATAAATAAATTAATGGCATGACATCTTGTAAGGAACAAGGGCAGGGCTTTCACTCTCCGGTCCGAAACATTCCTGTGTGCATACTGTTATTCGGTAGGTATGGAGGGGACCTATAATTTCCTGCCAAATATGAAGGATTGGAGGATTTGTCACTTCCTGGAAAGTGCAGTCACACTTAAGTGGAATAGGATAGATTTAAGCCCATACCTACACGGCGGCGGTCCAAAGAACTTACCTTTACTCAAAAGTTTGAACGCTAAGATTTTATACTAAATATATCACATTGTTTTCAAAGAAAGGAGTTTTGGTTTCAGAACTTTTAGCTGCATATTTCTTGTTTTCTTTTAAAGTTGTTAAGATATTTTGCAAATGGAAAAAAGTTTTTTGTAAAAGTTTACATAGTGTGTGGCTGTTACCAGCCAAAAAAAATAGTGACTTAGTATGTTTTTTTCAACTTTGGCTATGTTGTGGCTAAGAAAAGATAAAGAAAAAGTCAATGAACAGAGCATGAGGTGCTGTTGTTGCATTGTGGCGCACTTTTCTGCTTCTTCTACACAACACTATACTACCACCACCGATATGATGATGCCTTAAAAGCCATTGGAAAAATATATACACTCTATGTTCGAGATTTTCTACTCCTCTCGGTAATCGTGGTACCTTGGCGAGAGACTTTCTTTTATTATTATTTTGTATATTTTCTTTCCTTCTTGGATTTTGTTGTTTGTTTCTTTCTTACTTACTTTGTTTTGAATTTTACTATACATGTAGTGCTTGTGATGACTTTTTGTAACACTTTCTTTTTCAAAACTCAAGTCAATTAATTTGCCACCGCCATGAACGACAACACGGCGCGCGGCGGCAGCGCGGTAATGGTCGATTACGACGCAACGTAAGTTGCTATATTATAAGTCGACTGAGGGGATAACGTCGTCTTCGTTCGTCATGAAGAAGTTTAACCTCTGGCGGACTGAATAGCCCCACAGGAAACTTGAATGCATTTTTAATCGATAGGTGATTTTTTTATTTCACGCTCCGGAAGGAGGGAGTCAAAAATTAAAAAAAAAAAAAAACAAAAAAAAAAATAATAAAAAGAGATTACAAATTACAAAAAAAATACAAAAAAAAAAATTAATGAAATCCAGTAGCTGCGATGTTTTCACTTATTGCACACAGAAGTTGCCCCGCAGTTGTTGCAAAGTGATAATGCTGATGATGACAATGCGGTTCATGTAATTATGATGGATTAAATGAACATCAAGTTGCAGTTTAAAGATGAAAGGTAGATATATATATGAAAAAATAACTCTAGTTTAATTGATGAAAGAGGTAGGTACAATATTAAATTGCTTTTGTTAGGTTTATTTGGAAATCCACAGGAGGTAGCGAAGAGAAATGTATTTGAATTCTTATAGTGTTAAAGAGGTCAACAGCTTCAAGACATCGAAACGGTGTTTAATAAAAACAAAAAAAAAAGAAATGTTAAGAAAAATGTAGGATTTAAATTGTTAATGCCTCGCGGGGTTGGCATGACTTATGAATTGTTTTTTTTTTTTTCTATACTTTTGGATCGGAATTCAAAACACAGTTTGTTTTATGGACGAGACTAGAGAAATCCCAATTTATAACAGTTTATAAGGTTGCGCGATTGAAAAAAAAAACTGGGCGCCCGAAGCATGCCCACTGGCCCTCCGAAGCTGCATAAAAAGTACTTTTATAAACCGAAACTGTTATAATTGGCATCTCTAGTCACTTCCTTATTTTATGGGGAGAGTAAGAAAATCCATTTTATAACAGGTATAAAAGTTTTGCGCCATTAAATGTAGGTGTCCATCAACTAGTTTCATGCGACTTCTCAGTCTCAGAAGTTTTTCAAGACCTATACGCTATTATAGTCCAGGAAAACTAAATTTTCACTTCGAGTTTGATTTATTATTATTATTCTTATTTTTCTTTATTTTCAAATTAGCGGTACAATATAAATATAAAAAGAATATAATGGACATGGCTATTTGCCGACTGCCAGATAATGACATTTCATACAAAAGAATAACAGTGCCTACGTTCTGTAAGTCTCGGATCGATGAAATCACTCGAGAAACCATGAAAATTGAAACAAATCGTAAACGTTTTGTTCCATTTTTCATTTATCCATGCGAGAGTTACAGAACGTAGGCACAGATTAATGCAAAATTGATAGATTTATAACTTATAGTTTTAAATTAAAAATTGACAAATTTATAATTAAAATAATTATAAATATTTTTTTTTTTATATTTGGATTTTAGTTATTTTTACGACAAAAATAAATATGTCTTAAAGTAAAAGGTTGAATTGATTACTATCATTGTTTTAAAAACTATTTCGATAAGTGAGAGCAAGGTCACAAAATTTGTAAAGATTTGTCCAACCTAAGGATCCGTTCAAAATGTCTAACAATAATTCTAATCTAGAGAGGACACTACGAATCTCCTGCAAAATGTGGCAAATGGCCACAAAATGGTTAACATCATCTCGCTCATACCTGTTACAGAGGTCAAACAGAATTGGCAGGTCGGACCGATGAGGGACATAGTTTAGGTTAAGAATTTCTACTCTTAATCTTAAGCTTTCACAGGTAAATCTATTTGGAAATAATTAGCAGATTGGAGTCGGTGATTTAAATCTCTATATAAATAGCCCTTGTTGACAATACAGATTCACGATTCAAATGTTGAAGATAGATTTGTTCGTCTAATTTCGATATGACATGCAAAATGTTCCTGCCAGCTATCTAAAGGCTGTTTTTTTTTTTAAGACGTGTGGTTTTCTCCTGAACAACGTTTGCAAAGCGTGCAAATTTATTACCAAAATAATGGTTCGGTTTGCGCGACGCATCGCGCGCTGCGTCCAATATTCGGTCGACATAATCGCAAAAAATCGCATAAATTTGAGCAACCATGGATCGGTTTCGCACCACGTTTACTCTAGTGGATAATGCGCATCCTCAGAGACGCAGTACAGTATGCGTATCGAAGAAGAACCGAATGAGTCCATCCGCCATCGCGCGCAACAATTGGATCTGTCGAAAATTGGGCCTCACGGCTGGAATTTATTCGAGCCAGCCGCGGCGGCCACTTGCCCGAAATCATTTTTAAAACATAATGGCAAACCCTTATCTTTATAATAAAGCTAAATTCTTGGCCATAACATTAAATTATCTGCGTTTTATTTCTTCTTGAAAACCACACGTCTAAAAAAAACACCCTTCATATTAGATTCCGTAAGATTCAAAAGGAGACCATGAGATTGTGCAAGAGCACTCCATTCTTTAAAGGGTGATGATTTTGTCCGCAAAAGGTTTGTCATAATGGACTTCGGAAGGCTTTTACCAGGTTTTTTCTTTATGTTAATGGGGAAATACCCGACTCGACATGGATAGCGTATGTTGGTGGCGAATTTCGTACGTTTGAAAAACAACCTTAGAATGAGTTCGAATTCTTCAAAGTAAGTTTAACCAAAGGCTTGAACACCATAACATACGCAAGTATTGATTGTGGCTTCAAAATCCCGAAACTTAGAGCCCAAGTCTATATTTTGGTTTTCAAAAAAGTTCGTCCACATAACACTTAGTAAAATTTAAGCTTCCTTACTCTTTTCTTTCAGATGATTCATAATGCAGTACCTCTGAAGCTTGTTAGTTTGAAGCTGAAGAGAAGAAGGATTGTGTGCCAACATGATAATGTCGTTTTCGTTTGGATTTCGGAACTGTTCCATTCCTATTGAAGATGGAAAATTTGGAGTAAAAAGAGTGAAAAAGGAGTAGCTCCGAACGTCCACTCGAAAACGACATAAGAGTAGTACTTTGAGAATAAAATGAAAAGTACAAAAAATATTGGACTCACTGCGGAACACCTGTCGTCGTATCAAACCATTTCGATGACTCTGACCCATCCCAAACAGTCGCATTCGTCCCACATAAAAACTTTTCATACATCGACCAGAATTTCTTAGATAAGCCTACGGAAGCCATTTTAAACATCAATGCTTGACGGTTGACAGTGTCAAAGACAGTTTTATTTGAAACAATCTCAGCCCCGTTTTTTTTTTTTACACCACTAATTTTTCATTCAAGCGCAATAATGTTAAAATTGAATTCATGTTAAATTTTTAGTCACCTAAATAAATCAAAAATTTCAATTTTTAAGTGGTTTTTCATTTGAATTTCGGGAAGAAATACGCCATAGTCATCAGTAAAACATTCCAAATTTAAAGAAATTGCCTCAAAGATCAAAGATTTTACGGTTATTTTAGTGAATCATCGCGTATAATGGCTGGGGCTTTAATATACGTAAGACAAAAAAAAAAAAAACTGCAATGCCTTGTTTGTGATTTAAAAAAAAAAATCAAACTTCTTCCCACTGCCCATCATTATTCTGCTTGCTCAAAGTAAAAAAAAAAAAATTCTTCTTCTTCGACTATGACTCACTCTATTTGGATTTCTTCAACCAAATTGAGTGGTTAATCCAACTCTTTCCATTGCGTAACCATTCAAGCGAAGCAAAGGAAAAAAAAAAAAAAAAAAAAAAAATAAAAGTAACTTAAACGAACGATCACATAAATAATGACTTTCTGCAAATTTCAATTAAAAATACATTTTCTAGCTGCCACATAAGTGCCATTGGCAAAACAACAACAACAACAACTACAACACCACCATTTAAATACCACAAAAACTTAAATACCTATCTTTTTAAACACTTAATCCCTCTTTGCCTGGACGATGATGATGATGGTTGATGGTTGACCAAGAAAAATGAATAAAATTAAAAAAGTTAAGAAAAAAAGATTGAAAGTGACTATATAAGATTGTTCAGTAGCTTTATAGTAGCTTGTATAGATGTGCAATTAACCTCAAAAGAAAGATTTTGTAATGAAAATGAAAAGGTATATTAAAACCATGATTAACGGACTTTTCGACTTTTCTCTCTTGGAAAATCAGCTTGAACACCATTTGGTTGTAATGGCGCCAACCGCGCGGCCGGCGCTGCCGTCACCTCGTCGTCGTCGTCCGATCTATACGCAATCAAGCGTTGAATTTTATCGATTATTAGATGGGAAATAAAGAAAAATCTATCATCATCTTTCGACTTAAGATTAGGATTAAACTGTCGAAAGCAACAATTTCTCAATATTTTGTTCATTTAATAATTTTTAAGAAAGGCAAAATGATTTAGATTTGAAGTTTTATGTAAGAAAAAAGGTATTTCTAATCAAAAAAAAAAAAATGAGATGAACTGTTTAGGTAATTCCTCTTAAACGGGTTGGAAAATTAACGTGAATTTATAGGTATAGTCTGAGAGGTAGAGTTTTTTTTTTGTAATGATATTGTAATTTCACCGATGAAATTTGAATTTTAGGTCATTTTGGTCTAAAGCTTTTAAAGGGTTTATTTTTGTATATTTACATACGCGCAGTGTAGGACATAAAGCTTTCGCACCATCATATAAATATTAACAGCAACCATTTATGATAAAAGAGTTCGAAGATGTTCGTTCAATCGGGTCTAATTTTATAATTCAAAATATCTCACTGTCACAAACTGACCAGGCAATAGAAAATAATTTAATAAAAAACAATAAGTTCCTGGGAAACTTTATTTAATAAAAGAAGAAATCCAGTAGGTAACTCGCTGAGAACCTTTTAAAATTTAACAACTTCGTAAGGTACATGTAGAACTTACTAAGAGTCAGTTTTTTCACAACTGATCATTTTTAATCAAGGATTAGTGCAAATGGTTAATCAGCGAATGTGCGTGTTAACTAAAATTTGTATCAAGGAATGTGCACTCTTTGGTGTGCAGCGAAAGTCCACCGTAAATAGAAACTCTTAGTTTATAATTTTACTATTAACAATTTTATTTATTTAATTTTAAAGTTAGATTTATTCTAGTTTTAAGTTTTATTTAGTTGTAAGTATAAAGATGGCCAAAGATAAAAAAGAATTAATTTTACGACTCGTCACAGTCACGTCAGAATCAAGAATTAATAGGAAGTAAGATGGCGTAAGCTGAATTGTTCGAGAACTTTATTTTAGTACAGTTCGAAATAAAAATATGACATGTAGGTAAGCATGTAACAGAAATTTGGGTTCGGAATGTAGGTAAGTATGTGACGCGTTTATACGTTGACTTAAAACAACGTTTAGACACGCCACAAGGAATCCATAATTTGAGTTGTAAATCATGAGAATCAGCCGATTTTGGTTGATTAGTGCAATTCAATTAGAACCTGTGAAAGTCATTAATCCACTGTGAACATACTGGGCCTTAGATTTAGTTTTTCATGGTGGGTTTAACCAGGGTTAGCAAAATAACGATGCAAATTAATCTACTGTTAGCTAAAAAAAGCATTTTTAGAGAGGATGATGTGTGCGGAACGACCTACAAAACTCAGTGGAATCATCAAAAGCATCTATTTAGTTAATCCGGAGTAACTCACCAAATTTTGTAATAAGCCAAATATAATATATTTCGTTAATTTTATCAAAACTTTTCAAACTAATATTTGCGTTATGAAAATGTAGAACATTTATATGAATAGTTTTTTTTTATTGAATTACAAAAATGTATTGGAGTTTATTTACCTACACATGTAAACAACACTTCTCAAAAAAAAAAACAAAGCTATACTTCGCAGACTATAATGATTGATTGTTCCTGCAATCTGCAAAATGATACAATGTTGCAAGTTGGATTGCTTTACGATTGTATTGCAAAACAAATTGATTAGCGTCGCACCGATGCGATGCATGGTATGGTGTGATGTGAATATATCGGTAAAATGCAAACGGTTGATATTTAACGGATAATGTGATGGAAATTATGTTTCTTATAGGATAATCAAATGTGTTAACTAACATCGGTAAAGTTTATAACGGAAAATTTGTTTATAAATTTATTGGAGATAAACATACTTAGATAAGAGGTGTTCCAATAAGAGGTGTTATTTTGATATTCAAAGAAAAATGGTATTTTTTGAGATAAATGATCGGATGTTTATTTCATTATAAAGAGGAAGGTATGCCGTTAATAATGGAACACAACATCAGCCAAATAGCCGCCACGACCACGCTTACAGGACCATATCCTTTTCATGAAATTTTCCATAACCAAATCGCAAAGTGGCTGCCCTATGTCCTCGATAGCCTCACGAATTCCATCTTTGAGGTCTTGAATCGACGCTGGGCTGTTGGCGTAGACCTTATCTTTCACGTGGCCCCAAAGGAAGAAGTCGCAAGGTGTTAAATCACAAGATCTCGGTGGCCAATTGTGATCACCTCTTCGAGAGATAACACGGTCCGGAAACTTTTCCCGTAAAAGATCGATGGTTTCATTGCTTGTGTGGCACGTAGCGCCGTCTTGTTGAAAGTAAACGTTGTCTAGATCAATACCATCCGCCGGACCATAAACCGCACCAAACAGTCACGCGTTGAGGATGGAGAGGCTTTTCAACAATAACTCTTGGGTTTTCCGGGCCCCAGATGCGACAGTTTTGCTTGTTGACGTAGCCTCCGAGGTGGAAATGGGCCTCATCAGTCAAGATGATTTTTCGATGAAATTCCGGATCATTTTCATGCATTTCAAGGACCCAATCAGCAAAGACACGACGTTGTTGATGATCAGCCGGCTTGAGTTCTTGTGTTAACTGAACTTTATAAGCCTTAAGACCCAAGTCTTTATGCAAAATACGGTGTAATGACGTTTGTGAAATGCCTAATTCCAAAGAACGACGAGGAATGGACAAACCTGGGTTTTCTTCAACACTTTGGGCTACAACAGCAATATTCTCAGTTGTTCTTGGACGACGTGCACGGGTTTTATTCTTCACATCACTAACTTGTCCCAACAGCTCGAATTTGTCCACCAATTTCTGTATTGCGGTCCGACAAGGTGCTTCACGACGACCCAAAAATGTTTTAGTTTTACGAACCGTCTCTGCCAAATTTTCACCATTTTTATAGTGAATTTTAATAATTTCAATGCGTTGTTGAAGCGTGTATCGTTCCATTTTTATTAATGGCGTAGTTTCTACTTGTCAAATGTCAAAAAGTGACAGCTTCAAAAGTGACAGCTACCGAAATAGCGGGCTATTCAAAATAACACCTCTTATTGGAAAACCCTTTATTTAAATTTGTATATTTAATGTATATTTTGTACCGACCTACCTTTACTAAGAAAGGTGCTGAATAGCCCTGCGAAAATCAAAGACGGGCTTTTATTTCCACATGAAAAATAAAAGTTCTTCGAAAACGATTATAAGCAAAAACAGGTGTATTTAAAGTTCATAACAACAATTATGTATGTATTACAAACAACTATAATTTATGAGTTTTACATTCAAAATTAGTAATTAAATTATTACAAATGCCTACATATAAATTATGTATTGCCATATTACCTTCAAGACATATTATGATGTTTGCTCGCAGCATCTACCTACCTAGCTACCAACCTATACCACAGATGCAATTAATATCGATTAAAAATTAAGGTCAACTCCATTGGCCACTTATTATAGGTGAAACATTTATCATCCAACAGCCGTACTCTTTCAAAATTAATTACAACTGATTCCACCCAGCATGACAGGTTCCATTTCATTTCATTTTTTTTTTTTGTCTTTCATTCGATATAATATGTATTTATGTATGTCTTATATACGCCAAAAGATATTTAGGTAGTTATGTGATTAAATAATATTTATTGGATTTCACTTCATTGCCACTTCTTCTTCACACAAAATTCGATATACATATGTATGTACTTTCTCAACGAAAAAAAAAATTAAAATATTCCCATCGTTTAATACTGCTGACATTTAAAACATTTAAAATACTTGGGATAGTTTATTTTATTTTTGTATTTTTTTAATTAATTTATTTAAATGATACAAAATGTTCTCAGCTGCAAATGGAAATTTATTTAAATTTAAAGAGAAAACACTTGTCATCACTTCCGGAAGGCACATTTACAAATGAGAAAGTAATTTACTCCGCCTGATTTCTGTATATCGATGAGACTGAGAAGTCTCTTTTTGATTGATGTTTTTTTTGGCAACAATCTTTACCCCCTTTGCAAGTCCTTTGAAGAAGTTTTGTTGACTTCTGGCCCATCATAATTCTCCTATGGGAATTTTTAATCTCACAATTTTGTTTTGCATTCGTAAGAGTACCTACCTTTAAATTTGAGTTTCCAATTTTGAATCCCTTACAGGGTTTCCGCCGTCATTTTTATTTAAAGAGTCAACTTGATTTTCGGAATTTTTTTACGAAAGAAACTTTGCCAATTTATAATAATTTTAGTTATAAAAGTCGACGAGACTATAATAATTCTAATTTATAACAGTTTATCGCCATTAAAAGTGAAATTGAAAAAAAAATATCTGTGTGCTTGAAGTATGCCCACCGTGAAGGGCCCTGGACCTGCGGGGCTGTTTTACTTTCATGTTAAATTGGCCAAGGCCCTCCGCCGGTGGGCATACTTCAGTAACCCAGAGTTTTTTTTTCAAGTCGCGCTAAGCGCTTTAACGCACACCCGCTTTTAATGGCGAATAACTGTTGTAACTGTTATAAATTGGAATTTCTCTAGTTCGGTACGTACATATTTTAAATCAAGTTTTTAATAGACGAACGAATTTTTCGTTTGTTGAGTCAATTAAAACGAGTTGATGTGAAGAATTTCATAATAAATCGAAGAATTTTATTTTCAGTGTTTGTTGATGGGAAATTGAAGCGAAAGTGAAAATTACAGGAATGTCTTCACAAAATGTACCGCATGCTGCAAGAAGTAGATTCAAAACTGTATAGGGCAAATATTGGCTACGCCCAATCCGCAGATTCCAACACTCTGAAAATATTAAAGTCAGTGGCGTAGAGTCTTTAAATTGGACTCCACTTGTTTTTGCTCAAGAGGTGATCTTATGTTCCTATACAAGGGATTATTCATATGCAATCGTAGGTAATTATTGCCTGAAAATTTAAAAGCAGACTTCATGACCTCTATACCTTTTGTAAAGGGTTTTCCAATAAGAGGTGTTATTTTGAATAGCCCGCTATTTCGGTAGCTGTCACTTTTGAAGCTGTCATTTTTTGACATTTGACAAGTAGAAATTACGCCATTAATAAAAATGGAACGATACACGCTTCAACAACGCATCGAAATTATAAAAATTCACTATAAAAATGGTGAAAATTTGGCAGAGACGGTTCGTAAAACTAAAACATTTTTGGGTCGTCGTGAAGCACCTTGTCGGACCGCAATACAGAAATTGGTGGACAAATTCGAGCTGTTGGGACAAGTTAGTGATGTGAAGAATAAAACCCGTGCACGTCGCTCAAGAACAACTGAGAATATTGCTGTTGTAGCCCAAAGTGTTGAAGAAAACCCAGGTTTGTCCATTCCTCGTCGTTCTTTGGAATTAGGCATTCCACAAACGTCATTACACCGTATTTTGCATAAAGACTTGGGTCTTAAGGCTTATAAAGTTCAGTTAACACAAGAACTCAAGCCGACTGATCATCAACAACGTCGTGTCTTTGCTGATTGGGTCCTTGAAATGCATGAAAATGATCCGGAATTTCATCGAAAAATCATCTTGACTGATGAGGCCCATTTCCACCTCGGAGGCTACGTCAACAAGCAAAACTGTCGCATCTGGGGCCCGGAAAACCCAAGAGTTATTGTTGAAAAGCCTCTCCATCCTCAACGCGTGACTGTTTGGTGCGGTTTATGGTCCGGCGGATGGTATTGATCTGGACAACGTTTACTTTCAACAAGACGGCGCTACGTGCCACACAAGCAATGAAACCATCGATCTTTTACGGGAAAAGTTTCCGGACCGTGTTATCTCTCGAAGAGGTGATCACAATTGGCCACCGAGATCTTGTGATTTAACGCCTTGCGACTTCTTCCTTTGGGGCCACGTGAAAGATAAGGTCTACGCCAACAGCCCAGCGTCGATTCAAGACCTCAAAGATGGAATTCGTGAGGCTATCGAGGACATAGGGCAGCCACTTTGCGATTTGGTTATGGAAAATTTCATGAAAAGGATATGGTCCTGTAAGCGTGGTAGTGGCGGCCATTTGGCTGATGTTGTGTTCCATTATTAACGGCATACCTTCCTCTTTATAATGAAATAAACATCTGATCATTTATCTCAAAAAATGCTATTTTTCTTTGAATATCAAAATAACACCTCTTGCCGAAGATTATACACACACAAAATATCTATAATTCCTGCTCTTCAAACCCATCAATTGGTCACAGTCGCTTCGAATTTCGTAGCTTCTTCTTCCAGCTCGGAAGAACCTTAACATATTACAAACTAAAACAAAACATTTAACCGGCATTATAATCAAATCAATTTTAAGCCCAAAGTTATATAATTTGTTTGTTTTTACATCAGTACCTACCTATCATGCTTTGAACATCTCATTACCATCGAAGCGATCCGATGGTCCAACAAATCCAACCCAAAGCTAAAGCCAAGCCCTCGCGCAGCATGAATGAATCTTAAAAAAAAAAAAAAACAAAACTTCAAGACTTGATTTTTGTTTTTGAATTTATATTTTTCTGGCTCTGCCCATAATCCACTAGCTCTGCGATTATCTTCATCATCGTGATTTAAAACAAACAGGTTTCTTCTAGCCTCGTTATACCGGCTTAAATCGGCGTGGCGCGGCGCTGTTCGGTGTGGTGTGATTCTGTTCAAGTTGAGAGGATTATTGAATGAAAAGGAGTGGTCCATCTGTTGGTCATATCACCCATCATCATCATTATTATTGTAGTTGGTGGAGGAATCAATGTAGCAAAAAAAAAAAAAAAAAAAAAATACAACGTCTGGGTGTTGTTTCTTCCCGCATCAAAAATAATACATAATTACAAATGTTTAAAAGCTAGTCTTTGGAATTTCGCTTAACTAGGAAGGAGCCATCAACTTCTGGCGGCGCAACTGGCTACCAAATAAGGCCTCGCACAAGAAGACCTGGTTCGCGATATATTTATGTATGTTGCTAATAATAATAATCATCATCGAATGAGCCCCTAAGGTTCATCGAAACTTCAAATCGCCCAAGCAAGCGTGGGAAACACCTCCAACACACCAGATTTTCAGAGTCAAATAAATAAATTTATATTGCCCTCATCCCGCTAGCAACAGAAGAGCTAGTGTGCGGAGCGATAATCTACAATCCTATACTACAGCTTGAGCCATGAATATTTATGAGGTATACGCACATCTCTAGATCAATCCAAATTAACGGTTGTGTGTAAATATGTAGGTAGGTACGTCTTTGGGAAATAATTTAACTCTTCCTCTATGATGCCGAGGTACATACTTATGGTAATCTCAGCTTGTTCGGGACAAAAGATTAAAAACCCTCTCAAGATGCATCAAGAGTGATAAAAATTTGTAAAATGACGGTTTATATCGAATTTGAGAAAGAAACTGGCTACCGGAGTTAAGCAATTTCACAAAAAAAAAAAAAAAAAAAAAATCCAATCCAATCCAATCCAATCCAAATGACATGCCATAGGTACCTATATGAAGTGGTTGATGGTTTTAGAGTAAAGCATAACGTCGATAATAATGATGAAGGTTTATAGTTCAAAAGAAAGAAGTTCTTATTTTTTTTTTTTTTTTTATTATTTATTTTCTATAATTTTAATTATATGTTTTGAGAGATTCATTCGGATTTTGATTGTTTGAATTGTATGTAGATATGTTAGTCTCACTCTTTTTTTTTTACTGGAGTGTAGATCAAAGGCTGAATTCCGCTGCGTCTGACGACCGACGACGGTATGGCGGGCGACGACAGACGGTAGCTCTTATATACAATGGATTGGGGCGACTTTTTTCTAAGAAGAGGTGGGAATGTGTAATTAATTTTTGATTGTCGGTCGTTACAAGTTGTTAAAATGCCACTGGAGTTTAGAAGAAGAATCGATCGGAAAAGTTCAAAGGAATTTAAATGGTTCGAGGGAAAAATGTTCACCTTGAAATGAAATGAGAGAATTTAAATGTTCAAAAATAATCTTAATGCGTTGTTTAAGAATTTTAAGACCTTTTTTTTTATAGAGATGTGCAGGCATTTGCATTAAGACAAAGTAATTCAGATTTTTGAAAGCCTTGTCTTCACTGGTGCATTGGATAAAGGAAGTTACTCTGTCGGCATGCCAATTTATGACAGTTTTGATAATAAAAGTCTGGTAATGCGACCTCGGAGGGCTCTCAAAGTTCAAAAGAAGGGAGGAGGCTCTCAAGGCGCACTTATCTTAATTTCGGCATACTGTTCCAAATCCGAATCGATTTGGCAATATCGCCATAATTTGTTTGTATAGCCCAAAAAAAAATTGGAAATATCGCCCAAATGATTTCAATGTAAATTGCTGTTGTAAAATTTGGGCGTTATTTCCTCAATTTTGGGCGATATTTCCAAATATTTTTTTTTATTTTGAGCTATATTTCCAAAGGGAAATTTTAATGAAACTTGCTGCGCCTATAAACAGTGAAGCATATATGCAACCCCCCTGCTTAGGCACACTATAGGATTTGGGGAAGGTGCAAGGCAAAGTCTCTTTTGCATTTAAAGAATCTGGATTTAAAGAAACTTTGCACACACCCAGCCTCGCATACCTACCCCAAATCCTATAGTGTGTCCAAGCAGGAGGATGCAGGCGGGCAATATGCCCCCCATACATATGTAGCTAGCTCACTGTTTATTTTATTAAAGTGAAATAAAGTTGATTTGATTTAAAACGGAGTTGTTTCAGTACAATTATTGGCAAGATTTTGATTTGGGCGTTTTTCCCGCAGCATTTGGGCGTTATTTCCTTTTTTCTGGATTTTTTTGGGCGATATTTCCAATTTTGGGCGTTATTTTCTATTTCACTTTTAAAATTTTTATTTTCTGCGATTTTTCCTTTAAAAAAATGGAAATAACGCCCAAATCGATTATCGGTTATTGTCTAACGCCTAAAAACTCCATTGCAAAAGAGTGTGATATGCCTAAAAAGTTATGGAAGGTCAAATGTGAAAAGTATACAAAAAAAAATTAGCACTTTTCTTCCTCCTGATCATTGCCATTAAAAATGACGAAAATGTCATTTTGTTTACTTATAACTTATAAATGGTAAGTGCTATTAAAAAAAGTTTAAGTAAAATTTCTACGTTGAGACCGTCTATAAAAAAAGAAAGTGACTCAAGACATGCCAATTATAACAGTTTTGGTTTATAAAAGTACTGTTTATGAGGCGAAGTGCCGAAAATATAAGTTTTCCGCATATAACTCTTTAGGGATGAATTTTATAAAAATTTTTTTACAAAATCTTTAGATGATTTGACTGTTTTGAAAACGAAGCTTAAACATGTTTTCCTGGTATAGCTAAATTTAAATATATTATTATTTAAAAAAAAAATTCATAATAAGTCAAAAATGTCTCCGTGATCTTAGAACCTAATTTGTGGGATATTCGCAAAAAAAAGTTTAAAAGGTCAATTATTTTTTCAAGGTCACAATCCATACGACCCTAAAAAAAATTTTAAACTCGTAAAAAAAAACTAAGGCTGACCCATAGTTGACTTTTTTTGAACAAGTAATGACCTACTACTATTTTTTTTGCGAATATCCTACAAATGGAGTGTTTAGATCGCGGAGCCGTGAAAAAAAAATGATCCCGTTTTTCCCAAAAATTGTTCAACTGATTTTGATCATTTTTTTTTTTACCAAAAGATATTTATTCGATTTTAAATAATATTTCGTACCTATACCTAGCCTAAAATTTTCAAAAACTTGTTTTTAAATTTTTTAAAAAAAAAAGCTTAAAGTTAATTTTTGAAGACTCAAAATTTCAATAATTTTTATTAAACTTGGCAAAATGCGGTTTTATACCATTATCTAATGTAGCGTATTTTAACCAACAATTATTATACCTAACCAAAAAAAACGGCACCTTACTCAAGTAGTAATTTAGATAAAAAACATGGGTTTTGATTAAAAATTTAAATTTTTGTATGGTTTCATAAAGTTTACAGCAATGGTTTATGTATTCCGCATAAATTTGGCTAAATATCGTACATGCAGCACCAAATTTCCAAATCCAAATCAAACAGTGCCACGTTATGGAAGCAATTGTTTCTCAATAATCACTCGTGAATTTTCTGAACCCCGAATGCGACAATTTTTAAAATTGATAAGGCTCATTTTCAAAACGCTCAAAACGATTTTTTTTTTCGAAAATTACTGCCAAAAGCCTAGACTATTCAACTGTCAGCTGTCATGCAACGTTGGCAACACAACCGTACAAATAGCGCTTTAAAAAAAAAAAAGTGTGCTCCTATTACTTCGTATACCTAATAAAGGGTTTTTCAACAGGGACGCTACAAAAGTAGAGCAACAGGGACAGCAAACGACGCCATATTTCTTGCCGATCTTTTGACATTTCTCTTCAGTAAGGTTTGCCATTTCATGATGGAAAAATATACGAGCCAACAACGAGTCGAAATTATTAAAATTTACTACCGAAATTCGGAGTCAGTGGCCTCAACGTAAAGAGCGCTACGTCCAATTTATGGTCGTCATAATCGTCCTAGCAGATCAACAATTGAGCGTCTAGTGGAAAAATTTGAATCCACAGGCACAGTACAAAATGTTCCCGTGCCAGTGAGACAAAGAAGTGCCCGTAGTGTCAAGAATATTGCTGCCGCTGAGGCTTCAGTTGCAGAAAGCCCAAATGTGTCTCTCACACGTCGTTCTCAAGCGTTGGGCATCTCTGTGATGTCGTTGCGGCGAATTTTGCGAAAAGATCTTGGCCTTCATCCTTACAAGATTAAATTGACGCAAGAACTGAAGCCGCTTGACCACCAGAAACGTCGTATGTTCGTGAATTGGGCTGAGCAACAACTTGAAAATGATTCGGATTTTCATCGAAAAATCATCTTCAGCGATGAGGCTCATTTCTGGCTGAATGGCTTCGTCAATAAATAAAATATGCGGAATTGGTCAGGCAGCAATCCACAAGTACTCCATAAGTCATCTTTGCATCCCGAAAAAATTACGGTTTGGTGTGGTTTATGGGCCGGCGGCGTCATTAGGCCGTACTTCTTCCGTGATGATCAAGACCGGCACGTTACTGTGAATGGGGATTGCTACCGTTCAATGATAACCGAATATTTTTTGCCCCAATTGGATGATATGGACTTGTGGTTCCAACAGGACGGCGCCACAAGCCACACAGCGAATGTCACAATCAATTTATTGGAAACCAAGTTTGGAGAACGTTTTATCTCACAAAATGGTCCAATCGCTTTGCCGCCTCGGTCGTGCGATCTGACGCCGTTAGAATATTTCCTGTGAGGCTACGTCAAGTCTATGGTCTATGCCAACAAGCCAGCGATGATTGATGAACTTCGTACGAATATCGAACGTGAAATTGCAGCAGTATCGGCCGATTTATGCATGAAAACCGTCGAAAATTGGGTTCAGCGTCTGGACTTCTGCAAGCGTGCCCGTGGTGGCCATGCAAAAGAAGTCGAGTTTCATACATAATGGCATCGAACGTACTTTCACAGGAATAAAAAATTTCATTAATATCCAAAACCGTTTTTGTTTAATTTAAAAAAACTTTTGTAGCGCATTAAAAAACCCGATATAAAATGGAATATTAATTTTTTGTCAGGATGGTCTTTTTTTATTTAATCCAGCAATACAAAATACCTTGAAATCTTCAAATTAGTGACATTTGCAAAAAGTAAAAGTGGCATAAGGGTGTGGTATATATTACTTGGAACATGATTGATAACCTTAAAACTAAAATTTGATGCTTTGGACTTGGTTATAACAATAAGTTCCAAAAATACAAGGTTCAGCTTTATACACAGCCAATGTTATGATAGAACTAAATGCGAGATCTAAATTCCATAGACAAAAAACATTCATCTCAAGAAAGATTGCTTTCCTATTTTTGAATGTATTTTTTCTTTTTTTTTTTCTCAAGCACCGATAACAACCTTTTCGCATAGGAATACTCATACATATATGGAGGTATTAAAATTCAAAAATATTAAGAGGTAAATTATGCACACAGCCGAATGTTATCTTTTTCATTTAAATGTGAAATAAAGTGACCATATCGTTAAAAAATTTTAGCAATCCTTAATTTTTTTTTTAAATGACATTTTATCAAAAAAAAAAAAAAAAAAAACACATAAATTCCATCAAAATATTTAAATGTTTGTTTTGGACAGAGAATTTAAAAAATGCAAAAAGCACGCTTTTATCATTAAATTTTTGTTTATTTTTATTTTCGTTTTCTCTCGGAATCTATGTATGTATCTCGCAGATTTTAGAATTTTTTTTTTTGTTTTTGCATATCAATGTGACAAATGGCATTTTTAGCAACCACATTATTATTTTCACTATCGCAGAAATATTTCACTAAAAAAAATAATTTACTTTGACTTGTTTTTTTTTTTCAGTGATGTTTAAATAGTTAAGTTAACATTAAGTAAACTATTAACTAATGAGTAATGAGTTTTTTTTTCAATAAGGGAAAGCTACTTAAATTTCGTGTAACTATACGAGTATGATAATTAATAGTTATAATCTTTTCTTTATTTATTGAAATAGAAGTATAAGCTTCAAAGATATTTTTTTTGTTGATTTAAACAAAAAAAAAATAAACAAATTAAAAAGATTAAGCAATTTAATAATCGATGGATACCCGCATATAGGTATGTATTGAAAAAAAAAAAATGGTTTGTAAATTTATTGAAGAATTACTTTGATTTATGATATATCAGTCTCTCCTCCTTTAGCCTGGTTATATTCATATTATATAAACATTCAAACTTATTTTTCGATTTTTTTTTTCTTTTCGTTTGATGATCCAAATTAATGATGTAAATCTTTTCAAATCAAATTCTTTTCAAATGAAATCATAAGATATTTAGATTGAAATAAAAATAAAAAGAAAATAAATAAACAATTTTGCGATAAGATGGTTTCCACAATGATTATTTGTGTGTGTGTTTTTTTTTTGTTGGTATTCACACATTTTGTTGATGGAATTTGAAGGATATATATTTATTTTGAATTAAGATTTTATTATATTGAGCTGCATTTCAAAAAATTGAACAAAATGCAGGCAACGATAAAGATTTAAACAATAATTTTGAATAGATTATGTGTTATAAGAATTGTTTTTTTTTTTTTTGAGAGAAAAAAAAATCACCTTATGATTCTAAAGTGATTATTATACCTTCTGATGCTATCTCAAAATGTGGTGATGGTTACGCATGATCTGCCATGATTTTTTTTAACCTTTGGTATCATCGCGCTGACAAGTGAAACTATATCCGAACTTTTTGATCATTAACGGAGAGTTGAAAAGAGCAAAAACCAATAACACATATTTTGATATGACGATTACACGAAATTTAATGTGACTCAAAATTTATGTCGAATTCCTTTCAACAAAGAAATCGAAACCGAATCGATTTGTTTCTGTCAATTGAAAGGAATTCGTACAAGAATCGAATTGTTGATGTGTAAAAATCTATGCTGGCGGTAGAGTGGAAAAAAACGTGAACTTTCGTGTGCAACGTAACTTCGTGCAACGTTCCGATCTGCATACTAGGATGAGTGCGTTCAGTGAAAAAAATCTTAAGATCCCCTTCAAGCAAAGACAAGCCCGTTTTGGATCCGCGCACGTTGATGTTTACACATATTAACCGTGAGTCCCGGCACTCACACAATTTTTTTTTTAAGTGATTTTGTGTGTTACCATACAGCTTCTATTAATTATTTTTGTAGTTATATCGACTGAAAATATTGTTGAATATTTTGTTTAATCATGTAGAATCCTTTGCAACAAAAAAAAAAAAACAATTTGCTTTCCCAAAATATACCGACTTTCAATTTGACGTATTAGAAAAGTGAAATCTTTATAGTGTGTGTGTGCAAATCGGTGTGAAATCTTGTTAAAAATGCAAGATTTGTACTGATAGAACACAATCGATTTTATTAAGAAAAGATTCAGAACAGAATCGATTCTTTTGTCGAAGGAATTCGACATTAGTTTGTTACCTATCTGTAAAGCTATCAAGCTGTTAAATTCCATTGAAGATGTCGATGGATTGAAAAAGATCTTAAAAATCTGAAATTTTTGAGATTTAATTTTTTACAACTGAAAAATTCGAATTTAGGGGTTTCGAGTGACATCTGAAAAAAATATTTTATAAATATTTGGTTTTCAGCTATCTGACAAGTCATAAACTGTCAAATTTTATTGAAGGATGGCAACGATGTTGATAGATTAGGGAATCTCAAAAAAAAAATAAGAATTTTTTTAGATGGAGAAGAAGGTCTACGCACGCTACGTTGACGTGGAATACTACGTTGGCTGTTGGAATACTGTCAACGCGCTGATGAGCAGTCTGTCAATTATTCCTTACTGCGTGGCGTTGATAGGGTGATTACAGAAGGATAAAATTATCAACGCGTTAGCCCTAAAATTCGTGTCGCCGCCTTCAACATATTGACAGCATTCGGCGTTCACGGATGATGCGAATAGACAACTTTGGGATTAAATTTAACGACTGAGAGTCAACGTGTTGAGCGGTAGCTTTAGTTTTTTTTTTTTTTTTTTTGATTTATGTACACACTAGCTGGCCCGCCCGACTTCGAGCGGGTAGACAAACCTTAATTACAAAAGAAAATATACATATATAGATAAATATTTAAGCTACTTTTTGTAATTGAATACTACTTTCTGGGTTAAACTTTGATATACAAAAAGAATTTTTGAAATCGAATACAACATTTCATTTTTATCCCATTACACACTATAACTAAAGGGTCCGCCAAATAACTTTTTTTTTTTTAAAATGGCGCAGAACATCGAGTGTAGCTTCGGCTGTGTGGCACGTAGCGCCGTCCTGTTGAAACCAAATGTTGCCAATATCCTCCTCTTCAATTTTTGTGAACAAAAATTCGTTCCACATGGCCCGATAACGATCGCCATTGACTGTAACGTCCACTCCTTGCTCATTTTCGAAAAATGGCCCAATTATGCCTCTGGACCAAAATCCGCACCAAACAGTGACTCGTTTTGGGTGTATCGGCTTTTCAATGTATGCGTGCGGGTTTTCTGTGCCCCAAATGCGACAATTTTGCTTGTTTACTACCCACCAAGATCAAAATGAGCTTCATCTGAAAAGATGATTTTTTTGGCAAAATCGGCATCTTCTCTAAGTCGATCGCAGTCCTACTTAGCGAAGCGTATACACAACCATATTCGTTCAGCGGAAGGATAAAACTAATTATCTGTCAAATCAGACATGAGCTAAGTGTTACCATTCACGAAATAAGCACTAGTTGAAAAAAAAAACCTTAGATGGCGGACCCTTTATAACCAAAATAAGTTCTAAAATCAAATAAATTTCTATTTTGACCACATTTCACCCTTCAAATAAAACAAGTTTGAAGAATAATATACCTACAGCCATTTCCCTAAGACACCTATCAAATAAAAAAAGAATTTCTTAAATTGGACCATTTTTTTTTTTGCCCCATTTCACCCTACAAATTGCAAATTTAAAATAGAAAATGTCCTTGAAGCCATTTCGTAAGAATAACTTTTTAAACGCAGGTAGAGTTCTTTAATCGGATACGTGTTTTTCATTTTACCCCATTTCACCCTACCGATATTTTTATAGTTATTCTGCTATTCGGAGGGAGACGAATCCAATTAACCAAAGATCATTAAAATTAGTCCCGCAGTCCTTCAGTTATAAGCGTTGTAACTAAACCGACTTTGTACGTTGTACGTATGTATATGATAAATAGTCCGGGAAATGCGTTTTCAAGGGTGTTTCGCATAAATTCTAGGGCGTGTGTGTCAAGACAAGAAAAAAAAATGTGTGAATTTGGGATCAATTTCCCCCTGTTTAAATGGGAAACTAGAAAACAACGGCAATACTTAAAATGTCATGCTATATTGAACTAAATTGTTTTCATATTTACTTTTTTTTATTTAATTTAAAATTTTTAAGTTAATTTTCCCTGAAACAATTAGTTTTATCAAACAGAATTGATTTATAGCTTTAAAAAAATTAATAGCATGACAATGTCGGTAAGTGTTGCCGTTGTTTAATAATAATTTTTTTTCTAATTCAAGTCGATTTCTTAGAAAATTTCCCCTCTAACCTTAAGGGGGGGAAATAGACCCGATCTGTCATACGATTTTTCTCCTGTTGCTAGATTTTGGAAGTGTTTAAAGTAGTGACAGTTTTAGATCTAGATCTTCAAAAACCGCCATCACAGAGCTTTTATGTCAGCATGAATTCAGATCACTAAAAAATAAAAAAATGCTAACTATCGTTATAAAATTATCTGAACCGGAAGTTATTTCCATTCCCATGATAATATAATGTTCATCACACGCTTCATTAAAATGTCGTTATATTGGTTTAAAAATGTCGATGTTATCAAATAATAATAATAATAATAATAAAGTCATAAGAAAAATAAAAATAATTAAAACACAACAGAAAAAAACAGTAAAGAAGCTTACATCAAGATAGCTTAAGCCTCCCCTCATTTGCATAACCATCAACAAAACAATAACACAAAATAATAAACGCTCTCTGACCATGCGCGCGTGCGTGAGAAAATTTTAAAATTTTAAACAATTTCAACCAAAAACTCTATACAACGGAAATGATTTCCAATGGAACAATAATTTAAATTATCTTGTCACCACCATAGCAATAAAAAAATAAAATTAAAATTGACCAATGGAAACCTTTTATCCGCTTTCAATTTATTCGAGATTAATTCCGATCCTCAGAAAGAGTTTGTTTCTTGTTTTTGGTGTTTTGTTTTTAAGTTTATGCGTATTTTCTTCGAACAAAATTAATGGAATTAAAATGGAAATGTATATCTCCCTCTCTCTCTACTCTGGTTTGTATCTATGAATGTATCTTTTGAGTATGGCAATTAAGTGGTACTTAGCATGCAAGTCAAAGCCCAACTTTATGACTTTAATTGGAGGTTTTAGTGCTTTTCTACACACCGCAACGCAGTTTTTTTTTTTGGTTTTTATTTCAAGACATTTACAAGGTAGGTAAGTAAATTCAGAAACGGAAAAATGAGAGCTCTTTTGGGTTATTTTATCAAAAATGTATAGGCTATTTTTAGTATAGAAACATGTTTTAAATTAGTTTTATGTGTTTTACTTTACATGGGAAGAAGAATATATATGTATGTAACCACACCGACCGTCTCGTCTGTCGTCCGTTCGACAGGTTTTCATTCATAAATGTTCAATATCTTTACAGGTTATTTCTTTTTTTTATTTTGTGTGTTAATGTTCTTTATTTATATTTCTAAGGGCTAAGGTAGACGGCTTCTTCGGAAGTGAGATCAGCAGGAAGTCGAGAATAGATTTCTAATGAGAACCTATACATTTTAAATAGTTAAAAGTCGACATATAAAAGAGGTTTTTATTGAATTTAAGATAAATTTAACTATATCGTTGAACTCTGCTTTGACTTTTATTATAAGGGCTATGTTTAGAAAAAGAGGCGCAAAATTTTAAACAGCGTGAATAGTAAGGTATTGTCACGATGTTATACTCAACAATTTTGTGAACTTTAAAGCTCTGTACTAAAATGTTCTCGGTACCAACTGAACGAACAGTGATAGTTTTCATGCGAAAAAGTAAGCAAACACACCTTTTTTTCATCTCGAATTATTGTCAAAGTGACATAAGGAATTAGTATGAAAGGTACTGCAAAAATAATCTAGGAATATGATGATTTCAACTTTAATAAAATGTTGATAATTCCTCTGTTCGTTTACTTTCCAAACCTGCGCCAGTTTTAGTCCAAAGTTCTGTCAAAGTTCATATAAAAAAATTAAATTGGACTAAAAATGGTAGAAATGGGTAGTTTTGGTCTAGTGCGCGAACGCACCTAATAAAGAACGGCACTAAATCGTGCCAAACTTAAAATGCTTTTACATCGTACTAAATTGTCTTAAATGCGCCAGAACTTTTTAAGAGCGTTGATGTGATTTGTTTAAGAAGAGCATTTCACCAATTGATGAATAAGCTGACAGCTGTCATGATGGTACAAGCAGCCTCATTCGCTATTTCAATTTTGGTTTTGTTTAAAATATGTTTCTCACTTAGATCCAGTTTTTCAGTGCATGAGTTAACTCGGAGTAAAATTAGCGTTAGTTAATCCTGCAGATAATTTAATCCCGAGGTAACTCAAAAGTAGTTTTTCAGTGGAGTATTAAATTTAACTCTTAGTTGTCAAAAATCTATCGAAATCGAAATGAGACAGCATAGAAATCAATTTTTTTAATTTTGAATTCGAGATGGCGCCACTATGAAAATCACCTTTTCCATAGTGTCGTAATAGACTTCCGACAAGCATCTTTCAGAAAAGGCTATTCAGCTAATCCAGAGTTAACTCAGCAAATTTGTTAATTCGGGATCTAAATTGACTGCAAACAAATATTTCTGGAGTTAATTCGGGTTTAACCCCGAAACTGGGATAATTTCGCACTGAAAAACTCGGCCTCAGCGTTCTCTGGAGTACGTTCTGATTTGTTTTCAAACAAAAAACATACTTTGGCTCTTATGGTTTGCACTTCACGTCTGCCATTTCAATTTTGTTTGTATTTTTCTCTCTTCATAGTCCCCTTCGTATCTTTTGATGTTTGCTGGATCAACATTTTTGTCGAGCGCGGTCTAGACATGCTCTGTGATGCCTTCACGAAAAAATCTCTTAACCCGTCGAATTTTCGACAATGTTCTTATCCGAGTTAACTCAGAAGCAGCTTTTTTCAGTGTAGGATTAACTTTGTCTAACTTGACAAAAATATATCAAATTTAAGTGCGAAACTATGGAAATGCGCTTTCCCTATCGAAACAGAGAGGGTGCCTCTATGCCGCATTTTCATGTGTCGCCCTCTCTATTTTGATAGCGTTTTTACACGCATCTGTGAGATATATGCGAGTATAATCAGCAAATCTAGAGTTAAATCGGGATCAAAATTGACTGAAAAGCATGTTTCTCGGATTTAACTCCGAAACTTGGATGATTTTGTGCTGAAAAACTGCGCCTAAGACTCCGCGTCAACTCAAAAAATCAGGTGGGTTAAAACTGGGCTAACTGAAAAGTTATTTCTGGCAGCAGAAATCGAAGTGCGATACTATGCAAAGGGCGATTTTCATGGACAAATAGCTCGGGTTTAATTAAATTGCAGGATTAAGGACAAGGTAGTTGCACAAATGTGGTTCCTTCTCGCATACAAATTTTAACCCTTGGATTTCGGCGGATTAATTGAGGTTCAAGTTACGATTGACTATTCATTAATTTTTTGAACCTTAAACCCTGAATAAACCTCAGTTAAAATGTCTAGGTTTTTTTCGTCTAGATTTTGCTTACTGAAAGCTTTCGAGGGCCTTCATTTAAACTTGGCAAAAACTTGCTATTTTTCCAGGTGGGGATATTCCTAAAAAATTTGTTCAAAATTTTGTCCCTAAGCTAAGAACTAAAAAAATTCAACGTTCTAATGAAAGTGGTTATAGTTACAGTGCACACGTTATGTTTATCAAAATCCGCACAAGTTTGTCAGAACGAAATCGCATTGTTCAAGTCAATTTGATTTTTTTTTTCAAAACTTCGTCAGTTCTAATTTAGGGGACAGTGACAAATGAGTTGATCATATCTTAAAAAAAAAAATAAGAAGGTTTTTATTGGAATTCCAACGCATTCACTGTTACCAACTGCTTCTGACGAACAATTCTGAAGACAATTCGTCAGAGCATTTTTTGTTCGTTCAGATTACGCATTCACTGTAACCATCATATTATTGTTGATAATGTATTTTGTTAATTGTATTTTATTGATGGTTCAGGTACTTTAATAAAAATTTAAATAATTTAAAGCTGAATTTACACTTCTAATGACAAAATGTCACTATTCCTGTCATATTTGTATGAATAAAATAAACAAGGGATTAGTGATTTGTAATTCTCAGCCATTTATTTGTGCGAGTTGTTTGTTTTGCAGGAATGGAGAGGACCTACAATTTTCTGCCCAATCCGATACAGAGTTGTCACTTTGCTGCAATTGCAGTAGATCTACTGCACTTTTTTTTCGAAAAAATAAGTCTACTGCCTTTATATCAAATCTACTGCAATATTGGTTTTACGAAAAAAAAAATCCTTCAATAAATAATCCATAAAATAATTTTTCAATTCTATCATTGAATGCAGTTATTCTTCATAAAACCCACAATACACATATTAAATGTAATATCAATAGCGTTTTAATTTTTATTCAGTTCTGCGCAACTGTGAAAATGGCGGATACAGTGTCCCTTTACTTGTCAAAATGCTAATAAAGGGTTTTCCAATAAGAGATGTTATTTTGAATAGCCCGCTATTTCGGTAGCTGTTACTTTTGAAGCTGTCATTTTTTGACATTTGACAAGTAGAAACTACGCCATTAATAAAAATGAAACGATACACGCTTCAACAACGCATTGAAATTATTAAAATTCACTATAAAAATGGTGAATATTTGGCAGAGACGGTTCGTAAAACTAAAACATTTTTGGGTCGTAGTGAAGCACCTTGTCGGACCGCAATACAGAAATTGGTGGACAAATTCAAGCTGTTGGGACAAGTTAGTGATGTGAAGAATAAAACCCGTGCACGTCGCTCAAGAACAACTGAGAATATTGCTGTTGTAGCCCAAAGTGTTGAAGAAAACCCAGGTTTGTCCATTCCTCGTCGTTCTTTGGAATTAGGCATTCCACAAACGTCATTACACCGTATTTTGCATAAAGACTTGGGTCTTAAGGCTTATAAAGTTCAGTTAACACAAGAACTCAAGCCGACTGATCATCAACAACGTCGTGTCTTTGCTGATTGGGTCCTTGAAATGCATGAAAATGATCCGGAATTTCATCGAAAAATCATCTTGACTGATGAGGCCCATTTCCACCTCGGAGGTTACGTCAACAAGCAAAACTGTCGCATCTGGGGCTCGGAAAACCCAAGAGTTATTGTTGAGAAGCCTCTCCATCCTCAACGCGTGACTGTTTGGTGCGGTTTATGGTCCGGCGGGGTCATTGGACCTTACTTTTTCGAAAATGAGGCTGGAGCAACAGTTACGGTCAATGGATTGCGCTATCGAGAGATGATTAATGATTTTTTATGGCCGGAATTGGATGGTATTGATCTGGACAACGTTTACTTTCAACAAGACGGCGCTACGTGCCACACAAGCAATGAGACCATCGATCTTTTACGGGAAAAGTTTCCGGGCCGTGTTATCTCTCGAAGAGGTGATCACAATTGGCCACCGAGATCTTGTGATTTAACACCTTGCGACTTCTTCCTTTGGGGCGACGTGAAAGATAAGGTCTACGCCAACAGTCTAGCGTCGATTCAAGACCTCAAAGATGGAATTCGTGAGGCTATCGAGGACATAGGGCAGCCACTTTGCGATTTGTTTATGGGAAATTTCATGAAAAGGATATGGTCCTGTAAGCGTGGTCGTGGCGGCCATTTGGCTGATGTTGTGTTCCATTATTAACCGCATACCTTCCTCCTTATAATGAAATAAACATCCGATCATTTATCTCAAAAAATGCCATTTTTCTTTGAATATCAAAATAACACCTCTTATTCAAGACCTAACTCATCAAAATTTGTTTCTTGGAAATATAATAAATAAAGTGGCAACCTTGATCCGAACAGCTGAGGTGACTTTTTTATGACAAGAGATACCCTTGGAGGATTTGTCACTTCCCCTCAAGAGGAGATAGCCGTTTTTTTTTTTTTTTTTATTTAGGTCGACGAGGCTGGGAATTTTTTAAATTACATTAAATTAAATTACATCCTCTGCACAAAAAAATAATTATTTTTCATTAAGGTTGCAGCTGCAAAAAAAGTTTGTAACATTTCATAAAAACGCTACAAAAAATCATCTTGTTCAGCAAACATACAAAAAACCCAAACCTTCTAAATGATAGATGTTATGTGACAAAGTATTCGGGCAATGACAGTCAGTTCACAATCAGCCTTGTTGTGAGTTTCACCCCAACAACATTCCACCCGAAAAATCTCAAATGTTCGAAAAATTCCCTTTATTGTGTAGTAGGTATTTTATTTATTTTCATATCCCATCACAGCTAATATCCCAACTATTTGTTCTAAATGTCATTTCTAGTTCGAAGTGGAATTTCGTTCGGGCCAAACTCACAATAGCTTTTAAAATTCCGGGCGAACAAAAACTTTTAAGGTGAAATGTTTTTCGGGTGAAATATGTTATCTATTTTTCATGTTTACCATTTTGATTAAAAAAAAAAAAAAAACAACTACAAAAATATTCATAAAACCAAAACCAGAGCAAGATCAAAAATAATAAATATATCTACAGACACTAATTTGCATTTCTTAAATTCCCTCGCGCCATAAAATATTTAAAATAATGGCGTGTGGCCTATTGCAAAATGCATTTTGCTTTGATGACAATCAATTATATTTACAAAAATAAATATTCCAACAAAATCATTTTAACAGTTTCCGCCCAAACACCTCGCACTCACGCTCACGCTCACGAGAAAAATTCGAAGTGAACAAAATTTGCATACAAATTCTATTTTTCTTGCTGTTTGTTGTTCCTCCCGCTGTTGGTTGATATTTTTTTTTTTTTTTTTTTTTTTTTGCTAAACAATAAAAATAAAATTGTCAAATTCATTTGTTTGCTTTATGGGACTTTGTGACTCAACATGCGGTTTTGACCATAAATGTCGTATCGTATTGTCTGTGCCTCCCCATATGCATCTAAATATATGAACAAAAAACTAAAAAAAAAAAAAAGAATTTAAAATAAAAACTTGCAAGGTTATACAAAAAGATCGTTTTGTGCGGTTAACGCGTTAAGGCACACTTTGTTGCAGATACAATTTGTCACTCACTTTTGGTACCTACTCAACAAAAAAAAAAAAAATCGTTGTTTGTCTTGGGTAAAATAAAGGCTTTACATTATTGTTTTTTTTTTTATGTTAGATAATATTGGAAAAGAAGATCAAAACGATGGAAGTGAGAAAAAGTCTTCTTCATTAAGTTTTTTTTTTTTTTAAAGAAGAAATTTTAGAAAATTCCCTGTTTTGAAATGGAAGATAAACAAGGGGAAAAAGGTTGACCTAGTCACATGAACAATTGGAAAATAACTTTATAGTCCAATCAAATCGTCGGACGTTTAATCGATTTTTTTTTCGATTTTGTGACGAAACTATGAATCTGACGAAAAAAATTTAAGTTTTTAAAGGCTTATATCTTAAAAAATATGCAAGATTTTGAAAAAAAGTATTCAACATAAATTGTTGCAAATATTATTTTGAATATTTTTTGTCTTAGTTTTTTTTCAATTTAACTAATATTTACCGAGATAATTGCATTAACACTTAAAATGCACAAAATTTAAGATGGTGGCCTTCCCTTGGAAAATGAGGGGGGGGGGGGCTAAGTGGGAGTGTTGTGATGATAATTTCATTGAATCCGATTTAACGCAAACCTAAACTGCCATTTGACTGGACTATTAGGACTTTGAGACTTTAAAACTTGATATTTCCAGAAACCAGGCCCAGTTTTTCAGTGCGAAGTCATCATAGTTTCGGAGTTAAACTCGAGCTGTAACCTATAAAATTTGGTGGAAGTTAGCTCGAGTTAAACTCCGATATGCCAAACCTTCTAAAAAATAAGTTGGAAACGTAGGATTTCGAAAAACTATTTGACTCATTGTTTTCTTTAGTACCTTATAAGTTATAACAGTTAAGGAATAGAAAGAGAGAAAAAAACGGAAGAGAATTTCCGGACGATTCCGGAAGATTCCGGAGACGGTACAATCATGAATTGTACGCAATCTACCTTGAAGCAGATATCGTGACAAAAATTAAGCTCGGTAGACTCCGGTGGGCAGGGCACCACTCGCTCGCATGAGCGAAGAGGAACCTGCTCGGAAAGTTCTTTGTGGTACATTCTATGGTAGACGACAGCGTGGTAGAACATGCTTGCGCTGGAGAGATGGCGTAGACCAGGACGCCCGGAGCCTTTAGGTGCGCAACTGGATGGCGGCGGCTCGAGACCGGGAAGGATGGAGAGACTTGATGAAGGAGGCCAGGACCGGACCCCGGTTGTCGAGCCGACGATGATGATGATACAAATCTTTTTCCTAGTGACGTTCGATATTAAAATTATTATTACCACACGAAGTTTGTAAACGTAAAAGCTAATCATTCATCACCAATAATCTACTTTAAATATCTAAAACAAAACTGCGGACCTTAAATAAAAAAATCAATATCAATAATTCTAATACCGGTAACACAAACATAAATTAAAAATCGTCTTGTAGTTGAAGCATTTTATTATAAATCCATCAAATTAAATTGTCGTCATGATGTTGGAATTTGAAATTCCATTTGAAAAAAAAAAAAATCAATGAGAATTCTGCCAAGTTATTGATTCATATCACACTTTTGCAAAACCTTTAAACATATCAAAGGCACTAAACAAGCCATGAAGCTTCAATTTTACTCACCATTTGTCTGCGCAATTGACTATAGATAAGATTTATCATGCGTGAAGTAATTTTTTCAAGTTGTTATTTTTTTTTTTATTTTTATTTCAGCATAAATATTTTTTTTTATTTTTTTATTACCTCCAGAGTGTCGTCTGTGTTCAATATTTATTTGCATTAAGAAATTCATGTGATGAATGTAGACAATATAATATCCAATATCCATACATCACTGCATTAACAAAAAAAAACTTTTTTTTTTTAATTTTGCGTGCAGCAAAAGAATGAAGGAAAAGTGTGTAGTGTATCTAAAGATTTTTACATTTTCTGCAAATTTAGTTGAATCCAACAATGATATTCATGCCATATGACGCCAAAGTACGTGATTTTTATTTTAGTTTTACTTTCCATTGAAGTGGTAAGGAAAAAAAAACTATATGAAAATTACACAGAAATTGAAAAAAAAAAAAAAAAAGGTTCGCCGCGAGCCAGTATCACAGTGGATTATTTTAACTGAAAAACATGACTTTTATTTCTTTTTCATTAGGGACACAATAGACTTTGGGATCTTAGCACCCTATATGTGGGATATTCGCATTATACGTGTGCCATCTAAAAATTCAATGATTGGGGGAAAAAAAATCAACTAGTTTTAGAAATACATCAGCCAAAGAAATGTTTTAATAGTTTTTCAGCGTCATCAGCGATATTTAGTATCTCATTTGTGGGATGTTCGCATTAAAAGAATACCTTTTGAAAGGCCTAAGTGACCTCATAAAAGGTCAATTAGTTTCAGTAATTGTTCCGGCATAGTTTGTTTGTAATGAATTTTTAAAGTTTTTTGTCAAGCTCACAATCTGTCCAAAAATACACAAAAATTCGTAATAAAAAATCTGTGGCTGATCAATTACTGAAATTAGTTAATTTTTTTTTTTGAGTATTTAGTGAACTATGTTTTTTTCGAATATCCCACAAATGAAGTGCTAAACACCTCTAAGACCTTGAACAAATATTTAAAAAAATCATTGAAAAAACCTATGGCTTACCAATTAATGAAGCTAGTTAACCTCTTATGAGGTCATGAAGACCTTTCAGACAATATACTTTTTTTTTCGAATATCCCACAAATGAGGTGCTGAAAATCACTGATGACCTTGAGAAACTTTAACCATTGATTAAAAATGTTCTATGGACGACCAATTTCTGAAACTAGTTGACCATTTTTGACCAAATACTGACCGTTTATGTAACATGCTTTTTTTGCGAATATCCCAGATATGTGGATATCCCCATTTCCACAAAATATGTCTTCAAATTGAAAAAAAAAATATATATTATTTAAGCAAAAAATGTCAATAAATTAATTTAATATTACTTATTTTAGAATTCAGAACCAATAAGCAATTTATTACTCCAGAAATAATTTTGTATTATTAAGGTTGGAAACCGTTATTTATTTTTTTGTTTGTTTTTTTTTTTTCGATTCGATTCGAGCCGTTAACTATTTATTTAATAACCTATGAGTACTATTTGACAACGTAATTTGGTTATTCAGTATAGTAAATACAAACTGAGTTTATGTGCAGCTGATTCATAAAGTCTAAAGAGTGTCACAACCGTAACAAAAATATGTAGGTATAGCTTTTACTTTTTTAAAATCAAAATATTTTTCAGACTGATAATTTGGTCAAGTAGGAGGAAGATTATTGTGATATACCGCCAAATCAAAAATTCCATCGAATTTGAAATTTATACCAAGATTTTTATGTCGATGTCACACTCGTAACAAGTAGGTATTTCAAACCTTAATCTTCCTATTATATGACTCAACTATCAACTTTTTTATCTTTAGATATCTTCCCACATTAAACAAAAAAAAAAACATTAAAATCCCATTGGAGTAAGAAATTATTTCACTTTTAAGTGAAAACAACTACGCACTTTACAAGGTGAGTGATTTCCCACTTCGTGTGAGAAATAATAACACTTGTATGACAGTAAATTTTCTTTTATAATATCGTTTAAAATATTTGTCTATGCGTATAATTCATAATTTGTCACACTCGTAACATAAACTTGTCACTCCCGTAACAGCTTGAAGTTAAAATTTTGTATAGTTAGCTTAATAGTTTGTTTCTCATTAATTAACTACATAGAACTGAAGTTCAACTGTAAAGTAGACCCGTAGATTTTTCAAAGTGGCCAAAACAGGTGCCTTGGTTCGAAGTTTGTCAAAATTAAAAGTGTCAGGAAATAAAAATGGAAAAAACGGCAACGATATCGCCTTTAAAATATGTACTGTGATAAAATATGTACTGTGAAACTGAGCTACATTCTTGGTGAAATATTTCACACCACACGAACATCAGATGACTTATTCACATATCACCAGTTGTGTAAGGTCACACCTGTAACGCAACAAAAATTGATAATACAACTTCACCAATTTTTTTTTTATTCAGTACACTAATTTATTCGAATAACATCATGCGTTGATTTATAATATTCTGTGATTTTTTTATAAGATCATAAGTATTTGTGTCACATCCGTAACACTGGAAACTTCCATATAAAAAAACATAACATACAACTGCAGAATTTTCGACTGTACTTTCTTTTTCGTGAACTTTGTTACAGCTTGACCCCTACTCATGTAAAAACCGTTAAGTCATATAAAAGAAAAAATTCAATTTTAAACACCTATGCTTATGTATGATTCTTGAATAGCTAAGTCATGTTTAATGGTTAAATACCCCACTGTCCACCAAATACTTATTGTATGCCACCAACAGGTAGGTACAACTTACGCATAATTTATTTCATACATTTATCTCTACATGATGCATGTCTATTATTACGTTATGGGGATTGTGCGAATTACAATTTTTGCGAGCCACGATAAGTTGAGGGTCAGACAAGGAAATATTTCCAGTTCAGGTCAAACAGTAACAGATTTGCAATGCTTGTTGGATTACTTATAGTGTTGTGATATATACACACATACATATATGTATCTATGTCGAACAAAATCAGCACACAATGAGTTTCATAAAATTTTATTTTTAAACTTGGTCAATATTGTAATTTCAGCAATATGAATATTACATCAAGTGTTGAGTGTCGTATACGTATTCATACATTTATGTACATTTTATGTAATTACGTGAATCAATTACAGAATTGAGTAGAGTGACACAGTTATAAATAAAGAGACATTTTTGAACTTTCTGAAATTCATTATAACTATATGTTCTTTTATGGAGAAACCATAACCGGAAAGAAAAAAATTAGGTCTGTTGCTAAGGAAGCTAATTCTGGAATTGAATCGCATTTTTGATAGTCACATATCATTGTGACTAGAACTTCCGTCTGCGTATAGGGTGATTAAACTCGATTTCAAGTTAATTGAATTTTTTCCAATTATATCTATATTTTTCAAGAAACTGACTTGACTTTTAAATTTTTTTTTTGTAAACCTAACAGGAACCGAAAAAATTAATAAAAACTAAAATTCAAAATGACGACCAAAAGGTGAATTTCACCAGTTCGAAAAATCAGAATATGATCTATAATGTACAATGTCAAAAGGATAATAACTATGCCGCAAAATTAGATTTTAGTAGACGATTACACATGATGTTAAAGCAATTTTAGTATGATGCTATAGACTAAAAAACGGATTTTCTGAATTTTATAAGAGTGAGCATCGTACTATCTTTTTGTAACATTTTACTTAAGATAAAATCACCAAATAGCTTTTTTATCTTTTAAAAATCATACTAACTGCGAAATGTCACTTTGACAATGACAAATGTGAAAAAGGTATGTTTGTTTACTTTTCTTGCACGAAATGTGACTATACCTGATACTAGTTAAAAATTGTTTGAAACTAAGAACATTTTAGTAAAGAGTATGAAACTTAGTAAATTGTTAAGTAGTATCATACTGCTGTTTAGAATTTTGTGCCTATGTATCTGTGGTACAATGGCAAAATCCGATATGTCAAAATCGGCAAACAAGTTTGATTTTTGTTCTAAAATTTGTTTGAAGAACTTTGAACTGTCTATGGAGATATTCCCGTAAGGCCTCCAACTAGGAGGGATAGTTGAGGTCTGCTGATTCGGAGTAATCAGCCATATTTTAAAATTCGCTTTCATGCGAAAGCAAGTCGAATTCGAATAATTTGTATTTTGAGTTTCGAATGATTCGAAAGTTCACTTTATCAATCGACAGTTCATTTTATGTTGAAAACTTAGCAAACTTGGATTTTCGAACAATTCGAAATAAATGTCATTTATTTGACATTCAAAATTTTCTGGCGAATAGATTAACAAAAACATGTAAGCTCAAATATTTTTGTTGAAAAATAAAGAAAATAAAAATACTTTTATGAATTATTTGTTTTTTTTAAAGGTCGCATTCCAATTGGACCAACCGGGAACATGAAAGAAGTTCTTATCAGATTAATGGAAGAAAATCCGGAGATAGCCAATGGATTTTTAAATCTCGAATGGATTTAATGCATCCATTATCCTTCTTCTCCATATCTGCTCTTCGCTGCCGTCTTCACTTCTTATAAATAAAACAATTGCCATCCGTTTTTCTTGAAAATTAAACAATTATTATCTAACAAAAAGATACCAGCGAGGGATTTTACTTTTATACCAGGTGTGACCAGGTGTAAAGTAAAGAGAGACTTTGAAATTGCATGTTTTTTTTTTGTTAATCAATTTTAAACACAATTAAATTGACATTAAAGCTTACAAAAATCTAGTACTCTCCTACTCAAAACTTTTAAATTTATTTTGTTACTTTTTCATGTCAATAAACTAGCCATACTGTTTTCTAAATGCTCCCTAATTTTAAAATTTCAATTTTTATTGATGTTTGTTAAATAAAAAAATTTTACCGGGATCTTAACATTACTTATCTTTACTTTATTTTTCTTAATCTATGAGGCATTATTTTGACCATCATTTTTATAAAAACGAATATCTTCGAAAAAAAACCATCTTGGTCACACTAAATCAAATAGAAATGTCAAAGAGCTGATTTCAAAAATGTAATTCATTGATGTTTATTTAATGCATTCATTTAACAATTAATATTATTCCTTCGATTTTCAAAATATGCAAAGTTCATAGAATATATCTATTCTATCGAAATAGCTATTCGTTCGAATCACGAAATAAGGCTGAATATAGTCTGTTTTTTTCTTCGACCATATATTTCTTGAAACCCGACGTTTGCGGGTTTCAGGAAACTCTGGTGAATTCTGTTCTTATTTCTTGTTCCAGTGGCATGAGTACCGATGATTCATGATGATTGGCCAATTCATCTGCCATTTCGTTCCCGTGTACATCACGGTGTCCTGGGACCCATCTTATGCTGGATTTACACGACTGACAAATTGGCAGTATTCTGGCATTTAACTGTCAAAAAAATGACAGAAAAATGGAAAAATTCATTCTTTTGGCAGTATAATGACAAAAAATGCCAATTTGTCAGTCGTGTAAATCCAGCATTAGGGTTATTGTGTTTCTGGCGCTGAAAAATCTCCATCTCAAGTTATTACGACAACGATCCACCAGTTTTGACTTTGTGATAAATGAGGAAATAGCTTAAATCGCCACCTGATGGCTGTCTATGATGACATCAATATTTCTAGTAACTAACTTCACATGTAGCAAGATTTTTTGCGGCTTCACAAACTGCCAGCACCTTCTACCACCTGGGAAGACACTGCAGAAATTTGGAAGTTTTATTGATTTATTGATGGGTGGGTTCTCTGATGGCTTTTTCGATTGGTAATCCGGGAGAACGATTTAATACGTATATGGACTCTTCTGGAACGATTCTGAAAACAAAATCAGAAGCAAATTTCTCTTCTTTTCAGAAGAAGAACTGTCATTCTGACTCCAATCGAAAAGGCCAAAAGTATATGCCTGACCCTACCCTCTCATTTGTCTGTAAATACTGAAACATGATTTTCATTTATCATTCGGTTTTTGGCTCGACATTAATTTTCATATCAAACTGTATTTCGCACAAAAAAAGACTACTCCTTCTATTTTAACCATTGGAATGCAGAAAGATAAAAAAAGCTACCTAATATGTTGAAATAAAAATAAATATAATCTAGGTCAGTCATACCTTATTTTTTTTTTGTCATTTAACATGCGAATATTATACACAAATAGTTTATTTATCAGACTTTTGACATTCCTGCTGGAATGCAAATAAATAAATTCCACAGATTGTATGGTAACTAGGTACTTCCTCCCTGTTTTTAGATGAAGTAACCCACATTTAGTTTTATTTCACATACATTTTACATTATTTGAATATCAACCCAAATTCAAATTCGATGATAAAATTCAGACTGAAGATACATATACAAAAAATGTTTTGTTAAAATGCAGATCATATACAAAAGAATGAATCAGAAATCAAAAATATTTGCAAGGCAAATCAATTTTTTGACATTTTGATGGTTTGCTCTGCTTTTGTTTTTTTTTTGTTTGTGTATTGTTAAGAAAATTCAATTATTTTCAAGATAAGATATTCACTGTACGAAATTTAAATTGAATATTTTATACGAAAGATTTTTATCGTGATTGATTGACAAGCGATAGGACATTAATATTGGTTAAGTTTTTTTTGTTGTTGTTGCTTGTGATATTTTTATTTTTGTGTGACAACAAAGTCGTTATTGTTATATTTTTTTTTTCTCATAGAATGGCTTGGTTTTATTGAAAATAATAATATTTTTTTTTTTCAAGCTGATATTATATATTATTAGAAACAATAAAGAATTGACACCTGAGTGCTATTACTGTACCCGTGGGAAGATATTTGGAGTGTCTTCTCATATTAGGCGACTCTTATTAGTTACTCTTGTTTTTTTTTTTTTTTCCTTTGGGTTTGTCTTATACAGTCTCAAAAGACTTTATGTATTGATAGATAATAACTTTGTACTTATACAAATATTCAAAATTTAAACGACGAAAAGATATTTTTACTTTTTTTGTAAGACATATAAAGGGGATTCATGCAACGTCGTAAAACACTATACTCTGTCCAACAAAAATTGGCAGTGTAGGCAAGATAGGACGTTTGCCTCTCATCTGGCTACCGTGGATTGCATAAATCTGTCCTTCATTAAAGCTTTCGGAGGGTTGTCGTAGTTTACACGATAACACTCATCATTAAAAGCTTTTTATTAAAGCTCGAAAATTAAAAGCACCTTAACAGAAATTCAAGGGAAAAAAGCTGAACGAATTACCAAATGGACACGGGTAACTCTGAATGTACATCAAGCAGCAGCCAATCGCCATTGGCCACAGAAGCGAAAGATAGGTTGCGTGTAGGTTGGTTCAGGATAAGAATTGTACATAATTTAGTACAGGGGCCAAATTACCGCATTAGTGACTGATCGAGTGAGTGCCATCAATGATCGAATGAATGAGTAAAAACTATGGGTATGATGGCTCCAAAACGTGGGCCTTAATGCCAAACTCATATAAGTCAGTCACGTATTACTCGATAACTGATGCGGTAATTCGGCCACAGGTATACTGATTTTTCTTAAAAATCTCTGTAAACATTCAAACATGCTGGATTGAACTTAGTAACTTCGTTAAATTTAACTCCGCAGGCAGTGAAACTAATCGAACTTTACTATTTTTCGACAAATATTTCATACATACATTTCATTGTCCACTTTCTTATTGATTTCCATTTCAGCGAAAAGCCGGCATTACTCTTTTTTGTTTTGGTAATTTATAACTAAACTTACATGTTCAAGTAAACGTATAGTAAAGCAGTTCGAAGACAGTCAAACTGGGTATGACAAACAGGAAGCCTCGTCCTTGGTTATCGATAAAAATCAAAGTAATTTTAAGTATAGGTAGTTAAAGGGCTATGTAAACATTCGAAAATAGTGCTAGTAAACTTGATTTTAGTATTTACTACATGCCGTTCGAGTACCAGTTTTTTGGTGCCAACAAACAAAAATGTGGTCTCACCTAAATCAAAAGGACTTTATAGATGTTCGAGGGAGGGGCTACTTGTTTGTCGTACCAAGACCAAGTTCGTTTGTCTGCGGAGGGTTGTAATCAAACATTTCAGTTTGGTTTTAAATTTTCAATTTGAAATTTCAAAAACAAAAATTAATAATGCCGCGATTATTATGGAATGCAATAAATACAAAAATTATTTTTCGCTTTCTGACGAAACAATTTGCAAACGACATTGACATTTCTGGAAGAATAACGAAGTTCGAATAGTTTATGGTCTGAGCTTGGTTTCACTGTTTGCAGAGTTTAGTCTAACCAAGTTTAGTCACACCATGTTCGACAGTTGATAGTGCCTTTCACACTAAATTTTTGTTTTGAATCAACCCGAACATAGTACTCGAACCAAGCCCTTCGGACTTCTAAAGGGTTTTCCAATAAGAGGTGTTATTTTGAATAGCCCGCTATTTCGGTAGCTGTCACTTTTGAAGCTGTCATTTTTTGACATTTGCCAAGTAGAAACTACGCCATTAATAAAAATGGAATGATACACGCTTCAACAACGCATTGAAATTATTAAAATTCACTATAAAAATGGTGAAAATTTGGCAGAGACGGTTCGTAAAACTAAAACATTTTTGGGTCGTCGTGAAGCACCTTGTCGGACCGCAATACAGAAATTGGTGGACAAATTCGAGCTGTTGGGACAAGTTAGTGATGTGAAGAATAAAACCCGTGCACGTCGCTCAAGAACAACTGAGAATATTGCTGTTGTAGCCCAAAGTGTTGAAGAAAACCCAGGTTTGTCCATTCCTCGTCGTTCTTTGGAATTAGGCATTCCACAAACGTTATTACACCGTATTTTGCATAAAGGCTTGGGTCTTAAGGCTTATAAAGTTCAGTTAACACAAAAACTCAAGCCGGCTGATCATCAGCAACGTCGTGTCTTTGCTGATTGGGTCCTTGAAATGCATGAAAATGATCCGGAATTTCATCGAAAAATCATCTTGACTGATGAGGCCCATTTCCATCTCGGAGGTTACGTAAACAAGCAAAACTGTCGCATCTGGGGCTCGGAAAACCCAAGAGTTATTGTTGAAAAGCCTCTCCATCCTCAACGCGTGACTGTTTGGTGCGGTTTATGGTCCGGCGGGGTCATTGGACCTTACTTTTTCGAAAATGAGGCTGGAGCAACAGTTACGGTCAATGGATTGCGCTATCGAGAGATGATTAATGATTTTTTATGGCCGGAATTGGATGGTATTGAACTGGACAACGTTAACTTTCAACAAGACGGCGCTACGTGAAACACAAGCAATGAAACTATCGATCTTTTACGGGAAAAGTTTCCGGACCGTGTTATCTCTCGAAGAGGTGATCACAATTGGCCACCGAGATCTTGTGATTTAACACCTTGCGACTTCTTCCTTTGGGGCCACGTGAAAGATAAGGTCTACGCCAACAGCCCAGCGTCGATTCAAGACCTCAAAGATGGAATTCGTGAGGCTATCGAGGACATAGGGCAGCCACTTTGCGATTTGGTAATGGAAAATTTCATGAAAAGGATATGGTCCTGTAAGCGTGGTCGTGGCGGCCATTTGGCTGATGTTGTGTTCCATTATTAACGGCATACCTTCCTCTTTATAATGAAATAAACATCCGATCATTTATCTCAAAAAATGCCATTTTCCTTTGAATATCAAAACAACACCTCTTATTGGAAAACACTTTACAAGTGAAGTATATTTTCTGCCATCAGGTAAGGTTTAAAAGTATCCCTTTTAAAAACCTCGAAAACCTGATCTGATGGCGGGAAACGGATGAAGAATTTAAGTTTTATTTTGTATCTAATATTTTTGATGTGTGAACATCTACGCCGGCGGTGGAGTGAAATAAAATCGTGGACTTTCCTCTGTGCGACGTTAATAGTTCACACTTTACGATGTAGTACGTTATGTTGCAAAAGTCTGCATAGTAGGATATGGGGTACGTTCAGTGAGAAAAATCTGAAGATCCCCTTCAAGAAAACTAGTCCGTTTAGGATCTGTGCACCTAGTCAAGGACGTCTTCGAATACAGGGATCCAAATATGGATCCTCAAAACTGCCCTTGGACAAACGCTGATGATTACACATATTAACCGTGAGTCCCAGCAATCATACAATTTTTTTTTTATATTCTTAAGAAGTATCGAATATTTCTGTTTTTAAATAAATCGGCAAACATGTGACGCTTGGTAAAGACAAAGTTTTTTTTCGAAATCTCTCCAAATTACTGACTTTTTTAAAGAATTTGGTTCCTACGTTTTTATTTTTAAAGAAATCTTATACCTACTCGTTTAGCGAAATGTCAGTAAATACAGCGAATGTAAAAGTGTACAAACAGTCTAATGTGAAGACGAAAGATGGCGCTGCCTTCAGTCGTTGAAAAAAAAAAAACCATCACCGAATGTCTTCGTAATGGAAATTCGCTGGCGATAGTTGGCACTGATATAATATTTGATATTTTAACCAAATGCATTATGCTTCGTCATAATATTTGCTATTTTAAGATAAATATTTGTAAACAAAAAATCCACCGCACAAATCCGTTATCATAAAAAATTCTATGCAGTCATTCTAAGTGCATAATCATCATTTATATGAGATAAAATATTAAATTATTTCAAATTTAACTAGAATTTCAATTGGATTACCTCGATCACATTCTAAATTTAACAGCCATTATATTATACTATCCGAACACACCTTAATGCGCCTCATATATGCAACAATCTCTATGCGGATGGGTGGGCAGCGCGCAGGGGAAGGGGGTTAGTTGAGTTCTCCCTTGTAACCATTCTCGGTTTGTTTAAAATTTGCATATATCGCCTTATGCCTCATTACTAATCAAACTCACATTTGAATGGGAAAATTCAAAGTCAGACGCCTTTTTACAATACAAATAGTCACGGATTGCATTTCCAGTAAAAATACAAAAAAAAAAAAAAAAAAATACCATGCCACCTCTATATAGAGGCACGTTATAGCAGTCTTGTTGTAGTTGTAGTTTTTTTTTTTTTTTTTTTTTTTTATTACTATAGCGCCGGCCGGTGTTGGTTTGTTCGTTGGTTTGGTTTATAGTGCCTATATAGTTTTTGAGTTAAGCAAATTTACAAGGCAAAATCTCATTACCATTTTCAAGCAGCAGTGACGGCCACCGCCCAGATTTCTTAACACTTCACTAGAAAAAAAAGAACACACAATACATCCCCAGGAAAAAAGTCAGTTGTTGAGTCAAAGTACGTGAATAAAAATACACTTCGCATCTCTTGAATAGGGTTCTTGAATTTTGTTCAAAGCCTCTTTCCGGATCCTTAAATTGTTAGAATCGGTTAAGTATACCCTCCACAGTTTTCAGTGAATATCTTGACTGAAAATAAAAATTAGTGAAAGTAAATTAAGTTATGGTTTCAACATGTGAACAAATGGCAAATTTTCTGACGAGTTTGAACTGAGTAAATGAAAAATGGGAAGAATTGCTAGTCACTCAGGTAATGGCTAGCACTTGCAAATTATTAAAAGACATATTTTCTGATGTGTCAAAACAGTTGGACTGTCGCTCAATCTTCAACAACAGCGATAATAAGGGTCTGCTTAACGAAATCGGACCAATAACACACTTTTCTGTAGACTTTGGAAGAATTCTACAAAATAACATTTTCATACAGAAACTGAAATCCTAGTACAAAAACCTTAGTCAACTCGCCAAAATCGATGGGTTAAAATCGTTATCCGATCAAATTAATCACTTTTGTACATCTGGCCAGATTTAGCTCAAAAAGCCATAATCTAGTGACACAGAGTGTTTCGAGTATACCCTACCTTTATTTCATTCAATTGGATGATAGCAGTTGAATTGCGGTGGGGCGCGCGGGCGGCATAGGCGGGAGTATCGTAGGTCAGTTCGTTTATTTTTTTGCTTTTCGTTTTTCAATTAAAATTCACAACAAATTGCTTTCAGTTGGAATATGAATGTGCATCGCGCGCAAAAAAAAAAATAAAAAAAAAAAAAAAATATTATAGATATAAAAATTACATAAAAACTTTTTGTATCTAACAGATACACCTTGGAATGTTTATGTAGAAAGCAAAGTCGTCTTTTGTCGTCGTGGTCGATGGTGTTGTTGTTGTTGTTTTGTTTGTCTTCCACCCTCTCAATATTCGGACAAAATGCAATGCGATAATATCGAACCATCCCAAGTTTGGCGCATACATATATGTATGTATGTGAATTTTGCAATGCTGAATTAATGGGTACATAATTGTTGTATTTTATATGTTTGTAGCTGCATCTTTTATAGAAGAAGCATACACTTTGGAATGCTGGAAGCAAAAATATTACTAAAATATGTTTTTTTTTTTCTATTTTTCTCTGCCGAATTGTTGGCATTTTGAACTCATACAGAGGTAAGTTAGGTGTATCATGCGAAGTTTTTTTGTTATCATTAAGTCAGTTTGAATTGTTATCATCATTATTTTGCTTATCTAGGTATTTATTTATGGAAAACAGCATTTGATATATCAAATCGCCAGAATTTACGTATAATTTGTATAAAAATTATAAGGTCTACGAAAGTAGATAAAAATTACGCTGCTCAACAAATTTTAAATTTATCTCAGGTAATACCTAATACAGTTTACCTATAGATTAACGAAAAATCATAACGCTTCCGATGTATCGGACAATACGAAAAAGTAACTTGAAAATCGACCTTTTTACCTCGATTTTCAGCTAAACCAAGTGTCCAGTGATCTAAAAATAAAAGAGTGATGATCTGAAAGCTGCCACCTTTAAATCTAGGTATCGAAAGGCCTAGAAAAATAACCTTCAACAAATTGGATTTTGTATGTCTGTAATGAACTTATACCTACGTTTGGAGCAAACGCGAAATCTGTTTATTCGATTTGCGGCTGGAACTAACAGCCCTAACTAACTTTAAATCAGCATATTCGTGACCTAGAACTTGCTACCTTTCCAGCACGACAAGAAATTAAAAAATATTTTTGTTTCTTCATTTATTGTTAGAAAAAAACGAATGAAATAATTTTTCTCTAAATTGAGTTAATCTGAAAGCCACAAAATCAAACATCTGAATATATTTTTTTTTTTTTTTAAGTCTATTTGCAGATTAGATTGACCTTGGGACTTGTCATGGAAAGCCAAAAACATAGATAATCCCCTGATCAAACTACTTAATGATTGCATAGCGAAGAGTTGTGATTTTAGTAGATATTTGGCGTTTTTCTTTTTTAACTCTGAGCAGATCACGGAACTGTCAAAGAAAAAATCTATGTTTTTTTTTTAGCTCAGACATATCAGAGCATAAAAAGTGTGTTTCTTTTTTCCATCGGAGTTAGCTCAGAGCTTGTTCAATCAGCTCAGAATAAAATGACCGAGCAAATCGAGCGAAACGCTGAGCGAAGCCGACTTCACGGGTTGGGTACGAAATCCCGCATCACAAAATCCCTTATCACGAAATCCCGCATCTGGAACTTGGACAAAGGAGAAATTTTTTTTTTAAACAAATTTCTGGAGATGAATCTGGAACCAGGACAAAAGTTCTGGAGGTGGGTTTGGAACTTGGACAAAGGACACACTTTTTTTGAGACAAGGTTCTGGAGGTGGATATGGAACCAGGACAAAAGTTCTACAGGTGGGTCTGGAACTTGGACAAAGGACACATTTGTTTTTGAAAGAAGGTTCTGGAGGTGGATCTGAAACCGGACAAAGTTCTGGAGGTGGCTCTGGACCTTGGACAAAGGACACATTTTTTTTTGGAAACAAATTTTTTTATTAATTTACAAATTTAAAAAAATTGCGTCTGGAACTTGGACAAAGGAAAAACATTTTTTTTTTTGGAAACAACTCTTTTTATTCATTTACAAATTGAAAAAAAATTGCTTTTTTGCCAGATATTTTGGTAAGGTTCTGGAGGTGGATCTGGAACCGGGACAAAAGTTCTGGAGGTGACTCTGGAACTTGGACAAAGGACACATTTTTTTTGTTTTTGGAAATAACTTTTTTGCAATTTAAAAAAAAATTCTGGAGGTGGGCCTTGAACTTGGACAAAGGAAAATTTTTTTTTGGGAAATTAAACCATTTTCCAAGAGAAAAGTTAATTTTTTTTTAAATATTTTTTCCAAAAAAAAAAATTTCCATCTCTGTCCAGGTCCAGAACCACCTTCGTCCAGGTCCAGAAATCCAGAAAAATATTATATTCGAAATCACCAACATGCTGCGGGATTTCTTAACGATCCCCAACTTCACACATAACTAAAAATTAAAAATGGATTCCTTATAAAATGACAGTTCAGTGCTCAAGTGTGTTTCATAATTATATCTGAGGACTCTGATCAGATCATATCTGCTCAGAGCTCTGCTCTGATCGCTCAGCCTCTGCTCAGAGCTTTGCTCAGAGCCAAAAAAGAAAAACGCCAATTGGTAGAAAATACTGATGGATGCGTTTAACTGCTCTTGAAGGTACATAATGTAGATAGGGATGTTACTATATCTTTAAAAATGGTGATGTTGAAGATAAAAGATCAATCGTTTCCATTTTCAACTCTTTGGAAAATTATCGAAAAAGTTGTAGGTCACGAAATACAACTGTAACTGTAACCTCCAATTCCAACAAACTCCTCCTTCTTACTCTACAGGGTGATTCGCATAAGGTGTGAAAAAAAGCTGGAACGTGTAGGTTAGGTCCAGATAACAAAAATATCGTCTGGGAGGGGGTCTATTCCTCCCGGGTTTAGCCAGGAGGGGCAATTATTTGAAAAAAAAAAATATTTAAAAACGAAAAAAAAAAAATTAAAACACAACATTACAACACTTACACTAACCAGAAATCTCTTCTGTTATTTTATTTTTAAATAAAATTGTTTTAGTGAACAGTTTTTGAAAACTAATTTGAAAACTAATTTTGCTTAAAATTTTACGTTATTAAGTGGTATTTTTATTTAGTTTGTTTTTTTTTTTTTTTTAATTCAATGCTCTTATTAATTTTTAGTCGAACACGAAAAACAAAATTTTAAAATCTCTTCTTGTTCTTTAGAAAATTGAAACAGAAACAAAATTCTCTAAATCCGTTGCTCTAAAGATCCAATTTCCATAAGATTTTTGTCTTGTCTCCCCTACCCACTCTAGCTTTTTGCCACACTTTATGCGAATCACCCTGCATATTAAAGTCTGTTAGAATATGAAATTATTGCTCAGAGCTCTAACATTGTGTGTCAGCCAGACTAAGTTTAGCAACGAAATTAAATTTTTCCAGGAATCTCTACTACATCTGTAAACAATTTCCAATTAATGTCAATAAAAAAAAACACTCATAATTCCAAAAAGTCAATTAAATAGAATTTTAAGCGACTTAAGACATTCAAAAAAGGTGAATGACGAAAATTGTTTTTTGCTTTTTTGACAGACAAGAACAAAAAAAGCCATTTAAGTTGAATTCTCCAGAAAAAAATAGAACGTCAATTTTATTTTCGACGGGGAACCAGCAATCACTTTGTACCAGACGGTTTTTTTTTTATTTTTTTGGTGAAAATATCCTTAAAGATAAATTAAAGAGCCATCAATTTTATGCAGTTGGCTGTTAAGAAATTTATTTTAAAGAATTTTAATGATATGCATCTGTTGTTTATTTTTTGCAATATTTGTTGTTCTTGTTTTGTTTTAAATTAATGATAATGACAAATTTACAGACGGTGCCGAAATGAGTATCTAATTTTGAAGAATTTTAAACAATTTTTTTTTCAAATCTAAAAAAAATTATATTTAAAAATAAATTATTTTTGTAAGTGACTCCCCGCTCGTGTAATTTAATAAATGTTTTTTTATAAAAGTACTGTTTATGCGCTTATGTGCTTTGAATAGTTCATAATTTTCATTTTTTTCATTTTTCATAATGCGAAAAACTGTTATAATTGTAACTGTAAATTGGAATTTCTCTAGTCTCGTCATTTTTTTTTAAAAAAACACTTAATAAATGCCAATTTATAAAAGTTATAACAGATAGACGCCATATAAATTAGGACAAAACAAATTTATAACAGTTTTTCGCCATTAAAAGTTCGAGTGAATCAACGAACCTGGCGTTGAGACGGAATTTGAGTAAAAATAAAATTCAAAAAAAAAAAAAAAATCGTTCCTTTCATTATGATTCGCTTTTTGACTCCACTGTGTGCACACACATTTCTCAAACATTTAAAATGAATTAGCGACAGAAAATAAAAAGTGAACCACAAACACTCACGAGGTCGGTATTTTGCATTTCGTTTGCACTTTTTGTTGTTGTTGTTGTGATTTCATTCACTTTCGCCTTTCCCCAACTGCGACTGCATGAGAATACCGCACGCCACTTGTATATTTACAATCATGCACCACAAGAATTTACATTGGAATGTTGTACTACTCTCGTTGATAAGGTCAGTCCTAATTGAAGAAGATAATTAATTAGCACACAGCAGAGGAGAAGGAGGAATTTGGCAAAACAAAAAAAAAAAAAATCTGTCGTGGAATTTCATTTTGAAAATATACAAAAAAAAATACTACCTATATATTTTCAAAAATCAGCAACAAAAAAAAATAATGATAATAAAATTTGTCTTATTTTATCTCGAAAGCACACTCCCACGACATTCCGAGCATTCGACCGCCGGCCGCCGCCGCCGTATGCATATAAACCCATCGACCAATGATTTATTTTTGAAAACAAGAATATTAATTTTTTGTGTCTGAATTGTTGCCAACAAAGTGGATGACAGCGGATGACAACATTCTTAACAATTTCTTTTTTGTTTTTGTCTCAATAATTAATTTTTTATTCAACTTTAAATGGTTTGAATTGAGGAGGGTGGTTTTGATTTATTTTTAATCGATTTTCAATTTTGACACATTCCAGAATGTTTGGACATTTAATTGAATAAATTTCTGAGAAATAACCATAGATCAGTCAACAAAATGCAATCCATTCAGCTATTTGATCGGCGCAGTAAAATAACGCAAAACGTCAAAAATTGACACTTGAAAAAAAATGGCAGACGACAGTTGAGTAGGAGTATATACGTCCATTAAGGCTAAGAACGCACTTACGATTTCGGCCACACGATTATTCAGTCGCAAAAATAGGACACATTAGTTTAAATAATAAATGAACGCACGACATAAAACCAAGAAATCATAAGACTATTTAAATCGCAGCGACAAAAAATTACAAGTGCGTTGCCAGCCTTAGTTTCAAAATTTTGAAAACTTACGATGCGAATTTGATTATATAGGCATGTATGTAATTGAGCCAATCATTGCGCGTTTAATTCACTTTAATTCAAGTAAAAGTGCAAATTCTACGGTGATTTCCTTCTTTGTTGCCATTTCTTTTATTAACCTAAATTTTTTTGGCATAAGAGGGTGAGAAAAATTGCCCCTTATCGGTTACACTGTATTCTTTTGTGAATAAAAAAACAAACAAACATGTATGTATGTATTCACTCTCGTAACGTCATTACAATTCCGTGTAAATCCCATCAAAAGGTCACACTGTCCCTCAATCAGTTTATAAACACGTACGTGCCTTCTTGCTTTCTTGATTCCAATTAAACCAAACCCCTCTTTCTCTCACTATCTTGCCCACACCCGCCCGCCATCTCAAACAAGGAATGTCTAATACCCAGAAGAATGTAAACAATGTTTTGCAACAACAACAAAAACGATAACAAAGTCGCATCAAGAAAAGGGAATTCCAGAACAATTTAAAGCCGACCCCACACTCTAAATCCGGGTTCTGATTACATTTCAATGTAAAAAAAATGCACAAATGGACAAACAACATCCGCGTTTTATGATAATTTTGTTTTGCTCGCATGTCATTTGCTGGAATTTCAAGAATTTACTTTCAACAGAAAAAAACGAAAAAAAAAAACTTAAAGGTGCTGAAAATAAATCATCTTAAATGGAATTAACTACATGAAGTAGGCAACAACAGCAGCAGCAGCAGCAGTGGTGGTAGTAGAGGAATTTTTGAATTGGAATCGCACTTTGTCGCTCGTCGGGGCGGCCGGCGACTTTAAATGGATTAATTAGAATCCAGGGTTTAATGAGACGATAAAACTTTTAATCGACTTTTCAGTCTCAAGTACACAAAAATGTCGGTTCAATTGCACAATAAAGTCGGTGTGTGTTTGTGCCTCAGATTAATTGACGAGATTACGTAGAATTGTTGGGTATTCTTTATTTATTTTTTTTTTTGCCTCCTCATGTCGTGAGTGTGTTTCTCTTCGGTGAAATGCGATCGAGTCAAGACCGTCCGCCTACCGTCCGGTCCTCAGCCCGAAAGTCATCGTCACCGCAGTAGACATTTCGGCGTAAATTCTGTTGACTGATAGTTCGGATGATGGAATGTACACGACCTGAGCGGTAGCGGTAGATATTCGGCGGAAACTTTTGCTTTTCATTTATGCGCGACGCGATGCGTCTTAATGGTATATTTTTTTTTTGTGGGTAGTTTTTTTCACTTTGCTTTTTTTGAAATTCCAACTCAAGGTTTTGAGAATAAAATATAAAATATAAAACAAAACAAAAAATCGTATTTTTAGAATGGAATTTTAATTGGAATTAAACGGGCTATGTCAACGTCGACTTTGTTGTAAATATTTTCGATGAATGGCCAGCTAAGAGGGAGGCACATGAAATGCTTCGATTTAAATTGAAAAACAAACAAATTTTGAAGTTAGAGGAATTCGCATATTAATTTTTTAAAATTTAATCTTGCCGGCTTTAAACACATCGCTTCGAAAATTTGTTGGTGTTTATCAGGGTGTTAAGATTGTGTATCTAGATAATTAATGTCGACGATAGTTTTTTTTTTCACGTATGTAGGTATTGAAATTATTTATGTGTAGTGTTTTGCCAGCGAATACCTACATCTGTTGTTGATGGTTTTGGCAACAATATTCTTTGGTTGCACTATTGCAATCAGTGAGGTGTGATGTTGGATAGTTTCTCGTAGATACTTTGATAGGAATGTGTATGAGTTTTGATAGAAAAAGCTTTTAAGTTTTACTATTTTACATCAGGCAAACATAAAAGAATTACCTACGTTTTGATAAGAAATAAAAGGGGCATGTGAAAAAGTCACGTATGTACCTACATATTTTCTTTAAACGTCTAATTTCTGTTTTACCTTTTTTATTAGTAGAATTTTGTAAGTAGGATTAATTTTGCCATCAAAATTCAAATTTATGAATTTGTCTAGCTTTTGATTGATCAGTAGTTGTCATATTACAGTAAAAGTCATTTAATTTCTTGACAGCTTGCCAATCATCAGAAGCTCAAAAAATTCAGAAACCTCAATATTCATTATTATACGTCATGAATTTTATGCAGAGCATAACTACATTTCTTCGACAGCTTCAATACGATGCGTCCAATTTTAAAGTCGAATCTAGAATGTTTTTTTTTTATTATTTGATATAGCCTGACATTAAGAAGTTTCGTAGGAATTTCTTAATTTTCAGATGTCCCATGCTCCATGAGTCCAAGGGGGCAGCTAAAGTAAAGCTCAACGTCATCTGCATACATATTATGACAAGCGCAGTTTTCAATGAAAAATGGACGTTCGTTGACATAAATAGAGAACAAAAGAGGACCAAGTATGGACCCCTGAGGAACCCCGGTAAAAATTGGCAGAAAATCAGACAACCTATCCCCAACTTGAACTGCTTGCCTTCTATTAGTCAAATAAGAATATATCGTCCCCCTTATGCCAGAAATATCAATGTGCAAAAATGAAAATGTTGGGAAATCATGTTTGAATGTTCATTGCTCTCGTAAAATTAGAAGGCTTGGTTTCTGAAAAAAAAAAACATTTTATTTGTAAATTGTTTTCTCATATTGCTCTTTAAGCCGACATAGTTTTTATGTTGGCGGCATCTCTACAGTTCCCCAAGATTTGGCACATTCATCTTTTTGGCATAAGGGTGACGATATAAGCTTTGTACCACATGGTGAAAAATTAAACTATTGTAAAAGCTTATTACATAAATTTACGTCATTGAGTGTGTTGAAAGTCTTTGAGAAATAAAGCAAAACCATACAAACGGACTTGTAAGGCAAAGTAAATAAAGGGTCCGCCAAATAACTTCTTTTTTTTTGAAAATGGCGCAAAACATCGAGTGTAGCTTCGGCTGTGTGGCACGTAGCGCCATCCTGTTGAAACCAAATGTTGCCAATATCCTCCTCTTCAATTTTTGTGAACAAAAATTCGTTCAACATGGCCCGATAACGATCGCCATTGACTGTAACGGCCACTCCTTGCTCATTTTCGAAAAATGGCCCAATTATGCCTCTGGACCAAAAGATGAACCAATTGAATCGTCACTTCTGGAACAGTGGAATGTTTTCTACGAAGACTTGCAATCTATCAACAAGATTCAATTTCCAAGGTGGGTTCAAACCTCGTATGGAACTGCATGGTTTCAGTGACGCTTCGGAGAAAGCATACGGAGCAGCAGTGTATTTACGAGTCGAAAATGATAAAGGTATGGCGAAAATGCATCTCCTTATTGCCAAGTCTAAAGTTGCTCCTGTACAGCCAGTAAGTCTTCCACGTTTGAAACTTTGTGGTGCTGTTATGTTGGCCAAGCTTCTGAATCATGTCACTCAAGTTTTCAGTAACCAAAACATTAAGCAATCAGCATGGACGGATTCAACTATCACACTTTCGTGGATTCAGGCATCACCAACCAAATGGGAGACATTTGTTCGGAATAGGGTCGGAGAGATTCAACGGTTGACTCCAGTCAAAATATGGAAACACATTACTCTCCTTTTTAATTCGTCCTCTAATGACAAGCTTTTTTGCATTTAACAAGCGTTCACGACGTTCCAGCAAAGATCCCACAGTGTCAGGAGTCAGCTATGGGATAAGCCATAGCGTTGGCGTCCGGCGGCGGCGGCGGTGGTGGTAGAGCGGCGCGTTGGGGGCAGAATGTAAAAAAAAAAAATAGGGACCAGATTGAGCTTCACTAAAACAATCGACCCACTGAATGATCACCGTTGTGATCTCTTCATCCTTAAGCGAGATATACATTGTTCAAATGCTTGTCATGCATGTGAAAGTGTATTAATAATATTTTTTGACGTTGCATATACACACTTCATGCATGAGTCTTCAATCATTTATTTTTAATTAAATTTCTATGCGAAAATGTGCCTATGCTTGATCAAGCAATCATTCTCAAATATACACTATTTCAATTCTGGCTATATGATTGAACAAAAATCAAAACTTTTTGATTTTGCTTCAAGCATACACACAATGTATACGTGTTTCATTTTTACTAATACACTCTCTATGCATGACAAGCATTTGAACAATGTATATGCCGCATAAGATAAGTTCAAATTTTATATGTTATATTTATGTAATATCAACGAATTCTTTTGAAATATTTCACACATACTCATCTATAATACAAATTCAAATTAAGCTTCCCCTGACCATTTCTTCTTGTTACAAAAAAAAACCTCGATCTTATACAATTTTTTATCGACATGGAATTCAATGTTCTAAACTAGAATCGCGTCAATTTCTCAGAAGTCATTAAAATTGTCAGCTTCAACCTTCTGTTCTTCCATCTTCCCATTGCCAAGAAGCAAAAAACATGTCAGCGCCAACTCTTACAAAAAAAAAAAAAATTAAATAACGAAACACATTCTCATTTCTCATTTAGTTGGAATTAGAAAATTCAGCTAAAACCGACAAAAATTAATGGCAATGACTTTTTCGATGGAACTTGGTACCTACACAATGTATATATATGTTAAAAGATAAACAAACAACCAAAAACATATACATTTTAAAGTATAAATATTTCTATATGGCACTTTACAACCACCTTAAATCAGACAACTGAAACATAGACAAAAAGAGCCTACCTAACGACATTGAATGTTCATTCGAATAAAACGAAAAAGGCTTAAATGAGTTTTGACTAATTCCGTTTTGTATGGTGACATTTTCGATTAAAAAAAAAAAAAAATCATGTAAAACAAGGTTCCAACAAGAGGAACCTTTTAAATTTGCATGCTTGCCGCGAAGAAATTAGGTCAACCAGAGAGCAACCATCATTATGGTACTCGTAAACAAGTTCCAAGAACCAATTATTATTTTTTTTAGTTTGTAGGTATATTCGAAATATTTCTTTGTTATTTTTGAAGTTGTGAAAAAGGAAAAATAAATTGTAACAGAAGCTTTAAATATTTGGCAACCATCCGTCATCTTGGGTTACAAAATGTCTGCAAACGACAAACAAACAAAAGAATAAAGTAACGCCATCTATCCACGTCTCTTCTTACTTTTATTACTTTACTTAAGTATATGTTATGTACTTTACTACCTACTGAATGTTACTTCACTGAATATTTTCTTTTGAGTTTTGTTTTGAAAAATTATGCCTCGATTGGAACACGAACCTCATGATGCTGATGAAATTGAGTCACACACAGAATTATTTTTAGGAAGAGAAAGAAAAAGAAGCATACTGACTGGGGGAAGTGTAGAGTACCCATCTAAGTTTTTATATTTATATCGAAATGGGAGTAAAGAAATATTAAAGAAAAGAAAAGATATGGGCAACTTTGTTGGGAGATCGTGGCGTTGGCGTGGACCGCGTGATCTGTGATCCGAACACAACAGATTGTCGTGGTTAGTTGGATTCATTTCGTGGATGTGGAGTAAATGGTGTGTGCATACAACATAGTGGAGAAACTTGTACCAAAGCAGTGAGATATTTGATACAAAATTTTAAAAAAAATAATGAAAACGAAGAAATATTAAGTGATTGCTCATGTTTGTTTGTTATTTTTGGAGTGCCTCAGGATGGAGTTTAAGATCGTTCGCTTATTATATGTCTTTTGTTGTTGAGACTGAGAGTTTGTCTGAAAGGTCAGGGTACATTGGGTTAAATAAGTGTTTGCTCCACTGTTCGGGCAGGACTTATGTCATTTTCGATTTCTTTAGAAAATTGAAAACTTATGGCCTCTTCGATTGGTTATCCGGGAGGATCAGAAGCAAATTTCTCTTCTTTTCAGAAGAAGAACTGTCATTCTGACCCCAATCGAAAAGGCCATTAGAGTAGAATTTTGTTCCAAGGTGGACGCCATTTTGAATAAAATCGAGTTATTTTATAGAGGTTTATATCATTTTGTAATCCTAATTTGAAACAAAGTCTCTATAACTATCAGGCTCCTTTAAATTGAAAACACTTTTTCCAGTCAGATATCAAGCCTGATTCACAATGCGGCGAGGAAACGAGACGTGAGCGTGACGAGAACTCGTTGTAGTTGTCAAACCAATTTCATACAATGAAAGCATACCTGAATATACATAATGCGGCGTTTCTCGTCGTCACGTCACGCCAAGAATTCGAAAAATTGAAAAAAAGACGCGACGTGACGACGATCTTCATTTTTGCTAAGTAATTTACAGATTTTTCACAAGAGAAGTAATCAAATTGTGTCTAACAAATAAAGTTATTGATAAATATATTGTTTTGTAAGTTATTTTGTTTATATTTTATTGATTTTTTTTTACAAAAATGAATATTTGTCGTAAAAACGCTAGCTGCATTGTTAATTGGGCGACGATTTTTTAACTATAAAAAGACGACGTCTATCTGAGACAATTTGAATAAGAAAAAAAAAAAAAAAACTAATTTGGCGTTAATTCTTCGCACTGCTGCTTCACTGGCTGAACGCAATACATGCGTCAGGACGCGCGTTCACACGCGCATGATTATTAAAACATGTCGAATTCCTTTCAACCATTTGATGATAATCACAAAACTTAGAAGTTAGTGCAGCTACAAATTCACGTCGCTTTGATAAGATTAAATACAAATGTACCTATGTATTTCAATAAGGGTATTCATGCAACGGTGGAAAACCCGGATAAATCTCAGAAACCAGATAATTTTATTTCCGCAGAAAAGAACTGTCAAAATTTGTATGGGAATTTTTTTCCGCAGATCTGATAAATTTATCTCATCAATTTAATGCGGAAAGCGTAAAGATAAACCTGATAAATTAAGAAATGACATTTGTGATGTATTTGATGTGACATTTCACAAGTATTTCTAAAGGGTGTTCATGCAAAGTCTAGCGCAAAGTTATATTTTTCTGCAAAGCGGAAATATATCTCGTTGCATGAATACACTTAATGAATATTTGCAAAAATCAACTAGTTTTTAAAAAATATACTTCCTTTATTCGCCAGCTCTTTCTCACCGTGAAGTGGGAGTGAGAAAAAGTACAGAGACGTCAAAAAAGTCGGAGGAGACAGTCCAATGTAAAAACCGTTCTTTATCAAGGTTTCATGCATTTTAACTGCGACAGGTAATTTAATGCATTTTCCCTTCGACTGGTAAGGACGTTCGCCACGAATCACTTTGGCAAAAAAGAAATGTTATACAGTTATACTGTTCTACGGAAAAGCGCACTTTTAACAATTCTTCAATTGGCTTCAATTTCCTTGTAGGAATGCGTTTTCCAGTGTATTGTAGAGATCAGTGGATTCTTTTAGTATCATGAGACCGTACAACTATCTATTATCTTGAAATTTTTTCAAAAGAGAAAATTGTATGACCTTATATCGGGCGCCATCGCTTGACTGAAATCGCAATGTTTCTTTTATTTTGTACGAAAACCCCTATCGACTGAATTATTACTACATAGGCATACAACTATGCATAAATTCATGTATGTATGTATGTTTTTTTGTGTTTAATTGACAAGTTAACATTCCATCATTATGGCAATTATTACCATCAAATAAAAGACAAACAAAAAGAACTTAATACCCATAAGAGGGCTGCAAAATGAATTTCTCTCGTCTAGATATTAAACCATATGGCCGGTTTTTGTTGGTAGATGATATACAATAACAACTGAAGCAATTTTTGCAATATCATGACAGATGGTGAAGAAAAGTACGACAGTTCACAAAACTGAAAGACCATCCATTTAACAGGTCTATCGTATCGGGTCTCGTGAATATAAAAAACAAAACAAAAAAAAAAAAACAGTAAAAATAAAAAATGTAATAGAATGAGGGTGAAGGAGAGAAGATACAAAATATTTTTGGGATGGATTATACCTACCTAACAAAACAGAAAAATGGTTGCGTGTTTAGCTCGAAGTGTTCTCTTTACGCTTCACTGCTTGTAAATGAACAGAGAACGAGAAGGAAGCAAAAACAGAAACACCAAAAATAATTAGAAAATTAAAAAAAAAGGAAAAAAAATGTAATAATAATCACAAGATAATTTGTCCAAAATAATTTAGAGAAAAGGAATACCATTGTCAACACTCAACAGTCAAGTGGGGGAATATTTTTTTAAATTTAATTTATATACCTACCTACAATGATTAAACGAAATTAAATATAGATGCTCTTTAAGTCTTATGTTCTCAATGGATAATTATGGTAAAAAGGGTATATACATAGATTAGATGGGTCAAAACCAAAAACTTTGTTGTCATCAGCACAAAGAAATAGAGTTGACAGTTGGATGAAAAAATAATGAACTTCAAGAACAATGGGTAGTGATGTGACAATGTGAGAGCAATGAACAGATGGAGGAGGCCTTAATTTAATGATTTAATGAGTGCGTAGGTGCTACGAATTAACTGTGTATCATTTCCCTGAAATAACAATGAAACTGTTAACAAGGGTTAACGACTCCAAAGTTTTGAAGCAGAAAGTTGTAATAGGTAGGTAGGTATGCTAAAATCTTCTGCTCTAATAATCTTTTATATACATACAAACATACCTTTGTAGGCATGTACTTTCGTCATTTTGGTATAACTACCTATTTAGTTCCTAAATTTGAGTTTTTGCAAAAATGCTAACTTAATATTCTTGTTTGTATGAATTCAAATTTATTTTATACTAATAAAGATAATAATAATAAAAGATCACCATTCATTTAAATATAAAAATATAATAAAAATAAAAATATATTTTGGAAAAATGGTGTGAAGGGGTAATTTTTTTTTTTTTTGAATAGGTACAACATTCTACAAACTTTTTTAATGCCAACCATAATTTTTTTTTAATTGTTAATATGGAATTTTCAAAAACTATAAGCTACTTTTAAAATTGAAAAAAAGTAATGATGAAGTTTACGGTTGAAAAGAAAGTTGTTGGCAATACCGACAAAAGAAACTACATAATTACAAAATTATTGCAAGGATGGTCAAAAATGTTCAAAAGCACTAATCAAGGATAAAAACTATAGATTTCTTGGGGAAGCAAGTCTCCTTTTTAGGGTTAGGTAGTAGGTATTTCTCGCCATTATAGTGCCTTTCGGATTTAACAGAAAATTATAGGTCCTTCCATTCCACCCAATTACATGCACACAGGAATGGTTGAGAATTGTAAGTCAATAGGCCCTGGTTCTGCACCAGCTGCCGCGCTGCTGACTTATGTATCTAAAGAATTTGTATTATAAATTGTTAAAAATACCTTTTCAACATATATGTCTGTATAATCGTCGATATTGGTTCATAGGCCAACATTCATAAGCATATTGTTATGTCCTTTGGTAGTCGTGTGGAGTTACTTTGCTTTAAGCGACAGTTATTTACAGAAACATTTTTTTTTGGGTTAATTTTAACATGTTTGGAAAGGCGGTAATCCCTCAAACGTCGACAAAATTAGAACACAAGTACAGAAATGACTGCAACGTACCCCATTTATTTTTGTATTATTTCAGAGGAATTTTAGTTATATTAATTGTCATTGGCTCACGTTGCACGAACCAAAAGGTGAGGGTCCCTTTTGTTATCGTACTATGTATGAATAAAATCTATTATTAAGGGTTGGAGTTTTTTTTTCAGTTGGATAATTATCATACCCTTCAAACAATCAACTTTAGCTTGACGAATATGTATATTATGCATGTACCTATTTACTGGTATTTAAACACAATAAAATGAACTCAACTTTGATTCTCAACATAAAATATAATTGGAAGTCGATCCCTCTATATTTATTAAATATTAATACTGCTGTAAGGATACATAGGTACTTTGTTTAAGTAATTTACTCACCATTTGCACTGTCCTGAACCATTGTAGCAGCTCTGGATAATACTTCCAATGGGGATTCCATGATGTGTTGTTCTTTAACTGGTTTATCGGCTTAAAATTGATGCAGTTTGTGTTTTCTTTCACAACAATAAGTTACTTCTAATTCTAATTAGAACAAAATACAAACACTCACGCACCGAAATAAAGAACGACTTTCTATATACCGGCAGCAGATACCAAGAATTGGCAAAACCAGACGACAACGAAATGAAAACAAACAGAAACACAGAGAGCAGCAGGACTAGTTTTCTGCTTTTTTTTCGTTCTATGCAGTTTCTCCTTTCTGACAGATGGTGATTGTTGAACAGGGGTGCTGTCTGTCTAGCACCTGGACACTTGTAATGTATCCTTCTCTTTTTCACAAGGACACTGCTTTTTCGAGGACAAGCCTGAGGATTTCAATCGATATTTTGCTGGCGTCAGAAAAAATTCCAGACTGCAATTTCACAATTATTCAGCAAAGATAACTTTCAGATAAAATAATGATTTCCAACTTCATTGGCAAAAGGAAAAAGTTGTTAATCTCTCTTGTTACTGTTACCACAGTTGGGTTGTCAGAAAAATGACGGAATAACACCAGAAAATCCAAACCCAAATGATGGCTCCTCTGCTTTACAAAGAAGACGACTCACGATGGTGATGGTGCTGATGGGGACGACCGCATTCCAAGCGAAACAAACGAAAAGAACCAACCAACAAACAACTAAATCGATGGTGGCGGGACGGGCGATTTCTGCGGCACACGATTTTTTTTTTTTTGTACAAAAATTCACGAGACGGATCTTGCTGCCTGCTGTCAGTGGCCGGCCGAGGGGGCGGAGGAAATAATAATAAATAAAAAACAACAAGAAATACTTCACACGATACGAAAGGTAGGACGGTAAGAGACCATCACAACACACCACACAGCTTTCAACAAAATAAAAACGATAGATCGACGAATGAGTAAGAGAGAGGGAGAATGTGGAATTTGATTTATAAATTATTTTGTTGTAATTTCGCTTATGTTGTTGCTGTTTTTTAGTTTGTTGTAAATAAAATAAATGTTGATGTTCACTTGCGAGCTTAAAAAGATTTACACTCAATTGCATTCCACAACAATATTTTCTTCAAATTTTTTTATGGAACACTCTTGTTCTCTCTTGGGTGGATTTGATTTGCAACTCTCTCCAGCGGCGCACTCGACGAATTATTTTTTTTTTTTGTTGGAATTTGTTTAATTTTGTTGTTGTTTTTGTTGCAGAATTAACAACCACCAAAAAGGAACTTTGATTGATTGATATTTTTACGACATTTTCTCTGAGTTTCTCCCTCTAAATAAGAAAAATTAACCAAAAGCAGTCTCTCTTTTCTTATTGTATGAAATGCGAACCAACTTGCACTAACAAAACAACAAAAATTTTACAGTGACAACGAGAAGACGATTAATGATGATGGTTATTTATACTTTTTTTTGTTGTGTTATTGACAATGGCTTGATAATTTTCATTTATTTATAAAGAAATTAAATGGTTTCTATTGATTTTTATAGAATATCTATGAATTATTATTTAAGGAGTAAATTGAGGATTATTATAAAAACGACCAACCGCAACGCGACGGCAGTTTTTTTCACTTTGAAAATTTCGTCAAATGGAATGCGAAAGGAATTTGTGGAATGCAGTCGAAACGTGTTCGGTAGCGCCAAAAGTGATGGTGGAAATGTAGAGAAGTAGAAGAAGACAAACAGAGACAGAGTAATGTTTTTGTTGTTGTTTTGATTTTGTTGGTGATTAATTGTCAAGAGATGTCGCATGTTGTGTGGCAGTTGGAATTCTTGCTGGATTTGAATTTTGAATAGGTAGGCACATGAAATGTACCCAGTGCCCGTATTAATAAAAAATTAAGAGGTGAGATTTAAGTTAATACTACGTTCTCATTAGAGTTAAAATGAGGTAACTACGCAAATTTCAGAAAAAGTGTTTTCATTGCAAATTTTGTTTGACGGTTCATTTCATTTTGACTTTGATGTGGCTTGTTTTTGTTCTTTTCCACATTGAATGGATTCCACTTGGGTGTGTTCATAAAGTTTTTAGTTATTTCCAACCTAATTTCGTGCAAATTTTTTTGAAATTACCTTATTTCGAGATGTGAATTTGTATGGGAAATGAGGTAATTTCTAATCGAATTTGGAAATTTTCAACGAAATTACCTCATTTGCTCTAATGAAACGTAATATAAGCCCGATATAGTGAGATAACTCAGGATTGACTGAACTAGATGCTTTTGATGTTTTATCTACCATGTTTGTTTAGTCGTTCATCATGCATTGTCCGCCTAAAAACTGCTTCCTTGGTTCACTGTGTGTTAATTTACTTCAAAAATCAGCTAACTCTGGTTTAACTTTATCACTGAAAAAACTGGGCCTTAAAATTTTAAAACATAGCACGCAGCTGGTGGTGGGCTACACTCGTTCTAGTTCTGTGAAAAAACTAAATTATCATTTTCTTCACGAGAGTTTTCATGTGGCTTTTTCATTTTATTATTTAAAAAAAACAGCAGATTTTCTATTGAATGAACAAAAATAATCATTTTAGTTTTGCGATATGCAAAAAAAAAATGGTTGTGGTTTTCTTGCAGAATTTTTCAAAAAATTAATACGTGTGAGGGCTGAAATCCATTTGAAGTTATTTGTATACTCGCTCATCCCGAATTCAAAAATAATTCATACGCCATAAGACCAAAAAATCATTTTACTCCGTGATTTGATAACCTTCAAAGGATTCCATTCTCCAATCTACATCAATTTTCATATAAGTTCTTATCATCTACTAATAGAAAATAGAAGCAATAAAAATAAATATTTTAAATGGTATAAAAGACGTCGAAAACCACCAGCACTCGCCTTTTTGAATTTTTGGAAAACAAAAAAAACTATTAAGCGACATCTCTTGGAATGTATTGAAGCTTCGAAAAAGCACTGCCAGCTTAATTATCATTTTTGATATTTCTCAACAGAAATAAAACACAAGCGAATACGCTGTATACACCGCACAGTTGGTGCTGCTCTAACACCGTCTGAAAATGCAACTACCCTCTTCATAAATAAAGATAAAACACTCAACAAAGGAGAAATGATAAAATGGCCAAAAAGAAATGTCAAAATGCAGCAAGATACAAAAGCAAAAAACCTTCCATTTTCATCATCAGAAAACTACCCATCATCTTCTTGTTCATCGACATCGACGACTGTGTAACCGAACGAAACCAAGAACCAACATTCTTCTTGGCATTTAATTCATTCATTAAAATAGAAAAAAAAGGAAATTGTAATAATTGTTTTAGTATTAAACGAAATTAAACATTCCAATTAAAACATTGTTTTTGATTTAAACATTAATTCTACGTTTTTGTTGCAATTTTTCAATACAAAAAAAAAAAAAAACAATCGATTTGCAAAATCTCAAACCAGGTGAGCAGAAAAATCAATTCTATAATCAATCTTGGAAAAAGTGGAACATAATAATCAAAAATATTAAAGTATGAGTAGATAAAACACGAAAGAACAAAATCCCAGAAAAGTTTGTGTCATCAGTTGAGTAATAAATAATACTGCAGCCGGTTGGAGCAGCAGCTACAGCTAGGTTCTTAAGACTTGCTTGCAATTGGATATAAAAGAGAAGCACCAGCAACATGGCCATCAGCTTCGAGAAGCATCGCGAGAAGATCATCGCTGCATGGAAAGACGTTCTTGATGACAAAAGCACTACAGATTGGTATGAATTTTAATTCGATATTTTATTCATTATAAATTATGTCTGGGAGTTGTCTCTGTTATTTTGCTGTAGGTCACTTTATGGCTATGAGGGTAATTCGAATGACCTCAAAGTTGTCGGCAGTGGAGAGGGTGGCATTGAGGAATTAACCGAAGAAATGAATAGCGGCAAGATTATGTACGCCTTCGTGCGTATCGAAGATCCCAAGACTGGGCTGAATAAGTTTCTTCTTATTAACTGGCAGGTAAGTGAATGTATAATCAAAAAATTAAATTATAAACAAAAAATACCGTGGAGAGAACGTGGGAATTGGCAAAGATGTCTTGTTTGCGGGAATTTTCCCATCCCAGACTTCTGCTGCTTTATTTTTCAATGCCTCGTGCTGTGGGATTTGTGCAAATAGCATTTCCAATCACAAAAGGCCGTATACCAGGTATGTGGTTATTAAACTGTGTCGTTGTAGGTAGTTTATTTTCTTTATCTAATCAGAAAAGGTTCAATGTTTACTCTTAATCTTATTTCTCACTTGCACTGAAAGTTTTGAGAAAATGAAGTTTGAAAGCGTGTTGGCTTTCTAAGAAAACAAATGACAAAACACCATTTTTTAAATTCCCAATGCCTGATTGAAAAAACGAATTTGTGTTTGCTGACGACGATGAGTGATGAGTATGACACATTTCAAGTGAATATGTGTGGGCCTGTGTGTATTTCTAATTAATGGAAAGCGAAAAGAGGGAAAAAAAACTACCTACAATTTATTAAAAAAACCCAAAATAATTTGAATTTATTTTGGTTATTTACGCAGTTGCTTTAATATAATTACAAAAAAATAATTACTATGTCGATAATACTCGACTAGACATGAACAATGTCCAGCATCACAACCACAATCCAAACAGCAATATGACTTGTACGAATATATCGCTGCATGGACGTGAATTTTTGTGCCACCATTGGTTTTGTTCTAGACATGTTCACAATTCCACAGTGGTTTATGCCAAACTTCTTATGGCCAACTGTACCTTGATTGTCAACCTTAATTTTTTAACTTTACATTTTTCCTCTGTGCAGGGTGAGGGTGCTCCCGTCAACCGTAAAGGCAGCTGTGCCAATCACATTCATGATGTTTCAAAAATCCTCGGAGGAGCTCATTTAACATTAAACGCACGCAATGAAGATGACATGGACGAAGAGCGTATTCTTAAAAAACTCGGAACTGTTAGTTCGGCATATAGTTTCAAAGAACCTCGAGCAATTGTTGAGGAACAAAAGGCACCAGTTGGAACTAATTACATGCGGGTTATTCCAACTAAAGAATTAAATGCAACAGTTATGCAAGATTTTTGGAAAAAAGAAGAAGAGGAGGAAAAGCGTCGTCTCGAAGCTGAAAAGGAACAAAAACGAATTGAGTTGCTGAAGTTGGAGAAAGCAAGTTTTTGTTTTCATTTTTTAATATTTTCTAATTTTTGTGTTGCTTTTAGGAACAACGTTCGAGAGAAGAGAAAGAACATTTGGAAAGAGAAAAACAGGTTGTTAATAAGTCTAAATTGCAATCAGCCCATGTACCCATTAAGACGTAAGGAGCATTGCAAGAATTTATTTTTTTCGAATAAAATTACTAAATTTATTTCCAACAGATCTCCCCAGCCTTTGAGTCCAGAGAAGACACTCAACAGCCTTGGACAGGGAATGACTGAAGCTGAACGCATGCGTCAGCTACGTAATCAAGAAGCACGTGAATTAATCGGATCTAGAGTTGGCGCCGCTAAAGCGATCTTCACAAGAAACACAAGCGAAGGGCAATTGCAATCTAAGTAAGCAAGATGAATGAATTTTTATGCCAAAAATACACTCTTTTCGACATCTAGATTAAGTTCTGCACCACCAGCAAAGCCAGCTCGAGCATCAATCGCACAAAGAATAAACGCTCTCAATAACCAACAACCTGCAGCTCCACAACAAGAAACAGCGCCAGCTCCAGTAGCAGTAGCAGTAGCAGCAACACCAGAAGTAGTTTCTGTTCCTGTTGATATTATAAAAGAAATTGCTCCATCTCCTGCTCCCCAGCCAGTTATCGAAGTTATTCAAGAAGAAGCACCAGTGAAACCAGAAATGACAGCAATAGCGAATGAAGAAGTACACACAAGTGCCGCCACAGAAGATTACATGGATCAAGAGGAACAATATTCCACCATCAAGAGGTCACCACATAGTAAATCGAATTCGCTGCAATCACCCGATGAAGTCACAGTAGTCCAACAGATTCCGGAACCTGTACAACAACAGCAAAAGCAATCTGCCTCCAATGGAGCCCTGCGACAGATGAATGAGAGTATGAAAGACATTGTTGTTTGTTTGATTGATGAAAATTATACATTTGTAATTATTTCAGTTGCTGATATTGTTAATGAGGATGACCTTATCTGTCAGGATGTCTTGAGCGATAATGGATTGAAAGCCAGGGCACTCTATGACTACCAAGCTGGTGAGTTCAAGAAAACTTTCTACCTCTTTTTGATTATATTTAGGAAAATTCACCATTTCAGCTGATGAATCTGAGATAACCTTTGATCCTGGCGATATCATCACCCACATCGATCAGATCGATGAAGGCTGGTGGCAGGGACTTGGTCCTGATGGAACGTATGGTCTTTTTCCGGCCAATTATGTTGAACTGATTAATTAAAAAAATATATCGTCGTCTTTTTCTTCTACACATAAACACTCTTAGCGCAGAAACCACACCCACAACATTTATAATTCATTGTTCTTCTTATAGAATTTTATACCTTTAACTAGATAACTAGAATAATCAATTAAAACAGTCCTTTTGATACCATTAGATAAAATTTCGAAACAAAAACAAAAAAAATCACACGCTGATTGTAAGATTTAACACATTTTTAGATAAACCTTTTCACACCAAACAAATTGACACGTTTAAGGAAGGGATCGAAAGATACAGGTTGAAAGGATTAATTTCATTAAGGGTGGATGAAGCCTTAGTTCTTCCTCTGCCCTTAGTGAAAATAATCTTTGTCATTGAAGGCCTTAACAATTATTAATCTTCTTTGGTCGGTTTGACTCTCAACTGAATCTCTCACCCAAACAAAAATCACTGGCAATAATAAAAATGAATACAAAATATAATTATTTTGCCAAAAAAGCGAATAAAGTTTAACAATACATATATATATATTTCAAAAAGAATTTTTATGCATGAGAGAGTTATTAATAATAGAAATTAAGAACAAAGTTCTTAAAAACCAATTTAAGGTATTATTAGTTTCCATTGTTCGTCCATTTTGTTTTTTAAATATTAAAAACATACATAAATATATTTGTTTCATATTTTAACATAATTATTTTTTTCTAAAAAATGTATCCATTTTAACCATTTATATATACGTACATTGTCTAGAATGTAAACCTTAGTGCCAAGCATTTATTATTATATTGAAGAAAAATTATAACATATTTTTTTCATTAAAAGGCAGCAGCATTAATAATTGATAAATTCCCTTTTTAAGTATTAAAAATATAAACCTGTATACTTTTTACTTGCTTTTTTTTTAATTTGGCACAACAGCCAAATAGTATTTGATTACTTTTGTTTTGTTAATTTAGTTTTAATGTTTACGATTTTTTTATTTGTATTAATGTCTTCGCGGAAAATTCCAATTAAAAATAAATTAAAATAAAAAAAAAATTTGTTGATTGCATTTGTTGATGTATAACTGTAATTTTAAAGACAAATAAAAATTGAATGGGAGATCAGAGTAAATGTTTAAAACTACAATTTTGTTTTCTCATTTTCTGATGAAAGCACGACTTATTTCATTGCATCTAGATACATACCCTGATGATGATGAAGGCAAACATTAAAGTTCGCTGCATTAGGTACCTCTAGTATGACTCTAGTGGCTCGACACAAATGAGCAGAACGTTCGATTCGCGAGTCATAAAAGAAGGGGCCTTAATTTAACTAAAGTATCAACTCATCCACCGGATTACTTTCATATCTTAAAATTTAGGTGCTGTAGAAGAAAGATTATAGCTTTATATCTACAAGGAAGTCACCTTCAAATTAATGAAATTTTTTCAAAACTATTTTTTTGAATTTTTTGTACAGAATTTTATTTTAAGTTAAATTTCAGCTTAAACTTTACACTTAATTGATTAATACGTCATAGCAACATAAGCTGAATTTTATAAAACAGAACTGAAAGCTGATTTTTTGTTTTTATTAATTTCGATTAAAATCCTCGCATTTTTAGAAATTTCTAAAATTCTTCTTCGTCTTCTTTGAGTGGGCCAAAGTAAAGTTCGTATTCTTTGCGCTTCTTTTCTTCACGTGCTTCACGTTCTAATTTTCGTTTATCTTTGAATCGTTGATGAATTCTCTTCATCTCTAAGACTTCTTTCATTTCGTCTTTGGCTTCTTCCTGCAAAAATCAATGTCCCTTCATAAATTTTGTTTTACTTTTAATTTCTTTCTTTTTGATAACTAACATTCATATTTAACCTCAAAACCAATGCTCTTCTGCCATCCGACATAGGTTGACTGTAATTCATGAAATTTTTAAGTCTCTCAGCTGGTGCCACGCCCCTCTCAACAACCAAAACAATCCTCGCCCATTGGCGTTGCCATTCATTTCGGGTTTCGGCAATTTTCTGATAAGTATTACCCATCATAGCAATCAACATATTCACCAACAATACTCCAACAATAACCATAAAAAGGACAAATAAAATCTTTGCCTCGACTTCATGTTCCGTCGACGCCATTGCTCCATAGTAGTCGCCGAAATTTGTCAATGACATTAGGAACATAGCCACAATGGATTCCATTGGTGATGGCATTGGATTCGATTGAGTATCATCGATATCATCCGGAGTGGCAGGATTATCAAATGTTAAAAAAATGATGTAGTAAGCTTGAGAGAAACCCATCACGAAAACGAGGTAAATTGAAACAAACCGTATGAGATCTCCCATTACCATGCGATAGATCATCACAACAAAAGGACCAACTGTTTTAAAACCACTGTGAAAAAAAAAATCATGGATTTCAATTAATGCTTAAACTAGATTAAGCTTTAAGACATCTTACCGACAAAAAAACAGAAAGTAGGGGGCAGTAGTGAGCATTATAACCACAGCAACGTGATCATCAACTTCTGTCATGCAAGACAGTCGCAGCCAAGGGATTGACATCATCAAACAACAAGAGAAGAGAAACATCACACGAGAGGGCGCTGTCATCTGTTAAGAAATGAACGATCACTAAAAACAAATTGTCTTACTTCTACTGGTTAAATTATTTGAAATCATAAACTGTGGTTGAATATCAATATTAAAATTCTTTCTATCGAAAAACAACAAACTTGTTAGTTGAAATGTGTGGACAAACTATTGCTATTTCTGTGTCGATAATCCAGTCTGCTGCGGCTAATGATTTTAAATTGTTTAGGCTTAAATTTCTTGTCCAACGTCACTTCGCAATAACTGTTGGGCGCCACTCTATTTCATATACAATTTTTATTTTACTTTCTTGTTGTTATAATCATCTGGGGGTAGGAGTGCGAAGCGGTTAAAAGAGCCGAGTACCTTTTTTGTGTCATAACGAAATTTGATAGAAAGACAAAATAAACAACTTCGCCAAATTTTTAAAAAGAGAAAAACCCAAATTGTGAAAATCCAAACGAAATTTAAATCTTCCTTTTGTTTGCGTTAAAAATGTCGGTTTGACCTTTTATTTTGTGTGGTTATTGTTGTTGAAGTGAATAAGGATACATTTTGGATATAAATTCGCTACTTTATGCCCGTAGGACTATACAATCCACAAACACATTCTCAACCAGGGGCTTGCCATCTCTTAGGATTACTATCAAATAAAAGTGCGCAAACAGACTTACTTGGGTTGCATAATTTAAATGCCATTGAATTAAATTTTGTAGGAGGCCCATTTCTACTTCTTTTCATGTAGTTGTTTCGGTCTGTTAACAAATGTTGAATTGGAACGTTGGGCGCCATCTTTTTGCATGGAACCAAGAATACCAAGTGAGCCTGATTTTTTTCACCTGAACTTTACATCTATTTATAATAAGCGACTATTCTGTTTCAAATTACTAAATTTTGGAAACAATTTAAATGTTGGGCGCCACTTTTTTGCCACCCTTTTTGTTTGTTATTCTTTCGCAAAAACAATTGAACTTAATTAGTAAGCATAGCACTATATCTTATTATTATCTCTTTTATATTTGAAATTTGTAAAACTGTTTCGTGTTATTATGTTGCTCTTCTTTAACAAAAAAAAAAAAAACAATCTTTTTCTTGTCCAATAGCTATAGCACTCAAAAGCATCTTAAATTTGTTTTCAACATCTTATTTTTTAAAACGTACCAAATTCTCAACGAACATCTTATAACCCAAAAATCTTGATTCTCGCAGCGCTGCCACTATATAAAGAATTGATCCAAAAAATATAGCAATTTCAGCAACAACTCGAATCTAAAAATTACCTAAAGATATCATCAAGGTTTAGAGGCTTAGAATGATTTTAGGGTTTTACCTTTGCTTTTGTCGTTTCCAAATGCATCAATGGACACTCTTCATATGCTGTCCACCAGGAGGGACCTGTGTCTTCCTCTTCCAATTCAAAATATTCCGTTAGATTTAGCCAATCTGTAAAAAAAAATGAATCAATGAATTCAGCTATCAGGGTTTACCTATAAGTTTAAAATTCTTGAATTACCATAATCACGAAAGGGTTGAGTTTTTCTCCCTTCATATTTATCACTTAAATTGATGCCTGTATAATTCCTTTTCAAGGCAGTTTTGTTCATTAAACTTACAGTACCAACAACACGATCTGTTGCATTTCTCTGCATTTTTTCGTCATCGCCATCATCATCGTCTTCTATCGGTGGGCCTGGTCGCAGAGTGTAGCTCACCAATGAAAACATAAAATACAAAGAAAAAAGATGAAATTGTTTGTAGAACCGAGATTTGACGAAAGTATTCCATTTGGTTTTGAGAAGATCAATCAAAACACCGTCCAAAAGCTCCAAATGCTCGTATTTATCCTGAAATAAATAACAAAATTCACCAGTCTCAATTCGGCTTAAGGACGCTCGATATCATACCCCAAAAACAACCAAATTCAAAGCTGAATCCTTATTAATATGTCCACTCTCCCGATCAATGGTATCAATTTTTGACAACGGATAAGCAGCACAAGTTATACTTCCAAGCTGCCAATAGATTTCTCTTTCAATGTTCATTATATGAAAGAACATATCAACTCGACCTAGCTTGGCAGCTAAAGTTAAAGGGGTCATGTTTTGAACGTTTCTTATGTGCAGACTTGATCCAACTTCATAACCCACGTCGAACATTTGAGATTTTTCGTATACAACCAGCATGTGCAGGACAGTATTGCCATTCGTATCTTGGAGGTCTGGATCAGCACCTCGTGCCAAAACAAGGCGAAAGCAATCTTCCTGATTCAAACAAGCTGCAAAACTTAAGGGATATTCTCCCCAGTATACATAGCCCTCGTAGTTGCTAAAAGGAGCTACTCCGACATACTCGTGATCGGGAGAGTCATAGCGAGATGGTTTTTGGTCCTCAGCACTCATGAAACTTCCACAGCACCTATTTGATGAATTTTGAAGATTTTTTTTTTAAAGATTTAAGTGAGATTTTAAAAGACAATAATTCAGCAACTCGGTTTCATTTTGAAAATGTCAGTAAAGTTGGTCTTTTTCTTTTAAGACCATGAACAAAGAAATCCATGATGAACTTCTATTTAATCTTACCTCTCTTGAACATCGGCTCCAGCATCTAAAATGAACTTAACCATGGCAGGGTCTTCATTGACAATAGCAATATGCAAGACTGATTCGCCATAATATTCATCAGACACGTAGATATCCAAAATCAGTTTGGGGTAAAATCGAAGAAGCCTCTTTGCCAAATCTGCATGCAGTGATGTGGCATTCAAAAGGCACAAATGAAGGATTGTTTCTCCCACAGCCCCTCGAAGCTAAAACATAAAACACATTTGAAACCATTTTTGCTTGTTTTTTTTTTTTTTTTTATAAATTTCTATTACATTCAAATTCCAGCAGACCAATCTATAGAGACTTGGATTGGCCTTATATTCAGCTTCAGAAACCTCCGGACAGTGTTCGTCGATATTAAAATCCTCGTCAGGATTTTCCAAGGCCCTTATTTCCGGCAGTTGTTTGTATCTCGCTCGTTCTTTATTTCGTAATAGAACCATCTTTGATATTGGGATATATTTTCCAGCACCCTTATTGTACAGAAAAGGCTCAACTTTTGTCTTAATAGCATGGTCGATTTCAGCAAATTGTTTACTCTGGCAAGCACGTTTCATCATATCCACTAGAAGTCCACCACCTTTGAGATTTACGAATTTATAGAGGGCTTGTGTGGAGACTCCAGCTTGTTTCTTGACACCACTGGTTACGTTGCTTTCGGTATTTCCCATTTTCAAAAACTAACGAAACTTGAAAATCACACCTTTTTTTTTAATTCATTTTTGATGTTGGAGCTATTTTTTTTTCTTTTTGTTGTGTGGCTTATTTAATCGAGCCTATAACATTGTGGTTGAGAATTGATTTTGATGAGTTCTTTTTTAACAGAAAAATATGTTTACAAGAAGGACGTCGACATTTTTATTGATTTAACAGACCGAATTTTGTTGCTAAGAGGCTTCATAATTAAGTGTTAAGAAAATGACAAGCTATTTAAGATAATTGAGTAGTTTTGTTTGATAAAACAACAAAAGATCCTTGGTTTGAGTTCTTATAACAGCTATCATCTGGATAAAACTACATTTTTTGAGGTAAGATTTTGTCTATAGAAAGTTGCCGTTATTTATTAAAATTTATTTGCGTATTAGTATAGAAAATAAAATGCTATTCAAAGCAACGAAATAAAGGAAGGCTGATTGTTTCATACCTGAAAGCATCAGGCTATTAGAAAAGCTAAAGGCTCCATGAAATTTGGCCTCAAACCAAAAATAAGGAATTACCGCCAAAATGTACACAAATAAAAAACAAAATAGTCTTGAAAGCACCCACTGAATAAATCTGTCACATTTTTAATATAGGCCCTTTAGTATAGGGGATTTATCTTTTTTTTCTTGTTTAAATTTAGCCTAGAAAATATTATGATGAGGGTAAATGTAAACAAATTTTTGGGATAATTGTAAACATCATATTTTGGTTGAAAATTTAAATTGGTATAATTTTAAATGTGTTATTTTAAATGATATGTTGCGAAATACTAAATAGATAATAGAAATAGAACTGGGTAAATGTAAACATAACAATATTAACCGTTATTTTAAAAATTGTAAAATAATTTTTAAAATCTTTAATACAGAAATATTGTATTTTCTTGTTATCATTCATAGTTTTTCGTTAAGTTTTCAAATACAAAAATTTAAAAAGTTCTCACTTAAATTTTTCAAATTAAAAAAAATATGAAACTGTATACACAACAATCCGAGTTTTCGGCCATTTTACTAAATGAAGTTCCCCCCCAAACCTAAAAAAATAAAAAAGACCCTGCTAAAATAATGAAAAATCACCTCAAACCCTAAAAAACCCCAGTTTGGGGCCACTTATCATTGGGCCTAAATTTCATGTTTAGCCACCAAAAATTTTTCAGGTTTTTTTTTTGAATTTTAGTCCTTAAGGAGTATCAAATTTTCTTCAAAAACGGGATCCTATTTCCGAAAAATTACTATGGTATCTCCAACCCATTTTTTTTTAATTTAGCTTTTGTCTAAAAAGGTTCAACTGACTTTGATAACCAAAAATAACAGAATCACCCATACAACGTAATCTACCATACAACTGCGACAGGGATGCCAGTTTGGTAGTTTTTTCACCAGATTTATGGTTTTTTTTTTATCGATGAGGTGAAACCTGGGGAGTTATTTTAAAAACTCTTCAATAATTTAAATGGTTTTGTCGCACGCAGCTAGTTTTCAGCCAAGTCATCCAATTTCTTTGTATTAAACCAAAAATGTATAACCCTGCGCTCTGTCAACTTGTTAAATTTGTTGTATCGGTGTGTTATATAACCAATTGTTTCTCCCCTTCAGCATGGTTTTTTGAAGAATAGATTCACTACACCGAATCATACTCAATATTTTTTCCATGACCCTTTGTGCTTTGGAAAAAGGCTTCCATGTCGATGTTGTAACTACCGACTTTGGTAAAGCATTCGATAAAATCTCTCACCAAATTATTTACATTAAGCTAAATGTCTTCGGTTTTCCACCATTTTTTATTCAATGGGTTAAATCCTAATTAGAGAACCGTCTATACAGGGTAATGTTTAGATGCTTCGAGTCTGAACTCTGAACCTATCTTCGCCACCTCAGGTGATCCTCAGGGAAGTCATCTTGGCCCACTCCTCTTTGTCCTTGCCAACAATGATGTTGATTGCATTACTTCTTACTCTAACCTATTCTATTTATGCTGATGATTTAAAATTATTAAAGTAATATATAACTCTATATTGATTCTCTCCTTCTCCAACAAGATTTAAACGTCTTTCTTAGCTAGGTAGGTAGAAATGGCGGCCCAGAGCAAACTAGCTCCGCGGGCCCAATTGGCGCCGCGCCGGAGGGCGCCGTTTTGATACAATAAACTCGTATTGACCTGTGGGTTGATAGTGGTTTTATTGGAGGGGTTTGCGGTTATATTCCCTTACGGGTCTAAAAGTAGGCACCCTTTTTCAGCTTACGTGCTGTCTAAGGAGTGTACCGGATATGGTAAAGAAGTTAAGTCGAAGTTAAACCTAGAACCACTTCGTTGCGTTGAGGAAAGCTATCAAATTTGATCTTTATCTCAGGAAGTTCGTTTAGGTTTTCAAGAAATGCTTTTCCAAATGATCTTGCTTTCAATCTGGCCAGAGCAGGACATTTACAGAGGAAGTGAACTACTGTTTCCTTCTCCTGATGGTCCCCACAGCTACGACAAATGGTATTGTATGGAATGCCCAGCTTCGCCGCATGTTCTCCTACTGGCCAGTGACCAGAACATGTCGCAACAACTCTGGGTATGTCTCGCCTGGGCCTAGCTATCAGGTCAGTTGTTCGGGACTTACTATAGATGGGCCATATCTTCCTAGATATAACGCAGTTTGTTAAACTTTCCCACCTGCTATTGGATTCAGTAAGAAAAATTGAGAATATTTTGCCCTTCACAACTCCAAGCGGAATGTTAACTCTTTCCGCAAGTCAGCTGTGAAGGGCCGATCCTTGCCTGGCCAGTTCATCAGCTCGTTCGTTTCCCTCAATGCCACAGTGACCTGGAACCTAGATAAGAGTGACCCTGAGGTTGACATTAAGGCTTGAGAGCTCATCTCGACATTGCTGGACCAATTTAGAAGATGATATAGCCGAATCAATGGTTTTAACAGCTGCCTGAATGTCTGTCAGGAAAGCGGTGTTTCGGTTTTGGTTAGGATCTTGTTTGAGTAACCTGCATGCCTCCCTGATCGCTAGTAATAACGTCTTTCTTACTTGGTGTGATAAAAATTTCCTTGAACCCAATGTCAGTAAATGTCAAACCATGAGCTTTTCTAGGAAACGCCTGCCCTTACCCTCTGGAACTTATTACTTACGCAATGAACCTGTTCCCGTAGTTGATCCATTCGCGATCTAGGCATAATATGTGATAAAGAGCTCAATTTCCGTACGCACATCGACCATATCATAGCAAAAGCAAACTCTAGCCTAGGTTTTATAAAGCGTTGGTCTAAAGAGTTTTCCAACCCTTACGTTACCAAGTCTCTGTACCCCACATATGTTAGACCCATTCTTGAATATGCCAGCCAGGTTTGGTCTCCTTATCAATCCACCCACTTGAATAGAATTGAAGCTGTACAGCGAAGGTTTCTCCGTTTTGCTCATTTCCTACCCCCCTACGGAGATCGACTGCAATTAATCGACCTACACACCCTTGTAACACGCCGCCGGCCGTGCTGTTGCCGATATTCTCTCCATCCACCAATTAATAATAATAATCAATGGTGCTATTGATTTGCCGGTACTTCTGGAATTGATCTACATTAATACCAATCCACGTAACCTTCGATCTATCCCATTCTTTCGCTTTCCCACTCACCGCACCAATTATGGCCACTACAACCCAATTTCCAGAATGCTATACGCTTAGCCAAGAGCGCACAGCATTTCCTAGACTTCAGCCCTAGTTCCTCCTCGCTCAGAAGGTCAGAAGAGACCTATACTCCAATTTCCAATAAACCCAATATTTATTATTAAAAAAAATAATGTTAAGTTTATCATATTTAGATTTAGGTTAAATTGCAATTATTTAAATATTGTTATTATAATTTACTATTATATTATGATTTCATAATTATTTTGGTTATGTTTGTTAATTTAGCTTGAATTTTAGTCTATAAATAAATAAATCGTGTATACAAATTTTGTTTTAGTTTTTAAAATGATTGGCGATATTTATTAAATTATTTTATTTTCAAAAAAGTCTTATAAATTTATGAATTCGTGTGTTGTTTCTTCACCGCTCAGACTCTAACATTTGCATTGGCTTCATTGCTTGCTTTTTGTCACACCGAATCGATTCATTTGCTTAGCTTTCAAGTTCACTTCACGTACCGTAAAAAGGTCTTCTTTACTGTCTATTTTGTGTAACACTAAGTAGTTAAAAATATAAGCAAAAACAAAGATATTAGTCCATTTCCAAATGGATATGAACTATCCAATTTTTTTCATTTTGGATTACCTTTGCCTGCTGGGGCCTATAACACCATACATAAAGTGCTTGTTGAACAAGTGAAATTCAACAACTGTTGGAAATTTGTGTAACACGTAACAACAAGTCTCGGGGATTTAAAACAATTGTTTTGTTATATTGCAACAAGTGGGAAATTTCACAAATCCGCCATTTCTGTAACTGGAAACAACAAGAGTTAAAAAAAGAGAGAATAAACTTGTTAAATTGTTGATAAATTTCAACCGAGGATCGGAAACTTGTTCGAAGTCAACAAGTCAGGGTTTCTCAAGTAAAAGGGTCGGGTAGCTTGTTTAAAATTAATTTACTTAATGTAAAGAAGAAAATTTGAATATCTTTGCATTGGTTTGGATCTGGATCTCGACTTATAAAATCAAATACGAGATTATCACACGAGTTGAGTTTCCTGTATTTACCTTTGCTGTACTGTTATTTTTGGTTTTATCTACTTTGGCTTTCACAAATATTTTGTTTTACTTTTTGGAAATATATTCTTTCTGCCTATACTTATCATGGCATATTTCTTACAATTTTGACAAGAAACATCACTTAAGTAGGTCGAATCTTTTCCATCAAGAACTATGTTCAAACTCTTTGACAACAAAATTATCTCACGCCATTTATCACTTTTATTGGTTTTAGTCAATAAATCAGAGAAAGCACCGAAAAGAAGACAAAATGCTTACTTTTTTTTCTTGCGGAATTTTACGACTCATCATATAAGACTTAATTATTCAACTGGTTCAACAAGTCGAGGGAAATTTTTGCTATTGACAATTGTTACTGTTTTTGTTGTGTTACATAAATGATCTTCACTTGTTGAACAAACGTAGTTGAACAAGAAATTGTTGACTAGTTTACTTGTTGGTCTGTGTTATAGGCCCCAGAGGATCTCATGCTCTAATGCATGTTTTTTGATGATCTATATTTTTTATGGATCAATTCTAAAAAACTAATAACTCATATTTGAACGTTCGTTATAAAAATCCTACAATCTATGGTTTTTCTCCATTCAAGTATTATTTTTGAATAGAATACAGAAAATCAGAAAATTTTAATTAATTAAAAGAGCTAATCACCCCTATCATATGGTATCCGTTCGGAACGGAATTTTCTCCAATTCATAAAAAATTGATTTTGTAAAAGTGAAATGTTTCATTTCGTCATACGATTAAAACTTTTCTATATTATTACTTGTAACTTACTAGCACTCGGCTACCTACAAAGGTAAAAGATAAGCCAATAAAAAAACTATAAGGCCTTTTTCGGAGAAAATTCTGTTCCGATCGGATACCATGATAGGGGTCAATATGCTCATTAAAATAATTTTGAATAAAGAACTTTTACGTAGTTAATAATAACAACTTTAACATTTAACTAACTTATTAATAATAAATTGACTTTAATAATGGTTTTTGCTAATAAATTTGAAAAATAAGAAAAAGATTTTGGATTTTGGATTAGTATTTTGTCCAACTTGATGTATTTTTTCAAATATTTTCTTTTTTTTTTAATTCGTCCAACTTAAGCTTTTCGGATTGCTTTTGTAATTAAATAAGCTTACCTGTTATCATTTTGCATTTCATATAATCAATCCAAGTAAATTAAATAAAACGCATTACCTTCAAACAATATCTATATAAAGTATTATTATATTTAATATCTATTTTTAATGATAGTATTTTTTTTTTCATTTTTAACAATAATAATATTCTTTTTTTTTTCATTTATAATATTTTAATTTTTGTTTATTTTTAAATATTTAAGTAAAAATAATTTAAAATGATTTGTTTGCTTTATTTTAAATTTTATTATAATTTCATTGTTTTTTTTTTCTTATTAATTTTTAAGAAACTAAAAAAATCTGTCGTCGAAAAAAAAAATAATAAACTGCGTTCGATGAAAGTATTTTTTTATTGTATTCAATGTAATTTTGCTTTTTAATTTTAATTGCTTGCTCTTTCTAGGCACTATATGTTTTACAAACTACGTTTTATTATTAAATTTTTACCAAGTTTGCTGTTTTTTATTCATAATAATTTAATATTTGCTTGTAAATTGTTCTAAAGAATATTTTATTTATTTTATTTTATTTTATTTTATTTTAACAAAGCTGTCTTAAAGATTTATTAATTTTAACAAAATTTATTTCCATGTTTTTTTCTATAAGACTAGTTTCAAGGTTTTGCTTATCTTAAATTAATGTGGATTTATTTAAATAAAAAATAAAATAATAGTTTACTGTACGAAATGGTATGAAAAAAATAATTATACTATGTATATTTTCACATAAACTTTATACATTTTTTTACGTCAAAAGGCTCAGAATTTGTTGGGGAAATTTAATAGCATGCCTTCCGTATGTAGGTATGAAGTTTATCAACATTTTTTATATGAAATATAAGGTGAACATTATTATACGAGAAAGCAGTCTGGAACTTTATAGAAATTTTTTCTTTCTCACTTGATAATGACAGATTTTGTATCATACTCTGACGTTTGATAAACGAAACAGATAGTTTTCTACTTCTTTTTAATTAAATAATGTATTCTTATGAAAAAAAAGAGTGCGAGCAATTAAAAAATGTAAGATAATTGGAACGATATGGAACTGAAACATTCTTCATATCATTATCGATTTGACAAACTAAAAAAATAGAAGCTTTCTAATTGTATTTAATGGAAGATAAAACAGCTGCTGTTGAACGAAATTTTGTTGAAACTTACGAAACGAGTTGAAAACGAAACAAGATTCAAGCTAATGTCGTTTTCGGTTGGATTTCGGAACTGTTCCATTACTATAGAAAATGGGAAATTAGGAGTAAAAGGAGTGAAAAGATAAGCTCTGAACGTCCCCTCGAAAACGACATTGGTGAATGAAATGAAAAAAACGAAAAAAAAAAAACTGAGAAAGAAATGAGAAACATTGCATACGTATTTGTTTTATGTTTAAACAAATTTTACACAGCTTTATTAGATATAACGGTTTTCTTTTTGTGATTTTGCTTTTGATTGGAAAATGTACTACTATAAGATGTGACTTTTCTCTGCTGTCATCATTCGGATTTAGCTTCGGCTACAGATTCAACCTTAGCTGATGACCCAGAGGCAGACTTTGTGATAGCAGCATTTGTGGTGGTGGTGTTAGTGACTTCAGTACTGCTGCTGTCCTTTGAAGGACTTAGTCCCTTAGTTGAAGGAGGAACATTATCAGAACTTCCACCCGTTTTCACAGACTCTGGTGGTGGCAACGGAATCGCTTCGTGGACATTTGATACATCAATGGGTTGTGCCTCAGCGGGTTCTGCATCAGCAGCAGTGGTATGTTCCTTGCTGGCGTCTCCAATCACAGCTTCTTGTGGTTGTGCAGTCTTAGCATTTTCTTCAGCCTTTGCCTCGAGGACATTGATTGAGGCTTGAATACATTTGATGGCCTCCTTGCGAGCCAACCGGATGCTCTCCTTGCCTTGGGTATCGATAGTGTCCAGTTTAAGAAGATTACGGGTCAACATTTCATCTAAGTACGCGTACTCCTTATCCTTGCGAAGACCTCTGAACTTTTCGACTTCTGTCATCAAATTAAGGACGTCCCTCTGGATGTCTTGGATCTTATTAATGCTTTCCATGGTATGAGGTGTTGCGGGTGGTGGACCCTGCTGTTGCTGTGCCGTTGGCTGTTGTTGAGTATTGATGGGAGTTGGACGGTTTTGGTGATGTTGCGGGGCTTGTTGTTGATATTGTTGTTGTTGTTGTTGCTGTTGCTGTTGATGTTGTTGTTGAGCTTGAGGAGCAGCTTTGGTGTAGGTTTGATTGGGCTGCGACTCTGGTTGGGGTATATCTTTGTGATTGATCAATGGCTCAGAGCGGCCTTCGACGAAGATCGGAATTGTTCGGATGTAGCTGCCACCAGGAGTCTGAGGTGTAGCAGGCTGTTGTGGGTGTGATTGATAAGTTTGAGGATTGTAGGCTTTTGGGAATCGGGGAGGTTGCTGATTTGCTGGATATTGCCTCTGCTGTTGTTGTGTCGGTGGTGGAGTGTTGCGTTGTGTTCCGGTGCCTTGAGAATGGAAACCCTGTTGATCTTGTGGGTAATTTTGTTGTTCCGGTTGCTGTGGTGGTGCTGAATGAGATCTAGAATTGTGACCCTCACCCTCGGATGGGGTCCTAACTCCCATATCGACTGTGTTCCTCAAGCCATGATGATTCAAATTGTCCGCATTGAGATGATGTCCATCGACCTCACTGCGATTTCTATCTACCGAAGGGTCTTCTGTTTGAATAGCTGCATCACATACGTTTCGCATCTGCACTGGGGGAGATTGTTGCTGAGTTGCCTTTGGTGGCGTTGTTCCTGGCTGCACGTAAGTCTGATAATATTGTGGTTGTTGTGTGGGAATACGTGGAGATTCTGCTGAACCACCACCACCACTACCACCGCCACCACCACTACCTTGACGCCGCATACTACCAAAACTATCTGGGATGTATTGTCTAAACTCTGGGGGTAAACGTTCGAAGAAATCATCATGCTGAATGCCATCGGATGCATTTGGAATACCAGCGCCAGAACCAGCACGCCTTGCCCGACCTAGCGAACCGAATTGGGGAAAATCTGGATCATCATCATAATAAGAAGGAGAAACAGAATGTAATGGATTTTTGCCACTACGCTTACGTGATCCAAATGTGCCGAAGGGGTCACGCATTCGACCCAAATGTGAGCGAAGCCCAGCATCGGAAAACATGTCATCTATATCCGGATCGAAACCAAAGTCTTGCTAGAATGAGAGGAGAAAACAAAAGATTTCAGTAAAGTAAAAAAAGTTTTTTTTTTTTTTTTTAAAGAAAAATAAGTGATGAAAAAAAAAAACTAATACCGTCCGTCACGTTTGAAAACCTGACATTGGAAGAAAGTAGAAAGTTTTTCTTTTCCAATATTCCTGATATAGACGAAACGTGCGTTTTGAATTCATTTCAGGTGTTTTACAAATCGGAGTTTAGAGATACTTAACAGTTATTTTTCTAAAAAAATTAAGGCGATATCACCGTCATATTTTTGTGTTCCTTTATGTCATATAAAATATGACACGATATTTGTTTTATGACAAAGTTGTATAAGGCTCCATGTATTTATTGTCATATAAATTTTGACTTTCACACTTTTATGACACTTTTGAGACATATTTATTTGGCAAATTTTCCATATTTCTAATTTCTAATTTTTAACTCAATATGTTGTAATTTTAGCTATGACATTCTTCTACAATTATTCCTTTGTGGAACTCAATTTCAAGATAGAAGTTTCTGTAAGGTCTTAGAAAAGTGAAATGGCTTATTTATGTTTTACAAATCATTTTTGAAAAATACAATAATGAGTTTTTTTTTGGAATTTCTTGTTGTTAAATAAATTGTAAAAATAAAAAATAATTATTAAAAACTATTAATTTTTTCAATTCAATTCTCGGTACAGCTGTAAGCTTTGTGAAGCGTTTGCAAAGCAAATTATTGTGAAACATATTGTATTTTTGTTAGTCACTGGCAGAGCGGCGCTATTTTATTTTTAGTTTTTTTGGCGAGTTTTCAATTATTTTTTTTCTGCAAATAAATTGATGATAAATCTCGCTAATATTACTTTGGCGACTAAAGCATATGATATACTTATTTATATATTTCAGGCACGTTTATCTGTGGCTAATTGGTAAGATTTTTTTCTTTATTTAATGTTTATTCTCTATGCAATTAATCATTGTTTATTTTATTATTTTTTTTTTTTGCTAACGACACAACACCTAATCAATTAAATTATTAGATTTTGTGTTGATTAAGATGATAGATAGGTCTTAAAGTGATTTTTTTTGTCAGTGTTCACTTTTTCTAAAGAACTAGCAACCGCCGCGCCATCTTCATTTAAAGTGTGAAATTCTTCTTAGCTATTTTCTAAACGGGGGAGTTAGATAAATATTTTTTTGTTTTTTTCTTAATTAAAAATATTCGCAAAATCGAAAAAGTTTAAGACTGCCAAGTAGACGTTTAAGAAATAATGGGTGATTTTTTAAGAGGTTTAGAACTTTTTAAAAAAAAAAACACTAAAAATTCGAAAAAATGAATGAAATATTTATTTGAATCGATAGTTTGAACCTTTCAATTTAATGTTTAAAGATAATTTCATGCAAATGTTGATCGCGGCTGCGTCTCAGGTAGCCCATCCGCTGAGTCCAATTTTGGCATACTCTTTCACACATATCGGCCGGCATCTCACGAATGAATGCATGGACGTTGGCTTCCAGTGCGTCAATCGAAGCGGGCTTGTCCCTATAGACATTAGCTTTGACATACCCCACAAAAAATAATCTAATGGTGTCAAATCGCACGATCTAGGCGGCCAATTGACCGGCCCGAAACGTGAAATTAACTGTTCACTAAACTCGCCTCGCAATTGCGCCATTGTTTCGCGTGCTGTGTGGCATGTGGCACCGTCTTGTTGAAACCACATATCATGCAAGTCAAGAACTTCCATTTCGGGCAAAAAAAAGTTTGTTATCATCGCTCAGTAGCGTTCACCATTGACAGTAACGCTGCGATTCGCATCATCTTTGAAGAAATAGGCCCAATAATGCCGCCGGCCCATAAACCGCACCAAACAGTGGATTTTTCGGGATGCATTGGTAGCTGTTGCAATGCTTCTGGCTGATCTTCACTCCAAATGCGGCAATTTTGCTTATTTACGTACCCATTCAACCAAAAATGAGCCTCATCGCTGAACACAAGCAGCGCGCGATGAACATTTCGAACCGAGCACGAATTTTGATAGTAAAATTCAATAATTTGCAAGCGTTGTTCATTTGTAAGACGATCCATGGTTAAATTGCAAACCAAACTGAAGCTGTTTGACAGTGACACAAGGTACTAAACACACGTCAGCTGTCAAAACCAGTGTTGCCAAAACCAAACCAGCTAAAAAATCACCCGTTATAATCTATATACATAAAAATGAATGGTGGTGGGTTCGGATAATTAAAACTTGAGAACGACTGCACCAAATTGGGCACTTCATTCTACGGGTTTGTTCGTAATTGTACTGCGAAGGCTTAGGAAAAAAGAAAAGTCGAAAAAGTCTCAACAGGTGGCACTGTAGGCGACAATTTCGTTTTTCAGTTCAATTCAATTAACGTTCAACAAATGGCGCTGTAAGCGGTTAGGAAATGGCTTTTGGGATTTTGAAAGGTTTTTCTTAGAAAATGGTTTGAAGGAATTTTTTTTTCAAATTTTATTATTTGTAGGATGAAATAGGGTAAAAATAAAAAAATTGTCCGATTTAGGAATTTTTTTTTTGTAAAGCGTTTTCCTAAGTAAATAGCTTAAAGGATATTCTTTTTTAACTTTTACTTTAATTTGTAATTGAAAGGTTATTTATTAGTGGATGGCCTCAGGGATTTTTCATTATTTCTAGGGTGAAATGGGATAGAAATGAAAAGTGGCATCTGATTTCAATAATTCTGTTTGTGTTGGAAAGGTTTTTTTTAAATTTTATATTTATAGAGTGAAATGGAATAAACACAAAAAAAAAGGTTTTTGACTACAAAAATTCTTTCTGCGTTGGGAAAGTAATAAAGATTGGACGTAGATGATCATTTTTTAACGAATTTCGCAATTCATAACGTGAAGTGAGTCAAAACTCAGTATAAGTAGTATTCAATTACAAAATTTGTAATTTTATGCGAAACTTAGGTTTGTCTATCCGTGCGAAGCCGGGCGGGTTAGCTTGTTTGCCATAAATAAAAGAACCAGTTTGAGGGTGGTTAATGGATAATGTTTTCCCATATTGGATGAATTATAAAAGTAAAAAGGTCACGAAAAAGGAAATATTACTAACTATACATAAGTTAATTTTTATTATTAAGTTAAAGAAAAGTCGTACAATTCATTAAAAGGTGATTGAACGCCAAAGTCTAGTTTCATCGTATCGTTCAGCCAAAAAGCATCTTTTGGGTTAACAGGAAAGTTGCCAATATTTTCGAGGTTATTTAGTTTTATTTTTATTTTTATTTTTATTTGTTTTTTTTTTTAATTTTACTCATTTTTCTTGTTACCTACCTAAATGCAGTTGGCCGGTTAATTTGGTTAAAAGCATACGTTTATTAAGCCACCGATACACTTAATAGGTTAATATGTGTATTTTTGAAAAGCTGAAAACACTTTTATATTTTTTATCATGATTTTATACCAATCGCTCAATAGAATCAAAACATATCTGCCATTTTGAAACATTTGGAAAATTTTTTAGAAATAGGAGAAAGTCGGGGAAAGCAGTTATTGGAATTTTCGATTGCATTTGAATACAAATTCCAATTGCTTTGGAAAAATTACAAAAGCTTCTTAGCGAACTAGAAAATGGAGGAAAGGTAAGACTATACAAATTATAACGAAATCCCTCGAAAATATTGCCCGTAAAGACAAAAAATGTAGGTACATTTAGACTTAAGAAATAGATTCGAAAATATACGAAGAGATAAGTTTTCTTTTTGGTCAGGGCCATTGAATTTCGAAATTATGCACTAAAGCTTTTCTTACAGCCTTACCTGTATTTTGTTCCATAAACTTGTGTTTTTTGACTAAATTTACTGTGCTAATATATTTCTATAAATTAAAGCTTACATACATTTTTGTTCCGGTATTAAATCTTGCTCATTCTGTCCTTTTATTTAAATTAATATAACGGATGTTTTTTTTAGGTTGGCAACACTATTTTTACTGGCGGCCATTCTGTCAGCTGTGAAGTGATTTATTTTTAGTTTAGTTTGGCATTTCAACATGAATACTCAAAATTTGTTTTGAAAATCATGGTTCTGTTCGAAGTACGTGTCGTGCGAATTTTTATGAATGTATACGTCAATAAACAAAACTGCCATATTTGGAGTGATGACAATCCGCAAGTGTATGTTGAGACACCGTTACATCCACAAAAACTGACTGTTTGGTGTGCTTTATGGTTTGGTGGAAACCATAAAACGATGCTGACCAGAATGTTACAGTCACTGGTGCCATGACTACTGGTGCCATGATTACTGACTTTTTCGTTCATCAATTGAACAACCATGATGTGCAGGAGCTGTGGTTGCAACAATACGGTGCGGCGCAACATATCACACAGCTCGTGCAACAATTGATTTATTGAAGGAAAAGTTTGGTAACCGCATAGTTTTACGTTACGGACCCGTGAATTGGCCTCCAAGATCGTGCGATTTAACGCCGCTTGACTATTATCTGTGAGGATATGTGAAGTCGCTAGTCTACGCCGATAAGTTCGAAGCAATTGACCACTTGGAGGACAACAATTGCGTTATTGCCGATATACGGCCACAAATGTTGGAAAAAGTCATCGAAAATTGGACTTCCAGATTAGACTACGTCCGAGCCAATCGTGACAGCTATATGCCAGAAAACATATTTAAATTATAATGCCAGAAGATTATCTTTCGAATAAAGTAAATTTCATGTTAATTTTGAAAAATCATCTTTGTTTTATTCCATTTCAAAGTTCTATGCCTCCAAAAAAAATACCATTTATAAGACTCTTTTAAGAACTAACTGATAATAATGTTAATATGGATAATGAGTAAACAGAAACGCTTATTTAAACATCCATTAAGGCTAATTTATGATAGTTTAGCAGGAACTATAACGATTAAATCACTGTTATTATTCTTAAAGCATTAACATTATATGTGTTTAAAAAAGGCCTTCAAAAGCAAACGACTTAACTAGAGTAGAATACAAAAAATAGAAAACTTAAGGGAATGTTCTTCATGACAACGGTAACTTAAAATTGGTTTAAGTTAAAAGGACAAAATAAAATTCGAAGTCGAACTCGAACTCGAACATAGATACAAAAAATTATTAATGTTGAAAGCCAAAGCACTTCCTAAATCAATGACAGCAGAGTTTATAGCCTCGATTTAAATGCAAATTGATTTGAAATTCACATCACTAAAATTCTCTAATCGACTGTCAATGATATAGATAAAAAGATAATAAATCGCCTCCAAAGTCCAGAACATGCCATAAGCATTTATATGAAACATCAATATGTATATACAATGAATCACTTTTCATAAATAAATAAACACACCCAATTCAAATATTTAATCGTTCAATTCTATACTCCCCCGACCGAAGCCTGAAAGACTCAAATTATTTTGTTCGCAAAAGTAAATCTAATCCAAAAAGTTTTCAAGAGGGCAAACAATATATCAATCATCTATTTCACGCACAAAAAAAAAAAAAAAAAAAAACAATATGAAGTAGCTATGAAGAACAAAACATAAAATATCTATCCGAACTCTAGATGAGTGTTAATTAAATTTCAATCTGTTTGATGTCAAAAAAAAATAAATCACAATAATAAATACCACCACCCAACTCTCTGGCATGTCACTCGCACTGGGTATTGTAAAGACTCTCGTCGCAACCTCGAGGAGTCGTTGTGCGGAATCGGGTTCGCTAGACACACACAAAGAGGCGCTAAAGCTCAATTGAAATCAATTTAGACTCCTTTTTTTTTCTTTTTCTTTTAATTGTGTTTCGCATTCAGATTTAATTAATTGGAATGAAAATTTATATCAAAAGGGCGCCCTCTTTTAACTCTTAAGCTGCGGTAGGCGCACTCTGATTTTATCCATCCATTAGATTGACGTATATTGGATAATAGATAATTCTATAGATAGATACACTTTGGAATAGCAATTAAATTGTTTCCGCATTTTATGGCAAGAGTAAGATAAAGGTTCTATAATAGGCGGTATAGATAGTATTATGTATATATGTATTTTCAAGTATCGACAATCGGCTCGGCCTACGTTTCAAAAGATACTTGATTTACAACAGACAAGCACTGCCAGTGCCAGACCAGACCAGACCACACCACACCAGACCCCACCATAGCAGCAGGCTACATAGAGTATAGGTATATATGTAGATAGATGGTTATAGAAATTCCTGAGTCGATGCCGACCCGGAAACAACAAATTCTAAGTATAATATAGTTTCCACACTTTTTCTCGCATTTTCTTTTTTTTTCTTTTTCTAACTAAAGTACTAATTATATTTCACTCAATAATCTGATTTTGAAATTATTTTGCTTTTAAATGGCTTTACCATGTGGGCTTGGGGGCAACATTAATTAGATACACGCACGCGTTTTCATAAAACAAGAACTGACTGTTACGTAGGAAAGATTTTTCAAAAAAAAAAAAAACAACATGGATGATTTTTTCTCTATTAGTCATCTAAGGCCCAGTCTTTCAGTGGTGAGATAAACCAGAGTTGGTTAACTCTGGATACACATTTATTAACAATCACCTCAAAAAGCAGTTTTTCCGTAAAAAATCATCACTTAACAAACTGGGAGGATAACAAATCTAAAGTTTCTATATGTTCGTTAAATCCAGAGTTACTTCTCACCAAATTTGGTAAGTTAACTTTAATCTCGCACTGAAAAACTGGACCTAAAAGTTTGTTTTTAATATAGATACAAAAGTATCTCAAAGATGCAAATGTATCTAATGCAGGATTTCACTCTAAGTGTGTTTTTCTATGAGCCCAAATAGATCTTTTTTTTCCTAAAACTGATGGACTCGTCTTGTGTAGGTGCTTAATATGTCATAAATAGAGAGAATTTACAGTTTTTATTTCACTTATTTTCATATACATACATAATTAAAATATTTTAACCGTGACATACACGCGCCGTCTGATTACTTCGTAGAAAAGAATTCTACAACAGTTATTGGTTTTTTTTTTTTTTAATTTATTTAGCTTTCTGCGAATAAATTTTTTTCTTAATTATTTTTAATTTTTCTTAAAACCTACTTAAACCTCTCATAGATACAAAAGTATTTTAATTGTAAAAAAGTATCTTCGGCTTAAATTTTTACTTATTTAAGTTTCTTTCAAACAAAAATTGACTTATCACTTAAAAGTAGCGGAGTCATATTCCAAAGATACTTAATTCTATAGATTGTTTAGAACATTAGAATGATTATTTATTATTATTTTATCTATGGTTCTGTTGTTATATGTGGAACATATCGTCTGCCAACGAGAACGAGAACGAGACGACGCCGACGCCGACGCGACTCATTGTATACCTTCGTGAATATATTTTTTTGCAAAACCTATACCTATACTTATGTACCAGTTCGGCACACATTTTCATTGCAAACAAATTCTTCGTCTTACGGAAAAGCTAAGCAGTATGTTTATAATAAATTTATTTTTGTTCTGGAGATTTTTTGTTTTTTTATTTTTCAAAAAAAAAAATCATCCATTCGGACAGCTTGGCATTTGGTGTGTGCGTGAACTCAATATGTTTCGCTATTTTATGAAATGCGTATAGTTTTTTTTATATGAAACTGGCACGAGTCTCTGATTTGGATGGCTTCCAGCATTCATAAAATGGAGCATTAAGATTTATAGTGTTGCAGATGTTGGTAATAATATTTTAGTGGGAAAGGTTTTTGCACTTTTTTTTTTTTATTTTGAGATGCATTTAGATAGGGTAAGATTTTTTTAATTTTATCTTTTTCTTTGTTTCGTGTAGATGACCTGATTAAGGAGATTCTTTGTTTTTAGGAAAATTAAATAAAGAAGAGAAAAATTATTATTGTTAGTTTTGCATTGTTAGGGGGTTTTCAGTTCCAGATATAAATAATTTGTATACTTATTCAGGTTTTTTCTTTTTAAACATTTAGGTTAGAGAATAAGTTGGGGGGTGTTTGTGATACCTTAAAAAAGTACAACATACACTACGGTTCACTTGAATAAAGGCAACGTTAAAATTTCACTAAAAAGTGAGTCATGGCCAGGAAAATCGATAAAAAACTAAAATTATTGATTGTAAACAAAGTTTCGGAATCTATCCAAAGAATAAACTTTCAAGAATAGTTTACCTGTACAAAGAAACGGTATTTTCCCAAAGTTTGCAAAGAGATTCGGAAAAGCAAGCAATATAATCGGTTCACATGAATAAAGGCAAAGCCAGTTAATTAAGGAAAAAATTTACATTTTATTATTTTCTCTGTAATTTTGGTTATTATTAGGTAAGTAATAATTTAATAGATCAGTTAGTAATGTGTATAACCACCATTTTCTGAAATTAATTCAAATATGCGATCTGGAAGTGAGTCGTACAACGATTTTATGTAATTAAGGGATATTTCGGCCCAATACCCTGAAATGTTCAAGTCAGGTGAATATTGCGGCCAATTCAACAACTCCACTTTTTGGCTTGTAACAAACGATTTTACTACGCGCGCAGTATGAATTGGTGCGTTTTCCTCTTGCAAAATCCAAGGCAAAGGTCCAAACAACTCGTTCAACTTAGGAAAAGCTAACTCCAATATTTCTTTGTAAGAAATTCTCGTCATTTTAGTGCTCTGAACATTAAGTTCAAGTGCTCCATAATACGTGATCGCACGCCAGACCATCACTCCCCCCTCTCGGCTATGATGACGCGTTAGAAACCGTTGTTCTTTACGTAAATCGTGAAAATAGTAGTTATAGCCATCTGGCCCATCTAAATTAAACTTCTTTTCATCCGTGAAGACAACCATTCGCCAGTCGTTCTTAATTTGACTATTTCCTATAGTCCAAGCCATGTGATTTTTCGCAAATTTTAGTCGAAGCTTCTTGCGCACGTCGTTTAGAGGCGTTTTTTTCGTCAACTTTAACCGCTTCAGATTCTTAGCACAAAGAATCACACGCCGAACAGTAGACTTGCTGGCATTTACTCCAGCCTCGAATTTGATTTTCAATATAGAATAGCTGTAATTTGAAGCACACCGAATGATTTTACGCCTATCCGCTGACGATATCACTGTAGATGTTCTTCCGTTGTATTGTTTTCCATAGGAATCAGGATTTTTTAGATAATTGTCAACGTCGCTCAATTTTTTTTGCGATGTTGCGGTTGGAATAACTTTCCGAGTGGTAAACGTCTATTTTTGCTTTCTCGGCTGTAGTTAAAAATTTTCCTCTGCCCATTTTTGGTCAAAATACATCTATTTTTTCTTGAACTTCACGAAACTATAATTTTTCAAGGATTTCCTTAACAAATATTCACGTATTCAATTAATTTCACAACTGCCCTTATACAACTGAACCAATTTTATTGCTTGCTTTTCCGACTCTGTTTACAAACTTTGAAAAAATCCCTTTACCTTTGTAAAGCAAAGTGATTTTTGTAAGTGCATTCTCTGGAAATATTTTGAAACTTTGTTTCCATTCAAGAACTAAAGTTATGTATAGAATTAACGGGACATTACTCAATGTTTAGTAAAATAAAAGTGTTGCTTATATACTTATACTTTGAACTCAAAAAATTCTGGAAAAAACTATAAATTTATGCAAACAATAGTTTTGAAAATATTTACAGCGGTTTCCTTTAAAAAAATAATTTTATTTATAAAATATCGGTAACATTAAAAAAAAATGTGTGTCTTTTCATTAAAAAAAAATGTTGAGCCCAACTGTAGTACCCGGACGAAAAGCATTACTTGGACTAAAAGTCACAAAAATACTTCCAATCAGTGCTGTCGTTTAAGAAATGGCTAGAGCAATACATTCAAAAAATGTTTGCATAATTGAAGAGCAAAAGCAATACACGCAGAACAATTTTGTTTTAATATTTTTTTTTTTTATTTAAATAACACTTAATTACAGCAAAAAATAACTTATTTGCCTTTTCGTTTTATTATTCAGATATTCATTGAAGGTCAGGCCCGGCAGAACAGCTTCAGCCCGAGTGGGTAGTTGGTGTAAGATGTAAAAGCTTAAATTCATCAATAAAAAAAAGTCATAACATTTTTTCATTTTAAGTTTTTTATTTATTCTTTTGATGAAATACTAGTTTTTATTTTAATGGGAAACCCGCACTTCGTTTGGAGTGTTTTGAAATAAATTTATTTAATAATTCATCCAAATTTAGATTTTCCGTGTGGTCGGAATAAACATGGAATATAGCAATATTGTTAAGCTGATCCTGCAGCATTGTTGGCCTAACGTAAGATTTTAAACGACGAGAACGGAGAAACTTTGTTTATTTGAGCAAGATGATCCAGGGATTGTGATTAGCAACCGGACGAACCGTACAAACTCGGGAATAATCCCTCGATTCCAGGCGTATTTTTACAAAAAATTAACTACTTCTCTCAAATTTTTTTCTTGCTCATTCTGTCTTTTCAAAAGCTGTAAGAATACGACCCTATTGCTAATAAGCCTTTTTTTATCAAAGTCATTTTTGTACAACTTAACTACATACATCATCGATATCTACTTTTTGGCCTACAGCAAATCGTTCCAATAGTTTGAAGAAACGAGAAGAATCATTTATGAATCTTGCATTAAGTGATGATAATAATTGGTCAAATTTTTCAAAAAATGATTTTCTGTAAAAATCTTTCGGTGTTTTGAATGTTTAATTTTCTGAGGTACCTTCATCGATACGTTTTGGTGCTCTTCGTTGACGGGGAATACAGCCTGGACGGACGGACGGACAGCGGAGTCTTAGTAATAGGGTCCCGTTTTACTTACGGAACCCTAAAAAGGAACTAAACATTTTATTTGAATAAATACTGCACTTGTATTACTACAAAGAAATACGAAAAAGAAGATGCACACTATAAAGAGCCAGCACGAGAGAGATAGAGAGTGCAGGGATTGAATTCATCTGGGGGAAAAACAGTCCTGTGTTGCCGTCGGCCGTTTTTTTTTCATTAATGAGATAAGTTTTTCTGAAAAGTACTGAAATTTCGAGTGGGTAATTTACCCACTCGAAAAATCTCGAGTGAGTTTTACTACCCACACTACCCATATTACCTGCCGGGCCTGGATATGACAGCATCTAACTGATGAACCCAACTGTTGTACCTGGGCGAAACGCATTATTTAGACTAAAGTTCACAAAAATACTTCCAATTCAATTTAAAAAAAAAAATCGTTTTCTTTGTGAAAAAATCTCCAAATTTGAGAAAATTTCTATTGTTAAAAAATTCAGCTAGTCAAAAAAAAAAGCCTAAATTTTTAATTTCGCAAATAAAACTAATCCAACTAATTCTATATTTCTGCTTTTCAAAACCAAAAACAATTGTTTCTAAAAAATATCACCCTGATTGAGGATCGTTTATTTCTCCAATGTCTATTTTTCATATTTGACTTTTAAAGGGAATGCCCATTTTACTATGGAGCTTTGCCCCACAGTGTACACGAACGCGTTTGGAATTCATGACGTGAAGCCCTCCCGATACATGAGCAAAATATTTTCAAAATCGTTCATGGAAAATATTTGGGCTTGAAGTTGCTGATTGCGAAATTCAAAATTTCAGATTTTGTTCCAAATAATTGTGCATAACGGGCGAAATAATTGACGTAGAAAAATGAGATTGATATCAAATGAAAGGTGTTTTTCTTATCTTTATTTTGATATATTTATCACATTTTGAGATATTGAGTTTTGACTTCTAGAAAAGCCACTTTTTTTGTGCTGTCTTTGCCACACTGATATTAAAAAAAAATGACATTTTTCTGAATATTTCAACTTCCCCATAAATAATTTTTAAAATATTTTACTCCTGTATCGGGCTACACGCCGCCTTTCATTCGATACCAAACTCGTTCGTGTACAATCTGGGCAATTCCCTTTGTATATCTCGAGTTTTAAATTTTTCCGAATTTTCGTTTATATCCACTACATTCTTGTATTTATAAAATTTTTTTGATCTAGAAAATATAATATTTCATTGTCGTTGTTTATTCTAATTCACCATTTAATATAATTCTGAGTTGAATAAAATCCTGGATAAATAAATTTTTGAATATAATTTTCTTTCACGTGAGGTTCTTGTTTTAAATCATTAAAATCAATTAAAATAGCTAGGAAAGCTAAATGAAAAGAAGTGGATTGAATAAATTCAAAAATTGACCTTTGAAGCATGGCAACCCTATGCCTTGACCACATTTCACTTGGCAGCCCATTCAAACTACCAACAAAAATGTATACCTCTCATCTGGTACCTCGATGAGGAAAGTGTATTCTATGGCATAAATGATGATGGTTATAAATAAAGATACTGATTTCATTGGTTTTAAAGTACTGACCATCAAAATGGAAAGGAAAATAGAGCCTGGTATACTGTACCCACCACTAAAAAAGGATCTATATAGATTTGACACATGACACAGTTACTACGCTAATAAATTGTATGTAATTGGAAATGCAACCGGTAATTACGCACTGACTAATGGTTTCCCTGATTTAATTTTCTTTCCTTCAATTAATTTAAATTTATATATAGTATGTAATTAAAAATTTAACTAAATTAACTCTGTAAGTATAATTATATTCTAAGATATTGAAGCCCAAAAGTGAAAAATTAAAATTATTGTTTTATATTTATATTTTTTAATAAATATCATTCAATTTATATAATCTGCTGATGATACACTAATTACAAAAAAATTAATCCATTTAATTCAATGTATACAAATGTATTTGCTGAAAATTAAATTCAAATGAATCAGAATATTTATAAAAAAAAAAGTTAAATCACCTTTGTCTGATGGTGTTTGTTTTATACAAATTACTCAACTTTAACATTTTTCAATTAGATTAATGGCATTCCCAATAACTATTCAAAACCAATTTGACATGACAGAAAGAAAAAAATGAAGGAAATAGCCTTCAATAATGAAATTAAAATAACTTGCTTTTAAGTTTTCGTATAAATTCTATTAGGTAGGTACCCTCAAACCACATATAAAAATGCTAAATAAGATAAACTCTTTAATTTTATAAAACCATCCATATTGTTACTGCAAAAACTTGGTTAAAATGAATAGTAACAAAATTACAGTAAAAGTTACAGTGCAAAGAGTGTTACATTAAATTTTAAAAAAATCCCACATTTTTTTAACACTTGTTGACAGCGCGGCAGCGGCGACGCCGTTTTTGTTTATTCATTAGCAAACAATCTGAACACGATCTTTGGCAATTGATCAATAAGTAATGTTTCTTGATTAACACGTTTTGAATATTCAATTTGGAAATTAATTGATTGAAAATATTAAAATGTTAGAAGATAAGACAAGAAGTTGACGTTTTTTTTTCGGAGGATGACAATTTTAAGATTTTAAATGAATGACAAAATTTAACAAATGGTCATTAGCTCCACAAATGTTCTGTTCAATGTTCAATACAATTGCATCAATATCAATTTCTGTTCGTTAAATTGAACATAATATATAAATTGAAAGCAAAAATATTGATGGAAACATAATATTGTAGTGAATTAGAAGAATTTGACTTTTACTGTGAGTATCTCAATATTCTTCTCATTTTTCGTTGAATCATACTTTTTAAGTTTTTATACTGTTTTCAATGGTTGGAAATATATTTCAGGAACAGAGCATGCAAGGCGTGTGCGGAGTGTGCCACCACACACGGCCCGCGCTTCGAGGGGTCCCGCGTCACTTCGAAAAGTTTTAGTTAAAGTTTTTAATTAAATTCATAAAATCCAGTTTGTTTGTATCGACTTTCTTCTGATAATTGAAGTTGACTTTGAGTATTCACTAGTTCTAACTGTTAATTTGCCGGCATCACGAAATGTGTCAGGTGCAGGATGTCGCTAAACCAACATGCTCTTCTTTGTTACGTATATTTTTTTACTAAGAACCTTGGGAGTTCAACTTTCTCATAAACTAGAAGACATAAAACCATCTAGTTTTCATGGTCGATTTAGAATTTATAGGGACATCAAATAATTAAAGCCAATTTTGTATTAAATGTCACAACCAGTTTTGCCAAATCTCATGATTTTTCACCCTCTTCTCATGAAATCATGAATTAATTGAAAATCTCATGATTTTTCATTTTTTCTCAAAAAAAAAAAAGAATTCAATTTTTTTTAGATTTACTTAAAGTTTCAAAACAAATAAAACGTATCTTCTATTATGTATATTGACCCACAGTCGAACTAGAATACTACTACATTTTACTTACTTAAAAATTTTCTAATTTCTGTGAATCATAAGTCTTCAGTGATATTTGAATAGGTACTCAACGAAAAAAATCAAAACTCATGATTTTTTTTAATCTCATAATCTCATAATCTTTATAATTTTTGTTTTTTTTTTTTTTCAATCGGCAACACTGGTCACAACTTTGAATAAAAAAAAACAGTACCATTTAACAAAAAAATTGTTTTGATAAATTTTGAGTTTGAAAGTATTTTTTTTTTTTTCAAAAACTATATTAACACAAATAACAAGGTTGAAACAAATCATAAAAGAACAAGTTTTTGGCTTTCTAAAAAAACTATAATTTTGTATTGTGAGTGTTGCCATTGTTTTTAAATTTTTTTTTTTTTTACTTTAAAGTCATTTTTTAGAAAATTGCTTCTCCTGTCTAAATGGAGGGAGATAGGCCCCCCTCCCGTAGCAAAAAATACTTGTATTTTACCCTTATACACAAAATCCGTTATTATTTAGCAGCGCCCTAGTTATCGTACTCGTGCCAAAAGCTACAATTAACTATGTATTTAATGTCTTAAAGTGTAGCCCTAACTTGACATTGACACACGTGAAACGAAGCACTGTTATCACACGTTTTTTTCATATTATGAACACAACAAATTTTGAGTGGTCCGCAGTGTTTTTAGCCATAAATACGTAGGTACATATAACACATTATCAGAATTTTTGCCACAAAACTTACAAAATTCTCAATGATGTTTGCAAGAATTTAAATAATTAAGCTTTGAATATACCTACCTTTTCGCAATACATATGTCAAAATGTTTGTGCTGACACGTTCAATGCAAAATCGTTTTTTGAAGTTTTGTAAAACTGTGTTTGCAGCAATTTTCAGTTAAGGAGACAAGATCATGAAGTAAAGGGAGTGAACAAAATATCGCCGGCAATCGAGTTGAGAAATATTGTTGACACTTCTTTTCAAACTTCCGTAAGTCTCTTACGATTGTGGTTCTTTATGTTAATTGTGCATATTTTAAGAAAACGTCAAACATTTTCCAGCAACTTGTTTCTTCGTGTTAAAAAGAACTAACATCGAAAACACCTATTGTGAATCAAGCCCAAAACTGAATGTATATAGACATTCCTTGTAGGAGTGTTTTTTAGTGTTACTACCAAAATATTGACTTTGGAAGATTTGATATTTTATTTAACCGAGATTTTTAGACAGTTGACCCAGGGAACCCGCAAATCAAATCTTCGCACACGCCTCATTTCAGGTCTAGCTTCGCGTCGCCTCTGTTCAGGAACACATTTGCAATTTTGTTCAAAAATTAATATATTCAGTTTTTTAAGTAATTAGTTACATCTATTCTAAAAAACTTGAAAAACCAGTTTCTGTGACAACATGCAATATTATTTTTTCTAGGTAAGAAATATACAAAGCTATATGTCGACAAACATGCAGATCGCAATTCTGTATTTCAAAATGATGAGTCCAAACACCTTTGATTTTGTTCATAATACCTACTTGTGTATAAGATAATGACTCATAGATGTCATCGATATCAATTATTTTAATCACAACAAAGGTTTCTTAATTTTTGTATATCATTACACATTTTTTTTTAAATTTATGTTTGTATGTATAAGTGTATCTATCTTTATATTTTTTATTTTAAGATAAATAATTTTCGAGAGCTAATTTGCTATAAAAACTGAACTGATAACATCCTGATAAGATAAAAATGATTTATAAATACGAGTATATAAACAAACGCGAGAGTGTTAATAAGCTTTAAAAACTCTATTTTAAAACAATTGTATAATTGTATATTTTTTTTTTTTTTAAAGTGCATTGTTATTGTATATATATACCAATAAGAGGTGTTATTTTGTTATTCAAAGAAAAATGGCATTTTTTGAGATAAATGATCGGATGTTTATTTCATTATAAAGAGGAAGGTATGCCGTTAATAATGGAACACAACATCAGCCAAATGGCCGCCACGACCACGCTTACAGGACCATATCCTTTTCATGAAATTTTCCATAACCAAATCGCAAAGTGGCTGCCCTATGTCCTCGATAGCCTCACGAATTCCATCTTTGAGATCTTGAATCGACGCTGGGCTGTTGGCGTAGACCTTATCTTTCACGTGGCCCCAAAGGAAGAAGTCGCAAGGTGTTAAATCACAAGATCTCGGTGGCCAATAACACGGTCCGGAAACTTTTCCCGTAAAAGATCGATGGTTTCATTGCTTGTGTGGCACGTAGCGCCGTCTTGTTGAAAGTAAACGTTGTCCAGATCAATACCATCCAATTAAGGCCATAAAAAATCATTAATCATCTCTCGATAGCGCAATCCATTGACCGTAACTGTTGCTCCAGCCTCATTTTCGAAAAAGTAAGGTCCAATGACCCCGCCGGACCATAAACCGCACCAAACAGTCACGCGTTGAGGATGGAGAGGCTTTTCAAAAATAACTCTTGGGTTTTCCGAGCCCCAGATGCGACAGTTTTGTTTGTTGACGTAGCCTCCGAGGTGGAAATGGGCCTCATCAGTCAAGATGATTTTTCGATGAAATTCCGGATCATTTTCATGCATTTCAAGGACCCAATCAGCAAAGACACGACGTTGTTGATGATCAGCCGGCTTGAGTTCTTGTGTTAACTAAACTTTATAAGCCTTAAGACCCAAGTCTTTATGCAAAATACGGTGTAATGACGTTTGTGGAATGCCTAATTCCAAAGAACGACGAGGAATGGACAAACCTGGGTTTTCTTCAACACTTTGGGCTACAACAGCAATATTCTCAGTTGTTCTTGAGCGACGTGCACGGGTTTTATTCTTCACATCACTAACTTGTCCCAACAGCTCGAATTTGTCCACCAATTTCTGTATTGCGGTCCGACAAGGTGCTTCACGACGACCCAAAAATGTTTTAGTTTTACGAACCGTCTCTGCCAAATTTTCACCATTTTTATAGTGAATTTTAATAATTTCAATGCGTTGTTAAAAAATTACAGCTTCAAAAGTGACAGCTACCGAAATAGCGGGCTATTCAAAATAACACCTCTTATTGGAAAACCCTTTACTATTGCAAGTACATCGATTCTTATATTATTTTGGATTGAATATGATAACAAAACAGGTGATATAATTAAATAAGTTTCAGATTTATATTTATTCAGTGATTTGATGTATGCAGGTAGAATTTTAGTTAATACATACATAATGTGCAACGTCTTATATCTAAAACTATTGAAATAATGTTAATAACACTATAGTTTAATAACAACTATAAGTGATAATAAAGATAGGTAAAGATAAGATAAATACATTTTTCATACTAAAATGCTATTAAAATTGATAATTTTCTACTTGGAATAGAAAAGAGTATTTTAAATCATGTACATAAAAAGAAAGAAACAGAACAATAATTCAAATTTTAATATTCAGTTCTTCCTTAAGCCTATACAACATCGCAAATGACGGGCAAATCAAAACGAAAAATTTCGTTGTTTTTGTGTTGGTAAAGTAGTGTAGATTTTATTAGAAATGATTAATTCACAATAAGAATTCATTTATTTTGTTTTCAATAATCCATCGTATTCTTGTTCAGCTTATTTAATCATTTGCATTTTATTTAGGAAATTTTGCAGAAAAGCGACTTTTGCAAAATAAAACACGAACATTAAAAATAAATAATGCAAATTAATAGAAAATCATCTATTAACATTATTTTTACTGGCGGGAGACAATTTTTTCATGTTTTATTGTCAATAATAAAAAAATTGAAATTTGCGTCAAAAATTGAAACAAACAGAATTCGCTTGTTTAGCAAGATTTCACTTTACATTGCAATGAATAAAATGTTCTAAAATGTTGCATCATACAAAAGTTGTCAAAAAAACACGGGTATTACTGGCAAATCTGTATTCTATTGTGACTTACCACATTATTCGTTCAAAAGAAGTAATGGCCATATTGAATAATTAGCACTTTATTGTTCATTTCCTGTCTGTAGGAAGTGGAAAAAAGTCTAGTGATGAAAGATCGTCAGCGAACTACCCAGTGGCGAAAATTCCAAGCACTAAACGGCTGGTGGTGAAAATTTGGTGGTAAAGTGCCCAACGTTGAAAGTTCGGCACTGAATAGTCCTGCTTCGCATTTCGCTGTCGTATTGGAGACCACAGACAAATTTTATTTCGCCTAAGCAGCGTACTACGCTTTAAGGATTTAAGATGACCGAAATTTGTAACAATATTTTGGGTTTTGTTATTTCCTAATCTGTAAAGTACACAAAAACAAAATTACATATTCTCTTGTCTCCTCGCCCCCTTCACCAACGCTTCTCACATTTGGCATATTTAAAAAAAAAAAACGATTTACTTAGAATTCGGTTGGTCAAAAACGGTTTCTAGTTTTTAATTATCTTCGGTAAAAACATGAAAAACTAATTTTCGAAAACTTTGTGGCTTTTTAAGAGACTTTGATATATGAGATGAGAAATGTTTAGAATTTCAAGAGGCTCTTTTTTTTCCGATATAAGAATCGAGTTGATTTGTTTTTTTTTTTTTTTAATGGAAGAAGTGCTGTTCTGCATGCTTTAGAGTTTGTCAGGAAACAGTAAAATAAAATGTGCAAACTTTTCGTGATGTACTTCCCATTTTATCCGTACTTAGGCCTAGTACGCTGCTGATGCGAAACGAAAAATCCCATACAAAAATGACACAACGAAATCATAAACGAAAAATTTCGTCCTCCTTTTCGTTTTTCAGTACGCTGTTCGATGAGTGAAATTGATAATATTAGTAGATTATTTGGAGAGGTCTCCGCTCTTTTTTCGCACTCAATTAATTGCCCGGACCATTAATTGTGTGCGGAAAAGTGACATTTGAGGTTTGTTCGTGTTTGTATTTGTTGTTTCTTCAAAACAACATGGCTTTCTGTGATTTTCTTTGCGCTTGCGCTTGTGTTTATTTTTTTTTTTTTTTGCAAATGGTGACGCTTTCAATTGTCATTTTTTCGCTGTGGTTTTCGTAAGCATTTCGCTGTTGAGTTGGAGACCACCCAAAAATTTCGTTTGGCATCAGCAGCGTACTAGACTTAAAATGTTAAATCAAGCAAGATGATGGATGTGGAAATGACTTTTAAATCCAATTTGATTTAAGTATTTAATACAAATAATTCATTATGATTCTAAAAACAATTGGGATGATGGCTGTTTAGAAACAAAAAAACACACATCATAGGACAAAGTCATAATGAATTTTAATAAGGTTATCTTCTAAAAATGACCTTGATTAATTCAGATGAAAAGCGAAAGTCGATTGTATTTTTAGTAAGATAAGTCATCTCAATGGAGAATTTTGAATATTAGAAACACATTTGGTGATCTATTTCTTCTTACATACATATTGAAAAAAAAAACAACTTTTGTTAAAGCCTAGTTGGTTGCTGGTGTGAAATGGAAAATCCCATACAAAAATTTAATAACGAACAACAAAAACTAAAAAATTAAACAACGAAATAATCGTAGCAGATTATTTAGAGAAGTCTCCGTTTTTTTTTCGAACTGAATTAATTGCTCGGACTATTAATTGTGTGTGGAAAAATGACATTTGAGTTTTATTCGCGTTTGTATTTATTGCTCCTTTTATTACAGCATGGCTTTTAGTGGTGTAAGAAATCTTAAGTAATCGTTAAAAAGTAACGACTAGTTCAAGTAATCAAAAGTAATCGGTACAACGAACCAGTAAAGATTACTTTTAGATTTGATTACTTTAGTTACTTTTGGATTTGAATACTTTAGATACTGCTTTATTTTTGATTTGATTACTTTTGGGTTTCGGCCTTTTAATAACAAAACGAAGAGGTAATCCTGTGACCAAGGCAAGAGTAGATCCGTAATCTTAGAAACGGATATAACGCATAGTATGAGTACCACGTACTTGAAAGTTTTTGCCCAGAATTACATCTCGGAATTGTCAATATTTTAAACAAGATATTGAAGAAAAATTATTTGACGTGTTGACGAAAAAAAACATTTCGTCAGTTTTATTGGTTTATTTTGTCATCAAAATCATAGAGAAAGTATGCGGAGCATGTATTTTGAGTAAAAAATGTAATATCAAATATTTTGATAACATTGTGCCTCTTTAAAATGCTATCTAGTACGTTTTTGGCCGGAATCACATAAAACTCGGAATTGCCAATATTTAAATCAAGATATTGAAGAAAAAATCATTTGACAAGATAGTTTTTAAAATCTTGGTAATGTTGCCACAAATCATTTAGTAGATTATACTGTACAAAATTTAAACCAGATGTCCATTGAAGTACCTGAAAATTGTTTCGCAACGCAAGAGGATGTAGCAGACATTATTCACAGTATACAAGTCAAGAAAACGGGTGGTATTGATCATATAAGAAACATTTATTTAAAAAAGTTACCCAAGCTCGGAATTTCGTTTCTTACTTTTGTAATAAATGCTTGCATTAAAATGCAATACTTTCCGGATGCCTGGAAAATAGGTAAAGTTGTGCCAATTTTAAAAGCAGGCAAGTCTTCGGTAAGAGTTGAAAGTTATAGGCCAATTAGTTTGCTCAGCAATATAAGCAAAATCTACGAAAAAATAATAAAAAACAAATTGCTTAGGATAATAGATAACAATAGTTTATATCCAGACGAACAATTTGGTTTTAGAAGATTTCACAGCACCTCACATCAAGTGCTCCGGATATCCAACCAAGTAAAGAGTAATCGTGCTGAAGGAAGATCCACAGGAATGATCTTATTAGACATTGAAAAAGCATTTGATTCTGTCTGGCACGATGGCATGATCTATAAAATGCTGTCTTTCAATTTTCCTTCTTACCTGTGTAAGATTGTACAAAGTTTCCTGTCCTGTAGACGTTTTAAAGTTCATGTTAATACCGGTGTCTCGGAATTGATACGCTTCAATTATGGTGTACCCCAAGGTTCAGTACTTGGGCCGATTTTATATAATTTATATATATCTGACTTTCCTAAGATAAGAGACTGTAAAGCAGCAATTTTTGCTGATGACACAGCCATACTCTCGTCGCATGAGTTTGGTCTCAACATTGAGACAAATCTAAATAATGCGATTAGAATATTGGAACATTACTACAACCAATGGAAAATCAAACTTAATGCTGATAAGATGCAAGCCATCTTTTTCACGCGAAAAAGAAAAGCTTGTCATCTTCCAAGCAATCAATTACAAATTCTAGGAAAAGTAGTTTCTTGGGAAAGCCAAGAAAAATATCTCGGCATTCATCTTGACGCCAAACTTACCTTCAACCAGCATATATCTCAAACAATAAAAAAAGTTAACATAGCTGTCAGAATGCTTTTCCCTTTCATCAATAGAAAGTCCTTACTGTCTAACGAAAACAAAATAATTATACTTAAAGTAATTTTTCAGGCAATTCTTTTGTATGGTTGTCCCGTTTGGAAAAATGTAGCTAGATGTCACATGCAAAAGTTGCAAATTTCTCAAAATAAACTCCTCAAAATGATGCTTGATCTTCCTTGGCATCACTCAACTTCCGATCTCCATGAAAGGGCGAATGTGGAATTGATTTCAGTAAGAATTCAAAAATTATCAAATTCTTTTTTGAATCGGCTTGATCTTGCGGAGAATGTTCTTATAAGCCAACTTGGTAATACGTAATTAATATTAGAATGATTGTACAAAATATACATGTTTTTGTTTTTTTTTTTTTTTTTTTTTTTATTTATTTATCTTTTGTTTATTTATATTTAATCGTTAATAAACATTTGTGGTATACCATAGCCTATTTATTAATTTTTCTTTGTATTGATGTAATTATTTATTTATTTACTTGTTTATTTATTTCCTATTTATTAATTTATGTATTTATTTATTAACTAATTAATGTATTTGATTGATATTTATATATTTATTTATTTATTTACTTACTTACTTATTTATTTATTTATCTATTTATTTATTTATTCATTTATTTATTTATTTATTTATTTATTTATTTATTTATTTAATTATTAATTTATTTATTTATTAATTTATTTATTTATTATTTTTATATTTATTTATTCTATTTATGTTTGATAGTTCAGTTTTTGCTAAATACATTTAAATATTATATTTTTTATTGTTATCTAAATGTTAATTTATTTATATTATATATTATTTATTGATTCATTCCTGAATATTGAAATGTTTAATTTTGATTCAAAATTATGTATATTCCTTTTTTAACACTTCTATAATTAATTAATTTATTAATGTTTATTGTTTTTTCTATTCAAATTCATTAGTTTTAAGGCATCTTTAGTAATTTATACCTTACATTCATTTTCTTTTTTTTTTTTTTTTTCTGTTCAAATGGAGGTTTTGTCGTGTTTCCTCCGAAAATAATATTTAAGTTAAAAACTGTATTTATAGAAACCCTTAATAAATAATATTATAGCTGAAAGATATATATTGTATCGAATCTCTTAAATGTAAAATGTGCGGTAACAAACCATTGTAATAATTATAACGAAATAAAAATCTATCTATCTATCTATCTAAGATAGTTTTTTTGTTGCGGTTTCCGTAAGCATTTCGCTGTCGTGTTGGACAGATAAATTTCGCTTCACATCAGCAGAGTACCAGACGGAAATTAAAAGGCTGTTAAAGATTTTTCTTATAATTTTTAGTTTGACCCTTAATTAACATAAATTATGACGTGTTCCTTTGACGTGTTCCTTTAACTGTTAACAAAATTTATTACATATTGCGACTCAAGTACAACTTAACTAAGACAATTAATTTGTAATTAAAATTCTTAAGTGCATACATGTCCAATTCCATGGCAATTGTACTTAAAAATGTTAATTACCACTACCAGGACTTGTATTTATTATTCCACAAAAGTATTTACAAAAAATTGTATTGATTCAGTACTTTTGAATTGTACTGAAACAATTTTCATATTTATTTTTTTTTTTTTCTTACAAAAAGATACAGTGTACACTAAAAGAGCATTACAAAAATTAGTGCTTAACTCATGTTGTTAAAATTCAGATTTGAAGTGAACAATTTCTTCGTGGTTGGGGAAGATGTGTAAAAATTCTTTCATAATATTTGGAGTGATTTTTAAAAATGTGATTTAACGCGAAAAAAATTAAAAACTTTCTTACTAAAGTAAAACACATTTTTGACAATTGTATTTTTACCGTAAGAAAAAACTGATTAGAGATATTGGGATGTAATGATTTTATGATTTATGACCAGTAGGTAAAATAATTTTGAAACTATATTACATATTATTGAACCTTTATTTTTACCACTGATGTCGAAACAGCGAAAAAGTACTGTAATGCACAGTAAAACAAATTCAATTTGTTCCACATTATTGTGAATGACACGTGCGACACTTTTTCACTGACATTTTGTTGAACTGTAAATGTATGTCCACAGAAATGTCTTGCACAGATAATTACAAATTTAACTTATGGTAGAAAAACACGAATTTTATTGGTAAATATAAATACATATATTCCAATGGTCATTCAACTCAACATCTGCTTCTATGGTTTATGAGTGAACTTGCTAGCCCGCCCAGCTTCACACGAATAGAAAAATCATAATTTCGTTCAAAAATTTACAAAAGAAAATATAAATAAATATATCAGTATTATATTTTAAATTTTTAAAATTTGTTTTGCAGTTATAAAGTATGCTGACCCCCATGCCAAGACGGTGGAGAACTACCTACATAGATCTGCCATTCTCGACTTCTGGTCTCAATCCAACCTTCAAGCTTCATATCAAATCACCCTGTAAATTATAAATTGAATCTGCACTATGATAAGAAGCGTTTCTATTAAAGCTCCTTTGAGTAGGACAAGCATTTTTTTTTAAGAATTAGTTCAAGTGGAGAATAAAACTTAAGTTTTTTTATCAACAAAAAAGCTCTATTTAATTTTAAAACTTTTATTAAAAAAATAGAAAAAATTTAATATACGTAGTAAAATGTATTTAAATATGGTTAAAATATTCAGTTATTGTTAATTTAATTTCACAAAAAAAAATGAGTATTCAAAATATATTAAAGTAAAATTTGTTTTATTGCTGTTTTTTTATTGCTTTATTGATCCACCGAGCTGAGATGAGCGAAGAGTTTTCTCTTTTATCACTGCGGAAATTTTTTTTAAATGGTTCGCTTTACTTAATACAATAAATTATTATTGTAGAGGTTGATTCAAAATGATTTATTTTGTATAATTTATAGTCTTTTAGCACCCTCATACATTTAAAGAACATTATAAAATTAGTTTATAGCTTTTCACTGGCTGGTTAAATATTGAAGGTATGTCTAAATGTATTAGCAATCGAATAATAAAGAAATACAATACACAAATAGAAAAAATGTTAAATTCAGTAATTAAGGAAAATTTAAGCTTACCGCGGACAAACAATATTAAATTTTTGTTTTCAATGAAACAATAATACCAATTTTCTTCTAAAGTAGTTATAATGTAATTCGCAACCTTAAGCCATTTTTAAATAATACACGATTTTATTAATACAGAATATAGAGGTCAAGTATTTTACGAAGGTGCAACTGACTTTAGTACCTATACTTATCTTTGACATTTCATGCATTTAAATTATATTTATAAACAAAAATCATGTATGTACATATAAAATTATATAGGTATTAAAAAGAATAATTTCACCCAACTCCCACTCCCACCATGCAATAAGCAACACTTGACCCAAAACTTAACGAAATTAATTCAGAATTGTATAATCTAATGGCCTGTCTCTCTGCAACACCAGTAGCAGAATAGCCTTCCATATTATGCAAAATTAACTAGAAACCCCCTAAGCCCACGATACCACAAACAATGTTAATCATGCCTCACATATTATGAGCTTACATAAGCTCCTGAATACAAAGTGTAGAATTTTCAGAATTACCTATATTACTCTTAAGAGATTCATGAAAGTCGTTTGTTATATTTTGCTGATGTAGGTTGCTGTATAGTTAACAATCTTAATCATAACATATTATACATGTTTCATAATAGTCGATAATTTTTAATTAATTCAGTTTAAAATTTTTTTAACTCCAGGTGAATTCTATTAAGCTGTGAACAAACAATTCAATATACCTTAAGAACCTTACTTTTGAATTTTATTATAAAGCTGAAACCATATTAGACATTAATATTGATTTTCAGCATTATGTGTAGTTCCACTTAAACATTGGTGTTTTTTCCATAACGTGTTTAGGGCACGTGCGGCATAAATCGATATACTTATAATTCAATAACAATAAACCAAAGCATTCTCCATTACAACTGAGAGCATTAATTTTTCTAATTAAAACCTCATTTTGTGCAGCTATATCATCACTTTGTCTATTATTACATTGCCTAACCGTTGGTTTATGATTTCAAATGTTAAATAATTGTGTTGTTCTAATGTATCACAAGTTTTTAGAAGGAGTTTATTTTTATTATGAATTCACAGTATCTGACCGGTGATCGTTAAAAATAATGACGATGGTGGCAGAATATATACATCTATTTTTTGTTAGATTTTATTCAGATTAAATTCGTCTATAAAACGCAAACAGCGATTATTATCTTAATTGCATCTCTAAAAAAAAACAAAAACAAAACCCACCTACCAAAAGCTAATCATTCGTGATTTAATGGTCTAATTTCTTTTTCATCCCTATTTTTTATTTTTTTTTCTATTCACCTTTCTAAAGCGGAAATGCCAAGTCAAAATATATATCTCTTTTAAAGAATCAACGCATAACTTACCCTACACACATACCTACATACATAGACTTTTAAAATTTGTCTAACACCTAACCTAATACAAAAACATTTCTGGCATTTTTTTGTATTAGTCATATCACTCTCTCTCTTTGTCTCTTCTAACTATCTGCTTTCATTTTCTCTCAGAGTGTCAAAAAATTCTTCTCGAAAGTTTGAGAGCAACTATGTAAGTTCTTGACATAGTGAAAAATCTATCCAGAAAGAATTGGAAAATTCGATGTTCTTTGAAAATGAAATTAAAAAAAAAAAAAACTTCTAGAAATTAGAAAGAAAATGTGGATAAAGAATGAGGGGATAAGTGGAAAAACTGTGAAAATGACTCAACAAAATTTTCAAACGATGACGTTTTTGTGAGGTTTTTGACAAAGTCAGATTTTGGCTTTGTTTTCTCACCTGAAAGTGTGGTGGAAATTGTGACTGCCTTCCACCTCCACCACCACCACTCGGCGATCCAAATCCAGCTTGTGGGTGATATCCTTGAGGCATTTCCATACCAGCTGTTGCTGCATTATGGTGATGGTGATTTATTGGTATTTGCTGTGTGCTGCTGTAAGTTCCATTTGCATTTGGTACACCCTGTGCGGGGTTTGTTGTTGTTGTTGCATTTGAATTTTGCATTTTATTTTTTTTTTCTTACTAAACTATGACTTAACTGCTGTTTAAAGTTGAGTTTTGATTAGAGACACACACTGGTATATCACAATTTTAATTTTAACACTTCAGGCAGGTATAAAAATAGATAAATCACCTCTACTTTCGAACACACGCAGATCGTTGTCGGCGATTCTCTTTTTCAAGGGAAAAATACAGCAAGATAGCAAAAAGAAAAAAACACCCACTATTTCATAAGATAGGTAGATGTATTCCAAAATTTATTTTCAAATCTTATGTGTCACAAATTCGAATTCGAATTCGAATTCATTTCAATTAAATACAATTATTATTTCGCACAGGTTTTGACGATTAATTGTGTAACTTTAATTTTTTTTTATTTAACCTTTAGAATCAATAAATCAATTTTTAATTAAATTTATTATTTAAAAACTTTAACTGTTTCTTTTTTTTTTGAATAATTTTTTTTTTGAAAAAGATACAATTTGAATTTATATAGATACTTTTTTTTAATATAGACTTTTATTGGTTTATTCACGCGTCTCCGTTCGCCTCATTAACTTGGCCGCTTCAAGAGTTGAACTAAAACTGTTTTCACATCATACCTCGGCGTTAAATCAACTTTTTTAGTGTATTTGTATTTTTATTTTATCTTTGTATGTTGGGGTGATTCTCTCGAATAAACCAAAAAAAAAAAAATAAAAGAAGAACAAAATGAAAAAAAAGAGCGTGTGCTGTGCTGTGCTGTACTGCCTGCTACACAGCTCGAACGATGATGTAGTAAAAGTATCTACAGCTAAAATACGAGTAGTTAAGGTACTATCTACAGTCGAGTTATAAAGTTATAAGTTTGTAGTTGTTGTGGATGAATTTATTCGACGGATACACTTGAATTGGCAAATAATGCGCTTAAAAAAAGTCGACAGTATATGATTTGTCAAAGACTGTCGACTTGCGACGACGACAACGATGTCTCGTTGTCGTCACTGGTAGTTAGTATAAATTCTATCTTTTTATTGTGTTGCTATCGTCAAACCTATAGAACAATGAACGACAAAAGCCGATAGTATAGATACTCTGACACACATCAGATTTAAAAATAGATTTAGACGTGGGAATGATGATTATTTACACGTTAAGGTTGATTTTGTTTTGGTTGTTTTTATGTATCTCAGAACATCAGAATTTTCTCAGAGTTGCTTCTTCACTCTCTCAAACTTTTCTTTTTGTTTTTATCTTTTTTTTTTTAATTTCTTACTAAAATCTAAGATGTATTTGTATCTTCAAAAACGTTTTTTTTTTTTAATTTAATTTAATTTATATTTATAGATAAAATATCTACTCTATTTTATTTTACTTTTTTTTTTACTCAAAATGTTTGGCAATAAATACTTTTTTTTATTTAAAAGAAAGAGAAGAAAAATCGTCAGCATCCATAAACCAATTTCTATCTAGATGGATCTCGAATGAAATGAAGTGGAGAAAATAAAAATTAAAAGTTGTATTTTTTTGTCTGTTTATTTTTTTTATTAAGACATTTTTTGTTGTTGTTGCTGTTGTTTTGGTAGGTATGTATGAAACGATCTTGTTTGGGGTTATATTGGAGTTTAGTTTTCTTACCATGTAGGGGCTACTGAAGATTTGTGTGCAAAACATAAAAATAAACATCAGCGAGTTTCGGTTAAGCAACAGAGAAGAAAAAGATCGATTAGAATCGGATGACCGATTTTGTTTATGGTATTGTTTGAGTTGATTGGAGATGTGAGTGGCAGAGGTTTTTACAAATATAATTTTTGCTTTGTTTTTGACAATAACTACTTTTTATTCAAACCATCTGAAGTTGTTCAGTTTTTTTTTTTTTTTTTTTGAGAAAAAAGAGAATGTGCAAATTTAGTTTTTTTTAAAGACAGGAATGTGAAAAAGTTTATCTACAAAGCAAATTAAAGAAAATTGACTTTGATTTATAAATAAAATTTATTTCTTTTAAAGTTTATTCTTTTAATATGAAAAACAAATGTTTGTGGTTTTGTTTCTAATGAATTAATTGATATTTAAATATGAAGACGTTAATTTTTTTTGTATATTTAATTTGGACTGTATTAAAAGCATACACTGCTCTTCTGAATTTAAATTGAATACGAACTCTTTTAGCTTAGAGATAGGTTTTTGTTATTCCTCATAAATTAAGATTTCGTGCAGAGCAACCCTTTTTTTCAATCAAGCTTATATTCCTTATTGGTTTAAAGAAAATATATCCAACTCAAAGATATGTTTGCCATTATGTTTTAAATATGATTTCGGGCAAGTGGCCGCCGCGGCTGGCTCGAATAAATTCCAGCCAAGACCACTTTTTGCAGCAATTGGAGTAGTATGTCAGGAATAACGCGCCGAATATTCTCTTCCAAGACGTCAATCGTCTCGGGTTTATCTGCGTAGACAAGCGACTTCACATAACCCCACTAATAATAGTCCAGCGGTGTTAAATCGCACGGTCTTGGAGGCCACGCCACAGGCCCAGATAAAGTTTCCTTCAATAAATTGATTGTTTCGTTGGCTGTATGGTATGCAGCGCCATCTTGTTGGAACCAAAGATCATCCACATCAACATCCTCCAATTCACGAATATAGCTATTTCACGAATAAAGCTTGATCAATATTATTCTTAAGTAACTGAATCGTCTGTAGATTATTCGTATAGCATCGATCTTTAATAACATACTCAACATAAAAAGAAGTCCAACGGCGCCAAATCGCAGCTCAATAAGTTGCCATTAATGTTGCTTCAAGTTGTTTGCAGTCTTTAACTTCTTCTTCTTTGAAATATCGCAAAGAAATTCAAAATCTTGGCTGAGAAATTGATACTGCGCAAAGAGCGTAAAAAAAAAAGAAATCAGCTTTAAATCATTATCTTCACTGATAATTTGGGTATCCTTAAGGAACTTCGCAGTGGACTAAATAAATGCCAATCCCTGGAAGCTATCAGAAGCAGTCTCAACTTAAATACAAACATAACTTTAGCTTGGGTGCCTGCACGCATCGGAATAAAGGGTAACTAGTTTTCAGAAAAAATCAACAAATATCCTTTGACTGTAACAACCCCTTAGAGGATAATATTTATAATATGGAGTGCTCGTTTCTATCCCTAATGCATTGTAGTGCCTGAAGCCCCTATCTCTTATTGACTCACGAGAAAAATATGTGACTCAATTCAAAAGACACAGATGACTGAAGAGTGGAAAACTTCTCAAACTTTTTCTTGGAGGTACCACTTCTCCTAAAGCCATATATCACCTGAGGAATGCCAGAACTGTGGAACAGCCTTCTAGCAATTTGGCATAAATTTGTAACTTGTCCAATATCCAAGTGAATAAAAGATCCGAGAACAACTTCAGCAAGAACTGGCGGAAATTTCTTTAGATCCGCAAGACTTGAATTTGCATCATATACCGAACTTTCTACAATTTCAATCAAAGCATCTGTAAAAATCCTTCATAGAACGGACAACAAAGAAGAGCAAAAAAAGTACATTGAAGTAGTTATTGCAGTAGACAGATGTGAAACCAATTTTTTCTTTTTAAAATTATCGTACTGATTTTACCACCCTATAGTCATAAAGTGCTGCCTTAGGCAATTGCCTGTTTTGCCTACAAGAAAAACAGGTTGCGGACGCTCGCCGTTGTACACGTAGGTGCCATTATGCTACTGTCAAAAAACAGGAGCAATTCTGTCAAACACGCTTAAGTTTAAATGACTCGGCACCCGAAATAAAAAAGAGAGTACAAATTTCTTCGATTTCAGTAAATCTTAACCGATTTAATTTTTTTTTCAGAAAAAAAAAAACGATTGTTTGAGTGATTTTTCGACATAATGAATAAATACACAGTCTTTAAAGTAAAAAACTGAAAACAAAAATCTTAGTTTTCTTTTATTAGTTTTTGTTATAGTAACTTGTCTGCCTATTTAAAAATTATGTAAAGTTAAATTTATTTAGGTACAATTGTTAAATTTTAATTTAACAAAAAAGGTTTGTTGTTTTACTACCTCAACTGTATTCTATAGTCTCTTAGTTATTTTTCTTTTTCTATATTTTACACTCAAGCGCATACCGAATCAATGACTAAGCCTCAGAAAAGGCAAGCGAGAAAAGGCAAAACAAAAACACAAAAAAAAAAAATTAAATCTAAAAATGAAAAACCGAATTAAAATTAAGTGCGCAATCCCCAACCCCTAAACTAATCTAATCGCAACGGAAAACGGAATTCGAGAACGCACTCTTTTGTTGCTGTTGTGTGTGAGTGTTTTCAATACATTTCTTTTCTTTCTCTCACAAAGTCCACATGTAGTCATTTCCTCTCTGAAAAAAGAAAACAACAACAACAATACAAATGTCCCTTCTGGCATAAATTCCTTATCAATTAAGGATGCACCCTTATTTTTCAACCCTTGTATAATTTAAAGAATGGCAAGTACAACAAAGTAGGACTAATGTGTTGACCTATACTACATTTTAAAGTGAGGCTGCCATTGTGACATACAAAGTGAAAAATCATTCGCAGCTGAGTTGTTATGATTGCGTAATCGTTTCCTTATTTTTTGTTCCTGCTGCAGGATTGTTGTTTTTTTTTTTTTTTATTCTCAGAAAAGATGCTTTTGTTCGGCGCAGAAAAAATAACAAATTCAATAGAGGGGTAGGTAGGTATAATTTGTATACACAAACCAAATGAACTGGATATCGAGGCGTGAAAGCGATGCGAGGGTGAATGGCCCCATTTGATTTTGGAGCTAAGTGTGTTTGAGTTGATGTGATCCTTCGTTTTGATTTCAATTCAAAGTACATACATATTTTTAAAAAAAATTAGTGCGTTTAGTTTATTCGATGAATAAAGGGAGGGTGTTTGATTTAATTTAGCTTGTTTGGGGTAGTCTGATTAAATATCCATTGAATTTGAATTAGTATTTGTGCTTACAAAAGGACAATGTCAAATAGTAGGTTAGCTAATTGCATATACAGCACACGTCAAACTTCATGAGTGGGACCACAGGTGGCAGTGTGCAATAATTCGATTTTGCGGTAAATTTGCTTCATGATGTGATGTTTGACTATTGATTGAATTAATGTTTCCCACCACCCCACCAGAAAATGAAGGACAGAGAGAGATAGAAAGTTTGCATCAGGAATATGAATATGTAGCTCATATTATCAAATTACTGTGCTGATTTTTGGTATGATAGGAAAATCACATTATCTAAGCTACACGTGCTGTCCTAGCCCTAGGTCCACAACTTAGGCAAATGTCACTTTGGGGAATTTATTTATTGGTACACAAATAAAAACAGCAAAAATATTTAAATGCATAGTTGTTGCTGAGGACATCTAATCGATCAAATGGAGTCGCCTTGTTGGGTATCTTTCATGGGTGCATGGTCATGGTAAAAATGTACTAAGTACAAGATTAGCATTTTGTGCAATATTGTGGATGTAAAACATTTAGAGCAAATATTCTAAAGGATCCGCCATCTAACGTTTTTTTTTTCAACTAGTGCTTATTTCGTGAATGGGAACACTTAGCTCATGTCTGATTTCACAGATAATTAGTTTTATCCTTCCGCTGAACGAATATGGTTGTGTATACGCTTCGCTAAGTGGGCCTGCGATCGACTTAGAGAAGATGCCGATTTTGCCAAAAAAATCATCTTTTCAGATGAAGCTCATTTTGATCTTGGCGGGTAGTAAACAAGCAAAATTGTCGCATTTGGGGCACAGAAAACCCGCACGCATGCATTGAAAAGCCGATACACCCAAAACGAGTCACTGTTTGGTGCAGGTTTTGGTCCAGAGGCATAATTGGGCCATTTTTCGAAAATGAGCAAGGAGTGGCCGTTACAGTCAATGGCGATCGTTATCGGGCCATGTTGAACGAATTTTTGTTCACAAAAATTGAAGAGGAGGATATTGGCAACATTTGTTTTCAACAGGAGGGCGCTACGTGCCACACAGCCGAAGCTACACTCGATGTTTTGCGCCATTGAAAAAAAAAAGTTATTTGGCACACCCTTTACAAAAAAGTTTTTTTCTTCATCAATCAGTCAGAACATCTTGACACTGTTCAACTTTAATCCTGTGTTGGTTTGGGATCTTTTGATATATGAGAAGTTAAACCCAATTTGAAAGTTTATATCAAAGCATATCTAAACGAAATAACTGATTTTGTAACAAGGTTTTTTTAATTCTCTTATGAAACTAACCAACATAGATATTATTCACTCGATTAATCAAGATTAAAACTTAAATCCAGATGTAAATTAATTTAAATCCAAGTATTGAATCCAATTTCATATTATTCACTCATTTAATCCAAAGTAAATCCATTTTTTTTAAAATCCAGTTTCAATGAATCCAATCGAATTTTAACAGCCGTCCGGAGGTCAGTTTAAGTACTTAAATCCAGATTAAAACTAAATTTCATATTATTCGTCCCTTTTCAAAAAACATTATTTAAAAATAAACAAAGTAACCCGGAGGCCACATGAACCAGTACTGGCTAGCCAGTCGCATTACACTGAAACCGATTGCCAAAAAAATGCATTTTTCCGGAGCAGAAAATAAAATGAAAAAATTTCGGATTTTTAGAGGTTTTTTAATCCATTGACATCGTAGACATCATTAGTTGGAATTTGAAAGTTTATGGCTTGACAAATAGGGAACAAATTATATTGATCGTATAGAGAATATTTCGTTCCAAATGTCAACCGATTGCCCTGAAAATGCATTTTTCCGGAGCAGAAAATAAAATGGAAAAAATTTCGGATTTTTAGAGGTTTTTTTTTTTTTATCAATTGACATCGTAGACATACTTCAATGAAATTTTATAGTTTATTGCTCGGCGGATAGGCAACAAACTTTAATAAATAGTTTAAAATAAAAATGTGTCACCTTAGCTGAAATCATTCACAATTATTTAGAAAAAAAAACTTTCGGTTACGACAAAGCCCAACAGAAACAATACTGTCATTGAAGAAACTTGACATTTCATAAATTTGACATTTGGAATAAACTTTTTTAAATAACTTTTACATCTGGATTGAAAGCCTGTGAATCCATTGGATTTAATGAATGTTTAGAGTGAATAATATGGACATAGATTTAAATTTTCGGATTTAATAAATCCGGATTTAATGGTTGGATTAAAAATTCATTAAAATCCAATTTTAATCCAAAGTGAATAATATGGCTGTAGGCAAAACCTTAAATTTTGAAAAGCTTCTCCCTATTTAATTGATGACTCCAAGTGAGTTCACCATCAGGAAGAAACAACAATTTCTGTGGACCAAAGGCCGTTTAAAAAAAAAAAAAAACAATTTTTCAATCAATTCAATTTTGCATCATACCGGTTAATTTTATTTACCAGATAATTTTAGTGGTCAAAGAAGGACGTGCTAATTTTTCTGTATCCATTAACATTGTATTTGTTATATTTTTTTTTTAAATTCTCTCACATCACTCACCAATCCTTCAGTCTTAAATTATAATTATTAATATTATTTGATTTTCATCTTAATTGTATGCTAATCACATATTAAATATCTGTCTGTCATACTTCATAATATCAGTAAACCTTTGGCGCCAAGTCATTCATTTTAAAATATCAAATCTTCTCATCGCACAGACCCATGCAATGTAAATCTGTCATAAAACACCAACAAGTTCACATAAAATAAAACAAACAAAAAAAACAAATATCTGAAATCGTAGCTTCTCGAATTATTTAAATCTGATCGAGAAAAAATATCGAAAAATATCTGCAAATAAATTTTTGGGAATGAACTTTAAGGCCACAACAAGAAAAACAAACAAATAGGTATTTACGGGTTTTTCCATCGACGTCGGCGTTTCGGTCGTCTCGGTTGTGCCACCAGATATACTAAGTACGTCATTTTTATTCAAAACACTTGTTCCTCTTTAATCAAGACAACAACAAAAACCATGGTGTTGATGACGTTTTCTGTCAAATAGTGAGTAGGTAGGTTGATAGAAAAAACATAGTTAGGCGGCATTTTTAAATCTATACCTATTTATAAAAACCTAAATCAACTGGAAATACATATACAGATGTAGATACTAATGAAGCTACTCACCCTATAGATATCTATGTTTTTTTTTTTTTTTGAAGAAAACCAAACCACTAATTGTAAATTCAGCCCACACCATATGTGCCATACGTCGTCGCTCGTCGTTGTCGTTGCGCTGAACGCTGATCGTGTCGCCTTGCGGTTCTGCCCATTTATGTAGGTAGATCCGATGCCAACCCACCTGAATGTTTTAAGATAGATACTATACGTGTATTTGCATTCGAATTGAAGTTAAAGTATCTAATAGATGTTTCTGTTTCACAATATTGCTTTCGGAAGTTGTTACAAAAACAAAAACAAAATAATAATGAAAATAAAAATAAAAACGTGCAAATTACCAAAACAGAACACCTGAGACATTTTCAATCTTAAAATGGAAATAACGTAAATTAAAATTGTTATGAGACATTGTGACCGATAATAATAAGAGAAGTTCATTATATTTAGCTAGTTGTGTATCAATATGGTAATAAAATTTATTTTAAATATGACACTATACTGTAAAAATTACAATTTTAATTTTGGTTCACTAAATTAGTTTTACTTTAAATTTTAAGAAGGTGAAATAGATTGCTTTGTGATTTTGAGCATTCGATTTTTGTTGTTTCTGCGCTATCTCTTTTGATTTGTCTCATATAGCTTAAAGATTGATTACAGAGCGTATATACATTTTCTTCCATATTTAACGCCATCAAGAGTCCACATTTTTGCTCCCAATTTGTTTTCCACAAATCACAGAAATATTGCTCCCAAAAAATTCTTACCAAGTTAATAAACAAATAATGCAGAATAAATCATACTCTTACAGGAACGAAAGGTACAAAAAAAAGGGAATAAATCTGCAATCGGAGAAATTCCATAAACTTTTCCTCACCCTTGGCAACATTACGCATGAAGATAGGTTTGTTTTAAAGATTTTACTGGCTTAATCTGTCTAGATGTCAAATTTTGAGGATTGGGGATGAAATGCTCCCAGAGAGAAGGAGAACTGTCAAGATGTAGGAAACGGATTGCACACTAATTATGCCTGTTTGGTAATGTGAAATTTTAACCAATACCTACGTTATCGATAAAATCAGTCGAGAAATGATGAAAATTGAAACAAATCGTAAGAGTTTCGTTCCATTTTTCATCGTTTCTCGACCAATTTTAGCTATGCGAGAGTTACAGAACGTAGGCACTAGTTTCCCAAACTTGGGGTTTTTCTCCTATGGTTTTTGACAGCAAATTTCACGTTACCAAACAGATCAGCCCAAACGTCAAAAAATTATACTCGACTAGAGTTGCCGTAGATCAATGATAATTCTTGATCAACATTTTGAGAATCACAACACAAGAAAATAAATGATTACTGAAAAATAAAAGTACTTATCTTAAGTTTATTAATATGAAACGAAATATCCGTCCTCCTAACAGAGTTAAGTAAAGTGGCAAAAATCTAAAAAAAAAGCAGTTAACTTAAACAGCTAAGGGCCCCGAACAATAGAATCCGTTGATAAAACTCCACAAACTAATGTTTGTTAATAAAACTCCACAAAATAATGTTTATAAATACTTAGCGTCTTTATCTTATTTTACATATTTTATTTTATTTTTATCAAGAACAAATTACATATTTGCCAAGAGGAACCTTATAAAAAAAATCTTAAAACTGCAAATTACTATTGACAACTTGTGTCAACGGATCTGCCCTGGGAGAAAAGTTAAAAAAGTTCAGCCTCTTTTTCTGTTGCGTCGGTGGCATGCGTTGCATATGAGCCGCTTCTCTAAGAACGTGTGTAAAAAAGTGAGCTGTCAGTTTTATACGTCAACGCAATTCATGCAATGGATTGTGTATAGTTCGTTCCATTACCTGCTGACCTATTTAAAGCAGCTAGAAATGGTTATGTTCAATGGCAAATAAGTTAGATTAGAACAAAGCACCACAGATTTGTGAAAAATGTCAAAATAGCAAATGGCTTCCTTAGCTGTCAGTAAAAAACAAAGACAAATTTTCCGAGTATGTTTGAAGTTTTTTTTAAATAGACAAATACACGTCTTAAAAATAATAAAACTTTATTAAAATGTAATCAGAATTGATTAAAATTCACTTTTAGAAAAACAAACTATTTTCATTGAAAAATTAAAAAAATACAACAGCTGATTTTGTCATTTCTTACAAATCTGTTCTAAGTTGTTCTACCTAAAAAGCTAGTGCAGGCATCTTTCCAAAGTGTTCCAGACAGACTCATTGAACAGAAAATAGAACAGTTTAGAACAGAAAATTCCTCATTGAATAGCAAAAAGTTGTACTATTCTGTTCTAAAATGTTTTCTCAAGTGTTCCGAGCAGCTTCGTTGAACAAGGCTAATAATATATAACGCTAAGGTCCAGTTTCTCAGTGGTGAGTTAAACCAGAGTTAGCTAACTCTAGAAATGAATTCACACACTATTAACTGAGGTAGCAGTTTTTCGGTGGATAATTCATGCGGAACGACTGAACATTCTGAGTGGATAAAACATCAAAAGCATCTGTTAAGCTAATCCTGAGTTAACTCAACAAATTTGATGAGTTAACTCGAGTTTAACTTTAATCTCGAACTGAAAAACTGGACCTAATAATACTATGTAATATGTAATCAGTAAACTTATCGGCCTTTATCAGTGCGGTTTTAATCCAGGAAAGTCAACAATTAATCTAATTTTCCGTCTCTGGCAGATCTTGGAAAAGACCCAAGCAGTAACAACCAATACCCACTATCATAGAGAGGAGCTATACAGAGTCATATCTAATGAAATTTCGCAACAGAAAGCAAAAAAACTCATTTCTATGGCGAGACTAGGGTTTGGCATTTGTTATAGAGGAAAAAGTTAATGTTAGTCAAAAAGAAAAGAAGATTTATATTCGCCAGAGCCAAAGTGAACGTGTTAATTTTACTGATGACATAAATACAATTGTGAATACAATTACTCTTTTATGTTTGCCAAAAAATAAACGTGATGGTTTTCTTTTTTTGAAAGCAAATAAATAATTGAAGCCTATTCATACATTAATTGTTTCAAATAGGTAATACCAAAAAATGTGCACACAATCTTAAAAAGAATAAGTTGAAAGTAATATGATGACATTCTTGTGATATTGTTTCTTTATTAAAAAATTCTAGGAATTTCGTTTATAGCTAAAAAGACTACATGAATACTGCTGATAAGACATGAAAACAATTTAATTTATTAGCAGCCTCAAAATTGTATTTAGAGAGCTTAGGGTCTTAACTTAAGTTTTTTTTTTAGTAAATTTTCTTAATTATAGGAATTACGCTGCTTATGTTTTGAAAAAAGATTCCCAGAAAAAAAATTCATCATCTGGGTGTAGGTAGGTCTTAATGTAACACTTTTTGCTAAGACCGGTGCTCCTTCTTATATGTTGAGGATTACTCGGCCAAACCTTTTTGAAATTGTAAATTCATGTTTCAGCTACATAATCCACAACAAAAGTTTAGCAAAGTTTACTTACAAAATGTCAATAGCATTAAAAAAAAAAACATGTTAACATTTTTGAGAAAAATAATTGGTACGCCAATTTAAAGCATTTATTAATGTTGCGTTAAAAATTGAACTTCACAAAAAAATCTGCTAACAGTTTTCGAAATATCAAATTTTCAAAAAATAATTTTGATTTTTTTTTAACAAATCTAAAAATCATTTTTTAGAAAATTTTGATACGCACTTTTATTTATATTTGTTACAAGCTTCTGTATAAATTTATATAATTTTATTCGGTTGATCAGATGTTGAGATATTCGAAAATCAAAGAAACCGTTCTATGAGAGGTACTGTTAATAAACGTAAAATATAAACTTTAAACATTTTAAATGGTAGATCGTACTTTTATGAAAATCGTAGGAGTCGTTTTTGAGAAACAAAATATTTTTCTTAACGGTTTTTTAACATTTGTATGGGAGGCACCGTTATTTTTGGGTATTAGAATAATTTTTGTCAAAAATGTTCTGATAAAGTTTAAAAACTGCTATTTACCAAGTTTAATAAAAATCGACTAAATCGTTTTTTAAATATTGAGTTTTCAAAAAAAAATATTAAAACTTTTTTTAAAAATCTAAAAATATTTTTTTTGAAAATTTTGGTACACAATATTATTTAGAATGTGTCAATACTTCTTCATAAAAAAATTGATCAGAATCAGTTTAATCGTTTTCGAGAAAAGCGAAAATCAAAAAAATGGTTCTTTGGGAGGTACCATTAATAACCATTTTTCAGAACCATTTTTTTTATTAAACAGCAACTTATAACTATTTAAATTTATGGAGTTCTTAAAAACAAATTCGGTAGCGCTGGATTTGAGAAAAATAAGTTTTTCCTTTTTGGCCAAGAAATTTTGTATGACAGCTACTGTTAATTTTGGTCCAAAAAAAAAAGAGAAAAAAAATGGGTTTAGGGAATGTCCAAAAAACGCTAGGTACCAAGTTTAAAGAAAATCGACCCATCCGTTTAGGCTGTAGTCGAACCGACAGACAGACAGACAGACGGACGTTTTTTCGAGACCCACTTTTTTTGACTTCTCTATCATCGTAATGTAAAGTTTGATCAAAATCTCGAGTTCGATTTTTTGTACGAATCCATAACTTCCAATACAGTACCTATATCGCAAGTAAAAAACACAATTCAAAAAAGAAGGATAATCACACATATATTACATAAACAAATGAATGAATTTAAAAAAAAAACAACCAGCTCTGTATCTCTTCAGATTAAACAAACATGCCAATTTTTGGCACTTCCCGCACAACTTCTTTCATTGATGTCCAATTAACAATTGTAGTAGATATGCCGGTAGCTATGGAAAAGATGCAAATTTTTCTCTTTAACGGGATTCTTTATTTTAAAGGGTGTTACTTCTTACCCCTGTTACTTCTAACCCCGGTTTCCCCTACTTGAAAAAATTTAAGAATACAAATTATAAAAATTCGAATTTTGTAAGTCCTTTATTGAGAATTGACCTGTCTTCTAAGAAGAGTTACTTTTAACATGAACAAACAAAATTTACGGAACTGCTTTGCAAGTGAATTGTCACTGATGCACAGCAAACTGGGATTTTTTTTGATGTTTAAACTATTGGTATGGGAAACCTGAAAAGAAACGAAAAAAATTATTTCTCGTTTTGCCTTTATAAGTTCCCCTGAGGAAAAAATGCATTTTTACACATCTTATCTGCGAGTCCCCAGTACTCCCACTTTTTTTTTTTTAATATATCGCACTTGAACTGAAGCGTCAGTATGGACCAGTACCTTTACTTAGGTTATCATTTTATAATTAACAAAAATATATTTATATTCGCTGATACGCAGATTAAAAACTTTTCCGATAAGTGTGTTTCAGTGCATAGAAGTTCAGACAAATAATCGGTATGTTTTGCCGCAATCGGTCGAGTCGGTTTCGTGCAGTTCGCTACATAGCAGTTCCATTGCTGTCAAATTTAATTGCATAATTTACTAAATTCCACTTTATCCCTAGTCATTCTATTGGAGATAAAACATAGCCAATAAACCTTCAACTAGTTTGACGTTTTTTAATATAATGTAGTTTGATTATTTGAAAGCAAAACCCTTTGTAGGTCTCAACTATCTATAAGAGCAATGACGTGTGATTCAGTTGTTGATTTTATTTCTCAGTGAAGTGTGAACTCTTCCCTGTAAACTTAACAAAACAAATTCGTCCGTATACGTGTAATTTTCCCATTCAGTTAAAAAGGCAAATATATCTACCTAAATAAAAATGTGTCAAAAAAAACTGAATGAGACAAAAATGGAAGAAGTAAACCAGTAACCAGTTTAAAAAAAAAAAACTAAAACATCAATGTAATCGGCTTAATTTAGTAAACATCACAAACGTTACCTTAAAAGCCATCAAAATAACAATTATGGGCACTTCTCTTGAAACCACAACAACAACAAAACACTCAACACCGATTTCGAGAGTAAATACTTGAACAGTGTTTCTGTTTCTGTTTCTGTTTCTGCTGCTTCACCAATTACTCATTTCTTCCAATGAATCCAACAAAACTAACGAATGTATTTTTCTGTTTCAATTTCCAGCCAGTCAGACAGATGGAATTAGTATTTTTGTATCTGACGACGGCGCGCGGCGATGATGATAATATTTTAATATTTGTTGATTTCTGATTTGGATGTTAAGAGGTTTTTGGGAGCACTTTTTACCACCTACCTGTTACTTCAAGCAACCATCAGCCACCCATATCCATCCACACCACACCACACCACACCACATACACGAGTCGAGTTTGATTGTAAATTAATTATTCTGTTTGCACTTTGAATCGGATGTCACTCTGTCGCTTATATTGGTGTAGCTTTCTTTATTCCGATTTCGTATTCGATTACCGGATTCAATTTCATTTTCAATTCATTACCAAACTCGAACCAAATCCGTGTGTCGAGTCGATTAGTATTTTATGTTTTGTTGTCATTTGAAATTGTATCTCTATACAAGCGTATAGCCGTACCTCGTCGCATAGTTGGTCGGTCGTTGATGCAATTATTAATCTGAAATTATATAACAGCGATAGATACATATGTGCACAAAGGTATATATAAATGCATTGATCTGAACAACTCTGCGGTCATGATCAGGCTTAAATAACTCTGAACAATAGATGCCGCTGAATGAAGCGCAAAGTGGAATAAAAGCCTGATAGAATGTTGGTCGGCGGCAAGATACAGTGGGATTTTTTTTTTAAAAATGGAAAACATAAATTCAATTTTCAAAATAAGACACACAAAAATTAAAGAAAACTTCTTTCAATGTTAATTTTTTGAATTTAAATTTTTAAGGCAAATTTGTTCTTAAAAGTTTATTTTGAGCACAAATCAAAAAGAAGTAACATACACCACATACATTTGTATGAACAAACTTGTGGATTTTTGTGGGGAATTTTGATTCAATAGGATTTTTTCTTAACCTGCAAAGTTTCACCTATTTACTTTCCAATTTTTTTTTTTTTCATTTAATTTTTGTATCTTTTGAATCTATTCTACCCTACTGTACCCCGTCATTGGTGATTTGCGGTTTCAACAGCAAGTGAGAATACTATATTGCAACGATAAAAAAAAAATTGTTTTATAACATTGAACTACTCCTACACGAAAACCACTCGGGTCATGCAAAATTAGAGAGGAATAAGATACAAAAAGCAATTAAATAATCATTTACCTGACATTTGTACGTAATAAAGTTGATTTTTTTTTTAATTTTACTCTCATTGGCTTGTATATACTGGTATTTATATAAAATGAAAAAAGACAACAAAAACACAGACACAAAGAAAAAAAAAAAATAAATATCGTTAAATCGTTAGACAATATGTTGGATCATCGATGTATTTTCGGATAATTTTCTAAATATTTGCTGATTAATTATTGAGACGAATGGCATGTATACCATGTTGATATTACAGGTGAATTTGAATTATTTTGGGTAAATAAAAACTATAAACCATATTTAAAAAAAATTGATTAATTAGAATGAAACATTGATTTTTCAAGTTTAAATTTTATCTATATATTTATATAAAAATGAATCGTAGTGGGTTCGGAGGCTTAAAACTTGAGAACGAATGCACCAAATTGAGTACTTTCTTCTACGGGTTTGTTTGTAATTGTACCGCGAAGGTTTAGGAAAAAAAAAAAAGTCTCAACAGGTGGCGCTATAGGAGAAAATTTCCCTTTTCAGTTCAATTCAATTACCGTTCAACAAATGGCGCAGCAGGCGATTAGGAAATGGCTTTTGGGATATTCTTCTTCAACTTTTCTTATTTGTAGGGTGAAATGGGGTTAAAATAAAATAATTGTCCGATTTAAGAAATTCTTTTTTGTGTTTGAAAGGTTTTTCGAAAGGAAAAGGAAATGGCTTAAGGGATATATTATTTAATTTTGTATTTATAGGGTGAAATGGGGTAAACATAAAAAGTGCCCGATTGAACAAATTCGTTTTTGTTTGAAGAGATTTTCTTAGGAAATGGTTTGAGGGATATATTTTTCAAATTTTACTATTTGTAGGATGAAATGGGGTAAAAATAAAAAATTGTCCGTTTCAAGAAATTCTTTTTTGATGTATATCTGAGAATAATAAAAGATGATTCTCAATGGCTTTGTTGGTTGGGTCACAATTCGGACATTCGTTCGAAAAATTCTGAAAATATGGCACTGGCTTGCCACAGCATTGAAAGTAGCCACTAACTGGACTTTGATGGTGTGGAGATCTTGGCAATGCAGAAACACCCTTGCAAACGGTATACGTTAGAAACACCACATAATCAATAACAAGAACAACAAATTTTTTCTTAGGAAAAAGCTTTCGGGATATTTTTTTTTCAAAATGTTAATAATTGACAATTGTAGGGTGAAATAAATAAAGTGATAAAAATCAAAAATTGTTCGATTTTGGAAATTCTTTTTTGTAAAAAGTTTTTCTAAATAAATAGCTTTAGGGATATTCTTTTTTTAAATTTTGTTTATGGAGTAAAAATAAAATAACATCGGGTTTAAGAAATTCTTTTTGTAATTGAAAGGTTGTTTATTAGTGGAAGACCTCAGGGATTTTTTCAGAATTTATAGGGTGAAATGTGGTAAAAATGAAAAGTGGCATCTGATTTCAAAAATTCTGTTTGTGTTGGAAAGGTTATTTTTAAAAATTATATATTTATAGAGTGAAATGGAATAAACACAAAAAAAAGGTTTTTGATTACAAAAATTCTTTCTGCTTTGCGTAATAAAGTTTGGACGTAGATGATCATATTTTAACGATCAAATCTCAGTAAGTAGTATTCAATTACAAAATTTCTAATTTTATGCGAAGCTTACGTTTGTCTACCCGTGCGAAGCCGGGAGGGTCAGCTAGTAAAAGTATAAAAAAAACTTTTGGGTCTAAAATATAAAAAAAAATACATGACGCATAATTTATTACTTTAATGGTTCAAGGTTTTAAGCCCCTAAAAGACGCTACACCGGTGAGCAAACCTAAGAAAGTTTTTTTTAATTTGAAATTTTAGATTTGATTTTATTTTTTTAATTTCTTTCTGAAAATTCAGTTCCCAAAGCTCTGTATAATTAGAAATTGTATCGAAACTGTTTTTTTTTTTTCAAAATTTATGAGTTTGAAAATTATTTTTCAAGAACTGATGTGGTACAAAAAATGGCGTGATTTTTGTGATTATTTGCCGATTTTTTTAGCCTAGCTGAATTATCATAAACTAAGTTGTTTGCCTAAAATATATTTTTCAAAATAAAGTTTTCGAAAATACTTGTGCTTACACATGCTTAGCTCAACAAGCTTCGTAAGCAGAATTTTAAAAATCTAAGGTTTGAAATAACTATTTTTATCTGAAGTTTATCTTTAATTTATTTATTTAGTCAAGCAATTAATTTTACATTTCTCAAATTTTTTTTTCAAATTAAAAATTTTGAAGAAATTAAAGGTACATTTTTCTCTTCAAAATTCATTAAAAAAGACTCCATTTTACTTACGATATACATACAGATGTATATGTTATGCGTGTAACATATGTAGAAATTAGTACACAGTTGGTTTTGGATTGAAGAAGAAAAGAAGACGAAAAAAGTGAGTTTCACAATTCTGTCCGTTTGTCTACAGTTTGGGTTGATTTTATTTAAACTTGGGACCATATCTAGAGTTTTTTGGACTTTCCCCTTATATTTTCTTTAATTTTTCTTAAGTCAAAAACTAAAGGAAAATGCCATATAAAATTATGTAGAGTTTTAAAAAAATCTTTTTTATTCAAAAAATGTCTCCAATTTTGTTTTTTTTTTTCATTTCAGTAAGTTTCAATAGATATAGGCTTCATTTGGGTGCAAAATATAATTCCTAAAAATTAATGGCAACTGTAATCGAACCATTTTATTTTCTCAAAAAAAAATTCAACTGATTTTGATCAATTTTTATATAAAAAAGTTTTATAAAATGTTGATAATATCTTATATCAATGTGGGCCCTTTTTCAATATTGCTCAACAGTGATGAAACTTATGTCATATGAAAGTTTATGGAAAGTACTTTATTTCATTATATGGCATTTTCAGCTTACTTGAAACCGAGCACGGAATTGGTGTTTTGGCGCATTTTTTAAAAAAGAGTATTTAAAATGGAAAAAAAAAATAAGAAATGTTATATCTTTTCTGAAAGCAAGAAGTCTGCTCTTTTATTTTATTTTATTTTATTTTATTTTATTTTATTTTATTTTATTTTATTTTATTTTATATTATTTTATTTCATTTTAATTTATTTTATTTTAATTTATTTTATTTTATTTTATTTTATTTTATTTTATTTTATTTTATTTTATTTTATTTTATTTTATTTTATTTTATTTTATTTTATTTTATTTTGTTTTATTTTATTTTATTTTATTTTATTTTATTTTATTTTTTTTATTTTATTTTAATTTATTTTACTTTATTTTATTTTATTTTTTTTTATTTTATTTTATTTTATTTTATTTTATTTTATTTTATTTTATTTTATTTTATTTTATTTTTAAATCAACTTATTTCTATTAATAGTTTTCGAAAAAAATTACTTTAAAACTCAAAAATGGTAAAAAAACAAAACATTGAAAACCGATTTTTTCACAATTCTTTTTCTCTTTTATTTCGTATTCAATCAACAATTAATAGACGCAGTGAATACTTAAAGCGAATTTAGAATTTAATTTTTTAAAATTATGAAAAATCAGTATTTAATTTTCTTGTTTTTCACCATTTTTTTTGAATGAAAGTAATTCTTTTCCGAAAACTATTAATGGAAATAAGTTGATTTAAAAATAAAATAAAAGACGAGAATTCTGGCTTTCAAAAAAGGTAATGCTATTTTAAAAAAATATTTTTTTTTCTCAAAAATGACTCACAATTTTTTTTTTAATTTTGATCTAATTTTGATAAGATTTACCATTTAATGGGGCTTTTTGCATTTTTAAAAGAGTTACGAAATTCTAAAAACAAGAAAAGTGCTGATTTGTGAAGATGACGAATATTGTAAAATTGATTTTTAGTTTAGTTTGGGGTCACATATTCTGAAAATTGTCAGAAAAGTCGTATTAAAATAAGAATTTTGAGCTTTGAAAAAAGGTAAGCTTGCTTTAAGTAAAAAAAAAATCCTAAGAATTTTTCAGTTTCACTTTTGCCAGTGAACAAATATGTTCCGGATTGCAAAAGTAAATTCTGAATTCCATTAAAATAAATGCTTAAAATTAAAGTACCTACAAGGTTTTTTATTCTAAAAAATGTTTGAAAAATTTTAAAATATAAAAATAAAAAAAATTAAATAAATAATTGTTAAAGAAATTAGATGGTGTAGGTACATCGCGTTTTTTAACTATATCAGAAGTTTTTTTTTCTCAATTTATTTCTAATTGTGTTAATTTGTAACTGAATGACTGTAATTTTTAATTAAATGACTGAATAAAATTCTTAAAAATATTAACTTAAAATTATTCTAAGACAAACAAAAGTGACAAAGACAATATAAGGAATTTGTTCGTTCAATAATTAACTTGAAATCTTATTCCAGAAACTTTCTTAAAAATACCAAGAAATTATCTTTTTATTATTTTAAGTTAATTTCAGCACAATCGTCACGTCCGAATTGTTTACTTTCGAATTCTGTGTCTCATGAAACTATTTTTACTCATTATGATGAACGACCGGAGTAGTCGCGTGGGCTAATCTCTCTTCGAACATTTTATCTTCTGATTCAAAATTCAAGTAAATTCCTATTTTGAAATTGAAATGATAATGAACTATAATAAGTTCCACAGAAAAACAAAATACATTAGGACTTGACATGAGCGGTGGCGATGGCGGTTGCGGTGGTGCGGTGAGTAGGCGTTTCGGAAGCAATCAATTTTTGCATCCATATTGAGACTATATAGTAAATTGAATATGATGCCTCCAGTGCCAGTAATTAATTAACACGAGGAATCAGTGTTTGGGTCTGAGTCACAACAAGCCACTCATCAGATGATTAACTAAGTAAAGTCCAGTGCAGTGGCCATTTGCTGTTTTGTGGAAATAATCAAAAATCATGTTGCATATTCAACAACATGAACAATAAGATCGGTGTTTCTCTTATGCAACCGATCGCGTATTTCTCATTGTCGTTGATGTCGCTATCGTCGTTGTCGTCGTTGACATCGATGTCGTTGTCGTCTAGAAAAGGAAATACAAGGCAACACACGTCCGAACACCCGGTCGCGATCAGGCGGGCGTTCAGCTGCATGCATCTCTCGGATGTGGCCTCATTTTGTATTCCAATAAATTACGATCTGTTGAAGTTGATTTTGATAGAAGATCATTTCAAAATCAACAGATAACGTCGACAAATTGTCATGTTTATTTGAAACATAAAATATTGTGATAGAATTTTTGTTTGTTCATGCAGGAGAAATTTATTTGGGAACGTTTTTATGTGTATTTGTTTTTTTTTTTGTCAAACAACCTACGAGCGGGATGTCCCTGTCACTCTCAAGAGGGAAGCATAGGCATTCAAATAGTCCATTGACGTAGCATAATAGTTTACCAAACAAAAAAAAAAAAGAAAATTATTTCGAACTCATTATCAGTTTGGATTTTTTAGAATATTTTTTTTTTTAAGAACAACGACGCGGTAAATTGTCCGATGTGTCATGCCACCAAATATATTGTTCTACGAAATGGCTTTTGATTTTTTTTTTAATTATTTTGCATTTGTAAATACAAATCGTTGCCAAGATGTATAAAAAGGCGAAAACCAAAAAAATAAAATAAAATAAGCTTATATGAGCGGCAGCGACAACGACAACGACGACGAAACGCCAGAAAGGTAGGTACATTGCGCAGTATCTCTCACTTTTTCAATCTGATTGGAGGAGAAATTTTTTAGAGATTTATTTTTCTTCTTCTTAAAAATGTGGTTACACTTGATTTTTTTTTGTTTAATAAGAAAAGTAAATATGTACAAATATTTCATTTAAAAATTTTATACTTTTACACACCACACAAACAGTTGAAGGTGAAAAAAAAAATATTTTTTTTGTCCCAGATATTGTGAAAATTATTTTTTTTTATTACTGCGCAGCAGTTTTATTGGAAAGTGTTTTATTTTTTAGCATTGACATATTTAAGATACAGTTGCATCTAAAAGTATAATGTATGAATAGGTAGATGTTTTCTATTTCAATCTTAAATTAAAATATAGAAATTAAAATGTTAGATAGAGGAGACAGGGGCTCAAAGTAACACTTTTTATATTTAGTTTATATAAGGTTGATTAAATAGGGCAGTCAAACCCTTTAAATTGAAAAAAAAAACAACAAAATTCCAATTTCAAATTTCATAACAAAATTCCAATAAAATAACGGCCGTAATATTCACGCCGTTTAACATCGGTTTAAATTCAGTAGTCGGTTTAAAAATTTTAAACCGACTAATCGGTAATATTCACTCACTTAAATCGACGTTAACCAAAATCTTAAACCGAATAATCGGTTTAACTACGATAAACCAACTCCAACTTAAACGAGGCATTTTCGTGTCGTTTAGATACGGTTTAAATGGTTTTAGCTTTTTTTTTTTTCTTTGGTTTGTTAAAGTGAATTCAACTTTTAAAAAAAAAATAAATAAAAATGTGCATTGTTTTAAGTTAGTACTCTGGCTTTGTTTGAGTTTGTTAAGTTCAAATGCATTCGGGGAATATTCAAACTTTTGTTCATCAGACTTCATGCAGTAATTGTCATGTGTTCCAACTTCTGCATCATCAATTCAATAATTCAATGTTAAATTAAATTCAATCTGAATACACCACAATCAAATCAATACACATTGATAATAAGCGCGCTGATTTTCCAACAATCCCTTTTTTTTTCGGTTTTAAATTACCTTATTTTCCATTGAAGCAAATCCAAAATGTACATCCCGCAGAGAGTGTTGGCTTTGTATGGTTTTTTATGGCTCAATTTCACACCCAGTCATCCGTTTGGACGAATCAACTCCTCTATGTATGTATGTTTATACGATGAATGATAAATCGATTACGTGCACAACACATTCCTTTGCCTCTCTTTCATGTCAGGTAATGAAATTCATTGAAAAACGCTTAATTCGAGCGATGAAATTAATCGACTCTCATTCTATAAAATTCAGTTTCACAATTGACTGGGTTTCATTTCGTTTTTGAACATATCTATACTCCACCATACATAGATAGACAGTGGAGGAAAATATATTAATGGTTTCGATTGAACGTGAATGGGACATTTCGGACACACCTCCGTGAGTTTAAATATCACTGGCGTGCTAATCGAAATAAATTTTGAAATTGCATCTCTTTCTGCAACAATTAAAATTAATTATGCTCGTTCAACCGCAATAAAAGTTGTTGTCATCGTTACTCCTTTTTTACAAAAAAAAAAAAAAAAAAAAAATTTCAATCGAAATGTACACCTGGATTCAGTCGCAATTTTATGGGAGAAATAAAATGTTAAGGCTATCTGAAGCATGAGAATGTAAATAAAATAATACAAAGTCTGGATTCGCATATCATTTTAACGATTCAATTTAACGAGCTCAACCAAGGACCACCCACCAACAACTTTATAAAAAGGATAACCCCATGACCTTATCGAGGAGGAGATACTGTCAAATAACGAAGTCTGCTTTGTTGCATGAGTCTACATTAAAATTGAGAGGTGTAGTATGTAATCTATCATTTAGTTAACCTTGAACAAAAAAAAAAAAACCTGTCCTCTTTATGAACCAGGCTTTTTTTGGGAAAGTGTGGGGTTAATCTCTCATATCATTTTGAAATTCTCATAGTTTTTTTTCCTTTTGAATAAATATTTGTCATTTAATATTTTTTTTGTTTTTTCGTTTTGGGATTCAATGAAAATTGCAGCAGTTATCTGTTTTCATTATCACTCTCAGACTTTGAACCCAAACATTCAAATAAATGTTCAGTCTTCAAATGTTTATTTCTGTATTTTTGTTCTTGAATTTCTTGTCTTAAGACAAACCCTAGCTCATGTCACACACGTGTAAATCGTATACCTCAGTAGGTATATGCGTTAAGCCTTATAGTTTAAGGTCAAAAAACTATTAAAAATGACAGTAGCAGTAAAAGTTATTCTATTGACACTTTAATAAATGTACCAAATTAAATTTGTTCACATTTAATTATAAAGGGTGTTTTTTTAGACGTGTGGTTCTTAAGAAGAAATAAAACACATATTATTTAATGTTATGGCCAGTAATTTAGCTTCATTATAAAGATAAGGGTTTGCCATTATGTTTTAAAAATAATTTTGGGTAAATTAACGCCCGCGGGTGGCTCGAACAAATTTCAGCCGAGAAGCCCAATTTTCGACCACTTTTTGCAACAATTGGGGCCGAACGTCACAAATAACGTGCCGAATATTCTCTCATAGACAAGTGACTTCATATAAACCCACAAAAAATAGTCCAGCGGTGCTAACGCCACAGTTCCACGACGGCGCTCTTCAGAATTTTTCTTTATAGATTGATTGTTTTTTTGGCTGTATGGCATGTAGCGCCTTCTTGTTGTAACCAAAGGTCGTCCATATCAACATCCTCCAATTCAGGCACGAAAAAGTCATTAATCATGGCTCTATAGCGTTCCCTATTGACTGTAACATTATGGCCGGCTTCATTTTTGAAGAAATATGGACCAATTATTCCCTCTTCTCATAGAGCACACCAAACAGTGACTTTTGCTGCATAGTACAAAATTGACCTTTCTACAGCTTCAAATTTTTTTTATATTTTACAACTTGATCACTTTTTGCAATATTTGCTCAAAATGTTTTCCAATGTTTTTCCGAAGACATGATTTTAGTTTTGCCTTTTGGTTTTTTTTAATGTTACTATCAATTTTGGTCAATTGGATAGAATGTTTCCATTGTGAATAGGTTTTCTTAATAGAGTTTTTGTGAAATCTTTAACAATTTTCTTGAGTCTCAAATGTGGCTTAGTTTTAAGAAAATGTCTCATCTATCTTTACAATCAAACTTGGTCAGGTATTGGTGTCGTGAAAAATTAATAAAACAATTTTTTTTTTGTTATGTTTTTTTAGTATTTTGTATGTGCAATATTATTCAAATTGAAATAACTTTCCAATTCCAGATAAATTAGCTTTTTCATAACAGTTGTATTGCAGGAACCGATATTTTTAGTGTTTAAATAAATTTTAATTTATGAATACAAATATTTAAAAATATACAGCCGAATTTATAAACGCATCATAGCGAGTGCATAGAACTATTCACTCCTTATAATTCCACTAAACGCAAAAATGTTATTCATAAAACTTATGCAACGTTGAATAGAGGCATTAGAAGCTAAACGCGTTTGATGGATGAATAGTGCCTACATAAGGATTTTTAAGTATCGAAATGTCACTTTGACTCACACACAGACGAGAATAAAATACAATGTTATAAGGGTGGCGCTTATTTTGGGAATGCTTAAATATCCTTTGTGTCCCCTCCTGAAAGTGATCAAGCTTTATTATGAAGCTACTTTGTACAAACCAAAATGTTGTTAAATTTTTTTGAAATCGGCTAAGAGCGACGTATCCCACCGAGAAGTTAAAACTTTTCATTAAAAATGCAAGCAGTTTTCCGACTTTTACTTAAAATGTCGGTGAAAGTATAAAATTTGATGGAAATTCTTTATTTATAATATACATGTGCTTAGATGTATGCCGAAATTAAAGTTTATTGACTATTTTCAGTGGGACACACAGAATAAATAAAAAAAAACACTACCAAAATAAGTGCCACCCTAATAGATGTTGCTTTATTCTTCTCAATTTGATCGCACTGTCAGTGAATGAAACAATTATTTCAATAAAAAACATGAATTTTTTGTTCTAAAATTTTAAACTATATTTTCTAACACGGCACAAAAGAAGCAGTAATAAGAATAGGTACATTATGCAATATTAAATGAAATTTAAACTAATCCAATCGGTGCAGCAGAATTCGTTTATTGACATTTCACTTTCAGAGCTTAGTTTTGTTAATCAATAGTGGCAGTAAAACGTAATAGATTTTCCCTTCTTGGTACTTTATTTGACACAAGCGCATTATAACTATAATGTGTAGGGAAATATTTTATGAATTAGGATTTATGCAACGTTGAATAGTGGCTTCATAAATGCTTTTGAACTACATAACTATTCAGCCGTTTAGAGGTGTTTAGCGAATTATAATAAATTAGGCTGATATTGTATAGGGATTTTCTTAACCCTCTACCGCATACCAATCCAAGGCTTACCATATTCAACAAGACTTTTTCCCTTTATATTACACAAGTGGGTCAATAATGCAATCTACAATGGAAATATGTCTGTTTTTTTTTATAATAAAACGGTTTTTCTTATCAGAAAGAGAATCGCGATTCCCAAATAAACTTATTGTTTCTAAAGGAAGTTTCAAGTAAAGCTCATTTAATAAAAGTGCGTTTTTTATACAAGTTTTTTTTTTTTTTTAAATAAACAGGACCCATGTTCTGTAACGCGTTAAAATCAGTCAAGAAACGATGTAAATTGAAACAAAGCATATGGGTTTTGTTCCATTTTCCATCGTTTCTCGACTGATTTTATCGATGCGAGAGTTACAGAACATGGGTCCAGGTGAGTTTCTTTTTTACGTTTGTAAACTTTATTTCATGTTTTTATAATAACTATTGACTTTTCATTGGACTTTTTCAAAAACCCCATATATGGGTTTTCATGCATTTCCGAATAAGTATTTTGGGAATTTTTTTTTTGAATGAATTCAAAGGCTTTCTATCGAAATGATAAGCATGTTGATTCTATAACCGGTGATGAGTATCGGAGTGATGGTAATCTGGCACAAAATATGCCAATTTTGTGACATTTACAAAGTGTAAAAAATGTAACGTGTTTTTGTGTTACAATGATAAAAGGAACTGCTTTAAAACGTTCCACGAATAAGAAAAATCCAATAATTTAATGCATGTTTAACCATATAATGTTCTGTAAATTTTTAACTGGAAATCGCCTTATTGCATACAAACCCATATATGGGCTATAAAGGGTCCGCCATCTAAGGTTTTTTTTTTTTAAACTAGTACTTATTTCGTGAATGGTAACACTAAGCTCATGTCTGATTTCACAGATAATTAGTTTTATCCTTTCGCTGAACGAATATGGTTGTGTATACGCTTCGCTAAGTGGGCCTGCGATCGACTTAGAGAAGATGCCGATTTTGCCAAAAAAATCATCTTTTCAGATGAAGCTCATTTTGAGCTTGGCAAGTAGAAAACAAGCAAAATTGTAGCATTTGGGGCACAGAAAACCCGCACGCATACATTGAAAAGCCGATACACCCAAAACGAGTCACTGTTTGGTGCGGATTTTGGTCCAGAGGTATAATTGGGCCATTTTTCGAAGATGAGCAAGGAGTGGCCGTTACAGTCAATGGCGATCGTTATCGGGCCATGTTGAACGTATTTTGGTTCACAAAAATTGAAGAGGAGGATATTGGCAACATTTGGTTTCAACAGGACGGCGCTACGTGCCACACAGCCGAAGCTACACTCGATGTTTTGCGCCATTTTCAAAAAAAAAAAGTTATTTGCCGGACCCTTTATATCTAAAACAATATAAATGTTAAAAAAAAACTGTATGTACCAATGTTTATTTCATTTCGTTTATAATATTCATGCAGTAGAGGTTAAAAAATGTTAATTTTTAGCAGTGATTTTTTTTCTAAAAAATAAAAAAAATAGATTTTTTTTTTAAATTTGTATATTTAATATTATTTCGACATAAAAGGACTTCGTATGTAAAAACGTTGATTGAAATCAGTTAAGCCCTTAATGCGAAAGTGTAAAAATTTGGTATTCTTTTTAAAAAAATTCAGGCCATACCTACAATTATAATTTATCTTTTTTGGAATCATAAAAAATCTTAAGTCCAATATTTTAAGAATATCGCTTCAGTGGGTTAAGCTGTAGGAGGTCGACTTATTCACATTCAGAGACAAAATTTCTGGAACTACTTTTGTCGTGTTCTATAACATACCTGTACATGTGTCAGGTTCAATTAAAATTCCAAGATATATATGCCTATACAAGATTTAGGAACAGTTTTTCTCAGGAGAGGCTTAGAGGGCCTTACAAGAAGTATATTTTGATTTTTCAAAAAACATAATGGTTTCTTCTAATAAAATTGGAGTGAAATTACACTTTACAAGACTTACCAATCAACAAATTAATAAAATACACATAACCCAGATATCGAAGTTTGACAGGAGACCTCCACCCGACAATGACTATCAGTACCTACTAACCCACTTACGCAGTTCAATTGTGTTCATAAAACAACATGCAGTTGTGACCTTTTTCCTTTCTTATATAATTATGTAGGTTGTAGGTGCTATATGAATATAATGGTAAGTCAAAGCATTCGTAAAATATAACCAAAATTGAAGTTGTAATTTCATGAAAATTATCATTACATGAAAGACGAAGAATTTTTTCTCAGAATATCTATTAAAGTAGATACAAAATTTACTTCGTTGGTAAGTACCTAAGGTGTTCCATAATTTTTAATTTAAATCTTTTGCATATCTAAAAAATATATTAACTAGTTACTAGATGAATACTAGGATATCTCGTAAACCAAAATCTCAAATAACGAAATCTCGCACTTTTTTAAAAATCTAAAAAAAAAAAAAAAACAAATCTAGTAAAAATAATAATCCCGCTTTTCATAATATCGCAATTAAAAAACCCACTTTTTAATACACATTTCAGGCTCAAACCCAAAAATCTCGAAAATATCAGCCAAAATCTCACAAACCATTGCTTAAGAAAACTGTTGACATATTAAAGGCCTGTTGACTGAAAATTGAATATACCCAAAGTGGACTTGCGTGAGTCAAATGAGCATCCAAAAAGGGAGTTAAAATCCTTGAAACCCACGAAGCAGGCTATTAATGGTACTGTTGTCTAAGAAAATTGTTCAAATAGGTGTCAGTCTGATTTTTAAAAGTGCAATAACGTTCAGAATTTTTCTTTGGTTTTTATTATATTTTCACCGCGATTCTTATTTCTTTTTCAAATGCGAGATTTAAGTTATTTTGAGATTGTAAAAAGCGAAATTTTGTAATTGCGAGATATTGCACGGCTAAGCTTCGAATGCAATATTTTAATTTGCGAGATTTCGTAGCCATTTCATTAACCAGTCATATTTTTCTCAAGCAAAAATTAATTTTTCCCTAAAACGACTTAAGACCGCGACTGCTTTCACGAACGTTTTTTGACAACAGTAATCTCTTAGTTAAGAAATTTTTAAATGAGTGATAACAACTGCTGTTGACACAAAATTTCGTGTAAGTCGGTATTTACTATACATGTTTAGAAAAATGGGTTTGCAGCAATCACAGCAACATGAGGAGGATTTATCACCAATACTTCTCAGTTTTGCTGTCAAAATACAATACTAGCCAGAAATGGGCCTCATCTCTGAACAAAATTTTAGTCAAAAACTCATAAAATCATAAAAATCATAAAATTTTAACTTTACGTGGACCATGTTAGCGGCAATTAACGTCAACATTTAAAAAAAATAGGCCCAAAATTAAAAAAAAAAACTGATGTTAAGGTAGCAGGACAATGCTACTCAACAATGTTTTAACTTTAAAGCTTTTTACTAAAACTTTCTTATTTAAGACATTTTTTACCTAGTATCTAAACACGCCTAAAATAATGACAGTTCATACTTAAAGTATTGTCGTTTTCGAGTGGACGTTCGGAGCTACTCCTTTTTCACTCTTTTTACTCCAAATTTTCCATCTTCAATAGGAATAGAACAGTTCCGAAATCCAAACGAAAACGACATAAGCAAACATATCTTTTTGACATTTATAAGTGTCAAAGTGACTTATTGATTTATTATGATACTCAAGAGATTAGACAGGCATTTGATGATTTTATTTTTTAGATAATACCGAACTATTTTGTTCAAAATTTGGAAAATTGCCTTTTTAATGTACCATTAAACTAAAAATGCTGAAATTGTCTTAAATTTTGCGTCAAAATCTTAAAAAAAAAAAAAAAACTAAAAGTTCATTGTTTTAATTTTTGTTAACTATTTTTTTAATTTTTTTTAAATTGCTGTCAAAACTAAATAACGTAAATTTATAAGAAAATTTCCAATGTTCTCTTTGCATACTTTTTTCAAATCTTGAGTAGTTTATTATTAATTTCATTACAATTATAAGGAATCATTTCTATAGAACCCTGTCGTACACTTAATTTACTTTATTTGAGCCGGATATTTTGGTGTTGTTGCTTGCCAGTGACGATTGATATTCCATACTCTAACCTAAATGGTCAATTGACATACAACGTTAAACGATGAATTTTCGGTAATAAAATTAAAAACATTTTGTTTTGATAGCGTGTGTCACACCACCATCACAAGCACTACCACCACCACCACCACAGCGAATGGAGTGGCGCGCGGTGGCCGGACACAAAATAAAATAAATTTATAGCACTTATCATGATTTTTTAGTCCCCATTGTAAGTACAAGCCGTATAGCTAGGATATTTGGTGCAGTGGATATTTCAGAAATGCATACAAAAATATATTACGTACTCCTGCTTAAACGAGAATCCTTGAAATCAAAGGGCTTAATTGTAAATTTTGAGCGCTGTCAAAAAAAAAAAAAAAAAGAATGACATTCGAAAAAAGGATAACACTGGGGAAAATGGTAAATTTATTGCATCACACACAAAACACATAGAATGTTGGAGGTGTGGGGTTTTTTGAAGGAGTATTAAAATATTACATGAAAGTTCAACTTTTGATAGTTTTTTTTTGGGAATTTTTTGAGTGAGATTAACTGCAAAGAGACTCATTTGAAATTTAACATTATCTGAAGCAACTTGTTCAAATCCATAAACCTTCATGAAATCGCTCTTAAATTTGAATTTGTTCGAAGAAGATGAAAATATCACAGCTAATATAGACTAATATGAAGGTGAAATTCCATCAATTTGTTTTTTAAGAGGTCGAATGAGAAACTTTCAGAAAAATCATCATCATCACAATCATCTAGATATTTTATTTAATTTCTGTTTTGCAGCTTTTGCTTTAACAACTCCGCTTTAGTTCACTAGCTTCTCATATTTATATAAAACAAATCAATTTTCAAACCGATTACAAACCAGAACTTAACTTCTAACGAAATATAATTCAATACAATAATTGAGAAGTTAACATTTTCCTACCAAATTTAAATGCTGGCCAATAGCCAAAACAACGTCGTCGCATTCCCATTCAAACTAACATAGAAATAAAATAATAATACAAAGACAAAACAACATTTTTCTAGCCCGTCTATAATTTCATTTTTGTTTGTTTCTGTCTGACTACACATACATATATCTATACTAACTGTATTCCAACAAAAATTTTCTCTCGGAAACAAATATCAGAGTTGGTTTTAATGGCATAAAATAAACAACCACTTCACACCGGAAGTGATGGTGCCTGCTACTGTTTGCCTAGGTAGCAGCCGCCATCATCAATAAAAAATGTCCTTACAGTGAAATTAGGTTGTCTGTTGTTTTCAGAACACAACTTGTCTAATAAATGCTTTTGAGTTTTTTTTTTGTTTAAGGAACTAGTGGGCATATTTTAGTTAATTTTTTTAATGGCATTCTCGAAATTTATACTTTATCTTCGATATTCTTTTATCCAAAAGCAAAATAACCGAAACAAAACAAATAAAAAAAATGTTTAAGTCAAAACAAATTATTAATTCGCATTGTGTTCATAATTAATTTTAGTCTTTAATAGTTGTTGATAATGACGTTTAAATATTTCAATATAATCAGGAAAGCGTAGGAAGGAGCACCATCAAGCATCAATGTAGTCATATACATTTATAACAATAAAACATTTGTTTATTTGTTGTTTTCTTGTATTTTTTTTTTGGAAAATAATATTTTAAAACTTTTTGTTAATAGCCGGCATTTGGAAATGACGTCGTAGTTAAAAAAAAAAGCAGGGGGCGTTGAAAAGATTTGTTTTATAAACTTTTTCTTCATCGAAATTCATGCCCCCTATCTCGAGGCCAAAATTCTTTAATTCATTCGAATTTAAGTGCTAATGAATTGGATATACTTACACATTTAAAAAAATAATTAAGTCAATAATTAAGCTTCAAACAAAAGAAAATAATATAAGGTTTTTGCTTTGACGATAATTTTGTTTATAGAAATATTTGTTTTTTTTTTGTTAATAAGAATATCAAACTGGCTAGACGGTTTTCTACCCTCACAAATTATGATAAAACTATTAGTAGAATGATTAATGTTAACGGAGGAATAGTTATTTTTAAGCATCTTATACATTTTTTAAAGTGTTTATTTAATTAGAATTTGTTAAGAAAGACTCTGGTTCAAATTTTAGAACTTTAATAAAAAATATCGTTTGTTAAAAACCCTCACTGACTAGATACCAAATGTAGGTATAGTTAGAATTTTCTCAAAATACTCTGAGTAAACAAAACTATCGGGCCTTAGAATCTTCGAAAAACACTTTATCAAATTAAATTGTCACATCAAAAGTTTTTGGCAGAATTCAATTAGAAACCCAATTCAATATGCCACAAACCTGCCATCACAATTCAAAAATAAAAAAAAAAACTTTCACAAATTCACTTTATCTTTCACTTATCTTTTAAAGTGCAATTTATTATTTGTATTTCAAGGTGCATACATAAATTCAATTTGCTTTTCAAAAAAATATATGAAATACATTTAACCTGACATTCCTATACACCTAACTCGTGGATTTTTAAATAAACTTTTCAAGCGAACTCAATAGTTTTAAATAAGATTAATATTTATTTCAATAAAACTTCTCATAGATATTTAATCATGCAACAAATTTATACACAAAAAAAACGAGAGATATCTAATTATATAAAGGTTTCAGTTGTTCACTCGGGCGTATACGTAATTTACAATTTTTTTTTTTGTATAAATATTTAACTACACAAGGTTTTCTCTTTCGCTCATAGCATACGATGCATTTTTTTTTTGGGAAATCCTTTTTTAGTGTTGACTTAATCTACTTTACAGAAGCATCCTCAGCTTCAGCCATCATTATCATCACTTTAATATAGACAAAGACATATGAACGAAAAACGAAGAAGAAGAATCCAAAGAGGACCTTTAAAAATGCAATAAGAAATGAAAAGGAACAAGAAGCTATTTTTAGAGCTATACAGAGACAACGGCAAGAGATCTCCTGAGATCCTATAAATGTGTAAAAGCATATTCCATATTCCTTGTGTATTTCAGAGGAATGTTTCTCAAAAATGAACATTGTTTTCGACTAAAGAACTCTTTTTTTGTTTAAAAAGAAAAATACTTTTTTAAGAGAAAATACAAATTTTTAGTCTCTTAAAGGGCGCATGTCTCTCTCTCTCCTTTCTTGCAAAACAGCTGTTATATAACAATAGCTTGGTAGTGCAAATCATTAGTGTATGTCCCAACTGTGGCTTTATGTGTATCCTTCAGTGATATTTTGCTTTATTTTTTTTTTATTTCGTCTCAAATACGTCAGCCTTTCTACCGCTGGCCTTCTGCTGACGATGTTGGAGTGAGATTCACGTCCATGAACGCATTGTCCCACAAAATGATAGTTCATTAGGTTTTTTTTTTGTGATATTTAATATTTAATTTCAAAAAACCTACATACAGGATATTCTAAACAATCACAATAATTATTTATGGATTTTATTACTACCAGACATGCATATTGTGTAATTAAAGGGGTGGGGTATGCAATGCATTTCACAAGTTGTTGTACATGCAAGTGCAATCTTGACGATAATATGTACACACGAATCTCTGAGCGCCGAACACGTTAACGCTTTTATCTAGCTGAAATGCAAGTAAACATTAGCTTGGGAATTGCCAAAGTCGATTTACCTCCATATATTTATCCCTGGGGATAAATTTATTCTCGTGAATCAAATGAACATCAAAATTCATTAAAAAGAGCTTTTTATCTAGCGTAATGGGAATGGTTTAAGTGTTACCATGGTTGTTAATTATTATAATTTTTTTTATATCAGAAGAACGAAATAAAGATATACACGAAATAGAGTAAAGTTATTATTGATTACAAAATTTTCTCATAAGAAAAGTGTGCAATTTTATATGGTAGTAGGCGGATTTTCAAAAAAAAAAACACATGTTGAACTTAAAGTTAAAGTGAACTTGAATACAAATTTTTCGATTCCTAAGGACTTTGAAGTGGGCGTGGAAGTGGATGGAAAAAATTAAGCATATCACATTTCTGAAGTTTATGATAACTTTTAAACAATTTGTTTATTTCGTAAGAAGCTTTAGTAGGTAAGTAGAAATCTCAAATAAAAGGAAAGCGGGGGTGACAATGGAAAGATTTCCTCACTTTTAAAAAATTCCATTCACTTGTTATAACCAATTCTGAAAATTTAATACAAATCGGTTCAGTGGTTTCCAAGACTATAGATCTACCGAAAGGCATTTCCCTTTAATATGCATGCATAAATGGGTGTGGCAATGGGCAGGAAAAATGATGCATATTATTTCTTGGGTTCTAGAGAGCTCATTTACAAAATTTTATGTTTCTAGTGAGGTTGTAAAGTAAACCCAAATTTAAGAAAAGTATGGGCAGAGGGCGGATTTCAAAAATAAAAACAAATTGCTTAAGGTGCAAGAGAGCTTAATTATAAAATGTCAGCTCTTTCTATGTCTGTTAAATAAGAATAAAACTGAAATTTGTGTAGTAAAAATGGACGTGGCAGTGGGCGGATTTACTAAAACCACTTTTAGTAGACCATTCAAAAAAAAAGAATTAGCCAAATCGGTTCAGCCATACTCAAGATATGTGCTAACCAACGAACAGCATTTTATTTTTTATTATACAGGGTGTTTTTCTTAAGATGCGACGAAAGGCTAGGGCTTCTAGGTTGTTTCCAGACAAGAAAAAAATGTTATGAGAGTGGTGGTCTAGACTCAAATTGAGAGAACAAGACCCCCCTCCTATACGATTTATTAGTTCTTATTGCATGCCAACCTACACGCTCAAGCCTTTTGTCGCATCGTCTGGTTAACACCCTGTTTGTATAAAATACATACCCAATTTTGCCTCTATACTATTATTAGCACCTCAATTTTACAACTGCCTCTGGGTGTGAACTCTATTATTGGACTTCGTGTATCAGATATGGAATGCGAAACTTACTCAATCCATATACAACTCTGCTTCACTCATCTAGCTGCACAAGTTAACCTAACCGAACCTTAATAACACTACTATACTCTTTTAGGAAAAGCCATTTGACCTACTGCGTTAATGTATCTGCTCTTTAATAAAATTCATCCTTTTTCAAAGGTTTAAAATATATTACAGGCAAAATAGAGCAAATTTTTCATATCAAGAAAAAGTACGTATGTATACGTCAGAGTGTACATTTCTTTCTTCACAAATATAATAGAAAATAGAGTCACTAATTGATCTAAAAAAAAAATAGTATCACTAATTGAGTCACTAATTGATCTAAAAAGAAAATAGTACGTATACGCCATAGTGTACACAATATATAATTATATAAATCAATGCTACGGCAATACTGTTTTATCAAAGCTTTTAACTCCTTCTCTTCAATGAAATAAAAACACAAGCTTTCACCAGGATTCATTTTCGCCCCACCACCCTCCATATCACACACATCCACCCACATAAAATAGTAGAGTACACATTTGCTCGGTCGAATTTGCTTAAAGTATGTACTTTGTTTTCCTGCTGAATCTCTTCGATAAAATTGTTAGGCGCATTCACCGAGTGAATAAAATACTAAATAAAAAAAAACCTGTTTGACAAAATAAAAAAAAAAGGTATAAAAATCCTTGTATTCATCGTCACAGAGAAAATCCAATTCAGTCTTTTTCCAACTCGGTCCGCTTACGGTCTTGAGCAGCAGCTGCCTAGAAATTATATATTATTATTCTCTTTGATTGAATTTGTTGTTATTTTTCTGCTTCTTACAAACTCTGTTTAGTTTTTTTTTTTCTTTTTTAATTTTTCGCGTTTTCTTTTTGGTATTGCGGGTGTTTGAAAAATCAAAAAATATTCTTGTGACAATATAATGTCTGCAATAAAAAAGTCCTTTGGATTTGGAAAACTTCCTCCTTAAAAACGGTAGTAGCAAATATAAATAATAAAACAAAATCGGTTCAATTTTATCGGTCTGCTCTCTATCTCTTTTTTACAACCCCTAGAGCTCTGATAACCCACTCGGTTAACGATGTGTGTCGTCTGGTAGCACCACCGTACAAACAACTAACCAACCAGTCGGCCAACCTACCTACCGACCGACCGACCGACCGAACGACCTACCGTATTCTTGATCCTTGCTGCAGCTATACAAAACGGGAAATGTGTGATATAACGTGTGTATGGGGTTTTCCTTCTGTTCTACTAGCTACAGAGGCTTTTGTGTATGCAAAATAAAGGAGGACAATTTTTTTTTGTTTTATTATAAAAATATCTAAAATAAAACGAAAAAAAAGTAAATAAATAAATATAAATAAAAGTGCAATAAGAAAAAGAGCACTTCTTCAAGGAAGTGCGAGATTCCTGTGAGTGCGATTGTGTGTGTTTGCGTTTTTTTAAGAAAAAAAAAATCCTTGAAGACTTTGTTCTTCGTCGTCGTTGTTGTGATACAAACAAAGAGAAAGGACATATTTTTTGGAAAAGGATACTCTGAAGGAGCGGGAAAAATTTATAGACCAGCCCATGGTAAGTTAGACGTCGTCGTCGCAGCAAACGAATTACTTAATTAGTCCTTAATCATTAAAATTTCATGTTGGCAGGCATATTCTTACAGAGATGGTATTTTACTTTCGGTAATGAAAACACAATGTGTCGCATGTAATATGGCGTAGCGCAAAAACGTCATTTTAAATTACGGTTATAATAGTTTCACCAACAAAAAAAAAAATCTGCCATCTTGCTTTATTTTTTTAAATTTAAATTAACTTCTCGTGTGAGGGCCTGTACGTTTATTACAGAAATAAAAGCATAAAAAAAGTTCCAGGTCAACACAATTTTTGTACACACCTTCAATTTGGAGTGTCAAATTGCGTTACATTTTACCTATATTATAAAAGTCCTGCCACCCCCAAAACGCAAACCTTTTAGCTGAAAGAACTTGTATGTATGATTTTTTTGTTAAATCTGCACTTTTTTCGCGTGACTATGTTAATTATATTATTTTTTTTTTTTTAAGGAGGGTGATTTTGGAAACAGTCGATAGACCCTACTTTTATACCTGAAAATGCGTAGGTTTTTATTTTTCTTATTTGCTTAGGATTGACGTCTATTTACTTTCACTGGGTGCAATTTATTTTCAAAGTTCAATGTACTATATGCCAGCACATTTGGGGATTGGCTATAAAACGGTATAATTTGGGCTCAGTTGGGTAGGTTTTTGTTGATTGTGTTAAATCACATTTAACCTCAACTAAACCAATGAGACTACATATAAAGAAAAAATGAAGTTTGTAATTGTAGACAGGCACGTGTTGTGATTGGAGTGAGGGAAATGCTTTGTGATACTTAAAAAAAGAAAACCATGAATCATTTTTACTTGTGTTATTGAGAATGATTTTTCAAAACTACGCAAATACGTCATACATTAGTGGAAATTTAACTAAAGATACAAATTAAATATTTAATTACACTGACCGGGAAAGTGAAAAAAATTAGTCTAATCATAATTTGGTTTGTCTGACTGAAGGGGACTTGATCAAATTTGGTTTCTTGAATAGAGAATTTGTGAAAAGACTTATTGTCTTGTATCTTACACCCAAAAATCAAAAAAAAAAAATACTTAGTATCTTGTATGTTGTTTTATAGGATTATCCCTTTTTTTTTTGTCTCAAAAGTTCTACGTCGTGAACTTTTCTCAAATCCTTTTAATCGTCTAGAATCTAAACTATATACCTACAGTAACAAAGATTGAATTTATTAAATTGTAAATTATACATTTATATGTAATTAATACTAAAAATAATAGTTATATATTTATTAATATGAGAAAATGGAAAAGAAGCATGAAGTTTGTTCTTTAAATTGCTAAAACAACACCTATAAAAGTTTTAATCTCAAAATAAAGATCTTCGTCTAAATTTTTGAAAAAAAATCATTAATAAAACAAAAATTCCAAAAAACTATGTAGCGCTTTTCTTAAAAAATAGTTTTGTGTATAAAGTTTCTTCAACATTTAATGACAAAATTGTAGGACTATTTAATAATATACAAACACCTTTAATACGAATTTTAAACAAATTCAATAACCCGTTTTTCAAATATTGATTTTTTCAAACATGCAATATTATTTTAAATTGAAGGAACAATGACAGGTACCGTTAATTAGAGTTTTTGTAACAATTTTGTTTACTAAAATGCAAACCATCCTACAATAGTGCACACACAATTGATAGAGCCACGTCGGAGATTTATTATTTTTTTTTTATAACGGTTTTATGGTATCTACCGTTATTTTTAGAGCTTAAAACTACTTCAATTAACTCTCTAGGAAATAACTAAACATTTTTTCTATCGTTGATTTTATAATACTAGTTCTAATATAAGAATTATTATCATCGGCTCAATAAATAATTAGGGTCTAGTTCAGTTCTTCCTTCAACAAGTCACTCTACACATAATGGCTTCAAACCAAATGGACTTTCAATTCAAAAAATTAACAAAATAGCTGAATTTTATTTAAATTTAAAGCGGCGTTTGATTTTTTGAGGTGAAAACTATTAAATATACATATTTTCGAAATAATGTCAAGGCAAAAATTGTAGTTCATGAATTTCATAAAAAAAATATGCACGACTTGATCGCACGAACTTGCTCTTGTGGTTAAGAAATGTGTGTAAGCACACATTGAAGACGCATGATGCATATATTTACCGACAAAATATAAAAAGACAGTCAAAAGTACTATAAAAATTATTTTTTTTTTTGATTTTTTTTTTGTTTATAAAAAAAGTATTTTTAAAAATTTTTAAATGCATTATTGTTTATAATATTAAGAAGCTTCAGATTGCAAAATTATAACAAAATCAGTTTAACCGTGGCAAAGATATACGCAAATAAACAAAAAAATAAGACCATTTTCTCAAAAAACGTGCAATATCTAATTCCGTAATGTGAATTTTTTGAGAAAAAAACCTGAAATGCATTTTTATTACAATTGACTAACCAAGTCAATTACAGGTACGAAGTTTAATCAAAATCGTTATAGCCGTTTTCGAGAAAATTTGAAGAAACCAACATATTTGTATCGCAGCTATCCGTTCTAGATGGGCTAAAACAAAAATTCGAATTTTCCCTCTAGGGAATCACATAAAAATGCTCTCTACCAAATTTCATGCAAATCAGACAAACCGTTTAGGCTCTACCTCAAATTATACAGTGGACGCACCGACGCACAGACGCACAGATGTACAGACGCACAGTCTGACGGACGGCATGACGAAACCCACTTTTTCGGAATTCTCGATTATCGTAGCAAGTAAAAAATAGTAATAATAGACTTTTAGAAAACTCTAAATTTAAAACAATCTTTGGTAATTATATTAGCTTTAGAGTGTTTTTGTGAAGTTTCGTCAAAATCTGGCCAGTAGTCTTCCAACACGGACCAGCAACGTATGCTCACTGGGTACCCGAAAAGATGCCTTATTTGTTTAGATGTTCGGGTTAATCTTAGAAATCACTAGTGCGATTTAATTTTTTTTGAAAAACTTTACTTAGAAAAAGGTTTTATAGCTAAATAGTTTTCAAAATGTAACTATTTAAAGTGTGTGCTTAATGTTTTTCATTGTTTCACTTAAATGCATAAACGAATCTAAGAAAAAGAAAATAGAAAAAACAAAAGTGGATTTCGAGTGAGACAACGTCTATTTATTTTTGTAATGAGCGTCAATGCTCGCTGTTCCGAAATCCCGCTATAACTAATAGGCTCAAAAGCTACGATTTAACCAATTTCCAAGTTTGGCATATTTCGGCTGTCTGCATTCAGCTTAATGTTCCAGCCAGCGCAATGCGGACTCGATCCAGTGCGTGGACAGTCACATTGTATGACAACAGATACAAAACACATTGTTTTTTTTGCACAGAAGAACGCAACCTAATCTTCCGCTATTTAATAATACCCGATGTTGGGTGTCTTCATCTGTGGCATAACTAAGGTATCCGCAGTGCATTTATTTAAACAGGCATAATTTCTATTAAGTAGGCTTGGCTTAATATTTAAAGTAGTAGGTACATGATAAACTTTTAATACCTACATTTCGAAAAACTGACATCCTCATTTTCAAAATATTTTATTCAAAGAAATATATTAATTGTGAAAAAATGTATGACAAGATCAAACCTAGAGTAATATAAATAAATCTAAGTAAATTCTCAGAGTAGATACTCAATATGAAAAGCTAAACAGGACAGATTCATATATACTAAGGGGAGAACCTGCTCCTAAAAGCGTAGAATTGAGCAGTTGCTCCATTTTATTCATACCATCACTCACTTGTTGACAACACATAAGGAGAATTTACTGTTATAAAGCAAATAGCCACTAGCGATAAAGTCGAAAACAAGCAAAGCATTTTGTTCTAGAATTGTAAAAGCCGTTTAAGAAAATAATAAGCTTTACCTTAAAGTTTCAGGAACCTTCTGAAGAATGCCCTAAAACGTATAAGGTGACAAGTTCAAAGTAAAGTAGCCTTTAACTCTTTAGACTGTTTCTTATACTTAAGCATGCTGGTGTGCCCCAGGGCTCTGTTTTGTCTCCGACCCTCTTCCTAATATTCATAAATGATCTGTACTCTGAAACTTCTAATCCATTAAACTGTTTTGCTGACGACGACAACAGTACTCTCAGCTTTTCATATTCGTTTCTAGATTCACATCCATGTTTTTCAGATGTGGAACTTCAACGGCAGTGTATGATAAGCTCATTAAATTCTGATCTCGACAGCATTGTAAAATGGAGAATCAGAAACCGTGTAGAATTTAATGCTTCTAAAACTCAATGCTGTCTCCTGTCGTTAAAGCGGAACCTACCCCCAATGCTGCTATCTATGAGTGGCACTTGTATAGAGGAAACCGAACAGCTTTCAGTACTCGGTATGTGTGTCACAGACCACCTTTTGTGGAACGACCACATATTTGACATCGCCAAAAACGCTGCTAAGTGTTTAGGTTTTCTCCGTCGGTGCAAGAAATTTTTCTCCCCCTCTGATCTGGCTGTGATCTACAAAGCCTTTATTCGTCCAAAACTTGAGTACAACTCCCATATTTGGGCAGGTACACCAAAAACCCACTTGAACCTATTGGATAGAATACAAAAGAGAGCTCTAAAAATGATAGATGAAAGAACTATAACGGAAACATTTACATCATTCTATAAAAAGTGTTCTAGTGAAATAGCCAGTTGCATTCTTCCCCTTAAACAATTCAACCGTAATACTCGCGCTTCTAGGAATGCTCATCAGTTTACCCTTGAGTCCAATTTCGGACGTACTGTTAAGTACAGAGATTCTTTTCTTAGCCGCACTACACGAATGTGCAATGCTCTACCCAGCCCTGTTTTCCCCTCCCATTGCGATCTTCAGACATTTAAAACCAATGTGCATCGGTATCTCCTTTCCAATCCCCTCCAATCTACCTAATCGCTCGTGATTTGTAAATCATTTTAAGGGTAGTCATAACCCCTTTAGTGCGCGCTAAATATTTATAAAAAAAAAAAGCATAGATTTACAGACCGTGGAAAATAGCCGTTTTCAATGATGTCTCCAATGTTATACCTGCAGCCAAAAAAAGGCACAGGTGTTATTAACCATAAACTTAAATATGTTTCTAATAACGAAATATTGTTTTTCAACAATCCCGCTTATTTTATTTGTTTATTTTAAATATCGGAATGCTTTATTTGTCAATCAAATTTGCTAATCGATACTTCATCTGGCCAATAAAATACCCAGAACTTTAATTGCTATCAAACCTAGACCTATTCAGATATTCTGAAGCGTAATTGCTATTTTTAATTAACGAATAAGTTTAAAGTTACTTAATTGGATCTTAAGTCAGACATTGTAAAACAAGGCCTCAATAAATAGATAGCAAAAATTATTAAAAAAAAAAAGGCTTTTGATTTTTTCGCAAGTCGAAATTCGAAAAAAAACAGGGGTTACTAAAACCCCGAAAAACTTAATTCAACTATTAGAAACACTTTAACATGTTAGGTAGAATGTAAGTAACTTAATATGCATTAAAAACAATCGATGAAAATATAAGCTCATATCTAAAACGGGTAGCTGCCATACAATAATGTTGTCCTGTTTTTTGTTGTTAAATAATCTCGAAAACTTTCTAACGATTTGAAGAAATATATTTTATAATGTCATTTATACATAAATAATCTTCGATGTTAATTCAATTTATTGTTTTGAACTACAAGAGTGACAGTGTATTTGTCCTTTTTAACCAGATTTTACCCTCATTTCATATTTCTGCTTAATAAGGAATTTATATCACACAAAGGATACGAACATTCATCGAACTTAGTTTACTTTGTTTAAAAGGGTCTTGGCCCCATTTTTTCCCATGACGATGCCATATTTTTGCATCTTGTGTCTGACCCAACTTTAAAGGTCACACAAAAAAGGACATTCTAGCCACTTAACATAAAATATGTCAGTATAATTATTATTATAGTTAACTATTACTGTGTGTACGATGAAATAAACTTAGAGTTATTTCTCAGAAAACAAACAAAACCCTAGATGACTTACAGCAGCCTTCATATTTGACTTTAGTCCTGCTGAGTCAATTATTCTTGTTTCCATGCAAAATTGTCAATTTGTTATTTTGTAGAAACTCAGGCTTGGGCTCGGCCTAAGGCCAAAGTACGGTTAGCCCTAGCAGATGATTCGCATAAATGTTTAAGTGGTGTTATAATTAGTTTTGTAGAAGAGTATACAGCTAGAGTGTTTAAGTTCTTTTAATCAGAATTAATGATGGATAAAGGTTAGGAGTGTGTATGGTTGGCTGTTATGGATGGTTGGGCGTTTAAAGTGCTCTTTAGGTCTTCAGGATGATGACGACGACAATGACGCTAACGCAGACGATGGCACATAGAATTAATGAATATTTTAAATGGAAATCTTGTGTTTAATCTTCAAAAAAGGATCTTTCTTTCTCATTCTCTCTCTCTCACATCCATTTTCTCTATGTTTTCAAGCATATTGTAAAATAATGAGGTAGCTTATTGTATTTTATGTAAGTTCAAGGAGAAATAGAAATGTTTTATAGTTAATAAAGCTTGTGATGGAATAGTTTCTAATCAGGTAGGACTTTTTTGTGCAGATAAATTCATATTTAACTTTTAAGATGAAGTAAGGATATTTTCTGAAGGATAAACATGATTACATCGAACGCTACCAAGAATCAAGCAACACCCACTGGGGGTTTGAATGATGTTAAAGTTTGCCGTTTTTTTTAATGACATAGTGCAATTACAAGGACGGTCTTTGTAAATATATAAAATTTATTTGTGAGAGTGACCCAGTTTTTGACACACCTTGGTCGGATGAAATATACACTAAATGCATTTTTGTTGGGTGTGTTTAAAATAGTGGCAATTATTTTCAAGTAGGCATGCACTTGTGGGCCAATACTGTGTTTGGAGTTTTTCGATTAAGTTGGTTCTGTTGCATAAAATCCAACATCATTATAATGATGCGAAATATATACAAAAACTTCTTTCTGAATTTACCATCATTGGCCAAAAGCTCAGAAAGAAAAAAAAATATGTGAGTGCCGGGACTCACGGTTAAATATGTGTAAACATCAACGTTTGTCAAAGTGCCTGATTTTTGTTACTGAACGTCATCAAAAGAAACATATTGAATAATTTACACTACATTACCTATCTGTAGGCAGTGCTTAAAAAGCTTAGTTTTGAAAGAACAGCAGCGAAATACCCAGTGAAAGAACCCCTGAAACGAAATTTCCAATCAATAAAAGGCTGGTGGTGAAGCGTCCAACGAACGGTGAAGGTTCGGTACTGAAAGGTCCTGCTTCGTAGTTCACTCTCAACTTTAAGATGACTTCACATTACACATGGTTAATGGTAATGGTAATCACTCTCTGAGCATCGACAAACAACAACTGTCAGCGGAGAGCACTAAAACCGTGGTTTCAATTAAATGACACCGTACCCAAATTCCAAAGGAACTTAATGGTTTGACTGATAGGGGCCGAATTAAAATATCCAGTTAGAACTGTCAACGAACTTGCAACCCTTATGAAACTCCATCTTTCCATCGAGTAAAACTTGCAAAAAGTTCAGTCTTAATTTTATACTGAACGAACCTCAAATAAATGTCACTATGAGATAGCCGGCGAATTATATTTATATCTTGAGTTTTTAGAATATTTAGTTGCAGTTGTTGTCAGTGGAAATCACTAACATCGCAGTTTCAATCGATTGACACCATCAATCGCCTATGGAATTGGACGCTGTGATTTTTAATGAATGTTAACCTTGTGCAAGTACAAAGGTAGCCGATAACTCTGCAATTTGTTCAACCTCAGCTATTTTGTATATCACAGCCTACAAATTGCAAGAAGAAATTGCATCGTTTAAAAGCAGTATAATGTAAACGTAGAATTTAAGTTCAGATTTGTATCACTGAACGCACCCGATATCCTACCATACCTACAGCCATTGATCTACCATACCTACAGTCAATTGTCAATCCCTACAGCTGACTATTATTATTTTTGTTTTCTTTTTAATTACTAGTGTCGCGTCCATTTTGTTCGGGGAATAATTAAAAATTAAAGAAAAAAATATAAAAATATAAGTGTTAAAATGATAAAATCGTCGGTCGTGCTAAAAACAATTTGCTTTCGTCGTTGGCAAAAACAATATAAATGAGTGGTCGCGATAAAGTATAATCTAATTGTCGGTCGCGTTAAAATCAATTTGTTTTGGTCGGGGCAAATCAGATTTCGTAACGTAACGTGCTACAACGTAAAGTGCACGACGTAACATTGCACACGAACGTTCACGTTTTTTTTTCACTCTACCGCCAGCATAGATGTTTACACATCAATATTATTGTTATTATTGAAGTGAAGTCTCTTAATGTAGGCTCTTTGGTGGAGAGCTATAGGATAAAAACCGGCCAAGAACAGAAACTATACGTGGTACCATAAGGCATAGCAGCAATTTAAGAAAAAAAAATAGTTAATCAAAAAAAAGTTACCAAGTTAAAGGCGCCTAAAAAAATGCTGATGCTCCAAATACATTTGATAAACAAAAACAACCCATTTTTGATCTGTGACGTCAGTGGTCTCAAGCGGCGGAATGCGTAGTGCATACGGACTTCTAAGACGGCTTTTAAGACTGAGCAGATCTGATATCGTGGGTTCGATCCCTATGGTGGGCATGCAGAAAGTTTTTCATAATAACATTGGATTAAAGCTCATCAGCACCATAAATAAAGAGGAAACTGATGATAGGCGGCTCGGCACCCCTTGAAACAGCTGTATCTCTAGCCAAAATAAACTAATTATAAATTAATTCGTAAACAAATTGGTGGTAGCACCTTTAAGTTGTTGTTGTTCAAAAATTCAATGAAAAAAGTTACCTTAAATTGATTTTATTTATACAGTTTAACATATTTTCAAGCACCTTTACGGAAAAAAATTATTTATAGTTTGGAAAATGATGAAAGTAATGAATTGCAAAATTGCGAGAAAGGACGCGCTTAACTAAACAAAATTATTAAATGCCTTAAAAGAAATGTTGTGTACAAAAAAAAGTGCGGCATGGTTTTTCGGTCTACTATAGAAGCTAACAAAGCTTAGACATCAGGAAACCTAAAATAATTCGCAAAGTATTTTGTTTTTTTAATATAACAAATTTTTTCGAAATGAAATTGAATTCTTCATAAATAGAAATTATTTCAATACAATATTTTCGAATAATAATTATGCATAACGCATGACTCATTTTATTGAACAGCGACAAAAATAATCCCAAGCACAATCCAATAAAATTTTATTAATATTCTATTCAAATACTTAGCTAAGCAAAAAAATTTTGTATGCAAAAAAAATATATGGCTATAAAAGTGCGGTATGAAAATAAAATCTCAATACTTTATAGCCGTTTGAATTTTATTTTTATTTAAAAACAAACAAATAAAACTGACACCACAAATAAATTACAATTTAATTTAGAAAAACCTAATAAATCAAATTCTCTCACCAGTAAATTTAGCTAAAAAAACAGACTAAAACACAGATATATATACATAATTTCCAAAAAAAAACACAAAAAAAAAAATTAAGAAATATTGACCAGACAAGCACATTCAGTGATCAAATTATCTTCAACATTTCCTTCTCTATACACTATACCCTAACCTGAAAATAAGAACTCATCCATGTAATGAGAAATCGTCTTCTTCAGCACAACAAAACACAGTTTTTGTATCTTTGTGAGTTTTACACATACATAATGCAGGTTCCTCCTATTTTCGGTATCGTTTTTGTTTGGAATTTAACAGAATAAAGGAAAACCTATAAAAATAAGATAGTACAGTGTGGCAGTATATACAGAGAAGTTGGAATAAATTCAAAACATATTTTAACAAATATTAAAATCCTAGTAGTAAATATAGTTTTCCCATAAATCTAAAATCTTTTCAATCCTCTATGTTCTGTCTTTAAAAAAAATGCATAGCTATAGAAAAATTTAGTTTCATTAAAACCCTTATCAAACCTGTATCATCAAATTTGTGAAGTAGGAACGTTTTACCTTAAAGTATTCCTTTTGCGTGACCTTTATTAAAATGTAGTAATCCTAAGTGGACTTAAGGTCTTTCTTGATATGTACATAACCACATACGAACCATGCGTCGTCTATTTTAATATAAGAACTGCATATGAAGAAAGACCTTAAGTCCACTTAGGACTACTACATTTTACTTATGATTCTCTAAAAATAAAAATTCCTTTTATGGATCTAACAAAACTTGTCATCAAAAAAAGGACTCAAGAGGCTGTGACACGTCACGATTTCATCATCCAGATTTTTCGTACTGAAAACTTTCCAGGTCCTTGACTAAACATGCAAAAACTTGAAATTTTTCCAGGCGGGTACCGATAAACATTATGAGTTAAGTTGAAGGAAGTGACTAAACACATGTTGGTTTATAAAAGTACTGTTTACGCAACGTCTTCCGCAGAAAAAAAGAGCTCTCCATACACCGGTTGCTTCTTCTACTATCCCTAGCCTTCACTTGTTTTAGTGCGAAATTGTTCTTACTTTTTGGGCTAAATATCTCCTTGTGCGCCAGTTATAGCTATCATTGAAAACCATAAGTGAATATTGAGGTGTCAATATTGAGACGTTTACAAAGTAAAATCAGCTAATGGCTTGAATTATTATTTTAGTTAACCAAAGAATTAACTCAGAGAGTCAGACTCAAACTTCGCCATGAAATTAAGTTTAATTTTTCATTGATTATTAATAAAGAAGTTTAATCATTGGAATAATAATTCAAAAATATTTCAAAACTTCGACCATTTGTTTTGAGGAATTTGACAATAGTGCCTTAAATAATAGATTCAAGTACATATAACAATCATTAATTATTTTTAAAAATTTTTTAATTAATTTTCACGTTTTTTTTTCTTCTTTTTCATTTTAAATATTGATCTTCTATATTGTTTTGCTTTTAAAAATTAACAGTGCAATTTTGTCCAATCGGTTCCATTCAAGATATAGTCCCCATTTGCACCTCTTCTAAGATTTGCTTCCCATAAAACTGAATTCTGAACCCATTTAAAATAGGACACCTTCCAAGAAAATGATATATATTCTCCCTCTCTTGTAGATTCCACAAGGAGCATATATTGGGTTTTTCAATAAGAGCGCTACAAAAGTTTTTTTTAAATAAAACAAAAACGCTTTTGGATATCAATAAAATTCTTTATTCCTGTGAAAGTACGTTTGATGCCATTATGTATGGAACAAGACTTCTTTTGCATGGCCACCACGGGCACGCTTGCAAAAGTCCAGACGCTGAACCCAATTTTCGACGGTTTTCAAGCATAAATCGGCCGATACTGCTGCAATTTCACGTTCGATATTCGTACGAAGTTCATCAATCGTCGCTGGCTTGTTGGCATAGACCATAGACTTGACGTAGCTCTACAGGAAATAGTCTAACGGCGTCAAATCGCACGACCGAGGTGGCCAAGCGACTGGACCATTCGGTGAGATAACACGTTCTCCAAACTTGGTTTCCAATAAATTGATTGTGACATTCGCTGTGTGGCTTGTGGCGCCGCGGAGCGCGCCCATACCACAGGCCCACGACGCTAGATAACGCGCTCATCAAAAGTTTCCTTCAATTAATTGATTGTTTCGTTGGATGTATGGCATGTAGCGCCGTTAGAACCAAAGGTCGTCCACATAAATATTTCCCAATTCAGGAACGAAAAAGTCATTAATTATCAATAATGGTCCCCATTGACTGTAATATTATGGCTGGCTTCATTTTTGAAGAAATATGGACCAATGATTCGCTCTGCCCATAGAGCACACCAAACAGTGACTTTTTGAGGATGTAACGGCGGCGTTTCAACAATGGCTTGAGGATTATCTACACTCGAAATACGGTAGTTTTGCTTATTGACGTAGCCATTTAAATAAAAATGAGCCTCATCGCTGACAAAAAAAATTTCTCATTCAATTTTGGAAAATTTGCATGCGTTGTTCAGGAGTAAATTTATTCATTTTAAAATGGCAAACCAAACTAAGCATAAATCAAAAGACTCTCAAAAAGACCAACTCCGAAAAAAGTATTGCCAGATTGAAAACTTCACGTCTAAAACAAAACCGTTAGTTAGAATGAAAATTGCTTGAAACTCACTGAGAAGATGATTTTGCGAAGTCCACTCTTGAAAACGCCTTGCCAAAATGCCCATAAGTATTTTAAGAGACGAATTTGAAAATGCTACTCCGCGATAGTTTCTGGCTTGGTTAGGGTCTTCTTTTTTGTGGATAGAAGAAAACCACACTGTGTTTGAAGCTAGTTGGGATATCTCGTGTTTCAAAGAGTCTATTAAATTATTAAGAGATCATCATTTGTATATTTATATTTAGAATACCATCAGTTCCAGGTGCTTTCCGGTCTTTGTTCTCAACCAACCAGATCTTAAATTTTTCTTCTGAGAAGGGGCTATCAAGGATCTCGTTATTTTTATCAGGAATATCATATTGGTATATTTTAACTTTCTGTATATTTTTGAAATGATTTTCTAAATTCGTGATATTTCAAGATTTATGCCAATTTTAAACCTTTTCCCGTTTTTTTTTTATGTTTAGAAGTTACCACAGACAATCTGAGTTCTGAGTCCCTGTATTGGGATAAACAACAATATTTTTGTATTTGTTTGTTCACTTGCAAAAAAAAATTATTTTCATTCCTTAATATTATGTTTTACAAATGCCCTTTTATTATTGTTTTTATACTTCAATTAATTTCATTAAATTTAACTTATGTGTTCCACTGTGCGTCTTAATATGATTGCCTGCTTGTTTGTAGATTGAAATAAAAATTCATGGTAGACCTTTCAGCGCCAAATCTCAAACCAAACAAAATATCTTAAAGGAAAGATAGAAGTTGAAAGTTTAGGGAATTTACTCTTGTGTCAGTATTAGAGAGATACTATAACAAAAACAGTTATGTGAAGACACAAAGATTTCCATCAAAATAAAAATTCTTCGGTAGACAGACTGTCGATTGTTGAAAATGTTGGAAAGATAAAAAATATCATGTGATACGATGACTCTTTTCTCCTTTCTTGTGTGCATGTATGTACGGATACTATACCTACTACTTTGAGGGTGGTTATCAGAAAAAAGGGGATGTACTCTCTATAAATGTTAAGTTTTTTCTGTTTTTAAGTCGCAATAATGTTCAATATTTTTTTTTTTATCAATGATTCTTGTCGGTGTCTCCATTTTGTCTAGAATGGAACTGGCAATCGGATTCATATAGTCTTAACCAGTAATTCTACGAAGTTAAAAGCCACTCAAAGGTTTGGCATATAATCGAATTAAGAAGGTTGATTTGTGTTAAGAAGATTTTTAGAAGTGATATAACTTGCTTATATAGTATATACAAATGTATGTATGTATGTATGGGGCATCTAATGGGATACTTAGGAACTGTTTTGAAGAAGAAGAATGTAATCATGAATTTTAAAAGCTAAAATAGAGATGGTATATATGGTATGGTGGGGGAGAATGTCCGTCAAGCTTTTGAAAATGGAAACAAATTATTTCCCTTTCTGTATAGGCTATAGTAGAGTAATTGGAAAAGTCAAAGGATGTCTATGCTTTATTGATATTCAAGGTTCTATTAGAATAAATTCTGCTCGAGGTATAATTCATGAGAAAACTTTTGGAATATAGAATATAGCAATGCGTTAGGCATTTTCTTCCATCGGAAATGATATTTAATAGTATGTATTGGCTTTTTTGTATGTAAAGAAAAAGTTTTTGCAATGTGTCTTTCTTATTTTAAAGAAAACTTTCAATTACATTTCTTTAGAATGCTAAAATTGTGTATATATAGATCCATTAGTTGGTTTGAATGATATTAAATTCATTAAGAATGAGTAATTTATTGAAATACCTATCCTTCTCCGAATGGCAAATAACACCAATCTTTTGTACCAATACAAACAATTTTAAACTTATATTTTGGACTTTGAAGTCAAATAATCCAGGTCACAAATCGTCGGCTAAAGATGCAAACCCCGTAAATCCACTTTTTGTCAAAAATGATCTTTTGGATAAGTTTATCTTTTGGTAAATGAACTGTCAAATTTTGTAAGGGAAATGGTTTACGCAAATTGGATAAAATTATCTGAGGATTTTGCTGCGGAAACTTATAAAACTTTCATTGGATGATCTTATACAAACGACATTGTGAGGCCAAGTCAAGTATCAAGAATTCTCAGCCATAACCATATTTGTGTTAGATCTTCTAAAATTGCATCCTCTTTTTCTTTCTTTTTACCTACATATCTATTGTTAAAAGTTAATTAGAAGGATTTTACTTTTGTAACAGAAAATGCGCAAAGCATCATTTTTTCCGAATAGTTTTAAAATGAGTAAATCATTAAAGGCAATTTGTTCATATTATTGCACTTATTTCCGTTTTTGCTTGTGTTTGGCATGTTTTATTTAACTTTTTTAATTTTTTCAGAAAATAATTTTTTTGGACAGATAAATTTTTGACGTTTGACCAACAGCTGATTCAATTACGCAGCATTTATCCAAATGAATAAAAAAGGGGTTCACGTAAACTTTTGCGTAAACTTATCTTTTTACACAATTGGTAAACTTATCTCGTTGCATGAATACCCTTAATATGTATAAGCATTTTTTTCTTGTTTCTTTTTACATGGATTCATTAAAGACTCCGTTGTCCTGTGCCTTTATTCTGTAACTATCACATCTGCATAAAGTTGGCGATAAACAATGCGAATAGAAAAGAAAAATAATTTAGTTTCGATTCACATTTTTGATCACGAAAAGCGAAATCGAAACATTAACGTTCCAGCAAATTATGTTGATGTCTGCGCGTTCCAATCCCTTTCCTTACACCGTGTAGTATTTAAATTTTGAAACTTTTAAAAGGTACTCTTCACTGAAATTTGAACCATCAATAAGACCATGAAAGAAAAGTGGAGATCCCACTCTGAATCAAATCCATGCTTTAAAGTACAACGAAGAAGGATTTATTGAATACAAATTAAATTTATCAAATCCTTGTACCATACTGCCACAACGAATCAAGGCTTTTAATCCGATTCCACTTAACAAAATTCCAATTTTATTTGAAACTCGTCCTAAAATTTCCGAAGATAAGTTCAAACATCTTCAAGAGCTTAAGAAATCACTCAAGCAAGATTACCATTCTTTTAACGATGCCCTACCACATTAAAGGATTATAATTTCGTATTTCCTTACTTCTTGCAAATTAATTAAACTACAAATTATTTTCTTTATCGTTTTTTTGTATACTAATCTAATTTAATTTAATTTCAATAAACATAAATAATAACTTAAAAAGTATTTAAAATCACTTTCCTAAAAAAGTAAACTTTTAAGAAACAATTAAAGTAGCGAACTTTCTGTCGAAAGAAAATCTCACTACTTTTGGTTTTTGAAGAAGAAAACCTCGTAAGTACCAAACGAATGGTAATTAGTCAGTTTTTAAAAGGTTTGACGTTATGAATCCTTAAAACGCTAGAAATTATTCAAATGGTATAAAATAAATTTTTAGAAATGTCAAATGTAAAAATTTGGTAGGTAATTGAATATTAGAAATCACTGTCCTGTACAATTTACAAAAATGGATTTACGAGGTTTGCATCCTTAGCCGACGAAATATGGTCCTGTCTAGTATATACGTACATTTGATTCATTTGCACTTGAGGAGTGTGTCCTTCCTTACTCCTTAACTTAATTTTTGTATTCATTAAGTTTCAAATTTGTTTGCGTTCTGATAATTGCAATATCCTTCCTGTAATTATACACCTAAAACCCTCGCAATCACCTTAACGTTTAACCCCAAAACCGAAAAGCAAAATTTTAAGTCCTTAGCTTTATTGTTGGTTCATTAATTCATGTTAATGACGAATTTGTTTGCAAACAGTCTAAACGAATTTTCGCTAAGTTGCTACAAAATATATTTTGTTTGCTTTTAAAATATTATGAAGCCTAATTGCGTTAAATATTTTACCAACGCACATACACATACATACACAAACTCTGCTTGGAAAATTCTATCCCAAAGGGAGATCTAAAGGTATGGTCCTTTAATTTATGCTTGCAAATGTTTGTATCATTAAATTGCGATTTAGATATTCATCAGATGCAGATTAAATTACTTGAATTACACCGTACATACATATATACTCGTACCAACCCAAAAAAAAAAAAAAAAAATTAACAACTAAGGATTTCGGGATACCAAATTAGAGTTGTTATAGACTTTTGCAAGCAACAAAATGATTAATTTCTGTTGTCAATGGTGCAGTGTATAGAGGGAGGTAGCTTGATATCTATATAGGTATAATTATGTGTGTGTATACCTTGCTATATAACTACAGTGAAATTATTAAAATATTTTACGTAATCTACATGTTGTGTGCGTCACATTCACAGAGATATTAATTTTTGGTTTTATGTTAACAAAGTTTTGAGGTGTGTTTTGGGAAAGATGATTGTGTGCTTTTTATATTAAAAAGACAAGCATTAATTTTACACTCTCATATTCCAAGTGTGGGTAATGGAATAATAAAGAACAGTGTTTCGGAAATGTTGAGGAGGCTTTTCTTTTTTTTTTTTGAAATTTTTGTTCACATTACTTACATAATGTTATTTTTAAGCTTAATAATGAAATTTTAATTTTAACGATAATGTTAAAGCATTGAAAAGAAGGCATTAATTAGTAACTTGATAAAAGCGATTAAGTGGTTTTATTTTTTCATGAGTAGGTTTCAGCCGGAAAAAAAGTTTGGTTTTGGTTTGTTAGAGAGAATATAAAGTGACTAATAAAATGGAATTTTTATGATCTTCAGCTTTAAAAGTCTCCCCTAAATGATAAAAATGGTAACCCTTCCTTTTTTAAGTTTATATTAAAATTTTTTAAATATCAAATTTTGAAAGGTCGTCAAATTTGTAAAAAAGGTGTTTTAACTCGTATATTGCATTTTGTTGAATCTTTTTACTGAGTTTGAATTTTTTATTCGTTTAAAATCAAATTAATATACAAATGATTTTTTTAAATCGAACCAAAATTTTACAATTAAGTTTTGTAAGGACTTTTACTTGTCCTGTTTATTTATACTTGTATGTATATGTAACCTCAGAACTTTATCTGAATTTTAAAACCTTAACATTCGATATCAGAGTATTGAAACTCAAAATATAGGCTTCGTAAGTGATCCATATCGAAATTTTTCGAATATTTTTAAAATACTCGTATACTATTCCTTAAAACAGGTCTGTTTGGAAACAAAATAAAAGAATAGAATTCTGGCTTTATAAAAAGGTATATCATGGCATTGTGAGTGTAACCGTTGTTTTTTTTTTATATTTTTTTTCTTTTTTAAGTCATTTTTTTTTAGAAAATTGACCCTTTTGGTTAAACGGGGGGAATAGACCCCCCTCCTATATGACTTTTTTCTTGTCTTGACCCAACCTACATGCTCTAGCTCTTTTCACACCTTATGTGGATCACCCTGTGTAAGACGAATTTTTGGAAATCTCTCATTGTGCAGGCGGTGCGATAGGCAAACGACCAAACAGAGTCAATTTGTACTTGCCCTATGGCCAAGTATTGGTTTCGTTTAGAAAAAAATTTCAAGGTTGATCGAGAAGTCCGTTAAAGTGGGTTTCGTCATGTCGTCCGTCACCGTCGGTCTGTGCTTAGGTGCGCCCACTGTAATTTGAGGTAGAGCCTAAACGGTTGGTCCGATTTGCATGAAATTTGGTACAGAGCATTCTTATGTGATTCCCTTGAGGCGAAATTCTAATGTTTCTTTTAGAACGGGTAGCTGCTATACAAAAATTTTGTTTTTTTTTTTTAATTTTCTCAAATACAGCTGTACCCACGGATTTTTATAAAACTTCGCACCAGGTTTTTTGGTGAAAATGCTCATAACGGAAATAGGCATTACACGTTTCTTTAGACAAAATGGTATTTTTTTAATTGTTTGATAATATCATTTCCATTGTTAGACCAATTGTGGTATAATTTGTGCTTCTCAATAGTTGAAACAATATTGCATTTAAGAATTTTGAATAAAAAATTCAAGCTGAAAAAAATAAATCAAATAAAAAATCCATTTTCTGTTACTTTTGACTTTTTAACTTTAACTTTTTTCGTTAAAGAAATGTATCATAACATAAGAAGGGTTTTTTTTTCTACTCACTTGTTTGCTTTAAATAAAAGTGCACAATTTGCCATGCCGTGCCATGTTTAGCAGTAATAATTTTTATTGTTCTGGATTTATATGCTTTTAGTTGATAATAAGCGGACAGGTTTATCGCCATTAACTAAGCGGAATAATTTTTTGAAAACTAATTTTTTAAACGAGTATACATGTACTTAAAAACACACCTATTATTGAACAATGAACATTTATATTGACAGCGTATCTGCATTAAAGTTTTTTTTTTTATACAATATTGTAATATAATATGTGTAACCTTTTTGTAATGTATAAAATTGTATGAGTTGGGCGTTCGTATTTAACGGATTAGTAAAAACAAAAAATTACAGTTGTTAACCACAAAAGCAAGTTCGTGCGATCCAGTCGTGCATATTTTTTTTTAAATTACACAATTCAAATATTTTTGTATAATTTTGTAATGCAAAATAAATTTGACTGTTTTAACAAAATCGGTTTGGCCAGAGATAAACGAGAAAAACTCAAAAATAACGCAACTTTGTCAAAAAACTGTGTAAAACCCCTATAACATCCGTTACTTTATTTTGTTTTGCAAAAAACCCAAATAGAAAAATTGTATTGACATGTCCTTATTCTTAAGAATATAAATGGTTCAACTTGATGAAAAAATAAAAGATTCATATACATATCTATCGGGAGCTACCAGTTTTAGATGAGTTGAAGTAAATATTCGAATTTCTCCTAAGGAATTTCATAGAAATGCTGTGTATAAAATTCAATTTAAATTGGTTCGACCGTTTAGTCCCTATAGCTCGACCCACAACCCACGGACGGACGGTATTATGGAAAAAACTATTTTGGACTGATAGGTTTGATTTATTTCAACTGAACTGATTGTTTAACCCTATATGAAGAAATAAAGAAATACTTTGTAAGAAGTCAAAAACCATGTATTTGAGGTTTTCCAATCTTCAAAATACTTTAGTTTTTCTTTAACTCATATTGTTTTCGACAAGTTTTCTTCTTATGGCTTAGTAACGGATATAGGCATATCCGTTTGTGTGTTGCATTTCTAAAAATCTATGGATTTATTTCAACATTTGAGCATTTTTTACTTGTTCTAAAAGGCGGTTTCATTTAAAACAAATTAGGTTTTTATCATTAATTTCGTTAATTCTTATTCAGCTTTACGAGTAATCTTTAATACTATTACGAATTTAAATAAAGATAAGTAGATATGTAGGTTTAACGAAAATTATAAGTGGAAAAGAATAAATCTAAGTCATTCAGTAGCAAAAAATATTAGTAACAGATGGAGAAGTCTGAAAAATTGCTATTTAAAATAATTTGTATAGCCTCCATGCGTCGTGCTGTGCTTTGTTTTGGCCTAATTACAATACGATGCGAAACTCAAAGAGGCACACTATTTGAAGTCTTTGAAACAAAAGACTCACCAAGTTTTATTTCATGTCTAGACCATTAATGACATCATGTATCAAATAAAATGTCCTTAAACACATCTTATCGAAAAAATAATCAGAACCCAACAATTAGCTTGAAAATAAAAAAAAAAATTGTTTAATCTTACAAAATAATCATGCAAATGTCAGTCTACTTTTTTTTTGAGAATATGAAACATTTTCGTGCATGTTTATAGTTAATTTATGTCAAATAGCCTTATAAACGTACTTCACAAGGCCGTAATCAGGGGGGGGTCACAGGGGTTTGATCCCCCTCGAAATGTTTGATATATAAATCACACTTTTTCGCTTCAGTAGGTATGATATTTTACTAAAATTTCTACTGTAGTTAATAAAAATGTTCAAAATTTTCTGATTTTAGTATAAAGAGTAGGTACATCTAGGTTTCTTCATAATTTTTAATGAACATAGTAAGGTACCTACCCTGACAATTTTTAAGTACAACCACAAACAACATAACCCCTTTTGCTTCAACTGCATACGGTAAATCTAAAGCGGCCCATGCACACTATATACAATTTTCAACATCAACATCATTGGCTTTTAACTTCCAAGCTTTGTAGGTGGGTACCTACTCTTTCTCGAGATTATAAATTCATTTTTTAAATTTTAAATTCAGAAACCAAATCAAAGTAGTTTAATTCTTTTCCCAATTTTATAATTTCTGGGTCCAAGAATCGTTCAACAGATAATTTTTTATCATTAATATTAATCCTAGCTGTGATTTGATCACATATTTTACTAATATTATTTTATTAATATTTCAAAATATTGGCATTTAATTTGGGATTTAGAGTATAGATATTGAAGATATGTAGAACAAGAAATAGTGTCCTAAGAGTTGCTAGATTTCAAAAAAGTGTCCAAAATCGATGAATTTTTAAAAAGAGGTGTCCTGGTGAACGGGTGCGGAAAGAGGGTGTCAAAATGACACTAAAGTATCCCCGAAGGTAACCCTGTCGTGTGCCACTAGACACACACAGAGAATGCAACAAGGAACTGTTTCCTAACATCCACAAGCTTCTAAAAATTTTGGCTACATTACTGGTTTTAACATAAGCACCGAAAAGAATATTTTCGACAATGAAACGTCTGAAAACTTATTTAAGAAATTCTACCGGTGAAGAAAGACTAACAAGATTGGCGTTAATGTCAGTTCATCGACAAATTGAGATTGACACTGAGGAAGTTATCGATGTATTTGCAGCTAAGAAGGCCATCAGAAGACTGAATATAGTTTTATAATAACTTAAATTGGAACTGTACGATTATATCTTATAAAAATAATACTTTGTCTGTTTGTTTTTTTCTGCTTAGGTACCTATATATGTACATATGTATATGTATACATACCCAAATGTTTAAAATAAAATTATGTGTGATATGGTTGAATTTCGGCTGATGGGATATTCTAGTTTTGATTACTAATTGGTGAATTTTTTTTCCGAAAAATTATATACCCCCCCGAAAAAATTGTCTGGCTACGGCCTTGGTACTACAGAATTATGTATATTTTGCTCGAAGTATTCAAGAAGTTTTTGCTATATTCAGAAATAAACTTACATTCATATTTCCAGGATCTTTTCCCTTAGGAATGAAAATTATTCAAGAATTCTTTAACGTCGACTATTAAACTGTTAACTTCGGAAATGACTACTATTCCATACGAATTTCACCCAAGTTCAACCGCAATTGACAGTATAGTCAGTTGGGTATTTAATATTCGTCAACGCTGCTTATAAGGTTTTATATACCCCATCACGGTAAAATAACTTACACCACACTTACAAACATATGATGTATATTTTCGAAACATTTGCCATCCCACAGTGATGCCAATGATGGCATAGTATAGTGTTTCCATCCTCAATTAGTTAGAAAGCAGAACACCGCAAAATTAGTAGTTCCCAGCGGGAGCGTCAGAGAGGTGGGTAATCCAAGGAAAGATAATTCGGTTAAATACAGCCTCATCAACGCCGCACCTCTCTCTATACTCAAACCTTCATACCCCTGCTACAAATGTTATCATACAAGAATAGTTTGGCCTTCCTGATGCTATCCCTTATTCAAATGGATTGTTTATAATAGATTGATAAGGCTTTAGTCAAATCATTACATTTTGAGGGAGATTATTGCCGTTTGCGGATACAAAACTGAAATATTTACGCTCAATTTTTTCCTCAGCGTAAATTGTCACTTAAGTTCTAAATGTTGAACTTAAATTTTTGATGTGTAAACATCTACGCTGGCGGCGGTATAGGGTAAACTAAAAAACGTGGACAATGGGCATTCCTCTGTAATACGTTACAATGTCACACATTACTATGTAACACGTAACGTTACGAAAAACTGCATAATAGGATTTTGGCTTCGTTCATTGACAAAAATCTGAAGATCCCCTTCAAGCAAACTAGTCCGTTTTCGATCCGTGTACGTAGTCAACAACGTATGGACAACAACAAAAAATATGGATCCTCAAAACTGCACTTGGACAAACGTTAATGTTTACACATATTAACCGTGAGTCGGGGCAGTTACACATTTAAAACATTTAATGGTGCGTAAGCTTTTCATTGCAGGCTAAATGCGAGTGTGTTACCAGTTATCACACAAAAACCAACTTTTAAATGTGTTTAGTTGTGTTGATTTTCTTCGAAGGATTTTGAAATATTGGCGCAAATTTTTAATCAGTCCTCGTTGAAGGAATAAAACCGATTCTAGTAATTCGACTGCAGATCGAGAGGTCCCCGGTTCAAATCCGGGTGTCCCCTTCGAAAATTAATTTTTTTTGTAATTTTTTTCTTTTTTTTAACTCCCCTTAAGCTATTTCACCTTTTCAGCTAAGATGACGGGCGATTTTGTGAGCAGAAAATGATTTGCCGCGATATGGTAGCCCAACACTATGTACCACATTTTTTTTGTTTTTGTTTTGGCGGTCGACAGAATACAAGTTTGTATTGTATATTGTTTGGTGTCGTAGTCTATTGAATCGGGGGGGTGAAGATGGTGTTGTTTTGTCGTGGTAATGGTTACTGGGCGCATGCACCACAAATTAAAGCTAAGACAGTTTTCGTGATTGTTGATTTACATGCTTAAAATCTTCATCAAACATTTTTCTTTAAATTTTTCTTATGAAATTACAAACGTTGAATGGATAAAGTATACTTTAAAAAAGATAGAGAAGCATTTTGCTGCTTTTAAAATTAGACGCGTGCTTTAGCGTTAAAGTATACTTTATATCGTTTAAAATTATCAAAGCGTCGACTCTCATTCTAAAATTCATTTTTAGAGTCGGCGTCCAATTTAAAAATAGTTTAAAGTAGGTTTTAAATGTTTAAAATGTTGCGCCATTCTTTTTGAAATTTAGTTTTAAATCCAAAATTTCGCAGACATATACATAGAGCTTTATAAAATCGCCTTCACTTTCAGTGCAAATTTATGCTGTCTGGAAGAAAATTGTCCGAAGGATTTAAATACCAACATTTCTAAGATAATTCACCCTCCCTCAGGCATTTTGTATGGTGTCGTAGATGTGTCAGATTAGCCTTTTGAATCCTCACTATAGAACAAAGCTTGTCAAAGTGTCTGCCTTCTTTTTCCGTTTTGTTGGTTATAGATTATGTCATCTCAAGTCTCAAGTTAAATATTAATCGAAATTGGATATTCTGCTTCAATTAACTGACATTTTGTCAATAAACCCTCTAAAACACACAAAATCCAAACACCAATTCCAAGAACTTATCACATCGATTAATTCACAATTCAATTTTTGTCCTAATAGACCTGCCGTTAGCATTATAAATTTTCCATTAGATTTAAATCTCAATTAAGAAGGTATCATCCATTGTAATTCCATATACCCTCTTTTTAAATTCCCTTTCCAAAGCTTGAAGAACAACAAATATGTACCTTGTCTCTGCGTGATATAAATACCTACTATCTCCTTTGAAATGTTCTATGTTAAACAATTTCCAGCGTGTAAAGGATTACTTACATTTGCCTCAAGGTGGTTAGGTTGTCATTTAACCTTGGGACTACTGGACCAGATAGAAGATAAAGGGGGTTGTAAATAGTTCGTGGGGTGACTGGATGGCCTGTCTGTTTACACATAATTAAAGAAAAGTAAAAAAAAAGTATCAAAGTAAAAATTCATAACAAAATGAATTCCACTTAATTTTTTTTTTTTTTTTATAAAATATCCAAGGACATTTTGCTGTTGGGTCGTTGAGACGATATAAAACGAAACGAAGAAGTCAATTATGTGTCCTTGGATCATGCACATTGTGTTTTATTGCAGAATTGGGGAGGTGGGAGGAAGAGAGATATGGACGAATGTCGAACATGTTTCGCTTTCGTTTGTTTATTTAATTTGTCAATGTTTCGTTCAATTTTTGTGACAGTTCGGTGTTTTGGTTATTTGACAGCTCAAAAAGTATTCGGGCTAAGTAATTAACAACAAAAAATGACGAAGGAAGTCTTACGTGACAATAATTTGGAAAGATACAACTGCTTCATCTCTTTTTGTTTCGTTATAACAGCATTTAGATAATAATCATCATGAATGAATCCTTAAGCCACGACTAGATCGCATGAACTTGCTCCTATTGTTTTCAAGCGGCTTATAGGGTGGCCTCTAGACTAGAAAAGATTCTTTACCACTTTTAACTTTTTTTAACTTAAATTATTGAAGCATTAACACGAATCCTTAATGTGTGAAGACCAGGGCGGTAGCCAGAATTTTGTTTCGGAGGGGGGGGGAGGGCTTGCTTCCAAGTCTTACGAAAAATTCTTTGAACAAAAAATAAAAAAAACTATAATATATTCCAATTCAAAGGTTTTTAATAGTTTTTAAATAAATGTTTGTTAAGTAGGTACACAACTTACATTTTTTTTACACTTTTTTAACAGCAGAAAAAGTCTTGACTTTTTTTTTATTGAGACCAATCATCGCACCTGGATCTACATCAATATCCGAATGAACAGATATCGTAGCAAGTGCGTTAAGTCTTGCATTGCTCATATCGCTTCGAGACACTGTTTTAATCAAGACGCTTTTAAACGATAATAGCGTCTTTCAAGACGCTTTTGTCACTGGAAGTGTGCCCAAAACCGACGATTGAAATTTTTTAGCTTATTCTTCTTAATATAAACGAAGATAATAATTGAATCATCAAAAAAACTATACCTAGATAGTCGTCTTATTTTTATAAATTTGAATTGATATTAAAAATCGTAAGTTTTTACTAAATTTGTTTAGATACAAATCATTTCGGGAGGGGTATCAGCACCTCAAGCCCCCACCCCCCCTGGCTATGTGCTTGGTGCAGACATAACACTTCTTAATTACATGAGTTAGTTCGCGTGATCCAGCCGTCTCTATATTTTAGGATCAATAATAACAGTACCTTCATACAATTTTTTTAAGAAACTAACGAAAATCTGATTTTTCGCAAACCGGAGGTTTTTATAAAATAAAAAATGAGTAATTTTTTTTGTATATTTATAGTCTACCTTTTTGTAACAAAATTCAAGACTGGATCGCTGGAACCTGCACTTGTGGTTCAAGTTGCCTAGAATTTTAAGGATTTTATAAAATATGCTTAATATAAATTAGAGAAAATAGTAAAGAAGCATCTCGGTCTTAAAATTTCTAACTTTTAAAATTTTTGAAAAAAAAATTTATTAATGAAAACAAAATTTTATAAATCCGTGGAGCGGTTTTCTTAAGAAAAAAAAATTATTTACTAATAAAATTTCTTCAACATTTTTAAAAAAAAAATTATTGGATGTCATTAATTTCAAAATATTATTTTCAAAATACAATTTTAGTCAAAAAAAAAAATAATTTCAAAAATTTGAATATGCAATTTAATTTATATTTGAAAGGGCCGACTGTGCAAAAATTTTGATCAAAATCAGTTAAGCAATTCGCTTCAGTCGAGGTACAGAAAGACAGACGAACACTTATTATAATCATATAGTTTCATGTTTGATTGAAATCTTGAGTTCGATTTTGTGTACGAATCTTAAGGTTGCCCTGTTTCGCAAGTACAAAAAGCAGTGATTTTTAATGGATATAGACAAAGACAATCTTTTGGTAAAAAAAAGTTAGAAAAATTGTAATTAATGGCACCTCCCATAGAATCATATTTTGATTTTGGTTTTTCTCGAAAACCATTCCACGAATTTTGATAAAATTTGTAATACAGCGGCTTCTAAAAAGTATAAATAGAATTGTTAGCTAATATTTTGAAAACAAATTTATTTTAATTAAAAAAAAAATTAATAAAATGTTCATTGAAAACTTAATATGAAAATATTTCGAAAACGACTTACACCATTTTATTTCAAACTTGGGATTAAGCTGTTTTTTTTTTTTAAATTATCTAAAGATTTTGAATGAAAATTATTTGTTTAAGCAAAAATAACGGTACTTACAAGTTATTAAAACCCATTTAAGGAGATCTAACTTATCTCAAAAACGATTCCAACGATTTCGATAAAAATGTTACTGCGAGTCAAAATAAGGCCTCCCATGTGCGATATTCCCTTAAAAGTATGCCACCCAAAAAGGTCAGTAGTTGATCAAATAAGGTCGGCTAGTTTCAGAAATCGATCAGCCAAAGAAAATTTTGAATCAAAAGGCACCTATTCCTAGGATATTAGGAAAAAAAAAGTTTACCATCTGAAAGGTTTTATAAAAGGTCAACTAGTTTCAGAAATTGCTCAACCATAGGCTTCCTTTGCAAGTTTTTGAAATTTTGTTTTCAAAGTTTATTAAAAAAAACTGACCAAAATTAATTAGAGATCAAATTCATACCCGACAACGCACGTGTTCAAAATTTAAACCTAACCCTAATTAATTTCTAAATCAAATTAAAAATCCATTTAATACGAAAAACATAGCAATTTTTCAGGAAGTAAGGGGATTCCAAGCACTCAAATAAATACAGATTAATACTGCTCTTGACTCATTGGAGCACGAAAAAAAAGGTAAACTATGTTTTTTTTTGAAAAGAATAATTCATCTATCCATCTTAAAAAAAAAAGCATTACTAACTGATCGAGCATGTCAACGGTAATTTAAATTAGATGTTATATTATTTACTTATACCTAAACCTTTTATTTAAAAATATTCCTTTTTAATCTCTTGAAAAATTCGTCACATACAACCATGATGTCTAATTTTTTTTTTTTTTTCTTTACCTTACAAGAAAAATTGTATTAAATTGAATAAAAAGCAGTCCCTCCAACATCAAATGGCAAAGTCTTCCTCTTTTTATCATAAATTATCCTTAAACAAAATATTTATGAACAACACCGTAAAAGTCCTTACTCATCATATTATATTTCTAAAAAATGTATGCAAATAACATGAATTTCTATTACTTCTACTTGGTCGGTTAAGTGGATAAATGATGAAAGACGGGTTATTTATTCTTTTGCATAAGCAAGTTGATAAAAAATAAAATAAAGGCTCTCCCCATCAGCCACAATCCCATAGTTCGCATATAAAAGTGACTGAAAAGGTATTTTGTATAATTTCTTGTATTTGAAGTGAAAAGCATTCGTTCTTAACCCGATTTGGTTTAGCTTAAAATAACCGTCTTCCAACGTGACTTGCTTGTCGAAGGCAAATCATCATAGGTGCCTAGGCACCTACCTATATCTACTTCTCACACAGATAATCGCCCATCCTATTTGATATCTCGGATATGAAGGTGTTTATATTAGATCCTTGGACTTAACAGTCTGGAAAGTGAAGTTGTGGTTTGATAATTACAAAATAGTTTACAGAAAGAATTTTGAAAGTTGGTTTTTGTGTGATAACATAGTTTCATTAAGGCTGCAAAGCTTACGCACCATTATATGAATATTGAAAATTAGCTATAACTCATTCAAACCTTCAACAGAAATAATTTTTTCAAAATCGCAAAAGCTGTTTTTAAATAAAATGGGTAATACATATATAACGGGTGATTTTTTAGCTGGTTTGGTTTTGGCAACACTGGTTTTGACAGCTGACGTGTGTTTAGTACCTTGTGTCACTGTCAAACAGCTTCAGTTTGGTTTGCAATTTAACCATGGATCGTCTTACAAATGAACAACGCTTGCAAATTATTGAATTTTACTATCAAAATTCGTGCTCGGTTCGAAATGTTCATCGCGCGCTGCTTGTGTTCAGCGATGAGGCTCATTTTTGGTTGAATGGGTACGTAAATAAGCAAAATTGCCGCATTTGGAGTGAAGATCAGCCAGAAGCATTGCAACAGCTACCAATGCATCCCGAAAAAGCCACTGTTTGGTGCGGTTTATGGGCCGGCGGCATTATTGGGCCTATTTCTTCAAAGATGATGCGAATCGCAGCGTTACTGTCAATGGTGAACGCTACCGAGCGATGATAACAAACTTTTTTTTACCCGAAATGGAAGTTCTTGACTTGCATGATATGTGGTTTCAACAAGACGGTGCCACATGCCACACAGCACGCGAAACAATGGCGCAATTGCGAGGCGAGTTTGGTGAACAGTTGATTTCACGTTTCGGGCCGGTCAATTGGCCGCCTAGATCGTGCGATTTGACACCATTAGATTATTTTTTGTGGGGGTATGTCAAGGCTTATGTCTATAGGGACAAGCCCGCTTCGATTGACGCACTGGAAGCCAACATCCATGCATTCATTCGTGAGATACCGGCCGATATTTGTGAAAGAGTATGCCAAAATTGGACTCAGCGGATGGGCTACCTGAGACGCAGCCGCGGTCAACATTTGCTTGAAATTATCTTTAAACATTAAATTGCAAGGTTCAAACTATCGATTCAAATAAATATTTCATTCATTTTTTTGAATTTTTTGTGTTTTTTTTTTTTTAAAAGTTCTAAACCTCTTAAAGAATCACCCATTAGTTGGGCTGAAAATTTGATAAAAGTTAGAATATTATTAAGTTGTATCAAGCGAATACCATTACATCAAGCTGTTTAAAATTTTGCATCAATAATTTTCTATTGACAGTTTTCTTTGATTACCACTGCAACTTTTAGAATCAAATATGATTTAAGACAAGAAATCTTGCACATTACCAATTTACAACCATAACCTGCTGACTATATATAAATAAGCATAACATACTCCCTGTCCCTACAATATATAAATATAAAAATTCCTTCAAACACACAAATGATCTCTTAACCCAATTCCTAGGACACACATATGGTATGAAGGTGAAATTTACGTTTCTATTTTTAACTCCATCTATAGGGGATTGTTATATTTAAGTCTCCCTTCATGCAAACTATGTTTTGTCTATTTGTTTTTTTTTTTTTGTGTATTGTTATACTCACAGGAAAGAGAAACAAAAAATAACAATAAACAGACAGACCGTGTGTCTGCCTCTAGGGGTTGGCAGGAAGTGGTACACATTGCCCTGACTCCCTCGACCCTGCTTTTCCATGTATTCCATCTGAATGCATAATTTTATGCTATTGTGCATTCATTACAGGAACCCAAGACACAAAGTCCATTGTTTCGAAGGTAGGTACTTCAATTGTACTTAGGCTGTTTATTTAATGTAATTTTTTTCTTTTTTGCTGCTTTTGTTGTGTCTAAAGTTAAAAAAGACATTTTATTTATAATTTAAATATTTTTTATTGTTTTTTTTTACAAAATTAAAAATTTTGTTTGTGTCTCAGTGTAGAAAACTCTTAGTTAATAATAAATAAGTTGGCTTAAAGGGTAGAAGGACCATCGTAATTTTGTATCCTTAAAGCCGGCACATTTATTATTTAACTTATTATAAGCTGATTTTGGGAAGATAACTGTTATTGATTGGTATATGATGCGATGAATAACAAAACAGACGGAAAGTCAAGGCCCAGGCTGCAATTTTTTGTGTTGATATGTATATGGAATACTTTTGTTTTAAATGCTTTGAAAGATTATTTGTGTTTATGGTTGATAGAAGGAAAACTTGAATTTGAGGTTTCAAGATGATTTATAAGGTTTACGAAATGTTACACAAAAGAGCCTATTACATACTCATCTCTAAGTTCTTAATTATTTTCGTGACCTTTATTTCTCTAATTTTTTTAATTGTTAAAGCGGGCTGTAGGTTAATAAAAAAATGTTTGTTTAGTGCAACGTTTACGTCCTTCATTAGGTCTTATTTTACTATCCAAATATAAAAATAAACAATAATACATTTTAATTAATTCACCAGAAACAGTGAAACGTCAAACAAATTTAATTAACTTACAAAAATTATTGGGTATTTTTTAACACATTAGATATCACGAAAACACACATTAATTTATAAAATTTATAAACTGAAAAAACAAAATTTTAAAATATAAACGTTTAATTGAATTTAAATTCAGTATTAATTTACTTTTTTTCAATCAAAAAAACCGAAGAGACTTAAAATAAAGAAGAACAAGCATGATGTCGTCACCACCTTCATCACACACAATTAAATCTTCTTTGATTAAGCAAAATTTTTGGTCTCTTTATAATCTGACTGTATGCACTGCTTAAGTTTTCGCAATCGGACTTTCGGTTAACCGCATTATCAGTAGGTCTGTTTGGTATCTTTTTTGTCAGCAAAATGTGTAAAACCTGTCAAAACACCAAAGAGAGAACGAATTTCTCAAAAATGGAGAAATTTACAAGAAAGTTAACAAACGCATTGAACCACTTTTGTGTACAAAATATCAGAGTTTTACTCCTCACATCAACAATCACGTGCCAAAAGTCTGGTTTTGTTAACAATTTGCGTTTAATTTAAAAAAAAAAATCACAAAAAATATAAATTTATCAAGTTATTTATTATTTATAAAGTTAATTTTCACATACCATAAACCACAATTTTAAATTAAAAGCAAAAGATGCTAACAGCTGGGTGTTTTGACCGGTACGGTACTATTGGCCACCGCAAATTGATAGACGGACATTTCACCACCGCCGCGCCGATTGAGTGTTGGATCTTTAAGTGCTGCCATTTAATGCTCAATATTTGAGTGCCACGTGTCTGGATATTTTGTTTTGGTGTTGGTAAAGTAGTGTAGATTTTATAAGAAATGGTTAATTCACAATAAGAATTCATTTATCTTGTTTTCAATAATCAATCGTATTCTTGTTCAGCTTATTAAATCATTTGCATTTTATTTAGGAAATTTTGCAGAAAAGCGACTTTTGCAAAATAAAACACGAACATTAAAAATAAATAATGCAAATTAATAGAAAATCATCTATTAACATTATTTTTACTGGCGGGAGACATTTTTTTCATGTTTTATTGTCAATAATAGAAAATTGAAATTTTCGTCAAAAATTGAAACAAACAGAATTCGCTTGTTTAGCAAGATTTCACTTTACATTACAATGAATAAAATGATGCACCATACAAAAGTTGTCAAAAAAACACGGGTATTACTGGAAAATCTGTATTCTATCTTGACTTACCACATTATTCGTTCAAAAGAAACAATGGCCATATTGAATAATTAGCACTTTATTGTTCATTTCCTGTCTGTAGGAAGTGGAAAAAAGTCTAGTGTTGAAAGATCGACAGCGAACTACAAAGTGGCGGAACCGCTGTAAAGAAAATTCCAAGCACTAAACGGCTGGTGGTGAAAATCTGGTGGTGAAGTGCCCAACGTTGAAAGTTCGGCACTGAATAGTCCTGCTTCGGTTTTGACAGACTTTACTCTTCTTGCACGCAGAAATTTATGTAGCACAAATTCGCAAGTTATCCAATGGAGGTTAAATTTTTTTCTCTCTCGATGTGCTCTCTCGTTACATCTTTGTCGAGTTAACAAACAGGAATTTGTAACAAATTGTGCAATTTTGTGAAAATTTGTACGAATTCGCAAGAAATTTCACGTTACCAAACAGACCTAGTGTTGATGATGTGCAACATCTCAAGAAGGTATCTCTTCGCGTGGTGCTTCTCTGTTTGCAGAACTTTTACTCTCTACATGTCTGGTTTATGTTTCTCTTTCAAGCAGTGTAGTGCAAGCGCTGTTTTCTGCAAACTTCCGCTGTTTATATCTGACTTATGGCCAGAGAGTCGCTTTTTTAATTTTTGTTTCGATGTACCAATGTATACAAATTTACATGTACTCCCATTCCCACCTAGACAATTTATTTGGTATACAACATTTGATCTTTCCATGTTGTCTATTCTTCCTTTTGTATTGGTGAATAAATGGGTACGAAGAGGATTCACTGTTTTGAATTCTATTTTTGTTTTTTCTTTGTCTCTTATTTGTGAAGATAGCAAACATACTCATCTCTCGTGAAATGAAAAATTAACACTTTACAATTAAAATTAAGATGACAAAAATAAAGGTCTCTTTCAGTATTTAATAGTGATTTTCACTTGTGTTATGAATTAAAGGTGTAAGTTAAAGGGGTTAGATTTATATTTTTTTCCGTACGCAGATCGCGCTAAATTTTAGCTCTCACTTTTCTCTGCAAACATCAGCTAAAACCCAAGCTAAATCTTGACATGCATTGTGGAGAATATGTCACAGAGAACAGCTGTTATCTGACAAAAATTATATTCTACAATTTCAAAGAATTTTTTTTTTCATTATTTCAAGTAATTTTAAGGAAATTAAATGGATTCTTCTTTTTGACTGAGATAAAAAGTTTGTTTACAAAAATTATCCACCGCACTTTTTGTTTTCACAGAGCAAAATTTGTGGCGAACAATTATGATTTTTAAGCTGGAGCTGCGTACTGATCGGATAAACTGCTTTGCTTAATTTTAGCTTGGCTAAACTTTGGAGAGAATTTTGTATGAAAACGAAAATTAAGCGCGATCTGCGTACTAGGCTTAACTCATCAAAAAAAAAAACCTATTGGTTCTGTGAATTCATTCCACAGTTTTGATATTTCCTACGTTCCACATCAGAGGATTTTGGTAGTTTTGCTAAATGGTCCGCCATCTAAGGTTTTTTTTTTCAACTAGTGCTTTTTTCGTGAATGGTAACACTTAGCTCATGTCTCATTTGACAGATTATTAGTTTTATCCTTCCGCTAAACGAATATGGTTGTGTATACGCTTCGCTAAGTGGGCCTGCGATCGACTTAGAGCAGATGCCGATTTTGCCAAAAAAATCATCTTTTCAGATGAAGCTCATTTTGAGCTTGGCGGGTAGTAAACAAGCAAAATTGTAGCATTTGGGGCACAGAAAACCCGCACGCATACATTGAAAAGCCGATACACCCAAAACGAGTCACTGTTTGGTGCGGATTTTGGTCCAGAGGCATAATTGGGCCATTTTTCGAAAATGAGCAAGGAGTGGCCGTTACAGTCAATGGCGATCGTTATCGGGCCATGTTGAACGAATTTTTGTTCACAAAAATTGAAGAGGAGGATATTGGCAACATTTGGTTTCAACAGGACGGCGCTACGTGCCAAACAGCCGAAGCTACACTCGATGTTTTGCGCCATTTTCAAGTTATTTGGCGAACCCTTTAGATCTTTAAAATCATATCGATAAAGTGGGTTTTGGCATTGCTGATGACCATTTGGGCTCTTTTTATAGCATTTTCATAGTTCATTGAACCATAAGTTCTCGCACACTTGTCAGATATCCTCTCTCTCTTTGAGAGCTTCAAGTGTCTGTGATTTCTTCTCATAGACTAATGACTTTAAAAACCTCAAAAGAAAGTTATCAAATCTGCCAATTTTACCTGTCAGTGCAAATTATCAAAACTAGATATAAGGCAACCCGGAGAGCTAGTTTTGAGGAGTTTAGCCCCCAAACTAAAAGTTTACTTCTGTAAGCGTCTATTGAATTTATGCATTTCCAATTCAGCAAAATCACTTGAATAATGTATTATGGAGATATATTTGGCTCCCTTGAGAAGCTTGAAAGGCTTTTAAACAGTCATATCTGCAGGCAGATAGGAGATACTCAATATATTTCTTTTAAGCCTTATAGAAACAAACAACATTGAAACCTTTACAAATGCGGTAAGTTATAACTCTCCACGAAAAGCAGTTTCTTTTGTACATTGTACATATATCCGCAAGAACTGACAAGGCAGATAAAGACTTACCCTTAAATTCTTGTACAGCTGGTATTTATAAAAGGCTTGTCAAAAAAAAATTTAGACCCAGTTTGTATTGTACAAATTATAGGTAAGTACCTCTTGTGGCAAATAAATACATATAACGCTCCGAGAACTAAGTACCTCATTTATGGGATATTCACACAAAAAGTACATACCATATCTGAATGGTCTTAGTGACCTCTTAAAACTAGTTTCAATAAGTGGTCTTATAGATTTTTTTTCATGGGTTGTTATTATAAAGTTTTCAATTTTCGTTACCCTTGTGGTTATACAAACCAAAACGTTTGAAGTTTCTTATGTCAATCTGAATATAAACATTTCTCAGTGATTTTAATTATTGGCTTAAGAAAACATTCGAACCATAGAAAAAATATAGTATGGTCACCACATTCAAGAATAATTTGACCAGCAGTTTTTAATAATAGGCGCTTTTTTCTTTTTAAGTTCAGAGCAGATCCTGAACTGTCAAACAAAAAATTTTGTGTTTCTTTTTTGGCTTTGTGTGCTCAGAGCATCAAATTTATGTTTCTTGTATCGTTCTGAACGTGTTCTCTGAGTGTGTGTTCAGAGTGCGCTCTATGAGCTTAGAATGAAATAACTGAGCAGACAGAGTTAAATGGTGAACAGAAGCATTTGACAACTAAGTGTTCAGGCGTGTTTCAAAAATAGGTCAGTGCTTAGAACGCGCTTAGTTCAGAGGACGTTCAGAACACATCTGTTCAGAGTCCCCCGCTCATATCTGTTTACTTTACAAATATCAACAAAAATCTGACAGTTTCCACCATTTGTAAAAGTTATACTATATTCCGATAGGGGGTTGCATTTTGGGTGACCTACATGGTTGAAGTGAAGTCAACTTATTACGTTACTCATTTCTCATGATTAGGAAAATAATGAAAATTTAAATTCCGCACGCAATGAAGGAAAAGTGAAGAAAGTTAAGACTAAATGTTCTAGAAAAACGCCAACATGAAATTTTCATATTCCAGTAGGACCTCGGTTATTCGAATACTTGGTATAATTCGAACGCTCATTTTTTACATGATTGCAACTAGATTTATTTTCCGTTTTTGCTTTGCTATGGGTTTTTATTTTTACAGTTGTTGTAGAGTTAAAAGTATTTTCTTAGAAATATGTATTACAGTGAAACATTTCTTAGAAAAAAAAGCGCATCGACTCCTGTCCTGTAGGCTGGGAGTTTAATGACATTTATCTGAAGTTTGAGTGAAATAATGAACATGCAAAGTATTGGCTTGGAAAAAAGTATCCAATCATTCGAAATCTTCCTAGATTTGAATTAGGTTAGGTCTTTAATAGTCCAAATTACCGAGGTACTTCTGTAATACACTCCTGACCTTACGTATATGTGTATGTATACTTAAAAACATTAAATTATTAAGAATAATGTTGAACTTTTTAATAAAACCTATTTTTGCCTTCAGGTCGCATGGTGTGAATTAAAAATGGAGCTAAAAAATAAAAACAGCTTGGAAAAGAAGTAATTTTTCCAAAAAAAAAAAGTAATACAAATTATCTAAGGTTACTTTAATTATTTATTTTCTTTTTACTTGATTGCAAAAGGTAGGTATATAAGTAACTACACTGATTCTGCAATGTATATCCATATGTATTAATTTTGAATTTCAAAAATTTACAATAGGTGCCAGGATTAAATGGGCTTAGTATGAAAAAAATAATATATAAAGCCTTTATTAACCAGCTTTCTTCAAATGAAGAATGAAAAAATTCCACAATCTATCTCACACTATTTTTAATTCATTATTTGACTCCAAAATTTTATGAAAAACTTATAAAGAAAATTCTTAACAATGATGCTGTTTTTCACAAAATAAACAAAAGAATATCGCTGCAAAAGGAACAGCTTGTTTATATGGGTTGAATTCTTTTTTTTTTCTGGATAATCTCTCATTTTTATTTAGAGAATCCTTGAAAGCCATATAATAGTTGCATTCATTCTATGGTATTCTTTTTGAACATTGTTGGGAACAAAACTATTGTGTACTTTATTTTTAATTAACTTTCTTATCCTTTGTTTTGATCCATCATTATTGGCACATTCTGTTTTTTTGTTTCACTGTAAGTAACACGACTATTATATTCATCAAGGAGACCTCAAAGAAGCCAAACAGAAATATGTATACAACTTTTTGGCATTTATAATGTAAGGATATTTTACTCGTCTCGGTTCATCATCTTCATCACCAACACTTTTCCACTCGGTAGATTTATTTCGTTATTCCCTTTCAAATGGTCTCTTCAAACGAAACAAGGACATCAAACGAGATTCTTTCAATTCAACTCAATGGGTTCTATGATATGGCACTTGGTGATGGCGATTGCGATGGTGGTGTTATTTATTCAAATGGCTGCCATATAACGACTTATTCTGAAAAAGCTTAATGACGCTTGCAAATGACCAGGCAATCACATGAATCCATTTCCGGCTATAATAACCTTACGATTGGATAATATCAATCATCAGCTACAAAAAATCCTTTGCAATCTAATGACACCTCCATTGTAGAGAAGCTAAAATTGCACTTCGATTATAAGTAGGTGTATATCGTTCGTCCTTGATTAGTAACGGCAATAATTATACTGTGACATAGCCTAGTATAGAATTGCCGACCTCACCGGGACATGATTGAATACAAATCGATAAGACACCCAGAATAAAGCATATTCTAACAATAACGTTGCATTGTATAGAAAGATCTTCCCCCCCATTTCTCGGAAAATCCCTCCTTACATTGTTGTTGTTGGGTTGACATTATGCTGCTAGCTGCATGCATCGCATATCCATTGCAGGATCATAATTCCCACTTGGTGCACGTTTAATTGTTCTATTTTAGTCTTCTTATAGTGACTCAGTGTGTGCAAGGTAATCTCATCAATGCCACCTCTGACATATAGAGGTCCATTCTCTCGCCTCCATTCCATTCCATTCCGAGAAGAAGAATCCTTCACAAAATGTAGATGAAGAGCCCAGATCTACATGCCAAAGATGATGCTCGGCAATAATTGATTCGACTTCGAGAGTTGTTAGTGTTTCATAATAGATGCGCCTTGCTCTGTTATGTGTGAGCTGTGAGTTGAATGCGATGTTTTTCTATGCGCTTTTCCATGCACACCACTCTTCTTATGATTACTATTCTGGATTCTCGCAATTTCGAGTGTCTCTGTCTCTTTCTGAATTCATGAATTTCAATGTTTAAGTAGCTGAGTTTGCTACTACATACATATGAATGATGTGCTGTCTTACAGTGATGGATTTATATGAATATGACGCATGAAGGTGCATTTTTAAATCCGGCCTCAGGTCATAAACTCTGGCACAAATCTTACAAAACGACTCTGGTTGGAAAACCCCAAACCAAGAACAATTTTAAAAACTCACAGAAACTGACTTGACGGTTGCATATGGCATCAGGTACCGTTATTTTTAGAGCTTTAACTTAATTTGAATTCTGCCACTAAGGAATGTCTAAAAAAAACTTTACTTGAAAATTTTAAGAAAATTAAGTTATTGGTCTGGCGTTAGGCAATACCGCCCAAAGAAATAACGCCCAAATCGATTGGGAAATATCGCCCAAATTTTTTTTAACGCCCAAAAAAAAAACACAAAAATTAGAAATATCGACCAAATGATTTCAATGTAAATTGTTTTTGTAAAGTTTGGGCGTTATTTCCTCAATTTTGGGCGATATTTCCAAATATTTTTTTTAATTTGGGCGTTCTTTCCTACATTTTGGGTGATATTTCCAGAGTGAAATTTCAATGAAACTTGCTGCACATTAACAGTGAGGTATGTATGGGAGGCATGCTGCCCCCCTGCAACCCACCTGCTTAGGCACACTATATGATTTGGGGTAGGTGCAAGTCGGGGTGTAGGCAAAGTCACTTCTGCATTTTAAGAATCTGGATTTAAAGAAACTTTGCATACACCCAGCCTCGCACCTACCCCAAATCCTATAGTGTGTCCAAGCAGGGGGACAACATGCCCCCCCGATACATACCTCACTATTTATTTTATTAAAGTGAAATAAAGTTGATTTGATTTAAAACGGAGTTGTTTCAGTAGAATTATTGGCAAGATTTTGATTTGTGCGTTTTTTTCTATAGCATTTGGGAATTATTTCCTTTTTCTGGATTTTTCCGATTTTGGGCGTTATTTCCTATTTAACTTTTAAATTGTTTTTTTTGGGCGTTTTTTCCTTTAAAAAAAATGAAAATAACGCCGAAATCGAGAAAAAACAACAACAATTGTTCGGAATTTATTTGGGCGATATTTCCAAACCGATTTGGGCGTTATTGCCTAACGCCATTGGTTTACCCTGTATATACACACAGGCACACAGACAGAATTGGCGGGACCTACTTTTTCGAATTCTTTACTGTCGTTATGTCAGATTTGATCCAGATCCGGAGGTGAATTTTTTTTACGAATCGATAGCTTGATATTTACTACCCATATTTCCAGTAAAAAAGGATTAAGGCAGCATCTATATGCAGCTATACACCAGTGCCAAACGAAATTGAGGGCTGCAAAGTTCCCGAAAATTAGTTTTTCTGTTTTTACCTCAAGAAACAAATAATCAGTTAACTCACTCGATACCAACCATGTGTGTTTGAGATTCGGATAATATGTATTTAGAAAAAAAAGTAGAAAATCGGGAACAGAGAATATATCAATTTTTTTGGGGCGCACAGTCAATGAGCAACACGGACGCGGACGATATTGAAGAAAACCGCTTTTCTGGAATTCCCCATCATCGTAAAATTGACAGATTTTTTCCTTACTCGACGAAATAGCTTTTTCGTAATATTTGTCGCCCTTCAAAATACGTTGCCTTAGAGAGTTGCTTTTTTTAAGTATATAGTAGACCCTGCCCCTCTATTGTGTGCGCATCGCAGTCATATGGCTCATGGGTGCTGTTTGCAATTGCAGGATAAATGAAAATACGAAACACATATTGCTGTTGGGGGTGATGGAACATACATATATATCATGCTGGCTGGGGAGGTTGTTTCAGGCATATGGTGCTGCTTTTGCACCCTCGACATAATCTGTGTGCATTTAAGATGATAGTGCTTGTTCCCGTAGCCTTGAGTTGTCGTTGATTATAATTTTTTTTGTTTTGCTTTTTTTTTTAGAATTGCAATTTCAAAAAGTATAATGAGGAACAATGTCTCTGGCGTATTAGATAAATAAAAACTTTTTAAATTCAAAATAGAAATTCGTTGTTGAAAGAAAAATAACAAGGAACAGAATACAATTAAAATTAAGAAAAAAAGAAGTAAAACTCTCAGCACGTGTTTAAAGTTCGTAATTGATGAAATTGGAACTGATAGATACTTTTCACGTGTTATTTGAACGAAATAGATTTTTAGTGTTCATTACTTTGTTTCATCTGTTTCAAATTTCAAATAAATCAAATAAATTAAGAGTCAGGTGAGTGTTATTTAGCAGACCATAAACTGTCAAAATCTTTAATTGTATACTCGATTTTAAGTTAAAGATAAATGGATTAGAATTTTGGTTGTTTAAGCTATATTTTACCGGGCTCTTGAAAATTTTAAGCCCGAATTTTGAAAAAATAAACAATTTGGGGTTGTAACTCATCCTTCAATTATATTTTGTTTGATTGACGCACATTTGCTAAAACGATACGTAAATACTTGGGTTCAAGACAAGCACTTGTGTTCTAGTTCCACTTTTTCTTCAGCTTTAACAGTCACAAAAGCTCTTATGTTGAACATAAATTCTTAAGTTTATGTTCTGCAAATGGCTTTATGATACTCTTAAGCTGATAAAATAGGTACCTTTGTACAATGCAAACGCCCTGGTTTCTAATTAAATTCTGGCTCTTAGACCCAGTTTTTCAGTGGTGTGTTAAACCAGGGTTAGCTAACTCTAGAAGTAAATTCACAGACAGTGAACTGAGCAAGCAGTTTTTCGGTGGAGCATGCATGCAGAATGACTGGATAAACTCGGTGGATAAAACATCAAAAGCATCTGTTCAGTTAATCCTGAGCTATCTCACTAAATTTGATGAGTTAATTTGGGATTAACTTTAATCTCGCTCATTAGTAACTCTCTTGGAAAGGAAATAATTATTTCTTGCCATAAAAAAACTAAGATTATGACTATACCTACGCGGTTTACCTATATAGTTCGTAAAAAGGAAAAAAAAAAACAACAGAATTCCCGGCACTCTTGATAATCAAAAGTATTTGAAGGATTTTCCTTCCCATCACAACGGTCTTTCATAGCGTAGGTTCCAGCATCGTATATAGTTACATGTACTACATGAACCTACCTAGTTTTGTCATCATTTCTCTCTTTCCCATATTATTAACATTTTCTTAAACAAAAGAAAATGCAAAACTCACAAAAGTTGCAGCTTCAAGAAATAGAGCATCGTATTTGCTTTGCAGTCGTTCCAAGAAAAGAAACATCAAAGTGGAGATTCTTAGATTCTTTCATACAGAAAAAAAAATCAGATAGCTGCGCGTATCTCAATATTTATTCTTGAAAATATTTCAATTTTTTTTTCAACTTTTTTACGTTTGTTTCTTTTTTTGTTTTTAGCTTTATCGCTGAATCCCCTTTGACATTATTTTGTTGATGTTATTTTTCTTATTTTTTCTTTGTCGAGTGTAAAATTCACACAAGAATAAAACTGAAGTTTGTATCTTCGATCTCAAAAAAAAGAAAGTATAGAGGATAAAAATATAAATGATACATATTGCACAGCGCTCCGGAGTCCTTAAAGCTTTTGAAGAATAAATAAATTTCGTCCTTGAGAACACATGCAACCTATATATCATTTTTGTGAAAACAAGCAACAAAAAAAAAAGAAGAAGAATCGACCAGTGGAAATGTTAAGAATGTATGAAGGACAAACAAGATTAACCAAAAATAAAACTCCAACAATATGTATGTGATTAATGAATATATAAAAACAATCATTCCTCATGCTGTGGTAACAATTATATTTTGAAGTTGCATTTTTATTCTTTTATAGTACATAAATGTAGTACCTACGTACTAGCAAGTGCTAATGGGCAGAGTTTTAATTAAATTCCCATTGAAATGTGGATCATTTTTCTTTTTTAATTTTGTTCGTTTAACTGAACTGAATGTTAAAAATACACGAAGTTGTTAAATGAAACGCAGAATTTAAATTTATTCTATATTTATTTTTATACCTTCAGGGAATAGGTTCCTTTGTTAAAAGACACCGTATTTGAGCTCCGGGATCCTAGCATCCTATAAGCGGGATATGCCATCTTAAAGTTCACACAACCATAATCCGCCAAAGGCATGTTTTTGACGATCCTTTGGCCTCCTTGAAGACTTTGTACGATTCTAAGATCTTTGGTTTCAATTAGGTACGAATAATAATGTTTTATTTTTTAGCTTGAAATTTAAGCGAACTTATGTTAAATTTTGCAAATCTGTGTTTTGTGTTTTTGATTAATGCACTAATCCCCTTTAACCCCAATTTATAACGGCCAAAAGTAAAAAAGGTAAATGGAAATAAAGCCCAAAAAAAATTTGCTTAACTTCCAAAACTTCATGTCAACCAAATTATAATGGTGAAATATCGTCCAAAAAATATATCAGCCATGGCCAAAATAGTAGCAACACTCCCTAATTTTTAGTAATATTTTATGTAGTACTTATATTAGGCAAATATTCAAAAATGTTTATGTTGTATATTTGTGGTAAGTACTTTGTTAATTTTGTTTATGTAAAATTTTTTGAAAACTTAAAGGGGTTTGCAAAATTTCCAAGTCCGTCTGCTGTAATCTTTCTCACAAGCTGGTCATAAAAATAGCAACACTTTGATTTATTTAACAAAAAACAAGAATTTCTGATAACCAATGTCACTTTTCTTTATTTGTTAGTAGAGAAAATTTAATATTTAGTTAAAAAAAACTTTATTTTTTAAAACTGCATGTTTTCAATTCGGCATAGAGCCTACCAACTTCTGGAACTTTTCCTGGGGGATCCAATACCACATTTTTTGGACAATTCTCCATAAATCGGCTTTGTTGGAAGGGTTTTGTTTACTAATAACAATCTTTAGCTCATTTCAGAGGTTGTCAATAGGATTAAGGTCCGAAGATTGCGAAGGCTACTCAATAACGGCCATTTTGTTTCGTTGAAACCAGAGCTTTGTTGACTTTGTCCTGTGCTTGGGGGTTAATGTCCTGGTGGAAACGCGATGTAAGGGGCTTATATTTATTGTCCCACGGCAGCATAACAGTCTGCAGTATGTCCACATACAACACCGTTGTCATTATACCATCTATAACAAATATTAGACCAACGCCCCACCAAGAAAAACAACCCCATAGAATTATGCTGCCACCTCCATGCCTTCGGTTGGTTTTGTGTACCTCGGATTGTAGGTCTCACACTTTGGGCAGTGGGAAAACTCTTTACCATCTATTCCGAATAAATTTATTTAAGTTTCAACACTCCAAAGTGACTCTATCTCTTCCAGTCATTTTAGATTAGCGCCCTCTGGTTTCTTTGGTTTTTCTGGAGTTTATAGCATTAAACACTAATCTTGCAAAACTTGCAATGAATGTTTGCTATTTTTCTAATAGATTCTCCCCTGTTATGCATGGATAAAATGGCTTCACGTTGATCTTCAGTTCAGTGTTTCACACTACCCATTGCGAAGTGTAATTTAAAAAAAAAAATTACTAAAAATTTCAAAACTATTCTAAGACTAAGATCTCACCAAAATTTTGTCTTTTTCAATCAACAAGCTAACTTTTGTAAGATTTTTTTAATATGTTGCTATTTTTTTGGCCACCTAATTTTGTAGTTGCAATCAACTTAGTGCAGAATATGACTAATGCCTTTTGTTTACTCGGAAGATTATACGTGGAATAGATTGATGATATAATTACCGTTGGTATAATGCAGACATTTTTTTACTCATCCACCTATCTAAAGTGCAACATACAGTATTACCTAAAAGTAAGAAGTGTTGCTATTATTTTGGCCATGGCTGTATATTAGGTTTTGCAAGAAACGGTGTCATTTCCAGTTTGGGGGTTTGTTTTTTGGGGTAATTATTTCAAATTTAAAATACTTAAAAATATTGGCTTTTGGGATATATATTTCTTTTTTTTTGACGTTTTTTCATTTTGTCTTGCTTAATTTTTTTGGGTGATATTTCCTACTTTGGGAATTATTTTGCTTTCAAATTTATCTACTCTTTACCTTGGGCTTTATTTCCTTTTCTTTTTTCTTAAAACAAACCCAAATAGGAAATGCAATCAAAAATGACGAAAACAAATTACAACGACAATTTTTCGAGTTCTTTTGGGCTTTATTTCCAAAAACGATTTTGGATAATCAGTCATTGATTATAGTAAAATTCGTCTGGGATTCAGTTAGGTGTCCTTGTGATTTTCTAGTTTTTTTACAGACTGAACTTAAGTTCATTTAAAGTTATTTTGCTACAACAATTAAGGACTCTGATAATTATGAGGTCGATTTTTTTTACGAATGCAAAACTTTCCTATGCACAAAAAACTATAGGTACATTGCAAGTAAAAATGGGCATTCTTGATCACTCCCTTCGACAAAACTGTCCTTAACAAATCTCAATAAATTCAAAACTAAAAAAAACATTTTGTAGAAAAAGTAAAAATGGAATTAAATTTATATATCATTAACTTTTCTTTGAATGAATTTGAATTTGAATTTTTGAATTTTAATGAATACAATTATTTCCACGAAATCTATACATTAATTCATTTGTCTTTTTTGAAGCCATAATTCCCAGAATAGTGACACCTCACCAATATTTGCCAGTGCAATATCACATCACATTGCAAATAAATTGATTGAGTGCATGCATACTTTGAAAATCACCATGTCACACGTGACATTATTACAAATCAAATATGTATGTACAACATCATTAACAACTACAATTCACTACAAAAAAAAACTAGAATGACAGGAATTACTGTAATCGCATGCAATACAAACGTACACACATATTGGTCGTATAGGTATTAAATTAAAAATTCCAAAGCAAAATGAAAATGAAAAATGAAATAAGACATCAAAAAGCTATTTTCAGATCAGATATCCAATTTAATATACCCAGGGATTACTTAAAGTAATTACATATTGATAATCCTTAAACTATGAAATTCTCTGTTAAAGTTATGTATTGTCAGAATTTCATAAGCTTTCATACAGTATCTGGCAATCAGCATTTTTTACTATTTGTCTCTTATTTTTTTGTAATTTCCGAAAACCTCGTATAATTGAAATATTGAATTAAAGGGGGATTCGGCTAAAGTATTGGGTCTGCTAAAGGTGATATCCCATCTGACTGCCATAACTTTGATGTGGAATTGACGTTAGTATATGGTGGCTCAAAAGTTATCACCCGGCGCAAAAGTTGAACTCGACCGATGAATTATTCCGCAAAAAAATCGATTCGAATTCTTTATAAATACAAAATACACGTCGACAACTTTTGCGCCTCCTTGTATAGATACATTATGTTTGTTACATGAGTAGCAATACGACATGAGTTGACGCATGAATTGAAAATTAAAAAAAAAAAATTGGTATACAAATTCCAGTTTTCGATTTTTTGATCTGTAAACATCTATGCTGGCGGTAGAGTGAAAAAAAAACGTGAACGTTCGTGTGCAACGTTACGTCGTGCAACGTTACGGTGTGCAACGTTACGTCGTGCAACGTCACGGTGTGCAACGTTACGTCGTTCAACGTTACGGTGTGCAACGTTACGTCATGCAACGTTACGGTGTGCAACGTTACGTCGTGCAACGTTACGATCTGCATACTAGGATGGGTGCGTTCAGGAAAAAAAACTTAAGATCCCCTTCAAGCAAAAACAAGTCCGTTTTGGATCCGCGCACGTTGATGTTTGCACATATTTACCGTGAGTCCCGGCACTCACACAATTTTTTTTTCTTAGAAGCCCTACAATCTTGATCATAACATTAAGGATTTTATTTTTGCATGTACTTTAAGAGCGATTCAAAATAAAACCGAAAAAATCGCCTTGATTAAAACTAACTTCGTTCTGCCTAATTTAGGTTTCAATACACAGCTCCCTACATCATTTTTCATGTTAAACTTAAATTTCGAGTTTCTCCTCTATATCCCTTTAACATTTCAAATGGACCCGAAATTTAGACCATGGCTTAAGTTAGTATGAGAGTAAAAGGGGGTAGAATTGAGTTGGGAATGTGGAGCAAAATTGTAGGTTATGCTGTATTATCACAGAAAAGTCTGTGATACTTTTTTCATAACAACAAAAAATGATTTGGATAAAATTTTGGGGAAAAGTTATAATATCCAGAGTTTTAATGTACTATTTCCCACATCAGCCGAGTTCATTTAGAGGTTGAGAGCTATCACTCAAGAGTAGATGCAAACGATAATCTATAACACTCTACCAAATACTCTTGAAGAAAATTCCATGTACGGCTATCATCGACGTTTAATGATATTGCGTTCGTGGTTCTCACAATCTATTACTCTTACAAGGACAAAAAATATGCACGACTTGATCGCACAAACTTGCTCTTGTGGTTAAATACTGTATGTAACCCAACATTGAAGATGCATGATGTATATATTTAACGAGTAAATATTATAATGCATTATTGTTTAAATTAATCATTAGATTGCAAAATTATAACAAAATCGATTTTACCATGGCAAAGATATAAGCGAATAACCCAAAAATAAGACCATATTCTCAAAAAATATGGAATTCCTAATTCCGTAATGTGAATTTTTTGAGAAAAACCTGAAATGCAGTTTTCTTACAATTGTCTTCGTTATTACAGGTACGAAGTTTAATCAAAATCGTTAGAGCCGTTTTCGAGAAAATTTGAAGAAACCAAAATATTTGTATCGCAGCTATCCGTTCTAGATGGGCTAAAACAAAAATTCGAATTTCCCCTCTAGGGAATCACGTACAAATTCTCTGTACCAAATTTCATGCAAATCGGTTTACCCGTTTAGGCTCTAGCTCAAATTATAGTGGAAGCACCGACGCACCGACGCACAGACGCACAGACCGACGGACGGCATGACGAAATCCACTTTTTCGGACTTCTCGATTATCGTAGTGTTAGTTTTGATTATAACCTCGAAATTTTTTTCTACACCAAACCAATACTTGCCCTATAGAGCAAGTAAAAATGTCTTCACATATTTGGCTAAGAATCTTATAAGTTACAATTTTTCTTTCAATATTTCTTTTAAAAAATTGACAGCTTTGTGCTGCAAACAAACTATTTATTGACAATCTTAGACAATCGAAATTTTAACCAAACAACCATTATCAAACCAAACGAAGAGGTTATAAAAAAAATTGTCTTAATTCTGTCTTTTGAAATGTTGTTTTTAACACCTTCATACGTGCATTGTATTTCAGAAGAAAAGGACTGTATAGAGAGGATATGAAACAACTGCAAAAATTGAAATGTCTACAGAGCTAGTTAGGAATACGTGCAATGCGTGTTGCAAAACGTGCAAATATATTACGACCACACAAGTGAACGTGATTACTACAGATGATGGTATTCTGAATGAACATACAAAAAAAAAGAAAAAGTCACATACACTCCGCATAACTTGATTGAAGTCAAATATTATAAGTAAAATTTTTTGTTTATGTAATATGTGTCGTCGTCGTTGAAGTGAAACTCCTTTACACCTATATTTATCTCATGGGATTTTCTATTGGTAAATTCAGATTTCAATTTAAAAATTGATTTTTTTCGTGGCGAATGGAATACTTTTTAAAATTGATTTATTTTTGTTATTGTTTTCGTGTAGTTTCGTTTCTGTGTTAATATTTCACAAACCTTCATCCCTTAATGCACTTAAAGAAGTTTGATGAAGAAACTGATTAATTTTAAACTGGTTTCATTAATATATGAGCGAATATTTCTCTAATATTTTGAACCCAATTTTAACTACTGAAATAAATGTTGGTGATAGCACAGGGAGGGGTAAATCTGCCGAAAACTTTAGATCTGCAAAATTGATTTTAAATCAAAATATATCAATTTATTTTGCCCAATGGAACGCAAAGATGGTCAAAATCTGCTGTTTGACAAATCCGAATCAAAAATAAATTGATTTATTTTACCAATGGAAAACCCCATCAGATTAATTTTAATAAATAATACAAAATAGATTAACTTTGACAGTGCGTTCCCAAATGCAAATCCTTTTTCATCTTTTCATATGAAGTTGAAGTGAGACAAAAGCATTCATGTATGTCAAAAGAAGCAAAAAATCGATTTAGTTCGATTTTTAAAATCATAAGCCCAATGAAAATTTAAAAAAAAATAATTTGAAATCTACTAAATTTAAGAAATATTTGCTGAAGATTAAACACAATTCTAATTAAATCTTTTATCATTTTATTTTGCAAATACTTTCAGAGACTTAAAGGCCTTTTACAGAAGTAAAACTCGGATATTTTATTAAATATGTCGTATTTACAAGAATTTTCCCAGCTTATAAGGAATCAGGGAATTTTGATCGGTCGACGACGATAAATTTTATCATTAAATCAAGCATTGCAAACAAAATTTCACTGTTGAAAATCTCTTGTTTTGAAAGTATGACGTAAGAAGACCCTAATAAGATTATCTATTTCATCCGAGCCTGTTACAAATATGCCAACCGCGGATAGTTTTAGTCCTAAAATTATCAAAACCAAAATTATGAAGTCCAAAAAATATAATTTAGCTTCAGTTAAAAAATTCACATTCATTGCTTCATTTTGGGCATAATATGAATTAACCCATCCTATAAGGGATTTTTTAAAATAAAGTATCAAATTGAAGCTAAGACTTTCCTCTTTACGAAACTTATGGTCGAACAGACTTTTGTTGGTTGTTGTCAATTAAGTTTCAGTTGTAAGTTCAAAGAAATAGTAAAAAAGAATATTCAAGTTTAAATTCAATCAAGTGACCCGTAGTGTAAGTCAATGACAATTAACGTGTGAAGTGAGAAAATTCCATTCTGAAATTCCTAAAATTTCCCATAAACTATTTTTTTTTTTATTTTGTTTTTACTTTCTGTTCGAACTGCGGGTATTTCATAGAGATTAATATTTATTGATTGACTTGAGCTGTTAAAATGAAAAGTACATATACATACTTTAATACATAAAAAATTTCCAAGGGAGGCGATTATCATAAGAAAATTCTGCAAATTTTAAAATTCGATGAAATTACTTTTTGGATTTTTAAGATTACATAAAAAACATTTTATTCGCACTATTGCAATAAACTGGGAAATACAATTGGAGTTGAATAAATATTTAGCTATATGTATGCGAATAAAGCTACGATTAGACGGTCAACGTAAATGGTCAACGCATTGACTATCTGACGTCAGAATGACGTAAAATAATGTCCCAAAGTTGCTAAGTCATGTGCATTTTATGTCAGAGAGTCAACGCGTCGAAAATTTACGTTGACCGTCTAATTGAAGCTTAAAGGACATGCTGAGAAATTATTTTTAGAGTTATCAAAATGTGTTTAAATTGAAATGACTTGGCTCCTTGACATGAAAGTGAAAATCTGACAGACGAAACTGGTGACAGACATGAAAATTCTAACTGCGCCTATTAACAGTTTGGCAGCACTTTAAACGTCTTTCACACTTAATATTCATAAAACTGTCTTACTTACTCTCGATTGAAAAGATATCAAGTAATTACCGAAAAAAAATTGTGTGAGTACCGGGACTCATGGTTAATATGTGTAAACATCAACGTGCGCGGATCCAAAACGGACTTGTTTTTGCTTGAAGGGGATCTTAAGATTTATTCCACTGGAAGCACCCATCCTAGTATGCAGATCGTAACGTTGCACACCGTAACGTTGCACGACGTAACGTTGCACACGAACGTTCACGTTTTTTTTCACTCTACCGCCAGCATAGATGTTTACACATCAAAAAAGAATTAAAGGGTCTTTCGGATAAAAAATCCAATGGAAAATGATTTAAATCCCAAGCCATTATCAAACAAAAGTCCACTTTTCTCTCTTGTTCCTGTTCAAATCTCAAAAAAGAGAAATAAAATTCCACGATCTGATTAGGTACACCCTAGATAAAGTATCTTCCTCTGTCTTCTTTCATGATGTGCTAAACTGCTGTACTTAAGAGCCAAATATGTTCTAAATTATAATTTTTTTTTCAGACACACAAGTATTGTCATATTATGTAAATTGGCTGCCATTTTGTTAAAATGAAAACAATTAAAGTTCATTTAAAGATTAGAAAATTGATGATAGTAAAGTTGAAAAAAATTAAATCGGTCAAATGACAACCATCTGAGTTGATGCATATTTGTGGTCTTTTTACGGAATTTGGAACTAACTGTTGCTCCCAAATCGTCTGGATCCAAATTTGTGATTTTGTCTTAAATGTTTGGCTTCCACTTATTTGCAATGTTGGTTATTTGTTTTTTAAATGCGGGAGTTCAAAAAGCCCCAAAAGGAAGAATTCTTTAGCAGGAGTTGAACTCTGAAACTCCGGTTTCTTGAGGACTCTTAGGTGGTTTCTGAATTTTGAAAAAAAAAAAACAAAGTTAAATGTTTTTGACAATTGTAAATCTTACTGTAATTTTTAATTATTTTGTCTGTTCATAATGTACCAATTTTTTCCTTCTTTGAAAATAAAACATATCAAATCAGCACAGTCGCAGAAAAACAACTAATTGAAAAGTAAAATTTAAAGACAAAAATCAAATTGTGTGTTCAAACATTATGTTTAGGTAAACAGCTGAAGTTGTAGGTATTTCAAGGTATAGCCAAGCCTATTATCAGATTTTTTTTTAGTGCGGTGCCCATTTGTTTGTTTTATTCATTTTCCTTGGAAAATTCTCTTTTCATCCCACCATATCTCATTTATATTACATATATAGCAACTTCCAGCAGCAGTTGCCGACACGAGCGAGGATAGACAAAAATATACATAGCTTCGTGCAATTTATGGTCTTCGCGTCTTCAGTCTTCCAGCAACATAATAAAAATATTTCCGAGGACACTCCCTACAAACTATACAATTCGTTCAAAAATTCAGCAGTTTAATTTATGACAACACATGCCACAGGCGAAATAAAAAAAAAAAAAAAAACACACACTCCTGTGGTGGAAACAAATGCTTGTGGCTTATTTCAAGTCAAGGTATCCATCACCATCACCCACCATTCCATACAAAGCCATCCGCCACAGGATTCTATTACGCTAACCAAAGTATGCATTGTGTTTGAAGATGAAAATTACATTTGTGCTAATACAAATTTACTGTACTGAATATGTTTCTGTGTGTGAAAAAAGGAAACAATCTCTTATCCTAGAGGTCGCTATACTTCATATTGCGAAATGGAGAAAGTACACTTTAGGTATGCTAAGGATTTAATTTAATGTACCACACACATGCAATTGTGGATTCAAAAAGGACACAATTTCAGCAGCAGCAATTTTTAAGTAATGATGAAAGTAAAAACACATTTAAACTTCCACAGGGAATGCATCTCAACCATCAAAAATTGGTGTTCTTGACCTTCAAAGTTTTTAAGACTTGCGATGGGTTTAAAACTTTCGTTGGAGCTATACATTTTTTTCAACAAGAAGAAAAATATTTGTTTGCTATTTTTAAACCAGAAATTCTTTTTTTTTTTTTTTTATCTGGTCATTGTTGAGTGACTTCCTTGAAAATATTTTACCCAAAAATATTCGTCCTTTTGTTTTGGCAAAGTTTTACAAAGGACGTACAAGGAAAAGAGAGATAAAAAATATGGATATTTCCTCCAGTGACGCCCTTGAACATTCAATTTGTTCAGTGTGCCTAATAGATGAAAATAATACAATGACAATCCCCTTACAGGGTATTTCATTTCAATGAGCAATCAAAAAGCATTGAATTTGACTCTCAAAGCTAATAGGTAAGTGGGTTCTGAACTTCTTTTGTTTCACGTTATAATTATAAACGTTTTGAGTATAAGAACAATTTATAGCAATCAGCAAGTAACAAATTACTAATAGAACATTGAAAATAAGTTTTGGGATCACAATAATTTAAAAAAAAAATTATCTTTCAAAATTTTTAAATGCAATTTTGTTCAAACTATTGACAACCACCAGATAGCAAAATTAAAAAAAAAATTTCGTGAATAACCCAAAAATAAGACTGCATTTTCTCAAAAAAACGTGGAATACGCCTATTTCCGTATATGAATTTTTGCCAAAAACCTGAAACGCATTTTTTTTTTAAACAATTACTTTCGTCATTCCAGGTACGAAGTTTAATCAAAATCGTTATAGCGGTTTTCGATAAAATTAAAAAAAAAAAAAAAATCGTTCTATGGCAGATACCCGTTGTAGATGAGCAAAACAAAAATTCGAACTTATCATCTATGTAGGAAATCTTATAAAAATGATCCATACCAAATTTGAATCAAATCGTCCCACCCACTTAGGCTCTAGCTCAAATTACAATGGACTCACTCAGCAAGGACGCATGGACACGCAGACGCACAGACCGACCAAACGGACGGCTTGACGAAACCCACTTTTTCGAACTTCTCGATCATCGTAGTTTTAGTTTCGAAGTTTTTATTTTTCACACAACCAATAATAATGCGGTTTATGCCCCATGTCCTATAGAGCAAGTTAAAATAAAAATGTTCAGTGAGAGGAAGCACTTACTTACTTAAGGTGGCGCTACAGTCCGGGATGGACCAGGGCATCAACCAACATACCTCTCCAACTAGCTCGGTCTCAAGCTGTCTTCAGTTTTGCATGCCAAGTTGGTTGAGGTCCTCTCCCACCTGTGTAAGCCACCTGAGTCGCTGTCGTCATCTACTGCGCCGTCCCTGGGGATTGGGTTCGAAGACTTTACGGGCCGGGGCGTTGGGGTGTATTCGCTCTACATGACCCAGCTATCTAAGTCATTGGACCTTGACCCGTTTGACCAGGTCAGTCTCGCTGTACAGCCCGTACAGTTCCTGATTGTATCTTCTCCTCCACTCACCATATACATGCCGGGACCAAAAATCACATAGAGAATTTTCCTCTCGAAACATCCTAAAGCGATCTCATCCAGTTTGGACAAGATCAATGCCTCTGCGTCATATAAATATAAGGACCGGGATGATAAGTGTCTTGTAAAGGGACACTTTAGTTGCTCGAGAGAGGACTTTGCTACTCAATTGCCTTCTTAGTCCAAAATGCAGCGATTGGCAAGAGTTATTCTCCGTTTGATTTAAGCGCTGGGGTCGTTGTCTGATGAATTAATAGCGGCGCTTAGGTAGACAAAGACCTTAAACTATGTATCTCAAAGTTAAAGCTATCTATGGTGACGTTCTATCTAAGACGTGTCGGTGTTGAGTGTCATTTCTTGATGACAGCATATACTTGGTATTGCCCTCATTGACCGCTAAGCCCATCTTCTTCGCTTCCACCTCAATGCTCACAAGCGCTCCACTGACATAATGCTAGCAATTGGAAGGATCTTTGAAAGATTGTGCCTCTAGTGTTGACGCTTGAGTCAATCCCATTTTCCGGCTTCCAATAGAACTATCCCTTGTTCCTTTCTCAAATCCCGCGTCATCCTTCGTTATCCTTTTTTTAACGTCCACTTGGCTTAATTTACAACATTTCATTCTCTTCGTTTTGTTTTAAAACAATTAAATCTTTTATGATACATCACATTCAAAATGGAACACCCTGTTAGGGACGTTCTTATAAGAAGGAATGGATAAAAAAAGGTACATAAATGTATGCTAAGTTGAACTGCCGCTGGGAAATCTATTCAATCGAATACAACTATTAATTTCATGCTATTCACAAATATTTTTCATTCCATTTCATATAGCAGCTAGCTAAAAATGTTGATAGAATATTTAGAACCGAAAACCTCTATAACAAAAGAAAATGGTCTATTAGAAAAGAAATGGTTTCACGGATGCTTTTTAGGGGGGTATATGTATTTTAAGGATGAGAGCAATTTTTTTTATAGCCATAGATAAAACCGATATAGTGTTGTTGGTTGGTGGTGTTGATGTAAATAGTTGCCCTTGGCCAGAGATGATGTTGAATTGCATTATAATCACCGGAATAGATACTTTTTCAACTATTCTGTGAAATGCTTACAGAAAATAATTGAAGCTCCACAGGATGGCAAAAAAATAAATGTAATCAACACGAATAAGGCTGAAAACGAGAAAACTATAGGCACATTTGAATGGGTTTATTTTTTTTTTTATTTTTATGGGAATTTGTATTAGCTATTTATTTTTTTTGTAGAGATTTTTGATTTTCATTTGAAATTGTAGGTACTTTTTGCAATGCAAATTGAGTAATTATTTTCGTATTTATTTATCAATTCATAGTACAAATTGTGTTTTTTTTACTTTGTGCAGAGACTAATACAGATAGAGAGAGATAAGTACCTAAGTACCTACCCAATCGGATTAAAATTTTCAGAGTAAAGGTGTAGTTTATGATAAAGTGATTTAAGTCGAAAGTTGTTAAGTGTGGATTTGAATACGAAATAAAGGAGCAAGACAGTTATAGAATTCGGAGAAGGTAGGGGTCCTGAAGGGTAAACACGAAACATGAACAAATAACAGCAACTATGGGTGGGAATTCAAATAGTCACAGTTTATGTTTCATATGGGTGCAACCATCTTGAGAATCGTTTGAAAAAAAAATGTAAATATTAATTGAACTTTTTTTTAACCCAATAGCTACTCTGTTAAATGACATTATAGAAATACGACACCGGACCATAAGTCCCAACAACAATAATCGTTTAACGCTCTTTAAACGCAATCTAAAAATAATTAAGATTTTACAAATCATACTACCTTCTTGTGTGATGGTCCTATTGATCTATGGAAGCTGTAGGAATATTTTAGAAAAATATGCAAATGTGAGGCATAGGTCTTAACACTTTTTTAGAGTAGGTAACTCTCGATGGGGGTGAGATATAAATGTCTTGAAATGGATTTGGGGATTATGCTCCACTTAAATGGGGCACAAGTCTATTTCTTAGAGAGTAAGAAATAGGTTCAAGGGTGGACCAAACTTGTTTTATCGAATATTAAATATATTGACTTTGCAATTTTATAAAGTACATAATTGTTTAACCATAAGGATAAGGAATTTCGTTTTGTTAAATCAATTTTTAAATATACAATTTTGGACATCAAAGCTGATAAACAATTTTCAAACAAAAAAATTAACATAGTTTAGAGACGATTTTTGTATAGTTGAATAATGTTTTTTACTTTTCTGTTACTTTTGCAAAAATAAGAGCTTCTCATATACCTGTGAACCTGCAAAAATATTAAATGTGTGTCTACAAAAACCCCTGAACAATTTCATGAGTTAAGATTTTTATTTGTTTTTTTTTTAATGTAACTTCAAAAGTCTTCCACAAAATTATGCAAAACTTTATATTTTTATTATTAATTATGAGTTTAGGACTTTAAAAAAGTAGACTTCTTTGAAATCTACATTATTAAGAAATTTTGTATTAACGTGCTTTTATGCGTGCGATCACACTGTTATTCTAGAGTCTGAAGTAAGTTATCTATGGGAGCTTATATTTATTCATTTACCAAAAACATAGAAATTTTGTTTAAGTAAACTAAATTAGAAATGAATTCATTGATTAAAATACTTCTGAAACTATTTTAAAACCCAACGCGGTGCACTATCTGATTTCTTTAATAAATCTTAATTTATGAGAAAAAAGTAAAAATCGTAGGAGTGATTTTAAAAATATTTAATTTTTGTAAACATTTCTTAGACAAAGTCGAAAATTGAAAATAAAAAAAAATAAATCCGAAAAATAATTTTGAAATTTTTTAATAATTCAAGAATAATCTTTTTTCTTAATTTATTACAAACTTCTAAATACAAAATTTAATGTTAACTACTTAATTGGGTAGTAAGATAATTAAATTTAGTTAAAAATATAAAAATAATAATACAAAAACATTGATAACTAATAACTAAATTAAGAGGTACTGGCAATAAGAGTAAAATGTAAAATTTATTAGAATATAATGAAGTTACACATTTTTCCTCTATCTACAAACCATAATTCTACCTGCCACCACACATCGCCCTCAACAACGCCCCAAATGTCACTTCAACTATTATTGGATTTTCAAATTCAAATAATAACGACCAGCAGTCACCGGATACACAGTTCACCGTCATAAGCCAGATACACTAACATATGATATGATGAAATGTTGGACGAGTTTTTCTGCACCTTTATAATTAACACTTATTCCAGCCCACAGAGATGATAAGTGAAGGTCTAATTTGTATGCAATTTCGTCTTCTGCCTTTACCAGTGTTGTGCGTACCATTCTCGAGTACGAAAGGAGAAGTACCAAGAAACACATCACTGCTGATGAGTGCGTGGTGCACTAGATAGTAGTTTCAAAGTTTTTGGCTTTCGGGCTGTGAAAGTATTTTGTGTCTTTAGTTTCGACCAGAGCCGGGGACTCTATCCCGATTATACGAAGTGTTAGTTATTCAGGCAGATCTATTGTAAAATTATATGAAATAACTTGTTAGATTATTTTAAATAAAATTAGATTGTAAGACTCTAAAGTCAAATAAAGTTGATGAACGGTTGACGTTCTGAACTCTTCAAAAAAACCGAGTTTTCCTTACATCTTCGGTCTGACCCTGGATCTGCTGAAATACCTTTGCTATTGAACAAAAAAAAAAGCATTACAAAAATTAAACGATAAATTGTACAAATTTCAACATGCACACGAAATTTTATCAAAATCGTACGAGTCGTTTTTGAGCAAAATAAGATTTTCCTTGAAGAGTGCTAAGCATTTGTGTGGGAGCTTCTGTTATTTTTGGTTGTAAGAATATTTTTTTTGCTTAAAATCCTTTTGATAATGTTAAAAAACTAATTTTTAAATAAGTTTAATAAAAATCGAAAGATTCGTTTTTGAAATATGTATCGAGTTAAAAAAAAATTCAAACTTGTTTTAAAAATCCAAAAAATATATTTTTTTTTAAATTTTGGTACGCAATATTATTTTAAGTATATGTATATCAATCATTCTTCAAAAAAATTGAACAAATCAGTTAAACCCTTTTCGAGAGCCTAAAAAAATATTGTTCCGAAAATGTAACATTTTTTTAGACTTTATAGCTGAACAGACAGACATACAGACGGACGGTTTTACCAGATCCGCGTTTTTCATCTTCCTTGTCATCGTTAAGTCCAGTTTGATGAAAATCTCGATTTCGACAGATGAAGTGGGTATGGCAAAACAATTTGTATTGATAGAATAGAAATCAATAACGTAAGGCTTTCACAGCCATAACTATATTTCTAAGTAAAACATCCGATAGTTTTTCATACACTTGGAGTTAAATATTTAAAAAAAGAATCAGACATAGTCTTCATGCAATATCTTATACCACATGGTAGGTCTTACAAATATTATACCTACTTACAAATTATATAAAAATTAATAAAGGTGTAGGGGAGTGGTCGACGATTGCCAGATTAAATGCTCCCATCAAGCACATGATCCTGATATTCAACTAAGGTTTCTAACAAAGCACGTGTTCCTGATACCTTCTTCAGCTTGCCATGTAAAGTTTTTTTATGTAAAACCCAAACACCTTTCTAGTTAACACTTTATTAATGCACACATTAGATACATACATATACATATATGTACATACCTTTAACCATCTTCAACATTCGTAGAAACTTTCAAAAATAATTTCATCCCTTGGTTTCTTTGAAGGTTGAGGCATGGGAATTATTCCATTCCATTAAAAGATTCCGCTCCAAGTATAAAATCCTTACATAATGCTTATACCTACTTTATCTGTCTTGTTAAGTCCATTCCTCCTCAATGTTATACTATCACTTTATGTCTATTATAGTTCCCTGTAGTAACATCATCTATACTTTGATTGCAAAGAACGCCTTATCCTGTCCAATAAAAGTGTCCGAGAATCACATTTCAACAGTAAATATATTTATATACATACATATACAATATACAAGGTACTAAGTAGCAAGTTTGCCATCTTATATTGGTCAATATGTATGTTTAACGTGCGATATCTGATATCTCATCGTTCTTCCTTGATGCTTTCACTATACCTAGGGCTTAAAAGATGTGAATATAAAAGGAAGTTGTTGGATACTCAACGATGCTTTCTTATTCCAACAACAGAAATCCTGGCAAAAAGTTTTGGATACCTAGTTGTCATCTTTGGAATTAAGGTCACATTTATTTTCCTTTTCAAATTATTTTCAAAGACTTGTCTTCTATTATCTCAACTTAACCATCAGTGATGGATGAATACCGTTAAACAAAATGATAAAGGGTTACAAATCTTTAAAAAATAAGTGTTCTTCATTCATTTCTTATTTTTATATATTAATGCACCATGACCTGAGGAGTTTCTTCATTTCAAATTGCATGCTCACGCTCCTTCCTCAGTGCATTAAGGACCTTCGAACAAAAGTACTATAACACTAAAGTAATAGTCACTTTTTAAGAGAACGAGCTCTATCTCAAACGATGAAAACCACTACCTACTCTCCCATACTTGTGTGATATATGGATGGCGAAAAGTTTCACTAATCGTGAAGCCACTTTAAAACTTGAACACTCCTTAGCTATGAAAAACACTTTGGTCCTCTTTTTATTCAGCTGGTGTAAAATGAAAAGTGGGTATGGGGGCTTAGATGTTACAAAAAAAAAAGGACCAACTCACGACTTTGCTGCTTTATTTTCAAATGATATACTTTGGTACTCACATCAGTGCTGGAACTCAATTGAATGCACGCTAATGTGTCGCAAGAGTGAACAAAGCGAAAACAGTGATGGAAATGAAATATCCTTTAAGGACATGCAAGCACCAAAAGTATGTCAGTTGGAATGGAAATGGGTACATAACAATCGATTTAGTGTCGATGCAAAGAGGCTTACAAGCAGCAACGTCAACTAACTTTTGTTCTAGAGACATGGTTTCGAATGGCGTTGCAAATTTTACCTTGGGGGATTTTAATTTTTTTTTTTTTTGAAAATTGAATTGTGAAAAATTAATTTTTGATTGACAATGATTGAAGTCAACATACAAATGCAGTCAACCGTAAAGAATCAACCTTAGGTATGAGTATACACCTACGATTGAAGTTTGCAAAAGGAAATGAAGTCTTCCTGATATTGGTATGGTTGATTAGACTGTGAAGGTTGATGGTAGTAGATAAATATAAAAAAGTAAAATTTACTTTAAAGCTTACTAAACACGGTACTCAGATCTGACAGCATTATTTCTGTTCGTTTACTTGGCCAACACAGTCAGTTTTTACCAATTTTAGACGTAATTTTTGTGTCAAAGTTCATACGGTTATAAAACGGTAAAAATTGGAAGTTTTAGATAAGACAACAAAACGAACAGACTGATTGTCATATCAGACTCAAATGTCTTTCAACCATGTGAACTTGCAATTTCATCTAAAAAATTTTGTCAGAAACACCATTTGCAAGCTATTTTCAGACGGCTGCATCCGACAATCGTCTGAACCCACAATTTTCAACTTTTATTATTTACAGGTGCTTAAATGTTGTCAGAATTATTTAAAATTCTTGGATTATACCTTTGTTCGTTTACTTTCCAATACCACCAATTTCTACCAATATGAACTTTGACAGAACTTTGAAATTGTCAGTTGTAAAATGTTTGGATATTTGTGTGTGTTTTTTTTTTTAAATCTCAAAACGATATCGTTTGTGACAGTAGGAAGATTTGGTAAAATTAATATTTTATTTTAACTTGCTCTAGCATTACTTATAGTCCAGGTTGGACTACGGCCTCAACAAACAAGCCCCTCCAGCCAGCTCGGTCTCTACCTTGTTGGCCCCAGTTACGCACTCCAAGTTGGCTGAGGTCGTTCTCCACTTGTGTGCGCCAACTCAGATGGGGTCTTCCTCTGCTGCCGTCAGGGGTATTTTCCAAAACTCGTCGGGCTGGTGCATTGGTGTCCATACGCTCCACGTGTCCCAGCCATCTCAGCCACTGTATTTACAGCTTTTTGACCAGGTCGACGGCGCTGTAAAACCCGTAAAGCTCTTCTACTCCATACTCCATCGATACAAGTTGGACCGAAAATCAACCGAAGAATCTTCCTTTCAAAGCACTCAAGCAGGTTCTCATCCGTTTTTGAAAGAGTCCATGCTTCACTAGGGTCTCCTTTGTTCTTTGAGAGAGGGCATTAGTACTCAAATGCTTTCTTAGCCCGAAGAAACAGCGAATGGCAAGAGTAGTTCTTCGTTTGATCTCTGCATTGATATCATTTTGCGATGTAATAGTGGAGCCCAGGTAGACAAAGTTATTGATAACTTCTAAGTTGTAGCTATCCATCGTGACGTTTTGCCCTAGTCGACGATGTTGAGATTCTTTTCTCGATGATAGCATATACTTCGTCTTGTCCTCGTTAACAGCCAAACCCATCTTTTCCGCCTCCGATCCAATACTTGAAAACGCGCCGGTAACAGCTCGCTTCGTACTCCCAATGATTTCAATATCATCTGCATAAGCAAGTAGTTGAACAGACTTCTGAAAAATTGTACCACTGTTGTTGACTTGCGAGTTGCGTACAATTGCATCAAGTACGATGTTAAACAGGTTGCATGATAACTCGTCGCCTTGCCTCAAACCTTTCTCGACTTCAAAGGGTTCAGTGGTGTTTTTACCGACTTTGACGGAGCAGCGATATTTCTCCATCGATTCCGAGATGCGACATGGCTCTATATAGTTCTTCTCTATCTACGCTGTCATTAGTTTCGTGTACAAAAATCGGGTTTGTAATCACAACTAACACTACAATTACAATTTTCGAGAAATAATAAAAAGTGTGTTTCATCATACCGTCCGCGTTCGTCGGTCTGTGCTTCCGTGCATCCACTGTCATCTAAGCTAGAGCATAAATGGGTAGGCAGATTTCCTTTAATGTAAATAGAATACCTACAAAGCATTTTAATGTGATTTCCTAGAGGGAAAATTTGGCAGCTGCCAAACAATTATTTTGTTTTTTCTCGAAAACGACTATTACGATTTTGATTAAACTTTGTAAAGGGTATTTTTTTAAAGGTATAGAACTTTGAAATGGAATAAAACAAAGTTGATTTTTTTAAATTGACATGAAATGTACTTATTTCGCAAGATAATCTTCTTGCATTATAATTTAAACATGATTTCTGGCATATGACCGCCACGGCTGGCTCGGACTAAGTCTAACCTGGAGGTCCAATTTTCGATGAAAACATTTGTGGCCGCATATCGGCAATAACGCGCCGAATGTTGTCCTCCAAGTGGTCAATCGTTTCGGGCTTATCGGCTAAGCTAGCGACTTCTTATATCCCCACAGAAACTAGTCAAGTTGGGTTTAAATCGCTCAATCTTGGAGGCCAATCCACGATCCGTAACGTGAGACTATGCGGGTACCAAACGTTTCCTTCTATAAATAAATTGTGCCACGAGCTGTGTGACATGTTGCGCCGTCTTGTTGAAACCACAGCTCTTGCACATCATAGTTGTTCAATTGATGAACGAAAAAGTCAGTAAACGTGGCTCTATAGCGGTCACCATTGACTGTAATGTTCTGGCCAGCATCGTTTTTAAAGAAGTATACGGACCAATTATTCCACCAAACCATAAAACACACCAAACAGTCAGTTTTTGTGGATGTAACGGTGTCTCAACATACACTTGGGGATTATTATCACTCCAAATATGGCAGTTTTGTTTATTGACGTATCCATTCAACCAAAAGTAATGGACGTAATACGCGATACGCATTTCGAACAGAACCATGATATTCAAAATAAATGTTCACAATTTGGAAGTGTTGTTCAGGCGTCAGTCTATTCATGTTGAAATGCCAAACCAAACTAAAATAAATGACTTGACAGCTGACAAAATGGCCGCCAGTTCAAATAGTGTTGCCAACTTTAAGTTAACAAAAACGCCAACACCAAGACCAAAGTGAATTTATGACTAATATTGACTGTGAAAGCCATGCAATTTTACCAAAAATTAAATTTCCCCAGAGTGAGCTAAGAACAACCAGCAAAAATCATAGAAAATCCTTCATTTATAGATTTTTCGAAACCAACCAAAAATCAACCTAATCTTTCCTTCTGTATATCCCCTTAGTAAATGAACCATGTCTGTTTTGTGAATGAAATCAATCTTCTTTCCGAAAATGATATCTTTTTAATCAAAATGACTTTGCCTTCTTCATTTCTGCCATCATGGTCATCATTTTCAATATAATGTACTTATGTATGTGTGTTTATAACTATTCCATTTTGTCTAACTAAAGTAATGTATAGGTGGATGGAGGTCCTTGAAGGTATTTACCTATATAAATAAAAATGCTTTGCCTGTTTTCTAAGACACCAAGCCAGACACATCCTTCGTCCTGTCTTGTCTGGCATTAATTTCTCAAAGACAGAAAAAAAAGGACACATATGGTAGGAATGTAGGTAGGTAGGTTGGTGCCCATATACCTATAACAAAATAGAAAATTATCCCTCCCAAAAGAATTCAAATATAAATAAAATACCCAAAGGGGCTAACAATATCCTTGAAAGTTGTATAGGTAGGTAAGCAGTTACCTATAGCTATTTGTTGTGCACTTTTTTGTATGCTATTTGTCTAGAAGGTTAAATCAGGACATTTTGATATTTTTTTTCTTCAAAAGGAATGCATTTAAGCACAAACATACACTGTAGCTGATGTCAAAATGCTTAGAAAGCAGAGAGGTGAAGGCAAAGGGAAAGTGTGGAGGAAAAACAAATCCTTTAGAAAAAAAGTTTTATAATAAGTATACCTAGATAAATATTATTTCCTCAAGTAAGCTGTGCCACTGGCTAAACTATTTATCATAAAGACTAGAAGATAAACAACACTAACAAAAAAAAACAGAGTCTTAAAAGGATAACGTGGTGCGCCGTCAGGATATTTAAATGTTCTCAGCAACAAAAAAAAAAGCAAAATCCACGGAGGAGTAATTTGATTATACCGCCTGATGATGGCAGACACTTCTCAATTCATGTATAGGTAGTTGCTGTTGCTGCACATTGCTTTCTCCTTATTTCTAGCAGGAGTCCTTAGATTTTGTTCCTGCAACACAATCTATACACAAACACTAAATAAATCTATACTCACTCATACCGTTTCACTTATTCACTCAACGTCAACATAAATATTTCTCACTCGTTATCATTAGCATATAATCCGTCGATTGTGCTCTCTTTCTCTATATTAGCGAGTGTCCTTGACGATGCATTGTGCAAAGCATCATTCTGATGAGGAGTGGGAGAAGGGAAGAAGGAAGCTTGTGAAATGTCGAGCAATGGAGCACTTTCTGACACTCGACTATCAGCATCCTATCTTTCGCGCCACCAGAGCCACATCCATGTTGACATCATCCTCATCGTATTCGTTTCGCTATGTGTGTGATGCTGCTGTTCCTTCAATGATAGAGAAATTCTATTTAGTGGTCGTTGTATAGTTATCCTCGTTGGGGCAGATAGAGTGGCCATTCATTTAATGTCTATACACACTACACAGATCCCCGCACCTTTTCATGTCCTTTTTTAGTCCTTGTTTCTTCTATTTTGTTTTTTTTTTGTCGTTTATTTTGTTGTGTTGAACAAACAGGCGGACATAAACAGCGTGATCTAGGTGGATGCACACGGATTGACATGCTATACGCATAAAGGCAGTTTATATATCTACATAATGAACAGCGGGTGTAATGTGTATAAAGTAAAAACATGCACCAACCCCTTTCAGTCAGCCCTTTTGTATGCAACCTTCGTGTAAGATGCGGATGTAAATCGAAATTGCACTCCGGCAGATTATTGGATGTTCCTAGGACACGAAAACAGTTCAGCTTCAGCAGCAGGTAGTTGAAAGAGGCAGAACTATACACGTGAGGCGTTTATGCATATTTCGCTTGATTTTTTGCCAGATTTTGTGTTTATTTTGTTTATTCACAGAGCTATAGCAGCATCAAGGATACGGTCTACCCTATATCCTAGAATCTATGTATATACCAATACTTTTGCATCTAAACTATAAACAAACTACATACATTTATGTTATAGATACCCATACCGACCGGCAGAAACAGAGGAAAAAAAAATCTGAAATCGCATGTTGTGTGCAGCTTAAAGTTTGTGAAAATTTAATGAAAGGATGAAAGGTGAAAGATTTAAAGCTCATCCCTACATCATATACCTACATACATAGATTTTCGTTTACATTATGAAATAGTTTGTATACCCAGATATGCAGGTATATCCTGGAGTTAAGGGATTTCAATTTGATATATGATTCCAATAAATGTCTAACTTACTTAAGGTAAAACTTATAACCGGGTCCGCATATACAATATACCTACATACATCCCTATTGAAATTGAAACTTGGGAGTTGTCACTTCCTTATTAGATTTGGAGGTGAAGTAGTTTTTGTAATATGATGTGTCTTAAACCCATATGTGTTCTGATGATGTGATTTATCAAGGACAAGTCTCACGGAGGAGTTGAGTTATTGAATTAAACAACAGGGATAAGTTTTCTGATGTGGAAAATGGGAATTGAAATGATAAGTTTAAATATTAAATTTTAAGAACTGTATATGAAAATTGGTAGTGGTGGGATTTGTATATAGGAATAAGCTTGTGGATTTGAATTGAATAGTTTGAGTAATCATAGTCTACGGATTAATCGTAATAGAGAAAATCGATTTCCATGGGAATTTAATTCCACATTTTCCACTTTAAATTGAAAAATTCACGCCCTAAACTATTTTTCAAATAATTCAAAAAATTCATCTGCATAAAGTTGCTAAATCTTGAATCTAATCAGGGAAATTTTATTTTTGCAAAAGAACAAGGAAATACATTAAAATAGCAGTTTTTTTTATAATCGGGTTCGGTTCTGTGTAATGTAAAGGGTTTTCCAATAAGAGGTATTATTTTGAATAGCCCGCTATTTTGATAGCTGTCACTTTTAAAGCTGTCATTTTTTGACATTTGACAAGTAGAAACTACGCCATTAATAAAAATGGAACGATACACGCTACAACAACGCATTGAAATTATTAAAATTCACTATAAAAATGGTGAAAATTTGGCAGAGACGGTTCGTAAAACTAAAACATTTTTGGGTCGTCGTGAAGCACCTTGTCGGACCGCAATACAGAAATTGGTGGACAAATTCGAGCTGTTGGGACAAGTTAGTGATGTGAAGAATAAAACCCGTGCACGTCGCTCAAGAACAACTGAGAATATTGCTGTTGTAGCCCAAAGTGTTGAAGAAAACCCAGGTTTGTCCATTCCTCGTCGTTCTTTGGAATTAGGCCTTCCACAAACGTCATTACACCCTATTTTGCATAAAGACTTGGGTCTTAAGGCTTATAAAGTTCAGTTAACACAAGAACTCAAGCCGGCTGATCATCAACAACGTCGTGTCTTTGCTGATTGGGTCCTTGAAATGCATGAAAATGATCCGGAAATTCATTTCCACCTCGGAGGCTGCGTCAACAAGCAAAACTGTCGCATCTGGGGCTCGGAAAACCCAAGAGTTATTGTTGAAAAGCCTCTCCATCCTCAACGCGTGCCTGTTTGGTGCGGTTTATGGTCCGGCGGGGTCATTGGACCTTACTTTTTCGAAAATGAGGCTGGAGCAACAGTTACGGTCAATGGATTGCGCTATCGAGAGATGATTAATGATTTTTTATGGCCGGAATTGGATGGTATTGATCTGGACAACGTTTACTTTCAACAAGACGGCGCTACGTGCCACACAAGCAATGAAACCATCGATATTTTACGGGAAAAGTTTCTGGACCGTGTTATCTCTCGAAGAGGTGATCACAATTGGCCACCGAGATCTTGTGATTTAACACCTTGCGACTTCTTCCTTTGGGGCCACGTGAAAGATAAGGTCTACGCCAACAGCCCAGCGTCGATTCAAGACCTCAAAGATGGAATTCGTGAGGCTATCGAGGACATAGGGCAGCCACTTTGCGATTTGGTTATGGAAAATTTCATGAAAAGGATATGGTCCTGTAAGCGTGGTCGTGGCGGCCATTTGGCTGATGTTGTATTCCATTATTAACGGCATACCTTCCTCTTTATAATGAAATAAACATCCGATCATTTATCTCAAAAAATGAATATCAAAATAACACCTCTTATTGGAAAACCCTTTACTAGTTAAATTATAGTCAGTTTAAAAGAAAAATTGAGTTTTGGGGATTTTTCAAAAAGAATGCGAGGGTTTGCAACTTTATCTTATTGCGAACAGAAATAAATATATACCAACCAATAATTTTACTTCTAAAAGGTGTTTTTTTTAGTTAAGTTGGCAACACTATTTTAACTGGAGGCCATTTTGTCAGCTGTCAAGTGATTTATTTTTAAGCCTGATTCACAATGCGACGAGGAAACGGGACGTGAGCGTGACGAGAACCGCTGTCATCATTTTCTAGTTACAAAATCGTCGCCCAATTCACAATGCTGCGAGCGTTTTTACGACAAAAATTCTTACAAAACAATAGATTTATCAATAACTTTATTTGTTAGACACAATTTGATTACATGTCTTGTGAAAAATCTGTAAATTACTCAGGATATTCGAATTCGAATTCTTGGCGTGACGTGACGACGAAAAACACCACATTGTGTATATCCACTTATGCTTTCATTGTTTGAAATTGGTTTGACAACTCCAACGAGTTCTCGTCACGCTCACGTCTCCTTTCCTCGGCGCATTGTGAATCAGGCTTTAGTTTGGTTTGGCATTTCAACATGAATAGACCACAGGATCACCTAGCAAGGCGTAGATTCAGTGAATGGGCCCAAAACAAGATTGCCGTTGATCCCAATTTTCATAAGCGAATTTTGTTTAGGGATGAAGCTCACTTTTGGTTGAATGGAAACGTCAATAAACAAAACTGCCGTATTTGGAGTGATGATAATTCTCAAGTGCTTGTTGAGACACCGTTACGTCCACAAAAACTGGCTGTTTGGTGTGCTTTATGGTTTGGTGGAATAATTGGTCCGTATACTTCTTTAAATACGATGCTGGCCAGAACGTTAGTGACTTTTTCGTTCATCAATTGAACAACCAAAATGTGCAGGAGCTGTGGTTTCAACAAGACGGCAACATGTCACACGCAGCTAGTCTACGCCGATAAGCCCGAAACGATTGTCAACTTGGAGGACAACATTCGCCGCGTTATTGCCAATACGGTCACAAATGTTGGAAAAAGTCATCAAAATCGGACCTCCAGGTTAGACTTAGTCCAAGCCAGCCATGGCGGTCATATGCCAGAAATCATATTTAAATTATAATACAACAAGATTATCTTTCGAATAAAGTAAATTTCATGTCAATTTAAACAAATCATCTTTGTTTTATTCCATTTCAAAGTTCTATACCTCGAAAAAAATACCCTTTAGAAGATTGAAAATAAGCTACTTTCTGGCTTCTTTGTAAGACTTATAAACAGAAACTTACCGTAAATTCAGATTAATTAAATCTATGTCACCATATTATTCAAAATAATCTAATGGATGTAATGACTTTAAGTGCCGCCCTGAGAGCAGATTAAATTTAATTCGATTTATATACATTGGATTTAAATGTGGATTTAACGAGTGAATAATGTGGAATTGGATTTAATGTTTGGATATAAATTATTTTAAATCTGAATTTAATTTTTAATCTCGATTAAACGAGTGAATAAAATAAGAAGTTCGAGCAATTGGACTTATTTTCTTCTCTGAATAAAGATTGACAATACCAAAATACAGTCACAGTAGGTACTATTTTACTTAATTATCTCGACATTTTCATTTCATCATAAAACCAAGTTCTCCTTTTCAACAAAACAATTTGATATGTACAAGTCTACAGTAAAAAGTAGCTAACAGGTGTGTTTTTGTTGAAATTTAATGTAAGCTTAATAATGCCAGACACGTAGACATGTGCTCTTATGACTGCAATTAAAATAAAATGCACAATTGGTTCACATTTGGCACAAGTTTATGAAGCAATAGCATTTTTAATTTAGTACCTAAGCTAGATTAGGTTATTGTGTCGTGAATGTGAATGGACATGGCCAAGAAAAAATTTAAAAGGACTTACAAATCTTTCAAATAAAATTTAGGGTTTGGTTACACGTTTTTATTTTTAGGTAGATATACTTATCATTTTTTAATTTTTTTTTATAAAAAAAAGATAACTTTTTAAATTATTGTTACCGTTTTATTATTGGTAATACAACTTAGGCCCGTTTGCTGAAACGAAACTTATATATTTAAGTTCAACATAAGAGCTTATGTGAAACTGAGAAAATACTAGCTGAACATAAGCGCTTATGTTGAACTTAAATATTAAAGTTTCAACCTACTAGCTGAAAAGTTCTTATCCCAAATTGTATAAACTCAAAAATAACTTCGAAAATTAAAATACCTTCAAGAACCATTTGAGATCATTTCCGTACGGTAACCGGTTATAAAATTATAAATTAAAGAAGCAACAAAAATTGTATGGGAAATAGAAAGTAGCGATGAGCGACCTCTAAATAATAATCTAAAGGGCTGACTTAGGGATAATAATCTAAAGGCCTACATTATGTCAAATCATCCAATATTATACCCAGAAATGAGCTAATGACATTTTGCCACACATTTAAAAAATACACTCTGGCTTACTTGTATGCAAATTTTCCTCACTCTGTGCCTAGAAATACTTTTCTTTTCAAATATAATAATACTTGGCCAAAAAGTTCAACAGCAAGTTGAAGGTTCTTTTTGTGTAACATGCACACGACTAATTGAATAATGGGATTCAATTTATTATTTATAAGAACTCATTGTTTTAAACTAAAGTTTCAAACAAAAAGTAAAACAGAATCTTCTCTTTCAATTTTTTAATTGAAATTCCCTTTCAGGGTGCTCTCCACTCATCAGTGAAGGAAATATACTGCATGAGTGCTTTTTAAAATGTTGACCAGACTTTCAACTTACAACACCAACAAAACAAAGATCTGCCATACAACCTGGCATATAAAAAAGGAAAACCAGAAAGATTTATTTATTTATTCAAACTTACTTCCATTTAATTGCTTACACCACAATTTTTAGTATCATTTATTTATTACAGGAAAAAAAGTTTATCTAAAGAAATGAAAAGCTCGGAACACACAAAATGTGACCTTAAGATAAAAAGGAAAAAGAACAAAAACAAACATCCTAAACGATGACTGCTATTCCTGTTCCTGTCATATTTCATATTCTGGTTACACTAACAACCCTCCAGACAGCAGTTGTCTCGCACTAAACAATGCAACTGCACCCGAAGCATTCCAAAAACTATTGTTTAACCGTAACTAATATATGTATATAGAAGCAAGGACATAAGTACATAGCATCCACACATACCTAGCAACTGACCAGTTTTTTTTTTATATCCTTCTGTCAATTCAATAATTTTTTTCAAATGTTTACTTTCATAAACAGTTAAGTTAGAAACAAAAAGAAAGTAAAATAAAAGAATGAAAAACAAATAAATAGCTCAGTTTGGGTTTCACAAATTGAAAAATAAGCCTACTCCCTTGTGGATAGACAATGTGTCTATGTCCTTAAGGTGTCCTTTTTCTGTCCCATATACTCACTTCACAATTGCAATTAAATTTTTTGAACAAAAAATGTGTACTTAAAAAACTAAAGCAAATATTGAGCAACAAATTTTGTTTGTAAAAATCATTTTTTTAATCTAAATTGCTTATTAAGTTTTTTTGTTTGTTTCAGGTGCTAAATAAAATTGGAAAAAAACGTGCAGAGAAATACTAATTCGGGATTTGACAACAGATAATCCAAACATAAATGAAGAATCATGGGAAATGGAATGAACAAGGTGAGAAAAATTAAAAAAAAAAATTTATTTTTCAACGGAAAATCTACTAGCGGAAGTAAGTACAAATTCACCACGCAATCCACTGGTGAGATTTTAAGATAATTAATGGTTCGGAACTTTGATGTACTTTAGCTGAGACATCTATTTTTAAATAGAAAGACAGAAAATTTGAGGTACTTTTAGCAATGGTAAATCTTAGTGATGAGCAAATTTAGTATTATTTATAACGAGAGGAGAAAAAAAAAATTCGACTTTTAAAATAAAGGTAAGTTAAGGAGAAAATGATTGTCCACCATTATTACAGAATAAAAAGAATGTGTATATGAGCTACAGCAACACATTTCATGCACAAGTAATTGTCAGTGGTGTAACAGAAATAGAAACAAGTAACTCGGTATCATGCGCAAATTTTTATCCGAAGGTGAATGTTGCTCTCAAACCAACGTGAATATTTCTGAACGGCAATGAAACTTTCCCTGACTAAATTAATTTACGTAGTTATTAACGAGAGTACTCACACTCGTGCGACGCGAAATTGTTCGGTTGTCGTATATTCGTTACGAATGTTAAGGCTTAACTACATAAGCCCAAAAAGTGAAAAAGTACAAAAGTGAAAATTTTCAAACTCATTTTGGAATAGTTTTTCTGACTGAAAAACTTATAAAAATGATGCAGAAAGATTAATTTTTGGTCTAAAAAAAAATTTGTATATTCTTTTTCACAAAACAACTGCGCTAGCGGGAAAAAAAATATTTTTACTTTTGTACAAAAGTACTTTTTGGCTTATGTAGTTAAGCCTTTACGCGCCGGTTTGGAAGAGGCGTAAAGGCTCTCCCAAACCAACGCGAATATTTCAGAACGACGACGAAACTTTCGCCTGTCTTAATTTATTTACCTGGAGATTAATGGGAGCACCCACACTGACGCGATGCGAATCTTCGAACATTTTTCAGTCGTCGCATATTCGCGCGAATGTTTCGCGTTGGTTTGGGACAGCCTTAACTCTTAAGGCTTAACTACATAAGCCAAAAAGTACTTTTGTACAAAAGTAAAAATATTTTTTTTCCCGCTAGTGCAGTTGTTTTGTGAAAAAGAATATACAAATTTTTTTTAAACAAAAATTTAAGCTTTCTGCATCATTTTTATTAGTTTTCCAGTCAGAAAAACTATTCCAAAATGAGTTTGAAAATTTTCACTTTTGTACTTTTTCACTTTTTGGGCTTATGTAGTAAAGCCTTTAGACTTATGAGGTCAATCTACACGTGAAAACGTCAAAATTTAATCTCAGATAAAATTAAATTGAAATATGAATCCAATTCATACATGGCCTAAATTTCCCCCCAAAAAAAAACTAATTTCTGTAACTTTCGGATATATAAAATTCGTCGTGAAAAGATGAAAGTTCAAACAAAACATACGACTTAATTAAAATTTTAATCAAAGACGGAAATAAATCTGCTTTATCATAAATATTAGTTTCGTTCCATTTTTCAACGTTTTACAATTAATTTTATAGATGTTAGTGTTACAAAACGTAGCCTGAGTGAACAAAAATTTTAATTTGTTCCCATAATTCAGTACCACTCATAAACAGCCACACAGTATTTGAACGAAAAAAATGTAACGAACCACAATGAGTTAAGTTTGCACATCTCCACTAGTTGACAAATTATTTTCACCACACCCCTTCTAACTGTCAAAATCATCAGGCTGATTGTTTTTTTTGTTTGTATCGAACAACAACGAAACCACCCAATTTTCCTTAAAAATTAGTTTTCTATTTTAGTTTTTATTTATTTGAATAAAAATGCATAAAACTACAACGTCCCACGGTCTTGCAAAATGAACTTCAACATGTCTGAAGCAAGTGTGTTATTCAAAAATCACAAACAATTTCTATAGATTTCAATTTTCTTATTTCAGGTCTTGCCAGGACTATATGTTGGCAATTACCGCGATTCCAAGGACCCACAACAATTGGAAAAGTTTCAAATCACACACATTATTGCGATTCATGACAGTCCAAGGCGCCTGCTTCCAGTAAGTTCCATTGAATTATTCTTTTGTTTTATGTATGAATTAGGTAAAGGAAAAGAATCACTGTCCAATTCGAATTTTCAGAACAAGCATTACCTATGCGTGATGGCCGCGGACACGCCCGATCAGAATCTCTCTCAATACTTCTCCATCTGTAATGATTTCATACATGCGGCCCGTTTGCGTGATGGTAATGTCCTTATCCACTGCCTGGCGGGAATGTCCAGATCTGTGACGGTTACTGTGGCTTACATTATGAGTGCAACGAATCTCAACTGGAAAGAGGCACTCAAAGTGGTGCGTGCTGGTCGGGCGGTTGCAAATCCGAACCTTGGATTCCAAACCCAACTGCAGGAATTCGAAATGTTTCGATTGAATGAAGAACGACGTCGACTAAGAGAGCGATTTCCAAGTCGGGCGCTGGAGCAGCGGGATCGAGCTAAATGCATGACAGCATTAGACAACTACGAGGAACTCCTCCAAAACAAAAACATTTGCGAGGGCCATTGCTCCCGAGGCGAAAAATGTCCCACAGGTGGGGTGACGTTTGCAATTGATTTTACCACTGAAAAGTGGAAGAATTTAGAATGAAGTTTAAATGGAGCACGGCAGATTTGGGCTTATGGAATGTTTTGATAATAAATTTTATGTTTTACATATAATATTCTTGGTTTTGGTTATATTAGTTTATTTTGTTAATAAACTTTTTGCTTAAGAACGGTTTTTGCAGAAGTTAACGGAGCACGGCATTGTTCCTAGTTCCCAGTAATTAAAGAAAAGAATGGCTATCGACTTAGCTCTGTGGAGCTCAATTAATTGACTAAGAGCTAGCAATGGTTACTTACATTATTTCAGAAATAATGAAACTTTTGTCACAGAAATGTTCATGACTGTCAGTAACTCTCCGGCTCCGGTTCCTTCACAGTATGGGGTCTTCAATTTTAGCCTTAACGTTGTCAAAGGTTTTTGGGAGGTGTCTTCTTAGCCCGAATTCTTTTCGGCTACGGCCAAAATGGATGGGTCGATTTTCTTTAAGCTAACTATTAGCATAGGCTTCCTTTTGGTATAATAAAATCAGAAATAGACTCAAAATGTTGAGTTTACATCGACACTATCTAGTATATTTTATAAAAAAAAATGTTTGGAGCCAGAAATAACCGAACCTACCACACAATTATTAAAAAGCTGTTAGAGAATGTTTTTATTGCAAACGGCTCCTCGAAAAATTCCTAAATAAACGAGCATGGAATCAAATTATAAGATATTGCACTGCCATACTCATAATTGAATAAGGAAAACTTTAAGTTCCGCATGACTTAGGGCCTAGTTTACTGTTTAGTTAAGTTTATGTTACTTGTCATGTCCCTTTTACTTGGATTTAATGAACAATTTGTTTGCTTTTTTTTCAATTAAATGAGGATAGATGTACATTTTCTAAAAATGAATGATCTTGATGAAAACAATTAAATTTCTGTAGGCGTTTGCAACATGGACCCAACGAAAGGCCTTTTCCGCCGAAGGCCAAGTACATCTTCAACACGTTCCCGATTGCGTCCACAAGCTAATCAACCAGCAACGGGTAGCACTACAGCACAGTCATGTCCCACTTCACCCAAACACTCCGGTAGTCAGCGTCGTTCAATTGGCGACCAGCAAATTCCTGAGGATGAAGAATCCGATGCAACTACATCTAATAGGGCAGCTACATCCACCAAGCGGACGTCCCAGAGTGCTAGAGGTGAGCGTCCTCCTATAGTTAACACCAATGAACCAAGCACCGGAAATGGTGGTAACGGAAGTAGAAGTGGCAATGGAGCTCCTTTACAACGGAGCGGAAGCACGGTCAGTGGTATGAATATTAGACCACGTAGTAGTCCAGCTGGCCTGCATTCATATACAGGTAGGCCAGTTTCACTTTTCATCTTCCCCACCATTTCCCTTTAGATTTATCTTTAACGTGATCCTTGGCGGTATATATTGTGTTTTTATAGCAGGATCAGTACCATCATCCGTCCGTGGATCGCGAGTGGACTTAGACCAAGAAGACCAAGGATCAGCAATCTACCTAGGCTGCTCGGCACCAAAGAACACATCAACCTGGTCCTTATCATCACGCGGATCGTCAGGCGGATCAGCCCCACCAACACCAGTGCACACCCCACCGGTTAGTCCTAGGCATGGCATCAGAAGGTAAGTTTAACATCGTCTTAAAAAATTTATTGAAATCTGATTCAAAAGCTCTCTCTCTCTCATTTACTCTTCTAGGACATCAAGTCAGGTGGCGAAAAAGTCCAGATGAAACCAGAACAAAACTCAGCCTCCCTCCCCTCTTCCACGATATGGAATGTGATCAATGAAACTTCATAAGCAATCTATAGAACGCTTTCATTCGAAACAGTTGAAAAAAAAATAGTTAAGCATGGATTTTTGTGTCTCGTCGTTACTCGATTTTCAAAAAAAAGAAGCACGCGCATAGTTTAACCCTTTCTCTCAGTGTTACCATTGCAGTAGTTATTAAACAAAAACAAAAATGTCGTTCTTGGCTAAATGTGAATTACATATAATAATCCTGGAGATAATCAAATTATTTTTATAAAACAGAAACTAAAAAGAAAAACTCACTACTTAGTGCATATCGTAGATACACATTGTGAAATAAAAACATTATTAGATATTTAAGAAACAAAAAAAAAAAAAAACAATACATTCATAATAATTATAATGCTATTAAATTTTGTTAGATTTTATATTTGATATAAATAAAAAAATAAATCAAAGGACACAATCAGTACCTTGGTGCTATTGAACGCACTTGCGACAGTATAAAAATGTTAAAAATGCTATACTTAAAATCATGTTTATAATTATATTAAGATTTTATTTTTACTGAAATTCTATCATTTTACATTATCTGTCTACTGTCAATGATGAGATCCTTTTTGTTTTTAATTTGCTATTTTCATACAACATTTACCTACTTCTTTTAAATATGAACATTTATACAAAATTTTAAAGAAAAGTTCGTTGTACAAAATAGAGAGTATAAAGATTAGTTGAACGTAAAATTATTTATAAATTTTGTCTTATTTTAAAAGATACTAAACCATTTCCTTTAGATGATTTCTGACACGATCACAGTGGCAGCTGTAACAGTATAATAATCTTTGTTTTCCTTGTATTTGTTTATTTTTCATTTCTTTGGAGTCTTTTTTTTTTATTCTTAAGTGTACGATTACGCTACTTTACCATAATATGCAAAACAAAACAGCCATCTACCCGCCAGAACATGAATTAATTCTTGGATCATTGAAATATACCCAGTTAGAGAGCAGGATTACGTGTTGATACTGCATTTTCGAGTGTCAATGGTCGATCCGGATCAGATCAACAGCAATTAACCGAGTTGTATTATTTTATTTATATTAATACTATAACCATTAACCCATATAGGGCTTCCCATAGAAACAAAACTATACGGATCATAGAAGCTTCGTTCGTTGAACTTTACCCAGGGTTGACCCAGGTTTTCCAGTTCTCAAAAAACGCTCAATGGCTATTGACATTTAAAGGAAGAAAAAAAAGTTCTCTGCTTTGATAATTAAAACTTAAAATTTGTTACAAATATGTCTTAAAAAGGAATAAGAAACAACTTCTAACGTTTCCACTTTCTATTTCTGTTTATTAGCATTAAATTTAATTTGTCTATTGTTTCAATTTATTCTTCAGAAATAAACAATAACCTTCAGGCTTCAGCACATGAATCCCCAACAAAACATATGCTTGATAACTCATGTCACTTTGGCAGTTATTATTCTTTACCTCAACTCGCCACAGCAAAATACCTAGTTCTACTTCAAGGCGAGTTCAAGGCGACCTCAGGTCTCATAAAAACACAGAATTTTTTCACCAGGGTGACTTCAGGTTTTTCAAAAAAAACGCTTTGGGGCGACCCCAGGGTGACTTCAGGGCTCAACGAACAAACCTAGTGACAACAGTGTAATAACCACAGATTAGCCATATGAAGATGAGAATGTTTCGTACGTTTCACCCTCCAAAACCCATTTGTTTACATTGTTGCATTTGTAATTTTTTCCCGCGTCTATGAATAGATGTGAATTGCAACAACAATTTAACCAGGTGTGTGAAGATCCCTATACTGTCTATGTGTGAGATTTTTATTCACACATTCTATTTTTTTATCTGATAACTGCCAGTTCAAACTTGTAGGCAAATTAAAATGGCTGCCGGGGATTCTCATCTTCATGTGGCTAATCTATGGTAGTAACCCCATCTCTTTTTTCTTTACATTTGTTTTTGTTTTTTTTTTTTTTTTTCTAACACTATAGCTTATGGGGTTTTCCATTGGTAAAATAAATAAATAAATTTTTGATTTTGATCTGTCAAAAAGCCGATTTTGACCATTTTAGCGTTCCATTGGGCAAAATAAATTGATTTATTTTTGATTTAAAATCTATTTTGCAGATCTAAATTTTTGTGCAGATTTACCCCTCCCTGTACTAACACCATCATAATTTACAGCTGTCAGTCGACAAATGTGTTGTTTGATTGGATTAATGTAGGTATAGGTATTTCACGAATGAAATTTGTGTTGAAAATATGTGAGAAATATTTGATTATAAATGGAAAAGTTTAAAATGAATCGGTAACTTCATCAAGGGCATTGACAGAGAAACGAAACTACACAAATACAATGACGAAAATAAATCAGTTTGAAATGGTGTTCCATTCGCCACGAAAAAAAAATCAATTTTAAATTGAAATATGAATTTACCAATGGAAAACCCTATTACACTACCTTACTCATTGACGTATTATAATGACCTTATGGCTTGGAAAACTGAAAAGCCATCTACCCGCCACAGTAAAAACTAAATTTTTGGTTCATAAAACGTGATTCCGATAGAGAGCATGATCTCGTGTTGCTGTTATGCAAAGCATGCTTCTTGATGATCTTCATGTATGTGTCATTTCTGATATTAAAACAAGGCTTTTATGATTTTTTGTATAACTTGTCAAAAAATAGCCCTAATCAGATCATAAATATAATAAAATGCGGCTATAACTAGCTTAAAATCTTCTAAGGTGAAGTGATAGAATTTCATGTAGTTAATTTAAGTTTTCAAATGATAAAGTATTTAAATTTGTTGATTAATAATTACGCGGGTATCTACTTGTGAAAATTAAAATGAAAACATGAGTCCTAAAGGCATTTAAAAAAAAAATTAAAACTAAAAAAATTCCAAAATAATAATAATAATATGAGGTAATAATAAATAAGTACGTAAAATTACGTAAGTGATTCAATTTCAAAATCAGATCAATTAAATACTATTTATAAATACATCAATTTAGCTTTTTAAAACTATAAAATATGTATGTGTTTCATTGGATAAACGAGCTTGTTTGCAAAAAAGAAAACGAGATGTTATTTAGATAAATTAATTTCGCTAGCGAAATTATTGAAATTACTAAAATAAAAACTAATTCTTAATAAATTTATCACCTATTAATCAAAATCTATTATTTATTTATATTGGCAATAACGGCTAAGATGATTATAAAATCAGAAAATATATGCAATAACATAAGAAGCGCTTCGTTGTATGGGACTAAAAAAACAAACATTCTTACATTGCTGCTTTTTTTTTAATTTGTTATAATAAATTATTATAACTTCGAAATATTGAACACAATTATTTAAATAAATTCATTTTGTTAAGATGCCTTGAATGGACTTGAGCAAAGTAGTGTAAGTCACTGCTCAAATGTGTGATAAACTTAAAACTAATTTTCCAATTTTCAATTAGGTTCTTTATATATAATTAAAAAAAAATCCTTAAAAAATATCCTACCTCTGGAATAAGTTTAACTATACATATACCTACATTTTTACCTGAACTTCCAATTCCTATTGTATAGGACTTCTATCTTAAGCGAGACTACTCTAAATATCTCTATTTGAATGATTTATTGACAGCAGTGCTGTCAGAGGGTATTAAAAAATAAAAAACAAAATGTTAAAATACTTTTAAATTCGACACAATAAAACAATTATAGTTGCGTTAAATTTTATAATTAGATATAGAAATGTAAGAAACTTGTTAAAAAAAAATTGTTATGATAATGCGAAAATAAACAAAAATTAGATGCCTTTGTTGGAAAAATATTTAATTAAAATGCAAAATGTGCAAAAAAAAAAAAAAAACATATATAAGAAAAATTAAATCAAAATGCTTTAAGCTTCAAGCTAATTTTACAGCTAAGCTTTCAAAGAATAAGGACACAAAAGAATACCACATTCATTAAAAAAAAAAAACATAATAAAGAATTGTTTTATTTACAAAAAAGAAAAAAAAATATTAAACACTATTAAGATTTGTACTTAATGTTATAGAAAACAAAAATACATATTTACTTAGATCAGATGTTATTTACAAAAAAAAAAACTACGTGGAAATATATATACACAACACATACCTATACCAGAAATAATACAAACAAAAGTTAATCTCACCATAACACAATAAATTGTATTGAAAATTCACACATACAACAATTTTAAAATAAATGTAAAAAAAAAATGTTATAGAAAAATAGTTAAAATAAAACAAAAAAAGTAAACATTTTTACCGAATTAAAACAAACAAACAAAAAATAAAAACCCTAAATTGTCTTATTTATATAAAAACAAAAAAAAAACTGAAAATATTTTGCATTTTTCATTTTGATAGTTGAAAATATATATATGAAAATTTGTTATAAAAATATAGTTATAAACTTTTGATTATAGCTTGTGGTTGAAATGAAAATTACAGAAAAAAAAGTATTAATACCAAGAAAATAAAATAAAAAATTGTATGTTTTAAACATATATATTTTGAAACGATTTTGTTTCATTTCTAAAAGAATAATTTAATTATTGATGGGGTCATTAATGGATCTAGGTGGTGGCGTCTCTTGCTTGAATACTCTTTTTTTAACTAGAACGAGTTTTTTTCAGTGATGTTCAGTGTGGTATTCAAAGTAATAAATCAACAGAAGATTACATTTCTGTTCTCAAATAATAGTTATCATTGTTAGAAAAATAAAAGCAGCTGCATTATTTGTTGACATATCAAAGGCATTTGACATGGTTAATTAATCACGAAACTTGAAAGTGCTAGGTTCCGACGTTCCGAGGTTTCACACGTAATTGCGGTTTAGATTAGATAAAATTTAAAAGTCAATAGATTTGGGAGTTCCACAAAGTTCGGTTTTGGGACCAATACTTTTTTTGAATTACAACAATTCATTTTTAAGATTGCCTTTTAAAGGTTTATTGACGGCTTTTGCAGATGATGTAGGTTTCAGGCATGGTACAGATAGTTGTTGTTTTTATCTTATATCTGATAAAGAATGGGATATCAGCGTGTTAAGTGTGCGGTTTGCAGAGCACGAACTGATTATAACTTCTATTCTAAGAGACTAAGGCAATGTTCTCTATCTGGGCAAAAGATTATTTCTGCTGACCACTTTTCGCATGATACTCAGTGTCAAAAATTTAAATTTTTAGAAACGACTATTTTTTTGCTCCAACTAGATTTGAAAGTGCCATCCTATTGATAGAACAAAAAATAAATAAAACAATTTTGTTACTCATGATTTAACAACATTTAATATTTACTATAATTCTTCCTAAAAAATACAAATTAAATTGTGTAAGTTGTACAAAAAATGCTTAAGACTGGTAAGTTATATAATTTAAAAATACTTAAAAACATTGAACACAATATAGAATTATCACTAAAGTTTTTTAGTAAATTTTTATATTTTGTCTAATTTATTTAATTATATTACGAGCCTTTCCAGTTATTTGCCTTTACTCACATATTATTTTACTGTTTGAAATTTTTTGCTTTTGTGATTTTTATCTTTAAAATTAAATAAAGTTATTTTGTTAAAAACAATAATATTTCCGAAATTTAGTTTAAAAATTACAGAATTTTATTGTTACATCTATTTATTTTAAAGTAAATTCTTATAAAACTTGTTGTGACTAGAGTATTTAATCACTTTTTTCTGTTAATACAATTATTTAAATTTTAATATTATTCGTTATTAGTTAATAAATTAAGAACACGTTGGCTGTGTTGTAAATATATATTAAAGTAACGTTTTAACTGGCTGGATATAAATTGGAAGGAATAAATATTTTATTTTTTAAAGTTTTGCTATTTAACAATTATTTTTAAATACATTTAATTGATTTAAATTTGTTGCGTTTTTGTTTCATAAATAATTGTTTGTCATGAATAATTTTCTAACTAATCGAAATTTGGTAAAAATAGGGTCTTTTCAGTTTCTTTTTTTGTTTTTTTTTTTTTAAAACCCTTTATCTTTAAATTTAATATTTAACTATTAACTACAAACTACAATAACATGTATACAAATTCATACTATGTGATTCATCAATAATGGTGTATTAGCGGTGGGATATGAACTCGGTCTTCTGTTTCTATTAAACGTACGATAGTCCTCTATTGCTGGACAAGATAATGTTGTATCATCAAAGCCTAACGGTGGAATAGAAACACCACTAGACTTACGAGGGCTGGAAAATGAATCCGAAATAACCTCTAGAAGTGCTTCGTCACTGCAAATAAAAATTATACATTCTTTAAAAGCATCCTTAAGCAATCCTTTGATATTCTTTGTAAATCTAATCATCCTACTTTAGAAAATACGAATGGACGAAACGCCAATTTTTATGCACTAAAGGCTGATAAAAGCTATTTTGAATCAATAATTCAACAAGTCCAATTAAATAGTGCTAAGTCTTCTACTTGGCTGATGTATTTCAGTAGTATATAGAATTTGTATTATAAAAACCTTCATATTCAAAATACATATACTTTTTCTTAAATTAAGTAAAATAAAATTTGCAACATTTTGCAGAGCTTTGTATCATATAACCATGCAGGAATATCTCTTTTCAATTTTCATGTCAAAGGAAATGAATTATGCTAAATGAAATAATATAAGCAACAGCGTCTGCTATACCTTTACACACATACCTATGATAACGATGATTTTCTAGAAGTGTTCCCGTAGCGAAACGTAATTTCTTTGGTGATTCCAAACTCGACGAACGTGTCAGTGAATTTCGTGGAATATTTTTGTTCTTTAATGAGCTTCGTATTCCTGCCGCTAGATCGTTGATGTGATTCTGTTTGATGGTCCCTTGAATAAATTTATTTAAGGCTCGTGAACCTCGTCGTTGAGAACGTTCATAGGTACGCCTAATGCGAGCCTCTTCGTCCTCACCCAAAAGCCAATATGTTCGTTGATCACCTTTGCCCTTCATCGAAATGATACCACGTTCCTTTGAGAAATTTACATAAATATTATTTCAATCACGAAACGAATTATTGTAATTTGTGAATTACACATCTTACCTGATAATGATAGCCTCCTAGTTTGTCCAGGAGCTGTTTACATTGGGAGCTGCAATGGATTTTCAAAGGAACTCCTGTCGATTCCATTCGAGATGCAGTGTTAACTGTGTCACCAAATAAACAGTATCGGGGCATTTTTAAGCCAACAACTCCAGCACACACTGGGCCGGTGTGTATTCCAACACGTAGAAGTAATTTATTGGTTGGACGGTGTCGTATTTTGAACTCAGCTATTGCATCGAGAAGATGCAGTGACATGGTTGCTATTTCAGCTGCATGTAAGTCACCATTGCGTAGGGGAAGGCCAGAAACCTGAAAATACATATAGTTAAAGATGCCATGTGGCTATACCTAGTTTAACAAATTACCGTTGGAACACTTTTGTCTTAAAAAGTTCTTATACTGCTTCGATCGAAATACCCGCGTGAAATGCAACAAAGACGAATTGTCTTTTACGCTTTATCAGCATTGGAGCATTTTTAGATTATGTCTACACAAGTTGATTTTCGGTGTAGTTTTTCAGTTTGAGCTAAGGAACAAAACTATTTCAAATCATTCCTCAAGTTCTTAAACTCAAACATAAATCAAATTTCTGGCAATGCTTAACCTTAAAGCAGCCCTTAAAGAAGTGCTTAAATTTTGTATCTCAATCTCAGTTATCGCAAATGTTAATAGGTTTTTGTGTTTTTTTTTTGCTTATAAAAGTTGTTAAACAGATGGGTCAGGGTGAGGAGATTTTGTTGGATCGTAAAGCACCATTTTGAACAACAACAATAAAAAATGTAAAGTTTTCTCGCTGCTGGAATCGTTTATCACACCTCCAACATAAGTACACTAAGAGTAGTACCTAGAATTTATTTTTTACAGGTACATAGGTTTGCAGGTATGTACCTATACATATTTTCAAAAGAGCTAAGCTTGTTAATCCGATGTTTGAAATTTGAGAAATTCCCACCTATTACATAAAACTGCAGGTTGATTAATTAATCAATTAAAACCTGCTTGAAAGATTTAATTAAGGAAATTTTTAATTCGCTATTTGCATTAGAGCATAAAGTTTTACAAATCTTTAAGTTACATTCACAAGACTTTCATTTTTATAACTCGAATTTATCTGTCTAAATAAAAGCCATCAACATAAAAATCATTTAATTCCATTTAAATACAATGTTGAATTTTTTAAAAGTCAATATTGGCCGATTCAAGAAAGCCGAAAAAACTTTAAAACTTCGAACTTCTTAATTTAAATACACTTCCAATTTGAACGAATTTTTTTTTAAATAAAACATAAACAAAGATTTTCCAACAACAAAAATATAAATATCGGATTTATTTGTGCAGTAAAACCCACTTATAGTCTCTTGAAAATGACAGCTTAAAAATTTGACTATAAGCTGGTTCTGCTACAAAAAAAAATATTAAAAATATTGAATGTCAACAACGAACGAAAAGCTAGTAAAAGTTTGGTTTTATGCCAGTGCAGTTTAAGGTAACTTTCACGCGTTCATAGAAAAATATTCAGACAAAATGGCGAGAAATATATTTACATCAAACAAGTTTTAATTCATATTTCAGAAAAATAAAAACGTGTTAAGCCGATCACAAATGTATGGTTAAAAGACAAAATTACCATAAAATTGTGTGACTATAAGTGGCATCTGCTTTTAAGCGTTGTGATTGTAAGCGGGTTTTACTGTCATTGAAAAGTTCACAGTAAAAACCTTTATTGCCTTCGACTCTACTATATACACAAATTGTTTGAAGAAGCCAGAAAACTTCAGCTTATAGTTTTTAATAATTTTAGTTGAAAAAACTATAATTGGAGACAAACTTGTTTGTATGTAAAATGTAAAATGTCTACATAAATTTGTAAGCTCTGGTATCTTTTTTAGGGTTAACTCAATCGACATAAGAACATCTTTAACCCGATTTGAATCGAAGTGGTCCAATGGTCGATTAACTATATGTATAATTTTTTTTTTAAACTTACCACCATATAAGCATCTCCAATGGTCTCCACCTTATACACATCATAATGTCCAATAATCGAATCGAAGCACGTGTACAAATCATTAAGAAAATCAACGACCTGTAGTGGAGTACTTTCGGCCGACATTGTCGTAAAGCCGACAATATCACTAAAATATATCGACACATGCTCATAACTCTCCGGATCCACTTTGTTACCTTTCTTCAATTGTTCCGCCACCGGACGCGGCAGCATCTCCAACAATAGTGCTTCAGTCTTTTTCTTCTCTTCCTGTAATTGGTCGGTGCGTTCATCGACCAAAGCCTCTAAATTGTTTGCATACTTCTCCATCATCGACATCATATTATCGAAGATATTCGGCTTCATGCCCTTCCGCAGGGGGCGCAATTTGGTACGGATTGCTTTGAAATCAGGCCTTTCCTCAGGTCTCTCGCTCCAGCATTCACGCAAACACTCTCGAACACAATCGAATGAGGTTTCAAGTGGTTGTAGGGATGGACGATAGGGATACAGATAGTCCTGAACTTGGAGCACTTTATGCAGACATTGCATTGGAGTGAGACCTGTTTCACCAAATGGACCATGACGAACGTGAATCTCATACAAAACTATGCCAAATGAATAGGAGTCTCCTTTCTGGGTGCCAGAGACTAGGGAGCACGGTCCACTTCGTAGCAACTCTGGTGCACGATAGAGTAGTTCTATAGTATACAAAAAAAAAAAAACATAAAGATCGAAAGGATATAAATTTATCTATAAGCTTTCACTCACTTGTACATTTGCCGGTCATACTCTGGAGGTCGGTGGAGTTGTCTTCCAAACCCTTCTTGAAATCGAATAACCCGAAATCACTTAATTTCACTACCCAGCGTGAGTCAATGAGGCAGTTCGAAGTACACAGCGAGCCATGATACCGAATGGGTGACTCGTGTAAATAAATGACACCCTTAAATGAAACGAATGAGGAGGGCTTTAGTATAGTGCAAGTAAAGTAAATGAAATGGAAAATGAGAAGCTGGGGTAAGTGAAAGTGGCCATAGCCATAATAAATGTTTCATATATCATATATATAGGGTTATTACTTTTTTCCCTTTTCTTTTGTTGGCAAATTATATGAAGAATAGGGCAAAGAGGGATTTGTATTTGACTTAAGCTTTTATTAAATTTAGGAAATCACATTTAAGGAATCCAATATGGTCGATAAAACTTGCTCAAATAATCTTTTGAAAAAAGAACCCATTTGATCAGGTTATATTTTTGAGTTATCTATATTCTCATCAGAGCAGCAATGATTGCTTCGAAAAATATTTCAGTGTTGCTTTTAAAATACTAAGGTCCAGATTTTCGGTACGAGATTATCCTAATTTCGGGATTAATCTCAAGTTAATACCTGAAACATGTTTTTCAGTCAATTTAGATCCCGAGTTAACTCAATAAACTTGGTGAGTTAACTCTGAATTAGCTGAAAAGGTATTTCTGAAAGATGCGTGTCAAAAATCTATTCAAATCGACGCACGAAGGGTGATTTTCATAGTGGCGCCATCTCGAATTCGATAGTGAAGCATTGAAATCTATAATGTCGCACTTCGATTTCGATAGATTTTTGACAATTAGGAGTTCAATTAAATTCTCCACTGAAAAACAACTTTTGTTTTAACTTATGGGATTAATGTATTTGCAGGATTAACTAAGTCTGATTTAACTCGGAGTTAACTCATGCACTGAAAAACTTGACCTTATTTTTGATCAAAGACAGCATTTTCTATTTTATATTTTTTTAGAGATGGTCAAACTTTGGTGAAAATAAATATGTTTTTATTTTTTTATTAAAAAATTAATTTTAAAAATTAAAAATATGCAATAACTATAGCGTTAAATTTGAGTATCTATCTATTTGTACAGATATACTAGAATATTATAAAAATAAAAAAAAAAGTAAGAATCATTCACTTGTGGTCGCAGTGTTCTGATATTTGAGTAGTCATAATTTTTTAAAGTTTTTTGAAAAAAAACGCCATAACATAGAGTCCACATGGGTAATTTTTTTTATATTTTTTTTCTTAAAGTTCTTAAGTCCAGATTTACCCAGTTATAAGGATATCCAGTATTTACGGGACACTCTTTATAAATAAATTATACAAAAATCATGTTTGTGGGTGACTCAGTGGCTTTTAGACTCAAAAATTAAATTTACTCAAATGCGCCAAAAACAGCCGTGTTTTTTTTTTGCAAGCCCGGAGAGATTTGGTTGAGAAAAACGATATCGGGGATTAGCGACGCCATTACAGAAACAAAATGGAGTTTCCCTACAAACTATCGATAACAAGTATGCAATTCACACCGGTAACACAGTTTTTCTCCGTGCTTAAGTTAAACCCCGAGAATTCTCCGCGCTTATCTTAGCCCGATGGGGATTAGTTGTTGTTGCATTTAAAAGGTATATTGCAGGACAGGACGTCGTTTTTTTTCAACCAAGCTTCTCGGGGCTTGCAAAAAAAACACGCTTAATAACAGGCATTTAGAGTTAGAAAACTGACCTAATTGGCAATTTCAGGAAAATGAGATCGCGGAGGGTTCAGCAATCTAGCAAACATCAAACGTGCACAGGATAACTCAGCAAAAATTCTAAGTTTTGCTGTCAAATACTGAGGAAACAAAATTTGGATTCGCATGCTCAATTTTTGAAGGAGTGAAATCTCTGAGATCTCATTTTCCTGAACGTAATGTAAACATTTTAGTGAGCATGTTCTTTTAAAATAAAAATTTGTATTTTCTGTTATTTATGTAGTACAGATATTCTCCAGTCAAGAGAAGTAAATTAATGTTACACGGCAACGCTGAACCACCGATGCAATAAGGGTTGACAATTCAAAATGAAGGACAGTGTCAGTCTTGTTTCGCCTATTCAAGAGAACGGTCGATCGCTATTTAGTTGTTACTTCCAATAAAGAATACTCAAATTATAAGTTAAAAGTGTTTTTTTGGTTATTGGGTTAACCAGTATTATTAATTTATTTGAAAATTGTAAATTTTATTTTTCTATTAATAGTTTTTTTTCGTAAGCCACTGTCTTGAATCGATAACAACTTTCCTTGTGCAAAGAAAAAAATATAGACCTCCACGTACATATGTACATACTATCTTTGAACGTATATATATTTTTTTTTTAAAACCAACATGCTTGCCCTTAAAGGACCAAGCATAAAACTAATAAGCTTTTCTTAATCCAAACTAAATCCTTACAATCCTTCCATCCATTTCAAACAAACAAAACAAAATTCCGTTTTACAGCTTACCCGGATAATATCGGCTACCATTGATGCAATAAACATGTTGTCCAGCTTGACGTCCTCGTTCTCAAGAATATCCTTTTTACAAAAGAACAGAGAATATAAAAGTTATAAAATACATACATATACTCGTCTATATATACACAAAGACAAACGGAAAAACATCATCATAAAAACAATAATCCTTGAAATAACCAAGTTTCCTTCCCTCATCGTAATCCTCATCGGTGTTATACTTACTTTCAAACTACCCCGAGTACAATACTCTGTAATTATGCAGATGTTAGGTGGATCGGTACAGGCTCCAATGAAAGCACAAATGTTGTCATGACGAGTATCCCGCAGCTATGTACATACAAATAAACCGATACCAATGCAAAAGGGATATAAAAATGGACAAAAGGATGTTACAAATAGAAAATGAAAAAAAAATACAAAAAAAAAAATACAAAAAATCACATCCTCGAAGAGAATTTTATTGCTTGCACTTTCTTACCAGTTTTAGTTCCTTTTTCATCTCACGCGTTATGTCAACACTCTTCTTGCGGACCTTCTTAATCGCATACAATTGACCCTTGTACAAACCAATGGGCGTAAATATGGTTGTGTAACGGAAATCCGCATCCGGATTAGAGCTTAAACTAACTTGACTTGTCCTTATTAAGGGATGGGTAGACTGCAAAACATCTTAAGTTAGTATATATTTTCTATAGATGCACATAGTTAATCATCAAACACCCAAACACCTACCCGAGTTTGTTTTTGACTAGAGGTTTCTTTTTCATTCTCATGAATTTGAACTTCACGAAAATCGATTTTCCAGAGCAAACTATCGAGCTCCTGTTCATAGCGCCAGTTGCGATACAAGACCAACGATACGATGCTGAGCAGAAGCAGAGCCCCACCAGCGATTCCTGCTGATATTTCACCTGTATAGCCTAGGATGAAAACAAAACTACATAAAGAACATAAACTTAAATACAAATAAAAAAAAGTCTGTTTCAAAGGATTCGGTTTTTTTTTTATTCCAGGAAATAGCTTTTTAATTAAATTTTCATCGAAAGGAATTCTTAGAATGGGAAGAAAAGAGATGGTGCACAAAGTAACTTAAGACAAAAAGATTTTCGAGATATATGTACATAAGAACTCGTCGTGTTATTGGTTTTTAAATTAATTGAATTTGTTTTTCGTTCTTATTTATTATTTCAAAAAACAGATGCAATAAACTTAAAATTTAATATTGCTTTCAATTTGTATGAAATATGTGGTTAAAATGGATACCTCGTTCAAAATATTTAAACACCGCATGTATCGTAGAATTTTGGCCCACGTATGTAAATAGGTTTAGGTAAGGTATGTATAGGCAAGATATTCGTTATTAAAATCGATCTCGATTTTATCGAAATGATAAAAAAAAAATATGTGAGTGCCGGGACTCACGGTTAAATATGTGTAAACATCAACGTTTGTCCAAGTGCCTAATTTTTGTTACTGAACGTCATCAAAAGAAACATATTGAATAATTAACACTACATTACCTATCTGTAGGTAGTGCTTAAAATGCTCAGTGTTAAAAGAACGGCAGCCAAATACCCAGTGGGGGATAACCGCTGTAACGAAATTTCCAAGCACTAAAATTCTGGTGGTGAAGTGTCCAACGAACGGTGAAGGTTCGGTTCTGAAAGGTCCTGCTTCGTAGTTCACTCTCAACTTTAAGATGACTTCAAATTATACATGGTTATTGTTTATGGTAATCACTCTCTAAGCATCGACAAACAACAACTGTCAGCGGACAGCACTGAAATCGTGTTTTCAATTAAATGACACCGTACCCAAATTCCAAAGGAACTTAATGGTTTGACTGACAGGGGCCGAATTAAAATATCCAGTTAGAACTGTCAACGAACTTGCAACCCTTATGAAACTCCATCTTTCCATCGAGTAAAACTTACAAAAAGTTCAGTCTTAATTTTATACTGAACGAACCTCAAATGAATGTCAATATGAGATAGCCGGCGAATTATATTTATATCTTGAGTTTTTAGAATATTTAGTTGCAGTTGTTGTCAGTGGAAATCACTAAAATCGCAGTTTCAATCGATTGACACCATCAATCGCCTATGCAATTGGACGCTGTGATTTTTAATGAATGTTAACTTTGTGCAAGCCGATAACTCTGCAATTTGTTCAACCTCAGCTATTTTGTATATCCCAGCCACCTAAGTCCCTCGACTACGTGTCTAAAAATTGCAAGAAGAAATTGCATCGTTTAAAAGCAGTATAATGTTAACGTACAATCTAAGTTCAGTTGTATCACTGAACGCACCCGATATCCTACCATGCCTACAGCCATTGACCTACCATACCTACAGTCAATTGTCAATACCTATACAGCTGATTTTTGTTTTCTTTTTAATTACTAGTGTCGCGTCCATTTTGTTCGGGGAATAATTAAAAATTAAAGAAAAAAATATAAAAATATAAGTGTTAAAATGATAAAATCGTCGGTCGCTCTAAAAACAATTTGCTTTCGTCGTTGGCAAAAACAATATAAATGAGTGGTCGCGATAAAGTATAATCTAATTGTCGGTCGCGTTAAAATCAATTTGTTTTGGTCGGGGCGAATCAGATTTCGTAACGTAACGTGCTACAACGTAAAGTGCACGACGTAACGTTGCACACGAACATTCACGTTTTTTTTCACTCTACCGCCATCATAGATGCTTACACATCAAAAACAAGTGCGAAGAGGCAGCCACCATATTTAATTTTTTTATTTTTGAAAATGGTTCTCAAATAAATATTGAAAAATATAAACAACAAACATTTGACCCTAAAAATTGTCCAGCTTTTTGTAGTCCTAAACATTTTATAATGGTTTTCAAATTTCTATACTCAAACATTTTAAAAGTAATGACAAAATCCGGACAAAATTGCAGTCAAAAATTATTTCTTCTATTTTTAAAGATTTATTCATAATTTTACATAGACGTTTGCTAACACATTACTTATATTAAAGGTAATGTCAATAGCATTTTCATTTCAGTACAAATTTGTCAGTAAATTGACGAGAATTCTCGGAAAGTTCTTGATAACTTCCTGTCACTTGACTACTGTCGCATATTTTCCAACAATTCTACAAAATTGTCATTTTATTCACTATTGCTCAACTTAAGGCAAACCTCAAAGTTAGCCAACTATAAAGAGTTGACTTAAACTCGAGACTAATCTTTTTCGCAACTCTAGTTGAAAATCTAAGGTTGTCCAACTTCCAGTTTTGAACAATATGGCTCGGATATTTGTGAAATATTTAACAAAAACTATCATTTTCAAATTTGAATCTGTTGGGTAGATCAAATCGATGTTTTTCATGTTTTGTGTGTTTTTTTGTGTTAAATTGTGAAACGCGACAAGGATAAAGTGTGGGAGAAAATCACGAAGGCTTTCAGTGTTGCACCATCAGTTCGTAGCAAATAAGTCAAATGAGAACTAAATTGAAGACTTATTAGAAATCATAGATATTTCTCTAATACTTCTGACAGAAGTAATTCAGCCAAACTTTGTAAGCCAAAGAAACGTATAATTTAAAGCAGAAACTTAAGAAAAGAAAACAGGAAATAGAAATGTCAGAATGCGAAAAAGAACGGTACGGTCTTGAATGGAAATGGGCTGCTTTGCTGGAGAATACAAAAGCTGGAACTGCAGAGATCAAAGAATCAACTTGCGAACAAAAAAGAAAATATGGTCGTCAAGTCCTTGCAGGGTTGCCGCAATATTGAATTAAAGTTATGTTCGTTTTAGGTCCAGCTTAAACCTGAAAACAACTTTATATGATTTTTTTTTGCTAAACGGAAAGTGGGTAAACCAACATTTTAGACTTTAAATTCAAATCAAAATTTCAAGGTTTGCTTTAAATTTCAGATTTTTAAATCTAGTGCTTGGAAAGATTAAAATCAAAAACTACCAAAAAAAGATCTCGAAAAATGTTTTTTCTTTCTTTTAATCTCTACAAAAAAAAAAAAAACGACATGCAAAACAAAATTCTTCCAAGAAGTGTAAAATATTTTAAGTTAGATGAATAAAAGTGATTAGAAATCATAATTAGTAAAATATTTGTCCATTACTTTTTCAAATTAAAAATTATTCTGATTCATTGGAAATTATTTGTTTTTCTCTTTCATTTTGGACTTTTAAACATTAATAAGTCAATTACCACATTTTTCCCAATTTATTTTTTTTGTTATATATATCTACAACTGTTTTTAATACGAACCAAACAAATATTTCTCCATCTCGCCCGTTTAGAAAAAAATCGCAAACCACTCCTCAACATCACTCCTTAAATCAAGATGGCGGAAACCTTTCAAGCGTTCGATGCTATAAAACTCTTCCTAAAAATACGTTAACCATTACAAAATAAAAATGTTTCTCCAATGTTTACTAGTGATTACCGCCTTTTTTTTTAAAGCAAATACTCTTAACACCATTACATAATTCAACTACATCTATATATTTATATAAAAATAGATCGTGGTGGGTTCAGATGCTTAAGACCTGAAAACGACTGGACCAATTTATATACTTCCATGTGCGGGTTTGTTCGTAATTGCTGCGCGAAGGTTTAGAAAAAAGAAAAATCGGAAAATTCTCAACAGGGGGTGCTGTAGGCGCATATTTCGTTTTCCCGTTCAACTCAATTACCGTTCGACAAGTGGCGCTGTAGGCGGTCAGAAAATGGCTTTTGGGATATTCTTTTTCAAATTTTGTTTTTTATAGGGTGAAATGGGGTCAAAATAAAATAATTGGACTTCGGTTGGACTTAGAGGATCATGTTTTTACATAAAAAGCCATTCGTAACATGAAGTAGGTAAGCCTATAAAGTAGTATTCGATTACAAAAATTGGCTGAAATATTTATTTACCTATATTATCTTTTTTAATTTGTATGCGAAGCTTAGGTTTGTCTACCCATGCGAAGCCAGGGCGGGCCAATTAGTTATGTATATATTAAAATGGGAAAAAATAATTATTTATTTTGTCTCTGAAATTTGAGGAATGTAAAAGAATTAATCAATAAAGAAACCAAATTAAACATAATTATGGTTTATCTGATAAAATTTAAATATAGTATTTGAATTCAAAATAGTACGTATACGCCCTAACCCTACTTCACCCTTTTTTTATTTTAATTAATATTCCTTTGAAAACTTCACTATAAATGGTCAATTTATTCAAAAATCACGTGTTCTCTTTAAATGGGATTTATTAGCTTTAAGCTTTAAATATTCATTTTGACTGCATATGTATGTGTATGTATATACTTACTTATGCATTTCTCTCCATTGAATCCACATTTGGGTTCCGCTGCTGGCGGTCCCGAACCAATCCAGGGAATTTTCCCATACAATTTGAAATCCTGCCAATGAAATAAATTCCAAAATCGAAAATGTCATTCCTTATACATATATGTAGCATCAACAACAAAAACAATTTAGAAATTGCATTTCCTGCATCTGTTATTTTACAGCAACGAACAAAAAGCACCCCTCACCTGAATATAGCTCTTAAGTGAATTTTCAATTTTGTAGCATTAGTGTGCATTAAAAAAAAAAAAAACAAATTGCATGGATTAAAATGGAGGGAGAGAGAAAAAGAGAACATTGAAAGGCGATTTGAATTCAATGGAAAATTTTATTCACGTTAACTTTTGGAAAATTTTAAGGGATTTGTTGCATTTACATAAAATCGATCAACTTACAGGCAAAGCATCACCCTTTGGGCTATCAAATGTACCAACAGGAATGAGGCCATGTCCGGTGGTATTTCTCTTGTTAAAAGCCCATCCTCTTGCCAGGACTGTGTAATTACCAGAAGCATCTCCATTTTCATCAATGTACACATGATATCTGTTGGGAAAAGTTATAAGTTATACGCATGCATATAATTTTGTATGAAAGGACGTTTAATTTAATTAATTTGAGGCTGTACAAATATTTCTACATTTTATATTATTATTGAATTTATGAAATATTCGTAGAATTATTTGGAGAGCTATTTTTAAATATCGGGAAACTAAATATTTATGTTGTGAGATGAGTAGGCTTGGTGCTTGTGGCACTTTTGATATATATCTATTGGATATATACAAACGCATCCCCTAATTTATTAAATAAACTGCACTAATGGGTTGCAGGTATTTGGTTTTATGTACGATAACAATATGGATTTTATTACCTGAGTATAAAACTATATTCATCTGATTTTAAAAGGAATTAATTAGTTAAAGGAGTCCTACCACAAACATGCGAGTACACAAAATTGAAAACTGCAGCACCGTATTGCCAATAATATATCTGATTTCTTATATAAACCCTAATTAATAAGAAGTTTTTAAATATTTTTAAAAATCCAAAAATATTTTTTTTGAAAGTTTTTATATATGCAATATTATTTAAACTTATTGCAAGCTTTTGTACAAAAAATTAAATTTTAATCAGTAAGTCAGATAATGAGATAGTCGAAAACAAAAAAAAAACGTTCTATGATAGGTATCTGCTGTTAATTATAGATTCTAATTTCGACACACAAAAAAAAACTTATTAAAATCGTAGGAGTCGTTTTTGGGAAAAAAAAAAGATTTTCCTTTATGGTTTTTAAACATTTGTATTGGAGGTACCGTTAATTTTGGTTATAGGAATAATTTTTTTTATAAAATCTTCTAGATATCTAACGTTAAAAAACCGCCTTCTGCCAAGTTTAATAAAAATCGACAAAGTCATTTTTGAAATATTGAGTTTTCAAAAAACATTTCAAACTTTTTTTTTAAAATCCAAAAACTATCTTTTTCAAAATTTTGGTATACAATATTATTTAGAGTGTGTCAATAATTCTTCATAAGAAAATTAATCAGAATCAGTTGAGCCGTTCTCGAGAAAAGCGTTAATCAAAAAAGTCGTTCTTTTGGAGGTACCGCATTAATGCCCATTAAATTTATAGATTTTTTTTTTTTTAAATCTGTGGAACCGATTTTGAGAAAAAAAAAATTTTCCTCTAAAAATTTTTGTATAACACGTAACGTTATAAAAAAATATATGTGGGAGGGAATGTCAAAAAAAAGCTTAGTTCCAAGTTTAAAGAAAATCGACAGACAGACGTTTTTGCGAGACCCACTTTTTTCGTCTTCTTTATCATCGTAATTCCAAGTTTGATCAAAATCTCGAGTTCAATTTTTTGTACGAATCCATAACTTGCCATATAATGGGTGATTTCTTAAGAGGTTTAGAACTTTTTTTAAAAAAAAAAACACAAAAAATTCGAAAAAATGAATGAAATATTTATTTGAATCGATAGTTTGAACCTTGCAATTTAATGTTTAAAGATAATTTCATGCAAATGTTGACCGCGGTTGCGTCTCAGGTAGCCCAGCCGCTGAGTCCAATTTTGGCATACTCTTTCACACATATCGGCCGGTATCTCACGAATGAATGCATGGATGTTGGCTTCCAGTGCGTCAATCGAAGCGGGCTTGTCCCTATAGACATTAGCCTTGACATACCCCCACAAAAAATAATCTAATGGTGTCAAATCGCACGATCTAGGCGGCCAATTGACCGGCCCGAAACGTGAAATTAACTGTACACCAAACTCGCCTCGCAATTGCGCCATTGTTTCGCGTGCTGTGTGGCATGTGGCACCGTCTTGTTGAAACCTCATATCATGCAAGTCAAGAACTTCCATTTCGGGCAAAAAAAAGTTTGTTATCATCGCTCGGTAGCGTTCACCATTGACAGTAACGCTGCGATTCGCATCATCTTTGAAGAAATAGGCCCAATAATGCCGCCGGCCCATAAACCGCACCAAACAGTGGCTTTTTCGGGATGCATTGGTAGCTGTTGCAATGCTTCTGGCTGATCTTCACTCCAAATGCGGCAATTTTGCTTATTTACGTACCCATTCAACCAAAAATGAGCCTCATCGCTGAACACAAGCAGCGCGCGATGAACATTTCGAACCGAGCACGAATTTTGATAGTAAAATTCAATAATTTGCAAGCGTTGTTCATTTGTAAGACGATCCATGGTTAAATTGCAAACCAAATTGAAGCTGTTTGACAGTGACACAAGGTACTAAACACACGTCAGCTGTCAAAACCAGTGTTGCCAAAACCAAACCAGCCAAAAAATCACCCGTTATAATACCTATATTCGCAAGTAAAAAAATTACTTTGGGACGTGCCGTTAACAACTATTTTTCGGAACCATTTATTTTACTGAAAGGCAGCTTATACCTTTTTTTGATTCTGTGAAACCGATTTCGAGAAAAATAAGATTTTCATGGCCGAATTTTTTTTTATGACAAGGTAAAGTCAAAGAACTCCTCAACGATTATCCATCACACTTTTTTTTTACTTTTATGGATATAACGATATTCGACGCTTCTGAAAAGAAAATTTCGCTTCACGATTTCAAATCAGAATGCAATCAAAAAGCACTAATACATTTAAGCTCTTACGTCAAAACAAACTTACTCAAATCAAACGATGTCATAGGTAGGTACTTCTCTTGCAGATCGATAACAATTAATGAATTATAATAACTGTAAATAGCAAGGCATTTCACCTGCACGATGATTCATCTAGGCAATGACAAATTTTCTGAGTTTAGTAAAAGTAGTGAATGAGTGAATTCCTTAATGAAACCAACGGAAAACGAAATACGAACTCACATAATAGCAAATAAAGAAAATAATATTTGCATAGTTTTAAAAATAACATGGGAATCGAAATTGTAATGATGCTGATGTGGTTCTCGTGCAATTGGTTTGACTCTTATTGCATGGACTCTCATCTATGTATTTGATGGTGTGAGATTAAACTCTAAGACCAAATTTGAAGCTTAAGTATCTGTTTAGTTAAAATGAGAGTTAGTAAACTCTAGGAGTAAATTAACCAACAGTTAACTGAGGAAGCAGTTTTTTTTGTAGAGAATGCATGCGGAACAATTAAACAACTCGGTGGATAAAACATCAAAAGCATCTGTTCATAGTTAATCCTGAGTTAACTCGAGTTAACTCACAAAATTTGATGAGTTCACTCGGTTTAAACTTTAATCTCGCACTGAAAAAACTGGAAAAAAAAGTAATTTTATTTTTATGCAAAGCAATGAAAAGCATTTATTTTGCAAGCAAAAAAAAAGAAATTTCCCTCGCAAAAAAAATAGCAAAACTAAATAGCACTTCACTTTATTGCTGGCTTATTTATCGACATTTTCTTACTGTTTTTTTTTTTTTTTGTTTGTTTATCGGGTGAGATTTTACTACACTAGCTATAATACTTTCCAATAAAACACGCCTATAATATTGCACGTGAGCTTGAGCTTGAAATATACAACTAATTAAATTCAGTTTTTGTTTTTTTTACCATCTTTTACTATTTTTCGTGGTGTTTGAAATTCATTCCTACCGCATTTTCTTTGGACAACTATATGATATGTATGATGTATATACTTTTTCTAAGTTGTCAATTTATAACCTACCCCATAGCACTTAAGTACTTTGTTCCTTTTATGACACTTATCAATGCAGTGCCATTCTTTGGTTCTTCGTCTCCAGAATCGATGAGTTTTATTAAGCCATTCGCATATAAATGTACAGCATCATATAAATATGCAGCTTCAGCACTTATCTGTATAGTAAAAAAGACAACAAAAAATAAATACTTATAATATAAAATATTGAAAATCAATGCGATGATGCTTGATGAAACAACACACGCTAAGCGCAATACATATCATCATCAAACTTTGGTAATGGATTTTGCTGGACATTCTCCTAAAATCATAATTTTTTTTATAAATGTATAATACAAAGCAAACAAAAACAAACAAATAAACCAAAATGCAAACATAATATTACTTTCACTCGCATATATCGTTTACAATACATTGAACTAACCTGCTTGGATCCTCCAAAGTATCCCAATGGATTTGGAAAATTGAATGGTGGCTGTTCCATGTATTTATTTACCTACAACAACAAAATAATAAAAAGGACGAACATTTTGTATGAATTTACATTCTGTATATATGTTTGTATGTAGGCAAAAAAGAATAAATGATAATGGTTGTGAATAAATCATGGTAGTCAAGTGGAATTGGTTTATAGTCCAAAGAAGGTCGACGGAGTTTCCAAAATGTAATTGCTAGTCAAATTGAATAATGGTGTTTTGAGAAAAAGTAGGAGCTTATTTTAATTAATTTAATTTTACAGTCAAACGCATATTTTTAACTCGCTCGTGTGGTCTCAGGGTAAGATACATTTATGAAGTTAATTTGAAGATGAAAAATATAATTTTTTATTTTTTTTTATTCCTAGAACTGATTTAATGAAAAATGATATTAATCTGTAAAATAAACACAAATAAAGGGTTTTCCAATAAGAGGTGTTATTTTGATATTCAAAGAAAAATGGCATTTTTTGAGATAAATGATCGGATGTTTATTTCATTATAAAGAGGAAGGTATGCCGTTAATAATGGAACACAACATCAGCCAAATGGCCGCCACGACCACGCTTACAGGACCATATCCTTTTCATGAAATTTTCCATAACCAAATCGCAAAGTGGCTGCCCTATGTCCTCGATAGCCTCACGAATTCCATCTTTGAGGTCTTGAATCGACGCTGGGCTGTTGGCGTAGACCTTATCTTTCACGTGGCCCCAAAGGAAGAAGTCGCAAGGTGTTAAATCACAAGATCTCGGTGGCCAATTGTGATCACCTCTTCGAGAGATAACACGGTCCGGAAACTTTTCCCGTAAAAGATCGATGGTCTCATTGCTTGTGTGGCACGTAGCGCCGTCTTGTTGAAAGTAAACGTTGTCCAGATCAATACCATCCAATTCCAGCCATAAAAAATCATTAATCATCTCTCGATAGCGCAATCCATTGACCGTAACTGTTGCTCCAGCCTCATTTTCGAAAAAGTAAGGTCCAATGACCCCGCCGGACCATAAACCGCACCAAACAGTCACGCGTTGAGGATGGAGAGGCTTTTCAACAATAACTCTTGGGTTTTCCGAGCCCCAGATGCGACAGTTTTGCTTGTTGACGTAGCCTCCGGCTCCGAGGTGGAAATGGGCCTCATCAGTCAAGATGATTTTTCGATGAAATTCCGGATCATTTTCATGCATTTCAAGGACCCAATCAGCAAAGACACGACGTTGTTGATGATCAGCCGGCTTGAGTTCTTGTGTTAACTGAACTTTATAAGCCTTAAGACCCAAGTCTTTATGCAAAATACGGTGTAATGACGTTTGTGGAATGCCTAAAATTCCAAAGAACGACGAGGAATGGACAAACCTGGGTTTTCTTCAACACTTTGGGCTACAACAGCAATATTCTCAGTTGTTCTTGAGAGACGTGCACGGGTTTTATTCTTCACATCACTAACTTGTCCCAACAGCTCGAATTTGTCCACCAATTTCTGTATTGCGGTCCGACAAGGTGCTTCACGACGACCCAAAAATGTTTTAGTTTTACGAACCGTCTCTTTCAAATTTTCACCATTTTTATAGTGAATTTTAATAATTTCAATGCGTTGTTGGAGCGTGTATCGTTCGATTTTTATTAATGACCTAGTTTCTTCTTGTCAAATGTCAAAAAATGACAGCTTCAAAATTGACAGCTACCGCAATAGCGGGCTGTTCAAAATAACACTTCTTACTGGAAAACCCTTTATATGAATAAAACTTTCAGCCTACGAAAAATACATCAAAATCAATTATGGACTAGTTGCCATACATGTCTGTCATAAAACAAGGATAATCAACTATTGCTTCTTCGAAAATCACTCAACATGGAACACAGTGGCGTAACAAAGGGGGGAGCAAAGGGGGCAATTGTCCCCCCCCAGAACCACACAAAATACCTATACAATTGTTTGATATTAAGATCATTTTCAAAAAATTTTCCAAATAAACATTTGAAAAGAATAGAGCTGCAAATATGACACATTAGGTAACGCTAATAACAAGTCTGTACTCAATAACCATCCTGGTTGAGTTTTTTTTATAGGCAGATATACAGGCTACAGGGTAATTTGCATAAGATGCAATAAAATCCTAAAGTATGTGGGCTGGTTCAAAAAAAAAAAAAGAAATCGTATGGTGGAGGGGGGCAATTTTATGAAAAAGAGTCTTAAAATAAAAAAAAAATTATTCAAAAACAACAGCGACTTATACTATATTCCGTTATAACTTTTCTTAAAGCTAAAATTCCATTTATCAACATTCTTTTTAAATCAACTTTTTGTCTAATTAATTTTATTTTTAATCTGATTTTTTTTTCAAAATTTCACCCTGTTAAGTAGGTACTACCTCCGTTTTAACTATTCAATTGTCTGTTAAATTCAAAGTCAAACACTGAAAACTCTTTCATTCTTTTATTTTATTTTTAAATAAAGTTGTTTTAGTGAACAGTTTTTGTAAAATTAATTTTCAAACTCAAAACTTTGAAAAAAAAATTTCTATCTATTTTTTTTTTTAACTTTTACGTTATTAACTATTATTTTCGTTTTACAATTTCAATGCTTTTATAAATTTTTAGTCAAAAACAGAAAACCGGATGCTTAAATGTCTTGTACCTAATTTTTGAGAAAATCGAAAACAACTAAATCTTAAATCTACTTATTTACTACCTACGTATAGTGGAAATAAGAAATAAGTAAAAGTATTGAATATTAATAACGTAAGGTTGTGGACAAAATTTTAAAAAAAATTTCTTCAAAATTTTGAGTTTGAAAATTATTTTTTTAAAAACTTTTCACTGAAACAACATTATGTATTTAAAATGAAAATAAAAGAAGAGATTTCTAGATTTACAAAAAGGTATAGCATATGGCAATGTACGTATGTATCAAAGTTGTTTTGTAACAATTTTTTTTAATATTTTAGAAAATTGCCCCTCCCGGCTAATTTGGGGGAACTGACACCCCTCCTATAGAATTTTTTTTTCTTGTATCGACCCTCTAGCTTTTTGTCATATCTTATGCGAATCACCCTGTATAATGTTTTGTTTTATGTTTTAAAAAAAATTGTTTACCCCCCCCCAGGGCAAAATCCTAGTTACGCCGCTGATTGAACATGAAAAGAACTGGAAAGACATCCAAAGACTATAATCACTTGTTATTGAAAAAGGGTAAGCCCATAGGCACATAAGTACAAATAGGTCAAACTCTTGGATTTGAGATCTACTAAAGAAATGTGATGGTGTGTGGATAAACAACATTACGTTTTCGATTAAAGTTTGATAGATGCTTTTGTGTTAAACAAAAAAGTATTTTTTTTTTCCTTTCAATCTGACAAAAAAAAAACATCTGGGCAATAAAAAAAAAACACTCAATCAAAGATACATATTTATCAAAAAGCCTTGAAACAGGATGTTCAGATTGATTAATTTTTTCCGCATTATTTGAGCATCAGAGATAGCGACCTATAATCTTTTTCTGTTATTGAAAAATTGTACCCTTTTTTCTTCTCAATATACCTCTCTCAACAACCATTATTCTTTTTATAGTTTAGTTTGTTTTAAGTGCAATTTTATTATAAAACCTATCGTCTTTATTTTTTTTTTTTCAAATCCTTTTATACTAACTTCTTTGGCAAAATTTTGAAATAACGTTGGAGCTGTAGGAAATATCCCCAGATACGATTGGAATGCCTCCTCAGCCTTAGAATCAAGTGTCTCCAACAATAAGCCACGCAGATACTTGTCCGGTGACGATGGATCATATTGTTCGATGTCAATGCCCACGACAAAGTATTCTCCTTTAGAGAGAAGTCCTTTCTTGTGTAAACTCACCATGAGCCCGACGTGCTCATAATAATGACTTAGGATTAAGTAAACTGTAAAGAGAAAAGAAAAACAAGAAGAAAAAGCTATAATAAGTTCCTATATATATAGTTGTAGTTGGTGGGAAGGATTTTCCAAGTTGGGCCGAGGTGCAGCTGAGTGTGGCAAGGAATTGAGTAGTTTGTTTAAGCTTGAGTCAATTTTTATTGGCAGTCATATCAGGATTGAATGGATATCAAGTACTGAGAATTTAAATGTGATTTAAAAGCTGATTATTATTTTTGACTTTTCAATTAAACCATCATGAAAGAATCCTTGTATACCTAGTAAGCGCAATTAAATCTTAAACATCGTTTTCAAAGTCAAGAAGGATCATTATGAAATTCAACACTATAATGTTAAATTTAACATAAACATAAATCATTGCTGTCACCGGGAGTATGTTCTGAAATAAACACTGACAATGACGTAAATTTACGATGCTGTCTTGCAACAAGGATGCGCTACAACACTTCCTTCCCAAACTCACACCACATTTAAAGATCCACAAACTAAAGGAGGCGAGCGACTTGAAAAACTACTTACAGCTAAATTTTATATACCTATATATAGGTACTCACTTCGTGTGTTTGTATAAGTCTTTTCCACTAACTCATCAAAAGGATTTGCCATAAAGCCATGATGATATATTGTGTTCCATGTAAGTGTGTCACGAACCTTTACACCAGCCTTACGCAGGATATTCAGTATAGTATCAGCTATTGGATTGTACAGGTTCTTCACGTTGTCAAGATACAGGAATGTCACCTGGATGTGATGAAAGGGAAAACAAACAAAACACACACACAATGTTACTCGACCGACACCATAATATTTCAATGAAGGCCTTTGAGCCGGAATATTACTCACTTGAGTCCAATTGAAAGCTAAAAGTAGTGAGACAACAGATTTTGAAATCTGTGTGTCTGGCGGACGTGTTCGGGCAAATGTGGGGAAATCCTTTTTGTTTGAAGTGTCCCTGTGTGTGCAATACTGAAAGTGATGATGATATAGTCATAGTACAAATCGTGCCCCAATGATAGATCAACTTACATAGGAAATCATTGGAAGATTAAAAGCAGCTGCCATTCGTCCTTCGTGTACACAAGTTTCCTGTGGGCCTATATAGCCAGCAACTTGACGTGTCCATAAAGATGCTGTTTGCCTGATGCTAGAAACTTCATCGCCATAGGTTTCGGCAACAACAAATGCAATCGAATGACCAAGATTTTTCAGTTTTCCAGTGTTGACCTGAGAGACGGCGAGAGATATTGCTCCTGAGATGGTGATTCCTAGAAAAATAATATTTAATTATATACGCGAGGGCTTTTTATGTGCCTTTAACAAAATCTAGAATTAGAAAAACAATAAAATAAATATAAACGACCAATGGGCCACATCATGACTTTCGTTTTATATCATTTTTATCTTTAAAACCTCACGTCTTGGCGAATTTGATTTACATTGAGAAGTCTTAAATTTTTTAATTAACTTAAATAGAAAAGGTTCTTTTGCAGATAGAAAGGTGAACGAATTTGCGGTTAAAATTTGAACAACTATGCAAAACATTGTTTTGAGATAATTTCAATGGATCTTGAGAAAAAAAGTAAATGCTAGGTTCTAGAATAAGCTAATGCTTGCTAGTCGAAGCATAAGCTTGTAGCTAAATCTATATTACTCTAATTTGAATTAAATCACATGTGAACAGACCGCTGAATACCTTTTACTCAACAAACTTTACTTAGGGTTTATAGATAAGGATTTTTTTAATTTATACGCAAACGACTTTGATAGATTTTGCTGGAAAACGTTAAAAATAGTCAATTTGTTCAAGAGAAACCGCCTGGAAAAATTACAATTTTATGCCAAGTTCTGGCAAGGCCCTGTAGAGTTTTCAGTAGGGAAAATATAAATGAGTAAGGGCCAGTTTCACAGTCGACACTTACCGGAATAAGTGGCACTTAAGTTTCCCATATGAGGGATTTAAGCTAAGTTTCGTAGGCAGCGTAAATGGAACTTAAGTCACAAACATCGGAGACTTAAGTGCCACATTCATGTAACAGTGCGCTGTGATATTGGAGATTAATCTTTCACATTCCCCACTTATGTGTCACTTTTCTGACTGTGAAACTGGCCCTAAATCATTTCAAATACTTGTGAGTCTCTTGCTAGCTGGTGGAAATGGCGCAGTGGATTTAGTGCTTGACTGCTAACTTAGAGGTGTGGATTCTAGCCCCACTCTAGGCAGCATTCTTTTCTACAGTTTCTCTCCAGTTACAACTGGATACCACCCGTGGGATTCCATGATATATTCAATACCTTATTTCTCAGTCCAATGTGCTAGCAAAAATTCTTTCCAATCCTTCTATTCCTTCTAACTAGTGCCCTGTAGTTCAGGTTGCATTTAAAATGATCTTTGGTCTTACAGGCATATAGTAATTATAAAAAAAATTGTAAGACAAAATTTCGATGTCTCGTCAAAACTAAAAGTTTTTGAAAAATTTTGTCAAAGTCCTGGAAATTTTTCAATGAGGAAAATCTAGATGATGAAAACATAGCAAATACTCGTGAGAGCCTTGCTAGTAAGAACTTGTAGGGCAAAGTTTTTATATCTCCTCAAAAGAAACCCCGTATCCCACCTTGAAAAAATTACAAGTTTTTGCAAAGATTTGTAAAAGCCCTGGAAAGTTTTCAGAGAGGAAAATCTAGACTAGGAAAACATGTCAAATACTCTTGAGGCCACGCTAATTTCTACATTAAAATGTTGTAAATATTCATTGCCTTCGTGGCCTAAGGTCGCTCAGATTAGGAACATAAAGTTTTTTGCCACAGTCAGAACTCTCTTGTACAAAAGCTTGCCGGACCACTATGAAAGTATCGTTTACTTAGAACAGGCTTGATTACTTTTGAGAAAGTTGGGAATTATAAGCGAAACATTGCCCAAAGCTCTCCTTTGTATAGAGATTTGGTTAGAAAATATCGGTCTTCTTCCAATAGCCTTGGTATGGAATCTTCAGTTAATCTAGCAACAATTAATTTTATTAACTGAATAAAACTGGGACTGGATTAGTTCTTAAACATCTTTCCATCTTCGTTCCTCCTATTTTTGATCTGAAATAGATTGTGAATCGGGAAAGTAAATCGTAAAATCGTATATAATTTATTGAAGTGTTCATATTTCATGAAAAAATTGTTCATGCCAATACAGGGGGGTCATTCCGTAATTCAATTATCACCACACGATATCGTTTTGACGACAGCTTTGAATCACGTAAAAGCAATAATCACTATCGACTGAAACATATCGTCTTGACGATCGAAAATTTGCTCTCCGTAGCTCAAAAATTGTCAAAGCGTGATTGTTAAATCGTTAGCATTTGAACGATACCTATTAAGCTGTCGTCTTGTGTCGTCTTTTTTGTTTTTGTAAGCAATTTATACATTTTATCATATATGTAAGGACAACCATGTAAACCGTAAAATGGGCGCAACGCACGTAGCGTTGCCTAAAAGATTTGTATATTTAAGTTCTTTCAATTGGACGTGTCGTTCAATCGTGTAACTTGCCATGGTGATTTGGCATCAGTAAATAATAAACAAAAGATTTAATAGATGTCACCGTCAAAACGGACTATACTGCACCGCACATTGATTTCAACCCAGTGGCCTTAACAGATGTACCCTCAAGGGATCTCTGGGCGGCCAACCAGGTCATAAACACTAATCATGTTTCGGTTTTTACAGATGGTTCCAAGATGGTTGATGGGGTAGGGTCAGGCATCTTCTCAGATAACCCACCCCTAAATAGATCAATAAAACTTCCAGATTTTTGCAGTGTCTTCCAAGCGGAAGTGCTTGCAATTTACGAGGCGGCAAAAAGTCTTACCACTTTTGAACTTGTAAATAGAAACATCGACATCTTCATTGATAGTCAGGCGGCAATTAAATCAATTGCCTCAATTTTCACAAAGTCTAAACTGGTAGAATGTTGCCGAAATGAGTTAAAACTACTCAATGCATCAAATACAGTTACCCTTCGATGGGTCCCAGGACACCGTGACATATATGGAAACAAAATGCCGGATTAACTGGCCTCTTGATCCAAGCCAAACTGATTCTTCCGTTTCTATGCCACTAGAACAAGAAAAAGGCAAAATTCGCAAATGTTTCCTCGAAGCCGCAAACGATAGATGGTCAGCTCTTGATACTTGTCGGGTCTCGAGGAATCTATGGCCAAACATCTCAAAGAAAAAAAACAGACTTCCTTCTCGAACTAAGCAGACCTCCTAACGGGTCACAACTCAATGGGAACCCACATGCGCAGAGTGGGCATCAGCTCATCCGACTTGTGCAGAGGGTGTCAAGATGAAGAGGCGGAGGAGGGCTCCTATCACTTTTTTTGTGAATGCCCCAGCTTAGTAAGAACTAGAAAAATGGCCCTCGGAGATTACTTCTTTGACGAACTGAGCGACATCTCGTTTTTGCCACTAAGAAACATCCTGAAATTTATTCAATGTTCGGGTTGGTTCAAGAAGGCCATTCATACCCACACCTAAACTCCTCTAACTCCTTCCCACCCTCCTCTTCCTTCACCTCAACTATTTCCTGGGGACCACAATGGATCCATTGAGATCCGAGTGCGATGATGCGGCTCACCGTATTTTCACCCCTCCTAACCTAACCCAAACTAACCGTCAAAATCTGCCCGCCGCAATTGAAAACTCTATAATTAATTTGCTTAGGCGACTTCACGTTTTGCCCGCACTTTTCTTCACTTCTTCTAAATAAAAATTGATATTTTTTGGGCATTACTGACAAAAATAAATTACAGAATTGTCATTTATGACAATGATTGAAAAGTCAATCCTTCTCAAACTGTGATTTAAAATAAACGATTGACGAGGCGATAGTGATTATGTTACGTGAAGCAAATTGATGACGATAACGTGAACGATTATCGTTCAGACGATTATCGTTTTAAAAATTACGGAATAACCCCCCAGTATTGGTAACTTAGTTATAGATAAAATGCCAATTTCGCCTGATAGTCAGCAAAGCCTTTTAATTCGACGTCTAGGAGTCTTTGGGCTTTGTGTTCACTCGATCATAAAGTTTAATTAAAGTTCACAACATAAAAGAGATATCTTTTATGAAGTTTCAAAGGTAACTATACTTATGTTTTAAAAGAGTATGCTAAGCATTTCAATACAAATCTTAGTCTTTTTGATTACTCGCAGATTTAACGACTAAAACCATTCACAAACAAACAAATTGCTTTACGATGGCATCCGACCGTAAAAAGCCCTTTTTTTAACTTACCTGGTCTTTGATAATCCAAATTGCCTGGTCGTCTCTGTGACCCCGTAAGGTATCCTAGTGTAAACACCTCTGAATTAACATTCAAAATTAAATTCAAAACAAGAAACACAACGTAGGCTTGAACAGGATACACTTGTAGTTCGAATAGTGCTGCCTTAAGTCGGAGGTATGACCTCATTACGTGTAATACCTTTTGTGTGAAGAAAAAGGGGCAGAACACCCTCCAGCAGGAATGTGTTAAACAAGGACAAGTGGTTGAGGTGTATAGGATGGAATTCCTTGTTATTTATTTTTACTATCGTTCTATCTCTCTCTCTCTCTTTTGTGAGTAATTAGTATAACGAAGCACTGATTCAATTAATGTCCTTTAGCAAAGTTATTCCTTGCATACTATTATCATAGAGTTATCAAAGAGGATGCCCGAGTAGGATGTAGTCATGCATCAATGAGAGAAGCATTTTGTCAGCATCACCTTTTAAACGTCATCTATTATAGTTTGTTGTCCTTTTTGCAACTATGATGGGATAACTGAATTTTGTCCATTATCCTTAGCTTGTCATGATTTATTAATTTATGTTTTGTATCTTTTGATGTTTATATAATCCAATGAATGTCTTGCAAATGGAAAATACAGTGGTGGTTTCTTTGATCGATGATGGTTGTGTTTGTTTGGGCAGAAAAAATGCAATTAGTGTGTTTTCCATTGAGATTCTTAACAAGCCATCGAGATCAATTGAAAGGTCCTTGACGCACTGAAATGGGAGGAAAAAAAAAAAAACGAATATAAATGACATTTATTGGCTGTTAATGGCAGGATAAATAATAAAATTGATCAAAAACTCGATTCAAACCAAGAAGATTTTATGTAACCTAATTGAATTTCTACACGAAACACGACTTCACTTTGCAAGTCAAAGCATAATCACTGCAGTTTGTCATCTCCAATTACTTCAATTACTTTTGAATGGAATCCAAGTCTGACAGGTTTATTTATTTTATTTTGATTTTTGGCCATAAAATTTAAATAAATCGAGACCGCCCACAATGGGTCCTATGCTATATGTAGATGTGTAGATAATTCAAATTGATTAATTTGTTGGCAACGCGACATGCTTGGTTTCAATTACCAAAAGTACTCGGAAAAAAAAATGACAACAACTAAACAAAAAGATTATAAAACGTTGCAATTTTTTCACTGGCTTCTGCCAGTTATTGAAGAGGTGTGAGCCAAATAGCTCCATCACTGGAATTCTAATTAGTTGCAAGTTGCAACCTAGTATACTGCATGGCTGATGGAGTCAATATGGTGTAGCAGCATATACGAGTAGCACTCCATGTTGTTGTGTTGAAGTATATCTGTCTACAATGTAAATAGGGTTGGTTGGTATAGCGATGCTCCTAGAGCAATTGATTTGGCGGGCTTTTTAATATTCCAATCATATATGCAGGAGGAGGCACGCCAACACTCACATTATGTTAGTTTGTGAAAAGAAATTTGAATTTATTTCACAGTGGAAGGACGTAATTTATTCATTGGAGTTTCATTAGAGACGAGTGACGAGTGAGATATTTGTTTATTACGACTTTTATTAAAATAGAAAACGTTGTAAGTAAATTGTTATTATTTCCTGGATTTGTTTTTGATTCGATTTTTTAGAAAATATCCTTTGCTTGTAGAATTTATTTAACGGAAATACTTATTTTTAACTATCTTGTGTGCCCCTGACTATAGTTTGCTATAATTTAGACGTGTGGTCTTCAATCTGGCAATACTTTTTTTTTTGGAAATGGTCTTTTTGACATCTGTCACTTGATTTATGCTCAGTTTGGTTTGCCATTTCATAATAAATACATTTACTTCTGAAAAACGCATGCAAATTGTGCAAACTTTGCTCGAAACGAGATCGTTGTTGATCCAGATTTTCACACGAGAATTTTGTTTAGCCATAAAGATCATTTTTGGTTGAATGAGTACGTTAATAAGCCAAATTGTCGTATTTGGAGTAATCATAATACACGTGCCATTGTTAAGACGCCGTTAAATCTTCAAAAATTTACTGTTTGGTGTGCTCTATATGGGCAGAGGAAATCATTGGTCCATATTTCTTCAAAAATGAAGCCGGCAATAATTAATGACTTTTTCATTCCTGAATTGGAGGATGACCTTTGGTTCCAACAAGACGGCGCTACCTGCCATACAGGCAAAGAAACAATCAATTTATTGAAGGAAACTTTTGGTGAGCGCATTATCTCGCGTCGTGGGCCTGTGGCGTGGCCTCCAAGATCGTGCAATTTAACACCGCTGGACTATTTTTTGTGGGGTTATGTGAAGTCACGCAGATAACCCCAAGACGAATGACACCTTGAAAGAGAATATTCGACGCGTTATTGCTGACATACGGCCCCAATTGCTGCAAAAAGTGGTCGAAAATTGGGCCTCTCGACTGGAATTTAGTCGAGCCACCCGCGGTGGCCACTTGCCCGAAATTATTTTTAAAACGTAATGGCAAATCTTTATCTTTATAATAAAGCTAAATTCTTGCCCATAACATTAAATTATATGCTTTTTTTTTCTTCTTGAAAACCACACGTCTAAAAAAAAACACCCTTTATTAACATTGAAATATGAAACAGCTTCTCGATAGCTGAGAGTCTCGTTAAACTTCAGTCTGAGAAATGTGGTCTCGTCTCGGTCCCGTATCGAACGTTTTAGAGGTTAGTTCCCCGAGACTCTTTCCTTTCTTGTTTCATAACCAGTAACCATCAAAGTATAAATGTCAAATTTGGATTTTAAACTGAAACCAGTATACATAATTCACAAAGTCATAATTGACGCATCATTTTACTATTTTTCCCACAACGCAAGCAAAATATTTGGGAGTATTGCCATAATGTCAAAATGCTTAAAAGAATATATTTAAGGGGAATTCATATTTGTGTCTATTTTAGGTGGCCATGAGGAATATTTTTTCTGATTTTATCAAAACTCGCATAAATGAATGAATAAGCCTATACAAAATTCACATGCAAAAAAATTATTTTGAAATAAAACTTTTTGTTAATTAATTCCACTTACTGGTGAACAAAAAAACTTAAAATCAATAAAATAAAGACAAATTACCATAATGTTATTGCACAATTCTGGGAATTTAAGAAAATTAAAAAAACAAATTCTTTTGTAGTCAATTAAATTTTAATATTCAGCCTTCAATAATGCATCGGAAATTATCTTAATCAAAGTTTTTTTCTCCTAACTCAAGACAAAAGTACTTAATTCTCAATAAAATACACCATACTACACCAAAGTGCTAATCTATTGCAATGAAAATATTGTAGTGTCTCTGTTGACTCAATATAATGCGTCCGGCAAATTACTATTATTAAAATATTAAACCTCAGCAAACATTAATTAGTCCATAGTGGGAATGTATACACACACAGCATTGAACACTGAATAGGTCTTAATTTGTCTGAACACCATCAACAACCTACCACATAATTAACATAATTTCGAATCGATATCGGAATAAATTTTACCTCTGTTGGTTACCATGATTGCCAACATGGATTTATTTTGCTTACAAACAATTTGACATTTAGATTTGCTGGATAATTTTGTGAGACTGACAATTTTAATACTCCTTTAAATTAAGAACATTTTAGATAGGTTAAATCGGTTCAACCAATAATAGCAACAGTTTTGTTTTTCTTTTAATTATAAGAGTCTTTACAGTACACACTTCTTCTCTTAATCTGTTTAGGTCTAGAACTGTCCTTAATTTTAATAACAAACAAACTTGTACATTCATTTTTTCTCTTCTAGCATCGATTTATTCACTCAACATTGAATTTAAAGACACACTTTTCGAAATTCGACATTAATTTTCATAAAATTTAAATTTTTACAGACGATTTAAAATTTAATGGAGAGTTAATATGTTAATTGCGATAAGGCACAAAATAAAATACATGTTTTTGGTATATAAGTTAGACCCTTATGTCCAGTTTTTCAGTGCGATATTAGAGTTAAACCCGAGTTAACTTAGGATCAACTGAACAGATGCTTTGGATGTTTTATCCAACGAGTTGGTTTAGTTGTTCCACGTGAATTCTTCACCAAAAAACTGCTTCCTCAGTTCACTGTGAATTTATTTACTTCTGAAATTAGCTGACTCTGGTGTAACTCACCACTGAAAAACTGAATTGGCAACCATGCATTCCATCACAACGCAAGAGAACAACCAAACACTACGTGTTGCATTTTATGCATTTCAGCTTTTGCCTGATGGTGCTCAAGTGGGAATTAGTGATAAAAATAAAATTTTAATTTGGGTTACTCAAATGAACTTATCACTTAATCAAAACTATTGCTAGTCACACTCTATACTCTTTGTTAAAAATATCAATTCGCGTGCGGTAACAAACAACGACGATGATGATTATGATGATAATGGTCGGTCAAATCGATTTCCTGAATTCACTTCCTGCATCCTGTGCGGCGGGAAAGTCACGTAGGCTTGCCAACATGATTACTCAGCTTACGTCTCATTTGCATGCAAATGTGAAAATTATTCGGAAGGAAGAAGAAAAACATTGGAATTCATAGCTGATGGGTAAAGGCAATCGCTCAAAATGAAAAACACACATATAAATACAACAGTGGCATCTTCATTCAAAGCTCACCAGTATATATTCGCGTACGTGGACTTGAGTAAAGGGGAGTTTAAAGATGCTTATAGGTATTTAATAAGATTAATTATTAAGTATAAAAGAAAAATTAGCTGAAGAAAAAAAAAGTCATAGGGTCTGTTCAGGGTACCCTTTCTTAATTGGGGATGTAGTAAAAGATTAAGGTAGAAAGGTAAGAGCTATAAAAGAACTTAGAACGAATATTTGGAGGAGGGGTCTAACAAATGTTGCGTTAAGGGATTTGCTACATAAAGATAATAGGCTTTTTAAAACTTATCGTTTCACGAAAACTGAGTGGAGAGTTATTTATCTAAATCAAAAATTCAATTTTATAGTTAAGTTCAAGAATATTTCTTTGACAATAAATTGAAGATCTAATTAGATCACTTTAGAGTAGATTAGAGTCTACTCTAAAAGTTGAACGAATGGTATTAAAGAGTACTTTGTGGCACATTCGACATCATTGGTTTTGGACCAAGATAACTGTTGTTTGGTACCAACTTTTAAGTTGATTACACTGGTCGACAAAACTTTCGTTGCAGAAACCAAAGTATGAATAATTTTGTGAAGGTTTTTGTTGTACTGAATTGGAATCTCAGAATTATTCCATCACGTCAGGTTTTTGAGATATACTCCTTTAAAAATGAAAAAAAAAAAAAAAAATTGTTTTGTGTTTTTGAGGTTATGTAAAATCCCGAGCTAACTTTCTTAACAAAATCTGTAACGATCCTTTATAAAATTACATAATTTCCTTCGTCAAAATTCAATTTTTTTCACTACTTTTTTATGAGAAATGTCTTGTTGAAATGTTCGTGTTTGGCATATTTGACCATGTTGAGGTATTTCTTTAATTATGTAGAGTCAAGTTAAGCCTTAAAGTAGAACTAGAATAGGCGGGAGCTGTTGGAAGCTTATGTCAAAACCGACCGAAAAGTAGCTTTCCGAAACGTCAATTTCACAAGTAACCCATAATGCACTTAAATGGTTGAAAGAGAAAACAAATTAAATAATTGTTTGTTTAATGTCAATATTCATAGCAGAGAGGCTTTTAAATAAATATTTACTTTGCGAAACCACTAAAATTCGATGTGATATAAATTAATTAAAAGAAAACTTAAAATTTTAATTCATTCATTCATAAATCTGAAAAAAAGTCGAAATCTAAGCACCAAACGCCAAATTCTTTTTAGTTTGCTTTCACCATTTTGATTTTCGCATCCATCCACTTACGAATGAGCGGTCGATGAGCGCTCTTCACGTCCGACGGCAAAAGTTAACGAAAACTAGACGAACAGTACACCAAATCGCAATTATCGACACAAGATATAAATTCTTTGTATTCGCTCGGTTTCGTACGACAACTTGCGTGGCCCTCTAACTATTCTAGTTCTACCTTTACATTTAACTAAGATTTCTCCGCCTTCTGATCCACGCCATTTTGAATTTTGTTTTATATCAATTTACAAGAAAAATTGTCTACAAAAAGTAGAGTAATTCAAAAATTATTCAAACATGGGTAAAACATTTCTCTTTTTTTATTACCAGTATAAAATTCACCATTTCCTTGACTTCTTCTTTTTTGTTTTCGACTTTTAAACGTTCATATCTCTTTGATTTTTTTTTTAAGAATTTGTTGGCAAATCTACGGCAAATTATATACAAAATACTCATATGAATTTGACTTACTGTACTGGACTATTATCGGATCCAGTTAAAAAAAAATAAACTTGTTGAAGTAATCAGTCTTTACGTTTTTTGACTTTTTCAAAAGCTAAAACACCGACATACATCATATAACAACAAATGGTAACACGTGTCCTTAATGGTGGCCTCCTATTATGACCATAATACTATTTCTTTGCCAAAATTACTTTTAACACTTCGTCATGTTTGGTCTCTACGTGCAAGGAATTTGATATGTTTCTGCTTTCAACAAAAATAAAATACATTTATTGAAAAAACACGTGCAAATAATGGGATGATAAAAATCAGCTGAAAATGTTTAAGGCAAGTTTCATAGATGTACATATGTAGGTAAATAAATATTAAACAAAAAAAAACCAACACAAATATATATGTTAATTGTGGTTGAAATGTAATTTACGTGATTTAGTTTCTGGCCGACTCGAGAAAATCTCCGTTCGTTAAGATTTCTCTCAAACTTACCAGAGATCTGAATTTCTAATCTAAATTCCATCATCATATACAGTGGAAAACAATTTTAGGTACATCTCATCCAGCTCCAAGAGACCTAAAGTAAATGTCTATAAAAAAAAATCTGCAACGAAGCATTTTGAATGAAGGCCATAACTTTGTTGTTAGAATTGAATTTTTTTCTGTAGGATTGCATTCTCCAAAAGAAAAAAAACACCAAACAATTGTTGGGCGGCAAAAAAGGTACCCAATAAAAAAGTTCATCTAGACTCTAGAGTTCAGTAGCGAGACTATTAAATTTTGCTGCTGCTGATTTGTGTTCTAGATTTATGAGCCATAAAAAAAAGGAATCAAGTTTACTACCGTGATGATGTTAAACACGTTTTGGCATAGCCGCATATGCGATAATGGAAATTAAAACGTTGTTCTTATGGACATATCAAATAATATAAGCAATTTAGGAATAAATGCAAATTTTATATTATTAAATGCCAAATTTTGCTTTTGAAGGGTGTTTTTATTTTTATTCCATATTGACTTAAAAGGGTTTTTCAACAGGGACGCTACAAAAGTAGAGCAACAGAAACAGCAAATGACGCCATATTTCTTGCCGCTCTTTTGACATTTCTCTTCAGTAAGGTTTGCTTTTTTATGATGGAAAGATATACGAGCCAACAACGAGTCGAAATTATTAAAATTTACTACCGAAATTCGGAGTCAGTGGCCTCAACGTTAAGAGCGCTACGTTCAATTTATGGTCGTCATAATCGTCCTAGCAGATCAACAATTGCGCGTCTAGTGGAAAAATTTGAATCCACAGGCACAGTACAAAATGTTCCCGTACCAGTGAAACAAAGAAGTGCCCGTAGTGTCGAGAATATTGCTGCCGCTGAGGCTTCAGTTGCAGAAACCCCAAATGTGTCTCTCACACGTGCGTCGTTCTCAAGCGTTGGGCATCTCTGTGACGTCGTTGTGGCGAATTTTGCGAAAAGATCTTGGCCTACATCCTTACACAAGATTAAATTGATGCAAGAACTGAAGCCGCTTGACCACCAAAAGCGTCGTCTGTTCGTGAATTGGGCTGAGCAACAGCTTGAAAATGATTTGGATTTTCATCGAAAATCATCTTCAGCGATGGGGCTCATTTCTGGCTGAATGGCTTCGTCAATAAACAAAATATGCGGTATTGGTCAGGCAGCAATCCACACGTACTCCATGAGTCATCATTGCATCCCGAAAAAATTACGGTTTGGTGAGGTTTATGGGCCAGCGGCTTCATTGGGCCGTACTTCTTCCGTGATGATCAAGACCGGCACGTTACTGTGAATGGGGATCGCTAGCGTTCAATGATAACCGAATAGTTTTGGCCCCAGTTGGATGATATGGACTTGGAGGACATGTGGTTCCAACAGGACGGCGGCGCCACAAGCCACACAGCGAATGTCACAATCAATTTATTGGAAACCAAGTTTGGATAACGTGTTATCTCACCAAATGGTCCAGTGGCTTGGCCGCCTCGGTCGTGCGATTTGACGCCGTTAGACTATTTCCTGTGGGGCTACGTCAAGTCTATGGTCTATGCCAACAAACCAGCGACGATTGATGAACTTCGTACGAATATCGAACGTGAAATTACAGCAATATCGGCCGAATTATGCTTGAAAACCGTCGAAAATTGGGTTCAGCGTCTGGACTTCTGCAAGCGTGCCCGTGGTGGACATGCAAAAGAAATCGAGTTCCATACATAATGGCATCAAACGTACTTTCACAGGAGTAAATAATTTCATTAATATCCAAAACCGTTTTTGCTTTATTTAAGAAAACTTTTGTAGTGCTCTTATTGAAAAACCCAATACATGAAACACTAATGTCTTGAATCAATAAATCTAACAACTTTTTAAACATCAACAAAACGTAAATAAAAGAACCCCAAGGCAAAACAGTAAATACTGCTAATTTCTATTGAAACTTTAACCTCTTCATTGAATTCAAATTCACCAAAGTTAAATAGTAATTAACTCCAAACTATCTGCATTATAAATATTTACAATTAGAACATTTGATTTGAAATAAGAGATGCAAGAATAAAAAAACTAAATTTAATTCTAGCAAAATAAAACTAAAGGTAAAGGTAAATAATAGCCATTTTGTACTTCTCTCGTTTTTCTTTCGCCTTTGAACTGGTGTTTGGAAGAAAACAGAACTTGCAAATTTCAACTCGAAGAAATATCTGGAGTTAAAATTGTTTAGAACGCGAAATAATTAACTATCCTGAAAGCGATATCTTCTGGACAAAATTAAAAAAAAATGGACGTACACGAACAGAATTGGAAACTGGTAAAAAAGAAGATTTGTGTATTTTCTGAATACAGCCCTAATTTTTCGGTTAATTTTAGCAAAAAAAAAACAAAAACATTTTGCCTGTAAGGGTTGCATAAGTAATATTCTATTTATTATTTTATTTATGTTTTGGTTAGTGAAATAAATTTCATCAAATTTAAATGTCACTTTGAAAAACAGTTTTTTTTTTTTAGAATAAAATATAGAGATAGGAATTATGTGTTTCTTACATATTGTGGTGTTTTTTGAAGATACACACTTTAAGCTTCATAATTTTAATTCAATAAAAAGTCCAATTTGTGACTTCTACTCCAAAATGCGTTTCGCTCAGGTACGTTATTATTCTTTCTAATATTCTTTATCTTCGTTCTTCATTATTTTATGAACAAACGAGTATAATAAAAGACTGTTTGTTGATTTTATATAAATAATTTCATTTTCGTTAAAACTTTTTTGAGTTGTTGTTCTTGAAAATAGTAATTAAAATGTTCATTGAGCTTTTTTGACGTTTAAAAACTGTGCAAAACTGTGAATAACGAATGTCCAGTATGCATTCGTTATATCGAAAATTCGTTACCTTTTTACTTATCTTTAGCTAAATAGAAAGTAAAATTGTAGTATTTTTCAAATCGGTTACAATTTTATGGATAGCGAACATCTGTTTATATAAACGAAGACGAATTAGTTGGACATAACAAAACACGAAAATAAAAACATTTCAGCTCTGGAAAATTCTGTATGTATCTTAAAATATAATCATAAAGATACATAGATATTAACACACTAACAGTCAAATTTTAAACTTTACAAATTTATTTTCTTTATTCGTAACATGTATTTGTGTGTAGAATTTAACTTTTTTATTTTCTGAAATTCGTTATTTTTTCGTTATATAGAATATCTAATGGACTTGAAAAAAGTGTTCGTAACAACGATCATTCGCTATATTGGCATTCGTTATACTGGACCACAAGTGTAGTCGCATTTTAATTTTATGCAGCATTTAACTGCGAATCGCCACTTTGTAGTTTTAAAAATTATGTTTCAATCTGATTTCCATCAAAAGTGCATTTTTAAGTTAGATTGTGTGTTTAACCTTTGAAACAAAGAAGGAAGAACCCAAAATGGCTCATGGCATGCTAAAGGGTCCGCCATCTAACTTTTTTTTTCAACTAGTGCTTATTTCGTGAATGGTAACACTTAGCTCATGTCTGATTGGACAGATAATTAGTTTTATCCTTCCGCTGAACGAATATGGTTGTGTATACGCTTCGCTAAGTAGGCGTGCGATCGTATTAGAGAAAATGCCAATTTTGCTAAAAAAATCATATTTTCAGATGAAGCTCATTTTGATCTTGGCGGGTAGTAAACAAGCAAAATTGTCGCATTTGGGGCACTGAAAACCCGCACGCATACATTTAAAAGCCGAAACACCCAAAACGAGTCACTGTTTGGTGCGGATTTGGGTCTAGAGGCGTAATTGGGACATTTTTCGAAAATGAGCAAGGAGTGACCGTTACAGTCAATGGCGATCGTTATCCGGCCATGTTGAACGAATTTTTGTTCACAAAAATTGAAGAGGAGGATATTGGCAACATTTGGTTTCAACAGGACGGCGCTTCGTGCCACACAGCCGAAGCTACACTCGATGTTTGGCGCCATTTTCAAAAAAAAAAAAGTTATTTGGCGGACCCTTTATAAAAAGTAGTAAAAAGTTCCTTAAATTTGGGCCATGGGTGGTTTAAAATAGGTAAAATTGAGCTTTATTAAAATATCTTGAAAACAATAAATTTTTTAAAAATGTGATGGTAAACAAACAACACAAAACAGATTGCGACAGTTTTTTTTTTTCGAAGAATCAAAATAATTTGAGGAAAACTTATACGCAAAAGTTACAATATATCAGTTATGCTTAGATTTACTTTTTTCCACGCTACCCATGTTTTTTAAATTCTAAATCTATGACGGTGTTCACATTGGACTCACTCCGCGTGACTCATTTTGACATCTTTTTCTTTTATCTCACTCTACACAACTATTTGAGAAAGTGAGGCAGGATTTTTAATTTTTTTGAATAAATCCTGCCTCACTAGACTCTCTCTTTCTCATCATGAGTTGGAGTGAGATAAAACAATGAAATGTCAATATGAGTCGCGCGGAGTGAGTCCAATGTGAACACCGTGTATCGTTTGTACTAAAAACGTGTCAGAATTTTTATTTCTGTAGAATTTCATAAGGTACAATCTTTGCTTTACAAATATGTCAAACAAGCTATTTTCAAAAAAACTTAATTGTGTCCTCTTCAAACCTTGAAATCGATAGTCCTAGTCCAAATTACGGTGGCATTTCAAGAAACTCTTTAAACCTACAAATAAAACTCTCCACAAAAATGTCAGCTTTGTTGAAATTGTTTCGACTTTGAAGTCTAATTTTGCTGACCTATGAAATGAACAAATAGCACATTTTATATTTTACAAAAATTGTAATTTTCAAAATTCAGAATTAGGAGAAGGACAAATTTAGGATCTATGTGAATAATTTAAAATACAGAATTTTTAAGTTAAATTTCGGTCATAAATAATTTTAAAACACCAATTTCAACCCAATCCCATCGTCGTACCACCCGCTCTCATGTAAATATTCCTAAAAAAAAAGAACTTAATTTGTTTGTATATGATTAAAGGAACGCTAATGGCAATGTTAATAATAACCTTAAACCCCTCTGTGTTCATAAAATAAAAACCAGAAGAAGCAAGTCTTTCTATACAATATCTCAATCTCAACAATAAATGGACAAATTAATTTCCCCGAATAAAATTTGTTAAATTCAAGAGTTAACATTAAATCCTTATGTATTTATTTGTCAAAAGCCCACATTTGACAAATAAACACAAACTCCAAAGTTATGTAGGACGATTTTTTATTTAAAAAAGGCGATTACAATTTGACCAAATGTTACTTAACTTTCATCATGGTTTTTTTTTTGTTTCACTTTCTGTTTACAAAAAAGATATGCAATCTTTTCAAAGTTATTCACATAGCTTACGACTTTGAATTTGAATTGAAATTTCGCTCGTATTAAAGCGACCTTTTTTTTGCACAAGTAAGAGTACCTATTTACTTATGTATAGAAAAGTGACCGTAAAACTTAAATTATTCAGAAATAGAAAATAAAATCTACCCCAGTTACTGATGGGAATACATGCGAAAAAAGAAGCCTTGAAGTTTGTTTTTTTTTTTTTATTACAAAATAATGATGCGTAAAATAGACGTTAAATCCTAACCACGTACCTTTTTGTTGCCAATTTTATAGACTTAAAGCTATAGTAACCACAAAAAAAAGTTAATGTTCATAGTTTTTTTTGGATATTTGTTCTTTAACTATTTTTGATAGATATGTGAATCGTCGGTTAGGTAGTTATATGAAATGATTTGTTGACATAAATATTGGGTAGCTTATCATTTAAGTTTTCTTTCGAGATATCTGCCATATACCTCATTTTATGCCTGAGTGTAAAACGTACTTTCGATTTAAAAAAAGGGATTATGGAAAACATACACAAGACAAGACCAAACACAAACACAAAAAAAAATTGAGGGAAAAACATCTCTAATGTTCCTTAATTTTTTTTTTTCAATTAACAAACTTTCGTAAATGAAAAAAAAATAACTAACAAATCTTGACATCGATAAGGTTTCGAATAATTATTGAAAAGATCAATTTAGCTAGACGAATGATTAGAATTCAACTTTCACCACGCAAGCTAACCTGTTGATTTCGTCAGTTAATTTTTGTCATTGTTGCTGTATTTAAAATACCATAGCAAAAAACTCCTCCGATGTTTGTGTAAATCATGTTGTTACTGCTGTTTGGTATTTTCCATTGAACATTATTCAACCTTATTATGAGTTTCACCTGAACAACATTCCACCCGGAAAATTTGACATTTCCTTTTTTTGCCTATTGTGAGTTTCACCCGAAATTTCACTATCGAAAAATTCCCCTTATTGTGAACATTCATTTCGGGCGGAATGTAATGACATTTTCACTTCTTTTTTGTAGGCGATCTAAATTTTGTTCGGGCGAAACTCACAATAGCTTTTAAAATTCCGGGCGAATAAAAAATTTTAAGGTGAAATATTTTTCATGTGAAACTCACAATTAGGCTGATTGTGAACATTCATTTCGGGCGGAATGTAATGACATTTTCACATCTTTTTTGTAGGTGAACTAAATTTTGTTCGGGCGAAACTCACAATAGCTTTTAAAATTCCGGGCGAATACAAAATTTTAAGGTGAAATATTTTTCGGGTGAAACTCACAATTAGGCTGATTGTGAACATTCATTTCGGGCGGAATGTAATGACATTTTCACTTCTTTTTTGTAGGCGAACGAAATTTTGTTCGGGCGAAACTCACAATAGCTTTTAAAATTCCGGGCGAACAAAAAAATTTAAGGTGAAATATTTTTCGGGTGAAATTCACAATAAGGCTGATTATTTCAAATGGTCACAAAAACGACCAAAGCTTACAAAAGTGTCACAAAAGTTTTAAGTACATTTTCAAGGGTAAACATTTTTGTATGAGAAAAAAATATTTATAATTTTGAAAACATTTTAATTAAATTTCGCATCTATCAAAACACACATTTAATATGCTTTTATTCTGTGATAGAATTTATATCGTTGCTGCAATGTTATTCTAAACAGCCAGAACACAATTAAAAAGGAATAACAAAAAAGACTATTTTTACTTGCGATATAGGTACTATATGGGAAGTTATGGATTCGTACAAAAAATCGAACTCGAGATTTTGATCAAACTTTACATTACGATGATAGAGAAGTCAAAAAAAGTGGGTCTCGCAAAAACGTCCGTCTGTCTGTCTGTCTGTCTGTCTGTCTGTCGGTTCGACTACAGCCTAAACGGATGGGTCGATTTTCTTTTAACTTGGTTTCTAGCGTTTTTTGGACATTCCCCCCAGCCGTTTTTTTCTCTTTTTTTTTAGGACCAAAATTAACAGTAGCTGTCATACAAAATTTCTTGGCCAAAAAGGAAAAACTTATTTTTCTCAAATCCAGCGCTACCGAATTTGTTTTTAAGAACTCAATAAATTTAAATAGTTATAAGTTGCTGTTTAATAGAAAAAATGGTTCCGAAAAATGGTTATTAATGGTACCTCCCAAAGAACCATTTTTTTGATTTTCGCTTTTCTCGAAAACGGTTAAACAGATTCTGATCAATTTTTTTATGAAAAAGTATTGACACATTCTAAATAATATTGTGTACCAAAATTTTCAAAAAAATATTTTTTAGATTTTTAAAAAAAGTTTTAATATTTTTTTTTGAAAACTCAATATTTCAAAAACGATTTGGCCGATTTTTATTAAACTTGTTAAATAGCAGTTTTTTAACTTTATCTAGAAGATTTTTGAAAAAAATTATTCTAATACCCAAAAATAACGGTGCCTCTCATACAAATGTTAAAAAACCGTTAAGAAAAATATTTTGTTTCTCAAAAACGACTCCTACGATTTTCATAAAAGTTTTTTTGTGTGTTAAAATTAGTACGATCAACCATTTAAAATTTATAAAGTTTATATTTTACGTTTATTAACAGTACCTCTCATAGAACGGTTTCTTTGATTTTCGACTATCTCAACATCTGATCAACCGAATAAAATTAGATTTTTTATACAGAAGGTTGTAACAAATATAAATAAAAGTGCGTATCAAAATTTTCTAAAAAATGATTTTTGGATTTAAAAAAAAAAAAATCAAAATTATTTTTTGAAAATTCGATATTTTGAAAACTGGTAGCAGATTTTTTTGTGAAGTTCAATTTTTAACGCAACATTAATAAATGCTTTAAATTGGCGTACCAATTATTTTTCTCAAAAATGTTAAAGAAATTTTATATATAAAAAATTAATTATTTTTAAAACCGCTCCTACGATTTTCAAAATTTTTTTCTCATAAATTAAGATTTATATAAGAAATCAGATGGTGTACATCGCGTTGGGTTAAAACGGATTCAAAGTATTTTAATCAATTTCTTTCTAATTTTGTTGATTTAAAACAATTTACCAGTTTAAATAGATTTCCTTTCATGTATATTGCATATGTGCAACACTGGGCTATATTGTTAATTTTTGTATACTCACATAATATAACCTGAAACTAAACTAAGATTTGGCAAATGGATAACATATATACTCCTATAGCTAATTTATTTCAGACTATAGAACCACAATGTGATCGCGCATAAGAGCAAGTTCGTGCGACCCAGTCGTGCATATTTTTTATTCTCGGGGGGTGAAAACTTTCATTCTTTAAAATAAAAAAAAAGCATTGTTTGGATTGAGCAGTAAAATAAGAATAAATAACACAGCAGCTTATGTTTGGTAAAAGCTTAGTAGCAGGGCTTTTAAAGATATTAATTAAAAGTAATGAGATTTAAAAGTTGAAATAATATTCTTATTAGACTTAAAGGCTTTTTGTAGTGAAAGGTTAATACACAAAAACAAAAATGGTTTTGCTTTGTGATTTAAATACCCTAAAAAAGGTCCCCCACCGAGAGAATAATTAGGCATAAATAAAGTCTTTAGAATGTATGTACTCACAAACTAAAGATAAATTATTTGTTGGTTGAGAGTGAAGTCTATCGTGGACTGTAAAGGACATCTAAAGTAACGTAAGAAAGTAAAATTTGACTTTTTTAACTGTTCCAAATATTTTCAATATTGCCTTCGGCTGCATTTGACACAGTTGACCGCGGATAACTTTAGTACAAGTTATATGGAAAAGGTATGTCTCTCAAATTCGAAAGATTGATTGAAAACCTATACGGAGATACAAGGGCATCGGTGTGCAACGGAGTGGCAATGTCCGAATGGTTTCAGACTCAAACAGGAGTAAGGCAAGGATGTGCTCTCAGTCCTAGTCTTTTTGCTCTATTCTTAGATGGCTTAACTGATTGTTTGCCTGGGAGTATTGTGTATGAAGGAATTTTAATTAAAGCACTTCTGTTTGCGGATGATATAGTTATTATGGCCTACTCGCCGGAATCTTTGCAGCTCATGATGAACAAACTATATGAATACTGTACACAATGGAATTTAGCTGTCAATATAAGCAAATCAAAAATAATGGTGTTGAAAAATGGTGGAGGCAGACCATGATCAAATGAAAAATGGTACTTCAATCAAGAAATTGTAGAAGTTGTTAAAGAGTATAAATACTTGGGTGTATATGTTTATAACCAAGAATCTGAGTATGGAAAAACATCTTCAAGAAAAACTGCAGAAATCTAAGATCGCAATCAATGTCGCTTGTAGAAATTGTTTTAACAATAAATATATATCGCTCATAGCAGTAAGTTTAGAGTATTCGAGGCTGTAGCGGAGTCTGTTTTATTCTATGCGACACAGGTATGGGGAGTCAGAAGGTGAGACACTGTAGAAAAATTTCTAAGGTTTTACATAAAAAGATCCTTTCAACTTCCACCAAACTCGCCCAACTATATGTTCATGGTAGAAACTGGACTATCGCCACTTTTCATCAAAACATTGAAACTACACATTGACTACATAATAAGGGTTCTTCAAATGCCCAACCATCGGTTACTGAAGATAATAGCCCTACAAGCAATCCGGAGTCAAACGGGATGGTTTAGTGATTGGATGGAACTAGCTCGAGAAAGCGGTGTAATCTTAAACCTGAAAATCGAGGAGGTTGGAAAGTGGGAACCAATAATGTATGAGATTATGGAACGGTTAGAATGAGGTTCACAGAAGAAGCATCGGGATCTTTACATAGGGAGATCTATAGCCAACTTGAACATAATCTACTGCACAATAACTATTTCCGAGATTCGTGTAGTATTGAAGAAATTTCCACCATATTCTGTTTGAGAGGAGAACTTCTTCGGCTGAACTACATACCACATAGGCGGGATCTACCACTACTATGTGGCATTTGCAATATGAAGGAGCGAGAAGAAACTTTCCATTTTGTAGGGAGATGTCCAGTTCTGAGAGAGACAAGAAGAAATATCTTAGGAAATGATAGCCTTTCAGATGAACAAACTATCGAGCTTTTGAATTCAGTGGATGTAAATAAAATATTTCAATTTTGCAAACTTGCACTTGCGTACAGACAGAAAATTTTATCAGGAAACTTTTAGCAAAACCCGAGTAAACAAATGGTGTACATAAATTAAATATATCTATTTTAAAAAATTAGAATTAAATGGCAGACGGCAAAGCCATCACGTATTGATTTCTTGTAATAACATAACATTTGTAATCTTTTCACAATGTATATTAATAAAAATCATTTAATCTATTCTATTGCCTTCGGATATTAAAACTGCAACGAAATATGGTTGTGATGGCTTTTGCCAAAATTGCAATTTATGAATCTGTATCACATAGTTCTTGTTAATGGCTTCGTCAATTTAATCAAAATTTATAACCAGTTTATTTTAAGAAGGCTACATAATTGTGTATGTCAAACATTTTCGAAAGAATATTTTCCTTACAAATAATATATGATTTTGGCCAATTTGCTGAAACGAATCTTTAATATTTAAATTCAACCAAAGATCTTATGTGACAGCTTACGCTGACGAGAATTTATAACATAGGCATTTAAGTTGAACATGAAAATGTAGATTTAGTATCAGCAAAAGGGCTCTTAATCAATTAATAATAAATAACCTAATACCTTTACTTTATTTTTATTACTTATTCACGAGTTGCTTTCAACAATAAAGGCAATTAGTTGCCTTTTCAATTCCTCATTTTATTGCGTCACAATCTTTCATTTTGTCTATAAAGTTACCTAAATTCTTTTAATATTTGTTTTTTTTTTTTTAAACTTAAAAACAATTGTATGAATGCATTCACGGTTAAAATGTGTAAACAGCAATGTTAGCCGGAGTGTCAGAGTTTAGTTATTGAACGTATAACATGAACTTGTGACAGGTGATGTTTGACCGTATTATGTAACACGGAACATACTACAAAAACATGGCTCAAGTTTTTAGTTTACCCTACCGTTTGACATTTTTTTCAAAACAGGGAACCCTCAAAATTTGTACCACAACGGCCACTTTGTTGATATAAAGGATTTCGAAATAATTTTCAATATAGAATCTACGGGAACTCTATTGCAAAACGTTGCGAGCTGGGTGGATATGCACTCTTAAATCAAAGACAAAATTGACTCCACTTTTTTTTCAATTAGGTACTTCAACCTATATTTCTCGTATCCTAGTTAAATCATGTGTTCATCTTCAATGCACAGTCTCCAGTGAAAAATTGTCACAATATGAAACAAAATTTAAGATGACACTAAAAAAAGTAACATACTGGACTGGACCACTCGGGCGTATACTTGATATTTTTGTTTGCTTTGTTTGTTTTCAACTTTAATTCATTGAAAATCATACCACGTCCGACAAAAAGGAGTTTATTGAAGAAGTTCTATCCTTTTCACTCAGAACAGATAAACGTATCCATTTCAAATTGAAACCAATCTCTTCCCAAAAAAAAAAAAATGGTATTGTTCTAAGTAAACGGGATACAGAGATGATGTGAGTCGAACAACAACAAAAAAAACCTCACAATTTCCTTAATTGATTTCAACGAGATGTGATGGAAAAATTGTTTTCTTTTTAGAATCAGAGTTTTTTTATTTGTTTGTTTTTATTTTTTTTTTTTGGTTAAAATTGTCTCTTAATTGTTTTCGTGCATATTTTTCGTTGAAACAATTTCATCTTGGAAATGACTCTTTAGTTTAATTGTGTGGAAAAAGTAAATAACATTTTTGCAGGAAATTAAATTTCCCTCTGAGATTTCTCTAGGTATGTGTGGGGAGATGAAGAGTATGAAGTATACCTTATATTTTTTTTATTTTTTCGGTCTTTTTTCCTGACAAAGTAGGTACTTTCCACATGAATATACACAGTGAGAGATTAAATTCATCGAAATAGAATGAGAGGCGATTTGCTGGACCATTTTTAAAAGTACATTTAAGGTTTTGAAAACAATAGATCTCCATGGAGATAAGAATATTAACTTCCCTCGTTTACTGTGTTCATGGAAATTGTTGGAAATTTCTATAAAAACTATCCTTTTCCCTAAGCGAGGAAAAGAACGATTTTTATGTTCTCTTCTTTTTCCGAGGATATCACTACTTGAACTACTGTATTTGCATCGTGCTGTGTTGTGCAAAAGAATGATGAACGTAGGGTGGTGCTCTGGTTTTTTTTTTGCCGTTGCAACTTTTTTTGTTTGTTGTTGAAGTATGAAAATGAATATGTATGCGAAAAGGGGGAAATGAATGAGTTTTCATATTTTTTTTTTTTTCTTTCATTTTTTAAGTCTTCTCGGTTGTTTGGTTTTGTGTCTAGATTTCAGTATTTATAAGCTGGAGAGCCTTTTTTGTTGGTTTTGTGAAGAACATATGTTTGGTGTCGGAAATGGCTGTATACATCTTTTAAAAAGTTTTGTCTCCTCTCTGGAGAGGAAGTAGTAAGCTACATATGTTTTTGTTTTATTTTAGTTTTAAATTTCATCTTTTTAATGGTTGTGTTGAAATAATTTCAACAATTTCATTTTATGCAAATGTGGGTACCAATATCATGATCCTTGTGACATTTGATGAAGTATATGCACAAACATACATATATTTTATATTAAAGTTGTAGGTTCTTACATTATGTTACATCGACATTGTGGTTACATTTTGCAAACATGAAATATTTACAAATAAACATGTGGATTTTGCAGAGTGACTTTAGCAAGTTTAAAGGAAATAACAATCATAAGTTTTATTTAACTTTGTAATCTACATACATGTTTTAACCATTTTGACTTTATATACTTTATTGAACCACATAAATAGGCAGATTTTAGATGGTTGAAATAAACCTAACCAGTATTTTGGATTGCTTTTTTATTTAATTTAAGTTTTAGGATTTTTTTTTTTGTATTTGAATTTTGTTTAAGAAGTTACAACACATTGATAAAATAATTTATTTAAAGAGTCTTGTTTTGATAGACAAAAAAATTGTTTAGGGTAGCTTGGAGCTAAATCTCACCAATTCTAAGGACTAAACTTGGCTCTTTTTTTTTTCTGAACTATGTCATTACATTATATATTGACAAACAAAAACGGTGCTTGCTCTAGTTTACTCATTTTTAAATGAAAAATCTCTTACTTTCACTGGGATTCGAGCCATGCGCCAAGCTCTTTAGACGCCACGTGAATAGCTCTTTCCTAGTGTAGGTAAGGTTATGTTAGGTTGATGGGCTGACAGTTGATCTTATTCCCGTCACACTTAGATCATTATTGATCTATTGCGGTACCCTGATGGATTGGACTTTCCCTTTTAAAATATAACCTATGAAATCATATGGAGTATCAAGCCATTTGGAGGCGTTGATGAAATTCGTTATCACCTGTTGACTACGAGATTTCCGCTAGATCGCTGAAGAAATAGCTACCCAAACATTATTTATTTTTTTTTTCCCTGGTGTAGGTTTTATTGTTTATCAATCACAATGAGCTGTCTAGCATTTTTTTTAGCCCGCACAATTGATTATTGTTATTCATTCGTTTTTTTCCACTCTTTTCCATACTCGATTCGATCGTAGCACACTTTAGTTACATCAATAATTTTTTCACTTTATGGCTTTGAACTATAAAGGGTAGTATACTTTTAACGTAGTCAAAGAATTTATTTTTTGTTAATTTTCAAACATAATTTGTATACGCATTTTACTAAAAATAATCCATTGGTATCCTGAGTTTTTTATGTAATGCCATATAAAACTATCCTAAAAAGACTTCTTTGTAGTAATAAACAAAGTTAAATAAATTTATTCGCACGATTGAGTCTATCATTCTGTGCAATTAATTTTCATATTTCTTCCATTGAATGGGTTTTGTGAATAAAAAAAAAGCTAAAGCTAAATCATGGATTTTTAAGTAAAAGCTAGGTTTTTGGTAAATAAAAATAAGCTTTAACTAGCTAGTTAAAGATGTCTTTTAGTAATATCTATTTTGAAATAACCAACGCTAAATTAATTTAGTTTTAACTTGATTTTCCAGCCTAAGCTTCAATTTGTGTGAATAAAATTAGCTTTAACTAGAATATTATAGTTAAAGCTACAAACAAAACAAGATTTTTGCTACCTGTCTAGAAACCTTTGACTAGCTTGCCCTATAGAACAGCTTTAGCTGCTAGTAAAAACTATGACTAGTTGGCTTAAGCTTCCTTTAAAAAAAGTTTTTACTTTTTTTTTTATTCACAAGACCCAATGACTAGTAAATGGTGATTTTTTAGCTGGTTTGGTTTTGGCAACACTGGTTTTGACAGCTGACGTGTGTTTAGTACCTTGTGTCACTGTCAAACAGCTTCAGTTTGGTTTGCAATTTAACCATGGATCGTCTTACAAATGAACAACGCTTGCAAATTATTGAATTTTACTATCAAAATTCGTGCTCGGTTCGAAATGTTCATCGCGCGCTGCTTCCATTTTATGATCGGCATTCTCGACCTTCTGAGCAGTCTATTCGGAAGATTGTGACCAAATTTCGCACTAAATTTACTTTGTTGGACATTAAACCACCAACACGTTTACGTACTGTGCGTAGTGAAGAAAATATTGCGGCCGTATCAGCTAGTGTGACAGAAGACCGCGAAATGTCGATTCGGCGCCGTTCCCAGTAGTTAGGCCTTTGTTACAGCACTACGTGGAAAATTTTGCGGAAGGATTTGGGCGTAAAGCCTTTTAAGATACAGCTGGTGCAAGAACTAAAGCCAGCCGACCTACCACAACGCCAAATTTTTGGTGAATGGGCTCTTGGAAAGCTGGCCGAGGATCCGCTTTTTTATCGAAAAATTGTGTTCAGCGATGAGGCTCATTTTTGGTTGAATGGGTACGTAAATAAGCAAAATTGCCGCATTTGGAGTGAAGATCAGCCAGAAACATTGCAATAACTACCAATGCATCCCGAAAAAGCCACTGTTTGGTGCGGTTTATGGGCTGGTGGCATTATTGGGCCATATTTCTTCAAAGATGATGCGAATCGCAGCGTTACTGTCAATGGTGAATGCTACCGAGCGATGATAACAAACTTTTTTTTGCCCGAAATGGAAGTTCTTGACTTGCATGATAAGTGGTTTCAACAAGACGGTGCCACATGCCACACAGCACGCGAAACAATGGCGCAATTGCGAGGCGAGTTTGGTGAACAGTTAATTTCACGTTTCGGGCCGGTCAATTGGCCGCCTAGATCGTGCGATTTGACACCATTAGATTATTTTTTGTGGGGGTATGTCAAGGCTAATGTCTATAGGGACAAGCCCGCTTCGATTGACGGAAGCCAACATCCATGCATTCATTCGTGAGATACCGGCCGATATGTGTGAAAGAGTATGCCAAAATTGGACTCAGCGGATGGGCTACCTGAGACGCAGCCGCGGTCAACATTTGCATGAAATTATCTTTAAACATTAAATTGCAAGGTTCAAACTATCGATTCAAATAAATATTTTATTCATTTTTTTGAATTTTTTGTGTTTTTTTTTTTAAAAAAAGTTCTAAACCTCTTAAAGAATCACCCATTAGATGCTATAGTGTTTCTTTTAGAAATGAGCAGTCGGCTCAGTTTTTTTTTATTAAGTCAAGTGTTCCTCAGGGAAGCCACCTGGGCCCAGTTTTATTTATTTTATTTATAAATGACATAGTCTCGGTCATTAGAAATTCTGCTGTTCTTATTTATGCTGATGACATTAAACTTTACAAAAGAATAAAATCGTTCATTGACTGTATACTTTTACAAGATGACTTTGGCAGATTTGGGGAATGGTGCAATTTAAATCGCAATTTTTACTAAATTTTATTTCCCAATCTTTTCTGTAAATGACAATTTTAAATGTATAAAATTTAAAGCTTTGTTTTATAACACATAATAATATACATTAAGAATTTAATAATTATTTGTACATATTATATTATTATACAAATATGTAACGTTGGTATTTAAAGGTTTGTTAATATTTGTATATATTTCAAAAATAAATTTTCTACAATCGAAAACAACTAAACGAAATGTGTATTTAAGAATCAATGCACAATGTGTAAACTATTAAACTGCAAAACATTATTCTTATGCCAGTCAGTGTGCTCTGGTTCAGTTTCCGATTGTTTATTGGGTATTTTAATATATTTTTAGATTTCCAAACTCAACATTCAGATCCATAAAATATCTAATAGTTGTTGTAAGTTTTTCTTCAACTACCCGCTGTTTTTATGAGTATGTAGGTATACTGCCACCCGTTTAATGCAGTTGAGTTGGCAAAGTCCATTTGTTTGTATTATTTTTATTTAAAGAGTAAAAATGACCCTCATTTTATGAAGTGGTGAAAGGCTGAGTTTGAATTTAAATAGAAGAATTATAAACTATTTCTCTGTTATATGTTTTTGAAAATTTTCATTTGCGAAAGAAAAAAATCACTTATTAATCGACGATGATTGATGTGAGTAATTTTGTAAAAAAAATGTTTGCAGAAAAATATCCAATCCATGCTCATTTCATCCATCTATAAATAAATATATTTTGCAAAGAATTTATAAGACTTCAATATCGAATGATATATTGGTGTGTATATGCATGTGATTAATTTGTATCTATTATTTTTGTATATAATTAAAAATTAGTATTTGCTTAATTGTACAACTAGATTTTAGGGTCCGCCATCTAACGTTTTTTTTCAACTAATGCTTATTTCGTGAATGGTAGCACTTAGCACATGTCTGATTTGACAGATAATTAGTTTTATTCTTCCACTAAACGAATATGGTTGTGTATACGCTTCGCTAAGTGGGCCTGCGATCGACTTAGAGAAGATGCCGATTTTGCCAAAAAAATCATCTTTTCAGATGAAGCTCATTTTGATCTTGGCGGGTAGTAAACAAGAAAAATTGTCGCATTTGGGGAACAAAAAACCCGCACGCATACATTGAAAAGCCGATACACCCAAAACGAGTCATTGTTTGGTGCGGATTTTGGTCCAGAGGCATAATTGGGCCATTTTTCCAAAATGAGCAAGGAGTGGACGTTACAGTCAATGGCGATCGTTATCGGGCCATGTTGAACGAATTTTTGTTCACAAAAATTGAAGAGGAGGATATTGGCAACATTTGGTTTCAACAGGACGGCCGGCGCTACGTGCCACACAGCCAAAGGTACACTCGATGTTGTGTGCCATTTTCAAAAAAAAAAAGAAAGTTATTTGGCGGACCCTTTAGTAAAAAATTGAGAGTGATTTATCAATTGTATACATTACTACCTTTTATATAATTTTGCAAAATTTGAGATATATTTTTTTGTTAATTCATGTTAAATTCCTATTATATTGATTTATTTATTTATTGAAAATGTCGAGTACATCTTTAATGGAAAAAAAGTTAAATTTTGTTCTTGTGCTTTATAAGTTTATAAAAAAATGTATCCTTACTTTGGTGAAATTTGTAGAAATGATGAAAATTTTTGAGTAAAATGAAAATTCCTTAAGTAAATTGACATGGACCTTAACTACCTACACCCCCTAACCAAAATGTTTCTCTTTAACAAAAAAAAAAAAACTGCCAAAACCATAATCTCCATTCCACTCGCTTCCACAGGAAAAAATATAAACAATTTCCTAAATTCATTAAAAACAACGATGTCGCAATGTCACCAACATACACACACATTCCTCTATTTAAAACCATCCCACAAGTTCATTGAACTCAAAAATGCTTTTGGAATTCCTAATTTTAGCACATCCACTACTATATATCTCTCTCTCTCTCTTTATTTCTCTTTTTTCTTGTCAGTTATTCCATACTCCATCAAATCTAAGCCCATAATGACAGCAAATTTGAAACCATAAATCATGTAATCGATCCTTATAAGAACAGAGCAGATTCAAGGATTCAACATTCGACTAAAAATCCCATTTCCATTCCCAAAAGATGACACAGCGAAGCTATATACTATATAGGAGGAGTGCAGATGGCTGGAATATTCACCAGTAAAGCAGTTCAATCGTGTGAAAAATTAAAATGAAAATAACACCCATGAGCATGAGATAAAAGGTTCAAGGACCTTATTTCCTGTCATTTTGTTGTTATTGTTTATTTTATACAAAATTCCAGAATATTTGTTTGTATATGGTGAGGAGAACAGATGGATTTGATAGAGCTTAGATTTTGATTCATAATTGATTACTTTCACGTTTTTTTTTTATAATTTATAGCTTTTCAAATAATTCATACTACAGAGATCCCATCGTTCATGACCTACGTTCTAATTGGTGGTAAATGGTAACATGATGGTTCTAAACTGTCTTTAAGAGCTTTAAGAACAATATGAAGCTGTACTTACTGTCAGGTTTTATTGATTCACCAAAATAGTTTTATTGCGCTTAAATCTTGGCAATGTAATAAAATGATAATCAAAATTACAGTCACGTCACGTGCTTTATAGACGTTGCGATAAACCAAAATAACACATGAAAGTTCACAGCAACTACAGAGTATAAAGATAAAAGTTTTAAGGTACATATATGTACATATTATACTGTGGGAACTTGGGAGTTTAAAGATTGGATTTTATTGCGAACGGATTGAAACTCAAATGTCCAATAAAAGAGTCGGCATGGTTTTTGTGGTTTAATAAATTTATAGGAATACGAAAAGAATCTTTCATTTTATACATCAAGGGAATTCGGTACTTAGGTTAAACCTAGTTCTAAGCTTTTAATTCTCAAATTTGACAGCTTCATTGTATAAATAGATCAAATTTTTCAATGTGAGGTCATTCCTGCTTTGGAGTTAAATCTTCAAATTTGTATGAGTTGAGCTTTAATCTCTCGCACTATAAAACTATTGGCCAAAGTCCTAAGCATTGAATTAGCAATCGAATATGAGTTATAATTACATCCATTCTTCCATTTAACAAAACCTTTTAAACCTTTTCAAGAAAAGTGGGGTGTTAAATTGATAAATAAAATCGAAATTAATTTTTAATATTCATAGTTGCAGCAAGAACCAAACATATTATATCCCTTGTCTTACCTGCTTAAAGGTTTCCATCAAAATCTTCTGAATTCCATAATCTATTTTATACTAAGGGGGACCTTTTTGAAAGACTAAATATCGCCCTAATAGCAGTACCTTATTAGAAGTTCAATTTGTATTATTTGAGGGTGGGTGCGGTAAGGTATAATCAATTGGAATTCGAAATTTATGTAAATTTTGAATCGGATAACCTTTATTGAAAATGAAAGTTTAATTAAAAATATAGTTGATGCATATTCCTTTTAGAATTGAAGTTGTAAGGTATTGACTTATTAATACATACACAAATGTCAAAAAATCAAAAATGACAGGTTCTGTGACAGTTATTGGTTTTTAGCAATATGTAGGAATTATATCGGGTTTTTCAACAAGAGCGCTACAAAAGTTTTTTTTAAATAAAACAAAAACGATATTGGAAATTCTTTATTCTTGTGAAAGATGCCATTATGTATAAAACTCGATTTCTTTTGCATGGCCACCACAGGCACGCTTGCAGAAGTCCAGACGCTGAACACAGTTTTCGACGGTTTTCAAGCATAAATCGGCCGATACTGCTGCAATTTCACGTTCGATATTCGTACGAAGTTCATCAATCGTCGCTGGCTTATTGGCATAGACCATAGACTTGACGTAGCCCCACAGGAAATAGTCTAACGGCGTCAAATCGCACGACCGAGGCGGCCAAGCGACTGGACCATTTCGTGAGATAACACGTTCTCCAAACTTGGTTTCCAATAAATTGATTGTGACATTCGCTGTGTGGCTTGTGGCACCGTCCTGTTGGAACCACATGTTTTTCAAGTCCATATCATCCAATTGGGGCCAAAAATATTCGGTTATCATTGAACGGTAGCGATCCCCATTCACAGTAACGTACCGGTCTTGATCATCACGGAAAAAGTACGGCTCAATGACGCCGCCGGCCCATAAACCTCATCAAACCTTAATTTTTTCGGGATTCAATGATGACTCATGGAGTACGTGTGGATTGCTGCCTGACAAATACCGCATATTTTGTTTACTGACGAAGCCATTCAGCCAGAAATGAGCCTCATTGCTTAAGATGATTTTTCGAAGACGTAGCGGTATTAACGTTGAGGTCACTGACTCCGAATTTCGGTAGTAAATTTTAACAATTTTGACTCGTTGTTGGCTCGTAAATCTTTCCATCATAAAATGGCAAACCTTATTGAAGAGAAATGTCAAAAGAGCGGCAAAAAATATGGCGTCGTTTGCTGTCCCTGTTGGTCTACTTTTGTAGCGTCCCTGTTGAAAAACCCTTTACTTACAGTATTGCACACACAAATTTTAACCAAAATCGCTTCAGCTGTTTTCGATATAAATTATTTTTTTTTCAAACCGGTTCCCGTCGTTTTTGGAAAAAAAAAATTTCAATTTCACAAGTTCATAATTTCAAGATGATTTAGACTGTAGGTCAAGGTATAGACAGACATACAGACATAATTTCGCTACCCTATTTTTCATGTTCTCTATTATAGCAATGTCAGATTTGATTGAAATCCCGGTGTCGATTTTTTTAACGAATCCTTAACTTGTCGTTAGTACTCTTAGAGCCGTTTGCTGATACAAAACTTAAATATTAATGTGCAACTTAACTCTTATGTTCTACTTTTTCCTCAGCGTAAACTGTCACATAAGCTCTTATGTTGAACTTATCAATATTAATCGACTATCAATTGATGATTGATAGGTAATAAAGTGGGCTCATTTTTCTTAAACCACTTTAAAGTCTGTGCAAATGGATCAACAAGAAAAGAACCACCCAAATCACTTTCAGTATTTCTCGAATTTTTCATTTTTAAATGAACTAAATACGTCCAGCTGTTCTCACACATAAGGAACCTTTTTACCATAAATATATTATCTAGATACAACTTACTCCACACTATAAGACTTCTTGGGTATTTATCGTCCTTAAAGAATAGAATATCCATCGTGCAACTCAAACATGCATTTTCCTTGAATATACCACAGCTTATGTTTAAGAGCTTTTATGTTGATTTAATGTTACATTCTTCTGTTTATTTACAGAGTAAGATGATTTAATTTAGTTGATTTCGTTGCTCTAATTTGGCTGATTTTCTTACATTTGCTCTTGATGTAGTTAAGCTTTGATAACACTTCCTACATAACATGTTACACCAATGTATGTTCAAGCTTATTTATGCGGTCCTGATGGCCCTACAACCACAATGTGGCATTTTAATGGAGAACATTCGAAAAACCCACCATAATTCTGCCAAAACCACTTCGTTCAACCATAGAAAGTCTTTTTACATTATACTTCTTAACTAGTTTTTGAATGAATGGAGTTTCGAGTTTGTAACTATAGTCGTAGTAGTATAGTTGGAATATTGTCTTCCTTAATTAAAACGACCACACACAATATAATATACAGAACATGATGTTTTTAATGTGACCACCACTATAATTATACGCCTTTTCCATCTGTCTTCGTTGTAAAATTAATGCAGATAATAATTCGTGGTCCTTCTTTGTGGCAATATAGTATTAACTACAACATTATGTGCTGTAGACAACAAAGTTTATATATTATCTCGGAATGATTCAATCAATTTGTGTCCTACAAGGACCATGGATAAGATGAGTCCTATTATTTTTTGTATTCCAATGAAGGGAAGAATCGAAATTGGTGTTGACATTTATATTTATTTTTGATATGTGTTTTAACATCTATCACGGAGCATCAGTGAGGACTTTCCTGCGATGGAGGAAATAAAAACGTGTGACACTTTTAGCTTAAAAAGCGGATTTTCCAAAATTTAAACGAGTTAGCATCTTACCTACTATCTTTTTAACATTTTTTAAAGTTAAAATCATCAAATGCAAATGCATTTTTTATCTTTTTAGTATCATATTAGCTGTGTTCCTTACCTAGTTTCAAGTAGTTTCAGACGGCCAGATTTATTCATTTTTAGTCCGAAGCCGTTCCACACATCAAAAATCGTGCTAGTTCTCGCTAAAGAGAGCACTCAAATGAGAGTAAAACATTTCCCCTCCTTACAAGTTTTGGAACAGATTAGCCACATGAAGATGAGAATCCCCAGCAGCCATTTTAATTTCCCTACAAGATTGAACTATCAGATATCAGATAAAAAATGAGAATGTGTGTATAAAAACCTCACACATAGACAGTATAGGGATCTTCAGACACCGGTTAAATTGTTGTTGCAATTCACATCTATTCATCGACGCGGGAAGAAATTACAAATACAACAATGTAAACAAATGGGTTTTGGAGGGTGAAACGTACGAAACATTCTCATCTTGATATGGCTAATCTGTGGTTTTGGTCCGAGAAATTTCTTCTGGCTATTTCTTACTGGGTATTTCTTACCAGGTTGACGTATGTCACATGACAACATTTTGTCGGTTGAGTTCAAATAACAAGGTTGCCAAGTGTTATTTTTATTTTACTTTTAGTTTTGGAAGATGGGCATGTTTTTATTATTTTATTAATCTTTTAACTGACCAAATAATTTTTATAAAATATAAATAAAACATTAAATTAAATACTACATATTTTGTATATATTTTACTGTTTTTTGAAGAAAAAAACACACTGAGCTTCATAATTTAATGTAAAATTAAAGAATTTTTGTTTTGTTTTTACATTAATAAACTTGGGATTAGTACGTTTAATTTTTTTTAAACATTTACTTTCTTGTGTTCTGATTCTGGAAAATGTTGATCAAGATTTATCATTGATCTACGGCAACCCTTGTCGAGTATAATTTTGACGTTTGGCCTGAATTAGTGCAAAGTAGTGTGCAAACCGTTCCCGACATTTTACAGTTTTCCTTCTCTCTGAGAGCATTTCATCCCCACTCCTCAAAATTTGACATTTAGCCAGATTTAGTGCGAAAAATCCTATTAAATGAATATTTCACTTTGACAATTATAAATGTCAAAAAGTTATGTTTGTTTACTTATTTGCATCAAGTGTCACTGTTTCAGGTGTGGTTCATCTGGTACTAGTTAAAAATTTAACATTGTAGTAAAAAGTTTTAATGTTAGAAAATTGTTAAGTAGTATCATACCTCAACATCAGGCTGTTTAAAATTTTGCACCACTGACATTGATAACGAGTTATATCACTGCGTAAAGCTCTACTAAAAACATAAATAACTGCATTAAACAGAAGGTCAGGAGAATAAAACTTGACCTTTTTCCATGTAATCCAAAACAATAAATAAATCAACAACTTTAACCTAACCCATTTCCAAAACCGAGTCCGAAAGTCTGTGCATTCTCATAAAAAAAAAAAAATAAAAATGTACAGCAAATCTTAAGGCTGGTCATCAGGCCAGTCCCGACCAAATGCCTGAATGAATACCCGCATTGCGTGACATAATATCAACTCAAAACGAATAATTTGTCAGTTGTTGTTGTGGTCATGATTCGTTGACATCATGACATTGTGAAGTGCGGCACCCTGCCGCACCCCTAAATCTTCCTTAATTGTTGTCGTAAATATACTGATGTGGCGCATCGTATTGTTAAGTGTAAACGTCTCTGACACTTACCAAACGAGTGGCATACGATTCGGAAAGATCGTCACTTTATATTATTTGTCACCCAGTTTTCGTTGTCGTCGTCAGTCTCACTATTGTCTACACAACTGCATATCTGCATTCACATGATGATATTTTCTCGAGAGGGTGTCAAGGCCGGCACGATACGTTTATAGAATATGGATCGACAAAGTACACACTTCTGTCGAAGCAGCAAGGGACACTCACTTGCAGTTTGCCAATCACTCCTCTCAAGTACTCAAGCTTCTCGTCCGATGAGAGATGAAAGTGCAACGGACGCATAAAAATGATTTCTTATACTACTGAATTGCTGCACATTCGATGAACCTGCAACTTTTGCAATCAAATACTACATATACATATAGAAATATGGGATTGTCAATCGATTTGAATTTTCGATTAAGTCGTTTGTCTGTTTGTCGTTGGGCCAGCAGGATGAAGTGGCAATGGTTGTTGTATAGCTGGTGATTGGTGGCCTAATTTCCAGCCATTCACTGCGTGTGCTATTCTAATCAGTGAGTCAGCCAGTGTGTTGTTGATTTTTGAATTGATTCATGGACACAAAGGCATATACATATAGAAATGACGAGAAAATTTAACTTTACTTTGCAACATTCAGACGAAAACAGAAATTTTAGGATTCCTTTTTACAATTTATGAACTTTGTCATTGCATTTATCCTTGCCGGAAGTTGAAGGAATTTCCCACTTCCTTTGGCAATGCGGAAAAGTTTGTACTGAGAAGTAAATTCTTGGTGAAATAAAGTTTTAGCAAAAGTACACTGCATTGCATAGAGATGAAACATCGAAAAGCATATATATTGCGTACAGATACAGTTTGTGGCTCTTTGACAGAAAGTTGGATTGGATCCATATAGCTCTATACCTATGTACCTACCTATATTTATGTAGAAAATTCTCAAATTTTAAATGGAATGTGTCAGCTCAAAAGTAAACGTGTAAACTTCAAGCTATAGAGCTCATGGTAAAATATAAATAAATGAAATGCTTTCAAAAATAAATGCTGTGCTATAAAGTTTCTTGTTGCAAGAATAGATTTTAACATAAGCTTAACAAATGTTTTAGTTGTTAAAAGCAATTTCAAACATGTTGTGAGCGTTCAGGAAAAAAAGAAAGATACAGAAACATGACAAGACAAATACTAAGGTGTGTGTAGTGACGAGGAAATATAACTTTCTTAAGACAACTTTTTTTAATCTTTTCAAAAGTGGGGATCAGTGAGTCAGTAATTAATTTATTAATTTTTTAATGTCCAGTTTTTCCTCCTAGTTTTGGTTGTAAAACCCGAGTAATCTTCTAAAACACGTTTTCATCCATTGCAGATCCCGAAATAACTCAACAAATTTGGTGTGGTGAGTTAACTCCAGAGCTTTTCAAAATAATAATCTCTGGTTAATTCTGCGTGAACTGAAGAGGTGTGTCTGACAGATGCGGGTCAAAAATCTATCGAAATTGAGTTACGACACTATGGAAATGGCTATATTCATAGTGGCGCCATCTGTATTTTGGTAGCGAAACGTTAATTTCTAAACGTTTGCATCTCAATTTCGATAAATGTTCAATAACAATGAGTTTAAGTAAATACTCCATTGAAAAACTACTTCTAAATCAACTTGAGTTTAATTTTATTCAGGATTAACTTACTCTGGTTTAACTCAGAGTTATCTCAGCACTGCAAAACTGGCCCTTAAATGAATAAATATTTTGACAGATGCGTGTGAAAACACTTTCCAAATATAGAGGGCGTAACTATGAACACTGCTTCTGAGTAGGATTTGCACAATTAACTAACTCTGACTTAACTCAGAATTAACTCAGAATTGATAAACTAAGGTTAACACCATCTTTTTTTTAATTTAGAGTGTAATGTATTCCATAATATTTCAAATTAAAAAAAAAACTACAAAGCATAGGTAAATTTTGACGTTTTATTTGTTTGCTCTTGAAAAAACGACTTATTTGCTTTTCCTGTCTGTCTGTGGGTACGCAGTTAATTAAGCAGTTTTACCTTCCGAAGATCTCTGAGATTTTTTTCTGTCAAATCATACAAAGATTTGGGTTTTGTCAAATTCTTCAAAAACGGCTTTAACAATTTTGATTAAACTTCGTTAATGTTCCTTATGTTTTAAGCAAAAATGAACTAATTCTGAATTTTAGGTTTAAAAAAGCCTTTGAATAGACACAGTGTTCCGCGTCTGTCAGCAACAACTGTCAAATGTAAGTCATATCAGAACATTTGTTCCTGAATATCCAATTCCAGAATGTAGAACAAAATACCCGTCGGTGTTTACAGTTTACTGATAATCTATACGACAGAAGAAAATTGAGTTACAAAAATTGTAGTTATTATTATGTTTTTGTTGACAAATTTAATAGAAAATCATAACTAAATCCTATTCATTTTCAACGTTATTACCTATCTCAAAAGACACCATTCAAATCATAACTTCCATCGCCATCCGAACCAACATAAAATTCTCAGTACAAAATTTATTTCTACTCTAGAAAGTTTATTACATTTTGAGTTGCGAGGTCGTTGTCGGTCGGTCGTTTAGTTTAAAATGAACTTTTTACCTTTTACTTACAAAACACTCTATCTCCCTCTCTCTCTCTTGATGACACAATTATTATATTCGTTGATGTTTCTATATCAAATTTAAAGATTATTCAAATTGTCAAGTCATCTGGAATTGCAAAGATATGCCTTAAAAATTAATTAAATTCAGTCAAAGAGGGAAGAAAGCGAAAAGCGTAAATCTACTTGAAACATTAACTCACAAACAAACAACTTAAAGCAAAAATCCTGAAAGAAGAAGGTATATTGTGTAAAGAGCCTTGTGGACACCTTTTTGCTTTTAGCAAGAGAGTCTGTAGGTACCTACCTATAGGTACCTACTATCTGCTGCAGCAATAAACTTTCGCTCCAATAATTACCGAACTTGCTCTTCCATGTTATTTTTTTTTGATTGCACTTTCAACTTTTCTTTTCGAAAACACTCAAGTTCAATTAATATCATCGAGAAGTTAAAAAGAGGAGTTTCAAAATAAGGAAGAGTGTCTTATTGTTATGGAAAGGCGATGTAAACCTGTCAATTGAACCAATCAATAATAATAATGCTAGTGACAAAATTGACAGGTTATGTCACACCTGTCTGTCAAGTAAACGATTCGTTAATTCAACTGATTGGGTCTCGGAAAAATACTCACATGATTGATTTAAGTTCTTGATAATAACTTAACGAACTTTGAACGATGATACATTGCATTAAACTGAGTACTGACTTACATTTTACATAAATACGAATGTCAAGTTTTTGTACGAATTTAAAACAATTTGCATGCTTCAAAGCTTTCGTCTCGATGACACAAAAAAGGCATCGGCCTCGATTTATTCAATTTTATTATCTCCTCGTAATAAAAACCGAGTTTCAATTTATTGAATTGAATTCTTTTTGCATGTGCAACTGGCCTACTACAATGCGTATTGTAAGTTTTTGTTATTTAAATTGCAAAAGGCTTTTCCATTGAATTGACTTGACTGACTGTTAACTGAGCAAAACAATTAAACCTATTATCAGCTTTGCATTAAATTGATGTCAATGGATTGAATTAATTGTTAAATGTTGAGTCAACAATCAACAAACGACACGTTGGTTGGTCTTTGTTAATTTGTCTTTGCTGTGAAAATGAAAAGTGAATTTTATGTATTATAATTTCTAATGCGGATTATAATGTCTGATAAATTTTGAGTTAGGCTTTAACACTGTTCGGTTTTAATAAATCAATTTTAGGAATGAAAAGTCAGTAATGAGAAAAGTTTAGTACGCAAATTTAAAAAATATTATCCATGTCATATTTTAAGATTAATAGGGGCTAAATACACATTTACAGGTTCTTTAAATTTAAATATGTAAGTAGAACGTTAAAAGAAAAATAGGGGCGACAGAGGGCATGACACTGGGTGGGGAAAATAAAAAAAATCATGTTTAAGTTTTAATAGAGATAGCTTAGTTCCAAAGTGTCGACTTTAAGGACGTTGAATAAGGAGACGTCTCAAACATAAGAAATGTGGGCGTGGCAGTGGGCAAATCCAACTGAAACTACGGAAGCAAGATCTGAAAATTTCAGTGAAATCGGTTGAGTTTTTGAGTCTACCAAGATAAATTGATTTTTCTATGGCGTGGTGGTAACGAAAACCAAGAAATTTTTCCACTTATTAGAACAAAATATTAAATTGTCCTTTGAATATCTTAATATATAAAACAAAGTCGGTTTAATTACACCACTTATAACTCAAGAACGGCTGACCTGTTTTTAATGATCTCTGGTTTGTAGAATTCGTCTCCGCTCCCAATAGCAGAATAATTATCTAAAATATCGGGAATATTCACTTTGTAGGGTGAAATGAGGTAAAATGAAAAATACGTATCCGAATGAAAAAGATGATTCTTAGGAAATGGCTTCAAGGATATTTTTTTTTTAAAGCATTTCTTTAGTAAACGAACTTCCCATTTTTTCACAGAAAAGAGCTCGATTGTGACTAAAAAATGTCCCTTTCTTGTGAATTTTTGTTCAAACAAATTTTTAGGCAGCAATGTTTTTTTTTAAAACAAAGTTTAAAGCTGAAAGTTATGTTTTGTTATTAGGGGCAGTTCACATACAACGACCGTATGCGCGGTCGTCCATAAGTTTTTGACTATACGTGCACAGATCCAAAACAGACTAGTTTGCTTGAAGGAGATCTTCATATTTTTGTCACTGAACGTACCCAATATCCCACCATGCTGACATCCGTAACGTAATGTGCTACACAGTAAAGTGTGACCTCGTTACGTCGCACAGAGGAAAGTCTACGTTTTTATTTCACTCTACCGCCTGCATAGATGTTTACACATCTAAATTTTAGCCCTATTATTGGTGCAAATAATGAAATTCGCAGAATATTCACTATTAAACATTTTCTTTGCAAATGATGTCGGTAAGACAGTAGTACAATATGAACGCTAACAAAATGACTCGGGTCGGGCGAAATGTCGTTGAATTTGAACCTCGCTATTCACATTAAGCTGCACACCCCACACGATGTTCTTGCTCATCAGTAAAATTAAATACACGATCACGTACATTGTGTGATGAGTAGCCAGCTTAAAGTACTAAAGAAAAACTGTAAAATTCTGTGAATTTGATTTTATTACATTGAGAGTTTTTTTATTCCTTCTCTTCAAAATGAAAAATCGTGTATTTAATATTCCGCTCTTTAAAATTTGTCATTTTATGAGGGGTATTTGCTTATGATAGGTGTCCCTTAGGAGAGAATATACACTGTATTAAAATGTAATGAAGTCATGATATAAATTAACTTTAGTTTCTTTGACCTGTTATTTTTTCGCAATAACTTTATTTTAATTAAGAAATTTAATTTAGCTTAGTTTAAATAACCACAAAAGAAATTCTAATAACTATTCAGTTAGCTGTAAATAAGACAAAGCAAAAAACGTGATTTTTAATCAAGGTACAGTCGGCTCCGCTTATTTGCAACACAAAAAATGCAGCAAATTTGTTGCAATTAAGCGGAGTTTTCATATATAAACGAACTTCGGATTTATGCAACTTTGTTGCACTTAACTAAACATCGTATAACTGCAACTTTATTTCCCCTTTAAACCACATGATGTGAAATATTTTTCTAAAGATTGAAAAAATAAAACATAAATAACCTCGAACAACAAAACAAAAGAATTTCGACAGTTGAAAGGTTTAGAAGATGAGAATGGAATGAAACTTAAAATTTAATTTTTTAGGTTTGTTAAAACTTCAAATATTTATGGATGCGTTCAGTCACTTAAGCGGAGTTTTTTTCAGAACAAAATGATAAATGATGAAATGCAACCAAATGTCAGAAGTTTCAGTGTAAAATTTGTAAAAAAAAAATAACAATCTGAAAACACTCCCTGGTTGGAAAACGAAACCAAATATCAGGTACGAAGGCGAGCCAAAAAAGTCGTGTGTTCAATAATAGTGATTAATATGTACTAAAATTAGTTTTTTTTTTGTCAAACACTTGAAAAAATCTTCACTAAAGTTTTTAGACACTAATTAATAGATAATTCGATCGCAAATTTAAATTTCCACTTCCAAATACAACAAATAATCAAATGACCGGATTTTTAACACTACCAAGTGCAAGTAAATATTTTCCAACTTCCAACCAGGGACTATTTTGTTTATGTTTTTAGATGTCAAATTAGAAAGAGAAAATACAAAGACAAGCCTTGGAAGAGCTCTATTAGAGGGAAGTTTCAAATAAGCGGAGTGCCAGTTATCCGTACGAATTTGTGTGAAAAAGCACTGAAAAAAAACCGTGATAAATGTATTGTTGTATATAACCGAAAGTTTAATTTAAGCGGAGTGAATATAGGCGGAGTAAACTGTACTTGGTTTAATTATACGCGCATAAGAAAAAAATCAATTTTTAACTTCATTCTTTGGTTAGCCCCCTTTCACACGAGGAAACAAGTTGCTGGAGATTTTTTTGACGTTTTCTTTTAATTTCCTTAAAAATCTCCTGTACCTTTCACACGAAGAAACAAAATCTTGGAAACTTTCTGTACTTTCCTTTTAAAATAGCTTGGTTGAACACACTCTACTGTGTGTGTGAAGAGGAATGTCAAAAAAATCTCCTCGAATCGTTGACCGGGGAGATTTCATTTTCCCCTCTTACTTCTTGCCCTTCTCACCAACAAACTGATTGTTGCTGGCAACTCAGTTTCCTCGTGTGAAAGGGGACTTAGAATTATCCACTTGGCAACAATTGTTCATGTTCGAGTACATATGAAGCAATTGACTGCTGCGGTAAAATGAACTGTAATGAAACTTAAAAGCATATGCATGATAAAAACACGTAAGAAATGACACCTTTTCCATCCAACAACAAACGCTGTGAAAATGGTCGCGTTCAGGTTTGTATCCAAAGACGGTGTTCACACTGGATTCACACGACTGACAAATTGGCAGTTTTTTGTCAGTAAACTACCAAAGGAACGAATTGGTCCATTCTTCTGTCAGTTTTTCGGCAGCTTACTGCTAGTATTCTACCAATTTGTCAGTCGTTTAAATCCAGCATTACTCCTCTATTTGCTTTTGATGTGAGTCCAACTTCTGTTGTTCAGACACAAACTAATGTGAACACATTTGATTCACTCTGACATTTAGCAGACTTGACAAAAAAATACAAATCTGTGCTCGTTGAAGGATTAATTATGAATTGTCAACTTGCAATATTTAAATGTTATTAAATACATATGTTTTCAATTAAAAAAATGGATTCTGTACGATGTAAGGGCCAAATGACAGAGAAAACACATGTGTCACAAAAGAAAACGTCAAAAAATCTAATAGTTTTCCAAAACAAAAAAAAAATACCTCTTAGCCATAATCTTTCTTACCAAGAAGTGGGATTAAGTACAAAAACGTCAAACACAATTTGGAGGAGACTGTCCAATGTGAACACTGTCAAAGTGTCAAATCGTTCCGGATAACTTTGCATTGTTGTTCGAAACGCGTTCAGCAATGAGTAATATGAAGTTTTTAGAGGTCACATTGATGAAATAGAGTAAACTTCGTAGCATTCAGTAATTGCTTGATACCGGTTTGGATAAAAAATTTACTTTGCTAAAGTAAAATCGAAAATTCGAACATAGCATTAACTTGACAGTTTATGAGATGGGTCTGTTCGGTTTATTGCATTTTCGGAGTTCTCCGAGGATAAATTAATAGGGCATCTACTTAACATAGACAGGGAGAGAAACTACGTTGATGTTAAAATCAGTTTGACGTGAAAATTTTCTTAAAATGTGTTTGAAATTTGAATTGGATTAAAATTGCTTTATATTTTATCCAAACAATAATTTTTGACACTAATTAGGTGAATCAATATAATCGTGAAACCGTCAAAATTAAAAAAAAGAATTAAATTCAATCGAAATTTTAAGCCGATTCCCACACGGCCTAAGCTGAATTTGCCTTGTTTCAGATTTGATAATTTCTGTTTTTGTTTGCACGACGACTCACGGTGTTAAACAAAAATTGAGAGATATGAATAATGAGTTAAGAGTTATAGTCATTATTCTCTGGTGTTGCTCCTGTATAAACACAATTTATGATTAAACTAATGAGGTAAAATGGATTTTATTTATTTCCATTCCAAAGGACGAAATAAATATTTTTAGGTTGTGACAAAATAAATATTTAAGGGATCTTAGGCACGAAATTTTTATTGATTATAGGTAAAACAAAGTTCAGCAAATGCATTGAGCTTTATAAGATCTCATTCAAATAACCAACGTATTAGAAATTAAAACGAACTAACTGAGAATTTATTCAAAACTTGACTATATTAATCCGGCCGGCCGTTTTAGTCTGTTTTCAAGGTTATACACCCCAAATAAAGTCCCATTCATCCGAGTGAAAAGGTATAAACATTTCATATATAAACTAGTGCTAGTTAGCAAAGTTGTGTATTTTCCCAATCACATTAGCCTGACCAGACCTAATTATTACAGTCTGGTGCTAAAATAAATCTATTTATGTTTCTTTTTTTTTTAAACTAAAAATCAAATCAATGAACAATGAACAATGAATACAAACAAATAATTTAAAATTTCCATTCACAGACATCATGTAAATTCTCTTATCATCTTACAAAGATAAGGTCGATAAACCATTTATGTTAAGAATTTATTCTTTCAATTCAAACCATTCCATGGATGAAAACTATTTCAAAACAATATCCCTGACTGAATGAAATATTTCACAGTCTATCCTCAATGGGATACGAAGTCGCAAGTCGCAACGTTTAAATACATTCTCCCATATATCTATATCTACATATATCTATATAGTTGGCCAGAGAACACCACAATGTTGACTTTGGTTAGAAAGTTTAAGAATCCCTTGCATTTTATTGGAAAACTTCTTCCATCATTTCAAAACAATTCTATAATCATCGATCTATCTACATGTATGTTTGTAGTCTACGAGTCAAACTGAACCATCTTTTCTTTATCCTCCAGTTGAGTGCACATATAAATCAAAAACCATTCAACTGAAAATAACCATACCTCTCCATCAGCCATATATTCTTCTGGGTCTGATCTGAGTTTTGGGGAAGTATTATTTTCAATTTAAACGCCCGAAAATAATCCCACTGCTATAATCTCCTCATTAAATCACATTTAACACAAAATCCAGAAAATCATCTTGGTTTTGCGCAAAGTTTAAGAAGCCATAATTTTGCCAAAACATTTTCGCCACTTTGATAGTTTGGAATAAATTTTAGTTATAACTTTTTTTTAATTGTTCAATATTGAAATTGGGAAAGTATTGATTTCATCAAATAAAAATGACTAAGCATGAAGAAGGAGACCCTGGCTATTTCTGATACCATCTAACTTCATTAAAACAGATTTAGTTTTGTGACTAATTTATTTGCACCTGTTTGCATAAGTACTAAAACTGCCGAAATGAAAAATCGGAAAGCAAATAGAAAATCAGCAAGAAAAACAAAATTTCTTTTTTGCTATTTCACCTGCTGCGGGTCCATGGGGGATTGATGGTGTTGAAATAGAATTCAATTCGAATTCTGTGAAGGTGATAATTTAAAGAAAAAGGAAGCCCGACATTCACAGACACCACTGTATGTCACTTCATTGAGTGATAAGCGGGCTGTCGGATAGTAATTAGCATTAACATGAACACCAATGACGAATACTCGCCTACAAAAAAAAATAACAAACCATTCACTGTTTATGGGAGCAGGTACTGGTACCTATTACAATAAAAAAAAAAAGAAACTGAACCCAAATACATAATTTAATTTTGGTTCACTATCCATGGCGTAGTGTTAGGGCTTTAAGAGTCTTATACAGTACCCACATACAATTTGGGGAGGGGAGAGCTTCACTAGAATGTTACCTGAATTGTTCGGCTAGAAATAATTTTTTTTTATTGGTTTTCTATCAATTGTGCTGAATTAAGTAAACAACTGAGGGTACAAAATGTATCAACAAAACAAAAAAAAAAAAAAATTAATTAAGGGAGACAAATTTTCTTGGGTCAAATTCAATTTGGGGGTTGTTTTAATATTAATTTGATAGTGAAACTTAGGGCTGTATATATTCTACAAATTGACATATATATTCAACAAATTGACTCCACATCCTTTTAAATAACTTAGGGTTTAGGGAGCCTTTGACGAAGATTGTAACGGAAAAGTAATTTTTCTTCGTTAAGAATATAAGCTATGTCATGACGCCTCGCCAGCCACCACGCCGATGTCTGTCTATGAAGTTTTATAAAGTTGTTTCGAAAGAACATGCACACTCACTTCAACTTGGGTATAAAGAAAAATTTAGGGTATCTGAAATCCTAATAAATCAGTACTTATTTGGAGAGGCAGACAAAAGTATAACTAATCTTTATATAATTGATTTGATTTATTTGCAGGCATATTGATTTTTAATCTTCAATCTGTGGATTAACTTTAGTTTGGCACATACATATATACATATGTATATCTACTGTTAGTTTTTTTAGGACTATTTGGGATGTATTTTTTATGTCAAATGTCAAATAAAGCTTCTTCGTTTATTCACAAATGTCAAAATCATAACTTTGTGGCGATTGACAATTGCTCATTTATTTTTTTAAAAACAAATACTGGCATTGTGTGCAATTTATTAATACAAAGCCAGTTCGCGTTTTTGAGATCTCACTGAACAACCTTTCGACATTTTGACTCTGCAAGAGGGGAAACCTGAACAAGATTTCTCCGCAAGAAGTCAAACAGCACTATCCATCTCTTCTTTATAAATTGATTAACTGCGCCAAAAAACAATTCAGCAAACGAATCGAAAAAATATCTGTCTCAGCTTCTTTTGGCAGCAAAAGTGAGGAATATCACTTAAAAATTAGGGTCTGATTTCTGAGATTGGTGAGATCTCAAAGATTTTGAGAAACCTGAGCTGGGTAATTAATAGTAAGATTTTCGTTATAAAAATTACATTTTATATAAAAAAAAAGTTGGGTACAAAACTTTTAAAAGATGAAAACGTGTTTTTATTTTTCGGTTTGCAGCTTTGCATCTGTCAGTTGCCAATAAATGATGGCTGTTACTTTTGACGTTAGTAAATTTTGAAAATATTCTCAAAAAAACAGTTGAACATTTAAAAAACAAATTTTAATACATTATGTTAAAAAAGTAGGAAAACTTGTTATAAACCTATACATTGATTGTGCACAATACAAATTTATAAGAATAAAATAAATTTTATTTCACATGTTTTACCACTTACACTAATTACAGAAACTCATTATTAAATCGATTTCGTGACTGAATCTCACGATATTGAAATATTTATTAAAACATTCCTTAGAATATTTTCAAATAAATAGACTCACACAATATTGTAAGATATCAGAAGTCACCTGAAAACAGCAAAAATGAGAATCTTTACAGTTAATTCAGGAGCTATTTTACTTGTTCTTGGTAATTTTGTAATAATTTATTTTTATATTTTTTTTAAATAATTTTCTTTTTATTTTATTTAAGTTATCCTTCAATTTGGAGGAGAAACTTATGGTACTGCAAGAGCTTGTAAGGGTAATTCTAAGTGTCGAAACAAATCAGGACACGGATCTGTAGGGGCTGCTGCAGGGGCTGGCGCTACTTCTACATCCAGTGGTGCTTCTAGCGGTGCTTCCACAGTTTCTATCACAGAAACTTCCACATCCAGTGCGTCTTCAGCTGCTTCAGCTGGTGCTCAAACAGGTGCTTACGGATTTGGTTACGGCGGTGGTTACGGCATCGGTGGATACGGTGGTGGTTACGGCTGCGGTTATCCATTGGTCTTCCCAGGGGCTTATCTATCAGGTTCTTATTACGGTGGTGTTGGCCCATGTGGTCTTGCAGGTGGTTTGGGATCAGGATTATCTTATGGACAAGGAATTCCTTTTGGCTCACAATGCGGTTAGTCATTTTGACTTCATATGAAAACTATTAAAGTATTAGCCTTTAATTCTCCAATATCTTTTTTAAGGCGGTGGTCTCATCCCATTGATAGGATGCTTCAGTTATTAAATCCTGTTGAACAAATACATAAACCACTGGACATTCTCCAAAACGATTCTTTACAATTTTAATTAATGAAATATTTTTAAAAATACCTGTTTTCAATAAGTGGATCATATAAAAAATAAAGAAAAATGTATATAGCTTGACATAGAATACAATTTATTTTATTTAAAGCAAACAAACGCTTTTCAAAAAAAAAAACTTTGTATTGATACGCTCCTGTGTTTTCAAAACAAAAAAATTCAAAATAACGAAAACAAAAATGAATTGGTAAGTATTCGAAAGAAAGAACTTTTATTAAACAGGTCAGTAATAATAGTTTTATGCTATATGCTAGGTGTTAGTCTGCGGTGTTACAAAAAACGGTCTTGTTGGAACGATATGTAAAAATAACTTACTGTCACGTATGAATGTGCTTTTTATCGATCTGTTACGGTTATGGGAATTCCAGTTCCTTGAATCATTCACCACTCCAAAATGTATCGTACTAAGCATGAAATTAATTCAGCCGAAAGATTCTACAGGTTTTTCAATGTATGCAGATACACCCTTACTTGACTTTTTTTTCACAATTTTGCGAGAAAAATAATTGGCATCGGCAACAAAATTGATAGCTATTATTTTGTGTCTAATGCCAGAGTACTAGAGTTAACTGGATGAAAAAACCAAATCTGAGATTAGAGACGACATCACAGAAAAAAATTGACGTTTCCATACAAACTATCGATAACAAAAATGCAACTCATGCCGGTAACACAATTTTTCTCCGTGCTTAAAGCTACTTTTAGACGGTCAACGAAAATGGTTAACGCGTTGACTCTCTGACGTCAAAATAATGTCAAATTCCTTCCCAAAGTTGTCTTGTCGTGTGATCGTAAACGCAGAATACTGTTCGACGTTGACATTAGGTGTGTTCGCGTACTAGTCTGAAACTACCCATTTTTACCATTTTTAGTCAAATTTAATCTTTTGTTATATGGACTTTGACAGTACTTCGGGCTAAAACTGCTAGATAATGGCAGGTTTGGAAAATAAACGAACAAAGGTAATGTTTTTACCTTCAATGCATTGACTTTTTTTGTTGAACGTGTAATTACCCTGAGCAAATGTTAGCAAACATTGACGCAAAGCGTTGACAATAATCTCAACGTTGACATGGCATACTTTTCTGCCACGTCAACGTTGTTTGCGTTGACTTCCGTGTGACATTGACGGACTAGCGTCATTTGTGTGATGGTCAATTTAAAATGCATTGACATGGTCAACGTTGACGGTCCATTGGCAGTGTGTTGATGACTTTTTTGGTGACATGAGAGGGTCAATAAAGCGTTGCCCATTAACATTGACCGTCTAATCATAGCTTAAGTTAAGCCCCGAGAATTCTCTGCACTAAGCTAAGCCCCAAAAAGATTATTGGTTGTTGTATTTAACATATTATATAAGGTCTGTCTCGTAACGTGAAATTTATTGCGAATTTGCACAAATTTACACAAATACTGAAAAATACTTTTTGTTAACTCAACAAATTTACAACAAGAGAGTACCTACAATAAATTTCCCTCCATTGGATAACATGCAAATGTGTGCTACATAAATTTCTGTGTATGGACCTCTGCCACCAAATGTCAGAAGTGTCAGTATAAAATTTGTAAAAAAAGAAAAGAAATAACAATCTGACAGCACTCCCTAGTTGGAAAAAAAAACCAAAAAAGTCGTGTGTTTAATAATAGTGATTAATATGTACTAAAACTAGTTTTTTTTTTATTAAACGCTTGAAAAAATGTTCACTAAAGTGTTTAGACACTATTTAATAGGTAATTCGATCGCAAATTTATGATTTCACTTCCAAATACAAAAAAAAAATAATCAAATACCCGGATTTTTAACACTGCCAAGAGCATGTTAATATTTTCTAACCAGGAACTATTTTGTTTTTGTTCTTAGATGTCAAATTAGAAAGAGAAAAGACAAAGACAAATCTTGGAAGTAAAGACTGTCAAAACACCCAGCTGTTAACATCTTTTGCTTTTAATTTGAAATTGTGGTGTCTGATATGTCAAAATTAATTATCTAAATAATAGCTATTTTGAATCAATAAATAGATAACTTAATAGATAAATAATAGATAACCCTTTTCTAGAGCAATTTCCCCCGGGCTTCAAAAAAAAACACGCCTAAATACTTTAAGAAGCCAATTTATCGAATGGTGACATTTGGGAGTGTGTGTAAATACTAATGGGGTTTTCCATTGGTAAATTCAGATTTCAATTTAAAAATTGATTTTTTCGTGGCGAATGGAACATTTTTTCAAATTGATTTTTTTTGTCGTTGTTTTGTTTTTTTGAAGTTTCGTTTCAGTGTTAAATTTTTTGAAAAAATGGTAGGTATCTCTTGATGCATTTATAGAAGATAAAGATGAGCTTGATGAAGTTACCAATTTATTTTAAACTGGCTCCATTTATTACTAGCGATTATTTCTCACATATTTTGAACACAATTTTCACACCTGAAATATCTAAATCAATTCAAAAATTACACCTGCAAACTAACAGACGTAAATTATGTTGGTGTTAGTACAGGAAGGGGTAAATCTGCCAAAAAATTAATAAAAAATAAATTGATTTATTTTACCTATGGAAAACCCGATAACAATTCATGTTTTCATATTCGAATGGAATTTAAAGGAGTAGAACAGTCCGAAAATCCAAACGAAAACAGTTCAATGACATAAAACAGCAATAGCTGAACTACGAATATTGAATAATTGTATGAAAGTAGTATAGCATCTAAAGTATATACAGTAGCCGTGTTTTTTGGGATATTATGTAGCGTAAGAAATTTCCAGAAAAAAAACATCCGTAGAAGCCTGGTTTTATAATTCACATTTGGTACTACCGAACAGCAACAGAATAATTTGAAGAAAAAACGAAAATAAAAGGAAGTTTGCTATAAATAAAGCAAAGCAAGAAATAACTTGACCCAAAAATTAATTTTAGTTACATAAAATGTGTAGAGCAACAAAATTCCTTGCGGTACTTCAATAAAACGTCACAAACCCATCCGCGGTAATATAATTCTTCTTCTGCTTATATTGACAGTAGTCCTACTGTGGATGTTCTATATTTGTCACTCGTGTATGCTCCTACTGTACTGTCAACAGTTTTCAAAAAGGAAACACGACTAGTTAGTACATCATTAGACTGGATGATTTAATTTGGATTAAGCGAGTGAATAATATTGGAGTTAGGCATAAGACACAAACTGTTAATACCTATAGACGTTAAGATAGATGGCACTTTGAGTTTATAAATATATTTAGGACAATGCTTTAAAAACGTTTTTTTTTTTTTTGTTGAATAGCAAAGTAAGACTGATGGTCTTATTGCAAAAATATAAACAAAATTGGTTTTACTGCCAAGGGGAAAGAAAATTTTGTATCAGTCAGTTGCCATAAATGATGGCTGTCATTTTTGACATTGAAAGATTCGGAAATTTTTCAATTGCTGAAAACTGTTAATTGAAAATATTCAAAAGAAAACTGCTGAAAATTTAAAAAACAAATTTTAATACTTAAAGTAAAAAGTAGGAAATCTTTTTATAAAAAGACTTACGTATGTAGTTCGTGCACAGTAACAATTATTCGAATAAATTAAATTTTACTGTATAACCAGCTAAACAAATTACAGAAGTTCAATATTTAATCAATTTCGTGACCGAATCTCACGATATTAAAATATTAATTTAAATATTGGTTAGAATATTTTCAAATAAATAGACTTACAAATTTCGATAAGATATCAGAAGTCAACTGAAAACAGCAAAAATGAGGTTCTTTACAATTTATACAGGAGCTATTTTACTTGTTTTTGGTAATTCTGTATGGATTTTTTTGTATACTCTGTTTAATAATATTGTTTTTATTTTATTTTAGTTATCCTTCAAAATGGAGGAGAAACTTATGGTCATAAAATAGGTTATGGTGGTGCTTCCGGTGGTGCTGCCAGTGGTGCTGCTAGTGGTGCTGCTAGTGGTGCTTCTACAGATTCTTCCACAGTTTCTGTAACAAAAACTTCCGCGTCTAGTGCTTCCTCAGCTGCTGCAGCTGGTGCCCAACAGGGTGCTTACGAAGGCGGTTATGGAAGTGGTTACGGTGGCGGTTACGGGGGTGGTTACGGGGGTGGGTATCAAGGTGCTTCACTAGGATCTAACCTAGGTGGTTCTGCAGGTGCTTCAGCAGGTGCTGCGGCAGGGGCTTCAACAGGTGCTTCAGCAAGTGCTTTATCTGGCGCTCAAACAGGTGCTTATGGAAGTGGTTACGGAAGTGGTTACGGCGGTGGATATCAAGGTAACCTAGGTGGTTCTGCAGGTGCTTCAGCAGGTGCTTCAGCAGGTGCTTCATCTGGCGCTCAAACAGGTGCTTATGAAAGTGGTTACGGGAGTGGTTACGGGGGTGGATATCAAGGTGGTTACCTAAGATCTAACCTAGGTGGTTCTGCAGGTGCTTCAGCAGGCGCTTCAGCAGGTGCTTCAGCAGGTACTTCATCAGGTGCTTCAACAAGTGCAGCAGCAGGTGCTTCAGCTGGTGCTCAAACAGGTGCTTACGGAAGTGGTTACGGTGGTGGTTACGGAAGTGGTTACGGTGGTGGTTACGGCAACGGTGGTTACGGCATCGGTGGTTACGGCAACGGTGGTTACGGCATCGGTGGTTACGGTGGTGGATACGGCGGTGGTTACGGCAACGGTGGTTACGGCATCGGTGGTTACGGCAACGGTGGTTACGGCATCGGTGGTTATGGCATCGGTGGTTACGGCAGCGGTGGATATGGCATCGGTGGTTACGGAATCGGGGGTTACGGGTGTGGTTATCCATTGGGCTTGCCATGGGCTTATCTATCGGGTTCTTATTACGGTGGTGCTGGCTCACAATGCGGTTAGTCATTTTGACTTCATACGAAAACTATTTAAGTATTAACCTTTAATTTTCCAATATTTTTAAAGGTGGTGGTCTCATCCCAAGGATAGGATGCCTCAGCTATTAAATCCAGTTGCTCAAATACATAAACCAATGGACATTCTACTAACGATTCTTCACGATGTTAATTAATGAAATATATTCAAAAATACCTTTATTCAGTTAATGGATCATGTAAAAAATTTAAAAAAAAATATAGCAAGACATAGAATACAATTTGTTTCATTTATGGCAAACAAACGCTTTTCAAAACAAAATTTTTCAAAATAACGAACACAAAAATTTACTGGTATAAATATATGAAAGAAGGAACTTTTAAAATACAGGTCAATTAAAATAGTGTGAGCCTGCGGTGTTTGTTTAATCCGATTTTATGTTATAACAAAGCATTGCCTCATTCAACGTATTCACTCTTAATGTCAAAATCAGCTGTCATTGAGATTTGTAAAAAAAAAAAACAACTGTGATGGTATACATCAAATCAAACAAATTACCTGCAACATTTAAAAAAATACCTATTTTTATCCCAACACCAACAGAATGAACCCACATTCGGGGCCGGTTATAGCGATCAGGAAAAATTTTCTTTTGGATAATTGAATGTGTTAACTTAAAATATGGAAATCGCTATAACCAGCCTCGTAGGTGATATGACTTCAATACATTATAAAAAAAAATGACATGCACATTATGGACCATCACTGTAATGAAACAAATTATTTCTTATTGTTGTTGACTTAAAGTTTTTAATTTAAAGTTTTAGCTTTATTTTAGTTTTAAGAATATATAGGTATATTCAATTCTGCAATTGTTGATGCTTAAAAATTGTACCCCCTCCATTTTATATATACAAATACAAATACAAATACAAATAAAAATGCATATGTACTTACAAATTGTATTTTTGTTTTTTAAGTAGAATCTTTTTGTGTTTGATAAATTTTAGTTTGGAATTTGAACTATCAAATTATCAACTTTTTTTTTTTAATTTCTATGAAAATAACCAATTCCAATTTGACTACGATAGGAATAAAGTGTCGTGGATAAGGATGACATAATTTTCGTTTCAGTTGGATACAGTGATATCAAATTCCACGAATGTCATAATTCATAAGACATTTTCCACCCCGAATATGTTACGAATGGAATCTGTGGTAGGGCTGAATAACTGAATTAAGATACAAAATTGATTGTTTGTATCCATGAAGCTCTGCAGCTGCATCGTTATGTTGACTTTGAGGGAATCAATCGTTTGCAGTTTATTTGCATGGACCTGCGATTGAAGGTAGCCCCGAGTGAAGAAATTTTAGGGCGTTAAATCGCACGATCTGGGTGGCCACTGTGTCACACAAATCACCGTCTTGCGACCGTCAGACAGAGAGAGCATTACTCAAAAGTACCTTACATGTAAGACAAATTAAAATGTTATCATTTTTTTTATTTGGCAAGAATTTCCTAAAAAATTGGTGAGATTACACAAGAATTGCCCCCTTCTCTCCCCTCACTTACACCCAACAAATCTCATTTCAAGTCTCCCTATTTGCAGCGCTCATATATTAGTTTCAAACGTCTTTTTCAAGATTTTCACTGCCAGCAACACAGATATTCCTATGGACGGTGTTCACATTGGAATGACTCTTCAGATTTTTGTTGACGTCTCTGTGCTTTTGCTCACTTTCACTTCATGGTGAGGATGGTGAGAAAGAGATGGCCAGGAAAGGCAGGATTTTTTTTTGACGTCTTCTTTTGTGACATCTGTTTTCTCTGTCTGTGATTTATCTTCTTTTTCTTTTTTTTTAATTGTATGCTCGCACTCAAGGGGCTATGACTACCCTTATAATGATAAACATAGTGCGAGCGTTAAGATAAGAGGGAAGGGTTTAATAGGAGATACCGATGCACATTGGTTTTGAATTTCTGGATATTACAATGGGAGGGAAAAATAGAGCTAGGCAAAGGATTCCACATTCGAGTTGTGCGGCTAAAGAAAGAATCTCTGTACTTGATTGTACGTCCGAAATTAGGCTCAAGGGTAAACTGATGGGCACTCCTAGAAGCGCGAGTATTACGGTGGAATTGTTTAAGGGGAGGAATTCAACTGGCTGTTTCACTAGAACACTGTTTGTAAACATAGCGATAAAATAAAGAAAGACATGAAACACTGCGGCTGTGTTCTAGAGTTGTAATTGTTTCTGTTATATTTCTATCACCTATCATTTTAAAAGCTCTATTTTGAATTCTGTCCAAGAGATTCAAGTGGGTTATAGGAGCACCTGCCCAGATGTGGGACTTGTACTCAAGCTTAGGACGGACAAAGGCTTTGTAGTTTATAGCCAGATCAGAAGGAGAAAAAAATTTCTTGCAACCTCGAAGAAACCCTAAACACTTAGCAGCGTTTTTGGCAACCTTAAATATGTGATCATGCCACAAAAGGTGATCTGTGATCTACATTCCCAGAACTGTAAGCTGTTTAGTTTCTTCAATACAAGTACCGCTCATGGATAGCGGCATGGATGGTGGGTTTCGCTTCAATGACAGGAGACAGCATTGAGTTTTTGAAGCATTAAATTCTACGCGGTTTTTGATTCCCCATTGGACAATGCTATCAAGATCAGAATTTAATGAGCTTATCACACGCTGCCGCTCTAGTTCCACATCCGAAGGACAAGGATGTGCATCTAAAAACGAATATGAAAAGCTTAGAGTACTGTCGTAAGCAAAACAATTTAATGGATTAGAAGTTTCAGACAATAGATCGTTGACAAAAATGAGAAAGAGAGTCGGAGACAAAACGGAGCCCTGGGGCTCACCAGCATTTATGTTATGAATATCAGACTTAAAACCATCCAATACTACTTGTATTGAGCGGTTAGAAAGGTAATTTCTAATCCAACGAAGAAGAGACTCATCGATACCAAATGCATGCATTTTCGATAAGAGAGCTTGATGCCAAACTCTATCAAACGCTTTTAAAATATCACGTGCAATAATCTTACTTTCGCCAAAACGATGCAAAGATTTGTTCTACTGTTCGGTGAGATATACCATCAGATCACCAGTGGACCTATTGCTACGAAAGCCATGCTGCCGGTCATTTAGAAGCTTTCGTTCTTCAAGATATTTCTTAAGCTGATGATTAATCAGCGTTTCCATTACCTTGGAAACTTAAATCTTACAGAATCCAATTTTTTTCAATTGGAAACATGTTTATTTAAGAAAATTTGAATTAATCCCTCAAACTGCACAGATTTTACTTTTGTTTTAACGACTGCTAAACGTCAAAGTAAGTACGATGTGTTCACATTAGTGCCCTGATTACATGGGTCGTTTTACTGAAGGCCGTTTTACTGAACTCATGATAACACGGTAAAGACTTTCATTTCAATCTACGCTTCCCTATCTCACACCCTTAAAATCCATATATATCTCACTCACACGTTTCATGCTGAATCCGAAAATATTAAATGAAACTGGCTCATCGGTGAAATTTGGGTAGATTCCACCGTCTCTTCTTCTTCTCTTTTTGACGCACATAAAATCTACCTGTCACATTCTCGCTCTTCAGTAAAACGACCATGTAATCAGGCACTTAGTTTGTGTCTGAACAAAACAAGTTGGATTCACGTAAAAAAAAACGGATGAGTCAGTCCAAAGTGAACACCTTCATGTATACAAATTATGTTCACGAAGAAATACGCTGTTTTTAGTGTTTTTATATTAGCAAGATTGAGCCTGGTATCACAGCAGTTTGTTGTCAAGACTCTCTCTGGACTTGCTATACTAAAACAATACACATCTTTTGCACCAAAAAAAATTGTCAAAATAAATTCAATTTTATTTTTGTTCATTATTACTACCAGTAACACTAATTACAGAAACTCATTATTAAATCGATTTCGTGACCGAATCTCACGATATTGAAATATTAATTTAAACATTTTTTCGAAAATTTTCAAATAAATAGCCTCACACATTTTGGTAAGATATCAGAAGTCAACTGAAAACAGCAAAAATGAGGTCCTTTACAATTTATACAGGAGCTATTTTACTTGTTCTTGGTAATTCTGTATGGATTTTTTTTATACTCTGTTTAATAATATTTTTTTTATTTTATTTTAGTTATCCTTCAAAATGGAGGAGAAACTTATGGTAATAAAATAGGTCATGGTGGTGCTTCCGGTGGTGCTGCCAGTGGTGCTGCTAGTGGTGCTTCCACAGTTTCTGTAACAAAAACTTCCGCGTCTAGTGCTTCCTCAGCTGCTGCAGCTGGTGCTCAACAGCGTGGTTACGGAGGTGTTTACGGAGGTGGTTACGGAGGTGGTTACGGAGGTGGTTACGGAAGTGGTTATGGAGGTGGTTACGGGGGTGGGTATCAAGGTGGTTACCTAGGATCTAACCTAGGAGGTTCTGCAGGTGCATCAGCAGGTGCTGCGGCAGGTGCTTCAACAGGTGCTTCAGCAGGTGCTTCAGCAGGTGCTTTAGCTGGTGTTCAAACAGGTGCTTACGGAAGTGGTTACGGTGGTGGTTATGGCGGTGGTTACGGCGGTGGTTACGGCGGTGGTTACGGCGGTGGATACGGCGGTGGTTACGGCAACGGTGGTTATGGCATTGGAGGTTACGGGTGTGGTTATCCATTGGGTTTGCCATGGATATCAGGTTCTTATTACGGTGGTGCTGGCTCACAATGCGGTTAGTCATTTTGACTTCATATGAAAACTTTTTAAATATTAACCTTTAATTTTCCAATATTTTTTAAGGTGGTGGTCTCATCCCAAGGATAGGATGCCTCAGCTATTAAATCCAGTTGCTCAAATACATAAACCAATGGACATTCTACTAACGATTCTTCACGATGTTAATTAATGAAATATATTTAAAAATACCTTTATTCAGTAAATGGATCATGTAAAAAATTAAAAAAAAAATATAGCAAGACAAAGAATACAATTTGTTTCATTTATGGCAAACAAACGCTTTTCAAAACAAAACTTTGTGTTGATACGCTCCTGGTGTTTTCAAAGCAAACAAATTCAAAATAACGAAATAGTTTTATATTTATGATAGCTATGAGTCTGCGGTGTTTTTTGAATCCGATTTTATGTTATAACAAAGCATTGCCTATTCAACGTATTCACTCATAATGTCAAAATCAGCTGTCATTGAGATTTGTAAAAAAAAACTGTGAAGAAATTTATTCGTGATGGTATACATCAAACCAAACAAATTACCTGCAACATTTAAAAAAAATTGTGTGAGTGCCGGGACTCACGGTTAATATGTGTAAACATCAACATTCAAAAACAATGACCATCACTTGTTGACTTTGTTTTATCTAAAAGGTGTTTATTGGAAGTTTTAGCATTATTTTAGTTTTACAAACATATTTAATAATTTCTGCACTTATTGATGCTTTAAAATTTTAACCGCTCCATTTAATATATATGAACACAAATACAAATGCATATGTACCTAAAATTGTATTTTTGTTTTCTAAAAGTGGATTTTTTTTGTGTTTGATAAATTTTAGAGTTCAAAAACCAGCTTACAGATATGTATATTCCGAGGAGCTGCAATTGGAGTTGGAACAATCAAATTATCACCGTCTTGTGGGGTCAGGCAGAGGATTATTCAGAGGATTATTACATGCAGAAAGATTTATTACAACTATTGTAAATTATGTATTTTAAGTTATTAAAATCTTATTTTTCTTTGATTTAACTTTAGTCTCCATAAAGCTATGTAACTTTTTTTTGTATTTGTATTTGTATTTGTATTTGTAGATACAGCAAGATTCAATCTTTTATAGCATCAAAAATTTGTAACCAAGTCTTATAAATAATAATACTTAATAATAATTATAATATTAATAAGAAAAATAAATTATAACAAACATTTTATATAAAATAAATGGGTAAAGAGAAAAAAAAAAATTGAGTACAATATTAATTCAAAGTTGATAAAAGCTTTAATAATTTCTTCTTAAAAATGGCTGGAGAGGTAGTTCTTTGTTATTCAAATGGTAAGCCATTCCACAACCTAATAACAGTTACAAAAAGAGATCTTTCGGCAATGGTGTGCATAAAGCGCGGCGAAATTAATAGTAATCCTCTTTGGGAATGTGCAAATTGAAGCATTTCACATTTCAGCAGGACTTCTGTTTTGAATTATGTTGTTAAGCTAAATAGCGTTACGGAACATTAAATATTTTTCAAAATTAAGTCCTAACAGCGAAAAATGTAAATTAGATACACTTTCATGTCTTGGAATATTGAAGATGAAACGTAGACAATCATTAAACCCGACATGAAGCTTTCGTTTACACACATAGTCAAGAGAAGGATATACATTGCAATTAAAAGTGAGAGATGGCATGATGAGACTCTTTACAAGATGTTTTCTTAAAACAGGATCCAAGATGTTCGAAGAAGATCGTAGAGAACGCAGACTACAGTAAACGCGTCTTATAAAATCAGAGACAGCGTCACAACAGGTAAGTTTTGTATTAATTTGGAAACCCAAATATTTTACTTTTGAGACATAATTAACAATTTTGGGAAAATCTTCAAGAGTAATTTCACTTCTCGAACAAATCATACTAAGAGTTTTTGATGGGTTTAGTAGTAATTTATTTTCCAGTGACCACTTTTGAATATTCATAAGATCTTCGTTTACCCGGACAATTCAATCACCCATCAAGCCTAATTCTCTAAAAATATAAAGCAAAACCTCATCTGCATACATGTGTTAGCTATGAACAATATCTGGAAGATCGTTTATAAATAGCGAGAAAAGGAGTGGTCCTAGAACTGACCCCTGGGGCACACCCTGATTAACAGTAAATGTACTTGAAATACCTTGATCCGTGGTTACTTTTTTAAGTTTATTACAGAGATAGTTGCTTAATAGTTTTAAGGCTGTTTTTGAAAAATTGAACTTGTTGCTTAATTTAGAAACCAAAATTTGATGGTCAACACAGTCAAAGGCTTTTGAAAAAAAAAAAAAGAACCATAGTACCCAAAAGGTCTTTGTCAAGAGCAGCTCGAAAATCAGAGGTTACCTTAAGAACAGCAGACTCACAACTATGTTTGTTACGAAAACCAGACTGCCATTTAGATAACATGTTGTTGAATTGAAAGAAGTCTAGAATTTGATTAAACATTAACCTTTCAAATATTTTACCAAAAAAAGGCAACAAGTTAATTGGTCTATAGTCAGAAGGTTCTGAGGAATTAGCTTTTTTAGGTATCGGTACAATAATTCCACTTTTCCAGGCTTCTGGGAATTGAGAACTTGAGATACAAGTGTTCAATATAGCGTATAAATTTCGGTGAGATATTATCTGTACCAGATGCATTTGATTTAAATGATTATAGAGAAGTAACAACTTCAATATCGTCCACACAGTTTAATGAAAATAATTCATTGTCATTTTCAGGAATAACTAATGTTAGAATCAAGCTGAGGCGGTGCAAAAAATGATTTCATTTCTTACTTGAAAGACGAAATAAATAAATAAATGTATGTAAATAAACTAACATGATATCAATTTTTGTATTTAGAAAAAAAATCATAAGAAATAGGTAAAATTACACAAGAATTGACCCCTCTTCCCCCCTCATCTCATATTTTAGTTCCAAGCGTCTTTTTAAAGATTTTCACTGTCCACTACAGCAACACAGATATTCCTATGTATACAAATTATTTTCACGAAGAAAGACGCTGTTTATATTGAGAAGATTGAGCCTGGTATCACAGCAGTTTGTTGGCAAAATAAAACGTAAGAAAACGGACTCATGGGTCAGATTTGATTTTGTTTCAATGTGCGAAATGTTGAAATTATTGTTGTTTCAATGTATTTTGAGGCGGCTCATGTTTTCTTATGCAAACACAATGAGACTCAGTCCGTACTTAATCATCCCAATCTAACCAGGATCAAAAGGAACTTTATTTCAATAACTCAAATGAATGGTATTTTTCTAATCGCCATACAAGGCTATAATCACGAGTTACATAATTAGGAAACCCCAGTTAGCATCCCCGAAAGAGCCCATAGTACTGTGAGCTGGGAGGAGTTTTGCAGCCTACTTCTCTTTCCATTTAAATAATCCCAATAGATTCTTAAGGACTTATAATCTTTAGGCGATCATTCACTTTCTGATTGCTGAGAAAGATTAATTGGAAATACTCAAAGAAAAACTGGCGATACTTTAATTTTGAAAAACAATACATATCTTTTGCACAAAAAAAATTGTCAAAATAAATTCAATTTTATTTTTGTTCATTATTACTACCAGTAACACTAATTACAGAAACTCATTATTAAATCGATTTCGTGACCGAATCTCACGATATTGAAATATTAATTTAAACATTTTTTAGAAAATTTTCAAATAAATAGCCTCACACATTTTTGTAAGATATCAGAAGTCAACTGAAAACAGCAAAAATGAGGTTCTTTACAATTTATACATCAGGAGCTATTTTACTTGTTCTTGGTAATTCTGTATGGATTTTTTTTATACTCTGTTTAATAATATTGTTTTTATTTTATTTTAGTTATCCTTCAAAATGGAGGAGAAACTTATGGTAATAAAATAGGTTATGGTGGTGCTTCCGGTGGTGCTGCCAGTGGTGCTGCTAGTGGTGCTTCTACAGATTCTTCCACAGTTTCTGTAACAAAAACTTCCGCGTCTAGTGCTTCCTCAGCTGCTGCAGCTGGTGCTCAACAAGGTGCTTACGGAAGTGGTTACGGGGGTGGTTACGGGGGTGGTTACGGAGGTGGTTACGGAGGTGGTTACGGGGGTGCTTACGGGGGTGGATATCAAGGGGGATCTATCCTAGGTGGTTCTGCAGGTGCTTCAGCAGGTGCTGCGGCAGGTTCTTCAACAGGTGCTTACGGAAGTGGTTATGGGGGTGGTTACGGGGGTGGGTATCGAGGTGGTTACATAGGATCTAACCTAGGTGGTTCTGCAGGTGCTTCAGCAGGTGCTTCAGCAGGTGCTTCAGCAGGTGCTTACGGAAGTGGTTACGGGGGTGGTTATGGAAGTGGTTATCGCAGTGGTGGTTACGGCCACGGTGGTTACGGCATTGGTGGTTACGGCATTGGTGGTTACGGCCACGGTGGTTACGGCAACGGTGGTTACAGCATCGGTGGTTACGGCGGTAGCTATCCAGGTGCTTACTGGGCTGGTTGTCCATTGGCCTTGCCAGTGGCTTATCTATCAGGTTCTTATTTGGGTGGTGCTGGCTTACAATGCGGTTAGTCATTTTTACTTCATATGAAAACTATTTAACTATAAACCTTTAATCCTCCAATATCTTCTTTAAGGTGGTGGTCTCATCCCCAGGATAGGATGTTAAGCCAGTTAGTGAATACAGTTGCACAAACATACATGCTAATAGACGATTTCTTAACGATTCTTTACGATTTTAATCAATGAAATATAAATATATAGATACATAGTTACTTTATTCTGTAAAATTCATATTTATATAATATACATAAAAAAAAATGTATACATAGGTTGTCAGACAATAATTGTTATGTTTAATAAATAATAAATGCATACTTTTCAAACAAAACTTATTTGTTGATACGTTCCTGGTATTTTCAAAAGAAACATATTCTACACAACGAAAACAAACATTTGTTGGGAAGAGAGCGAGAGAGAGTGTTGTTGTAAAGTCCATCTCACATAGTTTTGGACATGCTATTTTTGTTTTTTTTTTTTTTGTATTTTAAACCAATTTTTTTATATGGAAAAAAAAAACCATTCCACAGGGTTACGTTCTCAAACTCAATTGACTTCTCTAAAGCTCTCCACGTTCTCCTTCTTTAGTTCTCCCATAAAAGATATTTCTTCGTCAACTGAAACTCGTTTTAATTCAGTTGCAAAAACACTATATTAATATGAGAAAAGAAATTAATGAACGCAAATACACCTGATGCGACGAAAGCTTCAATGAAAATCAAAACAAAAAACAAAGCTCAAAGATTCAAGTTGCAGATCGAAGCACTAACCCGAAAAAATATATTCAGGGAACCTTGTTTTGCACGAAATAGGGTTAGTCAACATTTTACGTATACGACACCGAAATACAATACTTCCATTAGCGGTCAGTTATATTGATTTACCTTGGACTTGGTTACAGCAATCAATTCGTGAGAGTGTACGCTATATGCAGCTGCAGCCACAGCCATGCTCTTTTTCGTGAAGAAAATACCAACGGAAAAGCAAAACTCTGCATTCTATTTACGTCAGTTATATTTACATCAAACCATTTTCGTTTAAAATAAAGAAAGTTACTCTGTCTAGACATTCCAATTTATAAATATTATAACAGTTTTTTTTATTAAAGTAAAAAATTATGGAAATAAATTTAATTTCTCTGGAACTGCCATTAAATTTCCTCCGAATTGTTCTAAACAATCGAGTTCAAACAATTTATCGGTGGTTTAAGTCCGTTTATTGTAAACTGTGGAGTTCCACAGGGTTATGTTCTCAGACCCCTATTATTCTCGTTATTTATTAATGATTTACCGAATATAGTTTTAAATTCTTATTTGTGCACGTTATAATTAAAAGAATTATAAGAAAAATTTACATAAGTAACGGAAATTGGAAATCCATGTATTTTGTTGAGAAAATTGTCGGTTATTTGCGTATTTTTTTTTCAATGTTTGGACCAATTTTATTGAAATTAGAATTTAGTGCTTATACAAAGTTGAAATGAGACACGAGCAGCACATAAGTGATCGCTGACAACTGGGAACTGTCATAAAACAAAAACAAGTAAAATAAGTGTTTGAGGTTAAATTCGAACGAATTTTGTATTCACCGGTCTGGTTGCCAACTTACATTTGACAGTTCGCAGAAGATATTAAAATTAAAAAAATTCTAATTTAAACTATAATTTTACGCATTTTTTTTTTAAATTTCATAGGCTGGGATTGACCCCGGACATTCGGTTAAAAAAACTAATACATATTTTAAAGTATTCTGAGAAAACTTGAACACAATATAGATTCTCAAATTAAATTCAATTTAATTTTTGTTCGTCATTATATAACCAGTCATTACACTGATTACAAAAAATCAATATTAAATCAATTTCGTGACTAAATCTCACGATATTGAAATATAAATGCCAATAGCTATTGTTTAGAATATTTTCAAATAAAAAGCTGCGTTTTATTGGTAAGTTATCAGAAGTCATAGCTGAAAACAGCAGAAATGAGTTACTTCACAATTTATTCGGGATCGATTTGTATCCTTCTTGGTAAATCTTATATTGATTTATTTTTAACATTTTTTTTTTCAAACAATATTTAATTTTAGTTATCTCTCAATATGGAGGAGCAACATCAATAGGTTCTGGTGGTACTGCCAGTGGTGCTTCTACAGGTTCTTCCAAAATTTCTATAACAGAAATTTCTTCATCTAGTGATTCCTCAGCTGCTGCAGCTGGTTCTCAATCAGGTACTTACGGAGGTGGTTACGGAGGTGCTTACGGGGTTGGTTATCAAGGTGGTTACTTAGGATCTAACCTAGGTGGTTCTGCAGGTGCTTTAGCTGTGGCTTCCGCAGGGAATGTAGCTGGCGCAGGCGGTTCTTATGGTGGCGCAGGTGGATATGGTGGTAGTCTTGGCACTGGTGGTGGTAATAGTGGCATAGGTGGTCTTGGCACAGGTGGTTATGTTGGTCCTTATGGTGGCGGAGGTGGATTTGGTGGTAAGCAAGGTGGTTATGCTTCTGCTGGCGCAGTTGGTTATGGTGGTGGTGGTTATGGTGGCGGATATAGTGGTGGTCTTGGCACAGGTGGTTATATAGCAGGTCTTTTTGGTGGCGGGGGTGGATATGGTGGCATAGGTGGTCAGCAAGGTGGTTATGCTTCTACTACCGCAGTTACTGCTAATAGTTTCACAGATGGTAATGGTGGAAATGGTCTTGGCTCATTGTTTACAGGTAAGTAACTTCATGTAGGTAAAAAGTATTTTAGTATTTATAATTTTCGAATATTTTCTTTAAGGTACTGGACTTTTTAAACCACTTGGAAACGGAAATATGATGAAATCGTTGTTAAGTCCAAACACTAACTTTAACATGCCAATAGCTATAAACTTCCAGAAATCTTTCATATAATAATTAATGAAATAAATTTCAAAATACCTTATAACTTTACTTTATTCAGCAAAATTTTAGTTGATCATTTATAGAAATATTTTAAAAAAAAATATAGATTAACATAAAATAATTGTTTAATTTATGGCAAATTAATACTTTTCAGAATAAAAGCCTTATGTGTTGATAATTGATATACGTTCCTGAGTTGTCAGTTTCACGATAAACAAATTCAAGACTACGAAAACAAATTGTTGATAAATTATCGGCAGAAGAACTTTCATAATACAGGTCAACAATTGCTTTCTATATACCAGCTGTGATTCTGTGGGTTTGTTGACAACAGTTTCACTGCAGGATCGTTTACAATAGGCGTTTTCCTTTGGAGGTGGTAAAGTACTTGTGAGTAGATTTTTAAATGAAAACTGCATTATTTGACAAATTATTTTATGGTATTAATGTTTGAATATGAGTTCGGGCACGTGACTGAACGCGGCTGGCGCGTATAAATAACGTAATCTTTACTGTTTCTGTTCGTAGTAATTCAAGCTGTATTTCGGCAATAACGATACTAATGTTGGCTTCGAAGGGCTAAATTGTTTCTGATTTATCGGCTTAGACAAGCGACTTTACATATCCTGAGAGTAAATATTCTAATGGCGTCAAATTGCATGAACGATGTGGCCAGTTAACAGGTCTATTTCGCGAAATTTATCGTTTGTCAATTGTTTTTTTTTTACAAGCGCGAGCCGTCTTGCCAAAACCTCATGTCGCTGTAACATTAATGCCTTCCAATTTACGAAAAAGATAGTAAGACTGTCTCTGTATCGCTCACCGTTGACTGTAACGTTTTGACCATATAATCATTTATGGAGACTGTGCTCCAAATCCGTTCTGTTTATCGACATAGTCATGGCCGATGAGTTTCTCGAATGGTACCATGATTTTCAAAATAAATTTGAACTATTTGCAAAATGTCGCTCAGTCGGCATGCTTGCCTCGAAGTCTATTCATGATGAATTGATAAAGCAAACTAAACTCAAAACAAACGAGAACTGTCATATCAGCTGTCACAGAAAACAGAGTTGCCAATTTAAAGTTATCTGGCCCCTAAAAAAAAAAACCCTTTAATATACATAATATAATTTGATTTCACTTTCATCCAAAACGTGTTCTAAATGGAAGTGACTCGAGACATGCCAATTATAACAGTTTTGGTTTATAAAAGTACTATTTATGAGGCCCCGGTAGGCCAGGGCCCTCCACCGGTGGGCATACTTCAGGCACCCAGGGTTTTTTTTTAAATTCGTGCGAAGCGCGCAAACGCACGCCTACTTTTAATGGCGAAAAACTGTTGTAACTGTTATAAATTGGCATGTCTCTTGCCTCGTCCGTTCTAAATATTTTAAAAAGTTTTTGTTAGCTTAGTTGGCAGTTCGTGTCACAGTGTGGCACAATCTTTAGCGCTCGCTACCTTTGACGTATCGTATCATGGTATCGTCCTTAATAGACATTAAAAACATTTTTGTTTGGCGAAATAATAAATAAAACTTGATGTTTTGGAAACATTTTTCAATATTATAATTATATATCGCTATGCTATGGTGTATTGCCATATACCTATACTACTTAACAATTGACAAAAAATTGACATATGTTTCTTGAACTTTTACAAGTTTTGAAAAGAACATTTCGTCGGCTTAGAGTGAAAAACAGCTAACTCCGTTTTGGCAATTTTTCGTTGCTCTAATATTGGAAACCAATAATCGACCTCCAGTCATTGCACCCTTCCGAATATTTAAAAATTAAATCTAAAAATCTAAATGTATAGGAAAACTTGATATAAGCAAAAGAAACACAATTTTTGCACAGTAAAAATTATCACAATAAATTCAATTATATTTTCGTTCGTTAGTATTACCAGTAGCGCTCTGATTACAAAAATTCAATATTAAATCGATTTCGTGACTGAATCTCACGATATTGAAATATCAATGTCAATATTGCTTATACGTAGAATATTTTCTAATAAATAGACTGACAAATTTCAATTAGATATCAGAAGTCACCAGAAAACAGCAAAAATGAGGTTATATACAATTAATTCAGGAGCTATTTTCCTTATTCTTGGTACCTAATTCTGTATTTATTTATTTTTATATACATATCTATTTTTGTTTTTAAATAATTTTATTTTAGTTATACTTCAATGTGGAAGGGAAACTTATGGTGCAGCATTCGCTTGTAAGAGTAAAAAGTGTAAAGGCAAATCAAAACGTGGATCATCTCCCACTCAAGGTTTAACACAACAAACCGCACCTGTATATGGGATTTACCCAGATGCTTCCGCAGTCGCTTCATCTGGGGTTTTAGCTGGGGATTCCTTAGGGGCTTCCGTAGGAGTTTCTGCGGGGGCTTCTGATGGTAGTGCTACCACAGTTGCTTCCACACCTGCTTACACAGATACCTCTACATCTTCAGCTGGGGCTTCCCTAGAAGCATCCGCAGGGGCTTCTAGAGGTGCTTCCGCAGTGGCTTCATCTGGGATTTTAGCTGGGGATTCCTTAGGGGCTTCACTAGGAGTTTCTGCCGGGGCTTCTGGAGGTGCTTCAGCAGTGGCTTCATCTGGGATTTCAGCTGGAGATTCCTTAGGGGCTTCACTAGAAACTACCGCAGGGGCTTCTGGAAAGGTGTCTTCAGGGGCTACTGGTACTGCTTCCACAGTAACTACCACACTTGCTTACAAAGCTTCTTCCACATCTTCATCTGGGGCTTCCCTCGAAGCTTCCGCAGGGGCTTTTGGAGATACTTCCACAGGGGCATCCACGTTAGGGACTCTTTCGGGTGCTAACACATCAGGTAGCTCCGCAGGTACTTACCCCGGAACTTTCCTGAGCGGTTCAGCAGGGACTTCAGCTGGCGCTACCATTGGAGTTGCCACAGGGGCTTCACCTGGTGCTCCCACAGGGGCAAAAGGTGGGGTTTCAGATGGAGCTTCCATAAGGGTTACCGCAGGGACTTCAGCTGGTGCTGTTACCGCAGGACCATCCGGGGTAGGATTCCAATCTTCTGAAGCTTATAGCGGTGGTTCTGGCACAGCTGGCGTTCAAGGTGGTTATGGTGGTGCTGGCACAGGTGGACTTTATGGTGGTCATGGTCGTAATCGTAATGGTTTTCAAGGAGGTTATGGTTATGCCAGCGCAAGTAGTTATAGTGGTGCTGGCGCAGGTGGTTTTTATGGTGGTAATGGTGGCCCAGGTGGTTTTCAAAGTGGTTATGGTTATGCTGGTGCAGGTGGTCCTTATGGTGGCACTGGGGGATATGGTGGTGGCACTCGCACAGTTGGTTATGGTGGCATAGGTGGTTATGGACCAAGTGGTCTTTATGGTGGCGCAGGTGGTTATGGTGGCGGAATTGGTGGCAAAAGTGTTCTGCAAGGTGGTTATGCTTCTGCTGCCGCAGTTGGTTCTAATAGTGTCACAGATGGTAATGGTGGAAATGGTGGTGGCACATCGCATATAGGTGAGTAACTTCATGTAAAAAGTATTTAAGTATTTATAATTTTCGAATATTTTCTTTAAGGTACTGGAATTTTTAAAGCGTTCGGAAACGGAAACGTCATGAAATCGTTATTTAGTCCAAATAAAAACATTAACATGCCAATAGAAATAAATTTACAGACATTTCCCATATGGTAATCAATGAAATACATATATGTATTTTATCAAAATTCTTTATAACTTTATTTTACTCAACAAAATTTAATTTGATCATTTGGAAATATAGCTCATTAAAAAGAACACCATCATAACTCAAAATAAGCTGTTTCGAGATAAATGCGATTTACAAGAAATAATTTTTATCGTCATAAAAAGTTTAGTTTTTCATGAATATGCAAACTAAAAATCCAAGTTTTGTCCCCATGATACTTGACACGCGATTTCCATTCAGTCTGAAGTCAATATTAAGCTTAAGAATTTTTGTTTTAATTTCTTTAACAACGCCGTTCCATGGTGTAGCAGTAGTGGGCTAAAAAGTCAAAATTTTGGAATGAATTGTTTACTCATCTTATAGTTAAGTTATAAACCTATTTTTCATGGCAGTAATCCATCCCGGTGTTTCACAACACTAAACAAAATTAATCTATATTAGCTCCACAATTAATCTAATAACACTGGCGCAAAATTTTAAACAGTCTCATATTAAGGTTTTAGCATGATACTAGTTAACACTTTACTTACTTTAAAGCTCTTTACTAAAATGTTCTTAGTTTTAAAAACTTTTTAACTAGTATCATACTAAACCTATTTTTTTACGAAACTCAAGCTGAACGCGCTTATATAAAACAGTGACATTTCGTACAAAAAAGTAAGCAAACATACCTTTTTAAGGTTTTTGTATGTCAAAGTGACATATGGATTAAGTAATATGTTGAAAAGATAAAGCAATCTGGCAATTTTAACATTAGTAAAATGTTAAGAGATGATATCATGTTAAACTCATTTAAATTTAGCAAAATCCTCTTTTTAACCAAGTATCATATTAAAAATTAATTGTTTAATACTTTACTTAATCGTCTAAAATCTTGCGCCACTGTTTTTAGGCTATTAGATATCGTTAGCGATTGTACAGTGTACGTACGCACCAGAAGCTATCAACTAGAACAGATTTAACAACAGAGATCGAGAAAATTTTCGAACACCTTAAAAAATGCACTCGATCCACTAAGAGATAATTTCTGTTTACTTTGGTGCAAGTTTAAAATCATCAGAATCATTTTGGAGTTAATTCGTAAAGTTATTCAGTTAATTTATATTTATTTGAGAATGCCAGGGCCAAATTGTACCGCAAAAGTTTAAGAAAAAAGAAAAGTCGGAAAAGTCTCAACAGGTGGCGCTATAGGCGAAAATTTCGTTTTTCAGTTCAATTCAATTACCGTTCAACAAATAGCGCTGTAGGAGGTTAGGAAATGGCTTTTGGGATATTCTTCTTCAACTTTTCTTATTTGTAGGGTGAAATGGGGTATAAATAAAAAATTGTCCGTTTTAAGAAATTCTTTTTGGTGTATATCTGAGAATAATTAAAAATGATTCTCATCGGCTTTTTTGGTCGGGTCACAAGTCGGACATTCGTTCGAAAAATTCTGGAAAGACGGCACTGGTAAATGAATTAATCTCGCATTTTATCATCATAACCGACCAACAAAGTCGATGACGAGAATGATCTTGAGCTATTCTCAGATATTCATCTAACATTCAACTTAGTCAAAAATTTCACTAAAAAATATAAAATAAAAATAAATTCTTTTTTGATTGAAAGGTTTTTCTTGGGAAATGGCTTTAGGGATATTCTTTTTTAGGGTGACATAGTGTAAAAATAAAAAAATTGTCCGATTTAGGAAATTCTTTTTTGTTTAAAAGGGTTTTTCTAAGGAAATAATTTTAGGGATATTCTTTTTAATTTTTTTTATGGGAGTAAAATAAAAATAAATCTGGTTTAAGAAATTCTTTTTCTAATTGAAAGTTTGTTTATTAGTGAATGGCCTCAGGGATTTTTTCAGAAAATTGGCATTTATAGGGTGAAATGGGGTAAAAATTAAAAGTGGCATCTTTTTCAAAAATTCCTTCTGTGTTTGAGAGAATATTTAAACAAAATTTCTAATTATAGAGTGCAATGGGTTGAAAACATAAAAGTAGTTTTCGATTGCAAAAATTATTCCTGTATTGGGAAAGTAATAAAGGTTGGGCTAAGATGATCATTTGCGACTCCACTGATCAAGCCTATGAAAACTTCTGGTCTGACGAAAATATAGTTTATAGCTACATATATTGGCTTGATTAATTTATGATTCTTATCATAGAGTTGTATCATGTATGATTACCTGTTGTGGTTTGATTCGATCGTTACCCATTTAAAATAGAAAATATTCGGGGTTTTAAGAAAGATACCTATATGTTTTAGAACCTATGTAAGTTCTGAATCGCACAGGTTTGTATTATTCGCCGAAGCCTACCAATAATATATTGTATGAAATGTTTGAATACAGTTCGTTCTCCATATCCATACATCCTTCATTTTATTTCAACTTTAGATAGGTATAGGTATACAACATTAATAAACACACAATAAAATGAAACTACCCAATAAACTGGTACATTAACCCGCCCGCAGCTCCAATGGGTTTTCCATTATCACATGAAACAAAAGAAACCTCCAAGCATCATAAATACATTAAATATACCCATCGTTTAATTCAGCACAAGCACAAGAGATATTCGTGCCTTTAAACACATCAAAGCCCATGAACTTTAATACATCACACAATTACATTAACCGGCTTAAAAAAAAAATATCTCACATATGTTGGCCTATGCTATGACATTGCACATCATTATGTACCTGCTGCACTTTTATCGAACGAGTGCCACAAGATAACTTGTCTCATTGAAATTCAGTGGGTTAACCACATCATCGAAGATGTATTTGCAGTGTATACCATTTATGCATTAAAGCACCGAACAATTAAAGAAGAAGAAAATATCACACACACGCAATAAAAATGTTTAAAAATAAAGATAAATCAGCTAAATTCCAGCAAAAGGGAATAATAACAATCTTGATGTTGCATAACCAAATAGTATTGCCGGTAGGACTTTTGCGTTACCTGTTATTGCTCTTGCGAATTGCATCATAATGATCTGCTTGTTATTTTTTTTTTTTTTTGATCAAAGATATGGGTTTCCAGGTAAGGAGGTTTAAACTTACCATTTTTATTATTCTTTCAAACAGCTTAATGGTTGTCCATGTCCATCATCTTCTGTGGTCAATAAATTTATTCAGCAAGTAGGTATTATTTCATTGGCTCATTCAAATAACAAAATTGCAAATATATATCACCAGATAAGCCACACAAACTAGACACAATAAACTCGTATTTATAAGCGTTTCTATAATATTCAATTAAGAATTTCACGCACGTAAAACGACCGCAAAGAAACTCTTTACTTGGAATTTATGCACCATGTGCGACTCTTTTATCTTTGAAATAATTTTCCATGCGCTACAACCACCGACAATTTACCACTTGTTTCGTTTTTTTTTTTACGTATATTTATTTTAACTGAGTTGAAAGTAGTTTAGATTCGAGAAAATATTTGCGTAGATACCTACATATTTTAAATTTGATTAATTTAAGTAAATTTTAAACTAAATCATTGCAAAAAGATACTTTTTTATATCTTTTAGATACTTTTGTATCTATAATTGATATATTTGTTGTATTCAAACAAAATTTATTTTAATTGAAATATTTTACACATGAAAACATATTTTCGGATAATGGACCTATATTTTGAGTGAAGGATTTTTTCGATGTAAAAATATTCTGCATATCTAATGTCCGAATTCAGGCTTAAAATATTTTTATCAAAGCAATGTTTTTATCATTTTTAGAAATGTAGGTGCCTTTTTTTATTATGAAGAAGATAATTTTGTATCTTAAAGCTCCGTGTTTATCTTTAAGAATCTTTCATATTTGACGTAACTTTTATTTTTTTTTTTTTTAACATGAATAACTTGAAAAATAATAAAACTTAATTCTTATATAGAGAGCGAAATGTTTTCAGACTTAATTAAATTTATCTATTATGTGTAAGTACTTTTAGTTTTCTTTCTTAAGTTTGTTTACAATATTTTTTTTTTGTTAAAAAAAATAACTCAGAAATATTTTAAATTCACAAAAAACTAAAATTTCGACAATTAGATACTTTTTCTTCGTAGATACTTTGAAAAAAAATCGTCCGTTTTTAATTTCCTATCAACTAGGAAAAATTTCAATTTGAAACACTTTGCTGAGGGGGACAACAAATCTCTTAGATACCTATATAAACGGAAAGTATCTTGTATCTATTTTCAAATGCACTGTAACACCAATTGCAATACAATGCAGCAGCAGCAGCAGCACGAGCCCTCCCACTTGTGTGAGATTATAAATAAAACACCTGTTGAATTGGTCACATTTATGAAGTTTTTTTTTGTCACTGTCATATTAAGCAATCTATAACGACTACCCGGTGCTGCAATGTGGAACTTGCACCAGTTGAAAAGGCTTGTCAGAAATTGTTGTTAAGTTAGTTCTTTAATTTTTTTTTTCCGAATACCTATGAAGGATTTTTCGAATACTACACGAGACCCTTATTTTGCCAAAACCGTTCATGAATTAAAAAAAATCCAACCGAATCGCACAGAATCTGCAAACAAACTAAAGTTAAAGTGAGCTACAAAGTATCTAGGAAGGTATTTTTAATATAATTTTTTGTTTTTTTTTTTTTTTTTTGGTACGTGCAGTTGTTGCCACTTGTGTTTGCCTTTGCCACTCTTGTCGTTGCCGGTTCGTGTTGGATCGGATTGTTTATTGCAAACTTGTCGGAGCTTTTCCGTTTACAGTTTTCGTGCAGATTTCCCAAGTGGCATCGCAGGAAACCCCCAAGAAGCACATGGCATGGTATTTTTGGCGCTAAAGCTTTTTTGTTTTCAATTTGATGATAAATTGGAGGGTGGTTTTTTGTTTATGCTGTGAAAGTAGGTTAAAGTATGACCAGTGGGCCGTTCGTTGTAGAGTGGCTTGGGATTTATGAAGCTTAAGAGGGCAGTAAATGTGTCTGGTAAAATAAATGCGGGGGATGTTAGTGTGTTGCCGGTTTTTAGATGAATGAAAAAGCTTTGTGATTTGTTTATGGGGATGAATTCGTGAAATCTGATTTTTTTTTTACCAGCGGGAATAAATGGTTTTAAGCAGAAATTTTTTTTTTAAATAAATTTCATCATACGAATAAATGTTAATAAGTTGGATCAGTATGTACCTTTCAATGCCTTTCAATGCCTTTCAATGCCAATGTTGATGCCTTTCAAATTTAGTCGAAAAACTTTCACTTTGTTTCCGACTCAAACTCAAAATAAAGGTCCTGATTCGGCATGACAAACTTTTCGGTTACACAAAAGAATTCCTTTTTGAGATTCTTTAATTCTTCAAAAAAAAAAACTTAATCATTCTCCAAAAAGTAAATCAACAAGTTTTCTTTTATTACATCATATCAACATACATACCTACATAGATATATTTAACTCTAATGAAATAAATATTCCAAAATATATCCCTGTATTTGTTTTACGAGCCCTGCTTAAGAAAATGTATAATTCTAGAACATTATCTTGAACTCCTTAAATTTTTCGATTATAATAAAGCTTATTGAGGTATAACCTTTATCTCTGTGCAATTATGCTTAGATGTTTCCAAAGTGATATAAAAATGCTAATCCTATATCCTGGGTTCAAACAATATGTTAACGAATCCTTGTACATAAATGTGTTTCACCGTGTTCAATCTCTTTTTCATACATATATATTTCGACATTGGTTATCTACCACCCCTATATGATGAAAATAAAATAATCATTTCCACAAGACCCCACGACCTCCCAGCAGGTAGGTATCGTAAAGATTTATTTCCCAAAAGTCTAGACCATAATTCAGTAAATAAGACATAATACTAAGAAGACGGGGAAATGAAAACTAGGTTAGGAAAACAGCCTCCGGAGGATGCTGAGGCTGACAGATCCTTGGAGAATTCCCTTCCAAAAAAATAATATATGAAAACGAAAACAATTCAATCTGTCTGCGTCTATTTTTACCTCTTGTTAAATTGAGGCACAACACACAAGATACGTTTTTTTTTTTTTTTTGATAAATCGTAGGTATTCATCCGCCCTAAACTTTTTGGTCTTTGATATTGATGTAGACAATCAACCCTCACTTAGAATAAGATTCGCATGAATACTTTTGCTAGTGAAAAATTTGTGATATTGACACAGGAAAGTAACATTATGTACGTGACTGCAAATGGAGTTTTGAAGTTTTTGAATTTTATAAAATTGTATGTAGGTACTTAGGGGTGGTTTTTAATAGGCAGCACAGCACAGCTTTTTGAAGTAACTGAATACTTGTTTAAACTTTTATACAGACTAATATTGACATAAGCCAAAAGCATTCAAAAAAATAAGGTACACAATTGCATTGAGGAATGAGTAAATATTTCAATTAAATGTTGACTCCAAGTAACCATAAAGAGAATACCTATTAAGATAATGACAGAGAGGCAACATAAAGTAGAAAATTACTAGGCAACTAACTTGGGCATCATAACCTTTTAAATAAATTGCGAATGCCTTATTTTTAAGCTGACAAAAATTTTAAACTAATGCAAGATGCCCAGAGACAGAGATTATTAAAAGGAGACATTATATAGCTCTTAAAGGGATGATGAAAATGTGCGAATTATATGAATATCAATTCTTCTCTGAGTGTTTCACACTTAAAAAAAGAGTTAAGTTAAATCACTTCATTTGTACAAGTTACGGAGTAAATTGGAACTTTATTAAGATTAAAACAAACTCAAATAAGTTAAGTTTACTTTTGAGATTCGTAATAGACGCAGAGACGACTATTGGATCACTTACCTAGCTCTTGGAGTTAAAAGTTCTAATGCCACTTCCGGTATTATTTCGACCATAACTCGGCTCATAGAACCAACTATATGTAGGTAGATGCATCTGACTTATCACCCTATCAAGGTGAAGCTTATAATTAGGACCAAGTCAAAGATCTTGTATCTGTGACCGCTTCTATTATTTCATTCGACCTACTTATCATATACCTCTTCCACTTGCACCTTTTTATCCTCCTTCTCTCATGTCATATTCATCAGTCATATAAGTATTTCTTTATTGCAAACAACAGCTATTTTTCTGGTTGGGTTGTTTAAACATTGAGAAGAATGCTAAATATTTGGCACATTAAAAATGTATTGTGGGCCAGAAAGTGTCCATTCAATTCGACCTGTAATCGAGTATCTTCTGGTTCCAACATCCCACCCGGGCTTCAGACCCGCGAGTCGCAAAAAAAAACAGAACTTCTTTCTTGGATAGCAGCGGTCAAGGTAAGTTAGAACTATTTGCTTTTATGTACCTACTAGTAACTACCACTCTAATTATTTTGGTTTCTCCAGGTTCCATCGCGTCTAGTCATGCACCCTCGTCGCAGAGTGCCTTCACCGAGGCACGGATCTCCCGCGGGGCTCACTGGTAGGAGCATTTTAACTGGGCCTCGCCCCTGAGCCCTGAATGATAAATGGCAATAAAGAAAAGTCCGCTTCATAACCCTGGAAGTTAGATGGCTTTAATGGTGGACCGCCATCCCTTGTGAATACGTGGCTGTTCATTGAAGAGTGTATAACCTCCTTCATACGGTAACCCAGTGAAACATTTATAGTGTTGCTCACATATTTATTATTAACGTAAGTTGTAACTAGTATAAGGTATCTTACTGCAATAAAGCATACAAAAAAAAGAATATCCTGTAAAGTTATGGTTTTCCAACTAGGAATTTATGATTTACGAGGCAACTATGAATTCCCCGAGTTCAAATACTGGACTAAGGAGTGCGGGGGTTGGCGAGATTTTAATTTCCGGCTGCCGGTAGCCGTAACAATCTGAAGGAACTAAACAGAAGAAAATTAAGAAAAGAAAAATCTATACAAAAAAGTCAATATACCTACTAAATAAAAATAATTGTTTGGTAAGCATAGTTTTCAATAATTTTTTGTACAAATATGGTTCATACTTGGATCCTTATTTAAACCCACACCGATTTCGGTGGATTAAATGATGTTAAACCATGGTTCAAGTATATGATTATCTATTATAGTGCCTTTCAACATGATCGTTTTTCTAAAAGTTTTTTCCCGTCAATATACCATATGGTCACCGTGTTTGCACGATTCAATTAACCCTTCCCCATCTCACGTTCTTTAAATCCATCTTTCTCTCCCTCGGATCCCAATCCCAATATATAATCATTTATGCTGAGACCAAGAATATTTTTTGATATGAATGAATACATGAATAGACACATATCGGGTAGGATATTATATACTCTTCTCTTTTTACGCATACAAAATTCTACTTGTTTCACTGGATGCGCCTTTTAGTAAAACGAAGTCATGTAAACAGGCACTTAATTCATTTTGAATTTTGAACATCAGTTAAGGCTGTCCCAAACCAACGCGAAACATTCGCGCGAATATGCGACGACTGAATAAAGGCTGTCCCAAACCAACGCGAAACATTCGCGCGAATATGCGACGGCTGAATAATGTTCGAAGATTCGCATCGCGCCAGTGTGGGTGCTCCCATTAATCTCCATGTAAATAAATTAAGACAGGCGGAAGTTTCGTTGTCGCGCCGAATGTTTCGCGTTGGTTTGGGAGAGCCTTAATGTTCGAAGATTCGCATCGCGCCAGTGTGGGTGCTCCCATTAACCTCCATGTAAATAAATTAAGACAGGCGGAAGTTTCGTTGTCGCGCCGAATGTTTCGCGTTGGTTTGGGGCAGCCTTTATAGTGTATTTACACGATTGACAAATTGGCAGTATTCTGTCAGTAAACTGTCAAAAAACTGACAAGAGAATGTAAAAAATCATTCTTTTGGCAGTTTGCTGACAAAAAACTGCCATTTTGTCAGTCGTGTAAATCCAGCATTAATCCTTAGTGCTATATAATATGAAAAATCACCCACTTCGCACGACTACGAAAAATGTTTGACTACCCGAAATATATCCAACATTGAAGAGGCGGCATACACAGAACCTTTACAAAAAAAAATTATTATAAATTGGCATTTTTTCTTAATTCACTTAATTTATTAATAAACAAAATTCACCAGTTTCCAAATCATTAACTTTACCATAAAAATTCACACATACCTACAATATATCGAAATGTGGTAATTTCAACCATAAAATTCGGTAGGAAATTATACCTAAACAATTTTACAAACACATCCAATTGGAATCCATTCAAAGTGGAATCGATGGAAAATGTCAAGGTTTGATGTGTAAAAAACAGCAATAGAAAGAGAAAAATATAAAAGCAAGCCAGATCGAATTCAGAAGGAAATAAGTTGTCAAACGAAATATGCAAATTTGCGAAATTACATCAACTCTCATGAGTTGCGCTGTGATTTTGTTCAGATTGTTTGTTTTTTTTTTTTTTTGCAATTAGTGCAGCTCCACATGAAACCCACTTCGCTTTCCTCACCATTTCGTTTCAAATTACTTCACCTAACCGTGTTCTAGGCTTTGTAGTTGCCTGGTCCTGGTGGGCGCTGTCCATTAAATAAAAATTCAAACAGAATAAAAAAATAACGGCTGCCCTAACAACTCACCATCGTCTTTCACAAGAAAACCATCACTTGACGTTTAATCCATCCATCATTGCAAAATTTTAACGAAACTTAACGAATCTCCCTTTTTGACATTTCTGTAAATTTGTTTAGAGACGTGAAAAAAATTTCTTCACTACATTAGCAGTCAGTTCAGTTTTTCCAAACATTAATAATAAAAATGGAAATTCTCGAAAAATTAAGAGATCAAGGCTGGTAAATATCTAATCAATCGTTTAACTAAATATTCCCCGAAAGAAATGTAATAATTTCAATATGTATTCCCTCTAAGGCACTTGACAGAAGAAGGATTAAAAAAATTGCCGGACAACAACGATCTGAAGAAAATTATTTCCGCCGCCCTCGATGTAAGAACAGAAGACTTATTAAGAATTTAAAAAAAAATCATCTTAATTGTATCATCGCAATCATTATTACTCTTTTTCTTATTTTATGTGCTTTAGTTTGATTTTCGTGAAATAGCCGGAGGTGCTCTGCCACCAGAGCTCTCGAAAAAAGATGATTCCTTTCCAGGGAATATTGTTCTTCAAGTGCAGCGGATTCGCAACATATCCGCGCCAAAGGCCAACGAAGAGTCCAAGGCCGCACCTAGGTTTCTACAAATCGAGTTATCCGATGGCGTGACTCTTATGCAAGCCCTCGAACTGGAACACATTTCTGTGTTGAGCATGAATACTCTGCCTGGGACCAAAATTCATTTTAAATGCAAACAAATTCCTCTTATGCAAGGAATGATTGTAATGAAACCTGTCGACATACAAGTCTTGGGTGGGAGGGTATCGGCGCTGGTGGAAAAGTGGGAGATGACCAGGTCTCTGCAGAAGTATGCCAAGTCTGGGCGACAGCAGACCGGTGGATCCGGCCCACCGCCATGGATTGCATTTGGCCAGAAAGTACAGCAGCCAGTTAACACCGATAGGAATTTCAAGAGTCTGGCACAAGCCGAGAAGGAAAAAGAAAGTGGCAAGGAAAACGATGAGTTCAATGCGATGAGGAGCGAAGCCATTGCAGAAGCTGCCAAAACAGCAGGCAAGAAGGTAATTTTGCTGAAACCAACGTCCTATATTCTATTTAATTCCCAAAAAATAATAAATACATCTAATGAAACTTGTAAGCTTTAAAAATTAGATAGAGTACATGAAATCATAAATGTGCGTCGTTATGAATGTATGCCTCATTTAATGCGTCTCTATAGCAAGAAGGTCAAATTATATTCTGTAGTCTGTTCATAGTATAGTCATATTTTATAGAAAAAAACAAGTTTTCCAGTTTAAAAAAAAAAAAAAACAAATAATGATTTCAAAGCTTTTGTGATCCATAAAGAATCTATTTTGTACTACATTATGTCTGTAAGACCTTAGGTATTTTTAAATGCAAATTGGACTGCACGGCACTTGTTCGAAGGAATAAAAAAAGGTATTTGTTTTAGATTTTCGGAGGTGGTAACCACCAAATCCTGGACCACAATGTGAAAAAAATCCTCGAGAAAGGCTTCACCGAAGAGGAGGCAAAGCATGCGCTACGTTCCACTGGAAACAGCCTCGAACGAGCCCTGTATAATCTTAAACGGCGTGTAGATGATTTCAAGAATCGGGAAGATTTCCGTGAGAAATTCAAGACCCTTCCGATGGGTAGCAATAAGCGAGGTGCTAAGGAAATCGGCAAACGTAGCAGCAAGGAAGCAGAAGTAGCTGGAACTGCAAAACCTGCGACAAATGTGTCTCTGTTTGATTTTCTCACCGATAAACTGCCAACTGTAGGTTATAATAAAATATTTGTCCTTTTTTAGATTGTAAATATTTTGTTTGATTTGTTTAAGAACACGGATCAAAATCCATCGTTATCCCAATCATCAACAACCACCGCAGCACCGCCGTTTGCAACCCACAGTAGCTCATCGCAGAGTTACTCACGTCCAATGACCAAAGCCGGCAGTGAACCATCTTCCACCAAACCGTATTACAATGCCTCGTCGAATTCGAATCCATCTCATGCAGGCTACCACGATCGCAAGCAGCATCAGAACCATGATAGTAGTTCGTCGGTTAAATCTCAAGAGCAGAATTCGAGTCGACCGAAGTTTGAAAATAATCTCTCATCGAGCTTTGCCACCAGAAACAGTTCGCATCCGAATGAAGAACGATATAATCGATATTCGAGTTCGAACCGTGGACGAGGTGGCGGCGGCATAGGCAGTGGTGGCAGTGTAATTGGAAATCCATTCCATGGGAGACCAAATCAGCCATATGAAGAGAGTTCGGAGCGACATCGTGATCAGAAGAACAGTTCTGGGTATAGCAGTGCAAGAGGCGGTGGTCGTGGATCGCATAATAATAATTATTCTGGTGGTCGTGGAGGATCTTCAAGCGGTGGATATGATAATCGTAGGTACAACGACTATCATAATCAGAAGGATCAGCAAAACCAACATCGTCATGAGCGACAGGAGCCGGCGCATCAACCGCAACGTAATGGATATGAACAACAAAAGACGGTGGCTAACGGAAAGGAAGCGGTGAGTTTCTATTCATTGTAATTTTATATAGCAAACCCACAGTCTTTCTGCTTTGTAATTAATTTCTTTCTGTCATACGCTATATTAAGTTTTAATCGTGTTAATTATTTCAGACAACATCACGCTATCAACAGCAGAAGGAAAATTCCACAAACTATCAACATAATAGTGGAAACGTTCGCAACTATGACAACAATCGGCAGTCTGGCTATAATTCTTCTTCAAACAATAATAACAATAACACAAGCCATAACACAAACAACAACACTAATAGCAGCTCGAATAATTCCAACAATAATGAGCAAACAGCCCGCGTGAATAAGCTTGTCGAGAGTACACCCAAATTAAAACTTGAAAAGACACGATCAGGACCATCAGCACGAAGTCATCAGCAGCAGCAACCACAGCATCAGCAACATCAGCAGCAGAATTATGCTGCCCAACACCAGCAGCAGCAACAAAATCAACAGCAGCAACATCAACAACAACAGCAGCAACAACAACAGCAGCAACATCAACAACAACAACAGCAGCAGTCAAAACAACATCAACAACAACCACCTATGAATTCGACAACAACTCAAAAGTTGCAACAAACTTTCGGTCCGCTACCAAATGGTTTCAACTATGATCCCAGTAAAATAATTGGTTTCCAAGCAAAGGAGACTAACGAATTTGCTTTAACACTGCTCAAGAGTCAGGGAGTTGTCCCTACAGGGCCAACATCGCATACAGGAGCTAATCAAGGCCCACCTACAGCGGGGCAGCCGCAATATCTTTCAGGACCACCTCCATCGGCTATGCACTTGGCTCCGCAGCCATTTACCGCTACCACGTATGTCGTTCCCCAATCTGTAGTACCACCCACGCATTCCCCATCGGCATTTGGAATGATTCCCGGTGATAATTGGAACTGGAAGATCGGTGATCGCTGCCTGGCTAAATATTGGGATGATGGCAGAGTAAGATACCCCATAAATTTGTTGTTTCCTCTTAACTTTTATTACGTTTCCCATTTCCCCTTAGTACTATGAAGCTGAGATTACAGGAATTTCTGACAAAACTTGTGTTGTTCTATTCCTTGGTTATGGAAACCATGAGGAAGTCCTTAAAACAGATTGCCTCCCCATTACCGATGCCCAAAATAGGACAATTAATTTTTCTAATAATATGCAACATGCCCCACCAGTTTCTGTTGCCACCCAACAACAACAACAACAGTCGTCGATGCTTAGCCGTGGTGTTCCAAATCGCTATCGTGGCGAGAGACAAGTTTATGTTCCACCCCCAAAGAGAGACAACTAATGCTAGGCCTACACACTCCTGTCAATTTGTTTTGAAAAAAAGAAAAAAAAAAAAAAGTATCTTGCTAATCTCATCCCCGCCCCCGCAAACCAAGCAATTGAAAATTTTTGAATATCCAAACAATGGTATAAAATTGTTTTCAAACAAAGAAAATCAAAACATACAGCAATATGTGTTATATTTTAAATTGTATGTTTCAAAACAACAACAAAATATATATTATAATATAAACCTGCATGGAACATTTATTATTATTACCTATTATTTATGATATGTGTGAAAACAAATACGTGTTCTTCAAAAAACAAATAAATTGATTGAAATATATTATAACTACGTAAAAATAAGTATAAATATATTTATTATAACAATGTATACATTGGCAAACACAATAATTAGTTTGTTTTTTATTGAAAAAAAAAAATAATAAGAATCCCAACCTAAAGTGTTTTTTAAACTGAAAGGTCCCGACTTCACCAAGGCGGTAAAATGTTTCAAATGTGCAATAAAGCTTTTTTCCCATTTGGTTTTTTATTTCAATTATTATTAATTTTAAAGAGATGATAACCTCTTTGATATCGAGAAGGCCATACCTATAAGATCTCAAACAAAATTTATATAATAGGCTGAGCTCTTTGTCAAGCGCTTTCTCCTTTTTTGCATAAAGTATTCAGCCTCTTGTTCCACACGGAATGACTTTTCGCCTGTTCCGAGTTTTACTCGAAAAATTCCCCTTATTTACAGTTTAAGCCTTAGTGAGTTTCACCCGAACAACATTCCACCCGGAAAATTTGACATTTCATTTTTCGCCTTTTGTGAGTTTCCCCCGAAAATTCCACTTATTGTGAACATTCATTTCGGGCGGAATGTAACGTTATATACATTTTTTTTGTAGGCGAACAAAATTTCGTTCGGGCGAAACTCAAGCATTTACAATTCCGGACGAACAAAAGATCTGAAGGTGAAATAATAGCCGTGTTTTTTTTTGCAAGTCTATATGGATTTGTCGAAAAAAACGACACCGGGACTAATAGTTTTATGCTGGATTTACACGACTGAAAAATTGGCATTTTTCTGTCAGTATACTGCCAAAAGAATGAATTTTTCCATTGTTCTGTCATTGTTTTGACAGTTAAATGCCAGAATACTGCCAATTTGTCAGTCGTGTAAATCCAGCATTACACGTAAATACAACAACAACTTAAATCCCTATAGACTTAGCTAAGTCCAGATAATTATCGGGACTTACGTACTGTAAGTAAGAAGTTCCTAAGTCCCCATGTCGTTTTTTTTCGACAAATCCATATGGACTTGCAAAAAAACACGCCTAATATTTGCACGACTAACAAATTGGCAGTTTTTTGTCAGTAAACTGCCAGTAAAATGAATTTTTCCATTCTTCTGACAATGTACTGGCATAACACTGTCAATTTATTAGCCGTGTAAATCAAGCATAAGTCTACATGAAGAAACTGATTTTCTGGCAACTTTCAGTGTTTATGAGAGAAGGGCACGAAGTAAGGGGAGGGAACAAAATCTCCCCGGTAAAATATTGAGGATTGAAGATTTTTTGACATTCCTTTTCAAACTTCAAGAATCTTGCGTTCAATCAATCGAAATTTATAAGGAAACTTCAAAACATTTCTTACGATTTTGTTTGTTCATGTGAAAGGTACAAGAAGTTTTAAAAGAAATTATAAGAAAACATCAAACATCTCCTGCAATTTGTTTCTTCGTGTGAAGAAGCCGACAAGGCACCTTTTGAATTACTACAAGCACTGGCCACCGTGACCCTTACTTTAGCATACAGTCCACATTCCACAATCGGTATGGTCACACCAACCCATTTTAACCAAAAAACACGCTATTAACTTCTCTCTCTCTCTCTTACTCTAATGGCTAAATGTCAAAATAAAACAATGCAATTATCTTATCATCTCTCGCTAGCTGAACAAATTAAAACCACATAAACCCATCGAGCCATCTCACTCTCTCTTTAAAATACAGTTATAAAACAAATGACACTTGACGTTTCCCCAGCATTCGTTTTGAGAACTCATCAAGTAACAGTTCGACAGCACATTTCTTTTATTTACTTCTCGTTGCATAAAACAAAACTAATAATAACCAATTTGTTGAGATATATAACAATAATCTTGGAAAAACTTAAATTTTCTTCATTAAATTCTGTTGTTTACTTGTGCTGTTATACCGAAATAAAACAAAATCAAAGAAGAAACGAACTACGAACGAACCACTTTCTAGTGTGTGCAAGGAGTGAAAAGAGGAGAAACGATTTTGATTTTCTCTTCTAATTATTTTTTTTTGTCAAGTCCAAGTGCCTCATCGCCGCTGCCAGGATTAAAAAGCGACAACTTTTTTGGGTTATTCTTCTCGTAGATCGAAAAATAAAACAGAAAAAAATAGTGTGTGTGAAAACAAAATTGTAACACTAGCTAGCTTGGGCAGTTTTTTTTTATATCTGGATTTTGTTGACAAAATTTGGAAAATAATCGATTCCTTCTTGGAAGTAGAAAACGCGCACTTCAATTATTGGTGCTGTTGCTTAATTTAAAGTGATTCCTATTTCTGACCTTAAACATCCACCAACGCCTGCACATCGGACGGAATTCCATTCTCTGTAGCATTCTTGTATATGGTTTTCATTTTCTCTAAGCAATAATTCCAAGTTTTGTTTACAAAAGTATTTTGCGCATTTTCAAATTCCTCAAGAGCAAGCAAGTGCAATGAATCTATCGTTTGCTGGTTGTGGCTTTTTGGGCATTTATCATGTTGGAGTGTCGGTGTGTTTCAAGAAATACGCACCGCATCTGCTGCTGGACAAGATTGGCGGAGCATCGGCTGGCGCAATTTCAGCCTGTTGCTTGTTGTGCGATTTACCATTGGGTGAGTAATTTTTTGTTGATTTTTATTTGATGATGACGTGTGCCTATAATAGATTATTTTAATAAATAAAAATAAATCATGATGCCAATTATATATTATTATGTATGTATGTACCTATCCGTTTCGAGTTTGTTGACTTTTGTGGACACCCTCTACCATGTACCTATCTTGAAATGATATACATTATTGTGATGATGGTAACGTACACTGTAGGCTATATGAATAAAGACATTTAAAAATTGATTTATAGACAGGCGAAAAATTTTATTCGATAGGTATAGAACGATGTTAATTTTTTTTTTTTAAACTACAAATTACAAAGAGAAATGGGTAAGTAGATTTGTTCCTTACAAATTACTCAATATAACGGTATTATACTTACTAAAGATTATTCAAAACAGGTAGAGACTGAATCTGTTTTGGCCACTTTAGATTAGAACAAATGTTTGAAAATCGTCGGATTTATAAGAACACACCTTAACTCACAAATTTAGTCACTTTGTGCTAGAACATTATTTGTTCTAGATGGTGTGAAGTACAACGTACTTAGCCAATTGCACTGAGACCACTTATGTTTTGTGCGGTTACAAACAATCTCATTTCATTCATTCATTCATTTTTGCCGAGCATATAAGTATGCAGGTTTAAATTCGACAAAAACAGGTCTTGAAAATTAATAACTTAATCTAAATTTATAATCATGCCGATTATGGAATTCGCAATTCTGGATTCGCAATGCAGTGCACTCGTGCATGTAAAGAGAAACGTTTCTCTTTACTCATGCACTGCGAATCACCGCGAATCTATTATTGCGAATTCCATAATCGGCTTGAATAATTCACTTTAAGAAGAGTGGGAGAGATATTCAGGAAAAATCATTTCAAAAAACAAACTAGATACATAGGTACCTAACTACCTATTTAAATTGAAAAACTTACAAGAGCTGAATTTTACAGTTATCACAAATCTGTTCTAATTTGTTCTGACTAAAAAGCAAATACAGAAAATCCTGTTCTAAACTGTTCCTGATAGACTGATTGAACAGTTTAGAAACAGAAAATGTCTTACAATAGAAATTAGTACTTTTCTCTTCTAACATATTCCGAACAGCCTTGTTGAACAAAGCTGTAGCTGTAGCATATCATTGTTCGTTCCCCTCACACATAACTTACTGCTAACCCGTTTATTATGTTTGTATGAATGTACATTGTTTGCATTCCAATTCCATGACCTACTCGAACCTTCTAGAATCATTCCATAGCAAACAAAAATACAAAAGATCTTTTTAAATTTGTTTACCTTTTGCCATTCGTATACAACACAGAACACACCTACTTGTGCAAAAGAAGAAGTGGAAAATCATGATTAAGAAGAGAATACAAAATAATAATTTTGCATTTCCAATACTTTTAGAGCCGTAGTAAAGTGTGTAATGTTTTATGCTCCAACATAAATAAACTCAGTCAGACCGGTTTTTGGCGACTAAAACGACCACATTAAACACACCTCCATTGTCCTTTATCTTCGACAGTAATATGTAGCCAAAGGTCTTATGGTGTGTTCAGGTTGGAACTTCAACAATAGATTCGATCAAAGCTGAGAAATCTCTACATTGTTTTTCTTATTTTTTATTGGAGCAGCGTTTCGAACAACAACAATCAATCATGGTCCATGCTCGATTTGTTTATCGAAGCTCCAACATAAACATACCCTTATACGTTTTATCAAACTCGCAAGGAGAGTGGAAAAAAGGAAATATAAATTTGCTTATGATGCAATCAAATAATATGCCAACAATGATTTATTAATTAATAATATGTTATTAAACACGCTGTGTCATGAAAAAGTTAAAAAAGTGCGAATGGCCAAATGTCCAAACGCCCGCATTAATGTTTTTGTTTTGATAAGACATTTGCCTCTGAAAAAAAAACCTTTCTATTCGTTTTTATTTCATGATTAGACTGCTTTATCGATAGTGCGGGTTTTTATATTTTTTTTTTATAAATATAACCAGCAGTTAAAGATTAAGAGGCTACAAATCTATTCTTTGAAAATGATTCATATTCTTTTCAACACCAGTACTCCATTTTTTTTTATTTCTTGTTCATTTCGGATACCATAGGCAGGTAAATAACAAGAATTCGATTCCCTTTTTAATTTGTCATTATCTAGTTTTTTTATTATTATTATTGAATCCTATTGAATTTCAGAACAAAAGTATCTAAAAAGCAAGGTTGGGAAAAGATTTAAAAACGATAAAGGGGCAAGTGTATAACAAAACATTTCGTGTCCTCGTAAGAAGGTAACTGAACAAGAGCAATATACACCTAGCTTTCTTGTGAATTTAATTACATACATATTTCCATAACACCGTGTTATGTCATTTTAAAGACTTTGAAAGACGTTACGTATAGAAAGGCTTCTACAAGGGGATCTGCAAAAGGTGTGACAAAAGAGTAAGGGGTGTCAGATAGGTTGAGATACCGAAAATATACCTAAGAAATTATGAAAAGCTATTTTTTTTTCAAGGCTAGTTATTGAAAGGGTTGTAGGTAAGTGGAAATGGACGATAAGAATTGAATAATAGACTTTGGTTAGACTTTCTAGGAAAACATAAATTAAGTTGCCGACCTAATGCCAAGAATAGAAGAAATCTCAAAGAAAGATTGAATTTCACCTTACTTTAGTTCTTGTAAAAATTAATTGTTTAGGAACATTTAAGGAAATGCTTATGTAAGCCATACAAATACAAACATTTTCCCTACCCTTGACGTGTGTTTTTTTTTTTTAATTCAAGCCTTTTTACTTTCGGACCATTCCTGATGATTTTGTCTAGGACCTACCCGAAAGCGTGTAGCTTTGTAATATGGTTCGATACACTCAAATTTTATTCATACGCAAGGACGCAAATGATTCTACTCATGTTCATTTTTTTATGTAAACAACTTGTAAGCTTTGTAAACAACTGGATGAACTGTGCGAAAATATAAATCAGCTTTATCGCTGTCAATAACATCGCTATCAGTAATTGGGCAATTTTTATTTTGTTATTCGTAGAGGTAAATCGTTAAATTATCATACTCAAGGCACTGCCACCGTTAAGAAAAAGTTGATTTCACCCAAAAACTGTGACAAGTTCCAAGTTTATAAAAAATGTTAACTGAAAGTGAATCAAAATACCTACCTACTTTGTCAGCTCATTCTTTTCATACATTATATTTTTTTAAATATTTTTTTGCGTGAAAACCATTTAATTGTATACTTGCCTGTGTCCTCTCTCAATCATAATTTGTTTTATTTTTTTGCTTATTTTTATTAAGTTAAGAAGTAATTGCAGGTATATAGGTATAAACTGTATTTGCATTTTTTTTTTTATTTAGTTTTTTTTTGTGTATAAATTTCGCAAACATTAGCAATTAATTGAACTCAATTTGTATCGTCGCATACATTTTTATTAACGAACTTAAATAACCTATCCAATGTAAAGTATCTATTTTGTGTTGAAAACCCATATAGGTAATGAATTAATTTTACAACTTAATCAAAACAAATAAATAAAAATCCAAAAGAAAAATTGTTTAGCATGCAATTTAATGGATCGAATGGATTCGACAACGAACACGGCCTCTTTACATACAATTTGCATTTATGTGTGTATACTGTGAATGCTAAAAACACACCATAAGAATTTATTGATACATACATATTTACAATGAAAAATATGTCTTGCTCATCGTTTCAACTTTTAAATAGGAATGTGTTGGTTATTTGTTTTAATTTGCGGGAAATTGTGATTGTGACCCATTATTTTGTACGGCAAGTGTAGAGAGCTTTTTGTTGCACAATAATTTAAGTGATATTAACTTAAATTGGTTTTTCAGCAAGATTTTTTCAGTTTAAATTGTTTTTTTTTTTTCTAGAAACTTTTATAGAAAATAATTTCATGATTGGTTTGTGTGCTGATTTTCCCTATAGCCTAACATCGATACTCGATGTTTAAATGAAATTAAACAAAATTCATAAAAGGGTTTTCGTATTACCGTTTCTCGGACTATTTGTCTGTCCGTTGGACTGTTTGTCGAGCTAGAGCCCAAACTAATGAACAGATTTGCTTCAAATTTTCGCATTTTTATGTAATTTCTCAGAGAAGAAATTTGAATAATTGTTTTAGCAAAAGGCAGTTGCCATAAAACTTCGTATCTATCAGGATTTTGCCAAAATAATGATAACGGAAATATTTCACTGTCTTTTTTTTTTTATTCAAAAAAGCCCTAAAACTGGGTTATGTCTCGTTGGTGGCTTGACCAATTTTGTTAGAGTTTAATAATTCGAGACTTCTAAGTAAACAGTTAAAAAATAAATAATATTGCTTTGCACATTTTTTTTACAGTTCGATTATTAAGAAGTACAGTCCTACAGAGTGGTATGAGATTTCGAATTAGCATTTAAAAAGCTACAATTTCTGGAAAAAAAATTCAAATTTAGACCGTTACTATGGGCTTACGTCTTATTTTTGCGGAAACTTTTATAACAAAAAACGTTAATTTTTTTGAATGGTAACTTGAAATTGGTGCAAACATTTTTTTTTGAATTCTATTTTTTTTTTAATTTTGGCAGCTCACTTTTGAGCTAACTAAAAAACTTGATATAAAAAAAAAAAACGTTGGAGCAACATATTTCGGGCGAGTGCACACCATTAGCATTTGAAAAGCTACAGCTTCTTGCTAACAAAAATTTTTGAAAACAAAATTTTTTTAAGATTTTGTACGCCAACTTCCGTTTTATTTGAACTGACCGGAAATGCACTTTTTAAACTTTATGCAATAAAAAATTATCCATAAAAGCTACAAAATTAATAAAATTAATTCTTGCACAACAAATTAGCATTTAAAAAGCTATACAATTTTGGAAACTATGACAATTATTATTTTCGTATTTTCGTCCGGTTACTTCAGACTTATTTTAGTTGAAACTTGGATATTTAGTAGGTAAACAACTGAGCTAAAAAAAATCGCGGCTTGCGCAACTCAAGAGCAACGCAAGAGAGCTACCTACAAATTTGGATACCAATCATACTTTAAAATTCTTATTATTTTAGATTTCGTCCGCTTACTTCAGACTTATTTTAGCGGAAACTTAAATAACTAAAGGCCAGTTTTTCAGTAGTGAGTTAAACCGGAGTTAGTTAACTCTAGAAGTAAATTAACCCACAGTTAAATGAGGAAGCAGTTTTTTGGTGGAGCATGCATGTAGAATGACTAAACAAACTCTGTGGATAAAACATCTAAAGCATCTGTTCAGTTAATCCTGAGTTAACTCACCAAATTTGATGAGTTAGCTCGGGTTTAACTTTGATCTCGCACTGAAAAACTAGACCTAAGAAACGATGCGAGCTAAAAATTCTTGTGTTGCGCAACAAATCAGTTTTTAATTAGCTACAAATTCAGATGTCAAATTTTTTTGATTCCGCCAAAAAGTGTCCGCCAAAATAAGATGACGTTCGACAAAGTAAATAAATATTCCAAACAATAAATTTTAATAAAAAATACTGACTAAAATTAGTTTAAATTGAAAAATTTTGTATTTTAATATTTACTACGTGGCCAACAACTGTCAAACGTGAAATTCACAATCCACAACATCAGGACGGAATAAAAAAATTCGCTCGAATTTAACCTTAAACATAAACAAGTAAAATAGGCATGTTCAGGTAAATGAGATCTCTGAAAACGGGATTTTAGTTTGTTTTGCAATTGTGTGAGTGCCACTTTTGAAATAACACTGATAAATGCCACTTTTCTTTGATGTGTGTGCAAGTGCGTGTGAAAATCTGTGTAAATCTTGCTAAAAATCGAGATCTGCAAAATCGACTTCAGATCGACAAAAATTCGATTTTTTTGGTCGAAAGGAAAGGAAAAACTTGTCACAAACAAAAAAATCAAAAAAAAATCGATTTTTTTGGTCGAAACGAAAACCACATTAGCTTCGTCAAAAAGTGAAGAAGCGGATCAAAAATATATGTTACTCGAGATTTTGACAATAAAACTGAACGATTTTGTTGAGCAATCGTGTTCGTTTAACTGAGATTGCTGAGATCTCCGAGGTCTTATTTTCCTGAACCTACCTAATTTACATGTTTATGTTTTATGACAATTCGCTGTTGTCATATTTATAGATATCCGTGATGTGGCAGAATACTTGAAGATTTCAAACTTCTTGTTAATGCCTATGAGAGATCATGCTAAACGTGAAGTTGACGTAAGACTTCTCAGTTTAAAAGTTGGAATTTTTCGACAGAATTGTGGGAAGCAAAGTCCCAGTATTATTTAATCAATAAATCATAGCTTGGAAAAAAATATCACATGGTGCTTCCGAGAAATACCATTGAAATGAATTGAAGTTACAATTCAATTATTATTGTATAGTTATTAAATCTGCTATCACGTAACGTAAGATGTTCTTTTTTTAATCACTTGATTAAACTCACTCTGTCTAGCTGTATTCCAATCAGTTTTCAAACAGCGTTAAACAAATTAAAAGCACATCACTGAACTTTCTTTCCTGCAAACAAAGACTGATTGCGCAATTCCACATAATATAAAATATAATCATTGATTGTTCATTCTTATAAAATAAATATCACCTTGTAGAAATACGTATAGTTTGTTTAATATTTTAATTTATATTTCCTTTGTACCTATCAATATATATAAAGTTGTATTTTAAACAATACCCAGATATAATGCGTCAATAATCTTTTATATTACACATGCACTTAAGAATAGATATGTGTTGCCTCATTGTCTACCATATTTAAAAAAAAAAAAAAAAAATAGATTAGAAATTGCTCAGTAACTTAATGAGAACATTTTTAATTATGTATTATTAAATGCAACTTGTGAATGGGTTTTGCACGAAAACAATGATTCGATCTTACAAAGAAAATTTTATATAAAAGATCAGAATCAGAAGTGAAAACCGGGTAAAGGTCGATTGAATTCAATATAAGATTATATACCTATACAGATATCTATTTCATTAGTGCCGACTTAGCAAAAAAAAGTTTACTTTTATTTGTGATATTGATAGTATAATATAAGGGCAGAAAATGGGTTTATATGTTAGTTAAGTACGTTATTATATTTAATTCAGAATTTTCATCAAATATTTCGTTAATAAGGGAAAAGTTTACAAAATCTTTCTTACCAATAACCGTTGTCTATAAGCTGTAAAATTACCCATTCACACATTTTCGAATTAATATGACTTCTTGCAATGATTTTCAATTTTTCAAAATGTACAGCAATTTGTGAAAATTTGTAAGAAATTTCAAGTTACCAAACAGACCTCCTATTTCAAACAAACAAAACAGCTGACGCTTTGACACTTCTCACCACAGATTAGACACATGAAGATGAGAATCCCCGGCAGCCATTTTAATTTGCCTACAAGCTTGAACTGTCAGATATCAGATAAAAAAAGAGAATGGCCACGTTCGGGTGCCAATCCGATAGGCTATCCAAGATACCTTAGTATCCGATATGTTTTCGAACGACCAAAACCAGATAGGTTATATTTGCAGTCAAAAGACAAGGCAGCTAATTAAAGGGAAAACTATTGAGTTTTTAACGCAACGATTTGTTTTTAATTTTATTGCAAATACCTTCTGAATCATCAATTAAGTATTCAGTACCATTTAATATCACACTTGTATACATTTTAACCCTTATTTGTTATTTTATTCTTTAAACAAACAAAATCAGACGCGACACCAAAAAGCAAAATAAGTAGTCGGCTGTAGGTATAATCAGCTGTGATCAGCTGTTCCCCAAATTTCCATCGGATAGTTTAGTATCGCGAAAATTTTAGGATAGCTTGGGATTTGTTTCTGACAACAGCTGATTGGTTCATCAGTTGAATTTTTCTACGCGATTACAACAACACAAACCTATCTGGATAGCTTTGGATAGTTGCCCGAACGTGGCCTTCCTTTCTTCAAAAAAAGTAATGTCGTTTTCGAGTGGACGTTCGGAGCTACTCCTTTTCTCATTTTATTCCAAACTTCTCATTTTAGATAAATAGTAATGGAACAGTTCCGAAATCCGAAATATGATATTTTTATTAAACTATTCCGGACAGTTTCGTTTGTTTACTTTCTGGTCAAAAAATTGCAATCTATCATGTTTTTTAAGAGTGCGGGAATGAAATTATCTCAAAGAGAAGTTTACACGAAATCCTCGAACCAAAAATGTTTGCCGCATTTTAAAGGTCAACAAATAGTTAGCAAAACAGCCTTCATAGCAAACAAAAATGATTAAATAAAAAAAAGAATGAATAAGAACAAAAAAAAATCAATTCTTCCAATATAAAAATAGAACTAGCGACTTTAACTTTAAATTGACTTTTGACAACAGAACTAACAAAGAAATTTCTCGGGCAGAAATTTGTGTAGAAGGGGAAATTATTTACTCGGTCATTAGTTCTCTTCTGCCCTAAACTACACAAGACCTGCGTACGCGGCCAGGATAGGGCTAAAATTGGTAGACAAAAGTAATTTTGGACAACTACTCGAAAAGATCTGCATGGGACAGAATTCAGAACAGTTAACAGCAAGGTTTTAACTAATGAATAATGGAACACACAATCCTGTACTTTGTGATCTTTTCAGTTATTTTCTGTGACTTCTTCAGATTCAATCACTCCAGCTGTTTCCCTTCCTAAATTGAAATTTGAAAATATACCGTGAGAAAGTTCTTGATTGTGATTGATTATGTTTGTGTTCTTATTTCTCAATTTATTTGAATTATCAATAATTTGTTTGTTCCGATTACTTTAAATTGTAACACATATTGGATTTCTATATAATATCCCCCACAGTAGCTGTTTACCAACAAACGACGAACAACAAACAAAAACAAAACAATAATTATACACAATCAAACAAAAGCATCTGTCAGATAATGCACTTGCACAGGCGGGTCTGCTCTAACGAAACAATAAAGTCACGCAAATAAGTCAACTGATAAGTGTTTTATTGTTTATTGATTTCAAATTTAAATAAAAAATAATATTCAAGATGGGAAATTCGATGGACAACAAATAAAAATTCTTGAATAAAAACAAATCAAACAAATTAGTTACGAAGTTATCAATTTTATATTATGTATTGTATTTATATATATTGACTTTTTACCCACTACTACATCGATTGTATTTTATCAGTTTTCTTCTATTTGCGTTTTACACAAAAGCGTAAACTTAAATTCATTGACCAGAAATAAAAGACGGATGACTTTACTTCTGAAGAGATTAAATAGTAAATTTTTGAATTTCATCACAATGGTCGCAGTTTTGGAAGTATTGAAGTATCCAATAAGAATTATAAAAATACTTAAACGTAAATCTAAAACAATACACAAAAAAGAAGAAATTGCGTTCTGCCAAGGTTCTCACTAATCAACTGATTTGTCCAAGTGAGATCGCGGCCGGAACGAATCGAATTTTGCACTAAAAGCCATTAAAAGCTGTTTTGAATCGTTAATCTAAAATATTAAGGTGAATGACACATGATCATTTTTTCTGCGCGTCCTTTTGTTAGCCAGTCATTAATGCACAAACAAATCAATAGAAATGTACATACACCTACTATCTTTTGTTCGCGGAGGCTCGTGTATAGACTCTTTTATTGTTTTTCTTACTATTTAAGAAGAAATGGACGCGCAGAAAAAGTCATCCGTGTGTCATTAGCCTAAAAAAATTTAATTGTTATTTGAATTTTGACACCTGGCAATGCTTACTTGACAGTCATTTAAAGTTTCGTTGAGTTATTCTGCACGAAGCAGGACACTTACAGCCAGCTTTTGACCACCAGCCTTTTAGTGCTTGGAAATTTCGTTACAGCATTTTCGCCATTGGTCGGGTATGGGTAGTTCGCTGCCGTTCTTTCAACACTAGTCTTAAGTACTGCCCATAGACAAGTAATGTAATCTAAAGCGAAATCTTGCCAAGTAAGTGAATTTCTGTATGTTTCAATTTTTGACGCAAATTTCAGTTTGCTATTATTTAGTGTTTTTCTAACAATAAAACATGAAAAAAGTGTTTTTGAATGATTTTCTATAAAGTGCATCATTATTTTTTTAAATGTTTGTGTTTTTTTGGCAATAGTCGCTGTTCTGCATAATTTGCTTAATAAAATACAAATGATAAAATAAGGTGAAAAAAAACACAATTTTTTTTTTTGTTAAAAATAATAAAAAATTAATTCTTGTTGTGAATTAATCATTAACTAGAAACGATTTCTAATAAAATCTACACTACTTTGCCAACACGAAAACAAATATCCAGACACGAATAATCTGGCAATAAAACTGCGGCACTCAAATATTGAGCACTTAAATGACAGCACCTAAAAACCAGCAGTCAATCGGCGGTGGTGAAGTGTCCGTCTATCAATTTGTCATCAATGGTACCGTGTACCGATTCTGCATTTACACGAGAGACATTTCGCCATTTTGTAAATTCAGCATTAGGCCGTATGCACATCGTGTTAAATCTTTTCCGTAGTTTAATTTTTAACACTAGTGAGGTTTAAACACAATGTACAATGCATATTATGTAGTGGAAACTTCAAAGATAAAAATATGCATCCGTTTTGATGTGTTTTTTGCCGAACTTTTCTTTAAATAGTTCTAGTTCTTTTTGGTTTTAAGTATTTACACGCAATATTTATATTTTACGACTGATTTATGATAAATTTGTATTCTTTTTTAATGGGCATTCCTAATGTTCTTTTATTGTAAATTTTGTACATATTTAGACGAAGGAATACAAATTTGGTAAAGTTGATTGTATTTTATTATAATGATTCATTGCTTTGTGAAGGAAAAAAAAGCTGCACTTTAATAGGTAATATATTTTCAAGGCGTCGCAAAACACTAAAGTCACACATCACGATAAGATAAATTATTTTTTTTTTGTTTTTTCTTAAGTGCTGCTGCCCGCTCAAGTCAAGCAGCAGCATAACGTCAATAATTTGTTTCTAGACATGTGTTCTCTGACACAGAACACGACCAAAGGTTAGAAAAGTCTTTCGTCAAATGCATGATTTTATATTCAAAGTGCAATTTATTTTATGACATTTTATACATATGAGTATGTGACAGCAATTTCATTGTCAAGAGCAAGACAACAAATTCCTTTAAGAGGTTCATTTGCCTCTTGACAATTTTCAAGGCAGTTTGTTTTTTGTTTTTTTTTTTTTTCTTGTTTTATGACGGCCTCATGTGCAAATTTAATTGCAATGTATGACTGTGTACTTTGTAAATGTTCTAAGAAAAGTTAATAAATGTATTATAAAATTATTACGTCAGCGAGATGTTTTTGTTTTGATAAAATTGAATAGACTTTGTACGAAATATAATTTTATTTTTTTTTTGTAGTTGTATACAAAATAAAAGATATAAATCACAATCACCCCACAACTTCAATTATTATTTATAAATATTGTGTACGGAAATTTTTCTATTAGTCATTTGAATTTTTCCATGAGAATAAGCATGTTCAGATCCCAGAGGGCTCACAGGGAATCTCAGTTTTGCTGTCAAAATACTAAGAAAATAAATTTTGGATTCGTATGCTCACTTTTTGACGGAGCGAAATCTCTGAGATCTCATTTTCCTGAACGCGCCTAATAAAACACTATTTACAATTTGAAAAGTGTACTGTCAAATTAAATAGGGAACCTTACCCATCCGTCAAAGTCAGAAATGACAGTCATTTCTTTGAAGAATCTGACAGATGGATGAATCTGAAAAGGAAAACATAAGGCCGTCAGTATTTGCTTTCTAAAATAGCTTAACAAATGTCAGTTTAACCGAAGTAAAGATTCCTACATTTGTGAATGACAAACGAGAAAGAAATATGTCGCATCTTGGATAAAGCCTTATTTATGTTTACTTATTAATCTTTTTGTAAAGTAGAAACAATAAATAGATTTATTTAATCTTGGCGAAATTAATGACGTTTTCATTTGGACGTTCGGAGTACTCCTATAGTACTTTTAACTCCTAGAGCACTTCGAAAATCCAAAACTTTCTCGTTATTTATTTGTAAACTATGCTTTCAAAAGCCGGGACTGGATTTTGTTATAAATATTTGCTAGCTTAATTATTTTTTCTCGCAGTTGACCAATTTACAAAAAATTGTGTGAGTGCCGGGACTCACGGTTAATATGTGTAAAAATCAACGTGAGTGGATCCAAAACGGACTTGTTTTTGCTTGAAGGGGATCTTAAGATTTGTTCACTGAACGCACCCATCCTAGTATGCAGATCGTAACGTTGCACACCGTAACGTTGCACGACGTAACGTTGCACACGAACGTTCAAGTTTTTTTTTTTCACTCTACCGCCAGCATAGATGTTTACACATCAAAAAGATATGATAAGTGCTTTTTGACTTCTTGCGTAGCAATCTTTTTAAGCTTTCTCTCGCTCATCCGTCACATTGACAATTCTTTGATGTCTCAGAAACGTCAACTGGCTAAATCAATTTAAACTTCAAAACTTTTATCCGCAAGTATCTTGGTGTTCTTTCAAACAATTGTCACTTAAGAACAACAAACACCAACATTTATAAGTAAGTAGATTCTAAAAAAATGCATATAATCGTTTTAATTTTTTAGTAGATAGCAAACAAATATTTGGTATGACTCACAAGTTCTTTTTTCTTTGTTTCGTAAATTTGTGCAATTGCGAAAAAAGGGTTATAAAAATGAGATCATTATACGATAATAATAAAGCCATTAAAATAGAACAAGTAATAAATATTTAACTATGTGATTCTGATTATCCTAATCACATTCATTGGTTTTCAAATATAAAATGCAACGACTCGATCGGATCGCAAGCATTTGCATTTGTTTTTATGGCAAAACATTTTGAAATACAATTTAGTCCTTCTTGTATTTAATTGAAGTTCTGAGGGTCGTTTGCTCAAACGTTGATTCCGAAATGTTAATAAGATAATGAGGAATTGCATTTGTTCTAATAATAATTGTCATTCAGACGCAGCTTAAATTTTTTTTTTCAAACACGCGTGTTAAAATTTTAAAAGAAACAAGCTTTGGCTGAACTTCCAGTATTTAAGTTTAATATTAGACTCAAGAGTTCAATTTAGTAAGGACTTTAAGTGAAACTTAATAGAGAGCTTATATGGAACTCAAATATTTCTAAAGTTAGATACCAATTTTTCTTGAAATTATAAACCGGTTTTAAAATATTGAAATCCTCAAATGATATTTTAGCTGATCTTCAATTTCTCTCTCTAAATGTTGGCTTAGCCTTAAATGTCCACATTCAACAAGTTGTTGCGTAGTTAGTTAGTTTTGTGATCTAAAATAAAGAAGAGGAATAGTGTTTTGTATGTAAGTTACGCTTAAGGGTATGCAATTTTCACTAAACAGTCAACATTTAAAGAAAATGCCAGATAAATATTTGTACTAACATTGATAATTTGATTTTGAGTAAATTTTGTTCAAGTCCGTTCCAAAACTAGCCCTTTTAGAATACCTTTGTATGTATGTATAAGTAAAATTAAAAAAAAAATAAAACTTCATATTTATGTCAAGCTCAGTGTGAATGAGCCTTGGCTCGCCATATAGTATTACAAGGAAACAGCAAGTTAATGTACCATACGGTTTATATTTTTAATTTTTCATCAGAACAAAAAAAAAAATAAGGAAAAATAAAAAGGAAATTTAATTATACCTACTATACATTCGATTGACGTCATTTGATTGATTGAAAGTCAACGGCTGTGTGAGTTGCCTCCACAGCTTAGTTCCCTTTTTTTCTTGAGATAAGATTGAAACAATAATACTTCTAAAGTACATACATACATATTTATATACGATTATAATTATTATTCTTTTTATTCATTTTTATACTATGCAAATTTTCTTAATCTTTTTTTTTTTTTTTTTGTTCTTTATTGGTTATCATTTTTATTTTTGCGAGATGTCCCTGAGTGGTCAACGGGTGGTAGAAGAAGTTTAAAAATATACACACACAATCTATTTGTCAATTTAATTAATTAAATAAATAAGTCAACCTAATTAAATGTGCCTCACAAGTAGTAATGAGTCGACATTTTCATAAAAAAAGAAATAGTTTTAGTTAGGTATAGGTCAATAATATAATTATTCAAGGAGATCTAAATCTCTTGTTTTACGATTGACCATTTGCCTGTGAATGTTTTTCATTAATTTTCCATAGTTTTCTGTATCTGCATGATAGTGGTGTTTACAATTTTTATTTCTCAGTTTTTCGGCCTGAGAGTTACAGTTCCTTGAAGGCATCTAATTTTGCTTTATATGCTACTGTTAACGTATTTCTAGACCCAATTATTTTAAACTTTTTTTTTTAAATCCCCCTTGCCAAATTTGCAACGCATTACATTTTCGCATTGGCCTCAATCAATTGATACAATTTAATATTTTTTTTCGCAATTCATTAACATAACTTGAAAATTCCGCTTCATTTTATTTCTTTGTTTTAAGAAAAATAAGTGCTTACTTACAGGTAAAAAAGTGCGAACGGGTATGCATCGCGATTGTAAGAAAGGTGGCCTCAAGCAAGTGACGCGCAGTGTATATATATTAAGCTTGTTCCAGACCTTGACCAAAACTACCAATTCTCACAATTTGTTGCAATTTTGTGCCCTTAAACTGTTGCACACTTTACAATCTGGGTAGTTTAAGGCAGAAGAGAGCGCTCACTTGTGAGAAAAACAATTACCCTTCCCGACAATTTTTTGTTTGTGTGAAATTTTTGTATAAAGTAGTGCTTATTGACACAAGAATATATTTGAGTTTTATAATTGATTGTTTAATTTAAGTAAATTGTGTTTCTATTATTCTTGTTTTGACTTTAAGAAAGTGGCAGGAATTATAGCCCAGAATAGAAATTTAGGAACAAACCTAATATTTGTGATTGGGATTTTCGGGAACCCATCTTTGTCTTTTCTCTTTCTTGTTTTTACAGTTATAAAATCACAAACAAAGAGAAGAAAGAAAGTTAAAGAAAAGTTAAAATTTATTGAATTAAATAAATAAACTCTTAAACTAAGGGTATTCATGCAAAGAAATAAATTTCCGCTCTGCAGAAAAATATAACTTTCCGCAGGACGTTTGCATGAACACCCCTTAGAAATACTTGTGAAATGTCACATCAAACACACAAAAAAATGTCATTTCTAAATTTATCAGGTTTAATATTACGCTTTCCGCATCAAATTGATGAGATAAATTTATCAGATCTTCAGAAAAATATTCCCATACATATTTTGACACTTCGTTATTGCGGAGATAAAATTATCTGGTTTCTGAGGTTTATCCGGGTTTTTAGTCGTTGCATGAATACCCAGTGTTTACCTACATATATTTAAACTTTGATCTTTTACCTAATTGCTATAAGCTATAGTTAAAATAGAATGCTTTCCTTTTACAATAATATTTTGAGCCAACTTAGAATAATATTTTGAGCCAACAAATCACTTTGTTCACTTTTCGAGCCGTTGAAAGACGATATTCACATTGCACTAGAACCATCAAAGAGCTTGTTTACTCTCTCACAAGACATTTTTTGATGTGTAAACATCTATGCTGGCGGTAGAGTGAAAAAAAAAACGTGAATGTTCGTGTGCAACGTTACGTCGGGCAACGTTACGATGTGCAATTATACCATCTGCATACTAGGATGGGTGCGTTCAGTGAAAAAAATCTTAAGATCCCCTTCAAGCAAAAACAAGTCCGTTTTGGATCCGCGCACGTTGATGTTTACACATATTAACCGTGAGTCCCGGTACTCACACAATTTTTTTTTTTTTTTTGCATGTTTCAACTGACGTCTGGGCGAATTTCCCAATCGAATGCCACAAAAAACTCATTTCCCATAAGTTACACCCGTATCAATACGTAGGTAGTTCTCCTGGCCTATTAAAATCTATTGTTTAATTTGAAGAACTTCGTTTTTGAGCAACAATCATTCCCAAATCCAAAACATCCACTGCTCTGCAACCTACCTCCGGAAAACTAAAGTTTATTTTTTCAGCATCTACTCTTAAAGCTGACGCCATTATTACTATATATACATTATGTACATACATACCTACGAATACGAATGTAAATGTAAACAACTTTTGCGAGGAGTCATATTATTTAGGTATGACACGTTTTTTTGTAAGTTGTTTACAAAATACCACAGATTGAAAACATTATTTTTTGTTTATCGCATTCTATGTATGTCCCAGTTTCTTGTTTTGTTTACGTCTTGGCAACACATCAACAACAACATGCATCACATCGAATAAGCAAAACTCTAAACATTTGTATGTTCCACATATATCTACCTATCACATCACACCAAGGAGGTAAACAAAGTATCTATTTCTAATATTCCCCCTTTTAACAATTCGTATTGTTTTTAGAGCTTCCCTTCTTCAAATTTACAAAAAGTATTCATTTTTTTATAATTAATTCATCTTTTCAAATTGTTCTAGAGAATGATTCAAAAACCTTAGAATATGGTCAAGGGCACGGCAAAATATGCGTTAATTATCTAGGTAACTCAACCTTTTATGCGGTAATAGTCCGGTTATTCATATACAAAACCATGGAACCTATGACAGAATAAATATAAAAAAAACCGGTGAATACCGAAAGTATCCACATCCATATCAGTACGGAACAATAACAACAAACTCGAACAAAAATCACGCCACTGAATAAACTATACCAAACGTACGTGTGTCACAAATGTATGTATATGTTCATAATATATGTAGCTTAGTTAGTCCCTATGTTCACTTGGCGCGTATCTATACTGTAATTCAAATACGTTAACGTAGCCCCTCTCTCTCTACGCATACGGAATGCGGAAAAGATGTATTTTTGTCTTTATTTTTATTTGTATTCATGATATGGAGCATATTTGTGCAAGTGTGAGAAGTTTTATTTTAAAGTATTAGTTTTGCTGTAATAAGTACAAGTACATCGAAGGGGGCTCGTCGCTTATGTTATTTATAAAAAAAAAAAAAACCAAGAAGAAAACTGGGAAAACATGTTTGGCTTCCTCAATGATTTCCCTTCTCGTGATTTGTATTTTTCTGGTTGTTGGTTTTGCTTATCGAGTGCGATTGTGCAGTAAACAAACACCGAATCGAACACACCCCCTTTTGACACTGAATATTATGAGTGTTTAAAAATTTACACACATAGTAAATTTTAAAATGTCTATTTTTCTTAATAACTAACTAATGTTTTCTTTTAATTCAACACTTAGTTGTGCCAAGGTCGATTAAGGTCGTTTTCCTTATTAATTTAATAAAGTTTGATGTGTGTTAAAATATTTGTATTTATTGCTTATCGATATCATGAAGCAGTTCGCGAAGTGCCACGTACTTATAGTGATAAGAAACGATCCCCCATTAAGCTTATGTCTTGTTTTCAAAAGAGAGAAACCTTGAGATAAAAATTATAAAAAAATAAACACACCCACGACGCACGCTGCCGCGCCGACTAAGACGGCTTGTCGGAAATAGCAGCTGATGGTATAGTTGATATTTTCTTTGAGGTGTGTTTGTTTACAAAAGTTCAGAATAATAATAATTCAATTAAAAATGGCAACCAAGACTAACCAAAAGTAAGCTAAAGCGCTGATTATAAAAGATGTCAAATAAAAAAATGATTTATATAGGCCTATAAAGTCTTAACATGATGAGAATTATATATTTAGATCTATCACGGTATTTTAATCTCTTGCATAAGAGTTTTATACGATTTGTACGAAATGTGAAAGTTACGTATTGTAAGTAAAAGTAGTTTCCTGAAAAACTCTGTTCCGAAGAAATTTTATGAGTAATTCAGAATTTTGAAGGGGGGGCCTCATCACGTAAAAGTAAAACGATCGGACAATATCGTTTCCACTATTGCTATCTCTATCATTTCTGTTCGATCGTTTTACTTTTACCGAATGAAGCTTCAGGTTTTACAGGTATTTTCATCATCATATTTAAATTTTTCTAATATTGTTTGTTTGATTATTAACAATTAAAATTATTTTTAAGTTAGTATTTCCGACATCGTAAAATCGTAAAGTTTCCGACACACGTTTCATGAACACCTTTTAAGACATCTTGCGTAAATGGCGTGGTAAACCTACATATATCAACTGATTCAGCCATATTTTCATAATAAAAGTTTACGATTTGTTGGAAATGATTTCATAAACAAATTTTGACAGTTCGTTAATGATGTCGTAAACTTTCCGACTTTTACAATGTTTACGATGGTTTTCCGACGTTGCATGAATACTCTTATAAAAAAAAATGTGTGTTATATTTCGATCACGAAGGGCGATGACTAAACCGAGATTAAATTAGATCTACCCTTAATCTTCTTCTAATCTCGAAAATTTACCATACAAATTATTTCGAAAATTTAGTAGATTTGAAATTTATTTGGATAAATCTCCAAAAGGCTAATAGTTTTACAAATGGAACTAACCTACATATATTATATCGTGCTGAACGGATTCATGCCAAAATTTGAAACTTCCACCAGACGTCAGTGCCAAACAAGCAACAAAAAAAAATCAATAGTATGACAATAAAATATAGAGGGAAAACAAAAAAACATTTGATTGTGATTATTTTCCCTGATAGAAAGAGAGAAGACAAAGATAGTTTCTGGAAAAAGCCTAATCGATGGTTTTTTGCTTCTTCGAACCTACATGAAACTTTCTGTCTCACTTTAACTTGATACGAACAAAAAAATGAAAAACCTCTTGCATATGAAAGTTACTGCCAAAGCTAATCTACTTTTAAATCATGCTTTGGAAACATATATACTAGATTGCTTTAATCTTAACTGAGATAAACCTCCGGAAAGTTCGACCTATAAGAAAAAATGAATTAAGTCTAACTATAAAAGCTGAATATGTGTAACAGCTGCCGTTCTTATAACAATTGTCGTCATAAACTGAATTAACTTTGAACATTGTAGAGATAATAATACATAATTGGAAACTCCAAACAAGTTAAGTATCTAGAATAAAATCGTATGATTGTAAAATTTGAACTTGACAACAAATAATTTTTTATAATTCATTTATTGAGAACGTATGAAATCAACTGATAAGAAATAGTTTATAAACCTGAATAAAATAATCTTGCAAGTCTTTATGAGCTTTTTTGTAAAAAAAACTTTTATACATTTTGTGAAACTATTAGGAGAGATAATAAATGGGGAGTTATCGAAAAAATCAATTTTATTATTTAAACCTATTTCTCAGCTTCTTTACTTACTAACAAGCAGTTGTGGATATAGGATTCTATAGGGCTTCATATTAGAAAGCATCAAATCAAAAGCAACCCTTTCAATTTTGGTCTAAAAACAAAGTTCTAACAACATGTTCCTTTAAAAAAACTTCGATACATTTTGAATCCTGCTTTTTGACAGAACTTTACGAGTACCTAAACAGATTTAACATTCTTCGTTCTTAACATTCGTCAAGTTATATGGTTTCGTTTAGCCTTTTCTGGTTCTAAAATATCGTAAATAAAAATGAAAAAATAAACTAAAATTCGACATCGAAAAAAGTCCTAGTTGTAGAAAAAAAAAAAACCAAACTTTTTCAAGATTCCAAAATGCGGAAAATATTTACTGTAAACATTGTCGTGTGTCTCAACATCGATATCAATTATAGTATACTTCGAGACTCCAAGTATAAATACAAAAATATTCTCTATGCGTGGGGGTAGGATTTAAAAAAAACTTCCGCAATTCTCAGAGAAAATGCTTTCTTTCTTTTTTTTTTTGTTCATGATATTCAACTGGAAAACAATTGTTGACAGTTCATATGCACAAAAATTAAAAAAAGATTTAATATTATTTAATAAAGCAGCTCCTTTATGTCGTGGCATAAAGTTATTGCGTAATGTGTATCTGTTTTTGACATACTTAAAGAAAAATGAGTATATTATATTGAACACACCCATGGAATGCGTTTCAAGTGCCAAGTTGATGGTCATTTACATTTATCAACTTGGGTTGTTTTAACTATAGAGCTCTTCCAAGATTTGTCTTGTCTTTTGTCTTTCTAGTTTGACATTTAAAAATAGAAACACAATAGTCCCTGGTTGGAATGTACATATTTATTATTATTATTTTTATTTATTACAATATAAATAAATTTACATTATAATATTATAAAGAAAACAAGCACTAGCTACCAGGACTTGCGGCCAGAAATATACATATTTACATCCTTTTGTCAGTGTTAAAAAGGCGGTCATTTGATTAAATTTGCGATTGAATTACCTATTATGTAATTAATAGGTCTGTTTGGTATCTTTTTTTCAGCAAAATGTGTAAAACCTGTCAAAACACCAAAGAGAGAACGAATTTCTCAAAAATGGAGAAATTTACAAGAAAGTTAACAAACGCATTGAACCACTTTTGTGTACATAATATCAGAATTTTACTCCCCACATCAACAATCACATGCCAAAAGTCTGGGGCCAAATTACCGCATCAGTGACTGATCGAGTGAGTGCCGTCAGTGATCGAATGAACGAGTAAAATCTATGGGGATGATGACTCAATAACGTGAGCGGTAATGCCAAACTCACATAATTCAGTCACGTATTACTCGATAACTGATGCTGTAATTCGGCCCCTGGTTTTGTTAACAATTTGCATTTAATTTAAGAAAAATTACATAAATTATAAATTTCCCAAGTTATTTATTATTTCTAAAGTTAATTCTCACATATCAGAAATCGCAATTTAACATTAAACGCAAAAGATGTGGACAACTGGGTGTCTTTACTCTTCTTGCACACAGAAATATATGTGGCACAAATTCGCAAGTTATCCAATGGAGGTTAAATTTTTTTCTCTCTCGATGTGCTCTCTCGTTGCATCTTTGTCGAGTTAACAAACAGGAATTTGAGACAAATTCGCAAGAAATTTCACGTTACCAAACAGACCTAACGTTCAAACATTTTAGTGAACATTTTTTCAAGTGTTTGACAAAAAATACTAATTTTAGTACATATTAATCACTTTTATTAACCACCCGACTTTTTTGGCTCGCATTCGTGCCTTTGACATTTAGTTTTGTTTTCCAACCAGGGAGTAGTGTCAGATTCTTATTTTTTTTTGTTAATGTGACTGACACTTTTGACATTTGGTGGAAGAAGTCCATCGATATAATAGGTCTGTTCGTTTTCAAAAACTACCAATTTTAGTGCAACTTAAATTTTGTATGAACTTTGACAGAACTTTTGACTAAAATTGGTAGAAATTGAAAGTTTTGGAAGCAAACGAACAGACGTAATATTAAGGTACATATGTACTGTGAAGGAAAATGAAGCATTTCCGAGAAAGAAAAATAACATGACATGGTCCTTTCAATTTCCTATAGCCATAAAATACATAATATGCATATAAATATGTTAAAGCTTTTTTTGTTTTAAAAGCGACTAGATGATAGTATGGAAAATAATTGGAATATTATTTTGTTACCAAAAACCTAAACTTACAGTAGAAATCGCAGGTTTTTTTGTCGCTTAGCAACAAAAATTTAAATACATAGGTAGTTCCAAAAATCGGCATCACGCAGTTGGCAAAAAAGTATGTTTCCAATTTTTAATTAAAATTTTTCAAGACGGCGTTTTGTCTATTTCCTCGTCCCCATATACCTTAAACTATTTTGAGAATTCATATCTTGTGTACTACTGCCGATGACTTAATGAATTACTGTATGTAAGATCCAGTGATGAAACTACTACAAACTGATAGTTTGTTTACTAGTTTTCTTCATTTTGTTACGATCAGCCACACGTTGAAAGGTTTTATATATAAAGAATTTAAAAACGCAAATAAATATCTGTACTTTTTTTGTCTCGTTTATTGATTGATACCCCCTTGAAGAAAAGCAAACTTGGACTTTGATATGATATTTGCTAGCGCATGTGGAGTTAAATGATTCACTATTAATTATATTAATATTGTTATCTTGTTTACATTACTTTGAGAAAATAAACTACACACAGAAAATAATGCGCCCTTCTTTTTTCCTTTTTTTTTTGTTGAATATGTTATCGAGTACGCATTTGCTAAAGGTCGTATTTTTATGATAACGCTATAGAGAACTATTAAAGATTACGCATTTCGCCGATTCACTATGAGACATGTGTAACCTACATTTGATGATTTTAAATTAATTTAGTTTTAATTAAAATTTAAGAAAAAACTCAAACACTTCATTGTTTATAGTTCTTTTAAATATTATATTGGTAATATTCCTTTAATTGTTAAGTAAGTTCTAATTCAGCTATTTCAGCTACTAAGCACGCTGCTGATGCAAATGTCATACAAATATGACACTATTAAATTATAAACGAAAAATTTATTTTTGCAATTGCCGGGACGGGACCACTAGTTAGGTGCGTTCGCGTGCTAATCCAAAACTACCCCAAACTACTTTTTTCTAACAATTTAAGCCTGGTACTGTGCGCGTACGGTCATTTGGTGTAGTTTTGGGCCGAACAGAGCGCTAGCGAGAGAGACAATTATTTCCCCTATTTGACAATTTTTACCCGAGAATTTTTTCGGGGCAGAAAGTAAGAAGTTCTGTTTACTGTCAAAATAGCCAATATGATGTCAAAGGAGAACAATAAAATACAAAATAGCAGTTTTATTTTTTTCTGTTAGAATTTTATTTTTTTCCTGTTGGTTCATCTTTTATTTTTAGTGAAAATATCGAAAAAAATAGTTTTTAAAGAAAACAATTATTCATTAATTACAAACTAATTTTATTTGTCATCAAATTAAATGTTGTTGCTTTGCTTACTTTTTTGATGCTATGATGGCTCTTTTGTTTACTTGTTTACTTTTTGTTGACGTTTAAAAATTGGCAGACATTTTTGCTTCAAAGCGTTTGTGTACTTTTGGACAGTATAACTTCTCTCTGACAGAATTTCATCCCTATTTCTCAAGGTTTGATACTTTGCAATATTTACTCCAGAAAGAAAGTACCCGAACAAACCTTTTACCTCTGTTCGTTTACTTCTCAAAATTGCAAACTTCTACCAATTCTAGGCCAAAGTTCTGTCAAAGTTCATATAACAAAAATTAAATTGAGCTGAATTGGTAGAAATTGGAACAGATGGATGAACAGACCAATTGTGTTCGGAAAAATGGCATTTGAGTTTTATTCGTGTTTGCTCTCTGTGAATGTTGGGCGTGTTCTTTGATTTGCAATTGGTGATACTTTCAATGAAAATTTTGTCGATGTGGTTTACGTAAGACTTTCGCTGTAGTGATGGAGTGAAAGTGGAGATCACAGTAAAATTTGTATTGGTGTTTTGAATAAAATCAAAGATATTTTAATGCAACCTAAGCGCTCTTCGGCATGCCGCATATTCTTAAACTTGTCAATGCTGTGCGTATCATGGCAAAAAGAAGTACCATGAAGTGGAGTGATAATCGTTTGAATTTAGGGCTAGATCAACCAGCGGTTTTAGTTCCTGTCATAAAGAGATACCTAAGACTATTTTTATTTTAGTGTTTTTGTTTTTTTTTTTTAAATATAATCTTCGTCACCATTGTAATTTTTTAACTTCGAAGCAACACAAATTCAACAAAAAAAGAATTTTAGCTGAAAATGGACACAACTGCTAGCATTTTTCATTGCATTATTTTTTCAATTCAAAATGTTTGCGATGCGTAATAAAAAAAAAAAAAACAATGCACATTAAACATATAAATTAACCCAGCAATATTTATTTTGCAATTCAAGACTCGGATGTCCGAATTAACTTTAAAATGAGGAAATTTAATTAAACACGTGCGTAAAATTCATTTAAACACACATTTGTTTTGCAAACCATAAACACTCCATATAAAGATGCCGTACGTACGATTCACCCTCCAAACCCCATTTGTTTACATTATTGTATTTCGCATTTCATTTCGTGTCAATGAAAGTGCATGTGAAACGGAATAAAGAAACGTAACGAGTGTGACAAGTGTAGGAAGAATAAAAAAAAAAAAACAAATACTTTTGCAATCTTATCCGTCTTCCTAAACATACTTACTGCAATACATCAGCTGATTTTTGCAGCTTGCAGGCTAAGCAACATGACTACAAAAGATTTGTATCTTTATATGGAGTGTTTCTGTTGCAAACCACCAACCGTTTCGTCTGTGCAACTATTTATTCATTTGTATTAGTTTCTAAATTTGCATAAATCATTTATATGTATTTTTTAATTTTTATCTTTCGAACGAAAATTGTAGCACAGAAAGATGCAGGCAAAGAAAGATTTTGCAATTCTATCTCATATAGTCAAGGTCAAAATCATAAATAAATGTAGGTAAGTTAGGTATTTTTTTTTTGTTTTATTTATCTGATGATAAAATACAAATACATAAATGTTGCTATTTTTCGTGTTGAGTTTGAATTTCTATTCACGAAAAAATTGCGGTTGTATGTATGTGTTTGCCATAAGATGTTTATGTGTTTGTCGTGCTTATAATTACTTACCTTTTAATTTGTTTTAACACATTATTTGTGGTTTCGCATAGATGTCATTTTGAGGGTCGCCAAGCTTAAAAGACATTAATATACATACATATTATATTTTTATATTTGTTTTATTGCGAAAGAAAACCGAACTTAATCAGTTTATAGATACAACCCGCTACAATTACATATAAACAAAAAAATATTATTTATTGGAAGCAAGTTCAACAACAAGGTGCCCACGTTTCACGTCAGATAAATGTCATTATTATTGTGCTGATCGCTTCGCTTGCTTTAAAGTGTTGACACTTCGTTTCTGGTTTGGATCAGTTTTCAAAAACAACAACACGTGTTTCAGATTTCAGTTCGAGTTCTGGTTGATTTTTGCGTGAATTTTTTTTTTGTTGATAGAAGATACATATTTTTTTATTTACTTTTGATTACAATAAATATCTTTCAATTAAAGACATACGGAATATAGTGCTGTTGAGGTTTTATTTTTGCAAAGCCTTTTCTTTTTTAAATTTAATCAAACAACCAAATCCTAGTTGGTGGAAAAAGTGCCAGTTGAAACTATCATTCATCACTCATCCTTGGAAATTGTAATTTTGAGACGTTTAACTCTTTCAAGTTTGAGTGGTTAGATGTGCGTACCACATTTTGATTTTATTGTTTGGTATGTGTCACCGTGATATCTTTCGATAATCGTATCGGTTTGGTAAAACTACAACCATATTAGCGATGATTGATATAACTATATTCACACAAGGGAACTGAGTTTCCAGCAGCTTTCAATTTGTAGGAGAGAAGGGCATTAAATACGTGGGATGAACAAAATATCCCCGGTAAACAATAATTAATAGAAAACGTCAAAAAATCTACAGCAACTTGTTTCTTAGCGTGAAAGGGGCTTTGAACCCCTACGCAGGCGGAGGTTTTGTAGCTAGCAACAAGGTACGTAGCAAAAGAAGTGAACCAAATTGCAGACTTTAAAAGAAACAACAATTCATTTTATTTTTGTTTCTACGTGTGAACGGGGTCTTTCTGTACAGAGAAGTGTGGTGCGTTCCTTTTCTGTTGATCTGTCAGAAAAACATTTAAATATCATAACTAAAGGTTTGTTCATTGACAGTAAAGTCAGATCAGGGGCCCAATTCCGCAAACGTGAGTTTTCTCTGTGTACACAAAAATTCGTGTACACTTCAAATTTTGCGATTCCGCAAGAGTGAGTTGCCAATTTTTTGACAGATAACGTGTACACAAATAATCAAATTTATTAACCCTTATTTTGAGAGTGAATAGAAAGTGTTCACGAAAAATTATTCACATTTGTGGAATTGGCCCCCGAAACATAACAAAAATGCCAAAACCCGAAAGAAGACAAAAACAAAAAAAAGAATTAAAAATTTATGATTTTTTTTTCATACAATGTGTGCAAAAATTCCATTGTTAAGAAATCGGTTGAATCGAATGATGATTAAATTAATCAAAAAACAATTCCAAGAATCAAAATCGACAAGAAAAAAACACGAACCCAATTAAATTGAAAATAATTAACTACATAAATGAAAATAATTCCAAATCGAAATAAGAACAAAAAGTAAACAAAAGATAACCACAAAATGAAAAGATTTGCATATTCAGCTGTTTTTGACGAGATTAACATTTCAACTAAAATCAATGAGCTGTAACATATTCTGAGAGTTCAAATTTGAGTGAGTGACGACGTAATGGCGTCATAATGTTACAATCTTCGAATTAAGGAACGATGAAGGTTAACAATTTAATTTTGTTAAGTTTTTTTTTTCAGACGAGGAAACAAGTAGCTGTAGATTTTTTGACGTTTTCATTTAATTTCTTCTTAAATCTCCTGTACGTTTTCGTACGAGAATTGTAGAAAAACCCCTTTCTCTCTTAAAAAAAAAAACAAAAATTGACAGATACAAAAATCTCCTTGTACGAAAGGTTAACTTCTTAGAGATAAATAACGCACTTTTGTACTAATTACAATGGTACAAAATGACACTTTATGGCACTTGTCAATTAATTTTTGCTGGTAACTTTCCCATACAAACCTATACAGAGGAAATAAATCCGTTAATGCATGCATGAAAACATTTAGCATTCTTTTTTATATTAATTATAATAGCCGTGTTCCTTTGGAGGTGACGAACTACTCATGAGTAAATGCAAACTACAATCTAGTACTATACCAACTTCTCTCATTTTCATGGCGAGTAGATGAGATTTATAAGAAAATCAATTCTGTGCATTCCATTGAAAATGGCTACCAAATTTCTTATCGAGTACTTCGCCACCTCTAATGTCGTTTTCGAGTGGACGTCCGGAGCTACTCCTTTTTCACTCCTTTTACTCCAAATTTCCCATTTTAGATAGGAATGGAACAGTTCCGAAATCCAAACGAAAACGACATAAGGAACACGGCTATAATTACGTAAGGTCTGTTCGTGCACTGCCAATTTCTATCAATTATATATTTTTTTATATAAATTTTGACAGTTTGAACTAAAATTGACAGTTTTGTTAAGTAAATGAACAGATGTATAATTAATCTTGTATAATTTGTCAATTAAGTTAAATATATTCAAATTAAATGTTATGAAAAAAGTAAAATGTGTTAAACGCATAACTTAAAATGTACAGGAATACATGTTCCTTGTCTCGGTAAAATATCAGTAGACAATCTTGTAAGCTTGCACACGTATTTGCTACCTGCTCCTGTGTGCTTTAAAACAAAAAAAAAAAAAAAACAACTTATCTCCCATTTGGTGATAGCTACTTTGTTATATAGTCGCACCGAACGATAGTTGATTGAATTATAAGAAAATTCTTCATGACTTGCTCCAACTATATACCGTTGAGTTTATATATACTGTTCAGTGCATATGTTCGTTAGAGAAGGATCGTGTTTAACTAACTGTTCATATAGGTACAGACGCTTACTTTGTCTGTGAAGCAAGAGTGAAAATCTTTATATGAATAATAAGTGAAAATTGTGTAACTTTTAGACGAGTTTTCGCTGATGCAGACATTGTAGCGTATTTTATAGCATAATGCCTTAGTCTCTAGTGCATCGAAGCATAAAAATGTATGTGTACTTTCTATCTGTTGCAATTCTTAGTGATGGAATAGCAGCTAACATAGTTAATTAATTTTAATTTATATGTTATTGCCCGTAAGCTACATAAATTAATAGCTTGCTCGTCAAAAAAAGAACATTCTATTTCTAGAATGCACAAATTATTAGATAAATTTGACTTAATTTTCTTTGGAATATTTGTTTTAAGTTTAACTTAGTTAAGTGATGATTGAAAAATCGACTCTTAGATAAAAAAAATTCAAATAAGAAGTTAAATCTCTAAAGTGAAAACACAATTCGTTAAGTCTCTAGTAAATTAAACTTAATTTGTTTCAAATTGTTGAATATGAAAACTGAAAAAAAATCATTCAATTGTAAGTAATAAAAATAATTCCTTTGTGTCAGAATTTTTTTTAAATAATTGATTAAGTTATTTATTTAAGTTTCAATAAAGTTGTAAAACAAAATTAGATAACAATAGGTACTAACAAAAAAAGAACCCCCATAAAAACCTCTTTCTTATCTAAGTTAACATGACTTAATAATAATTATCAATATTTTATAAGAACCTATTAGTTAACACTTAATATAAAAAAAATAAGTAGGTATAAGATAACTTGAAAAACTAGCTATATCGTTTAAATGTTTGAATATAATGGGTGATTTTTAAGCTGGTTTGGTTTTGGCAACACTGGTTTTGACAGCTGACGTGTGTTTAGTACCTTGTGTCACTGTCAAACAGCTTCAGTTTGGTTTGCAATTTAACCATGGATCGTCTTACAAATGAACAACGCTTGCAAATTATTGAATTTTACTATCAAAATTCGTGCTCGGTTCGAAATGTTCATCGCGTGCTGCTTGTGTTCAGCGATGAGGCTCATTTTTGGTTGAATGGGTACGTAAATAAGCAAAATTGCCGCATTTGGAGTGAAGATCAGCCAGAAGCATTGCAACAGCTACCAATGCATCCCGAAAAAGCCACTGTTTGGTGCGGTTTATGGGCCGGCGGCATTATTGGGCCTATTTCTTCAAAGATGATGCGAATCGCAGCGTTACTGTCAATGGTGAACGCTACCGAGCGATGATAACAAACTTTTTTTTTGCCCGAAATGGAAGTTCTTGACTTGCATGAAATGTGGTTTCAACAAGACGGTGCCACATGCCACACAGCACGCGAAACAATGGCGCAATTGCGAGGCGAGTTTGGTGAACAGTTAATTTCACGTTTCGGGCCGGTCAATTGGCCGCCTAGATCGTGCGATTTGACACCATTAGATTATTTTTTGTGGGGGTATGTCAAGGCTAATGTCTAAAGGGACAAGCCCGCTTCGATTGACGCACTGGAAGCCAACATCCATGCATTCATTCGTGAGATACCGGCCGATATGTGTGAAAGAGTATGCCAAAATTGGACTCAGCGGATGGGCTACCTGAGACGCAGCCGCGGTCAACATTTGCATGAAATTATCTTTAAACATTAAATTGCAAGGTTCAAACTATCGATTCAAATAAATATTTCATTCATTTTTTCGAATTTATTGTGTTTTTTTTTTTTAAAAAGTTCTAAACCTCTTAAAAAATCACCCGTTATTTAAATGTCGAAAATATCCCTTGAAATTTTCTTCAATTTCTTATGATAAGCATTTTGTTTTTTTTTTAGTAACACCATTTTAACTTGAAACAAAATTATAATCTAATGCTATCACATCTTCTCTGTTAAATTATCGCGAAAGTACCCTTAAGTTGTCCATTTGTCAGGTATCATAGTTCATAATATTTGCTAATACCATCATATACTTGAAATTTAATAGACTTTAACTTCTTGCATGTACAAATTCATTTTCATTAAAAAGTTCAATGTACAAAATTCTACTAGAGAAAAAAAAAAAGTAACCTTTCCTCAAAAAAATCAGTTCCTATTATAAGTTAATACTCATTACTCATACATACATGCTTTTAATTTAATTAAAGTCTCAAGTGGTCAAGATACATCTTAAGACAAAGTTCAATATTAAAAATTCGTAGTACCGGGCTACTTATTGAATGTGCGATAAATGTATTTAATTGCAAACTAATAAAATTGTCCTTTCAAAAGATAAGATAAACCAACAACACATAGGTTAGTGAATTTTCTTGATGAAAGCATTAGAAGTTTAAAGAAGGAAAACTTTTTTACTCTGTAAAATGTGTAAGCACAAACAAAATAATGAAACATCATAGCGAGTACATAGAGCTATTCACTTCTTATAATACCACTAAACGTGAAAACGTTATTAATAAAACTTATGCAACGTTGAATATAGGCTTTAGAAGCTAAACGCGTTTGGAGGTTGAATAGTGCCTACATAAGGATGTTTAAATATCAAAATGTCACTTTGACACACAGACGACAATAATATACAATTACGTACGTTCAGATGACGAAGGGACTTGAAGGCAAGGCAAGTTTCTCGTCTCTAATTGGCCAGCTGTCGCAAAATTTCCTTCCAATTAAGGCAACCTTTAATGGAAAGTGACTGGAAAGCTAGTCAAGAAATATCTCCCTTCATTTCAAGTCAAGTGCATTTATGTCAAAATATCAGCTGATTATATTTGGTCATTAAACAGCAAGCTGAACTTGATTGTTCAGTGACTTCTTTTTTCAACGTTTGTTATATTGTTTTGGGTGGAGGAGTTCTTAATTAATTAAAAGAATTAAAAAATGCATCATTAGTAAGAAGTATTGAAAAAATACAATTTACAATTTGGAATTGACTTGTGGAAGGTGTTTTTCAAAAAAAAATATTATTATAAATAATATCTGCACTATCAACGGAAGGCAAGGGTTGGAAGTAAAGTTCCAATTTTGGCATTAATGACATCTCAAAAAAATAACTAGTTTCCTTTGTAAAATTTGCGTTCAATGAATGCACTTGACTACATATGTAGTCCCTTGTGTCTGCTGAACGTACCCAATGTTATAAGGGTGGCGCTTATTTTGGGAATGTTTATGTTCCATTCATTTTTGTTCCCTACTAAAAGTGATCAAGGTATATTATTATGAAGTTACTTTGTACACACCAAAATGTTGTTAAATTTGTTTCAAATCGGCTAAGTTCAACATGGCCATCGAGAAGTTGAAAGTTTTCATTAAAAAAACGCGCATTTTTTCGTTTTTTACTTAAAATGTCGGCCAAAATGTAAAAGTTGATGAAAATTCTTTATTTATAGTATACATGTGCTTTTGCTTAAATCTATGCCAAAATTAAAGTCGATATTAATTAAAGCTACATATAAGCTTATGCACTACATTACTATATTCAGCTGTTTAGAGGTGTTTAGCAAATTCTAATAAATAAGACTGTGAGTGTTTTATCGTTTTTCAAGTTACCTACTTTACTGTAGTAATCCCTTTCCACTTAAAAACAATCTAAAAGAAAAAAAAAGATGTTCGGGAGTGTTTTCCGCTGACAGATGTTATTTAGGAGGGAACTCTGGGTACGGATTATTTGCCAAAGTGGTAAATGCTTTAAAAATTAAATAAAAACTTTTATAAGCTTGTATTTCGAACCATCACTGTAATTCATATTCACCAATACACATATGGTTGAGTGAGTTAAAATGAACCACAAAATTGGCTCGATAACAATTAAAGATTATAAAAATAAAATAAAAAACAATCAATCAGAACTGCCAAATCAAATTTGGAAATGTAAGATGACAAACAAAATTAGCAAAGTTTAAATGAAACCAATATTTTTTAAATATGGAAATTTGGTGATTTCAGCTCTAAATAAAATATATAGGTACAAAAAAATCGATTTTTTTTTTCTTTTCAACAATTTTATCTCTGAATTTTTGAAAGGGCTCCGTAGCTGAATTAATTTTTGACATCTTTATATTCAGTGCAATACTGTCCAAATCCATCCATAGGATCAAATTACAATACTAAAAGATTCCTTAAATGACAGATACTTACTTCCTTACTTCTTAATCATAACTTATTATCAATTAAAAACTTGATTGGTATTTTTATTAAAATACATATCAGTACCTAAATACATATATGTACCTACGTAGGTAGTAAACAACAATTCATTTAGAAAGCAGCAAACAATCTTATACTTAACACTTCCGTAACCTAAAGTCAACCAAATTTTGCAAAAAACAAAGATTATACTTTTACCTACACAATTCCTTGAAAATAGTTCTTTTGCGTCACAAATTGTTTACCAAAATGCTAGCAAATTATTATTTTCGCACAAAAAATAACCTTATTTTTTTGCGCAACTATAATTATTATAAGATAACCGATTTATATTGTTCCGAAAGAACCCCCAGCAAGTATGTGTATAAATCTTATCGTTACTAACTTCATTTATAATTATATTGTTTTCCAAGTAATTATACACTACACACGGCCTTTAAAAAACTACTCCACAAAACAAGCTAACATTTTAGATCAAGATAAAATGTAATCTTTGTAAAAATTTGATAGTTTTGTTTTCTCGAAAAAGTATATTTTTTTATGATAAGCATTTCTTTGGTAATTAAATATTTCAAAAAAAAATTCGTGCTGAAAACTGATCATCTGATATACCTTAACCTTATCTGTCAAACATTGTTCGTTATATGCGTCAAACTATCCCAATATCAATAATTTATTGTCAAGTGTCATCAAAATCAGTTGATAGATTTGATAACGTAAGGCATATGCAATATTCTAGGCCATTTCAATTTTTTTTTTTGAATTTGCCTTTTCTTTTAACTGGAATATTTTTTTTTAATTTTGCAAATTAATTAAAGCAGGAAATGGCACATAAAAAAAAACTTGACATTATCATTTAAATTATAATTTTGGAAAAAAAGTTGTGTAATTTCTATATGGCGTGATGTCAGTGAACTGATTAAGCATTTTATTTTTGGTTTGTTGAAATTCGATAAGATCGTTCGATTTTGGCTTTTAATGAATGATAATGATTTACAAACTTCTAAACTCTGTAGGTATATGTACATAACATACTTAAAATGAGGTCCCCTTTCAAATGGAGGAAACTGAGTTTCAAGCAACTTTCAGTTATTACAAGAGAAAAGCTCGAAATAAGGGGAGTCAACAAAATATCCCTGGACTTGACTAGAGTTTTTGAAATGTTTGCAATCCTCGTGGTGTGTCTTCAACCAAGAGACTATGCCTGTTTGGAAATTTAAATTTTCACCAAGCAATACTGTTTTTTTTTTTTGCCTATGGACGGTGTTCACATTGGACTGACTCCTCCGATTTTTTTTGACGTCCCTGTGCTTTTGCTCACTTCCACTTCATGGTGAGAAAGAGATGGCCAGGAAAGGCAGGATTTTTAAATTATTTAAAAATCAGTGGATTTTTTTTGACGTCTTCTTTTGTGACATCTGTTTTCTCTGTCTGTGATTTATCTTTGGCACTTAGATCTTACAGAATCCAATTTTTTCAATTAGAAACATATTTATTAAAGAAGATTTACATTTTGCAAGTGAAAAAATTGTAATTCATCTTTCAAACTGCACAGATTTCTGCTTTGTTTTAACGACTGCTAAACGTCAAAGTAAGTCCGATGTGTTCACATAAGTTTGTGTCTGAACAAACCAAGTTGGATTCACGTCAAAAAAAATCGGGTGAGTCAGTCCAATGTGAACACCGTCATGGAATTTGAAAGCAACTTGAGAAAATATATAAATTGACAACTTACAACGGAAACTGCAGAAAAGCTCTTACTAGCTTAATAAATTAGAAGAAAATATCAAAAAAAAAAACTGCCGGTTTTCACACATAATATGTTCATACTCCCTATTTTTATTTGTAAAATATGATGTTTTTTGGTAACGCCCTAAGCAGAGAAATGTGTTTGTACTTTTGCAGTCCACAAAAAAGAGACAGATCTGCGATAATTTAATTTGTATTGCATGCTTTTAGGAACAAGAAAACATTAAATGCCATTGCTTGCTGTAAAGCTCAATTACACGTTTCAAATTTTAATCGAGCACATTATGTAGTTTTGAATACAATAAAATTATCGAATTATGTGGTAATAATTCTGTGCAAATGAGTCGGAAAAGAGTACACACAGCAAAGTTAATAAATTATGATCAGATCAGAGTTACTCCGCCTGCTGTTCCGAAAACCGAAACAAAGTAATGTCAATAATTTCTAGGTTGCATTATGCACAAGCATTCCAATACAAACTGTATTTTATTTTAAGTTTTTTTTTTCTTTCTAAAAATTCACTCATAACCGTTTCTTCTTTATTTTACTTGCAGGCAGCATGACATCAGATTTTTTTCGTATTGTGAACGAAGCTCGCCGCCATTCTCTTGGCCCCTTCAGTCCATCATTTAACATTCAAACTTGCCTCTTCGAAGGACTTCAAAAGCATCTGCCTGAAGATGCACACAAACGAGTTAGTGGCCGATTACATATTTCTGTGACACGTGTATACGATGGCAAAAATGTCATCATATCCGATTTTAATAGTCGCGAGGAAGTCCTTGATGCGATATTATGTGCGTGCTTTATACCGGGATTTTCTGGATTCTTACCACCAAAATTCCGTGGAGTTCGTTATATGGACGGTGCATTTTCGGATAATCTACCAATTCTCGATGAGAATACCATAACAGTTAGTCCATTTTGTGGTGAGAGTGATATCTGCCCAAGGGATCAGAGCTCACAGTTGTTTCATTTGAATTGGGCTAATACGAGTATTGAGATATCTCGTCAGAATATGAATCGTTTTATGAGAATTCTATTCCCACCAAGGCCAGAATTTTTATCGAAATTCTGCCAACAGGGATTCGATGATGCCTTGCAGTTTCTACAAAGGAACAATCTGATCAATTGCACAAGATGTGTTGCTGTGCAATCTACATTTGTTGTATCGGAATCAGTGGCAGAGCCACAAGACTTTGATCCTGAGTGCAGAGAGTGCAAGAAACATAGAAAGGTATATGAATTTAAAAAAAATTAAATTTTTGTTTTTGTTCTAATGAAGATTTTTTGTGTTGTAAATTTAAGGATGCACTACTTGCAAATATGCCACAAACTGTCCTCGATGTAATACATGGATATATTGAACAGGCTAACAAAGGCCTTGCCAATTGGATATTCAGACATCGTGGAGTCAAGCTGTTGTCACTGCCAGCCACTGTCCCATTGGACTTCCTTTTGGCTACTGTTTCAAAGTGAGTGTCTGATAAATTTTGTACTTAATATTGTTCGTTTCGTATTTTTTGTTCCCCTCCCCCCTCACTTCATGTGCTCATTGTCTGTATCGTCTGAAGTTTACAAGTCCGACTTTGTTTAAACTTTGGTTTAACAAATCAAATCATTTGAAACTATCAACCGATTCGTTACTTTTTTCTGCTTTCTTTTTACTTTTAGAACAACCAAGCAGATACCGTTGCCATTTGGGAAAACATTTGCAAGTGCCTGAATACATATTTTGTTTTCTGTTTTTATTATGCATAACAATATATCAAAAAGACTTATTTATTAAGAACACAATTATTTAAAAGAATTCCTTGGGAGGCCTAAGTAAAGTCGTGTACTAAAAAAAAACAATGCCTAGTTATACTTAATAAAAATATTATTTATGATATACCAAAGGGTAGATAGAGATGTATAAAATTTTTAAATTATTATCTCGGATAATATATTTTAAAGATTTCAGTATAAAATACTTAAATATACATTAAATATTTTAAATTATAGTGAATCTCATTCAAGTGGAAGAAATATAGGCAGTTTATAAAACTTAATTTCAAGTAAACCGTTATGTATGTTAGACATTGACAACAAAAATATATACTTAGCAACTTGTATTATTGAATGTTAGTTTTAAAGTTTGATGTATATTATTATTTACTCTTAGATTCTGGGCATTAAAGGATGGATTTTTTTCATTTTAAATTCATATATGGAAATAAAATTTTGTAAAAATAAAAACAGATGTAGATACAATAATAAAAAAAAAATATCAGAAAAAAGTTTTGTTTCTTTTTCTTGATTCTAAAAATAATTCTTCTAGATCCTGCTTCATTTCCTTGCACACAATTCCTTCCTATTTAGCTGCAAATGTTTTCCTTCCATCTTTGGCAACTGTTTCTTTCGACTCTCATTGATTACACATTTTTTTAAACACATATACAACACAAATCTAAATATCTTTTCTTTTGATTTTCCTTTAATTTGACGAATTGAAATTTCAGAATTACAACTATAACACCTAAATTGACGAGGCAAATGATATTATTACTTGAAGAATTAGTCTATCGACTAAATAATGCTGTTCATGTTCGAGTTTTAAATAATTTGACTGTAAGTGTTTATTATTATTTAACAAAAAAATTCAAAAAGTACAAAATTTATAATAAATAATTAAATAATTATTACTTTTTCAGCTCTGTGAACCTCCTGACTTCGACACAACCGGTCTTTTACATTCAAGCAAGCTTTACGGACCAAGAGTTTCCATATTAGTTGACGAAATGTATGTGTGATTTTGATTTTGATTATGTTGATTTATGAATTTAGAATACAATGTTCTGATCTTATTTTTCAGGGGAGCACCTTCTTTTGAAACTGATGTTGACAATTATGAGCATGTTCTTAAAGTGACGACGCATAACGATGCATTGTATGCCTATTATTACACAGATGACCAAACCAATAAGGTGAGTAATATTTAAATTAAAAAAGTAAACAATGTTTTAGGTGAAATGCTTAGTTGCTGACAATTTGCATCTTCTTACCCAAGAGTGAAAAAACCAGCCTTATATGTTTTAAATATTTGGTGTTCCACAACGTTTCGATCTTTTTTGAGCAAATAATTTCCACCCCATTAATACCTACTATTTAAGATGAATTTACATGTATCTGCATCTGACAATTTCAAGAAAAGTAGAGCGGGCTACATGTACAAATATGTCACAAAAAATGAATGAGTGAAAGAGTACCATTATGAAGATGAGCATGTTCGGTGTCATATCTGCATTATGACACTTCCTATAATCTGCATGTATGGAGATCTTTGCATTTTGGTCTTCTCTCTACATTCAACAAATTTAAATTTTATATCGTTACATCCCACCAATGGTCTTGAGGACTGTTTTGTCATGCAATTCATAAATTCCAATTTTAAAAGTTTAAATCAGGATCACTTTTTATTTGGATTATTTAAAAAAAAACACCGTTTTTCTAACGATGATTTTAACATAAAAAACGGTTTTGAAAAACCGATAAGTATGTATGTACATATTTTTTTAAAACTCCAAAAAATGTTTTTTTAAAAATCTGCAAAACGTGGTATTATATTTTGGATCAGGGGAACTTAATTCCAAGAGAATCTCACAAAAAACGGAGCATCTAAATATACATGTACATATATTTTATATTTTGTTTAATAAATTTATAAAAAAAATAAATGCCTAACGAACAACATCAGTCGTGTGCTTAAAACGAAAATTTAGTTTAAATTTACTGATTCTTTTATTTTAATTTTTTTTCTAACACGTTTTTTGCCAACAAAGAAGAAATATTTCCCAAAGTACGCAATTGCATACATATTATTTAAATATTCAATTTAATAGTATTCTCCAAATAAAGTAATTATTTTTGTTTTAATCTTAGGTCAAAGTAACAGAAATATTTGAAATGACTAAAGACGATATCGATTAGTGACAGATTCAAATATTTTTGTTAAAAACGTTTTAAACGCTTTTAAACTAAGGTACCTACCCATCGAAAAATTGTGTCATCACCATTCTCTTATTTTTATTTTGTCAAAAATGATGAAATATTTCCCAAAGTACGCAATTGCATAAATATACAAAAATTATTTAAATTCAACTTAATAGTATTCTCCAAATAAAATAATTATTATTTTTTTTTTTAATCTTAGGTCAAAGTAACAGAAATATTTGAAATGACTGAAGACGATCGATTAGCGACAGATTTAAATATTTTTGAAGGCTCCGTCGAAGATCATCCAAATCCTCATCAACATCAACATTACGCTGTGGAAAGCGAATGGAATGGAATCGAATCAGGTAAGTCATTAATATTAATTTATTGTCTTAATATTACTCTATCCTACTGGTGTTTTGTTAATTAATGTACATGCTAGTATATTTGCAAAAAAAAAACAGTACCAAGTATCTTTCCGAGTTATAGAAAACAAACATTTTGAAGCTTTAACTATAACTATATGAATTAGAAAATATAGTTTAAGTTTGTTTGTGATCGGACTAAAGGTTTGAAATCGCTTACGGTAGTAAAATAGGTGAAATAAAATTAAAGCAATCCTAATTTGAACGAACACACAAGCCTATTTTATTTTTTGTAATGTTTTTAGTTAAAAACAATAAGGATTGGGCGTTGAAATTTGTAACATGTACAAGTGGTATTACTGATATCAAATAAAAAAATATGCACGACTGGGTTGCATGAACTTGCTCTTATGTGCAATCACACTGTGGTTCTAAAGTCTGAAATAAATTAACTATGGGAGCTTATTTTTTATACACCTGCCAAAAATATTGTTTAGTTGAGAATACAAGAGTGAACAATATAGCATCGTGTTGCACGTACGCATATGCATGGGAATTATATTATTTAAACTGGAAAATTGTTTTCAATTAAAAAAATTTAAATAATTTGATTAAAATACTGTTTTGAGCCCAATTCGATGTAAACCATCTGATTTCTTATATAAATTAAAAATAAAATATGAAAAACTGTAGGAACAGTTTTACAAATAAATAATTTTTCATATACAAAATTTTTAAACACTTAAAAAAAATGAGTTAGCCAATTTTAAGTATTTGTTATTATCAAAAATTTGTACCCTAGAAAAAATAAAATTTCCGCGCAAAATTAACATTCACAGCAGGAAAAAATCCTGGACCCCTGCTGCTTTATCTTTGCTTTTGGGAGTTTTCAATGTTTCATCTTATCTTAAAAATTGTTTGGTAAACGTCTTCACTCCAAAGCGCTTTTTACTTAACTCTGTGGGAAACGAAATCGAAAAATGCCTGCCGCTCACAAGTCAACTTTTAGTTGCTCCCCCCGGCAACTTTTAGTTGGTCCCGATTCAATTACATTGGCTTATATGAGAAAGCGCCCACTGGGTAACTTAGTTGGCTATGTAATTGAATTGGGAGCAACTAAAAGTTGCTGGGGTGAGCAACTAAAAGTTGCCTAGTGGGAGGCAGGCCTGAGACAGTTTACAAAGCAGAGAGTGATGAAATAATGAGTACATACAAAATTTAAGGTAAAGCACTCTTCTAACAAAAAACAGGCTGCGTTTTAACCGTAAACAACAGTTAAAAACTTTGCCTAAAATCAAAATCAAAAGCGTTACCAGTAAACTTCAAACTTGACATAATTTCATGTCAAATATTATTATTTCATACAAATATTATGTGCATTAAACTTATAGATATTCTTTTTTATATTATTTTATATTTATTTTTAAGTTTTGCTTTTCGATTTAATTGTCATTTTAAAATTTTTTCAGTTCAAGTTATTCCATCGGAACCCGAATGTCGGCTAGATATTTTTTAAAAAATTCTATTTATTAAAAAAATCTACACTTTACACACCCACACACACATTATTTTATTTTTTTTTTTTTTTTTCAAAAAAAAATCAAAAAAAAATAAAGAAATCTTTTGGAAAAGGTAAACGTTACAAACAAAATTGTTATTTTTTTTTTTGTAGTGTACAATTTAAATTGCTTGTCCAAATTATGTAGATTGTAGTTTGTTGGTAGAAGGTTGATTTCGTTGTATTTCATAATTTTAATTTTTTTTTGTTTTATTGTTTTGTCCTATTTTGTTGTTATTATGATTTTCGTATCATTATTGTTGTCTTATAGTCCCTAAAGCTTATTTTATCACATCAGTCCCCTTAAACAATAAACAAAATAAAAATGTTTCTGGATTCTAATAATTGATATTTTGCTTTTTCAGATTTTTTCATTGATAAAACTCCAAGCGAAGTTCAACAACTACAAATTTATGAAACCAACAATAACAATTTAGAACGCTTCAGAAGCAACTCTGAAAGCAACATTGTTCAAGTACCATTATCTGAGAGCAGAGAAAAAGAGGTGAAAATGCCAGAACGTACGTCCTACGATATTGTCTTCGACATCGATGATCCAGAATTGTCCGTGTTCAGCGATCCTGAAGTTGATCATCATATAGAGATCGAAGCTGTTCGGAAGAATTTCCAGCGGAGCAGAAGTGTTAGTCAAACTATTTTGCAGCCAAGTACTTTAGATACGACGATAAAAATTGAATGATAGCAGGTTAATAAGGAGTAATATACCTTTAAATGAACAGATATCTACGTAAACAGTGATCTTTTAAATAGATACATTTCAAAAATGATAACTTCCTCAAGTGAAGAAAAAAAAAATATTGTTTTTAAGCACACCAGTGTGATTTTTTTGGATATTGTATTAATAATTAGGAACAAAACTACCAAAACGAACAAAAAAGTATTTAAACAAATATAAATAAAATGCGGGGCAGTTTGAATCAAAGCTCTTTGAAAGAGCTCTAAACAAAATATTATATATATTTTATTTTTTATCTATTTTGTACTTTTATTTTAAGAAAGAAATTTTAAAGTATTCTTTTTCTTGCTGACATTAATTTTGCCTTATAGACTTGTTCAGTGTAAATATAATTTGTATATGTAAATATAGAATAAACAAGCTCTCTTAAAACTACACACACGGTTGATGTCTCAAACCTTATTGTTTTCAATGTTCCTCTCCTTGTAGTTGAAGACATTTGAGATTTTTCAAATCGATAAAAACATGTATGTATAATGACATTCCTATAAAATTTAAATAATTTATTTATATAAATGAGCTTCATTGTTTAGAAAACAAATTAGACATTAATAACACGCATGTAAATAGTTAAACGAAAAAGAAATCAAAACATTTATTTAAGATAAAAATAAATATTTACAAAAGCTTAAAATGTATTTATGTATGAGTATAATTAAAAACAAAGAAATGCGTTTAAAAACAAATTAAACTAAAGGCTGTGCGCTTAAGCGACAAAGATATAAAAATAAATTTAAAATATAATAAGAATAACTAATTCAAAATAAAAACTAATATTTTCATTCATTTAATAAACCATTAGAAAAATATTATGTATTGTATTGTATTAAAATGTTTTGTTCTGTTCTGTTCTGTTTTGTTTTGTTTTTTTTTTTTTTGTGTTGAAATTGCTTTTTTTTTTATTTTGTTATTAAAAATAAAGTTATTTACCTTGATTTATAAACAAAGATTACCACTTATTCAAACATATCTAGCTTTAAGAATTATAAAATCATTCTATATGTATTTTGTAATCAATTTTAAGCTAATGAATTAAATAAAGAAAATAATAATAAAACAAAATGCCAACCAAAATTATTTAAAATACAATCTTGGTCTTTTTGAAAAGAAACTTAAAACTAATACAGAGGTATAGAAAGTTCTTAAGGTTATCCGTATATCTATGAATAATTTGCGATTTGATTTAATTTTTACTATAAATGTAGGATGCAACGTGAAAAGCACGGCACTACTTAAAAGTAATAGAAAGATAGGAAAGAAATTTTGGCAGTACCGTTGATTGAGAATAACATGTTTATTATCTCATGCAATCCTACGGGTGGAATCTAATGGGGTTTTCCATTGGTTAATTCAGATTTCCATTTAAAAATTGATTTTTTTTCGTGGCGAATGGAACACGATTACAAATTGATTTATCATTGTATTTGTGTAGTTTCGTTTATCTGTCAATATTTCAATACAAATTTCATCCCTTTTAGAAGATAAAGATGAGCTTGATGAAGTTACCGATTCATTTTGAACTTTTCCATTTATAATCGAATATTTATCACATATTTTCAAAACAATTTTTTTTCCTAAAATACCTACATTAATCCAATCAAACAACACATTTGCCAACTGACAGCTGTAAAATATGTTGGTGTTAGTACATAGATGGGTAAATCTGCCGAAAAATTTAGATCTGCAAAATTGATTATAAATCAAAAATAAATTAATTGATTTTGCCCAAAAAATGGTCAAAATCGGCTTCTTGACAGATCCAAATCAAAAATAAATTGATTTATTTTACCAATGGAAAACCCCATTAATTCAAGCTTGGGGTATGTAAAAGGTTTTTCGCGGGCGCGCGGATAGATTTTGGTTTGTCTGTCACGGCCATGTTGTTTTGGTGACATCTGTCAAATCTGTTGTTTATTATTCAGTTCGTGGTCCTGATGCCAAATCACCATGGCAAATTACACGATTGAACAAATCATAAAACTTTAATATCAAATCTGTCTGTGAGAGTCTGTGAGATCGATTATGCCTTGCTGGCCCCAATTGGATGATATGGATGTGAACGACATGTGGGTCCAACAAAATGGCGGTACGAACCACCTTAGAGGATATATAATAAGGAGTGCTTGTTTTTATCCGAATGCGAACCTTTCATAGGGGTGGCTGTTCAAGTGAGTTTTCTGCACATTATAGAAAAAAAACTAAAAGAAATTCTGCATGAAAAATTTGGGGGAAGAGTTTCTCTCGCGTTTCTTCTTTCATGCGACTCTACCCAGTTACACTTTTTCTTGTGTTTTCTGGAGTCACAGGTCTTATGGGTCAATAAACCCCAATCGACCAGTGCCCTCAAAGTTAACAAAATTCCGGGTCATCACTCAAATTTGGCCGCATCTTTGAGGAATAGTCATTGATTAGACACAATACTACACAAAAATAAACGATAATGAATGAAAAATACAGTAATCGACGATCGATAATTGGAAAAAATCAGTCATCGAAACGTTACGATGAGATAACACAAAAACGTTGTTGTCGGAGTTGCGTTTGTACATCGACCTACAGCCTAGACCACTGAAGCAGTTTGCTCTAAGCTTGCGTTTTGTTTTGTTTTTTGATGTGTAAACATCTATGCTGGCGGTAGGGTGAAAAAAAAAAACGTGAACGTTCGTGTGCAACGTTACGTCGTGCAACGTTACGGTGTCCAAAGTTACGACACAGATTAGCCACATGAAGATGAGAATCCCCGGCAGCCATTTTAATTTGCCTACAAGCTTGAACTGGCAGTTATCAGATAAAAAATGAGAATGTGTGCATAAAAACCTCACACATAGCCAGTGTTGTTGCAATTCACATCTATTCATCGACGCGGGAAGAAATTACAAATACAACAATGTAAAAAAATGGGTTTTGGAGGGTGAAACGTACGAAACATTCTCATCTTCATGTGGCTAATCTGTGGTTACGATCTGCATACTAGGATGGGTGCGTTCAGTGAAAAAAATCTTAAGATGGATCCGCGCACGTTGATGTTTACACATATTAACCGTGAGTCCCGGCACTCACACAATTTTTTTTTTTTTTTCAGGAACGGAGGGGAAGTATTTTGAGTTTTCCCGAATCTGAGCGAGAGGTAATTTTTCATCACAAGAGTTTCTTTTGGATGATTTGTCACTTTCTCGCAAGAGGCATAATTTTTTGTATGTAGGCAGGTGAGGTTGAGGACCCAGAGCTCCGGCATGAAGTCCTACGTACTAACGATTATGCCAACGGCTACTACTGTTATCCAACCTTTAAAAAAAGGATATTTATTTCAAAAATGGCTGCAACAATTTTAATTTTTAAAAAATGTGCACATTTTGGTTAGAAAATTACCAACAAAAACTGTTTTTTAACGTTGCCAGGTTATACCTATAACTTTTTTTTTTATTTCTTCACCGATTGTAATCTAAAATCCTATACAAGAGCATCGTGAGACTTAAAATAAAATTGCAAAATCAAATATCAAAATTTAAAAAAAAAAATGTTTGTTGAATTTTCGAAGATTTTGTTTAGTTCAAACTATTGTAGGAGTTATTTTTTATCAGTTTTAAGAATGAATTTTTAGTCCAGTCAAACGGTAGTTTAGGTTTGCGTTAAATCGGAGTCCAATGAAATTCTAACTGTAGGTAGGGGTGTCACCAGAACCAAAAACACTGTATATATAGAGTGTTTTTGACCAGAACACTCCCACTTAGTTTTCCCCCTCATTTTCCATAAGGGGTTTCCACCATCTTGAATTTGGTGCATTTTAAGGGTTAATGGCATTATCTCGGTAAATATTAGTTAAAGAGAAAAAAATTAAGACAACAAAATGTTATGCAAGTGGGAGCATTCTGGTGGTACCCCCTACCTGCAGTTAAAATTTCATTGGACTCCGGAGTCCGATTTAACGCAAACCAACCACCTTTTTCCGACGATTTGATTAGACTATTTATGCTCTTGACCATTTTTCTCTAATTACATCCATTTTTTTTTTTAATAATTAAATTCTCTTCCCATAGCTAGGTACATTGTTTCTTTCTCAGTCTTAACGAGATACAAACATCACCGCTCCATGTTCGAATCTATTTTAGAACATAATTACGATGTTTCGAAAAATGCCCGGTATCGATCGATGCCATAGAAAACTTCTAACATCCTTGGGCAAATCCCCTCCTCCGCATAGCTAATATTGCGGTACACAGCAAACGATGGAATTACCCACAATCCGTCATATCCAACACACACGATTTGGTGTCAAAGAATTTCAATTGTATTATTAATGAATATTTCAAAATGAGCAACTTTAAAACGAGTCCGTCTATCTATATGTATATCCAGAAATGTTAGTTTACACTTGTGTGAGCAAGTAATGGTCATCGGTGGTATTTTGTTGATATAGCAGAGTGCAACACGATCTTGACCGTATATAGATCAATACAAAAAAAAAACGACAACAACAAAAGTGTATAATGCATCCAATCACCCACTGAATTTCAAGTCTTTGGAAATATTTTTTTTTTTTATAATTTATGTATTTATTTTAGCTTGGATCTCCTAGACAAGCTAAATTTGTTTCGTGAAAAAAATGAGATTTTTCTCGAACGTAGGTTCAATAATTGCGGGAATAGAAAAACCCTTAATCAGGTTATTTTCGTCATACAGTCCATAATTGCCATTGCAATGGCTGTGGATTAATCGATTCTTCTCGAAAACGTCCCAAGTGATTTTGATGAAATATTAATATTCGGTGTTATCAAGTCACCGAGTGAGTTCGTGCGACCGAGTGCGTCCATTTTATTCAGTTGAAATAAATATTTATTAAGCCTGAGAGCGTGAATAATCAGACAAATCAACACACAGTTCAACACTTTGTTTTTCTATCGGCAGGTGGGAGAGGGTAGTTATGGCCCGTATAATTTTTTTTTTCTGTTAACTACTTGCATATATCTCGAGATATCTTGGTGTTGTTTCTGTAATTGGAATAAATTAGCATTTATGCTAAGCCAATGTCGCGATCTGATTTAAATCTCTATTCGCAAAGTGTGCAGTATATTAAAATTCTATTTATTTTTCTTATTGAATAATAATATTAAAATGCACTATATAGGTAGGTACATACGTCCATTCCATATATTTACATTACTTCTTTTTCTTTGTGTGCCTCAACTTAACTCCACACTCGAGGAAGGAGAACACGAACTCTGGTACAGGTCGGCCTTCGGGTTGTAAATAATAGTATTTTGTACTCATGCTGATTAAATGAGTTATTATGGCAGTTTGAGATCTTTAAATAAATTAGATTTTTATTTTTCTTAAAAAAATGCGCAATTGGATTGTCTGTTTGTGACTTGAAAATACTTAACAAAATGTTGCCTTTTGTTTTGTGTAAGCATAGCGATGCTTCAATTAGAAATTCATGTCCATAAAATGTCTGTGTGTATGTAATTGATCCGGTTATTGGCGTGATTAAAGTTTGATGATTAAGGAAATTCTATAAAATTATATAATTTACAGACAAAATGCAGTTGTGTATTGATTTGAATTTTCCTAGACTTTAATAACATAGTTTATGCATAAACCAACTTAATTATGTAAATTTTTCAAATCCATGATAAACAAACCTACCTTTATCTGATCTGGATTTTTGATATGAGCAGGTGTCATTCAAGTGTTCTTATTAAGCCGCAAAACAAGGTTGATTAAAGGTATATAGGTTTGAAAAAATTTTGTACAGGGTATTCGATGGATTTTTGATGTGTAAACATCTATGCCGGCGGAGAAGTGAAATAAAAAGTTGGACTTTTCTCTGTGCGACTTTACGAGGCCACACTTTACGATGTGGTACGTTAGGTTACGAAAATTTTCATAGTAGGATATTGGGAACGTTCAGTGACAAAAATCTGAAGATCCCCTCCATCCAAGTAAACTATATAGTCCGTTTTGGATCCGTGAACGTAGGATCCTCAAAACTGCGCTTGGGCAAATGTTGACGTTTACACATCATATTGACCGTGATTCCCAGCACTCACAAATTTTTTTTCAAAAATCTATGATGTAATTACGTACAGGTGTGACATACATTTATATTTGAAAATGATTACAAGCATATAATGGCCATCCCAGGTGTTTCTAATGAACTTTATATTGGATGTTCCATTTATGGCAACTGTTTTCTATTCCTACACAATCTTATAAATACATAAACTTGGACGCGCAGGAATGGAGGGGACCTATAGTTATTTTCAGAAGAATTCGATAAGCTAAGGTGAGAGGAAAGAGATACTCTTGGAGGATTTATCACTTCCTCATAAAAGGCAGTAGCCGGTGTTTTTTTCTGTTTGAAGGTAGACTAGGCTGAGAATCGAACCCAGACTTCCGGTATGACAGTCCTACGCACTAAATTATTTAGAAGTTGTGTTCAGATTTCAGAGATCTCAGAGGCAGGGATGCCAATTTAGTTGCAGAGTTCATCTATTTATTGGACTTGTTGCATAGAACAAATCTACTGCATAAAACCAAATCTTATGTACATTTTTTTTCGAAAAGTAATTTCTAATTTTGTTTGAAGTAGCAACACTACTCAGAAGCCGGTTATGAAACGTCATTTGCGGTCAAAATTTCATTTGCAAAATGTTCTCAATCACAAACTGCCAAAGTATGAATTTAAACTGCATTAGCATCGTGTTCGATAATCCAGTCTGCATATATAAGGCAATAAATGTTCGAAAACAACATTCTGCGGTTATAAGAAAAATTTGACGTTGAAAGTTGATTTTCGGAAGTAGCACGGCTGCGCATATTTGACAATTTTAACTTGTGTGTCATAAAATGACGATCATTTGCCAATAAAATTGACTTTGCTTTCAAAGTTCTTAGAACTGAAAACAGTTAGTTACTTCGTACCACTTCACAAAATCACGTACACATTTTTGACTTGTTTTGGGATTATTATTTTATGGTTTTCATAATTAATGTACACAAATCAAATGTAGGTGCATATATCGTAGGTACATTGAAAATAATATAACGCTATCGTTACAACTTAAAAAAAGTTAGTTTCGAGACAGAACAATATTCAATTTCGCTAAGTTGAAGTTTACAAATATATATTCGGGCAAAACCGTGAAACTCGCCGTTTGAGAGAAAAATTTCTGTTCTTACATAAATCTTGTTTTCGCTTAGAAATCCCCATGATCGGTGTCTTTTTTATTTGGTGAACTTTTTATTTGACTTTGGCTAAAAAAAAACACACACCGGATCAGTCAAAACGTGTTTTTCTGCCTTAGGAAAAAAGAACTTATTGATTTTATAATGAGCTAAAACAAACCAACCAGGCGAAACTAGCCTCTTTGTCGATTTTTGACACGTCCTTTTGACAAAAAACACACACCGTATAAAGCAAAAAACAAAGGCAAAACAGAAAAAACATGTTTCGTTGCATATAGCTGTAACTTCGTTTTATATAGAAACAAAATTCATTGCATTCGTTATTTAAAAGTTCTCGTTGAAAATTGTTTTATCTCAAAACACAACAAACGAAACAGAAAAGTGAAATGCTTTTGTTTGCTTCATTGTGTTTTGGTTGGTGCGTGCGTTGTTAAAAAAAAAACACGTTTTCTTGCCTTATAAAACAAAAGCATTTTGTCTCATCTGGTGTATGTTCAGCCTTAAAGTGAATTTCTGTAATTTTCTGACTTTCTGTGCATTTCTGGTAATTTTAGTTGAAAGCCTTTTTCGAATTCATAGTTTTTTTTCACAGATTAGAAAAATCTTTCAAATGCTTTAAGTAAAACAAGTTGTAGGTCCCCTCTATTCCTGCTTATTTACAACACGCACACATAACAAACGAATAATTATGACAGTGTAAGTGGCTCTGGTTCTCCAAGAGCTCTACTAATAATCAAATGTTTAACTTACGGATTTAAATATCTGCCTACTTAATTTAGATTGAACTCATTTCAGTAAACATATTTAGATATTTTTTTCCAATGTGGTATAAGAAATAATCGTTGAATATTCCATGTGTTATTTCAGTTCATTAAGCTTTGCTTTAAATAAATAAATAACAAACAAAAATTCGAATACTAATTGCAGTAATTTTCCCAGACTATATAATTAAGCTAGCAAAAGTATAATTCAAATACTTGTCCTCAACAACAGTGATTATAGCCATACTCTGTATTCGCCAAAGAAAGCCTACAAGTCATGCAAATGATACACACACTATTTCGATAAACATATGTACATAATTGCAAAACAAAATCGTAGGATATATAAAAGAAAATAATACAAACCACCGAACTAAATTTGCATAAACAATTTATTTAATTTATATTAACAAAATAAATTTAAGTTTTTATTATAAAAAAAAACAAGAACTCTATTTAGTTATTATTGCAAACACACTCCAATAGAAGATAACATTTTGACAAGTCGATAGATGTAGAGTATTGGTTGGTTATACTTATCATAAAATATTGCATCATAATATAATATAATAAAATCAAAATACTACATATATTGCAAATTGCATTTGGCTTTAAAAACACATAGCTTTCCAGATAGTAAATTCAATCAGAGTACCGTTTAATTAATATGAAAAAAGAATAAATTTCAATAAATAGAAGAAGAAAAAATGTATTTACTTGTTTTGCCAGTATCCTTAATGGGTTCATTTTATTTATTTAATTTTGTATTTTTATTAAATAGTATTTTATTTAATTAAATATAGGGATAAATTATAAGACCTAAAGATTAACACTAAATTTGAAATTTATCATTTCTATTTCCAGTTTGCTTAGTAATTTGTTTTGTTTTAATTTCGTAAGCTGTTTTTAACCTTGGTTGAGTTAACGATGCTATTATTTAGAACTATTTTTTTTTTTTTTTTCAACGAACTTTAAATGTTTTGTTTAAGAGAAAAACTGGTTCAATCATAAAATCTAAACCACGTCATTTTTATAAATTTATTAATTACAAAAGAAATGTTAGTAATTTTCCCTCGAAAATGCGTTTAGAAAATAAGAGCTACTCTGATACAAATGATATACCTATGTGAAATGTTTACATCGTTTTTTGAGTCGGTTTATACTAAACTAATAAGTTTCAACAAAGATGAATTTAGTCACATTGCATTGAACGTTGTAAACCTTCGTGAAATTTCTATTAGCATTGACGAAATGGTCCTTGCGTTAAGAAATTTAGATGCCAACAAAGATGCTGGTCCTGATGATATTGCCCCACTATTTTTAAAGAAAACTGCCGACACGTTAGCACTTCCTCTTTTGAAACTTTTTAACCAATCCCTAGCATGTGGAGAGCAAATATGGCGGGAATCATACTTGACTCCTATCTTCAAAAGTGGTGATGGGTCTGATTTGAAGAATTACAGGGGAATTGCAATATTATCGGCTATTCCAAAAGTTTTTGAAAAGCTTGTTTCCGATAAATTGTGAGTCGGGCTGAGGTCGGTGATAAGTGAGCATCAACATGGATTTTTGCAAAGGGAGGTCCACTGCAACCAATCTTTCGGACTACACTTCCTTCATTTTCAATAAAATGGAATACAGAAACCAAGTTGGCATGGTTTTAAAAGAAGTACGGAACAATTATTCCACCAAACCATAAAGCACACGAAACAGTCAGTTTTTGTAGACCTAACGGTTTCCCAACACTTGAGGATTATCATCACTCCAAATACGGCAGTTTTGTTTATTTACGTATTCATTCAACCAAAAGTTAGCTTCATCGCTAAACAAAATTCGCGCGACACGTATTTCGAATAGGACCATGATTTTCAAAATAAATTTGCACAATTTGTAAACGTTGTTCAGGCGTAAGTCTATTCATGTTGAAATGCCAAACCAAACTAAAAATAAATCACTTGACAGCTGACAAAATGGCCGCCAGTTAAAATAGTGTTGCCAACTAAAAGTTCTATACCTCTAAAAAAAAAACACCCGTTACAATTCTTTCGACATAACAAATATGTAGAAGATTTTTTAACGCCGAAATTTCAATTTAGCCTTATAGTTATCGTATTCTACCCCACCTTTGCTGTTGAGTTGTTCAGCTACCAACGTTCAATCCATTATATTGAGGCACTTCGAAAACCGCTTACCATCTGCAGATTTCTTTCATCAGATCGACGAACGTCTGAAACTGTAGCTGATTTATTATTTTGATTTTCAAATACTAAACTTGTTCTGCCCGAAATAGGTACATTCATTTTTCAGTTGTTTATGATTTTTTTTTTTAATTTTGAAACTCTGTATTTTGTTTTTTGAAATATTATATTCACAACTAACGAACTTCTCGAGATCGATCTTGTGGCCCAACATATATTTTCCTCATTAAGTGCATTATCACAAGTTCAAATTGCGTCCCTCTCTTATATACATAGGTACATGAAATCATTAGCCTCTTATCAATTCAAACAGGTGGCTATCCCGTGCTCATCAGTCAAACCTCGATTTCAACTCAAACCACCAACACACAATATAATATGTACGTATGTACGTATGACATTTTCACTCAAAATTATATCTTACGCAAATGAACATTTATTATTATTTGTTTAAAAAATAAAACTCTCAAAAGATTCGCTTTAGTATAGCCAAAGCTTGAAGCGGTATTATAAGTATAACCCCGCAGCCCCTTAAACAGAAAATAAAATAATAATAATTCGCACAAATATCAGCGCGATTCCAAAAAGAGATAGTTGTTGTCTCTCAAAGCGAATACGTGCCTCCAGATATGAAATTACACGAACAAAATCATCAACTAACTATACACCACCCGCCGTCGTCGTCGTCGGTCCCCACCAACAAAACAACCAACCAACCAACCAACCAGTTCTACACAGCAAAAGCATTCCCAGAAAATATCCAAAGAAACAATCCGATCATCATGATGTTGATGTTGACTTCAACGATCGACCAACAATCTGCAACCACTCAATGCCGAGTAAAAAGCTGAAGTGATCGGACGAGTAACTCTCTCCGGCTCGAGGTGGAGAATTTTATTTATTTATTTATTTTTTCGAAATTTCTTATTTACATTTATTGCTTAATTTATTTAAAAAAAATATATAAAAGAATTTTAAAACATATTTTAAAACAAGAAAAAACGGCGGTAAATGTTAAAAAGTTAATAAATAAATTATTTAAAAAAAAAATAAAATAAGAAAGACTTCCTTAGTTTTAATATTATTTATTTATTTATTTATTTTTCTTCAAAGTGCAAAATATTGGTACTAATTCACCAATTCAATTAAAAATAAAATTACGCAAAGGAAAATAATAATAAAAAAAAGAAAAAAAAATATCTTTTCTGATATGAATCGCAACGAATTACGCAAAAGTTTCAACAACGTGAAAAGTTATCAAAAGAAATTTATTCAAAAAATGTATCCACTCTTGAGACATTTATAAGCAAAAACGAATCAAAATCCAAAAGAAGATTCCACCAAAACAGACAAAAATTTTGGACAAAACAAACTATCTAGATACAGTAGTTGAAGTGTATTTGTGACAGAGAAGAGTGGTGGAAGAAACCACCAACAGCCAACAACCACAAAAGTAGCAGTAGTTCGAAGAATTTTAAACAAAAAATAAAAATAAAATATAACATAAAAAAGACAAACGACAGAGACAGAGAAAGAGAAAGAGAAAGAAGAAGAAAATAAACCACAACAGAAATGGATTACGACAAAATGTACTTTCCAAAGACCGAGGTATGTTGAGCTCTGAAATATTTATTTTATTTCACATTCAAATGCATTTTATTTCAATTATCAAACATAAATTCGATATTTTTAATTCAGGGTCAATTTGACTATTAATAATGCAATTTTTTTTTCGGTTGGTTGACACATTAAAGTTATCAACATTATTTTAAATGTTTAATTTTTTTTTCAAAATCAAAATGGTACCTACTCTCTGCAATCTTAATTGCTTTGAGAGTTATTTTGTTTTTTTTTTTTTGTTGTTCGAATTGAAATAAAAATTAAAAAGCTTCTTAAGTTGACATAATTTTTATGATAACCTCTAGCCTAATGTTTATTTGCATAAATGGTGATACTAAGAGTTCGGAGATCTGAAGGTGGGCTTGTGAACACACAACAAAAATCCAGATAAGAGAATGAAAAATAAGCTTACTACTGCGAAACTTATTTTTAATTTAATTTCTTGAGACCACGTAGTATAAGAGTCTGATAAGAAATTATTATCTTCTTGAGATTTTGAAAGAAAAACAATTATTATTAAATTTAGCAAAAAACAAATAAAAAAGAGTTTTTATTTAAATTTAGGTTCCATGAAATTTTGGTGTGTTTATTAAAATATAAATTTTAATTGGATGAAAAACTCACATCAGAACAGAATCAACTCAAATACGTGATAGACGGCATGAAATAGATTAAAGGAGGTACAAATATAGGTATATATGGACATCTAGTCTTATTTTTTTTTCCAAATAAAACGCACAACATGTTAGTTTTCAAATAAATCAATTTAAACAAATAAATTTTGTGGCTCCACAGCTCGTTGAGAACCAGGGCTTAGTGACTAACAACTCTCAACAATTCCTGTATAGATGTTGTTTGTTTTTGTAGGAATGGAGGGACCTACAATTTTTTGCCAAAACTAAACCCCTTCGCAAGAGGAAGTAGGCGGTTTTTGTTTTATTTAGGTAGTTTGAGGCTGGGAATTGAACCCACCCCTCCGGCATGACAGTCCTACGCACAAACCATTTAGACACCGGCTACTAAAGCTTTTATATAGATTACATTTATAAAAGCTAGCTGGCCCGCCTGGCTCCGCACGAGTAGACAAACCCACGTTTCGCATAAAAATTTCAAAAGAAAATACAGATAAATATTTAAGCTACTTTTTGTACATGAATACTATTTTCTTGATTTTAACCCACTTCACGTTATTAATGATGAAAGTCGAACAAACATGATCATCTAAATCCGCTACCTTTATTACTTTCCCAGAACAGAAAGAAGTTTTGTACTTAAAAACCACTTTTTTGTGTTTATCCCATTTCACTCTAACAATATCAATTTTATTTAAAAATAACCTTTCAAACACAAACAGAATATCTTAAATCGGATAAACCTTTCTTGTTTCACCCTATAAATATCAATTTTTTGAAAAAAAAAAAAGTTCCTAAAGCCATGGCCTAAAAAAAAACCTTCGATACGCTTTGGAATCGAATACAACTTTTCATTTTTACCCCACTTCACTTCACCCTATAAGTACCAAATTTATGAAAAAAAAAAATTACCTTAAAGCCATCCACTAAAAATAGCCCTTCAAACACCAAAAGAATTTCTAAATACGGACAGTTTGTTAATGTTTACCCCATTTCACCCTACAAATAACAAAATTTGAAAAAGAATATCCCTAAAGCCATTTCCTAAAAAAGGCCTTTCAAATAAAAATTAAATTTCTTAAATCGGACACAGCGCCACCTTTTGAGAATTTTCCGACTTTTCTTTATTTTTTTCTGAACCTTCGGGTAGCAATTGCAAACAAACCCGCAGAAGGAAGTATCCAATTTAGTCCATTCCTTTTCAAGTTTTAAGCATCTGAAACAAACACTTCTCATTTAAAAAAAATCACAAGTTAAAAGTTTCGTTAAGTTTTCTGAAACTATTCAATTTTGCGCGCAATTTTCTTAATTATTCTTTCAATATCAGAACCTTCTAAAAAGTATTAGAAAACGTAAAAAATTAAGATGAACGAAATCGGTAAAGTCGTTCTCAAGTTATGGCGTGACCAAGGGAAATAGGGATTCAATTTTATGTACATACATATATAGCAGATAGATAAACAACATTTTAACAGATACAGTTTATACAGAAAATTAAAAAAATGTATGAGTTTCCGAGAATCTCGGTTCAGATGTGTAAAAATCAAGGTTCTTCCGAGTACCGGATTTTTGTACCAAATATATGTAAAATACATAATGCAAACGAATCGTACGTGAAACACTTAAAGTATGCTACACGTTTTTAGTACAACCTACCATCCCGTTAAAGATGTTTTCACTCATCAAAAAATCGACATTATCACGTCCCGGTCGTAATAGATTCGAACTACGAATCTCGAAATAAAAGCATCATGGCTCACTTCGTAAGAAAAATTGATCACTTTCACTTTTCACGAACTCAAATTGACATCATTTCTGTTACGACGGAAGCTACGGCACTTGTTTTTGGGGATCTAAAATAAAGAAAAATCCATCACAATCATTTTAGTTTTGTTTGATTTCTTCATTAGTCAAATTTGGGCTTGTTCAACTTGTTTAAATTGTTTAAAATAATAAAAAAAAGTAAGACACGATCTGGCAATTGCGTTACCTTAAGCCGGTTTTATTCCTTAAACTAAGAGGCTCAAAATAATAGACAGCCTATATTTATCGTTTTAGCGTTACACTAGTTAATAATTTTTTCTAGTTTAATATTCTTGTCTTAATATTTATGAATTATAAACACTTTTTAATTTACTAACACCTTTTCATTGATAAATTAAAGTCTAACACGCCTAAGCCAATGACAGTTGGTGTGCAAAAATTGATGTTTTCGCGTACTAGTCCAAAACTACCCATTCTATTTCTACAATTTTTAGTCCAATTTAATTTTGTTTATATGAACTTTGACAGAACTTTGGACTAAAACTAGTAAAAAATGGCAGCTTTGGAAGTAAACGAACAGAGGTAATATGACAGATGTCATGAGGGTGACACTAAAATTTTAAAACAGGTCTTTGACGGCTTGAATTTTAATGCAATTATTTAAATATAAAGTGGGTTTAAATCGTCTATAATTTAGAAATAACATACATTTCGCATAGTGTCACAGTAAAATTTTGTAAGTGTCGAGATAACTTCACTACAATTTTTCAACACAATTTTAAAAATTGTACGCTATTCTATTTATGTCTCGATATGTCAGGCTTATGAGTTTCAGATCAGAACCGGAAGAAGGTTCTCACCCTGCAGAGCTTCATCCTTTATACATAAAAAAAACCGTTAGAAATGCCTTTAGAATACTGGTCGCAATTTGCAAACGCATTCTAAAGTTCGCGATAAAACTCACTACAGACGATACTATGTACTCCTAAGCGATTTTATTATAGCTTTGAAAATAAACAGAAGAGTTTGAGGTTTTTTTTTTTTGAGAAAATTGCCTTATTTTCTGGTTATTCCTGATCATCGCATAAATGGACATCATCGATTTTATTATAAGTAGTGCAAGTAATATGGCATTAAAAAAAATTATAAATGATTTCTTCTGAACAAATTTATAGTATTTTTGAATCTTCAAGCTTTGAACCACAAGGGCAAGTTCCATCAGTCGTCCAAGTCTGTTTAGACTTGAAAGGTTATTTACGTTTGCGTTTTTGGAATTTCTAAATTCAACAAATAAAATTCCTAGATTAAATATTTTTTTGTAATTTTATAACGAAAATTGATTCTTGAAGTAAAAGATTTTTCATTCCTTCATAATTTTTTTTGTCTTTGGATCGCGTATAAGACCCCTAGATAAAATTTCGATGGAAAAAAAATTTTGCATTTTTTTTTTTTATAAACTTGAAATTGTGTACTTTTTAAAAGTACCTACCTTTACCTACCTATTCATTAGGGCAACGCCAGCAAATACATGAAAAATTTAATTTTTCAAATTAGCATTTTAGATACCGTAGAAGTTTAAAGCAAACAATTATGATGTTTACTTTTAATATTTACAACATTGCTATTTTGTCGTGTCAATGCCAATGACTGCAGTCTTAAGTAATTGATGAGATCATTATCCTGCAATTTTCATTTGTAAATATTATTTTCTAATTTATTGTTTTGAACAAATAAAAATCTACACTTTATACAAAAACTCTAATATTGATAAAAAAATTAATTTTTTAATATTGGTTATTTTATTTTATCGTTTCAAAGAAAAAGGTCATAAATAAAACTATTGAAGAAACACACAAATTAACTCGTCTCTAAAGTTTAACGTGACGTTTATCTAAACGCGTGCTTAGCGATTTTCTGTTGGTGAGGCCCACAGTTATTATGTCTCAATATCTGGAGAATCCCACATTTTAGATTCAAAATGTGTGTTTCAATCTAATTTTATCTGGAAGTCTATTTTGGAAGTTCGTGGATTTAACATTGAACTGATAAAGATACATTGTATATAATGGATGAAACATTATTTCAGGAAAAAAATGCGTGCATCAGTACTGGATTTTAAAGTTTTTGTATTCTCCTATAAATTTTTACCAATGAAAAAAGATGAATCTGAAATATTACTTTATATAAATATTTATTGTAAAATAGTCAGTTTGTACAAATTAGAGCTCTGTAAATTGCTCATTTCAAATGCTCGAATCGTCGAATCGAATCGTTTTCATTCCACTCACTCCACTCCACTCGTTTTTATTCCACTTCATTATTTCATACTGTTCCGATTTGATTTTTGATCTGTATAACCATCGATGCCGACGGTAGAGTGAAATAATAACGTGGACTTTTCTCTAGCGCGTAGCGCGTATTCTCTAAAATGATTTGACATTTTGACACCTGTCAAATTAAAAGTGTTCTAATGGACGTAGAGAGCTGGACGTGACTTTGGATTATTTTCAACTCCTAAATCGATTGCCGTACTCCGTTTCTTGATCCACCGTACCGAAAATGTTGGCATATTTTGACACCTGTCAAACAAAGACAATTTTTTTATTTCGGTTTCGATGGAATTCAATCATATATATAATAATTCAATAGAGATTGATATCGAAAATCGAGATTCATTGAAATGATTGAGATTGGGATGGAAAATCGAGAAATGTTTGAGTTTGCGATCGATTGAAATGAAAATTTCTTGCTTTCAATCATCAATACTTTTCGATGATCGGATAAAAAAAAACGATTCATCCTGATTGGCACAGCTCTAGCATAAATGTACCACCCATGTCTTATTTAATATTTATTTTTCAGCTAAAAATCGGTAGGATTAAAATAGATTGTTCTTCACCAAATTGCATTTTACAAATACATCAAACCAAAAGAATATAACAGAAACATTTCCGCTCTTAAACTGTTTAATGATCTCCATTAATTTATAAGAATACAAAAAATAATAATACAAAAAATAATTGTCCAACAAAAAGATAATAATTTATAAATAGCCTTTTTCTTAACCTACAAAAGAGATATTTTTACTAAGAAGTAAAACTATCTATGTTAACACTGACTTACCTTAGACTACTTTTCCCATAAATAGTCGTTTGTTCTAATAAAAATAAGCCAAGCCATCTCTTATTAAAGAGACAAAAAACCCATCATCCTGTCGATGATTTAATTATGTACTAATAGAAAAAGTTGCTTCTTTATTTATTGTGTCTGCAAAAAAAAAATAAATAAATAAAAATTGAAAAAAAAAAAAAAAAAATTATACAACCTGCAGCAATAGGCTGGCTATGGCTATGGCTGGCTGGCACACACCATCCACCACAAGTCAGTTGCAACTTATAGACACCGAACAAAATTTTAGCCTATAAAAAGAAAAGTGGGCCAATGGAGTAAGTATCTCAAAGACGCGTCGCGTCTTCGTCTTCATTGCAAATCTTTTGGTTGGTTGAACAAACAGTGCGGTTCACTTTATTCGACGTAGTGTGAAAAAAAATCATATCAAGCAACCCTTATCATTAAATGAGTTGCTTAGTACCGACTCGATACATTATTGAATTTTACATCATTACAGTATTTTTCAAAGAGTTAAAAATTATGTAATGCTAAATTATTGACTTTTATAAAAATGGTTGGACCTGCGGTAACCACCAACAAAAGTCTGTCCAACTAGTGGTTTCGCAAAAAGGACAGTTTGTAGCTTTCACTTGATATTCTATTCATAGAAATACCTTGTGGGATTGCCAAAAATGCAACGGTAAGTTGGTGGTGAAGGCCTTCAAATTTGTTTTTAATTCTGTTCCCCACAGTATGCTCTCAACTGTTTTTTTGCTTTAAGTTCAGCAGAGAAACTTATTTAACGAAGAACTCAAGCTGTTTCTGCAAACTTACAAATATCGAATTTTCCTCGAACACGATGATGGTATCCCACAAGGATCAATTCTTAGTCCTATTCTATTCTCGATATTTATTAACAATCTACAACTTGCCTTAATACAGGACATACAAATAAAAAAAAAAAACGTCTTATCAAGTGAACCGCAGTGTTGGTTCGTACACAGCTCAGCTCGATGCTGTACACAATTCCAGCCAACCATTCAGTCCTCTGCTTTTTATTAAAAGTAAAATAAAAAAGCTGAAAAAAGTAAAAAGGAAAGACATCACTTTTCAGATGGTCTTACCATCATCATTATGGCCAAGATCATGAACGGACATCACCATCGTCTTCGTTGTTGTTTTTGTGTTCATAGTCCATTGCCATCTTTTCGCGTGGTATAGTGCTGCTACTGATGCGGCTGCAAGGAATTGGCGTAAGCCCGGTAGATTTTTTTTTTTATTTTTACTCTGCGGTGATTTTGAAAAATGCGTACAACACTTGCTGCCTGGCGTAAGGTATCTCTAAGATAGCAGCCTCTCTATCAAGGTTGTTAGACGAATGTAGAAGACATTCCAATCGCCATCGCTAGTCGCAACGCAGACACCTCTAAGAAAGTTTTACTACAACTTTTTGTGTCTTCTTTCTGTAGCTATATAGTTTTTGTTGTACCTGATGTCTTGTGAATTGGATTGGCTTTTGGATTCAAAGAAAAGGAGTAAGAGAGAGAGAGAGAGAGAGAGAGACTGTAAAAGAGAAACGTTTTTTTTTCTGTGTTTTTGGTTTTCCTAAGCCAAGACAACAACCACAGCAAAAACCTTGTTTATTCTGTAATCTTTTGCCTCTCTCTCCTAATTGACCAAAAAGACAATTCTTCAAGCCATTTTATGGTTCGATGATTATTTTATTGCGAAAAACACACATTCATGCAGCGGAGAGTGCGAAATGATAAAAATGAGGTCTTGAATTGGAATTTCCTGCCATCTTTGCCCCTCGTTTGGTGCACAAATGGTCGCCCAATTTTCCTTTGTCACGATAAAAGGTGTGCCTTTGCCTCATTGTAGCATAAACATACATATACTTATAGCTGCGAATAGGGTAGCCCCCAGGCAGAAGTCTCAATCTCAAGCTCTCAAGGCTTGATCCTTTATTTTTTTTTTACTGCGGCCCGTGATTAGAATTATTATTAAGGCATTTTATTGAGAAAGATACAAAGATATTTTCTTTTTATTTTGTTGGTTTTGGTTCTAAGAAATCTTTATTGTATTAAGTTGCATGGTTTGGTTTGGGTCTGCTGCTACTTGTGTTGACTGCATATGGTGTCTATCTAAATTGTTATTTATTATGAAATTGGCGTAAGGTATAAGTGCAGAGATATTTTTTTGTGATTTAGTTTTGTTGCATATATTTTAAAGTGCTGTATAGGTATCTTGAATTATATGCAGCTACTGGAATATTATAGAGATAATATATATACTCATATGCCTATATAGTCGGTCGATGGTGGAGGAGTAGTAAGAGGTTTTGGGAATTATAAGAAGTTTATTGCAAGGAATTTGCAATAAATCTGATTGGCAAATTTATTACCTTCTTGTAATGGAGACAATTTCAATTTGATTGGATTGAGGAAGGCGGTTTTTTGACATTGATTGGTTTATTATACAATCAGTTTACTTTATAAAAATAAAACAAAAAATAATATTGGAAATAGACATTCTTCCATGTTTTGTTTTTTTTTTTTTGGTTTTGATTAGCTAACAGTCAACTCCACTTAACTGAACTTTGTTTTTCTAAAAAAAAAAGTTAGGTAGGTATTTAAAACACACAAAATTTATGAACAAGAATCTTGTGTTTTATTCCCATGTATCTACACATCTATATTTAATCTACCTAACTAAATTCTCAACTGAAACCAGGTTAACTGGTTTCCCAATAATCAGAAATTCATAGTAAATTTGAAGTCCATTCCCATGTAATTTGTCAAATTTGGAAGGATCGATCAGCTGACAAAATGACATATTTTCTGCCATTACCCCTTCAAGCAAACTAGTCTGTTTTGGATCCGTGATGCACGTAGTCAACAACGTACATATATTGACGACTTCACACACGGATCCTCAAAACTGCGCTTGGCGGCTCCAATTAGTATGGAATCTCTACGGACCCACTTTTACGTCTATTGTGAGAAAGGGAGCTCACTATACCCAGTGGAAGCTTGAACCAAAACGGATCCAAATCGAATCAAAAAAAAATTACTTCTCCAATCGAGTTCTACATTATCTACAACAAACAAACAAAGTATTTTTTTCATTTAAAGAAACTTTTATACTTTTATTGATCAATTATACATAAAAACAAAATATTTACAAACACATTTTGTGGCACTAGGAAAGATGAAATGAACGACAAACTTTTAAATTTGTATTATTAATTGAGAATCTCTCAAGTTTTCATAAGAAACAAATTGAAAAAATATGTCTTCCTTACGAAAAAAAGGCGTTGGGAAAAGAAAAACAAAAGGCCGGTAGACAAAACAATTTTTGGAGTTGTGTGTGAGACACTACATTTTGCAATGATCCAAGAAAGACCGACAAAGTTGGTTCAGTGAATTTGCATGAAGAGAACATTCTAATATTGTTTGTCATAAAATAGGATAAGGAATTGCAATAATTATGTTAAATCAGCTTCAGAGTTTTTGATTTTTAAAAATATCATTATAATACCGTTATTTCTTGCTTTGACAGTATCTTTAATTTAATAACGATACAGTTGCAATTAATGCTTCGTAATGATGTGTTGTAAGTTAAATACATGACAATTGATAACAAACTAGTTTTGAACTTCTTTTTCGCAAAATTCAGCTTGGCTTCTGTTTACAAGTTCAATGAATTTGCACAAAATGTATGATGCCGCGCAAAATAATTTCAAATATTGAATTAATTAAATACATGTACGAGTATGTACGTACATATGTATATGTATATTTGAAAAATAAGATAACGAGAAAAATAATTTTTTTCATTCAAAATGTGCAAGCAAATGAAAAAAAAAAATTGAAATTCCTATATAAATTATATTTTTGTCAAATGATAAGAATACACAAACCACCACTTCTACCGAATAACGAATATAATGTTAAATGCGGTAAATTGATAAATTGATTTCAAACTAAATTCCGCTTTAACTCTAACCAATGTCGAAATTTTATCGTTAATCGGTCCAACAAAGAAGTCTCCATAAATTGTATAATAAGTTATTCTTGATAAAAAATAAAATTAATTCGAAGAAACATTCTCAGTGCCCCAACTGAAAAGTTGAATCAAAAGTGATTTAAAAAAAAAAAAAAACAAGAATTTCATTCATCAGTATGCGGTAACGGCTTTTGACTGAAATTAACACAACTACACAAGTAAATCTAAGTAAGTAAAGGAACAAAGCATTTTAACTACGTATGTATGTTAACATAAGACTATAAAAACCTACTACGTTTTCATTAGTGCAAATGAGATAATTTCGCTGAAAATTTCCAAATTAGATTCCAAATTACCTCATTTCCCATACCTACAAATTCAAAATTTCAAAATGAGATAATTTTAACTTAATTTGCACGAAATTAGATTGGAAAATACGTGCAATGTTTACGAACACACCCAAGAGGAATACTCACATTCAAAGTTGAATCCATTGAAAACGTCAAAATTCGATGTATAAAAAAGAGAAACAGAAGGAATCATCCATTTTAAAAGTCAAATTTCGATGTATAAAAAAGAGAAAAGCGAGAAACAGATTGGCACAGCAAATTTAGGCGTGTTCCTTTGGGCTCCAGTATCTACTGCCAAGTACTTCTGGCTGCAGTCAACTACTTCTACTCTGTGGTCAAAGTAGTTCACAGTAGTTCAGTAATAAAGTAACTAAATGTATCAAAAGACAAAAAAGACACCATTAGTAAAATGAAATTACGTAGTAAATTATTCTTGTTGATGTTTTTTTCTAGTTTAGAATAAAATATAAAAACAAACAACTAAAATTACATAGTATATTGAGGTTAGAGTTTACGTTTGGTAGAATGAAAGCGTTTCATTCGTCATCTACTGGGAAGTACTAAAAAGTACTTTGCAAGGCCCAATGGAACACAGCTTTTGACATAAGCATCACTCATTTAAGAGCTAACGTTAGACCTAAACCACAGATTAGCCATATGAAGATGAGAATGTTTCGTACGTTTCACCCTCCAAAACCCATTTGTTTACATTGTTGTATTTGTAATTTTTTCCCGCGTCGATGAATAGAAGTAAATTGCAACAACAATTTAACCAGGTGTGTAAAAGTCCCTACTGTCTATGTGTTAGATTGTTATTCACACATTCTCATTTTTTATCTGATAACTGCCAGTTTAAGCTTGTAGGCAAATTAAAATGGCTGCCGGGGATTCTCATATTCATGTGGCTTATCTGTGACCTAAAGAATAAATTCGATGTCGCTGTGCAAATGCTGCCAACTTTAAAGCGAATTTTTTCAGGTTTATCAATACTAAAAAATGAAAATGTAACAACTTTTATGAATGTTTTTATGCTGTCAAAAGGCCTGTTTACGTTGGTAATCTATTTCACATTACTTTGTATGTCAAAGTTTTCGTTGCTATCGAAGTTGATGTGTCAATCTGTTTCTCGCAAAACAGAAAGTAAAACAAGGGAATAACGGCGAAATCAAATTCAACATGAAATGAGCTGTCAAATGAAATTAGGAAATTTGTGAAAAAAAAATTTTTTTAGTAATTTTCGAAATAACGTCATTTTCAGACTGAGATGGCGGTATCCGCAGCTCAGATGTGAGGTGCTTTCATAAATGCCTGGTTGCGAAAATCTGACAAATGCATAACTTTCATAAACGCAAATGATAAATGTCAGATTTTCATAAAAGCAAACCGCAAATATTTGCAGCGCAAATGTACAACTATAAAAACTCACATGCAATCTGAATTTCTTTATAAAAGAAAGAGATAGGTATATAGTATAAACGATTTTCTTTTCTTTATTGTTAGATCTGTCAAATTCTTTCCCTATGACCTACGACATATGACGCAAATCAGAAAAAGTGTTCATAAATGCAGCGTAAAACACATAAATATTTTGTATGAAGTTAATGGCCGCGTTCGGGCAACTATCCGATAGGCTATCCACCTATCCCAAAAATTTTCAGATAGCTTGAGTTGTTGTTGCATCAGCTGACATCAGATGTTTTTCAACAAGGGATTACAACAACACAAACCTATGTGGATAGCTTTGGATTGATCCCCGAACGTGGCCAATATGATTGCAAATGATCGCATGTAAACAAAGCAACCATGAATTTATGAAAACACCCGTGGTTCGTGGTATCTAGAAAATAATACTGAAAAAGTTTGAGCTCAAACCCACACCTCTGAGGTATCAAGCAATAAGTACATCTCTGTTCAAAAATGTTCAGCTTATATTCTCTGTACGATTTTTCAAAAGAAAAAAAAAAGATAAAAGTGACAAAGTTTCCAAAAATCATGTTAGGAATGTTCAAAGTTTGAAAATACATTATGTTGCCGTTGTTATATTTTTACAATTAGTTAATGTTTCAATTCTTTTGTGAGTTCTCAGTCGAATTTCTCTATATATAAAAACTTATCACATAGTAACACTTAAAGAATCACGTATTAAGAAATTATAAGCAACACTAATGCTTAGTGGAATGTCTAAGGAAATAGAACTCGAATCACTTTAAAAACAAAACTAAAAAACACCCACACACCTGGAGTGTCAAAAGGTTAATCGTGCACAAATCATTTGTTGAGAACTCATAACAACAAAAAAACAGTCTTACCTACATACATATAGCAAAAATCTCGTTATCTCAAATACTAATGTAAGCCATTACCATTAGCAAAATTAAAAATCCAACAAGTTCTCTACTTGAGCGTTTAGCTTCTCTCAAGATCTTATTACTATATACTTCATATAATAATATTCTAATCCTATTATAGCCACCTACAAAATTGTTGTTCCATACCAATTTATTCATTAATCTTTTTTAAGCGTTCAAACAAAAAGCAAAGGCACGAAAAACAACTTTGCGAACAATAGCAACAACAATATAACAACTCTGCTGCTCCTGCTAATCTCTTCACTTACACACTTCAAATCAATCATGCAAGCGTTTATAATTATCCAACTGTCATTTACACGGTGCGGCGCAACACTAGAAATAATTTTTGTTGTTTCTAAATATTTCCTCATACCAATGTGACTGTCATTAATGCAAAGGATCGATTTATATTTGTATTTTTTGTTTTGCAATTAACTCCTGTCACACTATTTTTATTTCAAATTCAAATATTTGATATTTTAAATTTTTTTATAAGATGTTAAATTATATCAACATGAATTATTTAATCACAAACAAGTAAAAATCAAGATCAAGACAAAGCAACATCTTAAGCTAACAAACACAAACAACAAAAAAAAAAATAAAAATCATGAATTATGTAAATAACACACGCGTACTCAAGTGTGTTCTAAATTACTATACCTACCCTATGGACCAAGCTCTCCAAACGCCAACAACAACCAGACCAAAACCTGTGTAACAACATTTTATGCTGAATTGTTACTAATTCTCCTCAAGGCCGGATACAAGATGAAAAATCTTCGATAGGTATATCTACAGGTATACATATATACAACAGACATGAGTCTTTTAAAAGGTTCTTATTCCAGGAGTAAGCGAGACTTAAGGCAGTTCTGTGAAATAAAATCGAACATGCAATCTCTGTATCTCTCCTTGTATTACACAAACAAATGCCAAAGGTAAGAACTCAGAATAGAACAGAACAACAAACATCAATGTCTTCTCTAGCTAAAGTTATCTCTACGAATTTAATCGGTCTTAATATCGAAGCAAATTTTCAAATAACAAAGAAGTGGCATTTGTTCAGAATAAAAATAAGAAAATGAAATAATTTTTATGAGAACTGCCCACAGTTTGCATATTATTTTTCTAAAAGTCTGATTATATGGACATCTGACAGCTGTCAAATTGTTCCGCTATGATTTATTCTCTCCATAACAAATGATTTAATCAATTTTTTTTTGTCATCGATTTTAATTGTTATTTTAGACACAATCGCCAAGGTTGACAACTTTACTTTCTCTTCGTCGCTGTCGTCGTATACCCTTTTGTAATTGCAAATTCTGTTCTATGGCATTCATTATGTCAACTCAACTTTACACATGATACAAAGTGTAGAGAATGATTATTTTAGTACAAGCGTTGACAGTACAAAGAGTTACCACTGTTTAAATATTTAAATGAGGAAACGACAGATCACTAACATGCATTTTCATTTGCTTCATCATTTTTTTTTTTGTTTTATGATGCACATCATCAAAGGCGATATGAATATGGCGGCATTAGTTAAGTGATGCGTTTTAGCTAAATTTAGAAAAGAGATGGTGTATATATGTGTGTGTGCTACTGCAAACTGCTACTTAATTTATGCATTTTAGTCATGAAATTTTCACCTGAAGATGCATCAATAAATAAAAGAAAATGAGCACACTTGGCAGAGGTATGTATGTTGATATTAAAACAATACAACAACAACTAAATGCAAAGTGGAGACTTGATCAAAATCCGATCACGCGATGGAAAGAAAACAAATAAACAAACTAATTGCACAAATTGGTGATGAAAAATATATGTTTTATTTATCTACCTACGACATGATGATTACTATTAAAAAAAAGTTTTTTTTTCATCTTAAATGTTTTTTTTTTAACGATTTTTAGTTATTAATTTAGTTAAATTTTTTGTTGAGAATTTTTGCATCGTTTCTGACGTCATGGATGATGTTGATTGTGGAGTTGCACGAGCGAAGTGGGATTTCCAATATATTTTCCTTTTTTTTGAATGAGGAGAATAATTTCTTATGCGATTTTAATGATTATTGTATGTGAATGGAAAAGTTTTTATAACACATAGTTGTTACGTAACATAAATGGATTTAATCATCCTTAGTTGAATAAAATCGAGTGGAGATTTTCTTAAAGAAGGTCAAAAATTGAATCCATCATATTATGGCGATAGTATAAAACACGAAAATAAGCCATGATAAATTCTTTGTTCATTGCCCATGACTCAATTATTTTATGAGAAAGGAAATATATTACTTCGAAATTCAAGAAGAAAAAACAATAAAAAAAAACACTTATTGTATAAGAGCGTGCATTAGGACCGGAGGATAAATAAATAAAAAAAATAAGTGAAATATAGTTCGCAAATATAGCAACCTATAATGTGAAAATATTCTGATTATATTAAACAAAGTAGACACATTAAAATGACAGCTACAAAATGTAACAACAAATAACCACGACAAGACAAAAAACCGAACAAAAAACTAAAAAATGTTTGATGTTCTTGATGCACCTCATATGTATTTGGGATATTCAAAAAAAAAAATTCTACTTTTTGATCATTAATTGGTCAAAAAAGTCAGTTTTTTTTAGTTTGGTCAGCCATAGTTTACTTTTTAGAAATTCAAAAAAAAAAAAAAAACATTGTTAACATTAGAAATTGTACATCGATTGTGGGATATTCAAGCTTTGTAAAATTTTAATAATCATGGACAAATTTTAATGGATGATCATTTACTGACCTTTTATGAACATGGCATAGTTTCTTTTCGAATATCCCACAAGTGAAGTGCTTAAATTCTCTAATGGTGACCTTAAAAAAAAAAATGTAATTCATACAAAATAGCCTTTATGCCCATTATTGAAATTGATTGATCTAAATATTATTCCCATTTAGTGAGTTTTTAAATTGCATACTTCTATGTTGAATATCACAGAAATGAAGTGCCAACATGCTCTAAAGGTGGCCTTGAAAAAAAAATTTGGAAATTCAAAAAAAGTCGCTTTTGGATGGCCAATTATACTGAAACTAATTGACCTTTCATGTCCACTACTGGGCTTTAAAATGACAAAATTCTGTACTGAATATCCTAATAATAACCTCTAAGTGGTGGCCTTCAAAAAAAAAATTTTAAATTCATAAAAAATCCTTTACCGCTGACCTATTACTGAAACTAACTGCCTTTTTATGACCATTTACTGACCTTCCAGATGGTAAACTTTTTTTTGAATATCCCACAAATCTAAGTGCTAACAATCTCGTCTAAGATGTAAAAAAAAAAGATGTAATTAAAAAGGTCTATCGCTCACCAATTATTTAAACTAAGATTAACTGATTGATTTCTGAATATCCCACATATGAGGTACCCACGTGATCCCATAGCCCATTTTTAAAGGAGATTAACTGATTGATTTCCGAATATCCCACATATGAGGTGCCTTTAATCCCATAGCCGATTTTAAAAGGAGATAGTTTTGATAAATATTTTGAATTACTACTTAAGACTGAATTCATATTCTTAAATGTACCAGGAAACTCCAAAAAAAATCGAAAATTTATGGCTAATAAAGACTGAATTCATATTCTTAAATGTACCAGGAAACTCCAAAAAAAATCGAAAATTTATGGGTTCATTGGTATAAACTGGTCTAACTCAAATATTCGGTTAGATTAATTATTATCTATACTCATTAGAGGATAAATGAATAAACCTCTGTGGTATTTTCATCAACTAATTCACTTGACAGCACTTCTGCTTGACTACTGAAAATAATCAAAACAATAAAACAAAAACAGAAATGTTTAGATACATGTTGAGAAAACTTGTTTTTAGCAATATTTCAATTATTTTAAAGTCTTTTTGTTTGCTTGTAAATTTCCAGAAATACAGACAAATATTTTATTTTTATTTGTTCTTTTAGAAATGAGTAAAAAATAAATTTCAAATGCAACATGTAGCTGAGACTGAAAGCTAATAAAATTCGACTCTTTATATCAAAGCTAAAGTTAATCTTATTAAATAAAGAAATACTTCTATTTTAAACCCTATCTTTTGTCTTTTGATTTATTTACTGTTATAAAACTAACGCACAAAGGTTTTCTCAGTCTAGGCATAATTTTAAATATAAAATTTCTATAATCATTTATGTAACTTCGAGCTAATGTATCTCGTTTCTCAACAAAAAAAAAAGTAGGCAATTAAAAATACCTTAATCTGCATATCAATTATTATGTTTATCACATTAACAAGTGATTAAGATCTGATTTAAATTTGTTTGATTTATTTTTCAAAAGCTTTAAATTGAATTTTTAATTAGTAAAATTAATCAAATGACTAATTTTCACTTATATAAATTTATAGCACGTTAATTTTTTTTTTAATAAAACGATACACCTGGTTTGTAGGCGCTAACGCAGAGTTTATAATACATTTCCAACTTTAAGCATAACAAATATGACTTTTCATTTTATATGACACACCTCTTTATGGGAGAGTTATTTGGCTGTAGTTTTTTTTTTTTTTTTTCCTTTGGTCATTTGTAATGTCATGCGTTTTTTTTTTATTAATTTCGAAATCTTCAAGCGATTCGATTAGAAACGCGCGCAAAAGATGCGATCATCATCATCGCAGGCGAAAAAGAAGAAGAAATATTTTCCCCCCAATTATGGACACATAGTAATTACCAAATATGCGCAATCATGTCAAAAAAAAAGTTGCCATATTTTGCCAAATTTGTCATAGTAACATATGTCAAAAGAAAGATGACGCCACCCATTGGTGCAAATGAACTTTAGCTGGAATTGTTGTCTCAGGTTTTTGCTTGTATTTTTCGTTTTTTTTTTTTTAAAGCCTGCCTACGCTTTCCTGTGCTATAACTCGTAAGTCCTAAGGCCAATCTGGCTCATAAGTCAAATTGTCATTACATGGTTTGTTTTTTTTTTTTGCCGTCTTCTATTGTCAACATCAGTGGGCAATTTGACGACGACAATGACGCCGTCAGGTATGAGGAACCGCACAAGAGTGGTTGCGGGCGCACGTACATTTATTCTTTTCCCGAAACGCGACAACAAAGCGACACAGTCCGACATGGAACACAAGGCAGCTAACACGATTTTGTATGAATTTATAATTTTTTGTACTTACCTTAAAGTGTGGATTATAAAACCTCGGCTTTAAGTTGTCGGGCTATAGCAAAACACGATAAAACATACATACATATTTACATTATGTAGGTACCAGCTATTGGGTTGGGTTTTATTTGATTTAGATCTGCGTTTGTTCAAGAGACACTTGGAAAAGTCTGCAGAATTATAAGAATAAAGGTTCTTATAAGATATTTAAGAATCTATACACGTGACTTGCTGTTGGCAATTAACATGGTTAACTTTATTGATTGATAATAATGGGTCGGGTTTGCGCATTGAAAATGGGAGCGACAATGGAATAGGTAAATGGGGGTATATTTTTTTATTTTGTTTTTATTTTATTTTTTTATTTTGTTGCAAGGTCTTAAGTAATAAATGATAAATTGAGGATATCTAGACTTGAAATTAAAAAGAATTAAAAAAAAAAATATGTATGTAGATGGTAGACAAGAAGTGTTTTGATAAAATATTGATTGGAATTCAACAATCGAAGTGATGGATTAGGCTTATAGACAAACAATAGTTCAACGACCTTAAATGTAACAATAATATTTAAAAAAAATAGTACTTTTTCATTTAACATTTTTGCTATACATCCAAGTGATAATTATTCGTAAAAAGATTTCTTCCAAAGTTGTTAAGATTAATTTTAAAAATTTCAATTTAAGTGACATTTAAACAACGAACTTTTCTTGCTTTGCAGCACCATTAGGCATGTTTAGGAAAATGAAATTTCAGAGACCGTAGCAATCTCAGTTACATGAACAGATTTCCTCTAAGTTTTGCTGTCAAAATCTTGAGGAAAAAAAAATTGAATTAGCTTTCTCAATATGACTGTTTGGTAACGTGAAATTTTAACCAAGTTTCCCTCACTTGGGTTGTTTGTCTTATGGTTTCTGACAGCTAATTGCAAAAATTTGTGAAAAAAATTCACGTTACCAAACAGACCTTTGTAGCGAAATATGTGAGATGTCATTTTCCTGAACGCCCTTATTTATTGTTTTTTTTTTTTTTTAAGAAAATAATTGTTTTTATGTTTACACCCAATTTCAAGAATGTTCAAGAATTGTGCATTTATTTCAGTGACAGTAAATTTTGAATTTGATTTAGCTGTCAATCGCCGCTTGTTTTTGTTGTTCTGTCTTTCTGCTTTTCTACACATCGACTTTTGACATTTTCAATGGGTTCTAATTTGAATGGATTCAACTTGGGTGTGTTCGTAAGGTATTCACGTAATTTTCTGAAAATTTATTTGAATATTTTTATTTTCAAAATGTGAATTTTTATGGAAAATGAAATGATCGAATTCGGAAATTTTCAACGAATAACCTCATTTTGGCTAATGAAAACGTAGTATACCGCCAGAACATAGCTTTTAAATTCTGCAAATTTATTTCGAAAACCGTGATTCAATTCACCAAACATACCATACCCTACGACGTACGTCAAAACCGAATAGACCCGCAGTATACAAATTAATTTATTCGTACACTATGGCGTATACGCATTTGTTTTACATGTGAACATAAATAATTCTAAGGCTTGAAGTCGTGTCTTTAAAAATACATAGTTGGACGTATGTATACTTTAATCAATTAAATAAAATTACCATTTAGTTCAGTTTTGGGCAACTGACAGCTCTCTAAAAAAACAATGCAAAATGTGTACTAATAATGTTTTGAAGTTGAACGTGTTATAAATACAGTTTTTTTAGTTTATTTAAAATTTAGATAAAGATTAAAGTTGACATATTATAATATGGGCAAATGCGAATTCACTTTTGCATATTTGCAAATAAAAAAAATAAAAATATATTTATAATTCGCCTTTTGCACATACATGTTCAACCTGGTCAATCTATTTTTATTTTAGCTTAGATGTAATGATTAATGATATTTCTTATTTTCTTTGTTATAACGTAAAATTTCTTAACAAATTCTCTATACCTTTAACTCCTCAAGTTGTCGATTATGTTGAATGTTTTTTCGGTAAGAATAAGTTCAAGACAAGAATTCGTTAAATAATTCAATTATGTTGGTATTTGATTAACAACTACAATTTTACTGTAAGAATGTTTTTTTTTTTAAACAAATTCTATACTACTTAAGTAAATCAGCCAATTAGAATAGGAAATAGATTCAAGCGACTTTCCAAACTCTCAACAAAAAAAAAACGTTTTTGTTTTGCTGGAGACTTCTTTTTCTGCAAAACAAAGTGTGTGTGTTATTGCAAAATCGTAGTATTTTACTAAAGATATTTCATTTAATAAAATGCCAAACAATAAACGCTTCTAACTCAAAAGAATGTCACTCTGTCACATGCCTCACCTAATTTAACACGTTAACCGCAATAATGAAAACCTCTGTTCCATCTCTTCAATTCACTATTTTATTGTTCCAACAATTATTGAGTCTTCCACGACCAGTGCCATAAACTAAAAGTCAAATAAATATAAACTCCAAGTTATAATAACACGCGTGTTTTGGATTCTAATTTAATTGATATATTTGAAAAAAAAAATTGGCATTTCATGATTGGAAAACATTTTATTGCAATAATTTTACGTGACAGTTACATGAAATATATTTGTATGTATATTTTTGTGTCAATTTTGTTTGTTGATCAAAAACATGCAAATATCATAAAGCTGCATATCTACTTACTCACACAAATAATATAATTATATGTATATATACTCGTTCTCACAGAAAAAAAGAGTTTAAATATGACCTTGAGGCAAGCAGTTACTGGAATTTCATTATAAGACCACGAGCAGAAAAAAAAAATAAAAAACAAATAAATAAATAAACCTCACAAATAAAAATTAAAAAAAACTCACTCAACAAGTTTTTCTTCACCTTTTTTGTTTTGAATTTTAGTTCTTCTCGAGCTGGAGAGAAATAAAAATAAAATAAAAATTATGTACCTACTAAAATTCTCTTGTATTATTTTTGTTTTAATTTGTACATTATGTATATTTGTTTAATGGGATTGGATAATAAAATTACTTTCAATAGTAGTTGAATGGGATTGAAAAGAGATAACCAACCATATGAATTCTCAATTAACAGTAAAAGTACCTAATGAAATATACATTTTGGGTGTTGGATTAGCTACTTTTTAGGGTGACAGAATAGAATGGAAATGTCTTTGCCTTATTCGAAACACAATGAAGCAAACAGAATCATTTCACATTTCTGTTTTGTTTGGTGTGTGTTCAGATGAAACAAAACAACATTTTCAACCATACAAACAACAACAATGAATTTTGTTTCTGAAAAACAAAGTTTCAGCTATAGATAACGAAACATGTTTTTCTGTTTTGCCTTTGTTTGTTTTGTTTCACTTTATGCTGTGTTTGTTGTGCTATAAAGACGTGTTTAATAATCGAAAACGACGCCGACCCAGGTTTAAAAGAAAAAGTTTTCATTCGGTGCGTGTTAGTCGTATACAAAGTCATTTTTTGTCTGCAACCAGTCATAAAACAAAAGCATGTTTTTTTTGTTTTGCCTGCTTGGTGTTTTTTGTTTTATAAGAATCAATGGATTATTTTTCAAAAGACAGACAACCACGTTTTGACTGATTCGGTGTGTTTTCAGGCTTAATATGAAACCTTTGCATTTAAAATGAAAATATGTCACATTAGTTAATCAATCATAAATAATTTTATAAGGTCCAGTTTTTCAGTACATGAGTTTGCTCCGAGTTAAATCAGAGTTAGTTAATCTTGCAAATAGTTTAATCCCGAGTTAACTCCAAAGCAGTTTTTTAGTGGAGAGTTAAATTTAACTCCTAGTTGTCAAAAAGCTATCGAAATCAAAGTGCGACAGTATAGAAATCAATGTTTCGCTATCGAATTCGAGATGGCGCCACTATGAAAATCACCCTTTTTGACATGCATCTTTCAGAAATACCTATTCAGCTAATCCAGAGTTAACTCACCAAATCTATTGAGTTAACTTGGGCTCTGTATTGACTGAAAAACATGTTTCAGCAGTTAACTCGGGTTTAACCCCGAAATTAGGATAATCTCGCACTGAAAAACTGGGCCTAAGACACAGTAGGCGTTGTTAACGTTTCTTGAACGATTAACACTGAGAATTGAAAATAAACTTTAACGTTAGATGAGATGTTTAAAAGAAAATGATCAAGACATTTTTTAAAAAATTCATATTTTATATATATATATACCTAATTTTTATCGGTTTTTATGGTCTTTTATAGGTGACCCCTGAGCGCGTACTTCGCTTAAGCTCACGTAAAATTATCAATAAGACCTCGTAATGGTAATTTGAATTTTCAAAATTAAGATCGGATAGCAAGATTAATATGTCAAAATTGCGAACATACAAACGTCAATTCCTTGAACACAAATCATTCACTGCCAGAAAGTGTTCCCGTTGCTATTTACATAAATATTTTTTCTCAGCTTCCAAAGTTCGAATTCATTTAATAAAAAGTGTACTTTTTTTTTAAATTTATATGCATCTTCCAAGCTCGTTTTTTTTTTTTTTTTTTTTGTTTGACCAACTGACAAAAAGGCCAAATGAATTCTAATGAAGGCTCCTTATTCCTATAAGTTCCCTTAAATATTCACAACTCCACCCTATGAACAAAAAAAAAGCAAAAAACAGCGAAACATTATGAAGTAAAATAAAACAGATAATATAAAGAAATGACCAATGAAAGAAGAAGAAAAAAATATTTATCTAAGAAAATAATCAAATCATTTTAATCAAAAATTGGCCCCAGCATGCTAATTGTACACTCGCCAGGTAGGTAAAACAGTAGTAATATGTATAGATAAGATATGCACACCGCACACATTTTTGCATATAATTAGAACTCGTACGTGTAAACAAGCCCCTGCTTATAATCTTCACCATATAAAAGCATATTAACCAAAACAATATGAAGCTACCTTCGAGAGCGAGCGGCAACGACCGTCATTGACAGTTATTTCAAGTGTTTCTTTTTTTCACCTTTTCTTTTTTTGCAAATGCAACCGAAAACCAATGGAATATGGGCTTTAATTAGTTTTGCGTTTTTCCTCTCCTCCTTTGTTCTTGGTTTGCTTATTCAAACAAAACAACGATCTTGTGAAAGTATAAAGTATATGGTAGCTATGGTAGCAGCTTTTCTTATATTTTGTGATGTCAGATCACGCTCCTCCACCGCAAAACAGTCACTCTTCGAAATGTCAGTAACTGACGATGATGAAAAGACAAACAGACAGTCGTCGTCTTTATAGACTTGAATGCTTGGACAAGCAAAACGCAAAGATACAAAGTGGATTTGTTGTATGTAGAAAAAAAAGGTTGGACGCTAGTTTTGGGGCGATGAAATTTGAGATCTGTTAATGGCCGCGTTCGGATTTGTATACAAAAAGCGATCTAAGCTTTGTGTGGTTCTAATTCCTTGTGAAAAAATAGCTGATGCAACAACAACTCAAGGTATCTGAAAATTTTTGGATTGGTTGATACCATCTCGGATAGGTAATTGAACGCAAGGAATGAAAATTTTAGGTCCAATTCTAGTACAATTTTATTTTTGTATATGAACTTTGACAGAAGGTTGGACTAAAATTGATTAAATAATGTCAGTTTTGGAAGCTAAACAAACATAGGTTTTATTTCAAGTAGACCTGAGAAAAATGTTCGACTTCAAAATTAAATCAATTACCAGCCAATTATACTTATTATTGTTATTGTCATATTAAATTTTGAATAACAAGCTAATGTTTAATATAATTATTGTGGAAATAAAATAATTTATCTATCTTTGTGTCAGTCAATTAATTTTTAAACTCAAAATAAATCCAAGGAATCCAACAGGGCTCTAAATCAGCATGGCAGTGAAAATCACGTCATTTGACGTTTATTATAAAAGTGTCATTTTGACAGTTGCTTAGTTATTTAGCGTGAAACGCAAATTCAGTACCTATATGTATTTTATTTTAGAATTATGGGGCACTATCCAACAAATCCTAATTTTTCACACAGAACAGAATAACATGCCAAAAATTGACTGTCAAAAATAACACCTCGCTACAGAGAACACTGAAAAACTGAGCCTAAGTATACAAATTGTGCCTAAAAAATTACTCACTAAAAAGATCAAACACTTCTTTCATACATATTAAAGTTTTTGACGAATAAAGGTTTCTTTCTCATGCACACGGTATCGTATCGTGAGTTCTAATACTTTGAAAAGAACTTAGGTATTTCGAATTCACAAATCCGGCCCTGAACAAACACAAACCTACGATCATGATGTGTAGTGTGGATTGACTAAATTTATGGTTTACACATAATATTTCGCAAGCAAGGGCCGCCATGTTTGCGCCACCATGAATATTCAATGTACACCATTGTTGTGTGAGGGCATTTTTTGACAACCATAGTTTTTTTGCAAGAAAGGTACGCTTCCATAATGCACTCAGTCGGTGTGCTGGCCGCGACGATGGGCGGTGGTGGGGCGGTTCGGCATATGTGTTTTGCAGAGAGTGCATCCATTGATAGGTCTTCTGTGGTCACAACACTAACTTTCATAATTTTTTTCTTGGAAATATGAACGACGACGACGACGCCGACTGACACACGACGTGACATATTCATATGACAATTCTTTAGTTTTTTTTTTTTTTTGTTGTATTTTGGTTTTCTTCTCGATTTTATTTTGCATTTGTCATTATGACAGCTCAACACGTTTGCATATTTTGTATGCAAATTGTATTATGTATTTGTGTATATTTTTTCGAATGCGTTTATGATGTGCATAGTAATATAGAGTGGTCATTGGTCATTCAGTTTTTTTTTTCTGTCTTTTTTTGCAATGAATTATAAAGTTCATTGAACATTTTGTTACGCAAGAGTAATTTTTTTTTTTTTTTTGTTAACATTCTTCTTGTTGTTTATGGTATTTTTTTGTTTGTCTTGGAAAAATCATTAAATTAATTTTAATATCTATATCTAATTTAAAACTAGTTTTGTTTATTAAATAGTTTTAGTATCAGTTGATTATAAAATCATCATCACCTTGACTGATATATTTTGTTTTCTTTCTGCAAAAAAAAAAAAAAAAAAAAATTAAACAAGTTTGATGATATTTCAATGTGTAAAGCTGTACTGTTAACAAGTTTTTTTTTTTCTACAAATTTGAAATTTAAGAAAAAAATCTGCTGCCGAAGTTGCTATGTAGAATTTTATTATAAGCAGTAAATGTTGATTAGATGAAATAAAGTCCTAAGTAAATTGATGATTAAACACGGGTGTGTGATATTGGATTTTTTTTTTTATAATTACACGTGTATTGATTTTTAATTTATGTACGTACGTATGTTTATGAATACCACATGTTTAATTTCAAATAAATAATAATATTAAAACAGGTCAAAGGTAACAAAATGTTTTTAAAATTTCATAAAAAAGTGTTAATGTTTGCATTCTGACATGTTTAATTAATTGTTAATTATTTAACCATTGATTTCATTTTAAACGTCTTAAAAACCCAGGCATAGTGGCCGAATTTTAACAACTAAAATGAGAGGATTTGTTACTTTTTCGTTAGGTTGTTCCTCTAAAAAAATCATTTTATATGGAATAAGAATACAGACTTCCACCGCGATAGTGCAAGTCTAACCCACTAGAAAGGGTCAAGAAAATTACTTGAATGTTGAGCCTTTAGGCTGTAGACAAAAACAACGGGATCAAAGCATTATAAATATTAAAAAACCTATTTAATGCAAAAATGCAATTATATTTAAAGCTTTTTAGATAAAAAAAAGGAGCAAAAGAACAATTTAATTGAAAATATCAAAGAATTTTCCAAAAAAAAATGAATTTTTTTCTGAAGTTTAAAAATACATTACAATCCACACACTTACACGCAATTTGTACTAACACGTTTTGCTTTTGAGACTCTTCCTTACTTGAACTTCAGATAAAGCTAGTCCAGGATGATACAGGAGACATGGCTTTTATCAATCAAACACACAAACCGGACAAATATTTATTTTTATTTTTAACAACTTTTTGTTCTAAATCTGAATTCTTTCCTTAAAAAAAGAAGAAATTGGTTCCATGATCATTTCATCAAAAGCTGACTGATACAAATATATCTAATGGCACAAAATCTTAAACAGTTTGATGTCTGGTATTAGTATGATGCATACAACTTAACAATTTTCTAACTTTAAAGCTCTTTACCAAAATTTTCTACGTTTTAAACAATTTTTAACTAATATCATAATAAACATAGATTTTAAATAAACTACAGCTGAACAAGCCTAAAACAGTGACAGTTCGTGCAAAAAAGTTACCAAATATAGCTTTTTCCCATTTTTAATTGTAAAAGTGACATATGGGGTGTGTTTCTTTATTTATTCCGAATATTCGAAATCTTTGGAATATTCCGGATATACTTTTTTGTTGTTTCTTTATTCGTTCTAGAATTATTGGAATGTGTTCTTTCTGTTTCTAGTCAAGAGCTAGTGTAAATGGAATATTCTCTAATTTGACAGATACATTTCATTTTTGTCATTGGTTACAATTAGGTATTGTTATTGATGTGTAAACATCTATGCTGGCGGTAGAGTGAAAAAAATAACGTGAACGTTTGTGTGCAACGTCACGTCGTGCAACGTTACGGTGTGCAACGTTACGATCTGCATACTAGGATGGGTGCGTTCAGTGAACAAAATCTTAAGAGCCCCTTCAAGCAAAAACAAGTCCGTTTTGGATCCGCGCACGTTGATGTTTACACATATTAACCGTGAGTCCCGGCACTCACACAATTTTTTTCTCTGCCGTCTGTCTCTGCCATAGATGAAAAGAAATTTAATGAAATGGAAATGGGTGAGCATGTTTTTGTGATAACTATTTTTGTATCTTCATGATGCTTATGCGTGCGAGTAAAATTAATTTATTTGCAAAACAAATAATTATTTGTTTCTTCTATCAGAAATAATCGCAAAATGATTTTTTGACATGAAAACAAACAGCTGATAGTTGGATATTCAATTAAGATCTGTTTCCTCATTTATTCGATTCTGGATATTCTGGGTAGATATTTTGCCTTTTCCGTCTTTTCTATTCTTTATCCGGAAAGGAACACACCCATGGGGTTAGCATGATACTAAAAAGATAAAATAGCAATTTGATGATTTTAAATTTAATAAAATTTTAAAAGACAGTACGATGTTAATTTAAAGGGAATTGCCCATTTCTGGCCCAGAGTGTACACGAACGAGTTTGGTATCAAATGAAAGGTGACGCGAAGCCCGATACATGAGTAAAATATTGTCAAAATCGTAATATTTAAATAACTTAAATATTATTTTAAAGACACAAAATACCTTTAATTTGATATCAATATCATTTTTCGACGTCAATTATTTCGCCGCCCGTTATGGACAATTATTTGGAACAAAATCTGAAATCCTTATTTTGCAACCGGCAACGTCAAGCCCGAATATCTCGACTTTCTCATGAACGATTTTTAAAATATTTTACTCATGTATCAGGCTTTACGTCACTTTTCATTTGATACAAAATTCGTTCGTGTAAACACTTTGCCAAAGCTCCATAGTAAAATAGGCATTCCCTTTGGAAAATCCTCTTTTAAACCTAGCATTATATTAAAAAAAATATACCATCGTACTAAATCGCTTACAGTTTTCCACAAATATTTTTATTTATTCATTTTATTTCTTTTTTACATTTTTGAATGTTGATAAGATCATCTTTTGAAATAAAGGTTCTCATCTAAACTCTTTAAACTTCGATTTAACACGAAATTTAAACTTTATTTGTTATACAAACATACCCTACTTGGAACTTTGTTTTTTAAGTCAAGAGAATAAATAAAATTGAAAGTATCTGTAGTGTTACCATTTATTAAAGGAATTAAGCAGAGGAATATGAAAAAAACAAAAATTAAAGAAGCAACATGTAGACAAAACAAATAAAAATTATTAAAAATATCTCATTAGAATCTTTGCATAAACAACACGTAATCACTAATTTTACCTGCTTAGTATTCAAAGAGTACTCATTCATCTGTACATCAAAAAGCGAGATCATTAAATAATATTTATTTTATTTTTTTTTTTTATTACGTGTGACTCCTGCAATTGAAGATTATATTAAACAAGCACACATAATGTGTCAGACATGTTTCTATTGTCTCTATATAGATACAATTGCTTGAAGATCAAGATAGAATATCTATAAAAAAAAAAAATCTGACATTAAGCAAAAATTAGATCACGTTGGGATTTCCTATGAACTATTGTTAAAAATAAATTTCAATTGATTGATTTTTTTTTTGTTTGTGATTTTGCTGATGTATAACTATTTTAGGATTTAATTGAGAGAGGGCATGAATGGGGTTGCCTATACCTACCTACACCAATTAAATGACGACATTATAGCAATTGTTAGAAGGAATAATTATAAGCTAAGCCACTTAAGAACGGATGCTGACGTTTGGGTAGCAAAAAGCTAGAGAGTCAGTGGAAAAAAAAAGAAAGAATGTGACAAATCAATTACTTAGTAGACTATTACAGTTCAATTCTGACTTGTCGAGTCGACTAGTAGGTACATGTCACGACGTAATGTCACAACAAATCGTAATGTCTGACATGTCGACATGGAAAATATTTGCAAAACTGGAATTTGTTTTGTTTGCCTTAACATAAACCATTTGACTTCACATTTGTATTCGATAATATATAAAATATAGAAAGACTTTGTATGTTCCTTTAAGATTTTATGCAGATATTTAGCTTATTAAATGGGAATTCCATATGACGACGATGGTGTTAGGGGCGTTTATATGACACTTAAAGCACTATACTCTATACCTAGTGGACCTGAAGCGGATTTTGTTTACATTTTGGTTTGGCCCATACAATCGGATATGAATTATGCGACAAAGCTATTCAAAACTATCGGCTATAATAAAACACATTATAAAATATGGACAGAGATATGTGTCTACGTCAATAGTAGATATGTATAACTTGTTTTTTGTTTATTCTTAAATGTTAGCAAGGTCGAAATTTAGTATAGTGGTTTTTTTTTGTCAACCACAAGAACCACACCTATTACTTAATTAGTTAAAATCTTAAACATTTTAACTCAATTATTTTAATTTGTTGAATTTTTGATTATGTATAATTCCTTAACGCCATTTCTTTGAAGTTCTTATACATAATTTAGAATCAGTATGCTGATAAAACGAAACGTTTATGTTCTACTTTTTCCTATGCACAAACTTTGTCACATTACAAATGGGCCTTAATGATTAAAAAATAAAAAAATGTATTTCTCTTCTGGAAAAACGTTGTCTTTTTATTGCTCTTAGGGCAGGTGGATAAGGTTGGAAAAGGTGATGATACGACTTGCCGCATCACCTCACTCGGATCTCAATGGATCCATTGTGCTCTCCAGGGTCAAGGTAATCTAGAGGCGGTATAGAGGAAGAAATTAGACTGGAGTGAGTATGGGGTGCCTTCCTTAACCATCTGGAATTCTGAATGAATTTCAAGATGTTTCTTAGTGGCAGAAATGAGACATCGCCCAGTACGTCGAAAAAATAATTGCCAATGGCTGCCTTTCTGGTTCTTGCTACGCTGATGGATCAGCCATAAAGAAAGTGATAGGACCCCTTCTCTATCTCTGCCTCTTCATCTTGACACCCTTCACATAGGTCGGATGTGCCGATGCCCATTCTACTCATGTGGGTTCCCATTATTGACTTGTGACCTATTAAGATTCCAACCAAAAGGAACAGTTGGGGTCTGCTTAGCTTGAGTATGTATTCTGTTTTTTTTTTATCGAAATTCGACCATAGATTCTTCGAGACCTGACAAGTGTCAATATTGCAGACCATCTGTTGTTTGCGATTTCGAAGCAACTTTGGTATAGATTTCTACTCTTTTCTTGCTCCAGTGGCCAGGATCAAGAGATGACCCGTTTTAGGTCAATTTAACCGCCTTTTCGTTCCCGTATATAAAAAGATGTCCTGCGGGACACCTCTGTTTGTTGCATTGAGTATTTTCAACTCGTTGTAGAAACGGTCTATACCAGTTTTGTGCCTTTTCCGCCGATTGCGGAGATTGTTTTAACTGCCGCCTGGCTGTTAATAAAAACATCAATGTTTCTATTTACTATTTTGCATGTGACAAGACTTTTTGCGGCTTTAAGGAATGCAAGAACTTCTACTTGAAAAACGCTGCAGAAGTTTGGAAGCTTTATTGATCTGATCTATTCAAGGGTGAGAGGAAGAACCGTCCGTAAAGACCGATAAATTATTTGCGTTTGTGATCTGGTTTTTCGCCCATAATTTCCTTGTAGGAATATCTATTAGGGCCACGCAATTGAAATCAATATGTGCGGTATTGTATAGTCTGTTTGAAGTTTCTATAGGGCAAGTATTGGTTTCGTGTTAAACAAAAATTCGAGGCTGCAATCAAAACCAATACTACGATGATCGAAAAGTCCAAAAAAGTGGGTTTTGTCATGCCGATGCCGTCCATTGTCCTTGCAATTGTAAGAAAACTGCATTTCAGATTTTTGGCAAAAAATTCACATAGGTAATGAATTTTGATGTAATTTTGCTATTTTGCTAAATTTTTTATCAAGGGGTTTTTGTGCTTTTGAAAACACTTTACAGAATATATTTAGAAATATGCGTCAAAATAATATACCAACCACATAAACTTTGACCTTAACATTACTCATCAAACAAATAATATGACGTGATATTCAAAGAAATCTAAAAAAATATAGATACAAAAATCTAAACACACTTCCCCATTGAATCCCCAGAAAATTTACTTTTTCCCCATTGAATATAAATTTTGTATAAATATTTTGAATGCCAATAATAATCATTATTAAGAGATTTCCTCTTTATGAATCAGTACATTTAAATTAAAGTTTAATCAAACCGTATGTGAATCATCAATACAAAAAAAAAATAATCGACATCTACAATCAGGTTAATTAACTCATTTAGAAACGTCTACTCTCAGAATGACCTTCGAATGCATCATAACAAAAACCACAAGTCATCAATGCGTTTAAAATGCGTTGTATATAGTAGATATAATTATAATGAGGAATGAGTTTAAAAAAAAAACTAGTAACTATAGTAGTAACCTATGTTTGTAATGTTTCAATGAAAAATTCTTGGAATTTCCATTCTTTGAACTAGAGTTCTACAATTTTCTGCTTATGATCTGAAAACTATAAATTCAACACGGAAACTGTCTCATTCCTGTGTAGATAAATTATCTTTTACTATGACACATTTAATCTATAAATCAATCATTAATCAATATAATATGTATGTACAAGGAAAAGTCAAATTCTTTACTCATTCATTTTACTTAACATTGAAACAAACGAGCTGACTTGCAAACTCGATTTTAAAAACAATATCAGTCCAGGTGATTTTATTTTGTTGTTGTTTGTTTATTAGTTAATTTTAACAATTTTTCTATAAAATATAACTCAGTTTTAATCTAATTTGAATTGAGTTTCAAGTTTTGTTTATCTTTTTGACATTTTGTCATGCATACGAATACGAATGTGACCAACTGTATGTAAAAGAAAGACAAAAAGACAAAAAAAAAAAAAAAACACAAAACCTGAGCTCGACAACAGTTAATTTTAAAAAGTGCAAAATATTGTCATGAATTATTCATGATATAAAATAAATTGCAAAATAAAAATAAATAAAATATATCTTCAGCCTCAATCAAACTCGTCTCAATCATCGTTATACCGTCATAGAATATAAGCAGCTTGAGGAATAATTCAAATTCTAGCGACGTAATTCGCTATGTACCTACATATACATATAGACTCGATCGTTCTATGACACAAAAAAGCTTCTAAGTCATCAATACGGGGGCTCATAAGCACAATATACATCCAATAATCGTGACATGCTACTAGTTAATAAGATAAAATTAAAAGAATAAAAAAAATAATAAAAAAAAAAAAAACAAACTTAACACCAACACACCACCAATCCATAAGATACACTTTTGTAGATTTGTTTCATTGAATTCTTATTCTTATTGTTTTTTTTAATTCTACTTAAAAAAAAAAAACCTTAGTTCTACAAAGCCCAGTGCTGCCTACCTGATACAATTAGAGTTTTTGTACTCCCTTCTTTTTAATATGTTTTCTAAGCTGTAGAAAAATAATAATGGATGTTTAAATTAAAATCTATTTTTATTGGAAACGATGGCACTTTATCAATTTTTCAAATTCAATACCTGAGTCTTTGGAATTAAAAAACCTACATTTTGTTCTGAAATCACTCTTGCAAAAAAATTATTTTTGATTCTTTTACTACTTCCATCTATTTTGGCTGCATTTTTAATACAATAGGTCTTATTACTCTACTACAATAATTATACTACATTTTGTTAATTAATGGGGCAGCACTGGTAAGTAGAGGTATGGATAGCATGCAAAACTTCTCAAGCACAGGCAAACCCCAGATCGACCACCAACCAACCGATCAACGACGGCGACGACGCCAACGATTGAGAATAAAACATGAAGAACCGGTGAACTGGGAAATTCCCAAAAGCAAATGGATATAGCGAATTAGATGGGGATAGATAGATTGGTACCAACCAACGCCGCCGTACAGCGTATTGTGTATCTCACATAGATATTATTAGGTGTAACTTAAAGCTTTATTTTTAATATCCCGCGAGAGTTTGAAAGGTTCAGAGTACTTAGCGTTGCGGTTGTGTGGTGATTCGCGCGGAGTAAAAATTTTCAAAGAATAAGAAATAACAAAAACATAAAAAAACCATCAATTCTGTGATTTAAAAAAAAAATTCTTACCTAAAATTGAGGTTTTTTCCATTTGAATTGAAATATATTAAAAAAAAAAAAAAAAAAGAGTGGGGATAGGGAACTATGCTAAGCCGATGTGATATTTTATTCTAACAGAACCAGCTAAACAAAAAAAAAGAAAAAACGAAATAGTAAGTTAGGATCATAATTTCACTACTAATCGGGCTGGAAAGGTGGCGCTAAGACCAAAATAATTCACATAGTTATAATATCGATATTATTTTTATTTAATTTTTAAATGAAAATTAATTTCAAATAAATTTCTAAAAGGATCTCGAATCGGTGATAAATAGATAAGAGTGTTTTTTTCTTTGTTGTTATAATTATGAAATATTATGAGATCAGTTATTGTTGTTGTTGGTATGTACAATTTTCGGGTTTTTGAATTTGATTTTAGTTGTTTGACGTAATAAATAAATAGTGGTGATGTGTTGGCTAAGGAATTCCAAAAACAAAATAGATAGTTACTGTATGAAGTGGTTTTGTGCAGATTGTGTGCTGTTATAAGCAGAAAATTAACAGTTTTTTTATTTTAAATCAGACAGAAAAAAATGTTAAATTTTATAAATGCTTGAAATACCATAAAAAAAAGCTAAAACTGTATTCTCAGTAAATTTTTGATTTGACAATTAAGTCATACTCGTAAAATTCTTCAATTGCAGTTGAGTTTAACTTTTGTATATTTTTATTATTTTTTTTTTAAGTAAAGTTCTGGAAGATTTTGAGGCCAAAATTTAATAAAAGATTTACGTATTTTGTTAACAAAATAGTAAAAAAAGTGGAAAACTCAAAACAATATGAGACTCGTTTACAGTAACAAATCATAGATATTCAAATTCAACATAAAAACACCAAAAATATTCCAGTTAATGTTTAATGTTGTAATAAAACGTTCACGGCTCTGAGTGTCCTTTACTTCATTTAAATATCTAATTTATATGATATTTTGAATTAAGTTCATGAAGTAATGAAAAAGTCAGTTCCAAAATCGTTTTCATGTTTTTTTTTTTAATTCAAGATCCATTTGTGATTTCAGACGAATGCATTCCACACACCTTCCACAGGGCATATTTCCATTTCTTTGCAATGTGACTTTAAGGGAAAAGTCTTTTTGAAAATTTCCCAATCAATTTAATTGGTTTCAGAATAATAGGAATGAAATATAAAGTCCAAAATTTCAAGCCGAATATTTTAAATGCACATTTTCTAAATAAATTATTTTTTTTTCTCGAGCTGTGTAATTGAATTAACAACGAATTAAAATAGAAATCAAAAGAAAAGTTGAACTCCGAGACAAAATTTACAAATTGACTTTATACAGCTTGAATTTTATAGGTACCTACATACATACTTAATTTGCGTAAAATATGAACAGATTCCATAATCTTCCTTGAATCATGATTGAAATTGCAAACGTGCAAGGTGCAATCCCAAGAGAAAAACTTTTAAAAAAAATCTTACATTTTAAATCAAAAATAAAATAAATATAAAATTTAAAAGTTAAACATTTCGCCACGTGAATATTTAAAATTGTTCAGTCCACTTTGAAAAATTTCAGAAAAAAACAAACAAAATAAACATACAAACGTTGCATTAGACTCCATATAAAAACTGATTTATCATTATGATTTTGAACAAACGTGACTAAAGCAATTAGTACAGAATGTTTTCCTTACAAAAATGACATAAAAATCCCAATTTTGACTTAAGATTTACGCATTTTGTTGATGATGTGTCATCCAGTTGAAGTATGTGAGATAGAAGTTTTAAAATGTAATTAATTTCACTCTGAAGTTGTTCTATGCACCTGTTTAATGCGTACAATTCATAAACTATTAAACTAAATAAATGATTACAAGAATTTATATATTGTTATTGAAATACTAAAATAATTTAGTTAATTTTATATTTTTACGATTTAACACCCCATTCCATTGAGATATCCATCTCTAAACATGTTTTTTTTTCTTGTTTACTTACAGATGTCGCAACTCGCACCCCTAAAACCACACAAACCGTTAACCGTCTCATTGTCTGATGACACATACTCTGCTTATGCTGATAATTTTGATCTCTCATTGCTGCCAAATGAAACAGAGCTTCCATTGAGTCCTCAATCGGAATATTCTTCTTCGTCATCATCGTCCTCTTCTTCTTCTTTCCAATTACAACCAGCATCATCAGTGGCAACAGTATCGCCATATACACTGTCGTCGTCGTCATCATCATCTGCTTCGTCGTCGTCATCGTCTTCGACTGCTACTCATGTTTCCCTTGATTACATTCCCACAACAATCTACCATGACCAAACGGTGACACAGATAAAAATTGAAAAACCCTGGTCAGACGACACCCTGCACCATTCTTCCACCACTCTTAATCACACCAATTCGAATTCGATTCTTCTTGAACAACTCCAACATCACTATAAATTCTATCCATCACCACAACCATCTCCGGATCACTTCCATCTCAACAACAACAACAACAGCAGCGGTCCGCCGGCGACCGTCAACGCTTCTATCTACCCACCATCACCTTGCCCTTCGATTGATGCCAAATCACCCTATTCCAGCCACCAGCTACACCAAATCAAACAGGAGCTTCATATCCTACCACCATCGCCACCAGAGTCCAGTTGCGGAGCCCCATCGCCGCACTCCTTTGCTGACATTAAGCAAGAACCCGATGAAGCTTTCATTGACATAAACTCCTTGCTGGAGAAGTCATTGAGTAGCATGCGACAAGAAACCACCAACACCACCAACCCCAACGATTCAAAGCCACAAATTGAGAGCCACCACCATCATCACCACCACCATCATCACAACCACTCCCATCAACAGTCTCAACAACAGCCATCATCTCAAGACAATCAGCTGCTTCGGGAATACCTCGAGGATACGACTTTTCAAAAGAAGCACAACCTGAAGCCCGTGGCTTTGGAGACTCTTATTGGTGGTTTGGGTGTGCGCGGGGATATCGAGCCAGTTATTTCGCTAGCACTGGAACATGCTAAGCGTGAGGCGGAGGCTACGTGCAATAAATTGCAAATATCTGCTGGTGAGTCATTAAAACTAACTTAAAAATAGATACTGAGTTTTTTTTCGAGGGTTGTTGCTATTTAGTGGGGTAAATTGTATGTACGTATATAAAATATGACTAAGACCGCCGAAGGTGGTTAAAATTGTATTAACCCCTCTTTGCATCCGGCAATTAGTGAAAATGAAAAGAATAATTAAATAACAATACAAATAAAATCAATGGGTACCTACCTATCAGAAAGCGATGATGATGCGATTCTATTTTTTTATTCATTACTTCTCAAAAAAGATTACTAAGTATCTTACTTAGTATCTATAATCTACATACATTGAAATTGAAGTTATTTGCATGTATCATCAAAGATTAAACTGCATAAATTGTAGTTTTTTTTTTTTTTGTTCTTGTGTTGAAGTCATTCAATGAAATTTTATTTAACTAAAGCTAATTGTAAACAAATTAAGAATGGACTTTGAAAAAGTACAATCAACTTGATACCTTGTGACTGGAATGTGGTGGCTATTCACTGTTTACATTTTCGTTTAATGCCCACTTATATCTTTGGGGAAGCACCTTATCAAGTGTATGTAATTGAGTAATAGTGAATCTTTTTTAATTTTATTTCAATGAAGACTTTAACCTTTACCTCAAACAAGTTAAAAAAAAAATATATTAGTTAATGGATTTTTAAGATGGGGGAACCCTTGGTGGAATTTTAAAAAGTGGCTTACATTTTAAATTGATATTTTTTTGAAATGAACAAAATGATGAATGAATTTTCTTTTGTTGTTATTCATGTTCTTTTCTTGTTCACGTAGAACTACCGAGAGGTATTTTTGTTTAAAACACAATAATACAACCTTTAGGAACCTTTGAAGAATCTCTGAGCTGGCAACACTCTTCGAATAATAAGTGTCTTTTGACAAAATAAAGAATCTTTGAACCATTTATTTTTTATTTAATATTTTGTGTGCTAGTGTGTTCTGGGCCTCAATCGTTTTATACACGTTGATTGGAAACGTTTGAAGTGTCTGTAGTTCAATTTAATTGACGTTCCTGTAATTCTATTTAGTTGAATATTTTTAGTCCACAACTGGGTCCTGGGCATGAATCATTTTATACATGATGTTGAAGTTTGACGTTTCTGTAATTCATTTTGGTTAAATAATTGAAACTGTTTGAGTTTCTAGTGTTCATTTTGGTTAAATAATTGGTGTATGCAAGTGGGATATCAGCCTTAATTGGTTTGAACAGGCTGATTAAAAGTTTTTTGACATTTCTAAAGTTCATTTTGGTTACATAAGCCCCGTTTGTATGAGGTATTGAAGCGAGCTTGAAACTCGATTTGACCCTATGTAAACCAGCATTAAGTCGAAATTTGTGCTAAAAAAACTTGGACTGAGGAGTTGGTTAGACATTATGTGCCATTTTACGTGTGTGTGTCTAATTTTTCTTGGCTCCCGTCTAGTTCAGAGTGGCGTGTCGTGTTTTTATATTTTTGTTGTCTTTATTGTTGGCTTTGTAAAATTAAAAAATCAAACAAATATATAAATACAAAATAAATAAGATGGTATCTCAACACCATTTCAACTCAACTCCAAATCGAGCTCTAAACTCTAGGGACGAAAAGCCTGGGTTGAAAATCCAACCCTAATCAAACTCGAGCTCTCGATCCTACATATAAACGGGTTAATAATTGGAACTGTTTGACGTTTCTGGGGGTTCAAATCTGGAACGGATAGGTGGTGCTGTGGTTGAATTTTTAATCTTTGCATAAATGCGTCTGTTTATAATTCTGTAACTTGTCAAAGATTTGGATGAGTTGTAGAAAGCTAAAAATATGTTATAGACTCTGTTGAAAATAAAGTTTTACATAAATATGCCCACTACCAAGCCTTCTTCTCTTATATCTGAAAATAATCACACCCGTAAAAGTTTAAATTTTGTAATAATTAAGCTCTCTACTTATGAAATGTGCAATTTTTTTTAATCAGCTACTGCCACGCCCACTTTTTTTTATATATCTCTATTGAATACCTTTTCAAAGTCAAAATTTTGATTTAAAAACCTCTTGAACTCAACCTATTACTTTGATAAGGATGTTTTAGGAAAGCTGACAACGTCTTAATAATTCTACACTAAATATTGCACAAATCAAAAATTCGGGTAGCAAGTTATTTGCTGTTAGCTATCATTTAAATGTCTGTACTCAAACCAAACAACATTTAAATAAGTTTATTTTAACTTAAACGGCTGACTATAGTTGGGCAACCTTTATAAATACGACTGTTAGTTTTTCATAATTAGTTTACTGAAACTAAAATGTGTACACCAAAATGAAAATTGTTATTAACTCCTCTCTATAGAACTTACTTATCATTCGAGTTCTACTGGTACATATAGGAGAAACAATAGCTTAATAGTTTAAGTGCAAATGTTTTATTTCTGAAGAAAAAATGTTTAAATATAGAACTATGAAAAACTCATATTTATAAACGTTGTCTAACTGTAGACAGCCGTCCAAATTATTAATAAAAATGTTTAAGTGTTGTTTAGAGCTTAACTAAATGTTTGCCCAGTTTTTCAGTGGTGGTTAGCTAACTCTAGAAGTTAACTAACCCACAGTGAACTGAGAAAGCAGTTTTTTGGTGGAGAATGCATGCAGAGCGACTAAACAAACTTGGTGGATAAAAACATCTGATTAGTTAATCCTGAGTCAACTCACCAAATTCGAAGAGTTAACTTGGGTTTAACTTTAATCTCGCACTGAAAAATTGGACCTTAGACAGCAAAATCGGTTGTCTAAACCTTGACTAATGGAACATTGAGTATACAGAGCTAAGAGCTTACAGAACTACTCACACATGAATTCGCAAAATTTTAAAGAATATAAAATCAAGAGTTTACAAAATTTTGGAACTCTGAATACTGTTTAATTATATCGGGTTTTTTAATAAGAGCGCTACAAAAGTTTTTTTTAAATATTACAAAAACGTTTTTGGATATCAACGAAATTCTTTGTTCCTGTGAAAGTACGTTTGATGTCATTATGTATGGAACTCGACTTCTTTTGCATGGCCACCACGGGCACGCTTGCAGAAGTCCAGACGCTGAACCCAATTTTTAGATGGTTTTCAAGCATAAATCGGCCGATACTGCTGCAATTTCACGTTCGATATTCGTACGAAGTTCATCAATCGTCACTGACTTGTTGGATAGACCATAGACTTGACGTAGCCCAACAGGAAATAGTCTAACGGCGTCAAATCGCACGACCGAGGCGGCCAAGCGACTGGACCATTTCGTGAGATAACACGTTCTCCAAACTTGGTTTCCAATAAATTGATTGTGACATTCGCTGTGTGGCTTGTGGCACCGTCCTGTTGGAACCACATGTCCTCCAAGTCCATATCATCTAATTGGGGCCAAAAATATTCGGTTATCATTGAACGGTAGCGATCCTCATTCACAGTAGCGTGCCGGTCTTGATCATCACGGAAGAAGTACGGCCCAATGACCCCGCCGGCCCATAAACCACACCAAACCGTAATTTTTTCGGGATGCAATGATGACTCATGCAGTACGTGTGGGTTGCTGCCTGGCCAATACCGAATATTTTGTTTATTGACGAAGCCATTCACCCAGAAATGAGCCTCCTCGCTGAAGATGATTTTTCGACGAAAATCCGAATCATTTTCAAGTTGTTGCTCAGCCCAATTCACGAACGTACGACGCTTCTGGTGGCCAAGCGGCTTCAGTTCTTGCGTCAATTTAATCTGGGTAGGATGTAGGCCAAGATCTTTTCGCAAAATTCGCCACAACGACGTCACAGAGATGCCCAACGCTTGAGAACGACGTGTGAGAGACACATTTGAGCTTTCTGCAACTGAAGCCTCAGGGGTACCAATATTCTCGACACTACGGGCACTTCTTTGCCTCACTGGCACGGGAACATTTTGTACTGTGCCTGTGGACTCAAATTTTTCCACTAGACGCTCAATTGTTGATCTGCAAGGACAATTATGACGACCATAAATTGGACGTAGCGCTCTTAACGTTGAGGCCACTGACTCCGAATTACGGTATTAAATTTTAATGATTTCGACTCGTTGTTGGCTCGTAAATCTTTCCATCATGAAATGGCAAACCTTACTTAAGAGAAATGTTAAAAGAACGGCAAGAAATATGGCGTCGTTTGCTGTCCCTATTGCTCTACTTTTGTAGCGTCCCTGTTGAAAAACCCTTTATAATGTTATTTTCAAATACAAGAAGTTTCACTGTTTTTTTTTTTTGTGAAAAGTGTAAAATAAATCATACAGTTAATAAATGTCGAAAAACGAAACAATTAATCAAAAAAAAAAAAAATAAAATATGTATAGTTTTTAAATGGTTTATTTTTTTGGTAAGGACCACGCCTTATCATCTAAGTTGTACGAAGTTGTACGAAGTTGTAGTTGCAAACACTAATTCTCCAATTCAGAAAAAAATATATTTAATCACCAGCATGACAGTATGTACATACATATATATTTTTTTTATTGAATTTTTTCACATAGTTAAAAATCAACTTTCAACAGTTAATTACTACATAGCAGCTCCTTAGGCAAGTGCTGCTAGTACTATTATTTCGAGTTCTGTATATCAAATAACATTTATCTTCATAATTGCTCAACATAATAATAATAAATAAATCACATTGAAAATATTTCAAGGCTCACAACATCAATTATAAGAATATTATTTCTTTAAGCAAATAACACACACAGCTGTTTCTATATATATGTATGTATGTACAAGCAAAATAGCATCAATTTATATACCAACATACATATAGTACACGTAGAACAATCGACGTCACTTTTGTTAAACAATAGAATATTATATATATACACCTATAATTCGTTAGTGTATAGTAATTATATTTCACGGAAAGTCCAGTCATTTTCTTATAGCTATTATAGAAAAGGTTAATATTTTTTATATTACATTAAATTCTAATACTCGCTTAGGTGATGGAATACGATTTTTGTATTGTTCTCCGTAAAATGATTTTATTTTCAGAATTATTTTTTTTTTGTATGAAAGCACAAAACTGTAAATCATTTTGATTAGTCATATTTTTTGCTCTATTCGAAATTCATATCGTGTTCTTAGTTTTCCTACCGATTTTAAGTTGTGCGATGGTCGTAAGGTACAGGTAGTGATGTTAAATGGTATTAGATGAGATATATACTACAGCAGAATCTGGCAACTTTATCTTTAAGATCGTTTTAGTAATAAAAGAAAGAGCTTCAAAATACAACCTGTATTGGATGACAGTAGTTAGAAAGAATAGAAGCTGTCACCAGACGCAAAAGTTCAACACCACCGACGAATTATTTCGCAAAAAAAATCGAAACAATCATTCCGTAATGCACGTCAACATGACATGACTATACTCCTAAATAACGCGGAACAATTGTTTCGATTTTTTTGCAAAATAATTCGTTGGTTGGTTCAACTTTTGCGCTTTAGCAAAAGTATTTACAGCAATGTATTTATTTTATCCCAAGGGGGGCTTCCAGTTGAAACTGGTGGCAATTTGAAAAGAATATTTCCTTAAGTAAAGCTCAAACCCACACCTTAAGGTTAGCAGTCAAGCATACTACATCGACTTTACCAAATAATCCCATTTAAATATTTTGTTCAAATTCAAGTTCGTTGCTCAACTCTTCTGTTTAAAATATCTTGTGACAAAAACTTTCAATAAAATCATTGAATTCAGGCTCGTCACTGAAGTTCTTTGTTTGGAACATGATTGATAAGTCAAAAACTTGATATATAACATATTGGCATACAACACCCCCACTTTAACCAGCTTCAATTGAGGAACATACAGAAAATATCTCATAACCAAATTTATATGTATACATATATTGGTACATTTAAGTTCACATTTTGACACAAAAATGTTATTACATATTTCATAAAGAAGAATCAAAACATCTTATTATTATACTGTTTGATTAGAAAGCACAAATCACTTGTCAATGTGGCACCGAAGAGTGTTTTTGTTCTTTAAGTTTACTGTTCTTTAAGAAGAACTCCATTAAGACTTTTAATGTCTAAATACACACAGAAAATTATGTTGACTAATAATGTTACAATCTAGCACAGTCCTAATTAATTTCACAACCTTAAGCCTCAAACAAACAAAAAAAAAACCCTTGATTTGTAAACATGTTTCCAAGAATTAACAAAAATCAATTTGACACCTGGGACCACCTGGTGCGACCACAAATAGGTACTCATAATTTTGTCGACTGTTTTTTTTTTTTTTTTTTGTGTCATCTTCTCTATGTAAGCCAATATTAATTTATTTCCATCTTAAATCGTTTCAGATCCACAAAAATGGACTCCACCCCAAGTACACGCATGGCTACGATCCACTGCTGATCAATTCAAATTGCCGCCAATCATTGATTTGGAACTGAAGTTTCCCGAAGATGGTACGACCTTGTCATTACTCACCGAAGAAGAATTCGTACGCAGAGCACCTGAGGTGAGTTTGTTAAGCAAAAAAAAAATACATCAAATACATAAAATAGACACAAAAGAAACAGAGTGGAAAAAACAGCGAGCTCAAGTGAGTGACGTCAGAAGCTGCGAGACTATGAGTATCAATATGCTGATGAAGAGGATGATGATAATGATGCGAAATGGGAAAGAAAAATCAAAAGTTTTTTGTATGTTTTTTGTTGATTTTTTTTTTTGAGAAAAATCTTTTTTTTTTCTCTCTGCTGGCTGATTGTGTCTCGCTCTCGTGGGGAAGAAAGTAGGTTTCGGTGATATGTTTTAACACACTGCAACAACCGATATGTTCGACGCTGGCTGGTAAAGTTGTTGTTAATGAAGATGATGGTGATGGTTGTGGTGATTTTTTTTGTTTTTGTTGTTGTGGTGGCTGAAAAGTCACTTTCACCTTGCAATGCCGTTTCTTTTCTTTAAAGGCTTCCATGTTATTGTTGTTGTTTTTGTGATGAAGGCTTTATATTTTGTTGTTGGTTCGTATTACATTACTTTATGTATTTTGCGTTCCCAACCTTCACATTCCTTAGACTTTATCAACCTTATACCGGTCGGTCGGTGGGTCGGTTGGTGGTGTAGTGTAGAATAAAAGAAAATACACAAAAGACAAAAGACTTGCGAGCTTGCGACCAGCCAAGCCAGCGCAGCGTGCGCTCGAGCTCCAACTCACGTTCGGTAACATTGGCTGTGGCCATGGCTAATACATATATAAATTTCTTTGTTGTTGTTTTCTTTTATTGTTTGTTGTATTGTTGTTGAAATTCTCGTAAAATGATGAAAATAGTAGCAGCAAATATATACCTACTAATAATAATTGACAATAAAAGAAGATCGAACAAAAGGAGGCCATAGTTTGTATGCATCACCATGTTTTGTTTGACCAATTAATAAATTAAATTTCATTCTTTTTTTTTATTAAGTTTCATTTTATCTTGTAATAACTATAAATTAAGGCCCCCAAGAAGCAGCCCCACATTATTGATTGCATAATCAGAGTTGTGGTGATGGGGTTTTATTTTATAGATTTTTGTTGTTAGTTTTATAATAATTGTAACATAGACTATCTAAAGCAATGAGGTGAGTTAATTTTCACTTGAACTTTAAGGACCGATGAGCGATACATTTGATTTAAATTCAGTTTGGTTTTGAAACCATATGCATTCTTCAAATTCCTTATTGAAAAACATTTCTCAGAGCTTTTTATTTTAATTCTAATTCGGTAAAATCAAGTTGTTTGGTTTTAGTAAAGTTTATAACTTCTCAAAATTGCTAACTTTATAGAGGTCTTCATTAAAGCCTTCGATTAGAGATGAAGTTTTTGAAACTATAATAAGCGTGCATAACTTCGGTAAAATTTCAATCAGATTTTCCATGACTCTGGTGCAAAAATCAGGCTGAATTTGAGCGATGGCACGGCGGGTTATGTAAGCTTTGGGGTCCGCTGTCATTTGTGGCTTATTCGCATAGACCTGAAAATCCAGAACACTCCACAAGAAAAGTCTAACAGGGTCAAATCGCACAATCTCGGTGGCCAGTGCATATCACCTTCACATGATATGATCATGCCCTCGAATCGCTCTTGCAGAATTTCCAATATGGCGTAAGCTGTGTGGTACGTAGCACCTTTCTGTTGACCTATAGCGCTCTCTGCTGACGGTAATAGCCTGGCCAACGTCGTTCTCAAAGAAATATGGAAAGATGATGCGGCCAGCCCAAAATCCACACCAAAAAGTGACTTTTTCGGGATGCATTTGACGCTCTTGGATCTCATAAGGGTTTGTTTACGTACACATTCATCCAGAAATGGGCCTTATCGCTGAAGATGATTTTTCGATGAAAAGGGCGCCGAACGTTGCCCGAACAGAACACCGATTTTGATAAAAACAATTTTATAATTTGCACATGTTGTTGAACGCTATGTCCCGTCCATAGTGATTTGGCAAAACAAACTGAATTGATGACAGCCAATTTGACAGATGATATAGCTTAAACAATATGGCCGCTATCAACTGTCAAAGTTCGGAATAAGTCCCTATTGGAAGACCCTTTAGTTTTATTTGATTTCAACGGCAAAGCTTTATTAATACTCATTTTACATTATCGTTTTTAATTCGGACATTTGTAAAGCTACTTATTTGCTACTTTCAACTACAACTGCTTAAAAACTGTTCAGTTTGCACTTGTATGGCCATGACCATAATATAGCCATTTCGTTCAGTTTCGATAAAATCCATGAACTTGTGAGAGCGTGCAAATGGCTCATTGTCGTATGGAAATTTAAAATTTGACAGTTTTTGTCTGACCGGGGCGCGGCGGCGCTGTTTGTCTTCATTTTAGAAGCAATTTTTGGGTATTTCCGGTAGCTTTTCGTTAATTTTTGGCACTAATTCTTATGCAATTTTAGCACATTCCATATTCAAGATACATATACTTACACAAATAGTACAGAATTTAAGTAAAATATAATATTTGATAGACACAAACTGTGTCTAGCTTTTCGCAATCTTTTTGTCTAACCTTACAGAAGCGAACATAATTATTACTATGTTGAAAGTAACTTTTAATCAGCCCACCAACCATCAGTTTAATGTGATGACAATTCATTAACGTCGTCGTCGTCGTTGGTTGTGCAAAAGCAGTTAATGCAATTCACAATGTAAGAAAAAATAAAAAAAAAAATGCCCAATAAATAATATTCTTAAGCAATCTTTAGAATTTATTAAGGACAACCTAGTCATGCATGTGCGCAATGGCGCATGCAGCGTTAGAATAGTGTTCAACAACTTCGTGACACCGCTCCACAACCTGATTACAATATTTTATTCTATGTGTCTAGTAGCGACTTCCCTGATGTTGCTGCTGTTGCGGTTTTTCACAGTCTGTGCGGAAAATTCTGATTATTTAAGCAAAAATCGTGAGAACTCAAAGCAATTAATTTTACGATAAATATCGCGTTTTGTTGTGTTTTTTTTTTTTTTTTTCTTCCTCTCAAACATCATCATTCTCTTTCTTTCAGTTCTGGCATAAATAAGCTCGCAATACTTAGATGTTTCGATATTGTTAAGATTATTAAATTTTATAGTTATTATATAATTTTATAATTCTATTTCCAGGCTGGAAGTATAATTCATGCACAGTTGGAAATTTGGAAATTAGCCTGCAGTGATAATTTCACAAATAATTTCAACGCCAATCCAAACAACAATATTGTTGGTACAGTGAATACAGCAACAAATACAACAGCACCAACAACATCAGCAACGCCATCTGTCGTCACAGACATTTGGAGTTCTGAGTGTATTCAAAGTATGGATATGGATGTCAGTGATGGTAAGTTTTTCTCATTTTTTTTTATTTCATATATTTTCTAACGTCATTAAGTAATTAATAGAAAATATTAAATGATGAACTATTTGCATATACATTCATATGATACGTATAGATGACGTTCTTTAAATTAAAAGAATTTTATAATTCATTCATTAAAAACTCAACACACGTAAATTGTGGCGACTTTTGTGAATGACAGCGGCTGACGCTAGTTATGTAGGTATCTCCCTTTAATATACAATTTGTGTGTAAATAAAGTTCTATATTTTCTGATGTAAGTTGATAAAAATAAATTTCAGTGATCATCTTCTTAGAATTCGAATTTATGTAGATAGAGTGTTAGTTTATTTATAGCTTTTCGGTGTTTATTTTTCGAATGAATGTTTGTTTTTGGTATTGATTGAGGAAGGTTGGGATATATATTAATGAAGCTTCAATGCAAAACATAGTGTCTCTTTGTGAAAACAAAATTCAGTTTAAATAGTTTTTATTGGCACTGCGAGGTTCTATCTATCATTTTCTATTTCCGTTAGTGATCTTATGGATAGTTTTTGTGATTTCCTAAATAAATTTGACAAAATCTGTGTTAATTTTTAAACTCAAACCCGTCACGGGGCTCGCACTTTGTGTTCTTTTTTTTCAATCCAGAGCATTCTTTATGGATAAACATTTCATTTCACAGACTGTCAGGTAAATCTTATATCAAAATGACAGTGAAATGCACAAATGTGTTTCATATGATTTTTTTCTATTTTCATTCAATACAAAGCCGATCATGCTCCTGACATCTTTCGACCCAACCGCCGAGCTAGATTCGAAGGCTATCATTTATGAAACACACGTGATCACTAATGTCGTTTTCGTTTGGATGTTCGGAGTGCTCCTTTTCCACTCCCTTTTCACTCCTACTACTCAAAAAGTAGTTTTTGGAGTGTTCTTCTGTTCCCAATTTCATATTGGAGTAGACGAGGAACACACACGTACATATAAAGTGTTTCGTTGGATTACTTGTCAAAAGTGATAAATACTTGAAGAAGCCATTTTGTTAAATGGCGGCTTCAGGTAGTTTAGGAAAGTCAGTGTTTTCGTATTCGATTGGAATTGAAAAGGAGTAGAATAGACCGAAAATCTAATCGAAAACGACATAAGCCATCAATTCAAAATTGCCTTTCCAATTTGTGTTAAAATTTTCCCCATTCCAAACGTAGTATTTCAACCGACCACCGTACCAACATTTAGGTATAATTGCCCTTAATCTTTTTCAAATCTCAAAGATTTATCATTCAAATTAATTTCGTTAATCTAATAGATTTAAAATTAAATTAGAATGTTCATAGAACTATATCAAATCAAACTAACCTAAAGACATTTCGCGCTGTACGCTTTCATTCGAGAATCGAATTTTTTTGTCGTTTGACACAATTTAATCTCTCTATCTTACTTTTAATTCCACTACATTATAGAGAATAATTTCGTTCTCGATTGGATTTTCGGACAGTTCTACTCCTTTTTGATTCCAATCGAATATGAAAACATCGACTTTCCAAATTTACAAACATAATACCTACTTAACGTCACCATTTAACAAAACCACTTTTGACAAGTAGTCCGACGAAAAAATTTATATGCATGCGTGTCGTCTTCGTCTACTTTTTTATAAAAATCACGCCAAAAATGTTACTTGGCATAGCCAGTCGAAGGCTTTTGGAATAGTTGGAGTGGAAAAGGAGTACTCCGAACGTCCAAGCGAAAGACATAAGAGGCAAGTTTACTTTTCCTTTTTTCAGTTATTTCGTCTTTCGTCTTTTTGACAGATTGGTCGAGGGGTATAGGAATATAGGGGGGGTAAGCAACGTTTATACACCCCTTAACCTTTCTGCAAAAAAAGACGAAACAACCGTGTAATCAGGCTCTAAAACACAAATTGCATTTTGAAAGGTATACCAACTGTGAACGGGGTATTAAACTTAAATATGTACTATTTATGCATTTCACCTAAAATTTTTAAAGCATTACCAACATCAACTAATTTTATTCTTTTTTTTATTTCCAATTTACAGATGACGAAGAAGAAACTCTTCCTCCCGGCACAGTGAATAGCGCACCAGCTATGGCATCAACGGTCACAAGCAATGGCCCTTCAGTAACACCCTCTCCCACGACTAAAACTCCAACCGGGCGCACTGGTGGTTCGCACATACATCTCTGGCAATTTCTTAAGGAATTGCTTGCCACTCCACATGTTAATGGTACCGCAATCCGTTGGATAGATCGCAGCAAGGGAGTTTTCAAAATCGAAGACTCAGTTCGTGTGGCTAAGCTGTGGGGTCGTCGCAAGAATCGACCAGCCATGAACTACGATAAACTATCACGTTCAATTAGGCAATACTACAAAAAAGGAATCATGAAGAAAACGGAACGTTCACAACGACTTGTCTATCAGTTCTGTCATCCATATTGTTTGTAATTTGACACAAGACGATCAAAGAACACACAAATGTCAATTGTGACAGAACTGGAACTTAAATATTTATTTATTTATTATGAAACACAAGAAAAGAAAAGCAACCAATCACCAACAACAACAATAACAAGAAAAATAATAATTTATATAATTTATTTATTTATATTTATGACAACTTATATTTTGGTGTGAATGTTTTTTTTTTTGTTGAATGAATGCACGCGCATTTTTTTTTTTTTTTTTTTTTTTTCTTAAATAAGATTTAATCTAAGGAGGTAACTTAAAGGGTACTCTTTGGTATTTTTTGTCATTTAAGTGGGAAAATATCAAAAGAAGTATACAAAAATCATCACAAACAAAACAAAAAAAAAATTAATGAAATGAAATGAAATTGAAACACATACAATCCACCTAAGACGCATTGACTGGAGCGTTTTTGTTATCCTTTTGGTAATTTTTTCGTATTGAGAAAAAATTGCCAAACCGAATGGCGCCCAACCGGGAAATGCATGAAATCATACTTAATATTATATATTTACGTATTTATTTTGCTTAATATTATTTTATTCAAGCGTTCTTTTACTTTTTACATTACATAGGAGAGGAGAACTAGCCGTAACCGATCTCGTCGGAGGAGATTATTGTGCAAGGTGCAAGCTCCGTACACCGGCAAGGTCGGCCGGTAGTTCTTCCATAAGATAACATATATCTATGATATATAGAATATACGTTCTATGAACATAAATTTATTAGTCAATTAAGCATTAATCTCCAATTTTTTCATGGGGATTAATAAAACGTAATATTTTATATCAATTAAACAATAAACTAACGGTACACTAAGCTTAACGCAAGGTACACAGATAAAATAACAAAAGAAAGGAAACTTAAGCAATATTAAATGTTTAACAACAACAACAACAAAAAAAATAACTCATTTTAAAATCAATTATTTTCAATTGAGAGTGAACATGAGCCCAATGGGCTTCATTGGAAGAATTCAGTAGAAGAAAACAAAAATATTTATTTATTTATTTAACAAAACACAAACTAAAGAACAACAAAAATAATTATATATTTTTACTTATTTTGAACTCGAAACTATGATTTTTTCCAATAAACCCCTTTTGGAAAAGCAATACGATTCATTGGAAATATTTATTCGTTATTGAAATAAAATATTTAAATATTTACATATTTTTGTTTCCTTTTCCTTAAAAAAACAAAAACTATTTATTAAAACAAACAAAATAAAAATAATTTATATTTATATTTATATTTATATTTATGGAAACATATGGGTGTTGGTAATTTATTTGATTATTTTATGATTTTTCATTTTGTGTTGGGTACCTACTTTTTTATGATATAATCAAACTTTTATACTTTCATATATTATGAATATTTATAAACGAAACAATTTATTTTTTAATAACTAAGAACAATGGAAAATATTTACATATTATACAAAAAAAATGTATAATTATGCAAAACATTAAATGTGATTTAAGTGCCTTTTTTCTGAAATAATTTATCTAGTTAATTGCAAAGCAAAGCAAATTATTAAAGTGTAAACATTTTACGTAAAACAACAAACTTATATACATACATACATACATATATTATATATGTTTTGAAAACATAATTTTTTTAATAATTTATTTATTTATTTAATTTTTTAAGGCTTTGAGGTACCTCAAAAAAAATATGAGTACATTTTTGATAATAATGGAAATTACACATTTATGAATGTTAAACATTTTTATTTTCTAATTAAAAAAAAAATTAATTTAAATAAAAACGAAATATACTATTTATTGAAATAATAACACACATTTTTTTTTTGATTATTAAATTAATGCACCTTCCTATTTTTATAACTGGTTTTGCATGTAAGAGCTCTTTTTTTTAGAAGCTTTATAAAATGGGAAACCCAACTTTTAGGAAATGGTTCAAGGACGAGTCCAGTCGCTTACACAGAGAGGGGCGGGAGTTAAGAGTGATATTACCGCCTTATTGAAAGAAATCACTGTCTCTTTTTCTAAACTTGTTTTGTGTGGTGCTATTAATAGTGATTTACTTTTAGAAAACCATTTATTGGAAAGCACACGCACACTTCAGCGCTCAGACAAGCACACTTCTTGATGTCTTTTTTGTGAGTGAATCCTTTAAGGTAATTTTGTACGCTCCTGCTTTCTCAAAACATTACTTTATCTTCCTAACGTTTGATTTTAATATTATTAGTATATCTTCAACATTTACATTCAGGGACTTTAGTAAAAATAAATGCTCTAGAAACCCACTTTCGGAACATACATAGAATGGGCTCTATTCTGCTAAACGTTAGCTTGAAGATTTGCACTCTGCTATCCGCGGGAAGGAAATGATTGTTCCATAATGCGCATAAATTGCGATTTATGTGACGAACAAATAGATTTTCTACAAAATAATATTAAATATAAATATATTTTTGAAGATTATGTTCATCTAAGGTCTAAAACTATCAAACCTAGACAGCGACCTTGTTTCACTAACGAAATCCGTTTACATATATGAAAAAACGTGACTTAGCTTACGAACGCTGGAAGCTGTATAGACTTAAAGAATACCGTTGGGAAAAGTGCAACCTTAGAAACTGAAGTGTTGCTCTAATTAGCTCCACTAAAGCTGTTATTTTTGCTAAACGTTTACACCCTTACCCGGTTACCTCCATCTGATATCACCTTCTTCATCGACAGCCAAGCAGCCATAAAAGCAATTTCCGCCATCGAAATAAAGTCGAAGCTTGTTTTGTGCTACCGCGAAGAACTCAAGATTCTTGGTTCGCAACATTAGGTTAAGCTCTCTTGGGTTCCTGGGGCCCTACTATGTAATTCGATGGTTTTTTTGATTGATGATTGATTTTGACAAGGGGAAAACAGATAGGGCCCTATATTCTGCTATCCGATTCGATCGAAACTTTCGATTCACGTGAATTTTTCATTCCATTTACATCAAATTATTTAGATAAATCTTATGTATTCCCAATGCAAATCTTAACCAGTACTTCTTTTTGAAATTCTAAAATGGATCTTACTGTCTTAATTATGTTTTTACAACAATTTGTACGCATTATAGAGCATTCACTTCCTTCCCGCGGATAGCAGAATGCAAATGTTCATGCGAACGTTTAGCAGAATAGGACTGAGGATCTTAACACTGTACGCCCTTGTGGGTACCGTCACCGGACACAACCTGCTGAAGTACCACAAAAAGAAGCTGAGGCTCAGCACGGATTACCTATGCAGAGGTTGTGGCGATGAGGAGGCACAGGTAGACTCTTCTCACTTTTTATGTCACTGCCCAGCCCTCTCGCAACTAAGATACACACCTAGGAAGCTATTTCTTTAATTACTTAGAAGAGCTATCCAATATATCGGGTGTGAAACTATCGCAATTAATTAATGCCTCTAGATGGCTTGATAATCCATGAAAATTTATAGGTTAACTTACTAGGAGTGTCCAATCCTCCAGGGTATCACAATGGATCTACATTGATCTAAGTGTGATAGGCATAAGATCTTCTATCAGCCCAACAACCTAACCTAACCTACACTCCTCCTTGGGTGGAAACAATCTATGGAAAAATTTACGCAGTATATAGGTTTGGGTAAACAATTATAGTCAAACTATCCATAACATTGACACTTAACTAAGAATGTTTAGCCCCTCCATCTATCTGCACTGAGTCACGATCTAACTTTCTTGTAGGTCTCTCTTTATATTAGATGAGATTTATGAATCCGCCGACCGGTTTGGAAGAGATGGAGTAGATGGTCTCGATCCTAAATTTTTAAAAATAATCTTGCCCCTGTATACTGCCTTATTTAACATTTACCTTCAATACGATTTTCACAGCAAGTGTGAGAAAAAAAGCTAAAATCTACTCTCGCATCCCCATAAAATCAGTCGAGAAACAATGAAAATTGAAACAAATCTTATTAGTTTTGTTCCATTTTGCATCGTTTCTCGACAAATTTTATCCATACGAGAGATAGAGAACGTAGGTACTAGAACTATGAAAGTACACTAGGCACTAGAACTATGAAAGTACACTAGGCACTAGAACTATGAAAGTACAGATTTTCGACCTATTTCCTTACTTACTTTTCCGTCATAGGATTTCGAAAAAATCTGTTATTTTATTACTAACTCGCCTCAATTGAACTTTATGCTGATGACGCTCAACTACACACAAGTTGTCCTTTTGGCCTTATTGAAGATTGTGCATATCGCATAAATTCCGATCGTGTATATACCATTCGTCTCTGGAACTCTCTGCCACGACACTTGAAATGTATGGCAGATAAGAGGAGATTTCAAAATGAACTTAAGGCGTATGTTTACTATGGAATTCCCGCAAAAAAAATGAAAGCCTATACTTTTGGTTATATTATTTGATTTATTCATTTTTCTATAATGATTTTTGTTTTATTCTTTTTTTTTTTGTTTTTGTTCAAAATTCATTTAAAATTGATAATGTTAACAAATAGTTTCATTCTATGAAATTCATTTTTTATGAAATAGTATTAAAAAATTAAAATGACATAATAAAAATTGTCCTAACATAATATGTATTTTGATAAATCCGAAAGCTTTTGCCCATTCAATTTCATATCTGCCAGTTTATCCCGGATATTTTAAAAACCTTGTTACGACCAACAGTAATAGTTAAAAATTAAAATGGCAGATGAATGAATGACAAACGAATGGCCCTGACGACACATACATAAAGTACACAAAAAGTAAAAATGAAGCAGTTCGTTTTACAACTTAAAAATGTATCCGTTTTACAAGTATTCTTCTTATTGGTTCATTTAATTGGCTTGAATTTCAATCGATCCGAACATATAACTTGTAATGTGATTTCAGATTGTTTCTTTATTTTATTTGAAAGAGTAAAGTTATTAAATTGTTTATACTTCCGAGGTGTTTCGTTTATTTAATTTTGAGCATTTCCGAAAAACTCTTTCACAGACCGAGTGTCTCACGACTGTTTCCAATTAATTTGCTCTGTGATGCAGAATGAATTTTGTTAAATAGTAACAGTTATTAATTTCGTGTTTTTTTCTTTTTTAATAATATTAATTTAAAAAAAATGTGTTTTTTTTATGTTTTAGGCAATGAAAATGTGGAGACACAAGAAGTGTTTCAACCGCGAATTGTTTGCTTGTTGAGGTATCCCATTAGAGCTAGCAGTCTCTTTTTGACATTCTTTTGGTCGTCGAGTGTGCAACCAAGCAGTGCACATTCGAATTTCTTGTCAACTATTACATCTTGGCCAGTGCCATGCTCTGGAAATGAACCCATATTGATGCTACCGTCGAAAGAACCGCAAGCGTTCAGGTATTGCTGACATCGTTGTCGCGAGAGAACTGGATCGCCCAATGTTATCATCATATCGATGAGCATGTTAATTTGGCTAAGAGAATCTTCCTGAGAAGTATCACGGACTGTACGAACGTTAAGTTCCACTGTTGATAGCCGTGAATTAACGCGCTGAATATAGCATGTGATTTCTTCTCGTTCGGCTGGAAAGAATAAAACACAAATCAAATAAGTAAAGTATGCAATGCACGGTGAGCTAAATTAGTTTGAGGTTATCATAAATGAGGTTACATAAAAAGTTATTTTTATTTTTATAGAAAAAAAAAAATCTCAGTCAGAATAAATTAATAAATAAATAAAATTCCCCTTAAGATTGTCGATAGGACTCAATGTATTTTCTTTAGTGAAAAAAGTTATTTTAAACAAAATAGAAGAAGAAAAGAAGGTTAAATGATGGAATACAAATTATGGGGTGACAACGTTTTTTGGACCAATCCTGTTCTAAAATACTGTCAGTATGAAATTAAGTTTATATTTTGCAGGAAGCAGTGCTTGAAAAGGCAATCAAAAGAAATCGACGATCGCTCTTCTCGAGACACATTTCAGGAAAGCACTCTTTCTTGTTGACAAGATTGCTAAGAATGACGAAGCTGTCAAGGTGGGCAAAACGGCAGCCGGTTTGATTAGATTTGTATGGTTAGCCTTTAAATAAATAAAGACCTAATCCACCGAACCCGAGTGCAAGTTACATCTTTGTTGAAATGAATTACATTAATCTCTTGCTAGCTCATCGGCCATTCAACAAACCGTACGACTCCAAACGAACGTTCATTTCGCGAACTATAATAAGGCCCGCAAATGCAAGCGGATGTTTTTGGAGATCGTTATTTACTGTTGGATCACGCCAAAAAGTATACTTAGCTTCTAAATCGCATAGATGACTGTTTTTTTTTTATAGTTTAAAAGAGAAAAAGTTTAAGAGAGAAAGATTTTTTTTGTATTGTCAGTTTCGGTAGAATTTTCTTGGTCTTTGGCAAAATTCACTAGATTCCCCAACATTCTAAGACCCTAGCATCCAGTGGAATGTTTACTCGATAGGACTCTACTGACATCACAAAGGATCAGGCAGCAAAATATTCTTTATCAATATAGGTACATTGTTAAATACTTACCCTCATTCATTCCATGTAACAAATCATTAGTTTTAATCAAATCAATTGACATCAACAAAAAGTCTCTCTTCTCCTGCAAGCCCATTGCATCTTTTCGAAATTTCTCTACCCTTGCGTCCAATTGATCCAACACTCCAACAAATCTGCAAACGAATTATCAGTTAGTCTAGGCAATTCATTGGTCTAAGAAACAAAAACAATCTATTTCAATGTACCTCTCGTTCAAATTAAAAGGTCTGCCATTTATAAACAACGGAACGATGATAGAAGGGAAAATGTTTGATATAAAATATTTTGTTTTGTGTATGAAAATGAATCGGGAAATAAAGAAAGGAGAAAAGAAAAGAAAAAACTATTTAATTATTAATTCATCTACAAAAGAAAAATTAGCAAAAAATAAAACAAAATTTGTTGCATAAAAAATCAAAAGCATAATAAATTAACGGTAACATTTTTGGAAGGTTTTTTTTCATTTTGTTAGCAAAAATATTGACCTTTCCGCAGCTCGGTCATCCACGTGTACTAGACTGTCTGTGGCTTTCCTGAACGATGAAGAAAATCCAGGTCCGGTGCCTAAGGCTGTGGTGTCCATGCCCCCGCCAGAGTTATATACACCTGGTGATGAGTGCAAACTGGATAAATAGTCAAAGTTCATTGACGACTCAGAATGTTGCTGTTGGAATGATGGACTATCGGAATACTCTTGTGGCGGTGGCACTGGGGTGGAATCTATTTCCATTGCTTCTTCACAATAGTGGCTGGGTGCTCGACGCCGCCGTTGACTGGCTTGGGGGTTGGTTTCAAACGAAAGAGCACTCGAATGCAGGGGATTCGCTTCTGAATCCAGGATTTGGTAATTTCAGAAATTTTTCTCAATTGCTTTCGAAAATTTTTAAGCTGAAACAAAACGAAAGAAAAGCAAAAAACCGCTTAAGCAAAACACACTCTTCAGATGCATTTACCTATCGAGCGCACGGCCCATAACAATATCTCCATCGAAATCGCCGTTTTTCGGAAAATTATAAACAGCAGAACGATTATGAGGAGACGGTGACTCAAACTCAACGGATGTCGCTTGTGGAGCGTTGTTTGGATTGGAAGAAGCTGGAGTTGAAGTCCCCGACTCCCCATCGACCCGACGACGTTTTCTAATAAAACCCAGAAAACTTTCAAACATTTTAGGTTTTGTCCTCAACTACGCACTTTTGTGGCAATAAGTTTTAATATTTAATCTTTTTATTGCGCAGAAAATTTTTTTTTGTTTTTTCTTGTCGCTGACACAACATAGAATCACGAAAAGAAGTGGATTACCTTTTTTTCTAGCTTTCGATAGCAAATAAACTTTTTTTTAAACAATTCGATTCACATTTCTATTTATATAAATGTTTATTTTGTTTTATAGTTACAAATTTGATGTGTTGAACGCGAACAAGTTTAACGCAATAAGAATTTACCTGATTCGACCAGAAGGTTCGGCTGTTTCTTTTAGTTTAATGGTCTTTTTATCGTCACTTTTTGAAGATTTAACACAAATTATGCAGTTTTTTTTTTATGAAACATGAATTTTTTGCGAAGGCGGCTGACTTATTGATCGAGCCTCGAATTTCAAACAAATAGCTGTGGGAAGAGGAATGTCAAATGATTAGGTTGCTGCCACATTGGAGCGATTTAAGGCTCTCCCAAACCGAAACCAACGCCAATACTTCCGAACGACGATGAAACTTTCACCTGTCTTTAATTTATTTACATGGAGATTGGGAACACCCACACTGGTGCGATGCGAATCTTCGAACATTATTCAGTCGTCGCATATTCGCGCGATTGTTTCGCGTTGGTTTGGGAGAGCCTTTACTTGATGAAGACAATGGAGGCAGCCGCATCGCAGTGTACAAAGTTAAAATTCATGTGGCTGTTTACACCAATAAATAAAAGCAGGGTTTCTAATCTATAAGTCGGCTTCTATCACACGATGACTTTTGATCCATAACTTTTTTCGAACATAATGAGAGTGAAAAAGAAGAATCGGTAACTCATTTTTGAAGTTATTATTTTTCTTGTGTGTTCGTTCAGCAAATGGCTTGTTTCCATGTTTACCTTTTGTTTGGTTACTTAAATCTATAAAGCATTGAGAATTTCGACACTCAAACAAAACCAATTTTTCCATTTTCTTTGTTGTTGAGAACTCCAATACCCAAACAAAACCAAAGAAAACTGCCAAATTTGAGTCAAGACTCGAAAATCATTGTGTATCCCAGAGAAAAATGTATTTTATGGGGGGGGGCTTGCTTATCCCCATTGTCGTTCACTTCATCCAGTTCCCTTTCGAATTGCAAAAAAAAACGCCTTTTATATTTACTCCTAAAACGACCTGCAACACCGACATGTTAAATGAGTCTCGAAATATATGCCGTGTTTCCGAACCCGTCTTCTTATTCTTATGACAGCTGTCATTTTCATAGGAACTTTCATATATTTTTACACGTGCGTCTTCTTGAATGAAATTGTTGATGAAATTTACTTAACAATCTTTAAGAGAAAAATCATTTTGTACCCTAATTAATTATCCATTAATAATCCAAGAAAAATGGGTAAAAAGACCAAAGTTGGAAAGGCCCGTAAGGATAAGTTTTATCAATTAGCCAAAGAAACTGGTAAGTCTCTCAAAGTCAATCCAAAAACAACCCGGTTGTTATAGTTTTTCATCGCTAGGTTTCCGTTCACGTGCCGCCTTTAAGTTAATTCAGTTAAATAGGAAATTTGGCTTCCTCCAGGAATCCCAAGTATGTATCGATTTATGTGCTGCACCCGGTGGTTGGATGCAAGTAGCCAAACAAAATATGCCCGTGTCCTCGATCGTAGTGGGTGTGGATCTCTTTCCGATCCGACCGATTCCTGGATGTATTGGTCTCGTCGAGGACATCACCACAGACAAATGCAAAACTTCCTTGACAAAGGAACTGCAAACGTGGAAAGCCGACGTCGTGTTGCACGATGGTGCTCCAAATGTCGGCAAGAACTGGCTGTTTGATGCCTACCAACAGATCTGCTTGACTTTGAATGCCCTCAAACTGTCGACACAATTCCTCCGAGGCAATGGATGGTTTGTGACAAAGGTCTTCCGTTCCAAGGACTACAATGCCCTCTTGTGGGTGTTGAAGCAGCTCTTCAAGAAGGTGCACGCTACGAAGCCAAGTGCTTCTCGTAAAGAATCGGCAGAAATCTTTATCGTCTGCCAGGGGTATCTGGCTCCAGACAAGATCGATGGACGTCTTTTGGATCCAAAGTATGTTTTCGAGGAACTGGACTTGGAGGGCAAGAAGAAGAGCAGTCTGCTCCATCCAGACAAGCAGAAGCGCATCAAAGCAGAAGGATACACAGAGCAGGAGGTAGCCCTGCGTAATGACATCTCTGTCAAAGACTTCATGGAGAGCTCCAGTGGCTTGGGAGCTTTGCAGGGCATCGGTAGCATTACAGTTAATGACGAGGCTGTCCTTAATCATCCTAAGACTACCAAAGAGATCCTCGAATGCTGCAAGGACATCAAAGTTCTGGGCAGGAAGGACATCAAAGGAATCCTGGCTTGGTGGAAAGCGGTTAAGGAAGATCTTTTTAAGAAACCTGAGGAGGCAGAAACAGCGGTTATTGAAGAGGAGGCACCCAAGAAACCACTCACAGAAGAAGAGGTCAATGAGCTGGACATGGAGCAGCTGGATAAACTTGTTCACACTCTGGCCGACGAGGAAAAGAAAGACCTGAAGAGAAAGAAAAAGAAGACACAGAAAGCCAAGACAAAGTTGAATGAAAAGATGAACCTTAATATGGTCATCAAAGGGGACGAAGGACCACGAGAAAACTTTGAAGATGAAGTGTTCGAACTTAAGCAGATCAAGAACGCCAACGAGCTGGACGCTATGTTGGATGTAGTTCCAGATTTTGACGTCGAGGGTCCAGAGGTGGAACGCGAAAAGCTTCCCAAGTACAAGAAGTATGACAAGGACGATCAGAGGCTCAATGATGATGCCCAGTATGAGAATGACAGTGAGTCCGATGTGACAGAGTCGGATCAGGAAAGCGATCTCGGCAAAGACGGTCTTGGTTTGAGTGGTGGGGAGGATGGTGAGGAGGGTGCAGGTGGAAAGTCTAAAAAATCTAAGAAAAAGAAACGCGATGAGCATCCTCTGATTAAATCCGGTGACTTCAGAGATAAGGATACCAAGCGTCAGCAGAGAGTTCAGTTGTGGTTCGAGAAGGAGAATTTACAAAAGGTCGATTCTGATGATGATGAGGACTTCGATTTGGATCGTTTGGCAAAAGAATATAAAGCTAAGGGCGTGGCAGTGTTGGGAGCTGACAGTGAACCGGTCGTAAATGGACTGAAGCCTTTGGGTAAGAAGGCTAAACGCAAAGCTAAGTATGCAGCCGATAAGGAATCCTCCAGCTCTGAGAGTAGCGATTCCGAGGAGGAAGTCGAAGAGAAAGTCAATGGAGATATGAGCAAGGGTAAGTTTCAAAATTGTTCTCCTTGAATCTATTTGAGTCTTTTCTTCTTTTTTTTCCATTTGCAGAACCCAAAGTAAAGAAGATTCGCCTGTCTGAAGAGGAACTCGCTTTAGGCGCCATGATGATAAAGGGAAAGAAAACACGACGTGACTTGGTCGACAGTGCTTGGAATCGTTATGCTTTCAACGACGAAAACCTCCCACATTGGTTCTGTCAAGATGAAAATTTGCACATGAAGAAGCCGGTGCCAGTGCCGAGGGAAATCGAAGAAGAATACAGGCGCAAGGTAGAAGAACTAAATGTGCGTCCAATTAAGAAAGTTATGGAGGCCAAGGCAAGGAAGAGGCGTCGTGCTACAAAACGTTTAGAGAAGGCAAAGAAGAATGCCGAGAAGATAATGAATAATGCAGATGCAAGTGCCCAAGAAAAGTCAAGACAATTGAAGAAGATCTACAAGAAGGCCGAAGAGAAGAAGAAGGACCTGACATATGTGGTGGCGAAGAGACATTTGTCCGGAAAGCGAGTAAGAAGGCCGGCTGGCGTAAAGGGTCGTTTCAGAGTTGTGGATCCAAGGCAAAAGAAGGACAAACGGGCAATGAAAGTGAAATCGAAGCGCGAGAAGAAGAGGAAGTGAGCGAGAATATATTAGGTATCTTGGATGTTATAGATGGGATTTCATTATTTTTATAAGAAATAAATGTGAGAAGGACATTTTTATGTTATTGTAAAAAACGAGTATTTTTTTGTTTGTGCATCGATTTAATCTTTAGTTTTAAATGTTTTCAAAAAATATTTGAATAAAGTAATACATCACACCATAGGCAGGTGCCCTCATCGAAAATTGGACTTTAAAGTTCGGCAACCCTATGCCTTGCCCTCACTTCACTAGAAAAACCATGGACAAATTAATTATTTAATTCCTTGGTTGCATTTACAAACTTCTGAAGCTAAAAAATTAAAGGTTACGATCAGTTACGTCCACTTTCTGTGGTCTATCTAGTATCTAACAACCGATGAAAACATAAGAAGCAAAGGAAAACAATGGTTTAACTACCCTCAAATCATAACGATCAACATTTAAATAAACAAAATGTTTTCAGCAATTTGTATTCTTTACAAACTTAAGCAATTCATTTTTCAAATTGAAGGTTTCAATATATTCGAAAGGAGATGTAATTTCTGTTTGGTATTTTTCACTAGCCATGCTCCGGGAGCCAAGCCAATACAAACTGTCGCCATTTGAGTCAAACCTAAATAATCGAAAACAATCAGTTTCATAATCATATTATATGCATGCAATTTCCCATCAAAGCAAAAAGTTGCGGGATCGTCACTTTTGTCTTCAAGCATTTAACTAGAACCGCAATCATGACCCCAAACTAACATAGGTGTAATCATAGCGGATAAGGTCAGTTTTCATGGTTCTTTTCCAAGTCGTTGCAATGTTTATAAACAAAAAGCGTTTTTTTTTTTTTTTGATGGGGCAAAACAGAAACACAAAAAGTGCATTGCTCATCAGTTGTTCGAGACTTCGAATTCGACCACCGCTGCCAGTGATTCACTCAACTTTGTCTAGAATGAATAGTTCTGTAGTTTTGCTCGTGATATTTTCGTTAGTTGGCCATGTTCACACATGGAATTTAAGCACATTGGGGTTGAACGACACCTATCGGCTTATACACGTCTCCACCTACTACATCCGGGCTTTCTTGTGCATCGAAACACCATTTAAATCTCATCCAACATTGGTGGAATCTTATTGGCCAGAGAATTTTTTCGCCCTAGCACCAAAGGTATTTCCTCATGCCCTAGCCCATGCAAGACGAACCGAATCCAAAAACTGTGTATTGATTCAACAAGCCATGTTTACACTGATCGACAGTTGGAATCGGCTGTGGTTGTTGGACAAAGGAAGCAGAACATGCAAACCAAAGATTATAGTTTACGATCTTCTTCGAGATAATCTTGAGGTAAGCAACATCTAATATTGGAAGTCGAAATACCTCTTTTCAAACATCTTCTCTTGATTTTCTAGGTTTTTCGTATCGAAATCGATCATTTTCGGGGGAATGAAGTAATTACAATGAAACTTGGTCCCACACCGACATGCTGCCAGGTAGAAGAAAAACTCTTCTTCGTCATTGTCAACAAGCCTTATCTCTTAACACTCGACCTGTTACGACATACCTGGCAAAGAGTTTCAATCTCTAGTCGGCGATATGATAACATTCAGCAATCATTTCCTGTCCACCCAAAGGATATTGCATTTGGTTATGGCAATCAACTAGTCATCGGTGAACAATGTGGCAAATTGTTTCTGGCCAGTTCCGTATTCAATGGAACCGATATTCAAGCAGAATTTCTTGGTAATCTGATTGGTCCACCACGTGGGATGATTATCGATGCAGTTGGTACCATGTACTATTTGGTGACGAAGTTTGGAGCTGTGATAAGGTGTCTCCCCAGAAAGGGTCTCTCAACAGAAGGTAATGAAATTATGTCGTTAAGTTCGTTGCCGATTAATCAGATATTTTTCGGAGTTCAAGGCTCTGTATGGTTAGCTAGTGAAAAACCAATATTTGCCTACGATCATTGTCATCGTTTATTGGGAAATGTTTAGTCAAAGTTACGTTATGTGAATAAAATTCTTTTTTTTTTAAATGTGAAACGGTTGTTTTGTTTTTGAAAGTTAAGATAATTAGTGTTGCCACTCTATTGGATAATTTGACACAGGAAATTGCTAAAACAAAAAATAAACTAAAACCAATCTTTAATTTATTTAAATTTAAAACTATACGTACTTTATCGCCATCATCTGAAATTAGTTAGCCCCTGCCTATATTCAGATTATTATGAGAGATTTGTTCTCACATATTTTGAAAACAATTTTCACATACGAAATATGTAAATTTGAAAAATTAAAAAAATACATTTGCAAACTGACAGGTATAAATTATGTTCGTATTGGTGCAAGGAGGGGTAAATCTGCCAGAAAATGTATATCTGCAAGATTGATTTTAAATCAAAAATAATTTAATATGCCCAATGGAACGCGAAAAATTGTCAAAATCTTCGTTTTGACATCAAATTCAAAAATAAATTGAGCACGTTCTGGTAACTATCCAAAGCTATCCGGGTTGGTTTGTCAAAAACAAATCTCAAGCTAAACGGTATAGGTACTAAACGATCCGATGGAAATTTGACTAACAGCTGATCACAGAGGTGAATACACCTGCAGCTGAATATTATTATTTTCTTTCTTTATGTTCGTTTAAAGCATAAAATATAAGAATAAGAGTTAAACTACATAATTGATGATACAGAAGAAATTGGCAATAAAATGGTCGCGTTAAAAACTCAATTGTTTTCCCTGTTGTTAGCTCTTCTGGCTTTTGACAGCAAATTTCGGAATTGTCCCAGAAGCGTTCACACTTATCAAATTGTTCTTCCGGATTATCAATTGAAAAGGCCATTAGTTTGTGCAGAAACTGTTTTTGGTGTGTTCAGCTGGAGTTTATTAAGAAAATAGGATTGCTAGAAAGCGGGATTTTTATCGACACTAACTAAGCTGATAAAAACTATTGTCGTCATAGTAATAGAGGTCTGTTTGATAACGTGAAACTTTTAACTAATTTTCGCAACTATTCACAAATAATCACAGTTCGCTGTCAAAACCCCTAGGTAAAAAGCCCAATTTTGGGAAACTTGGTCAAAGTTTTAGTTACCAAACAGGCATAATGTAGTATGTGATTCAAAGGTTTAAATTACAACTACATGATAACCATTTTGCTCTCAATTTATTGATCATGGTACTAGCATCTTGTCGTAGAGTAGAGTCACTATCGCAAAAATATTTTCTTATTTTTAAATAAAACCAACTTAATCATTTTATATAATAATCAATATAATATTATATTTCTCATTCAATTTTATTGCGATCACTTTATCAAGTCTCATATATTATATATATATATTTAATTATTAAATTTTACGTCAATCTACCATTGCTCTTTATTCCCTTCTTCGTAATCTTGCCATTTAATGTTTCCTTATTTTGTTTTTGTTTCTTTAATAGACATTAATTGCTCTTTTTACTTTTCTTTTGTTTGTATGTTAATATTTAAATTTTGCATTAAATATATTATATATGTTTTTTTTGTATTTTTTATTAGCAGCCAATAAGTAAAGTTTCTTTTAACAAACAAAACAAATAGATTATTTAATTTTAAAATAAACTAACATTGAATATTAACCAAAAATAATTCGTTAAAATTAAATTAAAATTGCGTTGCTTATTATATATTATTATTTGTTGTTCCTTAATTTACTCACATTCATATTTATACATTTTTTTATTCGAAAAATAAAAACAAACTATTTATTTCAATTATACTATATTTGGACAATAATACAATTATTTTTAGTTTTTAATTAGGTATTAAAATTAATTTGCTAAATATTCAGTTTTGTTTTATCAATGTATGTAGGTAGTAATGTCGTATTTACATATTATTACATTTTTAGGTTTTCATTTTCAAAGTATATAAAGGCAAATTAATAAAACGTAATAAACATGAATAATAATAGTTTATTATATGATAATATTTTATATATATGATTTTTCTATTTGTTTACAGTAATAAATATATGTGGGTAAATATATCACTTGTTCGGTTGTTGTTTACATGCTTTTATAATATATTTTTTTTTATTATTGATAAATACATTTAATTCTAAATAATGCTTTTTTTATGCTTATATATTTTTTTGTTTTGTTTTGACATTTTTTGTTTTGTATGTCAAACATATTTTGTTCTTTTTTAATTATTTGTCAATTGATATTTTTCCATGTCCAATAAATGGCCATAGAGAAGATCTTCAGTTGGTGATAGACCAATCATTATCCAACCAAAAATCCCACCAATACTACGTGCCATCGATAGACTACTCCATACGCTTATTGCTTGATTGTTATTTTCCTATAAATAAATTACGAATTTTATGAATTTTAAATTTACATTTGTCTATTTTTGTTTTTAAATGTTTACCATTTCTTCTCTTAACATTGTTACATTTGAGTTTTTGGTCAAGTAGATTTTTTCATTCATAGATTCCGCACATAATGAGAGGATTATTGTCGCTATGTAAATCATTGCTATTATTATCCATCGAAAGGATATAACTTCAGACGCATTAGAAAAATCTAAATGGCACAGATCCATCCTGTAAAAAAAAATGTAATCATTATTAATTTAAAAAAAATTGTTTTTGTCGAAAATCATCAATAATAAAAATGTTATTTTTGTCCCTTGAATATTTTTAACAACTTTCAAAATAAATGATGTTAAAATGGGACATTGTGTCGTTCACATCCATATTATCCAATTGCTTATCGTCGGTCGGTAGTGCTATCCATTTATGCTGATGGCAATGACATTGTTGTGAACTACGGACTCTCTGTTTGGTTATGTGAAATTTCTTGCGAATTTGCAAAAATTTTCATAAATTGTCACAAATTCCTGTTTGTTAACTGCAATTAGTTGCAACGGGAGAGCGAATAATTTCCCCTCCATTGGATAACTTGCGAATTTGTGCTACATACATTTCTGTGTGCAAGAAGAGTAAAGACTGTCAAAACACCCAGCTGTAAGCAACTTTTGCTTTAATTTCAAATTGTGGTTTCTGATATGTGAAAATTAACGTATATATGTATGTAAATAGCAAATAACTTGGGAAATTTATAATTTTTGTCATTTTTTTTTTAAATTAAACGCAAATTGTTAACAAAACCAGCCTTTTGGCATGTGATTGTTGATGTGAGGAGTAAAATTTTGACGTTTTGAACACAAAAGTACGTTTGTTAACTTTCTTGTAAAATTCTGCATTTTGGAGAAATTCGTTCTCACTTTGGTGTTTTGACAGGTTTTACACATTTTGCTGAAAAAAGATACCAAACAGACCTGATGTTTTCGGTTGATCTTGCGTTTCGTTGACACAAAGGCGTTGGCTGATTGTTCACTGAATCGGTCGACTCAAATTTGGCCACCAAACTTTGAATAATCGACTTGGAAACACAGATTAGGCACATGAAGATGAGAATCCCCGGCAGACATTTTAATTTGCCTATACAAGCTTGAACTGTCAGATATCAGATAAAAAATGAGAATGTGTGTATGAAAACCTCACGCACAGACAGTAGGGATCGTCAGACACCGGTTAAATTGTTGTTGCAATTCACATTTATTCATCGACGCGGGAAGAAATTACAAATACAACAATGTAAACAAATGGGTTTTGGAGGGTGAAACGTACGAAACATTCTCATCTTCATATGGCTAATCTGTGCTTGGAAGGACAACCGAATGTAAACCGTAAAATGGGCGCCATGCACCTATATCGTTGCCCCAAAAGATTTTGATATTAAAGTTTTATCATTTGGACGCGCTTTTCAATGGCGTAACTTGCCATGGTGATTTGACATCAGTAACTAAATAATAAACAACAGATTTGACAAATGTCACCAAAACAACATGGCCGCCATAATCAATCCGCACCAGCTGCAAAGCCCTATAAAACTACAAATCTTCTAACGAGTTTCATAAGAAAAATCACTGCATTATGAATTGGAGAACGAATTTATAACTCGAAAAAGATGACATCGAATCGATTCACGCGTTCTTGTCGCATTTTGAATCAGGCTTAACACCTGAAAATCTCTCAGAAAAAAAAGTAAATCTCCAAAAAAGTTTGAAACGCGTTGAATAAAACTTTCTTTAAAATGTATAAACAAAATAAACCTTACCACATATACCCAAAAAGGTAGATGGCGTCAAATTTTCCAATAAAAAGTTTTTTTTTCATGTTTGACCCCAACAAATAAATAAACGCAAATAAATCGATTTATACATTAAAAAAATATGCCGAACTGGATCGCACGAACTTGGTCTTGTGGTTAACAATTGTATGTGTAGCCACACATTGATGCATGACGTTATATAAAAATGCTCTGTACCAAATTTAGACGAATAAAACAACAACAAGTTATCCCTTCTACGAGCTAAATGATTGTTGTGAATTTGGCTCTTATATCACAGAAAACTGTTTTACTCTAGCTAATTACCTCTTTGTTATCGATAGTTTGCATGGAAACGTAAAATTGTGTCTTTGTTTTTAAATCCAGTTCCTATTTCTATTCTCGATTGTATATTATTTATTCATCACAAATCACCTTCAGAAGCCGATTCTACCCCAGTATTTTTGCGAATATTTCGACCAGAGCAAGAGAAAACCGAACAAAAATGTTCCACATACGCCCTGTATACCCAACGTAAATTCTCTAACTTCAGCACATTGATTTTTTGTTTAAATTCTCACAATATAGCTGAGTGATGAAAATAAATTTGCTTACTCTGTGGCAACAAAAAAAAAACTCCCTCACTTTTATATCATAATAAAACCGACACATAAATAATATCAATTCGATATAAATAGAAACCATGTACGTCATGGACTTAAACCGACACCACAATAATACTTCTAGCAATCCCTAATGACCCATGCAATTTTCTATACTTATTTTTCATTATTATTATTAGCTACATATAAATATATCCTTATGAATAAACCCACAAAGCGTAAAGACTGTACTCACCGGTCAAAAACAGACACCATACAGATTATCGCCAAGCAATAGAATGTGTTTGCGTAAGCTTCGGCAAAGGACGAATAATGGTGTATTGCGCCATCCGGCCAGTCCAGTGGTCTACTTGTGGTCACAAATAGTAGGTGCGCCAATGCCAAGCCACCCAATAGGCCATGACAGATGTTGGAAACCATAATCCAGATTCGATGGATTGAACAGGCTAAATGGACGCTGGTGGAGATGTCATGTCTGAAAATTGAAAATACCAAGCAAAAAAATTAATATCTCAAAAATAAAAATACTCAACGTAGAACGATTAAAGGCGATCCCAATATGAATATATGCACATAAATGTATACCTACAGCCAAACCCAAATGTATAAAGGATGAATTTTCACAAAACAAGAAAAGAAGAAGACATTTGCTTCATCGATTAATCTCTGATGTGACAGGCTGTGAGGAGCGACTTAAAACATCCAATGGAATTTCTAAAATTAGAAAGTTTATGGGACTCTGTTCTGGGAAAGTCAGGTTTTTTTGTGGTGAGGAAATCGGGTGGCTGGTTTGATTATACAAAAGGAAATTACTTCACACCCACACATTGGCATTGATGGTTGTTGAGTAAAGAACGAATAAGGCAAACAGTTTGTGTATTGCCTTTTGAATGCGACTTCTTTATAGGAGGCTTCGAATGATGCGTGGGCTGCCGGCAGACCGAACATAACGGAACCGACCTGACCCCGACGGGTATAGAAATAGGTTTCTTTTGAATGAATGTTGTGCCTTTTTGTTATATGGAAGATCTCTTAAAAAAATATACTTGGCTTTGATATGGTTCGTCGATGGTCGTACATAAGCCTATATAAACGTTAGAGTACCTACTTTGATAATGAAGATTTTACATGCAATGGAAGAAGGAGTAGCAGTTTGACATTTTCATAACAAATGCCAGAGCTTAGGTTCTTACTATAGTAATGTACTTATTTTCTATTATGTTTTCGAGGCAGAAACGTGTGCTGATTTTGGAATGATTTGATTAAATAAAGCTATCTGGGGTATAGTAGATACACTTATGTTTTGTATTGTCAAAGATATGTAAGAATATACATGTGTATACACATCACCTACAAACATTCTCTACTCAGCATACAAGCATTATTTATTGATAATGTTTACAATTCTATAAGCAAACATAATACATATAAGAGCCACAGGTATATACAATTTTGTTGATTGCCATTTAAAAGAGAAAAGTTATTTTAATTAGTGCATTTAAGGCAACCGTAAATTAGATGAATTTTAAAGGTTCCTGATTATATGCTTGTTGTTTCTATTTCAGAAAAAAACTTGAGGATACAAAATTTAATAAATTAACATGGTATGTACACTACAGTACATACATATAAATAGGTTCATACATATGTAATGTTTAAGTTAAGTATATGTATGTACTTGTGTTGTGGAGTGCAAATAGTTTTAAATTCATTTGTTTGTTTCATTTAATTGATATATTTAGTAAATTACGTAATTAAAGTTCTTTACACAAAGTAGAGGTGTCACAAAATAAACACTGAACGTATAACCATTCAAACTTTCTGCCTGGCCGATATTTGACGTCATTGTCTGGCGGGACAAATCTTATTCTACAACCAACAAGAAGAGACGGAATTTTGAATTTGTATTTTGTTATAAGAAAAACTTAAATTTAAGCCACTGCTAAAAGGCACTTTATATTAAAGCCAACAGGCACTTCTTGGCATAAAGTAAAGTGAAAAACTATAACTTATTTTTGATGTGTAGAGTGAAAAAAAAACGTGAACGTTAGTGTGCAACGTTACGTCGTGCAACGTTACGGTGTGCAACGTTACGATCTGCATACTAGGATGGATGCGTTCAGTGAAAAAATCTTAAGATCCCCCTCAAGCAAAAACAAGTCCGTTTGGGATCCGCGCACGTTGATGCTTACACATATTATCCGTGAGTCCCGGCACTCACACAATTTTTTTTATTAAAGTGAAGACTTTTTATGACAAGAGGTATTTACTGAAAATCAAATGTGCAACTAGATCCACATACTTGCTTCTGTGATTCAAGGCTACATAACTTGGTTAAGAATTTAGCACAAAAAGTATAACTTTTTATTGATAAAATGATATTCTTAATAGAGAAGTGTGTAAATCGTAAAAAAAAAAAAATTAAAATCGTAAAAATTAATTTTCTACTTTATTTGTTGCTATAAATAAAAACATAAATTGGTAAAATTTAAGAGTTCAATATTATTACTACCGAAAAAAGAAAGTATCTGTGTGTGAAGTTGGAGCAAAATTAGTTGAGCTTTCAACAAAATATACGACCATAACACAAATATAAGGCAATTTTCATTAAAAAAAAAACGTCATACTAACGAAATCTCACTTTGAAACTGAACGCCTTAAACGTAGTATTATTTCAGTCACTTTGGATATTGTATGACGAATTCAAATCAAAATTGTTAGAGTCGTTTTCGAGAAAAATTGATAACGACAAAATCGTTGCATCGCGGCTAACCGTTTTAAATTTACTAAAACAAAAATTCGAATTATACTTTTAGGAAATTATACCCAAAATTTGAAGAAAATTATTGTACTTGGACGAACACGGACGCTCTGAAGCACAGGCGTACAAATACAAATGCGCATAGGCCATCCCAGGCCGAAGATGACGCGACGGACTGTATGACGAAAACCATTTTTTTGGTGGACTTCAACACGTGACACAAACAACGTGTCGCATGACCCTCACTTTTTGGAATTTGCTCCTGATTTTTTTCGGAATTGGTCGAATTATTTTTTTGTTTTTTTTTTCAAAAATATTCAAAAAATGTGGGCTTTAGAGCCAAACCTTTTTGACCTAGCCTCTCTTTTCGTATGCGATGTGATGTTCAAAATTCCGAAAGTTATGTGCAAAATTCAAAAATAAAAATCTGGTCCTCTTTTTTTGAGTCACTTTTTTTTTGTTTTATTCGGGTTTCAAAAAGTATTCGAACCGTTTTTCCAACAAAATATTTAAGTACATGAGGCTATTTCCCTACATACCTACATAATTATACATAATAAAAGCCTAAAAATGGATTTAAAAAAAAAAATCAAGTATTTGAAACTCGTAACAACTCAATTGTGCTTCCTTTTTCAAAAATCCAAAAGTGGCTCCAAGTCAAACCCCGTTATATTCAAAAAGTTCATCCGAAAATATGTATAATTAAAGAGGCTTACCTATATAACTTTTTTGGCTGCCAGAGCTTATTTGTTCGAATTTTGTTCATAACTTTTGAACATATGTAATTCTACGAAAACGACCTGTATTATAAATTATATAATTTTTATCTCTTCGATTTTCTATTTCCTGTGTGTGTGATAATAAATCAAGCAAAAATAGTCAGGAAATTCATGTTCCTAAGCTAATAATTTTTTTTTTATGGATTTTCTTCATAAGTTATAAGAGATAGCAATATAACGAAATAAAAAAAATTTATTCAAAAATAATTCTCAAAATACTTGTTCATGCTCTTAAAAAGTCATCATATATTTAAATTGCCAAAAAATAACCCAACTAAAAGGCTTTCATAAAAAAAAGACAAAATAAAGTCCTGTCATATATGTAAATTATTAAAAATTTAACACCATCCAGAGAAAATATATAGCACTCTACCTCCCCTTTCTCTGGTTTAAAAAATAGAACAAAAAAACAGTTTCGGAGCAAGGTTACCATTTCGTACGTTATGAGTTTTCTTTCAGATTTATTTGTATTGAGATATTTTTTGTTTGAACGTTGGCAATATGTTAACTATTGCAGGAATAAATTTACACAATTTCATCAATGTATTTGATCTTAACATTTTATACCTCATTTACCTATTATGCTCATCTAGTTAGTATAAACAAAAAAAAAGGCCGCAAGTTCCGCAAGAAAATGTTTTTTTTCCACATAAATTATTTGAATGTTTTAATTGTCACTTATTATAACGACCCGCGACGCTATCTTGTGTCTCCATATATTTGTTTTCATTTGTTCTCATTGACTGGTTTAGGCTGGTCTAAGACCATAATCAAATTTGTTAACCTTAGGGCCAGTTTCACAGCCGACACTTACCGAAATAAGTGGCACTTGAGTCTCCGATGTTGGTGACTTAAGTTCCACTTACGCTAGCTATGAAATTTAGCTTATATTCCTAATATGGGAAACTTAAGTGCCACCTATTTCGGTAAGTGTCGACTGTGAAACTGGCCCTAAATCTTTCACATTGCCCACTTAAGTGCCACTTTTCTGACTGTGAAACTGGACCCTACATTCTCATACATGATTATTACTATTTAATTTTTCTGTTTAAAGCAATAGAATGGTAACACTGCGTCCGACAAACATTATCTGTTCATAATATTTTCATAAACATGAAATTTACTTACGAAAAAAAAAGATTCAAGGTTCTCCTCTGGGTTCCTTCAGTGGATACATTGTGTTTGTATGTTTTTTTTTAATAAACAACAAAACCGCAAACACACAGAATTACGAAAAAATGTCACGAAATTCTAAAAATAACCATAAAAACCACAATAGACATAACTATATATATTTTTAGGAGCCAACCCCTCATTTAGCATTAAGGTATGCATAAAACCACAAAAATAAATTTTTCTTTTATTGCACCATCGTCGCTAATTTATTCCCAGCCTGGAAAAAAAAATAAACCACGACAACTTCTCGCACGCAATTCGGGGGTTCTCTTTACATAGGGGATGGTACTGTTGGGATATTGGGATTTCATACTAATCCTCATTCATTGTGTTCAAAAACATAAACCAAACAAGGGTAAGTCTAGGTATAGGGTAGTAAAACTCACCTATTACTCTCTGGATCCGATCCAATTGGATGTTTGTAGTAACAATGATCAACGGGTCGATATCCGGACGCAGTCTGGATGAACATTTTGTCAATTCGTGTTGATTGCTCCTCCGTTGGCGATACAACCGGGGTAAATGGATTGTAAATCTCTTCTCCATCAGCTGGTACAATGTCATCGGAGAGCTCTTTAAGGATAGATGATAGTCCGCCGGCCGTGTAGAGTTTTCCTAATGAAACCATTTAAAGAAAAGAAAACGTTATAAAATAGGGATCAGCATTAGGTGATTTTCTTTTCTTTCTTTTTGTCAGGGTATATAATATGTAGGGATAGGCTATGTAGATATAGAGATAATGATTAAGTGAATAACATTAAAAATAATAGCCACCAGGGCGTTATCTCAAAGTCTTAATTAAACATGTACAAAATTAAGGTTACGCAGCAACGTTTCTGATTGACGTCACGATTTTGTTAATGGATGTGATGTTATGTAGGAGGCATAAAGTTAAAACTTTCTAGTTGATGGAACAGAGCAAAACAGAAAAGAACAGGAAAATTATAGATACAAATACATAATTAAAATAAAAAACAAGCAGGTCATCATGTATTTTAAGTTTAACATTTGTTTATTAGTATTCTAAGCACGAGCTACAATTTTGAAACATCTTAATAAGGGTATTACATATACGTCACTTTAAATAATTTATAAAATCAAGCAATCTAGATAACCTTTCTTTACTTTTCGTCATAAACTATGTAATTATTATAATAATTAAGGCTTTTCTTATCACAAAATGAACTTCTATATTAATATAAATAATATAAGTTAAGAAAAATGTAAAGAAAAAATATTATTTGTTGGCTGTGGTTTTTGCCTTTATTTCGAAAACTATTAACTTTTTTGTGGATAATTTTTCAAATTAAATATGTAAATGAAAGTACAAAAAATTTTGATATCGAAATTTTTGTCTGCAATGAACCGTTTGGGCTTAATGACTAGTTGTAAATTGGAAATAGCTATAAAATTTAAAATTGTTTTACAGGTATACAAAACTATTCGCAACAAATCCTTTGGTGCAAGCAAGAGGAATCAGAGGCATGATTATTAATTTTTTCTAATTTTAAATCTTAAGAAATTTAAACCAAAACGATATAGCCAATAAATATTTTAAAATCGTGAACCGAGCGCAAACCTCATGTGCATATTATATGTACATAATGTACGTAAATACATTTTTAATTTTAAAAATCCATATACAGTCACTCAAACTCATATTCGTACGGAAGCTAACATGCAGTTCTTTTGCAATCATTCGAGCTTTATTTGATTTGAAGTCAAAGATCTTATAGACATTTAATATTAAAGGCCCAAAAAAGCAACATCCCTTGACAAAAAGAGGAAATTTATTAACAAAACTCCAAAAACTTAATTGAAAGAAGTCAAACTCGTATTCATACACCCAAAATTTTTTTGGATTTAAACCAAAACCTAACACAATCTCAATATTTTGTTGCATATTCCATACTTTTTATCCCATGGTCTATAGTCTATTTAGCACAAATTTTGAAAACTTCTTAAGCCTAGTACGCTGCTGATGCGAAACGAAATTTTTCGGTGGTCTCCAACACGATAACGAAATGCTTGCGAAAACCACAACGAAAAAATGACAGCTGAAAGCGTCACGCCAATAACAAAAAAAAAAAACAAACACAAACGCAAAAAAATCACAGAAAGCCATGCTGCAATGAAATGCAGCAGAATTGAAAGAAACCGTTCCATGAGAGCTACTGTTAATAAACGTAAAATATAAAATTTAAAAATTTTAAGTGATAGATTGTACTATTTTTATCAAAATCGTAGGAGTCGTTTTTGAGCTTATCGGTTTTTAAACATTTGTATGGGAGGCACCGTTATTTTTGGGTATTAGAATAACTTTTGTCAAAAATCTTCTAGATAAAGTTAAAAAACTGCTTTTTACCAAGTCTAATAAAAATCAACACTGTCGTTTTTGAAGTATTGAGTTTTCAAAAAAAAAAAATTTCAAACTTTTTTTAAAAATCCAAAAAAATATCTTTTTGAAAATTTTGGTACACAATATTATTTAAAACTTGTCAATAATTCTTCATAAAAAAATTGATCAGAATCAGTTGAACCATTTTCCAGAAAAGCGAAAATAAAAAAATGGTTCTTTGGGAGGTACCATTAATAACCATTTTTTTTTTTAAACGGCAACTTATAACTATTTAAATTTATTGACTTCTTAAAAAAAAAAATCTGTAGCTCTGGTTTTGAGAAAAATAAGTTTTTCCTTTTTGGCCAAGAAATTTTGTATGACAGCTACTGTTAGTTTTGGTCCTAAAAAAAAGAGAAAAAAATGGGTGGGGAGAATGTCCAAAAAAAGGCTAGGCACCACGTTTAAAGAAAATCGACCCATCCGTTTAGGCTGTAGTCGAACAGACAGACAGACAGACGGACGTTTTTGCGAGACCCACTTTTTTCGTCTTCGAAAAAGTGTTAACAGTGAAACGGTGCATCGATGAAATTAGGAATATGAGCAGGCAAAATCCCTTCTGTTCATGGTAGTGTTAGTGTTAGGGTAGGTCCTGCTTGTGCAGCTCGGTGAGTGTGTCAGATGGATTGAGTTAAGATCGCTCACCGAGTTAGCGCGATTAATAAGCGGAATTAACACTTAACTATTGAGAGTTTTACAATAGTAAAAGTAAAAATGAAAAATAACCCACAACTTTCCCGCTATATGGGACTTTTGAGCACAAATTGGCTGCATTAAAGGTTTAAATGGTTTGTAGCGTGTTATTTTTTCACAATTTATTTAAATGGTTTTCTACATGAATTTTTTTTCCTTGGGTTTCGTGAGCATTTTGAAGTCAACTTTTGTTTTTACCTGCGTACTTATATAATATGTATGTATCTCATTAACAAGGACTCGAAAAATGCATTAATATAAGAAGGTACCTATTATGGGGATCAAACTATTCTAAAACTGTCAAGTTACTGTTAATCTCCAACAAATTTTTTTGGAAGTGAATGTATAACCAACAAATGAGCGCAAGGATTTTGATGTGTATGCGCCGTCATGATATTGAATAAAAAACATTTGACAAGTATTTTTCACAGCCTTTGGTGGTGGTGGGGTTAATGATTTTTCATTTTCTTTGAGTCGAACCATCGTAATCCTGACGGGTTAACGGGTACGAAATTTAACAAAAATCATTAGAGCTGTTTTCGAGAAAATTTGCAAAAACCAAAATATTTGTATGGCAGCGAAAAACAAAAACCCGAATTTTCCCTCTAGGGAATCACATAAAAATGGTCTGTTCAAAATTTGAATCAAATCGGGTCACCCGTTTAGGCTTTAGCTCAAATTACAGTGGAAGCACAGACGCACCCATGCACAGACGCCGAGAATTGATAACAAATTTAAACAATTATTTTTTTGATCACGTCAAAAAGGGAAAAAATGCAGCTGATATATGTATATGTATTTAAAAAATTTCATCTATAATTCTGTTTCTATATTTAAGTGCCGTTTGGCAGTATGACGCAAGGGCGATCCAATTTTGATTACAGTTTAATAAATTTTTTAGTTCTTCGAAGACCAATATATTGACACCAAAGTAATTTCTTCTGATTTCATGTAGGATGGGACATGACCCAAGAAAATGTATCATATTTTTATCATTTCCTTTATTGCACAAGCTGCAACGGGTTGCGAGATCCTCGCGATGCGGCATACAATTTATGCTGAGCAGTTCTGCTCGCGCTGTTATTAACATTGATATTTGAGCAATACTCAGGTTTGAATGTATATAGTCAACTTCGCTGTGATTTAAGCTTCTAAAGAGGGAGCGTGAACTAGAGCTCTCAGCCTGATTAATACTTTCCGTTCGTATTGCACATTCAACATCTTAAATAAACGATTGAGTGAATCTTTGCCAGTTAGAAATGTTATTCTCATCCAACTCCAGCCTTATATTGAATCTATATTGGCTATAGTTTCCTAGTCCTTGAAGAAGAGTGTTTTTGTCCGTATTGCTCTTTTTGCAAGCACTTTGCTAAGCCGTATATCATCTTCTGTGGCCATCATTTTTATTGTGAAGTTCATGGAGAGTTTGAGAGTGAAAATAAAAAGTGGTGATAATCCGCTCTCAATTTGTAGCACATAGTTTGGTGTATTTGATGGAAGCTGGAATTGTTTCTTTAGGAAAAAACGAAACAATTTTTCGCCTGAGCTCCGTAGCACATAATTGACCTCATAACAGCTTCAAACACCTTAATTTTTGCCGATATTGCGACCCTCGGATTTTTCATGAGATTTTTCCATGAGCAATTTAAGGCTTTTTTTGTTTCCGCAAGTTTTATTGAGAGATGTTTTCTCATGGAAAGGTTGTGATTCAAAGTTATTCTAAGATATTTATATGATTTTAATACTTCCAAATCCTCACCATCGTACTTCCATTTCTCATCCCTTGCAAACCGACCTGTTCCTTTCCTGAAGATTAAAATTTTTGATTTTTCGGTGTTCATTTGCAAACTGTTAAGGTGACAATATCTCTCTAGCGTGTTAATCTTTAACTGTAACGAGCTTGGAGATTCTGCAAGAATCACAATATCGTCTGCGTAGAGCAAAGTTTTTATCCTGATTCCATCAACTAAGATTCCAGCAGGAAAAAACTCTGATATATCATCCAAAAGTAATAAAAACATTAAAGGGCTGAGTAGACATCCCTGTCTTACACCAATTGTTATATCAAAAGATTCTGAAAGTTCGTTTCCAGTCCAAATCATCGATTCATTTTTGTCGTAGAGGCTTTGGACAGTATTTAGAAATTTTGTAGAAACTCCTATTTGTGAAAGTTGGTAAAAAAGACAGTTTCTATTTACCTTATCGAATGCAGCTCGAAAATCAATAAAGAATGCGTACATTTGAGCGATGCTTGTAAAGTTGAAGATTTGATCCACTGTGGAGTATCCTTCTCTGAATCATCCTTGGAATTGACTTAACTTCTAGTTTTCTCTTACCCACTTAGTTAGCCTTGCATTCATCATACCGGTGAAGATTTTTGTGATTTTGTTCATAAAGGATACGCCTCTATAATTTTCCGCATTTTTCGGATCGCCTTTTTTAAATATATAAAAAATTATGGACGTTTGGAATTCAGCCGGTACCTTTGTTTGGTTGTAAATGTTAATAGTTGTAAGCGTTTAAGAGCTTTTCCAGATAAAGTAGATCGACGCATTTTGGAAAAATTCATATGGAATCCTATCTTCACTGTTCATTATTTTAAGTAGATGTTCATTATGAATTATTTTGTATTCAGAAACATAAAAATCTTCGTTATTTCAAAAGCTGTGCATTATTTGTTCAGTATTTTATTTAATTTTGTTGAAACAAAAACCAAAAACTAACCAAGCCAAAATTCTTTCAACATATTGATAATGCGAACGTGCCCTGATTTACTGAATGTAAAGTCAAAACTATGAAATCTATTTTAATTACTAAATTTAACTATGAAATGACATGTTTACAGTTTAGAGAATATTTAAAGCAACAACCAGATTTAATTAAGGAAGTCTATACCTCCTTCAGGAAAGTATTTTCAAATATGATTTAATTTTATAAAAATATTCTCTATGGTTTAATATTTAAGGCCGGTTTTTTGCACCGCTATTGGACGTATTTATCAATCAATATATATATTACTATTTTTCAGAGTTCCACAAACTATACAGAACCAATTTAATCTCCATCTACTTGAGCTAGTTTGAAATTCAATTTTGATTTAAAATTAATTATTTTCTCTTATTTTTACTTTGTCGCTCCCCATAAGCATCAAACAAATGCAACGTTATTCGCAACACCATCCACCTACTTGAATTTTCTCAAATTACAAAATTTAAACTTTCAAAGAAGAAGCGAATTTTGAAAAAAAATACACGACTTGTCATTCAAAAGATCCGAAAAATAAAATTTCAACTTTCTGAATGCTGAATAACATTTTTTATAGTTTTTGTTCTTCTTACTCAATTTTGTGTACATAATTTGAGATTTTGGTGTTCAGTGCCATCTATCGGAAAACTTGAAATTGTTTAATTTACGTACACTTCTCACTTCATATCATTATGAATGTAAATCGAACTCCTAATACCTATCCATTTTGATTTTTCTTTCTTCCTATTTATTCTGAAAAAGTTTCTTAACTGTTTCTTGGGTGTATGTAAGCACATCTTAATATTCCACTATGTTAAAACAGTAAATGCAACACTCCAATTTTAAGACGTTTACAGTTATGATTTATTATTTTGTATTCTTTTTTGTTTAGTTCATTCAGAAGAGTGTGTATAAGGTATCACTCTAAGTGTACAAATTTGTTCTTGGTGTAAGTAGAGTACACTCACGGTAACGTGCGAACACTTGGTAATGTGAAAACCCGGAAACGCGAACACTTTTTATATTTATAAAAATAACTGTAAAACGTGAAACAAATATTGATTTAAAATTTCAGAAATCTTAACGTGGAAAATCTCGTAAACGTGAACTTGCTTGATATTTAATTGTACCTATACACGCTATCACGAGTTAAGTGTTCATAATTTATTCAAACATATATCTGCATCAGTGATTAACATACAGTGATGAGTCATGTGTTTCATTTTAAAGAAACAAGAAATACATTTTAATTTGCCTCACATCCCAAAAATGGATTAATATTTTCAAAAACTTTATATTATTTTGATTTCTTCATATTTATACCACTTTACAGTTGACGACGGTTATACGAAAATTTCATAAAAAAATCGAATATATGACACACTCTCTTATACACTATGCTGATTTAGATAAAGATCGTATTAAATAAAGCTTTATAAGAAAAACTATAATAAGAAAAACACTGATATAAAAAAGAAATTCTTGGAATTTTCTTATATCCCTTTTTAAATATTAAATTGTTTTATCCTACTTTAAAAAAAAAAACAAACTCCTTTAAATCTTCATGTTTTGAAAAGAACCCAAAACCTTAAGAAACCAACAATCATAAAAAAATAAGGGTTGAACATACATAATGAGGAAAACACAAAAATTACCCTTCTTTACACCATAACACGCTTACAAAAAGTTAAAGCAAAAACTTCCAAAACAGACGTACAAAAGTTATGTCGCCATTTTGTCTCCGAGACCAACAATTATACTATGCCTAAGGACTTTAGTAAAACTTTTATTTGATTATCTCTGTTTTATTGGATTGACAGTTAAAAGTTTGAAATGTCAGTCACAACACAAAAATGTCTTTCCAAGACAATTGAAATTGAATAAAAATTATTTCACGAGTTTGGGCGAAGATTAAATATAGAATATAGAAAAGTTTTTGATTTCAACTTTTTCCCATTTACTTTAATGAACCAATAAAAGAATTTCTTATTTAAATTAAGGCAATGTTTACACTTGGGAAACTAAGTTAACAGAATCTTTCCTACCACAAACACATACATACATAAATAAATACTGAACTTACTTATTAGATGACCTCGCTTATCCCTTTGTGATTTCGTCTTTCGGTGCACTCTTCGTTCGTCGTAATTGTGATCGATTTCTAATTCGCCAGATAGCGATGCATCGTTCATCTCCGAACATTGCTTTAAGTAGCGCATCAAAGTCTCATTAGCCTGCCTTACTTCCATCTCTCCCGCGGCGATTAGTTTACGTTCCCTTCGTCTTCGAGACTCCGACTTACTGCGTTTTCGGCGCGGACTTTTTTCTAGACTACTTCGACTTCGAGTCGAACGCTGTGCCGGACTGGCTTGTGGATCTGATAGTGATTGGGTTTTCTTCTGAGCTCCCGCCTTCAGTTCGCGATCCATGAAGCCCAAAATTCCACGATGCAAATGCGAGTGTGGCTGTGGTTGAAATTGAGTTAGGCCTACAGCATGTGGTGATGCTCGACGGGAATGCTGCAATATAGCACTGCGTAGACTTATTGAATCTATGGAACTTCTAGCGGTGTCCCGAATTGAGGAAGTTTCGGGATTATTTGTCGGTGTTTCAGCAGCAATTTTTTTTTCTTCATTTTCGTCGTCCATAACATGACCGTTAACTAGAACCTCAGGATTGTTAATTGCTGGCGATGACGTCTCGTCATTTGCAACTGACACTTGACTATTTGACACTTGGGCTGATTCAACGAATGCTGTTGCCGCCACCGCCAGAGCTGATACCACTCTTCCGGTACTGCTGGTCGTTGGTTGATCGTTCGTTATTGCATTTGTTATTATCACTGGAGGTACTATTGTAGGTGTCACTTCTGTCGTTGTGGTTGCTGTTGTTGTTCTAGCTGCTGGTTCACTCCTTCGGCGCTCCGAAGAAGTGTCTTCGTGGTTCGTACGTTGTTCGTTTCTGCGGGAACTTGAACGCCTCTCACGTCTATGATGGTGACGATGGACCTTCGGAGTTGCTTCCATTTTGTAATTTATGAGGTTTTTTTCCTTTTCGAGTACTCTACTTTCCAGTCCTATTTATTTTGCACTAGAATAACAACAAAGTAGCTCACACCGTACTCTAAATATGTATGTTTGATGAATCCTTTCGTGGTATTGGTGTGTTGCGCTTTCCTCATAAGTGATGTGACCTAAAAATACATCAACCACCATCAACAGCAGCAGAGAGCAACCACCCTCAATACCAACTCTGGATCCCTGCACAGTTCTTCGTATTTTTTTTCTGTTTTTTTTTTAATTTTTTGTGTTTCCGACGAATGACGTTAGAAAATCGAAAATTAATCGAACACGAATTACGGTAATACTAATTTTTCAAATCATCGAGCAAACAAAATTCCAAAAATCCCGATTACAACTTTTTCTTGCGGCAGAGGAATTCGAAACTTTCAATTTGAAAGAAAATAACAAAAAAAAAACACTTCAATCAAACTGAACCACTTTTGGGCCTCGGTCTTTACTGACTTTTTTTTTATTCAGAAACAATTATAACGGGACAAAACAGTAGAAAATGATCACAGAACTTTTGGCTACGGAAAAGATTGTGCGTACATATCTTTTTTATTTCTTTTTTTTTTAAATATAAAAATACTGCAAAATATCTTTTTGACAAATTGTTTCACAAAGGATAGACAATTTTTCTGTTTTGTTTCAAAGTTGACTTCGCTTAGCCCGTGGAATATGTTTGAGCTATTATTCCAAACTGTAGTGGATAGCTTCGACTGGATGGCTGCTTGGCCTAAACACACAGTCGATTCGCAAAGAAAAAAAAATCAATTTAGGGTTGATGACGTAAGAACATTCAAAAATGTCCTTTTTTGTTGTTTTATGTCCTTTTTTTTTGAGTGTATGAGTGTGCATTAAAGCTCTTCTTTATTCTCCTATAGGATATACATATATTGGTAGATAAATTCCATAGCTAAGCGCATGCGTATCCTTCATAACGAAACGTAAAGAGAAGAAAGCATCAAAAATGCTTTCACTGTTGCACAAACATCCACCCTCGCTTTTATGATAGATAACCAACCCAAGAACAAATAGTTTTGAATCGATATTTTAAGCTTGTGAGTGTGTGTGGGTTTTGAAAAAGTCCTTTGGTTTTATAACATAACACAAATGCCAATACAAATTGAGACAACTACAAGCAAACTGAAATTGAAATGAAACGAACAAACTATTACGTCGTTGAAAATCGGGTCTTTGGTCAAACTGGAAGCTTAATTATGACATCCTACTGTGGCATTCAAAACTGGAAATGCGCCCACGTTTAATGCCCTCATATTTTGGAGGGGAAATTGTAACAGAGAATACAGAATCTCTGTGTTTTTTTTTTTTTATTTTATTTTTTTTTTTTAAGGAAATTAGACATCAGCCAGCAGTTACACTTTTTCACTCTGACTATGTACAACTTACAGTTTTGAGTGGAAAGGTTAAAGGTTAACTTATTGTTTTTCAAACTATTTCTAAAACTATAAGCGGATTTCCGGTTATTTAAGCTTTTTGTTTTTGTTATAATGGTTATTCTATTCAAAAGAGATTCTTTGATGAACATTTAAAGGATGGATGGAAAGTTTAAACAAAGGTGGGTACATGTATAAGCTTTTATGGCACACATCAATATCAGGTATATACTAAATGGAAGTTTAAAGTAAGTTGGTAATAATTGTAGTAGATCTTTGAGAGTTTAACGACTTAATGAAGCTTAGTAAGATATTTTTATTTAAACTAATGCTTTTTTGGTACATTTAAATGCTCTTCTTCACATTATTAAATAAAATATAACTATACGACCCAGTTTTTCAGTGGTGAGTTAAACCGGAGTTAGCTAACTCTAGAAGTAAATTATCCCACAGTTAACTGAGGAAGCAGCTTTACTGTGGAGAATGCATGCGGCACGACTAAACACCCAGTTTTGTAAAACATCAAAAGCATCTGTTCAGTTAACCCTGAGTTAACTCACCAAATTTGATGAGTTTAACTTTAATCTTGCACTAAAATACTGGACCTAATTGCCTATCTATTGATAAACAATGTTGAAATCAGAAGTGATTGTAATTTGTTTTGAGAAAAGGGTGTGACACACGTGAAATACAGAAATAATTTATATGGATTTGCAGATTTCACAAAATTACAACCTCTTAGGTGACTAATCTGGCTGGTATTCTCAGTTTAAACTTAACACTTATTCCACTATCATATCTTGCTGTAGAAATGAGCGGAGAGTGGTAAAAGTGATGTTTTTATTATTCAGTTACAAAAAGGTTAAGTGTCAAAGTCAACTTTTTGACATTTACGAACATTAAAAGTCTTACAGATCATCATAAATAGAACCATCACCATTGCCTGAGAAACGGTTTCAACTCATTCAAGTTTTATTTAAAAACAAATCATGGTTTTATGCAACTCACAGACTTTTTCCAACGATTGGAAATCTCTCCGGAAAAAATAAATTCAGAAATTTAAAAAAAGGCCAGAAAATAAAATAAAAATTACGTTAGAATAAAGATTTGGGGCTTAATTTTTAAAAATTTAACCAGAAATTACCCCGGAAAAAATCATTCAATATATAAATTTTGAACAACAAAAAGCAACATTGTGCAGCACCTGATAATTATGTAACTATAGCCGTGTTTTTTTCCAAGCCCCGAGGAAATTGGTGGAAAAAAACGACGTCGAGGCTAAGCAATTTACATGTTAAATACAACACCAACTCTACCTAATCCTCTTAGGGCCTAGCTAAGCGCGGAGAATTCGTATGTGGCTTAACGTCAGCACGGAGAAAAACTATTTCACTGGCGTAGTTTGCATGGAAACTCCATTTTGTTTCTGTAATAGCGTCGTTAATCCCCGATATCGTGTTTTTCAACCAAATCCCTCTGGGCTTGCAAAAAACACGGCTTATATACTCTAGTATCAGGGCTATATACACTAGGGGTCGTGGAGGTAGTGAGTTAGGTGAGTTAGTGACCCAGTGGTGTGGGCGGTGTGGCGCTGGAAAGTTCACGTGGCGGAACGTGGTGCGCCACTGGTAGTGCAATAAACTTTGATTGTGATTGTGAATGTTGATTGTTACTTGATGACAATCTTTGTGCATTGTGTACTTCTGGAAAGTCTAGATATACCAGTTAAATTGGATTTGATATGTCTGCTGAAATAGAAGTCTTCAAGGTCTAGTCTAAAATTAAAAGCTTGTAAATGAATAGGTTGCACCTGTAAAATATTTTGTAGAATTTTATTAAATTATAGATACATATTTACCTATCTAGTTTATGAACGTATAAGGAAAACATCAGCCTGTACAATACATCTCAGCATCTTTTCATAATAAGTCTCTTAAATTTACCTATAAGTCTATGAATTCAATTAGTTGAATAGACTTTCACAATAAATTCATTTTTTTTTCATATTGAACTTTGCCATTTTATTTATTTTAAACCCACGTGATGCATAGTAACAAACACTGCCATGCCGGCATCAAATTATGTAAATCCCAAAGTACATACCATCTTCGCATTAATGCCCCAATCAAATAACTAAAATCATTTATCCCATCATCTACCACTTATATGATGCATAATACGGGTGTGTGTTGTATGCAAAATGCTGGCAAAAAACTAGATGAAAATTTATTAGCATAAAAAAGAAGAAAGAAAGAGATATATAAAGAAAAATATTTTGTCCCCCTTTTTTTTGGATAGCTTTGATGGCTACTTTTCAATAGACCATAGGTCAGGCATGCTTTTTACTTGCGATATAGGTACTATATGGGAAGTTATGGATTCGTACAAAAAATCGAACTCGAGATTTTGATCAAACTTTACATTACGATGATAGAGAAGTCAAAAAAAGTGGGTCTCGCAAAAACGTCCGTCTGTCTGTCTGTCTGTCTGTCTGTCTGTCGGTTCGACTACAGCCTAAACGGATGGGTCGATTTTCTTTAAACTTGGTACCTAGCGTTTTTTGGACATTCCCCCCACCCGTTTTTTTCTCTTTTTTTTTAGGACCAAAATTAACAGTAGCAGTCATACAAAATTTCTTGGCCAAAAAGGAAAAACTTATTTTTCTCAAATCCAGCGCTACCGAATTTGTTTTTAAGCACTGAATAAATTTAAATAGTTATAAGTTGCCGTTTAATAAAAAAAATGGTTCCGAAAAATGGTTATTAATGGTACCTCCCAAAGAACCATTTTTTTGATTTTCGCTTTTCTCGAAAACGGTTAAACTGATTCTGATCAATTTTTTTATGAAGAAGTATTGACACATTCTAAATAATATTGTGTACCGAAATTTTCAAAAAAAAATATTTTTAGATTTTTAAAAAAAGTTTTAATATTTTTTTTTGAAAACTCAATATTTCAAAAACGACTTGGTCGATTTTTTATTAAACTTGGTAAATAGCAGTTCTTTAACTTTATCTAGAAGACTTTTGACAAAAATTATTCTAATATCCAAAAATAACGGTGCCTCCCATACAAATGTTAAAAAACCGTTAAGAAAAATATTTTGTTTCTCACAAACGACTCCTACGATTTTCATAAAAGTTTTTTTGTGTGTTAAAATTAGAACGATCCACCATTTAAAATTTTTAAAGTTTATATTTTACCTTTATTAACAGTACCTCTCATAGAACGGTTTCTTTGATTTTCGACTATCTCAACATTTGATCAACCGAATAAAATTAGATTTTTACTACAGAAGCTTGTAACAAATATAAATAAAAGTGCGTATCAAAATTTTCTAAAAAATTATTTTTGGATTTTTTAAAAAAAAATCAAAATTATTTTTTGAAAATTCGATATTTCGAAAACTGGTAGGAGATTTTTTTGTGAAGTTCAATTTTTAACGCAACATTAATAAATGCTTTAAATTGGCGTACCAATTATTTTTCTCAAAAATGTTAACGAAATTTTATATATACAAAATTAATTATTTTTAAAACCGCTCCTACGATTTTCAAATTTTTTTTCTCATAAATAAAGATTTATATAAGAAATCAGATGGTGTACATCGCGTTTGGTTAAAACGTATTCAAAGTATTTTAATCAATTTCTTTCTAATTTTGTTGATTTAAAACAATTTACCAGTTTAAATAGTATAATTTCCTTTTATGCATATTGCATATGTGCAACACTAGCCTATATTGTTAATTTTTGTATACTCACATAATACCACCTGAAACTAAACTAAGATTTGGCAAATGGATAAAATATATACTCCTATAGCTAATTTATTTCAGACTATAGAACCACAATGTGATCGCGCATAAGTTCGTGCGACCAAGTCGTGCATATTTTTTCTTCTGAGTTCCATCAGTTCAGTGCAATTTGATTTTAGCAAGGAGTCGAATTTATTCTCGTTCTATTATACTGCATTTCTAACTCCTATTTAAACATATGTATGTATAGAAAGTATTACTTATACCACACTAAGAACCAAGCCCACAATCGAAATAATAAAACTCTACACTGTTTAAATTGTACCAGATCAAAAATTAAAAAGAAAAAAAAAACAAAAAAAAAAAAGTCTGAATAAGCTTTTCCACGTGGGCTATACCCCTTTTGGTATGATTCTCCACTTTTGAGCGCATGTCTTTCGATGACGTCAATGGCACACGTCCTTAGCGCTACTCTTCGTCCGAACCTGCATTTGCAACAACAAAACTACCCACCACTCATCGTATTCACGCATACCACACCGAAAAGCAAAACCGGTAACTGTACATACTACAAGCTACTAAAACTCACATCCTTATGCTTAATCCTCTGGCAAAGCAAATCTCTTACCACACACCGCAGCAGAGTATATGTAGTATACAGGTAGATACTTTGAATGCTAGAGAAAAAGCGCGCCATTCATGAAAATTTGCGTAGGAGCAGCGCATACCACCACAGAACCACTCTGAACACAATGATCGGTGGGTTGGGGTGCCACATTCTGTTGTAAATGTCATCTGTGAACTGAGCTGTAAAGACAATATGCTATAGTTATGGAGTATGATGGTTGGCATTTCTTTCTGGTGTGACGTCAATGCTTTTCCAGCTACTGACGTCAACTGAAATTTTGCCAATTTTTTTCGGTCATGAAAAAGGGCCTCCCCTATGTTAGGCAACCCCACTGACACCCTCAGCATCCGGCCGCTGGCACAACAGCCAACAGCACATTTCTTTCACAGTTCTGCTTTATTTTCGGGGCGTTATTTTAATATAATCGGACGCTCGAATACAAATCTTTTTTTCCGGGAATGTTCTTTTTACTGTTGTTGTTTTTGTGTCTATTTTTGGGTGGATGGAGATGACTGTTAAAGTGGGTGGGTGGTCGTGGTAGTCGTGATGTGCAAAGGGGATGATATAGCATCCCACGCTTTCACAACGTGAATATAGAATACAGCGAGCGACGACAACAGCAGTGATGAGAAAAGTTTCTCCGTGCAATTATTATTATTATCGAAATGCCAAACGGATTGGATAGAGTATATCTGACTTTTAGCGTTACTTATACATACATATATCAGTTTGGTTGTGAGATGGTGATACAACGTAGAGGGGCACTTTATAGCGGGTGGGTGGACAAAAAAAAATACACATTTGTCTCCACTATTAAGACTTGTTTTGTAGTACAGTTTTAGTTTTATTTGCTGAAAGTTCACAATCTTTTTTTCAAATACATATCTATTTTTTGTTGCACCTTGTATACTTTTTTGGTAGTATGAGAGTAGAATGTAAGAGGTTAAATACGATATACGAGTGCATGTAGCACATATAAGTATAAAATCATCTCCGTATCGATGTGCAGTGCCCGCACAGTCACAGTGGCGATGGCAACTATGATGACATTTGCAGATGCGATGCTTTATGGTGACATTTTGAAAATAAAGTGTAGAAATGACACTTTTGGGTCATTTGTCTGTATTTATGAGAAAATATAAATAATCGTAATTGAAATGGATTTTAATACACAGTTTTGTAAGCATACCTTTATAAAGAAAATAGTAATTCTATCATTCGACTTAATTGAGAAAAATAACAAAAGAATTGTCAAAAGTTATCAATAAGAACTGATTTATAGTGGCGTTATATTTCATACATACGTATAATAGGTGTGTTTTTTTTTTGAAAGCCCGGAGGTAATTGAGGTCGAAAAAAAACGACGTGGGGCCTAAGCAATTTAGATGTTTAATGCAACAACAACTAATATACTTCGGGCTTAGCTTTAAGTGCAGAAAATTCTCGGGACTTAATTTCAGCAAAGAGAAACGGGAACACGGCTAATAAAACCGATATCGCACCACTTTACTGTCTGAACACAACGGACACGGAGCTGCAGCCGGACTAGCTGTCAAAATATTGAATACACATAATTTCAATGTTGCGTACACTATGCACACTGCAAACGCAGCTGCAGCCGCAGCTGCAAGAGTTCGCCAACTTTTGCGTGCAGAATTTTCGACATTTCAAAATTAATGGAGGCGAACAAGTCCATTTCAACTAGATGAGTGTTTAGTTTATACAGGGGCTGAAATGAGCTTCAAGCTCCCTTCAATTCCTCATGTTCACAAAATTCACAAAATACGCAATCAGCTGACTCAAAAAATGACATCAAAACATCAAATGTCAGAAAGCTGCACAGCTGCATTGTGAGTACGTAAAAATAGCAAATACGACACTTTTTGACAGTTATTGTAGCTGCAGTTCCAGTCGCAGCATTCTATTGCGTTCAAGCAGTTAGAAACCAAATTATAGGTCAATTGCTTGGAACAAACAACCTGGCTAAAGATATTTATACTTATAAGTCCACAGTTGGAGTCGTCGCATGACACCTACGACCATATTATTCACTCAAATTCAATGTAAATACATCTGGATTTAAGTTTTAATCTGGATGTATCTAGTGAATAATATGGCAGCTAGTGACATCTTATTAAAACCACAACTTATCGCGATTATTAGCGTAATCATCATAATCGTCTCTTCAAGCAGTGTTCAATCGTGGTCTAATTTAACAAGTCTTTCCACTTATCCCGATTGCGCTAGAAAATGTTATTTATAAGTGCTCAACGCAAGACTTATCGAGCGTCATGATGATCTATGCCATTTTTCCAGTATATGCCATGCTGCCTGGACGAGATGACCAGAGTCCACCGAGCTTATATGAGTAAGCTATTTCACGTGCTTGACGTATTCCAATTTTTTGATGCTGCCGATTTTAAGACTTTCTATGCCCGATTTTGTGCTTGCTCTAGAGAACAGTGAGGTATTTGTTCGTGTATTGTAAATTGGTTGTAATCAAAACAAACACTATGATGATCGAGAAGTCCGAAAAATTGGGTTTAGTCATTCCGTCCGTCGCGTCGGTCTGTGCGTCTATGCGTATGTACGTCTGTGCGTCCACTGTAATTTGAACTAGAGACTAAACGGGTGAGCCAATTTGCTTCAAATTGGTACTGTAAACTATCTCGAAAACGACTCATTAGATTTAAGTCAGAAAAAAATCACTTACCATTTCTGTTAAATTGAAATTTAATGTTGTTATCCATACTTTGACACCATTCAAAATTCTGGAACTTTTCCAGTTTTTGCTTACGGCATTGTTCAGTTCTGTTCTAACTTTATCATGTCAAGCACTTAGCGTGAACAAATCCAAGAAATAAAGACAAAAACAAAATAAAAGAAACTTTAAATTTTATATAGTGGATATCTATATATTATGTGTGTTCAATGTTTACCATTACTCGCTCGTCCCTTTTTTATAGACTTTTTATCAACCAGCTGGCATAACACCAGCCTTGCGCTAAGTAGGGGGTGGTATTTGCATGTTTGAGTTTGAGTTTTCATGCATATTACTACTTAAGTTCGTCCTCAAGCTACATAGTGCGAGAGTCATCTCAATCGTTCCACACGAACTGCTTCAAAATTCGTCTCTATCATACGCTTAACAGTATAGTAGGTATATAGGTACTTACATGTAGGGTAGTGGTGCTGTAGCTCTACACCATTGTAAGACCGCACAAGCTATAAATCCCTTCAGCTTGGCTGATGCACGTGTGTGTTGGTAAAAATGAGAACATTGGCCATGGAATGTATAAAATCGCAAGACTGGAAAACGAAGGATGTTTTTATGTGCTTTGTAGCATAATTATCATAAGAAAGGTTATTTTTAAAGTTCAAGTTTTTGGGATACAGTCGCTTCGGCATGTAGGGGAAACGTGATGCGGTTCGAAGACTCTTAGACTTGACAAAGATTGGGAATGGGAATGGGTATGATGGGGGATGTGATGGTATGATGCAATTTTTAGGGTAAGGGGTGAGAGTACTTGAATGTGATTTGTGTTCTGGTTTCTCTGGCTTAGTATATATATACTTTATACAGAGTGCGGATATGTGTGGGAGGAAAAGGACAGGTTTGTTATTGCTTTCCAAGTGAATTTGAAAATTTATAGGAAAACAAAAGGAGAAAAAATAAGGAACACACTATGGCATTTCTGTGACGCCGCAAGAATGATGCTTTTATTTTTGTTCTTTCTAAGGATGAAGTGAAAGCAACAACAACAAGCCAAAAAAAGACCTTAACTTTTGAAGGGCAAACTTAAAGGTGATAATACCTACCAGCATAGCACAAAGTTCGACTAAAATGAAATTTTATGAGAGATTCTTATACATTTCGTGAGTGGAATTATAATTTTGAAAAGGTTGAATGAATTTCTGGAAATTTTTCGTCTGCAAATGTCAACGGGGGAATTCTTTTCTGAGGTTTTAATTAATTTGTTTGGGTTAATCAAATATGTAACTGTTTTATATGAATTTATTGTGGTTTTTGTTGAAGTATTTACAACATGGAATATTATTTTCAACATTTATGCTGACGTCATAAAATAAATAAAATGACATAAATTAAATACCAAGTTTGTACTTTGGACGATACACGACACAGAATTTGCCATTAAGATGTTTTGTATATGGGGCAATGACGTCAATAAGAAGTTGGAATTTGGCGTTCCTTGATGAAATCGTTTTATTAGGGAAATATACTACATTATTAGATATAGGAGTGATTTATATATTTTTTAATTCACGCATTAAATGGTTATAATATCTTGTATATTTGGTAGGAGTATTTTCAGGATTTTGACAGTTCTATAAAATGTAATTGGAAAAATAAACATTGCGAAATTAAATTAATGATAACATAAGATATGTCTATTCTTCAGCATCGTTCTTTGTGCGAATCTTAAAAGCCAACACGAATGATACAATATTGTGCCATTGCTTGTGTATTCCGACGATATTATGACAGATCAGAGCAATGTCACTATATCCTTTGACAGAGGCTGAAAAAAATGGGCTTATGGCCTTTTCGATTGGTAATCCGGGAGAACGATTTGATGTTTACAAGCAAATTTCTCTTCTTTACAGAAGAAGAAGAAGAACTGTCATTCTGCCTCCAATCGAAAAGGCCATTAGGGTTAAGCGAGCGCAATATAAAATATATGATGTCAATAATGAGGTACATCCAACTCCGGTTTATCATACAGTATCCTTATAACAGAAAACAATTTACAGTCTCAAGATAATACGGTACTTTGTCTATACGCTAACACATCTGACAACAACACTAGCGCCATCGAATTCATTGACGAATAACTCTTTTCAATGGCACCTTTTACCAAATAGCGATATATACCCCTCTCGTTTATTCACAAACGTCAAAATCTTCATTTTGGTGAAACTGACATTTGTAAATACCGCCATTTGTGTGATGTACATATGTAGGTATGTTCATATGTTCTATAAAAAGAAATAATTTTGTAATTTAAATTATACTTAAAAGTAGAAATGTGAGCAAAAACTTCTCTAAAGATAAAAACTTTTTATTTTTATTTGCGATTTCCCATCTTTCAAATTTACCAATGTAATGGCCGTCACTTTTGACCAATTCATAAAGTTCCCTATTGCTGTTTATTCGGACTAAGAAGGCAATTGGTTAGAATGTATAGTTCTATAACTAAGAACTAGACAAATCTTTATAAATAAATAAATTTAGTGATGCAATAGGCAACACAGCTCGTGGTGAACTAGAGCCTGATGACTTACAACTGTCAACCATTTCTGTATAAGTGACATTATTTTGCAGAAGTGGGAAGGGTCTATATTTTGTTTGCCAAATTCGAACGGCTAATTAATTATACAAATCAACATGGGATGGTGCTTTATACCTGAATATATTTCAAAGCTGCAAAATTAAATTTTTGCTCTTTCGGTAAGATTGCTTACTTGTTTCGTATATGGAAAAAGTAGTGTTAACTGTAGTTTAAAAGAAAAAGACAGCAAATATATTAAAAATAAACAAACATAAGGAAAAAAGGTATGAATGTTTGTATATATGGTCCTTTTGACCCAGAAGTTGTCGTCGTTGAAGTCATCAAATATGCAATCCTCCTGCTTGGATACATGTTTTTTGATGAACGTCAAATGATTTATTTGCAGGCACATTTGACGTTTTCGAACAAAATCTAAAACAAAACAAAATGGCTATTCGGATTTTGTGAGAGTGTGCTAACAATCTTTCGAACCACCATGCCTGTCTCTTTCGTCACCTCCATTTTTGTACTGCACAGCTGCAAAACAGATTATATGTTTTCGAACATGTGAATTTGACAAACTTTGTTTTCGAACACAATGCTAATGGAGTAAAAATTTAATTTGCGTTTTCGAACAGAAGATTTTCGCAGTTTGCGTTTAAGAACATTCTGCAAATGCATTTTTGAAGCAGATCACGTTTTCGAAAACGGCCTTACACTCTGTTATCACTTTTTCCATTGGTATCGTTTAATTTTCCTGGGATGATCTTTACTGATAATTAGTGATAGTAAAACGAAAACGGCCATTGACAGCAGTGCAAGATTTTTAATTTTAATACTTTTTTTAAGAAAACAAACATCTGTGTTGTTTATCCTATCTGGAAATCTTTGGTAGCTTTCATCTTAAATCAAATTGAAGTTTTTTTTTTTAAATTTTGCATATCGTTGCTCCATACAATTTTCTATCCAATTTTCGCAAAGTAATATGTATTTAACAATACCAAGTCGAATATGAAAAAGAAAAGCGTGTTGGCTCATAATTAATAACCACTGCATATTTATAACACCTGACTTTATCCAAACAATAAATCTATTGAGAATATATAGACAAAAAAAATCCTAATAACATGCAATTACTATACCTGTCACCTTATGCCATACACGTATTCAACATCAATGTAATAAATATAATCGATTTCGTCTAAATTTGGCTCTTTTGATCTAGTACACGACAATGGGTTGTATGTCCTTCTTATACACATTCAAATGTGTCATAAAAAACGTCTCAAAGTATTTCGACCTTCACCGATTATAGGAACGTATGTATATCTACATATAAACACACATCTACAGTATATCCTATTTTTCTGTCAAAGAGAAAGCACTTATACTGATAAAAGATAAAGACATACCAAAGAATTGTCTCCTATCTATTTCATTCAGTTTTATCAATCACAATGATTCAAGGGCATTTTGAGTAAATTCACGGCAATAAGAGATGACAATTCATTACCAAAAAATAATCATTCCTGTCCCTGACATGTTTATCAATGGAAGAGTAATCATGTGACTTAAGTCAACACACAATAAAATAAAACAAAACGCACAAGGACGAAAAAAATGTTGTTTGAGGATAAACAAAATTATTGAATGGTAGTAATAAATTGGAATGTTCAGTCGGTATTAACAATTATACTGATGTACATGTCTAGATATAGAAATAAATTGACAGGTTGATTTTGGGGGAAGGTAAAGTTCTCTCTTGCTGCAATCAAATTGTCAACTGTTGGGAGTGGTAATTACCTATTCAACTTGTTACAAACATAAATGCAAAGTGGGTGTTAAAGTGATTTTTTTGGATATGACACCAGAGAGACTTCCACCAAATCGACGATAGAACATTTAATTCACCATAACCAACAATTGATATTATATGAAAGAAAATAACATGTTTGTTACAAGCTACACTGATTAAATTTCACAAGTTCGTAGGTAATAATGTATGTATCTTACGTCTAGTAAAAACCGTACAAGTACTTAGATAAACATATAGTAAGATATAAATACATACACATATGTGCATAACTAGTAATTATTATTACTTAATAGTTTATTCTTATAATTTTATGAACATACTCTTCTTGACTGAAATCTATACTTTAAATGGCGCCCAACAAGAGAATATTCTTAGTGTTGCTTGGTAAAACAAAAAAAATATTTTTAAATTTGATTGATAACTATCAATCTATAAAGTTAAAAACATTATTTACATCACACTACCCAAGCAAAAGAAAACTACCGAAATTAGGGCTAATTTTGAAATTAAGGGCAGTATAAGTATAAAGATTGATGTGTATAAGAACATGATTAACGCACAATTTTAAAGCAAAAATTACGGAAACTAAGTGTAAAGCAAGCGTTGAACTGTGCTATGATTGTGACTTTGTGAGTCAATAGAATGAAAATCTGAGGCTATATCTAAGTCCAAAGAGTAACAATTTGAAACTGAACTCAAAAAACTACACCAAGAACATTTTGAAGAAAAATTAATGTGTAAATTCAAACAAAAACCTACAGCCGGTTTCCATAATGTTAAATACGATACTCATCAGTAATTTACAATATAATGGCAACATTATTTTTTTTTGCAATAATATTTTCAATTTTGTTTTGTTTTTGTACCTTCAACAATTATTATTAAAGTTTGCTTACCTAACACAAAACTCACACTTTCATTTAATTGTATATTATCAAGATGTTTATCATTTCTAAAATTGTACATAAACACCGAACAAAATGCCGGAAACAAAAAATAAAAAAAAAGAACTGCCATTAGAATGAACAAAATAAAAGTCATATTTAATCGCTGGTAATTTATTGTAAATTGCTAACGTTAAATTTAGTCCGTAGCACGCGATAGGTATATAGACAAAAAAAAAAAAACCTTGACTTTAAACTCTCTGAGGTACATACGGTGCGAATATGGTTGCCTGGATGTGACTGTATGGCAAAACTTTCTATTATGTGGTTGCTAAATTTGAAGGTTTAACATGCACATACAAAATAGATACTTTAAATTTTAAAAATACTTCCAAATTTGACAAACCTTCCCAAAACAGTTATTACTCTTACAGTATGATCATTTCCTAAATCAAATTTTGAACTTTTTTATCAAAATTGATTTTTTTTCTGTAATATTGGCTTCCATACTCTGACGATTCTAAGTTGAAATCATTTCTGTAAATTATGTCGTGCCACGAAAACTAATGATTCTTGTGTATATCAAACAATAGGCATTACAATTTGAGTCATCGTGTAACTCCTAAGTATGATTTTGAAATGGCTGTGTTCAAAGAATCTTAACTGTCAATCAACAACGAGCATTTTATTTCCACGGCAACTTTTTTTACTATTAAATCGATAAGCCTATATGAAACGAAAATATAAAAACAAAAAAATCAGCAAAACAAGTACTTATACTTATTGTTTAATGAGAAACGAAATTTTCTCAAACAATGCCAATAACTGAGGCACCATCTGACAAATTTGAAAGTTCACCAGAATCATCACACTCTGATGCAGCACCAGTAAATCCAGATGTCCCTATACCATATCTAAATGTCAATCATAATCCAAATGTTCAACAAATTTTCATTCGTCGTTCGTTAAGTAACATTTCGTTGGACATTGCTGAAATCGAAGAAGATGACAGCTATCCAGGTCGAGCATATTTGCTGCCTGTTGTTTTGCCCAATGTCACTGAGCCAACGCTTGATGAGCTTCTGGTAAGGTTTTAATAAAACATTTGCAATCATAATTTTCATCATCAAATTTAATTTATTTCTAGAGACGTGTAACTGGTCGCCAGGATATTCACAATGTTGATACCGTTAAATTGCGTGTTATCTCATACATGGTGAGCTTATGCAGGCTGTCACTATTCATGCCCCGATTGGCTCAATTGGATCTCAGTGGAAGTGTTTTGAATTCGTTGAGAGATCTTGGATGTGGACTTATTCATTTGACACATTTAAATGTAAGTAATTGTGGCTTGAGCAGCGTTGACGGAACGAGTTGTATTCCAACAGTTGAAGTACTTATTGCCGATGGAAATATGATTCAATTAGTTGGTCCGTTGTCAAATCTTGTGATGTTGAAAAAGCTCAGCTTAAAGAACAACCGAATAAGTGATTTGGGAATGTTGACATTTCTTGGAATGTGTTCGAATTTGATTGATGTCGAACTGCAGGGCAATCCGGCGACAAATTATATTTTATACCGCAGAACTCTCCAAAGGAACCTGCCATCTTTGGAGCTACTAGATGGACAACCATTTACCGATGATGTGTTGGTAGAAGGCACTGCGGTAGGTTTTGGAGATGATACAACAGATGCTGAATCATCATTATCAGATGAAGTTTATTCCGAGGCTTCTGCTAGCCTCGTGAGCATTGCTTCTGCATCGCTTGATGAACGACCATCAACAAGTGGAGGCATTTGCAATGTTACCATTGTGAATTCAGAACAACGTCCAATGTCAAGTATAAAAACTATCACTTCAATACAAAATGCAACTCTGGAGGTTTAATTTATTTTTGTTTTTTGTCGACAGGCTCTGCAATATCATCGCAAAGATCGTCGTCTCTTCAAGGAAATTTTGTTGTTGGAACAGTTTTAGGCATTGCACGAATGAGAAAAAGAAGTCAACGAGCAGCCTGGGGATCATCGTCCACTAGTACATCTTCATCATCTTCAAGTAGTTTGGATGCAAATAACATCTTCCCAAATCGTCTGCCTCAAACAATTCTCCCTCCACTTCCACACAACGAGAATCGACAAGGGAATAGAGATGGTTTTTCGGGCACAGAAGGAAGTTGTTCAAGCTTGCAGGATATTGCCAGAAGATGGAGGGCAGAATCGAGCAGAATGAATTTTTTTCAAAAAAACAATGAAAGCGAAGAAAAGTAAATGGTTTTATAAAGTTGTAGTTATTTAACAAATAAAATGTGAATATAATTTTTCATAAATATTTCTCTCAGTCATTTATTATTAGGCAGAACTTATATAAATCATTGCAATGCAATTGGAAGAACAAAAATAAAACTTAATCTGTTCTGTTAGTGTGTGAAATGTTTGGACGTTCGAGTACTCTTTTTGCACTCCCTTTTAACTCCTACTACATCAAAAGCCTTCGATTACCAAAGTAATGTTTTCGGAGTCTTTCTGTGAAGGAGTGGACTGGACACGTCGTATAACTTGTCAAAAGTGTGATAAATTCTTTAAGAAGCCAATTAAAAAATGGCGGCTTTGGTGTATTTGATTTTATAAATTTGAGAAGAATGTATTTGTTCGTATTCGAATGTATTCAAAAAGGATTTTGTCACTTTGAATCACCCGAGTGAGTAACCTGAATACGATTTAAAACTAAAAGTTCACATACTCAATAGGGGGGAAATAACGTCAAAAAATCCACACATTTTTAAACTACATATTTAAAAATCCAGCCTAATTTGGCAGTATCTTTCTCACCATGAATTCGAAGGAGTGAGTTCGAGTTGACCACAGTAATTTTGACGTCTTATTTATTTATCTCACCCCCACTTTTAGCAAGAAGTCAAAATAAGTGTTTATCACTTTTCTTAAGGTTTGATTTTTTTGCCAAAGAAAAATATACAGCATGGAGCAAAAAAAATAAAACGCATTCGAAAATTAACATAATGTTGACAATTTTATAAAAAAAAAGTCAAACATGTTATGAAACGAATAGTAGGTAAACATTGGGTACGTTCAGAAGACGTAGGGATTTGAAGGCAAGGCAAGTTTCTCGTCTCTGATTTGCCAGCTGTCGCAAAAATGCCTGCGTATTAAGGCAACTTTTGTTGGAATGTGATAATTTATTTGTGTGAGGTGTTTTTTAGATACAAATCTTAATATATAAAACAAAGTCGATTTAGTTACAACACTTATACCTCAGGAACCGCTGGACCGATTTTAATGACCATTGATTTGTTGGATTTGCCTCCGCCCCGAATAGCAGAATAACTATACAAATATCGGAAAAATTCACTTTGTAGAGTGAAATGGGGTAAAATGAAAAACACGTACCCGATTAAAAAAAAGGTTATGTTTAGGAAATGACTTCGAGGATTTTTTTATTTCAAAATTGGAATTTGGAGGATGAAATGGGGTAAAAATAAAAAAATATTGTCCGATTGTGTTTGAAAGGTTATTTTGAGTGGATGGCCTCTTAGGAATATTTTTCTCAAACATTTGGTATTTATAGGGTAAAAGGGGGTAAAAACGAAAATTGGTATCCGATATCAAAAAATCTGTTGTGTTGAAGTGGTTATTTTTAAAAAATGGATATTTAAAGAGTGAAATGGGACAAACACAAAAAAGTGGTTTTTGATTACAAAAATTGTTTCTACGTTGGAAAAGTTATAAATGTTGGACTAAGATGATCAGATTTTTACGAATTTTGCCATTCATAACGTGAAGTGGGTCAGAACTCAGTATGTAGTTTTAAATTACAAAAAGTAGCTTAAATATTTATTTACATTTTTATTTGTAATTTGTATGCGAAGCTTAGGTTTGTCTACTCTCGCGAAGCTGAGCGGGTCAGCTAGTATTATTATAAATACTAACTGCACTTTCAACGCAAAATAAAGGTTGGAAGTAAAATTCCAATTTTGGCATTAATGACATCTCAAAAAATAACTAGTTTCCTTTGAAAAATATATGCGTTCAATGAATGCTTTTGAATACATATGTAATCCCTTGTGTCTGCTGAACGTACCTATTGTCAAAATATTATGGTAGGTTAAGTTTTAGATTATAAAAACAAAATACCTTAAATTAACTTCACTTGAGTCGATACCCGTTTGTTTACAGTTTTACATAAAACACGAAATAAAATAAAACAAAACAAACACATAACTATTTCGAAGCTTGTGCGCTTCATCATCAGCAATCACGACTAATCGTTGGTCATCGAAAATTGAAGAGTTGTTTCCGCTATTTGGGTATGTAATACACAGCTATGATCAAAGGTCAAGAATTTTTGTTTTGTTCATGTTTCACTTTGACACATTATATTCATCAGGCAAGATTCGATATTGCCGTTGTCTAAGTTCAGTGCGTTTGGGTCTTTTTTGTATGTAAAATGATTCCAGAGTGCATCTAATCTTCTTTGATCATTCACTTTGTTTTACAAGTTTCAAATTGCCTATCCTTATGTTTTCATGACCATTATTTAACACATGAGATGCAAGTGCAGATTTTTGTGGTTGGTTTAGGCGAATATACGTCATATGTTCTTTAAATCTTGTTTCAATATTACGTTTTGTTTGGCCATAATATTTTCGTTTACAGTCACCGCACTCAATTTCATAAACACCCGATTTACTTAAAAGAGGTATTTTGTCCTTTGTAGAGCGAAGTAGATTTGCCATTTTTTGGTCGTTTTTGTACACTATATCTAATTTGTTATCACTAAAAACTTTTTTAACTTGTTGGTAATTTGTGGTACAAGAGACAAGGCTACCCTTTTGTTTTTATTTGTTTCTTTTTGTGAGAAAAAGGTTGTCATATTGAAATTGTTCACTTTTCTCGTATGTTTATAAATTAATTGATCGACCAATTGTTCACTAAAACCATTAATGCGAGCTGTTGTTTTTATGTACTCATACTCTTTTTTGAAATTAATTACCGAGAGAGGCAAACGACACAATCTATGAACCATCGAATGGTACGCGGCTACTTTATGTTGGATCGGACAAAACGAATCACTAGTGATAGTTCTCATGGTGCTAGTTGGTTTATGATACACACTAAACTCAATTTTATTATTCACATAATGACATTATTCACATAATGAAAACTTAATTTATCGAACTTCACGCCGTTCAACATTTTCTTGTGATTAAATTATGGTAGGAGTTTTCCATTAAGTCTTTTTATAGTGCCTGATTACATGGGTCTTTTTACTGAAGGTCGATTTACTGAACTCGTGATTACACTGTGAAGAAAAATCCTTTCATTTCAATGTACCCTTCCTTATCTCACAACCTTAAAATCCATATCTATCTCACTCACACGTTTCCTGCTGAATCCGAAAATATTAAATGAAACTGGCGCATCGGTGAAATTTGGGTGGAATCTTCCTTCTCTTTTTTACGCACATCAAATCTACCTGTCTCACCGATGCGCTCTTCAGTAAAATGACCCATGTAATCAGGCACATAGTATTCTTTTTAATACTTTGCAGTATGATGAGGTTTTCTTTTTAAAAAAATGAAACCATATCACGTAACTCAATATTTCAAATTTCAAATATCAGTTTAACTATGGCCAGTTATGACATAATTATTAACTTGCTGTTGAACTTTTTAAAACTAATAGATATTTATTTAGTTTTCAAATATATTATTATTTTATAGTTTGATTTATTACATTATTGCAAAATGATTATATTGTAAAAAATGTATACATATGCTAACTTTGGTGCGTAGTTTCAAAATCATGCAATCAGTTTTATTTGCTTTTCAATTGCAGCCTTAAAGTATACTCGTGAGACAAATTACGTATTGACATAGCAAAATTGTTATCGTGCTGACAATAGTTTAAGCCAGTATGTCCTTTGAAATTAATATTAAACATTTATCGCAATATACTCGTATGTAAGTGCTTTTGAATTATTTCAAGATATAGCAGACTTTTCTAAGGTCACTCGTTTGCAAATCTGATATATATGTATGTAGATACAAAATTTCATTAAAGTTTGATGATTCTGCAATTAGATTACTAATTTTTGTTTGTGGAAACTATAGATATATGTGTATCTGTATCAAACAAATTGTGTGAGTTCCGGGACTCTCGGTTAATATGTGTAAACATCAACGTGCGCGGATCCAAAACGGACTTGTTTTTGCTTGAAGGGGATCTTAAGATTTTTTTCACTGAACGCACCCATCCTAGTATGCAGATCGTAACGTTGCACAGCGTAACGTTGCACGACGTAACGTTGCACACGAACGTTCACGTTGTTTTTTTTACTCTACCGCCAGCATAGATGCTTACACATCAAAAACTTATTAAAATATTACACATATGTAGCTATACGAAGTTTAATTAAAATCCTTGTAGTGGAGAATATTTGAAAATATAGGAGAAAAGTTTCGAAAATATAAAAAAATATATATTAATCCGGAAGGCAACTGTAATAGGAGGATACTAACCGTTAGTTTAATTCGAAGCATAACCACTGGCTGGTCGGACATAAGTTTTTTATTGTTGCCGTTTTTCCGGTTGCAGTTTGGTCTAAGTACATCTATCCCATAAAAGGGATATGTATGAATGGGGTATCAAATAAAAGCTAAGATCACCCTCTTTATGAATGCAGTGAACGTATAGACTGCTTAAGGTTGTTGATGCGAGTCCGACCACGTTTGTGTCTTTACTTTGCGTTTAACATGTTAAAAGCTACCTTAAATGGTAAATGCTGCTATTTGATATAGTTTTATAAAGTTTAAAACGAGATATACAAACAAAAATTGTATGAATGTATGACTCACGGTTAAGATGTGTAAGCATCAATGGTCATCTGAGTGCCGGAGATTTGTTCTTGAACGTACCCATTCAACATAATGGAAAAGATGACTTTTAGTTACGTTTGATTACGTTTCATCTGAATTTTCAGCCAAAAATTCTCATCTGAAAATTCAGAATAAAGTGATAGAAGTGGTGGGGGAAATGTTGAACTACTATACATAGAAGTTGAACTTTATGATTTTTTTGGTTGATTTGGGATGATTAATTTTCATCACGAACAAATTAATATTTTTTACATAAAATAATTTATCGTTTATTGATAAATGAGTTGCTAAATCAAAAGATAAACTATTCTTAGAAAAATGTTCCCAGAATTCTTCATCGCAATATTGTGGAATTATTTTTTCATTAAATTTCACATAGTCTTGCTGTAATTTGTTGCTGATTTAGTTAAATAAATCACCACCAGAACTGCTGACGCTTAATTTTTAATTTAAGAATATAATTAAAGTTCTATTTTATTTCGTTTTAATGTAAATCCTTTAGGCAAATGCTAGCATTTGAACTGAAAATTCAAATTTTTTGTGCGTTCAACAGCATAAATTCAGATCTGAATTTTCAGATTTTGTGATTGAATGTGGCCAATGGCCGAGTTCAACGCACATCTGAATATTCAGAATTCTGAAATTTTGAAGCTCTTGATTGGCCAGCTGTTAGAAAAAGTTCTGAAAATTCAGATGACTTCTGACAGCTGGCCAATCAAGAGCTTCAAACATTCAGAATTCTGAATAATCAGATGTGCGTTGAACTCGGCCAATGCAAACTATCATTACGTGTGGCACGTAATGTGTGTCCGTAATGTGTGACATGGAGTGTATATTACACGTTAGGCTCACGTTCTTACACATATACCTCCATCAACCAATAAAAGTCTGTCCGAGCAATGGTTTTGTAAAATTTTTTGATTCTCAAAAAACTTAAGTAAATAAAATGAAAACGATCGAATGTTCATAAAAGTTATAACCATCTGTTTTAATTTGGTAAAGAAATTTATTATCCAAATATAATAGCTTTTGATCGATAAAAGCCGTGTTATGAGCACTCTACGAGCATGTGTTCACCAAAGTCAAGACCAAAACCTTCACTGCTAGTTATTTGCCAAAATTGTATTAATTACTGTTTCTATATACTCCCAATATTCAAGAGCCATGACACATTATGAATATCCGTATAATATGCTTGTAATCTGACTTGAAGCTTTTACATCACGCTTGAGTCAAACGGAAGATTAAGTGCATTTCTGCATGCAATTCACAAAGCTCCTCATTAGAGTGTTTAAAAATTTACCTTCGTACAGCGCACCACACCGGAGGCATACATTAACGATAATTTCAAGAAAATAAATTATTAACTATAGTCATCCGTTATTCTTGTGTGAGGGATATTGCCTGCCATTGCAATAGTTGTGCAGACATGTTTTGTGTGTGTGTTCCTTCCAATTATTATGGCACAAATAATCCTCTCAGGCGTGCACAAATATTTAACCAACTTCGGGACCTCTTACACCCCAAGCTCAACTGGAAACATAATCTAAACAAAAATCAACTCTACCTAATTACAAAGTAAACACTAAGCACACCACGCGAGTTGACCACAAATCATAAGTCATATAGTGCAGTGTAGTGTAGTGTTCCGGTTTTATATGGGGAATGCAAAGTGTCTCCATCAGGCTTTGGTAAAAGCCTTAACCCCCCATCACACCTTTTCTTGTCCTCTTCTTACCATGTGTGGATATCCATTTTTGTCACCATCAGGACTGTTGGTAATCATTTCATAATAATTCGTAGTCAGTTTTTCCTTAACCAACAGTCGGTGCGGTACTAAAATCGGAAACGAGTGTTTTGTTTGGGAACCATTTTTGGGTCTAAGAACAGAACTTCCCTCCCCGTCGTGCCTTACTTTCGGATTATGAAACGGTTTAAATTGAAAATTAATTTCAAATTTCCTAGTGAATTTGAAAAACGTTAAAAAAGAAAGGGCACCGCACCGCCACGACAAAAACAAAAGAATAAAACGACGACAAGAGATTATGACTACGGGCTTTGATTTAATTTTATCGGCCATCCTCTGCTTTGGATGCAATGCTACGACCGAAGGCCAGGCGTCGACATCTGTTGTCATCTCCGTCGATGGTACTCCAGTTGCAGCGGTCTCACCTGACATAAAAAATGATGTGAATTTCGAGATTTATCGAACCAAACGAGAGAATATGGAGAAAATGAGGCAGTATGTAAATGGAAATCATTTTCGCATCGCTACGGTTGAGGATTATCCATTGAGTTATACGCAAAGGAAAGCAGATGGCACTGTTGTTGGCCTAGGAGTTTCATTCGAGCTAATTGACTTTTTGGCAGAAAAATTTAATTTTACGTATGAGGTGGTTGTGCCGCAAGGCAATATTATCGGTTCATCCGAGGACTATGAAAGCAGTCTGGTTGAAATTCTCTTCGACGGGGTATGGATACGTTTTATAAAGATCTACGTGATGAAATTTTAAACCTTTTTTGTGGTTTCCAAGTAAATTTTTACGTTTAATCTGAGCAGACGAGCTTTGAAATGCAGCAGAGCCTGTATTATTTTCGTTCTCTGAAGCTTAGACAAATTTAAAAATAGCAAATGCTTTGCGTGATAATTGATTTTTTTAGCAAAATGTGAACTCCAAAAACTTTACTAAGGTACAGTTTTTCATTGGTGAGCTAAACCAGCTAAATCTAGAAGTAAATTTACCCACTGTAAACTGAGGAAGCAGTTTTTTTTTTTGGTGTTGCAATATGCATGCGGAACCACTAAACAAACGCGGTGGATAAACATCAAAAGCATCTGTTCAGTTAATCCTGAGTAAACTCACCAAGTTGGATGAGTTAATTCGGGTTGAGCTTTAATCCGCATTGAAAAACTGGGCCTAAGACGATCGGACTTAAAACCAAGTTACACTTTTTGAAAATAATATTTGCTAACCCCGTTTTCATTTGGAAGGTCTTGTACTAAAATTCAAAGATCAGAGATTTATTCAACTTCAGTTCAGATAATTTGCATACGGCTTAGCTGATTTTACATTGTATAGTTTTGGGTACAACCAGAAAATGGGTTTTGGCAGCAGTAATCGTTGAATTTTAGGCACTGACAAAAATGTATTTATCTGTGATAACTGTTGCCAAAGAAAGTTCGTGATGCAAGTCGACCATAGTTTTTTGAGAAAGTCGAAGTTGCAACAGAGTTTACAATATGACAATATTTCCGATTTAGTATTATTCGTTACAATTAAACCATAAGAATCTATTGAAACTTGTTCATGTTCTTTTTTGTTGGACACCTATTCATCTCTTAATTTAGTCTTCTTTCATATCGATACAAGAAAAAGTTTTTTGTGAAGTTATTTTGAGAACTTTGGATTGCAGTGAACCAACCAACAAGGTTAAGAGGGCTTATGACAATTTTTGTGAATCATGAAAAATCAGCTAACTTGTTCGTTATGGAGCAAAAAACCTTGAAAAAAGTATAAAGTTTGGTTTCTGTGATAAGAATTTGTATAGACTCAGTGTAATTTTAACTTTATTTCTGTAAGACTTTAATCAACCTGAATTATACGGCGCACTAAGTAAGAAGAAATGGAGGGATAGAAAAGAATTGTTGTGCTATTCAAAATCAAGACTTGTATAATTCCAAACTGTATTTATCTTTTGAAAAATTTAAAAGAAATATCATTGATTTTTTGAACAACAACTTAAAGGTGCTACCACCAATTGTTTACGAATCAATTTATAATTCGTTTATTTTGGCTAGAGATACAGCTGTTTCAAAGGGTGCCAAGCCACCTATCATCAGTCTCCTCTTATTAGTGGTGCTGAGCTTTAATCCAATTTTATTATGAAAAACTTTCTACATGCCCATCATAGGGATCGAACACAGGATATCAGATTTGCTCAGTCTTAGCAGCCATATGCACTACACATTCCGCCGCCTGAGACCACTGACATCACAGATCGACAATGGGTTGTTTTTGTTTATCAAATGCATTTGGAGCATCAGCATTTTTCTAAGCTCCTTTAAGTATACTGTCTTGTTCCGCCTCCATTTTCTCCATACCTTGTTTCCATAGGCTACAATCCGTAGTACGTATCAAAGAAGATCCGTAACAGACCAGACTACTAAGTTATTATTATTATTTATTGTACTATTTATACTAGAATGTCAGTTTATTAGACTTGACCATTCTTTATTCCGTCAATTTCATTGAATTTTTGAACCTCAGAGTTTTCTATTGGAAAATATATGCTCACAAAATTACGTATACGCCACAGTGCCCATACAAACAAAAGTTCCGACATTTTTAGATTTTTTTAAGATTTATTAAATAAAGATATAAAATACCAATCTCTAAGTCATACAAGAGGCAATAGATTTTTTTTTCAAATCCTCTGTTATTTTTTACCATTTTATGGATAGTTCAACAAATCTTTTACAAGAAATATATTTTTAAGAAAATTAATGTAAAACACGCAATTAAAACTAATCAAAATCAAATCAAAATCTTTTGAGCCATTTTCCAAAAAATTTGAAAAAAAGCAAAATCGTTGCTACTCATTCTTGATAAGCAAAAACAAAAATTCGAATTTTCCTTCTATGAAATCATATAAATATTCTCTGTACCAAATTTGAAGCAAATTTATAGTGAGCCCACGGATGCAGACACACAGACCAACGCTAGGAAGACAAAAACCATTTTTTCACATTTCTCCATCATTACTGCGTGTCAATTTTGGTTTGGTGAAAATGAAAAAAAAAACCTTCTATCAATGTTGTAACTAAATACTTAAAAAATACTAAACACAAAAAATGAATGCTTATATATACATATGCATAGACTACGACTGGTGTGTTAACAATACAATCACAAACTCATGCCAGATAAATATATCCATCTTTTATCTTTCTGTGAATAAAAACGGTAATTTTAAAATAAATTAAATTAAACGTAATGCAGAATTTGAGAAGGAATCAAACAAATTCTGAAAACTGAAAACCTAGAATGTTTTGCACGAAATTTAGATGTTGATTCAGTAAGAATAGTGTGTAAGATATGAAGAATGTACAAGATATCTAAAAAAGTCTTAAAATATTCCGAATCTAGATTCCTGAAATCTCTGTTATTTCATCATTAAGACTTTACTCAAAAAATGTATCGAATAATTCACTTATTTTGTAGTTAAAAACAAATAAGTTTCTGTCTTAACTTTTGACATTGTATCAAAAAAGGTAATAGGACAAAATGATTAAAAACGACCAATAGGAGTAGTGAATGCAACACGTGGGTTTGAGTGATGTGTGAAAAATTGTTAACTTTCAGATCGTTTGGACTTTTTTAAAAATCTCTTACCTACGAGAATATGTTCAGCCGTCTTGACATCCGTAAGCAAAACAAAGGAAAAAAGACTTAAGGCCATTCAGATTTATTCCGATAAAAAAGATATTATAAATTTACTTATGAAGGTACTAATAAAACTTTAAATTCTAATAAAAATGAATACAAACAAAAAATTTTGTCTACAAACGCTTATTTCGATTTTATACTAGACAAATTATTTGAATTTTTTTTTTAAAATCTATTGCTCTTAAGAAAAAAGTTGTTCCCTATAATCTTTTTCTTCAACATAATTATAGTTTTGGAAGAATTTTCAAAAAAAAACTAAATGTTGCCCCTTTCACACTACAAAATCAACGGCCTTGGTCAAAATTTAGAGTACTTTTTATAGGTACAACTTAATAAATGAAATAAAGTCTTATTTCCCTGGACTATATGACTTTAAAGGAAAAATTTGTGTCTTGCACAGTACGAACAGTTTCACGCCTTTCTTTTTACTTGCGAATCATGCAGTTATTAACGTTGCCAGCTATAGAACCAGTTAAATTTTTATACAGAAGTTTCTATTAGGTAAATAATATTGCATATACAAGTTTTCAAAGCATTTCTTTGGATTATTTGAAAATCGATCAGCGAATTCTTTTGAAATTAAGTTTTCAGGTGTGTATTCATTTTGTAAAATAATTCAGGCGGCGTTCTTCATTTTGAGATTTAAACATTTTAAGGATTTTTCATGCTTATTCTTAACTTTTTACTCAAAGTTGCATGTTTTATAATATAAAATCTTTTAAATTCTAAACAACTTGCGCCACAAGAGCAAGCTTGCGTGCGACTTAGTCGTGCATTATGTTTCCCTTGCCCCATCAATGGTGTGAAAATTTTTCATTGAAACAAAAAAAGATATTATACGAACAAATAGGCATGACTGGATCACGCGAACTTGTTCTTCTGGGGAGTAACAACGATAAAATATATAAAAAGTCAGAAATACTAAACAAATATTTTTTTTTTAAATGTTTTTCAAAATGTTTAAGTTTAACCATCAAAAAGATATATGTACGTGAATAACCCAAAAATAACACCATTTACTCAAAAAAAACGTGGAATGCCTAGTTCCCTGAAATGCAGTTTTCTTACAATCACTCTCTGGTCATTACAGGTGCAAAGTTTAATCAAAATCGTTACAGCCGTTTTTAAGAAAATGTGAAAAAAACTACTCGTTATAAATGAGCTAAAAAATAAATTCGAATTTTCCCTTCATAAAAATACTTTGTACCGAATTTGGAGCAAATCCGCCCACCCGCTTATGCTTGCTCTAGCTGAAATTGCAGTGGACGCACAGACGAACGAACGCACAGACTGACAGTAAAAAACGGTCCCTTTTTTGTAAAGAATTGCATTGCAATCGCTACAATTTTTTCTTCGTAGGTACTTGAAAGCTTTCGAGATATCTACAAAAAAAAATAAAATTCAATCCCTTTACTTACATTACCCACCTTAAAATTTGTAGTCTTGTTCTAAATTCAATGTACCTACTTTTTAAAAAAAAAAACATTTTAGGGCAAAAAACCTCTCCACCAAATTTCAACTTTGTCAGAATTTTGTTTGCCTAATTTTCCTCGGCTATTATAGACAAAACGGAGGTGGAAAAAAATTAACACCACAAAACTATAACCGTTTTGGAGTTTTCACAATTAATTGCGCAATCTTGCATGTCTCTCGCCTGATTTGATGGTTTGTCTATCTATTTTGTTTTTCGAAATAAAAAAAAAACCACAAACACAACGATGTATTCCCATCAAATAAAATCAACTAAATCATTTTTTTTTTCTTTGTAGAAAGCCGATTTAGCAGCCGCATTCTTACCCCTCTTAGCGGATGTGCGGCACTTTATCTACTATTCAACCACAATTCTAGATGAGGGCGAATGGATAATGGTGATGCAACGTCCCAACGAATCAGCCATTGGTTCGGGCCTGTTAGCCCCATTCGATTTCTGGGTATGGATCCTAATATTCATATCTCTACTAGCTGTCGGACCCATCATCTACGTACTCATCATAATTCGAAATAAAATCACCGGTGATGACTCGCAGCAGCCATATTCGCTGGGCCATTGTGCTTGGTTCGTCTATGGAGCACTAATGAAACAGGGCAGTACCTTATCCCCTATAGCAGGTAAAAACAATCATATCCAATCAAAATTTTATGTTTGAATAATAAATTAAACTCTGAACTCATTTAATTTGGATTTTATACGAATGCACAATACACATTTCATTTTAGATTCTACTCGTTTACTCTTCGCTACATGGTGGATTTTTATCACTATTTTAACATCATTTTATACCGCCAATTTAACTGCTTTCCTCACGCTATCCAAGTTCACGTTACCCTTCAATACGGTCAATGATATCCTAACAAAGCAAAAGCATTTCGTAACCCCACGCGGAGGTGGAATTGAGTATTCTATAAAAAATGTAAGTACCTTCATATATTTATGTACAATGTACATAATGTCTGAAAAATGTGACGAGCAGTATATCAAACTGTGTTTACTTTTTTTCAATATAAAAATCATTTAGACATATGTAATCAAAAATGCGTAGATTGAATTTGTGATAGCTTCTTTAATGTTTTCTACAGAGGTTTGTTTCATTTTAAGGATAATATCAGTTGGGTTAAATTTAAAAGTCTTACATTTAGTATTTATCGAAATTATCTATCTATATATATGTATATTAAATATAATTAAAATATATGTAAAGTATATGCAGGTGAAGGTAGATATTTTTTATATTCCATTTTTTTGTAATTTTAATATCGTTTTATTTGAATTTAAATTGCGATTGTATTGCTGTCTATCAACTTTCAACTAGCAAGAATGTCAACGGAGGCTACTTTGACTAGGCAGAAAATTATGCTGTGTCAACGTTTGGACGAGTTCTGCGTGGTGACGAGCACTCGTCCAACGTGGTCTCAAAGCATTGGTTGGAAGGGTGATTATACACGGTCAAGGAAAATAGTCAACACATTGATCTACCCATATATGTACCTTAAAGTCATATGTCTTTGAATGAAATAATACATTACGACATTCTGCTATTTTCAACTTGGTTGTTGTCATTTTGATAGTCGTCTGATCGTAGATAAGTAGCACGGCGTATGTACAATGTACATGGATAGTTTTATGGTATTGTATCTCACTTGTGGAAATAATACAGCTAATAACAGCTGATATCAAGGCTTAACCAGGGGGGGTTACAGGGGTTGACACCCCGCCCCCCCTCTCCGAAATGTCTGAGGAGTGCATTTCTAAATCACACTTTTTCGCTTCAGTTTGTATGATATTTTAATCAAATTTCTGCTGTAGTTATTAATAATGTTCAAAATTTTCTGATTTTAGTATAAAGAGTATCTAGGTTTCTTCATAATTTTTAATGAACGTAGTAAGGTACCTACCCTGACAATTTTTAAGTACAACTGCAAACGACATAACCCCGTTTGCTTGAACTGCATACGGTGTATATAAAGCGGCCCATGCACATTATGCAAGTGTGCACACAGTATAAATCGAGAAACCGGCACAAAAACTGTAAATATTTTGATTTTTTCTATACCGTGTGCTACTAAACACACAGCGGTCAAAGAGTGCAACAAGAATCTGTTTCCTAACATCCACAGGCTTCTAAAAATTCTGGCGACATTACCGCTTTCAACATGCACACCGGAAAGAATATTTTCGACAATGAAACGTCTGAAAACTTATTTAAAAAATTCAACCGGTGAAGAAAGACTAATAGGATTGGCGTTAATGTCAGTTCATCGACAAATTGAGATTGACACTGAGGAAGTTATCGATGTATTTGCAGCTAAGGCCAGAAGAATGAATATACAGCCCTATCACCGGTATATCCGTTCGGACAATTCTCCGATCGGAGAAAATTCCCGATCGTGGGATTTATTTGCTTTATGCGGTAACCGAATCGTAAAGGAAATATAGACGCGTGCAGACGCATGTATTTGACTTTTGTCAAAATAAAATATTTTGGAATAAGTCGTGACTCGTGAACTTCCGCACAATGTCTGCCTTTGAGGTCGTAAATTCAACCAGCCAGTGCCAGTCGTATTGCACCTGGTTTGTTTTTTTTTTTTCTTAAAGAAAGGCACATACATGTTTACCAAATAAAAAACGCTTACTTTACGAATCTTTTTGTTGCTGAGCGTCCATTTCAGTCTTTAATTTTGTTGCGGGAAATTTTCCACTTCTAATTTTTTGTCGGGGAAATCGGAAAGCAAATAATATCTTCATACATCGCATGAATTCGTGATGCATTGCTGCCATTTTGACATTTCATCGGCATGCAACGCACGAATTTGATATTTTCAACGCACATTAAATTTCTTTTCGAAGATCTGTCCGATTGGCCTATCGGAACGGCTACAATGATTTTCTTGCGATCAGATACGATGATAAGGCTGATAGTTTTGTAAAAAATATGTGATACTTTTGTAGTGTTACTATTTAATATTGATGTTATGTTCCTACCTAATAAATAATAACTTTAATTGGAACTGTACAATTATCTTTTATATAAATAATAACTTGTCGTAAATTTGTCTGCTTAGGTACCTATTCAACGGAACTGCATGATATTTACAATTATACATGTGTACATAATATGTATACGCATTAACCTTCATGCCCAAATGTTCAAAACAAAATTGTGTATGATATGGTTGAATTTCGGCTAGTGGGCTTTTCTAGTTTTGATTACTAATTTGAATTTTTTTCCGAAAAATCTATTTTTATCCGATTTTGTGTCTGGAAGGGTGTAAAAATAAAGGGAATGAACTTGTATCTGCAATTCTAAAGGCTAGTTGTGCAAACATGGTTAATTTGATCCGTGGTTAATCCTCAGTTAATTCGCCACAATCGGTGAGTTAATATCGCTTAACCTTGGATCACTATTTGATCAAATGGATCAATGTTTGTACAACTGGCTCTAAAAAAGCTTAATTTAAATCAAGACTAAGTTGAAAACAAATTTAATATACCTACTTCCCTTTTTCTTTCAGACTAATGAAACCCTTTCAATTCTAAGCAACATGGTCTTAAATAACCGAGCAACATTTACTGATAATGAAAATGACACCGTAACACTGACAACTTTCGTTGAAAAATACGGTTATGTCTTTGTTCGAGACCGCCCAGCAATTAACCATCTTTTGTACCTAGACTATCGCAATCGAAAGTTATTAAGCTCAGATAATGAAAAAATCCACTGTCCATTTGCCATGGCTAAGGAACCATTTTTGAAGAAGAAACGAGCATTTGCCTACCCATTTCTATCTAACTTAAGCACCCTCTTTGATCCAGAGTAAGTATTAAAACAATCTAATGCTATTTTTATGAATATACAATTATGTATGTATATGAATTTTGTAGGCTGCTCAACTTGGTGGAATCGGGAATAATCAAACATCTATTGGCAAAGGGCTTACCAAATGCAGAAATTTGCCCCCAGGACTTGGGCGGCACTGAGCGTCAGTTACAAAATGGAGATCTTATGATGACCTACTATATCATGATAGCTGGTTTTGTTACCTCCATTGTAGTCTTTACCACAGAAATGCTTTTCAGATTCATAAATCAGCGACAAGTTGCTAAAAATATGATTATCGGTTCGAATGGGCTACAACGTTCGACAAACATGCGTTTGCATGGATGGGCGGCTGTAGGGAGCAACAAAAGAGAAAGTATGGGAAATCGGCTAAATGAAGGCATTATATTGAGCAACGTGACACCTCCACCGGCATATGCAAGTATCTTCAAGCACAGCAAGAACGCAGTGGTCGACATGAATAAATGGAAACAGGCGGTGTCTAAGAATAAGGATGAGTCAAAGGGTGTGAGGAGGCTGATAAATGGTCGTGATTATATGGTTTATAAGAACACAAATGGTATCAATCAATTGGTACCCGTTCGAGCACCGTCAGCCACTCTCTTTCAATATTCATACACTGAGTAGACTTTACGTTATAAATTAAAGTCGTTTATTTTTTGATAAACAAATTATTTTGTGGTGTTTTTCGTGATGTCTATTTTTGTCTTTTTTCCAACGAAATAAAAGATTCTATTTTTGTGTATCTATCTTTATTGCAAGTTTTATTTTTAATAATCCGTTTAACAAAGTGCCAACTATAGTGTATCACTTTATTTATACATATACTTTAGTTTTTAGTGAAGTAGACTTAACTTTAATCTCTTTACAAATTTATATCCCTTATCTAGCAGAATATGAAATGAGTTTTTTTAATTTTTATAGAACTTATATATCCCACTGAACGGACGATGGCAGTTTCTATCTCAATAGAGCTATCTCGCTTTACCAAATAGCAACATAGCCTCGCTCATTTATTCACTAACAATTATTATTTTGTATATATTTTCTAAAGCAAATAATACTGGCTTTGTGTGCGATATACATAAAAAATACAAATAAATGTCAAGATTATAGTAATTAAAAATACTTTTCAAACTTTAATACTTCCTTTTTTTGGCCTTTTCCATAAAAATTTATTACTGAGTACAGACTTCTTTAAAGATTAAAAACCGTTTTTTTTCGTTTTACAATTTCGCATCTGTAAATATCCCACAAAATAATGACTGCTACTTTTGACGGGACCGATTCGGAAATTTTTCTATTCCACTTAAAAAAAAATGAAAGGTAACTGGTCGAAGATAGGGGCAGATGGTTAACACCTCTGCAATAATGTAAAGCAGATAGAACCACTTTCAACTAAAACATGTACACAAAATATATCCAAATCAATTTTTTCCAATCAAAAACTCCCCAGAATATTTAAACCACAGCCAATTGCGATAACTCATTTTAAGTTTTAAAAATGTATTCAAAAATAAAACGGACCTCACGCTAAAGGGCAGCATTCAAAGTTTTATTCGCGCATCGACTCTCGAAACAAAACAGAGACCCCACAAAGTGAAGACTGACGTTTGTGAATGAACGGGAGAGGAATACTATCGACTGAAAAGCCCTACACGCAACTGCTTCCAACTTCAGCTCACCCAAAGATTTTGACACATTCCAAAAACAAAATGTTTTTTTGTTCTTAATTTTTCTGAGTCATTTCTTACAATTACATCTGAAATAGGAATAAAATCATAAGAAAACACAGAAGTTTTATATAAATAATCATTCACTTAACAATACTTTTATTATTTTTCAATATAAAATCAGCAATTAACCAATAATAATTTTATTTACAAATTAAAAATCGATAAAGTATATTATAAAAAAAACAAATAAGAAATCGCCCCCAACGATGATAACTTATTTGTTTATTACGACAAATTAATACAAACAAAAAAAATAATTTGACAAAAAATCTCACCAACCGAAAATAAATAAAATTCCATAAATATGAAGGTTTTTCATGAAATAGTATTCCTGCTTTTCGTGGGAATTTCAAGTCTCGCAAAAGCCAATGATATAACGCAAAAAGTATTTGGATCTGTAAAGGATGGGGTGGTAGCAGCCTTCGGGGATTTTAATTCCGACGAGCTAACTGATGTATTTGTTATCAGCAATGAGTTCACAACCCTTCAAATTCTATTGGGTAAGTTATCATCTTTGTGAAATTAAAGATATTCAGAACGTACTCTGACAGTGGATAGACTATGTTAAGAGTCCCAGAAAACCTATGTATTTATTACTCTTACCCTTTAATTATTACTCTTATTTGAATAAAATTTGACCTTCTTAGGATCCTACACCGAGCCTCTCCTCTATCCCGGGCCTTTTTGCAACTTCAACAAAAAACAAATTACAAGTGTGGTTCCCGGAGACTTCGACGGGGATGCATTAATGGATGTGCTCGTTACAACTCGTGGATCGAAGAATGATTTACTCGATGTCTACATAAACTGGGGTACATCGGATTCCCTTATATGCGCCAACGAGTCGACTCTTACCACCAGCGGCGAACCCTTGGCTATCGACTATAATCGCGACATGATTATCGACCTTTTCGGAGTTAACAGCGATAACCAACGCACCTTCTGGATATTCCAAAAAAACCGGTTGCCTCCACAGGTCGTTCCTCAGCTTCCGGCTCCGAATGACCAAAACCAAAATGCCAACATCCAGACGCCCCATGGAAACGCGTATTTGGATATCAATCATGACTTCACAGCGGATCTGTTCGTTCAGACGGAGAAGTTCTTCGAGGTTTGGTATGGCAAGACAGGCGATGACAACCAGGGATTCCTATTCAATCACAAAATAAATATGGACGTTATTGGGTCCAAGACTCACGTCGGTCAAAGCATCTTTCTGGATTTGGAGTTGAAAGGAGTCCAGAATCAGATTTTGCCAATGTGCTTCTACGACAAATGTACTAATTCTACAATCCTGGCCCGTGATGGACAAAATTTTAGGGACATCCATGTGAATTTCAAGGATCCCCAAGGTGTGCAATGGGGATTTATCGAACCAGGGGAAGATGATGTGTATTTAAAGACGATAACTGCCCGTGGAGGTGACTACAACATGGATGGTTATCCAGATCTGTTGGTCACACTGAAGGCAATCAGTGGACCGACGAAGAGAACTCAAACTTTTTTGTTGGAGAACGTCCCATGCACTGTGTGCAATGGTCCATTAAAGAGGACTTTCGAGGTGAAATGGAATGCACTTTTACCAATGGGTAACGATACCGTAGCTGGGGCTTTTTATGATTTCTATCAGGATGGTAAGTTTGTTTGAGAGGAATTTCCTAAAAAAACAGCATAACCAAAAGAATTTCTCTCAGGTGTCCTTGATGTTATTCTGATTGAAAAGAAAAATGGAAAATACCGTCCACTGGCCTTCCGCAATACTCTGGACTACGATGCTAACTTCGTCAAAGTTATCGTCCTCACCGCTTTGACAAACAAATTTAATCCCACGGAAAAAACCGCGTTGGGTCGTAAGAAACGTACATATGGAACCAACCTACCAGGGCCACGCATCGAATATTTTACCACCACTCAGGAGGGTGACATCCAACGTGGATCAAGTGTTCAGCTGCCACAATCGGCATACCTCGCTCTGCAAATGCCCTATACAATCTTTGGTCTAGGAAGAACACCCAATTTCGTGGACACCCTGATAGTCGGCCTGGCAAACAAATCACGAACATGGACCCAGTTGATTCCAAATTCTCAAATCATAGTAGTGCCACAGCCAATTGAAGACCCCCAGCGTTGGAAGGCGCAGCTATTTGTCACTCCAAGTAAATTGATTCTAATGAGCGTTGTGGCATTGGGTGGTACTTGTTTGGTAATTATTCTGATTATTCTTGTTCTGTATATCAAAGAAAAGAAGGAGGATAAGCAAGAGAAATTACAAGAAGCACACAGATTCCATTTCGATGCTATGTAGATCAGATAGTCGAGAAATAAGTGTGCATATTAGTGATAATAAATTGATAAATTTTAAGTATAACTTTTCTCTTCAAAATAATTTGTTTTTTTTTTTTTATTTTAATTTATAATTTTATGTAAGATTGAAAACTAAATTTCTTTAACCTAAGAAAAAATAAATTCATTTAAATAAAACATTATTAACTTGTATGTTTTAACTTATTTCCTTTTTTAAGATAGTGGAATCTCCGACAACAAATATTTTTTACTTTCGACATCTAAAATCTATTAAAAATATATGCACGCGGTCGAGTTGTATGAGAAGAGCATAATCAAGTACCAGTATATCTGCTTAGGGTTTATTTTTAGTTTGATGTTGCTCGTCTTACGTTGTCAAATTGGTGGTTGGGTAGGTAGTGGGTATGACGCTTACATCAACGGTAACCGGCTTTATCCTGGGTGAGCATAGAAGAGTATGTCCTCTTCGTCGTTGAGTTCCTTAAGAAGTCCCATTGCATGATTAGTACTATTTCTTCGTAGATTCTTCGCCTGAAACAAGTGCCTACTTTTGCAAATTCACAAGGTCTTCGTTGATAGTTGGTAGCACAGATTAGCCATATGTGGGTAATCTGTGGTTGATAGCTTTCGAAAAACTGTTCGAGTCTCGAATGTAAACTGACAGGATAAAGCAAATAAACCATCATTTCTGTTGAGGTTTGAAAAATATATTCCTCCAGAGTAATGCGACAGCTCATACACAAAATACTTGTAACGACAATTTATGACCCTGTGAATATATTAAAATGGTCATTTCCGGTTGAGGTACAAAAACGTTGAAATCACAAAAAGGGAATTCGAATTCAAACAAATTTAGAGTATTCCGGTGTTACTTATGGGAATGAGAATGACACGATATTTGGCTTTTATTTTTCACAATTGTTTTATTTCCGGCCACAAAAATTTCTTGGACAGAAATTCATAGATAGACGAAACTTTGCGCTCCCTCTGTGTAAAACTACGATTGGAATACTGGATAAAGTTAAAGTGATCTATTGAGTCATAATTTCTAATAACTTTTTATCGGGCTTCCGAATGTGATAGGCTATCCAACATCCAAAAAAAATCAGATGCGTTGGGTTGTTGTTGTCTTCGTTTTTTTTCACAGGGGATAACAACAACACAAACCTATCCGGATGGATTTGGATAGTTCCTCGAACGCGGGTGTCTTTGGTTTAGAACTTTTGTACCTTGGTGTCGAAATGTTTATGTGAATATTGAACTGAAAAATAACAATTGTTCTTATATCATGAACTAAAGAGATATTTATTATACCTAGGAGTTGGTTATGCACTCCTTTTCATAGCAAGACAATTAATTTCTTATTTGTTTGAATCTTTTTTCGAAACACTTTAGGATTAGAGCGATAAGATTCTATACTTAAGTTAAATCAACTACATAGATTCAACAATTAACCACCACTCTTGGAATAGCGTTTCCAGAATTTCTTAACATCATCGTGGCCATTCTTTGTGACCACCATCGTGCGGTTCCTTTCACTTTGCCACACAAGAACATTTATCGACTGAGCATAGTCACGTAGAGTTATAAAATCGGCCTGTGACAAGAATTGATTGTAAACTACACCCTCAGTGTATACAAATCGATTTCGTTCGTTCTCCCAGAGTTTGATTTGATCGACGACTGTTGGAGGAAGTGCCGACCTTGAAGTAATAGCGGATTCCATTGCTTTCATATTATGATGGGCGTACTGCTCTAGATAGCTGACAATTTGCTCAGCTGTGATTCCTCCGCGTAGAGCTTGCCTCACCGAGTCGCGTGTCAGAACACCAACCACTAAGTTTGGGAAACGATAGAGCAACTCTGTGAAGAGACCCAGTAGGGCGACTTGAAGATTCGAGTCGGTGTAAGCATACACACGATAATTGGTTTCGACAACAATGTAGCCAGGATCTTGACTTTTGTCTTCTTCATTCGAGACAGTGGGAACTGGGCCGTTTTTGTTGGTCACATTTAACGCCAAGCGGGTGGGATAAAAGCGTCCTTCTTTTCGCTTTCTCTGATATACTAAACCAAATTCTCGCAGATGCTGTAAGAAGGTCAACATCTTAGGATTGAGTCCTTCAGAACTATAATCTCGACCAAGAGTCGAGAAACTCAACTGGAAAAGCATAGAGAGACACTCAGGCAAGTTGAGATTTCGCTCCTGGCAGGTGTCTAGATACTGTAGCATAAAGTGCCAAACCTTTAATCAGAAGGGAGTTAGTAGGGAAAAACACGTTGTATGAAAATATAGCCCAACCTGTGATCGTGTGTCTAGGAGAAGGAACTGGAAACCTTGTCGTGTAATGCTTGGAGTCCCATCGCGATCGTCTCTTTTCATTAGGTTCGCATGTAATAGAATTCGTACGGCATCTGGACTGATGCCCTCGCTATCTTGGCCTTTGCTGGTGGTTCCACCACCAACCATGTAGTGGAGAACGCATCGCCATCGTGCCATAGCATAATTGTCAAGGAATGCTACATCTCTTGGCTTGGCATCTTTGTCCATGAGATGAGATAACGACCATGGTTTCCCACCGCCCAGGAGAGCTATTTTAAGATTCTTCTTGAATGTTGGACAAAGTTCCCAGGCGGAGAGCCCCCCGGGAATGGCGGTGACTCGCCAGATGTTCAACTCTGTTAGACAGGATGTTGACGCTGCTTGTTCTCTAAAGGACAATTAAGAATAAAAATAGATGCCCAGATTGAATACTGAGATTTATATTCACTTAGCATAATGTTGTGACCCCCACGAAGCGACTACGGCTTGTGGAACTGGCTGCTCTACGAATAATATTCGAATAACGAACTGGCGGGCAATTTCAGGTAGTTCCCTGAAATTCATATAGAAAAAAAGAAATATCGCTGACTGTTTTGATTATTTTTGCTTTACCTGTAAACAGCCAAACAAATCGTGGGATAATTATAAAGCTTCTCAAGCACATCGTGGGTTCGACTTCTTAAATAGTCTTGTAAATTTTTGCATTCAAGATTTGCCGGCTTTGGAATTACTGAGCTTGTTTTACCTGATTTCGATTCAGACATTTTTTAAACTTATTTTTATTTGCATTTGGAGAAAAAAAGAGTTTTTGTGAAAAAGAAAAATTGTTTTGTGTAGGTTCTTAAAAATAAACCACTTTTTTAATTTTTGACGTTTTTGGTTGCTAGATTTTTGACGTGAACGAAATAAGTGAGATCTGTTTGTTCAAACAATTAATAGGTCTGTTTGGGAACGTGAAATTTCTTGTTACAAATTCCTGTTTGTTAACTCGAAAAAGTTGCAACGAGAGAGCACATCGAGAGAGAAAAATTTCCTCTCCATTGGATAACTTGCGAATTTGTGCCACATCAATTTCTGTGAGCAAGAAGAGTAAAGTCTGTCAAAACACCCAGCTGTTACCATCTTTTGCGTTTAATTTGAAATTGTGGTTTCTGGTATGTGAAAATTATTTTTATAAATAATAAATAAATTGATAAATTCATATTTTATGTGATTTATTTTTAAATTAAACGCAAATTGCTAACAAAATCAGACTTTTGGCACGTGATTGTTGATGTGAGGAGTAAAATTCTGACATTTTGTACACAAAAGTGGTTCAATGCGTTTGTTAACTTTCTTGTAAATTTCTCCATTTTTGAGAAATTCGTTCTCTCTTTGGTGTTTTGACAGGTTTTACACATTTTGCTGAAAAAAGATACCAAACAGACCTAATAGATCGGTTTGGCAATCAGAAATTTTTCACAAATTTTCCACTTTGCTGTCAAAAACTATGGTTTTGGGGAACCTTTTACAAACATTGACAAAAACCTCATTCAAAATCAAATAATAATATTATTTCAATACTATCAACGTTTTCATTAGAGAATGGACTCAATTTGGATAAATATTGCCGCTATTTTTTAAATAATTTTTGTCCATTTAAAATAAATTTTTGGAAAATTGCTCTTCCAGCTTAAACGAGAAAAAATACACCCTATCCCCAAAGATTTTGTTCCTCGTGTGATATGATTTTGTTTTTTTTTTTTTCTTTTACAGCCCGATTCTCCCCATCATCACTGATACCTCACAAGTCAAAAGAAGAGGTGAAATTAATATTGTGACTTTTTCGAATTCTCCCCCAAAGTCACAACTTATGAGAGTCAATCGAAATTGTGATCTCCTTCATAGCAGGCCACAACTCACAAATTACATGTGTTTTAAAAATTTGATATCATAATTTATTTATTTTTTTTAAACAACATTGAATTAGGAAAGAGAAAATTAAAGTGGATTTTATAGGGTGTATTTTCTTCGGTATCTTTCATCCGAAATAAAACAAACAAGATTTTCACATTAGCACAGACTTTTTTTTCTTCGCAAGAAACAAATGATTCATTCGCTCTCGAAAACAAAATTTTTTAATAGTTTTCTCACTTCCATTTTGCAAACATATATATAAACAATTTTTTTAATCACTTTATTGCTACAAAAAATGGATGAAAACTCGATTTTTTAAATTTTAAATAATTTTACATGGCCCAATTGAAAATCTTTCCTTATGTTTTTATTAATCAGCTGTTGCAATTATGGCACTACAAAATTCCCCTTTGCAGTGGTGAGATTAGTTGTGAGCTTTCTTGTGATGATTGGAAGAGAATTCCAAAAATGTTATCGAGTCACAACAATCCTCACAAGGAATAGTCACAAGAGCTTGTGACTCTTCACAAGGGGAAAATCATGCTGTTAATTTATTCTAAAATATCTTGTGCCTCTCAAATGAGGACACAAAATCGTAAGATACTTTGTGTGGTTTCCTTTAAAGTCTTTTTGCATGTGAAGTGTAAAAATAGATTTCAAAATGAACCTCTGAAAATAGTTAAGTGGGGTGATTTAAATCACTCACCTAAAAAAAATGGACTGGAACAAAATTTTCCTCGTGTGAAGGGGCTCTCTCCTTTTTGCAATGCGCTTCAACTTTCATAAAGCCCGAACCAGACTACTCTCATGTGGTGCGTTGGGCAGTAGTGTGTCGCTTTAGCTCTAATGTATTTCATATGCGTAGGAGCCTGATTAGTTTGGGAAGATTGAGTACGGACTGGTGAGTCTCATCGTGTTTACATTAGAAACTTTGAGGTGCCTCAAAATATATTGAAAAAAAAACAAATTTCAACATTTCGCACATTGAAACAATAGCCGTGTTTTTTTTGCAAGTCCATATGGATTTGTCGAAAAAAACGACATCGGGACTAATAGTTTTACACGTAAATACAACAACAACTTAAATCCATATGGACTTAGCTAAGTCCAGATAATTATCGGGACTTACGTACTGTAAGTAAGAAGTTCCTAAGTCCCGATGTCGTTTTTTTCGACAAATCCATATGGACTTGCAAAAAAACACACCTAATAACAAAGGACACTCATGAGTCCGGTTTTTATGTTTTCTTCGTGCCTCACAATATCCCTCACCCCACACTTCTCTTGCCTACAAACTGCCGTGATACCGGACTCAATCTTCCCAATCTAAACAGCGTCTAGAGCCATATTTGTATCGTGTGATGTGTTGTGTCGAAATCTATGAAATACATTGGAATGACAGCGACACACTTCTCCACAACACACCACACGAGACAAGTGTGGTTCGGGCTTAAGGCTGAAATTTCACTTAAATCAAACTAACCTCCTCCAAACAGCTGATTTGATTAATTTGACTTTTGTCAAACTTGTCAAAAAATAATTTTTCGAGGGCTTCGATGGTCTCCGCGATTGTTTACTTTTAAAACTTATTTTAACCATTAAAATAAATTAAAATCAAACTCATAATAACTTTAAATTATACTTCACATGTATATTAAACTTTGTATCATAATTTAAAATGAAAATGCTAAGAAAATTGCATAAAAATTTACAATGAAAACTTAAAGGCATTTGTATAGAAAAAAAAAAACACCAAGCCCCTTTACTTAAAACTACGCATGAACACAAAAACTAATTCGTTTTCCCCCATTATGACATTCTTTATTTAATTCCTTTCTTCATCATCTTTCGAAAAAGTATTAAGGACGAAATATAATTCATCGTGTTTTTCCAAAAAGAAAAACGATAAATACAAATTATCCCGGAACAACTGGTAGAGTAAGTTGTGGCAGTAGCAATGGCTTCATTCCATCAACGATGCGGGCGTCGAATAACTTTGACCAATAATAACCGAACAGCCATGCGAAGTATTAGAGATTTTAGTCATGCTTTGGTTTTCAGTGCGGAACCTCTTCTAGATGATGTTCTATTCGAAGTGGTCATCGAAGAAAAAGTGAGTTCAGAAATGATATATTTATATTTCTCCACTTTCAATGCAGAATCTCTTTTAGAATCACTCGTGGGGTGGAAGTATAGAAATTGGAGTCACCTCAGAGAATCCGGACAAATTGGAGTTACCTTCGTGTGCGGCGGCAATGCGAAATGGCACGTGGATCATGTCGGGCATTGATATACGGCGGGATGGTATCTGTTTGGTTGAGTTCTATGGTACTCACTTAGAATCTCTCAACGAAGGAGATCGTGTTGGAGTGATGAAGACATCCCAAGACGAGTTGGTCTTCTATATAAATGGAGAATCACAAGGTGTAGCAGCTACAAATTTACCAAAAGTCGTCTATGCTCTGGTAGACTTGTACGGTAGATGTGTACAAGTATCCATCTGTCCATCGGAACCATTGGTAAGATTCGAAAAACCCCTTCCACCCCTGTTTGTAATTGAATCCGTTTAGGACTTCATGTCAGATTCAACACAAATTGTCCAGTCAATCGATGTTCCCATGTGTGTCGATGTCACAGTAAGTTCGAACGGAGGCACTGGTGTTGCCTCCATACAATCTACGGCCAACATAGCAGACTATTTCGATATGAATGATCGTTTGCGATTCCACACTCGATGTGGTTCATTGGTTAAATTGTCGCCGAACTGTCGATCGGCTGAGAGACGTCGTCCACTCGATGAGTTCAATAACGGAGTGGTCATGACTCATCGACCACTGAAAGACAATGAACTCTTTGAGATTCGAATTGATAAGTTAGTTGACAAATGGTCGGGGTCAATAGAAGTCGGTGTAACCACACATAATCCAGCAGCTTTGCACTTCCCAGCAACTATGACCAATATGCGAAGTGGAACCATAATGATGTCTGGCTGTGGAATTCTGACAAATGGGAAAGGAACTCGTCGGCAGTATGGAGAGTTCAATTTGGATGAGTTACGCGAAGGCGATCGAGTGGGAATGATGCGAAAGACAAATGGAAATCTTCATTATTTCATCAATGGACAAGACCAGGGAGTGGCTTCAAATCGAGTCGCCCAAACACTTTGGGGGGTCATTGATCTGTATGGCATGACCATCAAAGTAACCATCGTGGATCGTGATGAGAGAGAGCAGCAGAATCTGGTCACAAGACGAAACAATCTTATGTCAATTCAGACCAGCTCCAGTTCGAGTTGTGGCGGTGGACATATTGTGAATCATGAATTGTCGGCTGCCTTGAGTCCAGAGATCGAATCTGTGAGTGGAACGGGGAAGAACGATGATCGTTTGACTTTCCATTCAATGTGTGGATCACAGGCAACGGTGACACATAGTGGACGTACTGCTTTGAGGCCAAAGTATATCTTCAATTAATCGACGATTGAAATGCAACTGCTTTTTATTTATTTTTTTTCTTAATGTTTCAGTGCTTCGGATGATTTCAACAACGGAGTAGTGCTAACCAAAAGACCACTACGACCGAATGAATTGTTTCAGGTTCGTTTGGAACGCGTGGTTACCAAATGGGCTGGGTCAGTTGAGATGGGCGTTACAACTCATAGTGCAGAAGAGCTAGACTTTCCATTCACTATGACTAATGTTCGGTAAGATTTTGTATCTCCTTTTTTTAAGACTGTCTTCTCTTATCTTTCGTTTTTGTATCAAACATGAATTCATTTATTTGTCCTTCCAGATCTGGAACTTGGATGATGACCGGGAACGGTGTAATGCACAATGGTATTACTGTCATCGAACAATACGGTCAAAATCTAGATCGTCTGCAAGTAGGCGATCGTGTTGGCGTTGTCCGCAAAGATGATGGAACCTTACACTTTTGGGTGAATGGTGTTGATCAAGGTGCAGCTGCCGTCAACGTTCCCGAGAAAGTCTACGGTGTCATTGATCTATACGGCCAAGCAGCACAAGCTAGTATCGTTGATACTTCAGAGTGTGGCAGTCCCGATACTGGTAACTCAACAATCTCAAATACCACCCTCTATAGTGAGCCACCGTTGCGATTCCATTCGATACATGGCAAAAACGCTGGAATCTCAAATGGTGGCTTGACTGCAAGTCGTCCTAATTCACTGGCTGAATTTAATGATGCGATTGTATTCAGCAATAGGCCGTTGAGGCAGAGGGAATTATTCGAAGTAGCTCTAGAGACAATGGTACGTCATTGGTCGGGAAATATAGAAATCGGAATAACTGGAAGTCGGCCAGATGAGGTCATACTTACGGCAAATGCAACTGATTTGGAAGGCGATACAATCATTCTGTGTGGATCTATGGTCTTTCAGAATCGCAAAACCATTCGTAGTAATATTCTGTTCGATTTGGATACGCTAACGGCAGGAACGAGAGTTGGTGTGATGCGAAACGGAGATTATATTCATTTTTTCATCGATGGAGTGGATCAGGGTCCGGCATGTGAATGTCGTTTGCCTAATGTTTGGGCTGTTATTGATCTATATGGGCAGTGTGCCCAAGTTAGCTTGACCTTAGCTCAACCGGATATGCGAGCACCTTATGCTACAAGTGAAAACTCTCAAAGTTTCCAAGCAACTTCGGTAATTCAACCTCCTCCCGAGACGAAGCACCGATGGACTTGTATTTCGGGAAATGTAACACTCTCCCAGAACTGGACTGTGGCCTCGAGGGTTACTGGGGCGTCGGCAGCTCTATCGCGTTGTTTGGTGTTTTCCGAGCATCCTCTCTCCGTAGGATCACCATTCGAGGTGAAGATTGTCTCACATAATCCACTTTTTGCAGGTATTTTCAAAAACAAACATTCTTTTTGTGAAAATAATTAATTTCAAAAAAAATCATCCTCATTCAGGGTGTCTTAACATTGGCATCACGGATTTGAATCTCTCCGACGAGTATGTACGCAAAAACATTCCAAGCAGCATGAAACGTATTCCGGCAAATGTTTGGTACGTTTCCGGAAACGAAGTGAGGCACAACTCTATGCTAATGCAACGTTCGATGGCATCGTTGGAATGGCTTCGTGTTGGTGATCGGATTGCCCTTGAGATGACACAAACACGAACGTTGAGAATTCTTCTCAATTCCGAGGATATGAACATTAATTTTCAAAATGTTTCAAGTGTAAGTAGAATGTCTTTTGGAAACCACCACTCCATAAACAATTCAATCAATTCACATTTTTATTGTATTTTCCCCCCCATTTGTTGTGGCCAATTACATTTGAGTGTAAAATCATCGACATTTTTTTCACATTTGTTGTTCATTTTTGTTTTGTTTTTGTAAATTTGTTTGGATTTCAATTTGTGTGTTTCAAAGACCTATTGGACTGGAGATACCTTCAAACCCTCAAAAGTAACTAAAGAATGTTGTAAACAAAAATAGATTGTTGAAGTCAAAATTTTACCAATTGCTGCACATTGAATGAGTTCTTGAAATGCATGTTTTAAAACACTTTTTGTATTTTGTTGAATATTTGCTAAGAAAATAGTATGGTTCATAAAATTTATGAAGAAACTGATGGAAGCTTCTGTGTGTGTTTTCATTTCGATAGAATTATAATTACAAAACAATAGTATGAACTAAAAGGCCTTCAGCTTGATAATTTAAACAAGATTATTTCCGGGTTTCTATTTTTAGCATAGAATGCACCTATTTCTGCCAAAACTGATGAATTTAGTTCTCCGCAATTAAGTTTCTGATACTTCGGGTTTAATGATTAGAAAATGGGATTTTTTTCACTGAATTATATTTTTTTTTTTAAATTTTGCTCGGGATCTATTGCAGGAACAATAAAACAACAGATAAGTATCTTTCTATGATAAACATTCTTTTTACACAATAATCATGTTCTCATAGATGCTCTTCACATCTATTACAAATAAAAAGACAAGTTTTATTTTAATAAACAAACAAAAAAATTAAATATTAAAAGGTACGCATGTGTAAGCAACCAAATTAATTTCAATTCACAGTGCAACTACTTTTTCATGTCGCACATCACAAGTTTCAAGTCTAGATTCACAACATTCATTTATAATTTTCATTTCAATTTGCAAATAATTTAGTTAATAGAATACCTACAAATCAAAGAACTATATAAATATTAATAATAACATGATTTTATTATATTAGGATGTCTATGTGGTTGTGGAACTACAAGGTTCCACTATGGCAGTTCAAGTGATCTCAACTCAAGGTCCAACCTCACCCCTGCGACCGTGTAGCCTAAGACTTCAAGATTCACTTGAATTCGGTGTGGATCCCCTTAATAAACAGGATTCGATGTTGGAATCTATAGACTCTGAATATCAGGCTTTTGAATTTAGTGATTTCCACGGAAAGAATGTACGCTTGGCAGACGAACATCGTAGTGCCGTCCGCACACAATCCTTCAACCAGGCATTGGTTTATATTGCCAAGCCACTTTGCAAAGGGCATAGTATCAGTGTAAGTTGAATGGATAAGAAGATTTTTGAACACATCGTTAACTTTGTTTCATTAAGATTAAAATTGATGCAATCAACACTAAGTGGAAGGGTACAATTGGCGTTGGAGCTCTTGGCGTATGTCCACAATTGGCAAACGTTCAGCTACCAACATCTATTGTACTCTGTAAACGTCCCTGCTGGGTGGCCACTCATGATTACATCAATATAAATGGAAGTCGTATAGCTTCTAAGTATGGTGAGGCTCTGGAACAAATTCAACCCGGAACTGTGATCACAATGTCTTTGTCGCATGCTGGAGCACTAAGTCAGTTAATTTTGTACAGAACAACCTGTGTTATTAATCTTTACATTCTTTAGCAATTATGGTTGGGCAGAATAGTCTGGAGGATCTAGCTGCAGGTCTACCAAATCATGTTTATCCTGTGTTTGATTTGTATGGCAAATGTGAGAAGATATCGATCATCAATGGCGAAGTCCGCAATGGAACACCAATCGTTGAAGAAGTACTCTTGGAGCATGATCAAGTAGCTGAAGGTGATAGTAGTGTGCCTCAGTGCGAGAAAGCTGATCTGGAAGTCCATGAAAAGGAGACTGAAGGTGCAAGCACTTCAAATACGTAAGTTATCGAACATTTAAAATTCAGCTGTTGTTTCGTAGAATCTTTTGTTTTTTTTTTTTTTTCTTAAAAAGAGCTCGGACGGTAATGCAAAACTTCACTGGAAATCTCTTGATTAACCTGTCAATCAAGTATCGATCGAAGGAAGGCAGAAATGACACTAGTCCATCTTCATCGTCCTGGTGAGAGAAACAACTCCCATTTCCAAGTTCTAATTTCTTTTTTTTTCAGCTGCCTTCGGGAATCTCTCCAGCTGCAGCACAATACCAATCTGAACATTCAACGCAGTCAAAGTACTCAGCGCTTCACAAACAATCCATCAACATCCAGTGGCAGCACAGACACAAATCGAGAACAAGTGGAACCTCCCTGTGACGACGTTGTCCAGCCGGTAATGACAAACTCCAAAGAGAATCTCTTAGAATACAATGACGAAAGTAATGCTGCCATTCAGCAAAATCTTCAACAGCAGCAGCAACAACAGCAACAACAACAATTCCTGGACATCAACCAAGTGCCTGATCAGACACCAGCGCAACAAGAAGACGATCTAGACGATGATGAGGAGCCCCCAATACCGCCGGCAAGAGATCCGATTCCAGCTGACACACAATTCGATTCCATCCAATCGTTGCCTAGTCTCGATTCTACTAAAGACTGCGAATATCTGAAGCTTGTGCGGGGGTTCAAAAGCTCCCTGGTACTGCCCCATACATTTTTCCACCAACCAAGTAGTCAGGCGATCTGTTTCTGCCAGCAGTGTCATGCGACGAATTCGGAGAAACTAAGTGGCTGGGTGTACTTTAAGCTTAATCAGCAAGCTGTGAATACTTCGGGGACCGTACAGAGTTTCGATTCGGGCGATTGGGTGCCGCTGTACTACATGACACGAGTAGACAAGATTCGGGCTATTCTCGACTATGGCCAGCCGCTTCCGATTGAACAAACTCACGAGGCGCATTCGGGTGTCAATCAGAAGGATGAACCCGGGACGCAGTTAGAGTTACATTTTTCGCCCAATTCCCCGACAATCCAACTCACGAATTCCCACCACAAGTACACGGCAGCTATGCAAAGTTACACAATCGGTACAGCATTCGAGGTGTATGTTAGGCGGCAATCTCTGTGTGCCACACAACAAAAGAGCTCAGAGGAACAGCAGGAAGATGATCAGCAACAGCAGCAGCAATCTCAACCTGGTCCTTCAACTACGGCACAAACGACTTCTTTGAAAGACATGTCTTGGTTCACCAAAGAGACCGGAGCATGCGTGCTAACAGCATTAATTCTAAAACTAGAACGGGTGCAGTGCCAAAGTTTGGGAAGCTAAGAGGTTGATTTTTGCATCCGAATAAATGGTATTCCTAATTTTAGCGACTGTAATTTTGCTTTTAAAGCGCATCGATCATTATTATTTATATAGATATAATTATATAAAACCTCATGAAAGATTGTGAGCCTTTTGTTTGGGCTAAGAATCTTTTATGAATGAACTTCTGTTTTTTCCGTTTTGTGTTCGAAATTAGTGTACCTACGTCTAATATTTCACATTTTCTAATTCAAAATTACTACTAAAAATATAGTTACCAATATATACACAAATTTTCTTTTTTTTAGAAATAATAACTGCAATTGGCGCTCAACGCGAGGCCCTTTCTTATTTTACTTGAACAATTAAAGTATTCGTTCAAATAAATGACAGGTTGTTATTTATATTGGTTCCAAATTTTTTGTTTACTAAACTTTGTTTAAAGTGCAAGACTGACTGGTATTATTCATCAAATTATTTGCCAAAAACGTTTTTATTTTTCAAAAAAAAAGTTACTTATGGCATAGCTAGTATTTAGAACACCATATTTTCTTTCCTTGTGGTCCGAATTTTTTTCTTTTCCCAAACGGCTTTATCACAGGCCCCGTACCATTCGTATTCGTACCACGAATCTTGAAAAAACCATCATGATTCCCGTCATAAGCAAAATATTGCAACAAAATTGGGGCTTATCGACATAACTTTCGATTAGCTTAGAAAATGTGTGACAATATTTCTGTTGCCACGGCAGGTTCGATACTTATTTCTGGTATTCGTAGTACGAATCTATTAAGAGGGGGTTGTCTGTTTTGTAGCGGATTTATAGACCCGGATCCTTCCTCTTTTTTCGCGGCATGATGATTTTTCACAAGCTCAAAGGGCAGCTGCTTCTGCTTCGCAAACTTTGTGAGTATGCCTCTAGTTTGTTACACTAAGCCGGAACCAGATAAGCCTCGTGGTGTACCTCATTCCGAAATATAAATTTGTATGGGAAATGAGATGATTTTTCATTTTGAAATTTTCAATTTCCGTAGTGAAAACATAGTTATAAAAACAAATTCAAATAACTTTAAAAATTTTGCGCCTCTATATCTCATTCAAATTAAACGAAAGTTTATTCTTTCTCTTCACCATAAAGCCTGGGAAAAATTACAATGGGCGCATTCACTAATGTAGTTTCTACGTAGTCCAAATTCAACTAGGTTTGTGAATGCAAAATTACACTACAAAGCTAGTCAATCCTAAACGGTCATATTAATGACAGATGGAAAGATGTTAAATAAGAAACATTTGTGTTTTGAGAACTTTTAATAAACTTTTTTTAGAGTTTAAACTAAACAAAATTTATAAAATGTATATTTTCATATTGCATCATTAATTTCATTTTGGAAATATCTTCTACCAAAAATTAAACTTGTATTTTCATCGACCAGCTGATCGTGAAATGTCAAAATCATTATCAACTAACTTTGTAGCCGAAAATTTTACACTAGGTCGGAGGGGAAATTTCAACTAAGTTCTTAGTTGTTTTTAGCCAATCAGAGTGAGTTGACTACGTAGAAACTACATTAGTGAATGCGGCCAATATTGTGACCACAGATTAGCCATATGAAGATGAGAATGTTTCGTACGTTTCGCCCTCCAAAACCCATTTGTTTACATTGTTTATTTGTAATTTCTTCCCGCGTCGATGAATAGATGTGAATTGCAACAACAATTTAACCGGTGTCTGAAGATCCCTAATGTCTATGTGTGAGGTTTTTATACACACATTCTTATTTTTTATCTGATATCTGACAGTTCAAGCTTGTAGGCAAATTAAAATGGCTGCCGGGGATTCTCATCTTCATGTGGCTAATCTGTGCTTGTGACTTCTCATTCACCCCTTTCACACGAGGAAACAAGTTGCTGGAGATTTTTTTGACGTTTTCTTTTAATTTCCTTAAAAATCTCCTGTACCTTTCACACGACGAAACAAAATCGTGGAAATTTTCTGTATTTCCCTTTCAAATAGCCTGGTTGAACACACTCTACTGTGTGTGTGAAGAGGAATGTCAAAAAAATCTTCTCGAATCGTTGACCGGGGAGATTTTATTTTCCCCTCTTACTTCTTGCCCTTCTCACCCGCAAACTGAATGTTACTGGCAACTCAGTTTCCTCGTGTGAAAGGGGACATTCTCTCTTTTCTAGCAACTTAAAAATTTTACATCTTTTTGTTTGAAGACATAAAAATGAACATACATGTAATCTCACCATAATTGTAATTCAGATTCGTAGCATACATGCAAAAAATCCCATGTAGCACTTTTGTTAAGTTGTTGGTTCTTTTTCTTGCTACAAAAAAAATCCGCAGTAATCCAATAAACCGCTGCCAACTTCACATCAATTATATGACATTGACATTTGTGATTAGTCTACATCTTGCTGCAAGAAAGAAATTTAATTTGTGCAATCAAAAATTTAATAAAGTGTATCGGAAAATTCATCTCGGTAAATACTCTAATAAGGGTTTCCTATTCCAAAGAAAAATTCCCAAATCGTTTTCATCGCTTAAAACTTTGAAAACAAAATCTTACCGAAAATATATACAATTTTTGTTCTATCCAAATCCAGTCCACCAGATCCACTCAATATTTTTGTCTCCTCTGTTATTTTCTATATCTTTGCTTTCTTCTCGCTCGCTCTCGTTTTCCTTGGTGCTTTGTGTGCACGGTGCAGCACCATTTCGTCCGTTCCGTCGTCGTCCCAACAAAAGATTTATTTAAATTAGAAAGAAGTTCATTTCATTGTTGTATTCTTATACCTATCGATCAAATTAAATTATAAAATCCAAGAATAAGGTAAGACAATTAAAAGGCCTTTGTGAAATCTTTAAAGAAAAAACATTTGATAGATTTTTTTTTTGGAATCCAAGCAGGAGTCTTTTTGTTTCGTCAATTTGCAACAAAGAAAAAAAGGAGGAGAATCGCGAACCAAGAGTAAGGGACACCAAAAATCAAATGTCTCAATCCCAGCCAAGCAGCTCAGCTGTTCGTGCTTTGGCACTCGAATACAAATCATTGCAAGAAGAACCTGTCGAGGGATTCCGTGTCAAACTGTGCAATGACGACAATCTTTTCGAATGGGAGGTTGCAATCTTTGGACCACCGGACACATTGTATCAGGGCGGCTACTTTAAGGCACACATGAAATTCCCTCCAGATTATCCGTATTCACCTCCTTCCATTCGATTTCTCACCAAAGTCTGGCATCCGAATGTCTATGAGAATGGAGACTTGTGTATTTCGATTCTCCATCCACCGGTAGATGATCCACAGAGCGGAGAGCTGCCATGCGAAAGATGGAATCCAACACAGAACGTGCGAACGATCTTGTTGTCGGTGATTTCATTATTAAATGAACCGAATACGTATTCGCCAGCAAATGTTGATGCGTCAGTCATGTACAGGAGATGGAGGGACTCGCAGGTGATGTTTGTGTTTGTTTTTTTTTCATTTTTTTTTTTCAAGACATTGATAAGATTTTTGTTTGGTTTATTTTGAATTTTTGCAGTTTAAGGCCAGGCGCGTACATGCAACTAAACAGTTTGGTTGCGATTTTGAGCACTATGGGAATATATGAGAGTCCGCGCACATAAACCGGCGGACTCTCATATAATCCCGAGTGCTCAAAATCGAAACCAAACTGTTTAGTTGCATGTGCGCGCCTGGCCTAACTGATACCAAATTTGCATGAAAATAATATTTCCTGTAATTCCGTTTTGTCTTTGACTTTTTTTTTTTCTTATATCTATGATGGGAATATGTGTAAGTTTGTACATCCGTGCTACACTGATAGTAAATTCTATATGCGTTTGTAAATGCAAGTGTGGGTGTTTGTGTTGAGGGAATATTTCGGATTGTTGTGGCGCATTTTGCGTTTTATTGTTTAGGGTTCTAGTGCCAACCACCATAACTTGGTTGGGGGTTATTGGATCACACCAACAACATATATATCAATTTTAACTCGTGTACATGAGTATTATACATAATACTATTTATTATTATTGTTAAATTTTAATTGTAATATAATTTACAGGGTAAAGACAACGAGTACCCAAATATTATCAGAAAACAAGCTCTTGCCGCGAATGCTGAAGCCAGGAAGGAAGGAATCACTGTACCAACGACACTCGAAGATTACTGCCTCAAACCGACTAAAAAGCCTTCCCAAGAGCCAATGTTGGATATGACAAATTTCTACGATGATGACTTCGATTTGGAAACAGAAGACGATCAACAGACAGACGATGATGATGACGATGATGACGACGATGCCGAAGAGTCAGATTATGCCGATGGCGATGACAGCGGCAAAGGTGAAACTTCATAATCTCCCAGCCTAATGACTTTTATCGTAGAGGTGTTGCTTATGCGGATAAGCTCAAGTGGAGGGGATAGAATACAATTATTCTAGTTTTAATATGTTTCAAATGTGTGTGTTGTGTATACGCATCCTTATAAACAAGAAAAAAAAGTAAATTAAACAAAAACAAAAAATCATTCATCCCCTTCATTGATGTTCATCTCCTGTCTATCTCTATCGTTCAATTTCATTCTCTCTATTATATTTCAATACAAAAAAAAACTTAAACTGAAAAAAAAAATATATAAAATAATAATTATAAGGAAGAGAAAAACCAACTCATTCAAGCTTTTATTTATTTAGTCTAAAAAAAAAAAGAAAAGAAAAACAGACATTTTTTGTAAAGCACTCATAATGAATGCTACTGTAAGTTTTTATTTTCAGAAAAAAATAATCAGCCTTCTGAAGTGATGATTAAAAATTTGTCATTATCTTGTTCATATCTCATATTTTTAGGGCATAACCATAAGCCTGCAATACATCTATATATCTTTCCCTTGGAAAAGAAAAGAACAACAAATAAATTGCAAATATATAATTATTAATGTAACGTAGATTACTCTTTATTTTAATGATTTTTTGTCTTCTCCAGAAAAATAATGTAAATTTGAATTTAAAAACAAAATAAAATAAAAAAATACTTGTATAAAAAACAAACAACAGAAAGTTTTATAATTGCATTCTTTTTAAGTTTGACGAAGGGAAGATCACATTTGGGAAATTAAATTTAAATGTATGTTCGCACAATCCAACGAACTATGAAAAAAAAAGAGTTTTAAATGTTTCTATGCAGTTTACATTTATGTATGTATGTATTTCGTTGCCGAATCTCATGATTTTATTATGATTCTCATGATTTTTCACCCTATTCTCATGAAATCATGATTTCATTGAAAATCTCATGATTTTTCATTTTTTCTTAAAAGAAAACAAGAATTACATTTTTTTTTAGATTTACTTATGGGGTGATGGCACTAGTAGTCGGCCCTTTAACTTTTTTTTTATGTTCAACTGGTCCTTAAAAATCAAATATTCAATTGCGGAATGGAGTATTTAGATTATGTATCTGATTATTGGGATTGTGTAGATTATAAAATTTTAAACGTTTTAAGTTAATTTTCTACCCAAAAAAAATTATTTAATTTTATTGAGATGAAAGTGTGATTCTGGAGTAGTCAGCCCCTTAAGTTCCAGTAATCAGCCACTTGAAGTATCCAGTAGTCAGCCCCCAATAAAGTCTATAATATAAGCGGCTGACCATAAAATTATGTGTCTCCTGTAGTCAGCAGTCCATTCTACCTTCAAATTTACAGTCAGCCGGGGGAGGCTGACTTAATTCTTCTGGCAAAAATCAAAAGAGAATAATAGGGCCCTATTATGAATCACGAGTCACATTAAAAAATCGGCGAATGTGACTGTTTGGCATTACTGTTTGCGAATCGCCAAGTTGAAGTTCGCCTTCAATGTCAAAATGCTGGCAGTTTTGTCTTCAAATGCGAACTTCGAAGTTCGCTATTCGTAATACCACGGAACTGATAAATTCGCCAAATCGGTCGACTCGCGAGTCATAATAGGGCCCATAATACCATTCACTTTGCATACTCAGTTAAAAAAAAATAAAAAAAAGTGATTCTCCTAATGGCAGCCCCCCTTGTAAATATCTATTTAACAATATTTTCCAATATTTTTAGTTTAAAAAGTTTAAATTAAACTATAAATAACCTATAAATAATCATATAAAGCTCCTAACTTCAATATTTTAGTAATTATAGTTCTTTTTCCAAAACACTTCTACTAATTTAAATTTAACAAAAAATCACACAATCGATATTGAGAAGAACTTGAAGCAAACTTGCATTTTTAACAAGAAAACAAGCAGCTGCATTGGCACAAAATTTTGGATCCAGGCAGAAGATAAGTTAGGCTTTTAGAAAAAAAAATGTCATGGTAAATAAATTAAAACCGTTAATATTTTCCTGTATTTTGTAACGAAGTTGCTGGCTACTGGAGGGCGCTGACCTTACATGCCATCACCCTGTTCGGTTTCAAAAATATTTAACAGAATTTTAAATTTGTAAATGACGAAATTTGTATGGAACAAACGTCATTTTAAAATTTAAAAGCGAATCTTCTATTCAGCCTTATTGTGAGTTTCACCCGAAAAATATTTCACCTTAAAATTCTTTGTTCGCCCAGGATTTTAAAAGCTATTGTGAGTTCGCTTCAAAAAAAAATTGAAAATGGCGTTACAATCCGCTCGAAATGAATGTCCACAATAAGGGGAATTTTCCCACCATGAAATTTCGGGTGAAACACACAATAGGCGAAAAGTAAAATGTCGAATTTTCCGAGTGGAATGTTGTTCGGGTTAAACTCAAAATAAGGCTGTTTATGTATATTGACCGACAGTCGAACTAGAATACTACTACATTTTACTTACTTAAAAAAATTCTAATTTCTGTGAGTCATAAGTTTTTAGTGATATTTGTATGCTCAACGAAAAACAAGCATTCTCAGGATTTTTTTGTAATCTCATGAAAAAAATCATGATTTTTGTTTTTTTTTTTTTTATAATCGGCAACACTGCAAGCCTAGGTTTCATCCCCTCTAGCCACTGTTAAAGCACTTCCACACTCTCAAAAGGCAAACAGTGGTTTCTTAGGGAATCGTAATGAAACGAAAAGGCAAAGATTCAATTAATATAAGCCCTTTGAGTGCAACCCAGTCGGGCATTTAATTTGTATTTTCTTGGCTTGACTTTACATTCTTTAATCACGCATATTGGCCTATCTGTAGCTACATAAGCTTCCAATGTCCAATAAATGGATTTATGTATTCAATTCAAGTAATTCATATTGATTAATAACGATTCTTAAAAATTTATAAATTAATTATATTTATTTGAACACATAAACTGACTTAAAATCTATTCTAATGATTTCCTTAAGATAATTACAACAAAATGATTGACAATATATTTGCTTAAAAGAAGAAATTTTGTCTGAACAAAAAATACTATTTACAAGCTAGAATATCTTCGAGAGTCAATGACTTTTTCTCATTTTTCAAAACCGCATTTTTAAGTTTGACGTCTATATAATTCTCCTCTGAATCTGATGTTTCTGGTGTATCTGGTACCGCCCAGCCAGGCAGACGTTTCCTTTTAATGCCAATTATTTTCTTAAAGTGTCTACTACAGGCTCGGTCGGTTTTTTTTAAATCTTCTAGCTTTAATTTCTTTCTCCATACCTCCCTGCTGTATTTAGGGAACAAAAATATAAAATCAATCAATGCATGTTTTAAGTTGTTGCGGCTAGTGTTTTATGTTAAATTATGAAGTTTTTGGATGAAACAAAATGCTAATTAATAATATAAATCTTCAGTGAAACCAAAAAATTCTGTAACTGGCAAATTGTACAAGAGACTATTTATATGACGTTTTCTTTGTGACTGAAATAAAATTTATATTTGAATTTTTAATTTAAAATAAAATTTTAATTTTTAATTTTTTTAATGAGTATTGTTTGAATTACTTAGGCCTAGTTTTTCATTGGTGAGTAAATTAACCCACAGTGAACTGAGGAAGCAGTTTTTTTCGGTGGAGAATGCATGCGGAAGGACTAAACAAACTAGGTGGATAAAACATGAAAAGCATCTGTTCAGTTAAACCTGAGTCAACTCACCAAATTTGATGAGTAAACTCGGGTTTAACTTACGCACTGAAAAACTGGACCTTAGGAATGCGGGATTGCAAAATTAAAACATAATCGGTTGAACCGTTAACAAGTAATACTTTAATATCCCAAAAGTAAGTAAATTTTCTCAAAAAACTTTGTTAAGTGGTAGAAAAGTACATACGAGCAACCTAGTTCGCTGACCCAAATAGTGCTGAAGTAAACCTTACTCGTCAAACTCGTCTCTATAAACCAGGGTAACAAGCTCTACCCTCACCTGCCCAAGTCCGAGGCAACAAATGCCTTTTAAACATCTTTTCCAGAAAAAATTGGTTACACCGAAGATATTTGGCAACTAAAACTGCTAAATACCTGATTTCATCCTGTGGACACCTATGAAGCCCTTTATAGTATCTGCAACCCATAACACAACGTTTTCCGTTTGTTGTTTTATTTACAAAACACGTTTTTCTCCTATTAAAAGTTGTCTTCGTTGGCGCATCTATAAACTCAAACTTAAACTTTAGACTCAGCATATTCATCGGGAATTCGTTTTTAATTTTTATGTTCTGCTTCTTGACCGGGCTTGCAAAAGTTGTAGTATCTATATGGACCTTTTATATTCAAATGTAATTATTATTAGATCATAAAATATATATTAAGAATTTTAAATTCAAATCAAAATAAAATACATATAATAAAAAAATATTCTAACCAAGATCGAAGATTTGTCTAGTGATATCGTTTGTAACGAATTGTGGTTGGACAGCTGTGGTTTTTTTGGCCCTGAAAGAAATATTAATGAGTACATACCAGTGCTGAACATTTACGTTTACTTACAAATGCTGCTAAGTATTTGTTCCATTTTTAGCAAGTATATAATATATCTTTTGTTCACAAGTTATCTAAAAAAAAAAAATATTTGAAAAAAAAAAAAATAATAAAAATTAATCGAAATGGTATGTAAGTTTTCCAAGTAAAAATTAGATAAAAAAATCGAGGAAAGATTTAATTTTTCCACTGATCCTAACCTGTCCTTGAAAACTTCATTCGATTTCAAAAGAAGAATAAAGTCGATACATTTATCGTACAAGCTCCTCCATAAAGTAAGCAATAAGGCCAGGCGCGCACATGCAACTAAACAGTTTGGTTTCGATTTTGAGCACTCAAGATTATATGAGAGTCCGCCGGTTTATGTGCGCGGACTCTCATATTATCCCATAGTGCTCAAAATCGCAACCAAACTGTTTAGTTGCATGTGCGCGCCTGGCCTAAGGGCTCTTATTGTAGGCAATTATAAAAAGAGGGAAAACGTCTATAAGTTCGGTTTCGTGAACACATTCACATTTGATTGACGTAATGCAACTGGCCGTCGAGCGTTGCGCCGAGGGGCAATGGATACGCACGTTATGTGCGTTAACAAACATTCACATAAATCTAAACGACGGTCAACGGTTCGTTACAATAACAAAGGTCTCTTGCCGTCAACAACGCTGGTTCAAGCATGTAATTGGCTATTATCTCATACAAGAGCCATAAATGGTTGAACCTTAGCTGATCCGCGGAATCGGTGGGCTAGAATAGCTGAACCACGATTCAAATGTTTGTACAACTGGCTGCAGATAGTACTAGTGTTATCATCAATGACATGATTGGTTGAAGTTCAGTTAAGTCACCGAAATCGGTCTTTAAATCTTTAACCAAGGTTGAATCATTTTTGTACAACCGGCCCTAAATAAACAAAGAACCATCATTTACCAAAAATAGAAGAACCGCTAAAACAGGTGATTACTATGAGATGGACAAAACAGAGATGCACGCCATTGAGCTCGCAATACAATAGAATTCAGGGTCACAAGAAGGCAGATGAGCTAGCCTCGATTATCTAGCTTCCTTCATGCCCGGGCCCATGCTGATGATGGTTGAAAACTTAGTAAAACATTACACATGTGTTTGGTTAATGTTGCTTACTTTCTGCTAATAAATAAGACACAAACTTATAACGTTGAATAAAATACTAGAAACTAAATAGATCTGCATCTGCTTTTAAAACTTTTTTATTATTCGTTTAGCTTGCAGTTGCAAATTTCATGTTGCCAAACAAACCTGCTTTTGACAGAGACGTACGAATTTTAATTCTGGGCGTGTCAATATTCTCGACATTTGTCCACCATATTAGCCGTGTCCACTTAGACCCAATCCTTGCGCTCGAGGATTTATCTCAAATACTAGGCGTGTTTTTTTGCAAGTCCATATGGATTTGTCGAAAAAAACGACATCGGGACTTAGGAACTTCTTACTTACAGTACGTAAGTCCCGATAATTATCTGGACTTAGCTAAGTCCATATGGATTTAAGTTGTTGTTGTATTTACGTGTAAAACTATTAGTCCCGATGTCGTTTTTTTCGACGAATCCATATGGACTTGCAAAAAAAACACGGCTACTTTTGGGTTGTTTTCGCATCAGCTGTTTGATTGATTTGACAGATTAAAACAAATTTGTTTGCACACATGCATCTCTTGAGAATATTTGAGTATTGGGTCTTTTAAAGACTTTTTGCAAAAAGTGGAAAAGCGAAAAATAAAACATGCACTAGAAATGCCTGTGTGGAATAAAACGTGCGAATATTGTGTATAAATTGTCATCAGATCAAACAAAATTTGTTAGCACATAGGCATCTCTAGAGCATGTCGCCGCTCTACTCGAACAGACCCAAAGTTAAGTCGTCGAACACTGCCGTGACTGCACCTCTTTTTTATAAACAAACGTCATAGCCTCTGTCAAAAAACCAAACGAAACGTCATCCACATACCAAAAGAGAAGGAGGACCCCATAACTGGGTACCAAAACCATCATCTTTTTTTGCCAACGCGTACATTTTTATAAGAATTTTCTCATCACAAAATGAATCCCAAGTTGAAAATATCCTGTTTCCTACTAAAAGTAAGTAAACATTTAATATGTCTTCTCCGCAAAAAGAAAGATTCCACGCTAAACAAAAATGTCTTAATCAAAACAGCGCTTGGAACGCATCAAGCAACAATCCAGCGGTTGTTTATTTGGAGTGATATATGGCGAGGGAACCCTTCTGCTTCTGGGATTCAATATTGAATCAACAATCGGTCAACTAAATTACAAACACATTCAGTACAAATTCCCCGCTGAGCTGGATCTATGCGGTTTGGTTAAGTTTGGAGATTGCACTGATGCCGAAGCACATATCAATGTGATTCTCAAGGATGTCGACATCACAGATAATCCGATTTTGTTGCAGCTTGAGTTGGGCACACTGATGGGCATGAAAGCATCGATATTCATGCACCAAAAGCTCGAACAAATACCCTACGAAGTTATGGAAGCTGAAGAGTTGTACACAGATTTTTGTTTCAGTCGTATTAAGTGCAATCTTATGTTGTACTCTGAGTCAACAGTGGATGCAGTCAGAAAGAATATGCATGTCCTGAGAAAGAACGTTGCCGGAGGAAGCACCGCCTTCCATGTGAAGAAGACCAAGGTCTATCTTACAGGAGCAGGCAACTATCCCGTACACAACATCACAACAGAATCGAGTATATCATCGATTGTCCAGATGGTTTCAAAGAACTCAAATAGTGAAGGCGATGACAAGACAAAGAAGTCCACTAAGGAACCGCCTGTCCCAACAGAGTTCAGTGTCATAACAATTGATGTTCTTAAGAACAAAACAAGGGAAAGGCCTAACAAGAATGCTCCACCACCTGCCGCTGGTTCCATGTATTTAAACAGAGATGAAAAGAAAATTGCGATACCATTAAATGTGGAAGCGATGGCGATTCTTTACAAGAAGACCAAACTGACTAGATTCTATGACATCCTTATCGAGAGTATTTGCAGGTCACTACGTCTGTTTGAATATGCCATTACGGAGCGCTTGGAAGACGGTCAGGCACCGATGATTCCACGCTGTTTCCACTTCTTCCCGCCAGAGTTCGGTCATTTCCTAACGTATGTCTATCCGGATGGAATATCTGAAGACGAAACGAATATGCAGCAGCAGAGAAAAAAATTGCATTATCACTTTGGGCTGCCGATCTCTCGTCCGTACTTCCGGCGAGCAAATTGTTTCTCGTTTCGCGATGAATTAGACCCGAAGGAACCACTGCTGAATACACACGTTGGTTTGCGTTCGAGTGGTGTTAAGGAGGGTCGTCAATATCTCGTTCAAGGTAACTATAGTTACTATCACTATTTGCAGCAGGATATGCGAGACAACGGCTGGGGATGCGCTTACCGTTCACTGCAAACGTTGTGCTCTTGGTTTAGATGGCAAGGCTATACTGAGCGCTGTCCTCCAACTCACTTAGAGATTCAAAAATATCTGGTTCGTATAGGAGATAAACCACAATCCTTTGTCGGATCATCGCAGTGGATTGGTTCGACAGAGGTTTCAATGTGCTTGCAGGGCTTTCTGAATGTGGACTCAAAGATTCAGCATTGTTCATCGGGAGCTGATCTTGCCACTATGGGCTCTGACTTGGCAATGCACTTCCAATCTCAAGGTAGTCCCATTATGATCGGAGGAGGTGTCTTGGCACATACAATTCTCGGAATAGATTACAACAGCCAGACGGGACAGATAAAGTTTCTCATCTTAGATCCCCATTACACTGGTGCTGATGATTTGGCCACAATACAGACGAAAGGTTGGTGCGGTTGGAAGGGTGTGGATTTTTGGGATAAAAAATCTTATTATAACATGTGCATGCCACAAAGGCCAATTTTATATTGATATTGTTACAGAAAGGTTGAGGAAGGATATTTGTTTTTTTTTTTTGCTTTTTTTTTTTTTTTATTACGTATTTGTGTGGGTGGATGTTGCCCGTTTTTTAATGTTTTATTAAAAAGTATGTATTTTGTTTTAATAACACAAAACAACAACATAGTTTGTAAAGAAATGCGGATAAACATGTTTTTCTTTTGAAATTTTTTTGTTTTATTTTATACCTATTGAATGTTAATTGTAAGAAAAAATAATAAAAATTTGAAAATAAATTAGATTTTTTCAATAACCATAAGAAATTTTCTGTGCCCAAAAAAATTACGTCACTCAGTGACAATATGATATGCATGAGAGAGATGGGATAAGGATAATATCATACCATGTATTCTATTTTCTATATACCTTGAAGGCGCACTACATTTAAGTGTGAAAAGGAATTTCAAAAAAGATCTCATCAATCGTTGACCGATTGTTTACCACACTTTCTTTAACGCTCTTCCCTTCAGCGAACTGAGATTTGCTGGAAACTCAAGTTTCCTTGTGTTAAAGTGGACAAATAAGGGCGATAAATAAATATAAATAGCGAGATTATTCTAATTAAAATTACAAATTAAGCAAAATCTTCTCTGTTAGACCAGGCGCGCACATGCAACTAAACAGTTTGGTTGCGATTTTGAGCACTATGGGAATATATGAGAGTCCGCGCACATAAACCGGCGGACTCTCATATAATACCGATTGCTCAAAATCGAAACCAAACTGTTTAGTTGCTTGTGCGCGCCTGGCCTTAGGGTTTTCCCTTGGTAAAATAAATCAATTTATTTTGGATTAAGATCTGTCAATAAGCCGATTTTGACCATTTTTGCGTTTCATTGGTTAAATAAATTGATTTATTTTTGATTTAAAATCAAATTTGCAGATCTAAATTTTTCGGCAGACTTGCCCCTCCTTGTACTAACACCGATATAATTTACAGCCAATATCCAATTGTGTTTTTTTGATTTGATAAGTTTATTTCAGGTGTGAAAATTGTGTTCAAAATAATTATGTGGAAAATAATCGCTCATTATAAATGGAAGAGATTAAAATGAATTGGGAACTTCATCAAGCTCATCTTTCTCTTTTGCATCAAGGGATGAAGATTTTTTGAAATATTGACACGGAAACGAAATTACACAAATATTTACAATGACAAAAACAAATCAATTTGAAATAAGTGTTCCATTCGCCATTAAAAACATTAATTTTTAAATTGAAATCTGGATTTACCAATGGAAAACCCCATATCAAAATCCGGCTTTTATTTTTGGTTTTGCATTTGTCAGTTGGCTGTCACTTTTCACGTTGACGGATACGAAAATTGCCCGCGTTTGGGCGGCAGTCTGGCAGTCCGTTTCCATCAAGCCATGATTTCGATATCGCTTTTTCATGTAAACCCCTTTAAAGGACGCGCCGGATATTTTTTATTTATTTATGTTCTTTTATTTTTTTTAATTGTAATTAATTTTTATCCAAGGATTTATTTTTGTTTATCTGTGGCACTCGCTTGTTCTTGAATTCAACTTGAATATCTGTTCCTTCTACATTGCTAGATATTTTCTTTTTCAATAGAACAAACAATGAAGCGATCAAGTGTTCGTCTAGAAGTACAAACTCCCAAATCTTACACGTCGGTTTTGAACAAAACACCCAGTTTGGCCTCAAAATCTAAAGTAGAGAAACCGAAAAATAGATTTAGGAAACATGTTTGGAAAGAAAGCGAAATCAAAGCACTGGCAGCGGCTGTTGAAGCGCGTCCTGAGTTATGGTCTAGAGACAATTCTGGAAATGTGTCGAAGGCTAAGGCATGGAAAGAAGTTTATTCGGAGTTAAAAGGAATCCACCCGGATCAAGTGAAAAGCAAATGGGGAGATCTTCGCAAAAAATTTATAAATTCGTGTTCCCAGCGGACCGCCTCGAAGTGGGCAAAATGCATGGCATTTATGCGTATGGAAAAGCAAAACCCGTCAAAGCCAGAAAAAGTGCGTAGTACCTACCATTTATGGGGTCGTTATTTTTTATTTCTATACCTACCAATTTTGTTTTAATCGACATTTTTTTAATCAGTTGACCGAATTCCAGGTACCAGATCCTTCAAGCTTGTTCCCGAAAGTTAAACTCAATTCATCTTTCATGCGAAGGGCCACACGGGATATGGCTACATCAATTGGCGACTCATCCACTTCAGTCCGAGATTCTTGTCTTGATTTAAGTCAACCAAAGAGGTCCCCATGTATCCAGGCTGCCCTGCCATCAAGTAGAGTCTCATCTTCGACTCCATGTGTGCCAACCACAAACACTTCAGAAGCCGCCCTGCAAACGCCGGATCCAAATTCAACCTTCTGCGAGTACCTTTTAGCAGAACTAAATATGCTTTCATATGTTGAATCACGACGATTGCGAGGACTGTTGATGCAAGTGGTGTACAACTTTGGCGACACAATCTAATTATTATTAAAATAAAGAATTCAATATAAAATTTTTCTGCAGGCAGAATGTTTAAGCGTTTTTCAATGAAATCTGTCACCTTGCTTCCTAATTCGTTCCGAAAGTTAAATCTCTCCTTTTCTCTCTTTTCGCGACTAGTTAGTATTAGTAACAATAGAAGGATAGGAAAGAACTTTTGTGAGCACAGTGGACTAATAAATAAAGTGGTTTCCATTTGAAACGAGGTGAAAAGAATGTTGATTCGATAAACCTATGAAAGAAAAAGAAATTCTGTAAGAAAAACTGAAATACAAATACATCACTGCGCCATTGCCACCGGCAGTTTGAATCAAACATACATTTCTTGTAAGAGCTACAGCTTCACATTGTTGTGTCCTTGTTTCGCACCATTCTGTTCTTACTTCCAAAATAGCCATCAGTAGCGAACCGCCGCTAAAACAGAACTTCAGTTTTGGAGCCGGATCCCCCGACTTTGAAATGGTTAAGTTCTCTTAGCAATGTTCTCTCCATCTTCTAATTTAATCTCCATTCGAACCTAACAGGGAAAACTCTTCATCCAAACAATCCTACGGTCACACTTTGAGGTTGCTCCGCATAAACGGTTATGTGAAATCTTTTGTTAATCATGAAACACTTTTGAAAAGTCTGGTGTTCGATTTTTTCCATTGCAACATTGCTACAAGTTGTGCCTTGGTAGAATCTCGTTCTTTGATCTATCTGCAGGAGTTTTTCAGCCTTAAGAATATGCCATTTTTAAAAGTATTTCTCACTATTCTCCACAGTCCAATGTTTGCCTATCCTCTCTGCTATTGCTCTGGTGATTGCTTCAGTTTCCTTAGTGAGGCGATCCTTGAATCTTTGGGGCACCCCGAAGGCTTTCGGTACTAGACCTGGGTGTACGAATAAAGTTTTGTGAATTTCCATTAGATGCACTTACAAATCGAAGCTAAGCGATATCAGCCATGTGTCTGTTTCAGACATTAAGAAGACAATTTTTAAAACGCCCGCATTTGCTTTGCATCATTTTTTTTAATCGAATCATACACAAATATTTCAAGTTCCAATACCTTAAAAGAGTTAAGTCAAGGTCCCCAGCATTCTGGAGCTAAATATTTTGAAGAGCACGTTGATGAATGAAATTTGTGGGGCATTGTGCCCCCAAGCACGTTGATGAAAGGCAAACGACACGACTCTCATGTCTGTTCTCTGAAGCCATTTATAAGTTAGGTAACTTAAGTTAAATTTAATTGTGGCTTCTTTTAACATTTTTATCTTTTTATTTATACATACAAAACTAGTTAATCAATAATAACAACTTAAACCAAAATTATTTGAAGTCAAATCCCTTCCTGCAGGCATGTACATGTTGTTGAGAACAATAAATAAAGATAGGTATCAATCTATTGGAATGACATTTAAAGTAAGTAAGATTAAGATGTTAAAATGATGATGATTAGGAAAACATCATTTATCTAAGTTTAATCTCATTCTTCCGTACGAATATAGTTTTAGCCTAATCTCTTTGAGAGCCCATGAAATCGTGCATCGTTTTCATTAAAAGAAGTCGTAAATCACGTGATCTGACCCCTGAAAGCAATCGCAGTTCGGCTGAAAGGTGGTTGCAAAATGTTCTGTTTGTTTCCGGACTCTGCTGAGATAGCGTATGTGTTGTGTGATTTTCAACACAATGCGTTTGGGATGGAGTGGATGTGCTATTATTACCTATAGACTGCTCACCCTGCATAGACATGTTTTTGTTCGATTGACTTTCTTCAACAGTGAGATCTAAGGGTATAGTGGATGAGCAAATTACTGAAGGCTCCGCAGCCAGGAAAGATTGGCAGTCGGTTTGCTGACCAACTTGAATATGAGATTTTTTGAGTGCAGGTGAACTTAATATCTCAATTTCCGGCTCCTGAAATATTACAAAAAAGAAATTATTTTTTGGTAATTAAAATAAACGTACGGCTTACCAATTTAATGTACGAAACTTCTTCCAATGATGCATCCAATTCAGCATCTTCATCATCGTCATACAGGAAACGCAATTGCTCAAAGTACGCCCAGTGCACTTTGTGGGGAACAGCATCATGTCCCACGGAAGCGTCCAATTTTTCCGAGTGCGATTTAAATAATTTGTGAAGAGCCCACCACTTCTGTCTCAAAGCACTCAAGACTAGTCCTTCAATATTTAATTCCTCTAAAGCGCTTTGCCAGACATCATTTTTTGAAGGATGAGATTGGTAACGTTTTTTCCATAGTACAGGACGGGCTTTAACAGCTGCAATCAGTGATCGGGTTTGAAACTTATCAAACTTGTGACTTCTGTGCCTTCTGATCCTTTTCTTTACAACATTTTCCGAATCTTGAAGATTTGTTGCAGACGTTTTTGATGATAAATTCTGAGTTGAGTCCAAATCTGGACTCTCTGATTTAGATATATTTAAATTTTCATTTTTTGTCAGTTTTTCCATGATTTGAATAAGATTATCGACAAACAATAACTAATTAACTAAACAAATCAAAAGAGATACTCAATCAAACAAATGTAATTGCTAATATGCTAATTGCTGATTGTGAATTGTGATTGTGGCGCAAACTTCTTCAAAGCTACCCAAGCAAATAGGTCCGTTCCGCAGCTCGAAATTTCATGCCAATTTTCTCATGAGTGCAAATATGTAAGAAATTTCACGTTCCCAAACTGGCGTATTTTCGATCAGGACGATGTACTACGTTTAAATGCAGGACTGAAAGTTTGAATTGGATTTTCGACCACAGAGACAACGCGAAAAATAGAAAAAAATAAAAAAAAGTTGTTGTCACTCTGATTTGTGTTGTCTTATTTGTAGGGAATGATAGGCGTGTTTTTTTGCAAGTCCATATGGATTTGTCGAAAAAAACGACATCGGGACTTAGGAACTTCTTACTTACAGTACGTAAGTCCCGATAATTATCTGGGCTTAGCTAAGTCCATATGGATTTAAGTTGTTGTTGTATTTACGTGTGAAACTATTAGTCCCGATGTCGTTTTTTTCGACAAATCCATATGGACTTGCAAAAAAAACACGGCTGATATATCAATACAAAAAATACGGCAATTGATATAAGCCGCATATTCTTATAGCTGATAATCCATATGGATCATGAAAATAAAACGATACGGATCTTAGTGGCAACTGTAGGCGTGTTTTTTTTTGCAAGTCCATATGGATTTGTCGAAAAAACGACATCGGAACTAATAGTAGTTTTATACCTTTCTCTTTTTTCCATACTTTTGTTTATTTTCAAGTATTCGTAAGTCTTTTTTCTTTAAACTACATAAATTGCCTTGCACATGAACGGCGACCTACGAAAACGAATAAATCTTTTAGATAAATTTCTAGAGCAAATACAAACATTTCTTTAACCACCATATTAGTCGTGTTTTTTTGCAAGCCCGGGGAGATTTGGATGAAAAAAATGACATCGGGGCTTAGCGACGCCATTACAGAAACAAAATGGAGTTTCCATACAAACTATAACAAGTATGCAATTCACGCCGGTAACACAGTTTTTCTCCGTTCTTAAGTTAAGCACCGACGATTCTCCGCGCTTAGCTAAGCCCGAAGGGAATTAGTTGTTGTTGCATTTAACATGTAAATTTCAGGACAGGACGTCGTTTTTTTCGAGCAATTTCCTCGGGGCTTGCAAAAAAACACGGCTATTATTCACTAGAAACATCCAGATTAAAACTTAAATCTAGATGTATTTACATTGAATTTGTATGCTTTACATCTGGATTTTGAATGTGGATGAATCGAGTGAATAATATGGCCATTTTACTTCTTTTTTATTTAAGACAAATCGCAATCGGTGACTACTCACATGTGAATGACATATCAAAATTCACGACCATTTGCAATTCGCCCTTTTCGAAGTCCGCAAGTCGTGTCTTATGTCAAAACACATAACCATTTGTAAACCTGGAATTAAAGTAAAACCTACTGTTTGGCTCATGAAACGTGATTTCGATAGAGAGGATATCTCTTTTTGCCGTTGCATTTTGATGATCTATATGGATCATCTCTGATAATAAAATACGGCTATTGTCACCGAGTGTCATAATACAATTCACATTTGTTTTTGTTCCTATTTCTTTCTGTATACGGTTTTGTAACCAAGATGCGCAGAACGAACGAACAATTCAACGTTGAATATCATAGTCCCCTTTGGCCTGCCGCCCACTAGGCAACTTTTAGTTGCTCACCCCAGCAACTTTTAGTTGCTCCCGGTTCAATTACATTGGCTTATATGGGAGAGCGCCCACTGGGCAACTTAGTTGCCGGCAACTTTAAGTTACTCGGAGTTGCTCGTGGAACTTAGTTGCCGGCAACTCCGGGCAACTTTTAGTTGCTGACCCCCGCCCACTAAGCAATTTCCGAGCAACTTTCAGGAATTTTCGAAAATTTAACGATTTTATTTGTTGTCCATTGAAATATTACATTGATTTTGCATTTTAGACAGGTCAAATTGAGATAGGTTTAGGTGGAGCACGTTTTTATAGAAAATTAAATACAAAAAAACACAAATATTAATTCTCAAAAGTTGCTCGGAAGTTGCCTAGTGGGCGAGGGCAAGCAACTTTAGTTGCTTGGAGTTGCCGGCAACACCCAGCAACTAAAAGTTGCCGGCAACTAAGTTGCCTAGACTGCTTTTACATTACAGCGATTTTTAATCTTCGTTTCTCCTTTGGTTTCCTTCTAATTGCAAATACCTTTTACACTACAGCGATTTTTAATGAAAAGTTTACTTTGTGCAAGTGAAGAAGTATCTTCTCACTGCACTCTTTACTCCACTTGATAAAGCGAAGTTATCTGAGTGGAAGACGAATGAAAATAAAACACATTCGAACAATTAGGAAAAGCACAAAGAAGAATGAGCGATAACTCTGCAATTTGTTCAACCTCAGCAATTTCGTCTACCCCGGCCACCACATACGTCCCTCGCCAACGTGCTTAAAAATCGCAAGAAGAAATTGCATGGTTTAAAAGCAGTCCTAGTGGGCGGCAGGCCTTTTTCACACGAGGAATCTGATGTGAACGTTCCTTAACTATTATCACAAAGTTTTTGACAACCAAAAAAAAAAGAACGCACCACTTTTGTCTTGACAGTTGACATGTTGCTGATAGCCAAACAAGTAGTTGCAATTTAAATTTTAAAATTGAATCTGATTTGATTTCGATATTTGATTCTGCTTCCTAAAATCCCCACAAAAACAATGTTAAAATGAGTGCCGATTGCATTTATAATGACCTCCGTCTAAAACTAGATGTCCTCGGCTACACCCAACCTCTTCCATTGGCAGCAATAACACTTGTTGGAGCAATATTCGAAGACCTTGTTAAGACCACCGAGAGTTTGCGCGATTCAAAACTGAAAATAAGCAATTTACTTGAGGTAACATAAATATTACTTTCTGAATAATGGATCCTCTCCAGGGCATAATAATCAGACCACAACAAACCCTACAAATCTAATTGTGTCTGATTCCAATCAATACTTTTTCTATTTTCATTGTCTTAGGAAAAATCGTGTTGGGAACTCGGTGTTGAACCATACAAATGTGATAATTCTCGCCTCTTGGCAGAGTGTAATCAATTACACTTGGAATTGTTAAAACAGAAAGAAAACAATGAAGAAAAGACTTGCGGTAGGTTAATGAATTCTCATGTAATAATATTTAAACCTAGTATGTGTGAACATTTGTCTTTTCAGAGTTAAATCAACGTATACGAAACCTTGAATCGGACAAAAACTATCTCGATGAACATTGCCAACGATTGCAAGCTCAAATTAAAGCATTTATACTCAAAGGTATCGATTCCAATTTACTGAAAACCAATAAAAACGGAGTCAACATGAGTAAGTAGTTTCTAATTTTTCCTTTTCTATGAAGAACAAAGTACTCTACACTATTGTTACATTATCAGATAAAAAGCCTTTTGTAAGCACTGTCCGATCAGGTGAGTTCCTCCCCAACGCTTTTTGTGAAAACTCATCGATTAAATGCACAAAATGCAACGCAGGCTTTTATAAGCAATCTTCAGTTGGCTCTGCAAATACTCCTGCACCAGAAATCGAAATGGAAAAACTGGTAAATAGCATTAAGGATCTCACAGACCAGGTAGTCTTCTATAAAAGAAAGGTACATAAGTTTTCTTTGAAAAAAAAACCAGGATTTCTCAAGTATAATTTCCATTCAGATTGAAGCTCGAGATAGAGAAATCCGTCGCTTGAACGAACTCCTCACTGGCGGCCGCCCACCTGCGGCCTTGGCCAAAGATTGCTGCTACAAAGACATTGGGACTCTTTCAGAAGACGTTGAACTGTTGCAGAGAGAAAAATCAGAGAGCCTCTGCAAAATACGTGAGTATCAAGAAAAAATGCACGAAGCCATGCAAAGGGCAATGGATTTGGAAAGCAAAAACAAGAAACTCCAGAGAGAACTGGATGAGTTGAAAGAAGCTGCTTTAGCTGTAGAGAGCCAAGCGAACACCGAGATAGCTGAACGTGAAAAAGAAATTGACGATTTGACCACAGATTTACAAAAGCTAAAAAATAAATTCGAAAACAAGGAACTTTCTTCGGCATCCTCGAAGTCCTCGGCTGAAGAAAAGAGAAGGTTTAATGAGCGATTAAACGAACTCACTCAGAGGGGTGAGTTTTGTGTACTATTTAACATTATACTTAAAAAAAATATATAATGTTTCTTTAAAGAAACGACACTTGCTGGCGAGAATGAAAAGCTGATGAAGAAAAACCATAAGCTCAAGTCGAAGCTTAACTCTTGCCAAAAAGGTATTTATTTTACTATTTTTGTTGAGGAACAAATATCCAATGTGTTTTTCTTTTTTGTAAGAAAATGTCAACAAAAATTTCAAGGATGATCGTTTTATTGATGAAGAGCGAATTCGTTTAAAGTCCGAAAGAGATTTCTTCCAAAAAGAATATTTGAGAATGATCAGTAAAGCGGGCTCCGAAAAGGTAATCAAATTTCAAGTTTGCTTTAGAATTAAGATAGAAGGCCGGACATTGAGGTGTCCGTTATTTTTAAAATAAACTGTATGCCCAACAAGATGCAATGACCATGTTTTCAGATAGAAAAGAACGTTACCTTCTGTGTGACCGCAAACGAAATGCTTCTTTTTTTTATGGATAGTTTCTAAAATGTTGATTAAACTATGCAATTTTACAATCAAAGAATGAGTAGGAATCTCCGGTGCACCTGGCAAGGTGTGAAGTAGAAGAAAAGTTGATTACTTACTCTTTGATAAAAAAAGTAAATCAATACCTATTTTTTAAAAGATGTCCTCCAAACATTTCACTTTATATTTGTCTTAGACCATACTAGTACCTTATGTATCTACTTTCACTAGTTTTCTAAAACTTTCAATAGGCTGTCTTCTCATCAAGCTTTTAGTTTTGCGTTTAAAATGAAAAAGTAGTACATAGTACCTACTACATGGCTAACATATACATAAATCCTAACAAATTGTTTAAATCCAGGATTTCAATTTCAATTTTATTAAAGAAATTCAATGTTCCGATATTCTTAAATCTAATGGTATTGCTTTTAAACCTTAATTATCTTTGTTTTTAGGAAATTGAATTCCTTCAATCTCAAATAAAATGCAAAGACGATGAACTTCGCCTTCTTCGTTCAGAGTTGTGTGTCCGTCAGCAGCATCCCAGTGCACGTTCTGACAAATCTTCCAATAGTGAATGTGTTCAAGCAATAGTTATTCGCGCCGAACGTGAAAGAGATATTGTCAAAATGGAATTAGAACGAATGCGTAATGAACGCGATACTCTTCGTGAGAAATTACAAAGCTTTACACTTCTCCAAGCAGATAGTAGTCAGAAATATCAAGAGAAAATTCACGAGCTAACAAACAAAATAACCGCTTTGGAATGTGATAATCGTGATTTGAATTCAGCACGAGTTCCATCACAAACCCAGATAGTGCTTCTGAAAGAAGAAGTCGATGGACTTAAAAAGAAGCTTTTTGAACTCCAGGAGGAGAATTGTAAACTTAAGGCTAGCCAAAATCAATTAAAGTAAGTTCTTTTTGTTGTTGTTTTAATTCTTAAAATAATTATTTTGTTTAAAATTTATTATTTGTCTAAGGTTGCTTCAAGATCAAACCGAACGAGCACTTGCCGAATACCAAAATAAGCTAGCTGCTGCTGAAGTACAACTAGAATCAGCTGAAAGTCAACTAAATAATTACGGCACCAACCGTGATGCATCTCGAAATGAGATAACAACGTTACAGAATGAAATATCTTCTCTCAAGTCAACTTATGTCAAAATGGAGAACGAAAAAGATAAGATTGTTGTAAGATGATAACTTTTATGTTATGTTAAACGAAAAAAATTAATTTGAAAAAAATATTTTCTTTCAGGCCGAGCTCGATGCAAAAACAGAAAAAGTCTATCAACTGGAATTCGACTTGAAAGCAACGAAGGACAAACGAAATGACCTGGAAAGACAAGTAAAAGAACTGGAAAGAAAACTCGAGTAAGTAATAATTTAAAGATATTTATTTCCCTTTTCTCATGGCACATCAAAAAAATCCAATACGTTTAAAATCATAAATACATCGTCTAGTTACTAACCAAAGTTTAAGCTGTTACAATACGAGGATATGATGTTTTTTTTATAATTCGATACTCTTCTCTGTGATTTTTTCACGTTTATCCGAAAAAATTAACGATCCACCTATAAAATTTGTGTTATTATTTTTGTTTTATATATTCAACCAACAATATTCAAGGGTATTTAATTAAGAAAATTTAATGGTAAGTAAAAAAATTCTAGTTTTAAATACAAACATGCAAAAGTCTCAAGTTCGGATTGCTTTTCTTATAATAATTATTTTACACAGTTTTATTTTTAAAGCTATTTACCTTCCTATTTCGTAGAATAAAGTTATTTCTATTGATTATTTTAAATGTTTATTGTAAACAAAACCAACAGGATGATTAAAAAAAAATCCGTAATTAAAAAGAAATTCTTTAAATTTATTGAATTATCCATTGCAAGAACCAGACAACTTTTTTGAATCGAATGAATTTGTTTTCTTCCTAGTGTTTAAAACAATTTTTGTTTAATTTGCTCAACGATCAAATGTATGTAGTTATCGGGGTGACCAGTTATACACACCCTTTTGGATCAAACACCGGCCGGCACAGTTCGCTTTTAAATCAATAAGGCCCAGTTTCACAGTCCAAACTTACCTGTTTAAGCGGCACTCAAGTCTTCGATATTGACCACTTAAGTGCCACTTAAATAGAATTTGAAACTCCTTTACTTACTGAGTCCATCAAAGGGCTAAGTATACCTATCCCGTAATCGATTTTTATGAATCGGGTATCAAATTAACGCTAAGACTGCGCTATTTACGAAGTCCTACGTTGTCAACTAACAATAGTTTGTACACAAATATGTCTCATTTCTATTTTTTGAATTTCTCCTTGCTTTAAAATTCGTAAGCAAAAAAGTTAGTTTTTTTTTTTTTGTGGGGAAACTTATAACTTCTGTTCATATTTTTATTCATAGCTAATTTGTAATTTATTTTATAGTTTCATGGTAAATTAAATAATTTAAAAATTTTACAATACTACGGCTAACACAAAATCAGTCTTTGGAAGAAGAGGTATATTTTACATTTTACAGACATTCACAAAAGGACAACCCCTTAACTTATACGTATAACTATATTACGCTTCTGGCGCTGTAATAATTGATATTGGCCCAAATTGATACTTTTGTCGATTTAAATACCTCGCCAATCCAACTGTCGGTGCATTGCATCCGGTGAGACCTTTATCTGGAGTTTCATAGCTCGTATATCCGGGTCGGCATACACATTTTGCCTTACTGGTCATTGGTGCAACAAAATATTCGTCAGATTTTGGGTACATTGAAAGTGTTGAACTTTTGATAGGTTCTAGCCATTGGCCAGGTCCACATGGACCTCGGCTATAAAGTTTGTAGCAATTTCCGTCCATTTCAACCATTCCTGGCGAAGATTCACATGTATTGGCATCGGGATCGGTGTTTGCATGGTTACATTGTTGATCCAAATTCATTATGACCCCTGAACAACCACACATGCCGTTATACGAAACTCCATCTATTGAAGGTCTTGCTGTGAAATCAAAGACTACAACTTGATAAAGATCGCAAGGTCCTTGAGAACCTATTCTATAGCAGGACTTTTCTTCGGGAAAGTACAAGCGATTCTTGCCGCAAAAGTTTCGAACGCACGTGGCATTTAAGAGGAATTCGTTCGGAGCACATGGCCCCCGAGTGTACAGTCGGTAACATATGCCATCGTTCCATAAAACGTACCCTTCTTTGCATTGACATTTTGCGCGTTTGTAATTTGCTGTTCTATTTTCAGGAACAATAAATATGTGTCCCGGTGGGCAGGGTCCTGGAGAGCCTATTAAAATGTGCAAACATATACTAAAATAAGCTTTCATTATTATTGTTCTGTAGCTTACCCAGCTCAAAACACATTCCGTTGCCTTCGTGGTAATGAGGTAGATTTTCCATACAATCACATCTTCCTCCGGGAAGAAATAGGTGTCCAGGACTTGGACATGGTCCTTTAGTAAAATGTTCATGGCAAGTTTCATCAGTTTCGTAAAAATATTCTCCAAGTTCACCCACACTTTCACACTAATTTATTAAAATATCTGTTATTGGTATAAAAATGAGTATAAAATCAGATGTAAGGCTTACCCTACACTGAGCCAGGCCATGTTCGTCTTGAATCAAGAGTTTACCCTTCGCACATGGTCCTTTGGTGTACATTGAATAGCATTTCCCATCCTTTGGCCAAAAGAGCATACCTGCTGGACACTGACTTGGCTGTTTACACATACCCCAGCGGTTTCCTGTCTTGCTAAAATTCATTAAAATTCATATATGTGATATAAGGGCAGATTTATAATGTTACTTAGGACTAAAAATATTACCGCGAATTCAAAAAAAGTTTCCTTAATTTTATAAATTAGCTACTTACGTCCATTGAACTTCATCATTACCTCTTTTGTATTTGTTCTTCTGCCATTGGACTGAAAAATTGTCCAGCCTTACAAGGCCCCTTTTCGAAGACCGAGTGACATTTATTCGTTTCGGCACTTAAAGCTGTTCCTGGTGGACAGCGGCATTCAGCTGCTGGACCGTTCTTCGAAGTGTATTTCGAACTTGCCGCTGGACTCAATTCCATAGTTTCTGGGCATGGAAAGCCAACTTGAAATATTTTAAAACATTTTTTCAATGGTGGCCAGTAGAGCAGTTGCCAACCGCCAGGCATTGTTGCGCAAGGATTTTTCTGTGGGTCACTCCATGGGGGAGGAACAATTGCGCTATCTGCCCGATCACTACTTATTATAACTATAATGAGGAATGTGAAAGTTATAAGGCCAAGAGAGGCTTGTAGCTTCCAGCCTGAAGAGGCGAGTTTTCTGCGTTTCATATTATCCTGCAAAAGAAGGAAAACAAAATGCAAACTAAATTTTTGTAATATTAATTTAAGAACGCAGGTAAATTGGATTAAAATAGTGTTAAATTTTATCCGAAGCTTAATTTTTGACACTAATGAGGTCAAAATTTCAGCTAGAGATCAAATTTAATCAAAGTTGTAATCCAATTGAGACACGGTCTTCAGTGGATTTTCTTGAAGGCAGGTGTTTCTCAATTTTAAGTAAATTTTTCAATTCTACGTTATGAACGCATTGCGCCTGACTGTTAGACAAAATTAAATAGACTATAACTATGCTGCTAACTGTTATACAAAAATATACAACTTATTGCTATAATTTGGCTTAAGGCACGTAGGAAACCAATAGGCTGTGTCATTTAACGTACGTGTAAATTTAAAACCTGAATATAGTGAGTGACTAAAATCAGGGCTATCAATGAATCGTTTTTATGGGAATTTAACGATATTGTACTTTTAAATCAGGGTTCGTTTTTCTGGATTCTTATTTTTTCAATGAATATTTTTCTTATATTTGGGAGTTTCAAAACTATTCATCTGGATTTATATTTCTTGATTAAAATAGTTTTCAGCACTCAAAGTGATCATTTTACTTCTGAACATATAAGTAGAGCAATAAGCCTTTAATTAAAAGATAAACTTTATGTAGGTATCATAGCTTAAGAATTCCAATGATCATTTCATTACATTATACTAATCGCTACTCTTAAATCTGAATTATTTTCATAACATAATTATTCTGCCGCCTACTTAAATATATTTATATCTTTTTACGCAGCTGCAGCTTAATCTCAATCAGGGTGTTTGCATTTTAATTAAAGTTGAATCAAAAAGAAAAAAAAAAAACATTTTGCAAAAAAATTACTTCAACTACAACTTCCTTTGAATAAAGTCCATTAGAGAAGCCTGATTCATTACACACTACCCTAGTTAATCTCGGCCAGTAAGTCGTCGACACACAAAGTTTAACCAAAAGATCTTCGGGTTACCCACGATCCGAGAAACAGCACGGGGTGCTAAAGTTTGTCAATAATATCCAAAAGACCACAATACGAGATGTAAGACCGGCTTAAAGAAACCAGACATAAATATGTATCTACTGCACACCACCATTCCTGTCGACATTATAGCTCGAAGCGGCTGCCGGTCGTTGCTTGGTTGGTTTGCTTTGGTTTGTTATGCAATTTTATTTTATTTATTGTCAAATGGTAAAGTTTTTTCTTCCTGTTGATCTATCAAATATATGTAATGTGGTTAGTTTGTTGCTTTATGTTTTTACCAACACCAACATGCATTGAATTGACTTGAGACCGAAAGTAATAAAAAAAAAAACAACAAAACCAATTGAAATGAGATCGATTTAAAAATAAGTTTTTAGGTCAATATAACAATAAAAAATAATTTGCAATTATTAAATTACCTAGCTTCATGTCTAGGGTATGAGTTAGGCAAAGAAAATATTTATTGATTTGATTGGACTTGATTTAGAGCTATTAAAGTACTTAAAATCTACTTGAAACTTTCCTTAATTATTGACACATGTAGTGCCTATGTAATGAATACTTGAACCAAAATATTATTTTTTAAAAACAGTCACCCACGGTTAATTGAACAACTCTTGTGACGATTTTAATCATTGCCTGAGGTATGCTCTTCGGGTCCAGGATTCAACAAAGAAACAAGACACTTAATCGTATTTAAAGCTTTTCATTCACTGATTTCTGGTTATTTACAATTTATATATAATTTCCACGTTTTATTTTAACTATTTTTAAATAATCAAAAATTCATAAATCTGTATAGGGTCAGTTCCCATTTAATCAATCGAGCACTTAGTGGTTTACAGAAAAGTAATCGTTAACTGTGAGGAAACCGTTCAACGTAAATATGTGATGTAAAGTTAATTAGTTGCTGAAACTTTACATTTGTTTTATTATATGAAAGGTTTTTTTATTTACTTTAAGTAACTGTTTTTTTATAAAAAAAATAAAAACTGAAAAAAGCCAAATTCCCCATTAATCGAACACTTCTTCTTTCCTGAAGCCGAACATAAAGTTTCCTTATTTCGAATACAAGATTTCGTTGACAGGCTAAACTTTTGAAAAAATAATAAAAAAGCTTTTTTTTTGGAATTCTCATTTCAGTGAATACATTTATTATGTAATTTCTATTTCATTGAAAATGGACACAAAAAATGTAAATTAATTAAAAAAGAAACTCGTACAAATTTGATTTCCTATGCTCGAACAGTAAAAATAGAAAAAAATAGACAGTCTGAGATATGTAGCTTATAATATATAACTAAATTACAGTCTGAGCTAACAGACGTCACAAAATTAAAATCTAAACAAGCGGACGTCACTAAATTGCAGTCTGAGATTGGTAACAGACGTCAATAAATTACAGTCAGAGATAACAGACGTCACAAAATTAAAATCTGAAAAAGCGGACGTCACTTATGGCCTTTTCGATTGGAATCAGAATGACAGTTCTTCTTCTGAAAAAAGGAAAAAAATTGCTTCTGATTTTGTTTTCCATATCGTTCCAGAAGGGTTCAATCGTATCAAATCGGATTAATAATCGAAAAGGCCATTAAATGCAGTCTGAGATAACAGACGACGTCAATAAATTACAGTCAGAGATAACAGACGTCACAAAATTACAGCCTGAGATAGCAGACGTGACTAAATTACAGTCAGGCGTAACAGATGTCACTAACTTATTTTTACTTTTATTGGTAAGTTCGCTATTTAACAGTTATGCTTGCCCCTGATGCTTTTAGGAATTTAATTTACGAGTGCAAAGATGAAATCAGAACTTTTTTTTCTTTCTAAATCTCATTAAATTTCCAAAAGCCTCAACTGAGTTACAGAACTCTAATTTTTGGGTCTAATAAAGCCCAGTTTTTCACTACGCTACGAAATTAAAGTTAACTCAATTAACTCGAGTCTAAGTCCGAAAGTCGGTTGTTCTCGTATTGAAAAACTGTGGGGCTAAGCGGTTCAGAAATTGATTATTCTGAATTCTGAGAAAGCTCCATCTTAACAAATTTGACTTTACAATACAATTTATATTGCGAAAACCTAGCGAAATTCGCCAAGCATTTATTACCGCCCGCTTTAATTGTTCAACTCAATGAGTTATCTTGGTCAACATGGACAGTCAAAATCTAATTCGCAAATGATTTCGTTAAATTTAAGTGAAACTTCAAAAAAATAAAAGATAAAAAAAAACATAAACAAAATTTTATAATATAATTAATGTTTGTACATATTAAGAAATATATTTATTTAATTTAAAAACAATGAAATAAACTATATTGTTGCACCATATCATGTCATTGGAATTGATCAGTCCGGGTATATCTTAAAATTGGTAGTAAACATTTATGTATATATATATTTTGGCACTGCAACTGGCCGCATAAAAAGTGACTCGATAACCCTGACCTAAAAATAACACCAGCGACGCGTCACATAGCACGGAATGGCCACTCAAAAAAAAAATAAAATAAAACAAAACAAAACAAAACAAAAAGAAGCAATAATAATAAAAAGACCAATGACTATAAACACAATACGGTTCGCTTGAATATACGCATTTAAAAAAAAAACTGTGTTCTAATATTTTATTTTTAGTCTTTAACAAATTTAACAAGATTATCGTTTATTCTTAAAATCTTAACAGTAATTCTGTTTCCCCCGAAAATTTTGTTCGGTAACTATTTCAAAACGTGTTGATGTTTTTTTTTCTTTGGCGTACCATTTTTTCCCAAAAAAAATTCTTATAAATTTACGTAGATTTATTAAAGAAATCAGATGGTGTGCATCGCGATAGTGGCAGTATTCAAAGCTACTTGAACTGCAGGAGTAAAGCTACGATTAGACAGTCAACGAAAATGGTCAACGCGTGGACTCTCTGACGTCAAAATGACGTCAAATTCCGTCCCAAAGTTGTCTTGTTGTGTGATCGTCACACGTTGACAGAATACGTTGACACCGACGTTGACATAGTTTTTACCTTCAACGCATTGACTTTTTTCGTTGAACCTGTAATCACAATGAGCGCAAATATTAGGAAACATTGACGCAAAGCGTTCACCATAATACCAATGTTGACATGGCATACTTTTCTGCCACGTCTTCTGGTTGACATTGACGAACTATAGCGTCATTCGTGTGATGGATGGATGGATTCAACGTTGACGGTCCATTGTCAGTGTGTTGATGAATTTTTTGGTGACGTCGGAGAGTCAATGCGTTGACCATTTACATTGACCGTCTAATCATAGCTTAAGTATTTACGTACGTACCGCAGTGTATTTACAAAAACGATGCGAAAATGAACGCAAGTAGATACATATAAATAAGACAAAATTAAACAAAAATTTGGAATTCGTTGAACGTATGTTTTTTTTACCACAAAATTCCACTAAAATGGCGCCATAGGGAAGTCCAGAGTGAAAGAGCTAAAATTGTCGTAAAATGTTCTTCAGATAATATTATGAGGGAATGGAAAATAATTTTTGGTCTTTAGACTTTTGTAACTACTACACACCTAACCGCACGTTCAGTGCAGACAGATTGCGTCATTCATAAGGTTTCCTAAAGTTCGGCTTAAAACAATTTGTGTGTCATGAAGTGTGGAAAACCGATCCAATGATTTCATTAGGATAGGCACGATATATTTAATTTTTTTATTCACGGAACATTAGCACAATTTATTGTTGGTATATCCATAACGACTAAAGTTAGGTACTTATAGTATCGTTTACGAAGATTAAAGACAGACAATTTCTAGAGCATGACATTGAAAGTGAAGCTACTGCACAAAAACGTGGATGCTTCTTCATCATGACATGCAAAATATGCTGTTGTTGATGCCTCTGAATCGGCATTATATAGCATTGAAACACAATCTTAATGAGTGAGTTTAGTTTAATGACGTATTGATTTGATTGAACGATAAACTAATTATGTAGGTAGGTATTATAACAACAACGTTCAAGGTGAATTTTCATTTCATTTTTGCAAATGGGAAAGTAACAAGAAAAACCTTTCGATTTCATTGTGAATATACATATATCTAGTGTATTGTGGTATTGTTTGTTTTGATCAATTGGATACGAGAATTTCTCCTTTTTGAAAAAAAAAAACAGTTAAACACGCAAATTAAGTTAAATTAGCGGGCCTATACTATACCTACACTTGTGGCCTTATTATGGAATTGCAGGAGAATCGCTTAGTACCTATAACTATGTACATCGTCGTTTTACTGAAAGATTTTTCTTCAGATTTTACATGCCTAGAAAAAGGAAATCCAACACCGGACAAGATTAATATAAAGCCGCGTCAATATCAATAAAAATTTGCGTTGTGGGCCATGTTTGGCGAAAAAATTTGTGTAGACGCAAAAAAAACGTCATTGTGGACTTCCGGACGAACAGAAATTTGTGTGTCCTGTCGTCCTGTCACAGTCAACGCACGCAATACGATTCCGATGGATTTTTGACGCAAAGGTGTTTTAATTTGGGCAAATTGATGAATCAAGTTTATTAAAATTATTTTCCATGCAAATTGAGCACTGACGCGCGGCACTCTAAGCAAAAATTGAAATTTTCGGCGGAAATATTTGCGGCGAATAGAAAATTCAAGGCACACAACGTAAATTTTTATTTATCTGGACGCGGCTTAATATATGTACTTCTTTTTCGAACTTTTAAAGTTATCTGTGAAATCTTTTGAAGATATTAAGCTAAGGTCATCCCTGTTTTCAATTTCTTTTACAGAAGAGAGCCCTTGCGAGACAGTAAACAATTTTCACTATTTTCATTTCATTTTCACAGCAAAATATCAGTTCTTTTTCTAACAATAATTATTTGACACAAACATTTTGACTTTTGTCGTTCCTTTTTTCCGTTAAGCTGGATTCAGACCTTCGTTGTTATCGTCCGTGTACGTTGTTCGTTGTTAGTCGTACGCGGTACAACGAAGGGCTAAATGAAAACACCGAACAATGAATGAAGAACGAATTAATTCAAAGTGGCTTTGAATTTTCGGTGTTCGATGTTACCCGTTCAACGAACAACGTGAGTGTAAATGCGAAAATTATTTAATCGAACACTCTTTTTCAGTGCCGTGCAATAAATTGGGACACTCTCTACGTTTTTGTTATTATTACTTTATAATTTTACAGATAGAAAATTGTGAAATAATTCAAGAAATATTCCTCTCCGTAGCTAAGTTATGAAAGATTAATTCTGGTGTACATTGAAGTAGCCAAATCTTCGTCCAGCAGGATCTTTTCTTTTTTGTTCACTGTTAAAAGTTCCGCCACTGTCAACAATGTGTTGTTATCCATTTTGCTGTAAAGAACGAACTGAATATAAAAACGGAATAATCTAAATGCTTCTTCGTTGTTCGTTGTTTTTAGGAAAAACGAACAACGAAAAACGTTCACTGAATGCAGAACGAAGATGTAAATCCAGCTTTACGTTTGGAACTATTTATATGATGTCAAAACATCGTTCCTCAATTCATAAGTCTCTTTTTACACAAAGAAACTGAGAAGGGGGCAAGAGTAAGGGGAGTGAAGAAAATTTCCTCGGTTAAAAAATGAAGATATGTTTTTTGACGTTCCTTTTCACACTTAACGTATTGTGCCGTTCAACAAAGGCATTTAATAGGAAGACTACAGAAAATCTCTTATGTTTTTTGTAGGTATACAAGAGATTTTAGAAGAAATTAAAAGAAAACGTCAAAAAAATCTCCAGCAACTTATTTCTTCGTGTGAAAAGGGAAAATTTACCAAATTAAAGTTAATCGGTTGATACGAATTGTTGTACGCAGAACAATGCTTGTAAAACGAAAAGAATAACAGCAAAATACTATCCTACAGTTTTTTTCTCTTTTAATTCAAAATCTCGTTTTATTGATATCAAGTTCATTTAAGCCAAAAAAAAAAAAAATCGAAAAGACAACAACAATAAAAAAAAATAATAAATCCCAAATGTCAGCAGATATGTTAAGTTTATCTCAATTGTTGTTGATCGTATCTTGTATCCATAAAACAATTTAGACAGGAAGGTAATGTTTTTACCTACTATTTACATACATACGTCTTGTCGTCTTTAAAAGGTTTAAAATAAAAGGGTCAGTAGATCAACCATATTGTGAGTTCTAGTAAAGTGTCAAACTACAGCATTTATAATATTGTGCAATAAACCTCACTTTTAAATAGGTACATGTACATACATATATGTAATGTAATAAAAAGCGTGATCTTTTGTAAGTCCGGATGAAATTGGTTGAAAAAATCGAGGTGTCTAAAAAAAATCTCTCAAAAACCAGAAATGATTTAATCTTAAAAAAACATCAATAACAAAACATCTGTTATTATAAAAAAAAAACAGAGTTCTATAACAAAACGACCTCAATTACCATACAAAAAAGCCTTTATTTATAACTAGGTTCAACCGAACTATACATTTAACCCAATTATTCCAACGCGACTCGCTAATAAAAGAGAATTCAGTGCTTTTCCTCTATCGACCTACTGACTCAGCCCACCATACAAATGTTTTTTTTTTTCTTCACCTGAACCACAATGAAATCAAAATTTCTTGTCTTGAATAAACCTTTATTACTTACTATAGTTTAATGCCTCGCTTAATAATAAAATAAATAAGCCTCCAATGCCAGTTGCCAGTGAAGTCAATACAAACAAATTTTTTAATCAATTCATAATATGCTTTTCATGTGCGGAAACACCCAGACTGAAATAGGTATACCGCAATGATGTGCTGTGCGGCATCGCCAGATCGGGTATATTTATCAATCACATCGACAAAAGTCGAAAATAAAACTTCTGCAAAAGCTTTGTTTTGTTTGTAACTTACAGAGGAATAAAATCGCTTTATTACAAGTTTACAATTATTATTATTATTATTATTATTATTGAAGTCTTGCGTGTTGGAAATTTATTTCCAGTTACTCTGCTTCAACAGAGTGTTTCATTGCGTTTTACTGTGTAATGTTATGACGAGGCTTGAAGCTTATTTTAAGCCTTAAATAATGAAATAAATACAATTATTGGAATATTGAAATGTTGAAGAAACACCATAAATTGAAAATTTATTTAGACTTATGTAGATTTGGACTAAATTATGATCATTGCGGACATATCTGTAGATGAACTTTTATGTTCAATCCGATAAGAAATATTAATTAAAAAAGAAAGAATTGCGTTTAATTGCTCATCAAAGAGTCCCAGGGGTTTTAGAAATGCTAGTATTAGAACGCAGGATGATTTGTCATAGGACATTCTTCTAATTCATGAGCATGAGCTCATTTTGCTGAACTCAATCATAGTCGTATAGTTTGTTGAAGAAAGAATTCCGTGAAAGCGATATAAACAATCGGTTGTTGTCCCCGAAATCACCAGTCTTGTGCGTTAAGTGATAAATTATGCAAGATTGTCCTGTTGCTATATCAATGAATGTATATCAATGAATCAATTCTTCTCTGGATTAGAAATTATCTTTGGGACCGAATAATACATGTTGCATTGAATGGCACCAAGTCTGAAATTCAGAAAATAAATGCTAGTGTGCCCCAGGGTTCCCTTTTGTCTCCGGTTCACTTTCTTATATTCATAAATGATCCTGTGCTTCTAAGAGCAGTCATTTTCAATCGATTTTAATAAAGTAAAGCTGCTTTTAATCAGTATTACTAGAACTTTCAACCTTTGATCAGATAAAAAATGTAATGCAAACTAATGCCAAAAACGGTCTTCAAACGTTCCAAAAACGACAGACATATAGTTATACATAGTTATAAAAAAAAAAAAATTATTTCCATAAGATTGATGCTCGCGACTTCATTTTGAAAATCTGAAAAAAATTGTTTATATTATTGGGAATTCGAAATTCGAAAAAAATAACATGCATGAAACTATGCTGGATTTACACGGCTTAAGCATAAGCTATGATTTGACGGTCAATGTAAGTGGTCAACGCATTGACTCTATGATGTCACCAAAAAAGTTATCAACACACTGTCAATGGACGTCAACGCAATAACACATTGACGATCACACGAATGACGCTAGTCCGTCAATGTCACACAGAAGTCAAAGCAGACTACGTTGACGTGGCAGAAAAGTAGAAAGGCCATGTCAACGGTGGGATTATGGCCAACGCAATGTGTCCTAACATTTGCTTAGGGTGATTACACGTTCAACGAAAAAAGTCAATGCGTTGTAGGTAAAAACAAAAACAATGTCAACGCAGCCGTCAACCCATGGATAGTATTCTGCGTTGACGATCACACGACAAGACAACTTTGAGACGGAATTCAGAAGTCAGAGATTCAACGCCTTGACCATTTCCGTTGACCGTTTAATCCTAGCTTGACTGACTGGCGAATGTGTCCATTCTTCTGTCACTTTTGACAGAAACACTGCCAATTTCTCAGTCGTGTAAATCCAGCATTATTTAAAATTAACTTAATATAATTAATGAAATCGTTTTGACAGATACCATCTGATTTCTTAAATAAATCTTTATTGTGAGAAAATAAAACTTAAATCGTTTGGTCTGTTTTGGTACGGCAATTTAAAAAAATTAATTAATATGCAGTTAATAATTAAAAAAAATCTTAATTTTTAGAAATAGAAATAGAATTTGCATTCTATAAAAAGTTTTAATTTAAAAATTTAAGATTTCATTAAAATCGGCTAAGCCGATAATAAGAAAGCAAAAAATAAAAAACTTCGGTTATGGAAGAAGTTTTAATAATTACTTATGTATAAGTTAATTGCTACTTTAAGGTAAATCACCCTTATTTTAGCACACAAAAAAGAAAATAAATAAAAGGCTTCCTTGAAGGAATTAAAATCAAAAAGAATTAAATTTGGATAAACACTTTGAAACTATTGTTATTAAATTTATAAACACTAGAGGAAAAAAGATACTACCTTCAAAAACAGACCCAAATATTAAAAAAAGAACATACCTATACACTTTTTGTCTTCTATTCAAAATATTAAAAAAGTTTTCTTTATGTACTAATGTATTTAAAAACTTCACAGGTAGAGAAATTGATTTGAATATTTAATCCATCAGTATATAAAGTTGTTCATTGGTTAATGGTTATATAGTTACCTACCTTATATATCAAATGTAAAATTTTAATCCATAAAATCCTTCGTATTATCTTGTTTCCGTTATTTTTTTTTATCTTTTTTTCGTTTTTTTTTAATTCACTTATAGCTTAACAAAATCTATTATATATTCCAAAAACTGGTAGAACATTAAAAACTCAAATAACTGTAAATCCACATAATATTAATAATATTATCATACAAGTTATATTGGCCTTGACTCAAGAACCCATCAAACCAGACATCAGACACAACATTTTTATAAAAAGAGGCGATAAACTATAACTAACTATATACGACCGCGACTCCGAATCCGAATGCAACGAATCAAATCCAAGGTTAGTCATTTCATGTCATCGATCAAACAACCCGCATTATATTTTGTTTTTGTTTACCTCACAACAACACTTTATCACTTCACTGACACTATGGTGTATAATTTAAAAATATATGGGTACCAACAACGAGCAGGGATAACCGATTTCAAGTGTCCTGCAAATAAACTCCTTTGAGTGCTTACACTCCTCCATGCCAACCCAAAGAAAGATAATTTTTCGAAACTCTTGTCATATACGATAAACCACACAGCCAGTATCAACAATCTCTCTTGTTTTCTCAGAAAAATAACTCAGATTCTTCGTCAGAAGCCACCGAACCGATCGTAACTAGAGTTTATATTCGTCTGGAGTACCTGTGTTCCGTGGTGGCAATCAAACCCTGTAGAGGTGGACGATAGCTTCTGCTGTTTGTGTACTCTTTGAAATTTTGTGTACCTACACATGGTACTTTAGGACATGTATTGTTTTAATAAAAAAATTAAAAAAAAAATCAAAGTTTTTAACACCGTTCTTTATAAAATTTTTATACTAAAATGTTGTTTTCCATTCGTTTCACTCTGAAATCAAATGGAAAAGTGCTAATTGATTCTACTCAATTCTGAAGTTTCTTCTCTGTATTCGGAAACCGTCAAATAGAAATTATTTCCGATACAAAATCAGCCTTATTTTGAGATTCGAATGAATAGCTATTTCGATAGAATAGATCTATTCATTCGAATGAACTTTGCATATTTTGAGAATCGAACGAATAATATTCATTATCGAATGAATGCCTAAAATGAACATCAGCGCTTTGACATTTACTGACATTTCTATTTAATTTAGTGTGACCAAGCTGTTTTTTTCGAAGAATTTTTGTTTTTATAAAAATGATGGTCAAAATAATGCGTTCTCATTTAAGAAAAATAAAGTAAATATAAGTAATGTTGAAGGCCCGGTAAAGTTTACTATTTAAAAAACATCAATAAAAACTGGAATTTTAAAATTTGGGAGCATTTAGAAAATAGTATGGTAAGTTTATTGACATGAAAACGTAACAAAATAAATTTAAAACTTTTGAATAGTTAAATACTAGATTTTTGTTTAGCTTTCATGTCAATTTAATTGTGTTTAAAATTGACTAACAAAAAAAACATGTAACTTCAAAGTCTCTCTTTACTTTATACACACCTGGTCACACTTTTCAATTTTCAACAAAACAAAAAAAGTAAAATCCCTCGCCGGTATTTGTTTGTTATTTGTAAATGCTTGTACCTCATTGTTATTTGCTAGTTCATGAGCAAGAGTTTATTGTTTAATTTTCAAGAAAAACAGATGGCAATTATTTTATTTATAAGAAGTGAAGACGGCGGCGAAGAGCAGATATGGAGGAGAAGGATAATGGATGCATCAAATCCATTCAAGATTGAAAATCCCTTGGCTATCTCCGGATTTTCTTCCATCAAATTGATGAGAACTTCTTTCTGCTCCCGTTTAGTCCAATTGGAATGCGACCTTTAATTAAAATGTCAACAAATAATTCATAAAAGTATTTTATTTTCTTTATTTTTCAACAAAAATATTTGAGCTCACATGTTTTTTTAATCTATTCGCCAGAAATTTTTTAACGTCAAATAAATGACATTTGTTTCGAATGATTCGAAAGTCAAATTTTGCTTAGTTTTCAACAAAAAATGAACTTTCGTTTGATAAAGTGAACTTTCGATTCGTTCGAAACTCAAAATACAAACTATTCGAATTTGACTTACTTTCGCATGAAAGTGAATTTCAAAATAAGGCTGAATAGTGTAGCTAAAGTCGTATAGAGTGCATAATTTACCCTATCATTTATTTATCAAAGGCTTACAAATCGAAAACAACTATTTTTCGATGCGAAAATCATTTCTATGAGGGTAATTTAATTTTTTTGGAAGTGTAAACCGACCCGCAAAAAAATATTTGTTATTCACCACACTATTTTCTCAAACAGAAAACAACTGCCGGCCAATTGTTTATTTATTTAGTATTTTTTGTCTTTCCATGGGTATTTTTGAAACAGTAAACTAACCATGTCAAAAAATATTATGTGTATTCATTCACCTCAATCATTTTGGCATGCGAAAATGTTTGCATAGATTTTTGTTCGCACGGGAATGGCAAACTTGGTTTTAGAAGTTAATGCTGGATGGAGAATTACAAAAAACACTGGAAACAATATCCAGTTGGTCCGTTTCCATGTACGTCTATAGATTCAACTAATATACCCAATTATGAGCAACTTCATGCGCCACCACTTTAAGCCTTAACACTTTTTGTTTATTTTATTTAGATTTAGCCAAGAGTATTAAGCAAAAGATAAAAAGCAGAAAATTATTGGTAAGCCGCTTTTACCTTTGCCACCTACTCATAAACCATACCCGCGCCCAAACACAAAACATACCTTATAGTTTACAGACGAAACCTATCCCTAGAGCACCATTCGGTATTCAGTGTTTGCGTTCAATACACACCACCATCACATCATCATCGATGACTTTTTGGGGTTTCATTGTGGCTATGCTGCTTCAGCTCAAGCCTGAACAAATTGTATTGAGTGCGGTGTATTATATCACATCACACTGTGTTGTTTATATGCAACTTTAAAGATGTGAGATCTTTATTTAAGCCTGAATTTAAAGATCATCTTAATTTTTTAAGTGGATATACTGGTTCTTACTCTGCACACAGTGCCATTTAAAATATTGAAACTCAAATGTCAGAGGTCATGGTCATGAAGTGTCACATTTGACAGACGGATGAGAAGTTACCTAATAAACCGGTGGCGATGACACACAATACAAAAAACATCTCACTGGTGACGACCGACACTGTCGTAGGTGCATTGAACTTAGAGACATATTGAGATTAAAAAAGTGCGTGTTAGTTACACAAAGGCGTATCGATTGATGTCTGACTTTGACACATTTGAAGGTCCACTCAATAATTTATGATCCAAACAATACATTTTTGTGAGTAGGTACATTAATAACCCTGTTAGAGTTTGATAGTCAAAACAAATTATATTTATCCGCAATATATGTGCATTGTATTTATGTATTTAGATTGATTAATGATAAAAAATAAAAATTTTTGATTCTTCTTTATGCTGATCATTCAAGCTAAACGGAGGTTAAAACATGCTAATATGTCTAAGATCAAATATACCGAGATGAGTTTTGAATTTATCGGAAATGAAAAAAGAAAAATTAATGGATGACCATGAGAAAATAGTATACTGTCATGGAATAGACAATCTTAAATGTTCCTTAGTTCCTTAAAGATGTTAGAGCTCTCCTAATACCCAGAAAAAAAGTGAGTATAAATTTGTTCGGTGTTCTGGTTCGTTTACTCCCTGTGTGAAAGTGTGAAGAGATTTTAGAAGAAATTAACAGAAAACGTCAAAAAACCTTCTGAAACTTGTTTTCTCGTGTGAAAGGGAACTAAGCTGTCAAAGATATAAAAGCGAATACGGCAATAGAATTCATGTTATAGGGCAAGTAATTGATAAATTGTCATTTATGGGCTTTTCGATTGGAGTCAGAATGACAGTTCTTCTTCTGAAAAGAAGAGAAATTTGCTTCTGGTTTTGTTTTTTAGAATTGTTGTTCACACGTTTCAAATCGTTCTCCCGGATTACCAATCGAAAATGTCATAAGTTTCTCCTTCTGTCTTCATTTTAAAGTGATACACCAAAATTGCGAGAACTTTGAAACTTGGATCTGACTAATTACCATACCACACTCAGTGTTCGTTGGCATTAAAGAGGAAGCATTTTATCATCACCTGAACTTTTATTTTCGTATCCAATTACGTTAGATCAATCTTATCTTAAGTACAAAATATTCCAAAGAGTTGCGTAGTTAATATATAAAACGAGCCTAATTAGGTATTCCGTTAAATAATGCGAACACTTTCAAAATGAGCATACATATGTTATTTGTCATTTCCTTGTCACAAAAGTCAACCAGAACCCTAGTTAAATATTATAGGTAAGGTACGCATGTACATCCGCAAATACACAAGAAGCCATCTTGTATATATTTACAGACCATCATTCAAACGCAATGCGCCACTGATTAACGTAATACACGGTAATGCCGCCGCGATGTGTTGTCGTCGTCACCATTCTTATTGCTATTTCATTGTCATGCAAACAAGAAAATATCATGGCAATATATATGTATGTAGCGACGACGATTTCAATTTAACCATACAATTTTGAGGTGAACAAACTATGACAGCTTTATTCTTATATTAGCATGTTTAATTCTTTAGTGATTACTTTATTCTTGTCCTTTTGTTTGTTTCTTTCTTGTTTTTTTTTTTTCTTACCACCTAAATTAAATCATTGACACTTCCTCATGTTCCGACGGATATTTATGCGTGCTCTGCATGAAATTTTGTATACCTATTTAAAGTAATTATTTGATATTCTTGGGTTTTACACTTTTCTTGATCAAATATTGATGAGCCAGATAAGAGGGAAGTTTTAATACCTGAAGTTTAACGTAAAAAAAAAACAATACAAGCAATCTCTTACATACTCGTAGGTGCATACATAAACGTTTAATCGCTTTAAATTGATATTTTTCCGCATTGTTTCCAGATGAGATTTCCATAAACACAGCTTTTTTCGTATGCAAAATGGCTGCGTTCAGATTTGTATCCAATTATTATTTTGGTGCCCTCTTTCACAGATGTACAATATAGACTTTGAACAGTACACAAATCTAAGGTAATATATTGCGCAGGCTGTCAAATTTGAAAGTGTCAGACATTAAAAATGGCTGTTTAAGCGCTCCTAAAAACAACACACCGCATTAGAAGAAACAGCAACATACATTGACATTTTGACAAATAAAGGGGCACAGATGGGCAGAACTGACTATCTTTTTAACATTTTATTAAAGTTAAAATCATCAAATGGCTATTTTATCCATATGTCACTTTGACAATGGCAAATGTAAAAAAGTTATGTTTGCTTACTTTTTTGCACCAAATGTAACTGTTTTAGGCGTGTTCAGCTTGAGTTTATAAAGTTAAAAATTGTTTAAAACGAGGAAAATTTGAATAGAGTTTGAAAGTTAGTTATCATACTAATGCCTTAACATCAGGCTGTTTAAAATTTTGCGTCATTCCCTTTGATATGTGTACTGTAGACTAGACTATATTTTCTAAAGATTTTTGATGTATTGAATTCAAGTCCGGTCTCAGAATTGCTCCATCAGATTAAGTTTACGAAACAATACCGTTTACAAATTAAAAAAACTGTTGTTTTTTCTTGCATATTTTTTTTTGGGTTATGTAACAAAGTGAGTAAATGTTTCTTAACAAAATTTGTAACGATTTCTGAAATTGCTAATCTTCTCTTTCAAAATAGATATTTCTATAAATTTGTTCGTCTCTAAGAAATCCCAAGTTTATCAAACCTTCAGAAAAGTATAGTATGGTTTCTTTAAAAAAAAATTCAAACCTTGTTGGCGGCAATGATAAATTCTTCAACCATTTTTGGGCTGAACCAAACCGTCTATCTGGAAACACTGTTTCTTCATCAACTGGCTAAGTTGATTTGCGTTTCAAATCAAAAATTTCAACAATATGTAAAAATATTATGTTTGTTTTTTATTTTGATCGAAGGTGCTCGTTTGAATAATTGACCATGTCATTCCACAAATGGAGCTGTTAGCCATTAAGAAAAAGAAAATTGCTATAAGTTTTATAGTTTTTGGTTCCGAAAAGTTAAAAAATAAACAAGTTTTTAAATGTGCCAACATTATATTAAAAATAACAAAAATATTTAATTTTATGAAATTAGACTCTGTGCAATATTGCATAAACCCTTGAATGGGCGTTTAATATAAACAGTCCAAAGAAAAATAAGCCTATTTTGTTCCTGATATAAGTTTTTTTAAAAGCACATAACAGATGAAATCTTAGATATACCTGCTTAACGTATGTATAATGCATACATAAATATTTAAGCTTTTTGTTTGGTCTGCATTTAATTCGTGCTAAATTAAAGGCCAGGCGAAAAGCTTGATTACAAATTCTTTGTCAATTACAAATAATTTCTTTTCATAAGAGGCGTGTTTTTTCCTAATCTATATATATTCTTAGAAAAAAGAATTCAACACCAATGTTTTTAAAAGATCTTTTTGAAATATTTGAAGATTTTAAACTGTGTAAAGAATTCAAGATCGTTTAAATAGAATTATGTACAGGCGGTTTTCTTTTTGGGCACGTTCAATCATAAAATCTAAAAATTCAGATCTGAATTTATGTTGTTGAACGCACAAAAAATCTGAATTTTCAGTTGAAAGTTGTTGTGTCAAATGCTAGCCTTTACCTAAAGTATTTACATTAAAACGAAAAAAAATAGAACTTTCATTTTATTCTTCAAGTAAAAAATTAAGCATCCGTAGTTCTGGTTATGATATAATATGTAACTTAATCAGCAACAAAATACAGCAAGGCTATGCAAAGTTCAATGAAAAAATAATTCCACAATATTGCGATGGAGAATTCTGGGAACATTTTTCTAAGAATAGTCAATCTTTTGATTTAAAAACTCACTTAACAATAAGCAATTAGTTCTTCTTTGTAATAAAGTATTAATTTGTTCGTGATGAAAATTAATCACAACAATTCAACCACTAACCAGAGTGAAAATCATAAAGTTCAACTTCTATGTAGAGTACTTCAACATTTCCCCCACCACTATCACTTTATTCTGAATTTTCAGATGAGAATTTTTGGCTGAAAATTCAGATGAAACGTAATCAAACGTAACTAAGTCACTGAAAGTCATCTAACTTTTTATGGAATGCTAGCCAATCAGAAGCTCCAAAAATTCAGAAATCTGAAAATTCAGATGTAAAACGTAATGCGTTGAACGCGCCCTTTTAGTTCAGAATAGAGCTCTGAATAGAGTCCGAGCATGTCGAGCATGTTCTGAACGTCCTCTGAACGAAGTGTGTTCTGAGCACTCTGAACTATTGTTGAAACGCACCTGAACACTTAGCTGTCAAATGCTTGTGTTCAGCATTTAACTCTGTCTGCTCAGTTATTTTATTCTGAGCTAATAGAGCTCATAGAAAAAAGGAACACAAATAAGAAGCTCTGAACACTCACAGCGAAAAAAGGAACACAATTTTGCGTTTGACAGTTAAGGCTCTGCTCTGAACTAGAAAACAAAAAATGCTTTTATCGCGTCGGTCAGCAGTTTGGCATCACTGATGATATTTTTGCGATTTTTTTTGGTTGGATAAGCTTCATTAATCGAAATTGTTCAGATCACAAAAGTACTGTATTTTTTTGCTGTTCATTAAAAAAAAATCTCTTTTCCAAATTGTTGTGACTTTTAAAGGTTGAGTGAGTTAGTTCGGGAAATCCAGTCGTACATTTTATTTATAGCAGCTTGTATCTACGCAGATAAAAGTTAAGAACATAGATACGTACGTACATCTAAATTTGTCTATTACTGTTATCATAATTCCATTCTTCCAGAATCAAACACATTATACATTTATGTACTTCCATCTCAACATTTCCACTTTTTTGTTTGTTTTACTCTTTTGTTCATTCTTTTAAGACTTCTACCGTTTAAAATATTGAATTAAAACGACTTCAGTGACCCTATACCTTGTATGGTTATCTTGTATGTACTTGCTTAAGGTAAGGCTACCTTGATCTAGAAACAAAACATAAGAACCTTGAAAGCATGTGCCACTGTTTTATTTACCGCTCACAAATATCTAAGTTCTTTGAATTAATTAATGCCAATTCATTTAAATTGGTTCCGACACCATATACATACCTACTTGATTTAATCATGAAACCATTGACCAAACTTTGATAGATTTATTTAGACCAGCGAGGCTAAGTTAACTTATAGGTCAAAGCTAATATAAAAGGCATCCAATGTCTACCTGTCTTTCAATGCTTACATTCATTACATTGAAGTTAAATGTCTTTCACTAGGATTTACATACAGTGGGGTAGAATTACTTGAAATCAAAAAAAATGTCAGCAAAGCAAATTTTAAATCTGAATTGCTGTGTTAGTATCTTTTTTAGTTGGAAGCCCGTATAGAATTTAACGAACAAAATAAATCGGACCTCATTAGTTAAAAGATAAATAAAAAACAAAATTACATATTTAATAATTTGTTGATATTATTTATTTTTTCTTCTCAACTTTTATGGTTTTTATTGAAAAAATACGTTCACCCGACGATGTCGTTCATCAAATTGTCCCTTATCCAATGATTAAACGTTTTTGTTAAATTTAAACAAGAAAAAAGCAGTGGCGTAATTTTGTGTTGTAGGGGACGACATATTCGATTGCAAAATGTCCAGATGAGTGCTGTCTGTTGCTTAAGTAGCCCATAATAGGTTAATGTAAAAGGGGTTTTTAGTTCTCAATTTTGATTATATGTTAGATTTTTGTACAAAAACGCTTTAGACGAAAAACTTTACGAAACATATCTCAAAGCTATTCAACTCGCCCTATAAAATAGAATATTTATACGCTCGTGCGGAGCACGTGCTCAGAGCAGGTTCTCGTGAAAATACAAGTAATCAACAACATTATTCATAACAATTTAGGGCACCTGTTTCGAAAAGTGGAGAATGCAGCAGGTATTCCGTTTTATTCATTGAACCCTTTGTACATTTATTTTTTTGTAATTTCAGGTCTGCCACAACTGTCACATAGGCTGCCCCACTGTAAACTATCGTCACGAAGCTATGCAATCATACTCAAAAAACCTGCATTTGAACTTTATAAAAATAGACACGTTTAATGTTTGACTTTCGATTTTTTCGGCGTGTTTGTGTTGTTGGTTTTCGTATATTCATATTTGATTCACGATTACCTTCTCTTATAAATATGTGAATTGATCTCTGCAACTATTTACATATAAAAATGTCAGGTTCTGTGGCGGGAGTATAAAAACCAAAAAAGACTGAATGGCAGACATCACGAGCACGACAGAGTTTTGCACCGTAAAAGAGTATGAATTTAGGTATGGATAGAGTTACGCTTACGATCCAAATACACACAGGCTTCCTTCCTGATTTGATGAAAACTCTGAACTAGTATGTGTGTTGTGTGTTCCCAATTCAGTATATGACCCGAACGTGCATTGCACAATAAATCGAGACTTGGTTTTTTGATTAAGAAAATATAATTGATATTTAACATGTTGTTAAGGGAAAAAAGTCAGGAGATTCGTCATTTTCTCAAAACAACTTTATTGCATCTTGTTGTTTTGGGTCTGAGGTTGTATATACTAAAGACTTTTGAAGGCCATAGCCACCAGACACAATAATTATTATTTAGCCTTATATCAGACTTAAGTTCTTTCGTATTCCTTTTTAGTACTTCGATCTTCTTCCTGTTATACAGGGTGTGCCAAATAAAACCTGCCAATGTTAAACACGAATAACTTTTATTATTTATATGTAGATATTTTCGAATATTTTTAGATTAAGTTTGGAAGATTTTATAATGGAATACTACACGATAGCACAGCGAACAAAAACTGTCCAATTATTTTTGGAAAATGGCCAGTCAATAATTTACAAAAATTTACCTACACATTTTATGGTGTTCAAAATGTTCCAACAGCTGCGACAATTCGTCCTGTGGTGACCAAAATTGAGCGATATGAGGACGTTACAGGTGTGAAAAGTACGGACAGACCTCGACAATCGACCAGGTGATTCGTGAAAGTTTTGCAGCTGGGGGCCTATTCTGGTTCTGTGAAAAAGTGAATCGAATAAATTGTTTTCACATTCGCTGTCATGCATTGCTTTCACTTTTTCGATTCACTTGGTACATTTAAGCGGTTTTGGTTCATAGAATGAAAATGGTGTGGTGAATTCAATATCATTTGCCGTGGTGGATAATTTGTTGTTGTCTCGTATGAATTTATCTACAATTGTGAATGCTTAATGTCAAAACGAAATTATTATTTTTCATTGTTGTTTCAATTTTGCCAAACGTTTGTACATTTGTGATTTTATTTATAATATATTAATATATACAATTGTTTTTATAGGTTTTTATAATGCCTTCAATTTATATAAGAATTCTTATGGAAAGAAATCGCAGAAATGCTCAGAGGTTTGATAATTATTTGTGCCTTATACAGGGTGTCCCGTAATGAGTGGATAATACTGCAGCTGGTGATAGCTGGCCTTATGACTGCTCAGAAAAAAAATATAAAAAAAATATTTTTCTTGTGGTCTCCATGGTATAATTTATTTTCGAAAAATGTTAAAAAATTCAGGGTCTCCTAAAATACCTAATTACAACGGCCACCCATAAAGGATTCTTGTTATTTTTGTATTTTAATAATATTCTTGAATAACCGTTCTAAATGATGGGTAGTAAATTTTAACACCAGCTGATGCATTTTTTGTGTTATAATTTTTTAAAATAATTTTTTTATTCAAAAATAATTCAATATTTTTTTTCACCAAAGTTTGAAAATTAATAAAGAGAAAAAAATGTATGAGAACATAAGTGGCAAATTTGATAAAAATTGGCCTGTTTAATGTACTTTCCAAAATGGTATAACACATGTTTGTGTCTACAACCATGCCCAATAAAATTGGCATTTAATCTACTAAAGTAGTTTTTTAACATTTTATCAGATGAAATTAAGTTACAAAGTTAAGTAAACACTACGACGACGAATGAAATAAATTTTAATTTTTATTGCATTTAAAAATAACCGTTATTGAATAAAGGCACTAACACATAACACATTAAATTGGCTATTAATCTACTAGAGAAGATTTTTAACACTTTCTCAAATAAAAATTGACTTGTAATAAAATAGGCATTAAAATGCATATAAAAGTATTATTTGCAAATATTGTCAATTCTCTGTCATTACGTAACGTATAACGTTGTTATACTGGTTTCGTCACTTAAACGAATTTTTGAATTTGATTAAATTAATACTGATCAAGAATGTCACAGTATACGCCGCTGGAGTATGCGAATATGCATTTAATATACGGGGAATGTAGAGGAAGCGCTAACGCAGCTGCAGCTCTCTATAGAGAGCGATATCCAAATGCGCGACATCCGGACTATCGAGTGTTCATCAGAGTCCACCAATGTTTTTCAGAAGGACGAATGCCTGGTAATGGACTGGGCGGTACTAGCGGAGGACGTTTACCGCGAGAAGAAATTGATCGTATTGTGCTGAATGAAATTGAAGCAGATTCAACTACATCACACGGGTGATTGCAAGACGAACAGGGATAGGCCGTCTGGGCCCAATTTTGTGGCCACCACGTTTGCCAGACCTAAATCCTTTGGACTTTTTCTACTGGGGATGTCTGAAAGAAATGGTTTATACTAAACCAATTACATCCATTACGGAATTGCGTCGTCGTGTTCAAGACGCTGTGATGAAAATAAATGAGCGCCAATATGCTTGTTTTATTGAGAGGTCCTTCATTAGAAGATGCAGAGCCTGTATCACAGTGAATGGGGGACAGTTTGAACATTTAATATAAATTTATTTAAATTACAAATATATCATAATTTTTAATACTGTTGTTTTTATTTATCGCATTTCCCATACCTAAATCAAAACCTTTTTGAAAGTGCATACTATTATTTTAGTTAGTGAATTTAGCAGACATAATAGTGACACTGGTATATCTATTGACTTTTCCTTCCAACTCAATTTTTGTTGTCATCAAACATCAAAATAAATATTTAATCATTTTTTTATTAAAAAATTAATTAAAAAAATTATTAAAAAAAAATCCAGCAACTAGTGTTAAATGTTAGTGCCTTTATTTAATAACGGTTATTTTTAAATGCAATAAAAATTAAAATTTATTTTATTCGTCGTGGTAGTGTTTACTTAACTTTGTAACTTAATTTCATCTGATAAAATGTTAAAAAACTACTTTAGTAGATTAAATGCCAATTTTATTGGTCATGGTTGTAGACACAAACATGTGTTATACCATTTTGGAAAGTACATTAAACAGGCCAATTTTTATCAAATTTGCCACTTATGTTCTCATACATTTTTTTCTCTTTATTAATTTTCAAACTTTGGTGAAAAAAAATATTGAATTATTTTTGAATAAAAAAATTATTTTGAAAAATTATAACACAAAAAATGCATCAGCTGGTGTTAAAATTTACTACCCATCATTTAGAACGGTTATTTAAGAATATTATTAAAATACAAAAATAACAAGAATCCTTTATGGGTGGCCGTTGTAATTAGGTATTTTAGGAGACCCTGAATTTTTTAACATTTTTCGAAAATAAGTTATACCATGGAGACCACAAGAAAAATATTTTTTTTATATTTTTTTTCTGAGCAGTCATAAGGCCAGCTATCACCAGCTGCAGTATTATCCACTCATTACGGGACACCCTGTATATGTAGATGTATTTTTGTATTGTATTAATATACATTTTTGTTTTTTTAGGAAAAATATGAGAATTATCAGGCGAAATTTGAGAGACAACGAAAATCCTTTGTAAAATGATCACGGAGGAGCATTTCATACAATTTTATCGCTTTCCGAAACATTTATGCAGAACACTGATCGATGAACTAATCCCATTTCTTGAGACATCAACACAAAAATTCATGCTATTCCATGGTACCTAACATATAACTAATCAAAAATGTCTTCCGTTTTCATCTATTCACTTTGATTATTCACCATCGAATAAGAGCGTGAAAGCAAATTATTCCTATGAATGTTTTTGACGTTTGGTTTCACTTTTTCACAGAACGAGAATCGCATTTATGCTTGAAAGAGTGAAAAGCTATTCGATTTGCTTTTTCACAGATCCAGAATCGGCCCCCTGGTCCTGGAACATCGAAATGACGATTTGAACACAGTTGGTTATTCCGCGTGGCACGATTTCGAAGAAAGATCTGCACTTGTGCCCTAACAAAATTCCACTTGGTCCAAAAGCTCAATCCTGGTGATCCAGCATAACGTTTAGAGTACTTGAGAGCTGTTTAAATTTATATAGGTAGGTCTTATTTGGCCCACCCTGTATATATATTTAATGTTGTGAGAAAAATGCTTATCGCATTACTGGGAATAACATTTTCCATTATAAGAATTCCTTGAAAAAAAAGTCTTTAAATTAACCATGAAACCAAGTTTAAAAACTTCATTGAAGGGAATACACTCAGTTTCAATTGAAATTTCCATTAACATTTAATTCAGACAAAAAATATATTTCAGTATTTTGTACTTGATGTGTAAACATCCTATGCCAACGGAAAGGTTAAATAAAAAACCCGCCACATCAGATCATGAAACCCATTTGTAATAATTAGAAAAATGTTATTGAAGTGATAAAAATAAATAAAAGTTTAACTTAATTAAATAATAGTCTACAACATGGTTATGTTTTTCAAAGATAACGATCAAGTAAAACTAAAGAAACGAACTACTTACTATACAAAACTCAACCCAACCAATGACAACAATAACTAAAACATGAATTGTATAGGCATAAGAAAACAGTTGTATATTTATTCATCAAAATAAACTTGATTGTACGCACAACAAATTAGCGCACATTCAGCAACTATTTTAAAATAATACACAAATAAAAAAAATATATTTCTTATCAAAGCTGCGATAGTTTTGTTGAGTAATAATTTATCAGCCGTTGTGCTTCTCGCCAACCACTCTCGACAGCCCCATGAACTGTTGAATAATAATGCGGGCTAGTTGCTTCGCCAGCAAATTGTAAAATCGGCAATCCATTTGGAGCGGCAATTGGTTCTGTCAGATCATCAGCTCCAGTCTTCATCTCTTCAGTCAACATCGAACGAAAGGTATAGGATCCTCTGAAATTCGGATTGCTTTGCCATTGAGTTCGTAAGAAATTTTTCGGCACAGGAACGTGGAAGGAGAGAAATTTCCGTAGAAGCCACATTATTCCTTCTAAAACTTCATCCTCGTGCAGTGTTTCCATGTGACGAGCATGTGGTCCAATGATCCAACCAGCAATAAGTGTTGGCTGATAGCACACTCTATAAAAACCGAAGATATTTTCCAACCAAAAGCGATGAGAATTTCGCAATTCTTCTAAATCCTTCTCTGTCCAAAGCAGACAGAATCCTGACCAATCTTCTGGTCCAAAAGATTCTTCGAACTCAAGGAAAAATTTATCAACGGTGCCAATACTGAGACCCTCTATTGCGCGACATTTCGGCTCTGGTAATTGCGGACAGAACATATTCGGATGATTCTCCTTAAGCACCCCCAGTGAAGTAGTGCAGATCACATGATCGGCTTTGATTAGTTCACCGTTGCAATTTTTTATCAATATCTTCGTCTTCCCACTAGGATCCCACGTTATCCGTTCCACTCGCCTATTTAATTTCACTTTCCCAGTAAGTATTCCCAACTCATTGGATGGAGATGACTTCATCAAAAGCTGAAGAAATTTCACAAAACCTCTGTCTTTCCAATTCAACAACAAATCCCCATCACATGCCCAGTATTCCAAATGACCAGGGCTGGAAACCTCAAACAAACTGTCCGATGCTTCCGTTGCACTTTCGGTTTTCTTGTAGTTTTCAAAGAATTCTCTGGCCACAGCTCGGTCAATACCTGCAAACTCTGGTCTATCGAGTTCTTTGTAGAACTTCTCAGTCAAATATGTGCCAAAGGAACCCTCATAACCAATTAACTCTTTGAAGCGACTCTCGTGTGTACCGAAGACAATTGATTTCAGTGCGTCATTAACCGGATCTGAGAGAATTTCCTTATTCGATCGTATGCATTTGTAATCATCGTATATTGTTCCATTTGTGTCCAAGAGATCCATGTGTTTCACCATTTCGTAGATCACATTGCCCTTTTCGCCGTGACACCATTGTGCGCCCATGTCAACAACATTGTGAGCAAATGGTATTGTATAAATACGTCCACCAATGCGTTCTTCTGCCTCCAATATGACTACATTCTGGAAACCAGATTGTAAAAGTTTTGTCGCAGCTGCTATCCCCGAAGCGCCTGCACCGATTATTAAAATTTTTGCTTTCATTCTGAGTTTCTGACACCGCACAGACTCGCACGTGTCGCCTGCCGCGTCGGAGGTTATTGTAGTACTAAATATATTAAAGACAGAGGGGTTTCAATAGTTTCAGTGTATACCCCTTGTCCATGTGATTAAGCTCAAAAGGCACATTTTTTTTTTGTTAATGTAAAAAAATGTGCTCTTGAATGAGAACGAAATAAACAAGATCGTTTAGGATTTTTGATGTTTTAACTTGGAAGAGCAACTTAAACAACGACGCATCATGTACTCATGTAGGGTATTTTGACTTTGCTTCGTAAGCGATAAAGAATGTTTGATCTTAGAATTTTTTTTTGTTTATAAGCATTTGGGTACCTTCGTTAACGATCAGAGCAAACACATTTTAAAAATTAAAATATGTTGTATAGAATTTTTGTGCACAGATTTTTTTTGTATTTGATCTTTTTAAGGGATAATTATTATTAACAATAAAATAGAATATAATAAATTTGTAATGGAAAGGTATGGCGTCAGATAGCAAAAGTCAGGGAATGGAAAATTTGAAGTTTTGTTTATTATTTCATAAACCAGAGGGGGTTATTCTCGATCTGTGAAGTGATATATAAAATAATTATAATATTTGTTTTCACAGTACTTTTCATTTTATAATTTCAACATTTATGTGAATCTTGATAAATATCTATATCAAAGCATGTACTAAAAAGTGCTAAATGATCAATTCTGTCATTTCTCTGACATTATTGTGTTTTCTTTTCAATTTAATTTACTTGTGTTGTGAAAAATTTTTGAAATATTTTGGTCTTCTGAACAAACGTGCGGTACTAACTTCAAGATTGTTTATTTTTATTTTATTATTCTTCAGCAGTTTTGACATTTCAGTACAATTTTTCACAAATACTGAATGGAAGTAGGCGTGAAGTAGTGAAAAAATTAATATGACGATATCACAGAACGAGAATTGACGGCCAGGCTTCATTTTCGAGATTTTCTTACCTAAAAAAAAATTTTTGTTCGGTATATTCGATGTTATGTTACATCATAATTGTCTGTCTGATGTTCTAAAAATTCTTCAATGAAAAATTTTCTGTTCTAAGCGGTTCTGATTGTTCATTAATAATACTTTCTAGAACAGTTTGGATTAGAATATTCTAGACTTAAGCTAAGTACTGACGATTGTCAGATCTTACAATATTGTCACATCTGTCAATTCTGTGATAATAGTTGCCAATAAACAAAGACATCTGACAATATCAAACGAGTCAGACAATGTCCTAATCGTCTGACAATAATTAAAATTGTGTGTTTAGACGATTGTCATATACCTGACAATTTCATTATCAGATCGTCGTCTGACAATGACGTTTCTGGCAATGTTGTCACACAAAATTGTAAGTTCACACGGTTGTAAGACATTTGGGACAACTTTTTTACTGACAGATCTGACAATATTGTAAGATCTGTCAATCGTCTGTACGTAGCTTTATTCGTGAAAGTTATCACAATAATCCTGGATTTACACCACTGACAAATTAACAGTATTCTGACAGTAAACTGTCAAAAAACTGGCAGCAGAATAGAAAATTTCATTCTTTTGGGAGTTTATACTAACGAAAAAAACTACCAATTTGTCAGTCGTGTAAATCCAAAGTAAGCCGTTGTAGGTTTTTTGTTTGATTGATTTTTTTTCTGAATATAACATGTAAATTTGACTAGCCTGTACATACCTACATTCTTATTAAATAATTTTATTTTTGAGGCGAAGTTTTTTATAGTGATATTTTCTGTTTTGAGTTGTTCTGATTTTTTTTTTTAATAAATTTGGGCTGTCCCGTTTTGTGTTTTTTTTGCTCATAGAAATAATAAATAGGTACTTAATAACTTTTAATTCCAATGGGTATGCTGTTGTGTATACACAAAAAAAAACATTTTTCAAATGTCAAGCACGCCTTTATTGTTCAGATGCATACAATGCATTTTCTTTGGCATTTATTTAACACCCAAAGTTAATTCCAAGCAAGAAATCATGGTAATGTCCACCTTGCACGTTTTTTTCATAACCATTTGAATTTATCCTCCACCTAGTAATTCAAATACAATACACCTTGGCATTTGGCCAAATAAAATACATTTTCAATCTTAAATTCAATTTAATGAAGTATGAAGGAAGTCATTTGGTCTGTCTGGGCGAGACGGTGATAATGGCAGTTGCTTGATTATTGTATAATCTTTCTATGACATACACTTATTGGTTTATAAATAGCCTCGAGGAATAATGTAACTGGCATAAGATAAGATTGTAATTGAAAACCAACTTGTTTCAGTTTGAACTTTAAATTATGTATTATCTGTTCTGTCAGAATATCTGCTAGTTTGAATTGACGAATGTGTGATTGTACTTTTTCTAAAGGCATCGATTATCATATCATATCATATTAATTTGGCAAGTTTGCCAAATAAATATGTCTTAAAAGTGTCATATAAGTGTGATAGTCAAATTTATATGACACAAAATACATGGAGCCTAATACTACTTTGACATACAACAAATATGTTGCCATATATTATATGGCATAATAGGACATATAATTATATATGACAGTATAATATCGCCTTTAGGAACAATTTAAAAATAGGCTTTTTGAAGAAATCTATGATTAGCCATTTTATCAGCAGAATTGATCAATATAGATGATCAGAAATATGCATTACAACAACAACAAGGGATCCTGCTCTCTTTATTTTTTTTCTCTGGCGGGCAGATGCCAAATGGTAATGTAGTGTAAAGAAGCAAGACAACAAATGAATGAAAAATAAACAAACATAAGGAAAAGAGTGATCGATATATTACACTGCTCTCAGAATGATCCGTATCGTTTTATTTTCATGGGATGATCTACATAATGGATCATAAGGGATAATAGAATGCGGAAGTCAATTATTGTTTCCTATTCGATTAGAATACAAGAATTATATCGCTTTCGCGTTCGTTTTTTCGCGTTCGGAGTACTCCTATTGCACTCCTTTTTCACTCCAAATACTTCAAGAGCGTTCGATTGGCTGTTCGGAGTTTTTTTTGCGGTCAAAATTTCATAAGGGAGTAGACGAGGAACACACACATCCACATAAAGATTTTCTTCTGATTTACTTGTCAAAAGTGATAAATGCTAGAAGCCATTTTGTGAAATGGCGACATTCGACAGTGTGTGTGTAAATTTGAAAAGTCGATGTTATAATGGGTGATTTTTTAAGAGGTTTAGAACTTTTAAAAAAAAAAAAAACACAAAAAATTCGAAAAAATGAATGAAATATTTATTTGAATCGATAGTTTGAACCTTGCAATTTAATGTTTAAAGATAATTTCATGCAAATGTTGACCGCGGCTGCGTCTCAGGTAGCCCATCCGCTGAGTCCAATTTTGGCATACTCTTTCACACATATCGGCCGGTATCTCACGAATGAATGCATGGATGTTGGCTTCCAGTGCGTCAATCGAAGCGGGCTTGTCCCTATAGACATTAGCCTTGACATACCCCCACAAAAAATAATCTAATGGTGTCAAATCGCACGATCTAGGCGGCCAATTGACCGGCCCGAAACGTAAAATTAACTGTTCACCAAACTCGCCTCGCAATTGCGCCATTGTTTCGCGTGCTGTGTGGCATGTGGCACCGTCTTGTTGAAACCACATATCACGCAAGTCAAGAACTTCCATTTCGGGCAAAAAAAAGTTTGTTATTATCGCTCGGTAGCGTTCACCATTGACAGTAACGCTGCGATTCGCATCATCTTTGAAGAAATAGGCCCAATAATGCCGCCGGCCCATAAACCGCACCAAACAGTGGCTTTTTCGGGATGCATTGGTAGCTGTTGCAATGCTTCTGGCTGATCTTCACTCCAAATGCGGCAATTTTGCTTATTTACGTACCCATTCAACCAAAAATGAGCCTCATCGCTGAACACAAGCAGCGCGCGATGAACATTTCGAACCGAGCACGAATTTTGATAGTAAAATTCAATAATTTGCAAGCGTTGTTCATTTGTAAGACGATCCATGGTTAAATTGCAAACCAAACTGAAGCTGTTTGACAGTGACACAAGGTACTAAACACACGTCAGCTGTCAAAACCAGTGTTGCCAAAACCAAACCAGCTTAAAAATCACCCTTTATTATTCGATTGAAATCAAAAAGGACTAGAATAGTCTGAAAATCTAATCAAATCGACATTAGGGGTGTTTTGTTGAACTAGTTACTGGACCAATTCCGCAATGTTTCACATTAATCCACACAGTTATCTACTGACAACCAAATGTGTTGTTAGCTTGTTGCTGATATAATTTGCATGTGACAATTCGGCTTAATGTGAAGAATTAAATAAATATTCTTCCAATTGAAAAAAAATGGATTCTGTAGGATTTAAGTGCCAAAGATAAATCACATACAGAGAAAACAGATGTCACAAAAGAAAACGTGAAAATAATCCACTGATTTTTAAAAAAAATTAAAAAATTCTGCCTTCACTGGCCATCTCTTTCTCATCATGAAGTGAGAGTGAGCTAAAGCACAGAGACGTCAAAAAAACGGAAGAGACCGTCCAATGTGAACAACGTTATTGAATAGTGGAAATTCAACTTTCATTTGCCGTTTCTATAGGTTTTCCTTTTTTGCAGTTATCGGTATTAATGTAAAACGTTATTTACACGATATGTCTTGGCAAACTTTTCTTAAACGTAACGTGTGAATGGTACCTACATATAAGTGTTAGTTGACATGGTCGTTTTACTGAAACCGTTTATTCCTTTACTATCCGAGTTTACACCATGATTTATGTTATGTTATGAGGAAAAAAAAGATATAAGTAAAAACACCATGATTGGAAAGTCGCATATGATAAAAAGTAAATTTGTTAAAATACTAAGCAAAATTTCACATAAACAAAGATCTACATTATGTATAGTAACAATTGAAGACATGCTTCAATTTTTGCTTATAATGATAATATCATCATCACTTTTCTGTAATGATAGATTGTAATTAAGCAATATATACCTATGCCCCATACATAAAGTATATAATTATAATTTTTGTATCTATATCTGCGAAATGTTTTCAATTGGTATTCAAATTTATTTCCCTTTACCCAGATTTCTTTCAACCCAAAGCCTGCAGCGAGATTCGGAACTGCAAGATACCTCAACCGAAAGTAAATCTTTACGCCAACAAATTGCCGCATTAAAATCAAGTCGTGAACAAGCAATCGAAGAAAATGGGTGAGTTATGCGTCAAAAAAAAAAAACAAATAAAAATCGATCAAAAAGACCATATAGGCTAGAGATCAATCAAAATAAAAAATCATTGCACTTACATCATCATAAAGTGTCAGAGATAGAGCATTTATGTGTTTTGTCTAAAACAGGGATTGAATGTACGTATGTATGTATGTATATGGCTTTCTCTAGACAGCCGCCCTCTGTTTTACATTTTACATGCATGTCCAGCAATGAGCTGTCTGTCCAACACTCTCTTGCTTAAGCAGCTTTTGTTTTGTATTAGCTTAAAAACTCATTTCTTTTACACTTAGCCGCTTGTCAAATGATTTGGCCAAGAGTCAAGCTGATATCGCGACACTCAAGCGCCGCCTTAAAGACTCTGAAACTGAAATTGAAAGGCTTAAGCAACAGTTGAAACAGTATGTGCAGGAAGTTAAAAAGGCTGAAGATCTACTATTACACAAGGTTTGGCTAATTACTTCAGAATAAAACATTAATCATGTTTTATGTATGTACATATATGAATGTTTTTTTTTTTGTTGTTGTATTTTTTTTTGTCAGGAAAAAGAGCGCGAAGAAATGTTGGATCATTATCGTAGCCTATCGCATGACGCTGTACTATTAGAGGGCAATAATCAAAGCCTTGAAGTTGAAGCTGCTGAATGCAAGTAAGTCCAAGTGTATACAGTGTTGACTTTATTTGAATACACAAAAAGTTTGACCTCATCTCTTTAGATGTTGTTGCCAATGTCGACAGTAGTTTGTATTTTTATTTGCTGTGACGTTTTTTTTTATGTTTTGTTGTGTTCATTGTTTTGCTTTGTTGTTAAAAATGCATCAAATAGACGACAGCTATGTGAAGCCGAAGATGAAATTGCCGCGCTTAAAAAGGAACTTGCTACGCGTAAAGATGTCATCGACAGACTTGAAGCACAGGTTTGAGTTTTGGTATAAGTTCAAGGTGAGGATTTCGCAATAAAGCATACTTTCTTTTGAAGATTGACACGCTTAAGTCGAGGAACACATTTTTGGAAAATCAATTGGAAGAAGCTTATGATGAGCAAACACTTCTTAAGGTGGATTTAGCAGCTCGAAAAGAGTTATGTGACAAACTTGACATTCAACGGGATAAACTGAATGCAGAAGTTTTTGAACTAAATAAAATTCGGAAAAAGGTGAAATACACATTTTTTTATTAGAATACCAAGTTTGATTTTTGACAAAAAAAGTCTTAAAAAAAACCTTTTCCTTTTAATTTTAGCTTGAGCGAGATAACGAGAAACTTAGAGCTGAAAACGATCGAACCATAAATGGGACAAAAGCCACTGCCGATACTTTTGAAGACCTTCTAAGCAAAACCCGCAGAGAACTCGAAGAACAAATTAAGGTTGATAGTAGAATTAGTCAAGAACTAATTCGATTGAAGGAGAGAAATGAAGATTTGCTGGTGAGTGAATGGATCTCTGCCACCAAATGTCAGAAGTGTCAGTGTGAAATTAAAAAAAAAAAAAAAAAAACAATCTGACAGCACTCCCTGGTTGGAAAACAAAACCAAATTCCGAAGGCACGAAGGCACGAAGGCGAGCCAAAAGTGATTAATACGTAATAGAATTGTTTTTTTTTTTTGTATCAAGCACTTGAAAAAATGTTCACTAAAATGTTTAAATACTAATTAATAGGTAATTCGATCGCAAATTTAAGTTTTCAGTTCCAAATACAATAAATAATCAAATGACCGGATTTTTAACACTGCCAAGAGCACGTAAATATTTTCCAACCAGGGACTTTTTTTGTTGTTGTTTTTAGATGTCAAATTAGAAAGAGAAAACACAAAGACAAATCTTGGAAGACCTCTATAGAACAACAACCAAAAAAAAAACATTCTAATTCTACGAACTTATGTATGTGTTATTTCAGGAACAATTAAAAGAAGAGCGCGATAAAAGACGTCAAAACGAGAATTTAGCACGCGAGTATGATGTACAAGTAAAAGAACTGAGACACAATATAACTGACGAAAGATTCCGACAAGCGAGAAGCAGACAACAGAGTCCAAAATTTACAACGATGTAAAATGGTTGACTTTTTTCAAGCGATTTTATGCATTCCATTTTATTTTATTGTAAAAGTTATAAATCATTGTTTTAGAATCTGTACTTAAGAATAAATTTCAATTAAATCACTACATCGTGTCGTAATTTTATTTTATTTTCATTATGTTTTGTTCCATTTGTATTTTGTTTTATAACAGCTTTTCATTTTTAACTGAGCCAATCCTTATGTTGGGCGCCAATTTTTGTTAAAATACAATTATGGCAATAAATAGCTTCAAAATATGAATTTCAAGAGATTTGTTTTTGGAAAGTTGATACATATTTTAAGTTTATTTTATTCCATAACATGAACAGTTTTATTTTATTTATTGTAAGCTATTCGCATTATTTCATAGTAATCTTCCTTCATACATTCACAACCACTAAATGTTGGTATTTCTTCAGAATCATCTGATGATGATTTTTCCTGTCCACAGAATATACAATGACCTGGAATAAAAATAAGAGTGGTTCTAATTGAAAGAACTTGTTTTGAAATTCTTGAAAACATAAAAAGTTAGTTTTTTTAGGGCTCCAAGAAAAAGCTTTGACCATTTTATATTTCTTATACAAATCGTTTGGGGAAAAAGCGAGACTTTTTTTTTAATGTTATAAGAACGTGGAAGAAATTTGCTGAAATTCCTAGCCCAATTGCTAGGATCATGCTCTTTAAAATAGTACGAAAAATCTTTGGAAAACAATTTTTTTTTAGTTTTATTTAGGATGGTCGTGTCGTTTTGATTTTGTTGGTCTTAGATCCATTTGGGATACAACGATCATGGTGAAGTGTACGAAGAACGACTTTGCGGAGAATTACAACAACGTAAGGTACGTAAGTCAGTGGCTTGCTAATTTTTTTAGTGGCATTATTCCCAATTCAGTGTCAGATATAAATGGTGTGAGCGTGATCAGGCGCCACTGCGTTGGAAAAAATCTCGCCCATAAGCCCTGTACTGATAATTTTTGTTGAACAGAGAATATGTAACAATTTACTAACTTTAAAGGTCTTTACTTAAATGTTTTTTTATTTTTAGACACTTTTTAACTATAAAGTATCACACCAAACCTATTTTTGTATGCTGGGTTTACAAGACTAACAAATTGGCAGTATTATGGCAGTAAACTGTCAAAACAATGGACAAATTTATTCTTTTGGCAGTTTACTGACAAAACAAAACCGCCAATTTGTCAGTCATGTAAATCCAGCATTACGCAACTCAAGCTGAACGCCCCTAAAACATTGACATTTCGTGCGAAAAAGTAAGCAAACATACCTTTTTCACATTTGCCATTGTCAAAGTGACATATATGGAGTTATCATGATACTATAGCGATAGATTAGCCATTTGGTGATTTTAACTTAAGTAAAATGTTGAAAAGATAGTACGATGCTAACTCGTTTTAAATTTAGAAAATCCTCTTTACTCAAAACGCTGTAACATCGTACTAAATCGTCAAAAATTTTGCGCCACTACTTACAGCTATTTTCTTCTTCCATGTCATTTTCGGATGTATCGTTTCTAATTAATGGTTTCATATGTTCATTGCTACCCGCCATATCTTCTAGAAGTTCTTTAGCTGCCGATTCTTTCAAATCGTTTAGTTTCTTTTCACCATCTTCTTCTCTATTCTCGTCAATTGAAGTGAAAGATTCAAACTTCGAACAATTTTCTTTTAATTTTTCAAATTCTTTCGACTGATTTTTTACTTTTTCGTCACAATCCTTAACTCGATTTTGCAAATGTTGTATTAAATCTAAAGTCTCTCGAGGAACACCTTCAATGAGGATATTTTGATTGAAAGTGTCTGAGAGAAAAACGCGTTTTTCAGTTCCCTTCATCTCATTAATTTTGCTGTTAGACAAACTTAACGAAGAGTTTTGACCGAAGTTTTCATCCAACTTATTTTCAGTTTGATTATTATTTGACAGTTTTGATTTTAAACTGACAGATGGAGATTCTTCTTCGGGTCGTGGAAATGTAAAGAGCATATTGGAATCGCACGTACTTGCCTTATTTAGGTTGGAATTATCTGCTTTTTTAAATTGTTTCTCTGAACGTTTTTTATTTGATTGCTCTATTAAAGAAATATTCGATTGGATCTAAAAAAAATTCTGCATTTATATTTACTTGTTTTGAAGTTGTGATCCGAAATCGAATTAGATTTGCTTCGACTAGAGACATCACTTCCTTCAAGTTTGTATTGAAGTATTTTAACTGGCTCGTTATTATTAAGATCATGCGAAGATTTCGACGATCTTGACAAATTTGACTTTTGATTAAAATTTGATGGTGATGTGCGAAAAATATTTTTTACTGCATCTTTATCATTTCCAAATAATTCTAAATATCGATTGGCAGAAGATTTATTGGTTTTTGCCAAGGACTCTTGAGAAAGTAATTTTTGGCAAGTTGTTTGCGATTCTGGTTCGTTAACATCATTTGATATCGAACATCTATCCTTTTCTTTCATTTTGTTAACTTTTACTTCAGATTTATTATTTGTCTCATTTTCTGAAAATGTTTCAAATTTTGAGGGCATTCTTCCAGTTGAATTATCTAATTCTGGGTAACTGTTTGGTGATTTTTCGGGAAGATCCGGAGTTTTAAACATTTTTGGGAGATCAGATAATGAAATCGAGCTCTTATTTGTTATCGATTTGAGAGTAAAGTTTTTTTCGTTTGCACTAAGTTTTTGAATGGCGCCCAACTCTGAATCATTTAATGTTGATGAAAATGATTTTGAAACTTCTATGTCTGGAATATGTTGCGATTTGTGTTTTTTTGGCTCATCTGATTGATGGACTTTTGGTTCGCTCGTGGGCAAGTTTTGAGAAATAACGGGACTTTCGCTTGTTTCTGATTTAGGTGTTAATGAAAAAGAACTTATCAAAAGGGAACTTTGACGTTTCGATCCGAAATCAATGTCTTTTCTTTTTGCACTCATTTTTTCATTAGAGTCCGATTTCAAACCACTGAGTATTGATGGAATCTGTTTTAAAACTGCTATCTTAGCATCGTGTTTCAATCCAGATTTCAAATGAAATTTTTGATTGGTTTTTAATGTGATCTCGCTCGACCTTTGTTTAGGTTGATATGTTAATGAAATGTTTCCGGGTGAAGCATGTATTTTATGCGAACTCTTTGGATAAACTTCATGGATTTCATATTCTTTCGGCGTAACATTCAATGAAAAAGAGTTATTTTTGGGTATCGATTTTAACACTAATTCTTTTTCACCTAAACTCAGTTTTGAAATGGCGCCCGATTCAGATTTTCTTGTAAGTGATTGACTTTCTTGTGATGCTTTCTTTTTTGATGTAGACTCAGGTTTGAATTTCAAGGACAAGTCTCCAGTTGAACCATTTAGATTTGGTTCACTTCGTAATGGCTTTTGAAAAAGGTCCTGAGATTCATGCTCTTTTATTTGAGCTGATAATGATAGATGAGCCAAATCTCTTTCATCTACACTTATTCTCAATTGGGAAACATTTACATTTGGTGTTAGCGCCAATTCATTCTTGTGAGAAACTTGCGAGGTTCTGAGAATTAACTGATGTTCTTTCGCCGGTAATGAGAATTTGTGTTGAAGGCAGTTTTTCGAATTCATCAATTGAGGCTGATCTTGATAGGATATCAAATCAATATTCTCTGTTGACCTATGTGTATTGTGTTTGAAAACCTGCTCTTGAATTGAATTATTTGAAGAAGTGAATTTATTTCGCGGTGTCCAAGAAACATTTGAACTGGACTCTTTTGAACTTGCGATGGTTTCGAAGTTATTCTTTTCCAAAATTTTGTTTTGGTTGGTGTCTTTTACTTGAGCTTTCACTGTGCGAGGAGCAATTAATGTTGGTGTTTGTATACATTTTTGCTTTTCTTGGACTATTGAGGTTTTCACTGGAAAATCATTATTTGTATCGCCCAATTCAGACGAACTTTGGTTTAATTCTAGTTCAAAGGAATTTCTCAGCTTTTCATTTTGCCATGAGAGTGTGGATGCTGAGTTATCTTTCAAATTCAATTTATCTGGGTCAATTGCAGAAGCATTATTCTTTGATAATGATTGTGTTGAACATCTATTTTCGGGGGTATGAATTTTTCTTGACCCCGGGGAAGCTCCATTGATAATTTGTTTTTGCCACAGATTCCATGCACTGGCTTTATTATTTGTACTTAGTTCTGTCACAGGAATAAACCTTTTAGCTTGTTCCATTGGAGGTGCTAACTTAGTTGGATTATAATCATGAAACTTTTCTTTTGAATCGTATTGGTCAGATCCAAATGGTTTTGAAGCAGCTTTTGTATGAACAGAATTGCTTTTGAAGCTTGGAGACAAAAGTTTCGTTTCATGTTTCTTTTGTAAAAATCGTTTTGAAAGAGGTTGAACCAAATGATCTTTAAGGTCATAATAATGTGACCGGTAGTTTGTGGGAATATTAATGAGATTTTGATGAGACATGTCAAATTTTGAACCAAGTGGTCCTTCACGATTGGCATGGGATTCCCATGTGCTTTCCAAGTTGTGTGACATGTATGCGGATTCATCAGAGCTTTGTATTAAACTTTTTCCTCGATTAATATTTCGATTCAATGGATTTTGAGAGAAACCCTCTTTTGGTAGAAGTTCATGGTCGGATTCGGTTGTCTTTGATTTTCTTTCATTTATTGAGCGAGATGGCTTTGAGATTTGCTGACTTGATGCATCTTTCAAAAGAACAACGGACTTAGAAGTGATTTCTTCAAGAAGTTTATCCCCGTTATCTAAGTGTTCCCTTTCTGGTTTCGGAGAGGAATTGAAGTAAACTTTATCTTCGCTGGTGTTTCCAACATAAGGAAGAAGTAAATAGTCGTTTTTCTCAGAATTAGTTGGGCAAACATAAGTGCTGTCATCGATAACTTTGGGCTTTATGGTGATGAGATTATGAGACTTCCATGATCTGCTCATTTCAGCATTGTCTTTCCGGCGCTCTTTTTTACTATCAGACTTTCTGCTATCAGGACTGACTACGCTAAATTTATCATGATTGTTTTTGGAAACATTTTGTTTTGGAGACTTTAGTGATCTACTGTAAACTTCTGAGGCTATCTCTTTATGTTTTTTGTATTCATTTGATTTTTCTGAAGCCCTTTGCTCCCTTCTCCGCTTTGCGTAATCCAGTATTTCCTTTGAGAGCTTAGCATGTCTTCTTATCGAACTTTCTGTTCGCTCAAGATGCCGTGCCCCTTTTGTAGTCTTTCTTGATCTTTGAATTAATGTCATATTCGTATCTCTTTGTCTGTCGTTTCTGGGACTTAGAGGAGCAAACATACAATCAGGTAGATTCTTAGAATTTTGTGTGTAATTTGTTTTATTTTTAACTGTTTTCCGTTGGTTATTGTCTCTTATTTTAAAGGCAGAAGATTCAAATTGGGTTTCTGAGGGTTGTGATCTCACCACAAATTTTGTTAGAAAATTCGATCTCTCACAAGCTTTACTTTCTAAACTGGGAGTTAGCTCGCGAGATTCTGAAGAATGCTGTTCCGAACTAATGATTTTGTATTTTTGACATTTATTGGTTACATTAGTCTGAGTCTTGGAAGTTAATTTTCTAACTGATGACCTATATTTGTAAATTTTCATCTCAGCATTTAATGATGATTCCTCACTTGGCAAATGGACATTTTGATCAAAGAACGAGTTTTTATTTGTGCATTTGTGAAAATCTCTAGAAGGTACAGACCCTCTAAAAGTTCTCTTCGTATTTAAGTTATTTAGCGAAGATCCAATTTGTGTAAAAGAATCTGTAACTTTGACGCTTTTATGTTCAACAATTTTTCGCAAAGCATCGTTTAATTGCCCACAACACGGTAAGTTGCATTTGTTCATAGATGGCCTTGTGTGTTTCTTCTCTGTATTTTCGCTTAGTGACAATTTATACCCCCATGTTTTACCCTCTTTTGCATTTTTAAGTATTGTCTTCTGTCCTTTTAGATGCCTAAGATTTATATCAATTTGGGCTATCAACTCATTGGGAGGTAACGAATCACCGTCATCGGAATCACGTTTATTCTTGTTTTCGCCTTTAAATTATTTGAATAAATAAAAGTTGAAAATTTACAGATTCGAGTAAATTGAGGTTTTTACCATGTTTTGAGATGCTATTGGTTCCTGCTTCCTTTAGTAATCGTTTATAATGCAGTGGCATTTTGGGAAACTTTTATCAACATCTTGCCTTTAATTAAGAATAACAATGAGAATGAGATTATGAAAAAATATTTTCATAGCCATCATCAAATTCCTTTTGCTATCGCTTTTCTTTTTTTTATGACATTTTGTTTTTGGATTTAATGAACTTTTTTAATTTTATTATTTTTACAAAGTAAAAATTAAATGTCATACTATTTTTACTGCTGCCCACTTACAGTGTACCTATACATTAGGTGTGGTTTTTTCCAATCCAATTGCTTGAATAAAAAGCCATCACGGATTATAAGAACGCCATCATAGAAAAATGCTCGTTTTCATGTAAACTATCGATAATAAGTTTATTATGAAATTCAAGCCGATAACACAGTTTTTCTTCGGGCTTAAGTTGTTGTTACATTTTACATGTAAAGTTTAGCACTGATTATTTTTTTCCCCATTACCTCTGGAAATCTGTTGGTTTCTTTTTGAAATACATATTCAGTAGCCTTATTGTGAGTTTCACCCGAAAAATATTTCACCTTAAAATTTTTTTGTTCCTCCGGAATTTTAAAAGCTATTGGGAGTTTCGCCCGAACGAAATTTTGTTCGTCTACAAAAAAGAAGTGAAATGACATTACATTCCGCCCGAAATGAATGTTAACAATAAGGGGAATTTTTTTATCAAGAAATTTCGGGTGAAACTCACAATAAGGCTGATTATATTTATCTTATTTCACCACTATACAAATAAATAAATTTGGTGCCGCTACAGCTCGTGAAGAACGAGAAGGTTGTGACATACAAAAACTCTCAGACATTCCTGTGTGCGTGTTATTTTTTTGCAGGAATCTACGGGACCTACAATTTTCTGCTGAATACGGCTTAAGTGCGAATTAATGAAAAGAGATACTCTACTCTTTTTGAGGGTTTGTAACAAGAGGTAGTTACCGTGAAAACAACATTTTTTGTTGTTAGCTGAAAGAGGCTCGGAATCCAACCACGCTAAAAATATTGACAGAATCTGGGTATCTTCACAAATTTACTTCCAAAGCCGATGCTATGTTTCCGAAACAGTGCGCCATATGGTAACCTTGAAGGATATATCATATGTCCCTAATGCATTGTAGTGCCTGAAGCCTTGATAGAGGGCACTGTTTCACTTTCAGTAAGATAAGATCTTAGATGATATCCTACAGCTGCTATCAATTGTAAGTCATAATTTGCTTATTTTCTCTCTGAATTGTTCTACTTTGAATTAATTCTTGAAATTAATTAGTGTGTATTTATTATTTTAAAGATATTGAAATGTTCGTTTTTAGTTTTTTTTTTTCCAATGCGCAGAAAACTGAGAGCCTTAACTTACTGAAACTTGAACAGTGACCCCTATGAAAGCTTCGCATTCGAATAAAAAAAGCACTCCATATTATATATCCTCTAAGATGGTTACCGATATCCGTAGTAAACATGGAGTTGGGTGACGAATTGTTTAATTATTACAAAATACTACGAGCGAAAATTTACATGAAAATCGATGAAGCAAGACATTGGAAGGAAGTTGGAAATTACAAAGGAAATCAGGGATAGTTGCTCAAACTCAGCCATTGCTGTAGTTAAAAATCCAAGACCCATGTTCTGTAACTCTGGACCCATGTTCTGTAACTTTCGCATCGATAAAATCAGTCGAGAAACGATGGAAAATGGAACAAAACTCATATGATTTGTTTCAATTTTCATCGTTTCTCGACTGCTTTTAACCATGCGAGAGTTACAGAACATGGGTCCTGGTATCGATAAAAGCAGACGAGAAACGATAAAAATTGAAACAAACCATATGAGTTTTGTTGCTGAACAAACAGTAGGAAATTTCCGTTAAAAATTCTAAATTATTTAGCACAGGTATGTTACATCCGGTTTGATTCAAATAATAAAAACCTCCACACACCCTATTCTGTCAAATTTCAAACAGCCCTTATCTCTTTCGCACAAATTTTTCTGTTCCACTCACACACTTGGACTCACTCAACTTTCAAATGTCAAACACTGTCCGTCAAAATTCCCCTTCAAAAAGAAGAAAAATATTTTAGAAAAAGGTTTTTTCATTTCAGAAATATTCAATTATGGTGAGTTTAAATTTAGATATTTTAACATATTTGTTTAGAATAAACATCATTGATTAGTGTACAATAGTTATTTTCCATATAGTAGGCATTTTTCCACAGAAAATAACCCAAATATTTCATCACAAATATTACGTTATAGCTAGTTTCTTTTTTTGTATTATTCTTTCTTTAAACTTTTTTTTTTGTTTCCTTTTGGTATTTTGCCATTGCCATTGGATGATTTAATCTAATAAAGAGACTTTGTTTTTTATAAAATGATGCTAATTTTACCATAAATATTACAGAATAAATTAAAATCAACACAAAAAGACAAAGTGCGTAAGTTTATATCGCTAACACAAACGGGAGAACAAACCGCAATATATTGCCTAACAAACAATGACTGGAAACTGGATCAGGCCAGCGACAACTATTTCCAAAATCCAGATCTGTATTACCGCGAGCTGGATCGGAAACGTATTGAAGCTCTATTCAATCGCTACCGGGATCCGTGCGATCCTCAGAAAATAACATCCGAAGGAGTGATTCGTTTTCTCGAAGATCTCGAACTGAGTGCAGACTCCAAACTGGTTCTGATTATTGCATGGAAATTTCGGGCAGAGGCTCAATGTGAATTCAGCCACGTCGAGTTCTGCAATGGAATGACGGATTTGGGTGTGGATAGTGTAGATAAATTGAAATCCAAATTACCACTGCTCGAGCAGGAGTTAAACGATGCGGGAAAATTCAAGGACTTCTATCAGTTTACGTTTAACTATGCGAAGGATCCGGGACAGAAGGGTATCGATTTAGATATGGCCATTGCGTATTGGCGAATCGTGCTGCAAGGAAGATTTGAGTTTTTAGATATTTGGTGCAAATTTTTAACGGTGAGTGTGTATTTTATTATTTGTATATCTGTATGTAGGTAGGTACCTATACAAAAACAATGCATTTTCTATTTTGTATAACTTAGGTGCCTATTTTACTTTCCTTAAAAAGTGGCTACATAAGTTCCCAGAGATCAAACAAAATTTAATGAATTGTTTCCGTTTACCGTTCGGACCTTAAAAATTTAATTTTAAGCTTAATAATTTTTAGATTTACGTTAGTTCATCCACATGTTGACATAAGTTCATTTCTGAACCATCAAATCCTTCTCAACTTATCTGTAGGGACTGTTGCAAAAAGAGGATCGCTTATATTCCTTCCAGTTGCAAAGAAGTCAAAGTTATTTTTTACCAAAATCTGTTAAGGCCGAAAAGCTTATTCTCGTTTCTTCTCAAGCCCTTATAAATGCTATTACAGACGCATATTTGCCTCAAGATTGAAGCCGATTGCACCGGCTCAACACTACACAAAAGGCATATACAGCACTTCCCGAAGTGGTCGGCATAATTGAAATCCATGGGGCTGTTATTGATGATAACTAAACTGAATTCTGAAATAAATCTAAAAACAGCTAATATATTCACTTATGTTGGAAAGACATGTACATAATATCATCATAATAGTCACTTATTTTGGATCAAAATGTTGTAGAGACAACTCAGTTTAGTTGTTCGCCAAGCTATACGCTTTCCATTCATTTTGCTCTAGGTTTGTTTCTATATGCATTCCTTTCTGGATCAACATGTCTTAAGAAAATCTAATAAATACGACTGCTAAGCTTCCATTGATTGGTTTTCTTTTTTATATACCTATATGCTTTAATACTATAGAATTATTTAAAACAAATATTTAGTATTTAATATAAGATTGCACTGAACCCATATTTTTGTTTCTTTAGGAAAAACACAAACGATCAATACCGAAAGACACATGGAATCTGCTGCTAGATTTTGCCACTCATATCGACGATAACATGACAAATTATGATTCGGAAGGTGCATGGCCCGTACTTATTGATGACTTCGTCGAATGGTGTAACGAAAACAACTTTCTCACAGAACCACAAAGTCAACAACAGAAAAACATATCTAGCAGTTTTCAAACATCGCATAGTACAAATATGAATTATGGCTAGCGAAGATAAATAAACTTGTGTTGATTTAAACTATTATTATTATTATTATAAAAACAAAATATTATTATTATAATTATATTTAAAGAAGAGAAAAAGAGAAGTTATTATGTACTACTACTATTATACTAGAAATACTTATTTTCTTTCGGGTTCCACATACAAGTTTACTATTTCTACTTCTAAACCTTCCTTAGTTTGCCAAAAATTTAAACATTTTTTTTTGTATTTGTTCTTATTCCATTTCCATTGCCTACAATATATTAACAACAACAACAAGATTAAATGTTCTCTTTTCTTCTGCTAAGCCGCAACGCATTGCAATAGTAAACTAAACCATAGATCATTTTTACCAAGTATAAAACAATAATTAGCTATATATTTTTTTTTTTTTTGAAAAAAAAAACAAAGTGTAGGAAACCCAAACATTAAAAAAAAAATAGTTATAAATAAAATTGTAATAAAAGATGTTTTTTTTCTTTTTATAATAAAATTAAATAAAAATTTAATAAATAAATCCAAAATGAAATAAGCAAGATATTTAATTTGTGTTTTCCTTTTATTTGTCACCGATATCAAAATTGTCAAATATCAATTGATGGATAAATGATAGATCCTATCTTTTGGTTTTTAGTTATAAATGAAGGTGTTTGAAGCTTTTTTCCAACTTTTTTAAGAGATTATTTTTTTTTTATTTTTTTTCACATTGACAAAAAATAAATAAATCTGAAACGCTAGACAAATACTTAGATGCTAATATCACAGAACGTTTAGGTGTCATTAGAATCAGCATTGAAATCATATGTCATATGCTTTGATTGTACCAAAGTAATATAACGTTATGTTGGTTAAGTCCATTGTGAAAAATAGATACGTCTTTTATCAATAAAAGACACACGCAATCAAAATCAAATACAAAACAAAATATTTTAACAAGTAGAAGGAAACAGCTACCAATATTTTGTTGATATTTTTCTTATAAGTAAAAATATTATTTTCAAGGGATATCTCATAATTTCCATCCATATCGATAAAGCATAAAATGAACTGCAGATGATAAGAAATAATCACAAATGAACAACATTAAGTCCCGTAATAAAATGTAATCAGCCCTAGCGGAAAATTCTCCGATTTCATACGAATCGGAGGATTTTTGGTGTTCGGAAGAATACCTCGAAGCAAAAAACCGCCGACGGAAACCTCGCTAGTGCTTAATGTTTGTTTGACATAAATGGAACGATTCTTAAAACATTTATTGGAAAAGTTTCTGGGCAATATTCTCTTCCGATTCGATAGACACTCCGAGTACCATTTGAAAGTCGAATCAAAAACAACTCTCGAAGGTCCTGATCCTGAGAGGAACTCAACCTTATTTTTCTTTTTTTTCAAAATTCCCGCGTTCGAGGAACTATCCAAAGCTATACGGATAGGTTTGTTGATGTAATCCATTGTGAAAACAGGTGATGCAAAAACAACCCAGCACATAGCAATTATCACAGGGCATAATAACTACCTAGATCACTGCCCGGCACTCTGCAATATAAGGACAACATTTTTAGGAAGCTATTTCTTCAACGAGCTGGCAGAAATCTCGAAGTCAACAGGTGATAACATCTTAAATTCAATGAACTTCATCAACGCCACCAAATGGTTTGATACTCCATAGGATTTCATTGGTTATATTTTTGAATGGATGGCCCCATCCATCAGGGTACCACAATGGATCAAACCTTAGTGTGGCGGGAACAAGATCCACTGTCAGCCCATCAACTTAACCTAACCCCGCACATCTGAAAATGTTCGGATAGGTGGATATCTCGACAAAAAAAATAAAACACAAAATGTATATAATTTTTTTTCTTTAATTTATTTAATTGAGACTAATCTACACTAATACAAGGAGGTAATAAAGAAAGAAGATAAAGAAATGGGGTAAAATATTGTATATAAAAACATAAAAGAAAAAAAAATTAAAACAAAATTACAAAAAAAAAAAAAAATAAACACTGAATTCTTTGATGAAATAAATATTAATATTGAAATTTACCAACTATTTAATTTGCGCCCGCACTATTTTATGCAATGGTGTGAAAGTTATTTTTTGCTAAAAACAAAAATCAAATCTTCCTATAACTTGGTCAGGGTAAATTTAAGTTTCCTTGTATTGTGTCACTTAAAATTAATCTCAGTCATCAACACTGTTTTCTGATCAGTTTGTTTTAACATGAAACATGTACTTATTTAACAATGCGTATATGTGTATGTATGTATATAAATTCTAATTTATCAAAAATAAAATGAAAATTATTTTATTTCCTTTGTTTTTTTTTTTCTTTTGATATTAATGATTAAAAAACTAATTTAAAACGCAAAACGGCAACAAAAAATAAACAAAAATATGTACTGTAATAATGATGAAATGTGTTTCGCTGGTATGTTCGTTCTTACGCTTGTTGCTCTACTTCTCTTCGTATTTTCTTAATAAAATTTAAGTTAAACACACAATAAATATAAATCGTTTTGTGATTCTTTTAAGATGTGTTTTTTTTTTTCTAAAACATCTTCTCCAACATTTTCCGTAGTTTTTCATGGGCATAACGCAGCTTCTGGTAAAGATCTTTCGAACAACCATGCGTTGTAATAGTGGCAAATCGGTAGGTTCTGAAGTTCTTTTCGCTATCCATGTATGTAACGGCACTCATACGTGGGCAGATGATGAGTTTCATGTGATCGGAGAAATTGAGCTGTTACAACAACAACAAAAAAAGTCACAATTAAATGTCACTCGAAACATTAACTTTTTTTAAAGCTGGCCGTACACGATCGAGCCAAATAGCCGATCGTGTGATTGGGCTACAACGAGCCATTTGGATTTTCAGCCGGTCGGAAATCCACGAGCCCAATTGGCTCGATCGTGGATGGCCAGCTTAAGATTCTACAAACCTGCAAAGATCCATTTGTTAAATGCATTACAACCGCACATGTTGTCCTAAACCACGAGTGCAAATGGGGCAATCTTGAGATGTGATCGTTTTCTGAGGGCACATTGTTGGCGCCAGCCTTCACTAAATGCTCGGTCATGTACCGTTTGAAATAGGAGAGTAACTTCATTTTTTTGTCCAACTGCTTGGGATATTCGGTTGTGGTCATGTAGGTTTCTTTGCCATCTTTGTCTATGAAATGCACGTTACTGTAAAGTAAAATATTAAACATCAATATACACTTTTGTTTTCAATAGTATTTTGAATAGTATTCAATCGCTACACCTAAAAAAAAGTAATTTCCTTCATATACATTATTCTATTCAAATACTTTTGAATTGGTTTCTTCTTCGTTTTTTTTTGTAAAATATTGGCATGAAGAATTAAAGGGTATTTTACTAAAATTTTAAACTTATGCACATATAATTAATATAGAATATATACATTTATTGTTCATTGTAATCATTCCGTCCGCTAAGAATAAATTAAACGTTTTTTTTCACGTTTTCAAATTAATAACTGAAAGTATCGAGGTAAAAGAATTTTCAACTGGTCGATATTCGAATTCTTTTTCGGGATAGTTGCAAATAAAAAAAGCACCCTAATTGTACATAACAAACATTGCCATTTCATCGTAGGTATTCCTTCATAAAACAGAACGATTGTAGAAAAATTAAACACGATATTTTGTTCATGGCATACGTTTAGATTTTCGCTAGCATAAGTAAACAAATATACTTACAGTCCATTCGGCAGCATAATAAGTTTTGTTGTATCGTTGAACATCACACCCATACCTTCATCGCACAACTGATATCCGAAACCATATTTGTCGCTATAATCAACCCATTTGGAAATCCAAAATAGAGGCTGAGCAGCTGGATCTGTGTTCTCATCGCCCAAATTGTTTGGCATCATTCGGGGCTAAAAATACAAAAAATGTATATTCAACTCAATCTTTTTCGATTATTTCATAAAAAAAAAACTCACCTTGCTGTTAATTAATGTTGTTAGTTGTTCATGAAGGCTTTGTATGTCAGCGCGGTAATCTTCGTTCAAGTTACCAATTTGCGCCGAAGCTGTAATAGCATCGTGTAAGTTGTTTTTAAGGAAGGTCGATTCCAATCTTGTATCGTCTCCTAAAGTAAAGTTCCCTGTCAGGTATTCATAAACTTTTAGCGAATAAAATTCGATTAACTTACTCATTCCATTTGTTTCAATAAGTGGTTTGCGTCTGAGATCATTTTCTGCTTCCATTGTTTCATTCAAGCCTAACCGCGGTGCCATTGTCAAACATGAGCTGGGCAAACTAGATGGCACATCACTGGCTTTGATGAATTCAAAATCAAGCAACTCACGAATGGTTGGACGTTTATCGGGGTTTGATTGTAGCATTGCAATAACCATCGTAGCTGCACTCTTTCGCATAAAATTCGGAACTCTTTTAGATAAAGAAAAACAAAACAATTTATTAAATCTGTATTCCTACCAGGAGATTTTTTAATGTATCATCTTCACTCACCTATATTCACATTTTTTGATTTTCGTATAAGTATCCTTGAGCGTTTTTGTCTCGAAAGGTGGCTGACCCACCAGCAGTGTGTACATAACGCAACCAATCGACCAAATGTCCACTTCAAATGAATGTCCTTTTTTGGTAAGAATCTCGGGGGCAATATAATTCGGCGTACCACATAGGGTTTTTTTGCGTTCGCCATCAAATTCGATTCGAGTGGCCAAACCGAAATCACCGATCTTAACATGAAGTTGATCATTAAGGAAAAGATTACCTAGCTTCAAATCACGATGTATAATTCGGTTATCGTGAAGATATTTCACTCCTTCGATTATCTGAAAAATATAGTAGCGGCACTCGTAGTCTGTTATGACTTTTCGTCGTTTGTGCAGCTCCATCATTGACTGGGTAGTGGAAGAAGAAAAATTCACTTATGAATAATATACTGTCGATGGATATAACAAAAAAACAAAAAAAAATACTTACTCTTTTCTTGCACAATTCCAAAACTATATAAACATTAAGACTATCATCAAAGAATCCGTGGAATTTAACTACATTTTTATGATTTAAAGATTTGTGAATGGAAATTTCTTGAGTCATTTTCTCCTTTTGATTGTGCTTCAACATTAGTTTTTTGGATACGATCTTTCCAGCATAGACATTGTTGGTCGCTACGTCGATTATTTCGTAACATTTTGCAAAGCCACCCTGGTTAAAAAGGAAAGTTATGGTTAAATTAAACTTTAAACAACTTTTTTTAATCTTGCCCCCACGTTTCGTCGTAAACGAAGTCGTTCAGAGAAGCCGTGGATAGCTAAGAAATGTTGGGTACATGGTGAAATAAACTACAGTTTTATTTGTATAAACAATTAAATGACCAAAGCCTGCTTTAATACCTATTTAATGACATCAAAATTAAAAGGTCGCAAAGCTCGGCTAGATTACTCAATAAGACGCATTTGTGCGATTGTAAGTGTGCAATAGAAAACTATGCTTTTATTTAAAATATTTGGGACTTTTAATGGTGGGATTATTACGATTGTTGTTGTGGTGGACATCTCCCTGATAGAGACTACGTCTTTAAGAGACAGCTAGGGCCCAAATATGTCCCTCGGTTGTATGCCCTATCTGCATTCCATAACCAAGGAAAGATGCTGTACAGGGAGTGTTATGATTTCAAAGTTTGAATATATAGTTATATACATATATGCGAGTTCGTGAAAACCTTTCTACCTCCTATTCTGCTAAGTGTTGGCAAAAGTTCAAATAAGAGGATGAGTAAGGGAGGTACACGATCCCATACACACACATTTGCACCGATACCGGACACACATTCCCAGATGGTGTTATGCAGACGTTCTATGCTCGGCTTTATAGCATCTCAAATTCCTGTATTAAGATTTTGGGTATTAATTAGCAATTCATTCTTTTTAATTTTTTTATGATGGGATTCTATATACAATGAGGCCTTCAACAAAAAAAACAATAATCTAGTTACAGGTGGTCCAGGGATATCGAATTTTAGGGAAGGACGTACAAGGAGTTGTGTTTTTTTGTATCCACAAGCTGTTTAAAGCATGCTCGAAGTACAAAATCCTTTTTGCTTAATAGGTATTCAAATATTTCAAGTTATTCATAAATAAAATTCTGAAAAATAAATAGTTTCTTTTGTTTCAGCTCGACGGATATTTGTCTCCGTGCCACACGTGAAATTTTTTGACCCGCCCAGAGGACCATAAATTATTAAATTGCACTCGCTGTCAATCTATTAAAAAAAAAATCAACTTCTCACCTTTCCGAAAAATCGCATTCTTTTATAAGTGCGGTTTTGGCCTGCATCATAAAGCCTATCGGGAATATCACTTGCTTTATCATCAATTCTAGACGAGGCCATTTTTGCAACAGTAGCCTTTCTTTTTGCAAATAATCACGAACAAATTTGATCTCTCCGTTTTTGATTTGTGAGAGGATCCTCGTTCTTTCGGCTTTTTAATTTTTTTTTTTGTTGACACAATAAAATCAGAATACTTTACAAATATAAATATAGATTTTATTATAAAATAATCAAAAACAGAAAACGGTTTTTTTTCTAAGTTAAACAGATAAAATTAATTTAAATTAAAAAAGCAAACGACCAGCGAAAATAAAATTGTCGAGAGTAGAGTTGCTGTTAGAACGACACAAAACCGTTTAAAACTTTGAAAGAAAATTTCAAACACGAACAACCGGGTGTTTCGATGTTTGATTTCGAAAATGTGTTATATGTTTGTTTCTTTTTATTGCACAGTAGACCAACTGTTTGTCCTTTTTTTCTTAAGGGCATAAACATATGTTTCGATAATGGTTATTAATTGATAAGTGATGCCAAAAGATTTGAAATCACACACAATTTTAAAACTTAGGACTGGTATGCATTCTGTGCTAAACTAATCTATATATTTTTCACTAGCTACATGTTGAAATTGGACAGATAAGAAAACAATTAATACAAAGGCTTAAATATTCAACACTTGTTGCAAAAGAGGGACAAAACTTGGGGAAGTGAAAAACAAAAAAAAACATGTTCTGGAGATGCCTGTATGCGAAAAAAAATTGTATTTGATCTGTCTAATCAATCTTAAATGTCAGATCAAACGCAATTTTCTTTTTCGAACACCAGGCATCTCTTTTATTTTGTTTGCGTAATGAAATTCTCAATGTTCATAGCGTAGCAACCAAACAAGTACCTAAAATAAATAAAACGATTTTGTTTGAGTATTGAAATTCTCAATGCTCTATATCTTAGCAACCATACAGGTATATATACGTACATGCACGCTCTACAAATAACGAACTTATATAAAGCAATTTGAGGAAATAACAAAAAACGAATATAATAAAGTCAAAAATGGGTCTACAAAAGTTTCCGACGTTGCATGAATACACTTCACACGTCACTTTAGTTTACACTTTTTGTTTGATTTGTGTCTCGCCTTTCACATGAGGAAATGGCCACGAGTGAAAAAGGCGAAATACAAAGAAGAAACTCCATTATGATTTAGTATTCCTATGTGAACCTGAGGCCACACGGGTGAGTATTCGCTAGCGAGTTGGCTACATACATTAGCCGTGTTCCATTGGGCCTTGCAAAGTACTTTTTGGTACTTCCCAGTAGATGATGAATGGAATGCTTTCATTTTGCCAAAAGTAAAATCTAAACTCAATATCAATTTAATTTCGGTTATTTTACTTTAAAATTAGAAAAATGTCAACAACAATAATCTATTACTTTTTCTTGTTTGGAAACATTCTCTTACTAGATTAATGAACTACTTTGAACTACTTCGACCACAGAGTAGAAGTAGTTGACTGCAGCCAGAAGTACTTTGCAGTAGATACTGAGAGTCCGCCGGTTTATGTGCGGCCTTAGCATTAGGCCAGAGGCGCGCACATGCAATTAACAGTTTGGTTAAGATTTTGAGCACTATGGGATTATATGAGAGTCAGCGCACATAAACCGGGGCGCACTCCCATAGAAGCCCATTGTGCACAAAATGGAAACCAAACTGTTTAGTTGCATGTGCGCGCCTGGCCTAAGCTAGTACTTGCTCGTGTGGCCCCTAGGTGAACGGCGTATTGGAGATTTTATAAAATATTAAAAGAAAACATGTAGTTAGCTTCGACCGCCTTGTCTGTATAGTCGTCTTTTGTTTTTATATAACTGGCTTTGTTGACATCATTGTTTGTTATTACGTTAACTTGAGAGACGTTATTTGTCATCTTAACACTAACTCATCTCAACATGCCACCTCTACTAGTCATGAACGATACACGGATAGAGTGAGCATGTCTAGAAAAAATAACAATTGAGGCGCAGATCTCCATGTCATGTGATGACATAATATATCCATACAAGTGAGATTGTGGATTGTGTTTGCGATGTTGGGCATGTAACTGAACTCCAAATCTTAATCGAAAATCCGACCCTATTCCAACTCGATCTTCCGATCCTGCTTAGTCTGCTATTACACGACGACTTTTGCGTCGTGACTCTTTTCGGACATAATGAGTGCAAAAGAGAAGAAAAATGAGACGGAAAACAAACTGCCCTATGAGTCGTGGGCCAAATTTCTGCGACTCATTTTTGACATTTTTTTATTTCTTGTTTGTTATTTTAGCAAATTGCTTTATTTATGTTCGTTATTTGTGGAGCGCACATGTACCTATAGCTGCGGTTGCTAAGGTGTAGAGCATAGAGAATTTCTATGCTGGAAGAAGATCGTTTCATTTATGTTTGTTGTTTGTTTGGTTGCTACGAGAATTTCATTACCGAAAACAAAATTATAGAAGATTGTCAAATTTGAGTCATGACTCAAAAGTCATGTTATAATAGCGTACGACTCACAGGACAAAATTTCAAGGAAGAATTCGAAGAAGAGTCACGACGCAAAAGTCGTCGTGTAATAGCAGACTTAAGGCTCTCCTAAACCAACGCGAATACTTCGAAGCGACGACGAAACTTTCGTCTGTCATAATTTATTTACATGGAAATAAATGAGAGCACCCACACTGGCGCGATGCGAATCTTCGAACATTTTTCAGTCGCCGCATATTCGCGCGAATGTTTCGCGTTGGTTTGGGACAGCCTTTAAGGCTCTCCCAAACCAACGCGAAACATTCGGCGCGACAACGAAACTTCCGCCTGTCTTAATTTATTTACATGGAGATTAATGGGAGCACCCACACTGGCGCGATGCGATTCTTCGAATATTATTCAGTCGTCGCATATTTGCGCGAATGTTTCGCGTTGGTTTGGGGCAGCCTTTAGTCTGCTATTATGTCTGCTATTATACGACGACTTTTGCGTCATGACTCTTTTCGAACATAATGAGTGTAAAAGAGAAGAAAAATGAGACGGGAAACAACTGCCCTATGAGTCGTGGGCCAAATTTCGGTGACTCATTTTTGACATTATTTTATTTCTTGTTTGTTATTTTAGCAAATTGCTTTATTTATTTTCGTTATTTGTAGAGCGCACATGTACTTATAGCTGCGGTTGCTAAGTCTGCTATTATACGACGACTTTTGCGTCGTGACTCTTTTCGAACATAATGAGTGCAAAAGAGAAGAAAAATGAGACGGAAAACAACTGCCCTATGAGTCGTGGGCCAAATTTCGGCGACTCATTTTTGACATTATTTTATTTCTTGTTTGTTATTTTAGCAAATTGCTTTATTTATTTTCGTTATTTATGGAGCGCACATGTACCTATAGCTGCGGTTGCTAAGGTGTAGAGCATTAGAGAATTTCTATGCTGGAACAAAATCGTTTCATTTATGTTTGTTGTTTGTTTGGTTGCTACGAGAATTTCATTACCGAAGAAAAATTATAGAGGATTGCCAAATTTGAGTCATGACTCAAAAGTCATGGTGTAATAGCGTACGACTCACAGGACGAAATTTTAAAGAAGAATTCGAAGAAGAGTCACGACGCAAAAGTCGTCGTATAATAGCAGGCTAAGGTGTAGAGCATAGAGAATTTCTATGCTGGAACAAAATCGTTTCATTTATGTTTGTTGTTTGTTTGGTTGCTACGAGAATATCATTGCCGAAGAAAAATTATAGAGAATTGCCAAATTTGAGTCATGACTCAAAAGTCATGGTGTAATAGCGTACGACTCACAGGACGAAATTTCAAAGAATTCGAAGAAGAGTCACGACGCAAAAGTCGTCGTGTAATAGCAGACTATACGACGACTTTTTCGTCGTGACTCTTTTCGAACATAATGAGTGCAAAAGAGACGAAAAATGAGACGGAAAACAACTGCCCTATGAGTCGTGGGCCGAATTTCGGCGACTCATTTTTGACATTATTTTATTTCTTGTTTGTTATTTTAGCAAATTGCTTTATTTATGTTCGTTATTTGTGGAGCGCACATGTACCTATAGCTGCGGTTGCTAAGGTGTAGAGCATAGAGAATTTCTATGCTGGAAGAAGATCGTTTCATTTATGTTTGTTGTTTGTTTGGTTGCTACTAGAATTTCATTACCGAAGAAAAATTATAGAGGAGTGCCAAATTTGAGTCATGACTGAAAAGTCATGGTGTAATAGCGTACGACTCACAGGACGAAATTTTAAAGAAGAATTCGAAGAAGAGTCACGACGCAAAAGTCGTCGTATAATAGCAGACTTAAAGAGTAGGCGTTCCGTATATTCTCAAGCTACCAACCTTTTGTTTCCACCATGAATCAAAGAATACAAGATTATGCCACTTCTACCTTATAGGAAACAAAACAATAACAAATGTGACAGACAAAAAATTTCAGTGAAGATATTTTTTGTGTACGAATAATTTAGTGAGTAGCTTTTTGTTTTAAAAGCAAAAAAATATCACCGATAATTATTTTTAAATTCATATTAAATTGTTTTAAATTATATTAATTTCTAAAAACACCAACACATTAATACGTTGTAAAAATGAAAATATCAGATATATTTCCTTCTTGTTTCAGTATTTTTATTGAGGTTTTTATTAGAACAACAAAAAACACAATAGTTCAAATAAATTATAAAAAACAGTTCACTTTAAAATCAAATTTCAATAACTTTAAATTTTCGTGCTCATACTTTTTCATACAAATCAAACGAAAATTGATTTGTTTTTTTTTTGTCTCGAATTTCGTCACGACGCATATTGACGTAGTGGCGTAGTCAAAAATTACAACAATAAAGTAAAAATATAGAAGTGGCGTAATTTTGTATATTTCATTCATGCGTTTTCACCTTTACCACCATATGTGCATTGTTCTTTAAAAAAAAACAACAAACAATCGCTCTCTCGCTCTGCTCTATTTACCAAATCCATACGTTTTTCCTAAAAAAAAACTTCCACATAAACAGCAATTTAAACAAATACATCAAAAAGAAACAGACATAACATAAACTGCAATAATAGCTATCTCTTTTTCTCTATCTATTCATATATATATATAAATATCTTTTTCCCCCTAATGCATTAACAAGTATTGTTTTAACGCATCGCTACGAAAAAAACTTCTTTGTTTCTCATGGCACAAACACACACTCTGTTTTTCTATGTTCAATAGAAGGCACAAAAAGAAATAAAATAAAAATAGTTGAAGTTAGAAAAGAAAAATATAATTTTTTTTACTTTTATCACTTTCTTCGTCTTTGTCGTCATCACTCATCATCATCATCACACTCAAACTCAAGCAGCAGCAAAAAAAAAGAAGGGACAAATTTGATAATTATAGTGCAGTGCAGCAAGTAGCAAGTGCAACCCGAGAATTCTTAAAACCCTAACAAAAAATGGCCAAATCACAGACAAAACTCAAAACTTTTTAAGCAAAAGTATTGAAAAACAAAGTGTTGGCCTAGAATTCGAAAAAAAATTGGTAAAAAACTTAAAAAAACCCACTTTTCCTTTGGGCTTTTTCTTTTCTTTTTTTTATTCACCCCGTTTTGTGCTCTTCGAAACGTCAGATTTCTGGTCTCAGTATAGAGAACGTATCAGCAGGTAATTGTAATTTATTATCGTGAGGGGAGAGTTTTTTCCTACATTTTTATTTTTCTTATTTTTGAAAATGCTCGATGAAAACAAATTAAATGCAGATATCCAAAAGTAGCACTGTGTGGTGAAACATTTTTTTTTTAAATAAAATTCATAGTCGTCCTCGACAAGAAGTTCAAGAAAAGAGAATCACGAAAAGTTAATTCAGCTGTTCTCCAACAGAAGAAAACAACAACAAATAAAACACAATCACATCGACGAACAAAAAGAGTACAACGACGACGAACACGAACACGAAGCGAGAACAGCAGAGTAGTCCCTCTCTCGCTGTCACAGCCGCCCCTTCCAAGCTCCCCTTAGCCCTCCTCCTCCTCGTTTAGACAAAGAGACTCAAAATTGATAGAAATAACAAAAAAGCTGCTGCAACTGGTGCCTCATCTGAGGACCAGCCGCCGCGCAAGAAAGGAAGACGTTCGGCAGGACAACAACAGGATTCAAGTGCAACACCAGCCTCCAACTCCAATCCTAACGCATCCACGTCGTCGTCGTCCTCTTTTGTGTCGTCTTCAGGTGTACTTTTAGCAGACAGTGAACAGCCTTCGAGCAGTTCAGCAGCAGCAGCAGGAAGAGCTGCCCAAACACAACGCAATAGTCGTGAACAGAGCACTACAACAATAGATATTCCTCAGCAGCACTACGAACACCGTCGTCGAGGTCGCGGACACTCAAAAAGCAGTGCTGACACCGAAGCGGAGTCACAATCTTCCGATCCCAGTGTAGAAGCAAGCATAGAACGTCGCAATAGTAATAGCAGCGCCAGTGGCACTGCCATGCAACACGCCAACAACTCATCATCAGTAGCAAGTGGCGGCCCAGGACCAGGCGGGGGTGGAAGTAGCGGTGGTGAATCCACAAACGGACACATTTCTGGTGGGCCCGCGGAGCTAGCTCAGAATGGCACAACAGTATCTTCGGCGCTACCTATATCACGCACCACAACGACTAATGGCACGCTTAGTGGCCCGCCGTATAGTTCTTCAACGAATCGTCTTCATCTCGATAAGACCAACCAGGAGACGGTACGCCTGATCGGACAATACTTGCAGAATGTTGGCCTGGATAGGACTGCAGATTTGCTGATGCAGGAATCTGGCTGCTTTTTGGAACATCCAGCCGCAACCAAGTTTCGCGAGCACGTTTTGTCTGGCGATTGGACAAAAGCTGATAGCGATTTAAAGGTAAGATTGTTTTTGTTTTCTTTGTTGTAATGTGCGTTTGTTTGTTTGGTTGTTTAAGAACTCCACAATGCTAGTCACCTATTGATCCATCCAATTCATTCATTTTAAAGACTTTTCTCCAATTGCAAGACAAAGAAATGAGTTCATTTGCCTTATTTTTTTGTTTGTTGTGTGTGCGTGTGTTCGGTTTACAAAGTATCATCTCATCTCCTCCTATGACGAAGGAACTAGCTAAGCATTACATTTTGGTATTAAAAAAATGTTCAAAATACCATAATCAAGTAAACAATAATCAAATCGACGACAAAGAGGATCAGCACATAAGGAAGACAAAAAAAACAAGAAAATAGGCATGGGGGAGGATTGGGAATAGGAAAACTCAAATCAAATACTACACCAACGCATATTATTTCTTGTTTTATATTTTCAATTTTATGATGATGGGGGGAAATGGTTACAAAAAATAATCGTAATTCTTAAGCGTTTTGTTTTGTTTGTTGAAGATACCTTTGAGCAACACACATTTTGTTATCAATAAAGGCATTTGAATTTTTATTAAACCGTTGTATAAGATATACAAAAAAGAATGGAATAATTAATTTATTCATATACAATATATAATCTATCTATTTATTTTCTATATAATAATCTGTTTGAGGCTTATAGACACGAAAATAGGTATTGAATGAATTTTGGTGAAATTTTAAAAATTTGTTCCCATTAGGAGTAAGATGATTTAAAAAGTGGTATGAGTAAAATCCGCTCACTTCCAAACCCACTTTTATCATTATCTTAGTTGTCTCCTTATTGAACTTCCTTAGAACGTAAGTTAGCTGTAATAGTACATAGTAGTAGAATAAATGTTTAGTATAATTAACTATTATAAATACAATCAGCTCTCTTCAACCTAAACCATGACATGTGTTATTTGTCCGGCTCTCTTCAACCTAACAGGCCGACTCCACTAGAGATAATTTCTCTCAGAATACTCATCCTGACATGAAAAGTCTTATGGAGTCGCGATGTTTTATCTTATGATATGATATTAGCAATCTCTCTCTGCGATTTTGTTTTGACATCGATGTCTGACATCAAATTTGATGGGTGTGTTTTGTTTCATTTTTCGTGTACAGATGACACTAATTCATAATCATTATTTTTTGTCTCTCTCTTGCTTATATGAAATGTCAAGACATGAACTGCCCAGCGAAGAAAAAAGAAAATGTCCTGATTTTTATATCAGAGATTTCGTTTTCGATACAGATATCAAGTGGAGTCGGCCTGTAAAGCAATACCTACAGGTGTTATTGGTCCTGCCCACTTTTCTTATATCTCATATTTGTCCTTATTTATTATCTCTAGAAAGTTGAAATTTTGTGATTAAAATCTCTTCAAGCTAACACCCCGACTCCACAGGAGATTTTTCTCTCCAACTAAATGGCTGATATCTCTATCAAGGCTTTTTCATTTCTTATCTTCGCTGGGCAACTCATGTCATGATATTTCATTTCGTACTGCGACTGCATGGAAGGAAAGGAACCCTTTGGTTGTATTCATGCATGCTTGGTGGTTGATTTCGTTTTGTGGTCAAGCGATCACCACCGACAAAGACAAAATAATGAGACAAAAAATGACATTTTTAGCACCCATCTGTCAAATTCCATGTCATGATAAAATATCAGAGAGAGATCGCTAACATCATATCATAACATGAAACAACGCGACTCCACTGGATATTTCATGTCAAGATGAGCATTCTGAGAGAAATTATCTCCTGTGGAGTCAGGGTGTAATGAATGACATGTGTAATTTTTTTAAAGTCCGCCTACTGCCACACCCAATTCTTTTGAAGGCAAGGCGAATAAGTATTTAATCACCCCTATCATGGTATCCGTTCGGAACGGAATTTTCTCCGTTTCATACAAAATTGATTTTGTAAAAGTGAAATGTTTCATTTCGCCATACGATTAAAACTTTTCTATATTATTACTTGTAACTTACTAGCACTCGGCTACCTACAAAGGTAAAAGATTAGCCAATAAAAAAACTATTAGGCCTTTTTCGGAGAAAATTCCGTTCCGATCGGATACCATGATAGGAGCTTTCATGTACATAATGTACATATGTAAATACTTCTAAAAACATAATCAAACAGCCTAGCCTTTGTAGTTTATTGTCCCTGAAAATCTTAAGCATACAAAATGGCGTACCTCAGCTCTGACCCCTCCTCCCCATTTCAGTCATTTTATTATGATTCCCATTGATTCTAAAATACATACATAAATATTATGTATGTTAATGTTAACAGTTAATTCCGAGGGAAATTTTCGAGCATCATTCACGTTCCTAATTTTCGAAAATTTATTCACAATAACAGCCACTATGAGGTGTTCAAAATAATAAAGGAACGATTAGAATCCCATGAAAATAAAACCAAGAGGATCACCGAAATCAAAACAACATACAAAAATGTATTATACAAAAAATTACATTAAAATAATATTTATATTTTTCACTATACATATATATTGTTTTTGTATTTTTATTTAATTATTATTTTTAGGAACTTGAGCCTCTTATCGAAGCGAAACATGTAAACATCACTGAAATGAAATTCATTATTCTCGAACAAAAATACCTTGAGTATTTGGAAGATGGTTGCCCCTTGGATGCCTTACACGTCCTTCGCAATGAATTAACACCACTACAGCACAATATCACACGCGTTCACCAATTATCTTCATACATGATGTGTTCGAACAATCACGATCTCTATCAACGTGCTAAATGGGAGGGCAAAGGCATTGTGTCGCGTTCCCATGTTATGGAGCGTCTGCAGGCATTCCTGCCACCTTCCGTCATGCTGCCACCACGTCGCTTGCGTTCATTGCTAACACAAGCTGTCGAACTGCAAGCACAGCGTTGCCCATGTCACGATATAGGATGGGAGACCAATCTGGAGACTGTTTCTCTACTCTCAGATCATTGCTGTTCCACAGAAGGTTTCCCCATGCAAACGCTCCAGATACTCACTGAACACTGCGATGAAGTGTGGTTCATAAAATTCTCACCGAATGGCTTAAAATTAGCTTCAGGCAGCAAGGATGCCAGCGTCATAATATGGGACGTTGATCCCTATAAATTGCAACTTAAACATCGACGTACACTCGATGTACAGGTGAGTGTTTCATTCGTTAGCTGGAGTCCAGATTCCAAGCTTCTGCTGGTTGGTGGACCCGATGATTCGCCTGAGATTTTCATATGGAACGTAGAAGATTGTAATTTGATTGTGAAAATGTCACATGCCATGGATGATAGTTTAACGTGTGGTGCATTCAATCCGGATGGAACACGTTTTGTTACAGGAGGCCTCAAGGGTCAGTTCTATTTGTGTGACTTGAAAGGGACCATTTTGGACAGCTGGGAGGGAGTTCGTGTGAACTGTTTGGCATTTTTGTCGGACAATAAAACAGTTCTAGCTTCAGATAATCATTATCGCGTTAGAGGGTAAGCTTAGAAATGTATATTACTATATAAAGTGCTAGCTGATAATATTATTCTCTTAGACATTCATTTTATTTTAATTCAAGAAGTAAAATAGTGATGTTTTTCAGCTAAATTAATACTTTTCATCTTTGTTTTTCAGCTATGTATTCGACAATCCACGCACCGATTATGACATAATTAAAGAACCACATCCCGTAATGACATTTGCAATTAATTCAACAGAGCGTTATGCTCTTCTAAATATCGCCACTCAGGGTCTTCATCTTTGGGATTTAGAAGATAAAACCCTGGTTCGTCGTTTCCAAGGAATACGTCAGAGTAATTTTGCCATACATTCGTGTTTTGGTGGAATCAATGAGAGTTTCGTTGCCAGCGGCAGCGAAGACAACAAAGTCTGCATATGGCACATCAAACGTGAAGAGCCCCTAGCTAAACTTTCTGGTCACACAAAAACCGTCAACTGTGTCTCGTGGAATCCAGTATTTCCGTCCATGTTGGCATCGGCGTCCGATGATGCAACCATACGAATCTGGGGTCCCAAGACACAAACACTCAATAATTCACCCGAGAGTGATGACTGTTCATCGTGTTCTTCATCATCATCATGGAATGTTACATCATAATAAAGAAATTTACCACTGGTAATCAATTTCCTCCTTCTCCTGTTCCTCTTCATCCATTGCTGAGCATAAAATCTCTGCAACTTATGCTTTCTATTCCTCCTCTTCTCATTTTTTTCTACGATTTTTTTTTTAGAGTGTGCGTGACTAGAATGGGGATTATGTTTCCCATAACAAAAAAATATCCATTTAAAATTAGTGTTTAATTATTTAGGAAGGAAATTTTTACGAAAAAAAAGAAACATCGCAACAAAAAATTATATAAATTCTATCCTCCTTTTGTTTAAACAGCAGGCATTTGTTTTAATCTTTTATACCATTTATCTACTTTGATGTTGTTATTTTAATTAATTTTGTTTAACTAATCTATTCACAATGCGAATATATAGGAAAGAATTATAATATACATTAATATATATGTATATATATATATATATACTACAAACACAACTCTAACAAAACAGCAATAACAACAATTTCAACATTTACAAATAAAACAATTTAAATAAATTATTTTTATTTACAAAACAATACGAAAATAAACAACAAATAAAAATGAAAAATAAAAAGTTATTGAACAAAAACCAGCGGCAAACAAACAAAAGAAAATATTATTTAAATGGGTCATAGTAATAAATAGTTAAACAATAGTTATAAAATAAAAAAAAAATAGATATATAAAAATGGAAAAAAAGAAAATATATATATATTAGAATTCTAAAGCAAAAAGAAAATTATATAAAATTAATAAAACAAAAAATTAAACAGATATTTATATACGCAAATTGTGTTGTCGTCGAGAATACATTAGAACAATAGAAATTATTATTTTTATTTTCTCCTAAAACAAAAAAAAACAAACAAATATTATATAAATATTAATAAAACAAATTTAAATTGCAAATAAGGATAGAAAAACAAGAAAAATATAATTACAAGAATAACAAAACAATTAGGAATTCTAATTAAGTGAATTATTAAAAACAAAAATATAACAGCAATTACGAATAAATAAGAGAAACATTTTAACGTATATACATATATACAATTTAAAATAGGTTTATAGAAAAACTAGTTAATAACACTCGCCAACACAGTTTATTTTTTCCTAGTCTAGGCCGACTATATTTTTCGCAGGCTTTTCATGCCTTGTATTCGAATCCGACCTCAAAATTTCTTCATCAGCTTTAGTTTTCGAGTTATTTTATGCTAAAATGCAAAAATTGTTTATTCTAATCCAGTATGTTAGGTTTTTTCCAAAAAAAAAAAAAAAACTCGTTAAGGACTTTCTCTCTAAATTCTCACTACAATATTAATTTTTCCCTACCAAGTAATCCATAGTTTTTTTTTATAATTTTTAAAATCCGTTTTCGCCATTTAAGAGGTTATTTTACGACTTTTAAAATTCATTTCAAAATTTTCAAATACATACTATTATTTTCGGCGGCTTGCAAACAAAATTTGTGTATTCGGTAATTAAGAACCTCTCTAATTCTGAGGTCGAATTCGAATTTTGGACATCAAAAACGTTCGAAAATTATATTCTGATTCCCGGGAAAAGAGAAAAATATAAGTTTTGCTGACAAGTGTAATTAAATCAAACTGAATGTTTCTTTTTTAAATACATACATACATATATGTTCTTTATTTTATTATTTTCTTTTGTCCATTCATGAGGTGGTTTGAATGCGCCTGAATATACATGATATATTAAGGACATTTTACATATATATATAAATAGGTATATAATTAAAACAAACTACAACAACAAAAATCATCTAATAAAAGAGATTTTAATAAACCAATTGCTTGTGTTTATTTATTAAATTCTTCGAATGAAAATCTTTGGCCGTTTTTTGACAATGGGAAGAAAGATAGGATTTTAACAAGAAATCACTGTACTCTCTTGTAGGTACCGTTACCAGACACAACCTGCTGAAGTACCACAAGAAAAAAACGCGCTCAGCACGGATGATTTATGTAGAGGTTGTGGCGATGAAGAAGCAAATGAAGAGACTCTTCTCACGTTGAATGTCACTGCCCAGCACTCTCGCAACTAAGAAATAAACACCTAGGAAGCTATTTCTTAGAAGAGCTCTCCAACCTATCAGGTGTGAAGTTGTCGAAAAAGCCTATAGATGGCTTGATAACCCATACAAACTTATAGGTTAGTTTATTCGGAGCGTCTAATCCTCGAGGGTGTCACAAGGGATCTATGTACATTGATCTAAGTGTGACAGGAATAGGATCTACTATCAGCCCTAACCTAACCTTATAATCAACCTTACTACGACAGTCGTTTTACTTTGTTGATCTTGTAGTTTTCTAAGTGGTTATCATTTTTGATGGGTGACACCAAGAAAATGCAGAAACTGATCACCACGGCACGACTCGACTGTTTTGTTTTTCGTTCGATTACCGAGTTAAGTGCTGTTCTCCGTATTATTTGATGTTTTACGGACTGAATGCATCCTGAATAGCATCCTCACTTAGTTCTTGGAGTAAAATTCAAGCTACAAGTCAAATTAAAAGAACTTGGAGAAACATCTTACAAAGAAAATCGGGCAATAGAAAGAATAAATTAAAAGAAAAAGCTCAAAAGTTTTGACGATAAATTTATAGAACTTCAGATATAAGACTTTTAATAATTGGAAAGTAGCAATTTTTAACCCTCATTTCACGACGCGTATATAAATATACAACATATGTAAACAATTATACATACCTTTGTATATCGGTTCTTTGAAATTTTTGCATTCAATGGTATTTGTTATGAAGGTGATCTTCATTTCAAAGGCAAATAATACAAAATTAAGTCATGATCATACACACCTTGCAATTGTTCTTGAAATATTTTTATTTGGAAAGATAGTTAACAGTGTACATTGAAATGCCAGCCTTAATATATTCTTTGAATGCGAACAATGGCAGAAATATCAGAGCACTACGGGTTTTGCTCAGTCCACTTACAACTGCGAATTTTAATTTATTATACATTATTTATCAACGTTAAAAACAAAAGGTCTTACCTGAATACAAAAATATTGAAGATAGTAGATAATGACCTATGACTAGGAAATAATGTACGCTTGCGCCGAACTCAGTCGTGTTATCTCTCCAAATCATGATGGGCAGTAGAAAGAATTTCGAAAAGTTAGCAATTGTAATACCTTTATACATATTTATTGCGGATTTCAGATTGAGAAAATGTTTCTGCACAAAAACAGTGCATGAAAATAACAAGCTAAATAGAATAAGGTTGTCTGAAAAAAGAATTATTAAACTTTCTTCGTGTTGGATTTATGAACGGATTTACCAATAATGTTTTGGAGGCAACAGATATAGAAGCCTTTTTCGTGCACCATATCGACGTCATCTTCGAATTCAATACCTTGTCGTTTGTGTCGGAACAAAGCAAAAGACTCCAAAAGTAGAAGGACAAGTGACAGCTTCCAATGAAGCTGCAATTACACGTGAATTTACATCCGAGATAAAATAAGTTAAAATCTTACCTTAAAGTTTTGATTAAAGAGTATATGCCGGAAAGCTGTCTCAGACAGTAAAACAGAATCAATTAATATCACAACTGCTTCGAATTCTATGTATTTGTCGACTATTAAATTGCATTTTTCCTGCGATTTGAATGAAATTTTGCAATAAGGATTATTTGAAAAGGTAGGTAACAATGTTCTTTTGTAACTTACGCATCGAACTACCTTTACCGATGTACTGAATTTTTTGTAAAGTTCTTTTGCTGGATGTCCACAGTTTAAGCATACATATTGTTTATGCTTAGTATTGTTTTTATTTATATCCAAAGTTTTCTTTTGAAAAGACATCATTTGAAGGCATTTAGTCAAAAAAATTAACAAATAACCATCACCATTGTATATAGAACCATTCACTCAATTTTTTTCGTAAACAAAAACATATTCCGCCAATCAGATGTTTTCGGTTCTTTATTGCAATCTTTTAACGAAAGGCTATGAGAGGGTGTTTCTTCTCTAAACAGATGGGTAATTATAGGCGTTTTTTTTGCAAGTCCATATGGATTAGTCGAAAAAAACAACATTATGACTAATAGTTTTACACGTAAATACAACAACAACTTAAATCCATATGGACTTAGCTAAGTCCAGATAATTATCGGGACTTACGTACTGTAAGTAAGAAGTTCCTAAGTCCCGATGTCGTTTTTTTCGACAAATCCATATGGACTTGCAAAAAAAACACGGCTTATATTGTATTAAACGTTTTTATTATGTACCTGGACACATTGACGCAATTGCGCATGCAACTTGCATGAAAATGTAAAAGAGAGGGAATGATTTTTCATAAGAAGGAAAGAGATGGGCTAAAAAATCAAAAATCTGTACGAACCTCATAAAATTTTATAAAACTCTGTGCAGTGATGCCTGTTTCATTCTAATATCGTTTCGCTTTGACAGATAATTACATTTATCACATGATCGCCGAGCTGGAAGGTTCACAAAATTCGCTCGTATTTGCAGTTTCGTTACTTTTTCGTTTCTCTTAACGTTCGAATTTGTCTGAACAAGTACAACCTTACTTCAAAGGCATGTGTTGTGTTTTCAGCCGTTTCCTGCTGTCAATTTTCTTGCATCACCAAGAAAGTTTATTTTTGTGTGTGGCCACAGAGTGTGCAGTGATGCATTGCGATCTTCCGTCAATGTGTCCAGGCACTATCGGGATCACGTTTCATGAACCAATCATTTTGCTTTTACTCTTGCTTCTCAGCTTTGCAAAATGGTTAGGTAGTGAGCTCTAGCGTTAGCGTAAAGAAAATAGACAACGAATACAGGAAAAATAAATAAGAGAAAAGAGATAGAGGGGTACAAAATAGTTGTCTTTAAGATCGGTGTCGTTTTATTTTCACGATCTATACGGTTCATGATTGATAATAAAAAGCTACTATTAGGCCAGGCACGCACATGCAACTAAACAGTTGCAAATACAAATTTGCAGTTTGCTCAAAATCGCAACCAAACTGTTTAGTTGCATGTGCGCGCCTAGCCTTAATGTTTCTTTTAAAGAAAGAAGCTCTTTAAAAAACTAACCTTCACCCACATATTTAGTTTTTCCTTCCCCACTGTGTCGCATTTCTGAAAATAATGGAAAAAAATGAAACGATTTGCTGCAATAACAAGGAAAAGAATAATGGTAGGAAAGAGTTTGTTTTGTGTCTCATCATTGTGGTTGGGCATCGTTAATGTCTAGTTGAAGCGGCATGTGACATTCACCCTCATTACGGCTATCATTTTACTATAACGAAGGTTATTAGAAGGTTAACCGAAAATGTTTCTCACCGCTCTTCACCCGTCCCGCTGAAGTAAATTGGAGCTTCTAGAGCCAAGTTGTTTTAACCACGTTTTAGTAAAACTACAACAGACTGTCAAAGGTATACCTTGAATAGTAAAAGAACATAAACTGTTGGTTGCCGTTTATATACTGTTTTTAATAACTGAAATGTTGTACCCTGAAGAGCAAGCAAACAATTCTGTTTTAGATTCGTGCTACAGAATTTTTTTTATAATTTTGTTTATTCGTTTGAGCTTTGAAATATAAAAGAGATTTAAGAAGAAATTGAAAACGTCAATAAATCTCAAATTATTTCTTCGTGTCAAAGGGGGAATAGTAATGCAATTGTCTTGTCTTGTGCTTCCACCCTAAGCTAAGCTGTATTCATTCGTTCACCGCTGAATTGGCTGACGTTTTCGTTAAAATGTCAGTCATGTGACATCTTTTTCACTGAACAAGAAGTTCCAACTTTATATTTTTTCGCACAAAAACTTATTTTAAGTGAATTTTTTGTTTTTTGTCCCCACAGTATTAAGTTCTTTTCGTTTTGAAAATGGTTGCTTCTTTTTTACCACCCGTAATAATAACAGCAATCTGGGCAGTCATTGGAATTGTCTGCCCCTTCTTTGCTAAGGGACCAAATCGAGGGTGAGACCACCACCAAAATGATTCAATAAAAAGTTAGCTCTTTTGCAAAAATTGTATATTTTTTTCTTCAACAGAATCATTCAGTGCTGTCTCATGTTAACTTCAGCCTGTTGTTGGTTATTGTAAGTTTAACATTAAAATCCAGTAATTTAAATGATTTTTACAAAAAAAAATTACAACTTTTGTAGCTGGTTATGCTGTTACATGACCCAAATGAACCCACTTATTGGACCCAACCTATCGCGTAATTCCATTCTAATCATTGCCAAAGAATGGGGAAACGAAATCACAGTAGGATAATCATTTTATTTAAAAAAAATTATATTGTTATATATTTACTCTTTGTTGTATGCTACTTTGTCCAAATTTTTAATGTATTCAATGTGCCTTCATAAAACTAAAACTTAATAACCATACGGACAAAAAGAATTAAAAAAAAAAACACAAAACTAAATGTAAAAATACCTTATCTGAGTATATTTTCTATACAATAATGTTTACAGTTTACAAAAATATATATTTTGCCTAAGATACTATTTGTTCATTTATTAAAAAAAAACAATAAGATGTACTTAAAAAGACGAAATACAAAAAAACAATAAAAAAAGACAATCCAAGTAAAATCATGACCTTGTAACATTTGTGGAGGGAAGGGCTTCTTTACGAGAACATGAATGCCGTCACTTCGGTCAGCTGATTTCATTGTTTAGTCTTAATACCTATCTCGTGATAGGAAATTTTTTTTATTGACATGGAGACTCATTAGGGATTTATTTCTATGTTACAAGTATGAACTGACGTTTAAGAACTCTAGATTATGCTTGTTTTTTATAATTAGCGCACACTCAAGGGATTTTGCCTACCCAATAAATTTTAAAACATGCCACCCAGCCGCAAGGACAGTTAAGGCAGAGAATCATGGTGGTAAATTTTTGTTCTTTTAATTTGCTGAGAAATTAAATGAAGTTGATTTGTAGTTACATATGTTATTTAAAGGGCAACGCTATCGACTATGGAACAGACTAGGGATATTCGAATGGTTCCAAACTCAAATTGGAGTAAGACAAGAGAAACCATGTTCAATGCATTTTGGATCGCAAATGAATCATGTCAAGCTGAACGGTCGACATTTTAAAAATAAAAATGCAATTTTCTTAAGTCACCAAGAATTACAGTTCGACATCGACCGATTTTGACAGATAAAGACGGAAGTTCGCTGGAGGTAACAAAGCGATATTTCAATTTGCAATTGTTTGACATTTCAGGGGAACTTAATTTTATTTATTCAAAAAAGCTTTTAAGTTGAGTTGAATATAATTCAACAAGTCCAATTATCAAACAAATCCGTAGTATGTATAATATGGAATTTGAAATTGAAGTCATCTTAGTTCAAAAAATTGGCAACGTGAAGTGCCGATAGTGCCCAATTGGTTCCCCTAAAATATTCTTTCGCTACTACTACCACCGGACTAGATGATGATACAAATAAGACAATGGGCCATCACACTCTGGCTCAATTGAGCCTGGGGAAATTGAAGTTTGTAGGCGAGAGAGTTGAGGAGTGCGGAAGGAAACGCTCAAAATGTTCTCCCTTATTTCGAGTGGAATAAGAAAGTTTAACTAATAATACACGCAAGATGATTGTTTCTAGGCGAAAAAAACAATCGGTTGTCATGACCACTAAATTTTTATTTTTGTAAAAGCAAAGGATTTTTTGTAGTTCGACTTTTAAAATTGAAACAAAAAATACGCATACAAATACAACGGTTTCATGTACAAAAAATGTTCTCCCAGCTTTCTTCATTCCGTGTGCGATTGAACCAAAAGTTAGGAAGGACTAAGTCACGTTCAAAATTGAACCAGTGTGTGATGGCCCAATCACCTCTTTTCATAAAAACGTATGTTTTTTTATGAAAATGCAAAACCATTGGTTACTAAAATATAAAACTACCTCTTTAAACTATTTACCGAAAGAAGGATGGCGTTGTAGACTTGAATGTCATGTACATAGTAGAATAGGGAATTTTGTTGGGCAGGCCCGGAGCCCGGGGCGTCTGATGTTTGACGCCAAAGTGAAATTAAGCAACTATACTAGGTTAAATTCTGCACCGAACCCTAGTGCAAATACCAAACTAAATACTGAATTAAAATAAAAACTTAGAAAATTAAAATTTCAAGTAAAAACTTTTATTATACTTGTTAAAAGTTTGTTGCAACTCGCCATTGGAGTGTCAGTCCGACGATAGTTTGCAACTTCACTATTACAATTAGTATACCAAAGAATTCCTTGATAGACGCGTCTGTTATTGCAGTACTAGCTCGTTTAATCAAACAAACCGAAACCCATATCGTCGTCTTCCTCTTCTTCGGACTCCTCCTTAGCGGCTTCCTTGGCGGCGGCGGCTGGAGCAGCAGCAACTGCAGCAGTTGGAGCGGCAGCGGCAGCAAATTTGCTGGGATCCTTGATGTATTCCTTGATGGTTGTGGCTTCCTTGAATTCCACTTCGGTGGTGGCAGCAATGGCCAAGAGGTTCCTGAAACCATTTGCAACACTGTGTGGAGCGGAAGCGATAGTTGGGTATCCAACTTCCAAACACACAGCAGCCAAATTGGCAACACCTTGTTGGAACTTGGCGCGCAAATCCTCGGGCTTGATGTCCAAGATTTCTGGCGAGAAGATTGAACCAGAGTCGTAAACTTGTTTCACAAGCAAACCGTACGAGAACGGAGAGATGTTCAACATGTTGAGCAACGTGGCTTCGGAAGCACCGACCTTGTCGCCTGGCTTCAAGATGGGCACATCGTTTATGATTTCAATTGTACCCTTGGAAATCTTGGTTGGAATGGACAGAGCCTGGAAGAAAGAGGTCTTCTCGGGTCCCAAACCGGTGTTCTGGGCTGGGATAATAACCGTAAGTGGGGCAATGGCGCCAGGACGAGCGGGGGCACGAACTTTGCTCTCCAACAACTTGTCGCGGATGTCGCACAGATCCTCCTTGGTGAAAACGAAACCTACATTGTTCTTGATGTAAGGCAACAACTTCTCCAGCTGGTTGTTGTTCTCCAAGTGTCCGCGGATGGCCTTGCGGATCATGGTGTTCTTACCCATGAGAACTACACCCTTTCCACGGAGGGAAGTACGGATGTTCTGCATCTGGCGAGAACCTACGTTGTCGGCTCCGACGATGAAACATTTTGGGTATTCGTCGAACAATTGCTGGAAAAAATAAGTTTACTTTTTAGAGAAGCGCAATGAACTGAGTAATCATGAGTTAAGTGTGGAAGTATTCAGACAGCCTTTACGGGCATTTATAAAACATTCCACTAACCAGGACACTTGGGTTCAGCTATTTCTAGCTTGAGCATCCAGACGGTTCGAGTTAAGACGGAAAGGTTTTCATCATGAGTATAGAAAGGTATGGATTTTAATTGATACTTACAACGACTTTAAGGAAATAGTTGGCTTTCCAGGCTGTTTTGTTCTCCCTAACCATCTTGAATAATTGTAATTAGGGACTCGTGAAGAATTTAAGAACTGCAAATGGTAGACAAAATTTAAATTATTGTAAATTGTTTGATGATTTAATTGCAAGCCAAAAATTGCTATTAATCGCAATGATGGCTGAGGAATTTTGAGATTATTTTCACAAAAAAATAAATATGAACGTGGAACATACCAAAAGCACAAACGTACACGATGATGTCTTTGACTAAAATGGCCGATTGTTGGTGAAAAGAAAACCGATGACACCTTGATTTGTTAGCCACTAGCCTATAGCTTCTGTCAAATGCTGGATACGTTTTTATTCAAAGTTGGCATAAGGTTGGAACTACAGTTTTTAACATGCTGGATTTACACGAATGTATTTATTATGTCAGAAAACTGTCGGAAGAATGGACAAATCCATTCTTTTGGCAGTTTACTGACAAAAAATTGTTAGTCGTATAAATCCAGCATAACTTGCCGCTGTTTTGGGAGAGCCTTTATTTTTCTAGTTCAGAAAGTTAATAGATTTTGAAATTTCTTAAAGCTCTTCTTGGGCCCTTGTCCCTTCGAGCATTTAAGCACCTTGAAACGCACAGTCTTCGACAATGGTCTGCATTCACCAATGTTAACATTCATGCCGATTATGGAATTCGCATTAATCGATTCGCGGTGATTGGGAGAGCTGTGTTCTCTTTTTTTTTCATGGTGAATGAGTAGAGGGGAACTAGTGCACTGCACTGTGAATCCAGAATTGCGAATTCCATAATCGGCATGAATATCTCCGACTTCAACATCCCTGAAAGCTGGTGAACAGTGAACACTCATGTTTCTGTGACGCTTCTCGAAACGACTGTATTTGCGAACGAAGTGCAGGTAGTCTGTACGAATAACGATGGTCCTTTGCATTTTGCATTTGCGGACAACTCCAGTAAGGATGCGTCCACGAATCCTCACGTTGAAGGTGAATGGGCATTTCTTGTCAATGTAGGTTCCATCGAACGTGGGGTTTTGAAGCCCAAACCAATTTCTCGGCAGCATCGAAGAGGCTTCTTCTTGGCCAAACCAGTCTTGTTTTTACGGTTTAGGTTGATAACAAACTGTTTTTGGAAGGCTTTCTCGTTCTGATCGGCCATATTGATGGAAAGGAAAAGGAAGCCGATCATCGTTCATGCCCAGTGGAGGCGGCATGTAAGGTCTGTGTCCACTTTATGTTGCTTGCCCAAGGTATATAGAATACATGACACGATAAACAGAAACAAGGTATGCTCAATAGTTGCATTGAACATTATTGATTGGAGTGATTTTGTACACACCACTTCATGGTCTTCTCTCTTACAAACTTATGCTGGATTTATACAACTGAAAAATTTTGCAGTTTTATGTGAGTATACTGCCAAAAGAATGAATTTTTCCATTGTTCTGCCAGTTTTTTGACAGTCGTGTAAATCCAGCATTAAAGTTGCTAAAAACTCAATTTCTTCGTGTAAAAGGCGACTAGCTATGTTTCCCCGTCTGTCAATTTTTTAATTTGCTGAATCCACGATTTTTGAAACAAACTGAACTTTTCCTTCTCTTTTGTACTGACAGTCTTTAGACCAACACAAAATATAACTTTGACAAGTAAAAAACTAACAAAAAAATACTTTTGTAAAATGTAAACAAGATTTGTCTGTTTTATAAATATAGTCAGTGAAATCAAATCTTAATAATTCCATAGCAAAGAAATCATTCCAATTGTAAAGAAGTTTTATTTTGTTTACTATTTGGTTCATTGCAATTCTCAACGAAAAATGCAAAACCCAAACGAGGATCCAACAAGCACATATGAAACCAAGCGAACAAAAAACACGCTCATACATCATCCATCCAAACCCTTAAAAAATATTTATCGTTCATCACATTATAAATCATATAAATATGCTGATATTGGCTTTACAATAGCAAAACAGAATAAAAAATACGTTGCACATTGCAGAGTTTGCAATAGAACTTTGGGCAACACAGCTTATGCCCGTCTAAAAGGCCACAGGTATTAAGAGTAGGTTGAGTGAAAGATCTTTGGTTTGATATTCCTGTCATCCCACACAGAAATATTTGCAGAGGAGCTTCTTTGAAAAATGACCCAGATCCAGCCAGTAATAACAGTAATAATGGCCCAGATCCAGCCAGTAATAATGAAATCTACTTTACAAAACAAAGCGACAGTCGTTCTCAACAATGCGTGTCGCAAACACCAAACGATAGTTCCATGATGGCTTTTAATGTAGTATGGATTGTAACATTCATATTATGCCATATTTTGTTTTAATTTTTCTCTTCTCAGATGACGCCAAAAATAGAGCAAGCGGAATTTGAACATAGTAGAAATGTAATAGCCAAAGAATTCAAAAGCCTAGAGCATACTCAAACCTTAAAATTGTTTGCTTTGTTTTTATTTACCCAAGCTGATCCCATACTGTAACTCCGATCAGGAATCCCAGTTACTTAACGAAGAGAATCAATTAAAGCTAAATATGATTGAAGTTCTTCTGCCTATCAAGTACAACAAAAAACTGCTCTTTGAAGATAACACGAAAAAAGGCATAGACATGTGGATGGAAGTCTTGAAAAAAGCACAGACTCTAGGCTTAGCTCCCCCAGGTGTACCTTGGACTTATGCTCGAGATTCGCTGTACTCAGCTTGGAGACTTCACACACTTGTATGTTAAACGTGATTCATAAAAAAAAGAATTAACCATATTTGTACAACTTTAAATTGCAGCAAAAGAAGGATGCTATAGATTCTGGTGAAATAAATGTAAAATATAATATTGTTGATATTTTTGTACTGCAAATTGAAGATGCTCCAATGTCAAGTGATAATTCGAGTTTCGGGTAAGTTGTCAAAAAAGTACAAATAAACATAATTAATGTTGTTTTCTTCGTCCATATAGAAACGAAAACCTTTATGAAACTGCTAATAACTCTATATTCGATAAAACGACAGAAGACACGCATTTAACAAAAAATAATTGGGCTGTGGAAAATACAAATTCTATTTCCACTCAGACCTCAGATGAAATGTACAAAACTGAACTGAGATTAAAATTGCTGCAATGTGAAGCGATGGAAATCGAAAACTACAAACGAAGTTTAGAAGCTCTGGAATTGGAACGCAAACTTCAAATCCCTCATTCGAAATTTGCGGCCAAGTATTTTCCTACTACGCAGATTCTTTCAAATGACAAATCGAATGGAAGGAGGTGGGAGGACACAAACAATATAGTTAAGATCGAAATAGACGATTAGCAATGGAATATTTTTTTTTTTAAATTAGGTAGGTAGGTATATGACTTCATTTGATTGGAAAATGTTAGTAAGTAACAAAATATTGATATATTTTATTGAAATATAGTGATTAAAACGAATTAGCCAGTGCCCAAAGGAAGGAAAGGAGTTGAATCGACTAAGATGACAGTTGATATATAAAAATCAGATTCGTGACTTGATAAATAAAAAGGTGATCATCAAACTGAATATCGCCGTGTTGCGATTGATTTCATTTGACACCTATTTATTTGCTTAGAACGTTTTTTCGGAACTTAACTCAAAGGCATAATAACTCTTCCTATGTTTAAGAAAAAAGTATCATTCTTTGTTGAGAGTATTCCGACCCATGTATATACATACTTTAATCTAATCTTACAAAGAAAAAATAAACTTGATTTGTAACTTGAATCTTTTATAACATTTCCTATTGTTTGTATTATCATTCATGTGATTTATTGAAATTAAACAATTTAATCGTCGTTATTTGTTCTATTTATCAACACAAATAACATAATATATGCCTGAGAAATTTACATAAATTCAAAAAAAAAAAAATGTTATATTTTTGGGTGCCCGTCTGCGAAGTCTTGTTTTGTCGATAATTTTTCCAGTTTCATCAACACGAGGAACCTAAAAAAAAGTTATTGTAAAATTTGTTGTTGAATATTTTTATTTACATACATACTTATACATCATAGTTCTGGGGGATGTATATTCCCGTGTATACAACTGCGCCAAAAGTTAACTTAAAATATGAAAATTACACATATTTACCTTTGTTTTGCACTTCTTTTTATTGTATTAACTTACCTACACTTTTTATAAAAATTAAGGAATAAAATAAAAATAGAAAATTAGTCGAAATACTTCCCTAACTCACCAACATTTAAACATATCGGACAAATCGTTGAGCCTCAAAATAATAAGTATTCCAGAAACTAAAGTAGCAGGATTAGGGTTGTCAGATCTTGAGCCACATTGATAGCCATATTTCAGAATTTTTGTGGTCCAAAATTACGTGTTTCATGAAGCCCGAAAACCAAAGTAATTTCACCTAAAAAATTTAAAATCTTCATTTCTTATTATTGTTTAAAGTTAACAAAATAAAAGGAGAAAATTAACAAATTCACACTATAAAAACAAAAACTGAGATAGGTAAATAGAGGAATTGGGATTTTTTGTCACTGGGTGTAATGTTGTATCAGTAAAATAATTATACTACGATACTTGTACATATTATTATAGTCTTATCGTATTATAACGGGTGATTTTTTGGCTGGTTTGGTTTTGGCAACACTGGTTTTGACAGCTGACGTGTGTTTAGTACCTTGTGTCACTGTCAAACAGCTTCAGTTTGGTTTGCAATTTAACCATGGATCGTCTTACAAATGAACAACGCTTGCAAATTATTGAATTTTACTATCAAAATTCGTGCTCGGTTCGAAATGTTCATCGCGCGCTGCTTGTGTTCAGCGATGAGGCTCATTTTTGGTTGAATGTGTACGTAAATAAGCAAAATTGCCGCATTTGGAGTGAAGATCAGCCAGAAGCATTGCAACAGCTACTAATGCATCCCGAAAAAGCCACTGTTTGGTGCGGTTTATGGGCCGGCGGCATTATTGGGCCTATTTCTTCAAAGATGATGCGAATCGCAGCGTTACTGTCAATGGTGAACGCTACCGAGCGATGATAACAAACTTTTTTTTGCCCGAAATGGAAGTTCTTGACTTGCATGATATGTGGTTTCAACAAGACGGTGCCACATGCCACACAGCACGCGAAACAATGGCGCAATTGCGAGGCGAGTTTGGTGAACAGTTAATTTCACGTTTCGGGCCGGTCAATTGGCCGCCTAGATCGTGCGATTTGACACCATTAGATTATTTTTTTGTGGGGGTATGTCAAGGCTAATGTCTATAGGGACAAGCCCGCTTCGATTGACGCACTGGAAGCCAACATCCATGCATTCATTCGTGAGATACCGGCCGATATGTGTGAAAGAGTATGCCAAAATTGGACTCAGCGGATGGGCTACCTGAGACGCAGCCGCGGTCAACATTTGCATGAAATTATCTTTAAACATTAAATTGCAAGGTTCAAACTATCGATTCAAATAAATATTTCATTCATTTTTTCGAATTTTTTGTGTTTTTTTTAAAAAAAAAGTTCTAAACCTCTTAAAAAATCACCCATTATAATACAGAAATATTTATTTGTTTTTTGCAAGCCCGGGGAGATTTGGTTGAAAAACACGACATCGGGGATTAGCGACGCCATTACAGAAACAAAATGGAGTTTCCATACAAACTATCGATAACAAGCATGCAATTCATGCCGGTAACACAGTTTTTCTCCGTGCTTAAGTTAAGCCCCGATAATTCTACGCGCTTAGCTAAGCCTGAAGGGTATTAGTTCTTGTTGCATTTAACATGTAAATTGCAGGACAGGACGTCGTTTTTTTGATCGATTTCCTCGGGGCTTGCAAAAAAACACGGCTAATGTGGTGGCCGGGGTAGACGAAATTGCTGAGGTTGAACAAATTGCAGAGTTATTGCTCACTCTTCTTTGTGGTTTTCTTACTGTTCGAATGTGTTTTATTTTCATTCGTCGTCCACTCAGATATATTCGCTTAATCAAGTAGAGTAAAGAGTGCAGTGAGATGACACTTCTCCCTGACGGTGTTCTGATCAGTATGGGAACGAGATAAAGGTACAGCAAAGAGCAAAGTCAAAATAAATCGGAGGAGAAAGAACGAACAAATTCTTTTGGGCACCTATGACCATACAACATACATAAACTAGATTTTGTTTGAAATTTCAAACGAATCTAATGTCGAATTCCTTTCAAAAAAACCGAATTGATTTTTTTCTAAACCGAATCGATTTATTTCTGTCAATTGCAAGGAATTCGTAAAAGAATCGTTTTTTTTTCGTGTGATTGTGTGTGAGTTACTAGACAGCTGCAATTTATTATTTTTGTAGTTATATTTACTGAAAATATTGTTGGAATATTTTTTTTTAATTTTGTAGAATCCATTGCAAAAGAAAAAAATTGCCTTCCCAAAACTCCCCCACTTTCAATTTAATTGAGAATCGATTTTGTTTAAAAAAAAATTGGAACAGAATGAATTCTTTTGATGAAAGGAATTCGACATAAGGACGATATGTCCACATTTTGACATCTCTTTGTTTTATCTCACCTTACCTCATGATAAGAAAAAAAAGTCAAATAAGACAGGAATTTTTCGAACAAAATTGAAAAAAACCCTGCCTCATTTGACCATCTAAGGATAAATTGAAAAATGGCATAAATTCTATGAATAAATAAATACCAATGAAAAAATATATAAGTAGGTTTATACCCGATAATTACTAGCATGTCAAACGTAAATGCTCAAGCCCTTACAGAATTGAATAATGTATATGCATAGGTATAGTTACTATTAAAAGTCCTCAATCGCTTTATCTATTTAATACTGCAGGGATAAGTATACAAATATTGAAAAAGTACAGAATTTGTTCCTCCCGATTTGTTTTCTTAATATTGAAACATTACGGAGGCAAGAACTCATTTCATTTGCTAATTTGTTTTCAACGCACGTCATATCAGTGGTTTCGCTACAATGTGAGTATATGTGCTGATGGTAAATACAGGCCATGGTTTTCATCTACTCATGAATTTTGAATACTTTGCTGTCTCCAAAAGAACATGGCTGTTATAATTTTAATTTATGGACAAATTAAACAGCTTCAAATATACAAAAATCCATAATATATTTGCCTGTGTCAAAAAATATATTTGTTCAGAAAGAAAAACTTAGATCAGAAATATATTTACATACATATCTAATAAGTTTCAAAAAAATATTTCTCGCTGGAATTTCGCGTTGGTTTCAAATTGATAAATATACAACATTTCATAATATTGCAGTCAGAATTAATTAAATTACGCCTTGAGAAGAATTGAGAAAGAGAGTCAGATCGCATCAATACAAAAATCAAAATATGACAAAAATTGATTTTTGTTCACCTTACTGAAATCCGAATTTCGACAGGATCACAACTCTGAGACATCAGTTGTAGTACCACATAAACGTACATATGTAGTTACCCGAACAAAATAGAAACAACTTGACAGGCTTCTCTGACGTTGAACTCCCATGGCCAATTTTTTTTTGTTTTACCAGTAACTGATCCCCTTAAAATAATTTCAAGAAAAAACACTATTAAAATAAAACCACCTCGCACCGAACGAAACCTTAAAAGTTTCTCAATTGAATTTGTTCTGTGGTCAGTCACTATAGGTACAGGAAAAATTATACGTCACACATTCAAAAATATCGACTAAAAAACACTGCAATTATTAATGATGTTTTCTTCAATCAAAAGCACTGATTTCGAATGGTGCTAGAAACATGACTCAATTGTCTATCCACCAACCGATCTCAGTTCTTCATTTTGAATCTTCTGTTTTATCCTTAATTTTTGCGTCCTTAACACTTGTATCACTTTTATATAAAAAAAATCACTTTAAATTAGAAGTTTTAACTTCGGTTTGGTTATCCATCGTAGATTGACACACTGAGCCCAACTGGTGATATGAAATGCCAGTGCAGAGCTTAAATGTGAAAAACCAGTTACAGCTGAGGAATCTTTCACAAAAGACCTGCCCACTTTTCACCCCCATGATTTGTTTGAATCTTCTTCCCTTCATATACTGTGCTATAGACTACATAGGCTTACGTCGAAGTATCGTCTTCTACTTCTGCGATAAAATAATCGTCACCTCGACTTCAATGACGGTGATGGGTCTATTTGGAGAAAGGTACTTTAACTCCGTCCATCAGCACATCCGATCTTTCGGACACAGGCAACGGCTGAAGCGCAACGTAATTCCTAGGCAATACATCTAGAGTTACACCCCGTAGAATAGGATGGGATGAGCGATGCTCTATGTAGTTTCATCTCATGTTCACTCACACAGGTTATATTATATTTTTCAAATTTCAAACTCATTTCACTTGCCCCAAATGACCATTGCGAAAAAAAACACAGTACTTCTAAAGTTAAAAAAAGTCTCTTCCAAGCTGCTGCTTTGTATCCGATTACCTTCTTTTTTAATGTTGTAACAACTACCTTTTGTATACTCTTCTTAATTATTTGTTCGCTAAACAAAAGTTTACAGTTACAGAATGTTCTTAATATTGAAGTTGTTCTTCCTTAAAGGTATTTTGCAATTTGCATACTAAAACTAGCCTGATCTGTTGATTTTAACCGTTACCGGTAACGATCTAAAGCAATACTGATCGAGTGGCAGGATTTTTAAGAATGAAACAATCAAAAGACGTCAACCGATGACGAATGAACTCTCAGCTGAAGCTCACAGAGGTAGATGATCGATACATAAGTGTATTCATCAGATCAGTCTGGTGTATTGACAATCAGCAGCCGATATTTGATACTTTCATACACAAATTGTGGCCCGAAAGCGAGATAGAAGGATTAAAAAAAAATAAGATCGCACATCTGAGCCGTTTAGACCTCAATTGGCACGTCGAATCTTACGTGTGTGTTATTGACGGGTGCGTATGTGTGACAAAGTATTTTTTTTGCCAAAGGTTCAAAAGGGTTATTGTGCAGCGCATATACGTTGAAATTTAATTTGTCTTCAAATATATTTTTGCATGAGATTTGTGTAAGACGTTTTGATATATTCTTGTAGGAAAATTACTTTTTAATTCGTTTTTTCCAACTAGTTTTAAATGTAAATGGGAATTAGGATCAGGAAAACATCTCAGTAGGAACACACCCAACTAACAAACTCCCGGAGTTAAGCTCTTCAAATCTGAAAAAAGCTCCCATAAGATTCTTTTAAATCCTATCGCTATACTTAAGAATGAATCTCTTGTTATGAAACTCAAATTCGTCTCATAGCATTTTTATTGTAAGACCTAAGCATTTTTTAAATTTGAAAGTACTTAAATCCTATATCTAGATCTATTTAAGTCCCATAAGTATCTCGTTATAATAATTAATAATTCTCTTTATAATCCCATAATAATACTTCAATGAGACTATTCATAAATAAGTTTTTTTCAAGATTCTAATAGGAGCTACGACGCCAGCTTTGAGTATCAAACGAACAGATGTTATAGTTGAATTGTACAGTGCGTTCTTTTTGTTCACAAAACTTGCTTCTGTTCATGTTTCTATCGGATTGGTTATTTGATTGGCGGTGGAAGATGTAATTTTAGATTTCAAAGAAAAGTTTGTTTGTTTTCTTTCCTAGCAAGTTTCTTTGGTCGATTTTTTGTTCTGTTTGCTTACCTAATTTCGGGGTAGTAGTGAATTTGATTATAAATATTATAACAACAATTTTTAGCACTGAAATATACCAAACAAAAAGCACATATTTCAAACTTAAGGTAGTTAATATTATTAGTATTATTAAAAAGAGGAAACAATCTGCCGAAAAATCGATCTTAAAAGCATTATTTTGATAGAATTGATCGAAACAACCTTATTAATTGTACAAATGGAAATCACCATGAGTATCCCATAATGTTTATGGTATATCTTATACTGTTGTTGCATCGGCTGTCATCAGCTTTGGAATGATTTAAAATTACTAGGTTATAATTTTGTTCCATTGTTTCAAAATGTTAATCTAACACAACTATCGATTTTTTGCTTTCACATTTAAATTTCTTAATAATAGTTGGCAATTGCAATAAAAAGGAACGCCCCACAGACAAATGTGTTTCGTTTGAAAGTTAAATGTCAAATTTAAGTCCCATAAGAGCATTTTAGTTCCCATAAGAAGTACTGTCTCTCAGAGAAAATTTATATTTACTGAGAGCGACACTTCTTACGGGAGCTCAAGCGTTGTAATGGGACTTCATCATCATCCAAAGATCTCATAGAGATCTTAAAACAAGAGTTAAAGTATCAATCAACAGCAGCCATGTTGCAATATGAACAAAATGTGTTCATTATATTTTGAGGGTTACAGTGGCTTAAAAAAAAATATTCTTAATGAATTATCATATTTGGTTTTCCATTCTGACCAAAACGTCATATTCATCATGTTTTCTCTTATTTGCTTATGATATTAGTTGTATAAAAAATGGATTTGTATAACTTAGTATACAGCTACTATACCAGAGAAGAATGAGCGGGGACATTCTTTTTTGTGTTATGTCATTATTTAAAATTTGTGAGAGCAGTATATTAACATGACACAAGTAAAATGGCATCTTTAAAAATCAGTTGTTTTTGTCAGTTTTAATGACAAATATATTGGAAAATTTCAGAAAATCTTAATAATGAAAAAGCGTCATATTTTGAACACCTCTAGATCCAATTTTTGTCATAAAAGCACGATAATGACAATAATTGGGAAAAAAATATGGTATGAATGATCGCATTTTGTGAATTGTATAAAAACAAACTTTTGTGATTTTTGCACCTAAAAAAATATTAATGGTAACCCTATAATAAGATTATAATTAATAACAAAATATTTTAAATGTGCATAATTTTGGAAGCGCGTTGTTATTTTTCGAAGCAAAATGTTTAAATTAGTAGATGCAATTTTAATTGCACCAAGAATTTAGCCTACATATGCCATGATTTTTACAAATATAATACGTCAATTAACTTGTGAGATAAATACTCGCATCAAAAAACACATTATTTTTTGACATGAGAGAATCACGAACACACATAAAAACTATTCGCCTACCTTCTTCAAAAAAAGAAATTAAAAATGTGAAAGATATATGTTTTTTTAAGTTTACACACACTCGTTCTCTTTTTAACAAATTCTGTAGGAAGAGACGCACTCCCATAGGAAGAGTTCAGAGAGCTTTACTAGATTTACAAAGCGGCGTCTATAATCGCATAAGAAGAATAAAACTCTTCCTATAGGGTCAAGAGGCTCCCATAACTAGGCCATTTAAGGCTTTTAACAATCTTATAAGAATCTAGAAGAACTCCTCAAGAGTGCATTTAGCTCCTCAAAATAAGTCTCGTAGCGCTCTCGGAGCGTCTTATGAGAGGAAAAATGTTACTTGGGGCATAGCTTTAGTCGCACACTGTGCGCTATGTGGATAGCAGAAACCCAAAAAAGACCTCTTTATATTATAGACATTTCACACATTTAATCTGCGACGAAAAGGGTCAATTTTTGTGGAAACATGCAAACAAAAACAATGGTTATTTAAATAAATATTTAAAACAAGTTTTTGAAAAAAAAATATTATATATTTCCGTCAAACTTAAAATTTTGCAAACAAATTAAAATTAAATATAAACTGACTTTCTATTAAATATTTTACGCAATTAGGAAAGTACTGGTTTTTCTTTTATTCTTCAATGTTATTATCAATTTTTAGTCGAAAGTTAAAAATCATACTCATGATGTGTATTTAGCATTTGTGGTAATTGAAAAATTGCAAATCAAAATTGCATAGTTCTAGTGCATTTGCATTTGTATTTGTATTTGTATTTGTATTTTTATTTATAATTTTTGATATTAAAATAATAATTCTTTAAATAAATTTCGTTAATAATTTTAATCCTGGGTTTCTGTTTAAATCACTTTACAAATTAGGCCGTTTTCGAAAACGTCATCTGCGTAAAAAATGCTTTTGCAGAATGTTCTTAAACGCAAACTGCAAAAGTCTTCTGTTCGAAAACGCAAATACAAATTCTACTGCATTAGCATTGTGTTCGATAATGCAGTTTGCTAAAATCACGCGTTCGAAAACATCATCTGCGTTGCAGCTGTGCAGTAAAAAAATGGAGGTGACGAAAGAGACAGACATGGTGGTTCGAGAGATTGTTAGCTAATTGGATATCAGTCAATAGCGAAAGTGAATTTGAAAATTCTGATGAAATTGGCTTCTTTTTTTTTTTTTTTTTCTAATTGACGCGCACTCAAGGGGTTATGAATACCCTTAAAATGTTTTCACACAGTGTGAGCGTTTAGGAACTAGAGGGAGAATGGAGTAGGAAATAGCGATGTACATTTGCTTTAAATGTATGGATATTGAAATGGGAAGGAAAAACAGAGTTTGGTAAGGAATTCCACATTCGTGTAATACGGCTATAGAAAAAATCTCTATACTTGACGGTACGTCCGAAGTTAGGCTCAAGGGTATACTGGTGAGCATTCCTAGCAGAGCGTGTATTACGCTGAAATTGTTTGAGGGGAGGAATGCAGCTAGCTATTTCAACAGAGCAACGTTTAAAAAAGTAGCGATAAAACAAAGATAAGCAAGAAACATTTCGACGGTGTTCCAATAAAACAAATGTTTCCGAGATTGATCTGTCACCTATCAGTTTTAAAGCTCTATTTTGGATTCTATCCAGTAAGTGCAGTGACGTTTTAGAGGCACCTGACCAGATATGAGAGTTATACTCTAGCTTTGGGCGTATGTATGCTTTATATATGGTAGCTAGAACAGAAGGGGAAAAAAAGTTCTTACATCGTCTAAGGAAACCTAGGCACTTCGCAGCATTTTTAGCGATATCTTGTATATGGTCGTTCCATAATAGTTGATCGGTAACGCGCATTCCAAGAATCGAAAGCTTTTCAGTTTCCTCGATGCAAGTTCTGTTCGAAAACATCAACTGCACTTGCAAAAAATGGCCAAATTCCTAAACCCAAGATTTGCAAAGCAAAACACATGCAAAGCAAATGCAAGAAGAAAGTTGAAATGCCTAAAGCATATGCCTGCAATTCATGCGTATGACGTTTCGGAACGGACATCTACTATATTTGTGATTATTGCTCGAATAAATAATGGACTCCCAAACTAAAATTATTTTAATATTGACCTTGGTGAATTGTTGCACCACAACACAAATTAAAAAAAAAATAATGCAAATATAAAACAAAAAACTTGATTATGAATTTTAGTTCAAAATTCTTCAAACGCTTGATCTTTGCATTTACCTGAGTAAAAAACGTCCTCATGCGCTAATCGAATTGTTAACAACAATTTCACCTCCTGATGTGTCCAGTTTTTAAAAATTTTACTAACTTTTCTTCATTTTGTTCCCCCATTTGCTTCAAGAAACAAATAAAGTAAATTTAACACGCCAGAGCCAAGCAAATTCAAATGCAAGTGAAGTGCGCAAGATATTTTTTACAACTGCACAAATGCGTTAACATTTGCGCAAGAAAAAAAATCCACTGCGTTTTGGGACAATCTTCTTTCCAGGGATTTTTATGTTTGCATTTAGGAACTGTTTGCTTACCCTGAGGCCACACGGGCAAGTACTGGCAAGCAAGTTGGGTTCATACATTGCCTGCCAAATTCGTATCTGTGTACTGGCTGTGACGTAGGTGGCACTCCACTTGCCAAGCAAGTTGCTTGCAAGTAGGTCGTTCTTTTTCTCTACTATAGTAAACAATTTTGGTTGATCTTTCAAACAAAATGGATTGAAAAAATCAAAATACATTTTTAAAGAATATTAAAGAAAAATGCAAAAATGGTTAACAAACTTTAATAATTGAAATTATGGACAACGAAACATAAGAGGGAATAACATATACTCTAACTAAAATTCATGTACCAAAAAAAACTACAGACGTCAAAATACATTTTGTTAGCTATCCGTCTGTTAAGCACAAAACTTTCAAATTCCATTGAAGGTTGTATACTATGTCAATGGATAAAAAAACCTCTAAAAATCCGAATTGTTTTCCATTTTATTTTCCGCTCCGGAAAAATGGATTTTTAGGGCAATCGGTTGACATTTGGAACGAAATATTCTCGATAGGATCAAATATAATTTTTCCCCTATCTGTCAAGCCACAAACTTTCAAACTCCATTGAAGGATGTCTACGATGTCAATGGATTAAAAAACCTCTGAAAATCCGAATTTTTTTCCATTTTTTTTCTGCTCCGGAAAATGCATTTTGAGGGCAATCGGTTGACATTTGGAACGAAATATTCACGACAGGATCAAATATAATTTGTCCCCTATCTGTCGAGCCATAGACTTTCAAATTCCATTAAAGGATGTCTACGATGTCAATGGATTAAAAAACCTCTATATATCCGAATAATTTGAAATTTTATTTTTTGAAAAGGGCAATTTTAGAGCTTTTTGGTTTTTTGTAACGAAATATTCGCAAATGTCAAATATTCTGTCAAGCAATGTCAAGTTTCGTATGAAAGTGAATTTTAACATTTTTAAAATGCAATCAAATTCCACACTAAATTTATTTTAACTTATTTTTTGCACAAAATCTAATTAATTCAGAAATTTAAATAAAAGGAACGATGATTGTTGACTATAGTTAAAAAAATGAACGCCCTACTTGCTTCTCTACTGGCTGCTCAACTGGCTTCGAAAAAGGCAAGCCAGTTGACGAGCAAGTTGCTTGGGTTTATATGTGTTAGTGAAAAAATGTGTATGTATTGCAACTTGCTTGCCAGTACTGGCTCGTGTGGCCTCCGGGTTAGCATAATTTGCGCAAGTTTTGCATTTAGGAATTTGCCCAATCATTTGACGTTCATCAAAAGACATGTGTGCAGGCAGGACGACTGCATATTTGACCATTGCAACTTTTGCGTCAAAAATGGCTATCAATTGGCAGTCAAATTGACTTTGATATGACGTTTTCGAAAACGTCTACTAACAGTATCTACTTTTAATGTAAGTATAACACATATTTATTTTTATACACTACGACTACCTATAAGAACTCGATTGCAAAAATGTTCAAAAAGAAGAAAATATGTTTATGTTTGATCGTTTGCTGCGAATCCATAACAGTTAAAAATGGTTTGTTGATTTCAAAATGTTTGTTGAACAATTATAACTGTATTAGACAAGTACGTCAATAGCGTAGCGGCAAATAATGACAAAATAAGAAAATTCTTACTTCCAAAATAATTATCAACATCATTGAAACAAGGAATTTATAAATATGTACAAACAAAATTAAACCAACTCGACAGTAAACATTTGTTATACCGAATATATTCTCAGTTAAAAATAACAATAAGACGTATTATAGCTATCATTAAAAATCATAATTATTAAAAAACATATTTATTTTGATGCCAAAATAAAGCTTATGACTTAAATTATTCATGCCGATTATGGAATTCGCAATTCGCAGTGCAGTGCGCTCGTTCCTCTTTACTCATTTGCCATGAAAAGAAAAGAGAACTCAGGACTGCGAACCACCGCGAATCCATTATTGCGAATTCTATAATCGGCATGATTATCTTATGGCGAATTCCTTACAACAAAGAAATCAAATTTTTTCTAAACAGAATCGAATTTTTTCTAAACAAAATCGATTCTTTTCTGTCAAAACAAATCTTGCGTTTTTAGCAAGATTTCACACTGATTTGCACACACACTATGAAGACTTGACATTTCTAATACGTCAAATTGAAATTCGCGGAATTTTTGGAAGATGAGTTGTTTATTTTTTGGTTGCAACGAATTCTACATAATTTAACAAAATATTCAACAATATATTCAGTCAATACAGCTATAAAAATAATTTATTGTGCGTTGTTCATTATCAAACACAAATTTGACAAAAAAAAATAGCTTTCGCGAGTGGAACACGTGTTAAAAACTTTCAGTGCAAGTGAAAACTTTTCTATAACAATTTTCTTTAAAAATATATGTGCAAATAGAAGTTCAAACAAATAAAATGTACCAACAAATTGGTACCATATAAGCTGGCTAATATCTTTTATTTATTAATTTAATTCTATTGGTAAAACATTTTTCTCACAACAAAAACAAACAACCTTAATAGTTTTGTGAATAATTTCTTGACATTTTGCGTCAATTGAAGCTATGAAGTAACACAAACACAATCACAACAAAAAAATCGATTCTTTTACAAAATACGAATTCCTTTCAATTGACAGAAAAAATTCGATTCTGTTTAGAAAAAATTCGATTTCTTTTTTGAAAGGAATTCGCCATTAGTAAAAAGCAAAAATTAATTCCGGCCCAAAACTCGCCATAAAATGACGTTTAATTTTTCAATGATCATTTGCAATGATGAGATTCAATGAAAACTATAACTGGCACCTGAATACAGAAATACCACGATATTCATTGTTATTTTTAATCGAGTAAATATTGTATACCCATATACATAAAATGAAAACAATTTATTGTATACCTACTTTAAAAACGTACGTTTAATGGTCATTGCTATGTCCAAAAAAACGAAACTGAAATATTTGGACTCCAAAAAATTCGTATTGTTAGTTCAAAAATCGAACAACATAACAGTAAATTCAATTTGTGGATGAAGTCCTCAATTACAGTCAATAACCTATTGTAAATAACCTCTTTGAAAATCATAATATATTTTCCAATCTCCTTTGAAACCCTCTGTTAAGTTTACAAGTATTAATCTGAATTGCTATAAGCTTATTGAGGTGTGTTAAAAGATTTTGTATCTATGTACGAATCGATGAAATTTAATCATTTTACGTCTCTTGCGGTCTTACATTACTAGGTACACCATGTCATTTGAGAAATCTCACATGCGACTAAAGGTAGATATTATTTCCGATCTATTTTTATAAAAAAATAAAATAAGGAAAAGATAAAATAAAAATTGTTTGTATTGCTTATATGTATTTGTGTAGTTCCCGTTTTCATTCATTAAATTAAACAGTGTATGTTTGAAGTGATGAACACAGATATAAAGAAGCCCTCAGTTTTTTCAAGATGCCACACAAATGCTTAACCTTAAAATTTATTAGAAAATATTTCATTCAGGGGTTAATGAATTCCAATAGAAGTAGTACGTGTTTTAGTGAGATATAGTTACTAAAAATGGTACTGACTACTGAGTATTTTGAATTTGTATAAATGCCCTGCTCCACCGATCACCGAAGACTTTTATTAAAACACGCCTCATGTACAAACTCACTACATTTCACTTTGTTCATATTTTTCATTATGTAGATAGCTCAAAAAATAACATGAATTTGATATTAAAGTTGTACGAATTGGGTTATGACAATTTGAATGTTTAGATTTTATAGTGGCTATATTTTAAATGGCAACTTTGGTTGGTTAATAATTTTTTTATCAAAACTGACTGGGTAACTAATAAAGTTTGAAATAAAAATATGCACTACTTGGATCACACGAACTTGCTCTTGCAGTTAACAACTAAAAAGTAGCCACACATTTATAGATGCATGTTAATATGGCGGTTATGATATTTTTAACGAGAAAATGTTGAAAAGCAATATAATTTATGTTTTACTTTTCTTGTTTCAACATTTTTGAATACAATATTGTTTGAACTATACAGAAGCACCAGATTACAAAATCATAGTCCGACCATTGAAAAGAAATATGAACGTGAATAACCTAAAATAAGACCATTTTCCCAAAGAAACGTAATATGCATATTTCCGTTATGTGAATTTTTGCCAAAAACCTGAAACGCAGTTTTCTTGAAATCATTTTGGCCTTTACAGGTACATAGTTTAATCAAAATCGTTAGGGCCGTTTTCGAGAAAATTTGAAAAAACAAAACAAAAAACTGGCAGCTGCTCGTTCTAGATTAGCTCAAACAAGAATTCTAATTTTCTTTCTATGTAAATCGGCCCTGCAGTTTAGGCTCTAGCTAAAATTACAGACGCACGATGGCGGACGGTATGACGAAACTCACTTTTCGGACTTCGAAATTTTTCAACAGATTTATCCCTCCTTTTACACCAACACTACAAACTTAATTTTTTAGTTTTTAAATCGGGATTTTTATTTGTTTAGGTTATTTCCGTTGTCAAAATTTATTCAAAGTGTGTAGGGACTTATTGCGAAATCTCGAGGGGAATTTACTGTTTCTCTCGGAATATTTATTTCCTCTACAATATTTCTGTCATCGTAAATCACTCACTGAATAAATTTCAATCGAAAAAAATGGTTCAGTCACGTTGCCAATGTTCGAAGGAGGGAAAACATTTCCAGGGAATAGCCGTGATAGCCCGCAGTAGGAAATGCAAAATGGAAGCAGTTGACGCTAAATTTATATCAAGTTCATTTTTATTTTCTGAAAGTGGATCAAGTAATGGAAAATAATTTATAGAAAGCTTCGCATAAAAATTACAAAAGATAATAAGGGCATTCATGTAACGTCGTAAAACACTAGATAAGTTTATCTTTTGGTAAATGAACTGTCAAATTTTGTATAGGAAATGGGTTACGCAAATTGGATAAAATTATCTAAGGATTTTGCTGCGGAAACTTATACAAATTTATTTGGATAAACTTATACAAACGTCATTGTGACGTCAAGTCAAGTCAAGAATTCTCGGCCATAACCATTGTTAGTGTTAGATCTTCTAAAATTGCATCCCCTTTTTCTTTCTGTTTATCTACTGTTAAAAGTTAATTAGAAGGATTTTACTTTTGTAACAGAAAATACCATTCTTTTCCGAATAGTTCTAAGATGAGTAAATCATTAAAGGCAATTTGTTCATATAATTGCACTAATTTCTGTGTTTTGCTTTTTTATTTAACTTTTTACTTTTTTTAATTTTTTTCAGGAAATAATTTTCATGCACAAATAAATTTTTAACGTTTGACGAGCAGCTGATTCAATTACGCAGCATTTATCCAAACGAATAAAAAGGACGTTCACGTAAACTTTCGCGTAAAATTATCTTTTTACACAATAATTGGTAAACTTATCTCGTTGCATGAATACCCTTATATAAATAAATATTTATTTAAGCTAATTTTTATAATCGAATACTACATTATGGGTCTTAACTTACCTACTTCACGTAATGAATGGCTAAATACGTATACAAACATGATCCTCTAAGTCCAATCTTTATTACTTTCCCAACACAGAAATAATTGTTGTAAGTAAAAACCACTGTTTTGATCCTATTTCACTTCATAAATAGCAATTTTTATTAAATAACATTTCAAACACAAAAAGAATTTTCAAAATCAGATGTTTTTACCCAATTTCACCCTATAAATGGAATTTTAATAAAAAAATATTAAGGCCCAACCACTAAAAAGCAACCTTTCAAACACCAAAAGAATTTCTTACATCGGATATTTTTTATTTTGATCCCATTTCACCCTACAAATAACAAAAGTTGAAAAATATTATCCCAAAAGCCATTTCCTAACCACCTACAGCGCCACCTGTTTAACGGTAATTGAATTGATTTGAAAAACGAAATGTGCCCCTACACCGCCACCTGTTGAGAATTTCCCGACTTTTATTTAACTTGAACCACTTCGCGGAGTAATAAACTATCCAAATTGGTCCAGTCGTTTTCAAGGTATAAGAATCCGAACCCACCACGATCCTTTATTATATATATAGTTTCTTCAAGCAATCGTGTGCTTAACTACATCCAAGACTTTTTGCAAAAAGTGAAAAACAAAAAGATGCGTTAGAGATTCCTGTGCCTGTGGACACAAAATCTTACGAAAATAATGTTTGTCATTTCAGATTGATTTGACAAATCAAACACAGTTTTTTGCACACAGGCATTTCTTTTCACTTTTTGCATAATTTTTTGCAAAAAAGTATTTTTATATTATCGAAAGGACGTAGGCACATGTCTTCTCTTGCTTGGTGTGGTGCAATCAGAACAAGATGGAGGCCGACACAACACACGAGACAAATATATGGCTCTACGCATATGGGTTTATAAGGGGATAGATGGAAACGAAACAAGTTTTCATAATATTTTGAAAACCATAAAACATGGTGTGTCAAATGGTTGCTTGTTACGTTTAAGTGATCAAACATCAACGACTGCAAACTATTCTGTCAATTATGCTGGCCCATATAAAATCTCTTTACATGCTGCCTCCAGTTGGCATCATCGATGCTCAGATTTCAAACATGTCTATAAAAAAACCAATGGAAGCACAAAAATCCATTTCTGTGGTGACATAAATATATATAAAGTTACATTCTGGATTGGATTGTGGTCGTGATGTGGGACATCGTTCATGCCCAGTGGTGTACGTGTGCTATAAAACACGTTGGATTGATAACGACACATCACACCACAAAACGTAACTCATAACACGGGACAAGTGCCAATTCAAGCTACTTAATTCCAGGTACAAACAAATCCAAGAAAACGGCTCACGGCATCACTTTCTGCTCCATAAAGAGTTATAAATGTCGGCATTGTAGTATGTTGAAACTGTGTTACCTGCACATGACAGTTATTTGGTGGTTATCGGTGGCTTTTGTTTGTTGTTATTTCTGCGGTCTGTGCTGATTTATTTGCCAATTTTAATTTTGTAGCTTTAATTTCAAAGAGAAATGGACTTGGAATCATTTCAACAACAAGCATTACAAGTTCGTCAGCCTGACCAAGATTTTGATCCAGACTCTATTCCACAAAATGGAGAAGAATTTCTAATGAAAGTAATCTACGAGAGAAAACATTGTCCAGCTGTTCTTGTCAAGCCTCCACAGGGTAAACACTCTAAGCCAAACACCGTTACAATTCCAGAAATCAATGAAATGGTAAGTTTTCCAAATCTGGATCACAAGAATATCTTCCTTTATTAAGTTAAACAATACACTAGGACTCGGTAAGTGATGTATCACCGAGTTCATTGCGTCCTACTGTTCAATGGAAGGACGCCCAAGCTGAAGACTTCATTGCAATCATGAACAAAGTTGAAAACATGAGAAAACAACCCGAACCCGATCATGCCCAAGATATCACTCAGTTGCCACTCACCGACGATGAAAACGAATGGGAAGCCTTCTGCCGCAAGCAAGCTCCACTTCTCAGTACAATCTTACGAATCGACCAACGTTTGTTAGAGAAACTATTGGAATTCGAATCAGAATGGTTGAGTGACGATGGCGGGCAGGATGAACTAGATGTAGAACTTTGCGGCAAAGATCAATGGCTGGGTGCTTGGATCTATTCGTCTTTGGCTTGTCTGCGGATGCCTTTGGAGCCAGATGTACATAGTATTTTGCGTGACATTGCCAAGACGTGCATTCGACTAAGAAACAAACTCGGGCCAAAAGATGTCGAGAAGGCTGTGCCATACAATTTGTTCATTTTAATCATATGCAAGGTCTTCGCCCAGCTGGACCTGGCAGAATTCATATAATAATTGACTCATTTTCAGTATCATAATCCAACAAATAAAACATTTTCAAATGTATATACAGTTTTTATTACTCAAAACTTGTTTCTAAAAGCGGGTGTTAAAAGTTTGCCAAATGATCGAATGCTTTTTTGTATGAAAGGCAGATGTTGCAATGTCTCTGATGTTCCTCCGTGTCCAATGGATTGCTGAAGGAATGTGAACATTTACTCAGACTGGATTCCGAAGCAATGCCAAATGAGTTGCTAGTGGTTGAGCTGGAAAGAAACAACATTTTTGAGTCGATAAAAACAAATTTCTTAGGTTGTCCGTATGTGGAAACTTAGTACCTAGGAATCTAGGGTATGATATCATGAAAAAATTAGATTTGATCTTGACATAAAATTTAGATTTCATTTCATTTTTATACAAATAATAAATATCTTAAAACCAACTTCTCAAAAATGTAAGAGTTAACAAGAGTTGCAAGAGTTAACCATATTAGTTAAATTTCAGTCCTATGCAGGAAATATCCAACATTAGCCACTGAAACAACAGCCTTATTGTGAGCTTCACCTTAAAATTTTATTTGTTCGCCCAGAATGTTAAAAGCTATTGCGAGTTTCGCCCGAACCATTATGAAGATGTCTACAATTTCAGTTCGCCTCCAGTAAAATAAGTAAGCGTTTAATTTCAAAATAGCTTTTAACGGCCTTTAGTCCATAAAAATTGGCGTTTCGTCCCGGCGATCTCACTTGGACTCATCAGTTGACTAGTGAGGGTAAAACTCGCAATAGCGGAGACCATAGAAAAGGTCTCGCATTTTTGTTTAAACTGACGAAGGAATGGATGTTGGTAAGGGAACAAAATTCGTAATTACGTTAGGTATTTTTTTGTTCATTTTGAATAAAATAAAACTAAAGCTTTTGAAAAACGAAAAGCTATAATCAATTCTGAGATGGGATTCGAATTCAACACTTGGAATGGTTGATACAACAGAAAAAAAAAAAATGTTCGACCTGCTTTCAAGTGTTTTGTCTATGACGATACGCTCGATGTCCAGGAACCAGGAGGCCTAAGGACTCGGCCCCGCAGTGAGCTAAGAGAGACAGTTTATTTATTTTACTTATGTCTTATTTTCCTTGAATAAATGTACACTGTTGTAATCATCTCACCTTGAACACGATGATATCCTTCTCGATTGTAGTCTGGACTCATTCCGAGAAAATATTGAATCCTCCTTACTCGATAAGCATCGATCATTCGTTTGATCAATACTTGCTGGAAAAGTATTACCAGAAGCAGGTTTTCCTCCTTGTGATCTACATAAGAATAAATTAAACTCAATTCAAGTTCTACTTCACAAAAGCCCATAAATATTACCCTAAGATTTTAGAATGGCAAACGGGATGCTGTTTTCGATGATCCAGGTTCCTTGTAACCTCATCATTGCAATATGCTGTATTTTTTACAATTGGCTTTTGTAAGTTTGGTATTATAACTGAGTGATTTAAACTTCCTGTCATGCTACATGTGTCTTTTGAACATTTTCTCTCTTGAATGACAGCTAGTGCTGAAATTTCTAATTTGGGCGCAATAATTCCCTGAAAAAAAAAAAATGCTAAATAAATCAAATCAAAGGTCATTTTTATATTTGAAGAGTTCATATTGATTTACTCCATTGCTACCTTTGGTATTAATTTTCTATTTACCATACCCCCAGTACCACCCAAACAAACAATTCTATCAACCCCCTTTTCTCACCGGAAATGCTTGTGATGTATTCATGAGTATCTGCACGTTGACATTATGGAAGCACGATCTTTTCGGCATTGGTGGATGCATCACGTCAGCCAACTGCCCAACAAAAAATGCTAATCTACGTCCATTCTGCCACAATGTTATTTCAATAGATTCAGCTGCTAGGACCTGTTCTAATTCTGATATACAGTTGATGGATTTAAAATAACCCTCCATTAGAAATTGATCATGACACAGAGCTGGAAATTTAGGCTCCATAGCTCCGGTTTTGAAAAAGTATCCTAAAGTTTTAATTGTTGCTTCCATGTAGCCGTTTGTACAAAGCCAAACTCCAGGACAAGTTATCTATAAGAGAGAAAAAAAATAAAATAAAATGAATTGCTACAATAAACACAATTATTCTAAAACCAACAGCATGCAGTTCGAGAACTATTTTCACATAAAAACGGCTTTTCATTTTTGTAATAGAGAAAAATATAACGTTTATGTATATCCAGGAAAAAATTGTGTACAATACGGTCAAGGTGATTGTTGAAGACTAAAATCGGAGCAAAAACAAATTGGGGTTTAGATGGGGGGTTGTATGCGTTGTAGTTTTGCCTGGCGTCTATGTGTTGTTTACTCCTAACTACCAACCAAATATTCAGGTATATTACTTTATTATTATTACATTATCATTAGTCTTCTTCCTTTCACACGTGTTTTGTTTTGTTGTTTTTGTATAGGAGGTATTTATTAAGAGTTATTTAGGTTTTTAGTTTGTACTCGTGTTGCTAGGGAATTGCAACTTGTATTGTCTAGAAATTATTTTTTTTATGTAAGGTTTTATGTGTGGAAAGCTTTACATGAAGCATACAAACAAGAATAATTCTCCAAGTTTTTTCAAAGGCAATAACAGCGGATAAAGATTTATAGATTGAGTATTGCTTCCTTCTGGGGGGAGTGTGTTCATAAGAAAAGGTGTTAATACAATAATTGAGCATTATTCGTTTTTAACTTTTTCAATTTGAGTTCAGTTAGACCAAACCTTAAGACCACTTAAGACCACCGTATTAAAGAGACAACTACCTTATGTTGAATTTTATAAAAAAAATGTTGCAGAAAAAATGTTGCCTGCAGAGGCAGACACTCCCACAAGAATGGTTAAGAGTTATAAGTCACAAGGCCCTGGTTCTTCACGAGGTGTCGCACTACCAAACTTATTTTAGTAAAATGCAGAAGATAAGTAGAATGTAGGTACAAATAAATATTGCGAATCAAAAATTTCCAAAAAAAATATTCATTTAAAAATTCGATATATCAAAAATTGGTTGGTTGATGTTCCTTTTTCATTTTTAACTGCACATTAATTAAAACTTAAAACTGGCGTACGAAAGCTTTTCTTAAAAATATTGCCTCCCATTTTGTATTTATTTATTCAAATCATATGAATAACTTTATACAAAGGCTTTAAAACAAATAGCCATTTTGCTCACGGAAAATTTACAATCCTAAGTTTTATGTGCAACTCAGAGGTGAATTTACTAAGCCCATTAACAGTTTTTTTTAAGAAGAAGAAAAGAATTTAAGAAAAACTTGTGACTCTTAAATTCAATTTTCTACAGTTAATTTATGATTGATTTAGTTTATTAATAAAATTCGAATAGAACACATAAATTATACAACATTGCAACCAATTTAGTATAAAATAAACACACGTTACCGAATAGGTTCCGCACATTTGATATTCAATCCTATAACACTCTCAAAATGCAACTGAAACAATCTTACACGCGGAAGACCTTTTCGCAACTAAAGGAAAACCTAAGGAATATCCTACTGATGGCCTGGTCAACACAATTCGATATATTGATTATGTTGCGACACACTTACTTGATTTTCAAGTGGCCGACGATGTGGGCGCTCCTTCGTACGGGTCATGTAAAAAAGTAGTATAACCTGGATTCTAGGTCAAAAACTTGGTATGAAAATATTTTGAAAAGAATAAGTTATTTTTTAATGACACTCAGATAGAAGGGTAATGGATTACAAAATGCCTATTACATATACATATGTAATTGATAAATTGATATAATGGAAAAGTTTTTAATTATTGATGGATAATAAATCTGCTTGTTGATTTCCCATGGGGAAGTACATATACAGAATTTTTATGTTTAATGAAAAGCGTCCGCCAGTCTTGAAAAATAAAAAAAAGTAAACAATTTATTTAGCTTCCATGATAATTAGATCCAAGTTGCCCCAGCGAATTTTGGGAATAAAATTGCAGTCGATAATGGTCACGTCTTTAGTGAGTTATAGTACCGCCTGATGATGAACGCCCTTTTCCAAAAATTGAAATTGGCAACTAACCTATATAACAGCATTGGTTGTTCCCTCCTGATTAAAGGTCGTAAGGTTTAAGGTCACCTGGCAATGGCATGCTCCTTGTGAGACTATTTCAAAACTCCGAAAAGGGCAATATTCAAGAAAATTGGTATAACCGAAATTGGCTTATACCTTTAATAAATTCAAAGTCTTAACAGAATTTACTGTACTTTTTGTTTATTTTTGTTTTCATATTTAATAATATAAATTCATATTAAATAAAAACGTTGCTCCAACACACTCTACATTCAATAATTCATCCTGGGTTCTATGTCTACAAATCCATAACGTCCCATTCCTCATTCAAGTAATGCATAATCCCTTTCGAATGGATTTTATCCTCGAAAACATCGACCAACATGTCAATAACGTGACACTGAATGTCAGTGACTTGATTAACGGGACAATAGTCATCTTCGGAAGAACGTGATATAGTCACAATTACCGGTGGACAGGGCAGGCTAACGAGAAATTCTTTGAAACGTCTATAGTGTTCAATCAATTCTTCATCAGTGGACACATGATGGGGTAGGCCATCGTTGTCAGCTGTACAGCCAGCATCAAAGACCAGCGACCACTCAACTTCATCGGGCGTGTAGTGCTCTGCCATGCTGGCGACTAGCTCTTTCAGCGCCTCGAATGTGTCTTCATCTATGTCATTGTTTTCATATAAATCTAATGACTTGTGCTCATCGATGTACTCAAAGGCAGCCTTTAGATCGTCTAGTTGACGACATCGCTCCTTGGAGCCTTCCAGGGACATCTTTGTTCGGTCGTAGTTGAAGATTGTCTTCAGTTGTTCATAGCAGTTCGCCTTTTTGTAGACATCAAGAAAAGGATTCTTTGTGCTAAAGAAGTCTAAATCAATATCCAGAACATACCTTTCCAATTGGATTGGCTGAACATGTTCATCGACATTGTAGACTTCAAATTTGATAGTTTTTGGACGCTCTAGATGTTGCTCTTCACTATAGTTTCCTTCAGAGGCAAAGTAATCCACTGGCAGGTCAACGTACATCAAATCTTGGTGTTCGCCAATTCGAAAATCATACTTCCCTACTGGTATCTGTTGGCACCAAGAATTCTTGAGCCATACCAAGTGATCGAATTGTCCCGCATAGAGGGTAGGCATTATCCAATTCTCGATACTGAGTTCATTCAATAAGAAATCCTTGTTCTCAACACAGGACGCTGGTATGCCTTTGGAGATTACCATATCCGGATGGGAATCAAAGTGGACAAGCGCATTATTGGTCAGAGGTAGGTGGCGGGATCCAAAGCATCGATAAATAAATTCTAGTACATCGTTGTGGTAGTCCACGACGAAAATGGGTATTTTCTTGAACTTGCGCAGGGGTTTTGGATCCAGTTTGCAGCGTTTTTTCTCGGGTTCCACTTTGTCCATTGTTTTTGGGAAGAAAAAACAAGCCTTGAAGTTTGGAATATAAATGTTTTACAATCTTTAGTTATTTTATGTTAGTTGTTCGATAAAGAAAAATCATAAACAAAAAAACTGTTGAAAGAAAATTGTTTTCAGATGACACAACTGTCAAAATTTTGTTTTCTGTCAAAAGTGTCACTTTCACTTTTCGTTAAGCCGTCTGGCGGCAAATAGAAATACGAAAATACTTTGATTGTTCCGGCAGCCATTTAATTTTGGGTATGGGTAGTGTGAATTTTCGAATTTATTGTAACGACTTTTGTATTTTAATTGAACTCATATTGTCCAATAAAACTACTACTGATGTAAGTAATGGATTTTATCATTAATATTTCCGATAAAGTTACTAAAGTACACGAATTTATTAACGCTGTTACTCCATTGGTAATATTTAACTTGAGTGCCATCAGTTATATAGCTTTCATTGAAAACCATAATTGAAAATTTGAATTTGAAAATAAAGCTGATGGCTGGCTTAATTATTACTTTAAGCTAAGTATACAGTTCTTCAACGAAAAAAAACTACACGCAATTCTTATGGGAGTGATTTTGTCAAAAAAAATCTACGAATGTTTTTTCTCCGGAAAAAAAATTTCTTTCTCACCATCAATTTTTTTTCATTCAAAAGAACTGTACTAAGCTTTAGTGAAAAGAAATTAATTAGTTCGTCGCAAACTTCACCATTAAATGACGTTTAATTTTTCAATGAAAATTGGTAAGGTAGTTCATTCATTGAAATAATAATAGTCATTTTATGTGGACGGTTGGGCAAAAACGAATGTTTTGTTTAGCAAAAATTAATAATTAAGTCACCACCTTCATGTCGGCATCAAAGTATACACCAATTTTACTTAAAAAGCGCCTCAAAACTAAACATAAAAATGTTCAATGTTGAGTTTCAATGAAAGCTACAACTGGCGCCTTATTGCTTGGTTGGACATTTCATTGCAAGGCAATTTCAGTTGTCATAATGTCAATATAAATAGAATTGACAACCGGTTTTCACGGATAGCACGTGCAATTAAATTCAATTCGATAACTGTTTTGAATTATAGAAAGACACTAAATAAGTATAGTCGAAAAGTTTATAAATACCGGTTGTACGTGTAAATTATATTATATTTTCAATTTTTTTCCACGTTCCTACTTTCACCTTTGATTGACGGAGAAGCGATTTAAAATGGCAGATAAACCACTTTGAAAAAGGCAAAACGTCAAAATTTATTACTTCGGCGATGGAAATAAGCAATAACTGGCCGTTAATGTTGATCTTCAAGTGGTCAACCGTAATGGTGAAATGGTAAAATATATATAATGTCTGTTTTTTAACTAAAGTTTTCACCAAGTTTCGCAAAGCTTGTTTTTTCCCATTGGTTTTGACAGCGAATTGTGAAAATTTGTCCAATAACATATAGCGCTCTACAAAGTCTTAGGCTTATCTACTTTAACTTAGGCCCAGTTTTTCAGTGGTGAGTTAAACCAGAGTTAGCTAACTCTAGAATTAAATTAACCCATAGTTAACTGAGAAAGCAGTTTTTCGGTGGAAAATGTATGCGGAATGACAAAACAAACTCGGTGGATAAAACATCAAAAGCATATGTTCAGTAAATCCTGAGTTAACTCACCAAATTTGTTGAGTTAACTCGGGTTTAACTTTAATCTCGCACTGAAAAACTAGGCCTTAGTGTTTTATAAAATTTGCTTTGTTAATCTTCTAATGATTAAGAATGCTAATGGAAGTGTTTGACTGTTAAAAAAAATACTGACTGCCTACGCCATCGCAGATATTGAATAAAATATTCCAAATATAACCAAGAAATGTTTACACCTTTTAATATAAAAAATATTATATAACTAACAAGAATTATTCAATCTCAATTTCAAAATTTCCTATGCATTTATAATAATCCATGTACATAGGTACCTACAATTTGATTCTTTAGAATACTGTTTGGATGAAAAACTCTTACCCATCAGAGTCAACGTGTCCAAAAAACAGAGTAATAAGATAAGACGCCCACTGCTGCACCTCCATATACATAACGAAGCAAGAGAAAACAATACACGCCCACGTTGTGCTAACACAAATAGGGTGTCAAAACATTGATGATGATGTTGGGCCAAAAAGGAGCTTTTGACCCAGCTAGGTTCAAGGTCATTATATACACTCTCTGCTTCCATGTCAATATCTTTACATTGCTATAGTCCTACTCATAAGAGGCGCCACCATCCATGAGAAAGGACTTAAAATGTGTGTGGGCAGCAAAATGTTGCTGTTGCTGTTGCTATTGCTGCTGAATGTGGGCCCAAATCGATAAATGGAATTACTAGATATACAGAAAAACTAAGCATTCTTGGGTATATCCTTGTTTGCTTTCGCTTTGCACAAATGTGTTTACAAAGAAAAGAGAGCTTTAATCAAAATTCATCGAGTTAACTTTGGTGTTGTGTACTTACATATGTATGTAGGTTTGTGCTAGGAGTAGAGGCAGACGGACTGATATGTGAAAAGGATGTTCGGTGAATTAACTTTGGCGCGGGGACACGTTTTTCACGTCTCGTTGACTATGTGCTATACCTATGTATATACTCTACACAGCGAGTTGTGTATCCTGTCGAATTCATTCATAAGAAATTCAATGTTTTCCTGGGGGCGTTTGTTACTTGGCATATATACGGGCAAAATGGATAAGAACACGAATGCTCCAATATTGTGAAATATTTCGTTCATATATATATATACATATATGTACAGTATGTAAATGTAGTGTGTGGATGGAAAAGAGGAGAGTGTAAAATACATAATGATGCAAAGTGTACCTACACCGATTTCAGGTTGTTAAACTGCTACTTTTTTGTATATAATTTTTTCGATAATGTATGTAACATATGTATATACATCTACTAGATAATGGCAGTGGAAGTTTCTTTATCCTGTATTTTGCAGATTTTGTATTTTTACTTGAAAAATTGAAATACATAGTAATTATCATAACCAAAAGGATTTGAGATTTAAAAGAATGCCTTACATAGTTTCTTGAATTTTTTGGCACTTTTCCTTGATACGCTTTAAAGAATAAGCTTTTTCGACAAGAACATCGATATGATATTGGTTATCCTCTGAATAGTTCCAAATTAAGGTTAAACCGATAAAACATATAGAATTTATTCATCTATTGCAAGCAAAGTAGCCAAAGTTTTGAATATCTATATTCCATATTGCATTGCCTTTCGTCTTTCACGTAAGGAGTATTATTGAAAACATTTGTTTTGACAAACCAAAGTGGCAGCGGTTTCATGTGGTAATTGTTTACCGGATCTCCGCACTAAGATGTTATTCGTAGAGGTAATGGCGCAATATTTTAAACATCCTCATTCTTCTTCTTCTTTTATCAATTTATAAAATTTCTTTTCAAATTTTTGCGCTAAAATATTCACAACTTGACAGCTGAGAAGCAGAGTTGCCAACCAGGTTTTAGCATGATACTAGTTAACACTTTACTAACTTCAAAGCTCTTTACTAAAATGTTCTTAGTTTTAAACACTTAGGGGCATATTCATAGTCACTTTTAAACTCCAGTTTATCTTAGACCTGGGTTTATCCTATCTAAATAACATTGAATTAACAATTAACAGCAATCTGGCGATTTTAACTTTAGTAAAATATTAAGAGATAGTATCATGTTAAATTCGTTTAAAATTAGCAAAATCCTCTTTTTGACCTTTAGTATTATATTAAAAATGATTAAACACTTTACTAAATCGTCTAAAATTTTGCGCCAATATGTTTACTGCTTCCAAGTAGATGAATTCCTAAAATACCTCGAAGTTGCTGCTTTCAATAGTTACGTTTTTTCTTTTTGTAGATAGCGCGCCTTGCGTATGTAAATGCCTGCCCTGCGCTTCATCTGCTCATTTTCATATTTGAACTAGTTTAGAAGAGCTATTGTCTTCAGTTACATATTCCACTGAGTGTTTTCTTAAATCACACGACACGAAAACAACATACAAAACTAAGTTCTTGAATTCTATGGAACGTGTAACGCGGAACGGATAAAATATAAAATAATGAACACATAATTTCTGCAAGGAAAAACAAAACATTTAACAATTTTCACATAACATAAATTATACATAAAACTGCCACACGTGCCTTCTGTATCAGCAAATAGATTCATTCATTCGGAAGAAAAGGGCTCGATAAATGTAAATTCAATTCTAAAAGATATCTCAAACTCTCAAACGCCCTCCTATATAACACCCACATCACCGAAACCATTTACCTACTGGTACTATACTCTTTTGGCATTTTTCTGAATGAACTTTTTTCATTCACCATTCAAATACTGACACCCACAAGTTATATAGTGTCGACACGTTTACGCGTAAAGTCTACTGCCCCAACTTCAATCTTCCAAAATGATAAACTTATGTGGGCGCTATGTACCTATTTATTTACCATACATTCTTTTTGTGCTTTTTTTTTGTTTATTTAAATACATACACACCTATGTACATTTATACAAAATTTTGTCGTTCTTTTTGTGATTCCGTAAATTCTTTAACTTAAAGGATCAAAAAAGAATTTACTCTGATGAAAACTTCAAATACATAATATAATCCTGTCTGGAAGTCTGATGGTTGTGGTATTTGGATATTGCAACTGTTTTTTTCCCCTCTTTTTTGAATGAAAGTTTTATCAAAATAAAAGTAGCTAAATACTAAAATCGATTGAATGATTTTCAAGGAACTTGAATATTAACAATTAAACTAACGTGGTGTTATATGTGTACATATATTGGCTGTATACGAGTATAATGCTTGGTGCAATTCCTCTGAAGTTAATATTTTTTTCTTAATTTGTTTTGACCCATATTTACACATTTTGTAGCTTTTTAAACGAATGGTAAAATAAGTCGAGAACATATTGCGTATACGCCACAGTAATTTTTGATGTGTAAACATCTATGCCGGCGGTAAAGTGAAATAAAAACGTGAACTTTCCTTCGTGCGACGTTACGAGGTCACACTTTACGGTGTAGCACATTAGGTAACGGAATTCAGCAAAGTAGGGTATTGTGGGTACGTTTAGTGACAAAAATCTGAAGATCCCCTTTAAGCAAACTAGTCCCGTTTTGGATCCGTGCACGCATAGTCAACAACGTATGGACGACTTCGCAAGCTGATCCAAACATTAATCCTCAAAACTGCACTTGGACAAACGTTGATGTTAACGCATACTAACCGCGAGTCCCGACACTCACATATTTTTTCGTTTTGTTTTTTTTTGTAAGCTTCTCAAAATTCGTTCCAAAAAACCATTCACCATGGTTTCATGTAACAAAGAAAGGGTATTGCCAACTACCGGATTGCAAGACTTTAGGTAAGATGATATTTTCCATCTTTGAAATAGCAATAACGGTTTTAAGAATCATAGAACAATAACCAGTTTATGAAATGATGGCTATTAAACTATTTTCGCTCATACAAATTCTTATCGAATCTAAAGAAACCTCAAGTTCCAAAAGTTTGTAAGTCGAGGTGTAGATATACAGACGAAAACTGTGGGACACACTTTTTTCGTGTAGCTATGGTGTCCTTTATTCCATTCTCATAAATATTTTGTATTTACTTATTGTCATATCAAATAATGAGCTGGCGCAAGGTAGAAAACTGCAGTAGGTATGGTTGTGTCATGAAAGAACGAAAAGTATAGCTTTTCGTTAAATATTTTAAATGGATATGTCACCCATAACGAAACTAAAATGGAAACAAATATTATTTTTATTAAACTAAAGTTCTTGCTTAAGAATAATCGCACATGATGACGTCATTTCGAATAGCAGTCAATTTTTTGTCGCAAGTGACTTCACTAACTTAACATTTCAACATTAAAAACAAAACTTGACATATTACAGACATATTATCCCTCAACTGCACCTTACGATTACGTATCAAACTGACGTTCGTGAAATCCTTGGTATAGTGATAGAAATATATATATATACACACATGTAGGAATGTAGGTACTTAAACCAAAGAGGATGGAAACAAACAAAATTGATAGGAAATGTAATTAAGCACGAGGCGCAAATAAAAGATACATGGCAGCGTGTATTGTTGTTTATTAACAAAAGTAGCATACTGACTTTTTGTGGGGTTGTATATATTTTTCATTTATAAGGCTTGTGTTTTATATTTATATAGAAGAAAAATATAATGTACATATCCTTCAGAGTTCAGACCTATAAATTAAATGAGAAAATACAGGTACATAGATATAGTGTCTTATCTTAGTGGCTAAAATAGGACGTTTATGCGGGAATAACTTATATAACTATAACCATATGACGTCATGAACTTATTAAACTGATTTGTCTTTATGTGGAAGGTTATGGTTTATTTTGACAATAAATTATCTCACAAAGTTGGTTTACAATAATGTTGACATTAATGATAGCTATAAAATTAAAGAATTTGCTACTTTAAGCTAGAATTATAGTCGTGCTACAAGTGCCACTATAGATACCGCTACAACAATAACAGTTTCACCCCTTAGCTAAGTATACAGTTCCTCAACGAGAAAAAAAACTACATTTACGAGTATTTCTTACGATTTTTGACGTTTAAATTTTTTTTAAATAACCTGTAAACCAGTCCCAAGAAGAAAAATTTATACTCACCACGAATTTTTTCATGTCACTGACATTAATTGTTTTGTGCAAAAAAATCTAGAGTTTGCCATTTGACAAAATTTTGGATGCAAAAATCATTTCCATAAAATCAATTTGTGAGTAATTGTCGGTCAATTGTGTGACATCCCATGGCAGAAAAATGGTTATTTTTTACATGAAACAGTAAACCAAATAATTTTGACATGGGAACATTTTTACATCTAGATTTGTTTTGCACAGTTTATATATACTAAATCATTGAATCATTTGGTAAATTTTTCTCCACTAAACTGTGCGCGAAACATTATTTATTTAATATAATTATTGTACTTTCGACGGAACTGGCACAATGAAGAGCAGATTGTCTGTGCGTATAGCACACTCTCTAGTATGTCCGCGTTTGTTCGATTATACTGTTATATAAAATATAAGCCTAGCACTTCCAGATAGCATGAGTCGTAAAAGTCCGGCAGAGATTTTTGTCATTTGTTGCTTGTAAATCCTATGTTTAACCGGTCAAACCCAGATCGGTAGCTTACAGTAATATTAGCCGTGTTTTATTATCTAAGGATCTGGAACAGGATCATTTTTTAACAACAACTTGGGGTCCTGCTCTCTATCGGGATCAGTTTTAATGATCCGAAAATTAGTTCCCACTCTTGCGGGTAGATGGCTTCTCATGGTAAGGTAGTGTGAAATGTAGTTTAAAGAAAAGAGACAACAAATACATGAAAAATAAACCAACGTAAGATAAATAGAGACAGGTATACAACACAGTTGTGACTAAGATCCGCATCGTTTTATTTTTATGGGATGATCCAGATCCTGATCCGAATAGATAATAAAACACGGCTAATATAACAGAACACAGAACCAAACATTTTTTATTGATTTTTGTGCTATTTTTCAATTATAAATATTTTTCTCCATCGCTACAAGGACACATGTTCAGTACATACATACTTATATTAATGTCCTCGAATGTGCATTATCAAAAATATATCTGCTTTTTAAAATTAAATTACACAAACGTTTCGTACAAATATAAATATCAACCATCGCCTGTAGCTGTTGTAGTCCCTGTCCCATCAGGACAAAAGAAGCAGAACCATTATTTATTTAACTTAATTAAATTTTTGTTTTGCAAAATTATTGTTCCACCGATGGACTTGGTAAACACGCACACTGATAACAGTACGACGATAAATTTTATAAATTTCTAAAATTCTTGTTAAACCACTACTTTGTATTGCGTGGGTCATCTAACAAAAAAAGATAAACAAACCGCCGCGCCGCAGAGGTGTTGGTACCCTCTCTTTCCCTAGACTCTTATATAATGTTTAGCAGAGAATGTGGTCGTGTATAGTGAACTGAATGGTTGGCGTAGGCTTTGTATTGTAAATAAAACTGCGAGACTTGTTTACTTTAATGTTGAATGAATGGTCAACGAGTATGAGAGTATCCCACGCAAAAAGGATATAATTTAATTTTATTTAATGTGCGGGGAGAGTATGTACATATATATATACTAACTATAGAGTAATAGCCTTGGGTGATAAGATGAATGAGTATACTAAACTGAAGGTATAATCAAATAATGAATGGAAAAAAGTTCATATACTAAGGGTTGCCAGCTTTCTTTGGCAAAACAATAATTGTTAGAAATTATTGATATGCTAAGCAAAATGGAAGTCATTTTGATTGTGTTTGATATTTTGCTAGACAAGAAGTTTTTCACTCCATTTTGTGTTAAAATTTAAATCCTTCTACGATGGTTTAAATTTTTCATATCGTTAAGTAGATCATGCTGAATTTTAGCTCCAATATAAAATTATCTTCAAAATTAAGACAAGTATTTTAGCTCAGTGGTAGGTACCTACCTACGCACAACACAGTGCGTTTCTGACCCAGTGACTGGCAGTGTTTAAGGTACTTATATTTTGGAGAGGTTTTTAGTGCTATTAAACTCGAACAAAATTGTGACTGTAGTAACGTGATTCATAAAATATAGTATAGTGTAAAGTTTTAAAATTATCAAATAATAAATATGTATGTATGTATATGTTTCAATAAAATTATATTTTACCCTTTGGTACACTCGAACCGTGAAATTAGAAATTATTACTGAGATCAAAAATGAACATATTCCACAATTTTCTAATGATAATATTTTAAGTGTTTGAGCTTGGGATAACAAGGTAAAAAGCTTATGTAATGTAGACAAATTTTACCTCTAACAATCAATTTGCTTAAATAGAAGCTGTGATGGAGTGTATATAGAGTTAAAAATTTCATACTGGTGATTTTCTATACACATTTCATTTTCACTGCTCAAAGTTTTTACTAGGCTTAAGAAATAAATATAGTGTTTAGCTTTATCAGAATTTTTTCGAAGTTTGGCTTTTTTTCTGTGAAATTTGGAACTTCCACAAGACGTCAGTGCCAAACAAGCAACAAAAAAATTAATAGTTTGACAGTATAAAATATGTAGGGATAAAAAAACATGTGATTGTGATTGGTCGTTTGTTTGTTTTCTCGCCTGTCAAAATTAGAAAGAGAAAAGACAAAGATAGTTTCTGGAAAAGCCTAGTAACCTATTAGTGAACCAATTGAAGCAAAACGTGAAGAAAGCTGAAACTATCGTCTGTAATTTTTTCCATATTATTTTATGCTTATTCATTTCAAATGGGGTAAGTATGTGTAGATATGTTTTTATAAGAAGACAACTAATCGACTTTCCTGGCTTCTTTTAAAACAAATGACATCACCCTCTCTTTAATTATAAACCAAACAGCTCTTCATTGCGATTAATTAAACTCCATCACTATAACATAAGTGCTGTCTGTATACACCCTTCCTGGGAGACAAAGCCCCGCATATTCATTCATTATTAATTAATTGCCCTCTATATGATATAACATTGCATTGCATCCTATCTTTTTTTCTTCGGGATCAATATCTCTGTATATGCACTCTTATACTGCCATTGCCATATGAGAACAGTCATTCTGATGTGCAATTTCACTTCACTGTTCACTCACTTCGGAGCTCGAAATTGGCCTCGCCGCGTCGCATCGTGCCGCGTTGTAAGCAGAAAGCAGCATCCTATGTTTTAATTGCACCCAATTAACCAAATGTATATACAAGTTGCTCCCGTCCTGGTTGTCGTTGTCTTATGGCTATTTTACAGTCGGGCCCATTCTCGATTGCCTATACCGATTGACCCATTCGGTCAATGAGTCTCACGTTAACCTTAGTTAGCCCCTCGCGTGATCGCAAGCATCAGGGCCAGGCCAGCCAGCCTTCGCATCAAGCAGGCACACATTATCAAGAGTGAAAAACAATATCATTAAATCCAATCAAAAGTCATTGATAGGAATTCAGATTGGAATAAATATTTTTGTGAGTATAGCGATGGCGACTTTATGGCCATGTTCATCATCATGGATATGATGACTTCGAGTTTCGATCGGGTGCCATTCAGCTCACTCGAGCATCACACTTGTGAATAAATTTAAGAATTTTAAAAAGGGGGAAATACTATAACAACATTTTATCCAATTTCATTCATAAGAAACGGAAGGCAAACGATTACATGGGCATTGCTATATACCTACTGCTCTGTGAGTATAGTTCACTTCATTCATAAATTAAGAAAATTTGTAGCAAGCCAAAGGTCGTCTAACAATAATGGCGGACGGAAGAGAAGAGAACCCGTTTTAAAATGCTGTGAATAATTGATTTGTCTTTAATTAAAACAAACGGGGAAAATATAATGCACTCGTGACGAGTCGTGAAAGAATTGAACAATTTATTTTTTATTTTTATTCGTCTTCTACTCTGTGGATTGATTATTATTATAAGCAAAGGGGTGAATGACAGTTGCAAGTGCCGCGTCTACTTTGATTATGCACTATTTTATAGCGATGAGTCTAATAATATTTTTGTCAACGATTAGTCAATTCGTTTAAAAAATTAATCTGAGCTGAGACGCTTCCGTTAGTTATGATTGTATTTTTAAACAAGAAAACTTTGTATTTTTGTATTTTTTTTTTTATATATATGTAGATACTTGATGGATGTACTACCTTACCACTTGATGGATTTACTACCTTACCACTTGCTTAACTGAAAAGCCATCTACCTACCAGAGTAAAACTAAATTTTTGGTTCATGAAACGTGATCTGGATCAGTATCATCCCATGAAAATAAAACGATAGGTAAGGATCTTAGTGATAACTGGTGTTGTATACCTCTATTTCCCTACGTTAGTTTATTTTTCATGTAGTTGTTGTCTTTTTTCTTGACACTATATTTCACACTACCTTCCCATGAGAAGCCATCTACCCGCAAGAGTGGGAACTAATTTTCGAATCTTTAAAACAGATCCAGATAGAGAGCAGCATCCCAAGTTGTTGTTGGATTACGGGTTAAAAAATGATCCTGATTCAGATCCGTAGATAGGTAATAAAACACGGATATAGTTATAGTTAGAAAAAATGAAGGTTTAAAAAAAGAGTATGCAGTTTTGTTCACGGGGTAGGTTTATTGTTCACTATTTTTGGGTAATTAGTTTCTATCGTAACTTGGAGCAAATAATCATCTGAAGTAAAATATAATTGTTGCAATGAAACATTAACACAAAGACACAAAGATTTTAGAATATTATCTTTAAGAACGCACCCGCCATCATAACACATAGATTTACACCTCATCTCAAAAAAATCGATAAAATAAATACAATTTTATAAAATAGAAAACCTATTGCGTGGCTAGCTAAAAATAATATTATTAATCGATGGATTATGATTAACAAAACCACAATTGAACGTGGTACATTGATAAATACAGTCAGAGAGATAATTAATAGTAGAGAGCGTGAGCTAATACAAATTAAAAGAAGCGGGAAAAAAATACTCAAAAGACATCCACAAAAAAAAAAAAAAACTTTATTCGTTGTCTATGATTTGTTTAACAAATTAAGATTGTGTGAGGCATCACGATGTGAGGATCACATCAGACTTCATTTTTACGTCAGTGATGTAATTTTCATTGTGACGCATTTATAGTAGGTATTTTGTGCGTCTTTGTAGCATGTGTGGCCACCTGGGAAATATGTATCTTCGACTTTTGATTAAGAATAATTCTCTTATTATCTGTTTGATGTAATACATTATAAACAAGACGTGGGTGGTGGGTGAATTTATCAGAATGGATCGCCATCATCTAGCACTTTATTTTGCCAAATGACGATGTTCAAAGAAAAAATCTGAGTATAAACACACAACCCACACAAGATTGAAACTTAGCAAAACAAAATATTTGTAATTTGATTAAAGTCCGCGAGGCCCCATTATAAGATTACGTATCTCATCGCCTATTTTGCAATAGAAGACATTACTTACCAATAACCATACATTGGAAACTCCTCTGGTTCCGTTTCTGAATGAGTATACTTATCTCATATAGGATGGTCGATACATGGCGTTACAAATGTGATCTCTATATTATTGTCTTCTTTACTTAAAAAAATGAAGTTTCTTTATTTCGAGATAAAGTAAAGTCAAAACAAATATTTTTGCAAAAATTAACTCAAAAAAAAAATTCTAGAAGACATTTACTAAGAATAACCTTTTAAAGGCAGGCAGAGCTTTTTCAATCGAATACACCTTTTTCATTTTACCCCATTTCACCCTACAATAGCAAAACTTTAAAAAAATAGTAGCCTATGTTCATGATCCAAGGAATCTTTTCACCAAGATCTCAAGTGTTTTAATAATGAATTTTTTTAATTGGTAAAAAAAAAAGAATTCACCCCTTTTTTACTTACACTACTATACACCAACACTAGTGTGGTTTATAGTAAGCTATATCAGTTTGATATAGCTACCAGCTCCACAGACATTAATTCTATGCCAACCAACAAAATTTTTCTCAAATTTTCCACGAAATCTGGGCCCGTATCGCGTAACACTAAAGTGATCACTTTATATAAAGTGATTGGCGTTTTTACGATTGCTCACTCTATCCTTCCCTATAGATAGGATAGAGACAGCTACCGCGTGAAAGCGACAATCAAAAATCTGATAATCAACTATCACCTTAGCCGATTCCACCCCCTGAATTTACCAAAAGGAAACCCCATAAGCGAATTGCAAGTAACATAAACGTAACGTAAATGGAAATGGAACGGTTCAGAAGAAAAACGCGACCCAACTCAACAAATCACATTTTCAACAAAGGCCAAAGATATTTAAAAAAATTGTGTGAGTGCCGGGACTCACGGTTAATATCTATGTGTAAACATCAACGTGAGCGGATCCAAAACGGACTTGTTTTTGCTTGAAGGGGATCTTTAGATTTTTTTCACTGAAAGCACCCATCCGTAACGTTGCATACGAACGTTCACGTTTTTTTTTTCACTCTACCGCCAGCATAGATGTTTACACATCAATAAAACGTGGAATTCCTATTAAAATATTTAAACCCTACCGATAGTTCTGTAAAGTTCCAAATACTGAGCAACCTTAATTGTGTAATTTGTATTTCATTTGTTGAGTTGTATCGTTTATAAAATTTAATATGAGTAACAATGTGAAAAGAAATGTCAGTTAAATAAAACGGAAGCATTTATTGGCGCCAAATATGTATAAAATCAACACGTTTTGACAACCTTCCGGTCATTGTGCTGGAAACGGAAACTATTTCCCTATTTGTCATCAAAGTTACGAGTATGTTTCATAACTTCAAAATTCTAATGAAACCAATTAATACATTCAAATTGCAATCTACAGTCAGTCATATTACAGGTCACATATAGGTATTAACATTATGATATGAAATCAAACCCGTCATGAATTCAATCGAACAATGCTTGCGCATTTGATACCCTTTATTAATGTATGTATACAAACATTTTCATCGTAGGTACATATGTAGGTAGGTGTATGAGAAATATTTATTGTATTTATTGTTGAAATTATGAAAGTACATACCTATTCATTTCCATTTGAATTAAATTTTTTTTATTGTTTCTTAAACTATCATGGCAGGAAATTGATATATGTATGTATATAGCCTGCTATATAACTAACATCAACTGGAATATATAAGAAGTAATTATGCTAATTTAAATGCATGCCATCGTAAGTAACTAATACCATCAAGCCGTCCGCGCTCATCGCACCACACACTTTTTTACAACCTAACTACCTTATAAAAAAAATATGCACGACTTGATCGCACGAACTTGCTCTTGTGGTTAAATACTGTGTGCAACCCCACATTGAAGATGCATAATGTATATATTTAACAAGAAAATATTAAAAGAGTCAAAAGTGCTAAAAAATTGATTTTTTGTTTGATTTTTTTTTGTTTATAAAAAATGTTTTTTTTTTAATTTTTAAATGCATTTTTGTTTAAGCTATTGAGAAGCATCAGATTGCAAAATTATAACAAAATCGGTCTGACCATGGCAAAGATATATGCGAATAACCCAACAATAATACCATTTTCTAAAAAAACGTGGATTACCTAATTCCGTTATGTGAATTTTCTGAGAAAAACCTGAAACGCAGTTTTTTTACAATTGGCTTGGTTATTACAGGTACGAAGTTTAATCAAAATCGTTGGAGTCGTTTTCTAGAAAATTTGAAGAAACCAAAATATTTGTATGGCAGCTACCCGTTCTAGATAAGCTAAAACAAAAATTCGAATTTTACCTCTAGGGAATCACATAAAAATGCTCTGTACCAAATTTCATGCAAATCGGTCCACCCGTTTAGGCTCTAGCTCAAATTACAGTGGACGCACCGACGCACGCACCGACGCACAGACGTACAGACGCACAGACCGACGGACGGCATGACGAAACCCACTTTTTCGGACTTATCGATTATCGTAGTGTTAGTTTTGATTAAAACCTCGAATTTTTTTTTTACACGAAACCAATACTTGCCCTATAGAGCAAGTAAAAAGTGTAAGGGAAACTTTAGCTTACCACACCGTGCAGACGCGTTCACCACATCAATGGTGGAATTTATCAATTGTCGGGCCGCTCTCTTTGTAATAAGAAACTGAGTTGTATTTTTTTTTTTTCATTAATTAATAAACAACCAAAAACTAAAAAAAAAAAAAAATCTTTCCATGTAAAGGTCAGTGATGGAGAAAAAGGAGAGGGGAAGTCATAAATTAAAGAACATATTTATTGATCGGTATAGCTATACGTCCGCGCGACTCCCAACGGTGTATGCTAGGCTAGGTTTGAACGTTTAAAACGCGCTCAAAAGAACAAGTATATATGTAAGTACACACAGGCTTTATAGAAGGCTTTAATGAGAACAGGAATAAGGTGCGTTAGTCATCGTGAGCTTCAACTATTGGAAATTGTTGAATAACACGCTATGTAACTACATATGTAAGACATACCAATGAATTTGAAAATAAAATTCTTTCTTAGGTGAATGGGTGGGAAAGATTTAAATTAATAGCCGTGTTTTATTATCAACGGATCTGGATCAGGATCATTTTTTAACACGTAATACAACAAAAACTCGGGATCCTGCTCTCTATCTGGATCTGTTTTAAAGATCCGAAAATTAGTTCCCACTCTTGCGGGTAGATGGCTTCTAATGGTAAGGTAGTGTGAAATGTAGTGTACAGAAAAAAGACAACAAATACATGAAAAATAAAACAACGTAAGGAAAATAGAGACAGGTATACAACACAATTGTCACTAAGATCCATTTCGTTTTATTTTCATGCGATGATCCTGATCCAGATCCGTAGATAATAAAACACGGCTAATATGATTTAAAGCTTTGTTCCTATGAAATATTTGTATACCTACAAATTTTAGCCTATACTATTTTGTGTTAACATTAGCCGTGTTTTACTATCTACGGATCTGGATCAGGATCATTTTTTAACACGTAATACAACAACAACTTGGGAGCCTGCTCCCTATCAGGATCTGTTTTAAAGATCCGAAAATTAGTTCCCACTCTTGCGGGTAGATGGCTTCAAATGTGAAATGTAGTGTAAAGAAAAACGACAACAAATACATGAAAATAAACCAACGTAAGAAAATAGCGATAGGTACACAACACAGTTGTCACTAAGATCCGTATCGTTTTATTTTCATGGGATGACCCTGATTCAGATCTGTAGATAATAAAACACGGCTATTAATATATGTGTATCATGATACCTACACGTCCTTTTAAATCTTAAAGATTAACAAAATTAATTCACTTTTGCAGCTCTCACTCACTCTCACAGCACTTGACTAATACAAATCAAACTCTTATCTTAGAAGCAGTTGCGGCAAAATTGGAACAAAGTAAATACTTGCATAATCCAAAAATTTGGTAATATTCTCAAAATACGTGCAAACCCTTTTCTGTTTTGTAGTTTTACTGGATTCGAATCCAGACTTCCGACGTAAATAGCGGTTCATAGGACTCGAAAAATAAACATAGGTATATATTCTCCAATTTCCAGACTACCTCTATATCTTAATATTAACCCTTCCGGCTCAGATTTTTAATTTCTTTTGTCCGAGGTTAATTAATCAGTGCTTAAGGGGGCACATATATTATATTATATTATACATATATATATGTATAGCCTATTAAAATAAATCAGCAGCTAACGAAGCTAGTAACGAATAGGTTAATTGAACAAAAGTTTAGAAAGGAATAATAAAATTCGAAAGACAACTACTTACACTTGTTGGAATTCTTGTATAAGTAAACTTTAGCTACATATACTACTTAGGTTCAGTTTTTCAGTGCGAGATTAAAGTTAAACTCGAGTTAACTCATCAAATTTGGTGAGTTAACTCAGGATTAATTAAACAGATGCTTTTGATGTTTTATCCACCGAAATTTTTTAATCGTTCCGAATGCATTCTCTACCAAAAAATTGCTTTCCCAGTTAACTGTGGGTTAATTTTCTTCTAGAGTTAACTGATTCTGGTTTAACTTACCACTGAAAAACTGGCCCTTAGAAACTTAATTTTTGTAATGCAAGACAAATTGATCAGATTTCATTACAGCAAGAATCAGAAGTGCTGAGATCTCAAAAAAAAAAAAAAAATTGTGTGAGTACCGGAATTCACGGTTAATATGTTGCAAACCTCACCGTTTGTCCAAGCGCAGTTTTGAGGATCCATATATCCACATACGTTGTTGACTACGAGCACAGATCCAAAACGGACTGGTTTGCTTGAAGGGTATCTTCAGATTTTTGTCACTGAACGTACCCAATATCCTATTAGGTCTGTTTGGTGACTTGAAATTACTTGCGGATTTGCATAAATTTTCACAAATTTGCACAAATTGTCACAAATTCGTGTTTGTTAACTCGAAAAATTTGCAAGGAGAGAGCAAATAATTTCCGATCCATTGGACAACACCAATAGATGTTTGCACATCAAAAAGATTGTAACTTTATGTTTATGAACCTAAGCTGTTTTTCTTGTTTAAAATAAGTCTAGGTACCTATAGGAATGTAATTATAAATGTATAGTTAGGTACCTATTCCTTTTCTTGTGTTTCAAACAGAGAAAGCTATCATAAATTGACAGGTAAGTTCTTATAGGTAGTAATACCTACTCAGAATTTAAATTCATATACCTAAGTTTTTATCTTTCTCTACCTGGCGTTAGCCAGTTTTTATATAGAGTCGAATTAATTATAAATACAATTCGTCTAACTGTTCTTTTATTAGATTTTCTAGATAAAGTGACTTCTTTTCCCCGAAATATTTGACAATTATAACCCAAGACTTGTGTTAAAAATTCAATATTCTATTTAGGTACACCACCCACATATATGTATGTATTGTATGTACGCTTATCCACGTTTTGCACAATGATTGCAGAGCCAAATTAGGTAGGTACATATTATATAATATATGAAACTTAACTTGATTTAAGAAAAAAATCACTAAACTTAACACGCATGCTGCCTTCACAAAAATGTGCACCTACTCAGAGTAGGAATAGGTCCTAGTGAATATAGTAGAACAAAAAAAACAAGTATTTCCTCTTCTGGCAAGCTGCACGTGGGTGTCGCCATTCACATTTTTCTCCCAAAGTGGCTTGAAACGTAAATACAAACATATGTATAACAAATATTGTAGTTAACAAGAGTACAAATTCAAAGTACCCACTGCTTTAACCACCTCCACCTCATCATACTTCATATATACAGCATAATATGAAGAGAGAAAGATGCCCCCACGGCATAAAGTCCCAACAAGCTTCAACATTCAAAATAAACAACCCGGGCGATTCAAATATTTATATCAAAGAATGAACAACGAACGCCATCTGTCGTACACAGACTTGGCCAAATGATGTGTAGGCTGGAATACAGATATTCCAGTGCGGATGGAGTAGGTTATGTGTACCCACCATCACCATTGCAAGCCCAGCCATCAGCATCACCGGAATAACCACTCCAAATAAATATGGCTAACCATTTTTCTTGAGGTAGCAATAAACCCAATAAAAGCCATTTGCCGATATTGATTTAGTGTATCCAAAAGTTACTATACGATAGATTTCAATATACCTACTTACATATACCCTGGGAGTTAAAGCTTAACAGTAATATCTAAACCTAGGGATGGTGCGGCTATAGAGTTGAAATTTCATTCATAACATTTTTCCATGCGCACTATAATGCGGCGCGTGCTATGTGTGGGCGATGCTGAATGCTGTGTCTCTGTCTGTTTCTATGTGCGTGAGGTGGTATCAAGTAAACCTAATGAAATGTTAGTTTGAGTATTCATTCGGGATCTAAAAGTCATTTACCTATACCTATAGTATAGATAGCCATGGCCATGGTTAGGTAAACAACAGCAATAGAAGGGCTATGTTGGAACTTGAAAAATATATTTCCGAGTTCCTTCCGGTAGGTTCTGTTGCCACCATCTGGCTACCAATATCGAATAAAAGGCCTTAGGCACTTGTTGGAATGTCTGTCTTAAAACGATAGGCAGGGTTATAAAATATGAATCTATAGTTGTAGCTCGCAGACAGGCTTGCCAGATTTTCGTTAAGTTATACCTACCCATCGCAAAATTTTAGAAAAAGATAGCAAACAAATTATTGTAGTGTAGGCGTAGGGTATTGACCCTTCGAGTTCGAGGCTGCCAATAAAAAAAGGCACATGGTCATAAGTCCCAAACTTATTTTCTCGAAAGTCGAACATTACCTGCTGTTTAACTCGTTTAAATGCACTGACGTTTTTTTTAATAGGCACTTCATAGTTTTTTCTCCTAGTTTTTTTTTTTTTTGTAAATACTATAGGTACCCTACCCACGGCCGTAGTCAGAACCAAACGTATGGGTGAGTGCAAATTCCTTTGAGGAGTGAGCTTATATTTTTTTATAAGCATAAAAACTATACATTTTATTTACCAGATTAAACAATTCTAAATTCTGTTTATTGTCTTGTCACCAAAGAGAATTTCTCAAAATGTGTAGTTTTTCGCAAACAATTCTCATATGAGCTTGTGAAAAACGTAAGTATATTTATGTGTCACTAGTATTTGTTTTATTTTGAGTTTTTTGGCAAAAATAACAAGTATTTTTATCTAAATTAGGTACCTACACATAATTCCATCTACTTCGGTGAATAAGCTAATTAAAATTTAATAACTTCAATTTCATATTATTGATAAGATTTTCTACTTAACTTGCATTCATTAATCTGGATGTCTATATCTAGTTGGATTTTAATTTTGTTCCAAAAGCAACTTAATGGCGTTGTTGAAACTCAGAGAGTCAGTTTTTCATGACAAGAGATAGGTATAGTCACAGATTAGCCATATGAAGATGAGAATGTTTCGTACGTTTCACCCTCCAAAACCCATTTGTTTACATTGTTGTATTTGTAATTTCTTCCCGCGTCGATGAATAGATGTGAATTGCAACAACAATTTAACCGGTGTCTGAAGATCCCTACTGTCTATGTGTGAGGTTTTTATACACACATTCTCATTTTTTATCTGATATCTGACAGCTCAAGCTTGTAGGCAAATTAAAATGGCTGCCAGGGATTCTCATCTTCATGTGGCTAATCTGTGGGTATAGTATTCTTGGAGTATTTCTCAAGTCCTCGCAAGAGGCAGGCAAAAGTGCTTACTGCAGAGGGATTTTATTTTTCTTCGTGACAATCCTACGCCCGGTCTATAGTATATGCTAAAGGCAGTTAACTAAATACAAATACAATACATATTTTAATGCCTGTACCAAAATACATACGTTATCTAGCACTTATCGCCATTTTAACGTTATAAGCGACAATAATAAAATTCCACAAGAGTGTGAATAATTTTCTGTGTTAGCGTTATACGCTATTCACGCTCAAAATATGCGTGAATAAATTTGCATAACTGTGTAACAGCACGTCACGATAAACAGAAACAAGGTATGCTCATTGGCTGTATGACGTCAGAATCATCTGGTTTTGTTCGGACAGCAAAAAGATACAAATTCCATTTCACTAGATTGTTTTTATTTGATTTTTTTTCATTTTCACAGTTCTTATCACTTAAAACAAATTTGTTTAAATGCTGAATGCTAAAATATAGGTAGTCTTCATTTAAAAATTGTGTGAGTGCCGGGACTCACGGTTAATATGTGTAAACATCAACGTGCGCGGGCACAAAACGGACTTGTTTTTGCTTGAACGGGATCTTTAGATTTTTTTCACTGAACTCACCCATCCTAGTATGCAGATCGTTACGTTGCACACCGTAACGTTGCCCGACGTAACGTTGCACACGAACTTTCACGTTTTTTTTTTCACTCTACCGCCAGCATAGATGTTTACACATCAAAAAGAAAATAATACTCAAAGATGATTGTGACGTCATAAAAATGCCAAGATGGCGACTTGGATGTGTCTAATGAGCATACCTTGTACGTATCTGTTAATCGTGACTAGGTACACGTTATCTGTCAAAAACATTGCATCTCACTCTTACGGAATCGCAAAATTTGATGTGTAGGTAAATAGATGGACATGGCTTTTTGTGTACACAGAAAAAGGGCATGCTTACGGAATCGGACCGCAGGGGATTTTAGTTTCTTGTCGCTAATGATCCATATAGGTACCTAGCTCATCTCATGAAAATATAACGATTAGGAGAGTAAAAACTACATTTTTGATTCGTGAAACGTGATCCCGAATAGGGAGCAGGATCTCGTGCGGTTATATTTAATTCTAAGGAAAAAATTAAATAATTTGTCTTATGAATGTAAAATTTATTTCGCTTTCATAAAGAGGCGGTTTGGGCTCGATATTAACCTGGCCTGGCAGTGCCATATTATTTTTTAAGAGCAAAGAGAACATTGCGTCCACCTACATTCATTTTCATTAGTATTATTCTATACCCGAATACAACGCCCACGAACACTTATGAAAATATTCAATAAACCGAACCGACTAGCTTCTCTTTCTAACTCTATTCAATACTCGCTCATCAACAAACACTTTTCATTCAAATCAAAAGCCAAGCAACACTCTCTCTTTCTATCAAACATCAAACTTCAACAAAAATTGTAGCTGTAGGTAGGTATGTATATAAAGAAAAATTACATTCCAACATATTTTTACAAATCCATATAAAATTTTGCTAAAAAAATAACCCACATGCGCAACAATGTATAGAAGGTGTTTTTGTATACAAATACAAATTCGATTCTCCCCACACATGATTTTTGTATTACTTATTACTTTTTCTCTCATTCTCTTTATATACCAACAAAAAATATTCAATCTCACACACACATGTTTGAATACAATGCGAACGCACACATAAACAGCCACCAGGGAAATTTCAGAACTTTTTCACACGAATCGAAAAAATCTCAGATAAATTCATATTCATCATCAGATTTTGTTAGTCGGTCGTTGTGGTTGGTCGTGTTTTCGTTTTTCTTTCTGCGGGACCTGTCAAAAAAAAGGATTTTTTATAGAAACCTTTTTTAAGTTTCCATTTAACTGAAGTTTTCCATATTTTTAAGCGCTTTAAACTTATCAAAAACTTGCGGTCGGATTAGAATTAAAAGTTAAACAAAAAATTATCTCCTATGTGTCAACAAAAGAAAAAATAAAAATTCAAGAGGGCGCTGTGTAGGTACATTCGAAGAAAAAAGTGAAAATTTCCTCAATATTTCCATTATCTTGCTCTCAATTTGTATCTGTGTTATACATCCCCAAAAAAGGTAACAAAAACAGTGAATGACCAGGAAAAAACACAAAATGAATAAATAAAAATAAACAAACAAGACGAAAAAGGTTTTAGTAGATATTTTTCCTGGATTTTATTTAATTTCTATCAACGAACATGGTTCAAGTGCAAATTGTTTTCAAGTGGTGAATTTAAATAAATTTTGGTGAATACTAAAAATTGAATAAACAAAAACAAATTACATAAAAAAACGCACGCCTTTTAGATTTTTGGGACAGTTTTCCCTGTTTTTTTTTTTCTTAGCGCTTATAGTCGACGGACAAAATATTTGTTTTGTTGTTTAAAAATTATAGTGTGGTGAATATATATATATATATAAAAAAAAAAAAACAAAAATGCCTGAAACAGATTATGATTTTGTTTCCAAAGAATGGCTACAAACCGAGCTGCGCTCGGATGTTAAAGATTTGATCCTATTGGACTGTCGCAGCTCAAATGAATTCAGTGAATCACATATTCGATCTGCTGTAAATTTTTCTATACCCAGCATTATGATGCGTCGTCTGGCAGCCGGAAAAATTGATTTGTTATCAACAATTAAATCACCGGATCTGAAGGAACGCATTCAAAATGGATACAAAATTAGCCTATTCATTTTGTACAATGACAGTAATTTGTTGAGTGGTGGGAATGGCAGTGGTATGGTATCATCATCTCCGTCACCTGAAAGCGGGGGCGGCAATGGAAGCAGCAACAACGGAAGCAGTGGAGTTGCAATGGACATTGGTGGTGCTGCAGCGGCAGCAACAGCAAGCAATGGCAGTGATGCGACAATCAACGTGTTGCATCGTCGATTAAAACAAGATGGATGTCGTGTGGTTACATTGCAAGGTAAGTCCTGGTATTTTGGGTTGTTAAAATGGGGAGTTGGTGGTGAACAAAATTATCGTGTATATATAGGTACAAAGTATATTTTTTTTTTGTAGTTACTTGATGTTCTTTTTCGTTCGAATTTGGGGTTTTTTAAATATTAAAAAAAGGTACCTGGCCAAGCAGAAATCCAATAGATGAATTTAATAATAACAAGAAATAATGAATGTTTTTCCCTGTACCTATACATTTTTATGTGATTTAAATAATTGTGATTACCTACCTAATCATGGATCAAAATAATATCTAATGGTCTCCACAGTCGTACCTGGGTGAAACGAATATGGGTCAAAAATAAAAAAACTTTTTAACAAAGTTTTAAAATGTAGGTAGGTATTTCATGTAAAGATTAAGTTTAGTTTTCTTTTCATAAAAATACTTACATGTACATAAATGTGGGTAAGTAGATACCTACCTACCTAGAATTTTATTTTTCAATGAAAAATTGAACAATATGTTGGCTAAAGGTTGAAGATAGACATAGGTAAGTATCTACATTTGTAGTAATTAAATGTTCCAACTAATTTGAATAATGAACATCCTACATATACAAAGACTAACAGCTCTATTACGACTGTCAATTATCAATTGATACTTGAGAAATATTGAAATTCGGTACCTACATTAAAGCTCAATTTATTAAAAAAAACTGAACAACTATTCGGTGATAATTATAAATTTTCTTGTAATGCACAACGGCCTGCACCATTTTCAACGATCAAAACTTTTATCAATTGGTTTGTTTAATATCGATTTTCAATATTCATCAACTATCAATTGATAATTGATAGTGGTAATAGGGGTGTAATTGTAACTACCTACATATTATGTAGGTCGGTATATGGTATTTTTTTTAAACTCAAAAAAGTTGTCTGGCTATCCAGGCTTAGTGACCATAAAAGAAATAAGACCTTATAGGCAACTAGACTATCTCGATAACCTATAGTTTAGTTTGTATGACTTCTTATGTTATTTTTCATTAAAACAAGGTAGCGCAAAATACTTTTTCACTAAACAAAAAAAAATGATTTTCAGTGATGGAAATCTTTATTTGGACCTTTTCAATTTTTTCTGTTATGCGGAAAAAGATGATATCCGTCCAGTGTCTGCCGCCAATGTTGATACACTGTGATAACTGTTCGCATTCCTCTCGAATATTCTCCTTAAGGGCTGCGATTGTCTGAAGCTTGTTTGCATAAAGAAACCCGCCACCTTGAACATATCTACCTTAACAAATTCAAACTCAAAAAAAAAATCTTCGACAGAAATTCAAAGAAATGTGATTTTTGACTTTTTTAAAAAAAGTTAGAATTAATAGTTTGTACTAAACCCTTCTCCAACTATCCACGAGATGGGTTTCTTTATATTTTTATCGCAAAAACTATTAAAAACCATCATCATCGCAAAACAGTTGGGTCGTGTTTGTGGAAGTCCCAAGGTTATTTACAAGGTACTAACATACAAGTTTATGTATGTTATACCTATTCCTACATAATGTATGAAATTATGTTGATCCCAAATACAAAAATCGTTTCTAAGAAGACGTCATACAAATTATGTAATTATCTTACTATGTTCAAAGCCACAATCAGTGAAATCAAAACCAATCGCTCTATCATGTTCACCATTAGGTATTTAATCTCTAAATTCCTAACTATGATGGATTTTTGTTAAATCAGTCATAATAATTTTCCGCCTGCTATCATATTAATTGAATTAATTAATTACACAATTGTCAAATACCTATAGTCTATCATCCAAATGTCAACTTTTGTAGGTATTTTTCTTTCTAACTCACGTTTTGTGTGCTCGCCTGTTTAAATCGTGACATGGGAATTCCCTTCAGATATCTAAAGTGTTTTTTTTTTTGTTGTTTTTACTAAACATACGTACACAATACACATACCTATAATCTAAATAGAATAAATACATTCGTCGTTGTCGTTGCCTCTTTATAATAATGACGTTATCACCTAAGAACTTTTCTTTAATACTAAAATGTAATCTCAAATACATACATAAATGTATGTAAGTTCACACAAACCTTAAACAAAATCACCCCATACGATTTACCACCTTCGTTTTAAATATTTTTTATTCTCGTGTTATTGTAGTCCCAAATCATCGCACCTACCTACCAACCTACCTACTCTCGCGAACATTTATGTAGACCTGTATATTCCTCTCTTAGTTCATATTTATTTTTATCGCTTTTCGATTTCCTGTTTTGTGAACACATTTTATGTAGGTATGTATGCACCTATAAATTAAAATGTACGACTGGATCGCACAAACTTGCTCTTGTAGTTTAAAGCTCTAAAACGTATCATGCAGACTAGACATTAAAGATGTGTGGAATTGCTCAATCAAAATGATATTATTAACGAAAAACTGTGAAAAAAAATCAAATTTACTTAACAAATCTTACTTAGTCTATAAAACTATATATATTTGTAAAATTATATGAATTAGGTACATATATCTACTTAATAATATATACCTAACTACGAAATTGAGGAAGCTATACGGGAATAGTCTGAATATAAGAAAAGTTTCTAAAAAGTAATGTAAAAAACTTATAACAGTCTGTGAATTTTTCGGCAAAAAAATGAAACGGATTTAATTATTACAGGTTTAGAACTTTAATTTAAAGAAATCGTTGTATGGCAGCAACCTACTCCTTTTAGATGAGCTAGAACAAAAATTCTCTAGAAAATTACAGAAAAAATGTTTTGTACCAAATTTTAAGGCAATATCTTTTCATTAAAGCTCTGGTTCAAGGTACATAGCTACTCCTAAATACACAGACAAAAAAACCGAGGACTTCATATGACAGAAAACACTTTTTTTTTAAATTACCCATCATCATAATGTTAGATTTGATTAAAACATCGATTTGTTTTTGTACAGCCTATGGAGCAAGTAAAAAATAAATTCACAGTAAATAATTATTTTGAAAAAGAACAGAAACAAAAAAAAGTTTGTCTTCTTTCGTATCTAAACGACTTTTATCTGCCCGTATTCTAGTTTTCTTTATCATAAACATACATATTCCTCCTGGTGTGACGGGGAGTGGGATCATTCCTTAAATGCAAAAGGAACATAAAATATGTATATATTTGCGAATCAATTCAATATAAAAATAATAATTTTATAAACGTATAAAAAAACGATCAACTGTTGGTTTCTACATAATCAAAGCAGCACCGGGGGACGACTTAACACCCACCTTAAGTCAATTCATTATTTTTTTTTTTTTAATGAATGAATTAACTGTCGCAAATCAAGAAAGGAAATAGCGAAACAAACAAACAAAAAACAGATAAAACGTTATTCACCACCAAGAGTTTTCAATGACAAAAGATAAGACACAGACAGAATGATTGTTTTTGCTCAAGTGTCAATAACAATATTCTGGGGCTAAATGCTAAAATTAAAACAGTAGAATAAAACTGACAAAAAATAGAATACATTTTTAAAATGGAAAACATAATTATAGAGAAATAAACAACAAAAATATAATAAAACCCATAGTAGTCTGCTTATTTTATGATTTTTCGTTAAAGTACATTTACCCATTGTTGTTGGTGTTATGCTTTATGTTGCTGCGAAAAAAAAGGAAACAAAACATGACCCCTGGATCAACCAAAAGTTTTTTGCTTGAACTGCCAAACAATTGACAATTGTACATGTGTATGTATGTATATGTGCAGGGAGTAGATCTACGATTAGCTGTCAGTTTCATAGCTAGACACTTCAAAAATGAACAATGCATCATGAAATCAAACAATGGCAACTGTGTCATGCTCATTGCGAACAAGAAGGATCGACAGCAGCAGGTCATTGTTTCACTACAAAGATCCTTTTCCGAAAAAAAAAAAAATCTGTAAAATGTCGATTTATGAAGGGACTACGCATAGAAGTGCCAAAGTGATTAGTTCAGTTGATTTTTTTTTCTTTTCCTCAATAACTTACAAAAATTTTATACTTCATAATCCTTTTCTTTAAAAAATCTTCAATGCGTTACACATTTTGTTGCAGTTTGTATGAGATTTTATGATGATCGATGTGTTATAGATACTTTTAAGGTGTTTTTGTTTCATCTTATGGTCGGATATATTTCATGTGTACAGTTTGTATGCTGGTTATATTATAAAGGGTGTTTGTTTTAAAGTGATTTTTTTTTTTAATGGCAACACTGTTTCAGGGACAGTAGTTTGACAGCTGAAAATATATAGGAGTTTATAGGTTTGTTCAACGAGGCTGTTCGGAACAGTTTCAAACAGAAAAATACAACTTGTTGCTGTTCAATGAAAAATTTTCTGTTCTAAACTGTTCTGGTTTACTGTTCAATGAGTCTGTCTAGAACAGTTTAGAACAGGATTTTCTCAGGTAGAACAACTTCGAACAGATTTCCTCTTCTAACTTGTTCTGACGTTTTCCAAGAATCTGTACCGTTCTTTCTGTTCTGTTTTGTGTTCTGTTCTGTTCTGTTCTGTTCTGTTCTGTTCTGTTCTGTTCTGTTCTGTTCTGTTCTGTTCTGTTCTGTTCTGTTCTGTTCTGTTCTCTTCTGTTCTGTTCTCTTCTGTTCTGTTCTGTTCTTTTCGAATCTAACTATTTTGTCACTGAACAAAACTTATGTAGTGTGTGGCCAAGCATCATTTAATGTGGTTTTCGTTTCGACCAAAAAAATCGATTTTTCTTTGATTTTTTTGATTTGTGACAAGTTTTTCCTTTCCTTTCGACCAAAAAAGTCGAATTTTTGTCGATCTGAAGTCGATTTTGCAGATCTCGATTTTTAGCAAGATTTACACAGATTTTCACACGCACTTGGACACACATTAAAGAAAAGTGACTTTTACCCAGTGTCGTTTTAAAAAAGGCACTCATACAATCATAAAATAAAATAAAATCACGTTTTGTGTTCGTTTTGCCAGTAAAATTTAAGATCTGGCACCCAAATCTGAATTGGTAGAAACGAAAGCCACATAAGTTGACAGCTGAGTTGGCAACTGAATTGATCCATTTATGGGCTGCTTCACTCAGATGAAATATTTTTTGAATTCATTCCTTGCGTTCAAGAATCTATCCGAGACGGTGTCAACCGATCCAAAAATTTTCAGATACCTTGAGTTGTTGTTGCATCAGCTGATTTTCCACAAGGGATTACAACAACACAAAGCTATCCAGTGCCTACGTTCTGTAATGTCGTTTTCGAGTGGACGTTCGGAGCTACTCCTTTTTCACTCCTTTTACTCCAAATTTCTCATTTTCTATAGGAATGGAACAGCTCCGAAATCCAAACGAAAACGACCGCCAGTGTCTTTCTCCAGAAACAAACAAGCTGTGATATTATGTACATAGGTACATCTTTAATTTAATCTTTTTTTTATCTTCTCGATATGACTCCACGTATAAGTCAATAAACAAACAATTCTAAGATCCAAAGCAACTGAGTTCTATGAAACAAGACGAACCAATGTCTCACAATCAAAATTCAAGCAATATATACATACCATATATACAATTGTACATACGTATACGTTTGCAATAAGATCAAAACTTGTATCCAACAATGTGTTGACCCTTCTTTTCCAAGAAATTAAGCTCCTCTTCCATCATAAAATACGAGCGAGGAAGCAAAGAATAAGGCAAACACAACACACAACCGTGACCAATAAAATGCAAAACAAAAATATTCCACACAACAAAAACGATGCACTCCGGATGATTAATTAATTCCTCTGAAGTTTAAAAAAGCCACTATCCATAACACGTATAAGTTCAAAAATTAAACCATCCGCGCAACCAAACGCCAAACGGAATGTTTTCATGTCGGTGATTTCCGGTCGGACGCGTGAATTTTTCCTGGAATTCGATTTACTTCATTTGTTTGCCTTCACAAGGCAAACTGCACAACCAAACCGATGATGATGATGGTAGGTTGATTCTTAATAGTCAGAGCCACAGCAAGAGTGCATTCGTGTTGGCCTTTTTGTAGGTATTTGAATTTTGAACCTATGATTGTATAGAACTTTCGCGTTCGCGCCCAACTCGCATCCGTCTATTTTAACCGTCCAGAATTCAGAACACGTTTCTCAATGGCAAATTGTTTATTAAAATTTTATTATGCAAATTATACAAATAAATCGAAACAGCAACGTAGGGACTCGGCTGAATCGCCAGTCGATTCAAGTCGGACGGATGATATCTTTTTCCGTGACATGAACAATCTCTCATTCACCAAACCAAACCAAACCAATCTGGGGGCGCAATGTTGCTCTGTAGTCTGTGAAACCGAGGGGTTTCTTGTTGTTTTTTTAATAAACAAATTTCTATAACGAATATAAATCGAAAGGAAGACATTTGTATTCACAGACAATTAGGCAAGGCGTATGCTTTTCTATGACCAAGTTAAAAACGCAATTTGGGTTACCGTAAAAGGTAAAGGCAACATGTCTTGATTTGGACCTTAATTTGCTTAAAGTGTACACATACTTTTTTGCTTTCATTTCAGAAGTGTTGGTTGAAAATCTTAGAAGCCCTCTTTTTTTGGAATAAGAAATATGAATTGCTTCATTAATGCATTTATGATGGAAAATAAAATGCTTTCAAAATGTCACGCATATGGTTGTGGGGGCTCATATTTAGCGTCTAAATTAAATAGATCGGATATGGCCACCCAAACCATAAAATACTCCGGCGGATATTATAGCTGCCGCTTCACTCACTCATTCACAAGACAACCAACCGCCAACAGTTTTTGAATAATAAAATAAAAAGTAGAACGTTACATATGGTAGGCACGATTTATATTGTTTTTTTTTTTTTTTTTTCTTTTTAATTTTATTTTAATTTGATTTTGATTTCCGTGGGTGATGATCAAATAGTAAATGTATAGACTGAACATGTTGATGGTGATGATGACAGTAAAGAGTGGATATAGGTGTATTTATATTTTTTGTTTTTGCTATTATGTATAAAATTTTTACAGACAGTTATGGGTGACAGATGGTGTAGAACTGGAACAGATGTGGGTCATTTTTATAGGATTTTTATTTCTTTTAATTATATATTCATTCTTAGCACCTTCAGCAGAGTGAATGGAATATTTTTTGCTTAATTGTATTTGATTTATTGTGCTTTTAGGTAGGTATATTGTTCACATTTGTGTTATAAGCTATTACAGAAAAACTTATAAATAAATATTTCGTTAATTAATCCATAAGAAAAAGCCATTTTTAAAATAAAGTGTCATGTGTAAAAAAATAGCTATCAACTCATATTTGAGAACCAAGCTGTCAACAAATGCCATTTGCCAATTTAAAGCTGTCAAACTCCACAAAGAAAAAAAAAGAAAGAAAATTCAAGTAACAAAAATTCTCATGAATTTTCGATAACATAATCATCGACTTGGCCCATTTGAACAATGACATAAGTTTTTATGCATTAAAAATAGAATATTTCTATGTTATTTATTAATAAAACTTGCCTTCTGCGCGGGTGCCGACCGCTTCATCCGCCATTTTTTTTTCCTCTTTTCGCGCATGATGTTTAGTGTTCAGCTTTTTACTCAGAATGCTCAGCCAATTTTTTTCTGAGCTCGCAGATCGGGCTCTGAACAAGCTCTGATCATTCTCTGAACGAAAAAAGATACACAACTTTGAGGCTCTGAACGCACTGAGCAAAAAAATAAACAATATTTTTTTGACAGTTCAGACTCTGTTCGGAACGAAAAAAGAAAAACACCTATTAAGGAAGTATAAAAGATTTTCAAAGTGTAATTTTAATCTCGCTATTTATGTTAATAAGCTTACACAGTGGGATAGTACTTGTTTAGAAAAAACAAAAAAACAATAGTGGCTATTTTATCAAAGTGAAAATTTTGACGTTTGCGATAAAAAACGAGTGAGGTATATGTGTTGCTGTTTGGATAAAAATTCCGATTTAAGACAATTTTATCAAAACATTGACGAGTATTCTATGATTCGGTGTTTAACTTCATTATCTTCTGTTGTTTCCTCAAATCTTCCACACTATACATCACATTGACTTGACAATGTCATTGGCCCGCCATCAACCCTCCATATCTTTACTATTCACTTTGCAGTGGAATAATATTTTACAAAACGTCTCGTAAAGTGGAATAAATCAATCCCTAGGCAACAAGGAAAATTCAACCTTATTCCTTATTCCTTTTTATCTTCTTCAAAGCGATATACCCCAACAGTTAATTCAAATAGATTGCACTTGGTATCCCCAGCACATCGTCGTGTCGTCGTCTTTCTAAATACTTGCCAGGTTCATGGTATTCTAACAATAACAACACAATGATGCATCCATAAAACAAGGAATACATTTTTTAATTAAATTTTGTGCTTTGTCACAAAAATATCGCAACGACACTACTTCCCATGCTTCGAGTATATAACGGGTGTTTTATTTAGAATTGATAGGATTTATTTTGAAAAAAATAAAACACATACAAATTGCTGAATTGGACAAGTACATATGTAATTTGTATTTAATCTATCGTTTACCTACCAAAACTGTCCATTTCTACCAATATAACTTTGTTCGTATGAATTTTGACACGACTTTGGATTAAAATTGGTTCAAATTGACAATTTTGGAAATTAAACGAACAGACTTTATATTTTAAAGATAAAATGACGCATAAGTTGGCCGCGTGTTTTGAATGTGCCACAGACTATTTGTGTGATGATCTATTAATGATGATTTGTTAAACCTCCCTTAGTAAAACTGACGTTTGACAGCCGTGCATCTTAATGAGAGATATATAGCTGTTTAAAATCCTATTCCTTTTAAAATATCACCCTGTAGAAGTTTGTCTTTGTGTGAAGTTAACTTTTTTTTTAATTTAATATAATAGGTACCAACACGTCCTTTGATGATTGAAGTTTGCTCTCAGCATATATGTACCTAGTCCTTTAAAAACAGGGAAATTATTTTAGTACCTAGGTAGGTACATAACATATTTTATACATTTATACCAAACGTAGATTTTGAAAGATTATATTTATAGATTTTTATTCGGTTATTTGATGTGAAATTATTGTTTCAAGTAAAATTTTGGTTAGAATCGAAGTTCTTAACTAAGACAATTTCCTATAAATATCCCATTGAAAATCTCAAGTAGATTCGATTCCACCTCAGTTGCGTTAAAAAATTTAACTTGGGGTTAAATTTAACGTGATTTTAATCCAATACACACCACGGTCTAACACTAGTGAGGTCTATGCATATCTTCGTAGAAATGTCAAAAGCTATCCCCAGAAATAATACTTTATCAAAATTTAAACACAAATACACGGCTCTAAAACTAAAATAAGTTTCAAGATCAAATGCACCTACGTATGTACATATATTTATAAATTTCCTAAACTGTTGTTTTCTATTCAAGAAATCGTCAGAAACTGACGTTTGGCTTCTTGTTTCTGTATAGATATGGACGATATCTACTTTTCAGATATATTTCACTTAAAATGTCCAGTACACATATTGGCACGTGGTCAAATGAAAACGAATTTAAGAGACGACAAAAAAAAGAAAGAATAAACCTTACAACTTCTGCCTCATCTAACCTCAGCTTCAATTTTTCCCTGGTTTTGATCTTTTGTGTTCTTCAGTTCCCTTTCCCCACGTTTCGTTCGAAATGATTAAGATGATACCAAAAATCGAAGCATAAAAATGAGAACTTTTTTTCTCATTTCGAGAAGGAAAAGCAAGAAAAAAACAGTCGAAACAAAATTTGTTAGGGAAGAAGGGCGAATAAAATGAGGTTTTTGTTGTCGCTCTGAAAGTGGACGATGGTAGCGCGCATCAGCTCAGCTCATCACAGCACACTGCACAGCACAGCGATGGTGGCTGGTGGCGGCGAGACAAGCTGCGCGCGGAGTCAACAACCGCGAGTTCAACTACACGCGCGCACACGGATATTATTATGTCGCTTTTACGCAGGTCTTCTCTCAAAGCATTTCAATTTGAAAAGTAAAAATGACAGAGCGGGAGAAGGGTGCGTTTGGGGGTAAGAGAAGACTTGGTTGGACACGGCAGAAGCATAGCTTTTCGTTCGTTTATGTTGTTTGTGTTTTCTGTAGTGTAGAGATCGTATACGCTTCTTTCATTACTATTGGTTCTCTTTAGTTGGTGCATTCAATTCTCAAGAAAGACTGACATTTTCTAGGGTCTTCTGAATCAGAAAAACACACCATGCAAAGAATGCCAACGACACGATGACTTTTGCTGTGGTGAATAAGGTGGATTGAAAAAGATGGATAGGTGTAAAAATGCACAATGCTCATCCGCGCGCATTTGCATCTATTTACACGTATTTTATTAGCGCAAGGTTCGTGTGTATGAATGGCATAGTGGAAGAGGACAGAATGATGTTGAAAACTGATGCAATAAGAAATTCAAGACAGCGTAGAAAAACACTGGACGTTGACGTTGAACGATATAGAATATCACAAAAGTGTTACATGTAGGTAGCTACATATACTTTAAGATAGAAAGGCAGCAGAAAACCGAAACGACCATAGCAAATCCACAAACAAATTAAATTACACTCTACAGATAAGAAAGGCCCAATGAAGGGTTCTCGCATTTCCTCCCGCACTTGGATACATGTGTGGGAAATGGGAATAACAAAACAAGAAAGAGTTACACCCCAACACTCGCTGCACTGCAACTAATGCGCAATGGAGCGGGCAAACGAACGAACAAACGAACATGCTCCAGCAAACACTGGAACAAAAAAAAAATCTTCACACATTTTGTAACGTTGAATTTGGCAGGCGGATGTAGTCATGTAGTGTGGTGGAAATTGTTGTTAAGCCTACATATCATTGCATTAAGTTCGCATGTATAAACTAAACTACATAAATGTACGTACATACATACATACATCATATGTTCATATTTCAACATGTATAAATCTTGTTTGTTATTATCCGTTTTGGCTCAATTCATTTTGTTTATGGAGGCGGTTGACAGAAATTCTGTTTTCATTAATTTGATAAGTAAACTGACATTTGTGAAATGTAACACACATCACACAGACCAACATGGCGACTGTGGACGAATTCAAGGTGATTCACAATGACAGTTTTGTTATTGATGGCGTATTTGACAGGTGATATACCCACCACAGCAATTCGATACCCTCAAATTAAATTAAATGCACGCCTAGGATCGCAAGAACTTGCTCTTGTAGTAAGAAACTTTAACGTGGTAAAAACCTGAAACGCAGTGTTATTGCAATCACGAAACCAATACTAGGTATATACCCTTACAAAGCAATTACAAAATAAATGAAATTATTATTTATTTTTACTCAGCTATTGATACAAATTGAAAAGTGGAAGAGGGGTGAGCCTGATTGTAAATTTCTTTGTTTTAGTTACATATCAATTTAGAAAAAAAAAAATAAATGTAAACTCAAAGAGGTCAAGGACAAGAAAAAAGTAGAAAATTATGTAACACATTTTGGGCGGAAAATTGGGTAGATTACCTACACACATTCGATTGCTTAGCTGATGGACACAGTGACACAGATTCAACGTAGGTTGAATAACAACATACCCAAACGCGGTTGGTATGTTTCAGTTGGTAAATAAAACATTTCTTGTCGGAGTCCATATCATATAGCTTCTAATAGAGTTGTTCGTTGTTGGGTCGTTGCCAAGAATTGAAGACAAGCTGGATTTTAAGTTGTAATATTGGGATAAAACTAAGTGCACCAGAACCAAATAGAAGTTAAATTTGTTTTAAGTCATGAGATGAGAAATAATGCATTTTTTGACTGATTGTGTCACTAGCCCCGAGATGAAGTTAAGCCTTTTTGTACTAAGTTATCATTATAACTTTTGATTAGAAATTTCTAAAATCAATTTTATCTGACTTATACAGATCCTAAAAGGTGGGTTTTTTGAACACATAAATGTATACAGCATTAATTCGCAAGTTATCCAATGGAAGGGAAATTATTTGCAACCTCAATGTGCTCTGTCTCCATCGTTGCAACTTTTTGAGTAAACAAACAGAAATTTTTGACAATTTGTGCAAATTTGCAAGACATTTCACGTAACCAAACAGACCTATTAAAAGGGATGTCAAAGTCCGCTTTAACACGAGGAAACAAGTTGCTGGAGTTTTTTTTGACGTTTTCTTTTAATTTCCTTAAAAATCTCCTGTACCTTTCACACGAAGAAACAAAATCGTGGAAACTTTCTGTAGTTTCCTTTTAAAATAGCTTGGTTGAACACACTCTACTGTGTGTGTGAAGAGGAATGTCAAAAAAATCTCCTCGAATCGTTGACCGGGGAGATTTCATTTTCCCCTCTTACTTCTTGCCCTTCTCACCAACAAACTGATTGTTGCTGGCAACTCAGTTTCCTCGTGTGAAAGGGGACAAACAAATCAAAACAGGCCAGTTTATGTTGCTGAGATGTAAGAGATCTTGTATTCTCCTTCAAAATATCGAAACAAAATTTCCAGTAAAAATATTTATAGTTTTGTTGTAAAACCCTAAGTATAAAATTATTTTCACATGATAAAGTGATCGGGTCTTAAGTCTTAAGGAGAATTGTTGGTCCCATATGTGAGGAAGGACGATTCCGGAGACGGTACAATCATGAATTGTACGCAATCTACCTTGAAGCAGATATCGTGACAAAAATTAAGCTCGGTAGACTCCGGTGGGCAGGGCACCTAGCTCGCATGAGCGAAGAGGAACCTGCTCGGAAAAATCTTTGTGGTACATTCTATGGTAGACGACAGCGTGGTAGACCATGCTTGCGCTGGAGAGATGGCGTAGACCAGGACGCCCGGAGCCTTGGGGTGCGCAACTGGATGGCGGCGGCTCGAGACCGGGATGGGTGGAGAGACTTGTTGAAGGAGGCCAGGACCGGACCCCGGTTGTCGAGCCGACGATGATGATGAAAGTGATCGAGAAGCAAAACTTCCCGAAGATATAGTATGCCTACCTTGAATCTGACAAATTTGATAGGTGTCAGATACATAATTTAATTTGACTATACCTATGTATATACTGATTTAAACTTTTATGATCTACCTTCTCATGAAACGTTCATTACGAAGGTAAATAAATCGTAAATGAACAAATTACTACAATGCGCATTATTATTTGAAATAATCTCATCAACAATCGAAAGAAAAAAAAAATCAAAAACAAATAAAATTTAAAAGCTTGAATGAATACAAATTATTCAATTATGAAGAAAAAAAAATAAATTGTCTATATTCAACTGTCATCAAGCATACAGATCGTAATTTACAAGGCGGTGCCGGTGGCGGCGCGCTCGGCGGCGACGCATGGTAGGGCTGCTCCAACACCACCGCTTTTTTTTACTGAGTGCGGTGCGAGTAATATTCAAGGTTTTTCCCAAGATGCAGTCATTTAAAACACACACTCCAAAGTTGATATTCCAAAAACGGATAATAACAACAAACAAATTTTTGGCCACGTTCGAGGGCGCTGTGGGTATTGTTTTCATATGTTAAGTTATAGCTGAGGCGGTATTATCTACATACATTATGTACGTATGTCACAAAACAAAATAAAAATAAACAAACTTGGTTTGTTTTTGTATAAAAATAAAATTCATTAATTTTTTTTGCCGTTGAAATCATTAATAAAAATAGGGCGGCACGCGGGGTGCAGTGGCTAATGTTTCCATCATCAACATTTTGTTGTGGTATGTATCAATAAATTCCGGTTGACGTCAGATTTGAAGTCAAACGCCCGCACGTTCTTCATTCTCTCCATTCACAAAACAGATATTTTTTGCGACGGGTTTGTGTTTTTTTTTTTTTTGTATTTACGAAATAATTCTTGGTGTTTTTGTTGGTTGAAAAGAAAATACAGCAAAAAAGAGAACTAAGGCAAAATAACACATGGGTTGTCGCTATTAAGCATGTCGTCGTCGGTCGGCCCCGAGCAGCTTTCTGTTATTTTTTTCGGAGCATTTTCCGTTTCTTTCTTATGTGGTTTTCCAGTCAACCATTTCAGATTTGGGGGTCAGATTCCAGATCAATCGTGGTAACTAGAACGAATCGCGATTGATCCTTTTTTTGTAAAGGTGTAGGTGATTTGTCTGTGTTTACTGATGTAAGTAGTGATAGTATATGTAGGGAAAAAATTCCTACAAGTATTTTTTCCTAGGGAACAGTTTTTTTTTTAATACAAAAATATTATATATTTGGCTTTATTTTCTTGATGAAACTGGTGAAAAAATGCGTAAGAAAAAATTCTTACAAAACGATTTTTTTTTTCAAATTATAAAAGAACATTTTTGTGTTTAAATTATAATTAATTTCACCTGTCTTAATTTATTGAAATGGAGATTAATGAGAGAACCCACACTGGCGCTATGCAAATCTTTTAACATTCTTCAGTCGTCGCATATTCGCGCGAAGGTTTAGCGCCGGTTTGGGAGCCTTTATTGATTTGTTTCATAAGAAAAAACTCAAAAGTGGGACTGACTTTTAATCTTGAAATTATTAATATCCTGAGGCCATTTTGAAATTATGACAAAATATAAGAAAGAAAAGATTTACGCATTCTTTTCTTGACTTCATTTAAATGAATGTGATATTGTACATTATTTTGTTCAATCAAATTGAAATCAAAAAATAGAATACAAATTAGGGAATTTTTTGTTCCCTAGCAGGAATTTTATTTTGTTGGTATACTATCACTGCTTTATAACATGATTTGGCCATCGGTCGGATCCATATATCCACAGGAATCCAGTCCATCCAAAATCCAAATCAAAGGAGAAGCTATCGGTCGATGGTGAGGAAGAAGACAATGAACATGAAACAAGGTCACTATACATAAGGATTACTATGGAATTTTAATAAAAATAATTTTATTTTCACAAAAAACAATGGACTAACCCACATGTTTCCACAATGCCTTTCATTCCATATGAAACATTTATCCAATTTAATCACTAATTAACTCCGAACTCAAGAAGTCAATGGTTAACGGTAATGAGGACAATAAAGACAAAAATTTCACTAATTAAACTTCATTATTTGTATTTATTTTATTAAACAAATGCCTTATCAAAAGTAAACAATGCTAGCGAAAGGCCAAAACGAATTTAAACTGACGAGGAGAGGACGACGTTTAGAAATGTCAATTTGGTTTGTGTGCAAGTGTGTGTGAAAGTATGTGTAAATCTGCCAATAAATCGAGATTTGAAAGATCAATCGAGAAAAAAAACAGACCACGAAAAAAATCAATTTTTTTGGTTGTTAGGAACGTAAAATCTGAAAAAGATCAAGTTGACCCCCATAAAAATCAATTTTTTTGGTTGTTTGGAAAACCACATTAATCTTAATGGCTGCAGTTCTTAAACTCTTATTTCGAACGTGCCTTTTAAATTTTTCTGAACGTTTAAATAAATGCCACAACGGTAAGAGAAAAGCAGGTCGCAAATAATGCCGTTTTGATTTGGACTTTAGTAATTATATTTTTGTATTCCTTTTCACTCCTACTACTGCCAGTGCCAAAGCTTTGTATTTGCAGCTCAGAGTAATGTTTTTGAGGCCTTTTTCTGTTCCCGCTCCCGTTTTTATGAAGGAGTAGACACGGAACACATATATGTAGGTACATAAGTATTTATATAGTTTTTCTTCGGATTACTTGTCAAAAGTTATAAATGCTTGTAGAAGCCTTTTGTTAAATGACGGTGTTTACATTGGACTGTCTTTTCCGACTTTTTATGACGTCTCTATACTTTATTTAACTTCCACTTCCTGGTGAGAAAGAGATTGCGAAGAAAGACAGGATTTTTTTTTTTTTTTTTAAGTAATACATTTTTTGACGTTTTCTTTTGATACATCTGTTTTCTCTGTCTGTACTTTGGCACTGAAATCCTACAGAATCCAATTTTTTTCAAGTGTGAACATATTTATTTAATAAAATTTACATTTTTTAAATTAAAAATTTGTAATTAATCCTATGGCACAGATTTTTGTTTTGTTTTAATGACTGCTGAACGTCAAAGTGAGCCGTGAGTGAGTGTTCACATCAGGTATTTTTCTTTTTTCAATCTGAAGAAAACTCTGAACAGAGCTCGAGCATGTTGAACAAGTTCTAAACATACTCTGAATTGAATGTGCTCTGAACGCTCAGATATATGTGACAAATGACATTTGGCAATTTTAAGCTGTCAAACTCCACAAAGAAAAAAAGAAAGAAAATTCAAGTTACAAAAATTCTAATGAATTTTCTATAACATGAACAAAATCATCGGCTTGGTGCATTTGAACACTGAAATAAATTTGTATGCATTAAAAAATAAAATATTTCTATGTAATTTATTTTAATTTGTTTGCGCATTTGTTTTCTTTTTTTTTTCCTCTTTTAGCAAATGACGTTAAGTGTTGACGTTGTTTACTCAGAATGCTCAGCCGATTTTTTCTGAGCTCGTAGATCGGGCTCTGATCATTTTCTGAACGAAAAAAGATACACAACTTTGAGGCTCTGAATGCACTGAACAAAAAAAGGAACACAATATTTTTTTGACAGTTCAGTCACTGTTCGGAATTTAGTTTGTGTCTTAACAATACAAGTTGGATTCATAGGGGTGAGTGCAATGTGAACACCGTCAATACGAAAATCCAATCGACACCACATAAGACAGTTCACAAAGCAGTGTTTAGTGTCGCTTTCGATTAGATCTGTTTGGTAAATTTTAAATTCTTAAAAACTTTCACGTCAACTTTGACAGCTACGAGTTAAAGCCACAGCTATACCATTGTATTCAGCCAGTAAGTAAATCAAAAATTTAAACAAACGTACCTACAATAAAACATGTAGAATAAACAGTAATGAACATTTTTTAATGAGCAGACAAAATATATATTTTTTAAATCATTCACTATTTTCAACACAATTTCCGAATAATTTTTTAAAAGTTTTTCCTACTTAAAATAATTCAAGTAAAAAAAAATTTGAATTATCTGTTCCATAGCTATACCGGATGAAATATGCTTAAGGCGGAAGTTAAAATGTAAACAAAGAAAATTTGCTAAAGCTAAATGTCTCTCATCACAATTTCGATATTATTTATCATAACATCTCAAAATGAAGAAAAAAAAAACATTAAAAAAATACTTTTATTTTTAAATAGCATTTCCTTTTCAGTTTGAACATTCTGACATTCTTTTAATGATGATGAGATAAAGATGACTCAACCTCTCTATCTTTCATCTCAAAACACACAAAAAAGAAATTTTCTTAAAATTTCCCAAGTATACAACTTTTCCAACTCGACAAAGTATAAAAATGTGTTCAATACCCCCAAATGTAAACAAAAAATTTAAAAATAAAATTCATATTCTATGAGTGCATATATGATGAAAGTATTGCTTCAATAATGATCATTACCATACTAATTGTGCAATAAAAACATTGCCTATAATACACACACCCAAGACACCATGCAAAGATCTGCAACGTTTTGTTTTATTCTGGTTTTATATTTCTCTATACGCCAAATATAAGTTTTTACATGATCTTTTTGGGTCTTTTTGATCATGATTTTTCTAGAAAGAAAATGATCCTCATATATGAGTTATATGTAGAGTCGGAGTCATGAAAATACATATACTGTATCTACGAATCTTTTTTAGTTTTTTTTTTTTTTTTTTATTTATGACCATCATTTGTACGTATCTCTTTTTGCTGTAGTTTTTTAGTATCTTCAGAGATTTGTATAGCTCCTCCAAAACAGCAATAAATTGCAATTTCTAATTTTAATTTTACAATGATTTCTATTGTATAGGTATTTTTCCTTATTTTGAGTTTCAACTTTAGGGTATAATGGATATGTTTTTGAGAAAGTAAACACAAAAACGGTTTATACCAGTTTTTTTTTTGTTTTTTTTTGAAAACCTAAGTCCCCTTTCACACGAGGAAACAAGTTGCTGGAGATTTTTTTGACGTTTTCTTTTAATTTCCTTAAAAATCTCCTGTACCTTTCACACGAAGAAACAAAATCGTGGAAACTTTCTGTATTTTCCTTTTAAAATAGCTTGGTTGAACACACTCTACTGTGTGTGTGAAGAGGAATGTCAGAAAAATCTCCTCGAATCGTTGACCGGGGAGATTTCATTTTCCCCTCTTACTTCTTGCCCTTCTCACCAACAAACTGATTGTTGCTGGCAACTCAGTTTCCTCGTGTGAAAGGGGACTAACATTTTGTTAGAATTTTAGGCGTTTTGCCAGGATAGGCCAACGTTACATTTGTACAATTAATTATGTTTTGACCAGTTTATACCAATTAGTACATAAATCAATCAAATGTTTTCGTCAGAATTTAGTTTTGACAGTTTTTATACCAATTGCCAATTTGTATACCAGTCAGCAGATGCACTCGTTTTACTCCTTCCATTCTTTAGATATGATGTATGTAAAAAGTATTTATTTTCGATAATTGTAGCGTATAGACAGTAAGGTTTATTGTTTTATACCAGTCACGCGCACAAATCTGATATGTATCTTCTTCACGATAAAACATTGACTTGTTGACATTGAATAGTAGATATTTTAATGATTTTAAAATATCGACCATTTTCTCTAAATAATTATACAAATTCAAGAAGACTCATCAGCAACACATGCTTAGAAAAAAAACGCGAATGGTCAGTTCAAATTGCGAATGGAAATGGCAAATTGTTCAAGTAAATGTTTTAAGCAAATATATTTATTAGGGTATCGTATATATAATTGATCTCTACAAAACCATAGAAATATTCTTTTTATGAAGCCATTTCGGAATCGAAAAAGGGAAGGAATCCCACTAGTAAAAAAACAGTCTTTCAAAGCCAGACACGTCCATATAATATCTGTTCTGTTTGATGTTTTTTTTTTGGTAGGTATAGCCTTCTCACCCCTCCTGATTTTGTTTCATGTTTCTCCCCTTTCGCTTCTGAACTGATTCAACCATCACCACCGGATACATTGAGTTTATTTTTCTTTGCCTGTGCACAATATGGGGCTGTGGTTTCATCATACGCATTCTCATCTTGTTTAGAGAAATGTTTAGAAGACGCGTCTCGATAGTATATGCTCCAACATCCTCATCTCATCCGCAATTAAAAAAAAAAAAAACAAAAGTTCCCAAGTTGGTCGCACGTATTTGCTCTTATCGCTTGTGCTAATTGAATGCTCGATTAATTTTAAAAGTATGTACATATTTACTTCAAAACCAAAATCGTTGCAGTCAAGCCACGCCGCACCGCCGCGCCACATTAAAACAAAATGAAATCTCATATGCGTATTATTTGATTTGATCCGTCAGATATTTTGACATTTCCATACAAAATATCTATAGGAAAGTTATGATTCGTGTCGGTAATACAGTTTAAATCGGGGCTTACGTTTTCATTTTAACCCACCAATAGCCGTGTTTTTTTTGCAAGCCCGGGGATATTTGGTTGAAAAAAACGACATCGGGGATTAGCGACGCCATTACAGAAACAAAATGGAGTTTCCATACAAACTATCGATAACAAGTATGCAATTCACACCGGTAACACAGTCTTTCTCCATGTTTAAGTTAAGCCCCGAGAATTCGCCGCGCTTAGCTAAGCCCGAAGGGGATTAGTTGTTGTTGCATTTAACATGTAAATTGCAGGACAGGACGTCGTTTTTTCGATCGATTCCTCGGGGCTTGCAAAAAAACACGGCTTATTTCGGCGTGTCCATCCTAGTGGGACTTGCAAAAAACTAAGAATCAATTTCATTCGAAAAAAAAAAATACAAGATTGATATAACTCACTCTTTGTATTTATCTTCTCAAACATTTTGCATAAGTTTCATATTTTATTTAAAAAAATATTTTGAGAATCCCTTCGTTGGCCTTATAATACCTAAATGGCAAGTTAAAATCGTTTTATATGGCCACTCCATGTGGAGACACGAAATCTATTTTTGTGTTCCGATTCATATACAACATGCAACAAACATGCTCACTGTCTTCTATTCGCCTTTTGTTCATCATTCATCGTTCTTCAAGACGTCAAATTTACTTTGCCAACTGACAGGATCTTCAACTGGAACAACGGGGAAGAGTGCGATCATTAATAATGGGCAGACCAAAATGTACAACAAAAAAAAATAAAAAAAAATTGAAGAATTAAAATCCAAAGGTCTTCTCTCTCGCGCGCCGCGCTGCGCTTGGTTGCTATGCTCGTTTATGACTTGTTATCGTGCAAATGGAGGGCATTTTTACTCGTTTTAAGGAAGCACACTTTTAAAGCGCGCTTGTACGCGCGCGTAACAAAAGCGTTGCGATCCAAAATGATCATGAAATAAATATCTTGCCCTTTTTAGGTGTTTCGTCGTGATTTTTAGCCTAAGCCTATACAGTGACCGGTTCGCTTTGCACTGCAACAAACGAACCCAATGACTTTGTTGGTTTTAAATGCTTCGATGAGAGCGATGTTTCGCTGCGCTATATTGCTATAGGTAGTTGCTACTGACCGCCACACCTTTTTGGATCGTTATAGTTGTTGGCTGTCATGTTGAGCGATCGTTATACGATCAAAGTTTCATTTTATACTTTGCTGGCTTGATTACGATGAACTTAGCAAAGACGGGATTTTTCATGTATGTATATATATAGTATACTTATATGGTTGGGAGAAATTCTTATTTCTTATTTTTTTTTTTTTTTTAATTTTAATTTCTAATGCCAAAGACGTAGCAATTAGATGACAGTTAAAGAATCGGATTTATTTGTTTGAAGTTTGTTTGTACATATTATATGATTTAGTTTGTGTGAGTTGAAATAATATTGCAGTGTGAAGTGAGATCAAAAGTATGCGGAACTTAACTTTATTTTCATTTGGAGCATTATTATAGTGTAGTAATTATAGGCGAAGGTGAAAATTCAATCGAAGGGTGCAAAGGTGGAAGTTGTTTCGACGATTGCTCTCAACATCTTTTTGTAAAGGCAGGTGTGAAAGAGACAGCTATAATCGATTATGTTGGCCCAATGTCAAATTAATCTTTTTCCATATGGAAATTTCCGAATCAAAAGTGACAGCCATCACTTTGTGGCAACGGACAGATGCAAACTTGCCAATCCAAAATAAAAACCGGTTGTTGTTAACCTTTTCAATTTTGATATCGCACACAATTGCGGTTTTTTTTAGTAAAGAGCTCTATCCAATAAAATTACAAATCAAACTAACCTATGAGTAATCATATTCGGCTGAACGCATTCATTCGAGAATCGATTTTTTTTCATCGTACACAAATAAAACTTTCTATCTCACTTTCAATTTGTATACAAAAAAAGAAAGATACTGCGAAATAATCCTTGGTAGAAATCTATGTTTGGCATATTATACCAATGAACACTAACATCTTACTAATACTATGTTTCCACCGAAGATTTATATAAGATTATAGGTTTAATAAATCTATCTAGTGTTTCCACCGCACAAAAAGATTGAAAAGGAGATTAACTTTGAAAATTCATTTAAAATTCCGAACGCTTTTTGTTATGAAGTTGACAGAAAAGACAGAAAAATTCAAGTACCTACTTACATACATGCGGAACGTTGCCCGAACAGAACACCCATTTCATATAAAACAATTTTATCATTTGCACGTGTTGTTAAACGCTATATCCGTCCATTTTGATTTGGCAAAACAAACTGAATAAATTTCAGCCAACTTGACAAATGTAGCTTCAACAACTGTCAAAGTTCGCCATCAACTGTCAAAATTCATAAGTCCCTTTTGGAAGACCCTTTATTGTACCTACATTTTAAAGCAATCACTGTTGTTTTAAAGATTTTTAGCTGAGTTCGCATTTCTTCCAAAAAATAGATAGGTCACATCTATTTGCCTTGTATCCTTTTAAATTGTATCCCCTTGAACCAACAAGAAAATCCAATTTCTACAAAGAAAATAATAATCTCATTTCTGTACCTACTTAATTAAATATACAATTTTACGTACCTACCCAGTTTTTAGTATGAATGTGCCTTTAATGATACAACAACAACAACAACTACGAACAACAAAAAAAAAACTAAAACTGCCCGGAAAGCATATTTTCTAAATAAAGGAAGAACATTACAGCGCGCAAACAGAGCACCGCAACGTTGTTGATCCCTTAAACCCGACATTGTGTCACGTTTCATTTTAAATATTTACCTCTTAGCCGCCCTTCCCCTCCTACGCTTCGTGTTCGCACAAAATTTTATAGACATACATACAAATATATGTATGCATATATGTACATATATACAATATATATTTTAAAGTTAACAAAAAAGAAAGAAAAAAAAAACATGGCGAAATAAATTTTCGTTCCCCCAATTACTTCGTCACATCCTTTGATGAATGAAACCGCACATTCATAAACAAACTTTACTTATTTTCATCACATTACACTAAAATTGATTGCTCCTTTCGTATAGCTTTGCCTCCCGCTCGCTTTAAATTCATGTTTCATGAAAAAATGATCGATCGAAGGAGTTTCTTCCAACCAGACCAGACCAGACCAGCTCAGAATGGGCTCGTGTTAACCATCAGAAGCTTGAGATGATTGATGAATGGAGCAGCACAGTTATTTGCATAGGTATACAGGATATATTTACCTGCGGTACACGGTTCACCACAGCATACATCCCCTGAAGTGAAAAAAATCAATAAGCTCAAAACATACAGACAAGAATAAGTTATTTCCAGAGTAATCTATAGCAAAGAAAACAGGGATGTTATGCATATACATATATATATATAGGCATGTGTGAACGATATCACCACTAAAACCCATTAAAGAAAATTAAAAAAGAACAATCTTATCTGGTTTCCAAATCTCCTTCATTTAGCGTAGGAGGGAGGGCAACTTGTTTGAGCAGTCCGGAACAGTACATAATTTCGTGTGTTTTTGTTTTTTTTTTCTTCTTTATTTGTCAGAGCTTAATTCACCAACCCACCCCTTCGAAGTGAAGGTTACATCATTTAAACTTGACCTCAAATTCGCCTCATATCCAATACTTTCCGTTCTTTCTCTCTCTCTCGGCGGGGTCGATTCACCGTTCGGCTTCGGAATAAGCGAGTGGAGTGTGTTCGTCAGGTTTCGGCTTGGGTTGGGCTGCTTTCAACGGGCGCGTATATAAAAAGTAGTTTTTTTTTTGTATTTCCATTAGGATTTTCCTTGTTTTTGCCACCGTCTTCATTGAAATATACAGTTTCGGAGTTCTGAAGAAAGATTGTAGTTGTAGCACACCTTTACCGATACCGATAGACAGCTTGGTACCGTTATGCTCTTTTGTGGAATTACACTCTCTCTAATTGAGAATGCATGCGCGCTCGCAAAAAGCCACGGATGTGTTCACAAATACACTGCTATCTGTCAGAAAATACATAAGTATTTATATTTTTGCAGTTCAGTGTCAGGACAGGGCAGGATTTCACCCGCTGTCCTATATACTGGAAGGCGAAAATAAAGTAAATACATATACATAGAATTCACCTCTCTTTGTGAGATCCTAATGGAAATCGTTTTTCATCTTTGTTTATAATAATATATTCAACAAGGAGTGGTGAAATGTATGTATATGCGAGTGTTTTTTTTTTTTTTTTTTAAGGACAATGATTTTCATTCATTCACAAGAAAATTATATACCAAGGGTTAGTTGTTGAAGTGGTGGTTGTGGTTGCGGTGAGGGGAGGGGAGGGGAGGAGGGTCTCTGGAGCTTTGCGTGGGAGTAAATAAAAAGTGTATTTCTGTAGTGGCCATGAAATAAAACTTGGGTTCTTTTCGAGTCTCGATCTGTGTATGGTTTATGGTGATGTGTATATAAACCCCCGCACAATTGAGATAAATGGAAAAGCGTACCCATAAAATGAGAATCAACCTTGATAAGCAATCGTTATTGTTGGCCTTACTTTCATAATAATTATAATATTGAACAAATATATTTTTGGCGTTATGATGGAGTGGATGGATGGTAAAGTAAAGCAACATTTATGATTAGGTGTAATTATTTAATTAGTAATGTTGTTTTTTCTGTTGCTATCGTTGTTGTTGTTGTTTATGTTATATTTTTCTTATTTCTTAGACAAAAAAGAGGGAGAAAACCTTTTAGAAGGGCGTTTTCTAGAAAGAAAATTATATTATTTTATGAGAGTTTAATGATATCAGGTAGCATTTCTTGTTGCTGATGCTTTAATGTGTTTTTTTTTGTACGAAAATGTGATGGCAAAAATGCATAAATTAATTTTTAATCAAGGGTTCGTTATAATTGAACAAAAATATTATGAGCTGAATGAAATTGTTTACAGTAAAATGTTGTTTCACTTTGCAACAGTGATGGCGCTGCCTTACAGTCTGATATCTGCTAATTCGCGACGCGCGTTATTATTAAAACTATTTTTTTTTAATTCCCAGAGTCACGTTTGCGGCTGCAGCTCCATTATATTCCCTTAAACGAGATGTTATGTTGACAGGGAAGGACGCGCGCCATGACTCGCGTCTATTGTTTTCAGCCAGTTAGACTAGTTTATACCAATCAGTGGAATAAGAAATACAAATCGACTATTCATTCATTGACGTTTTGTAGAAAAAAGGCTGAGGTCAGAAATTAGGTATAGTTTACAATACACAGGCTTTTGTCTATTGACCTGTTAATTTCTATCGGAAGCAATTGTTCTAGATTGATAATTTTTATACCAATCAAAAGAGAAGAAAATGTGAATCTAACTAAATCAAAAATTAAAACCATAAGTAAAAACGGCAATAAATAGCACCGATCATCAGCATTTTTGTCAACAATTGTGGAGATGAAGTCAGAGTCAGTACATGCGCCAACATTTCCTATTCAATTGCAAGATGTTTTAAACTTTTAAATATCAACTGGTCAGTACTTACTGTTTAATATAACTAAATGACTAATGTTGTACATAATCTAGAATAAGAAAACCTATATACCAGGCTGTTTTTAAAATGGCTCTTGCACTCTTATGTCAGATAAGTTATTTAAATTGGTATAATTACAAAAAAAAAAAAACAGTAACTATACTAAACAATCTAAATTTTAATCTTTTCATGGAATCACTGGCGTTTATGTTTCATCTTCAAATGAGTCATGAATTTATTGATTTGAAGTCAATTTATATGCTTCGAGAATTTATTTAGTTCTAAGATATAGCGCTTGACTCACAATCAGTAGATTTTTTTGGGGATCAGAATATAAATGCTAGATATAATAAATATTCATGCCGATTATGAAACTAACCGGGAGTTGACTGAATTAGCGGTGAATTCGAGTTCGCGTTAATTTCAATTATTGAATCCGCCGAATGAACTATATTATCGATTCTTGAACTTCCTTACCATTTTCCCAACTTTTCTTTCAGCGGCGCTGTCATTTGTTGACATTTAAACGTCATTAAGAAACAATTTAAATATGAGCTAAAATGGATACCATGGCATTTTATTTTATCTTGCTAGAACATTCTTCGAGAAAAAAACCGTATGAAGATAAAGTACATGGGAAACGTATTTTTTATGGACGAGACTAGAGACATGCCAATTTGTAACAGTTCTTACAGTTTTTCGTCTTTAAAAGTGGGCGTGCGTTTACGTCGCGCGACTTGAAAAAAAAACTCTGGGTGCCTGAAGTATGCCCACCGGCGGAGGGCCCTGGCCCTGCGGGGCCGCATAAAGAGAGATGTCTAAAGTCACTTCCATTTTGTATATCTCTGATGCGCTGTGAGCATCTTCATGAACTTGTACATTTCTTTGAACTGTTCGCGATTAGTTGTTCTTTCTCTCCAGAAAATGTTAAATAAGTTCTTTAACCTTCAACATTATTAATCTTAACTAACTTTTTTGTACTGTTCATTTTATTAAGATTCGTGACAAGTTGAGTTGAACAATAGCCGTGTTTTTTTGCAAGCCCCGAGGAAATTGGTCGAAAAAAACGACGTCCTGTCCTGCAATTTACGTGTTAAATGCAACAACAACTAATCCCCTTCGGGCTTAGCTAAGCGCGGAGAATTCTCGGGACTTAACTTAAGCACGGAGAAAAACTATGTTACCGGCGGCGTGAATTGCATATTTTTGTTATCGATAGTTTGTATGGAAACTCCATTTTGTTTCTGTAATGGCGTCGCTAATCCCCGATGTCGTTTTTTTCAATCAAAACTCCTCGTGCTTGCAAAAAAACACGGCTAATATGTCGATGGTGCAGTAAAGTTACTGACCGACATTCGTTGAATTTTTTTTCGGTGGATACACTGAGAGGAAGTTTTTCGAATTATTTTAAAATTAATAAAAAATTAAACTGCCACTTTAGCTCATTCGCCGAATTCTGTTTTTTTTTTGTTGCGTCCTCACTCTTAAAAATTGTATGCGTGTACAAAATTGAAAAACAATTTTTACAAAATACATCTTTCACACTATTGTGCTCAGTATTTTGGACTTGGTTGATTGTGCGACTAATTGAAACATACTCCAACAATATGAAAATACATCAAGATGACGATTAGTCTGCAATTTTAGTCCACCTCGACATAAACATATGTGCAATGCACATCTCTCATACTTAAAAATGGCATCGTTTAAAAGCAGTATATTTTATAACCACCGACCGTTAATGTTAAATCTTCAAAAAAAAACGACTTTGCTTAGGCGTTTTTCATTCAACAAAAAAATCGTTTTTTTTATCTTAACCAGACCAGTCATACATATCATTGAAGATCAATATTTAACAATTTAACTTTTGAGTTAAGACATTTATAAAGCAAGCAAAATCACTGTTTCCGAAAGAGATCATTTTTTCACAGAATTTTAGTGTCAAGGTCAACTTTGTATCTCATAAACCAAATTTTTATTTACGTGTTTCTCCCCATGGAAGAGAAAAAAAAAAAAACATTAACAGTAAAATCATTAAATTCTAAAAAATAAACACCCGCACTAATCAATGAAATATATAAATCTACCCACTTTGGCTGATGTCGTCGGCGCGGCTTCGGCGTCGGCGTCGGGGCAATAAGTTGTTTGGTAGTTTAGTTTCATTTAGATTTACTTGCCGAGACAACAACGGGCATCATTTGCATTTTCAAAAGGTGAGATAGAGCAATGGATAACGAACGAAGTGTGTATATTGTAATAATGCTTCTACTCCTACAAGCTATTACTATTGTTGGAATTCTACTCCTCCATACCGACGGCCAATGGCGAAAAAAAAAACGAAAATCATGTTATTTGCCGCCTTTGCTGTCATCCTATATTTTTCCAGAAAAGGATGTTGCCAGTTTCAATGTGAAATTCCCCACACTTTTATATAATAATGGTGGGTGTACACAATATGTGCAGTGTACACCTTATGGCATTTTTTTTATTTCCTCTTTTGTTTGTCTATATTCTTGGTATTTTCTTTTTGTTGTTCGCCTCACGTTTGTAAAATTATTATTATTTTTGGCTCAAAGAACTCTTCTTTTTTTATTTTATTCAATTTTATCGAACAAGAATTAAAAAAATGTAAATCATTGAATGTGGGCAGATATGAGCATAGAGATGACACTGCTGCAGTAGCCGGATGCATGTAGGTGGGCACCGGAAATGGTCTTTTTTTTTTGTGGTTTAAGTTCGTCCAGTGGTTGTAAACATAGAGAATTCGTGTTAATTCTAATTAAGCTTCTGAGTGATGTAGGTTTATTTTGGGTAGTCTAATAGGTTTATTTTTATTTATTTATTAAGAGAAAGGTAAGATAAATCGAATCTAAGTATAAACGTGTTGGAATTTAGGGAAGTTAGTTTTAATTTATTTGACAAACATTCAATAGATTGGCTGCTGTTGCGGTTGTCGATAAACGATCGCACTGTCAATTGATGATTTATACGTATTATATTGTCTTACTTGATCTACATAATCTTTTACATAGTTCTTGAATTATTGTGAATGACAAAGTTTTAACTCTGAATCATTCAAAATATGACGTTTGATTTTTTTATTCACAGGATTCTCCCAACGTGATAGCATTGACTATACGAATACAATTTTGTTGTTATTTTGAAATAAGAAATACCTCCCAATTTGTGCTTTTTCACCTTTTCTCGTATAGTTTGCATTTGAGAGGGAGACAACCTATTTTTTTTATCCAGAGATGCGAGGAAAAATCAATTTTTACTTAAACTTCCCTTAAATTTCCCTTTTAATAGATTAGTCCAACTAAAAACAATTTAATGGTCTGATATAATTAAGAAAAACTGTAGATAAAAACGATTTTAGTGTTTGTCTATGAAATTGAGAAGAAAACCTGCCGAACTTTTACCGATATACACTTAACCACCAGTTTTTGACCACCAGCCTTTTAGTGTTTGGAAATTGCGTTACAGCGATTCCGCCTCGGGTAGTTCGCTGCCTTTCTTTCAACACTAGACTTTTAAACACTGCCTACAGGCAGGTAATGCAGTGTTAATTATTCAATATGACCATTGTTTCTTTTGGATTAAAAATGTGCTAAGTCACATTAGAACACATAGATTTGCCTGCATAATACCCGCTAAACAACCAAATTTTTGTATGTTTCATGTTTTGAGCCGCAAATTTCAATTTGCTAATATTAAGTGCTTTTTAACAGTAAAATATGAACAAATTGCATCATTAATTTTTAATGTTTGTGTTTTGTGACAAAAGCCACAAAATCATTAAATAAGCTGAAAAAGAGCACGATTTGTCATTTTTGTTATTGAAAACAATATTAATAAATTCTTATTGTGAATACCATCCGTCATAAGATCTAAACTACTTTGCCAACACGGAAAATGTGGCACTTAAAACTGCGGCACTCTTTTATTTATTTAGCACTTAAAGGACAGCACTTACTGGCTAAACACAATAGAAGCGCGTTCGCACCTGTCAAAGTTAAAATACTTGAAATCTCGTTAAAGTGAATACAATGGAGACACAGCCGCGAACGCGACTCTGGGAGTTAAATAAGTTTTAATAATCACGCGCGTGCGAAAGCGCGATCCAACGCGCGTCTATTTTGTTCGGCCAGTTTAAAGATCCATCACTCAATCGGCGGTTGTGAAGTGTCCGTCTATCAATTGCCAATACTACCGTACCGAAATTGACCGTTGATGACCTAAATTAGTGGCATTCACAATAGTTATTTCTTTGTTGTCGAGAGATTTAAAAAAATCCTGGTTTTTGAAGCAAATTTGCACAAGTCTTGTTCCACATACATACATATGTACAAAGATATACATATGTATCTAACTGTATTTATTGTAAAACGACAAACCAAACGGATAACAAATAAGCTTACAGCTATCAAATTTACCGCAGCTGAAGGCCAGTTAAAAAAATAATCTAAAGAAATACATGATATCATGGCTAGGTATATGACTTCCAGGTTAAATGATCATTTTATTTGGAAAACAACATAATGTATAGGTTGTGCATTGTGCTTCTCAATACTTAATTATTATTCGGAAATTTTTGAAAGACCCAATAAGTATTCGTATTTAGAAACCGTTAATAAAACTCTTCTCTTTTCAAGGTCATATCCATATATTATATCTTTTCTCAAATTACAAGGCTGAAGTTAAAAAATTCATTCAAACATAAGCTTAATTAAAAAATAACTCGAATGTGTGGGAAACATTTCTCCCAATCAAACAAAATTCAAATAGTTCCCTTCAACAGCCTTGATATTTTAGGTATAAATTATTATGAGATACATTTACGGGAAATTCAATCTACAAAAAAAAAAAAAAAAACAAACCTACTTTACATAATTATGCCGCAAAGATAACTCAATTTCTTTAGTATAGTTTTTACTCTCACAATATGTCATTCAATATTTTTCGCGTGCGCGTAATTCCCACAACTTCCGCCATCCTATGGTGTTTCTCTCGTCTATTCATGTGTCCCACCCAAGCAATTTATGTATATATATTTTACAAACAATGAGTGGTAATTTTGCACACAATAAAAAAAAACAAATAAAAACAAATAAAATAGACCGGAAAGGAATGGCGTATGAATAAGCCAACGGATGAAATGTACAGAAAATAAAATAAAGTGAACAAAAAAAAAATGTATATTGATACAGATAATAACTCTTACATCACTCGATCGTTTGTCGAATGGCATTTTCACTTGTCATCATCAGCCGTCATTCAGGTGTTGACGGTGATATATTAAATGAATTTCAAGACAAAGTGTCTCTTTCCATCAAAACGTCAATAAATTTAAAAGCTTTTTGTGAGTCACTTATTGAATTGCGTGAATTCAATTTCCTAACAAACGAAAAAAGAACTCATCTTTTTATTTGTATGTATTAATGGCTTTTTATTGCATTGACCTTAAAGTTTAAATGCAATTCCTACTATTTAGATGGGCCTAGACAAAAGAAATTCCTGAAATACGCGACATTGAGATTATGAATCACATTTGGAGGATGTATATATTGTTTATTGTACAGTTTGAAATATATATAAGCGCTTTGTTTTTGACACACAGAGAAGTTCGAAATTGGGAAATGACAAATGGACTTGCAAAATTATTGTGTATTTGGGCGTGTTACGCAGTTGAACAATTTATAGCACAGCGGTTCATCAAACTTAAATTCCCTTGTTGGAAATATGTAGGTACAATTCATTTAATTTATGGTTGAAGGGATTTAGAGGGTTTAGAGACTTTAAAATTAAATTTGAAATTTAATTCTGTTTTTAAATAATTAAATGGAAGAAGTGATCTTAGAATTGCAATAAATTCGAGTCTTTTGTGATTTTAGAAATAGCATGTTTCTATTTTTTAAATGACGCCAAATTGACAGCTTGTATTATGAATAATTCAAAAACGTCAACATATAGTTAATTTTAGTTGACAGATGTCACAGCATCAAGCTCTATAGGTACCGAAATAGATGTCAATGGATAAACCAGCGTCTAGAAATCCCAAAATATTGCCATTCTTTTTTCACTCCGTAAAAATCGAACTTTACTATCCAGCGGAGATTTCAGGTTATGTCGATAATGCAGAAATACGAATAATTATAAAAATGTCAAACTTAAAAGAAATGTCAGATTAAATGCAAGACAATTTGAACTGTCATGTTCTTGACAACCTGATGTGAAACAGCCTGCAGATTGTCAAATAAAATACAAGCAGTGTGAAAGAAATGTTTCCATAAAGCAACTTTAGAACCAATTTGTCAAAAGCTGATTCCACTTTACGGCAATACCATGTCATAACATTCACCTGGAGGTGCATTGTAGAATTCTTTGGTAAAAATCTCATTATATTTTTAATTTGAATTTGATATGAAGGTTATCGTTCTGAATATCCCTTCAATGAAGATTTATACATCTTATTTATGTTATAGAAAGTAGTGTTGCCAGATGAAAAATATATAAAAAGAAGAAAAAACTGTATTAATAGTCTGTATTATGCACTTCTGTAGCAAAAATGTATGACCTTGGTAGATACATCTCCTATTGTATTTCAAACGTAACGTAAGACGTAAACTTTTTTTTATTAATTACGCAAAAGCAAAATAACTTTTTGTATATGTATGAAGTAGCATGTCCAACAGCAATATCACAGCAAACTACCACCATTTATAAACTAAATACATTATATCCAAAGCAGTCATTCATTATGGCATCAATTAGAATGAATGCATTCTCCAACGATGCGCGTTCATATTTTTTTTTTATTATTCCCATGGGCAGGTTAGATATACATAGGTAGGGGCATACAAATAATTGCACATCAAGAAGAGCCACAGTTATATCTTACTTTTTGTATATGCCGTTGATGAATTTAATGAATGAAAGAGCTAGGTACATTTATTTAGTAAATACCCGTGGAAAAAATTTATATTCAAACACAACAAAAAAAAAAAAAAAAATAGAATAAGCAAAACAATATGCAGAACTGTAATTTAAAATAAAAAATATCCCATGTACATGAGAACTGCTCATTAAACTAAGTAATGACGTAACTCGGTAAAATGAAAAATATATAACATGAAAAAAAAATAATTGCGAAGAAAAATAATAATTACAAAACAACTATACCTACCTACTATAGTTGCAACTAATTTATTACTATGCATAACTCTATAGAAAACAAAACAAAAATTTATTACTTATTAACGAAGAAAATGAATGAGGATAAAAAATGCATATTTTTAGTATTTTATTTTATATGCATTTTCTCAAGGTGTACTGCTGAACGCACTCATTCACAATTTTCACGGTACAACAGTAGTGCAGAACACTATAATAATAATAATCATAAATTATAAATTTAAAAACTTTTCATGAATGAAATTTCATATAAATGTATGAATTTGCATGCATGTACATTATACAATGTGCATTGCCATAGTTTACCTAACTACGTATACGTTCCAGTGTAAAACATTCAAGTTTTCTCTTTTCTTAAAGTTAAGTAATAAATTGACACGGTACAGTGGTTTGTGTTGGCATCCTATATGTTCTGTCATAACTATTTACTTTATAAAGCGGAAAGAAGTGATATCGCTATGCAGGCAAGAACCTGCATACCTATATTTTGATTTCTGACGGACTTTTTTTTATTATAAAGGGTGATTTTTTAGCTGGTTTGGTTTTGGCAACACTGGTTTTGACAGCTGACGTGTGTTTAGTACCTTGTGTCACTGTCAAACGTCTTACAAATGAACAACGCTTGCAAATTATTGAATTTTACTATCAAAATTCGTGCTCGGTTCGAAATGTTCATCGCGCGCTGCTTGTGTTCAGCGATGAGGCTCATTTTTGGTTGAATGGGTACGTAAATAAGCAAAATTGCCGCATTTGGAGTGAAGATCAGCCAGAAGCATTGCAACAGCTACCAATGCATCCCGAAAAAGCCACTGTTTGGTGCGGTTTATGGGCCGGCGGCATTATTGGGCCTATTTCTTCAAAGATGATGCGAATCGCAGCGTTACTGTCAATGGTGAACGCTACCGAGCGATGATAACAAACTTTTTTTTGCCCGAAATGGAAGTTCTTGACTTGCATGATATGTGGTTTCAACAAGACGGTGCCACATGCCACACAGCACGCGAAACAATGGCGCAATTGCGAGGCGAGTTTGGTGAACAGTTAATTTCACGTTTCGGGCCGGTCAATTGGCCGCCTAGATCGTGCGATTTGACACCATTAGATTATTTTTTGTAGGGGTATGTCAAGGCTAATGTCTATAGGGACAAGCCCGCTTCGATTGACGCACTGGAAGCCAACATTCATGCATTCATTCGTGAGATACCGGCCGATATGTGTGAAAGAGTATGCCAAAATTGGACTCAGCGGATGGGCTACCTGAGACGCAGCCGCGGTCAAAATTTGCATGAAATTATCTTTAAACATTAAATTGCAAGGTTCAAACTATCAATTCAAATAAATATTTCATTCATTTTTTCGAATTTTTTGTGTTTTTTTTTAAAAAAAAGTTCTAAACCTCTTAAAAAATCACCCATTATGAGTTGAAGACGAAGCATATTTTCGGTGGGCAAAATTACTTCTTAGCCCACTATACGTTTTGCAAGAACTGTATAAAGTATAAAAGTATGTACATATGTACTATCAAAGCGGAGGAGTATTAGTTAGTAGATATACAGATAGAAATAAAGCAACTTAAAATATAGAGGAAATTGAAACTTAGCAGGAAATCCTAATAAACATAAGTTGTGTTGTGTGCCCGCACACCACAAATTGCACACAGAGCGTCCGTCCACAACCGCAACATTGCACAGCATTTATTATTATTATAATCATCGTGGGCAACAAATGTACCTACTGATGACAGTTGTTGTATACGTCAAGAGTAAACAAATTAAGTTGACATGACAGCTAAGTGTGTTGGATATACTTAGTTTAGTTGAACCATCAACTGTCTGTCAACTTTTTTTCTAGATACATACATTATGTCAATTTTCAAAAAAAAAAAAAAAGGCATGGCCAAAAAGCACCCCTTAAAAGATTATATTAAAAGGAATTACAAAAATGTTAGAACTATGTACGTATAGGTAAATGACAGTCATTTACAACTATACCACATTATCTATTGTTATGTGTGAAATGGTATGTAATTGTTTATTAATAATTTTGTTAGTTAAATTATTAAGCGATTGAAATCGATAAAACGCTATCAAAATCTGTTCGCTTGATTAAAGGAAATGACAAATAATTCGATACGAATAATACAATCTCAAATTTATCAACAGATAAAGAAGGAAGTTCAACGTTTTGTAGGTACCTACATATATTTGACATTGAACCTACCTTTGTTTTGTGTGTTTGCTTCTTGAGTATATTATTTTCTACGGATTTAAAACCGTTTTTGCTTTCTTAGGTAATGATGAGTATTTTGCTCATGATTTTTAGACATTCTTGCCTACGACTATATTTTGCAGATGATTTTTGATGAATTCTCTTAACCAAGTTATCGCCTAACAGGTGCAGCAGCTTTATTGTAATGGGTGATTTTTTAAGAGGTTTAGAACTTTTTTTTAAAAAAAAACACAAAAAATTCAAAAAAATTAATGAAATATTTATTTGAATCGATAGTTTGAACCTTGCAATTTAATGTTTAAGGATAATTTCATGCAAATGTTGACCGCGGCTGCGTCTCAGGTAGCCCATCCGCTGAGTCCAATTTTGGCATACTCTTTCACACATATCGACCGGTATCTCACGAATGAATGCATGGATGTTGGCTTCCAGTGCGTCAATCGAAGCGGGCTTGTCCCTATAGACATTAGCCTTGACATACCCCCACAAAAAATAATCTAATGGTGTCAAATCGCACGATCTAGGCGGCCAATTGACCAGCCCGAAACGTGAAATTAACTGTTCACCAAACTCGCCTCGCAATTGCGCCATTGTTTCGAGTGCTGTGTGGCATGTGGCACCGTCTTGTTGAAACCACATATCATGCAAGTCAAGAACTTCCATTTCGAGCAAAAAAAAGTTTGTTATCATCGCTCGGTAGCGTTCACCATTGACAGTAACGCTGCGATTCGCATCATCTTTGAAGAAATAGGCCCAATAATGCCGCCGGCCCATAAACCGCACCAAACAGTGGCTTTTTCGGGATGCATTGGTAGCTGTTGCAATGCTTCTGGCTGATCTTCACTCCAAATGCGGCAATTTTGCTTATTTACGTACCCATTCAACCAAAAATGAGCCTCATCGCTGAACACAAGCAGCGCGCGATGAACATTTCGAACCGAGCACGAATTTTGATAGTAAAATTCAATAATTTGCAAGCGTTGTTCATTTGTAAGACGTTTGACAGTGACACAAGGTACTAAACACACGTCAGCTGTCAAAACCAGTGTTGCCAAAACCAAACCAGCTTAAAAATCACCCTTTACTTACATTAAGATATGGCTACCTCCAGGTCAGGTGGATAATTTTGTTTGTCTTACAGTGGATTTCGATCCATCTTCGGCTTTACCGTCTGCAGAAGTGGTCCTTCCATTTCTTCATTATCGATGGCGTTTCTAATACAATGTTCCTTGTTGGCTTCAATTTGCGCTCTCAAGCAGTGACAGGTTCTTTTTAAAACAATCACTTAAAGGGAAATAATTCAGTAGTACGATGTTCTTTGACACCTCCCAGACTACAGTTGGGACTTTTGATGTGTAAACATCTATGCTGGCGGTAGAGTGAAAAAAAAAACGTGAACGTTCGTGTGTAACGTTACGTCTTGCAACGTTGCGGTGTGCAACGTTACGAACTGCATACTAGGATGGGTGCGTTCAGTGAAGAAAATCTTAAGATCCCCTTCAAGCAAAAACAAGTCCGTTTTGGATCCGCGCACGTTGATGTTTACACATATTAACCGTAAGTCCCGGCACTCACACAATTTTTCAATACGTTTTCTCATCAGACAGTTTTGAAAAAAAAACTCTTAAGTGCTATAACCCTAATTTGTGTTACACTTAAAATTAGTGGGGAACAATTTCCATTAAGTTCACATCACATTAATGAAATACTTACCTATGTATGTATGTACCTTTACTTACTGTCTGAAAAATGATAACAATCACACAATACTTTGTTGTCATCATTTTCACATCCAAGTGAACAACAATTAAACTCATTGACTTCCTGTTTTACGTTAACATTGGCGTTGTTTTGCTATCTATTAGACGTTCATTGACTGAAAAAAAAGAAAAATAAAAACAAAAACAAAATTCAATTGTTCATCATGCCAAAGAGTAGACAAAGTAAGTACACAATGTTACCTAACCAGGTTGATAATCAAAAATGCCTATACATAAATACATATGTATATACACACACAATATCACAAGTTCCTTTCAAAATGTGTAACCTCACACTTTTATTTCTTGTGATAGGCAATAGAACAAGCAAAATAAAAATTGTGACATCGTATCAATGAATCATATATGTATATCCATTTGCTTAAATCCACCTCATTTCACCTTCACCACCCATTTTTTGAAAGCTTGTCATTCAATAACCTATACAGCAGCAACAATAAAAAAAAAAAAACTATATCATTCTTTTTGCTGCCGAACACATACTAGAATAACTAGAAAAGATAGAACTAAACACGGTATGGTGGCGGTATGACCGATTTGTATTTTTTTTTTTTTGGCAAACAACGACAAACAGGAAACAGCCATGATATATACGTGTGCGCCTCTTTGATGAATGGCTGATGTTAGTAGTATTTTTGTCTATCTAGTTGTGTGTACTAAGGAAGGGGAGATCTAACACCAATCACTTTATCACCGAATACCAAAAAGCATTAGAAGCTCACATATAGAAATAGAGTGGGTGAGGCAGACTTAAAGGCAGGGCGAGAAAGGTAAGCCGTTATGAAGCAAAAACACACTCACTACCACACACAATCACTTGAGAAACATGTCACTTCCGGTCGATTAATTTGTGAATGAAAATCGCTTTCGAATGAGTTTGGCTTAGTTCACATGCATGTGCTGCACGACTCTCATCACTTGAATGACATATCAAAAACTGTTATGGTATATGGAAGGTTGAAAGTATTTTTTTTTTGTTTTTAATTTTTGTTTGACGTTGACTTGTATTTTGAATGTCAACACATTAGCTGTCACATTGGTGTAAAAAGACAATGAGATTGTTGTGTGTATAGCCAATTTTGTCGTTATTCATCTTTCAATTTCTCCCTCTTTCTCTCTCTCTCTCTCACTCAATCTCTTTATGTGTGTTAATAAATTTGAATGACGTTTTCATCATAAATGAAGGCTTTTTGTAGTGATGTTTTTATATTGGCCGAAATTATGGTCAACGATTTATTATGTCGCTGTCGGTCGTGTGCTTTGTGTGAATGACGAATAAACTTGGATGCTGGGTGACGTTTTGAATGAAATATTCAAGGTTATTTGCGAGATAATTATCGATTGCAATAAATATAGAACGTTAGATAATCATGCTATTTAATGATTATGTGTCACTTATATTTTTTTTTTTTTTGTAATAAGCAATTAATTCGGAGGATAAGAAGCTAAGATATTCCTAATAAAATAAGCCGGTAGTGCCTGTTTGATAAGCTTTTTTATAATTTAAAGTTTGAGTGGTCTGCTTTCTTACTTCATAATTCTTACAATTTTCTGTCAAAACCCAGTTATTGCAAATTAGTCAGTTTTTTTTTCAATCTATGAAACAAGCCTTATAATAGGGTTGTTCGTTTACTTCCCAAAACAATTTCTACCATTTTTAATCTAGTTTAATTTTGTTTTTTATGAACTTTGACAGAACTCTGAATTTGTCGAAATTGGCAGCTTTGGGAAATAAACAATCTGAGGTATTGGCAGCACATTCAGACATGATCAGTGTGCAAACTCAACAACACGATACACCACACGAAGCAAGAGTGTAGTTTCGACTTAATATTGACACAAGGCCAATTCAGACTCGTAGATGTCACACGAAACTGCCTAATTCACTACTGCAATTAAAATTAACAACATTGCTCAACAGCATGTATAAGAAACTTATGAATGCCCGCCTTCGGGTGGTATAGCCGGATAGGCTGTATAATATCTACATATACAAACATATTTAAGATAACTTTGATTTGTTGTTGCATCGGCTGTCATTAGCTGGATCACAACAACGAAAACCTATCCGGATATCTTTGGATAGTTACCCGAACGCGGACATTGTGCATTCAGAATGAAAAGTGCTGCTAAGTTAAAGATTTATGTATTTTATTATTAGCCGTGTTTTTTTTTGCAAACCCCGATGAAAAGACGTCGGGCTTAGCAATTTACATGTTAAATGCAACAACAACTATTCCCTTTGGGGCTTAGGTTGAATTTAAGCACAGAGAAAAACTGTGTTACCGGCGGAAGTGAATTGCATACTTGTTATCGATAGTTTGTATGGAAACTCTATTTTATTTCTGTTCACGGCTGTTATTAGCTTAAAATGTCAAAGTGTTTTATCGAAGTTTCTTGTATTGTTTATAGAAAACAAACATTTTTCTGCAGAGAATTAATGAAGGTATATATCTATACTTCAACATATGCACATGAGATAAAAATGTTTTAAGGATGCAATTAGTTTGGCTTTGTATCATTTTCACTGTATAAAATGTTCATCCATTTATCTTATTCATTTATTTATAAAATATATTTCTACCCTACCTACCTACATGTTGAAAAAAACAAAAATTCATCATTTGGATGAAATATTTCCAGTCGAAACCTTTGATATTGAATCCTAAATGTGAAAACCAAAAGAAAAAAAATATCAAATATGAATTCAGAACTTCCTCTCATTTTAAAATAGCGTGCGCTGGGTTTATTTATTTACTTTTTTTGTTTTTTATGGGATGCTTCTGCGGTGAAAAAGAATATTTTTGGAAATCAAACCAGACACACAATACAAAAAAAAAAAAGGAAAAAAAACTAATTCATTCAGAGAAATACAGTGATATCGAAATTTAAAAGAAGAATGAAGTGCTTTTTTGAAATTCTTGACTCGAATGATGTTGCACAACGAAAACATATAAAATAAAAAAGATACATAGTAGGTATATGAGAAGGTATAGATAGAAGAGGAGAATTTGAGGAAATAATTCCGGGACAGAAGAACTCATCCTTTGCCGCAAAAGAGATGTGGGCTGAAAAAAAAGAATCAGAATTTATGAAATAAAAGAAAAACAAATTTCAAAGTCAGCCATAATTTTTTTTATGTTCTCTTTAATATTTATGTAAGTTTTTTTCTTTTGAGTTCCTTTTTTTTTGTTTGGGTGAGTTCCAATGGAGTTTTTTTTTGTTTATTATTCTTCTTCAACAACTTGTTTTGTTTCAACTACATTTTTTTTAAATGATTTCTTTTTGTTTCTTTAAATGAGGATTTTTTTTTAACTGAACCGAAAGGTTTCGTAGATGAATTAGGTACTATTGCGTTTGTTAATTTTGTATACGAACTTTGTTCGTTTATATTTAAAGAGTTGGCGAACTTGGCTCTTAAATCTTAAACGTCTAAAAATTCATGAAGAATTTAAAATCAAATTGCGACTAATCCTATACAAAATATCTTCTACGCTAAAATTTAATATCTCCTGTTAAAAAAAATTAATGGGTCAAGTCCACTATGAGGCCTTAGAAATCTACTGATTTCTATTTCATTTTCATCATTGGATGAATTTCACAAAATCTCATGTTTATTCTTAAGTAATGCCTGGCTTATCAAACATCAAGTTTGTCGTTTTTTTCGTTTTTTTTTTTTGGAGTATAAACTAGATATTGCTTGAGTAAACATAAACATTTGTTAGACTTTTACTGTCAAAATAATTTATAGATTCGCTTGTTTAATTACTGACGGAGGAAGTTTGGAATTTTTGAGATGTATAAACCATACAAACATTTATGTAGTTATTTTAACCTTTAATAAAATGCGAAATGATGTCATGCTTACACATAGTGGAAACTACCCGTTTGTCAACCGAATGACTGAACGAAACGATCTAAATTCAATTGGGAACTGCGGTTTGTCTTCGTTGAATATGTGTTGTGTGTGAACAGACTGTAAAGCATGATGGTAGCTGACAGTCTAAAGTACCGTCCCTTTAAGCAAATTCACTGACCCAACTTTGTCTGCCTTTGTTGGATCATTGCAAAAAAAAAGATATATGTTTTTTAGTTTGTTTTTTTTTTTTTTATGAAAACTTGAGAAACTTTCAATTAATAATGTGTACAAATTTAAATGTTTGTCGTTCATTTCATTATTCCTAGTAGCAAAATTGTGTTTGTAAATGTTTTGTTTTTATAATTGATCAATAAAAAATCGAAGCAAGACTATTCAGTGCTGAACTTTCACCGTTTGACACTTCACCACCAGATTTTCACCACCAGCCTTTTAGTGCTTGGAATTTTCGTTACAGCGGTTCCGCCACTGGATAGTTCGCTGTTGTTCTTTCAACACTAGACTTTTGTACACTGCCTACACACAGGTAATGAAGTGCTTATTATTCATTATGGCCGTTGTTTATTTTTAAAGAAAAATTTGGTTAGTCACAATAGAATCCAAATTTGCCCGTGTTTTTTTTTGACAACTTTAGCATGGTGCAACATTTTAGAACATTTTATTCATTGCAATGTAAAGTGACATCTTGCTAAAGAAGCGAATTCTGTATGTTGCAAATTTCAATATGCTAAAATTGACAATGAAATTTGAAAAAATTGCCTTCCGCCAGTAAAAATAGTGTTAATTAACGATTTTCTATTAATTTGCATCATTTATTTCTAATTTTCGTGTTATAGATATTTTGCAAGAATCGCTGTTCTGCAATATTTCCTTAATGAAATACAAATGATTAAATAAGCTGAAAAAGAATACGATTTGTTATTGAAAACAATATAAATGAACACCTATTGTGAATTAACCATTTCTAATAAAATCTACACTACACTGCCAACACGAAAACAAAATATCCAGACACGAAAAATCTGACACTTAAATGGGTGGCACTCAAATATTGAACACAAAATGACAGCACTTAAAGATCCAACACTCAATCGGTGGTGGTGAAATGTCCGTCTATCAATTTGCGGTGGGCAATGGTACTGTACCGATAAAAAATTCTTTAAATGAAAAAAGATTCTGTTTGTTTGTTGTAAATAAAGTAGAACTCGATTGGAGAAGTAATTTTGTTTTGATTCGATTTGGATCGGTTTTGGTTTCAGCTTTCACTGAGTATGGTGAGCTCTCTTTCTCACAATACATGCACAAGTGGGTCCGTGATGATTGAAATTTCCATACTAATTTGAGCCGCCCAACTCAGTTTTGAGGATCAATATTTGGATCCGTATGCGAAGTGTCGTCCATACGTTGTTGACTACATGCACGGATCCAAAACGGACTAGTTTGCTTGAAGGGATATAAGAAGTTGCGTTGAATTGTACAGTTTGCTATAGGGATAGGAAATATCAGTGTTCAGTGCTTATACGCTTCTTTCTTAGCTTGGCTGATCTACCGGATGTTAATAAGCTTATAAATAAATTGTTTGCATATATTGCTATAAATGACAAGCCATTTCGACTTTGAAACCTTCAAGTTTATTTTGTTAATTCTAGCGCAGTAATTCCTATAGCTCGTATCAACAATTATTATTATTGTTTAATAACTACTGTTTGATAAAATCCAGAGATAATAAAAAAAAAATAGCAAATTTAAAACAATTTTTATATGAGATGCAGATAAACTAGCTGATTTATTTGATAATTTTTTCCTTCAATCAATGCTATAAATCCTATTTATATTTACGATAAGGCGTTAGAACTCATTCTTGAAAGAATCAAATAAGAGAATTTAATGAAACAAGCTAAATTAAGAGAACATACGCTTCTTACGAGCAAGTATAAGTGAAACCAATCGCTATGGTTGAGAGCTTTTGATAAGTTATAGAAAATTGATTAATAAACAAGTAAGCCAGTTCCGTTTTTGATACCTCACGAATTACACCCCCCCCCCCCCCCTCCCACCTTCAAAAATTGAGCAAGCGTACCCAAAATACGTTTGCCTCTGTTTTTGGTAGCAAAACCTAGAATTTCTTCTTTATAAATATTTATGAGATTACAGAGATCTTCTTGATCTACGGAAACTAATCGGGGTAAAATAAAAAAATTAGGTATATTTATTTTGACACCTGATTATGGATCAGTAGCTTGTGAAAACATTCATTAGGAAAATTCATTATTTAATATCTTACTTATAAACCTTCTATAATTAATTTTTAATCATTGAATTTACACAGCTCCAATCCGCTTACAAGTTATTAGTTTAAATTAATTAAAAATAAATAAATAATGCTTGTGTTGCGGTGTGTCATTCAAGGCTTTCCAACTTATTAGTAACAATTCTTTTAATAGATATTGATGAACTCATGTTATCAGTGTGACAACAAATTGACAAATTTAACTCAAATTCAACTTAAATATGATGTAATTGAGAGGGTGTCGCATTAATAAAAATGCAACATAATTCATTTTCCCCCATACCTATTTAAAGAGGTGATAATTTGCAATATAAACTTAGACATGTCGAAGAAACACTGCGTTCCAACTGTCAGTTTATTGGAAATACAAAAAAAATTCGATTTCGAATTTCGAATGGGAGTTTTTCTTTCGTTCTTGAATTATTGTTTTCACAATATTTAATTGCAAATTGAAAACACTTTTCTTGTTTTGTTTGTGTATATCATATCAATAAACCTCAATTAATATGACCGATTTATTAGTAAGGTTTTCTTTTTTATTCATTATTTATATTTTATGTTCATCTTCAACTTTTCTCATCGCTTTGCGCGCTTAATTGCTCGATCATGATAAATTGAGACGCGGAAAGCAAATAAATTATTTTATTTCTTCCATTTGTATGGGGCGACGCGACGTGACGTTGATCTTTACTCACAACCAATGTTGCCAAATCTTGAAAACTGTTTTTTTTATTATATTATTAAAAAATATTGTATTGATTAAAACATGAAGGTTTGAATGCAACAACAATCACTCGAGTGAGCTACCCCAAAGTCATTATAGGCTGGAGTTATAGATATTTCACGACTGCCAGGCCGATCATTAGAATCCTTTTAGTGGTGCTTAGTCTATTACATTCAATTCTAATTTGAAAAAACTTTGAGAGTTGAACATAGACCAAGCGTCTTCAGAGCCATTGCACTACACATTTCGCTACCGAAGTCACGTGATCAGGTCCAACACAATGTAAGTTTTATTGTTTGACCATTGCATTTGAATCAACTAGAATTTTTATTAGCTACACACAGTTTTAAAGCGGAGAAGTTTGTGCACAAAAACAAGACACTTTGACAGACTGTGACATCGTCTCAATGTGGCAACCAGAACTATTATTTTCAATGGAATGACACTGACAATCTGTTTAATTGTGTAAATGTCTTTTCCATACTCCGCAAAAATGTCAATTTTTTTTCAATCTCTCAATGCGGCAACCATGTTCGTCAATCTAATAACAAAAATTATAAAAAATTAAAAATATAGCAAACTATTTGAACGGTCTTCGTAAATTGACTCAATTTTCCATCTCAAAGAAAAAATACGAATCTCTGACTAAATGATCATATAAATAATATGTCTGCATACATATACAAAGCTCGCCAAATGAATCGATTGTATTATCTCAACGACGACGAATTTGTTCGCATATTTTAAAAACAAGAAAAATTATTCGAATGAAAAAAAAAAAAAAAATTGATTGGCTGGCGTTTAATTAAATAACAGTTAATATTAATTTCTTTATGAACTAAAATACATGTTTTATTTCCAGTTCAAGTAAAGAATCAGAAGTTGATATTGTTAGGTACCTAATACATATGTTGTTGTGTGTTTTTAAATTGTTTTCGTCTTGAAAAAAAAAAAAAAATATCCAAGTTGGGTTTTTCCAGAATGAGCCTTTGATGATTTATCAAATAGAACGGTTGAAAATTTGTTAATTTTTTATCAGCAAGCGTGCCCAAAATGAAAAAAAAATAGTTTTTAATGATGGAATCAGAGGTTCTATTATTTTTTTTTTTGTATAAAAATATGTTTTTCATAATCAAAATATGAAACAAGTGGACGGTGTAGCGATATTAATTATCGCTTTGTCGCGTGCTCAAACTCGTATATGACTTTATCAATTAAATATAATGAAAATAGACCTATAATAATAATAATTGTTCGAGGGGCGCTTAAGTGGTCGTACGAAATGAAGTGAATAATAGTCTGTTTGTTAATTTGCAACTTCTTGCTACTTTTGGCTACTTGCCAAAAATTCGTATTGGATTTGACAGCAAATTATGCTACGTCGGCGTCGTACGACGTTTCCAGTAACCAAAGAGACATAATTGTGGTTTGTTTTCTTTTTTCGCTAAGTTTTCCTTTTGGAGGTCTTAAAATATTTATTTAATTTTTGTATCTTCCTTTTCTTAATTCAGTGAATATACATAAGTACATACATTTATATTCTTTTTACGTGAACAGCAAATGCTTTTAGATTTGATTTCAGAATCGGAGCATTCACACAATTTCGAAGAGTTCTTTCAGATTACCGTTCGGAATCAATTTTGTAGATCTTAATTTTTTGAGAGATTTACCCCTCCTTGTACTAAACCAAAACAATTTACAGCTGTCAGTTTGAAATTGTATTTTAATTTATTTTATGCGTGCAAATTATGTTTAAAATATAATTATGTGAGAAATTTTCGTCAACTTCATCAACTTCATCAAGCTCATCCTTTTCTTCTAAAAGTGCATCAAGAGATGAAATTTGTTTGAAATACTGACACAGAAACGATAATACTCAAATACAATGACAACAACAAATCAATTTATAAGCACTTTCAATTTTTAAATTGAAATCTAAATTTTGTCAGTGGAAAACCCCATAAGACATTAATGTGCCTATTATGGATTACAACTCAACTTGGTTGGGTTGTCATCAACACAACTCAACTCTCAGTCAACCAAACAAATTATTCGTATTATGCAAGACAACTAAATTCAGTTGTGATGAAAAAAAAGTTGCCGTCTTTTAGGCGTCGGGTTGCTTCCAAAATCAGCTGCTGAGCGTGAAATAAAAAAGCAAGAATTAGAAACTGTATGGTGGAAAGTTCTTTTGATTTGTTTTTCGGTTATTTGTAATGTAGCCAAAGTAAGAAAAAATATCTGGGATCACTCCAATCAATTGGACTTCCAAATACTAATGCCCAATTTCATAAAAAAAATACTAAAAACCCTTTTATCTAAAGTCCTCTTACATTTTATCAATTCGTTTCATGGGCGAAGGAAGTTACCAAAAGTGTAGTGGCAATGATTTTAATTTAGAACTGGCTCAGCCAACAGTGTCAGTTGTGGTAGATTTAGATGTGATTGAGGAACGAATTTGTGAAAAATGGATTAATGCGAAGCTAACGATTGAAGAACAAAATGCATCAAAAATTCAATTTTACGAGAAAACTGGATTCCCTGGTGTGATAGGATGTGTGGATACTAATTCATGTCCGAATTATTGCACCTAAAAAAAGTCTTCAACATTTATATTTAAATAGAAAAGGTTATTATAGCCATATTTTTTTTTTTTTAATGCGGACAGAATGTTCTACACAACTGCTTAGAACTAGTTGTTTGATTATGACGCTTATGTCAACGCAAACCCAACTCAACTCACATCTATAATACAAAGAGACAACTGAAAAGTCAGCCATTTTTTAGTTGTCTGCTAAATGACAACTGGTTGTGCTTTGACAGTCAACTAGTTGTCATCGATAAAACCAATTCTTAGAATGACAACTAAACTATAGTTGAGTTGCCTTCCATAACATGCCGCCTCCACTGGGCATCAACGATGTCCAACATCACAACCACAATCCAATCCACAATCTGACTTGTATGGATTATGTCACTACATGACATGGACTTTTCTGCCTCCTTTGGATTTTTTAAAGACATGTTCATAATCCGAGCATCGTTCATGCCCAGTGGATGCGGCATGTAATAGGGGTATAAATGAAAACTACAGTAAATAGGTGTGTTCGCGTTATAGTCCGAAACTACCCATTTTTACCATTTTTAGTCCAATTTAATTTATTTTATATGGACTTTGACAGAACTTCGGACTAAAACTGGCAGGTTTGGAAAGTAAACGAACATAGGTAATCTGTCACGATTTGCTTTTCTCGTGTGAAACGTCAAAAGATTTTTAAAAGAAATTAAACGAAAACGTCAAAAAATCTCTTCGTTTTGTCGTGTGAAAGGGGCCCAAGGACTATAATTTATTATTTTGTTGTTGTAATGCACTAATGGCACTTTTAACTATTTAACTGGCTGTTAAAATGACGTTTATTTCATACAAAATACGTTATTTAAAAATTTAAAAGCCTGTTAAATATTTGTTAAACCGAACATAAGTCAAAATAATACGTTCTTCATAATCAAAGAATATTGTACATTCGACTATCTACATATTCATATTATTATGTACATATGTATGTTTGTAGGTACGTCCAGTCCATACATGTTTTTTCTATTCAACCAAAACAACAATAAAACACGCACGCGTTGTATGTATAGAGGCAGGAAAATCCAATTTCCCTTTTCCGTTTATTGTTTGCCATTTAAATTGCAAGTGATATCCAAAAACAGAAAAAATAATAAAAAAATAAAAAAAAACTCTTCTATTCTGTACATCCTGTTGTTTGTCGCCAGGCTATTTTGCCATCGCCATTCAGCTTACCATTATGTATTACCATTGGTTGTTTGTGAGTTTAAGTTCTAAAATTTCAAAGCAAAATGGTTAGAGACACGGCAGCGGATGTTGCTTTTGTGATTTTAATTTTATTTTTATTCCATTGTCATTTCCTTTCGTTATCTTTTTCAAATATTTATTAAATATTTATTTGTTTACTTTTATTTTTTTACAGACGGTTTTTCCAGTTTCCGGGATGCATTTCCGGAATGGTGTGAGGATGATAGCAACCAGAATCAGGAAATGGAATCTAGTCGTGGCACACAAGCTGATCAACTTATGGGTTTGAGGTAAGGATTTTTTTTAACATATAAATATAAAGAGACAAAATAAAAAATCATTTTTTTTTTAATAGATCATTGAGGATATCAACACCTCATTCGGATTCAGCTTGCAGTAGTTCAGCTGAATCGTCAGATTGTGAAAGTACAACACATCATAATTTCAATGAAGCACCAGTGGAAATAGTGCCGGGACTGTTTTTGGGCAATGCATCACATAGTGGTGATTCGAGGGCATTACAAAAATATAATATTAAGGTATATTAAATATTTAAACCTAATTATTTAAAATGAATTAACTTCAAATTCAATTTGTATTCTTTGTTTGTTTATTTAGTATGTTTTGAATGTAACACCTGATCTTCCAAATGTATTTGAGGCTTCCGGAGGTATACAGTATTTACAAATTCCAATAACGGATCATTATTCACAAGATTTGGCTATGCATTTTCCAGCAGCTATACAATTTATTGGTAAGTTAAAGTCGGCAAATAATTTTGAAAAACCTGATATCAACAGCACAGTGGCAACTTTTTGACATATAGCTTTTTTTAAAGCCAGAAATCTATACTTTTACAAATAACCTCCTCCATGTTCTTGGTAATCTTTAAAAGAGTATTTATTTTTTGCAATACCTTCATGATTTCTTGAAGTGGAACATGGAGGTCGCTTCTAAAAAAAGTTATTTTTAAAAATTTTTTTTTCTTATTTGCTTTGCAGAGGAAGCCCGCTCTAAAAATGCCGCCGTGCTGGTTCACTGCCTGGCTGGTGTTTCACGCTCTGTCACCGTAACACTCGCCTATTTGATGCATACGCGTGCCCTCTGCCTAAATGAAGCCTTTACTCTAGTACGCGATCGCAAACCTGATGTTTCACCAAATTTCCATTTCATGGAACAACTTCACTCATTCGAGCGTGAACTGCGTCTTAGTCCCAACGAAACTCTAATGGATGCAACAAGCAGTTGTGACCGGTATCCTCGTGGTGGTAATAAATTTACCTGCAATTGCATTGCAAGCGATTGCAAATGCATGCAAACAAGTGGTTTCATTGCGAATGTCAAGGCAACCGGAGTCTCTCCAGACTCTGGTATTGAGTTCGACCGATGGACACCGTCCTCTGATACAGGACTAAAATGAGATCAACTTGTAGGAAAGAGTTTTGTTCTGCCACCTACTGCTGGTAGTGAAGAACCGGTGGCACAAGCCGCCGACAATATGTCTCCCGCGTCAACGACATCATCGTCGACAACAACCACTGCCGAGGCAGTGTCAGTTGTGGAGAATGTTGCCACTGGATCGCCACCATTGCGATCACCAGCAGCAGTGACAGCTACATCGATGCGTCACACAAATTTCTCAACATCAATTGTGACATCCAATTCGTCAATGTCAAATGTTGACGAACAGGAAGAGGCACCTGAACTGGATGAAGATGGCGAGCAGAAGGAGCAGTAAACAAAACTTTTTCCTACTCGATTGGTTGTTGTTGGCTTGGCTAATAATAAATACAAAAAAAAAAATAAAACAAAAGATCATAATAAATTGAAAGAAAGAAAAAATATTTAAAAGCTGTTTAAGTGTTTACACATGAAACAAAAAATCATATATTTTTTAATGTTTAAATTTGTGAGTGAGTAAATTAAAGAAAACAAATTTCATATATATATATTTATATATATATTATTATACACACGCCACAAATGCTAGTATTGTTAAAAATATTTAAAACAAAACAAAAAACTATATTTAAAATATAAACAAGTAATATTACTACATACATATATACATATATATAACAAATTAATTGTTAACTCACGTCAGTCAGAAAAAAAATGTAGTATGTAATTAAAGTTTTACAGGAAATGTTTTAAAAACATCTTCCCTGTTCATTAATAAATAAAACAATGTTTTTCATATATATGTATATATATTGCTATAATATATGCAAAAGAAAAATTATAATATTTTTTAAGATTTAAGAAAAAGCCATATTACAATGTACTAGAATAAGTATTCATCAAATGTCACAAATGTTTGTTCTTTCCAAAAAATACAAAAACTGAAACTGAAAAAGCCAATTTTTATTATAAAACATAAATCAATTTATAAATATTTGTATTTTCCTTGTAATCAATTCATACAAGTATAAAAAAAAGTCACTTTAATAATAATAATAAAATAGTATTTTCATGATACGAAAGATTAAAATCGTAATAATTGCGGTTAGGAATGTAATATGTACGTATTACAATTCTTAACATTTTATTTGTTTTTTAAATGTACCTAAACAATTGAACAAATAATACATATTGTCAATCACACAAAACATTTTCTACATTGTTGTTCTTTTCTTTATACAATAAAAATCATATAAAAACATGCATAAATATTTATTTTACGTTATTATTCTGCAAGAAATAAACATTCATTCATAGAAATTATTTCTTTTCTTCTATACCAACAGTCAACTGCTTTTTTTTTGTTTTTTTTTTTTCTTAAATAACTTGAGTATAAACATATAATTTAATACTTATTTTTAAAAATTGTTGTTTTTCTTGTGTTTAAGAAAACAAAAAAAGGAATAGACTGACTCTTAGTTATGTTTATTAAAATTAATGATTTACGATTTTATGTTCACATAATTTAAACAAAACATAAAACATATCTTAATTTTTTGTTAAGACTTTTTATTAATATGTATACAAAAATTAAAACAAAGAAAAATTCACATGAGACGACGAAAAATATTTAAAAAGAAAAATATTAATCAACGGAAAATTAATGATAATAAAAAAAAAAAAAATACAAAAAATAATTCAAATACAACTTGGAATCTTTTAGTTTTATTTATTTTCGTTTTAACTGGAATTCGAATTTAATTGAAGATATTTTACTTATTTCAGTTATTTTTAATTGGATTTAGCTTTGATTAATCATTTGAACTGACGAAATGAGGATTTTTTTTTTTTCAAATTTCAGAAAAAAATTCTTCATTTAAAATTTAATAACTTTGTTTGACATCTCATTTTATTTTGAATTTGAATTGGCCGTTAATTGCTTACCGCCATATTATTCACTAGATACATCCAGATTAAAACTTAAATCCAGATGTATTTACATTGAATTTGTATGCTTTACATCTGGATTTAAATTTTTAATCTGAATGAATCGAGTGAATAATATGGCCGTTATTGTTTTCTCCATCTGTTTTTCATTCATCGAGTTTTAACTTATCATTACAAAAGCTTATCAAAGTCTTAAAATGGATTCCAATTAGGTGCGTTCGTAAGGTTTGCCGTAATTTTTAACCTAATTTTGTGCAAATTTTGTTGAAATGCGAATTTGTATTTAAAATCACGTAAATTAAGAATCGAATTTGAAAAGCTTCAACTAAATTATAGCTCTTTTATTCTGATGAAAGATTCTTTATGTTATTGCAAGTTGTTGGTACATTGTTTGATTTTGGAAAATCTATACAAATAAAACAACTTTTAAATCACCTAATAAGCGGAAGAATAAATGACCGTCATTTTATGGCGCAAATACTTGTTTGGCAAACACATTTGACGTTTTTGAACTACATATATCATTTCAATTATTGTTTTCTGCAAAGAAGATGATATGTAGATCCATTAGCTTAGTTACTTCCAAAAATTATTGAGTACATTTTTAGCCACTACAAGAATAATGTGCAGTTTTTTTGGTAACACAAACAGCGAGTACGGGACTATGTAATAGTGATTACATAAAAGTGTACACTCTTACATTTTGTCTGCAACATTTCCACGCAGTTTCGAAAAACCCAAATCCCAAAATGTATTCTTAACAAAGTTGTGTCTAATAACAAATCCCATCAATATCATGGGAGAAAAAAAAATTGTTGATGTGCCTACCAAACCAACTCGAATACTTTGGAACGAAAACAATACTTTCGCCTGTCTAAATAAATTTACATGGTGATTACACGTTGTCGTACATTCGTCTCGCATGTTTCGCACCAATATTTACAGGTTTTCTCAAAAAAAAAAAAATTAACCCAAGTTTTACAAGATAGCGTCTGAATAGAGTTGCCATGAAACCCAAAATTCTGGGGTTATCTATTCTATATTGTATTGTATTCTATTTTTTGACTATTTTGTTATCAGTTCAAGTCAAGGATTTCAACGAGTGAAAAATATCCATACTTACAGCCTTAATGACATGCATTTAAATGAAGTCAAATAATCAGCCCTATCACAGAATCCATCGTAACAAATCTTTGAACGGACATCTGCGCTACGAATCAAGAAAAATTGTCTTCACAGAATCCGAAAGGAATAAAAAAAGCGTTGCCTCATTCATCGTTCTCACTCTCAATTTCGAAATCAGCTGTATTACGTCAAATCATTGAGAATAGTACACAAAGAGTGATAGTAGGTTTACATCAAATGAAAAAAATTACCTGGGCCAATGAACACAAGTTAAGAAGAGAATTTTTGATAATTTGTGAATATTTTCTTAGGTGGTTAGGGGTTGTTTATAGCCATCAGTAAAACGTATTAGGAACAAATTTCTTTTGGATACTTTAACGTGCTAACTTACAATTTGAAAAATAAAAAGAATACGAATCTATGAGAAATCACTTTGGGAAAATATTTTTTTTTTAAAAAACATTTATAAATTTTCACCAGGAATATAAATAAATTACCCAAAAACAGAACGTTATATAATAATATTTTTCCCAGAAGTGTTATTTGCGAAAATTCCCTACGAGCTAGGAATCACTGTAAAGAAACAAGTTATGGCTCAATGTGGTTGACTTACATATAGTTCTACTTATGGACTAAAGGCCGTTAAAAGCTATTTTGAATCAATAATTCAACAAGTTCAATTAAATAGTGATAAGTCTTCTACTTGGCTGATGTATTTCAGTATCATATCTACTCAAAAATTGTTTATTAGAAGTATTTTTTAGACTTTGTTTTAGTTTTACAATCAAGTGATAGATAATTTTCCATTCGTAGAAAAATTTTCGATTACGATAGATTCTTGATAGGGCTGAATGACGCTCAGATTTACACCACTGAGCAATTGGTGGTATGTATTCAGAAAACTAACCTTTTGAGAGTTTTTTTGACAGAAATACTGCCACATTATCAGTCGTGCAAGTGCAGCATTACTGTGTATTCAATGTATAGAATACGTGGTATGCTATTGCGCATGTGGTTATCCTAGCTCTCTCATGCATATTGTCACCGAGTGACATAATTCACTTAACATTTGTTTTTATTCTTTTTTCGTCAGTACGCGATTTTGTCACCAAGTGACGTAGATGCGCAAAACGAATAAAATATTTACGTTGAATATCATACCATGTGTTCTTTAAACCATGCTCTGTATTCTAATCATTTACAAAATGGTGCCAGCGGAATATTTACAAGATGTATACTGGTAAAATTAAAAGTAGCTTCACAAAAATAATGGCTGGTTTGACCGTTTACACGGTGATGAGGTCATAAATCGCAAGAAAATGAAAAGAAATTATGCCAATTTTTCAGTTCTTTAAATGCGAGGCCAACGAGTGTTGAGATGAAAGGTAAGAAAAATGTTTTCATTTGATTTCTTTAAAAAATATCATCAAAATCAACTTTGCATTATCTATAGATTTTTTGTTGTCATGATTACTTACAAAAAAAAAAAAATAATAATAAAACCACATAACCAACCAAGAAAATCAAACCAAAATGAAGGAAACAAGAAATTCTACCAAGTAAAAACAAATTGAAGAAAACATACATATGTATACACAAAATAAAGAATTTTAAAGGCATTGAAGAATTTAAAAGATTTTCCATTCAGGGCTGTGTATTAAGTAGGTAAGTATAGATAGATTCATGAAAAATTTAACGAACGAATTCTAAAGTATTTGCAAAAAAAAAACAACTCAACGTCATGCAAATTTAATGTTGTACTTAAATAAATTTGTTAAGTATGCTACGTATGTATGCCGAACCGGTGTGTCCGTATAATATACAATTTAATAACCATTTTGTACTAAAATATTATAGCATTGAATAAACAGTTGTTTTTCCTTTTTTACTTGCAAAAAATTAAAAATATAATTATTAATTAAAAATAAATATCAAAGGTTGAAAATAAAATTATTAAATATTAGAAATGTTAATTTATAAAACAAAAAAACATAAAAAAAAAAACAAAATTTGGTAAAACTTGAAATTTTTACTTCAATTTTTTAAGAAGAAATATGGGTTCTCCCAAATTAGAAAAACTAAATACAAATATCAGGGCTATAGAAAAATAGAAGCACTTTCTAATAACATCAAACAAAATTCAATAATTATTGAAAATAAAAACATCCGCAGATGCGAAAATACATAAGCTTGGTCTTATTCAAGTAGCCAACATTTTTATAGCTCACAAACAGTGCAAATAACAACAAAAGAAACTCACATTTTGTAAGTCCGTAGGTTCGTAGGTAAAAACACAATTTGTACCTTTTATAAAAAATAAAATAATGCTCATTTCTGGCATTGTTGTAATTTTTTTTGTCGATATTAAAATCTTATAAAAATAAAACAAAAATAATAATAAATGTAAACAAAAATTTGGCAACTATTTTCATAGACGAATTTTCTTTGATTGATTATCAAAAAACAATAATTACTCAATTATTTTTTAACTTCATGATTGAAAAAAAAAAAACAAAATAAAAATCATTATATCAAGAATTATGATTTTTTCATCTAAAACAATCACACTCCGCACACACAGCGAAGGTCGATAAAATATAATACAGAAACTATATCCTTTATGTGACTACGGTATTTAACTAATTTGTTGTTAGTTTTTTGTTTCAATTCTCAACATACAAATATAATTGTTCTGAAATATAAAAACAACAAACTACCGAAAATGTAATCAACTTTAAACCATCAGCGTTAATATTGATATGGTTGAATATAATTATATTAATTCAAAACAACTAAAGTCAAATCGATAATTTTAAATAAAAAAAAATGTTATTTTGGTCTTTGTGAAATTTCTCATGAATATTCAAATAATTTGATTAAAAATAATAAATTGTTAAACAAAAAAAAAAATATGAAGACACATTTTTCATACACATTCCATATTCCAATTTGTACGTTTGGGTTCGAAAATAGTTTTAAGATTAAAATGACAAAAAATGAAACATGGAAAACTTGTTTTTTTTTTCCAAAAATAAATGGGGTTTGTATGTTTATGCTTTAAAAATAATAATAATATTCTAAAACATTTGCAAAAAATATCTTTCTTTTAATATTATTTGAGTGGTAAAATAGATAAGTCGATAGTTACGAGTAGATAGATTTGTATCAAGTACAAACTTAAGAATTAGTACCAATGTACACTTTATAATTTCATTGCGCGGCTAACTATGTCTAGTAACAACTTTTAATTTTCTTCCTGATTTTTTAACTTGTAACGCCGAATTCCTGAATCGAAATTTAAATATGTATGTATCTACATAATATTTAAGTTCAACATTAGAGCTTATGTGACAGTTTACGCAGAGGAAAAAGTAGGACATAAAAGAGGTCTGTTTCTTTACTCGCCCGCGGGATCCCGTGGTATCCCAAATCTACCCGAAAAGTGTTTCTTTACTTTTTTCTGGCACGAAAATGCCAGAGCTTTTGAATTTTTTGTTATTTAATTCATTTTCCCTCCAGCAAGAATCTACCCGAACATTTTACCTGCTGCACTTTCTTGCTTGTCAAACAAGAAATTAGCTGATCGGAAAATTTGAAAATTAACTTGTCAAGTAGTGTCTGCATGAATAAAATTAAAACAAAAAAAACATAAATTTATTAAATGAAGCAATGGCAACAAATATAACAATAAATATTTCTCCTGGTTTCTTTGAAAGAGCCCAAAATGGTAAGTGCCAATTAGAAACATCCCAAATGCGTTTCTTTACTTTTTATTTCTGGTCAAAAATTACAACAACAACATCAAAAAGCTCCAGCCCAAACTTTTTCCCGAACTTTTTCCCGAACTTTTTCCCAAACTTTTCCCAAAAGAAAAGAAACAGACCTAAGGTCTGTTTTGTATCTTTTTTTTCATATAAATGTGTAAAACCAGTCAAAACACCAAAGTGAGAAAGAATTTATTTATAAACGCATTGAACCACTTTTGTGTACAAAACGGCAGAATTTTACTCCTCACATCAACAACCACATGCCAAAAGTCTGGTTTTGTTAACTATTTGCGTTTAATTTAAAAAAAATTATTATTAGATTATTTGTTTAAAACTTATGTCTTTTCAATGCAAATCTTAACCAGTACTTGCTTTTGAAATTGTAGAAAGGATGTTTGTTACTCAGGCTTATTTTGAAATTAATTTTCATGCGAAAGTAAGTCGAATTCGAATAGTTTGTATTTTGAGTTTCGAACGAATCGAAAGTTCACTTTATAAAACGAAAGTTCATTTTTTGTTGAAAACTAAGCAAAGTTTGACTTTCGAATCATTCGAAACAAATGTCATTTATTTGACGTTAAAAATTTTCTGGCGAATAGATTAAAAAAAACATGTAAGCTCAAATATTTTTGTTGAAAAATAAACAAAATAAAATACTTTTATGAATTATTTGTTGAGGTTTTAATTAAAGGTCGCATTCCAATTGGACTTAACGGAAGCAGAAAGAAGTTCTCATCAAATCGATGGAAGAAAATCCGGAGATAGCCAAGGGATTTTCAATCTTGAATGGATTAGATGCATCCATTATCCTTCTCCTCCATATCTGCTCTTCGCCGCCGTCTTCACTTCTTATAAATAAAATAATTGCCATCTGTTTTTCTTGAAAATTAAACAATAAACTCTTGCTCATGAACTAGCAAATAACAATGAGGTACAAGTATTTACAAATAACAAAAAAATACCGGCGAGGGATTTTACTTTTTTTATTTTGTTGAAAATTGAAAAGTGTGACCAGGTGTGTATAAAGTAAAGAGAGACTTTGAAGTTACATGTTTTTTTTGTTAGTCAATTTTAAACACAATTAAATTGACATGAAAGCTAAAAAAAAATCTAGTATTCTACTATTCAAAAGTTTTAAATTTATTTTGTTACTTTTTCATGTCAATAAACTTACCATATTGTTTTCTAAATTCTCCCAAAGTTTAAAATTTCAGTTCTTATTGATGTTTTTTAAATAGTAAACTTTAGCGGGCCTTTAAAATTACTTTTCTTTACTTTATTTTTCTTAAATGATAACGCATTACTTTGACCATCATTTTTATAAAAACAAAAATTCTTCGAAAAAAATGAGCTTGGTCACACTAAATTAAATAGAAATTTCAAAGAGCTGATGTCTATTTTATGCATTCATTCGATAATGAATATTATGCGTTCGATTCTCAAAATATGCAAAGCTCATTCCAATGAATAGATCTATTCTATCGAAATAGCTATTCGTTCGAATCTCAAAATAAGGCTGACACCTGTCTTAATTATATTTTGATCGCAATTTATACGCATTATAGAACAATAATTTCTTTCCCGCGGATAGCAGAATGCTAAATTTCAAGCGAACGTTTAGCAGAATAGGGTCGATAGTTAATTTTCACATATCCAGAAACCACAATTTCAATTAAAAAGCAAAAGATGCTAACAGCTGGTTGTTTTGACAGACTTTACTCTTCTTGCACACAGAAATTTGTGTAGCACAATTTCGTAAGTTATCCAATGGAGGGGAAATTATTCGATCTCTCGATGTGCTGTCGTTGCAACTTTTTCGAGTTAAAAAATAGGAATTCGTGACAATTTGTGCAAATTCGCAAGAATTTCACGTTACGAAACCTACCTATGAGCGTGCAGGTTGAATTTAAATTAAAAAAAATTATTCGTGAGAAATAAAACTTTTTCTTGGTCATATTGACACCTTTCAAAAATAAAACACCCAGCCTAATTGTGAGTTTCACCCGAATAACATTTCACCCGGGAAATTTGACATTTCACTTTTCGCCTATTGTGAGTTTCCCCAGAAATTTCATGATTCTGAAAAATGTCATTTTCTCTTTTTTTTTTTAGGCGAACAAAATTTCATTCATTCATTAATACATCATATTTTTGATATTCAGAACTCAACTTACCTTTTCTTTATAATTTGAACTATCAGCCTTATTGTAAGTTTCACCCGAATAATATTTCACCTTATAATTTTTCGTTCGCCCCGAATTTAATAAGCTATTGTGAGTTTCGCCCGAACGAAATTAAGCCGCGCCTACAAAAAAAAGTGAAAATGGCATTACATTCCGCCCGAAATGAATGTTCACAATAAAGGGAATTTTTCGATCATGAAATTTTGGGGGAAACTCACAATAGGCGAAAAGTAAAATGTCAAATTTTCCGGGTGGAATGTTGTTCGGGTGAAACTCACAATAAAGCTGTATATTTTTATTCGTTTTGTGATTAAGCTCCCAATATATCTATTATTTTTAATGAGTAAATTACCTACATACGTACATATGTAAATCATTTAAAAAAAGTTTATTTTCCAAAATAATATTCGGAATTTATTAAAATGGGTAGTCTGAAAAACTGATACAAGAGATGATTTTATGCTGCGAGCTTCAAATACAAAAAAAATTAATTTATAGTGCAAGGCTCCTTAAAGTATAAAAATAATTTAATATTTGTATTGTTCCTCCTTTTATTATAAAATAGGAAAAATTGTTATTCACGCCTGTTCTGGTTGTCGTTTTAATAAAACACGACAAGCACCTATTGGCGTTTGAGTAAAACACTAAATCTTCGGTATTCCCTCCGCTCTTCACCCTATAGTCGTTTCACTGACGTGCCAACTGTCGTTTCTACAGTCCTGGCGTTTCACTGGCGTTTAAGTGAAATGATAACCGGATTTAAGCGAGATTAATAGCTCTGAATAACAGAAAATATGAAGGAAATTCAACCTTTTCTCCTTTGTGCAGTTTTTTTACTTTTCGATGGTGATGATTCTTTTAGGATTTATTATATTAAACAAATTGATACTCTTGTTTATAATTATCATTAAAAAAAATAAGGTATAAGAGAATGACTGAAAAAAAAAATAATAAACACATAAGAAAATATTCCACATACGCCACAGTGGCCATACAATAAAATTAAATACATATACGACCAAAGAAAGGAAAATTATACTAACAGTCTGGTTCTAACGTAGAATGTATTATTATTTTAATATTATTCTCATGATCCGTTAGTTTTTCGATGTCGCTTGGGCTTGGGGATTTTAAAAACTTTTGATAGAAGAAGTATTATTCAATAATTTATCTTCTCTTCTTTCAATATTAATTCAAATAAAAATGCTTATTTTATTGGGCCCAATCTTAGACTTCAACAATAAAAGTCAATACGAAAGGTAATTATTGAATATTTATTTTCATTTGATTCGACTTTTTTGCTTCATATTTATAAATACAAAGTTAACTTTTGTTTCACTTAATAATATTTTTATTTTTTTTATAAAACTAAAGTACGTTACTACAATTATATAAATTAAACCATATTTTAATGACACAAAATTGAACAGCCAACACCTCTTTCATTATACATATTTAAATAATTTTTTTAACATGCAAAATACTGGAAATAAGATCACTTTTCTAGCTTTAATCTACGATGTAGTCTAAGGAACTGAGTATAACACAAAAAAAAAAAATGAAGTCAAAGCACAAAACATACTTAAAATTAAACAGTTAAATGCCTCTCGGTGTCTTTATATAATAACTGCAAACAGGATTTTACTTTTTAAATAACTAACAAATACTTCACAGACCTACTACTTATAGAGCCCTACTTTACGAGGATCATTTTCGATATTATTGTCAGCGTGTACTTATACATTAATTGAGTGCAATTGATTTACAATCCTTTATTGAAGTAAACCTTTTCTGGAACATTTTCTTTGGTATTTTTTACCATTTCTGCATATAATTCTGGTTCTAGACGTTTTACTGTAGATGTTTTAATGCTGCACATTTGTGGGAAGAAAGCACATGCAGTTGGAACCATGAATATTAGGCTAATGGAAGAGAAACAGTTTTTAGTTTATAATTCTAATGAAAAAACAGAATTTATCAAATCACTTACAAACAACCAACCATAGCTGTCTGGAATGGCGCATGCATGAATGTCATTTTCTTGAATGCTGGAAACTTCTCTAGTTTTTCCATTATAACTGGCAGGACTAACATTCCCGGTGCAGCCATGACAATTCTTGAGAAGATAACTTGCGAAATCCCCTTGACAGCTGCCACACGACTCTTGCCCACAACATTTCCATTCTCATCTTGCACATCGACTCCCTGCAGAATTTCGTTTTGTCTCATAAATGGGATGTTAACACAATTGGCAGCGGCAACGGCAGTAAATGGAACGTAGCGCTTAAAATTATAAAAAGTGAAGAAAAAAAAACATGAAAACAGGACAAACTTTATATAACTTATGTTAGTTTACTTGGAATATTGGTGGAGCTTTCTTTGTCCAATAGCTTTTGCATCCGATGGCAGCGATAAGAGCACTGGTGGTGGCAGATACGTATGCCACTCCAAGCTGGGTAACAGTTGTAGCAGAGTTAGCATTACGGTTGGTATAATTGACAACAGCATTGAATGACTGATTGACGAACTGCCAAAAGACTACCGCTGGCACTGTACGATAGAATTGAAGCATGGCTCCAGTGATGAGCATTCCTCCAGGTACCTGAAAGAATAAATAAAATTGAATCTGAGTATAAAAGGATCCTTTCATAGTGCAAATTTTGTTTCCATTTAGGATAATCGACGTCCTTTGGGAGGTGGGTGTTCCTTGAGTATTGCAGAAAATGGTACTGCTTAAAAACCCACCAAAATAAAATCGTTTAAATCAAACATTTTTCAAACATTTATTCCCCTTCCAATAGTCTTCAATTTATTCAAATCAAATAGTACCATGATTTATGGTGAAATATCTCGGATTGAAGAGCTACGGAGTATTTTAAGTCATGAACTTTTCTACCGATTTTCAACAATCAAGTACATTACCCCCTTTTGCCTTTTTGATAATTCGAATTTCAAAAAGTCCTGTAGTTTGTTTTCACACAGTGAGCGCAACTCATTTTATAACAGAATTTATCTTCGGAATTCAAGCCACGCAGTCTGTTGGGTAAATGAAATTGATTTAATTACGTAAGTACCTCTTGACTGTTTTGTTAGCTAGGGCATAATAAGTCTATCGATACGCTGTTTTACTGTTTACTTGTATGTTCCTACTTCAAACGACACACGGTACTCAATTATTATCACTTCAGTTGTTGTTGAAGCTCATCATCTCTATTATGAACTAAATAGAAGTGAGCGAGCGGAATAAAAAAAATTATTTTTCATTTCAAATTGCCGCTGAAATCATCAATTAAATTGCTAAATTTGAACCACAAATATATGTGATTATCACTTTCCTTAAATATCAACAACAACTGAACAAGCATCGCTTTATAAAAATGTGTATTTTTATTTAAACGAAGACTTTGTCCTCTCATCAATGAAGCATACAACCAACGTAAATAAGTTAAAATAAACAACAGCAGTGCAACGCAACGGTGGCAATGGTTTTTCTAAAAATACAATTCGACGTCGACGAAAATGACGATGTCGATGAGGAGAAAAAAATAGTTTGTGTTGGCACGCGAGTTCAAGCCATGTCACATTCTGTTGGTTGTTGGAGCAAAGTACCGACATACATTTAGGAATTCCTTCTACTAGTGCTTGCCAAAAAGGAAAAAAAAAAACATAAAAATACCTGGAAACTCATGCGTCCACAGAAATTCTGAAGCTCGCCGGTATCTGGATGGAAGGCTGAAGTGTACAGCTTCATGGCATATTTAACATCATCCTTGGATGTTCCAGCTGGTTCTTGTCCTAGACGATATTTTTCGACAAGTGTTTTTGCTTCCACTAGGCGTTCGCTAGATACGATGACAGTTCTGGGGTCAGTCATCCATGCGAAATGCTTGAAGCGCCCGACAAATGTATCGAGATCGAATAGGGGCTTGTCCACATTAATGCGATCTAGAAGGATAAGGAATATTGGAATATTACATCACTTCCAGACCAGTGCTCTTGATTTATGTAACTTACCAACTTGTGCCATTGTGAGTTTATATATGATTGACTTCGATTTTTTCTAGTTACGTAATTTTCTTGTTTCTTTGTTGCACAAATCTTATTATAAATGCACAAGGGGAGTGTTAAATTTGGAAACAGGTGCTAATTATACCGCAAATACTTTCATTCGACCGCCACAATAATATTATTGGTATAAATATTTCTAATTTAGTTTTGGATGAAGGCCAATAGAGAATGAAATGATTAATCCAATAACAACTTTTTTCAAATTCATAAAACAGAATGAAAAGAGTAAAATGAAAATCCAGCAACTTTATTTATTTTTTTAATTAACAATTTCAACGTTCTCTGTGGGGGCACGTTTTCGGGATGGGTATTTAATTCGTTGGTTAATGGGATGAGAAATATGAATGAATAAATTCAATATACACAAATTTATTCAACACTACAAAACGTACAGAACAGACACGGAGGACGATTTCGATGTAAAGATGCAAATGCAAAAACCAAACAGCAAAAACCCAACCAAACCGGCTGAATTGACAGATGTCATTTGTTGGTTGCTTTATAATTGTGGCCATTTCACAATAAAAAGTACGTGGTGATTCACAATGAAGATGATAGTTGTTTCGAGTGTCAGCTATTATAGGGTGACAAACTTAATCAAGTTTGGAATGTATAATAACTTTTTAAAATTAAGAAAAGTTTCACATACGCTTTTTAATGTATGGTCAAACAGAGCGTGGAATGGTGATGTGGGCAACAATTTCACCCATCGTATTGTGTAGAATAATATAAGGTGTGTTTTTTTGCAAGTCCATATGGATTTGTCGAAAAAAACGACATCGGGACTTAGGAACTTCTTACTTACAGTACGTAAGTCCCGATAATTATCTCGACTTAGCTAAGTCCATATGGATTTAAGTTGTTGTTGTATTTACGTGTAAAACTATTAGTCCCGATGTCGTTTTTTTCGACAAATCCATATGGACTTGCAAAAAAAACACGGCTATAATGCCGTTCAACTGAAAGTGGGCAATTCCAAAAAAGAACGCGACGGGAAAACAAAAATTTTGTGCCATTCTCCTTCTCTTTGGACGAGCCTTTACGCCAATATTATTCATTTAAATCCAGGTTTAAATTAATTTAAATGCAAACATTGAATCCAATTCCATTATTATTCAGTTTTCCAGTTTGTTCTCAGTGGGTTAAATTGGTACCATTACTAATTAAATTGCGCTAATCTGCCAAAATCGGCTCATTAGCGATTTGCATGATTAACAACTTAAATTACAGACTCATCGATACATTTGCTGATTTACCAGATGCATTAATCCTTGATTGAAGATGATCCGCTGTGAACAAAGTGGTCCTTACTAAAATGTAGATAAATCCAGTTGAATAGATTTATTTTAAACAAGATAGAAAAATATAGGTATCTATGCAAATAAACGACTACAAGCAAACAAAAAAAAAAACAAATATTGTCAGTCTTTTTTCAATGCAGTGTACATACATTCTCAAGGTTTCTCCACCGAATTTTTAAAGAAATCAATGTCATTTTCCATTTAAAGCCCAGCACGCAGATCGCGCTAAATTTTCGTTTTCATACAAAATTCTCTCCAAAATTTAGCCAAGCATTTTAGCCGAGTGTTACGCAGCTCCTGCTAAAAAAGAAAACAATTTTTTGTTTCTTACTGTACATGACTATATGTTAAAATTTAGCGCAGGAAATAATTATTCGGCACATTAATACATGACCTAAATTTGTACATATTCTAAAATCTTTGAATTTTGTATGAACTTTGTTTTATGAAAACGCAAATTAAATAAAAGAGTGGAGGAATATTTAGAAACAAACGATTCTATAACTAAAATTTAGAGCGATCTACTAGGCTTTACGGATGAAAAAGACATTAGTGCAACGTTACCTCAATCTTTATTGAACACCCATTAAAAATCACTCTCATGAGAGATTTCGTCATTTCTGACATTTAACATCTGTCACTTTGCATATCATCTGTCAACCAACATACAAATTTAATTTATAAAAAATAAAAAAAAATAATAAAACTTTTATGTTTTCCTTTTTAAAAGTTATTGCATTTTTCGCCATTTCTAATTAGTTTTAATTTTAAAATTTAATTTTGAAGTATTCTCTGCACTCAATCCCATTAAATTGGTTTTAAAAATGTTTTGCGTCTCATAAAAGAGTTTGAATTGAAAAAAATGCCTTTAGTTTCGCAATGGAACATCTCATCATTCCTATCCCTGATTTTTGCAATCTTACTCAGCATCACCACTCCTCCAAGCACTTATGCAGCTAACATATTAGCAGTGTTTCCAAGTGTATGGAAATCGCATTACCTCTTTGGCCGGGCCATCCTCCAGGAGCTTGTAGCCACTCAACATCACAATGTAACACTCATAAGTGCCTTTAGAAATGTGAACAAGGGATTCACACCAAACACCACCGAACTACCTCACAACGAAAGTAGACTCACCGAAATTCAAATTGATGGCATCGAACAGAATTGGCTTGAGATGGGCCTGAGCACGCAAATCGATAGAATGCATGAAAAATCGATTATGGAGAGATTCACAAGATTGGTCTATGCCGGAGCATCTACCGCTGATTTGGTTTTGGCAAGCAAGGAAGTTAAGAATCTCCTGATAAGCAACGTCACATTCGATCTATTCATTGTCGATATATTCCTGGGCGATGCTTTGCTAGGGTGAGTTACGATTCTTACTTGGGTTAGCGATACTGATTGAAGCTTCTAGGTTCTCGCAGTTTTATAAAGTACCAACTGTGGTGATTAGTCCAACTGGACCGAATACCTGGATCAATGCAATGACCGGGAACTCTCAGAATTCTGGTCTGGATCCCAGTAACTTTCTTCCATATCTGGAACGAATGAGTCTCTACGAGAGGATCATAAACACACTCATGGCAATATTTGAAAAATTAACTTACAAGTAAGAAAACAGAGACAGTGTGTGGGGTCGAGAGATTAAATTTGTTTTGTATTTCAGCTTCTTTCACATGATATCCCATCAAGCTGTATATGAGAAACACTTTGAAGCTTTAGCGATGGAACGAAATGAAATCCTCCCACATCACAGAGATTTGGCTCACAATATTAGTTTAGTTCTCATGAATTCCAATCCGGTTGTGCAATATCCAAGGTCATTTTTGCCTAATGTCATTGAAGTTGGTGGCATCCATCTTAGAAATGAACACCTGCCCGAAGTAAGATCTTTCAATTGATCTTAACATTAAAACATATAAATAACAAACTAGCAACGTTTTAATGACCCAACTCATAAAAAATATACTAAGGGTTGTGCCAGTTTTCTTCTTTCACCGCCGATATTATACAAATTTGAAAAACTTATTCATTTACATTTTTTACAGCACCTCTTGAGGTTCATTGAGGATTCTGAAGAAGGAGTAATTTATGTTAGTTTTGGAGCCGATATAAAAACTTCAGAATTTTCCGACCAAAAACTGGATATACTGCTTCATGCCCTGGAAACACTTAAAGAATCTATGCGGGTTCTGTTGAAATGGGAGGACTCCTTTGAAAAGCACGATTTTCGCACCAAAAACATTTTCACCAGCGAATGGTTTCCGCAGCAGGCTATCTTAGGTATATTATTTGTCAATATAATCCTCTTCTGCTACGTGTATATCTCATTCCATTTCAGCTCATCCGAAAGTCAAATTGTTCATTTCGTCTGCGGGCCTGATGAGCGTGATTGAAGCAATTCACTACCAAACTCCCATAATAGCCATTCCAGTTTTGCCCGAGCAAGAGGTGAATGCAAAGCGCCTGGCAAATCGTGGTTGTGGCATAAGTTTGCCATATGAAGATCTCAATTACGATTCACTCCTGGACGTTATTGATAATGCCCTTTCAAATAAAACCATGTCAACGAATATAGCTTCGGCTGGAAGACTTCTTAACCAAAACATCGAAGCTCCAATGTCTCGGGCAGTGTACTACATCGACATGGTTCTTAAAACCTCTGGAGCTAATCATCTCAAATCACATGCGAATAACTTCGGTTTCTTTAAAACGGAACTGGTTGATGTGCTTTTGATTATTCTTGCCGGCGTTTGTGTTATAATCGCAGTGCCATTTTTAGTTATATGTGCGATTCTCAGAAGATCCGATTACACCAGAGGAGAAACATTGTCGTCTATGGTGAGACGAAAAAGGTCAACCGAACCAATTAGCCCCAGAAGGGATAGTCTTCAAAGATCGAGCAGTAGTAGCGAAAAGTAAAACAATCAAAGTCAAGTGTACTTACATAATATATATAGTTTTTGTTTTATCAAGTTTATTTTTATTTTTATTATTATTTTCAATTTTGTTTTTCTGTTTACAATAAAGTGCAAGGTAAAGTTTTTGATGGGAAGAGGGGATGAAAAATTGTGATATATTTCGAATATATATGGAAAGTAACGATTCAGAATTATGTTTTTTTTTCTCATTTAAAATAAGTTTTTTTTTTCAGCTTGAGGATGAAAATCAAGTAACAAGAACAAAATGACAATTCCTAGAGAAATGTGTTGCTCAAGAGTTCTATTGAATTAAGGGCTTAATCAATCAAGACTCATCCCTTAACTATATATTTTATTTTTGAAATCATGGTTCAAGTCTATCTGGTTGATGAATACGTGGTATTTTATAAAACTCATGTTTTAGACCGATGGTTACATAAGAATTTTTTGTACGAAGCAACAGATGGAAATCGGCGGGTAAGTTGTTTGATTTGTTTTGATTATTTTGAATTGTTCTACTTAAACTAACTACTTAGTCATTTGCTGGTATTTCGTTTCGTTTCGTATTTTACATGTTTTTTGAACGCCTCATATACATATACATAATATACTGACAAAATAAAATGCATGCTAAATACAACAACAACGATAAACATTCCCGCTTATGAGCTAAGCGGATAATATAAATAAGAACTATAACTGAATAAATAGTAATTTATAGATATAATAAAAGTAAAGAGGCTCAAAAACCTAGTCGCCAAGCTATAATAGTCAATATCATCATAAAACCATGTGTGTATCGGTCGAAACGCCCATTTATAACGGTTTTAGATTTTCGACATTAAAATTAGGCGTGCGATACCGAGCTTCTCCCGACTTATAAAAAAACTGTGGGTTTCCGAAGTTTGCGCAACGGCAGAGATTGATTTTATAGAGTTTTGACTTTCAACTTGTAGTACCTATAAAAAACAGAAATTTAAATTCAAATCTAAGAAAGAAGTAAGGGGCTGGGTTAGGGTGGTGTGGAAGACAAAATCAATTGGAACTATGGAAACTTTGAGACAATACCTATCAATCAGAAGCAGTCTTGGTCGTTTTGATCTGTCACCATATCTTCACCTGTTTTCTCATAATTATAATTTAATATATTCCCCAAATTGAGTCAAAGGAACACTACTTAACTTAATTTGGTATCTTTGCAGCGTTTTCCTAACCTAATATCAATCAGATTAAGGATAAGCTAAAATAGAAATCACTTCATTCCGCATCGCAATCCTAAATTAGACTGCTCTCGTGCGCCTGAAACGGACTAATTTCCAATTCAATATTCACTTTTGCATCTACTATGTTCTATGTATGTAGGCCACCTTTCAGAACTTCACTACTGGATGTCAACCACAGCCACAGCCATACATACATTGTTGATGTACCACCACGATGCATATGGTTACAATATTTCAAAAGCCTCTCCTCTGCCACCACCAGCGCCGCGCAGCGCAGCGCAAATTTTACATTACTATACCATTGTTAGTTGTTGGTAACGCATAAAGGGCCGCAAACTTCTGCCTCCTTAACCCTTTCTAACTGTGAATAATAATAAGCGAATAACTGATTAAATCATATTCTACTGAACTGACAGTAATTAAGCTTTGCTAGCGCATAATATTGACATATGCTGGTGGCGGGTGTGAGGTGGAAACATAGTAGAATGCAGCATGTAATTACCATTTACCTAGGGAACACTCTGATGTATGGCTCCAGCTCGTATGCATTTCGAACCTATTTGAAGCAAAAGCATCCCTCTTCCCTCACCTGCTGTATGTTCTTGTGAGGGAGGAGGACATACTTTGGTATTCTCCTTTGATATTCGCGTATCCATGGATGCATGCATATTTTGCACAGGATACGGATGAGCAAAATGTAAATACAAAGGTCGAGTGAAAACAAAAAAAAATATCACGGGGTTTCGCAGTGATGGAGAGTTTTGGAAACATGGTGGTGGATTTAATAAATTATGCATGTCGCAGGGTGAAGATTCAGTAACAGAAGGGAATTTATGTACAAAATTATGTTTATAATGCAGCACAAAACGCAAAGTAATGACAATTAAATAACATGCGAAGCTTAGGTGAATAATTGGCTGTTGCATTGAGCGAAACACAACAAGGATATGTTTTGAAATTAAATCCGTTTGTTAAGCTACATCATTTTTTTTTAACTACCTCCGCAAACTTTATTTTTACCTGCGATATTTTTATGTAAGTACAGTATGTATGATGCTCGAATTTGCCCCCGGTGCAATAGATACTTACGTAAAGGAATGTAAAAAAAGGGGTGGACTGGGAAGATTGGTCGAAACCAAATATCGTGTCGTCGTCGTGCGTTCGTGCTTGTCGTTCACATTAGGCGTTTTTCTTTTTTTGGCTCCGAGCGGGGCACAGAGCTGGGCGTGTGCGAATAGAGCTTGCTTAGAACCGGGCGTGACCTGAGCGCTCCGATGTATTTAAGAAACCCTATTGAGCACTTAACTGTTATTGTAACGGGTGATTTTTAAGCTGGTTTGGTTTTGGCAACACTGGTTTTGACAGCTGACGTGTGTTTAGTACCTTGTGTCACTGTCAAACAGCTTCAATTTGGTTTGCAATTTAACCATGGATCGTCTTACAAATGAACAACGCTTGCAAATTATTGAATTTTACTATCAAAATTCGTGCTCGGTTCGAAATGTTCATCGCACGCTGCTTGTGTTCAGCGATGAGGCTCATTTTTGGTTGAATGGGTACGTAAATAAGCAAAATTGCCGCATTTGGAGTGAAGATCAGCCAGAAGCATTGCAACATCTACCAATGCATCCCGAAAAAGCCACTGTTTGGTGCGGTTTATGGGCCGGCGGCATTATTGGGCCTATTTCTTCAAAGATGATGCGAATCGCAGCGTTACTGTCAATGGTGAACGCTACCGAGCGATGATAACAAACTTTTTTTTGCCCGAAATGGAAGTTCTTGACTTGCATGATATGTGGTTTCAACAAGACGGTGCCACATGCCACACAGCACGCGAAACAATGGCGCAATTGCGAGGCGAGTTTGGTGAACAGTTAATTTCACGTTTCGGGCCGGTCAATTGGCCGCCTAGATCGTGCGATTTGACACCATTAGATTATCTTTTGTGGGGGTATGTCAAGGCTAATGTCTATAGGGACAAGCCTGCTTCGATTGACGCACTGGAAGCCAACATCCATGCATTCATTCGTGAGATACCGGCCGATATGTGTGAAAGAGTATGCCAAAATTGGACTCAGCGGATGGGCTACCTGAGACGCAGCCGCGGTCAACATTTGCATGAAATTATCTTTAAACATTAAATTGCAAGGTTCAAACTATCGATTCAAATAAATATTTCATTCATTTTTTCGAATTTTTTGTGTGTTTTTTTTTTTTAAAGTTCTAAACCTCTTAAAAAATCACCCATTATATATTTTTTCAAAATTGTCAGCTTTGTTTGTGAAATTGGTGGTTATATTTTCAAGTTTTGTTTCTTTTTCTAAGTTCTAGTTAATACAAAATGGAAAAAGTAATTATTCCACAAAAACTTATGGGGTTTTCCATTGGTAAAATAAATTGATTTGGGTCTGTCAAACAGCCGATTATGACGCATCTTTACGTTCCATTGGAAAAAATAAATTGATTTATTTTTGATTTAAAATCAATTTTGCAGATCTAAATTTACAGATTTGCAGATTTACCCCTCCTTGTACTACCACCAACATAATTTTCAGCTGTGAGTTCGCAAATGTGTTTTTTGAATTGTTTAACTTATTTCAGGGTGTGAAAATCGTATCAAAAGTATGTGAGAAATATTCGCTCATAATTAATGGAACCAGTATAAAATCAATCGGTTACTTCATCAAGCTCATCTTTATCTTCTAAAAGTGCATCAATGGATGAAGATATTTTGAAATATTTACACATAAACGAAACTACGCGAATACAATGACAAAAATAAATCAATTTGAAAAAGTGTTCCATTCGCCACAAAAAGAATCGATTTTTAAATTGATTTCTGAATTTACCAATGGAAAACCCCATTAATGAACTTAGCTGCGCTCAGCTTTGCGCTCGATGTGCTCGGTCATTTTTTTCCGAGCTCATCGAGCGAGCCCCGTTCGAGCTCGGAGCTAAAAAAGAAATACAAGTTGAGAGCTCGGAGAGCTCCGAGTTAAAAAAGTAACATAGTTCTTTTTTGGACAGCTCAGTGCCCCGCTCGGAGGTAAAAAAGAAAAACGCCTATTATGTAATATGGAATACTGTTAACTTGTGTAAATTTCCGTTCCCGTACTATTTCTCAGTTTCCAAATTTTTGGGCGGAAGGTATCGAAAACATTTTTTTTGCGCTTTTACACTATTGATTTTAAATTAAAAATGAATAATTTATTTTGCCCAATGGAACGCAAAAATGATAAAAATTGGCATTTTGACAGATCCAAATAAAAATAAATTGATCTTTCAACGAAAAAATCGATTTTGTTCCGATTTTTTTCTAAACAAAATCGATTCTTTTCTGTGAAAACAAATCTTAAAAGTCTGGGAATTTTAGGAAGACAAATTGTTTCTTTTTTTTTGGTTGCAATGGATTCTACAAAATTAAACAAAATATATTTTCATTCAATATAGCTATAAAAATAATTAATTGCAGCTTTCAATTAACACACTTCCTTTCAATTGACGGAAACAAAACGATTCTACTTAGAAAAAAAATTGATTCGGTTTAGAAAAAAAATCGATTTCTTTGTTGAAAGGAATTCGAAATTATTTTACAAATGAAAAACCTTATTAGTTTCGAAAGTTGACAAATGTCATCCAAATAAAATGGCGGCTGTACAAAATGGTGGCCTGGAACATAAAAAGAAACTTGATTTTTTAATTTCGGGTTGCACCAGAAACTCCTCCCGTAAATACGCCACTTGAATAGAGAAAAGAATCGTTTAAATGATGGGGTTTTCCATTGGTACCTAAAAAAATCAATTTATTTTTTATTTGGATCTGACAAAAAGCCGATTTAGACCATTTTTGCATTCCATTGGGAATAAAATTGATTTATTTTTGATTTAAAATCAATTATGATGATCCAAACTTTTTGGCAGATTTATCTACCCCTCGTTGTAACCAACATAATTTAAAATGTGTTATTTGATTTGCTTAATGTATTTCCAATTGCGTTCAAAATATTTGAGCAGAAATTATAATCTTTATCTCTAAATCTTGCGAATATCATATTTCTGTCATGTGACTTTTTACCCTTAAACCTGAAAAGCTGTGAAAAAAAACAAACATTTCTCATAACAGATTAAGGAACTGTTTGTTCACAACTAATCATCTTTAATTAAGGATTTGTGCAACCGGTAAACCTAAGTTTAATTAAAATCGTTATAGCCGTTTTCGAAGGAATTTGAAAAATGCTCAAATCAAATCTTTCCACACGACTAGGCTTTAGCTCGAATTACAGTGCAAGTAATTTTAATGGTTAAGAGGGGGGGGGGGGTGTAAGGAGTTAACACTGCAGTTTTCAACCTCCTAGCTCTATTGCGTTGGCAGCCATTTTTAATTTAAGAAAAATTCGTTAACTCGTTTATTTTCAACTGATGATGAAAAATGCATCTGACAAAAGTTGTTCAAAATTTAATTATCTACAACTTCGGCCATGATGGATTTTTTTTTTTCTACAACTGATATTTTTCCACTTAATTTGAAAAAAAAAGATTATGATCGTTTTATCTAGGGTATGCACAAGCTAACGCGTTGATGAGAATTTTTGAAATAAATACAAAATGATTGGGTGGGAAATTAGGGAGAGGTATTCAGGTTCTATACTCAAATTTTCGACCACCTGTTAACCCTTCAAATTTGGCCACCATCTTGAATTCAAACAAATTGTCGAGTAATTCACTAATTTTCAACTTTTCAATAAAAAAATATTGAATAGGAAAATTTTTTCAGGATTCTATAATACCTACTACTACTTTCCGCACTTATGCCAGAAAATAGGGTTTAAAATATAATTATAAGAAAATCCAATTATCCTTAAAAAATTAAATTCTTTTCCACATCACCGTAGAGGTGGAGGTTCAGGTTAGATATGTAAAGTGTAAACATCAATTCGTCCAATGTCAAAGTTTTGTTGTTGAACGTACCCAATTACAACGTTATGTGTGACACGGAACGTGTTACAGGCTCACGGTTTTAGTTTACCCTACTGCCGACTTCGATGTTTTCACATCAAAAAACCTGCCTGAACCGTCTGTCTGTTAATTAGATGTCTGTGATTTCTTTTTGGTGAAATGCAGAACGATTAAACAAAAGTCATGAAACCTTGAACTCATTATTTAATGCCAGGTTTGTTAAGATAAGTTATTTTATTTAAGTGGGTATGCGTGCCTATGGTGAACTTGAAATTTTGAACTTGAAATGTTATAGCTTAACTCTTTTAAGCGGCTTTCCGCAAAGCAAATATTTACGAAATAAGACACTAGCCACAATGTATACCTAGGTAGGTATATCTTTAAAAATTCCTTGCGTCTGCTTTTTTTTTTATTTAATATTTAATTGTCGTCTTGTGCATAAGACTTCCATGTCTCTAATAACCACAAATTTTGATATCTGATTTCATCCTTTTCGAAAAGTTCGGAGAAATTCCAAATCATCTATACTTGCCACAATATCTTCAACGTCATGTCATACTCCATGAAAATTAAACAAAATATTCGTTGCGTAGCTATGTATAAAAAATCCATCTTCTCGAATAACCTTTTGCGTGTCAGTAGTGCGAGTGCCTTCAACCGCAACAACTAAAGACTATGAAGCAAATATTTTCCATTAAATCTACGTCCGTGGTGCTGAATTTGTGACTCGCGGTAAGATGTGACGTCGCCGGTCGCTCTGTCATCGCTGTATCAACGCCACCACCGCCGCCGTTCGTTGTCGACGTCCTGGTTGTCCCAAACCGCAATTGACAATTTTTGAGATTTCTGTTTTTTTTTTTTTTTTTCTTAATTCCCGCATGACTGTCTTGATGCGAACCATCTAAACGGCTTTGGTAGAGATACTACAAGTGACATGTTTGAGGTTTCCGTGGGCACATTTTTCACATTCCAGCAATCCAGCGGCACTCATTTGATGCGATACAGCTTTGCTCTGCTCTACTCTAGCCTAACGTTTGTTTTTGCCTCATTCAATCTACTTTGCTGTTCGCTAATCAAACAGAGCAGCGGCATTCCTTTGTGTAATGGAATCCTCGTGGTAAAGATTTAAACATACGAGAGGGGACGGATTTTTTATAGGTATACAGCTGCTACATGCGCCAGATCAGCATTCCCGCTTTATATACCTTCCTTCCAGCTGCTTTCTTCAGCTCCTCCTATATTGGCAGCTATTCTCCATATGTGTGGATTGTAGATATATCAAAAAGCAGCGGGTAACCTCGAGAGAGTATAATTTACAGAGTGAGTGTGTACTTGCTCATACCGCACCGTACACGCTTCTTCTCATTAATGTTATGCTTTGTTCTCAAAATAAGGAATGTCCCCATTTTTTAGTTGAAGCATCCTTCGGCTTCCTTTTGTACCTACATCTCATTTTTAGCCAAGCACTTCTCCTTCATTCAATCATTTGCATATCGCAAAGGAAATCATTGACGTAAAGGACCACCAACGTTTTCTCATCAACGAAACAACAAAAGGATCCATGAAGTCACTGAGCTACCACACCACACCGCACCTTTCATCGCTTCGCCTTCGTGAAGCCAACCCACGCAGAGCAATGACTATAATACATAGCAACAGGACTAAATAAAAAGGACGACATGGTTCTATCGGGTGATGTTTGCGTAGCTTCCCGACCGACCTGTTGCCAGGAGTTAATTACGGCACAACGAGGACAAACAACAGACGACGATGACGGCAACGGCCTCTTGGTTGGGAATCCCAAATGAATAGACTCGTGAGTCGTGAGTGATGGAATTGGCAACGAGTGGATAAGCTTCCAAGGTTTCACCTTCGGCCTTAGCTCCATCTCCAACCGACTGACAACGACGACGACAACGACGAATGCGCCGCACCGCTATATGACTGTAATTAGTTGTCTTGTTTGGGATGCATAGAGGATTTGTAGAAAACACGAGTTGGACCTATTAATTCCCTGTGTGTGTGATGAAGTACGGATTGCTATTGGGTTGGGTGGCGCTATTGTTTTTTTTTTTTGGTTGCATAACAATCTTATTGGAGCATCAAGATCAGGAGATGAGGAGGCTTAGGTAAAGAAGGCCTTTATGTAAATGTACATGTACACATATTTCAGTTTCAGGATTGTATAGAGGTTTCACTTCTCTTTTGGGGAATATCCTTGTCTAAAAAATTTGTATGTTGAGTATTTTCGCGGGTGCCATTGAACAAGTTGTGGAAAATCGACGACAGTGAATGAATGAATATGAAGGATAAGAATCAGAAGTGATGGCGAATTTGCATTTTAACTAAAAATTACTTCGTATACGAATCAGATGGGAATTGGTAGATTTTGCACGGGCGGCGGCGGGAGATCAAACTTTCGGAATTAATAAAGCAATCAACTAGAGAGCTTGATTCACGAATGCTTCCAGCATCTTGAACAAGTATCTGACAAACAAAAAATTACTTGTCTACTGTTCTTTTACCGCTGTCGAAAATTAACACAGATCGCTTCGGATGAAAGACTAGACATTCAGCAGCCTCCGATTTCTACGAAATGTACGACTTTTGTATCATTGTAGCCGTTCCGATACCACAATCGGACAGATCTACGAAAAAAAATTTAATGTTCGTTGAAAATATCAAATTCGTGCGTTGCATGCCGATGAAATGTCAAAATGGCTGCAACGCATACATTCATGCGATGTATGAAGATATTTGCTTTCCGATTTCCCTGACAGAAAATTTGGATTGGAAAATTTCCCGCAACAAAATTAGGAATGAAATGGACGCTCAGCAACAAAAAGATTAGTAAGTAAGAGTTTTTTTATTTGGTGCACATGTGTTTTTTTCTTTTAGAAAAAAAAAAAAAACAAACCAGGTGCAATACGACCGGCTGGTTGATTTTATGACCTCAAAGGCAGACATTGAAGAATTCTCCGAACGGATACGATGATAGGGCTGATTAAAATGGTATTTTCGCCAGAATATAAACTTCTCTTAATTACAACAGATACGAGTACTCTATCAGGGATATACATTCTACTGTAACGAAGTATAATATTTTTCTTCATCTAGAAACCATCATTCTACCTGCCACCACACATCGCCCCCAACAACGACACAACTGTCACTACTTCAACTATTATTGAATTTTCAAATTCAAATAATAACGACCGGCAGTTACCGGATACACAGTTCATCTTCATAAAGCAGATATACGAACATATACTATGTTTAAATATTGGACGAGTTTTTCTGCGCTTTTATAATTCACACTTACCCCTGCCCACAAATATGATAAGTAAAGGTGTAATTTGTATGGGAATTCGTCTTCTGCCTTTAACAGTGTTGTTCGTACCATACTCGATCTCCAGAACGAAAAGAGAAAGTACCAAGAAACACACTGCTTAGTGCGTGGTACACACTTTAGTTTGGAAGTGCGGTTTCGGGCTGTGAAATTATTTTTTGCCTAGTGCCTTCAGTTTCGACTGGCGCCGGGGACTCTATCCCACCGTAGTATTTGGGCCTTCGGTTTCAACCAGGGCCGGAGAGGCGGGGACTCTATCGCACCCTAGTATTTGCGCCTTCGGAGCAAAAAAATAGCAGTGAAACGACAAATAAGTTTAGACAAAAATGAAAAATCAGAAGAAGTATGATTTTAGAAATCATTGTTGGTAAGACTTTGTACGTTTTATTGAAATTTTTTTTTTATAAATTGAATGATAATTTATTGATCATTAATGTAGTAACTATACAAAAACAAAATATGTTGGAAAATAAAGGGAGCAAAATAATAGCAGTGATTGTCTCATTGTGTATAATTAAGTCCAAATAAGGGTTAAAAAAGTTTAATTTAATATAATTTTAGTTAGTATTTAGTAGCATGACCACTATTTTTTAACACAGCTTCGCAACGACGCTCCATTGAGTCGAAAACCACCTCACATCTTTGCAGTGATATGAGTCCAAACCTGCTGAACTACGGTCAATATCACTTTGTTATTTCTTGGTTTGACATTCGAGACTTCTTTTTTTCCCAAAGATTTTCAATGGGATTGAGGTACGGAGATTGAGCAGGCCACTCCTAGACCTCTATCTTCTAGTCCTGAAACTATTGTTAGCTTTGGGTCATGATTCTACTAAAAGACCCATTTAAGTCTGCATATGGTAGGATGATGTTCTGCAAAATTTCCACATACGAGTGTTGATTAATTATACTTTTGATCCAATGTATTGGACCAACTCCATAGTATGAGAAGCATCCCCATACCATGATACGAGATCCTCCGTGTTTTATCGTTTTGGTGGTGTATCTAGGATCATATTCGGTATTTTGTGATCGTCTTACATATTGCCGAGATCCTTTACCACCATAAAGTACAACTTTAATCTCTCCAGTCCAAAGAATATTCCTCCATTTTTCAGGAACCCATCCCAAATGATCTCGCGCAAACTTTATTCTTTTGGCTATGGGCATTTTCTTCAGTAGTGGGGCTTTTCTTTGATTGCGAGCATTCAAGTTTGGATCCCTCAATCGCCAACTTACAATATGGATACCGCATGGTAAATCAAGTTCACCCACAATCTGTGTAGCTGCAGCAGTAGGATGCATTCTTGAAAACCGCACAACACGATTTATGTAAGATGGCGGAAGGACTTTTTTACGCTACCGTGTTTCCGCTTTCCCTCAAATGTTATGTCATTTCTTGCCATTTTCGCCGAACACCCAACAAGTTCCTGAACTTCCTCATAGGTGTTGCCGTCCGTAATTAGGTTTTTAATGAGTTGGCGCCTTTGTGGTGTCCAGTGTTTACCACGACCCACTTCATAAGACCAAATTATTTATTTTTTAAACAAAGCGGTTGAAATATAAAGTAGAAGAATAGGGAAGCACAATATTTTTTTAATTGAACTTGACGATAACACTGCTATTATTTTGCTCGCTTGAAATACGGAAAGACACCAGACAAAGTGACATTTAATCAAAGCATTAAGAATAAACCGTTAAACTACGACTTCAAATGGTTAACTTAATATCCATGAGCACCACACTACAGTAGAAGTTAGAAAAAGTGGCTGCATTATAAAGATATGAAAAATTATATTTTTTAACAGATTACACTGCTATTATTTTACTCGGCACTGTATTTATAAATTCAGGAAAATATTTCCAACACCATTTTTGTTTGAAGATTCCTGCCTTCCCCTTTGAACACCAAATACAATCGCTTCCAGCTAAAATTCATCCTTTAAAAAAAAACCCGGTAGGTACTTATTCTTGTCTTTGAAAAAAAGTCTTCCACTTGATCAATTTACACAGGTGCTTGAAATGCAATTAGCTCCACTTTCTGCCATGGTAATTTCTTATATATGCAGTACGTCATTCTCTCAAGTTCCATTTCTCTCGCATCATTATTATGAATAGAAGACAAAAAAGAAAAAAAACAGAATCTAAGCTCCTTCGCCCCTATAGGGTCTTATAAAGCAAAATGAACGTGAGAACTTCACAAGATTTCCGAATCATCATGGCTGCTCAGGCTCACAAGGCCACAAACCCCTACTAATACGACAACAATATAAACAACATCATAGCAATAGCAATAGCAGCCGTTCTGCATCGTTTAGGGGTTCGCATTCTGTGCGCTTTGATGATATGCCTCCTCGGGGTACCTTTTACACTTCACTATGACTACGGGATGATGATAATGACGTCCTGGATAGATGATGATGATACTGATTAATTATTGTTATAAAGTTGTCAGGGTTTTCTTTTGATCTCTTATGAGAGTAAAACACAAAATTATCTAAAACTCCATACCTATATATATGAGGCCGCTTGGGAGGACGATACAATGTAGGTACTCTCGTATACGACAAGCAAGAATCGGTCGACAACGACTATCTGGATCCCAATCCCAATATGGTACGGGAACTATCTCTTGAGGCTAATCAAAAGGTTACGTATAAGTATATGCATTCTTTACGTGTTTTCATGTGAGTGGTTCAGTTGAAAAGCTAATTTCAGAGGAAATATCATGAAACAAGGATCTTCTCTGCTCATGTATACTACACACAAAGAGAGACGTTATATATATTGCGAACAGAAGAAGGAAAGATGAGGAGTCAATTTGGTTCTATTTTTTGTTGGATTCTCTCATGTGTGTTCATTGTGCACTGCCTTTACTGACAAACTCATCATGCAGTTCAAAAACGAGGGGGCTAGAAACACCCCCAAGCATGCTCTTGATCCTCGTAGATTTTATGCCCTCCTCTATTAGGAGCAACTCTCTTTGACAACAAAGGTAACAGGCTCTGTTTGCGAAGTAAATTAAAGTGTTGGGATGCTAGTTATGGTGGGTGGTGTGGTGGTATATAAAAGCTTCTTTAGGTTATGCAAAGGAGTAAAACGTGCTTATCTCGCGGTTCGTTTGCATATTTTTGAAATTCTGGTTTTCTTCTTTTATAAAGCTTAATGAATAAGGTCAAGCTTTTCTTTCAATTGTTTGCTTGTTTGGTATGGAATTAAAGATGAAAGAATGTTTTTAGATAATAAGGTCAAATGTTTTATTATTTGAGATAAAACTCTATGCCAAGAATAATTAGCCCAGAAATTTTATTTTTAGAAAAAAAAATGTTAAAACAAAAATTGAAGCGTATGCAATTCTGCTCAAAAATGTTTGTTTTTCATACCGTCAATGGATTTTAATAGAAGCGCTCATAGATATTGACTTGAATAGCTTGAGATACGAACACGAATAACAGTTTGACTGTTAAACATGACCTTGGCATGAAAAAATATTTAAAACGTGTGACATGTGTGAATTATAGGTAAGGTTTATGTCTCCACCAGTCTCTTATTGTTCATTTAAATTGATCAGGGAGATAAGATATGTATTAAGTTTTAAAGTACGAACTTAGAATTACAACATTTTAGGCAATTAAAATTTCCGATAGGGTAAAAGTGGGTAAATATGCAGAAAGTTGGCAAATCTATCTTATAAAGATTGAAAAATGATCTAATTGGTGGTTTGCCAGTGGAAGAGTTCCCTTATTTTTATCAAAGTCTAAAAAAAACGCGAAACCTATATCTTGAGTTCTAAACTTCAAAATTTAAACATTTGTATATTAAATATTGACTTTTTAAAAATTATTATTTGAAAGGCACTATGCAGGAATCTCCGTCAAATATAAGGTTAATAAAATTTATTCAGAAATTTGCTTAAGAATTGACTTCAAACTCTCAATCGTTTATTATGGCCTTTTAAATTGGCAAATCATGGAGAAAAGACAATTAAAATTCATAGCAAAAACTGAAAAATTTGTTAGTTGTGTTGTATTGTCTAGAGCTAGGGGGGCACTTGTTCCCCTAATTCCGGGCGCCTATGTGGAGATGATCCCGGCCTGTATTAAAAAGCAGTGTCAAACAAACCATATTTATATGCACGAACATTGTACAATGTCCCGTCTTTATGTTAACTATATAAATTCTGCGTAATGACAGCGTTCAAGAACCTTTAGAAAAGAAAGTTGATTGTCCAAGGTATGTCAAAATTATTGCCATAATCGGAATTGGCTGCCATTTTGTTAGAAATGAAAAAATTATGCTCCATTTTCACGGAAAAAATTGAGGGCATTATGTTGAAAAAAAATCAAATCGGTCAAATAACCACATCCTGAGTTGTTTTACATTTGTACTCGTTTTACATTTTTTATTTTTTAATTTTTACATTGAATTGTTGCGTTAAAACAACAGATCGCAAATTGGTCAAATAAGTAGTAACAATAATTCCGCGTATTCTTCGGGTTTGTATCGCTCCATTGCTTGTTGTCAATTTCAATTAATTCTCTGTCTGTGTACTCTACCACATAAGTGTGAAAGCACAATGACATTTGACGCCATTTGCAAAAAAGTTATGTCACATTCACATTGGGGGCTATCGTGAATAAAAGGAAGGAAAACACTGTGCGAGTTCACCTCATATCTGAATTTTCAGAATACAGAATTTTTGGAGCTTTTGATTGGCCAGCTGTCATATAAAGTTAGACGTCATCTGAACTTTCAGAACTTTTTATGACAGCTGGCCAATCAGAAGTACTCGTTCAAAATTTTGTTTTGAACTCAAAGAACTCGTAAGTGTATAATTATTGAAAAAGGCATACGTTTTAAGGTTATTTACATTATGCATATTAGGTTTTCGATCAGAGAAGTTTGTACCTAGAACTGTCTACAATTTCTTTAAGTCTAAGCTCATATACCTACATACAATGTACTTCTGTTCAAATTATCTGAATTAATTTGCTGAAAACCTCCACAAAGGTGGGTAAGTATTCAACGTTTTATTAAAACCTCAGACATTCATGTCAAAATTTGCATTGAAAATTCTTATTAAAACGTGTTTACCTTTCATGTTTTAAATATGAATATTTTTTGTAAAAAAAAAATTAATTAAAACATATGTACTTTCCGTTATAGGTATCACAATCACTCTCTCTCTCTCTATCTGTCACAAACATTTGTTATTTGTGAATAAAATACACAAATTGCAATTAATTTCCCCGAAATAACGACGACAACAACAAAAAGGGAAAATATTCATCATAAATATTTGAGTTTTATGCTCGTATATTATGTGCATTGTATTGATTAAACCCCATACAAACCAATTGCCATCATCATCATCAGAAAAACATAAAAATTCCATTATTCGGAAGTATAAAAATATCAAACAAAAAACCGAGTAAAAAAAATAATAATATTTTATTTTTTAAAATGTACACAAAATACACTTTCTCACTTTGTGTGTCAGATTGAATATGCCACCCCTTGCACGCTTCACATCAGTCAAATTGATTGAAGTCTCCTCTTGTCCCTTTCTGGCATATTGGAATATACATAATTGCATTTCTATAAAATCAGCAATAATAATCAACAACACTATCTCTCTTTTGGCTTCATGCCACACACCGTATAAACCTATACCTACCGAAGTCAGATTGGGACGGAGTGGAGTGGAGAATGGAGTCCGAAAAATCAAATCAATCATTTTGATGGAAAATAATTCCCATGAAATAGCCTTTGGGTCCATTCATTCAAGTCAGGGCTGGATGACGGTAGGGACCATTCATCATAACACCACGCTCCGCATGGATGACATGCCAATGCCAGTAAGTTTTTCATTACCTACAGTTATAGCTACAGCTGCACAACACAACAAAACACACTCGGAAATTCATTTTGTTTCCAACAAAAAAGTCGTCTTCAGCGCTTCAGCCCCTTGGTCCTCACTCTGCCTCTTAGAACAGACGACATCTTGAAATGGAAATTATTCGAATGACAACATACAGTAACAAAACTATCTGACAGATGATTGAAGTGTATTTCAACAGAGTGTCGCATCCCAGAGGGATCCCATAACCCATAACCCATCTACCAATTCCTCTTTTGTTTACGATGATGACGACGACGACGTCGCGTCAATGATACCCTGGATCAATGGAGATTCGGGTATGAAAGCCCAGATATATTCTGTATTTCCCTAGAGATGTCATGCTCTAATTATGCCTCAGAATGTATATGTATCGGCAACAGCTTGGTGCAAGCAGGCGTCAGCAGGGGATTAATTGAATTACACTCACTTTGACAACTCAGTGTGTGTGCGATCAATTAATGCTATGTAGCCTCCTACGAATACGCTATAGCTCTTCGTTCAGCTGTCATCGGGGGTCGGGGAAGATGGCGCCCAACGCGAACCCATCTGACCCCATTTTACTATTTCGGAACCCCAAACAGGATTATGTATCTAAATTCGTCGTTGTAAACGTCATCGTATTCATCTATCAAATGATTTATATTCGATGTGGAGCGACCAAGTCTCGGCCTAGGTATACGTACACATTTATGTAGGAGTATGTGAGAAATAGGAAGAAATTCCAGTGCCACACTTGCAGAAGTCGAGCTGCTGGCTGTGCCTTCGGTGGATGAGTGATTTTAGGAATTTAATCAAAATGCGTTTGCATGTTGGCAAAGGAAATGATGCCAACTGGCGGAAGTTTCTGTGTGGGGACTTAAGAATAGATAAAGAACGGGCGTCATCGGCAGAGAGCCTCCATTTTTGTAATGAAATTTTGTTGAATTCCATGGTTTCTTCTATTTTGTTTCTTTTGTGTTGCTCTGTTACTATACTGTTTATTAGCATTTTTCGCTTTGATCAGTTGATTAATTATGATTAGATGAAAAATTTGTTGCGTTGTGATTAAATGATGTGGGAGCATGTTACGGTTTATTCATTTTTTTTTTTTTTTTTTTTGAGAATTTGAATGCGACTTATGGCGGTGAGTGAGGTTGAGGGGCTATCACATACGAGTGTTGTAATGTATCTGGAAATTAAATTTATGTTGTGAACATGCTTTGGGTGTTTCTTTTTTCCATTTTATTTTACGCAAGAAGTGTGGGTGAGATGTACGCAATTAAGCAATTTTTTGAATGAAGAATGACATTTGAAAGATTGGGTTGGAACAAGAGAAATAGGTTTGGGATGATTTTGTTTCGATAATTTTTTTGTTGTTCACTTCACACTTGTGGTGTGTATTTTTTCAAGTAAATAGGCGGTTTTTATTATGACATCTTGAATAATAATAAATTGTGTTTAGGGTGAAAGAGGTTAGATGTTTGGCAGGCGAGATTGTTTCGGCCGTTTATCATCTTGTTTATTTTGAAGTCTTTTGGGAATGGTTGGTGGGTGGATGGTATATAAGATGTCATATCCCACATGAAGTATATTTCCGATCCACACAAAAAAATGTCAGACGATTATTTGCTTGCTGTCATAATTGACTGTGGAATCTTCAACATTCATATGCTCTCTCTCTCTCTAACACTTGCAATATTATTGAACCTTTATCTTCGTTTTTTTTTTATAAAATTCGAAAATGTTTCGTTTTTTTTCTTTCGCATTGTGATTGACGGTACAAAATTTGAATTTAGAGTTTGAAATTGGCAAAAAATTGATTTTTAAAAAGACAAAATAAAAAAAAAACAAAAAAAACAACATTCAACTGTCAAAAAGAAGCACATTCGAGATATGATCAGTTCACTATTTCGCTCATATATATCATTTTTAAAATAAACTAAGATCGCCTTACAAAATTATCAGCATCCACCTTATATAATTTCCATGCACGTCATTATACCTTCGTGATTTTGCGTTTTGACAGATTGGGTAAGGTGTGTAAAAATGTAGAATGAACAAAGTGACGAATGAAAAAATTAATTTTCCAATATGTGTTTCCGGTTGTTTTGTGACATTTGTGACATTTCTGGATGGACAAGCAAAAGATTTTAAAATTAAATTAGGTGACAAGAAGTTAAATAGACATTTTTTTGTATGCGCATGCATTTTTGAGCACAGGGTAACACTGGACTTTATTAAGATTGTTACTATTCGCCATGATGCTGTTATGCGGGTTAAATGGTGATAGGTGATTTAAGGCCAATCAGAGTAGGTAGGTACCTTAAATAAATTCAATTACCTACATATATAGGTATGATACGTGGTTATAAAAATTAATTGCTAATTTATTTGCCTTTAAACCTTTTGGAGAACGACTTTGAATTTTCTAAACTGTTATATAATCGTACATTACTTTTAACCCAAGTATTAACTACAATCCAACGTATATAATACCCGACGCGACGGATAGTAAGAGATAAAATTGCACCTGCTGTGCAATGAATCGCAATCGTATACATAACCATACAGCTTATGTACCGTTCAATCTCAACAGACTCAACAACTCGTCGCTATAATTAAAATTAATTTCCCAGTTCATGATATGAACCACTCTTCGACTCTTTGTCTAGCTAGAGTGCCACCCGGCCTGTGTGTCGCCGGCCGCCGCCGAACTGTGTTGGCCACTTGTATACCTGGCGTAATTAATTTCCATCATTTTATATGCAATCAGTCACCTATGTAGCCGACAGAGTTCAGTTCATTTTCTGAAGCGTTTAATGAAATCTCTTGCCCAAGTCCAAGCTCCCATGTCCCATCATCAGCCTAGAGGCTCAGGGTGTGCAGTCTTTTGAAGTGAATTCCTGCCTTCCATGACATATGCAACAAATTGCATGAGGGTGGCCACACCAAGCGTGCAATTCTAGTTTTTTTTTTTCAAAATCCTGAAGCGTGTATATGCCTCCGAGCAAAATTCAATCCATTATAACATATTCAGTCAGTCATGGAAAGGCCATGACGAGGACGACGTAGTCGGTCGCCGTCGACAATGACCATTGACCTTCCTGCTGCAAGAAGTATTAATTCTGCCACCCGTATGTTCCCGTATCACATCAAAGGCGGCTTCTGCAGCCTTTTATTCTCATTCCTCACCGATCTGATCCAATGCGTTTTTTGTTATTTATCAAACGATTATACGCGGCTGCCTTTTAATAAAGTAGCGGGGCCAGAAGATGAAAAAATATAAAAAAAACAACCCATGAAAAGCGCAACAGAATGAACTCAAGTTTCACTCAATTTGTTGGACAGACAAGCGGCACACTGTGCAGTGCTAAAATTTCACCAGGAATTCAGTTATTGCTCAAGAGAAATATTCAAATTCTTAGAATTTATTTGTTATAATGAAAAATAAGAAACTTTCCGTCAAAATTAATAATATTCGTTCAAACTTAAAAACTTAACGAAGAACTATGTAAATATTTTTCTTTTGCTTTTGGACATAAGTTTTCATTTGGTACCAATAAAGTCTAGTACGCTGGTGATGCGAAACGAAATATGTTTGTGATCTCTAACAAGACAGCGAAATGCTTGCAAAAAAACACATGGAGAGTTTCTCCAATTGCAATAAAAGAAAAAACAAAAAAAACAATCACCGAAAGCCATATGCTGCAATGAAACAGGAATACAACTCAAATGTCACTTTTCCGTACATAATAAGTGTTCCACAATGTCATAATTCAGTGCGAAAAAAGTGGAGAACTCTCCAAGCAATTGGCTACAATTTATCGACTCCGCTTGAACTGAATAAAAAAGGAAACTTAACTTAGAATTATGAAATTTGTTTTCTTTTGCTATTTGATTCTGACAATTTCTATGATGCGACTGCAGTCATCGGGGTTTCTTTCACCAAAAATGATTAGTTTGTTGATGAAATAAAAAATTAAACGAAGTAGCTATTATGATTATGTACATATAAGCAGTATGATGACTAATATGAATATTTTAAGTGTTTTTGATAAAGGGAATCATAATAATATGTTGTGTATCATTTCTGACCTAAAAAGTTTCCCGAAAAATAAATGATGGTTGTCGTTATAAGAAAACTTAACGAATTACTATATATCATTAGTTTCATATTATGATCGAAATTTTTTTATAAATTAATTATAATAATTCAAAAACAATTTTGTTGGTTAAATTCACCTAATAAAATAAATTTTTATAGGTTGGCCTTCAAATTTGTATAACTTCCCTCTTTACTCTTTTATCCTGTCCTGATGCGCCATACTGCTATTGCAAGTCTCAAGAATCTATAATACTATGTTTGGTTGGGCTTTGAATCTGATAAGCACTCTGATGGGATGCGGTGGACTGGAAGATGGTGAATTTGGCGTTCGTGCTTCGCATCTTATGGATCAAAAAAGACACTGGGGGTTGTGTATTATACAGAAAACTGCCTTTAATGTTCATTTTAAATATTTTTTTTTGTTGTTGTTGTATCTTATAACCACTAAAGGACGAGTAGCTTTTATCAAGATCATTTGGATGTAGGTACTCAATAGCGTTTCGGGGGGCTTTTTAATATCAAGGCGGTCGGTCACGTAGGAAACTTCACACCTTTACCTGAATTTATGCGCATGCATTCGCGCAAATTTGAGTATTGATTTCTTGGAAGATGTGTGCTTGAAGATGTGGTTTCACAACGACGACGCCGACGGATGGCCAGTGCCTGTAAAAAGATGGTGTCGATTTTCAGGTGAATTTTTGTGTTGAATCGCAAACAAATATGATGAGTTGTTGTATTTGAGAGGTGCCATTTAAGGTTCACATGTCAGATTCTTGCTACCGATAATAGGTATAAGATTTTTTTTAATTTTTTGTTAAAAGGTTAGCTCTGCTTTGTTTCTCAATAATGGGGTTTAATAAAAAAAACCACATACCTACCTACACAAATTCTTCTAAAATGCAAAACGCAAAAAGTTGGTAGAAAACGGAATCATAGGAATAAGAAGAAACCGATTTTAAATTCTCAGCAAGTGTTGCTAATATATGAAGGAGTCTTTCAAGTTTTCGTATACAAACTCAAACAATATGAGATCATTCTTTTTTTTAAAGAGAAAACTTAACGAAAGTGAGCAAAAGCTTACAATAATGAGAGAAAAGGGGGTTGAACAAAATGTTATAGTAGGTTTGTCCAATGTCCCCACTGGCCGCAATTTATTCTCTGAACTCGCTCTCAAGTGTTTTATGTGACCCTATTATTCGCTGAGTTAGGTTACGTCGAAAAAACCTAGTCATTCAAGGGTTTTTTTTTAGATGTCTTTGTAAAACTTTTAAATGAAATAAAAAAACACACTGAGGCCCAGTTTTTCAGTGCATGAATGAATATGAACTCCGAGTTAAATCAGAGCTAGTTAATCCTGCAAATACTTTAATCCCGAGTTTACTCAAAAGTAGTTTTTCTGTGGAGAATTAAATTTAACTCCTATCCTAGTTGTCAAAAATCTATCGAAATCGAAGTGCGACAGTATAGAAATCAATATTTCCCTATCAAATTCGAGATGGCGCCACTATGAAAATCACCTTTTCCATGGTGTCGTACTTCGATTTCAATAGATTTTTGACATGCATCTTTCAGAAATACCTATTCAGCTAATCCAGAGTTAAATCACCAAATTTGTTGAGTTAACTCGGGATCTAAATTGACTGAAATACACGTTTCAGGAATTAATTAGGGTTTAATCCCGAAATTAGGATAATCTCGCACTAAAAAACTGGGCCTGGAAGGTAAACTTTTGACCACTTTACCGAAAATCTGCTGCTGTTTATCGGCAATTACAATTGGCAAGCGTTGTTCTGGCGCATCTTAGTCAATTCATGGTGAAATGGCAACACATACTTAGCACAAACCATCTGTCAGCTGTCACATGAATAGAAAGTCTAACTCGATATGGGTTCTGAGATAAACATTACTGATACCATTTGCAAAACAAAAGAGCCACCTACCTGCCAGAGTAAGAACTCATTTTTGGATCATTGAAATATATGCAGATAGAGAGCGGGATTACGTGTTGTTTTTTTAATTCCGTGTTAAAAAATGTTTTCAGAATGGTGATTTTAGCGCACTCACTTCAACCGACTATACTGCAAAGAACCCACTCAGTAATTCCAACAAGAAATTTTGCATTACTCAATACCGATTGTGTATCCGCCTGAGTCCCTTCCCTTATGTTTTTTTCCAACACAAATATGCGGAATAATTGAGAACATTTTGAATTCCTTCCGTTGTTTGAATTATAACGAACGATTCAAGCCAACAATGCAACATCATGGCTATCGAATACTAAAAATCTCCCTAAACGCACAATAAATTAATTAATCTATGAAGATTAGAATAGAAGTTCCATTACGATGATGATGATCATCATCAAAATCGATGCACTCTTTCGCTAATTAACGACCCCATTGCAGGCGCGTTGAACACAAAACGTCCGCAAATATGTACGTCAATTTGCTTATCGCACTCTGTGCTGTACACTTTGCGCCAGCCAGAGCCAACATCATCAGCATGCAACCGAAGAGCCACTCGAGAGTACTTCTTATTCCATAGGGGAATTGTATCGCTGGCACTGGCTTGGTTGGTAGAGGCAAAGTATTGGCATTGGCAGCAGCCAGCCCAGCCGTATACTATATACATATTGGCGTTGGCGCTGGCGACCCATTCCCAAAAGGTCCGTTTATGCAAACAAAACAGAAGAACAGAATCCGAATTATTTTAATTAATGCCAAAATATTCTTTTATCGACGCGACGCATCAAGTATAGTAACGGTATGGTGGCCAAAGAGGATTATGCAGGCATAAAAAGCGTCGCCGGCCGTGCCACTGCTGCTGTCGCTACTGCGAACCGCTACTGTCGCTCGTCTGTACTTCGTCATTTCTGTGGAAAATTATATTTTGCTTCTTTCTTTGATTTTATGATTAATTGCATGCTTCCGCGATAATTGCTTTAAAAGAAATCCATTAAAGTGATTCCCACTTGCACATTTCACATCGCTCATTGGCTCGCTCAAGGCGTCGTTCTTTAATCGTCGGTCGGCCGTCGTCGTCGGTTACATTACAGACGCGTCAGTATCAGTAGGCATAGCAAGCAAAAGAACGAGCGTAGCCATCAGCCTTATGAAAATCCAATGATTCCCACAGAGTGGCTGTCTGAATGGCTGGTTATTTGAGCTGATGTTTGGGGGCATGTTGCTTTTTAGCCTCAGCCAGCCGACTTCTGACACTGCTGGCCAACAAAGTAACAAAGACACTTTGTGATAATAAATTTTCACTCAGAACAAGCAAGAGCCCCGAGAATCATCCGAAATGATGACAGGGTTGAGTTTATGTTATGGTCTGAGGGTGTGTCTGCATCTGCACTTCTTTTTGTTGCGATGAATTCTGTTTTGAGCTGATGCTCTATATATAATGGGTGATTTTTTAAGAGGTTTAGAACTTTTTAAAAAAAAAAAACACAAAAAATTCGAAAAAATGAATGAAATATTTATTTGAATCGATAGTTTGAACCTTGCAATTTAATGTTTAAAGATAATTTCATGCAAATGTTGACCGCGGCTGCGTCTCAGGTAGCCCATCCGCTGAGTCCAATTTTGGCATACTCTTTCACACATATCGGCCGGTATCTCACGAATGAATGCATGGATGTTGGCTTCCAGTGCATTATCGAAGCGGGCTTGTCCCTATAGACATTAGCCTTGACATACCCCCACAAAAAATAATCTAATGGTGTCAAATCGCACGATCTAGGCGGCCAATTGACCGGCCTGAAACGTGAAATTAACTGTTCACCAAACTCGCCTCGCAATTGCGCCATTGTTTCGCGTGCTGTGTGGCATGTGGCACCGTCTTGTTGAAACCACATATCATGCAAGTCAAGAACTTCCATTTCGGGCAAAAAAAAGTTTGTTATCATCGCTCGGTAGCGATTCGCATCATCTTTGAAGAAATATGGCCCAATAATGCCGCCGGCCCATAAACCGCACCAAACAGTGGCTTTTTAGGGATGCATTGGTAGCTGTTGCAATGCTTCTGGCTGATCTTCACTCCAAATGCGGCAATTTTGCTTATTTACGTACCCATTCAACCAAAAATGAGCCTCATCGCTGAACACAAGCAGCGCGCGATGAACATTTCGAACCGAGCACGGATTTTGATAGTAAAATTCAATAATTTGCAAGCGTTGTTCATTTGTAAGACGATCCATGGTTAAATTGCAAACCAAACTGAAGCTGTTTGACAGTGACACAAGGTACTAAACATACGTCAGCTGTCAAAACCAGTGTTGCCAAAACCAAACCAGCCAAAAAATCACCCGTTACATTGTCTTTTTTGTGTGTGGTATGGTTGGTATTGGTAGTGCTTCATATGTTATTTGACTTTGAAGTTCGTACAATTTGATTGTAAAGTGGACCAAAAGCGACACAAAACTTAAAGTGGAAATTTATTTTATACTACTCGACTTGGAGTGCTTAAGGAATACAACACAATCCAAAGAGAAGAATATTATTCGCAATAAAGTGGCTATAAGCATCTCCTGCTTTCAATAGGGGGTTCTTCAAGACTTCAAGAGTTTGATAGCATTTCATTGACTTGGAGGATTTGTGTTGGTTTATTCTTCATTGTCAACATTTTTTTTTTTGTTAATTTTATATTTGTGATTGAACAGACATGACGACAGATGTTTTGTGTAAAGGAATTTGTTATTTGAGATTCTTTTGATTGGTGAAATGGGAGACATGCTATAATATCTTTAATAATCTAATACATTATGTGATGTAGTAAAGTTTGAAATTTAAGTTCTTGTGTCTATTCAGATCATAGTTTTTAGGGAGAAGAGGTTTTAGGTATTTTTATTCAATATTAAGGCTGTTGGTAAGAAACTTACCTATTAAATTTCTTTCGTGATCGTTTCGAACTAGGAAAAGTAAAACAGAATATCACAATTTTTAGTATTTTGCAGTATACATTATTATTTTTGTTCTTGAAAAATCATCACACATACATTATCACTGTTTATCTGCAAACTGACATTTCAAGCTTCTATAGACAAAATGAAAAGTCGGTAAAGTGGTGTGGCGATTCTGTTGTGACATTAGGTTCGACAAATATTAAGAGAATGTGTGCGCGTTCAACTCATATCTGAATTTTATAATTCTGATTGGCCAGCTATTATAAAAAAGTTAGTTTGTTAGCCAATCAGAAGCTCTAAACATTCAGATTTCTAAAAATTCAAATTGAACGCGCCCAATCTTTTTAAATCTGAGAGTTTCTGAGTTCCTGTGCAAAAAGTAAAGGAACAGACCTATTATTTATTGAAGGGTTAAGTGGTGCCAAATTCAGTTTTTTGTAATTGAATTATTTTTATATTTAAATATGTATATGATTAATTATAATTGTCTTAAGTAAAAATAAATTTATTAAAATAGATGCAATCGACAGTCTCTTGAAATTCTCAGGAGATATTAGCCGTGTTGCGCGGAGAATTCTCGGGGCTTAACTTAAGCACGGAGAAAAACTGTCTTACCGGCGTGAATTGCATACTTGTTATCGATAGTTTGTATGGAAACTCCATTTTGTTTCTCTTTTCAACCAAATCCCTCCGGGATTGCAAAAAAAACACGGCTATTATGACATATTTCACAACAATTAACATCTTTATATCAGGGTTAATGAATTCGACTGAATAAAGAAAAGAGCCATCTGTTGGGTGACGTGTAAGCAATAATTGCTATGAATCATGAATTAAAGTTACGAATTTCAAATATTTACCTGAACACATAACAAATACCACTTAAATCAGTCTAGCTTGAAGCTTCATTGTATAATACAGCTTATGTTATCTGATTTTCGTCTCATTACAATTTTACTGTTGTGTTCTATAATTTTGAGGCATAAATCACAAAAATAATCTACCCACAAAATAAATCAGTTTCCGGCTTCACAATACCTACTCTCCTTCGATAAATGAGTATCCTCCACACACCACCCCTTCTTTTTATAACGGTTATTAAATTGAACCACTTCAAAAGCCAAAGCGAAACCCGTGTGCTTGGGTAAAAATATCAAAAAGCATGTTACGGAAAAAAAATAATATTAAAATGAGAGTAAATTATTATTTGTTTCCCCTTGTGTCGTGTCTCGTGTGTGTTTGATGAAATGGACATCACGGCTAAAAAGCGCTGAAGAGTACCATCAGAGCTGCGGTTCAGTGATGTGCTCTGCTCTGCTCGTGTGCTGCCATCTGTCACCAGGTCTATTATTAAGCCATCAAGATTAAACTGACAGTCAGAAACTGAATAAAGCACTGCAGCAGCAGCAGCAGCAGCAACAACAACGATAGAAACAAAATAAAACAGCAAATCACTAAACTGTGCAGTGTGTGCGAATTGCGAACAAATGTGCCAAATGGATCTTAAATGGATACCAAATGGAGGATGACGGTGTTTCGACGTTCGTTGGCTCATTTTTTTTTAATTTTTTGTTCGGATATTTTGTTTTCATGTTTCAAGAACGTTGCTGATGGAAATTATTTGAATTCACTTTGAAGTGCTGATGATGGGGAATCTTCAAAGCAAAGAGGACACTTTTTGTTTTTTGTGATTTTTGGTTTTGGTTTTGGGGTTTTTTTTTATTGTTTTTTTTTTGTTTTTAAAGTAATTTGCCGCAGGCACTCTGGATGACTTCCTCCACTTTGTGTGAAAAGATCTTTATACCCCTTTGATGATGCGGATGATGCATATGATTGCGGTTGAGTTGTGATGATACATTGTGGAATGGTGTTTTTGTCAGTTTTATTTGAAACAAAAAAAAATTAAATTAATTTCAGTAGAGTAATAGCCTTAAATCATATCGAATTGGGCGGTTCTTACATGTCATCTTAAAAAAAGTGAGAATCGTGAAGTCCTGGGACAGATCATTTATACATACCTTTGTACATGTGCATATGTACCTAGTAAAAGTATTTAGGCTAAGTATGTGAGTAAACTGAGAATCTTTTAAAAACTTATTGGCCCACCCAAGGCGATGCTTTATCGAAGATTTTCCCAATGCATCAAAATTAATTTTTGCAGACGGTTATACTTCGTTATGAATATGAGGAGATTGAAAAGTTTGTTTCTTCAAAAATAAGACTTGGGGAGAAAAACCTATAGGTGTGGAAGCTATAACTTCGCCAGGGAAGCATTTAATTACTTTTTCAACATAATAATAATGTTAAACTCAAACCTGCCAGAACCATTGTGAAGAAGTTGAAAGAGTTGTTTCCGTGTCATACCGTAAATTATCCATTGATTTAAATATCTGTATCGTTACCGCTTCCTCCGAGGTGTCTTATGACCTCATCGATGTCGAAGAAGAAAATACAAATGGCGCCCAACGTAAGGCAATTTGTATGTTATTCCTAAAATTCAATTTTTTCTTTTAATAGTTCATGTGGAATGGACTTACAACTTTTACATTTTAAATAAGTGTTGGTAATTTTTTTTACGCTTATTCCAAGTTAGATTTGCATTCAAAGACCTGAAAGAGTTCATTTTTATGTAGGTAGTTTCTAGAGGCATAACAATATGAATTTCTCTGCTGTCACACAGAAATTAAATCAAGGCTTTTGGACTGAAATTGTACGAAAACTATGCAGAATAGAGTTTCTATTGTACTTTTCCACATAAAATTGTTTAAATCCCGATTTTGTGTTCGTTCCTTTTGGAATATCTACTCATTTAGACCTCTCTCTCCCCTACAAATATTTAAATAACTATTTTCCATTTTCAATGAAAATTTGATTTCGATATTCAAGTTCTTTTAAATTTCCTCCCATCCCACGCCTGGTAGGTACACAAAAAAGAAATCATTTCACATTCGAAAAAAACTCAATTATTTGCAATTAAGTTCTTCTTATCCTTAAATTGCTCTACCCCAGCGAGCCGTAAGCACTTCTTCCTTATAATTAAGTAATTAGGATAATAATAGTATTATATCAGCACATCCAGACTATTATAATTTCGTAGATAAAAATGTTTCGTTTCGTGCACAACCATGACACACCAGACCAAAAGGGACGAAACTGATAATCCTCACCCGATGACCAATCTATTTTTGTTTTGTTTTTATATTTGTTCCTTTCTTACCTGTTTTTTGGAATCGGAAACAGCTGCCCCACAACCAAAAAAATACTCCTGATTAAGTTTTTTTTTTTTTCATTTTTCTGAATAAGAAGTTATAATATTTTGTGTTTATGGTGCTAAAGTTAACCCCTTTCAGACTTCGATTCGTCGATAAATCACCAGCCAGCTTGCCTTGCCCCCATTACTGCAATATGCAGCCCCAAATATGCCCTAATATCGTTTATGGCCTAAATGAAGACATTACACGTGCAAAATCACGTCACATCCATAATTCAAAGAAATTACAATGCACACCCTCTCACACAGGCTGAAAGGCTAAATAACAACGCCGCTATATGAGAACGGGTGTGGGATCTCATTTCGGCGAGGAAGGACCACTGGCGGTGGAGGGGATCCCTATGAATCCAAGAAATGATGAAACAAAAAAAAAACATTCATCCGAAGCGAGAGATTGACCATGATGCGATGGCAGAACAACAGAGTTGAACTCTAGCCGTAGGGAGCGGCTGCCGCAGATCCAAACAAAGACCAAATGCCGCCCGTCATCATCATCGTAGTCATCGTCGTCGTCGTGGTATAGTTGGTCGGGACGAGTTCTTTATTTTCTGTTATTTTTGTGCCGATGGATGCTCCAGGGAAGCACAAACCGTAATTACAGGCTACGCCATACCATGCCACGGAGAAGCGCGGTTTTTCTTGGTATTTTTTTTATTTCTTTTTATTTTGTGTTGTTGTTGGTTGTATATTGTTTCCAAGAGTCGGTCTCGGTCGTTCAATGTTATTTCTGGCATTCGTCATGGCGGAACCGCGCACTTTTGTTGACGGCCAACCGACGACCGACGACCGACGACGACGCGACAGACGCACCACGGCAATGGCCCGCTGATCTCTCTCGTGGAGTTATGTGGGGTTTACTTTCCGAACCATTGACAGATCTTTGGATTTTGGATGCAAATCAATGGATTAAACAAAAAAATATACATACCTGCCCACATACATTCATAAAATGATCAACCATGGCAACCGGCGGCGGTGCGGCGGCGGCGATGCGATGCGATGGCTGATGCCTGATGCCTCTGTTTACTCACCGATGATAATGGCCGATGGTGCATGTATATATGGTCTGCAGGCAGTGGCAGGAGATGATAAAAAAGAAGTCGACTCTTGGAATTGTGTCCTGTGGAATCTAACTTCAAATGGATATGGAGGTAGGTACATCGGACATAGGATGCAAATATTTTTTTCAAACGGATTCTGTTTTCTTTTTTCCAGGCGATTGCAAAGATATCAATCCACAATCCAGACTCTGGTGGATATAGAAAAAGTTCATATCATGAATGCATATGTTTGGATGTGATTGGGGGGAGTTGTAACCATTTATAGAGAAGGTTCATTAAAGCTTACTTCAATGTTCATGTTGCTATTGAATGTAGCAAAGATTTCTAGCAATAGCTTATTTTAAAGTGGAAAAATGCAATCAGGCAAAACGTTAAAATATAAGAAGGTCAAAAAGTAATTTTTAGTGGAATATCGTATTCTAGTCCGCCCTCTTGTCGTCATTCATTTAAGATGTTTTCATTGGATAATAAAAATGACCTATTTTATGCAACAGCGAAAAGAATTTCACGAATCTCAGCGAAGACAAGACTCTTAAAAGCTGGAGAAAGACCTTGAGCTGGCTTGAGAGTCAGTACAGAAGTCGAGTTTTCCTAGCAAAAGTCAAACAAAATTAACTACTTTGCGGGCTCAGGAGCCTATTTTTGTTGGATTCCGAAAAATTCAAGTTTAAACCGCATGAGAGGATTTGTTCGGAGGGAGAATCAAACATCAGAAAATGGTATACGTAGAATTGGTAGATTTTCTACCAACCGTGTACACACACAACTAATTGTCAGCTCACTGGTAGATAATTGTCAGACATTGTTAGCCATGACAATATTGTAAGATCTAACAATCATGTACACTTAGCTTAATTCTTTTCCTTGTTAAATATTTTACAGGACTTCTCCGATTTTTGAGGTGAATCCAACTTCTCTGTTGGATACTTTCTCTTTGAAGGATTAATTAGAAATGTTTCACTTACAAAATGTAAATCTTTATAAATGAATATGTTTCGAAGTGAAAAAAATTGGATTCTGCAGGATTTAAGTGCCAAAGATAAATCACAGAAAAAAAAAACAGATTCCACAAAAGAAAAAGTCAAAACAAAATCCACTTATTTTTAAACAAATTAAAAAAATCTTGCCTTTCCTGGCCATCTCTTCCTCACCATGAAGTGGGAGTGAGTAAAAGCAAATAGACGTCAACAAAAATTGGAGGAGTCATTCCAATGTGAACACCGTCTAATGGGGTTTTCCATACCCACCCAAGTGGATCAAAAGTCAATTATGAAATTTTCCATGTCTAAGATGGCGGTCAGCCATCAGCCGAATAGGGGGAATAACATGTAGCATACGAAAACATGCACGTGCCGTAACTATTCGGACTGGTGGAAGTGTGATCATAGCCTCTTCGCGGCGGCCGCTAGAAACAAGCCTTTAAAAAGGTTTGGCTAATATGATCAGGCTGGTTCCACAGGTTGGCAACAGGTTAATTCCCTGTTCCGTAAAACAAGAAGAATTACGAGACCAGCAACAAGCCTCGGAAACGGACTGATCTCACGACGACAACCCACGCAAAGAAAACGGAATAACGATTTACGAATTTTCTTATGGAACGTACGATCGCTCTATAGAGCTCGAGCTGCTCAGCAGCTAGCCGATGCCCTGTCAAAATATAAAGCTGACATAACAGCACTTCAAGAAATAAGATGGACAGGGAATGGTGTTCTACAGAAGAAAGATTATGACTTATACTACAGCTGTCATACAAAACACCATGTGCTCGGGGTAGGCTTCCTAGTCGGCGAAAAAATGAAGTCTGCCATCATCGGCTTTAACGCTATAAGCGAAAGGCTATGCACCCTTCGCGTGCGAGGCAAATTTAAGAACATCAGCCTCATTAACGTTCACGGACCTACGGAGGAGTCCTCAGACGAAGAAAAAGAGACTTACTACGAACAAGTCGAGAGGGCCCTCAATGCCTGTCCAAGGTATGACGTAAAAATCATCCTTGGGGATTTGAATGCAAAAATAGGTCGGGAGCCGGTATTCAGGCATTACGCAGGCACCCATAGTTTGCATGAGAACACTAATGACAATGGACTTCGAGTCTTAGAATTGGCAGCATCGAAAAACATGGTCGTTGCGAGTACCAGGTTCCCGCGTAAAGATATCTACAAAGCCACCTGGGTATCACCTGATGGAGTCACTCGTAACCAAATTGACCACGTGTTGATAGACCGTCGCCACTACTCGAACTTGATGACGGTACGAACGTACCGAGGTGCCAATATCGACTCGGATCACTATCTTGTTGGTATGGTTTTCCGAGGGCGGATTGCCTTGCGAAGACGTATTGCATCCGCCGATCAGGTTCGAATCAACACGGCTGCTCTGCCCAATGAAAACACCAGTAACACCTTTGGTAATGCGTTAGGACTCGCCCTAGAACTGGGTAGAGTAAGTCCTGGAGCCAGTATGCTGGGCGTAGATGAGAAGTGGACACGCCTTAAGAATACTGTCATTAGTACTGCCAACTCCATCTTAGGCAGCAGTCGTAGAAATCGGAACGACTGGTTTGATGATGAATGCAAGCTAGCGACTGAACGTAAGAATGTTGCGTACCGAGCAATGCAACAATCTCATAGAACGCGGGCACGCGAAGACGAATGTAAAGAGCTCAGAAGAATTGAAAAACGGCTTCACAGACAGAAAAAATCAGCCTGGGAGAAGAACATAATCTGTGAAATAGAGAAAAGCCGAGAGCGAGGTCCGCACCAGGCGCGGAAGTTCTACCAATCCGTCCGAAACATGACGCAGTACACACCACGCTGCACATACTGCAAGGACGGAGAGGGAAATCTGATCACCGATCCTCAAAGCATACTGGAGCGATGGGAAGTGTACTTCAATGAATTGCTAAATGGTCAGCTCACTGCAGAAGTGGAGGCTCCACTACTTCAAGAAGAGTACCCTATGTTGCCGCCACCAAGCATAGAAGAGGTTGAGAAGGCTATAGGCCGGCTAAAGAAAAACAAAGCCCCGGGAGCCGATGGTATACCAGCCGAACTATTTCAACACGGTGGGCCAGCTTTACGTCAAGCAATTCATGAGATTATAGTGCACGTGTGGGAGCATGAAGAAATTCCAGAAGACTGGCGAAAAGGTATCATTTGCCCCATACATAAGAAGGGAGATGTCACAACGTGCAGCAATTATAGAGGTATCACGTTGTTGAGTACCGCCTATAAGATACTCTCCTCTATCCTACAAGACCGGATAACCCCATACGCTAAAACCATCATCGGACAATATCAGTGTGGTTTCATTCCAGGCAAATCAACAACTGATCAGATCTTTACCCTTAGGCAGGCGATGGAAAAATGTCTAGAATTTAACATCCCAACATACCACCTGTTTATAGACTTTAAGGCCGCCTACGATAGCATAGCCAGGGTAGAACTTTACAAAGCCATGAGAGAATTCGGCATCCCAAATAAATTGACACGACTATGTAGGTTGACCATGACCAACGTAACAAGCCAAGTAAAAATAGCCGGATTGCTATCCAAACCAATCAACATCTTTAATGGACTCCGACAAGGGGATGGTTTGGCCTGCCTCCTCTTCAACCTGGCGTTGGAGAAAGCAATCCGTGACTCTGGCACGGCAACAAGAGGGACCATCGTCAACAGGTCCAGCCAGATACTGGCTTACGCAGACGACATCGACATCATCGGAAGAACTGAGCAAGCTGTACATGATTCCTTCATCCAGATCGAGCAGGCGGCACAAAATCTGGGGCTGCACATTAGTGAAGGTAAAACAAAGTACATGGTGGCGTCGAATGCGAGAGGAACAGTTGGTCAAACAATCAAGGTAGCGGAGCACGAATTTGAAGTGGTGCAATCCTTTAAATACCTTGGGTCAATAGTAGCAGCCGATAACAATATAGAAGAAGAAATACGCGGGCGGCTTCTCAAATCCAACAGAGCCTACTATAGTCTGTCAAAGCTCTTCAAATCCAGAAATCTCACCATAACTTCAAAACTGCTGCTGTACAGGACCATGGTCCTGCCAGTACTCACATATGGATCCGAGACTTGGGTGCTTAGCAAAAGGCACTCCGACCTCTTAGCCGCGTTCGAGAGAAAAGTCTTAAGGAGAATTGTTGGCCCCATATGTGAGGAAGGACGATTCCGGAGACGGTACAATCATGAATTGTACGCAATCTACCTTGAAGCAGATATCGTGACAAAAATTAAGCTCGGTAGACTCCGGTGGGCAGGGCACCTAGCTCGCATGAGCGAAGAGGAACCTGCTCGGAAAGTTCTTTGTGGTACATTCTATGGTAGACGACAGCGTGGTAGACCATGCTTGCGCTGGAGAGATGGCGTAGACCAGGACGCCCGGAGCCTTGGGGTGCGCAACTGGATGGCGGCGGCTCGAGACCGGGATGGGTGGAGAGACTTGTTGAAGGAGGCCAGGACCGGACCCCGGTTGTCGAGCCGACGATGATGATGATGATGAATTAAATCAAAGGAAATGGTAAATATCGGAAAAATATAAAAATAGACCGTACTTACCAATTAAACGCTGTGGTAAATGACATCAATTATTTCTTATTTATATTTTTTTCCTTCAAAAATTGAATTTAAGTTTACTTTCCTCAATTTTTTGACAGCACAACTGAAAAATTTTTCAGATAAAAAAGTTCTTGTATTGTTTTTAAATCAGTATAGCGGGTGTTGCTTTTATGCCCAACATTATCCCGTTGTTTTTTTGTTAAAAAAAAGTATATAACTAAAGGGTGTTTTTTTTAGACGTGTGGATTTCAATCTGGCAATACTTTTTTCGGAGTTGGTCTTTTTGTATTTATAAACACGCGCGTATGCGAATGCAATAGTGTGTCAAAATTTCAAAGCAATCGGTTTAGAACTTTTAGAGATTAGCGATTAGGAACAACCCAACATTCACATTTTTATTTATATAGATGTATGTACTCACCTCCTTTTTATTTGTTTCTCAAAACTTTACTTATTGTCAATACTCTTAATACTAAAATTGTCTGTCTGGTTTTTAACCCCAGTTGTTCTCACTTCCTCAAAAGCCATTAAAAGGTTTTTCTTCCATTCCTTTTTGCAAAAAAAATAAAAATTATCTACCTACCTACCATTATATCCAAACAGAGTTCCCACTTCATTTGCAATTAATTTCCAATTAACCTATTAGCCACAGTATGGTGCATTTCAAAGCTCATCGCTTTAGTTCAATAGAAATGCGCCGCTAAAATGCCACCACGAATCTATTCATGACGAACCATAACAAATGTGAATCTGCACCAAAGTCCGTCTCCGTCTCCGTATACCTATATTCTGACGGCTCTGGCTTTGGCCGCCAGCAATTGCTTTGATCTTTGCAATCCGTCAAATTGAATTTGTTACAGGCAATTATCAATGCACGGGCGCGTCAATTGGTATATAGAAAAGAGTCAAGAGTGAGAGCGCGGAACCGAATAATGAAAAATTAAAAAAAAAAAACAACCATCGAATCTAATCTTATCACGCATTGTCGTTGCTGTATCTACCACATTGCGGTCTATCTACGTTCAGGTCCAGTTTTTATAGTATATCTACTGACTAAAGCGGCATCGGAACCGCACTGTCGGCTTTTAATTAACCTTGCCAAGTCGCATCATCATCTACAACTACGGCAGCAGTAACAGCAATACCAACAGCAACAAACGTCGCGTCGCGTCGGTCTTCGTCGCTGAAGCATCATTATCTGCATCATCCATCGGTGAGATGTTTCAACGCCGCCGCCGTGTTGTCGAAAGAAACTCCTATATTCCCTATGGAACCAACAGATATCTCGATGAATTTGATATAAAATCCATCGCTGCCGCTGCCATTACCATCCACCTAATAGAGTCTAGGACCTCTCTAGCTATAAGCCTTGCTTATACCTTCTCTTCCTAGCTGATGGAGGTGCAGTACATATGGCTGACGGAAACCATACCTTTGACTGGCATGATGTGGAAAGAATTGCGGCGGTCGAGGCCAGCCAAAACAATTGACGTTCCTAAGATAACCGTAGTAGAGCCGTAGAACAGTGGAATAAACCACGCTTTACTCTGGACGAAAATAAAATTATTTTGGAGCATACAAATTCGACCCGATATTACCCTAACCCATCAAATGGTTTTTGCACATTTTTAAAACGATAATGACCAAGGCCTACAAGGGAAATATTTTTGATAAAATTTAATCGTTTTTTTATTTTTAAAATAATGATGATTTTTTTTGAAGTTTTTTTTAACATAAACTTAAAATTGGCGTCCTCAGTTTTTTTCTTAAAATTAGTTTTTGACAAATAATTTGCTATAATGTTTTTAAAAAATGTTTTCTCATAAATTAAGATTTATTTTAAAATCAGAGTTTGTATATGTAGGTACATCGCTGTTGATTAAAATTGTGTACTTTAAAACTCAATTTAAAAAGACGATTTACTATTCATTGACACAATAATTATCAATTTTTGTGTAATTCATAACCTACTGCATCATGATCAAAATTTTATCAATTGAGTTGTTATATATCGAATTTCAATTTTTGGTTATTTATCAATTGATATTTTACAATTGTTTAAGTGGTACCAATAAAATAATCTTTTTAATTTTTATCCAAGTAATTTATACTATTTAACTACTGTACCTACGTAGAGTGGAAGTGGTCGACATTCTCGACTGTGGCATTTATAATGATATACTCCTCTACCACTATATTGCAGACAGATGTTACATCTTTTGCTGCCGTATATTCTCTTCATTTTTGTTACTCTCTGCTATATCTGCGGAATTTTATAGCGATTTCCTTGATCTTTAATCATGGATGCTTGAAATGTCAATTCCATAAGATTTTTGTAGGTTTTTTTTTTTAAGGAACATATTTTTATCCATTCTGTGGCATTCGGGGTCCTAAAAAAATCATGGTGTTGGCAAGTTTTAAGGTTAATTTTTGCTTGCTGGTCTAAAACAATTGGGAAAATGAAGCATGAATCTGTCAAATCTACCAATGCCTCTAAGCAAAAGAAATCATTGAAAATTTTCAATATCATCGGTGAACTTTTGTGGAAATAATGAAAAATGGATTTGTTCAGATCATTTCTATCAGAAAATTAGTTATTTAATCATTTTCAATGTTTAGACGGTCGGTGGTCACATTGGACTGCCTTCTCCGATTTTTTTTGACGTATCTGGGCTTTTGCTCTCTCCTACTTCATGGTGGGAAAGAGATGTCCACGAAAGGAACGATTTTTTTGACGTTTTCTGTTGTGACATCTGTTTTCTCTGTCTGTGATTTATCTTTGACACTTTAAGCCTGCAGAATCCATTTTTTTTGCAATTAGAAAGAAATTTACTTAAAAATATTTACATTTTGTAAGTGAAAAATTTCTTATTATATCCTTCACAGAGCACAGATTTGTTTAAACGGCTGCTGAATGTCAAAGTGAGTCGGATATGTTCTTATTAGCTTGTGTCTGAACCAGTACAAGTGGTATTCAAGTCAAAAAAAATCAGAAGAGACAGTCCAATGTGAACACCGCCTTAGACTTTAGTTGAAATTATAAAAACAAAACAAAATATAGGTCTTCCAAGATTTGTCTTTGTCTTTTCTCTTTCTAATTTGACATCTAAAAACAACAACAAAAAAAGTCAATGGTTGGAAAATATTTACATGCTCTTGGCAGTGTTAAAAATCCGGTCATTTGATTATTTTTTGTATTTGGAACTGAAAACTTAAATTTGCGATCGAATTACGTATTAATTAGTGTTTAAACATTTTAGTGAACATTGTTTCAAGTGTTTGATACAGAAAAACTAATTTTATTACATATTAATCACTATTATTAGCCGTGTTCCATTGGGCCTTGCAAAGTACTTTTTAGTACTTCCCAGTAGATGATGAAAGGAATGCTTTCATTTTGCCTAAAGTAAAATCTAACCTCAATATCAATTTAATTTCGGTTGTTTGTTTTTGTATTTTACTTTTAATTAGAAAAATGTGAACAGCAATAATCTACTACGTAATTTCTTTTGATTGGTGATGTCTTTTTCTTGTTTGGGAACATTCTGTAACCAGGACCCATGTTCTGTAACTCTCGCATCGATAAAAGCAGTCGAGAAACGATGAAAATTGAAACAAACCATATGAGTTTTGTTCCATTTTCCATCGTTTCTCGACTGATTTTATCGATGCGAGAGTTACAGAACATGGGTCCAGATTAATAAACTACTTTGAACTACTTTGACCACAGAGTAGAAGTAGTTGACTGCAGCCAGAAGCACTGTTCTGTAACTCTCGCATCGATAAAATCAGTCGAGAAACGATGAAAATTGAAACAAATCGTGTGAGTTTTGTTCCATTTTCCATCGTTTCTCGAGCAATTTTAACCATGCGAGAGTTACAGAACGTAGGCACAGAAGTACTTGGCAGTAGGTACTGGAGCCCAAAGGAACACACCTATTAAACACACGACTTTTTTGGCTCGCCTTCGTGCCTTCGGCATTTCCTTTTGTTTTCCAACCAGGGAGTGCTGTCAGATTGTTTTTTTTTTTTTTTAATTTCACACTGACACTTCTGACATTTGGTGGCAGAGATCCATTGGTTAAGTTTATGCCTGTCAAATAATTATGATAGCGGAAAATTTGACCCATGAAATTTACCTAATTCTAATCATAAAAATACATCTACATCAGTATGTCTACTGGAACTGGAACAATTATGTCAGTTGTAACACGAACTCGTCAAATTATTCAACTTCACTTGCAAGTTGGGGCACTAATATCTTCCCATAGCTAAATTAATATATTTTTTGGTCGTCTTCAGATTATTATTCCCTGCTGTTTGTTGTATTTTTTTTTTTTTAAATAACAACAACAAAAAGTAGAACGAATCAAAATTCAACCGAAACTAATATCCCTTCAAAATGAACGGATATCAATTTCTTCGATTATGCATGCTTCTTCAGATTACCCAGCCGCCGCCGCCGTTGCCGTACCATGCCGCGCCGCACTACTGATGCTCCGACCAAATCCAACGAATCCATTGGAAAACAATACAAACTTACAAACGGAAGCCCTGCCCTTAGTTAGCCCAGCATTATAACATCAAGATCAGGTAAGATATGGCTATAGGTACGAGGGAAGAAGGTTTCAATTCAAACTAAAATCGCAATGATACGAATTTGGAAATTATTCATACATACATACATACATGTATACATGTACATAAAAGAAATACATAATACCTATATAGAATATAAGAAAAACAACATAAAGTCAAAAGATAATAACAACAAGAGCAAACGTTTTATTGAGACCTATTCGCTGGCAGCGGTGCCGCAAAAGGTAAGAGGGCTTTGGCAAGGCCGCAACGACTTTAAACAGAGCCTGTGCGCAAAGAATTAAGCTAGGGACGCACTTTTACGCACGATTTACGTTGCACCATTATTGAATAGCAAACTATGGAAGACATGAGTTAACGGACATAAAACGAAGAAATTATATCACTTGATTTAATCACAGCGACAGAAAAATTATTTATTTAGGTATGCCACGATAAACAGAAACAAGGTATGCTCATTGCTCATTAGCTGTATGACGTCACAATCATCTGGTTTTGTTCGGAGAGCAAAAAGGTAATTCCATTTCATTAAATTGTTTTTATTTGCTGTCATATTTTCCCAGTTCTTATCACTTAAAAATATTTTGTTTAAATGCTGAGTTCTTAATTATGGTCTTCATTTAAAAAAGAAAATAATATGTATTCAAAGATGACTGTGACGTCATGAAAATGCCAAGATGGCGACTTAGGTGTATCTAAAGAGTATATACCTTGTGTCTGTTTATCGTGATTTATGCCTTCTGTCAAAAACGATAACATTTTGACTACGTTTTTTGTATGCATACAAACTTGACTTATAGTTTGTTATTGGAAGTGGTGCTCAAAACAATTGTCACTAAATTTTGTATGTGAAAGAGCACTGTGATTGATAGTTATCCAAAGCTAAGTACTGTCATTTGATTGATATAGTAGCGCCTAGTGGCGCCCTAAACGTCATGGCGGTTGCCTAATGAATTTTCCATATTCATCTTTTAATTCAATGGAATTGGTTTTACACGATTGCCTATAGAGCCTGTGTGTATCATTAGCTCCGAACACATGTTGGGCACGACCCTGGGGCTTCTCAATTTGGCAGCGACCAACAACAAACTCAGGATTCACCTTAGGAAAATTTTTATATATGTATCTATAAAAAAAACAGAATCATGCTGCCGCTAATAATTGATGCTGCCTTGACTGCTTGCTGCTGCTGTTGTATCTTCAAACATTGTTGCTGATGTTGGATTTGTTCATTGTGCGGCGGCGATATGTTGGCGATGTGAACGACGATGATGATGATAGAAGTGATGTGGATGATGCTTTGCTTGGGGTAATCTTTTGATGGCTTTCATTGAATTTCGATTTTTTTGTAAAAGTTCTTTTTTTTTCTAAAACTGGTTTTCAACGTGATTCTTTTCGGTTTGTTTTGAATCCTGGATTATGAAAATCCAAACCATAGGGTGGCTTCTGCGAATTCTGGTAAAAAAATATTTTTTTTCTTCCTCCAGAGTCGAAGAGTGGGTCGAACTTATCAATTTGCGGATATGAAATTTCGAATTCGAATCGAATATTCGAAAGTTTGTTTAAGCGGTAGGCATGGGTTTGAAATTCCCAGATGGATCTCCAAAAGCATCCGAACGCAATATTAGCCGTGTTCCTTTTTGGAGGTGGCGAAGAACTCATGAGTAGATCCAAACGATAATCTAGTACTACCAACTACTCGGGCTTTCATGGCGAGCAGATCAGATTTGTAGGGAAATTAATTCACTTCGATCACCAGCAATGGAAACAGTACGGGAACGAACATCGACATTAAGAAGTGAACATAATCCCACTGTTTTGGCTGAACGCCAACACTACTCCAACATTCATCAACTCCACGCCGCCACTGGAAAACTGGGACCAAACAACCCCAAGGACTGTTCGTTACAGTAAAAACCCGAATCCAAGCACACCTAGGTTTGGCCAATAAAACATACGATTTAAAAAAAGCTGAGGACTAAGCCAGTTGATGAGTTACATTGATCTTGTATTTTGAGCTAGGCGAGATTTGTATGTGAAGGGGGGGTCAGCGTGAATATGCAAATTCGTTTTCAGGGTTGAAATCTTCATATTCCGACGCCATCTTGGAAAAGATAGAGTAAAATCTTTTCCGTGATATCTAGAGAACCATAAGTCACACAAACAAAAATTTAGTATATTTTTGTACATAATTGAATTCTCTTCTGAATTTTGTTGAAGAGATTTTTTACCGTGAATTTGAATTAAAAAAGTTATGATTGAAAGCATAGATTAGCCACATGAAGATGAGAATCCCCGGCAGCCATTTTAATTTGCCTACAAGCTTGAACTGGCAGTTATCAGATAAAAAATGAGAATGTGTGCATAAAAATCTCACACATAAACAGTAGGGATCTTCACACACCTGGTTAAATTGTTGTTGCAATTCACATCTATTCATCGACGCGGGAAAAAATTACAAATACAACAATGTAAACAAATGGGTTCTGGAGGGTGAAACGTACGAAACATTCTCATCTTCATATGGCTAATCTGCGATTGAAAGTAGACGAACATTTTCAAATAAATGATAATTTTCTTGAAAATTTTCCTCTATTTTCGGATTCAATATCATTCATACAAGCAGAAAGACATTAAGTTTTATATAATTTAATGTTCCTATACATAAATGTGAATCGTGATTTAGATTTTGGTTTTCGGATTTTTTTAAAAAATCCCTTTTTCGTTTATCAAATTGTAGAGGAGATAAAATGATTATTATCAATTTTTCACTATGCAAATACATATTATGTACAAACATAGCTACTTTCATCAGCTATTGTTAGTTTTGCTGTATCATTTTTGTTTTTCAATGTTATTACAACTTACTGTACGGCTTCCTTTTACACGTCACTGAATTGCAAATATTCTTGTGATCCTTCTCAGCTTCAGCCAGCAGCAGCCAGCACACACCATGGCCACGACATTCACAGTAGGTATATCTTCACTGCTTCAATCACTTCATGGGTCGGTTGGTCGTCGGCAAACCTTTTTGGATCAGATGCGGGATAGTCTCTTAAATTTTTTTTTTTATTCAATCTCAAAACCTTCGTCTTTCAATTCCATGGGTAGAACTTAGTTTTTTGTTTTGTATCCTCTTGCCAACGTTATTTTGTTTTGGTTTTTGAAACGATATGCGCACATATGGGCAATTACGGATTCATCGAAAAAGAATCCTGAATTACGCTTATCTTGGAGCTGGAAAAAATTGATTCTTCGCAGTGATCCGACGACTTGGAGTGAGCGGATGCGGATGGACGACTCGACTAGTCGACTATATAAGATGATGAGGATGACGATGACGACGACAACGGCTGGCGATCTTTGGATGTTGATGGGGATCTCTCTCTTACGCTGTGGCAATGGCGGCAGTCTTCTTACATACAACATTGAAAATCGAAAAAAAAAAAAAAAAACATCGAGATGAACCTTTGGCGAGAAGATGGATGGATGTGGGATGGAATGGATGCGGATGAGTTTTTTGTACGTTTCATGGGGTATTATTATTTCTACGTTTTTTTTTTGTTTAATTTTTCTTTTATATAATTTTGTTTTTTTTTTAGGTTTTCGTGAATAATACTGCTCGCGCGGGCTCAAATGCTTTTGTTGTTGAAATGTAAAATTCATTGGTAATACCATTATGCAAAAATGGGCTTTAATGGTTTTTTTTTTTCAGGGAATTGATATTCAAATGTGAATATAATGGTGACCGTCAGAAAAAATGTAGGTACGTAGGTAGTAGTAAAATTTTGTAAGCATAGAAGCTGTACAAGGAAACTTAAGGTTATCTTTGGTTTTTCGCTTATTGTCAGTAAGTAGGTACATTGGCGGAAAATTTAAAAAAGGATTTTCCAAACTTTAAAGGAGTAAGCATCTTACTTTCTTTATAACATTTTATTAAAGTTAAAATCACCCAATAGGTAGCTATTTAATCTTTTTAGCATCATACCATATGTCACTTTATGTCCATGTCAATGTCACTTTGACGATGAAAAATGTGAAAAAGGTATGTTTCCTTACTTTTTTGCACGAATTGTCACCGTTTCAGGCGTGTTCAGTTTGATTTTATTATGAAAATAGGTTAAGTGTGATACTAGTTAAAAATTATTTAAAATTAAGAACATTTTAGTAAAGAGTTTGAAAGTTAGTAAATTGTTAAGTAGGATCATGGTTAAACACCTTAACATAAGTCAGTTTAAAATTTTGCGCCATAGTATTTTACGTAAACTAAACATCGGGCTTTCTGGAAGAGCCTGCACTGCAATAATAAAAACATTTGTATGAAATATAACATAAGCCCGTATGAGTTATGATATTGAAAAAAACGACTTGTAGACACGCCTAACACAGTGACAGTTCATAAAAAAATTAACAAATATACCCTTTTGACATTTGTAATTATTGTAAAAGTGACATATGGAGTTAGTATCAAACTAAAAGGATAAAATTGGTTTTGTTGGTTTTAACTTAACTCTGTTTTTTTTTTTTTTTTTAATTCTGCTCTAAAATATTTTTATAAATTAAGTTTTACCTTCTAAACTTACGTTTAAAATTTATAATAATTTCACGTACCTAAATGTTACTAGTTGACCATTTTATTTTAAAAGTAAAGAATGGATGTGTTCACAAAATAGAAACGATGAATGTGTTCAAAATGACATTTAAATGACATTTAAGTAGTACCAACATATTAAGTACTGTACTTCAATATTAAGGAATATTTTTGAGAATGGAAAATAGCAATTAGAAATATTTAAAATCAAACTTTCGCTAGGTTGGTATCCCTCCCTTCTGGTTTGGTTTCATATTTGTTGCTCTTTAGTTTGATTCTCTTAAAAATTTTCTATCGAAAAATTCAATCTGACATTTAGCGTTGCCAACCTAAGAATATTTTCCTCAAACCGCAAAAAAATTGTTGAAATATATATGAAATATTTAAAAAGAAAAGAAAAACAAACAGATGGTTGATATGTATCGAACTCCCTCTGTAATCAAAAACAAGAAAAAAAAAATAATAAAAGTTCGATTCATTCAAAATTCAAAAACTGTTGCTATTAAATCCTACATGCATCTATCTTTCAGAAGACATTTGGCGTTGAAATAAACTGATGTTGAAATTACTAAGCATATTTCAAATTTCAAAGCTCTTTACTAAAATGTTCCCAATTTTAAAAACTTTTTAACGAGTATCAAAGAAAACTTATTTTCGTTATAAATTCCAACTAAACAGGCCTACATTTATACATGTTAAAGTGTCATTTTTAGTAAAAGAGTGACAGTTATGAATGTCGAAAGTGTCACATTTAGTAAAACAGTGACAGTTCGTGCAAAAAGCTAATCAAACACAACTTTTATAATGCCTTTTATATTAATAAATGTAAAAGTGATAAACTACGTATTTGGTTCATAAAATGCTAAAAAATATTGTATGATGCTGAACTTGTTTAAAATTTGAAAAATCTTCTTTTTGACCTTGTTTCATACTAAAAATGCCTTTAAATCGTACTAAATGACTTAAACTTTGCTGCAATTTAAATTTAAAAATGACTTTAAACATGAATTTTCTAACTTACGACCAGTCAACATAATATCATTACAAAAATTTAACCATAGGCCTTACATTTAAAAATGAATAAAACTTATAAAATGTTTAATCCTTTCTTTATGTGTGATCTATTAATAGAATATTATTTTTCTTCAAATATTCAAGTTGGATGTCATTACATAAACATGAGTATAATTGTTATTTATACATATATGTTGTTCGAAAAAAAAAAATGAAATAAATGAAGTTAATTTTATTTTTCTTTAAAGTTTGAAGAATTGTGTAGGATGGCAACGCTGGAACATTATTGGCAAACAAATACCTAAACTTGCCCTCACAAAATTCAACAAAAACAACGTAACGTCATCGTCACGCCGCTATTGCCCGTGCCTAGTTTTGAATACGTATTCTCTTTCATAAATAAAATCTCAAGAAATAAAATGTAAACAAGAGAACTCAACTACAATTTCGAAATTCGAAAATGTCTCTTTTTCGAATTGAGTTACCATTTTTATCGAAGACATCATATATTCTTCTTTTTCGAAAGAATAAAAACCAACTCAACGAAGAAGTATCTACGAACAAATCCCTCCACAGAGATACTTTTCCTTTTCCATTCGCACCTCACAAATTCGATTTCAGTCAGTGTCCGTTCGTGGGTGAGAGAAGTTTATAAACGCGCATCTCTGACAAAACAATCAAAATAAATCTATATATGAGAGGAATTATGGATTAACCATACAAAAATCCCTCAGTTTCCATAGTAAATTAAAGAAAAAAAAATCCAATATCCTTTTCCTCTCCATCAGAGTAATAAAGGACTCTATCACCGTTCGAAGTCTTTGAAAAAGCCCAAGCGAAGCAAGGAACATTCGGTTTGAAAACATCTGTTTCTCATACGCTAAACAATATTTTTTTTTTCTGTAGAATTTCTTAAAATATCGTGAAATACATCGCGTGTAAACGCAAAATTTGTAAAAAGGAAAAACTACAAAACAACCGTGTGGGTAGTAAATAATAGTGTGGAAAATATAATAATTAAAGTCGAAAAATAAATTTATTCAATTTAAGAAAATCAATTATGTATATAGCTCGGCAGCGCCTTTGACGAGATTATAGTTGATGATTTTCCGGTATTGTGTGTTCTTTTGATGTTTTTCTTCGCTTCATTTTCTTCTGTGCTTTGTGTACTATAATTAAGAAATTAATAATAAAATCCTGAAGGCAAAAATTTTCCATACAAAATTCAAATAGTAAAAAAAAAAAAATAATCTTTGAAATTCAATTCTCGTAAATCAAAGTGAAAATTGTATATTTAGCAACCCCTCCCTAATTAAAATCGTTATTCTAATGGAATAGCTAGCATCAAAAGAAACATAACAAGGACGAAAGAGGACTACAAATATCAACGTCTTCACACTTGTTGGTTGAAAAAAAGATAAGAAAATGAAGGATAATAAAAAATAGAGCAAGAAGAGAAACCGCATCGTCGTTCATTAAGGATTAAAAATAGTAAACAACGTCGAAAATTTACTTATTTTCAACTCGAAGTAGCGAGAAATAAAATCTAAACAAAAGTAAACAAATAATTCAGACGATATGGCGGGAAATATTGTTAAATGGTGGAAGCACAAGATACTCGGTGGATATAAACAATTCTCAGGTAAGTCAAAGTCCTTGCTTTACGAATAGTATTATAAAATATAAAAAATTCAAATTAAAAAAAAAAAAAACAAAAAAAAAAAAATTACAAAATATTTAAAAGCAAAATTTGTATTCAGCCTTGTTATGAGTTTCACCAGAACAACATTCCGACCGGAAAATTTGACATTTCACTTTTCGCCTATTGTGAGTTTCCCCCGAAATTTCATGATAAAAAATTCCCCTTATTGTTAGCATTCATTTCGGGCGGAATGTAATGTCATTTCACTTCTTTTTTGTAGGCGAACAAAATTTCGTTCGTGCGAAACTCACAATAGCTTTTAAAATTCCGGGCGAACAAAAAATTTTAAGGCGAAATATTTTTCGGGTGAAACTCACAATAAGGCTGATTCTAAAACACTACCAACATATCAGTTGAGGTTTCAATTTCGTCAGAGTTGGGCATCATTTTGTATAAACTGACAAGTTTGATATGATAGTAACATATGGACAGTTGATAACCCTCTCTGTTACAGAGCTGTTCACATCTTGTCAAAATTATCAGAAATTATGTAACAATAGTCGAGTTGTACGCATTTGCCAGAATTTAAAAGTGGCAGAAAATTTGGCTTTAGAAATAACCGATCAAATTGAAATTTTTTCAAGTGTCATAGGTAAGGTCTAGATGACATTCGTAAAACCGTTCGAATAAAAGGCATTTCTATTATTTTGCCGAATAGTTTCGTTAAGTTTTAAAAATCCATTATCTAATCCGGTTTTCCTTTCCTTACAATTTGTAAATATAAGCTTTGTTCAGGTTTCGAAGATCTCAGAAGTTTTGCTCCGTCAATTTGACTAACGAAAAGAAGAAGCCAGAGAAAGAGATTGTTTTGCAAGAAGTCAGAAACTCTGAATTTTGTTTTTATAAATTTATACATGAGAAATTTAGCCGTAGAATTGCGATCAGATTTCTGAAACAACTGAGATCTCAGAAACTTGATCTTTTTGAAATTGACATTTGTGAATAAAATTCAACGTAAAATGAATACGGTAACTTTCATTTGAGTTCGATAATTAAAATTATGACTTAGCTAATAGTATTAAAGTTTTTAGCAGTAAGTAAGAACAACCAAATCTCTGTAAATTGTGCAATATAGTTTTAAATAAAATGTTCTGAAGATTTGGCTACTTTATACTTATAATCAGTAATTTTATGATGAATTTTTTGAACAAAAATGTTGTATCTTCATGACGAAATTGTGTAAAAATTTCTTGAAATACCAACCCTTCTGATACAAACCAAAAACTCTCATTGTATTTTATGCAAAATGAATGATGAATAATGAAATAATCAATTTTGGCTTGCTGCCTAAGCATTGGTTTTAACGTTGGGCGCCATTTTCAATTATTTGTTACAATAATGTCTGCAATTGTCTCAGGATCCGTTCAATCATTGATTTTTCGTTTGAATGTTTGTTAAGTTAATTTAAAATATTTGAGGGAATGTTAGTTAGTTATTGGCTAGTTTGCACTTACCAGTCCATTAAGGGAACTGTGCTTTGTTTTATTTCTATATAAATAAAAGAAAAACTGATTTGCCAGAATAATCATTGCTTTTAATGGGCTTATCAACGTACATCCTAACAGATAACATGTTTCCACGTTGGGCGCCATTTAAAAATAGTGTTATTATCGTTAGTAATCTGAACAACTTAGCATCGCAAATTTACTTGAAAGTTACAGATGGTGTAAAAATCATTTTCTGTTTCATAAATTTTTGTCAAAAAGCATTTCTAAAAAAAAAAAATTCACCCTTAAAACAACACACCAAACAAATACAAAAAAAAATAAATCATAAGCAAAAGCAGATGGTCCAAGGTGCATCTAGAAAGATGAACACAAAAATATATATCTTCAAAAAAATCATGCATATGAAACAAACAAACAAAAGAAATGAAGAAGAATATTGTGGAAAAAATAAAAACGAAAAGAAATGAAGAACTAAAAGAGTCGGCCGACCACTTTTTAAGGTTCTTTCAACGAAGTGGTACCACTCTACTCTGTGTCTTGCCGCGCCATTTGTTTGTGTTTACCGTCTTTCTTTTCGAGTGAATTCTCGCAGTATCTTTTCTATACCTACACTTCTCTTGTGTATTAAACTGCATTCGATTTATTTTTGGATGCCCAAGTTATTTGTTGTTGTTGTTTTTTTTTTTTTTGTATCTTATGGGGTACACGCTTAAGCAAATCCTTTTTTTTATGTTCCTTCTTGAAGAAATTAACAAACAAATTCAGAAGCAACTTTGACAGATGGATTATGGGTAGGAGTGTTTTGTGCTATTTTTGACTTTCAGGGTGAGTTATATGTATATATGTATACCTATGTAGGTTTGATGTGGTCTTGGAAAGCAAGTCAAAAATGGTACACACCATATATCATAATTGATGCACATGCGCTCACGTTCGATAGTGTCTTCAACGAGATCTATCCACCGATTTGTTAAGCACATTTTGCTTATGACAGTTGTTGGCTTGACCAAGATTCTCAATCAGGGGGCCAAACAAAATCATTGACAAAATGAAATAAATAGACGTGTCACTTTAACTCATTGAATTGACAGTTTGATGTATTGCAAAGCTGACAGTTAAATTCTGATCGAGTTCAACATTGCAATGATGCTTCGACTATCGTCAAAAAAAAAATTGTCTTTCACTTTGTTTATTAAATATTTCTTAAAACTCAATTGAATCAACCTCCATTACTGTCATTGCGTTGACAACTTTCATTTTTTCTTAAATCAAAAGATTACAATCTAATTCCGCAATCCCCTCTGAATTCCCAATCAAATCACGTACCTAAACGACTTTTTGACTTTTTCTCTTTTCAATCTTATTAAACAGAAAACTGTTTAGCGACAAAAAAAAGAAGAAAAAATATCGCACCCCATTATTTGCTAAAATGTCATTTCAAACAAACAAAATATCACAAAAGAAAGCTATTAGACGGAGTACACTATATATACATCTACCTTTTCCTATACCCTTCTCAAGTCTTAAGCCGATTTACCAAATTCTAAACATTGTTTACCATCACCGAGTGGATTCTGTATTTCCTGGAATCTTTTAAATTAATGCAAATCACTTCTTTAACTTTTAAGTCGAAATAAAAGAAGCAAAAGTAGAAAAAAATATTTTGAGAACCATGACTTCTTGATACCTATAATGAACAGATAATATCTTAGGGAAATTAAAGAAAATATTCCGTTGCTTTTGACTATAAAGGGAAGCAAGCAAAAGAAGAACGGAGAACTAGCAAACCAAAAAAAAGGAAGAATTTCTATATCGAGTCTTAAATATTTTATTCCGTTTTGCATCGCTAATGAATCTTGGGAATAGAAATGTCAAATTTAAAAAAAAAAACTACATAGGTATCTACATCCGGCAACCACACTTTTCCTCTTTTCAAAGATCACAATTTTCATAGAAATAAAATAAGAGTAAAAGTCAACATAGCGAATGGGCTACTAAATTTCAAAGAATTTATTTTTACCGTAAATTATATGTGTCGTCATCGTAGGCAAAGTGGTTTGTCCTATAATAACACTTCCTCTTCCTCCAGTTTACCCTTCAAATGTTGACATATCAACACCGTTGGGAAACAATTTTACCCCGATACAATACCTACATATAACATATAATTATTTGTTTATATTATAGCCCCGCCGCCATTGCCGCCAAAGATGATGATAAAAAGAGATCACCGCTACCGTCTATAATATTTAATATATACGTATAGTTACACCTAGTATGTGTCCCCTATGATAGTATCGAGAGGGGCAGGGAAAAGATTTAAAAGCAAAGAAGTTTCTTCCCGCATGTTTAATGATTTATAAACAATTTCACGGATGTGAACAAGCCTTAATGGGGCGGGATATTTTTTTTTTTTTATTTTTGGTTTTTTCCTTCCTTTAAGCATTTTTTTCTGGGGTTAATTCAACAGGAAATTAATGCAGCAATGCCTTGAGGTTATTTTGTGCATTAAAAAAAAAGACGGAAATAATTTAAATTGCTGACCGGCGAGGAAAATACAAAAATATGGAATTAACGTAAATTGTTTACCAGAGAATTTAATAACAACTGTCATCAGTTTTCATAGGGAAGCAAGTTTTTTTTTCATCAATTATATAATTAAGTTGGAAGTTCTTAATTTCACTGCAGGGTAAATAAAGTTAATGATGGGAAATTATAGAGGAAATTACATTAGTTAGATAAAATATAAAATAAAAACAAAAATATAATTGATAGATAATAAATCAGGTTAGACATTTTAGAGAAATTGCATGGAATTGAAATGTTGTGAAAATTATTATTGATGATGTTGACATTAGGTGTGTTCCTTTGGGCTCCAGTATCTACTGTACTACAGTCAACTACTTCTACTCTGCGTCTGTGGTCGAAGTAGTTCAGTTATGTAGCTACGCAATACGCGTTACTACCAATTTTAGTCCAACTTTATTATTTTAAATTGAAGTTTGACAGAACTTTGGACTAGAATACCTAGAAGTTGACAGTTTTGGGAAGTAAATGAATGGAGGTATTATATCCACTCAAGTAAAAAACCATAAGTACAAAAAATTGCTTATGTTCGGTTTCACAAATATTTAACAGGCTTTTAAATTTTTAAATGACGTATTGACGTACAAACGTCATTTTATGCTTTAAAAGCCAGTTAAATATTTATAAGGGCTTTATAAAATCGGCCATTAGTAATTTATTGTTGTTGACGTTTCCCTAAGTTGAAATAAAATACAAAAACAAAAAAAGTAAGGTTATATTTTAGGAATGAAAGCGTTCCATTCACAATCTACCAACAAATACTTTGCAAGGCCCAATGAAACACCAAAAAAAGAGATGCGATTGACGATCAATGCAAAACTTCACGAAACAGATATTTTACAGGTTCACTTTCGCAACAATTGGCCTGTTCAGGAAAATGAGAGCTCACAAATTTTGCTCCATCAAAAAGCGAGCAAGCAATTCCAAAGTTTTGTTTCTTCAGTATTTGACACTTTGATAGCTTAACCAAATCTGACGTTAATTTTTTCCTATAGCCCTCTTCAAAATGTAAAACAAAATCAATTATTAATTATATCAGTCCACAAAAAAAATCTATAACATTCACATACCTACTTTTACTAATTCTTCGCTGTAAGACGTCAAACTGATTCAGCCGCTCCCCAATATCTTGATGTGTCTTAAACAATAGCAAGCGGCTTCAATCAAAATTAGTTGGCGAAGCGAGAGCAATGTGAACATCGTTCTTACCTTTGGCCTCCATCACAAAAACTATTTCATTTCAAAAAAATCAGTCATGCAATGGAAATTTGCAATGAAAACCACAAATTAATAATTTGACGTCTAATGTCCGTTCCACCTTTATATGCAAAGGCGACAAGTTGAGTCGAAATTGTGTATTGAAAACACAAAAAGACTTCCGTTTTCTATCCCGTTTCACCGTCTATCTCATATAAGTAAGTTAAATTTTTGTAACCGAACAAGGAGCAATAGAATCAAAATGTCGGCATTACATTCATTCATTCGAAAATCAAGAATTAGTCACAGCTTATTTTAAGAAAAAATTACATTTAAACCATATGTCTAGTCTACACGGGACCTCAAAAGATACCATTCAACTGCAATCGATCGTAATTCATACTCAAATGTCAATCAAATTCAGAAAGGAAACAGTATTTATTATTGTTTTTTAATTATCAAGAATACGGGCTCCAGCATGGGAGTCCAATAACCTTCCATGTTATTCCCAGCAAAATGATAAGGGTCTTCGACAATAATAAAATGTTTATTCCAATCATTAACTATGAAATAACTGAGCCTAGTAAAGTTGGTAGGTAAAGAGAATGAAACATGACATGGACATCTGTACTGATTTTCAATTTTAATTGATTTACCATGTCAGAGCAGAACAAAAAAAAATAACACAAAAAAAATATGATCAGTCATTTTTTTTTTTCCCTCTCAAAGTGCGATCGATGAACTATTTTTGTTGTTGTTTTTAATTTAGGGGAGTGAACGAAAAATATCAGACAGCTGAACATATTTCTCCGTAGATCCTAACATTATCAGACAGAATAGGTATACCGTAGAAAAGGGACGAACAATTCCTGGAAAATCCTTATTTAAAAAAAAAAAAAGGAATGCCATAAAATTGGGTATCTCTGTACCTCCTTGGATGACATGTCATGTTAGCTGTCATTTACAACATGCCAACATTTTTTATTGACAACCAACCACAAAACGAAATGCAATTTTTTTTCTGTTTGAAAATCGATATAACGAACAACATGATCGCTTCTGTTTTATTTATTTATTTGAAGTTTTTTTTTGTTTTTGAATTCAAAGAAGAGCAAAAGAAAAAAAAAACATTTAATATGTAAATTAAGCCAGGAAAAGGTGTGCCAACTCAAGAAAGGGTTTTCCAATGAATCCAAATAAAGAAAAAAAAACCTCAATCAACGATACGATGATAGTGCGATCTTCCACGAATCCCCCGGACGAAGATCATCGTCTGATCCCGAACAAACTTAAGTAGAAAAATCTTTGAATGGAAACAAAATACAAGAAATTTAAAACTCTAAGAAAAAAAAGAAGAAGAAAGATGAAACCTTCTTAAAAAAAAAAAATAAATTTCATTCAATATGCAAAAGACTGAGATATTGTATTGATCGTGCCAGATTTATTATTTTTGTTGTTATTGTTGTTGTGAACTCTCTTTAAAGGCCGCTTAATATGTACCCCTACATTTGTGTCTATGTTATAGGCTTGTTGATCTTTAAACGAGTATACATGAGAGATGAAGAAAATGTGTACAAATCTTCACAACAATAGCAAGATCTATTTCAATAGAGTGAAACTTATGAGGTTAATGTGAAAACATAACATAGAAACGTGTATATTGTATAGGGTATGGTATGATTATACCTACGTACTCCTATTAAGACCCGCAAGAGCTGAACAGAAGATGCAAAAGAAGAAGAAGAAAAACCTACTCGGCTGCTTTTGTTTTCCTCTGAACCGTTTGTGTGATCTTGTGTTCCCGACTTTTCTACCTCTGATAAATCCTCTTTCATCTTCGGCTTTTACCTGAAACCCTCAACAAAATGATGCTACACAACAAAAGTGAAGATGCAAAAAGAAGATGACGATGAAGCGAATACCAAAAAAAAAAAAAAACAAAAAAAAAATATCTAAAGAAACTCGGATCTTATTCTGCTGTGGATGTGGACTGTGCGGAGTTCAAGCTGAAGCCTTAGCCAAGCGATAAGTGAAGCAGAGGAAGAAGAGTGTAGTATATTACGATTACCTGCGGTGCCGCTCTTTGAAATGTTCACTAAAAAAAAAAAAAAAAAAAAAAAAAAAAAACCAAGAATTGTCGGGAACCCTATAGTTCGAGGGTTTGAGGGAGGGACCCGGTGTTTTCAGAGGTGGTAGATATACCGTCCTCTTGTGTATCTGGCTTAAGAACCCCATTGCCGCCTTAAGCCGCGACTGATGATGGCGGCGAGGGTGATTGCGGTGGCGCGCGGTTTGAAATGTCGGCAGTGGCGGCTCGGCGGCGAGTATATGAGCAGAGCTCACGTAAAAAGACGAAAAGATGATGATAGCGGCAAGGCAAGTTGTATGCGAGTGCTGTGCTTCTATCTCTCGTCGGCCGACATCTTATGTGGATTTTTTTTTAGTTTTTTGTTTTTGGTTAAACCAGAACCTGCTGATGTAGTCGCGTATGGCCACTGGGCTGAATCTTCGACAAAGAAACAAAAGCAACACCAACAAAAGTAAAAAGTTCAAGGAATGATAAAAATGAAAGAGGGGCAATGAACGAAGGTCTCTTTTTGCGAAAAAGTTTTTTTTATTATTTTTTTTTGTTTTCTAAAGATGTGGTTTAGTAGTTGTTGTTGTATATCTTCCTTTTATTATTGAAGACGTTAACAGTAATACGCCGGTCGCACCAAAGCAGTAACAACAACAGCAGCATGCCAGGCAGTGCGACAGAATAAAAATAATATCCAAGTCGTCGTTGTTTTTTCGTCGTCGCAACGATGAAAAAGGCGCATTTCTTGTTTGATGGGGAAACGACGGAACTTTTATTATTTAAAGTTTTTTTTTTTTGCATTATAGTAGTTTATATTTTCGTCTCTTTTTGGGCAATTTTATCTGTTTATTTTGTGGTTCGTGTTGTGAATTTTATTTTGTTCTTCTGTTTTGATGGTATATTGCAGTTTGGCAGGTTTTCAAATAACAAAAACAAATTTAATTTTTTTTTTTTTGTTAATGTTCTTTCTCTAAATGTAGACAGTAAAGGGTTTTCATCAAAAAAAAAAAATTGCAACATTGCTTGAACAATCGTTATGATTATCAACTGTTATCTTCACCGCTACACCATCGATCCTTTTGATCTCTGGGTTTTTTAATAGGTATACGAAATTGGGGGTGAATCTCGAGACACGATAACACACTAAAAATGACTGATGCGTGCGTCATTGGGCTTTATCCTTAGTCAAATTGTCTACAGATGGCGCCCAATATGGGACCCTAAAACTAATAAAAAGATACAATTTATTAACCATTACATAACTGGTCATATTTTTCGCAGGAAATCGTGGGTATTGAAGACTTCCTTAAGACACTTAAGTCCATCTAAAAATAATAATCAATATAATCTCTAGCCCCATCTCACAGACATTTCTCTTTTGTAGCATTTGATTGAAGACTAATGTACCTCCATCAAATCCATTCAACATAACTTCACTTTCCAATAAATACTTACAAAAAATATCTACTTACCAACATTCCTACTCATTCCTGACATTCAATAAATGACATCGCATAATAAATGTCATAACTCACAAGAAATCAATCAATCAAATCTATAAACTCCCCACCCAATATAACAGATGACATTATGCTTTTCAACATTGTCAACTAAAGAGCTCCCCCATGCAGGTGAATAATAATATATTATGTCAACAAGAAAACTTTTAAAACTTATCACATACACAGGTACCATACGTACCAACATTTATGTTTGTTCCAAAAAGTTCAATGAATCCTAATTTATATTAACTTATAGCTACTATGAAATCACTTCATCATATTTATTGACAGTTATTCAATATGGCGCCGCCGCTGCCGCTGCCGCCACCGCAACGTATCGAGAGCACGTACCATAAATGGATACTCAATTCTACTATACAACAACATGTTCACAATAATAACACTTGCGCGTCTAATAAATAATTGAAAGTTATGGCACCTAAAATGACAGCTTAAAAATTATGATATTGACATTGTGAACAGGTCTTGGCGCTTAACAAATAGAAAAATAAAAACAAAATTGTTATTATCTCATAAATACAATAAAAATCATTTGATTATCCTCCCGTTATATAAAGCCTACTGATAAACCCACCATATACAAATAAAATACCCGAAAAAAAAAACAACTACTTGCCAAAGGAGTTTCAGCGCAAAAGCTCAATGAAATCGATAGTTGTGTTATATTGTGAATTAAAGATAAGGCTCCAAGCCCAACTCTTTATAAATAAAATTACTCCAATAAATACGAATAATCAGCAATTAAAAACCCAATCAAATGAGAAGGACAGACAAAATAAAAATGAAAAAGAAAGCAATTATATAAATGAGAGAACCAGCGTTCGGCTATACATTATATTCAAATGATAAGGGGACATTTACACATTAAAAGCGAGCTTCCGCGCACCGCTCTGCGTTGGTCGGTCGTCCCAACCGATCATCATCATCGTGGGAATATGTAGTTCTCAGTTTCAAAGCGGTTCGGGTTCTTATTTTGTTTTGTATGCCATTGAGTCTATAGTTGTTGTTTATTATTGTTATTATGGCAACTTGATAGTCAGATTAACCGCGCAATGTCGGCATTTTGTAACAGTAATTATAACGTCAAATGGATCGTTTAATTGAAGGCGTCGCTGTTATCGCCTCCAGTAACAGAAAAATACTAGACTCTAGACAATAATGACGATGACAGGAAACAAAAGCAATTGGATTTGATGAAATGTGACATTTAAAATGACATGCAATCGATTGACGAAAAATAAAACAAAAATGTAATCTAGATTAAGTAACAACATTATGACAAAAGACGTTATTATGCCAACCCAGCATTTGGTTAATATAAAACATCAATCTTCTTCTAAGAATGTAATAAATTCAAAGATTACAAAAACAAATCATCTTGACAGGTATCCGTCGCTGTCATAGTGTTGTTTGACATTTAATCGGATGCCTGACCAACATGCTATACCTAATCTCTTCTTTTTTTTTTTTGCTGCGTTATTATATTCCTCTACAGGCAAAGTTATTTTGTTTCAAAACAAAACAAAATAAAGTAGGTAGGTTTTTCTCTAATCCGGAAGTCTCTACCTCTAGTTTCTATGTCCAAGGCAGAGGCAAAAAAAAAAAAGAAAACAAAAATATCTTCTTAAGGACCGGACCCTCTGGAATAGAATATTTCACAAGTGCGTCATTAGGTGGAAGATAATTAATTATATACGAGAAAAAAAAAAATGTTCGGAATTTGTTAGACTTTTGGAATTCCATTGTAATAGCCACTCACCAAGTCTAAAGAGATTATGGTTGAGTGAGGTCACTCTATGGGAGGTTTACTTTTTGCTTCTAGGAATTCAAAATCATCTCGCTAGAAAAACACACATAAAACTTGGGTAATTAGGCAAAAAGGGACAAGAAGGACATCGAAGAAAAAAAGATGATAAAATACTTTGCCACCATTAAAAATCAGTGTCATGTTTTTCTTCTTTTTTTTTTTTTTTCGTCCAGAATATTGATCTCGCTGAGTGAGTGTTTGAAATACTCGTGGGTGGTCCGCCGGCCGGAGGTTTGTCTATATCATTTTTGTCCGTGCGATTCTTAAGAAATTCCCACTGATAAACAGCACTCACCATGGGACGCCGAAGAAACAATAAACGATTTGGAAATCAGTCAAAAGAACATTTATTTTATTCATTCTTCGTGTGACTTATGAGCCCAGGTAAACGTCAGTGGTGAGGCCAGACATATATCAAAAGAAAGACCATATTCTGTGAAAAGACCTACACGTTTGTTGTTCTTTCGTTTTTTTTGTTGTTATTTTTTTATTTTCAAACTCCGCCATGCTTCTTTGCCGACAACAATTATTCTGTGTCAAAAGAGGTGTGAAACATGCTGAAGGTTATACTGAACTCACCACACACAGTCTTGACTCGAAATCAGTTTTGTGTTTATAGCCTAAGGAGGGACAGTCACATGAGAATACCTAGGTACTATATGCAACCATTCTGAAATAACCACAATAAACGTGTTAAAAATTCTGCTTACGACAATCAATCAATGTCACATTCAATAAGGCACTATACACGGAACTGCCGTGCCGCTTCGCGCGCCGCGCGCCGGCCGCGTCGCTGATGCGCGCTCTGACTACGGCTACAGCTGAATGCTGCCATTGTTGACTGCAATATATTATAAGCTATTGGCTACATTTAATGTCAAAATCTATATAGCTTCATGGTTTCTTGTATCTTCTTATTTTATCATTAACATGTAATCAATTGATGTCGACATCCATAGTAAACGTAATTTTCATTCTGAACATAGGAAGCCTTAGGTGAATGGAATTTTAAATAAGCCGTTGTGCTGTGGAACTGCCGCTGCCGCCGCCGAAGCAGCTTACGTTCGTCGTTCCTTGTCATCATCATCGTCGTTGTCGTCGTCGTAGTCGCGCGTTATGTCTATTGTTATATTACAGAAAAAATGTGTGTGACATATGCATGAGTTTTTTTTTTGTCATGTTTATTATCTATCTCTGACTTTTTTGGGTGAGAAAATGACTTCCAAGAATGAGTTCAAATGATAATGTTAAAAAAAAAATGTAAAAGATATGCCGAAAATGTTAAAAGAAAGAGTACCTATATCGAAAGATGGTAATCAAAAGTTGAAAAGAGTTCTCTAGAATTGACAAGCGTACTGAGTGTCGTAATGAGGTTATGTTATATGAATGTCAATTCAAACAAGAGCTATAGTCGTCTCAGAAGTCTAACGAAAAGATTTGAAAGAACTCTATATTTGAAATTTAAATAAGGATGCAGTGCTGAATTAAATGAATTTCCTTCTTCATTGCCGAGCAAAATTATATATTTTTAAAACCTGTAATGCAGACTAATTGAATTAGACATATGCCAAACGATTGGATCTATTCTCGACCCTAAAACATTTCATTGAGAACGATTAACATTAGTTTCTGTACCTACTTTGTGGATTTTAAACAATTTTGAACTGCCTGAAGTTCTTCAAAAATGTCATATTTTGTAAGCGAAAGAGAAGGGTTCCACATGATGCGATTTGGGTGTTTGATGTTTGGTCATTAATGGAAGGTGCAGCCCCTACGAAGTTTGCGTTGACACTTAAAAGTCCTCTTATTAAATAAAATTCTTGCCGCTTAGAAATTTATTTTACAGTAAACTCGTAAAAAATACCGGGTTTTTATCGGTACGACTCACCACCAGAGATTTTTTTTGGTCTTATATCTCAAATTAATTCGTGGGTATGTCATTTTGCCGAAAGAAATCCCGTACAATTTGGGCTTATTTCACTTGGGTGTATGTCGCGGCTGTCATAACTGCATTTTTTCTGTGATTTCTCTTTCATTCACACGAATCGACCTCTCGTAGATATGTTCATTTTCTAACCTCTCATTACCTTCTATGCAACTTTGTAATGCACTAACACAATAAGCAAAACAAAAATAAAAACTTGAAGAAAATATTGTGCAGAACCAAAGAGTCACTCTCTTGGAGGAGTGTATAGCATTAAAATGTTGCAAAACCGCACAAGTTCCCATTCAGCAATCATTACTCTTGTATCTTGTTGTTATTTTGCTGGAGTTGTACAGTTTTTGTTCAGCCACACACATCTTTGTAAAGACATTCATTCCACCATTATTTTGCTTTGTGGCTTTTTTCCACTCAGTATAAATATACATTCCATACGATAATTTTGCTTCGCTCATATAAATCTATATCTGGCATTCGCATTGGTGATGTCTGAAAGCGAGATTGAAGCAAAATTTCTGACATTTTTTCTGTTCCCCGAGTTGTAATTTTCAGTTCAAAGTTGAATGAAAGTATATGTCACAGATTAGCCATATGAAGATGAGAATTTTTCGTACGTTTCACCCTCCAAAACCTATTTGTGTATTTGGAATTTCATCCCGCGTCGATGAATAGATGTGAATTGCAACAACAATTTAACCAGGTGTGTGAAGATTCCTACTATCAATGTGTGAGGTTTTTATACACATTCTCATTTTTTATCTGATATCTGACAGTTCAAGCTTGTAGGCAAATTAAATTGGCTGCCGGGGATGCTCATCTTCATGTGGCTAATCTGTGGTATATGTATTCAAGCCAAAGAAAAAAAAAAATCTCGCAATGAAACTTCAACGGAATGCGTTTTCGACACAAATAAAAGGAAGGGAACCCGTTATTTTCAGCCGTTTCACCATGTTCACAAATAATTTCCCAATATGTCACGTCTACCAACCTATGTACCTTTTGTAGCTAACAATAATGATGCAAGGTAGTTTACAATCCGCAACATACTTATCAACAACGTGTGAATGTGCATCTTCACAAAAGATGAAGATACAAAAGAAATGCGACGATATTTATGTAGATATACATGATTTTTTTTTTTAAGCCAAGGCGAAGGAGGAAATAAAGGTTTTTAACTGTAAGTACGAAAGACAGAAAAGTTATTGATGAGCAGCGTGTCGTATAACGTGAGCAAACAATTCACAATAATTGATTGGCTTCATTTCGAAATTGAAATTGCTATATCAAAATGTGTCTCTGTCTCAGCAGTTTATTTTAGAAGGTGAAATTGGATGTCAAATAAAGCTCAATCAAGTTCATTGTTATTTATGTGACATTTTAAATTATGTTTAGGCGAGAATCAAAGTGTTAAATTATTTGCAAAAGAAGATTTTTTTTGGCAATTGATCTCAATAACTGGGGATTTATAGGATGAAAAGAAATAATGCTTGTTGTAGGTAGAAATTGAAGCTCCGTTCATAAGAATTTTAAAAGCTGTACAAATTCCAGTGAGTTTATATGTTAGTTTACAAAAAACTCTCTATTTTAGTCAAAGGTTCTGTCAAAGTTACATAATTTAAAAAATTGGACTAGAATTGACAGTTTTGACAAGTAAACGAACAGACCTGTTTTGTGTTGTGTTTCCAACGACACTCAGGCCATATTATTCACTTAGGATTTGAATTGTTTTTAAATCCAGATTTATTTAATCCGGATTTATTTAATCTATATGTGCATTTGATCCTTGTCCAAAATAAACTGGATGCAAGTACTAAAACTGGTCTCCTGAGAGCAGTTTTAATTAAAAAATTGAATAAAATTGAATTTATATGTGAATTTAACGAGTGGTGAATAATATGGAATTGGATTTAATCTAATTTTAATCTGGATTCAATATTAAATCTGACTAGAGCAGGCATCTTAGTTCAGATTTACTTTGACAGCACCTATTAGAATAAGAGTGGTGTATCATTTTTATGCACTAAAATTGGTGGAAATCGGTAAAGTTTTGAGAAGTAAACGGGAATGTACCTGTCCCTATGTTTTATGATGCGTTTACATCATAGTCTTAATTACGATTAAATACACTTGTTTTTCTACCACACACAAATATTACTTTGACAGTAGCTGTCAAAAAGGAAGTGATGACTCATTCTTTCGTATGGATAGGAAAAGAGATAGAAAGTTTAATTTGTGTGAAATGATAAAAAAAATAAAGTTTCGAATTCATACAGTTAGCGCGATACGGGTGAGTAAGAGATAGTCCATTTTGTAAATCTGAAATCAAATAAAACTTCGGTTTAGTCGTCGTTGGAAACGTAATCAGAGGTAAAGAAAGTTTTTTGTGGTGAATAAATTCAAACCGTCATACATAACTTCCCTTAGACGGACATTTTTTAACTTGGTTAATATGACATTAGGTGGACATGGACAGATTTATCATTACTTAGCCCGTGCGTACATTGGATTAAGATTTCGATTGAATTTTATCCAAAATTAAATTTTGACGTTTCCGCTTGTAGATTCACCTCATTTGTGTCAGAAATTAAACTTTGGATACAATTTAACTCCTATAATAATTTTGGGACTGGAAGTTTATTTGTTTTTATTTAGCCCGTGTGTGTGAAATGTGAATTTAAATCTCGTTAAATTTTATCCGAAGATTCGTTTTTGACACTAATGAGGTGAATTTTTACATGAAAACGTCAAAATTTAATCTCGGATAAATTGGAATCGAAATTTTAATCCAACTCACACACGGTCTTAAACCAAATAAATATTATACCTACTCGTATTAATTTTGAAAATAAATATTTTTCATTTGATTGACCTTAAAGACAGACAATTCCCTCAGACGAACAAAAACGTGAGCACATATTCTCTCCTCTCAGTATTGTCTTCACTGCCTATAGGAATATCCCATAAATATCATACCTATAAAATTATAATGCAGGAAACAGCAAATAACTCAAACACAATACTCTATGATGCTGTGGACATTAATCCCTTATTCATATAACAAAAAGCCCTCCAACTGACAAAACGTACCAATTTATCATATCCAAACACAAAATCCATGGATAGTCATGTAATGTTATTTTATCTCTTAAGCATATAATAGAAATCATTTGCAAATAATCCTCTACACAGTAAAATGATCGATTTTGCCATATATAGAGTGTTCGTCTAACACCAAAATTTCACATACTCACTTTATGGTAGTAGATAGTCATAGTAGGTACCTACCTACTTAGAACATGTAGAGAGGATTTAGCTCGTTTTTGCAAACAAACAAACTTAACAACCAAAAAATATCCTCTCTCACTCCCATCACTCCTTTTTGTAACTAAGAGAAACGAACTAAAAGGACTCCCTACCTAATGGAATGACTATAGCTATAGTTATAGCTATATGTGAACACCATGATGGAAACAAAAGGATAAATCCAATTTCAGCAATGATGATGACGGCTGCTGGGAATACAAATGACGTACGTGTGAAATTTTCCCAATTAAATTGGATTTCCCACAAACGAGTACATATAGGATGAATGCATAGGCATAGATAGAGGGAGTATCATCCCTCAAAACACCAACATTCCTGCAAAATGGAAAACACAATACGCCATAAAACCGGGAATGGTTACAAAGTACATATACAAAAAAAAAAAAAAAAAAAAAAGCAAAAAAAGACAAAAAAACAATCGTATTTCGGTTTAACACTATAGCAAATGAAATATACTGCAGGGATATTGATGATGGCATGGCGGCATGTGTGAATGTGGTTTTTAGACCATAACTCATAATAACATCCAACTTGAATCCCTATACGCCCCCCATAGCAAATACATATATCGCCTTGCAATAGCCAGAGATATACCCATATATATATTCAATTGTTAGAATGCCAGGCACGTAGCATTTGAAAGTTTCACTCCAAGGGATGTCATCATTCGAGCGCGAGCACACAATACAAACGTCAAATGACCCAATTTCAGGGCAACAATGAAATTTCCTCCGAAAAAAAAGGGAAGAGAAAATATAATAAAAACTCCTCAAAAACTGGGATAAATGGCAATTTTATAAACCTAGTGAACTGTTTTTGTATACCTATGTGCGCTTTGTTTGTAAGCACTGAATGTTCTTCGCCGTTTCGATGGAAAGGCGGGCATATGCTTTTGAAGTGCGTGAAGTGTATACTGAATGTTGTTTAACCTGGAGGTCTCCAGGGCAGCAAACGTCATTCACGAGTTGAGGTGTTGAACACGAATGGTGTAAACAAAGACGATTTTCACACCTTTAATGGTGCGAATTTCCCTTAAAAGGGGTAACTAACTCGACAATGGCGCGGCATAGGTACTAAAGGTACTCGTATAAGTAGAATCAAAGTAAATTCAGTATAGGGAAACAGTTTTTTGTTCACTTTGATTTTTTGTTTCGTGTCCGCTGAACTACCTATACTGAAAGGAAAGTGCTTACAAAATAAAAACAAAAAACTTACCACAAAAGAATAAAGTAAAAACTACATATACCGATACTGAACACAGCCAGCCACTTTAGTTGGCTTTCTACATGGTGAGTTCTGTGGTGGTGTGTACAATATACTCTCGCCTGGGGGGCTAAATAGTGTTTTCCATTATTTTATTGCAGCCCCTCTGTTATATTGCTCTTCGAAATTATGTTGACGTTGTGTACCTTGCTCTAGTAAATCTCCATTAGTGAAGCCAACAGAGGTAGGTATGTCGGGAAGAAAACGCTAACAACGACAACGTTGGTGGGGCATTAAGACTCTAAAACTGTTACCCGTGTATCTTTCTCTACTCCCATCTCTAATGCACTCTCTGCTTTTTAAGTAAACCATCTATAGTTTGTTTATCGGTGAAATACCTTTAAGTGCCCTTAAAATGCTTGCAACAGCGAAATCATATTGTAAGGAGCGCCATCGCCATTGCTATCGCCACCGTCTCACTCACAATTAAGTTCTATGTTCACATTATCTTGTTTTTCTCCCAAAGGTATAGGTAAGGTGTACATACTTCTCATAGAGGGATGGTGGAAATAGCCATCTAGATAAATGGACAGGAAGTTTAAATGTAAATTTTCTTTTAAAGTTTTAGTTACCCGACCCGACAACAACGGCAAGCCAAGCCAAGCCAGCAAAACGGTATTATTGAAAAGAGAAAGAAAAAGATTAGAACGTTCAGACGATGTCTGGTTTAATGGTCATGTCTTTTATATGATGTCGGTATAGTTAAGTGCTTGTTGAAGAGGAAATACCAAAGTGGTTAATTACGACGGATGAGGATTGAGATTTTAATTTGTCTACAGTTTTTACATATAATTTCCTAGTTTCAGACCCGTTATTGGTCGGTGAAAAGCAACGCATCGATTTTAGCACAAATTTAGACTTAAGAATCTTCTCACGAAGAACAAGAATATCAGACATTTGGAGATTTTTTTTTTGCTCTGAGCAAAGTACTGATCGGAGGCTGAGCGATCAAAGCAGAGATCTGAGCAGATTATGATCAGAGTCCTCAGATTTAATTATGAAACACACTTTAGCACTAAACTGTCATTTCATAGTTCATCCATTTTTATTTTGTAATTATGTGTGAAGTTGGCTTCGCTCAGCGTTTCGCTCGATTTAATCGGTCATTTTATTCTGAGCTTAAAAAAAACATAGACTTTTTTTTTGACAGTTCCGTGATCTGCTCTGAGTTAAAAAAGAAAAAAAAAAAGCCAATTAAGTGTAATTTTAAGGCGAGATTTTATCTAGATTTGTTTTATTTAGAACATTCGAGAATATAAATATTTATAAATCAACAAAGCACTTTTGTGCATCTATTTGAAACCAGTTGACACATGAAATATGACAGATGAGGTTTGACACTTGTATTTTGGTTAATTTTAACAAGATTGTCGAAATTTAAAAATTCAATAAAAATCCCATCATATAGGTAGTTTATTAATTCCACGAAACCATCATTGAATTTCCTTCAGACAACAAAAATAACCACCACAAATTTCATCATTAAACATAAAATGCAATGACAGGTGCGACGGTTGTGAATTGTAATCCCAAATTCACTTCAAAATCAAACATAACAATTTAAAAAAAAAAAAAATTAAGACCGATCTATAATTAGGTAAACCTCTTTTCGGGGAAAAATATGTTTGAGAGCTCGCAAATAGAAAACATGCCATCAAAACTTTTTGTGTATACCATTCCACTGTTATTATCATGATACCAGGTGCATTTCGCTTAATCATGCGATTCCGTATACTAAGAAGCATCGAATAAGGTGAGCGGTAAAGCAATAATTGGAAATCTGACAGGCTCCAATACGCGATCCATCAGTTGAGCGCACGAAAGATTGATATCTCTATATACCTACTTTATTACCACTTTGGACCACATATAGTAGGTTGTATCCCAAGTAGGACAATCATTTGCCCAAAGCATCGAAAACCGAACCGAATTACACAGAGGCGCGATTAAATTACACTTGGCTACCATTAAAAAAACATGTAATAGTCTTCGTGCGCATGTGATCTCGGGGCTTTGCCACACATCAGTGGTAAAGGAAGTGGCAGCCCAACGAAAGGCTTAATTACACTCTAACCGACCGACGCCGACGACGCGATGCGACGACGTGGCGGAGAACAAATCGTATATCTCGAAAACCATGTGTAGATGGATCCTATAAGAAAACTGGTCAAGATATCACCTAATACAAGTCACTGCCATCTGACGGGATAATACTGCAAAAATAAAAAAAATAAAAAAGTAGTATAGGTACCTAAACGAAACGAAAAGAAAAGAAAAACCGCCGCCATTTGCGACACATTGGGGGGCACTTTACGTGTTTTGCTTGGTGGTGGTATAGTAATAGCAGCGATGGTGGATATGCTTGCTGTAACTTTATGTGGTATAGTTACAGTTAGGTACCTACTATCGGTAAGCGGTCACTTATTGACCGGAGTCTCGTATAGCTGTAAGAGCAAAAAACTTACAGCATAAAATGCTGATGGTGCTGGCAAGCAGCCATTAATAACAAAAAAAAAAAAAACAACACATAGCACAACGACGACGTGCATTTTGCCAATTGGTCGTGGCATATTCGCACACCGAAACCCATTAAGCCAGTTTGACTGCCATGCCGCCGCGCCGCCATGGCATCCAGCTCGCTGAATTTTTCTAGTCAAACACGAGCTAAAGACTACATGACTCTCATTCCGGCCCCAACCTACGCGTTTAATTCGTTGGCTTCTGCTCGTTGGCATTATTATTGCTGCTGCATCCTCCACCACCATTGACCATCGCATCGCATCGGTCGGCATCTCTTTCGTCGTCGTCGTCGTCACCGTTTGGTATATTGCGGCGAATATGAATGGTCATTGTTCGGCCGTATATATCCACGAATTGACTTGTTTTGACGTACGAATTGACCATTACGGGAAAAATTATGATTAAATTGCATCTCAAATTGCACACTCCAGTATAAAAGCAAGAAAAAAAAAAAAAAAATAACCACCTCACTCCATCCCGCCTGCTTCTTGGGGTTTTGGAAATTTATTTCAATGATATTTTCGCCGCGCGGAGCGTACCTCTACACTATACAACACTCTGTGGTTAGGCGAAATGGGGGAGGTGAGTGTGATGCCTGTGCCAGCTCCTCTAAGTGCTGCAACAACACAAACAGGAATGATGGCGCGCTGCAGATAACAAGGATGCAACAGAGCGCACATTTTATGGTGTTGATGTAGTGATTCCGATTCGGATGCGATTGCTAATTTATATTTAGCTACATCTCGATTTCCCAGCAGTTAATTGCATTGTAGAATGCAAATTACGCCTCTGAATTGATGTTTCACATATACACAGGTATATACATACCTATGCCATGCAATCATCGAGTTCGCAGTGAATTGATGCAGCAGGATGGAAGGTTTTGATAGGATTTATGGAGATTATGGAGTTTAGTGCACTGGAAGAGTATTCAACCTGTTTTTGTCTTGTTTTGTATAACTTTTTATTTTGCGTTGAAGCTCAAATCTCTGTTTTAACAAGAGGCTCTCATAAACTTCAAATGCATCTCTAATTTGTGGAAGTGTTTGCTATGTAAGTTGACCAACAGAAAAAAATTGTGGGATAGTTGATTGGAATTTTCAAACCAGAAGTTCCTAAGCATGTGATATAACAATTAAGAAGATTTTTTTTTTTTCAAATAAATTGTATTTATTCAAAAGCTTGCATGAAAAAGTGATCAGAAGAGTTTACTTGAGAGAATCAAATGAAATGTTTGGAAAAAGCTTGAATTTACTTACATAACGTGCTCCCGAGCCTTGGATGGTCCGTCTTGAGACACGGCAGTTTCCATCGCCGTTTCCAAGATGGCGCAAAATGGGGGACTCTCAACCCTGAAAACTGAGTTTCATATACTAACAATGACTGCAAATCTTGCCCTGTCCAGAATGCAAGTGCAATGTAATATTCAATGGACTAGAAAAATGTCTGACCGTGTCGCCCTGCTTACTATATCGTACTGGTGGCAATCGAACTCTACTGTACCGGAACAGCACCGACAACGCCACCTATGCGACAAAGTTGGATAAATTAGTTTAGTGCCGCACCGTGCAGTTCCGTTATCGCTTGGTGCGACAAAGCTCCTAGGATTTTATACAAATAATATTCTGTCGCGCTGTGAAGTTCCGTTCGCATGGAGTTCCGTTAGAGTGCAGTTCAGACGAGTGCGTTCTTACCTTAAATTTTAATCAAAAAATTATTTTTTTTCATGGGTAATTAATTCTATAAGAAATATTTATCTGACATTTCTGTCACTCTTCTAAATTTTCAGGCACCAGTCAGATTTGTTGAAGTCAATTAGAAATTTTCAACTGGATCCAGATCACGTTTTGACGATAGCTTCTGTCTTTATCACATCTAAAGGGAAATATAATGAGAGCATTCGTCAAAACAATGATCGTTTAATTGAACGATATTTTAAGCATACCTTCATTAAGCGATCTGGGTTCTGTGTTGTTGTTACCAATTTGATGGGTTTTATTTCTAATAAGAACATTATAAGGCGTTTTTCTTGTTTAGTTCAGAATAAAGATCTGAACATAGTCCGAGCATGTCGAGCATGTTCGGAACGTCCTCTGAATGAAGCGTGTTCTGAGCACTCTGAACTATTTTTGAAACACACATGAACACTTAGCTGTCAAATGCTTGTGTACAGCATTATATTCTGAGCTCATAGAGCGCACTCTGAACACGCTCAGAAAATGTTCAGAATAAAAAACAGAAACATAAATTTGAAGCTCTGAACACTCAGAGCGAAAAAAGAAAAACAATTTTTTGTTTAACAGTCTGATGGGTCTGATGCTCTGAACTAAAAAAAGGAAAACGCCTATTGTAATAAATACAATTTTTGAAATTAAAACTGTGATATAATTAAATTAAATAAGTTTTCCTTGTTTTGTTTTTTTTTCTTTTCAGGTAAGCTCTCGTTGTTAAAAAAAATCTCAAAAAAAAAACATGCCTAATCATCCAAGTAAATAGTAAGTTAACTTTACAATTTTAACACCTTCAACACCCTTAAAACACGACAATAACAACTGTCACTCCCCTAAGTTTCAAATACCTATAATATTCACAACACCACCCAATGTATGTGAGTGAACATATCTACATAAATATATATTAAAATAGAATTCTCTCAACTAACTAAATGTCATCAAAATCAAACATTAAATTACGCACGCAAGGCAAACGTAATCAACTGGACTTATAAATTTTCTATCCTAAGTTCTGTCTCCATGTCATGCCAGCCATTCAACCCCACACAGTTGTGTGTATGTGTGTGCGTGTGTGTGTGTAGAGCAAAATTAAGTACTAACCCAACTCCCGCTATGACAGAAACGGAAGAAAAGCAGAAACTTTTTCTCATTTAACTGTATAATCGCATTAGTGCAGACCATAAACTGTCAAATCATACCCTCCTTGATTACATTCATTTTCTCGAGTTTCATGCAACTAACGGTTCTTAGGTATAGAATATCTGTATAGCTGTAGCTTGCTGGTGATGTCTAAGTTTGATTGTTATCATGTTCGTGGGTAGGAAACGTCAACGACGTTTGTTAGCCCCTTGATCAGCTGTTCGCAATTCAACCCCTAACTGTTTTATGCAGACATTTTAATCAAATGCCATTGTGAACCGTTATCGACGGACTTCAAATTTCACCCCTTTTGTCTCACTATCGTCTATCGTTCATATATGAAGGGATTTTTTATCAATGAAAATGCCTTTAGAGGGATATATGTATGTACATATGCATATGTATATATAAGGCGCTTACCCGTGTCAGTGTAGTGTCAGCGACTTTTATTACAAAATAGCTATTTTGCTCCATGATGGGATACACAATTATAAGTGCAGACATTGCAGAGAGGGTTGTTTGTTATTGTTGGGTGGTTGCACTAAAATTGTGACCTCAGGGTGTGTGTGGTGATGCGATATGGGACTGTACTTTTCATGGATTTCTGAAAAATAGAAAAAAGTACGCGACACGAAAAATCGTCATAACGAACTTACAAATATACTTTCCTTCATTTAAATCGACTTTGACTCTGTGAGATTGCGAGGGAAACATTCTGACACAAAACTGTATATTTTTGGTCCGTCGTCGCCCTTCTGAGAGTGTTGTGTGGTGTGGCATGGCGTGGCAGTAGTTATGGTAAAGTTAGTCAATGGTTACAAAATGTAAGCAGGGGAAAAAAATAACACAGAATTTCAACATGACGTGACCCACGTTAGAAGACGTAAATTAGATTAAAGCGCCATTTTGTATTATGTCATATATGGAATGGAAGTAGATTTTTATTTTATCGATTTTATTTGCAAAGCAAAGCACTGGAGAAATGTCAAGTTTGAGTAGATACGTTAAGTGTTTGAAGAAGTTTTTTTTTGTGCTTTTTTAATGGAGCTGTTGCAAGTTTAACTTTTTTTTCAATAATTAAATTGAAGGTAGATTTATATTTGAAAATATGAAATCACACATAAATTTTAATATTTTATGTATACATACCTAGACCTGCAACTTTACTTACTTTTTTATTATCTTAGAACTCACTTCTATTTATTTTTCATTTCGAGAGAATCCTTTTTTAGTCCTTGCAATTGCCATAGTTGCGTATTTTTGGGAATAATTCGTGTAATTATTTTTTAAGTCATCGTTGGGCGCCATTTTTCAAGGATGAATTTCATATGATTTTTTAGAGAAAAGAACAAATATCGCTGAAGCTGTAGGGGTATACAATTTGAAACCATACTCGAACCATGCCACTATTTGAACTTTGTTGCTTACTCGGTTAGTTTTGATTAAGTTAGGTAAACGTGCTCCAGCCGGCTGGTACGGGCGCCATTTTATATTCAAACATGCAAACACAGGTAATATAAATCATAAATTCACCTTTGATAAAATAAATTATGTACATTTTTGACCTTTTTTGCCGTAAAGAAAAAGATGAGCTTCCTTTTTTGTTGTTTTTTTTTCAGAAAGAAGTTCATCTAATTTCTTAAGACATCTTATTTTCTTCGAAAAACCTTTATCCATTAAAAAAAACAAATTCTATTTAATTATTCGAGAAACGTGCCAGGTGCTACTATCCATCTTCAATTTAAACAACTTTTCCTAAAACAATCTATCACTCAAATGTTTCTTCCACTAAACTCCCACTTTCCCAGTCCAATTTGTTGCAAAATTTAAATTATCTTCACAACTTTCTTAAACATTTTATCTAACAAATGGCATGTTTGTCCGATATTCCTCTGCATCCTTCCATTCTCTAATTCTGACTTATAAAACTCCAAGCACGTTTCACCTACTAATAATATAATAAGGGTGGACATGAACAAGGCAGAAGAGAGCAGGAACAAGGAAGAATTTTTTTTTTCACATAGAAATCTGCTGAAAGTTTTTTTTTTTATTTTTCCTCGTCAAATATACCGTCATTTCCCGTTCGATAGAAAAATAATCCTTCGCCTTCATCCCATATACCTACTCGTAGCTTTTATTATAAAGATTGTCTTTTCCCTACATATATCTCGCAGAGTTTGAGAGTGATGCAACGTGCCTAACGGCAGAAACTCCCCTCGTCGTTGATTCCTCTCTATCAGAGTTCCACTTAACGTCTCGTCCATCGCCTATATTTTACCGCTGGTTTTCAATTTCAAACATAAACAAAAATGATAAAAGTCCTTCCGTGAAGTGGAACAACTTGACCCAGTTTTGTTGCGTACTTCTTTCGTTTGGTGTGGTTTATTTTTTTTTGTTTTGTGTTTGCTTCTTTGCCTTTTTGCAGTATGCAAGCTGCCTCATCAGCTCCCCTTTTTTCTGACTTTTTGTTACTGTTGAAGAAAATAAATAAAATAAAAAAAAAAAATGCTATAATCCTTTGCCCCTTTTTTCTTGGACCCTTATCCTTTACGTTCTTCATCATATTTTTTTTATATCTTTTTAATAGAAAAGAAAAATATTTGTTCTCCTTTGGCATAAAGAGGATGTATTCTGCTTTGGATATTTTTGTGTGTAGCTCAGCTTGTGCCGTTTTGTAAAAGTTGTAGGGCCAAAAATGATGTCCTTGCAATCTCTTCAAAGTCGAAGGAAAGCCGGACAAGAAACGAAAAAGGTCTTATATCATATTTTCGTGTATCTTTTAGGTGTTGCTTTTCTTCTTGCTATTGTTGATGCTAACAAGGGACCAAACTATACAAACTCTCTGCATAACAGAAGCTCTATTTTTCTCCGTTCGCCTTGGGTGAAGTACAAATCCAAAAGAAGGAGTATTTTCTTTCGCTTCCTTCGATGCTACCAAACACCGCATCGCTTACAGAGGTACAGGGAAGAAGGTAAACTGATATTCCAATGCAGAATTGTAATAGAAGAACCAAATTTCCAAAGAAAAACTCTATACTATTTAGGATGCGGCTTAAGTTTTTGCTTCGTTCGTGCTTGATTTTTCTTCTTATTCTTTGCCTTTGAGCAGAGTGTCATACAGATGATTGCCAAAGGCAAAATAAGGATGACAGCGGAGAAAACGAAAAAAAAAAAAAAAAAAAAAAATTGAAAGAAAACTTAAGGCAAGATAAACTTTTCGTAGCTATGAACTTTTAAAAGATTTTAACTGAGGAGAGAAATCGTTTTAAGATGGACTTTCGTGCGGTAAACGTCGGTCGTCCATTTGGAGGGTGTGTGTGTGTGCTCTGAGATTCTCATTTTGCACTGGTTTAAGAGGGTAATATCAGATAGATAAAATTTTAAATTTAAATTGCTAATGAAAGGTTGGGAATTTAGTGGTTAAATATGATATGACTCAGGGAATATTAAATTTGCAAAGAAAAAAAATATCAGAAAAGATGAAGACCAAGTAAATTGTGACAAGACACATCTATATATATTAATTTTGAACGGTTGTGGTTAGGGTATGGATGAAAAGATTGGTTTAATTAGGGCAGTTGGTAAAAAAAGATGAATTTTAATAACTTGTGAAAACTTTATTAACTAAGAAGATTAGAACTTTTGCTTAAAGGTTGACGGTTGGGCGCCATTTAAAGTTTTTTTTTTTTTTTTTTTTTTGAAGAATTAAACTGACAGTGTGGAACTTTTGAGAAAGGAAATCAGAAGATTTTGAAACGTCTATTTGAATTTTGGAACAAAAGTGAGATTACATTTTTTTAATCAGACTTCAAATCAGGATATAGGACGATAGTCGATATTCGTTTCTTTAGTTCACTATGGCGTATACTTGTTTTTATTTTGAAAATAATCAATTTTCATTAATTGGGTACGATGCCGCCATAGGAAAAATAGATACCAAGACGTTGTAGATACTTATTGAAGATTATTTTACATATTACAAGGTTTTGGCAATATTAACATACTCTGAATCTTATAAATAAATAAATGGCGCCCAACGTTCAATTAATACCTACAAAGTTTGCAATTAATACCTGATTTCTTAAAACATGCAAATTCTTGTCCTAATATGATATCATAATAACACTGACGAGATCTGAACCCTTTGAGAAACATAAAAAATGTCATTAAGAATTTAGTGAAAATATAAGATGAGGCAAAAACAACAAAATCTGGAAAGAACTCCCCAGCTGAGACAAATATATCCAAAACCTAGTAAGCAGTGCTACATAAATATTGTGCCATGAACATAAGTTAACCCCAGATAACATATTAAATATATGCGATGCACAAACGACACAAATACCAAAATGATCTTCCTAAAAATACGAAAAATCTTCAAAGGTTACAAATTGAAGGAAGAGCTGTAAAAGAGAAACCTTAACTACAATGATCAATGCAAAACATAGGAGAACAATATATCTCTAGGTTGCAGTTATCTCTTAAATCATTCATCCAAACCTTATACGATTCTGTATCACTTTTCATTAATTTAAAAAATAATTCATTGTAAACAATGAACTTCAGATATCGGAAACGAAACTGGTAAAATGGCGCCCAACAGTATAAGAGAACTATCATTTGTTTATTGATGTGTAAACATCTATGCTGGCGCTAGAGTGAAAAAAAGGTGAACGTTCGTGTGCAACGTTACGATCTGCATACTAGGATGGGTGCGTTCAGTGAAAAAAATCTTAAGATCCCCTTCAAGCAAAAACAAGTACGTTTTGGATCCGCGCACGTTGATGCTAACACATATTAACCGTGAGTCTCGGCACTCACACAATTTTTTTTTTATATTAGCACTCCCACTTGAATCAAATTCTCCATAGTATCAATCAATGATCAGTTTTCTTACCCATTTTGTTTCTAGTTTACCCACAGAGTCCAGTTTAGACCGAAGTTCTTCCTTTTATACAAATTTCATTCAATCATAATTTGAGTAAATACCAATCATAACCAATTATCCCCAAAAATATGTATTCAATTCTTTTCACAAAATTTCACCACTAACTATACTTCATCAGCAGGCCTTTCACAACTTATGGTTGGTTTCTATTGTTATTTTCATCATTGACACTCGATAGACGCAAATTGTATCTTCCATACATAGTATATGTTTTTTTTGTCTATTTTTCACATTAAACTAAATTGATTGATGATGAGTTGGCATTAAACATAAAATAAGGCGCCGCTGGCCATCTTCCATTATCATCCTCTTTCAGAACTATCTATTTACCTACCTACCTGTATATGTATTTACATCTATCTACATTAATTTAAAATGTTCAATCAGCAATTTTATATAAATCTTCTGTACTTCTCCGGCCTCCACCTCATTATAAACCTAACACACACGACTTGAACAGAAAAAGGAGAGAAAAGAATTAAAATGATTAGGTTCAAAAAATGAACAAAAAAAAAAAACAATTATGTATGTAGGTAGGATAAAAAGACAACATAATAATAATCCATTAAATTTTATCATCATTTAAAATGTAATCATGCCCCTGACTATGTTTTATACCAACCCGACCTCTTGCTTGAACCCATTAGCGCGCAGCTGTCATTTATTTCGGAGTTTCAGCTGGTCCATGGGTCTTGTCTGTAACCGTCATTCAACTTTTTCAATTTTTCGAACGAAACGCATCGCAATCGAATATTAACGTCATCATTTGTTAGATTCCTATAAACTATACAAAATTCGTCGTATAGACAAAACTGTCAGACACGCACGCTCATAATAAGGTGCCGACTGCACCGTTGATTGTTAAATCCAGTGACTCAAGTCCATTACAAAGTTGGAATGCAATCAAAACAAAAATGCACTTGAAAATGAAAAACAAAGATAAAGATAACTTCATAGACAGAAGGAAGGAACGATAAAGTTGAAGAAAAAAAAAAAACAAAACGTTTCCATATTCGCTCGTTCTTCACTAATGCCATCCTGTCCGACGACCACAGAAAATTTCAAATTGAATCGTGTGTCAGATAAAAGAAAACCACTTAACCAAAGAGCATCCTTACGTCTATAACCACATCGATGGGAGAGTAAACGAGAAAGGTACCACACAGTCCACAACTGCTGCCATTACAATCATTGTTTGGGTCATGTTCCGTTTCCCGTGCTACCTCTGGTTCTACAGATATAGATATGCAGATACTAGGTTCCACACAGTGAAGTCGTCGAACGAGACTTTGAAATTAGGTACATCATCATAGTTTCCTCTATAATTTTCTTTCAAAATTTTCCTCCCAACTACATTCATATATACTATATACCTACTACCAGACAGACTAAATGAAAACTGTTGATGCAGCAGTCGCCTGTCTGTCTTAGCAATTTCATTTCCTCTCTATCTTGTGTGTTTTCTCTTTCTGACATTGTTTTTTTTTTTTTGTTTTTTAAGTAGGAAAATTATAAAAAAAAATTGCTGTTTAATTAGACAATTTTTTGCCTGATGTTCACATATTCAAACTACTACTATTTTTTTCTATTGTTCCGTCTCCTTTTTTTTTATTTTTAGTTGAAGAAGTTATGTATGTTATAAAGCAGACCATTTTTCATTTATTATATCTTTTCCTACAAAGTCGCCGACATCGCCATTCTGGTTGTCGTCGGCGACAATGTCTTTGCTTTTTTGCCGCTCCCGTGCCGCGGCCAATTTCATATGAGAATGATTCTCTTTTGATGAAGTTCAATGTGCTGAAGATGCTCCTTTTCAAGTCATTCTGAATCATTTTTGTGCTCTGTGTTTTTTTTTTTTTACTTTGTTCGTTGGCTTGAATACAATGAACCTATTTGAAAGGAGGAAATTTGCCCTCTATGTTGTAGGTATATAAACCACATGTAAGGGTATATGTGTTTTGTGGAAATGGGTCTGATTTGACAAATGAAATAAATCAACAGTTTGCAAAAACAACATAACAAAGTTTTTTTTTTTCATTTAGGTATAAGTTATTTGATAAAGTTGAGAGATATAAATAGATTCATTCAATACAAATTATATGATTTTGTTGTCTTATAAATACATAGATAAATATTGAAAGATATCAGGACATCCCTGGTTGACAGTGGCAAAAATTTATGACAGCTGACAGTTTGAAAGTATGAAAACAAGATGACAGATAAAAAAGTGGTTTGTTATAGATTATAATGGCAAACATTTCGGATGGAAAGGAAATGAATTATGGTGTTTTGTTTTTTCTTATCGCGATTTGACTTTTGAAGGGCTATTCTAATATAAATTGCATGAAATATTTTTTTTTTTAAGTTGAAGAAAAAGTTTAGAACAGTTAATTTTGTCAAAATAAAATTTTGAGTTTTGATAAGGTCGACAATATGAATTATTTATTCAAAGAAATTGACGATTTTAGTATATCAACTTTTACATACATTTGAGATATGATGTTTCAGCCATGATACGAAGTAAAAAAATGTATCAACAACAAAAAACCTGGCACATACGATTAAAATGTGCTGCTTCACCATTCAGTTCGTTATAGGTAAAGTCTCATTTAAATTGCGCCCAACGCCCCAAGAATTACTAACAAACTTTACCGTATTTTAAATCTTAACGTAAACTAGTAATTTTAAAAACTTAACGGATTAGAGCTCATCCATTTGTGTTTGCCTTTATTCATTAAATAGAGGAATATAAATATAGAGAAATATTAAACATATTCAATAGAATTAGGTTTTATTTTTATAATTGACGCCCAACGTGGGATTTAGTTGCTCAATAGCTCGTAAAAAATCAGACCCTCATGACTTCTCAACGATACCTGTGCTAAATCTAAACCGCTAGGTGCGAGAAGTAGTTTTTATTAGCAAGATATACCCACTAGTGGACGATTTGTCAGTTCCTAGCAAGATGCAGTACCCGTGCAAAAAAAAACATTTTCGTATTTAGGAGGCGGAGACCTTTTGCGAGAGACCTTTGGCGTGACAGTCGAACGCACTAACCATGCAAAGGGCTACTACAATTGGTATATTGACTGATTGTTGTGTAGGTACCTACTTTATATTTGTGGAAAGAGCTTAATATTACCACACAGAATAAAAAAAATATTTTTGTTCAAAATTGGTTAATTTTTAAATTATTTTGCTTAAATGGCGTTCAACTTTTAATTATAAAACTTACAATAATTATTGTCACGAATTATTTATCTCATTTCTAAATAACTTTAAGTAACAAATAATATTAAAAATTTGATATTATTTTAGACATTTGAAAGAAGTCAGTTTTAAAATGGCGCCCAATTTTTGGTTAAAATTGTCAATCGTGGAATATTTTTTTTTTTTTTGGCTGTAAAAACCAACACTAAACTTTATCGTACACCATAATATGAAAATAAATTTTTGAAATTGGCTTAAATTTTCTTTAGAATAATAAGAAACAGGTGAGTTTTTGTATTGAAGTTATTTTGAAGTGCTTTTTAATTAAATGGCGCCCAACGTTAAATCTAAATTTTGTCTTTTGCGACTCGTTGAATATTTTGCTTCTTAATTATCAAAAAGCAGCACAAAACTTGACCAAACATCATAATTTGCAAAAATATTTTTGTCGAAAGTTTATTTAAATGGCGCCCAACGCTTTACCTTTGTTATATTTATTATAAAATTTTTTTAATGCAGAATTATTCAATTATTTCAAAGTTGAAAAAATATATAGTATGGTCCTGATTATACTTGAGAAATGTGGTGGTTTTAGCATTCATTTTCTCGGTGACATGAGAAGGGGAGGGGAGTATTCAAAACAAATTCTAAATTAATTTAAATGGCGCCCAACATTTTTTTCGAAAATTGAATAAATATTGTAATACTTTTTTTTATTTTTTAAGTCATGGATATCTGTGGGATTTAAAAAAAAAAACATTTTTTTGCTCATTTATGCCCACGTTACAGACAATACTGACAAATGAAATAGTGTAAGTAATTACTCAAGCACTGTAGAAGCAACAATAAGTGTTACGATAGACGATACTAGGAAAGTAAAGTTAAAAATCGGTATAACGATAAAAGCTTCGTTGAGATTGAAGTTTTGTTTTGTCAGTTTATTATTATGCCTGTTACAGTTTTTTTTTATTCCTTCAGCCATCAGCATTTTCTCTTCAAGTTATTTTCGCATCAATGTCATCATCACGTTGTGGATGGAAAAAATATTTTTTAAGTCCTTCTAACAGTGTTTAAATCTGCCTTTTAAAGTTTAAATGAAAATTTGATACAAAACAAATAAAAAGTGCAACAAATGAACATCTCGTGCTCGGCGCAAGAGTACCTACGCTGCATATTTTTTACAACTTCGTAGTTGTTTGTTTCGTTTTTTCTTTTTGTTGGTTGAGAGACTGATTTTTTTTGTATTATTCTTCTTGAACACGCTACTGTTTTGTGGTTCGAAACTCAGTTCTGACTGTTCGTTTGTCCGTTCGACCGTAGGTTTGTCAGCATAGAGAGTATCTTTGTATGTGTACAAGTAAATCCTACCAACAACGACAATAATCGTGCACAATCTCTGAAAAAAGTATTAAAGCCAAAAGGAGTGGAAATAAAGCAGCAAACATTCAAAAAGGACCAGCAGCAGCATAACAGCACCCCAGAAGCCGTTTCAGAAAAAAGTCGTACAAATAAAATGCTCAACAAGAGAAATAAGTGGAATATATACTTTTGTATTTATATATATAATGTTTATATACAAAAGATACGAATATGTTTTTTTGGTTTGTTTTTCGAAGCAAAAATACTACCATCCAACGAAAAAGTTTATGGCTACCGTTTTGCTGTTGCAAGTTATTTTATTCTTTTGAAAGCGGCTTTCTTTGTGTCATCGTTTGTTACTGGACATATATACCGTGCCATTCCTGCTGTTACTATACTACCGAAGTGCGGATGCTGTTATGTTGCATGCAGCACAACACAGCAAAACGATGGACTCTCTCTCTCTGTTGGTGTTGTTATTTTTGTGTATTGTTTCTGTTATTATTGTTGAATGGTGGACCATTGGAGGAATGACAGTCAATATAGTGGGCTGTCTTTACGACCTGAAAATCAGCAAATAGTTTTACAACCAAAAGACGACAACAACCAAGAAGAAGCCGCAAAAGAAGACAATATAAGCCCGCGGTGATGGCACAGCACGGACACGAATACGGACGGAGCGAGATTGTAGAGGGAAATATTTGAAAATGCACTCAAGCGATTGAATGAGAATTTGAAATTGATGGAGGCTGTCCAACGAAATAGAAAAGGGTGTATTTTGATTATCTGACAGATTGTTAGGCATCTAATTGGTATAGAGTGGATGATGATGGTACTTTTTGTATGTACGGGCATTTTTTTTTTCTTCTTTGAAAATGCAATGAAAAGATTTTGCCACGTTGTCAGTTCGCACTAACAAGCACTATTGTTACTAGCAGTTAATGTTCGTCTATTTCCATCAAATTAGCGTTGACCCATCCAGTTCTTGGATATTATTTCACCATCATTACCTGAAGAAATGGGGAATGTTTAAAACAAAACTTAAATGGCGCCCAACGCTTTGAAAACTGCTGTCAAACTTTCAATTAATTGACCTAATCTAAGACAAAAATCACTTCTGTTGTATTCTTTTACTGGATCAACCATTGTCATTAACACAAAATTTAAAATTAAAGTAAAAACAAAACAAATCATACACTTTCTTGATTATATCCCGTTTCGACCGCATTTTAATATATTCCATCAAATATTTAAACACTGAATGAAAATCCGGAGAAAATTCCCCACCACCAGACCAAGTTGTTCATACCCCTACCCCGCCGCCGCCAGCACAAAAGTATGAAATGCGTAAACAAAATCACAAGACAAGAGTCTTTTCTATTTTTAAACACCTCCTAGGCCAATACTAGCGCATATATACTGATGCAGCTCTAATATGGACTCTCAACGTACAATAATTGTGCCTCATTCAAAAATAAACAATCGGATTTTGAATTGAGTCTAGAGAATATGCGAGTAAGCTCGATGCAGAAACGTTAGGATGAACGCACACTCCATATATATCCCTGAAACATCTATATCTCTCTACCCAAACCAGAAGGAAACACTTGAGGCGAGCAGTGTTCCTGAATTAACAGTAAAGATATACATATATGTAGGTAATTGGAGTGCGAACACACTTCAGAAACAAGCACTGAACAGAAGATACGATGATTACTATGATTCTTGATTTGAACATGCAAACAGAACAAACAAGAATGGAGTGATTCAAAGGGAGTTGAGGGGCAAGTTTTATTCCGCATGGTTTTCCATGCAGTTTGTGTTATTATCATGAATGTTCTGCATTCACTCATATATGTACCTACATACATAAAGCAATTAAATATAATGAGCAAAAGTGTATTTTTGACATTTAGAGTGTTGTTCCCGCCATCAGATTAAGTGTGCTGACAGAATGACAAAGTGCAACAACTATTAGTCTGTATATGTGTCGGATAGAATTCGGAACTCAAAACCAGAGATGAAAATGATTCAAACGAACCCCCATCTGGTTGCAATTTAACATTAACGCTCAAGCATTCACGATTTTTGTTTCTATTTTTTATTTTTTTTTTTGAAAAGTAAAAATGAATAAAAGTGCTTAGGGATCAAAGGGAGAAACCTTGTCCAAAGCCTAACAGCTTCATTGAAAATTTTATTTTCAAAAAATCCTCCATAAAAGTGACAAAATAAAAGTGAAAATTTAAATCAGGAGCTTGTTCAGTTCAAAAGAGGCAAATAAAATATTTTCTCGTTACTCATTTCTGCTTTGACATTTCTGCAGCATTCAATATAGTGACCTGGCACTACACTACACTACACTACAGACTACAACGGCAACTGTCAAAGGATAAAGTTTTATTCGCAATGTTAATTAAACGTCACATATATTGACAACTCACCATACCACGCGCACATGACTTCCTGCTCCTGCAGCAACGGATAACGGAATGGAGGTGTGTTCCATATGACGTGACGTCTACGTAACCGCCCATTAGCAATTCAATTTCCATATTCATTTCCCGATTACAAAAAAAAAGAAAGCAACAAAAAAAAAAAAAATGATTTCTGAAATCAATTTTAATTTAATTACATTTTCTATAATATATTGAATATCACAGAGTGAAAGAGAGACTCTTTGTCTGGACCGTGTGCTTTTTCAGATAATATGGCTTCTGCAGCACAGCAGAATTTTGATATAATCTATCTGCGATACAATAATAATTTCATTAAAAATTCCGATTTCGGAAATTTTACGTAACATAAACGCTACGTATTTGTTGTTGGACTTGCGTTGAAGCATTGGGGACAAAAAGGATTTTCTGTCAGCGTCCCGTCAGAAACATTCATTTTAATCATGTCCCGGGCCGCCCGCCCCGCATTTAGGATTTAAAAGTCAACGTGAGTTGAATAAAGCATAAGGAGGATGGTTTATTATTGATTTTTGTGTCAATTCATGTTGATGTTGAATTTTGGCACCCTATGCCTGTGTCATTTCAAAAGTGTATAGGCATTTCTAATGGCAGCCATTATTAAATAACAACCTACGCTCCAAAAAAAAAAAAAAGTGATAGGTATGTAAATGATATTCCTTTGTTGACAGGTCGACGTGACGGTGGGAGGTATAATACTGCGTGACATTTGACAGGGAAAACGGTATCTGGAGGAACATATATTATTGAATTCATGTCAATTGCTGACTGCTACATAAAATCTCAACTGTGTATGGCAGTTTTACTAAAAACAAATTCTTCATCTTCATCTCCATTTTATTTAATTTTATTTTATCCTTCAATATCTTATTTGTTTGGCGGAATTTTGTTTTATGTAGAAATGTGTGCGCTTCTTTTTCATCTCATTCGTCGTCGCACTATGGTGGTGGTGGGTGCCTGTGTATGTACATATATTGTATACCTATAGAGATAAATGACATTTGATAGGGGAAAAGTAAATTAAAACAAAGTGTCGAGTGGCGCTGCAAAATTAATGATGTGAACGTGTTAGACGTTGTCCGAATGTCAATTAACTGGTTCTATCAACATCATTACATCGGACTTATTGTGAGTAATTATATTTGAAATGGCAATGGCAGTTTTGTTTTTCTCGTTCATTCGTTAAGAGCTTTTTGGTTTTTTTTTCGTTTTTTTTTTGTTTAAGCAATTTTTATAATTCTTATCGGATCAAGTTTTTAATTGAATTACGATCTTTGCATCGTGCTATGAATGGGATTCAATTTTGTATTAGTTTCAATGAAATGATGTGAACATTTTTATGCCCTGGTGGTTGCGGGCAGTTGTGTGTTTATTTTATCACCCACAAAATATAATGGCAGCTAGTAAATTAAAGATCTGTTCGCTTACTTTTGTTTTGGAAAAAAAAACTTGAAAAACGTCAAAGGATATCAAATGAGGGAAAAGTCTCACTCATGGAAAGAGGAATAGTGTAGTTTCAATCGAAAAAAACTAACATATTAACTAGTTCAGTCGTATGCTGCTAAAAAGAAAATCATCTTAAAAACTTTCCAAAGTTTTGCGCGCACAAAATTGAGAATAAGAAACGAAAAATTCACTTTATTGACATTGAGGAATAATTGTACTCATAAAACCTTATTCAAAATTGAACTCCATTCGCCAAACTGTTTGACTCCAGGCCAACGTCCAATTTGCGAACTAAAGCTCGTTTGCTGCTTAGATCTCATGAGACCTCTTTACACACAAGTTTGTATTCAGGGATTCTACGTCCTCTACTCTGAATGGAGTGCAACAGAAACTGACCCGTGATTGTGTGAACGCCACGTTGACAGATTCTCATATTTAAAATGGCCGCTCATTGCAAAACGGTGTGTATCGGGATTTATTCTCGCCGTTCTCATCGGTTCACACTTCTTTCTTTCACGCATTCGAATACGGGCCGTACCGGATAAATACGGCTATGTGTGCACAGAGCCTAAGGCTGTGGTTACAGTAGAGAAGAGATACATACATATGTTCTCGCTAACAAACTCCTCTAATCACTTTTTTAAACGAGTCTTGCCAAATCGTTTCACTCTCCAAAATTCACTTCCTTACGTCGTTTTGTTTCCATAAATGGTCATGTGAAACGGAATAATAATGTCGTTTTCAAGCGGGCGTTCGGAGCTACTCCTATTTCACTCATTTTACTCCAAATTTCCCATTTAATATAGGAATGGAACAGTTCCGAAATCCAAGCGATAGAATTTTCAACCTTATCCATCTTTCTTAACATAAATTTGCAATATGATTAGATCTGTTTGTTTACTTCCTTAACTGTCACTTCCTCTGGACAGAAGAGAGCGACGCTTGCGAAGGAATAAATCAATTCCCCAAAAGTTTTAGACGGAGAAATTTATTTTTTGTATGTTTAGGTATTTTGACAGAACTTTGGCAGTTTAAGAAGTAAACGAACAGAGGTTATGAAATGTCAACTTCAGGGACCGTCAATTTTTATGAAAATAAAAACAAAAACTCTTAATTGACTTTCAATTTTGTATATGATGTGCAGTAAGTTTTTTTTTTTTAATTATTCTCCCCTGGTTCAAAAATCAATAAAAACTAAAGGTACAATTTGAAATGAAGCTCTGGTATTGTTGGTCCAGTTGATGCCTTTGAGATGATGATTTTTAGAGCAAAAAAAAAAATTGTCCCGTAGACTCTATATCGAGTTGTGCTATTTCAAATGCATTTTTACTTTCTTAATAAATTGGCTGTGTATTATTGGAAAAATAAAGACCATTATTTATGTCCTGTCATAAAATCATGAAATATGTACATATTATTATACTTAAATCAAACAGATCGACTTGACAGCGCGATATCCAATTGAGAAGAAACGTCAGACTGGTTTGTTTTAGGTTAAGTACCTTTTGGAAATTTAAATTAAAATAAAGTTTGCTAAATTCTCAACAATAGTTTTTTAAAATACTTTATAAAATTTGTAATATAAATAAATTAACTATTTTCTTCTTTTTTTTTCTTTTAGGTAAACACTCTTGAAAAATATATGAACTTTTTCTTGCCCTGGGTAAGCTCATTATTTATTTTACTGTTTAACTTTGATCTTAAAATCGTTGAGTCAAGATTAATTACATATATTCTTAAAGCTAACTTGTTTTGAGGTCGAGAAAGTTATTTTACAAATCTTTGTCGTTTAAGTCAGTTTAAAATAAAATTTAAAAATCCTGGCATTTGACCAATTTCAATTACTTATTTTGAAATAAAGTAGCTTGTGAAATTGTCGATACCAGAACATTTTTCGTCTGCCATTATAAATCTACATTTACCTGTGTACATATTATGTCCATGTATACAACATTTTACCTTTTTATACAAAACACAGAAATAGCATTCCCAGAGAGCTTGTAAGTATGGCCAATCGAACTTTAATTATTGAATTTCAATCCACAATTGGTCAGTTTCAATTTCAAAAATACATTTGTGTTATAAATTTTCTTGTGTTTTTATTTCTTATCTGGGGAATGGTCAAATGACCAGAGTTAACCACACTCCCTGACCAGAGTTGCCTTGACTAAACCTAAGATACAAATATTTATGAAAACTCGTATATGCGTGTGTGTAGTTGAAAAACAGAAAATCGTATAAAAATTCCACAAAATTGATCAACCATAAATGATAAATTCAAGAAAACTTTTGTAATACATTCTTTGACACTTCTCAGAAGTAAATATACACCGTCATCTATATATTCAGTTGAATAAACCAGTTAACGATTACATATCTACCTTCAAAGCACAAAACGTGATTTGATCATTATCAATTTGCCAAGAAAATATAACTAATATCTCAAACAAACACAATCCGTTGACACATCAATTTACTCCAGTAATTCATCTAGTGAAACACTTAAAATCTCAAGTATTTGTCAATCGCATAAAAAATCAAAACAAAACCACTTAGACATTCCTGTGACTGTCCAGTATATACAGAGTGGTGTTCGTGTGGCTATAGCTTCTTGTCATCATTTATTTGATGTATTATTTATGTGTAAATATCTCCCTGCAAAACGCATCGAAGTGACAGAGCAACAACAAAAAAGTTAAACAAAACACTTATAAGTAAATAAAATTTACGATCCCAACCCTACCTCTCGAGCACTTTTTAATACACTTAACTCACTTCGCGGGATTGGATGTATATACTCTACATACATATGTAGTGTATTAAAAAAAAAAATGAATGTCATCGGGCGGCTCGTGAAACAAATTGTTTGAGTTTTTAATTTCAAATAGAAAAATGCCGCCAACACTATATGTGCGGCGGCGTTGCCGGTGGTGGTGGTCATAGTCACTATGCCGCCTTGTGTCGTTCTCGTTGTTGTCGTAGTCGTCGTGGTCGACGAGCCGTCATAGGCCCCACGATATAAAAGTCGATAATGGTGTAGAGTCACCATATAATAGATATAGAACAAGCAACGAGTGTGCACAATAACGAATTAAAAAAAAAAAAAAAATAAACTCAAAAACATTAAAACGGCAAGCTTTAAGAATACATACAACGACGACAAGTCCCGCCGCCGGCCGCTTGAAGCCATGTCGCCGACGACGATCGAGCTGCCGCCGTCACCACACGCCACAAACATGGGACACCATCAGACTTGATCATGCAAAATTTGCACTGCTCAAAACAAATTAAATGATGGTTATACGACTAAGAGCTACCGCACATAATGGTTGTGTTTGCGAGAAAAGATAAACAACTTAAATTGTGTTCTTACTTTAATGTTTATCATATTTTCCAACAACTGGACGTATATGTATTTCAAATAGTTATGTAAATCGACGTTGTAAATCGCCAAACAAAAAGTGTTTTATTTTGAGTACGTATACGCCACAGTGACCATATAACTTTCTTTCTTTCTTTCTTTTTAATGATTTTCTACAAATGTTTTGTTATTGTTTGAGTGGTTAGACATAACAGGAATATTATATTGTTAATAGGCAGCATTCATTTTTCTTACGAAACTGCGTTCAAACAAAGGTTCTTGGCCAGAACTTACAAAATGGTAAATAGTCAAACGGGCATATAAGACATACCAATCTCAGTCCTTGACTATTACAATTGAAAGTGACTCTAGACATGCCAATTATATCAGTTTTGGTTTGCTTTTGCGGTCGCGCAGGGCCAGGGCCCTCCGCCGCCGCACAGTGGCCCGTTTAGGCAAAAGTGCTTGCGAAATTCATTTTCGTGTGGGTTTATAATGCAAAACTTTTAATTTTTTTTGAATTGACAAATATTTGGAGCTCTAGTAATCGAAAAAATTATTTCATTTGTATGAATGATTTGACTTGTAGAGCGAGTCAAAGTTGACAAATTTTTATGGTTAGAAAAAAAACAATTGTTTTTAAAATTTTTTTTTAATTTTGAGTGTAAAAACTAGGAAAAAGGGGTAAATAAAAATTTTTTTTGTTATTTTTACTTGATATATATGTTAATTGCTATAATCAGAAATGACAAAAAAAAATGATAAATTTTTTTAAACTGCTACATTTAATGTTTTTTTAAACACCCATTTTTGCACTCTTTTTCGTCTTTACACTGAGTAGAAAAAAAAAGGTTCAAACATAATCAAGCTAAGCTCGACGGATAGTAAGTCCTTATATATTTCTTCAAATAAAACTTAAAACTCAGCTGCATAAAGTTGCATAGAGCTGAGCTAGAGCGATTTGATTTAATGAAGTCAGTAATTTTTTCTGAGTTTTTTTTTTGTCAGGTGCAGAAAAAAAATCATAGAAAATATTTTTTCTCTGTTTTGCAGGTATGAGTGTTGTTTTGAAATATAATGGTTTTGAAATTTAGAAGGAAAAACCTACTAAAGTTCTTTAAAACGGGTGTATAGCTTATTTGTTGTGACCCCAAATAAAACTTTTAAGTATGAATTTTATTGATTTCTTGAACAATTTATAAACGATTTAATGACGCTTCATATATTTAGAACGACGTGGCTGGGCTGTAAATGTTATTTGGCACCATTGTTGAATGCCTAATTTTTTATTTACAAAAGACATATGTCGAAATTCTGCATCTCTTATTCTTCCTTCTTTACCCGTGCGTGTATTCAACTGACTGACTATAAACAACTTCAGAAAGATGTGTTTTTGATCAAAATGCAGAAATCTGCCTGCAGGGAAGCATGTATTTTTCTTCCATATTAATTTCAGACGGAATTGCATATAGTTTTTTTCATCACATTCGATAAGATAACTATTTGACAACAATCAATCACCCATGCTTAGAAATATTGAATATAGACTGTTTCTTAGCATACTTTTGGGCCCTGAACTATCAAATCTATTATCCGTTTTCCGCTATCAGCTCAAATTTTCTAGATATAATCATAGTTTTTGGACACGAGAAGACAAGAGTGTCATACGTTTTTCGCCATCAGTTCGTGTTTTTTTTAGATATGATCTCATAAATGCAAAAATAACAGCTGTATAAAAATACGAGAATTTAGACCGGCTGAAATTAATTAGCTCAGAGCGGCGTGCTTTCATTTGAGGCCTCTTAGCGCTAGCTTAAGTTTCTTCAGTAATGTCGTGAGTTAATTAGTGAATAGTTTACCTTCCTTTCCATAAAGATGGATACATGAGTATATGCATTTGAAATGAAATTCATTTTGCGTGGTGACCAATATTATGGCATTTTTTATTAAAAATTGATTTTTGTTTTCATTTTGTTCCTACTTCGAGGTAAGACCTGAAACATAACACAAACCCATGTTTGATTTTCGTGAGTGTTGCGATTGTATTAATTTACAATATGGCATTTAAGTTTTGTAACGCTAAAGAATTCAATGTTATAAAGCGATGAAAAAGAACAGCACTCAAATGCTTTCCTTGTGGTATCCCATTGTGTGCAATTATATTTTAAAAAGAAACATATTATACACCTATTTCGAGTTTAACAAAAATAACTTGAACTTAAACATTAATCACTCATGGCTATATGAACAAACACATCTAAACGTTATGCACATAAATCTATCTAACTCAATCGATAAATTATTTTTTTTTACACAAAACATTTAACATCTATCTTCTTTTTTTTCTGAGCAGTATATTAAGTTAATGCTTATTCATGGCAAGTAATGAATGGCATGGGGATAGATCGTAGAGCCTCACACAAATTACCTTGCTATAAGAAATAAAAATAAATAAATTGAAAGTCCACTAATGGACTAAAATATATTTAGACACGAATTGATTATTAAGTTGATATTTGGAAAACATAATTTCATGCAGTGAAGAGCATGTTCATTGGACAGAATTAGAGGTGCAATATCTTTGGGTTTTTTTTTTTTCAAAATTTCAAATTACAATTCAATTGAAGTAGCAATGTATTTCTGTTACCTACCTTCCTCTTACTGCCAAGGTGTAGCAGGAAAAGTACACCTATTGTATACGGTATAGTCAGTCTGTAACGTCTCTAGCACACACCGGAAGCTATATGACATATAATTGAATGCATTAGATGGCATAACCAAAGAGGTGTGCGTTCAATGAATTAACCTTACAATAAAACACACGAGTTATTAAATTAAATTTTCAAAATAAATTTTCAAATTTTATTACCTTTTTCTACATCCAAATCGAAAAGAATTTGTGCGGTTAGGAAATAATTTACTATGTATCGTTTTATATCATCGAATTAAGTAGATAGGAATAGGACTACGAGTATGCGACGTGTTCCCCAGTGGTATTGTAGAGAATCTGTAGAGAATTTTTCATTTCAATTGGAATATCTCTACGTAGGTAGGTCGATTTGCTTATGGTATATGTAGTAGGTATAGGTGGTTCGTGATGGTTTTCCATGAATGTATGAATATAAAATATTGAAACAAACTTTGATGTTCAAGTCTCTGTGTGTGTTTCTGTTCTTCTTCTATAATTTGAATGATTTACTTTGACAGATGGATCTGCTGCAGGAAGTGTATGTGTTTGAAATAGAAGAGTTTTTTTTTTTTTTTTTTGGGAAGGAGGAAAGTGGAGAAACGAGTGCAAACATTTTACATACTTTGTGTTTAACATGGAATTTATTACAGCTACAGCATTTTGAATTGAGTTCAATTTTTGGCACATCTTAAATTTATATCATGTCAAATATATGCCAAAGGCTTTTAAGCCATTTTTGTAAAGAGAATTTTTGAAATAAATCATATCTATCTCACACATATAGATTTTACAGACTTTGAAAACGTTGTATGTAAACTTATACCTACACCTTTACACTATCCTTAATGTGAAACTGTTAGTTAAATTGAGAGTAAACTTTGGGAGGATTAAAAGAACATTTACTTGGGGATTTATGGTACCTAATTGAATATTGTGAATAATAGAACTTTTAATTGAGTGTCTCCTTATAGCTTTTACTGAAAACTTGAGAGAAGGTGCATTTATCTCTAGTTAAATTATAGCCTGAAGTCTTCTTTTGCAATGTCAAAGTAAGGGTTGTGGTTGGTATAGTAAAATGCATACATTTTCATAATTCTAAAATTGTCTACTGATCTGCCTGCCTGAGGGGGTTTTAAATAAAGAAATTGTTGACTTTTGGCCTGTGGACTTAGGACCATGCATGCGCCAAAATGTTATTACAGCATTTAAAAAAAAAGTAAATTTGGTGCCGCAACAGCTCGTTGAGGGCCAGGGCCAACTCTCAACCATTCCTGTGTGCGTGTTGTTTTTTTTTGCAGGAATTTAGGGGACCTACAATTTTCTACTGAAATTTACTTATTCATGAGATGAGATACTCTTGGAGGATTTGCCTCTTTCTCGCAAGAGGCAGTAGCCGATTTTTTTAAATTACGTCGACGAGGTTTGGACTCAAACTCAGACCTTCAGCAATGACAGTCTTGCGCACTAAATATTAAACCATCGGCTACTACAAAGCATTGTGAAACAAACAGTGTAAAACAAGCATTTAACAAGGTTTAAGTACATATATCAAATGTTTTATGAAAAAATGAAGCTCTGTAAAATAAAATACAAATTCAAAATAATTATAAAACCCAAAACTTATCAGAAAAGGAAACAATTTTCAAAATAATGTTCATTAGTTTTCTTTCAACCGCTCCACCTTCCCCCCCCCCCCCCCTCCTCCGACCATCTCATTTAACCAAATCATAAAATCCAATCAAATCCCATTAAAAATCGTTTAGTAAAGTTTTAAAAACAATTTTAGCCAACACAACCTGTGTTTGCCTGTGCATGATGGTCTGCAAAGTTCATTATTAATTTCGCAAACTTTGCCCTTTGAATTTGATTAAAAAACTCAACTCGAGAGTAATTTTCGGCTCTTTTGTTCAATTAAAAAAAAAAAAAAAACAAATAAAATTGTTGTTGTAGGTATCATCAGAGAATAATAATTTTTGCATCATGTTCATGCATCGACGACACAAAACAACAAACAAATACCCAGCTCGCAAATTCATTCATTTTCATTTCATTCGAAAAACTCAATTAATACGTTTGTATAATAGAATAAGTCTGACAAAAGTTTTTATGGCTTTGGCTGTATATGAGTTATGGAAACGATGACGACGACGACGTTTAAAACGTCTATAACGACGGAGACGGAAACGACGATGACGATGACGACGACGTATAGTAGAAAAGTAGAAGATGAGGATGAGTTGCTGTTGCTGCTGCTGTTGAGCATGAGGCGTGGTTAGCTACTTATTTTTTTTTTGCCATCTTATCCGCACAAGTCTGGAAAAATATTTGTTTTCCTAAATTTCCTATCCTTATTTTTGTTGGTTTCCTTTTTTATTGCCTCTTCGCTTGTATGTTTCTTTAGTTCGCTCGCATAATCGTGCGCTTGATGGTAGTAGCTCTATCGTGCTTGGCAAGGAGAAAATGTAAGTCAACCATCCGTTTTGCGCTGCTTAAATGTGTTGTGCACTGACATGGGAAACCTACCAACCTAGAGCTATATTTATGCGTATATTCACCTTGATGCCTGTTCCAGTATACCCGACCTGTGCTCATGCAGATACGACCTGATGATGAAGATTGGAGAAGTGTGAAGAATCATGGTGCTTCATTTTCAAGTACCTTACTTCTTCTGGATTCTGGAGAGTATGCAGCAAGGCATGACAGAACTGCACCATTCACATTCGCACGTGCACATGCAGTAGAACGTACCTTGTGCTATATGTGGCGAATACAAATGCGGCGATTGTGCAAATAGGCCTATCTGCATGTCATGTGCGTGGTGAATTCTTTTAATTGTAATTCAAGGTGAAGAAAATTCTCTACTCTATGGGTTTTTCCTTCATTCATTTATCCTATACCTATACCTATTTCTATTTCTATTTCTATTTATTTTTTTTAATTACCATAAAGAGTTTCTTATTTTCTACCTCAATCGGTTTTAATTGTGTGTGTGCTTGCTTGCGCTTCATGATGACACAGTTTTCTGACACTTCAGAAAGTATAGTTTCCTCTTTCTTGTTTTTGTTTTTTTTTTCTGACATACCTACCTACGCTACGTTGCGTTTGCACAACATAAATTCAATTCAAGTGTCAAAACTGTAGAAGTTCTTAAATATAAACTCGTAATTATGGTTGGTTTATTTTTATAGCAAATTTTGTTTGTTTTTATTGGTATAGGAATTTTATTATTGGCACAAGAATTTGTTTAAATTTGAGTTGTTCTGATTCTTTTAATTATTTAGGTTGCATTGAGAATTCTCTCTTCAATAATCGATGTTTTGTTAGATATACATTTATGTACATAGATAGAAAATAATTAATTTGAAAAAAAATTCATGACAGCTGTCAAAATCATGTAAAATGATTTTATATCCCAAGTTAACTTTCGTTATAGTTTCTTGTATTTTATATAGCATTGAAATGATGTTTGTCTATGGGTTTATTGATGTTATTGTTTCTTTATTTTCTACAAAGTTATTTTGGAAATGTAAATATATATATATTCAATAATGCGTGCCAATAGAATAATGATTGACGTTCGAGAGGGAAACTGCAAGGCTGCAATCTATCGCAAAATATTTTATAACTGATAGAAAATAGTGAACAAAAATGTAGATGAAATTCAAATCCAAAATAATTTTAACTTAAAATACCAAAATTAAGTCTTATTCTAGATAAGTAAAGGGGTCATCTTGCGAATTTGTTTTGGCTGTTTTTCATTTTGCAATGATTATTTCGCAATTTCTTGTCTTCCAATTTGATTATTTCGCATTTAATTGTTTGACAAGTATTTATTTCGCAATATCATCATTTTGCATTATTTTGCATTGAGTTTTTCGATTATTATTATTTCGCTTTTCATTATTTCGCAATTTATTATTTTTCAAAGTTATATTATGCTTTCAACTTATTTTCTTTTTTAGGGACAAAACAGCGTGATAAAAAAGCGGCCAGACACAAATGTCAAAATAAAATCTTGCAAAGTAATAAGCAAAATGCAAAACGCAAAACGCGAGAAAACGTTTGCGAAATGATCGGTTTGGCAAATTCTGGTCTTGCAATTTAAAAATTTCGCATTTAGTTGTTTGGCAAGTGTTTATTTCGCAAAATCATAATTACGCATATTTCAAATCGGAATTTGTAATTTGAATTTCACTATTTTTTATTGAATTCTTTGGCTTTTCACTATTTCGCAATTTATTATTTTGCATGCTTTTAACTTTTTTTTGCATTTCTTATAAAGAAACGTCCAGATAACAAAACGGCCAAATAATAAGCATATCGAGAGACGCAAGAGAAAGTTTGCGAAATAACCAGTTTGCATTATTTATTCTGATAATAGCAGAGTAAGTTGCGAAACCGAAATAACCGGTTTGCTGGTTGATTCAAAGATGAAAACAAATTCTCATTGCATTTTATTTTGTTCATAGCGGAGTAAATTTGCGAAACGGTTTTCGCCTTAAAATGTCAAAAATGGTGTATTTGCTTTGTTTCTTTTTTTTTCAATGAACTGTCAAAAGCTTAGGCGTGTTCAGCTGCATATATTTACTAGGATATAAGTAAAAAAGTGTTAAAAATAAAGAAAAAGTTAGTACAATTTTTAAGTAGCTGCATGTATTGTGAAATTTGTAAGTTCTAAAAGATCTTATGAGAAATATGTATGGCAATGCCCAGATTCTGATTTTTTATTCTGTCGCGCCTAGTGCGAGCTTAGAAACACAATAATACATTCCATGCCAAATACGATTATGTTCCGTTGTAAATTAGTTCCATCTTGTGCTACATAAGCCTTCAACAATTTAGTATAAATTTCAGAATATCCATGTGCATTTTGTAGAATTTTCTCAGATAACAAACAAAAAAATAACAAGTGTACAATCAAGTTATTGTATACATAAATGTATCTCATTCCAACAACATTCTTTCATCACAAAATGAAAAATCCAAGTAGGTTTATACATATATATTATGAATAATTAATGACTTCTACAAACACTTGCTGACAATCACCTTTCCTCCAAGATAAAAATCACAAAACGACAAAAAATTTCCATAATCCAAGATAAAAATCAATAGAAGTCGAGTTCAACACACAATTAAGCAAAATCTGCTTAGCTCGTCGCTTAACGAATCAAATTAAATTTACCCTTTGATATGGTAAGATTTTACCGACTTATAAGTTATAATTTTTATCTCAATTCTTAATCATCATCATACTGTGTATATTTTATCTCTGTGCTGATGGCTTTGAGAATGAGAGTTTGAATTTATAAATATACAAAATTCTGAATTTCTTAACACTCAGTCCACAGATCTATGCACCGCATAATCCGATACGTATAGCTTTATCTATACCTACTTGCTCTGGTCTTACTCACTTTTATGGAAGCCGACAAGTTGCTGTTATAACGCTTATGCAATCCTAGAACTTGTTTTTCTTATGACCATTAGACATGCAAACTAAATGTAATGAAAGGCTATGCTACATTTTTTTTGTTTTTGCGCGCAAACACCGCGTTGTTGTGTTGTTAACTTATGACCCTAGATCATGCCTGAGTAGAAAAATATTTCAACTGAAAAAAAAATGCAAAGGCGAGCGAGCGGGATTTTATGTTTTGTCCAAAGAAGTTGTAAATGGTCAGACTGAAACGTGAAAGATTGTAATAGAAATAAAAAAACAAAAAAAAAACAGTGTGGAGAGCTCATAAGAAAATTAGTTTATGCTCGATATAAAAAATTTCTGCACTGTCAGTAGACGTGCAGTCAAGATGTCGCCACCATAGACGTCAATCAGATAAAAAAAATGTATATGGTAGAAGAAAGAGGGAGAGAGTGAACTGAGAGGAAACAAATTACTGGAATAATGGAAATAGTGTGGTGAATTCTTTTGGTTTTATGTTTCAGCTTTTAATGGACTTTGAATGTACGGGTTTTTTAGTTGATGATGGAAGGATAAGATAAAACTTCAAGGAATATTATTATGAATAAGGATCAAAAGGTTATGATCATATGCTTTTTTTTTACTTCATGTTAAAATTATCCAACTCGGGTTTATATGTTGAAATTATTTGGCATTACTTTTTTAAATGAAATGATGTCAGGAACAACAGAAAAGAAGACATAACCTCTTTTCGTTTACTTCCAAAAACTGCCAATTTTAGTACAGCGTTCTGTCAAAGTTCATATAAAAAAAAAAAAATTGGAATAAAAATAATAGAAATTGGTAACTTGGGGTAGTAAACGAACAGAACTTCTCTTAGTCCCCTTTCACACGAGGAAACTGAGTTGCCAGCAACATTCAGTTTGTTGGTGAGAGGGGCAACTTGTTTCCTCGTGTGAAAGGGGACTTACTCGGACTTACTAGAAGCGCGTTCGAAGGCGCGTTCGCACCTGTCAATAGAGCTCTTCCAAGATTTGTCTTTGTCTTTTCTCTTTCTAATTTGACATTTAAAAACAAAATAGTTCCTGGTTGACAAATATTCACATGCTATTGGCAGTGTTAAAAATCCGGTCATTTGATTATTTTTTGTATTTGGAAGTGAAAACTTAAATTTGCGATCATATTACCTATTAATTAGTGTCTAAACACTTTAGTGAACATTTTTTCAAGTGTTTGGCAAATTTTACCACATATTAATCACTATTATTAAACACACGACTTTTTTGGCTCGCCTTCGTACCTTTGACATTTGGTTTTCTTTTCCAACCAGGGAGTGCTGTCAGATTGTTATTTTTTTGTTTACAAATTTTACACTGACACTTCTGATCTGACATTTTGAATGTCAGTGGTCCATGGAGATGCAGCCGCGAACGCGAACGCGACTCTGGGTGTTTAATCTAGCGCGAGTAAATCATAAAAAAGTGAATAAAGAACTGTCATCAGTCATCATCATACTTGAGTTTAGAGGGGTGAAGAATTAAAGTTTATATCAAAGTGAAAATAAAGCTTCTGTTAAAAAGTTAAATAATCGTTAACTGATGCAGAGTTTTTAGAATAAGTATCCGTTTCAAAATGCCTGAGTAAAGTTTTGACTAGTTACTAGACACATAAATATAGGCACAGGGACATAAGTCCAAAACCTATACAAAATATAAATATGTTTAGATTTAGAACCTAATTCAGTTTTAGTGGGGTAAAATGACAACTATGTGATTTTTGACCCTGTGGACTTATGACCCTGAATTAATATTTATATATCGAGAAACTATTCAGAACTTTTTTTTTTATTGCGAAACGGGCCCTAAATCTTACAAAAATATACTTCGCGATTAAACTTAATGGTGAGAATTTTGTTTCCCTCTAAATCTATAACAAATAAAAATAAAAAAAAAAAAACAAAAACACTATCATTCTTTCAATGTTTCATTAACTGACAGTTCTGTTATCGGATAGGACCGACAGAAAATTAATTTCGACTTTAAAGGTCACTTTACATAACATAAGGTTATCTAGACAATTGATCTCTGAAGTTACCAATCTCAATGGAATTTCACTGCCAACACATATTAGTCATTGATTAAAAATAGCCGTGTTCTTTTGGAGGTGGCGAAGTGCTCCTACAAACCTCATCTACTCGCCATGAGAGCATGATCTAGTTGGTAGTACTAGATTATTGTTTCCATCTACTCATAAGTAGTTCGCCACCTCCAAAAGAACACGGCTAATATCTAACTCACTTCAGTAGGTACATTTCCACGAAGGAAGACACTTTTATTAAAGATCGTTAAATATTTTCATCTCTTATTCTCTATTCATTTCTTTTAAGATTAATTCCATCATTTTTATTTAATTTTTAATTTAATAGTTCCTCAATCTATCATTTATATCATAATCAGCTTTCTATTAGACGTTTTTATGTCCACATACAAAACTGCATTATATTCTCATAAATCTACATATTTATAAAAAGCTCAAGTTTATTATTTTAATATTTCAAAATAAGTGGTTTTGAAATATGTTAACGCCTCCGTTCATCCATTCATCCACTAAAAAAACACACCTTTCACTCAAATAAAATAATAATAACATTAAAAAAAAACAGCTGAGGTAATCATAATAAAAAGATACCAATAAACAACTCAAACATCTCTTCTTTATGTTTCTGTAGGTAGCTTGGTCGATCTACTTTAATAAAACTAAGCACAAATAAAAGTGTTTCCAGCTGTTTAGAAAATACATAAATCTATGCATTTTTAAATATATTCAACAAAAATAATGTAGCAGAGGTTGAGGGATCTCACAATAGTCATCCTCAGTTTTGTTTGGCTTTGTTTTAGTAATTTTAACTTGCGAAAATCTGTAGAGTTAGACACTTTCTATTAGTTGTTCAGTTGTCTTTTGACGCAGATGGCAAATGGTTTCTCTAACAAAGTGATTATATTCAAAAATAGAGACTATGACAACGGACAGAAAAAGTGTCAACAAAACTAATTCCAAAAGTCAACAAGGCAATTACCGGAAATTCCAAACCAGTTTCATTAGCACTTCTCGTATAGCACAAAGGTGCGCTGAAAGTGTCATAAATTGAACGAAAATCAGAAACATCAAACGAACTGTCATTTTTTTTTAAATAGCAAAATGCTTTTACTTCTGAATCAAAGCTGAATGTCAGCGTATATCTTGTAAGTGCTACCAAAGCCAAACTAAATAATAAAAAAACAAAAATAGAAAGGAAAAAATAAACAAAAGCAAATAATAAACAACTCTTGCCATTACCACTTCACCTCAATAACAACAAAAACAACAACGAAAAAAAAAAACAAACACAAAATGAGGGAAGCATCAGAGAAAAACTAAATTGACATTTCATAACCGCACACTGACACTGAGTGCCCCCATTTCGTTTTACCTCTTTATTATTTCCGATTCAATGACATGACAGATCGAAAGATAGAGATTTTCTTTTTCCCGAACTAGGTTGACAAATAAAACTGACTTTGACACTACATAATAAAATGTGCACACCGTTAAAATTTAAGAACTCTTTGATGCTTTAAAAGTTAAAATCTTCTTTCTGTTTTTTATTTTTTTGGTATTCGCTTTCCAGGCCATACCAGGCAGCACTTGAAAAGTTATATCAAAGCGAATCATTAAAATTATCACGTCATGGCCATGAAGAGTTCATTAGAAAGAAATTCTTTAAAAAAAGTAGATTAGTCGGAAATGCGTGGGGTGGAAACAGCGGCTGTGGTAAATGCGACGTGGCGTGACGCCGCGCGCCGCCGCTGCCGCGTTTCAGAGAAAAAAAAGAAAATTAAGATGAAAGGAATTCCAGTGGTAGCAAAACTTTGAGAAAAGTTTTTCTTTTCAAAATGAAAATGTATCTCAATCTCAATCGAAAGTGGATGCGATAGCGGCATTTGAAGCAAATTGATGGGCGCGGCAGCGGGTCGGTATGGTGCGGTAGAAAAATGTTCGCTTATCAGAGGGTGTGTATAGTATATGTGGTGGAAAGTAGTTGGCGGTCGTAATGTGGATGAAGTGGCAGACACTCGAAAACCTTTTAAGACTTTTATCTCGACAGTAAAATTGCTTTCATCCTTGCTTCTTATTTTTATTTATATTTTAAAAGACAGAGAAATATATAAAGATAGTTTTATATGATTTCTTATTTTAATGTCGCTTTTATAACTCAATCTTGTTACTATTTTAGTTTTGTTTTTGGCGATTTACTTTGTTAGATTTTGTTAGACGCGTACGCCCATCATATCATCGCATCGCAGACTTGGAGTATAAGGCAAAGATCAAAGGCGGTATGACGCGCGCAGCCATCTTGATGCTTTTTATCTTTTTGTATAGTTTTTGTGCTTCGTTTTAACATTTTTTACTTTATTTTTTTTTGTGTGTATTTAAAAAGTATGTTCGGCTTCAGAAATTCCCATTGAAGAAGTCAACAAAAACAAAAAAAAAGGGAAACGCTTTTGTTCGCTTCGCATATTGTTTGTGTGTTCCTCTGGTTGTGTGTCGTGTCTTGTCAATCTGTGAGGGTCGAATGAGGTTGGTATAATCTTGATGGACGATGGAATGTTTGTCGTTTGTGTTTTTAGAAACTAAGCCGACTTTTTGGCTTTGTAAAATAAGTTAAAAATAAAATAAACTTGAAGAGAATTCAAAATATTTGTTTGCCTTCAAGTCTATTGAGTTTTTCCTGTTTTTTTTTTTTTTGCTATTATTTGAGCAAAATATAACAAAAGTCTGTTTGCGCATATTACGTGTGCGCAGTTTTATTTTGTACCTGTTAGACCCGAAAATTAATTATTGTGGATTGAACTTAGGTATGGCGATGGAGTTAACAACTCACGGATGGCTAAATGCTTAAGTGACTTTGGGCATTGTACAATTTTGTTTAACTTACAATTAGATGGTTTGGTTAATGGACTTTTCCAACAATGACAGATGACAGCTGAAGGTTATTTTTTTTCTTTTTCTTTATTTAAAGCAATTTCATAATTTTTAGGTTAAAGTTTGTCAATTTGCGAGGTGTACTGCTTCCTGAGAAGAAGTGACAAAGATATCAAGAAAATCTCTTGTCATGATGAAGTCCCTCTTTTCATAGCCGTTCGAATTTAGAAGAAGACGATAACTAACAATAATTCCAAAGGTATCGTTGAGATAGCAAATCATTAAGCCCTGGGTCTCCCAAGCTTTCGTGCCACTTGTTTATTTTTTGTACTATAATTTAGGAATACTTAATATTTAAATATAATAATTAAAAAAAACTTACTCGTGTGAGAAGAATGAAAACCTAATTTTTGTTTGAAGTTGGAAAAAATTAGGCTTGTTCATTCTGGGAGGATTTAGGTGTGAAAGATAAAGAACAGACAGAGAAAACAGATGTCATGAAAGAAAACGTCTATAAAATCCACTAGTTTAAAAAAAAAAACTCTGCGAAAGAACAGAGAAGTCAAAAAAAGTGGGAGGAGTCAGTCCAATGTGAACATCATGACGGTGTTCACATTGGACTGACTCCTCCGAATTTTTGTTGAAGCAACGTTGTTGCTTTGGCTCACTTCTACTTCATGGTGAGAAAGAGATGGTTACTGGCAGGATTTTTTATTTTATTTTTTTAAATCAGTGGATTTTTTTTGACGTCTGCTTTTGTGACATCTTTTTTCTCTGTATGTGATTTATCTTTGGGGCACTTAAATCTTACAGAATCCAATTTTTTCAATTGGAAACATATATATTTAAGAAGATTTACATATTGTAAGTGAAAAATTTGTAATTAAACCTTCAAACTGCACAGATTTTTGTTTTGTTTTAACAACCGCTAAACGTCAATGTTTTTGCATTAGGTCTGTTTGGTAACGTGAAATTTCTTACGAATTTGCACAAATTTTCACAAAATTGCACAATTTGTTACAAATTCCTGTTTGTTAACTCGAAAAAGTTGCATCGAGAGAGCCAGAGCACATCGAGAGAGAAAAAAATTTCCCCTACATTGGATAACTTACGAATTTGTTCTACATAAAATTCTGTGTGCAAGATGAGTAAAGACTGTCAAAACACCCAGCTGTTAGCATCTTTTGCTTTTAATTTGAAATTGTGGTTTCTGATATGTGAAAATTATTTTTATAAATAATAAATAACTTGGGAAATTTATAATTTATTTTTTTTTTTTTTAAATTAAACGCAAATTGTTAACAAAACCAGACTTTTGGCATGTGATTGTTAATATGAGGAGTAAAATTCTGACGTTTTGTACACAAAAGTGGTTCAAAGCGTTTATTAACTTTATTGTAGGTTTCTCCATTTTTGAGAAATTTGTTCTCACTTTGGTATTTTGGCAGGTTTTACACATTTTGCTGAAAAAAAGATACCAAACAGACCTATTAGTTTGTGTCTGAACAAAACAAGTTGGATTCACGTCGAAAAAATCGGATGAGTCAGTCCAATGTGAACACCGTCCATCATTTGAGGATATTCTTCTTGACATTCCTTTTGACACTTCATGTTTAACCAAGAGAATTTGAAAAGAAACTTCAGAAAATCTCTTAAAATTTACTTTCCTCATATGAATTTGAGTAAGATTTTTGAAAAAAAAATTAAAGAAAACTTATCTCCATTGAAGTATTTGTATACTAAATATAAAAACATTTATGCATAACTTATATTCCGAACATGAAAACAAAGAAATTCTACAAAATTGTTTCTTAAATAGAAAATCCCATAGCCTCTGAACTCTACCCTCTATACATCTTTGAATTCGGGAAGGTAAATATGTGATCAAAACACACACACAAACAAAGATTTAACTTCTCAAGATACATAGTGTAACACATTTACCATATCGATCTCGTTCATAAATAAATTAATGGCCACAAAATTTAACTCGGTCAACAATTTTCCTTTAGGACTTATGATGTATGTACATATGTAAAGTATCTTCTATCAAATAACTTAAATTTATTCAAAGTAAAATTGATTTAATTTATAGAAAGTATTCAAACGATGCTCTTTTCCTGTGCCTTTTGGGGGATTTAAATATTCATGAGAATTAAGTAAAACACATCCATATCTCTATGTATCCATCTTCTTCTTAAAAGAATTTAATATAAAAAAAATAAATTTCCATTTAAATAGTCTCTTTTATTGATTGTGTTTGATACATACATCTTCCCATAAAAAAAAACACATGTTTGAAAAATCAGTTCGGTAGCAATCTTGTATTTAACTTTATACAAATATTCCCACTAAATCCCAACTCACTATAATTAAGTTAAACTTAAGTACCAAAAGAACATGAATTTCATTTTCATATATTTATAACGAGGTGAATAAATATAAAAAAGTCAACTTACAAAAATTTGCATAAATATATTCTTTTTTACTAACGAATTTGCAAATAAATTGAAAATTCACATAAAATCAAAACATACTTAATTACTAATTTATTCAATTTTATAAAATTAACAAAAAAAAAAAAATAAACCAAGAATGAATAAATAACCTCCGGTTGCCGGTTCATTAGCAATTCTTTTTATTTGAACATTTTTATTAAAAAAGAATAATAAAAATAAACTACAAAGACATACCGCAATAAACAAAAAAAAAAAATATAACACTTAAATTGTATCGCAGAAAACCCATTTCATTTCGTATTGTCTAGACAGAGATTTACTTGTTAATCGTCGCCCCCATGTATAATATTATTATTATTATTTTTTTTTTGTATTTCCAAAAAAAAAAAAAACAACCAAGATCTTAAAGATCACAATCGAATTGAAAGATTCCCGATAATTTTTCGAGATGTTGTTAAAACAGATTTGTTATTTTATCGTGACGAACCGATTTTTATGTTTGCCAAATTATTTTAATAAAAAAAAACTTGACATACAAGATGAATAATTTTAAAAATCTGTCCCTCGATTGGTTATGGGTAATCCAACGAAATAAAATGTACGAAAAAATCAAGTATACAACGATTAATCAGATCGTGACGATTAAAAAGTTGAAAAAAAAGAAATAAAATAAAAACAAACATACAACACATCAGCATCTTAAGCGGTGTTGTGGCTCCATTATCTAGATACATTGAGATGAGATACAAAAATGAAATTCAGATTCCAGTAGCCGATGATGGTGATCATTGACTTTGTGTGTTGTGGTGTTTCTGGACCAGTCCAGTCCAGTGCAGTCCTCTTGGGGACTGGCCCAGCTGCTTCTGGTGTTAAGTGATCAGCATTCGAGAAAAAGATGTTTTTTTTTAATTTTATTTTGGTTTTCATCTGATGGAAACAACTGGTCTTTTGAACAAATTAAGTGCGAAAGATCAGAGGATGATGATCATTTATTTTGATTCTTCACTGATCAGCAATGCAATTTATATTTTTCACAAACTGAGTTTTTCTTAATTTTTGTTGTTGCTCGTTTGTTTGTTTGTTTTTTTTTTTTTTTGTAATTTTTGGGTTGTTTATTGTATTTTTGTAGGTTAATTACCAATTTCGGTTGCAGAACAGAGTGATCTTTTGTAAAGATCTTGACACTCGGGTGATCGCAGTGACCAGTAGCTTGAAGTGTTTTTTTCACACTCGGATATACGTGTTTTGTGAGGAAGTTTCTCTTAATTTATTCTCGTATTTTGTATTTATTTTCTTTCAGTTTTTAAGTATTTAAGGGATTTATATTAAAAAAATTTGTTTATGGTGGCAAAGTTTATAAACATTGACAAATGCACTTAATATTCTTTAATAGCTCAAATACCTATTGGAGAAAATTAAACGACTTTTGTCGTCGTCACGGCGCGTCTTTTTTGTCGTCGTCGTTACGACGCGTCTTTTTTCAATTTTTCGAATTCTTGACGTGACGTGACGACGAGAAACGCCGCATTCTGTATATCCAGGTATATGATTTCATTGTTTGAAATTGGTTTGACAACTACAACGAGATCTCGTCACGCTCAGGTCTCGTTTTCTCGCCGCATTGTAAATCAGGCTTCATTAGCTGTATGACGTCACTATCATCTGGTTTTGTTCGGAGATCACCACATATGTACGTCCCTCGCCTAGGTGCTTAAAAATCGCAAGAAGAAATTGCATCGTTTAAAAGCAGTCATATACCTTGTTTCTGTTTATCGTGAGCACAGGTATCTGTCAAAGCTATCTGTGTTAGGTCACAATAACAAAATATTTTATAATTTTCATTCAGAATGATTGCATTGGATTTGACTTTTGTTAAATTCGATTTATAACTAGTCATTTTTAAAAGCAATTTAGGTGCACCTAACAAGATTCGGCTTAAGGAGCGACTTTACGTAAATATTGTATGTTTCTCTTGCATTCGATTAAGAAGTTATCGCTCTTGAACCCAAATTGTGTGGATAACCGTCCTTGGTTTAAAAATAAGTGAAGTTCAAAGAAACAATTTAGAGATAACATTTATTTCAAATAAATGGCGCCAAAAAACTACGGGCCAAAGGCAAAAGTAAATAATGCAATTAATGCTTAATTTAAATGCATAAATCAGATTAGAAAGTTTAATATGTACACATGCATAGATTGACTTTCAATAAATATTTTTGTTATTTTTGAAAAACGCCCTCGGTGGCGGCCAGCGGCGCACGGCGGCGGCGGCGGCGCCATCATTATGTTGAATACAATTTACAATAAAATCGTTGTTGTTGTTCTAAGTATTTTACCCCCTGTCGGGTGAAGAAAATATTCTCAAAAATACATTTCTTTGAATTTAAATCATAATAAACTCTCAGTTATTAAGCCTATCTATCATCTATTTATTATAAACCCCGAAACGTTTTCCGATTGCATAGTGTGTTTTACGATTTGTTATCAAATATCGTAAATCTATTAAGAGAAATAAAACAAAAACAACTCAAAACAGTCCGTATAGACCAAACGATATTAACAGCAGCTGAGGCGCTTCTTCAATATAAAAATATGTACTCTTTGTCTAAAACAAAAAAAATACCTAAGACTTATGTATATTATTCCATCTAGTATATATATATTTCTGTTATAAATATCAATGTTTATGATATGAAAAGATGAAACTTCTTATGCCTAACAACAAAATATATAATTCGAAATGAAAATAAAAACCCATCATACATATAAATTCATAAGGGGCCATAAAAAATTATTGGAAATAGGCCGAATATTATTATGGCATCGGATGTAGTCATGTATTTTTGGACATTCAAGCTCATTTAGAGACAGTCCCTATTGTTATGGTCGCACATTTTGAAAAAAAAAAAAAAATAAATAACAACTTTATTGAGGGTCAATTTATTATAGTCATGGGATAGACAGAGTCTTGTTCGATGACAGATAAAATTTCATTTCCAAAGGCTTACACACAATGGTTGGGTTATAGTAGTTAAGTATGTATCAAAGGGAAGTAATATTATTTATTTTTATTACCAAGTGACAGAAAATCCATTGAATAAGTGGAACTTTTTAGTATAGAATTCCATAATAGCAACACAAAGAATTATCGTTAGTCAAACGTCAAATTTGACATGTGTCAAAATAAAATACTAACGTCGTCGTTCAGTTTGCTTCAGCTAATAAATGAATTGATTTTCTCCATTGAATAACTTTTTTTTTGTCCGATTTGAAATTCAAAGCCATTGCGGCGTTGGTACTTATGGTAAAAGCCTTAAGGGCTCTTAACCATATGTTTACACTACATTTGTTTCTATGACTTTCCTTTTTTTTTTATTCACACACAACTGAATACCAATTTACATGCAAAAGCTGTTTCAAATCATGTCTCTCTAAAAATTAGGTTACATTTTGTGAAGAAGGGTTAAACCAATTGTCATCCCCTTTCAAATAAATAAAATATCCCGAAAAACTATTCCCATCCGCCATCCCATTCCAACCCAACCCCACACATATGTCATGTGTGTTTTACAAAGTTAAACGAAAGAAAAGAAAAAAAAGTAGTAAAACTTTTCAAAGAGAGAAGAAGAACAATAACATCACACAACTCTTTGATCATGAACAAGACAATTTCGGTCTCTTGTGTCAAAGTGATGAATGGCAATGGGGTTGGGAAGGTCTTTTCTTATCAAAGAAAAGAACAAATAAAAAGAAGAAAGAAAAAATTACTTTTTTTTTCTGTACTAAATAATCAAAAGTAAAAAAAGTTTATTAGATTGTCAGAGTTAAGACTGAACGAGCGGGTAAACAACAACAACAAAAAAAGATGAAAGTAAATAAGAACAAGCGCTCTTAAGCATGCTCGAAATTTATCTCTATCTATCTATCGATTTATATTACCCGACAAAAGAACAAGACAACAAACATAAAATAACATTTAAATCTAATTCGCATCTGGCAAACAATTTAATTTGTTTTATATACAATTATGTTATTGTTCCTTTTAGCTTATCTTCTTTAGTTTGTATTTATAAGTAAATCACCTTAGTGAGTAGTGTGAAAATAAAAACATAAAACAGACGGACAATGCAGACATTTTTTTTGCGCCATGTCATCATCAATGTCATTGACAAGCATAAAACATCAATTTATTGACATTAATTTGACAGGTGAAAATATTGCCGATCCATTCGATGAATTGAATGGACGATGATGGTGCAGTTACTGTCAAAAGAGGTTGTAGTGTTTGGTTTGTCAATGGTTTTTATTTTTATTCGCAATGAAGAGATAGGAAAAAAGGAAAGCACGTATGTATAAAAAAAGAAAATTTATCTGAAGGTCGAATGTCTATGGAGTGAGTGTACGTACAGCACAACCGAAAAGGAGTCGGACAACATACATAAGTGCTTGGAATATTTCGTAGTTATCTATAAGAAAAAAAGAACAAGACAAAAAAACGCACACACACATGCATATCCTCATTGATTTTCCATTCTGAAGTAGGTGGGCCATCACCGTTTGCGGTTAAAATCCCGTATCGGAATTCCTTTAGCAATAGAGGTAGGAATTTTGGGTGTATACAAAATGATATCGCTTAAGTGCTTATCTATCGATCTCTGCTAGAAAGATTTTTTCTTTTGTTTGTTCGTTGTTGGTTTTTCTAAATAGATAACCACTTGAAATTGAAAATTACAATTCAATTGGTGGTATATGTATATTTTTGTTGGTCTTATCAGGAAGGAAAAATAAAAGTAAACCAGTAATTTTTTTCTTTAATTAATTTAAAGGAAATGAAGCGAACACTTGACTTTTGTGGCGCCGTAAATTATTGAAATCGAAAACCACTTTCAATTATGTGTACGTAAAGAAATAAAGCATCTATGAAATGTATCTATTCTGATATATCTACATAAATAAATGAGAATTAGTTGGAAATTTAAGTAATTGTAGTTAAAAACCAGAGGTACTGAAACTCAAGTGTTTTTATTTTTTTTTTAGTAGGAGTGAGTTCTTTATTAAATTCAACACAGAATCTTTTAAATTTGCCCCTAGAAATTTAAATTTTTCATCTGCATGCCGTTTACTAAGAGAATGTTCAGTATTAGGTGTTGTAAAAACACGAAAAGTACTTCTATTCATAAATGGCGCCCGGGAAAACTATAAGAACGTGAGATAATTGCACCGGATGCATTCAATTATGTTAAGAAGTAAAGCAGCTGTGTAAAGTATCTTTATTCTGCATCTGCAAAATTTAAAGGAAGATTAAGAATTAGTTGGATATTCCACTACTAAATTCTAGTTGAAAACCAGTGGTCTGAAGTATTTTTCTTCCAATTCTACACAACTTCTTACAATTTCGCACATAACATGTAATTTTTTGTCTGAATGCTGTTCAATAACTGAACTTTTAAAAAATGTTCACCACCAGGGGCCGTGAAAACACAAAATGCATTTTTATCTATAAGTGGCGCCCGGGAAAACTATGAGAACGGAAGATAATTGCACCGGAGGCATTCAATTATACAAAGAAGTAAAGCAGCTATATGGAAAGGATCAATATTATGCATCTGCAAAATCTTAAGGATGATCAAGAATTGGTTGGATATTGAACTACTTAATTCTAGTTGAAAACCAGAGGTCTGAAGTATTTTCCTTCTAGAGGAGTGAGTGGGTTTTAGTTAATTTCACACAACAATTTCGCCCATAACACGTACCTAATGTTTTGTCTGAATGCTGCTAAATAAGAGAGATTTTAAAAATGTTCACCACCAGGTGCCGTGAAAACTTAAAACGCATTTTCATCTATTAAGTAATAAAACTTATCTTCGGATGCAGTCCTTGTTCTGCTTGATTGTGCTTCTAAATTTTATACAATCTACGTTTATATTTATTGCTGACTATATGTGTAGTTAGCATTGGCCACCATAAACCAGAATCATTACCATATAACATCCCCCCCCCCCCCTATTATAGAAACAATCAACCCACAACAAATTCCCAAAGAGAAGAAATTCCCCACGCAATCAATAAATTGACGTCATTTTCACACACTGCCTTGCCTATATAGCATGTCCAACAATAAAATTTATTAGATCATCGATATGCACTAAGTAGCTACAAACATACATACATTTATACCAATGAAATATAAACAGAAAGATCTTTAACATTCAGCTGACAACACATTTCTGTCTTAAATGCCGATCACTGCCACCACGGACGTAAACAATGCCGCCGTCGCTGCTAACGTCACTGTCACCGACAACAACTATTTAGTAATTGTATCACACATTTTTATCTAGATCTAGTTCAAATAGTAAGGAAAGAAAAAAACTGTTATTATAACAAAAAAAAAAAAAAAAAACATAACAACAACAATAATAATTTGCGCGCCAAAACAAAAACTGATCGATTAATTTATTGCCTTGTTGCGCTAAATCGCCGATAATCATTATTAAGATCGATTTAAGTAGAGCGTCTATCGTCGCGTCGGCGGTTTTGATGGCGGTGCGGCGGCGTCAAGAAATTAGAGAAAGGAATTCTGTAATTTGTGTAGATGTAATGAAAATAAAAATAATCTACTAATTGTAACAATGAAAAAAAAATATGAGCTTGTAGTTTTGTGTTTAGAGTTAGATGATCACACCGCGACCGTCATTGTGGGCAGCAGATTCTATAGATATACACTTTTTTGTATAGGTACATAAAATTGCATGCAAAAACAGCTGTGGCACTGTCATCGAGCAGCAGGCGGCTTTGCCACTGATGACGGCCCCTTCTGTAGCGAATGTGTCTAACAAATTCAAGTGTAGAAACTAGAAAGTAAAAATCGCACTGTATGTGGCAAATCACCTATGGACTATGACTGGTGTTCAGGCGTGTCGGCGGCGGCAGCTGTTTGTAGCGCGCGGTTATAATCTTTTAAGTAGTGGCGGCATACGGTGCGCGGTTTTTGTAGCCTTTTCCATCGATTTATAAATATTTTTTTTTATTTATTGTTTAGTACCTATTTTTTTTTTTACAAAATCTATATTCTCGTAAAATGCGGCGATGGGCGAATTCTCTTTTATGTATCTACCTAGTGCGGGAACTGGTTTAAGACGGAAATTAATTACGCTTGGCGTTAATTCGAAATACCGGTTCGAATAAAGTAGTAGAAGTAATGACTTGGGTTCATATGTGAGGTTCGTGGTCGGATATCGACAATGCGACGGCCAGCACAAGCACGACGCGACGATGGAGCAGCAACAGGGATGGTGCGGTGGTGTTTCGGTGACGGCGGCTGTTTTTTAACATCCCATTTGTGGCTTTTGGAGTCTCGATAAGTGTTTGCCATTGCCCCGCTTCGGAAATGGTGCGGCCGGCGCGTTGGCAGAGGAAGAGAGGGGCGATATTTAAGTCTTATTTCATCGGGCGGTAAATTTGAATATCTTTCGATATTTTTATTCCTTTTAATAAATTTTGTTTTAGGTCTCTATACGTGGGGTATGAATAAGTAGGTTTTATCTTTTGGTATTTTGTCATCGTCGGAATCAGTATAAAGAGACTAAATTAGCATTTGTGAGTTGGTTTCATTTAGCATTTTAAAAGATATCACAGGGTCATATTTTTGGGTCATATCTTTAGGGTAATTTTTAAATGATAATATAATTATTGGAAAACAAATTACTTTAAAAGCTTTTGACCTTTTTTTTTTAAGATAAAATAACGAATGAATATGTTAATTCAAGTGAATGTATAGAAACTCATATACATTTTCAATAGTGTTTGCCCATATGAGATTGTGTTCTGTATTGAGGGATCATATTATACCAACCAAAACTATACACTATAATCTGTTCCTTTATAGTGATTCTGAAAAGAGTTTGATCTTGCTCTGTATTTGATTTGTTGAGAGCATTCTCATTTGAAACACTACCTACTCTTGAGAAGCTGTTAAGTCTTGTATCTCATTACAATTTGTTTTATCTTTATCTTTGTTTTTTTTTTTTTTTTTAATTGGTTTTCTGTCAATGTGACGTTTAATGTTATCGTCATTTTTATTGTCGTTTTCCCTTGATTTTCTCTATTAGGCTTGTTTTTTTTTCCATTGCGAGAGATAACTTGATGCAAAACGACATCGGGGATGAGAGACGCCATCGCAGACAAATATTGACGTTTCCATACAAACTATCGATAACAAGTAGGTGCGCAATTTACTCCAGTAACAAGTTTTCTCCGCTCTCAAGTTAAGACCCAAGAGTTGTGAATAAAAATTAAAACCTTCTGCAATCCTATAAACTTAAAAAAAACAACATTGAATTTTTTTTAAGATAAATCTATTTCCTCCTTGGTTGGTATGCAAGTCTAACACATATTCAACATGCAAGGAAACAACTGATTTCAATGATAAGTGAAGAATAAGTATTTTCTTTAACAGAAAAAAAAAAAAAAAAAAAAAAAAAAAGAAACAAATTAAAAAAAGACAAATTACGCATCAAATTACAATTCAATTAACTATTTGATTAAATAATCGTCCAATATTGAAAAGTGGTGGGGGAAGGGGGCGCTCCGATTGTCATTCATTTGGTTGCATTCAAAATTTATATTCCATTAACGTAACGGAAAAGCATTTCTCATTCGATACTCGTTCGTCGCATTACGAAGTTATAGGTTTTATACTTTTTTTTCATTCGTTTCTCGGTTTATTTTACTTGTTTTTTTTTTTTTTGTTTGGTTTTTCTGTTTTATTATACGAATTTTAATCCAGAGAATGAGATAGGGGGTGTTGTAAATGACAGACCACTTGAAAGCTATAACCGCGCCTTCATTTATATTAGCCTAAGTGGATTTTTATTGCAAAACGAAATGGATGTTACATACCTACATTTGGAGAAGAAAAACAGAAAAAAATGTTATTCGATTTCCTTTCTTACAATAAAATGAGAAAAAAAAGAAAAATACTTAATTTTAAGAAGGAATCATTATACGGTCATTTTAAGGGTTCGATTTTGTCGTAAAGCTTAAGTTATATTAAATTTAAAACGTATAAAAAAAATATTTTGTTTTGGTTTATCATAGCTTTGATGTTCCCCAAATGCCTTGACGGATATGAAATATAATTAAAAATTGTATGCCTCGATTTTCCACTTTTTTCTTATATATGTGTATCTCTTATTTTTTTATTTCCAGTTCAAGAATGCACCACAGACTCCGAGGAATTGATGTATCATCAAGTCCGAGCACCATCATCCTGCAGTGCCCCTCCCGATTTACTATTAGTCAGCGACAGAGAAAATAATATACCATTAAAATCACCGGTAGTAAATATAATTTCGGCAACATCACCTGCCGGATCTGCTTCACAACATCACAAACACCAACAGCATCATCATTTGCAGCATCAAAACCATCAAAGTCATCCTCAATCACAACAGCACAGCACACCAAAAGATGTTCTTAGTAAAAATTCAAAAAACGGTAGCAGTAAAACTCATCATCATCATCAACAATGTAATGTAAATGGAAAATCGGCGAATGTAAATGGCGGGACAACACAAAATGGTAGCGGTGGTGGAGATGCACCGGTGGATCAGGGAAAAGATGAACGAATACATTTAGAGGTAAGTTTGAAGTAATTTGATTGAAAATTTACTTTTTTTCTATTGAAGCCAAATCAATTATTCGCTGCAGACCTATGACGAAATTTACTCTGCGTTAGAAAAAAAAACATACTTGTTATCAACTAATTATCTATCTGTCTAAAATATGCTTAGCTTAAATGTTAAAACACGATGACATACATAGGACGCCATTTGCAAAAATTATGGCACATTCACACTATGACATTACTTTTGCCCCACCTTGTAGTTGCGAACAGGGATGGCCAACGATTAAAGTGAAGAGTTGAAATGAAAAAAAAAATGAATTTATTCTTTGTTGCTCTTATGATATCATTAACTAAGAATTAGATCTGTTTGGTAACTTGCAATTTTTCACAAATTTTGGCAATTTGGCGTCAAAATCCATAGGAAAAAAAAACTCAGTATTCGGAAACTTGGTGAAAGTTTTAGTTACTAAACAGGCATATTATATTCTCAAGCAGAACATCATTGTGTTTTTTTAACACCCTCGAAACTTCAGATGTGTGGTTGGTAGCGACATATTTTATTTACTCAACTTAACTTAATTAAATTTTTTTCCTATCTTGACCTTGATTTCAAGCATTTTTCGACCCAATAATTAACCAACTTGTGGAGTCTTTGGCCAGGCAGTTGATGTCTTAATTGAATTTTATGGAAAAACATTAATACAAGCTTAATATTTCTAGCCTAGCAGAGTAGAGTTTTCACTTACACATTTATATGAACATATATACATACATTTTCTAATTTCTATTAAAACAAACAAATTTTTAAGAAATGGTATGTCCCTCTCTTTCTAAAACAGGAGCAAGAGACATAATAAAGTAAAACTAAATGCCATCCTCTAGTGACAGCTGACACTGCTGCCAGTTCTGTTCCATTTTGTTTAACTTAATGATGTGTAGCTTCTTGTTATGTCATTTAATTAAAAAAAAAATATTTTCAAAGTTTTCTCAAGTTGTCTTTGTATAAAAACATAGATAATTTTAATAACCAAGACATTTGTCATTCTTTTATAGCAAAATTTAATGAAAAGTCATTCCACTCCATTTCACCAATTAACACTTTCCCCTGTAAAAAGTATTTAAGTTCTAATTTAATACAAATTTTTAATTTCAGCAAAGTTGAATGAATTGCGTGAAATCATCCTTTCTTCGCATTGCAAACAAAACAACAAGGAAAACTGTCAGGAACAGCTTGAAATAATCTTATCTCATGATATTCCTCATTTAAAGACTAATTCCAATTTACCAAAATTCGTTTCGCTCGAATGTTCATTATTGTTATTATGATTTTCATTTTTATTACACTGTCAAACAAATCCGCGTGAATGTTTATCTATATATTTTCCGGATGATGATGGTGGGATTCAGTACAGCCGTTCATCAGCAGCCCCCTTGAAGTGTTTCCTTAAATGCTTGTTACCTCCGCCGCGCCGCACTCACTGTCTCTCTCACTCTCTGCATGATTCACCATATTGAGATGGAAATCTTTTAAATTAGCACCAGAGCCTAAAAATATGCTATGAAAAAGAAAATGTCAACCGATTTTTATTCGTTGTCTTTTTGCTGTCGTGACTCTAAGTCTATTTGTTTGTAGGCGAAACCTTTTACCCCTTGACAAAAGCAAAGAAGAAAAAGACATATATTTAACTCGAGGATACGACACACGAAATTAGAAGACGTTTTTTATGGTTGCTTGGATGGCAGGTATACCAGAACGAGGCCTAGGCCGGGCCGCCTCTAAGAAATATGTATCTCTTAAAAGTATCTAGGATTGGAAAATGCTAAACTCCCTGGGGGATTTTCAATGCTTAATGGAGCGTTTTATTTTCCCGCGGTGTGGTGCAGCAATAAATTCTATGCTCCCATCTCAATCTGCCGAAAGGAGGTGCTAGTGCCATACCACCCACTTGCCAAACTGTCAAGGTGAATATAATAATTTATTCTGGTGTTTTTAAGCGCCTTTATGTTTCGTTGCGCTCATCTTGCTCTGTGCCATTTAAAACCCACCCGCTGTCACTCTTTGGGAGTTATTGAGGGATTGATACTTCCACCTAAACATTCTGGCATCCTGATGGCAGTGATGCTGAGTAAACCCCCATTAAATTCACAGTAGAGGAGTCGAAGTTGAATCAACAACTAAATATTAAACTGCTGGAAAAATCAATAGGGTTATCGTTGAAAAAACATTCTTCCTTTTTTCCTCCACATATATTTTTGCGAGATATCATGTTTGACCATTTTCAACACACAAATTTGTGGTGAAAGTTTTGAAAACCAATAAAACGACGAATCTTTGACGTTGTTTTATTTATTTAACCTTGTTTTGTGTTTATCTTGGCCCTGGTTTATGTTTGCCTTGGTTTTTTGTTTTCATCGCAACACACAAAATAGTTTCGCCTGATGTTTAATTGAAAGGACTAGCTATGTTGTGTATAGTGTTTGTGTGCCATCCTGTGGTTTTATATTGTTTACTTAGTTTTAAAACTTTTGTAACAGCCTGGAGAAATATTTTTCTTTTGTATTTTGATTCTTGGCATACGAGTATTTACCTTGGGGTGCGCTATGGGGGTCAGGAGAAAAAAGAGCAAACAAGATGTTTATGCATATTTTAATTTTTGTTTTGTTTTTTTTTTTTTTTTTTCTGTCTACCATATACAATGGAAGCGGTGCAGGAATTCAAAAATATTTGAAAAATTTCTATTTGGCATTGAATTTTAAAACATTTGGAAAAGTTCAAGTTAGACCGAATAAGATGAGTTAATGGGGTAAAGCTAAATATACAGAATTTTTTTTTTGAAAATTTATGATTGTGTTGAAAGTCAAATTGCATTTAATTTTCCATTCTAATAGGTAGTTAATTTGCTTCCTATTATTATGGTTTATCAATATGCAAGAACACCTTAAAAATGTATGCACAGCGCACATTAAATCGAAATAAAACTTGTATTGTATTTACGAAGATTACTTGCGCAATGTAATTAAACTTACTCGACTGTATGGGGAATTCTTCTTTCCTTCTCGTCATCTTCTTTAATAATACAAGTGAAAATTGCCATTGTTTTAATCAAATGATTACATTCCAAACAAAGTTTATTTTTATTCTAATAGTTTGTTGGGCGCCATTTTAATTGAACTATAAAATCAGTCAACAATGTTCCATATTCAATATCTTGTTTGACTAATTTGTATATGTATTTACGAGTAAATGTTAAAAAACTCTTAATTCTAAATATAAAGGCATTACTATAACGTTGGGCGCCATTTTATTGAAATAGTAAACATTTTAAGAACACAATCTGACAAAATCACAATTGTTTTGTTGGATGTCTCAATTCTAAACCATCATTAACAGCATATTTTCCAAGAAGAACAAACCTCATTAGGTATGTCTTAAGGTTTTGCTCTTTACCCACAATAGGATTTATAATTAAGTTCTTCCTTGAATAAAAATTTAACCTTCTGAGTTCTTCATAACTACCGGAGTAATAAATTCAAACTTCAAGCTAACTAAATACATAGGTACGTCATTAAAGTTCTTTGCTTCCATATACTGGCTTTTTGATGGTGTGTTCTTTTGAAAGCCAATTTCATTCTTAACTACTTCCTGTTTTTGACCTCAATAAAAATGTAATTTTTTTATTTTTGTTTTTTTTTTTTTCCAGGAATTCACATGTGATGTCTCCGTCGAGGGTGGCAAATCATCACAACCTCTGCAATTTTCCTTTACCTTTTACGACTTAGATGGGCATCATGGGAAAATTACCAAGGACGACATCGTTGGCATTGTCTATACGATATACGAATCCATTGGCAAGTCGGTTGTGGTGCCACATTGTGGTAGTAAAACGATAAATGTTCGTCTTACTGTCTCACCGGAGGGTAAATCGAAGGCAGCTGCGGCTGCTGCTGCTGCCGCTGCCGCAGCTGCTGCCTCAGCAGGAACAAAGTACAAGAAAGCAGTCGGCCATTCAACTAGGGATGGCAGTCAGCAAAATACACATGGGGGTGGTGGCCATTCGAGACGTCAGCATCGTTATAGACCAAGGAAGTTGGTCAAAACTGATGACGAGGATGATGATAGTACAAGTGAAAAGGAAGCGGTCAAAAAATCCTATAGTTCTAGCAAAGCCAAGTGCTGTCAGCAACAGCAACAGCAACAGCAACAGCAACAGCAACAGCAGCAGCCACAACAGCCACAACAACCACCACCAGAAGCAGAAAGTAATTTGGGTATCAATTGTGGTGGACATGAAAATATCTATGAAAATATGTCGAATCTCAAAGAGGAGTGCAAGGGATGCCTAACGCAACAACAAAAGTCTGAGTTGTACTTAAAGCAAGCATCGACGCGAGTGAAGATGCTGCGCAAGGCTCGAAAACAAAAGGTGAGAAATGTCAATTTAGAGATTAATGGATTGAGTCACAATAAAAAAAAAATAACTTTAAAGAATCAGTTAGAAAATGCTCTTTTTGAGAGCATTCAATTTCTGTGGGGGAACAAAATTGGCCGGTATTTATCTGGATCTGCCAAAGCAAAGCCACTGATGATAAAATGGTTATTGTGATTCAATCTTGAAATGTTTAGTTGTTGTGTCGATGTGTTTTGTGGAGATTTTTTGTTGTTGTTGTTTTTACTTTGAGTTTTTATTTACTTTACTTTTGTTTTGTCTTTATTTTATTTTTTTTTATTTTTTTTTTTACAATTTATGTTATTTAGTACCAGGACCATTGTCATGAATCCCGTCAAAGAAGTCTTTCTGTTGGAAATGAATCGTGTTGGAAAATTCGAGCGAATAATTCTCTAAAAACACTGTCACAGCCACAGCCACACCAACATCATCCTCATCATCAGCAACATGAACATAACTCACACCACCATCATCAACATCAACATCAAACAGACAACAATACACAAACAAGTAGTCCTGATCAGCAACATACGAGTGAGGATGTAGTTGATAGCATTGGGGTGGTGGTTGACAGTTGTAGTGGCGGCGGTGGTCACAATACTCAGGCTCAGGTTAATAACACATCAAACGCAGCATCAACAACAACAGATTGCTGGAATAATGCATTGAATCGTAACGATTTGATTGATATCATTCGAGAGAGTATGGAGAAGAATCGACTATGTTTTCAATCGAATAGGTAAGGATAATGTCGATGATGAAAGCGATATCCCTGTTATTTTTTTGTTCCATTTATTTCTGTTGTTTTTTCTATACTTTTTTTTTTTTTTTAATTATTTCTTTTATCCTCGTTTGTATACCTAGTGCTTCTTATGGTCCTTTGGTTATTTTTTACTCATTCATAGTTTTGTTAAATTCATTGTGCTTGAATCAGGATCATAGATGAATTAGTGTCTATTGAAGATTTGCTGTAGCTATAGGGTTAAAAGCCATTTTCTTACTGTGTAAAGAGATGAAATAGAAGGGCTGCGGACCTGAAATGTACAGTTAATTTTCTGTTTGTTTTTTTTTTCAAGTATACTGTGCCTCATCAAGTTAAACGAAAACGGTCTAGCGATATCGTTTTGACAACAGTTTTTCTGTACATATATGATAGAGGTAGTGCAAATGATTTCGTCGTTTTACTTAATGGCTTGGTTTTATTAAAATATCAAAAAAATAAATTTGCACATAGAGGGTGACTATTTTAAAATGAACCAGCAGTGCCTTCTAGTGAAAACATTGAAAGCTCAATCTCTGATTTCTAGAGCTTTTGAAAAGATATTTGCTATTGCCGATTAGACCAATAGAATAAAATATCAAAAAACCGTCTACGCCTGCATTGTTTACGTCTACTTTTGGCTAAATGGCGCATCTGTACTTGCGGATTAGGCAGTATTTTTTTTATATCAATAACGTAATTTCTATTAGCTTAACCTATGCGTTCGACCAGTTTATACGAACAAACTACCTATTGTAACTTGTCTATACTTTCAGATTGTATTTATTTTCTTTTAGTTTAACCTTCAATGTTCTTGTTTAGTGTTCTTTGTTATTCTTCTAAACAACAATTGGCTTAAAATTTCCGTTCTTATCAATTTTTTTTTACTTTTATTTTCATTCTAGAAAACCGCAAGCAAATGTGAGCCCCATCCGCCATCGGCATCGTTCAAATACGGTATCGAAAATGCTCACAAGTTCGAACAACATCACCAACAATACTCCTATCAACAACAACAACACCACTACCGATCCTACGGCCATCACGCATCATCATCATCAACAGCAACAGCAGCAGCAACAGCATCAACAACAAGAAGTAAACAACCACAATCACCATCATCTTCAACCGCACATTCCTATCTACCATCAACAAATGGCCATTAATCCGGCCGTTCTAGCCGCCCAAAATGGTCTCGTTCACAGTAAAATGAACCTTTGTGGCTATGATTCGTTTTTACATGCGACAATATGTAGCGGTGGCACTAGCCATTCACCACCACCCCCAGCTACAGGAACCGGACATTCTCATCAGCCTGTGGCAACAGTTCAACCAATCATGACAAGTTCGCCAAAAATCGATGCCAACAATCAAATTAAAACAAGCAAAATTCTACGTAATGGAGGCCACCATAGCAGTCAGCAAAACTCACCACAATTTCATGGTTACCATCGACTGCCGTCGGGAAGTCAAAGTGCTGCTAAACTCAACATTTCACTGTTAAATGCCATGAGTCCGAATTTGTCAAGCCAAGAAAGATTCCACCAAACCATCGAACATGTAGAAAAGTGGCTATCCGAACGTGATCGTAAATTGTTAAAAAACGCAGCTGGAGGAGTCGATGAGAAATGCAAGAAGGACGTTAAGAACTATGACAATTTACTGTTCGCCAAACTAACGGAAAAACTGGAACAACAACAGCAACAACAACAGGAATCTTTGCATGGACGTAACGGTGGAAACAAAGAGAACATCCGCCGGATGCATAACTCTCAAAATCAAAACTTGAAAATGCATCATCATCGTCGTAGTCAATTGTCAGCGATTGTAGCGCCATCTACGACACAACCAACCTCCGGAAGTAGTGGCAGCAGCACGGAGAAGTTACTTAACTGCAGCAAGTATGTGACGTTGATTCCAATCAATGGGGATCCCTTAGAATGTGAAAATTTACTTCATCTCACGTCAGATGAGGAATCTACCACTGTGCCACGTACACCATCTCCACCTCCAAATGCTGCTATTAGTGGTGCAGGTGGTGGTGGTGGTGTTGATGAGGGTCGCAGTACCAGTAGCTCTTCCTCGTTAATACACAGATACGTGCATGAGCACATTCACCATCATTATCATCACTTCGAAGATAAAGAGGAGTAATAGATTGCGTCGAAAGTTGGAGAAAACTATTTATTTTGACAGTTTAGAAAGTTAAGTTTGACATAGGGTTGCTGCTGCGGTTAGGTTGCTATAACTACGTGTAGCAGGTGGGTGAGGGTAATGGAAATAAACGGGTATTTGTATGCTTTTTGTATTGTGAATGTGAATGTGCTTATTGTGAAGTGGTTTAAAGTTTCTTGTGTCATTTTGTGGTAGAGTTTGTTGACATGTGTCAGATTTTTCTTTATTTATTTTAACGAGGTAGTTAATGATGGTTACAAAAATTTAATCAACATTCATTTCCAGATACAATTTATTAGGCAAACAAAACTGTCACATGCCAAAACAAACATACCACTCATGATATAAAATTTTACCATTAGAAATGCAAGTGCTTATAATGACAGTTTGCTGTATTAAATGTTAAGGAACAAACTAATTAAATAATTTATTTATATATTTAAATATTTTTTTATAATGACAAATAGTTTTTAATCAGTTTTTAGTTTTGTTTTTAATTTAAATTATAACTTAAAAAAAAGCTTCTGATTTTTTTTTTTGGAAATTAACGTATAATACTCGTTCGACCTTTTTTTAAATTAATTTAAGCATACTTATGTATATTATGTTTTTTTATACCAACTACAAAATAAAACAATGTGTACAATGCAAGAAAACTAATAAAATTTAATATAAATTTTTCGTAATATTTAAACACTTCTAAATATTTATATAACTAAATGCATATCTAAGTGATCGGCCAAAAAAAAAACCAACAACAACAAAAAAATACAATGCAAACCACTCCTGTGTTAAAGGCAACTCAAGTTTATACCTTTTAAAGAAGAAAAAAAAAACAACCATTTTAAGCAAAAGAAGGACCAAATAACAAACAAACCACATAACTTCTGCTTCTTTAAAACTACGTCTTAACACAGGCAATAAAATACAAGTATTATAAAACTTTGAAAATAAATAAACATAAAAACATTTTCCTAGACTATTGGTATAAATATTGTGCCAACTTAATGCAGGAAAAAATTTTAATTATACATAAAAAAATATAAAATGTTAAATATAGAAAAAAAAAACAAAATAAATATGAAAATATGTTGTGAATAAGAAGTTTATATATATGAATAGATATTTAATGTACATTATTATGGTAGATAATTTTATTTCATTACAAAAATACAAACTAAATTAATTCATTCTTATAATATATTGTTTTTTTTTCTTCTTCTTCTTCTAAAAAGACAATAATGTTAATATTTTTTGAAACAAACAAATTTTCTTAACAGTTTCTCTTATTTAACTGCAGTTTTTTATTTAATTTTGTTTTTGTTTGTTTAAACGAAATGAAGAAAATACAAAACTTTATTACATCTTGCTATAAATCTGAAATAGTTAATTAATAATTTTGTGTTTAAATAAAAGACTGATTTCCAATTTACCAATATGAAAAAATGTTTGTGTTTTTATTTTCATGGTAACCCTAGGCCTCCACAAGAAATTATTCATTTCATAAAATTGTGCATGCAATGAAAATTTCAAATGCAGGCGACACATTTCATGATTTTTCTTAACATCTCTGCGCCAATCAATGCAATAATTTGACGTCTACTAAAGGCTGTTTTTCAACCTTTACATTTATGGCCTTTTCGATTGGTAATCCGGGAGAACGATTTGATACGTGTGAACCTGCAACGATTCTGAAAACAAAACCAGAAGCAAATATCAGAAGAAGAACTGTCATTCTGACTCCAATCGAAAAGGCCATTACCCTATGCCTCGAGTTCCAGCCGGAAATTTTGTCTGTCTCTATTAAGTTTTATTTATTGTAGAGTGTATTGTATATACAATAGGTGTTGTTTGCTCGGCAACCTGAATAAAAAAAGATTTCATGCCATAATTTTCCCACTGAACGCAGCAATACAAATGTCTGCAATCATTGCTGAAATAAATATAGAAATAAAAATTGCTAGTGGAGGCGCAGAGTTAGGGTCAAGGAGTTGAGTTGACATTCCAGGTGGTGTATTTTGTCTGTCTCTATATTATTCACTGACACTGTTCTTTTTTGGTGGTAGATTGGAAATAAGGTTCCTAAAATAGTTTGCCCATTGGACGCAGAAACATATGGAAATTTCTTAAATTATTTCTGAAATGAGGCGAGAAATAAAAATTGCTTGTTGGGGCGAGGGGTAATTCAACAGGAATGTATAATTGTTACGGCTTCATATCTATTCTTCAACCCATTCCAAAAAGTAAACACAAACTAGCAATAGAATGAAAAGAAAACCCAATGCAGAAGGGTAGTAAAAAGAAAACACCAGCCTATGTAGATAAATAGGTGCGCAAAAAATGTCTGACCAATTTCATAAACATAAGTACACTAAAATCGCTTTTATTTAAATTTCTTCTAAATTATATCAACCCATTAAAATATTTCAGTTTCAAAAATGTAAAAAAGGATAGAAAAGATGTTATTTTGTTTCCCTCTCATGCCTGAGCGTGACGAGAACCGCTGTCATCTTTTTCTAGTTACAAAATCGTCACCCAATTCACAATGCAGCGAGCGTTTTACGAAAAAAAATTATATTTAAAAAAAAAAACGAAAAAATATAAACAAAATAACTTACAAAAAAATAGATTTATCAATAACTTTATTTAATTGATTTTTGGTGAAAAATCTGTAAATTACTTAGCAAAAATGAAAATCGTCGTCACGTCGCGTCTTTTTTCAATTTTTCGAATCCTAGGCGTGACGTGGCGACGAGAAACGCCGCATTGTGTATATCCAGTGCCTACGTTCTGTAACTCTCGCATGGGTAAAATTGGTCGAGAAGCGATGAAAAATGGAACGAAACTCATACTATTTGTTTCAATTTTCATCGTTTCTCGACTGATTTTATCGATGCGAGAGTTACAGAACACAGGTTGAATTTCAAGATGTTCACCCAACTCCTTCGCTATTAGACTAGCGCTTTAAAAGCTAGTTTTTGTATACCTTCCTACTCTTCGAAGAAATCACATCATTTTTTCCACAATTATACGCATTTCTGATACGACATTTTCAATAGCAATGGAACATTTCCGAAATCCAACATAAAATTACCTTCAGTAAGTTAAGTGAGGTTTGAAAAAATTTTTAATAATGGATTTGAATTTGACTGTAAAAATTGCAAATTTTAGTCTGGAGAACTGTGAAAAAAACATTATAGCGAAGAATAACTGTGTTTTGTACCTCAAACACACACAATGTTCTTTTCGCTTCGTTCTCGTTTCGTTTGCCTTCTGTCCGAATCTAAATGCAACGATTTTAAATTTATTCGGACTCCAATAAACTTGTCTGACATACAAGGTTTGACAACTAGTTTTTGCTTAAAAATTAAAACATACAGCAGTGTTTGCGTTCTGCTTCTACCACTTTAGCGATTGCGTCACCAAATGTATATGGTTTTCGTTTCGACCAAAAAAAATCGTTTTTTTTTTTGATTTTTTTGATTTGTGACAAGTTTTTCCTTTCCTTTCGAACAAAAAAATCGAATTTTTGTCGATCTGTAATCAATCATAAAACAAAATAAAATCACGTTTTGTGTTCGTTTTGCCAGTAAGATTTAAGATCTGACACCCAAATCTGAATTGGTTGAAACGAAAGCCACATTAGGGAATGTGCCTATGGTGAATTGGCTGCTGCCAAGAATGCGATAAGTCACAATATGAAAAAAAAAACTCTGGGTGCTCAAAGTATCCCCACCGGCTAGTGATAAAAAACTTGCATAGATTCAAATTCGAAATGTTGAAATAAAATAACGTTTTTTTAGTGATCCATGCCATCCATTAATACGGATTCGATGCATTTTGGAACTCAGCCAGAGTATTTCGAAGACAATTAATTATACATTATATCAAAAATCCATGTTTCTAATTGTTCTATTTTGTCAGTAAAATAATAAGAAATATTTAAATCAATTCTTTAATTTTATATATATTTCAAAAATCTAAATTAGAGTGTATATCAAAGCTCTTTTACTCTTAAATCTATGATTTTCCTCATTCTGAAATGCAGTTTCGAGTGTATTTTTAGTCAAAAGACCAGAAAGAGAAATCAATTTTGCTTGAGCTATTCTAAATTTAATCGTTTGGGGTTTTGTATTGTAGTTTATATAGTTAACTCAATGAGTTAGAATATCTCACCAGTTCTGCTCATCCCGTTGTCAACGATAGATATAATCTTATTTGAAAAGATTTTTTTCTTCCTCTAGTCGTCTTCGGCGGTTTATACGATTACGCAAAAGTTTGCTTGACAGTAAAAAAAGAAGTTTTATTTTTGTCGGAAATTCAATTGAAATTATGACAAATTCAACGCACTGTCCAATTTGTAGGACAGCGGCAACACTTAAATGTGCTGGATGCAAAAGTGTCGTTTATTGTGGCAAAGAGCATCAGAAAATTCATTGGAAAAAAGGTCACAAGGCCGAATGCAAATGTTACGAGGTGATAAGTTATTACTATGATTTTTGTTTATGGAATGTCAAGATTTTTTTGAAATGTCAAGTTCGTTGTCCTTATCCGCAATGGTCAATCGATATATCGGTGGCGTTGATTCTTCTTAAGTCTAATACGTTACCTACATAATATTCTTGAAAGGAATTCACTTCAAGTGCATTATATCTATGGTGCAATTTATTTTTGGCCCAGCGTGTTTGGCTATTTTTATGCAATGGCACGTGCTTTAGTGTGTAAGGTGATTGACCTTTAGCTCAAAATAGATAGAAAGAGACAGAGAGAGTGGAATAAACAAAAATATTAAATGTTGTGTGTTGTGTCATTTTGACAAGTGCGAAAAGTGTTTTACTTTCTCTTGTTTATTATCGAAATGCTTTTGCTGATTATAAGATTGGTTATTTTTTGATTAAAGGTATTAAAATTAAGTCGTTTTAGAGTGGACGTTCTGAGTAGTTACTCTTTTTTCACTACTTTTTCTCCAAATTTTTCATTCTCATTAAAGAAATGGAACAGGTCCGAAATCCGATTTTGGATCTGAAACCTTCGTTTGACATTAATTTTTTTTTTTTTGGAAAAAATTGATTGTTTTCTAGTTGGGAAGCCTGACGGATATAAAAACAGTCCTTTTCCGATATGCAGATTTATTTGTCGGAACTGAGCAAATCGAACAACTACAAAATGACTCTATGTATATTTGAAAAGGGATAGTGCCTGATTACATGGGTCGTTTTACTGAAGAGCACATCGTTGAGATAGGTAGATTTTATGTGCGTAAAAAAGAGAAGGTAGATTCCACCCAAATTTCACCGATGCGCCAGTTTCATTTTATATTTTCGGATTCAGCATACAACGTGTGAGTGAGGTATATATGGATTTTAAGGGCGTGAGATAGGGAAGGGTAGATTGAAATGAAGAGATTTTCCTTCACCGTGTAATGAAGAGTTCAGTAAAACGACCTTCAGTAAAAAGACCCATGTAATCAGGCACATACGTTAAACTTTAAGATCTTTTAAATTTAAGAAAAAATTTCTTTTTACCCATAGGTGGCGACAAATGATGTACTTGGCCGACATTTGGTAGCAACACGTGACATCAAACGTGGTGAAATAATTCTACGTGAGCAACCTTTCATCTATGGTCCCAAAGTTGCATGCCTTCCACTTTGTCTTGGCTGCCACCGAACACTTTCTACCCCCACAGCTGGTGAGAGAAATTTCTATAAATGCAGTCAATGTTCTTGGCCCTTGTGCGGAAAACAATGCGAGAAATCTCCTTACCACGTCGAGGAATGCCAATTGATGGCTGAAAGGAAATTCGGTTGTAAAATTGACTACAGCAAGGAGCCGAAAAAGGAGTCAGCTTACTGTGTAATTCTGCCTTTAAGGTGTATTTTGATGAAATTGAAGAAACCCGATGCGTACAAACGACTCATGGAGTTGGAAGACCATCTCACTGAACGCCTAGAAACACCCTATTACAATGTTCTCAAGGCTAATCTAGTGACATTCATTAAAACGATTCTTGGTTTTAAGGAGCTGGATGAGAATGAAATTCTTCGTATTGCCGCGACTCTGGATACGAATTCATTTGAAATTCGACAACCTTCGAGGCAGGTCAAAGTTCGAGGACTTTATCCGAAAGCTGCAATGATATCTCATGATTGCATCTCAAATGCCCGTCATGCTTTTGATGATAACATGCAGATCATGTTTTTGGCCAAAACCCACATCAAAAAGGGAGACATCATAGCTACATCGTATACACAACCTTTGAAAAGTACTATTTTAAGAAGGCTACATCTGAGACAGGCTAAGTGTTTTGATTGCTCATGTCGCAGATGTGTGGACCCATGGGAGATGGATACTTTTGCTGGAGCAATTTTGTGCTCGAAGTGTAAAGTTGGAAAGGTGAGTAGGTATTGAATAAGGATCTATAAAAGGCTCATGGTTCATTTTAAACCTTCATTTTCTAGATTGTTTCTACGAATCCATTGGACAATGAAGCTGTTTGGAGATGTCTGCTTTGTCCGCATGAAATCACAGCCAAGCAAATCATTTGGGGAAACAATGCCATGTTGAAGGAAATCGAATCATTGGACAAAACATCACCAAAGCAGTTTGAAGAATTTATCTATCGATATCGGGAGACCTTGCATGATAAAAATACTCATGTGCTGCAAGTTAAGTATGCCTTAACTCAACTCTATGGAAACGTGCCTGGATTTTATTTGAATGGTAGGCTTTTGTGGCTTAGTTAATCATGTGTCACCCAACTATTTTAATACTTAAAAAAAAAAAAAACAGAATTAACTGATGCAGCAGTCAAACGAAAATTGGAACTTTGTCAAGAGCTTTTGGAAATTGCTGATATTTTCGATCCTGGATGGAGTATTTTCCGGGGAAATTTATTGCTCGATTTGCAGGAAGTTATGGTTATTCAAGCAAAACGGGATTTTGCCAATGATTTGATAACAATTTCTAGAACTCAGGTATTAGGACTTAAATATGTAACCAAATGTTGAATAGGTATATATCAATTAAAATGCTTCTTTCTTACATAGGAAAAGCTACAAGAAGCTATGGATATGTTGAAAGAAGCTGTAGAAATATTGAAGTTTGAACCTGAGATGAAAGAACTTCTAGAAAAGAAAACTGAAGCCTTAAGACGGGATTTAGAAATGGATTGAGATGAGAAATGCAATATGTAATTTAATAGAAAAAGAAACAAATTATAATTCAAATTGTGTGCTTTCACCTTTTATACTAGAATTGTGCTTTTGAATAAAGTAAGATTTTTAATTTAATTTTTTTGAACTCTAAGGCAAAGTTTTTTAGTAATGAGTAAAACCGGATTGAGCTGACTCTAGAAGCAGTTTTTCGGTGGAGAATGCATGCGGAATGACTAACCAAACTCGGTGGATAAAACATCGAAAACGTCTGTTCAGTTAATCTTGAGTTAACTCACCAAATTTGATGAGTTAAAAATTGGACTTAACAACTGTAACGATTTTTTCGTACATTGGATCGTTAGTGCGATCCAGTCGTGCATTATATTTTCTTAATTAAGATTAAATTCAAATATGTACTTTTAAATTGGTATTTTATTTATTATTAGATAACTTAATATATAAAGGTTATTAATAGCTTTTGATTTTTCGAAGTCAGAGTTGAAATAAAAATGTTATGTTTTAGTTCAAAAATAAATATATATGTAGGTATATAAATAAATTTAATTTGTAAATTATTTAGAAATTATAAACTTAATTTTTTCTATAAATCTTTTTTAAAACCTGTATCTAAGGCCAGCATGTCCGCTGTTGTCGTTAAATCTGAAATTCCTCGAAGCTCCAGCATAAACATCCAAATTCTTGCTAAGCTGGTGGTTGTAATCAATAGAGGCACTTGAACCCATTGGTCGGCTGTGTTCGAAGGTACCACTCACGGATCCTTGAGGTGATCTTGCTTTCCTCACCAGGACCAATTCATCTGTCACTGGCACAACATCCCCATAGACCTGTAGCAATGAGTAAAATTAATTAAATAAGTTTAAATTATTACTTATACGCCAAATTTGAACCTACCCATTCTGATTCTACTTGGGCAGTATTTTCTTCGGGAAGAGTGAATCCCAAGGCGACCGCCATAAGTCCAAAAAAGATCAAACTCTTGAAAGACATTTTTGTTTGAGATATGATTTTGAGAATTGCTGCTGGCAAAGAACGCTGATAGAAGACTGAATAATCTACAACGTGTTCACTTGATATTTATACAAAAACCTTGTTTAGAACCAGAAGCATTTTCTACAAACTTGATAAGCGATGCTTTATTCCATTACCATAAGCTTCTTGAGCTATCTGTTGGGGTGCTTTTATTTTTCGAATTTAAAGTGATTCCCCCGTAGAATTTCCTAGATTTTGATATCGCTATGACGTTTCAACTATGTATTTTTTTCAAGGTCTATTTACGCTATTCCTACAAATATAGTGATGTTCGACGAATTTGAGAAAACATTCTAACTTATTTTATGTAAAAACTCGGCCTTTTCATTAATATCCAAAAGTAAAAGAAATTATGATTTTTACAAACCTGTGTGGTTCGAAGACGTTAAATTAGTTGATTAAAAATTCAATAATTTGGGGTTGAAAAGTTGAAAAGTTTATAAAAGTCTTGAAAAAGTGCGCTAGCTAGTTTTTTTTTTTTTAAAGTTCTGAGCTGTAAACTAGTAGAAAACTCGTTATTCAATATGAAATGAGTTACATATAATCACTTTTGGGGTAAGACTTGAGAGCCGGTTGGGGCGATCTTGAGGTTGTGACCTAGAGCTACATCCAGCTATTGAAATGTCAACTTTTAAAAGTGAGTTTTCTACAATCATAGAAAGACTTGATGAGATGAAGGATGCACGAAATGTTTTTTAATTCAAGCAAGAAACCCTTTCAGTTTCTGTTTTGGGAGCTAAGCTGTTTTAAAGATGAAGGTCGGAAACACTTCTTTCTAAATGGTTTCCCCTATTCGGCAAACGTTAACCAATTCTGTTCATTCAATTGGTAGTTTAATCCAAAGAGAAGGTGTCTCTGCTTCATATTTATTTATTTTTTATAAATTTGACTAACCCAAATAATAAGAAAATCTCAGAATAAGACAACTCTTTGTAATGAGCAAACTATCTAACCACTGCACAACTGTTATTAGATATTAAAACAGTTCTATGTTCGTGTAGAGAAAATCAGTGTTTATAATAATTTTTTTTTTTAATTTTATAATATATACGAATTTTAGTCCAAAATCCTTCAAAGTTCACATTAACCCGGCGAGCACACTTCGAGCTGGGTGAAGTTGATCCATATTAAAAATTAATGTAATTCCAAAATATGAAGATACAAGAAACTGTAGCTATGATGTGATGAAATGACTCCAATTTAAGAGGTTTTAAGGTAAACATAAATTAATTCCAGCTCCAGGTACTGAGAAGCGCAACAACCTAGCACAACATTTTTCGAAAATACACGAATTTTAAAATCGCCAAGTTAAACAAAAAAAAAATCCTAGAAATTCGAACTTATTTATAGACGTGAATAACTAATTATTTCTTTTTTATTGTTATTTATAAAAGTGTTAACAGAATTGTAAGGTTACTTATCACGGAGACAGCTTGTGCCACGTTTGAGTTATGTATATTGTACAAGGCTATGTAATTCAATGCCTTGTAACATGTATCGCACACATAATATTAATAAACGAATAATAACTGTTATTACATATTTTCAGCTTTATTACAAATAAATAGTTGAACTGGTTACACTCTAACTATTGTAAACAAACACTACTGTACATCAAATATCAATTATTCTACATCCTATCATCTCAATGCATAGATTATGTTTTCCGTAAACCACCAAAAGTTAAAATTTATAAATTCCCCGGGTAAATAAAAAATAGAGTGAACTGATCAGCCAATAAATCAATTTAAAGCATAGATAAACAAGGGAATCCACACTCGAGAACAAAAGCTTAAGCGAAAACCCCGAACAGATAGCACCTAGGCAAATATGATGAAAAGCATCTGTTATCAGTTATAAGACAGAAGTCTATTTGCTATAAAAGACAAGAGAACACCTCAAACAACAATCAGTCTTGAATTGATATTTAAAATTATTAAACATTCCTATTTGAAACACTATGTCTCTCAAAACTTTGATCTTTTTCGGACTCTTGGCTGTGGCTCTGGGATTCACACTTCCTGAAGAAAGTTCGTCGTTCGCTGAATCGGATTGGGTACGAGTTATTGAAAATATATTTCTCTTTTTCAACTTATTTCGAAATTTGAAATTTGTTTTGTTTCATAGGTCTATGGAGATGTAGTTCCAGTAGCTGACGATGTTGTGCTTGTAAGGAAAGCAAGATCACCTCAGGGTTCGATGAGCGGAACCTTTGAACACAGCCGTCAGGGAGGCTCAAGTGCAAACGTTGATTATAACCATCAACTCAGCAAAAACTTGGATGTGTTCGCAGGAGCTGGAAGGAACTTCAGGTTCAATGACAACAATGCTCATGCTGGCTTGAGATATAGATTCTAAGGAACTATAAGTGTTTAATGAATTATTTATTGTAAAACATAAGTTTATATATTTCCATCAAAAATTAAAGTGTTTGTTCATTTTGCTACAGAGAAAAAAAATATATTGACTAAAAATCTAGAGTTAAAAATTGAGAAATAAAAAGCTATTTATTGTAAAACAAGTTTATTTTTTGACATAATGAAATATTGTTTGCGGTAGAGCATCTTACACTCCTACAGCACCAAACAAATAACTAAACTCTTCAATAATGGTAATATTACAGGGGCAGGTACCGTTATATTGTGTGATCAGTAAAACCTGGTCACTTGAATGGTACCTATTTGGAATTACTTTTGAAAACTTTGTGGACGTTGAGGGTAAAATTGAGTAATTGTATAATTGCGATTTTGTTCACTATTGTTCAACTTAATCGGGAAGTTGAAAATTGGTTTTGTTCACTACTTTAACTTTCAATTTCAAAAGTTGGCTAACTTGCAGTTTTGAAAATTTCCCTAGGATGTTTATGACAAATGTCAAAATTATTTGTCAGTCTCAACTTTTTGATTTCGAAAAACTGTCACGTTTTATTAATTTTTTTAATATTGTTATTAAAAAATTGAAGGAATTATCGGCAATAGTGACAAGGACAAAGCATATGGGAGAAGATTGCAAATGCATTCAATGTTGCCGACTGGAAAAGTAAGTCAATTTGTGCATATAGGTAATTGGTTTTGTTTATTTCATACTTTTTGTCTCTTTATCCTTCAGGAACAAGCTTTAAAGACTCTATTCGACGTGTATTTGTCCCACAAATTAAGCAGCAGAGGGATTGTGCATTGTGCTTTTCACGAGATGTTAAAAAGACCGGTGGGGGTCCACCCAAAAAGGAACTACCAGCACCAATGCAACAATTATACGTGGTTTTGACACCTTCTACTTTGGTTTTTCTGCAATATCCGGTGATAGTGACCATTCAACAGCCAAAAAATCGGCACTGCAATGCTGTATACATATATTTATTTACTGTTCAATAAAGCTACTAATAATTAACTATGTTATATTTATTTAGCGATCTAACACTGGCTGAAAATTCGTTCTAATCAAAGGTGAATAAACAAAAATCAAACAAAGTCCCAAGTTTGCTCCCTTAACTTCTACAATTTCGGAGAGTTGACAAAATCCAAAGTTGATCAACCAAATTCTCAAGTTGACAAGAAAAATCCTCAAGTCAAGTTCAACTTCGAGTGAACAAAATCGCCCTAAATGTACTGAAAAAAAAAAACGAAACGTCGAGTAAAAGTAAACATTTTTATTTATTTTTGAAATTTTGTTTGGATAAATTATAATTTTCTCAAAAACTTAGATGGCTTGTGTATGTTGGGCTCAATACTTTTTAGAAGTTGTTTTGGCAATTTAAACAACGAGCTTATTATTTTCCTTGATTTATTATTTCCATCGTATAGAATAGAAAAGCCTTAAAATTCTTAGATACTTCAACCACAGAAGCAATTTCGTGGGATTTATTGGTGTTATTTGGAGTGTATGAATTTTCTAAAATAGAACAATTTATAGAATTATATCGATCGGAATTTACACATAAAACCAGAGATAAACTAAAACACGTCTGATTCATTTAATGGTTGAAAGCGAAGAGGATGTTTGTTATATTCACATGTCAGATCTTACAACTGGCATTTAGTTTGAGTTGCATGCCCACTTTTTTTACTTGCTTTAAGGGACAAGTATTGGTTTCGTGTATATAATACAAATTCGAGTGTGTAATCAAAGCTCAAAGCACACTACGATGAATCAAGATGGGTTTCGTCATACCCTCCGTCGCTCTGCGTGTCTGTGGGTATATGCGTCCATTTTAATTTGAGCGTCAGCCTAAACGGGTGGGCCGATTTGCTTAAAATTTGGTTCCGCACATTTTTACCTGATTCCTTAAGCCTATAGTACGTAGATCGCACTAAATTTTCGTTTTCATACAAAATTCTCTCCAAAATTTAGAGAAGCTAATATTCAGCCAAGCATTTTAGCCGAGTGGTACGCAGCTCCAGCTAAAAAAAATTAATGTTTCTTACTCTACATCACAACAGCTACATCGAAATTTATTGCATGAAATAATTGTTCGGCACATTAATTCTCGAGCTAAATTTTGAATGTTTTTATAACTCTTGAATTTTTTATAAATTTTGCTCTGTGAAAATACAAAGTGAGGTGGATAATATTTGGAAACAAACTATTAATCACAGTCAAAGAGAAGAATCCATTTTATTTGCTTAAAATTACTTGAAATAATGAAAAAAAAAAATTCTTTGAAATTATTAAATATAACTTTTTCAGATAACAGCTGTTCTCTGTGACATATTCTCCACAACGCTCTCATGTCAAAATTTAGCTAGGGTTTTAGCTGCTGTTTGTAGAGAAAAGTGGAGGATTAAATTTAGCACTATCTGCGTACTAGGCTTAGAGAGGAAATTCGAAGTAGATTTCAAAATGTATTTATTTAACTAAACCAAAAAAAACTAAAAACATAAACAGAACTTCTTTCAGGCTTCATATTTAAATATAAGGGTATTTCTATATATTGTTTGATAATACTTCTCAAATTAATTTAACAAACAAATAAACATTGTTTTTAACCTTTATTTCTACATCAATATTTTGGTGATGATGCCAAGTAGGAAGAATTCGAATCCAACCTTAAATTAGTTCCATTATTACGTAGGGATAGATATTGCCATATTAATGTGCAGAAAACATTTGTTTTACAATAAATAGTTTTTTATTTTTCAATTTTTAAGTCTAGATTTTTAGTCAACAATTTTTTCTCTGTAACAAAATGAACAAGCTTATAATTTTTGATTGAAATATATAAACTTATGTTTTACAATAAATAATTCGCTTAACACTCGGCTTTTCTTAGAACCTATATCTCAAGCCAGCATGAGCATTGTTGTCATTGAACCTGAAGTTCCTTCCAGCTCCTGCGAACACATCCAAGTTTTTGCTGAGTTGATGGTTATAATCAACGTTTGCACTTGAGCCTCCCTGACGGCTGTGTTCAAAGGTTCCGCTCATCGAACCCTGAGGTGATCTTGCTTTCCTTACAAGCACAACATCGTCAGCTACTGGAACTACATCTCCATAGACCTATGAAACAAAACAAATTTCAAATTTCGAAATAAGTTGAAAAAGAGAAATATATTTTCAATAACTCGTACCCAATCCGATTCAGCGAACGACGAACTTTCTTCAGGAAGTGTGAATCCCAGAGCCACAGCCAAGAGTCCGAAAAAGATCAAAGTTTTGAGAGACATAGTGTTTCAAATAGGAATGTTTAATAATTTTAAATATCAATTCAAGACTGATTGTTGTTTGAGGTGTTCTCTTGTCTTTTATAGCAAATAGACTTCTGTCTTATAACTGATAACAGATGCTTTTCATCATATTTGCCTAGGTGCTATCTGTTCGGGGTTTTCGCTTAAGCTTTTGTTCTCGAGTGTGGATTCCCTTGTTTATCTGTGCTTTAAATTGATTTATTGGCTGATCAGTTCACTCTATTTTTTATTTACCCGGGGAATTTATAAATTTTAACTTTTGGTGGTTTACGGAAAACATAATCTATGCATTGAGATGATAGGATGTAGAATAATTGATATTTGATGTACAGTAGTGTTTGTTTACAATAGTTAGAGTGTAACCAGTTCAACTATTTATTTGTAATAAAGCTGAAAATATGTAATAACAGTTATTATTCGTTTATTAATATTATGTGTGCGATACATGTTACAAGGCATTGAATTACATAGCCTTGTACAATATACATAACTCAAACGTGGCACAAGCTGTCTCCGTGATAAGTAACCTTACAATTTTGTTAACACTTTTATAAATAACAATAAAAAAGAAATAATTAGTTATTCACGTCTATAAATAAGTTCGAATTTCTAGGATTTTTTTTTTGTTTAACTTGGCGATTTTAAAATTCGTGTATTTTCGAAAAATGTTGTGCTAGGTTGTTGCGCTTCTCAGTACCTGGAGCTGGAATTAATTTATGTTTACCTTAAAACCTCTTAAATTGGAGTCATTTCATCACATCATAGCTACAGTTTCTTGTATCTTCATATTTTGGAATTACATTAATTTTTAATATGGATCAACTTCACCCAGCTCGAAGTGTGCTCGCCGGGTTAATGTGAACTTTGAAGGATTTTGGACTAAAATTCGTATATATTATAAAATTTAAAAAAAAAATTATTATAAACACTGATTTTCTCTACACGAACATAGAACTGTTTTAATATCTAATAACAGTTGTGCAGTGGTTAGATAGTTTGCTCATTACAAAGAGTTGTCTTATTCTGAGATTTTCTTATTATTTGGGTTAGTCAAATTTATAAAAAATAAATAAATATGAAGCAGAGACACCTTCTCTTTGGATTAAACTACCAATTGAATGAACAGAATTGGTTAACGTTTGCCGAATAGGGGAAACCATTTAGAAAGAAGTGTTTCCGACCTTCATCTTTAAAACAGCTTAGCTCCCAAAACAGAAACTGAAAGGGTTTCTTGCTTGAATTAAAAAACATTTCGTGCATCCTTCATCTCATCAAGTCTTTCTATGATTGTAGAAAACTCACTTTTAAAAGTTGACATTTCAATAGCTGGATGTAGCTCTAGGTCACAACCCCAAGATCAACCCCAACCGGCTCTCAAGTCTTACCCCAAAAGTGATTATATGTAACTTATTTCATATTGAATAACGAGTTTTCTACTAGTTTACAGCTCAGAACTTTGAAAACATAGCTAGCGCACTTTTTCAAGACTTTTATAAACTTTTCAACTTTTCAACCCCAAATTATTGAATTTTTAATCAACTAATTTAACGTCTTCGAACCACACAGGTTTGTAAAAATCATAATTTCTTTTACTTTTGGATATTAATGAAAAGGCCGAGTTTTTACATAAAATAAGTTAGAATGTTTTCGCAAATTCGTCGAACATCACTATATTTGTAGGTATAGCGTAAATAGACCTTGAAAAAATACATACTTGAAACGTCATAGCGATATCAAAATCTAGGAAATTCTACGGGGGAATCACTTTAAATTCGAAAAATAAAAGCACCCCAACAGATAGCTCAAGAAGCTCATGGAAATGGAATAAAGCATCGCTTATCAAGTTTGTAGAAAATGCTTCTGGTTCTTAACAAGGTTTTTGTATAAATATCAAGTGAACACGTTGTAGATTATTCAGTCTTCTATCAGCGTTCTTTGCCAGCAGCAATTCTTAAAATCATATCTCAAACAAAATTGTCTTTCAAGAGTTTGATCTTTTTTGGACTTATGGCGGTCGCCTTGGGATTCACTCTTCCCGAAGAAAATACTGCCCAAGTAGAATCAGAATGGGTAGGTTCAAATTTGGCGTCTAAGTAATAATTTAAACTTATTTAATTAATTTTACTCATTGCTACAGGTCTATGGGGATGTTGTGCCAGTTACAGAGGATTTGGTCCTTGTGAGGAAAGCAAGATCACCTCAAGGGTCCGTGAGTGGTACCTTCGAACACAGCCGACCAATGGGTTCAAGTGCCTCTATTGATTACAACCACCAGCTAAGCAAAAATTTGGATGTTTATGCTGGAGCTTCGAGGAATTTCAGATTCAACGACAACAGCGGACATGCTGGTCTTAGATATAGGTTTTAAGAAAGATTGAAAGAAATAATATTAAGCTGATAAATTATTTAATAATTAATTAAACATAAGCATATTTAGTTTTTAACTGCATCTTTAGTTTTTATTTCAACTCTGGATTAGAAAGAAACAAAACCTGGTGTTTCAACACATTTTAGTATATTTAAAGCAGACGGCAAATGAAAAGTCGCAAACGTTTGCGACTCTGACGTCATGTAAAAAGTCGCAAATATGCTGAAAATTCTATATCTCCATTAATGCCAGCAAACTTGCAAATGCATTTGCGACCAAGGCACTCGCAAATGTTGTGATCAATATGCGAGGTGTTCAGACGATGTGCTATAAAGTCCGCATATCACCCATTTCCAATCATATGCAGGTTTGCGAAAATTTCCCAATTTGTTGAAACTGAAAAATTTCATCTGAAATTCATAATAAGGCGACTGTGGTGGGGGAAATTTCAAAAGCAGCTGAAGTACTATCCATATAGAAGTTGAACTTTATGATGTTCCCAGAATCAGAAAATTGTGGAATAATTTTTTGTTGCTGTATTTTGCCAATAAAAATATTTAAAACAAAAATAGAAAAAATATTAATTACTGCTTATAAAAGCAGCACTTTTAATGAAATTTTTAATGAAAAACCGGTTGCTGAGTTACAACTAAAATATCATCCCCAGAACTACCTACGCTTAATTTTAAATTTACTAATTTAAGCCATGTTTTATTGGTAATTTTATAGCCAGCTCAGTAAAATTTCCCTTGGCAAACAAAAACAAAGTGTCGATAAATTAGCCAGTAAAAGAGTGGATATAAAAAAAGTTATACATAGTTAGAACTTTGAAGATGAAGATGGCGCTCTTGAAAAGTATTCATGTCTTGAACCTTAATGTTGTTTTTAACTCACAAAATGGATGTGATCTATGATATTTTCAGTTTGGTGGAGACAAAATGGATGTGAACTATGATATTTTTAGCGAACACAGCCTAAAATTGCCAAAGCGTTTTATTCTTACTTGATTATTGCGCTAGCTATATTCGGTTAAATATAAATCGTATATGCAAGAATTTGACACCACAACAACTCTGCTTGTAAAATGAAGAATCACGACAGATGATATGCTGCATAAGTGGAGATGTGCAATATTTTGTTTTCGTGCCATCGCAAATGCTTGAGACGGTCGCATATGGCCGCACATGTTTGTCACAAATTATATGCGAGGGTGTTCACATGATGTGCAAGAAAGTCGCAAACTTATATGCAATTTGGGTGTCGCACATATTCCGCAATTGGTTTGCGAGCATATGCGGACTGTCCCAAAAGGGTGTTCAGGCGATATGCTTTTCAAAAGCCGCAACTGATGACGTAAAAATGACGTCAGAGTCGCAAACTTTTATATGCCGTCTACTCCTAGCTTAAGTCTTACAAAAAAGCACATTTTTGAATTGTGATAACTGATAAGGTTATGGAATTTTCGATTCAGTCCTATCGCAAACTTCGTAATTGCTTTTTTCTCGGCACAATGAGTTTTCAGGAGTGAAGTATTGTAAATCTGCTTTGAGCTAGATAAGTAACAAAATGATATATATATATTACCTATTTTCAAGTGAAATGGAATTTCTGAATAAGAAAATAAAAGCTTCCCAGTCATGAAAACTAAGTTTCATAATATTTCATTTTCTGTCATATTTTAAATTACTAGATTTTGCCTTTAGACTTTGTTACATTTTAGTTCAATTTGAATAGATAAGCAACAAACAAGACTTGAAGCTCACTTAGGTATCAAAATTTACGTAGTTTCATTTAATTTCAGCTATTAATATAAATGCAATAGGAAAATTATTCGATAGTAATAGCATGATTTTCATCTTGTTTATGATTTAGTTTTAATTAAGCTTTTTTTCGGGTGATATTTTTTTATTTTGCTTTCATCTGGTGCAAATTCAATGGTTTGACCAATTTTCTTAAAATTTTGAATCAATACTGGAAACAATATTTCATTTACAAATTTTGAAAACAGAAATTTTAAACAAAAATTGTGTACCTATGTACTTCTGACTTTTTTAACATTCTCGTTAAAGATATCATAACATTACTGAACCACTAACATGCATCTTTAATTTGTCTATACAATATAATTGCTACCCAAAAAAGTTAGTTTGTGCGATTCAGTCGTGCATATTTTTTCTAAAGCTTTCATTTACTTTCATTTCATTCGAAGTGAGTTCTACACACTTTACAACTTTTAGAGAAGTTATGGGTTTCACTTTGCATTTTTTAACTTCCGATATAAGTGTGTGTAAGTACCTTAAGTTCAGATTAATCTAATTGTAAGGTATGCTTTCGTACAAAAAATTCAGAAAATTTTAATCAAACATTGAAACCAGTTTTATTTTGGCAGTTTTATCTTACAATATACAAATACACTTATCTTTAGTAGCGACCAAATCTGTATTCTAAGCCAGCATGGGCCCTGTTGTCGTTAAAACGGAAGTTCCTCGAGGCACCAGCAAACACGTCTAAATTCCTGCTAACCGGGTGTCTGTAATCAAGTATTGCACTTGAACCCATTGAATCGCTGTGTTTGAAGGTGCCGCTTAGAGGGCCGGAGCTTAAACCAGCATAACCACTGTTGTCGTTTAGACGGAAATCCCTCGCAGCTCCAGCATGGAAATCCAAATTCTTGCTAATCGGGCGGGTAAAATCAACGGATGCACTCGAACCCCTTGAATCGCTGTGTTCAAAGGCGCCGCTTAGAGATTTGGATCCTAAGGTAGCATAACCACTGTTTTCGTTAATGTTAAAATTCCTCGAAACTCCAGCACTGGCCGCCAAATCCTCGCCATGCTTGTATTTGTAATCAACTGATCCAACCAAACCCTTTGAATCACTATTGTCCAAATTGCCGGTAACAGAACCTTCAGGTGATCTTGCTTTTCTGACAAGAACAACATCGTCTGTCACAGGTACTACATCTCCGTAAACCTTTACAATCATTAAAGAATAAACGTAGCTGTAGATATTATTTTAAAGAAAATGAATTTAAAGTTTTCTTACCCATTCAGATTCGAAGTTAGCAGTATTTTGTGCAGGTAGAGTGAAACCCAAAGCGACAGCCAAAAATCCGAAAAAGATCAAAGTTGTGAAAGACATTTTTGCTAGCGTTTTGATATTTAAAATGGTTGAATGTTTGTTAGGACTTCGTTATTGTGGATGCTTAAGCAGTACTGAATAATTTTTGGGGATTGCGTTTGGCATTTATATGGACATGAAATCTTAAATGATTTAAGCGTGAATTCTATATGTTTTTGATAAGCGATGCTTGAAAAGGGAACTTACTCGGTGCTTTTTTTGTTTTTGTCACAGAAAAGTGATTCCCCGAATCAGTTTTTTTTAGACTCCAATTGATATAATTTAACATTTCATTATCATGTTAATTTTGTATGAAAATAAGTATTTATTTTCCATAATCCTAATTTAGCAGCCAATCAATCAATTAAAAAACTAGGACACGAGGTTATTTTTGTAAAAGATTTGATAATTATAGGTATATTATGTATAAGGAGTGTTTTTTTCTATATCAAAAAATATTATATCGGGGATAAGCGACGCATTCACAGAAACAAATTGACATTTCTATAAAAACTATCGGTAACAAGAATGTCCTTTACGCCGGTAACATTTTTTTCTTCCAGCTTAAGTTAAGCCCGAAAGTTATCAATGTCGTTGCATTTAACATGTAAATTGTTATACACTGTACTTTTTTTTTGCCTGCAGTTTTGGTATTGGTAAAACAATCTATCTTTTTATAAATAACTAATAACGCCCAGAGGCTGAAATTCGACCATTCAAACTGACAATAGAATTCGTGTGGATAGAAGGCCAACTCTAGCTGAAATCGACAACTTTGTGTTCTGTCAAAAAATGTCAGTTTAAATCCAATGTCAAACAAAATTTAAATACGGCTGATGACTTACCGCCATATTATTCATAAGATACATCCAGGTTAAAACTTAAATCCAGATGTATTTACATTGAATTTGTATGCTTTACATCTGGATTTAAATTTGTAATCTGGATGAATCGAGTGAATAATATGGCCGTAAGAGTTGCCAAAGCTTTACATTCATTACTATTGTTGTTTTGTTATTATTTTATCAATCTATTAATTAATCAATTTATTTTCATAGCGTTTATTTCTCGGTTAGCAAACGTTCTTATGAAAAAGAAAATGTATTTACAATTCATGAATTTATAATACCTAAAGGTGGTGCCTTTTGACACCAGAATATATTTACTTTTTTTTGCTTTGGTAATGATTTTTTGAAAATTTTGGTATTGATTTATCATAAATCTGTGGCAACTCTACTTGATTCTTGTTTTGACGTTTAAAAATTGGCATAATTGTTTGCCCATGAACCATTTAAGATTTAATGGCAGTTTTCCACTGTCGGACAACATTTCATCCCCACTCTTAAAAATATTACTGTCTGCCCATTTCTGCCCAAAAAAAAGTCTGGAACAAACTTAATAATTATGTAACTATAATTGCCCGCGTTCAGGATTCATTAGCTTATCTTATGGAGTTTTCCATTGGTAAAATAATTCAATTTATTTTTGATTTTGATCTGTCAAAAATCAGTTTTTCTACAATTTTTCGCTCTTCTTTGGACAAACTAAATTATTTTTTCGGCAGATTTGCCCCTCCCTGTGCTAAGACCAATATTATTTACAGCTGTCAGTTTGAAAATGTGTTGTTTGATTTGTTCAATTTATTTCGGGTGCGAAATACGTGAGAAATAATCGCTCATAAGTCATTAGAAATGGAAGCAGTTTTAAATGAATCGGTTAAGCTGAAAGCTCATCTTCCTTTTTGAAATACTGACACAGAAACTAAACTACACAAATACAATGACAAAAACAAAACAATTTGAAATCGTACTCGATTCGCCACAAAAAATAAACAATTTTAAATTGAAATCTGGAATTAACTAACGGAAAACCCTATAAGATACTCGAGTAAAAATCCATGTTCTTATGTTTCTGTAGACCAAAATCAAATAGGTTACATATTTGCTGCCAAAATAAAACCGCTGACACCAATTTTGTTTTGGTATCAAACAAAAACTTTTCTCATAGAATAGATGAGAATGGCCACGTTCAGGATTGTATTCATAAAGCGATCTGGATAGGTATGTGTGTTGTTATCCCTTGTGAAAAACAGCTGATGCAAAAACAAATCAAGGTATATCTGCATGCAAATGTTATAGGATAATAATAGCGGCTATTATCAAATCAAAATAACCTCGTGTCCTAGTTTTTTAATTGATTGATTTGCTGCTAAATTAGGATTATGGAAAATAAATACTTATTTTCATACAAAATTAACATGATAATGAAATGTTAAATTATATCAATTGGAGTCTAAAAAAAACTGATTCGGGGAATCACTTTTCTGTGACAAAAACAAAAAAAGCACCGAGTAAGTTCCCTTTTCAAGCATCACTTATCAAAAACATATAGAATTCACGCTTAAATCATTTAAGATTTCATGTCCATATAAATGCCAAACGCAATCCCCAAAAATTATTCAGTACTGCTTAAGCATCCACAATAACGAAGTCCTAACAAACATTCTTTTTCGGATTTTTGGCTGTCACTTTGGGTTTCACTCTACCTGAACAAAATACTGCTAACTTCGAATCTGAATGGGTAAGAAAACTTTAAATTCATTTTCTTTAAAATAATATCTACAGCTACGTTTATTCTTTAATGATTGTAAAGGTTTACGGAGATGTAGTACCTGTGACAGACGATGTTGATTCAAAGGGTTTGGTTGGATCAGTTGATTACAAATACAAGCATGGCGAGGATTTGGCGGCCAGTGCTGGAGTTTCGAGGAATTTTAACATTAACGAAAACAGTGGTTATGCTACCTTAGGATCCAAATCTCTAAGCGGCGCCTTTGAACACAGCGATTCAAGGGGTTCGAGTGCATCCGTTGATTTTACCCGCCCGATTAGCAAGAATTTGGATTTCCATGCTGGAGCTGCGAGGGATTTCCGTCTAAACGACAACAGTGGTTATGCTGGTTTAAGCTCCGGCCCTCTAAGCGGCACCTTCAAACACAGCGATTCAATGGGTTCAAGTGCAATACTTGATTACAGACACCCGGTTAGCAGGAATTTAGACGTGTTTGCTGGTGCCTCGAGGAACTTCCGTTTTAACGACAACAGGGCCCATGCTGGCTTAGAATACAGATTTGGTCGCTACTAAAGATAAGTGTATTTGTATATTGTAAGATAAAACTGCCAAAATAAAACTGGTTTCAATGTTTGATTAAAATTTTCTGAATTTTTTGTACGAAAGCATACCTTACAATTAGATTAATCTGAACTTAAGGTACTTACACACACTTATATCGGAAGTTAAAAAATGCAAAGTGAAACCCATAACTTCTCTAAAAGTTGTAAAGTGTGTAGAACTCACTTCGAATGAAATGAAAGTAAATGAAAGCTTTAGAAAAAATATGCACGACTGAATCGCACAAACTAACTTTTTTGGGTAGCAATTATATTGTATAGACAAATTAAAGATGCATGTTAGTGGTTCAGTAATGTTATGATATCTTTAACGAGAATGTTAAAAAAGTCAGAAGTACATAGGTACACAATTTTTGTTTAAAATTTCTGTTTTCAAAATTTGTAAATGAAATATTGTTTCAAGTATTGATTCAAAATTTTAAGACAATTGGTCAAACCATTGAAAAGCTAAACGCAAAATAACAAACAAAATAGTACTATTTTCTAAAAAAAAACCTGGAATGGCTATTTCCGTTATGTGAATTTTTTGACAAAACCTGAAACGTAGTTTTCTTACAATTACCTTGGTCATTAGAAGTTTAATCAAAATCATTAAAGCTGAATTTGCACTAGATGAAGGCAAAATAAAAAAATATCACCGAAAAAAAGCTTAATTAAAACTAAATCATAAACAAGATGAAAATCATGCTATCAGTATCGAATAATTTTCCTATTGCATTTATATTAATAGCTGAAATTAAATGAAACTACGTAAATTTTGACTCCTAAGTGAGCTTCAAGTCTTGTTTGTTTCTTACCTATTCAAATTCAACTAAAATGTAACAAAGTCTAAAGTCAAAATTTAGTAATTTAAAAATATGACAGAAAATGAAATATTATGAAACTTAGTTTTCATGACTGGGAAGCATTTAATTTCTTATTCAGAAATTCCATTTCACTTGAAAATAGGTAATATAGTTTTCATCATTTTGTTACTTATCTAGCTCAAAGCAGATTTACAATACTTCACTCCCTGAAAACTCATTGTGCCGAGAAAAAAGTAATAACGAAGTTTGCGATAGGACTGAATCGAAAATTCCATAACCTTATCAGTTATCACAATTCAAAAATGTGTTTTTTTGTAAGACTTATGCAAGGAGCAGACGGCATATAAAAGTTTGCGACTCTGACGTCATTTTTACGTCATCAGTTGCGGCTTTTGAAAAGCATATCGTCTGAACACCCTTTTGGGACAGTCCGCATATGCTCGCAAACCAATTGCGGAATATGTGCGACACCCAAATTGCATATAAGTTTGCGACTTTCTTGCAAATCGTGTGAATACCCTCGAATATAATTTGCGACAGTTTGCAAACTTGTGCGGCCGTCTCAAGCATTTGCGATGGCACGAAAACAAAATATTGCACATCTCCACGTATGCAGCATATCATCTGTTGTGATTCTTCATTTTACAAGTAGAGTTGTGTCAAATTCTTGCATATACGATTTACATTTAACCGAAATAAAATGGAACTTTAATTATAACTAGCTGTGTTTTATTGGTTATTTATAGCTAGAGCAATAATCAAGTAAGAATAAAACGCTTTGGTAGGCTGTGTTCGGTACAAATATCATAGATCACATCCATTTTGTCTCCACCAAACTACAAATATCATAGATCACATCCATTTTGTGAGTTAAAAACAACATTAAGGTCCAAGTCATGAATACATTTCCAGAGCGCCATCTTCATCTTCAAAGTTCTAACTATGTATAACTACTTTTATATCCACTCTTTTACTGGCTAATTTATCGACACTTTGTTTTGTTTTTGTTTGCCAAGGGAAATTTTACTGCGCTGGCGATAAAATTACCAATAAAACACGGCTTATATTCGTAAATTTAAAATTAAGCGTAGGTAGTTCTGGGGATGATATTTTAGTTGTAACTCAGCAACCGGTTTTTCATTAAAAATTTCATTAAAAGTGCTGCTTTTATAAGCAGTAATTAATATTTTTTCTATTTTTGTTTTAAATATTTTTATTGGCAAAATACAGCAACAAAAAATTATTCCACAATTTTCTGATTCTGGGAACATCATAAAGTTCAACTTCTATATGGATAGTACTTCAGCTGCTTTTGAAATTTCCCCCACCACAGTCGCCTTATTATGAATTTCAGATGAAATTTTTCAGTTTCAAAAAATTGGGAAATTTTCGCAAACCTGCATATGATTGGAAATGGGTGATATGCGGACTTTATAGCACATCGTCTGAACACCTCGCATATTGATCACAACATTTGCGAGTGCCTTGGTCGCAAATGCATTTGCAAGTTTGCTGGCATTAATGGAGATATAGAATTTTCAGCATATTTGCGACTTTTTACATGACGTCAGAGTCGCAAACGTTTGCGACTTTTCATTTGCCGTCTGCTTTAAATAAACTAAAATGTGTTGAAACACCAGGTTTTGTTTTTTTCTAAGCCAGAGTTGAAATAAAAACTAAAGATGCAGTTAAAATATAAATATGTTTATGTTTAATTAATTATTAAATAATTTATCAGCTTAATGTTATTTCTTTCAATCTTTCTTAAAACCTATATCTAAGACCAGCATGTCCGCTGTTGTCATTGAATCTGAAATTCCTCGAAGCTCCAGCATAAACATCCAAATTTTTGCTTAGCTGGTGGTTGTAATCAATAGAGGCACTTGAACCCATTGGTCGGCTGTGTTCGAAGGTACCACTCACGGACCCTTGAGGTGATCTTGCTTTCCTCACAAGGACCAAATCCTCTGTAACTGGCACAACATCCCCATAGACCTGTAGCAATGAGTAAAATTAATTAAATAAGTTTAAATTATTACTTAGACGCCAAATTTGAACCTACCCATTCTGATTCTACTTGGGCAGTATTTTCTTCGGGAAGAGTGAATCCCAAGGCGACCGCCATAAGTCCAAAAAAGATCAAACTCTTGAAAGACAATTTTGTTTGAGATATGATTTTAAGAATTGCTGCTGGCAAAGAACGCTGATAGAAGACTGAATAATCTACAACGTGTTCACTTGATATTTATACAAAAACCTTGTTAAGAACCAGAAGCATTTTCTACAAACTTGATAAGCGATGCTTTATTCCATTTCCATGAGCTTCTTGAGCTATCTGTTGGGGTGCTTTTATTTTTCGAATTTAAAGTGATTCCCCCGTAGAATTTCCTAGATTTTGATATCGCTATGACGTTTCAAGTATGTATTTTTTCATGGTCTATTTACGCTATACCTACAAATATAGTGATGTTTGACGAATTTGCGGAAACATTCTAACTTATTTTATGTAAAAATTCGGCCTTTTCATTAATATCCAAAAGTAAAAGAAATTATGATTTTTACAAACCGGTGTGGTTCGAAGACGTTAAATTAGTTGATTAAACATTCAATAATTTGGGGTTGAAAACTTTATAAAAGTCTTGAAAAAGTGCGCTAGCTATGTTTTCAAAGTTCTGAGCTGTAAACTAGTAGAAAACTCGTTATTCAATATGAAATGAGTTACATATAATCACTTTTGGGGTAAGGCTTGAGAGCCGGTTGGGGCGATCTTGGGGTTGTGACCTAGAGCTACATCCAGCTATTGAAATGTCAACTTTTAAAAGTGAGTTTTCTACAATCATAGAAAGACTTGATGAGATGCAGGATGAACAATATGTCTTTTGATTCAAGCAAGAAACCCTTTCACTTTATGTTTTGGGAGCTAAGCTATTTTAAAGATGAAGGTCGGAAACACTTCTTTCTAAATGGTTTCCCCTATTCGGCAAACGTTAACCAATTCTGTTCAAGTGCTGTACAACTGTTATTAGATATTAAAACAGTTCTATGTTCGTGTAGAGAAAATCAGTGCTTATAATAATTTTTTTTAATATTTTTTAATATGTCCGTTTACGTACTTTTCAAAACAAAGAATATATACGAATTTTAGTCCAAAATCCTTCAAAGTTCACATTAACCCGGCGAGCACACTTCGAGCTGGGTGAAGTTGATCCATATTAAAAATTAATGTAATTCCAAAATATGAAGCTATATCAAGAAACTGTAGCTTTGATGTGATGAAATGACTCCAATTTAAGAGGTTTTAAGGTAAACATAAATTTATTCCAGCTCAAGGTACTGAGAAGCGCAACAACCTAGCACAACATTTTTCGAAAATACACGAATTTTAAAATCGCCAAGTTAAACAAAAAAAAAATCCTAGAAATTCGCACTTATTTATGGACGTGAATAACTAATTATTTCTTTTTTATTGTTATTTATAAAAGTGTTAACAAAATTGTAAAGTTACTCATCAAGGAGACAGCTGGTGCCACGTTTGAGTTATGTATATTGTACAAGGCTATGTAATTCAATGCCTTGTAACATGTATCGCACACATAATATTAATAAACGAATAATAACTATTATTACATATTTTCAGCTTTATTACAAATAGATACTTGAACTGGTTACACTCTAACTATTGTAAACAAACACTACTGTACATCAAATATCAATTATTCTACATCCTATCATCTCAATGCATAGATTATGTTTTCCGTAAACCACCAAAAGTTAAAATTTATAAATTCCCCGGGTAATTAAAAAAATAGAGTGAACTGATCAGCCAATAAATCAATTTAAAGCACAGATAAACAAGGGAATCCACACTCGAGAACAAAAGCTTAAGCGAAAACCCCGAACAGATAGCACCTAGGCAAATATGATGAAAAGCATCTGTTATCAGTTATAAGACAGAAGTCTATTTGCTATAAAAGACAAGAGAACACCTCAAACAACAATCAGTCTTTAATTGATATTTAAAATTATTAAACAAAGCAGAGCTTAAGCATTCCTATTTGAAACACTATGTCTCTCAAAACTTTGATCTTTTTCGGACTCTTGGCTGTGGCTCTGGGATTCACACTTCCTGAAGAAAGTTCGTCGTTCGCTGAATCGGATTGGGTACGAGTTTTTGAAAATATATTTCTCTTTTTCAACTTATTTCGAAATTTGAAATTTGTTTTGTTTTCATAGGTCTATGGAGATGTAGTTCCAGTAGCTGACGATGTTGTGCTTGTAAGGAAAGCAAGATCACCTCAGGGTTCGATGAGCGGAACCTTTGAACACAGCCGTCGGGGAGGCTCAAGTGCAAACGTTGATTATAACCATCAACTCAGCAAAAACTTGGATGTGTACGCAGGAGCTGGAAGGAACTTCAGGTTCAATGACAACAATGCTCATGCTGGCTTGAGATATAGATTCTAAGAAAAGCCGAGTGTTAAGCGAATTATTTATTGTAAAACATAAGTTTATATATTTCAATCAAAAATTATAAGCTTGTTCATTTTTTTACAGAGAAAAAATTGTTGACTAAAAATCTAGACTTAAAAATTGAAAAATAAAAAACTATTTATTGTAAAACAAATGTTTTCTGCACATTAATATGGCAATATCTATCCCTACGTAATAATGGAACTAATTTAAGGTTGGATTCGAATTCTTCCTACTTCGCATCATCACCAAAATATTGATGTAGAAATAAAGGTTAAAAACAATGTTTATTTTTTTGTTAAATTAATTTCAGAAGTATTATCAAACAATATATAGAAATACCCTTATATTTAAATATGAAGCCTGAAAGAATTTCTGTTTATGTTTTTAGTTTTTTTTTGATTTAGTTAAATAACTAAATTTTGAAATCTACTTCGAATTTCCTCTCTAAGCCTAGTACGCAGATCGTGCTAAATTTAAGCCTCCACTTTTCTCTCCAAACATCAGCTAAAACCCTAGCTAAATTTTGAAATGAGAGCGTTGTGGAGAATATGTCACAGAGAACAGCTGTTTTCTGAAAAAGTTATATGTATTTAATAATTTCAAAGAATTTTTTTTTTTCATTATTTCAAGTAGTTTTAAGCAAATAAAATGGATTCTTCTCTTTGACTGTGATTAATAGTTTGTTTCCAAACATTATCCACCTCACTTTGTATTTTCACAGAGCAAAATTTATAAAAAATTCAAGAGTTATAAAAACATTCAAAATTTAGCTCGAGTATTAATGTGCCGAACAATTATTTCATGCAATAAATTTCGATGTAGCTGTTGTGATGTAGAGTAAGAAACATTAATTTTTTTTAGCTGGAGCTGCGTACCACTCGGCTAAAATGCTTGGCTGAATATTAGCTTCTCTAAATTTTGGAGAGAATTTTGTATGAAAACGAAAATTTAGTGCGATCTACGTACTATAGGCTTAAGGAATCAGGTAAAAATGTGCGGAACCAAATTTTAAGCAAATCGGCCCACCCGTTTAGGCTGACGCTCAAATTAAAATGGACGCATATACCCACAGACACGCAGAGCGACGGAGGGTATGACGAAACCCATCTTGATTCATCGTAGTGTGCTTTGAGCTTTGATTACACACTCGAATTTGTATTATATACACGAAACCAATACTTGTCCCTTAAAGCAAGTAAAAAAAGTGGGCATGCAACTCAAACTAAATGCCAGTTGTAAGATCTGACAAGTGAATATAATAAACATCCTCTTCGCTTTGAACCATTAAATGAATCAGACTTGTTTTACTTTATCTCTGGTTTTATGTGTAAATTCCGATCGATATAATTCTATAAATTGTTCTATTTTAGAAAATTCATACACTCCAAATAACACCAATAAATCCCACGAAATTGCTTCTGTGGTTGAAGTATCTAAGAATTTTAAGGCTTTTATATTCTATACGATGGAAATAATAAATCAAGGAAAATAATAAGCTCGTTGTTTAAATTGCCAAAACAACTTCTAAAAAGTATTGAGCCCAACATACACAAGCCATCTAAGTTTTTGAAAAAATTATAATTTATCCAAACAAAATTTCAAAAATAAATAAAAATGTTTACTTTTACTCGACGTTTCGTTTTTTTTTTTCAGTACATTTAGGGCGATTTTGTTCACTCGAAGTTGAACTTGACTTGAGGATTTTTCTTGTCAACTTGAGAATTTGGTTGATCAACTTTGGATTTTTTCAACTCTCCGAAATTGTAGAAGTTAAGGGAGCAAACTTGGGACTTTGTTTGATTTTTGTTTATTCACCTTTGATTAGAACGAATTTTCAGCCAGTGTTAGATCGCTAAATAAATATAACATAGTTAATTATTAGTAGCTTTATTGAACAGTAAATAAATATAACAGCTTTGTAGTGCCGATTTTTTGGCTATCGAATGGTCACTATAACCGGATATTGCAGAAAAACCCAAGTAGAAGGTGTCAAAACCACGTATAATTGTTGCATTGGTGCTGGTAGTTCCTTTTTGGGTGGACCCCCACCGGTCTTTTTAACATCTCGTGAAAAGCACAATGCACAATCCCTCTGCTGCTTAATTTGTGGGACAAACACACGTCGAATAGAGTCTTTACAGCTTGTTCCTGCAGGATAAAGAGACAAAAAGAATGAAATAAACAAAACCAATTACCTATATGCACAAAATTACTTACTTTTCCAGTCGGCAACATTGGGTACGTTCAGATGACGAAGGGACTTGAAGGCAAGGCAAGTTTCTCGTCTCTAATTGGCCAGCTGTCGCAAAATTTCCTTCCAATTAAGGCAACTTTTATTGGAAAGTGACTGGAAAGCTAGTCAAGAAATATCTCCCTTCATTTCAAGTCAAGTGCATTTATGTTATAATATCAGCTGATTATATTTTGTCATTAAACAGCAAGCTGAACTTCATTGTTCAGTGACTTCTTTTTTCAACGTTTGTTTTATTGTTTTGGGTGGAGGAGTTCTTTATCAAAGTAATAGAAAAGATTAAATTAAAAAATGCATCATAAGTAAGAAGTATTGAAAAAATATAAATTACATTTCGTAATTGACTTGTGTAAGGTGTTTTTCAAAAAAAAAATATTATTATAAATACTATCTGCACTATCAACGGAAGGTAAAGGTTGGAAGTAAAGTTCCAATTTTGGCATTAATGACATCTCAAAAAAATAACTAGTTTACTTTGTAAAATTTGCGTTCAATGAATGCACTTGACTACATATGTAGTCCCTTGTGTCTGCTGAACGTACCCATTGAATGCATTTGCAATCTTCTCCCATATGCTTTGTCCTTGTCACTATTGCCGATAATTCCTTCAATTTTTTAATAACAATATTAAAAAAATTAATAAAACGTGACAGTTTTTCGAAATCAAAAGTTGAGACTGACAAATTATTTTGACATTTGTCATAAATATCCTAGGGATATTTTCAAAACTGCAAGTTAGCCAACTTTTGAAATTCAACTTCTAAATTGAAAGTTGAAGTAGTGAACAAAACCAATTTTCAACTTGCCGATCAAGTTGAATAATAGTGAACAAAATCGCCCTTATACATTTACTCAATTTTACTCTCAACGCCCACAAAGTTTTCAAAAGTAATTCCAAATAGGTACCATTCAAGTGACCAGGTTTTACTGATCACACAATATAACGGTACCTGCCCCTGTAATATTACCATTATTGCAGAGTTTAGTTATTTGTTTGGTGCTGTAGGAGTGTAAGATGCTCTACCGCAAACAGTATTTCATTATGTCAAAAAATAAACTTGTTTTACAATAAATAGCTTTTTATTTCTCAATTTTTAACTCTAGATTTTTAGTCAATATATTTTTTTTCTGTAGCAAAATGAACAAGCTTATAATTTTTGATTGAAATATCAATAAATAATTCGCTTAACACTCGGCTTTTCTTAGAATCTATATCTCAAGCCAGCATGAGCATTGTTGTCATTGAACCTGAAGTTCCTTCCAGCTCCTGCGTACACATCCAAGTTTTTGCTGAGTTGATGGTTATAATCAACGCTTGCACTTGAGCCTCCCTGACGGCTGTGTTCAAAGGTTCCGCTCATCGAACCCTGAGGTGATCTTGCTTTCCTTACAAGCACAACATCGTCAGCTACTGGAACTACATCTCCATAGGCCTATGAACACAAAACAAATTTCAAATTTCGAAATAAGTTGAAAAAGAGAAATATATTTTCAAAAACTCGTACCCAATCCGATTCAGCGAACGACGAACTTTCTTCACGAAGAGTGAATCCCAGAGACACAGCCAAAAGTCCGAAAAAGATTATAGTTTTGAGAGACATAGTGTTTCAAATAGGAATGCTTAAGCTCTGCTTTGTTTAATAATTTAAAATATCAATTCAAGACTGATTGCTGTTGGAGGTATTTCCTTGTATTATATAGTAAATAAACTTCTGTCTTATAACTGATAAGAGATGCTTTTAATCATATTTGCCTAGGTGCTATCTGTTAGGGGTTTTTGGCCAAGCTTTTGTTCTCGGGGGTGAATTCCCTTGTTTCTCTGTGCTTTAAATTAATTTACCTATTGCTTGATCAGTTGACTCTATTTTTTTTATATTGCTGGGGAATTTAGGAGCTGAGGGTTTGGTGGTTCCCTTTTTTTTGTAAATGAAACAAAATCTATGTATTAAGATTTTAGGATGTACATTACCGAATTATTGTTTCCTCTCCTTGCTATAGAGAATAATTCATCAACAAAAATTAACAAAAGTTTTGAAAGTTAATTGAGGGTTAGGGTTTCATTGTATTTAGTTCTAAATCGATCAAGATCATCGATGTTAAGTTGTCAAAGTATGGTGATATTATATCTTTATGAAAAAGGAAGATAATCAAGAATCTAAAAATGCTTTATGTCATTAAAACGAAAAATAAGAGACAAAATTACCGTATTATTGTAAATAAGGCGGTTACACTAGTTTTGCTCTTACAGCCTCAACTAGAGACTTTCTTCAAGAAATTAAATGAAGCGGAGACTGTGTTATAGAAATTTAGAAAGAATAACACATACATATTTTTGACGAAAGAATTTCGTTTTCTTGCGGTTCATTTTCAATAAGCTCTGCCAAGATATCAATTTTATCTCCAAGCTTTTCTCCAATACAGCGTTTTGTTCTCTTGCGTATAGACCTAAAAAAAAAATACTTCAAACGTCATCGTCACACAGAATCAAAATCGGGGAATCACTTTCTGAACTCGAAAAACAAATCCACCCCAACAGATAGCTCAACGAGCTTATGGCAATGGAATATAGCATCTCTTATCAAAATTGTGAAACGTGCTTCTGTTCTATATGAGAATACTGTATAAATATCAAGTGAACACGTTGTAGATTATTCAGTCTTCTATCAGCGTTCTTTGCCAGCAGCAATTCTTAAAATCATATCTCAAACAAAAATGTCTTTCAAGACTTTGATCTTTTTTGGACTTATGGCGGTCGCCTTGGGATTCACTCTTCCCGAAGAAAATACTGCCCAAGTAGAATCAGAATGGGTAGGTTCAAATTTGGCGTCTAAGTAATAATTTAAACTTATTTAATTAATTTTACTCATTGCTACAGGTCTATGGGGATGTTGTGCCAGTGACAGAGGATTTGGTCCTTGTGAGGAAAGCAAGATCACCTCAAGGTTCCGTGAGTGGTACCTTCGAACACAGCCGACCTATGGGTTCAAGTGCCTCAATTGATTACAACCACCAGCTAAGCAAGAATTTGGATGTTTATGCTGGAGCTTCGAGAAATTTCAGATTCAATGACAACAGCGGACATGCTGGTCTGAGATATAGGTTTTAAGAGATATTAATAGAAAGAATTAAGTTTATAAATAATTTAAATATTAAATATATTCATAGATATTTATTTTTGTATTAAATCTTTAGTATTTTTATTTCAACTCTGGATTTAAAGGTGTTTTAAAAGCTAATTGATGTATAAATTTTAATGAAAAATAATAAAACATAAATTCAAGCATGGAAAGCCACATGAAAAAGCGATTTGGTAACAAAAATTTAAATGCAGTGCTATCGCAAACTTCGTGGGAATTTTTTTCTCTTCATAAAACGAGCCTCCTAGAAATGATTTACCCAATTGTTTTGGTAGTTGTACAAGTGTATAACTTGGCTTCGGTAAATCGTCTTATTCAAAGCGGAAAATATTTATTATGGATGAAAATTTGAAAAAAAAAACTTCTTAGTGCCACTCGCAAAGAAACGCGACTTCAGATCGGTCAAGCAATCTCGTCTGTCCCTTCCAAATAACCTTTTATTCATCCGGGAAATGACAAATTACGATTCGGTTTCTTAATGAACAAAATATGGCTTCTGATGGGATTTTAATATATACTTGCGTACAATGTGCATTTACCGGGAGTTTTGTATAAGATGCGACAAAAGGTTAGAGCGTGTTGGTTGCGTCGAAACAAGATTAATACCGTCTATCTTTCGCCTGTAGTAAATAAATAAAAACGACAACACTTAGGTTTAGTTCTTCAGTGGTGAGTTAAACCAGAGTTAACTTACTCTAGAAGTAAATTAACCCAAAGTGAACTGAGGAACTAGTTTTTCGGTGGAGAATGCATGCGGATCGACTAAACAAACTTGGTGGATAAAACAGCAAAAGTATCTGTTCAGTTAATTCTGAGTTAACTCACCAAATTTGATGAGTAAATTCGGTTTCAACTTTAATCTCGCACTTTAAAGCCAGAAATCCATTTATTAGTTTTTTTTTGAAGTCAAACTGTTTTAGGGGATAGTTAAAAAAAAAATAAACAAATTTTACTCCAACAATTTCTTTTTTAAAAATGTTACTTAATAAAATTTTGTTTTTGTTTTTAATATTCAATACTCTTATTATTTTTAAGTTAAACGCCAGATGCTTAAATGTCTTCTAAATTTTGAGAACGTTGACAATAACTGAATCTATACTTTACTACTTTCTAAGACGAAAAATGATCTTTAAAGCAATTCATACAACGGAGTGAAGTCATAAATAATGCGAATATTCTAAATATGTATTATTGTTATTTTCAATGTTCTCCAAAACTAGAACTAGAAATTTTGTATTTTCAAATAAAGGTCTAAGGGCCAGTTTCACAGTCAGAAAAGTGGCACTTAAATAGGCAATGTGAAAGTTTAAAGCGCATTATCACAGTACACACTTACCTGAATAAGTGCCACTTAAGTCTCTGATTTTGGTGACTTAAGTTCGACTTACGCTGTCTATGAAATTTAGCTTAAATTCCTAATATGAGAAACTTAAGTGCCACTTATTCCGGTAAGTGTCGACTGTGAAACTGGCCCTAAGTATCGTATGTATAAGGTAAGATATTGTGCTTTATAACACAAAAACTGAAAGATTTAAATCAACGAATAAAACAAGTTTGATTTTGGAATTTTTTTCTTTACTGGCTGACCGCACATTTTAAAATCTATATCTTAAACCAGCATGGGCGCTGTTTTCGTTAAAACGAAAATTCCTCGAAGCTCCAGCAAAAACATCAAAATTCTTGTTAATTTGGCGGTTGTAATCAACCATTGCACTCGAACCCATTGAATCGCTGTGTTTGAAGGTGCCGCTTACAGGTCCGGAGCTTAGGCCTACATAAGCGCTGTTGTCGTTAAACTTAAAATTCCTAGCAGCTCCAGCATTAACCGCTAAATTATCGTTAAGTTGGTGTTTGTAATCAATTGATGCACTCGAACCCATTGAATTGCTGTGTTCCACATTGCCACTCACAGAACCTTGAGGTGATCTCGCTTTCCTGACAAGAACAACATCGTCAGCCACTGGTACTATATCTCCGTAAACCTTTTAAATAAATTATTAAGGAATAAACATCTAAAGATATTATTTAAAAAAAAAAAACTTAATTTAAAGTTTTTTTACCCATTCAGATTCTAAGTTAGCGGTATTTTGTTCAGGTAGAGTAAAACCCAAAGTGACTCCCAATAATCCGAAAAAGATCAAAGTTTTGAAAGACATTTCATTAGCGTTTTGAAATTATTTAAACGTTTGTAAAACTTCAAGTTGTGGATGCTAATGAAAAACTGAATAGTTTTTGAGGATTACATTTGATATTTATGGACATGGAATCAGATGTAAGCGTTTATTTGATAAGAGATGCATCTAGAGGGCATATAGTTGGTGATTTTTTTGTTTCTCATTTAGAAGTAATTCCCCGTATCAGTTTTTTTTAGACTGCAATAGAAATTGTGTGTCGTTTCATTAACAAATAAAATCTTATGAACAAAACATCAATCAATAGAAAGACTAGCGCTAGTGACGTTTAAAAAAAAGGTTAGGTACATATAAATTAGTATATGTGTTCCCTGGGAATAACACTTCCACGCATGTATATTTATAAAAAGTTGACATGAATATTTAGTTTGATTTGGTGGCTTAGTTGTCTCGAAAAATCTAAGGAACGACTTAGGAATATGATTTTTAATATTATTTTTGCTATATAAGCGGATTTTTAATATTATAACTGATCCATATATAGATCGAAAAATTGCATTAGTCCCCTTTCACACGAGGAAACTGAGTTGGCAGCAACATTCAGTTTGTAGGTGAGAAAAGGGCAAGAAGTAAGAGGAGAAAATGAAATCTCCCCGGTCAACGATTCGAGGAGATTTTTTTGACATTCTTCAAATACACAGTAGAGTGTATTCAACCAAGCTATTTTAAAAGGAAACTACAGAAAGTTTCCACGATTTTGTTTCTTCGTGTGAAAGGTACAGGAGATTTTTAAGGAAATTAAAAGAAATAGTCAAAAAAATCTCCAGCAACTTGTTTCCTCGTGTGAAAGGGGACTTACAACAGCAATACGAGATCCTGCTCTCTATCGGAATCATGTTTCATGAACCAAATATTGAGTTTTTACTCTTGCGGGTAAATGGCTTCTCTATTTTGCAAATGGTAAGGTAGTGTGAAATATAGCGTAAAGACAAATGAAAACAAGTACATGGTAATTAAACAAACGTAAGAAAAACTGAGATAGGTGTACAACACAGTTGTCACAAAGATCTGTAGGTATCGTTTTAATTTCATTAGATAATCTATATGGATCATTAGCGTCCAATAATTTTCAAAACTCCCTCAATTAAAGAATAATTACTAACCCATTTGGGCTTTTGAAAGTGTATTATTAAAGCTTAAAATCATCATCAAAAATTATTTTCTTTGAGTACTGGATAGCGTATATGACACGTGTGTCATTTGTAAACAATAAATAATATTGGACTAATATGGCTTCCTTGAGTAACACTTTTATAGTTTTAGGGCCAGTTTCACAGTCAGAAAAGTGACACTTAAGTGGGGAATGTGAAAGATTAATTCCCAATATCACAGTGCACTGTTACCTGAGTAAGTGGCACTTAAGTCTCCGATCTTGGTGACTTAAGTTTCACTTACGCTGGCTATGAAATTAAGCTTAAATTCCTAATATGGGAAACTTAAGTTCCACTTATTCTGGTAAGTTTCGACTGTGAAACTGGCCCTTAGAGTAACAGTTTTAAAAATAAATCATATACCTACGGTGTGTTTTTTTCAATTCAGGAGTGATTTGGTTGAAAAACAACATCGGTGAGTAGCGACGCCAAGACAGGAAAAAATGGAGTTTCCGTACAAACTATTGATAACAAGTAGGTATGTAATTCACACCGGTAACACAGTATTAATTTGCGCTAAGCATAACCCGTAGGGATTATTTGTTGTTGCATTTAACATGTAAATTGTTTAGCCTCGCCGTTGTTTTCTCGACCATAATATTTCCTCCGGGCATTCACAAAAACACGCCTTGTGTCCTGTTTGTTAAAAGTTCTTATTCATGCCATACACAATATGTATTGAAAGTGTGTTCAAATTGGACTCACTCCTTCGACTTTATTTTGATGTGAAAACAACTTGTGTAAGTACAGAGACGTCAAAAAAACAGTCGGAGGAGACCGTCAAAAAATTCCATATGAGACTGTCAAATTTGTATGATCAAAAATGATTTTAATATTTTGCTTTGACACTAGCATCGAGAGAACCATGCAAATTATCATGCGAATAGAGATAATTCTTGCATTGCAGCGACACCATATTCAGGTTTCACCTCTCCTACTGCATCAATGTGACAGAGGAAAATTCATGAGACCTGAAAATGTGAACTGGTTCAAAATTGATCAGAAAAATTTAAATACGAGTAAGTATAATAAAATAATTGAAATATTTTAAACTCTAGTTTTTTTCAGTTAATCTTTGGATTTGGATGGATTTACCTTAATTTAGCACAACACAAGCCAGTTAAGCCAGCCATATTACATAAATATCAATTAAATAGCTGCCCTTTCTACTGTCAACATCATGATGACTTGATTATCTATACTCCAAGTGAACCACCTGCCACATCATGTAGAAAAACTCCCAATATTAATTTCCCAAATCTATTCCGGTACTTTATTTTATAAACTCATATCTGTTCTCTTAAACACCAACGTCATAATCGATACAAGTATAGGTATGTAGGTATAAATTCAAAAAAAGTTGAAATCTACTCCAAGCAAAATACCATAAAAAGTATACCACTCAGAAAAAATCCCAATTAAATACATAGATAACAGACAATATCATGACGAAACGCATCTCTGTTATCAATTAAATCGTTGCTATGGTTTATTATAAAAGACAACAGAGCCTCATCAGAAGCAATCAGTCTTGAATTTGTATTCTAAATTAGAATAGCTATTTAGCACAACTAACTAAATTATACAACCATTAATATGTCTTTTAAAACTGTAATCTTTTTCGGGCTTTTGGCAGTCACTTTGGGATTTACTCTTCCTGAAGAAGATACTCCTGATGTAGAACCTAATTGGGTAAGTTAGCAAAAAACATTACAAACATTGTGTAAGTTTCAAGTCGTTATAATAATTTCTTTAATTAATGTTTCTAGGTCTATGGAGATGTAGAACCAGTGACTGATGATGTTGTTCTTGTCAGGAAAGCAAGAAGTCCCCAAGGTTATGTAACTGGCGCCTTCGAACACACTCCTGAAATGGGTTCGAGTGCAACTGTTGAATATAACCGTCAACTTACTAAAAATTTGGAGGCTTATGCTACAGCTTCAAGGAACTTCAGATATAACGAAAACAGTGGACAAGCTGGCATTATATATAGGTTTTAAAAAACGCTGATTAGAAGAATGGAGTAAATAAATTATTGTTTTTTTTTTTTAACTTTTAAATAAATTTATTGTGTGATCATTTAAAAATAAACCTTGTTCGAGTAACAGTATGTAAATAATATAGATATGCATGTGTTTGAAATATTTATTATTCAGAAATTTCAAAGAACGTTTTATGGCCTTTTCGATTGGAGTCAGAATGACAGTTCTTCTTCTGAAAAGAAGTTTTCAGAATCGTTCAAGAAGGGTTGACACGTATCATATCGTTCTCCCGGATTACCAATCGAAAAGGCAATTAGATTAGATTTTCGGATTGTTCCACTCCTTTATATTACCAGACAAAAAATATGGCATGATTTTGAGCAAACTATAAGCACTAACTAACTGAGGAAACTAATGTCGTTTTCGTTTGGATTTCGGAACTGTTCCATTCCTATTGAAGATGGAAAATTTGGAGTAAAAAGAGTGAAAAAGGAGTAGCTCCGAACGTCCACTCGAAAACGACATAAGCAGATCCAAAATTATGAATGTTGTGCGCTAATTCGAGTAGATACACAACTAACGTAAAACGAAACATTAGGCTTTTCCAGAAACTATCTTTGTCTTTTCTCTTTCTAATTTTGACGTAAAAAATATAGGGAAAACAAACAAACGACCAATCACAATCGCTTTTTTTTGTTTTAACTACATATTTTTCTGTCAAACTATTGATTTTTGTTTGCTTGTTTGGTACTGACGTCTGGTGGGAGTTCCAAATTGCGGTTTCCAAAATAACGACGAAATGCTACCAAAAGCCTGGCCCTGGGCAAAAGTTTGAAGGTTAATGATTAACAGCCGTGCGTGTCAATTAGATTTTCTTAAAACACCTCCTAAAGATTATTTAGTTAAGTTTGCTATTCTGGTGTTGGCGTCGTGGGGGCTCACAAATCACAAACTTTTGTGAGGTTATTTTCTTGTGAAGATGTTGTTATTCGATAACAATTTCCGTAATCTCCGATAAACCTCACAACAAAACTAACCACAACAAAGGTGAATTTTGTAGTGTCATAATTGCAACAGCTCATTATTAAAAATAAAAATAAAATTTCAATTATGGGACACGCAAATTTATTTAAAACTGTAAAAATAAAATTTTCCATAGATTTTTTAACAATAAAGTGTAGAAAAAAAAATCGTTTATATAGGTACATGTTTCACATAAAATTGGTCACTGAAATATCAGTTTATAAGATATGACGATGAGCTACAAAATGAAAAAAATATTGTTTTAATATTTGATAAAAACATCAAAAATTGGTTCCTTAAATGTAGGCATCCACTGTGTTGAACAATTTTATTTTCAAACGCCCGGTGAACAGTTTAATAGCCGCAGACTATTTTTTTTTTTTTTTACAAAATTCGCAAATTGTAACTGTTCCTAATGTTTAGCTTTAATTCCAATTTCTAAGAAAATCGTACTTCAGCCTATGGTTTAGAAACACCCTGTTAAGCAATTTTCTTAAAATCACTATTTTCGTAGCCTTGGAAATTTCCTATAAGAAGAACAACAAATTGAAGCGATATCTTCATGCGTTCAAAAGATGATTTTTCCAACGAAACAAGTCATTTTGGACTACAGTGCCGCTGTAAGAATTTTAATGTTAGCCGTGTTTTTTTAGCAAGTCCATATGGATTTTTCGAAAAAAACGACATCGGGACTAATAGTTTTACACGTAAATACAACAACAACCTAAATCCATACAGACTTAGCTAAGTCCAGATAATTATCGGGACTTACGTACTGTAAGTAGGAAATTCCTAAGTCCCGATGTCGTTTTTTTCGACAAATCCATATGGACTTGCAAAAAAACACACCTGTTGTTGGATTAAAGTTCACATTGAAATTTTTTAAAAAAATTCTTGCAAGTTGAATTGAACTTGTATATTGACAAGGCCCTCTCGCTAGTAAACTGATGAGTCCAAGTGAGATCGCTGGGACGAAAAGCCAATTTTTATGGACTGAATGCCGTTAAAAAGATAAATTGAATCAGTAATTGAATAAGTCCAATTAAAACGTGCAAATGGCCGATTTCATAAAGCTCTTTTTACTATTTAACAGACTTTTAAATCTTGAAATGACGTTTTGTTGCACACAAAATACGTTTTATAAAAATTTAAAAACCTGTTAAATATTTGTGAAACCAAACATAAGTCTTCTACTTGGCTGACGTATTTCAGTAGCATGCAGAATTCGTATTACAAAAATCTTCATATAATTAATTTTATATCAGAGAAGAGAGAAAATGCAAATAAGCATGACATCCATTCCGCTAAAAAAAAACTTCACTCAGGATTTTCAAACCACGTTTTGTCCAAGAAGATATTTTAATTATTTACAATTCTTAAAAGTGTATCTTCACTGCCAACAAAGTGTTGTTCTCCATTTTGTAAACAATAAGAAACGGAATAATGTAAATTGTTCTTCGTAGTTGAACGTATATTATGCTTCCACCGACCACTAAAATGAGATTTGATAAGATTGGCCATAATCTTCTTCAAATCTCGAAATATACCACACAAATTTATTTCGTAAATCTAGAAGATTTCAAATAAATCTTGTTAAATCTCCATAGGGCAAATAGTTTTACAAATCGAAAAAATCAATTTATGTAGCGCTAAGCGCATTCATTGGAAAATCCAACCCTTCTTGCTTCTTTTGCCAAACATGAAACTTTCTGTCTCACTTCAATTTCATACGAAAAAATGAAACAACATTTGCATTTTGAGAGGTAATGTCAAAGTTAATCTGTTTTTTAATATTTTTTGTGGGGTGGAAACACTACATAGATTTATTTAATCTAAATTGAGATAAACCTTCGGTGGAAACATAGTAGGCGTGTTTTTTTGCAAGTCCATATGGATTTGTCGAAAAAAACGACATCGGGACTTAGGATCTTCCTACTTACAGTACGTAAATCCCGATAATTATCTGGACTTAGCTAAGTCTATATGGATTTAAGTTGTTGTTGTATTTACGTGTAAAACTATTAGCCCCGACGTCGTTTTTTTCGACAAATCCATATGGACTTGAAAAAAAAACACGGCAAGTATTAGCGTAAATACAGCTATACTAAAATTAACCTCATGCGAACGAACCCAATTTGATTTCGTTGAAATTCTTCCACATCTTAACTACAGATGTCACTCTGAAACCATCCATTGTGAATGCACCTCATCACCACTGTCAAGTGTCAATTATGAAATTTCAAAAAATTTGACAGCCGAATATCTAGACAACAATTTTCTTTTGTACACCACGTCTGAAATATAAATACCAAAATATAAATACCAAAATAATAATAATTATTCACAAAAAAAACAAATTAGATCTATAATTAAACAATATGTCCAATATAACAGCGGCAGTAATAGCCAACCGAAATAAGAAACATTTTCTTGGAGTTCCAGCACCACTCGGTTATGTAGCCGGTGTTGGGCGAGGGTAAGTTTTTTGCAAAAAAACTATAATAAATCAACTTAATTTTCTCGGTGTTCCAATAGTGCCACAGGATTTACAACTCGATCTGATATTGGTCCTGCCCGCGATGCTAACGACGTTTCCGACGACCGCCATGCCCCACCGGCAGCAAAACGGAAGAAAAAGGAGGAAGAAGAAGAGGACGACGAGGATTTAAACGACTCGAACTATGACGAATTCAGTGGATACAGTGGTTCATTGTTTTCGAAAGATCCATATGACAAAGACGACGAGGAGGCAGATGCCATTTACGAATCCATCGACAAGAGAATGGATGAGAAGCGCAAGGAGTACAGAGACCGCAGAATGAAGGAAGATTTGGAGAAGTACCGTCAAGAACGTCCAAAAATTCAGCAGCAATTCTCTGATTTAAAAAGAAGTCTGGCCACAGTGACAGCCGAGGAATGGTCGACAATTCCAGAAGTTGGAGATAGTCGCAATCGAAAGCAAAGGAATCCACGGGCAGAGAAATTCACTCCGCTTCCCGATAGTGTTATATCTAGGAATTTGGGTGGAGAGGCGTCATCCACCATTGATCCGCGGTCCGGTTTGTCCTCGATGGTTCCTGGTGTTGCGACACCGGGGATGTTGACGCCAACGGGCGATCTAGATCTGAGGAAGATTGGCCAAGCCAGGAACACACTCATGAACGTGAAGCTTTCTCAAGTCTCGGACTCGGTTGAGGGACAAACAGTCGTCGATCCCAAGGGCTATTTGACAGACCTCCAGAGTATGATTCCAACCTACGGTGGCGACATCAATGACATCAAGAAAGCGCGTCTTTTGCTAAAAAGTGTCAGGGAGACGAATCCCAACCATCCTCCAGCTTGGATAGCTTCAGCACGTCTTGAGGAAGTCACCGGCAAGGTTCAAATGGCCAGGAATCTCATCATGCGAGGATGTGAGATCAACCCACAGAGCGAGGACCTCTGGCTGGAGGCAGCACGTCTGCAACCACCGGACACAGCTAAGGCCGTGATTGCCCAAGCCGCTCGCCATATCCCCACCTCTGTGAGGATCTGGATAAAGGCCGCCGATTTGGAAACAGAAACCAAAGCCAAACGCAGGGTGTTCCGCAAGGCTCTCGAACACATTCCGAATTCAGTGCGTCTTTGGAAGGCCGCAGTTGAGTTGGAGAATCCCGATGATGCTCGGATTCTTCTCTCTCGTGCTGTCGAGTGTTGCAACACAAGTGTGGAGCTCTGGCTGGCGCTGGCTCGTCTCGAGACCTACGAGAACGCCAGGAAAGTTCTCAACAAAGCCCGTGAGAACATCCCCACCGACAGACAGATTTGGACCACTGCCGCGAAGCTGGAGGAGGCCAACGGCAATATCCACATGGTGGAGAAGATCATTGACAGATCGCTGACCTCCTTGAGTGCCAATGGAGTCGAGATAAACCGTGAACAATGGTTCCAGGAGGCCATCGAGGCTGAGAAGTCGGGAGCAGTGCATTGCTGCCAGGCCATTGTCAAGGCCGTGATTGGAATCGCGGTCGAGGAGGAGGACAGGAAGCAGACTTGGATTGATGATGCGGAGTTTGTAAGTGTTCTCTACGGTTTTACTTTTTCATCCCCCTCTAAATCTTGTTTCTGTTTCAGTGTGCCAAGGAAAATGCCTTTGAGTGCGCAAGAGCTGTTTACGCCTATGCCTTGCAGGTTTTCCCATCTAAGAAGAGCATCTGGTTGCGTGCTGCTTATTTTGAAAAGAACCACGGAACTCGTGAGAGTCTAGAAGCACTGCTGCAGCGTGCTGTGGCTCACTGTCCCAAATCTGAGGTCCTCTGGCTGATGGGAGCCAAATCGAAGTGGTTGGCCGATGATGTCCCAGCTGCACGTGGTATTCTCTCGTTGGCTTTCCAGGCAAATCCGAATTCCGAGGACATCTGGCTGGCTGCTGTGAAACTGGAGAGTGAGAACTCGGAGTACGAACGAGCTCGGCGTCTATTGGCCAAAGCAAGAGCATCGGCACCTACTCCTCGAGTTATGATGAAGTCAGCTCGACTTGAATGGGCCCTGGATCGAATGGACGAGGCACTACACCTTCTCGACGAGGCCGTGAAGGTTTTTCCTGACTTCCCTAAACTCTGGATGATGAAGGGACAAATCGAGGAACAGAAAAAGAGATTGGACGAGGCTGCCAACACGTACACTCAGGGTTTGAAAAAGTGTCCCACTTCAATCCCCTTGTGGATTCAGTCGTCATCTTTGGAAGAATGTAAAGGCACCTTGACCAAAGCTCGCTCGATTCTTGAACGGGGACGCTTGAAAAACCCGAAAACCTCCCAACTTTGGTTGGAGGCGATTCGGGTGGAACTTCGGGCAGGATTGAAAGAAATCGCTTCGACCATGATGGCTCGAGCATTGCAGGAGTGTCCCACAGCCGGAGAACTCTGGGCTGAAGCCATATTCATGGAATCTAAGCCCCAGCGGAAGACGAAATCAGTGGACGCCTTGAAGAAGTGCGAACATGATCCGCATGTTCTGTTGGCAGTGTCAAAGCTGTTTTGGTCCGAACATAAGTTTTCCAAGTGCAGGGATTGGTTCAATCGAACGGTAAGCGAAACAAGTACAATGCAGAATTCATAATATGACCATTCTCTTATTAGGTTAAAATTGATCCTGATTTTGGAGACGCTTGGGCGTACTTCTACAAGTTTGAATTGATTCATGGAACCGGGGAACAACAAAAAGAAGTCCAAGAGCGGTGTGTAGCTGCTGAGCCGAAGCATGGAGAGGCATGGTGCGCCGTAAGCAAACACATAAAGAACTGGTGCTTCAAGACACCGGAAATCCTTATGGGAGTAGTCAACCAACTGGCTATACCGACTTAAGAACAAAAATAATAAAATTTGAATTCACTTTATTACTCAGACTTTTTTAAAATTTGGCATGATGCGGGATGATAGTCTCTGGGATTCATTTCGGTAAGCGATGACCTTTGTGGCTATAGTGGCAGTTAAATTTTGAGGAAGGTTTCCGGTTGCTTTGAAATCTTTTTGCCATTGGTCGAGCCTTGATCGCAGTACCTCTTGTGGCAGAAGACGGTTGAAAACTAATTCGTCATCTGTGGAATTAACTGCCGATACCCAGGCTTTGATTTTCTGATCAGGAGTAGGAATTTGGATGTATTCTCCGATGATGCAAGATATTCTGTGTTCCTTTATGGGATTCGCAATTAATATATTTGTAATTAACTTACAAAATAGTTTTATCCATTCTACCTGAGCGTTTTCTTTGCTTGCTGAAAAGTGAATTCCTTCGGTTGGAAGATTGACCGTCGGTGGAAGTTCCTTGAAACCATTTTCAGTGCTCGCGAAACCATTGTGCGTTGTGAAGATTTCTATTTTTCTTCGTTGGATTGTGGTCAGGTTGTATGTGAATACTTTCGGAAGAATGGTTTGGAGGAACTCACGTCGCAGATCTTCTCGACTGTAGTCCGTGTATTGGAAGTTGTTGAGTGTGTTGAATTCATCCCAGGTGTGTAGTTTGTGACAAGACATTATCCGGCTACGTTTGGTTAGGTAATCCAGGATGTCGGAATGTAATTTTTGCAGATTCGCTTGGGATAGTGACATTGTTTAGGATTGATCAGGATGATGTTTTCGGATTTGAATTCACTTTTTAAGGATGAGCTAAAAGAGGCTTTCCGGTCAAAAAAGCTTTCAGTTTCCACCGGAACTGTCATTTTGACATGTCAACCGGAAAACAGTCGCTACAGGGATGTTTGCGAGGAGACAGAAGAGTTTGTATTTTTTGAAATTATATGAAAAAATTGTTTGACATTTAACCACACTGAAGAAAACTAGTAGATTTTGTGTGGGCAAATAGTAACACTTGGCGTTAATTACCCCGTTTACATGAAGTGTTGAAGCGAGCTTGAAGCTCGCTCCGACACTTTGTTAACATGCATTGAGTTAAAATGAGCTTGAACCGACTCGACTCCACTTCAGGAGCAGAGTCGAGTCGAAATTTGTGCTAAAAAACTTGGGTTGAGTTGGTGTGACATTATATTATTATATGTACCATTTTACGTGTGTGTGTGTAATTTTTCTTGGCTCCCGTCTAGTCTAGTGGCGCCTTGATTTTTTATATCTTTGTTGACTTTATTGTCGGCTTTGAATAATTAGAAAAACCATACAAATATATAAATTAATAAATAAAATGGCATCTCAACACTATTTCAACTCAACTCCAAATCGAGCTCTCAACTCTGGGAACGAAAAACCTGGGTCGAAAACCCGACCCTAATCTAACTCGAGCTCTCGATTTTGCATATAAACGGGGTAATTGAGATAGTTGATTGAATAAAATAAAATTTAAAAAAAGTCATATTTGTTATAGGCATGGAAAACAGAAACCATAAAGATAACACACAACAAGCAGTCGGCAGCCAAATAAATTTAGAAAATAAAGATTTCATGAAAAAATTGTTATTTTTTTTAACATCTCATTTTATTTTGAATTGCTTGTTTTTATGTTTTTCAGACTTCGATTTTGACATTTTCGTAAGGTTTTCACGTAATTTGCACGAAATTTGATTGAAATTATTTCATTGCGAAATGTGAAATTGTGCGGTTATAGTAGCTGCATTTTAATCTTACAGGATATATAATGTGTGTCAAGTTAGCATTACCACTTTAAAATTTTAGAAATCTAATAATTGGATTAATTGTCGTGAAAAAAATTTGTCGCGCTTGTTTTTTTAAAAATAACCCCTGGTAATGCTAACTTGACAGTCAAGTTAGCATTACCACCCCTCTAAAATGGGTAAAATGAACTCAAAAAAAAGAAGTATGCCATTAATTGTCGTGAATTTGTCGTAAATTATTAGTTTTACTCAGGAAAAAAAATATAGCAAATCAAAGTTGTGGTAATGCTGGATTCCCTGAAAAATGCAATTTTAAGGTTTTTCGGGTTAAAAAAAAAACTGTCGCGACAAATTTGTTTCTTTTACTACTAATTTACGACAAATTCACGACAATTAATGGCATACTTCTTTTTTTTTTTTGAGTTCATTTTACCCATTTTAGAGGGGTGGTAATGCTAACTTGACTGTCAAGTTAGCATTACCAGGGGTTATTTTTAAAAAAACAAGCGCGACAAATTTTTTTCTTTCACGACAAATTTACGACAAATTCACGACAATTAATCCAATTATTAGATTTCTAAAATTTTGAAGTGGTAATGCTAACTTGACACACATGGATATATAATATGGAGTGCTAGTTTCTACACGTAATACATACTTTGGGGACTGTTTCACCTTCAGTAAAAGTAAAGTTCAATAGGAACAGAATAGAAATTGTTCTGCTTTATAAAATTTGGAATCGATTTTGGAAACTTGAAACGAAATTTGTCGCACACTGTACCAATTCAACCTGGGACAACGAAAAAGAGTTGAAGAGTGTAGTATGAAACGGTTAATATAAACGTTGTTTGTTAATACACAAGTTGTTTCTTTCTGCAAAAAAAAACTCCTGTCATGCACACTTCAATTATTGTTTAATGTGTGAAGCCGTGAAAAGGAATGTATAGGTAAAATATCTATAAAAAAAACGCTCCAAGAAAAAAAAGAAACAAAAATAAAAAAAAAATATAAAACACAACTAAATTGATAGCCGGTTTATGTGTTTACATAATTTTCCGCTAGCTTTGTTTATCCCTTGTTGCGATTAAAGCAAAATTTAAATTTTGGGTAAGTCTGGTTGAAATTTGACTCAGTGTGCGATGGCCCAATTAACTCGTTTGCCACAATGGAAACTGTACACAATGGATAAAAACACATTAATTAAAAAAAAATATGCAATCCAGTTAAAGAATTGGATGAAACCTTCCACAAGCAAACAAAAAATGAACACAGGAATAGTTGGGAGTAGTTGTCTGTCAAAAATCCTTGCTCTGTGTGAGTTGTCAGCCTCCTAATGTATTTATTTTAAATCAGGATGATGATTGATTTTGGGAAATTTTATATTTTTGGAATGGAAATAGAAAAATATCTAACAAATATTTGAAGAAGTTTTGGATGTGTAAACCATCTTTGCCGTTGTCACACGCTCATACGTTACGATAGTTTTCATTATGTACACAGATTAGCCATATGAAGATGATAATATTTCGTACGTTTCACCTTCCAAATACCATATGTTTACATTGTTGTATTTGTTATTTCTTCCCGCGTCGATGAATAGATGTGAATTGCAACAACAATTGAACCGGTGTCTGAAGATAACTACTGTCTATGTGTGAGGTTTCTATACACACATTCTCATTTTTTATCTGATATCTGACAGCTCAAGCTTATAGGCAAATAAAAATGGCTGCCGGGGATTCTCATCTTCATGTGGCTAATCTGTGATTATGTATGCACGTATATTAGGTACGTTCACTTACAACACTACGCTGGTGTTTACACGTTTTAACCGTGAGTCCCGGCACCCACACAATTTTTTTGTTTGAAGTGACAGTGAAAACTGTAGCAAAGTAATTCCGTTTTAGCGTAGATTGATGTTTTAAATGTATTTGCGTATTTCCTCCTGTTTGTCCAATGAAAATCGACATAATTTTACATCCTCCACGTAATAATGCTATTTAAAGTTACTATTTCGAATTCAAGTATTGCTGAAAGGTCTATTTTAATATTTTTCAACTAGTAAGCCTTTGATGGAGATTCAACGTTTTACGTTTCAACAATTGATACTTGTAAATAGAACTCATATGCTTCACATATTGAGGTTAAGGTACCAATTCCTAATTGACCATACTATGCATATTGCACAAAGACCCAATCATGCGAAATTAATTGCATACCAACTGACTTCAGCCATTTATACAGCGTTGAAATATTTGTTTACAAACTCATTAAATGTTCAGAGTCGCATGAATTAATTGAATCGATATGCCAGTCGACCACAAATGTAGGTACATTATGTATGTACGTATCTCAAGATCGCCTTTTCTTCAGAGGAATTTAATGAAGGTACTTACTGGTCGGCTTTTGTTTTTAATGCCGGAGAATTGGACCATCGTCTATGCATTCAGATGAAAACAATATGTTGATATCGATTGCCGATTGTCTAAAGTGCCGATATAATACATCAAAGATGGTAGCTAGCTGGATTATACTTTTTAAAATGTACAAGTACCTACAAATTAGTCTAAGAGCTGACAGCACATTTTTGGCTTGGAAATATAACCAAAAATTTAGTACGAGGGTTAGTATTAGTATAGGTGTATGCGTCGTGAATTCGTGATATCGAAAACAAAAGTCTGACATGTTTTTTTTTGGCGCCGGCCTAGGGTGGGGGTGAGGGTTTGAAAATGGCGATTTTTACAATTTTTTTTTCAGAAGAATTATCACTTAAAGCGCCTTTCTTCAATATAAAAACTAACAAATTATGAAAAAAAACATAACCAAAAATGTATCTAACAATAAACAAAAACTGCTCGCTTCTCTGCCTCTATACCTATTCTTAAATAAACCCTCCACACTTAAACACTACCACAACATTTAAACGATGCGATGACTAAATTTGCATTTCAAATTTATTTCCAGGAGTAATTTGGGTAAACGGGTCTAAACGATGGCTGGCGGCATATTTGTGGCTAATTTTTGGGTAATTTATTTAAGTGCTTTGAAGCTATGCTGGGTCCTTAAGAAGTTTTCTCTCTTGAATCAACCCCCCCCCCCCTCCTCCCTTCAAGCATCATTAGTCTCCATAAATTCTAGGAATTTATCATATTCTCATCGTCGTTTTCAAGTGATGATTCACCAAACGTGAATGTATGTATGTAGCTACAGCTAGGATTCTTCTCGGGTCGAGAATGAAAAGTCATCAATATTCGTTTTTGTAAGAGCAGCAAAATCATTTCTCTTGCACTTTTCGTTTTCATCTCATCAAAACAGAAATGAAAAAAATAAAAAAAAAAAAAACTAAGTATCCTTACTTAAGGATAAAAATTGCAACTCAGCATATGTATGCAAGACAATCAATCACTATGGCGCGACGGGCTCTATATAGAGCTTCATAGAGGTGATGTGTGAATTATTGGACTAAGCTTTTTATTTGCTAAGCAACGTCATGAGGTGCGGTGGTGGTGTAAGACTAAGGATTGTTTGAAATTTCTAACCTTATATGAAAAGAATGAACTGTGAGATCGAGATTCCCTTTTTTTTACCTTCTTGGAGGAAGGAGAGATTAGAAGGATGGTCGGAGGAGTGTGGCATTGATTGATTAAAAGAAATCAAATAGACTCTGATATTGACTTCGATTCAGGTCGTTTTATTATATTGACGATGAGAATTCTACCTGTGATGAGGTGAATTTGAATTGAATCTTTTAGACTACACATTTTGTGAGCTGATGCTGGTGGCTAGCCAAGGGGAAAAAGGATTTTCCTCTCAACATTGTGCTTCACTTTAAGAAAAGGAGATTTAATTGAGTTTTGTTTTTGTTTTTGTAAAAAAATGAATGATTGAGTGAATAAAAGTTGAAATTTAATACATATAGGTAAGGCTTCAAAAGAGTTCCAATGTTTGGATAATTTAATCAGTCTTAGGATTTCAAGGACATTGTGCTTATATAGATTAATTTAAAGGCCTTAAAGTGTATTTAAATTCAAAAGTAACTTTGACAATACACACGAGTACAGTAAAATTCAAGAAATAAACAAAAGGTGACCTTTTTGAACGTGTCGATAAGACATGTTCAGGAATATGAGATCTCGGAGACCTGAGCAATCTCAAATACATGAATTAGATTCGTCCGCAAAATTTCTCAGTTTTGGTGTCGAAATTCTGTGGAAAAAATAATTGGATTTGGCTGCTCATTTTTTGACGGAGCGAAATCTCTATTTGCCTGAACACACCTATTGATTTCCAAGATTTGATTTGTTAAATCAAAAAGAAAATAAGATTATAACAGGACAAATGTCTGATGACTGTCAGAACAGCAAAGTACAACTTTTTGATGTGTAAGCATCTATGCTGGCGGTAGAGTGAAAAAAAACGTGAAGGTTCGTGTGCAACGTTACGTCGTGCAACGTTACGGTGTGCAACGTTACGATCTACATACTTGGATGGGTGCGTTCAGTGAAAAAAATCTTAAGACCCCCTTCAAGCAAAAACAAGTCCGTTTTGGATCCGCTCACGTTGATGTTTACACATATTAAACGTGAGTTCCAGCACTCACACAATTTTTTTTTTGTACTTTGGTTGCAATAATTTTCATATTTGAATCCTATATCAATGGGCATTTGTTTTCAAATTCTTTTATGTACTTATAACTGTTCTGTGCCTACGTTCTGTAACTCTCGCATGGTTAAAACTGATCGAGAGACGATTAAAAATCGAAAAAAAAAACTGTGTGAGTGCCGGGACTCACGGTTAATATGTGTAAACATCAACGTGCGCGGATCCAAAACGGACTTGGTTTTGCTTGAAGGGGATCTTAAGATTTTTTTCACTGAACGCACCCATCCTAGTATGCGGATCGTAACGTTGCACACCGTAACGTTGCACGACGCAACGTTGCACACGAACGTTCACGTTTTTTGTTCACTCTACCGCCAGCATAGATGTTTACACATCAAAAACAAAACTCATACGATTAGATTCAATTATCGATGCGAGAGTTACAGAACGTAGACGCTGGACAACTTAATGGAACACAGAATGACAGAATGTAGAAAAGTTAAGGGGAAGGTTTTTATTCATGGAACATACAATTATTCTGTTCTTTTTTATATTCTTTTCTGTTCTTTGCAGTTCAGAACAGGTTCATTAAGCACGCCTAATGCCTTTCAATCTGCTTTTCTACTAAAATTTGTCTTCCCAAGAGCAATTCAACGTGAATAATCTTTGTGTGTTTTTTATATATAACGTGACATCAGTGGTACCAAAGATTATAAATATGAACTGTCAAAATAATTCCATAAAATGTCAATTAAGATATATGTATGTTTGGGAAATGCAGGAGACTTGACATTTTTGCCTCTTTTTTATTAAATTTATAATAAAAAACTTGTCTGTTGATCTACCATAACAGCATTTTTGATTAAATACTAGCTAACTTCAATAAACCAATAGCCGTATTTTACTATCGCCGGTGATCCATATACATCATCTCATGAAAACAAAACAATACGGATCTTAGTGACAACTGTGTTGTATACCTATCTCTTTTTTCCTTACGTTTATTTATTTTTCATTTCACTATACAGTTCAAAATTCCTAACCATTTGCAAAGCTGAGAAGCAATAGCAAAAACTAAACTTTTAGTTCGTGAAACATGATCCCGAAAGAGAGCAGGATCTCGTGTTGTTGTTGTAATGCATGTATTTTGATGATCTATATGGATCATCTCTGATAATAAAAACGGCTAATATCAGATTTTACGTAGCTTTTAATCGTTGCTCTATATGCAACCCAAAAACTTGCCAGTAAAAACCTTTTTAACAAGCGTAGAATTTTCGTAATCAATTTTAATAGTTTTAGTTCTCAAAAGTTTGTAGTCTTATTTATAAATCCATTCCAATGTCAAACTTTGGTCAGCTGTCGAACACCAAAACCTTATTTATTCATTTATGTATTTTCAAATTTCTAGTGACGAATTGCAAAGTTATCCAGAAATTAATGAAATGTTCACTGAACACATGCAAGCGATCATAAGGTTGACAGATTACAGGGATGTCAGATGAGGACAGATTTAGACAACTACTACTAGAATGCATTTATAATTTTGGAGATGTCCAACTATTTAATCAATGGTTAGCTTAGCTAGACAACTATCCGTAAGTTGATTCTCTAATTGAGCTATACCTATTTTCACCAACAAAAATGAATAAAATTTTATATATGTACATAAAAATGTCATCTATAACATAATGAATTCGATACCCATAATGTTTGACAACACAATTCAATGATAAGAAAACACAAGCAAAATTATCATTTTTATACCTATAGTTAATATTTCTAAAACACTTAAATTATGACTAAAAGATATCGTGACTGGGTGTCATTATAATTTTTCGCGTAAGTTAGCACAACAGGAGTTTAATTGATTATGCGTGGTAGAGCGAAATTGTGATAAACTTTTATGTTTATTTTCAATTAAGACTTTTTAAGAACCGCAGCAACTATAACACGCCCTCGGGAGAAAATTGTTTTCGTGTAAATTACTCCCGCCAAGTTAAGATGGTCATTGTGGTTGGTGTTAATATGAGAGTTTTGTGGTCATGAAATGAATAAATAAACTGGTTGTTTAATAAATGGTACCTATATAAATTTGAGCGTTTAAGACACCATTTAGGTTAGGCAAAGGATTAATGTAGGATGGATATTTAAAAAAAAGATTAAATTAAGATTGTTTTTGATACTTTAATAAAACTACCTTAGTAACTAGTAACCGTACCTACGATACAAATTGTGTATTCATGTAACAGATGTAACGACATTCAACCTTATCTAAGAATTATGAATCTTATATATGAAAAGGAAATACAAATAATAATAAACGAACATCTTCTTCTTCAATGAAAGTCTTGAATTTTCAAATAATAATGGAAAAATACACAGAGGGAATATTTCTACGCTGATTTATATTTTGTATGTACATATCTTCAAGTGTAATCATCTGCTGCTTCCTAGCTCATTTCAAGAACTACAAAACGCAGACAATTTATATTACAATACAAGTACCTATACTCGTACAATAATCATCTCTTACAGCAATTGAAATTGTTTTTCCAAATTCTTGGAAAATTTTACACGAAAAAGCACTTCGACTACATTCTTCCTTTTGCATTAATTTTTGAGTTACTTGTATACATCTGAGCCCTAGCCCGGCATCATGATGATTTCGCATTTTAATTTGAACTGTGCAAAAATGTTAAATGAACAAGTGTCTGCTTTAAAGGGGAATGAAAAACATTGATTTTAAGGAGGTAAATGACAGCTTGTAGCTTTCTATAGCATAAAGTCTACCTTAACGACAAATTTCTTGGATAAGAAAAGACGCTATGAGTATAAAAAAGTATATAGAACTGTCTGTGCATTGTCAAGCACAGATACTTTGTTAGTTTTGAACTTTTAAATTTTATATTAAAAGTTTAAGAAGTTCTCGCTGAATTTAAAAATCAAAATTAAAACAAAAACAATGTATTTTTATTGTAAGGTCCATTTGCTGAAACAGATCTTAAATATTAAATTTTAACATTGGAGCTTATGTGACACTTTATGCTGTGAGGAAAAAGTTGAAAATAAGCGTGTCAGTTGAATATACATAAATATTTAAGTTTCGAATCAGCAAAAACGGTTCTAAGTTTTGTAAAAAAATTAAATAAATGTTAAATCCTGTATCAATATTGTTCAATTAAGACCCGCGTTTGGTTAAATAATACTTATGTTCTGCTTAAACGCTTTTGTACTTCTTTTCCTCTGCATTAACTTTTTTAAGTAAAACACTTAAGGGACAATTTTTCAAAAGTCAGATAAACATAAGATTATTCCTATTTATTCTTCAGATAAACCAAAAAGAATATAAAAAATATATATTTCTCTGATTGTTAACTAAACGTTAAATTGATGATTAAAAAATCGGCTAAAATTATGTAAATATTTAAGCCCCATTTCAGCAAATGAGCCTAAGGTCTAGTTTTTCAGTGCGAGATTAAAGTTAAACGCGAGTTAACTCATCAAACTTGTTGAGCTAACTCAGGTTTTGACTAAACAGATGCTTTTGAAGTTTTAACCACTGAGTTTGTTTAGTCGTTCTGCATCTGCATGCATTCTTCACCGAAAAAACTACTTCCTCAGTTATCAACTGTGTGTTAATTTAGTTTTAGAGTAAGCTAACTCCGGCTTAACTCACCACTGAAAAGTGTTCCTAAGTGAAACATACATTAATCACGTTACATAAGTCAAAAATCACAATATTGTCAATTTCGTTGATTTAACAAATGCATTCAACAACTAAAATTCCCTCAAATCGACAAACATGACTTCTTATATTTATTTCATTTTTCAATTAACTACACCCAAGTGCATTCACGTTTTGTGGATTACATACATATATACGTACAATGGTGTAGTACTTTAGCATTAGTGGGGGACAACAAACGTTGTTGAAGGATATAATAGGAGAAGTCTTAACCAAATAACCCATCTAAAACGTGTTCCAAGAATGCATTGCATACGAGCATGCATATACAACGAGAAGGATATACAGGGTCTTTCATTAAGCGCTTTCTATCTATTCAAATATTCCATGATTCTGGCGCATAAATCAGGCTGAATTTGGGGTAATTTTTGCTTTGAGGGCAGCGGTGGTTTGTGGCTTATTCGCATAGATGCACGTGCGAGTTCAGAAAACTCCATACAAGAAAAAGTCTAACGGGGTCAAATCGCACGATCACGGGGGCCAGCTCACATCACCCCCACTGAGATGATACCAATGTGGCGTAAACTGTGTGGAACGTAGCGCCGTTCTGTTTAAACCAAATGTCGTTGGTGTCCATATCATCCAATCCAGGCCAAAAGAAGTTGGTAATCATCGACCTATAGAACTCACCGTTGACAGTGATGGCCTGGCCAACGTCATTCTCAAAGAAATATGGTCCGATGACGCCACTAGCCCAAAATTCACACCATAAAGTTACTTTTTCGGTAAGTTGTGGTCTGCAAAAGGCCGAGTTCTTGTGAGCGATGCGAAATCGACTGTCTCGGCAGATCTTGCGTTTCGTCGACGAACCGGTGTTTGTTGGTTGTTTACTGAACCAGTAGACTCAAATTTATCCACGACACTGCGAATAGTCTTCTCAATAGGATGATAATATGGCGACCGTAAAATGGGAAAAGCACGCGGAACGTTGCCCGAACAAAACACCAATTTTGATAAAACATTTTTATCATTTGCACGTGTTGTTGAACGGTTTATCCGTGCATGGTGACTTGGCAAAACAGACTGATTAAATGACAGCCAATTTGACAGATATAGCTTCAACAACATGGCTGCTATCAACTGTCAAAGTTCGGAAGTTCCTCTCCCTATTGGAAGACCCTTTCCAAACTCTGTTTCAGTTTCTGATGTGCATCAGTTTGTTTGCTCATGTTGATGTCGTCGGTCGTCAGTCGTCGTCATACGACCACAAATGCACTCAAACATTTCACGCAGCTCAATGAAATTTAATATAAGAGGTGACTGCTTGGCATTCAATTAGAGTAAAAACGTTCTTATGGCTAGGTCCATATACGAGCATAAATATATTATGTGTGTGCTAGGAATTCACATTTTAATAAGAATTGTCTCTCTATAGGATAGAAAAAGTATAATACATTATGTTGCTTGTGTTTGAATGAAAAAGGATATAATATACAATGCTGAGGAACAAAGTTTTGATTTTTTTTTTTTCAAATTGATGGAAACCTCTATAGTTCTAAGATTATTTCTTTTTTCTTAGACAACTAAGCCCTGCTTATTCAATAAATTATTTTGTCCAGTTAAGGTTTCTGAAATCACTATATGCTCAGAAATTGTAATAAAATTCCTAGAATAATTCTTCACTTTCCAAAAACGATACGCAATAAAACTTACTAAGTATCAATTTGAAGCACTTTATTAACCATAATAAGCAACAAATTTCCCGTACAATAATGTAACCAATAACCTTTACTTTGAAACTTGAAGTTGCTCGCCCAAGAAATTTTGCTACCGTCAACACTTTATCTGTCAAATAGGCATTTTCCGCTTTTTATTGTACACCAAACAAAAATAAAATGGTGACAAGAGTCAATACACTAAATACAAAATACTTAACGTTAAATTCCTAAAACTTGCTCCGATATTGTCTAGTGGGCAAAGGAGACCAACTTTTGGGCAACTAAGTTGTCTAGGGAGCCTGGTTTTACCAGTTAATACTAATTGAGACTCAAATAGCTGTGATCAGGGCTACCTTCGTGGCTCTAAAGAGCCAATTTGGATCTTTTTTCCAGGTGTGGCTCCTTGGCTCCACTTTTCTAAAATCATCCCAAATTGGCTCTTTTTGAGATTTTCGTGGCTCTTTTTACTCTTTTTCAGAATAATAATTATATCTACTTAAATTTCCTTTTTCATAATTTTTAAATTTTCCTCTGAGTTACTCTTTGTAAAAAATTGTTTGAAATTTTTCCTCTGAAGAAGATTTTAGACAAAAATTATTCTTATAATCAAAAATAACGGTACCTCCCATACAAATGATTTAAAAACCGTTAAGGAAAATCGTTTCTTGCTCATAAACGACTCCCACGATTTTGATAATTTTTTTTGATTTTCGACTTTCGCATTATCTGACTTATCGATTAAAACTTAATTTTGAAACTTTGCAACAAATTATTTTTCGATTTCAAAAAATATTTCTAAATTATTTTTTAAAAATTCGATTATTCTCATAAATTAACATTTATTTAATATAAGATATCAGATGGTGTACATCGCGTTGGGTTGAAAAAGTTTCAGAATTATTTTTATCCATTTTTTTTCTAATTTCGTTGATTTAAAACAGTTTTCCAGTTACAATAATACAGTTTCCTTGCATCCATATTGCATTTGTGCAAAGCGGGCCATATGGTTAATTTTTACATGCGCCCATAATACTAACTGCAACTTTACTAAATTTTGGCAAATGGCTCCCACTCCGATAAATAATTTATTTCAGACTTTAGAACCACAGTGTGATCGGACGTCCGTCGCACGTAAGAGCAAGTTCCTGCGACCCAGTCCTACATATTTTTTTATTTTGGCGACGTTTTCAGTCGTGGCTATTTTTTTCTTAAAATACTCTTTTTATTGGCTCTTTCTCAAAATCTGGAAAGGTAGCCCTGGCTGTGATTATTCAGTATTATTACTTATTCAAGACGCTTCTGGATATTTCTAAGACCTATTGAAATTAATTGGAACGCTATTGCCGCAGTATCTGTTATCATAAAGATCACACTATACAAAAGTCGTCACAACATTTTGTGAAAAATTTCTTACAATATTGCTTGAATTTAATATTAGTCTTCCACTTTATCTTTAGCTAATGATAGCAACAAAAATACCCAATTAGATTTCCAAGATTAAAAAATAAAACAAGTCTTTATTTATGGACTTTTCTTCTTATTTCTCTTTTTGTGTTCATAGATTAAAAAAAATAAAATACATAGTTAAATTTAAACGTGTGCATCGGCACATTATTAAAACAAGATTCCTTTCAGCAGTTAAGATAACTAGCTGTTTCATCATTTTAGTACTTCGAGCCGGATTTTATGCTTTCACTGAACGCACCCATCCTAGTATGCAGATCGTAACGTTGCACACCGTAACATTGCACGAAGTAACGTTGCACACGAACGCTCACTTTTTTTTCACTCTACCGCCAGCATAGATGTTTACACATCAAAAATTTCATTGTTCCTTGCTGATTTCAAATAATGGCAAACATCTTTTACACGGTACTGTAAATGCTTTTTATTATTTTTTTTTCTTGAAGCAAAAGAAATGAAATGGGACAGAAAAACATGGTCCACTGACATTTGGATATTGAATTTTTAAAGTAATTGAATCAACTAAATTGCATGGGAGTACCAATCAATAATGATTGACTTTACTGCCCAACTTTTGCGATCCCGTTATGTAGCTTGCTGGAAACTAGACTGGCTGAAGGTGGTATGATGGTCTACGTAACATGCCACCAAACAAAATTAGTAATTAAATAAGTGCAACCTAATTGCGAAGTGATGATTGAAAGATTTCTGAGCTAAGGACTTTTCTTGAGAATTTGTTCTTAATCAGAAACATAAGTTATGAACCCAAAATAAATGTTATTGATTGAGAATTTTCTTTTTTCTTAAAAATTAATTAAACCTCAATTTGTTGAGCATGTTCAGGAAAATGAGATCTCAGAGACCTCACCAAAATCAGTTACATGAACAAGATTCCTCAAGAATATTTTTCAGTTTTGCTGTCAAAAAATGTTTCCTCAATTTTTGATGGAACGGAATCTGAGATTTCATTCTCCTGAATGTGCCTATTAGCTCTCTTTGGACGTGCAATTGTTAACCATTTACCAACACATTTAAAACAATTGCGGTGTTAAAATTACCCATACATTTTTATCTCTCACCATTTTCTACCACACTTCGAAGACATCACACACCTTACCTCACGCCAAGATCCATTCACTCTATTTTCCCAAGAGTGTCACTTACAAAGATGTCAACAGTTTGGGAAATTGTACATACATATCTGGCTTAACTTGCGTGGCCGTATGTCACTTAAGCCCAAACACTACCTGCCGTTTTATCATCCCATATAATTCATCGTCGCGGATCTTTTGCTTCAATTACCATCAGACAATCTATAATCCACCAACCAGGAACCAGCACAGCACAGTAGCAAAGTAAAGCACAACACCAACCACATATATGCATATCAAACACGCTCCTCTGCATTGTTGTTGTGGAAGCGACATGAAAAGGTAGTAATTAAAAATTATTTGATATACCCACGCTCGTTCGCTATAGTGCCATCATGTTGCTGCCAGAAGTGTTAAATACAGAAGAGTCTTTCGGTAATGAAAGCTATTTACACTCCCGAAAATGTACACCAAATTCCCATTAACCTGAACCCAGAGCCATACTTCGTAATCGAGTGTGTTGTATGCGGAATGAAGAGATAAGGTATTATGCTGCCATTAATCCCACTTGGTTGCGGAGGATGATGGTTTCTTCCGTATTTACCCTCCGACATAACGCAGAGTTTACAAAAGGAGTACCTACCTCTACTACCTACCATTTTCCAAACTGTACTCCAGCATCAGTGAACATTCCCAATCATGGAGCACTTTTAAATGGCTTCACCTACAAATAAGTAATTGGATTTCGATTGAGATGTACGCAATTTTCCACCTGTATGTATTTGTACGTATATCCTCTCACAGCCAGAGCACCATCGATCGTCCCAAGTTTGTAGCTGCCGTCAACGAACTATGACAATGACGACGAAGCGACGCGACGCGACGGTATCGCTGGTGTTAAAGTATTTTCCCAACGATTTTCCTCTGGGTTGATATTTTTTTAATTTAATTTTGATATCCAGTGAGGGGACGGTTGGGATCTAAGGGATTGCAGAAAAAAATGTAATGGATCTATCGTTCTGAGTTGATGTCCTTCTTTTAATTGAAATTGATTTTTTATATTTAACAAAATGCAACTGAAGTGTACAGCAGCAAGTGCGAAATGATTGCTTGAAATGGAATTAATTTTACAAATTATTAAGCGATAAATAAAGTTCTCAAAAGGTAAGGGTGCTTAAAATGTCATCCATTATAAGGAAATAGACAAAAACGATACGCAATCCAATTAAATTAATATCAGCTGGTTAGCTGGAAATCGCTAAACAATTCAAGTTATGGGTCCCTCAGAGGGATCAAGCAGTCACACATGTATGGATCTGATATGTCAGTGGGCCTGCGTCTGATCTCTCCGCATGATATGAGGTCTCTAATAGAGGTCACCCGTAAACCATCTGTTCGCGGTGTTAAAAATTTCATGCAGAGCACTGTACAGAAGTTTATTTTAAAACCATTTTTTTGCGATGAGAAAACAGATTAAGTCTTTGACCTTCAGTTTGGAAAGAAGTTAAGGTAGTCAAAAACAGCTGACCAATGCAAGAAACTTACAGAGGAACTGAACGAGACTCAGACAGAATCCCGAAAACTAGAAAATCCAAAATATATAAAACTTCAAACCAAGAATACCCAAAACCCCGAAAACCAAAATCCCAAAATCAGAAAAAAAAAAAAAAACTAAATCCCGAAACCCCATTATCAACAATATCCCGAAATCCGGAAATACAAAATTTATATAAAATTTTCGAGATTTCGATTTCGGGATAGTGGGATTTGGTTTAAATAGATTTTGGGTTTTCTGGATTATGTTTTGTGTTTCCGGAATTTTGGGTTTTTGGGATCTCAGGTTTTTTGAAATTTTGATTATCTAAATGCGAGGTTCTAATCAAAACGAGAAGTATGACAAAATGGTTTTCGTCATGCCACGCCGGCCGGCCGTCCATCACTTCGCGCCTTTTCGCGCGCCCCTATGTAATTTGAGCTAGAGCCTAAACAAATAGACCGATTTGCCCCAAATTTGGTCGAGAGTACAGAGAAATTTATGACTAAAATTTCACGCCTTATTAATAAAATCGAAATGTTAACATTTTTAACATTTAAAAATATCTGACTATCAAAAAAAAAAAAAAATTGAGTCCAAAATGTTTTCCAATTTTGGAATTTTTGATTTTTAAAACTCCATGACCTAGTCTAGTTCCTATTGATAAATGATGTGTATCTTCGAAGCCCTTCTCTGGGGTCCCAACAGCGACAACATTGTGGTTCTAAAGTCTGAAATAAATTAGTTATGGGAGCTTTTATTTTATGGCACCTGCTAAAAATACAGTTCAGTTGAAGGATGTAATATGTGAGAATATAGGAATGAAAAATATATAGAGCACCATATTGCACATCTCCTATATATGAAAATAATAAAAATATTTCTCTATGGATGTAATTTATATCTATCAATGTCAAAAAAGCATCTGAAAGTTCCTACAGCTTTTCTGAAGGATTTGATTTTAAATTTTACTAACGCATGTATCTACAGATTTTCCAGCAAAAATCCCTAAATTCAAAAGTTTCCCTATCTAACATCTATGTTTGTAGTAACTTCTAATAATAATCCTTGATTTCAATAAAATATCAATTTTAATCCCTGGTAAATCAAGTTGTGAAATAATAATAATTTGATATTTCAATTATTCGAAACTCCTATGTACTATCTACGAGTAGTTGGTATAGAGAAGGAATGCTCCATATTGTATTTCCCGTTATACATTTTCAAAGAACTCACAAATCAGAATTTAATTTGACTGTTATTGTTTCAATGTATATTCAAACAGAAAGGATATATGTTGTCTGCCAGCCAGCTGCCTGTCTTATATACGAGTATTTTATGGGTTTGTTTCAGTTTAGAAAGAAAAAACAAAAATTGAATTTATTATTGAAAATTTCAAGCTCCAAGGATTCACTCTCAAGCATTGGATATTGAACTTTATAGCATTGGTTGAAAAATATAAATTTACAAATATAATATCCTTTTGCATCAGATCTAGTACCTTGGTATGTACATAAATAAGTAGAAAAAAGTTCAACATTTTAAAGGATTTAACGTGTTTGATGAAAAACGGGGAAGGACACAAAAGTTTAATTTTTTTTTTTTATTTTCCCACTTAGGATAGAATGTACCTTCTTCTTGTAAAAAAAAAGATTCTACTTAAATTCATCCTCGTTGGATTTTCTTCTCCTTTTTTTTTTTGTTTACTATTTGTCTATAAATTGTATTTATTTCCTTATAACCTATATACTTCAGTATTCGAACAAATTTATTTATTTCCGAAGGACTTTGAAGAGACGAGTGAAACTCAAGGCCTCAGAAAAATTCTTATTCTCCTTCAAATAAGTTTGTTGTAAGTTAGGTTATACCCGGTTCAAGGCAAAATGGCAGAAGCAGAAAAAATAAACGTGACCAGAATCTATTGCCGCATTTGTTGAATTCCACGTTAAGTTATGGCGTCTAGAAAGTAAAGTTTAAGTGCGGTGGTGGGATCGACATTACATGACATGACGGTCGGATTGATTCAAAGGATGAGAAATGCGGTTCTGTGTGTGAGTTGAGTTATAGAAGAAAAATCTTCAAGGCGATTCCGATGGAGAAAAAAAAAAAACTCTCCTTTTGATGCACACAAATTTTGTTGTAGGGATTATTTTTTATAAACAGAGAAAATCTAGGGTTCAAGGGTGGTTTTGAGTTTGTTTTTCTTGTAATTTTTTTAGGAATTGTCAAAGTTTGAATGGTTCAAGATAAATTATGATTTAAAGACTTTTGATTGTTAAGGATCAAGAAAGGGGATTTTGGTGGTGTAAATTTTGTATTCTAAAAGTGATGCGCCTGATGTATTACAAGGCATCACTCATTCTCTTGTGTTTGACTGTTGCTTTGGGAATCTCTCACAACTACATATTCAATAAAACAAGCATTCAAAAATTGTAAGTGCTGTATGCTGTTTGCAAAGACAAAACTTCACTATTCATAGCAGTAGATTTGAGTTAGTTTAGGAGTTAATCTACCTTGGAGTAGATATTAAGTCCACAAATGACACCTTCCTCGGTTAGGCGAAACAAATAGGTTCAAGAACCCTTATACGCGTCAGATGGAGTACACTCTCTTCTAAATCCTCATATTGCCAGTCTTGTATAACGGCGATGATGAGTGAAAAAGGGGAACTCTGATACGATTTTTTTTTTCAAAAGAAACATTTTGCGATGGAAATTTGGTCATGGTTGCGAGGTGGACGAATGGAGGAGAAGATACATTCGCGAACTAAATGAGCTGTACGAAGACATAGATATAGTCAAAAAAGTCAAAACATGTCGATTTGTTTGACCTGGCAATATGCTCCGGAAGCAGCATGCTTGAGATCACTGAAGATGGAAAGCTGCCATGCCTGAGACCCTTCATGGGTCTGGGAGCTTTCTTCATTCGTAGAAAAGTTGTGACAATTTCAATTTTGGAGTGCGATGTTATTCTATGTTTTGTCTGGTGATTTGCTGAATTGATATCAAAGTTAGCAAAGCAACTCCTCAAAAGAAGGTGAAAACTAATATTGAATGGTTTATAAAATAAATAAATTTTGTAGGTCGACAGCTCTTGGAGCGCTAGGGCCGATTGTCTTACAAATCTTAATTATTTCTTTGTGCTTATTGTTTATTTTTTACAACAGATACCTACCCATGGAAGATTTAATACTTTCTCTCCAGAAGCAGTAACAGTGTTGGGAATCGCACCCAGACTTTTTGTATGACAGTGCTACGTACTAACCATTATACGCTCGGCTTGTATACTATTGATCGATTTACTGTCTAATAATTTGCCATTTTTGTAAAGCTACGATTAGACGGTCAACGAAAATGGTCAACGCGTTGACTCTCTGACATCAAAATTAAGTCAAATTCAATCACAAAGTTGTCTTGTCGTGTGATCGTCAACGCAGAATACTGTCCATGCGTTGACGGCTGCGTTCACATATACGTTGACATTGTTTTTATCTTCAACGCATTGACTTTTTTCGTTGAACGTGTAATCACCCTAAGTAAATGTTAGGACACATTAACGCAAAGCGATGACCATCATTCCAACGATGACATGGCATACTTTTCTGCCACGTCAACGTAGTCTGCGTTATGACTTCTGTGTGACATTGACGGACTAGCGTCATTCGTGTGATCGTCAATGTGTTACGTGTTGACATGGTCAACGTGGAACGTCCCTTGGCAGTGCGTTGATGACTTTTTTGGTGATGTCAGAGAGTCAATGCGTTGTCTTTTTACATTGACCGTCTAATCATAGCTTAAGTCGTGATTTAGTATTGACAATTTAAATCTTGTCGTATTTCCTGCGCAATGTTTTGTATGTTTTTCGGTTTTTTTTTATGTGCCCCGTTATTCGATACACGTAACTTGGTCTGTATCAAACAAATATCATTTACTAAAATTTTAACTTTGACTAAAATTGTATTGAAAATCTTAACTTTTTACTCAAATAACTAGCTAAGTTATGAAGTTCTTAACAATCAAAATTTACTTCAAAAAACTAAACTTTTCCCTTCGATACCGAAGTAAGAGACTTAAAAGTGAGAAAATACACTTCTGTTGCTCTATTTTCTTTGTCATTTTTTTTTTGTCCTTAGGCTATCCATCTTGACAGCATTTAGATACGTGACTTCCGTTATCTTTGTACCTTTAGACTTTAATTACAACAAGTCAAGATAAATAACCAGCATAGAAATGCTTTTAAATTTGCAGCACGTCTCTTCAAAAAAAAAAAAAAAAAAAAAAAAAAAAACAAGACAGAGAAAAAGGAAAATTCCCACGAAAGGTAAGAGCACAAAATGTTCATGGACTTATACAGTTTTTACCCTTTTGTTTTATTTTTCTTTCATGCAAAATCATAAATCACCAGGAAAGCAAAGCCATCAAAAAGAAGGATCAAAAAAATCCGGATTCTTTATTTCAAAGCAATTTAAATTGATACAGGATAAGACAAAGACCCATAGCTACTGAATTTGGTTTGGAAAATAAAATAAAAAACTGTTTACAACGTGTTATCCCTTTTCGGTCTAATTTTGTTTTAAACATGTTCAAGTTGCAATAAAAAAGGTGCTCATTTGTCTTCAGAACTTACTTCCAAAAGTTTCTTGTTCCACAAGAAAAAAGAAGAAAAACATAATAACTTTTTCTGTTTCGTAATTACGAGGGCTTAGAGAAACACACACAAAAAAAAAAAAACAGAACCAAGTCAAGGTACATAATATGTGCGATTTGAACGTGATATGACTATAGAGGAAAATGGAACTCCTTCAAGAATCTACTTCATTGGAGGAAAAATGGATTTTAATTTGCCCCGATCACCATAAGTTATAAGGCGCGGAGGGAGATGAGAGGAGGGTTTGAGTGTCAAGTCTAGTTACGAACGAAAATCCTGCTCTGTCACTGCGTCTTTGTAACGAATTATTATTGGTATGCCGGAGTCATAGATGTGATGTCTATTCAAGTGATGTGAGTTTCATTTCGTGATAACAATGTTAATAGATCGTATCGCAAAATCAACACACACATAAAGAAGTTATATTACGACTGTCTAGTGATGTTGTTATCACTTTGTAAGTTTCATTTTATTGGCATCATTCTGCGCGGCACGGTGGTGCGACTTGTGTATAATATATGACGGAAGCGAAATGAAAAGGAAATGACTTGTCAAAGTACATTTAACAAGGACATAGTGGAAGTTATTGCGAAAAAATACAGTTTCCTGTATGTAGAGGTTCACTGGGGCGTATACGTAATATTTATTTTTCTATGGAAAAATCACAACTCAAAGAAGAATTTTTTTTGTTTGTCGTTTGTTGAAGAACAAGAAATATATTTCTATTGTGTTCAACAGTTTATATAGATATCTGTTGATGCGGATGCGATATTATATATTTTCGGTTCTTGTTCTTTTGTTCCATTTTATTGAGTCTCTCTCTGTCAGACATGTCTAATGGAAAATATATAATTTTATTTGATTTGTGATTGAATTTTAAAAACAAATATTAAAAAAACAAAATTATTTGCTGTCTTGTCAAGATTGCGTAATGCATATATATTTACACGTTTAGATCTATTAAAGTTGAATATGTAGTAAAAGTTTAAATTCGTAACTCATATACGTACATGATGTAGCATCTCGAAGCTCAAAGATGAGTAATACAAAAACAAGTGAAAATCCTCTTTTTCATCATTTTCATTATTACTTATATTTACAATATCATTACTTATTTATACAATATCATGGCCCATACATCGCAACCGCCCGTGGCGTATTGGTTAATACATAGGACAGCCACGCCACGCTGGATCAGGGGCGATTTCTGGTCTTGAGTTCTGGGTTGGCTACAAAATACATGTGATATTAGCTGATGCACAGCACTTTAAGCCGCTCCATTTTATTAGTATACTCCAAAACGATTCACGAAAAAAAGCGTCCGAGTCCAGTAGTAGGTATATATTCCCAAATGATAAATATAATCTCTTTGTATCGAGTAAAGTTATTTTTCAGTAAATATGCTATTTATTGGATATTTGAAGAATTAATTAAGATTCATAACTCTGTGGAATAGATACCTTTTATTTCTTAATATTCAAGTTTTTATTGATTTTCTAGGCTCGAAAGTAGCGATTTTCTCTCACTCTAAACCAATTTGCATACCCGCAACTTTAACTGAAATTGTTTTTAGATTTTTTTTTCAAAGTTTCAATGTAAAAACTGAGAATTTTTTTCACAAATCGAACAAATGCCTTAATGATAGTATTTTAAGACCTTAATCCTAAATATTAATGCAGAACTTTTTGAATAATCAATTTATTAATGAAGCTATGTCGATCTGTTTTTTTTTTAATTAAAATGCATTTTATTTGCTTAAAAAAAAAACATTTAAAATAATTCAAGCACCTTTCGTGTGGGCTTGATGGTAAAACATTGTAAGAAATAATTTTAGAAGAGAGGTTAAGCAATAAATAAGCATTTTTTTGTTTTTTTTTTTTCAAATTGTGAATTTTATCATTAACTTTTGAATTTAGAATACTGTAAATGGAATTGAGGGGTGACTTTTTCACCCTTTTAGTATAAAAATGCCTGCCCCTCTTCAATGATTTTTTTTACATAATGTAGCGTGTTATGTTTGTTTTACTCAGGTGCCTTAACATTGAAGATCCAATTAGTAGAACGAGAGTTATGATTTATTAAAGCCAACCATATCAAATTCGAATTGAAACATTCAATTTAGATAACGGGGTTCTCCACTGGTGGGTTCTAGTCGGCAATAGTCCAACCAGGTAATTTCAATGGAATTTTTTTTGATTTTTCGATCAATTTAAAATCAAGATTGTGATAATTATATTCCACTTAGGATAATAAGTGAGGTATCGAAATAACCGTAATTTTATTTATATGCAAAGTTAATAAAAACCAACGATATCCATTTATGCACTCAAGAGATATGAGTTCATATGTGAAAGCGCTCAAAAATTGCCGTTATCACCGTTCAAGGCTATTCTAGAATTATAATTTTTTGTAATCATATTAAAATCAGTAATTTCTACCATCTGCCAAAATTTCAGCCTTATAACATCACCCCTTAAAAAGATAAAAATCAAATACTACATTTTGTCTCGCATTTCTCTACCCAGTTTGGCTCTTTTATTAGAGCCCAACCTTAGTGAATATTTTTTCGGTCTGTTCTTAAAGAAAGAATGAGACAGCACATCGGGAATAATAGTGTAGTTTGTATGAGATTTGATGGCGCAGATTTTGTAGCCAACTTGACACGAGCGAGATACTTTGTATGACGTGACGGTGTCCATATTGGACTATGGGATTAATATAGCACGTAGGGGTTGTAGTGATTTGAATAGGTTTTGCTGGTTTATAATGATTTAAACGCATAGGGATGTTATGTTTTTTGTATTTAAAATAATGTTCAGTATCTAAGTTTTAATACAAATAATTTGTTTGTTGTATGTAAATTTAAGTTGAAATTTTAGGTTTGGCAAATTTTAGGTTTGGCGCCACCAAACTAGCCAACTGAGAGGAATCGCCACTGCGCTGGATAGAGGTCTGAGGATCGAATCGAAACACAAAATAGTTTTTTCACAGCTTTTACATGATGACCGAATAAGAATGATAAGAAAAGAAATTAAAATTGGGTTTTATTTGAAGAAGCTACATCCATGCCATTATGTATGGAATAGCACATCATTCTAATGGCTGCCTCGGCTTTGCTGGAAGTGCTTTAAGCAGTTGGCCCAATTTTTGATGACTCAGTGGAATATATTCGGCGTTATTCCGGCAATAGCGTCTCAAATATTGGCCTCAATCGTTGATTGTTAGCGTAGAGAATAGACTAAAAATTTGCCTTAGCTCCAGAGAAAATAATCGAGTGGTGTCCAAACGAATGATCGCGGCTGGCAATTGATGAACGCTCGCCGTTTCTTTTGGTTGAGAGTTGTAAGTCTCTATACGCCCTAATTATCCACAAGCTGCTGTACCATCAAACTTATTTCTCTTATTAACAACATATTTCAGCTTAAGCATATCCATATCCTTGGCCTTCTTTAATATGTGTCACTCCATATATGTACACCCACATTTGGCGAGTCTTTTTATTATAAATTTTCCTACCTTTTGTGAGCATATAATTTGTCTACATTGCCTAAAAATGTTACTTAATATTCAACAAACGCACACATCCAAGGTCATATAGTTCTAAAGCCATTGTCCGTGTCCATTTGTGTCCAAAGTCATGTGTATTTACAATGACCAAGACAAACCTATTGATATTCAAGTTACATTTTCAAACAATTTATCCTTGTATCTACACGGTTCCACGAATGTAAAACACCTTACAAATTAATACTCCGACAACAAAAAAAAATAACATTGTCTGTCATTTAGCTTCAAGGACAAACGGATTATCAAGGTCAAAGGGGTTCTTATGTAGATCATATAAATAGGCTCATATTATATTCTCCTGTTACCAAATCCCCAACTTTTTACTATTTTTTTCTATTTATTAGTATTTCTTTTTCCAAAATTTTGAAGAAAAAAAAAAGCTCAAGATAACCCATTATTATTTGTTATTCTTAATGCGATTTGCTAGAGACTTTCAATTTAATGACAAAGAACTCAACACAACAAGCCCGGTGACAAATCCTTTTCACATTAAAATCAATCCACACCATTTCCTTAAGCTTCACGGTTCCTTCAAATCTTCAGTCAAAAAGATCGAATTGAAAGGGAGAGAGAACAAAAAAAAAAAAAACATTATCCATCCATAGGACCGATGAACGTGCTTAATAGAAATTTTACACACATCATGAATGAAAGACGATTTAACCGAGGGGGGAAGAAGCATAAATGCAGATACAGGGCTCAAAATTCTTTTTTTTTATTTTCAATGTTGTTGCTTTGAGTATTTAAAGGTAAAGTTGTACATTTGCAAACAAAAATTCAATTCTTATGGCAATAAAGTTTGTATGATGTTTTATGATGTGTTTTATGTTGGAGCTTCAATAAACGATTCGAGCAAGGAAAATCATCGCTCGAAGCTCTTATCAGGTATAGATTTTGAAAAAAAAACACCACATAAGATAACAGAGACTCAGGCTTCGATTTCAACTATGGCTGTATGACTGCTTGAATCTTTTATCGCAGATTTAACATAAATACACCCTAAGTTGCAAGAGAGTTGTAAGGTTCGTAAATTTGGTGGTGGTTAGGTGCTACCTAAGCTGGTAGTGAAATCAATAAATTTTCTACCACTACGCTGGGTTATTAATGTTGCATTGATTTGTGTTGCGTTGCGTTGCGTGGCCTTACTGTATGAGGCTTTGTAGTATGTTGCGTGATACTGATGTGTGGTATATGAAGGATGGTTGAACGTTTGATCTGTGATTTTACGAATGATATGTTGCATAGTATGATGTGACAGTTCGATTTGTGATACAATGTTTGATGCCTGGTATGATGTGATGTATGAAACTGAAATCCAACTCAGGCTTTAAGCCATAGATTACAGACATGAAGATGAGAATATCTGGAAGCCATTTTAATTTGCCTACAAGCTTGAACTGTCAGATTGCAGATAAAAAATGAGAATATGTGTATAAACACCTCACACATAGACAGTAAGGATCTTCACACTGCTAGTTAAATTGTTGTTGCAATTCACATCTTTTCATCGAAACGGGGTGAAATTACTAAATCAACAATGTAAAAAATGGGTTTTGGAGGGAGAAACGTACGAAACATTCTCATCTTCAAATGTGGGTAATCTGTGCTTTTAGCAATAATGGCTCTTGATTCTCCAACCAAACCATTTTGTATTTAATAACCTATTTGATTGTATCATACAAGTACATGCGACATGGTCGTACATTAAGTTTTCTTCCTTATTCGTCCTGAAATAATTTCACCTTGGTCGTCTGCTTTAGGTACAAAAGCCTTAGCATATGTATACGTTAGGATTCTTAGATTTATTTACAAGATACTTTGAAACCATACAACAGACGTTATTTTTTATGTCACTGGCAGGGTTGGAGCATTATAAAAGGATATGGCGTTGCATCTTAACTTCATTCTTATTCATCCTTTCACCATATTCTTTCATACATACATATATAAAGAGGTGTAAAATTATCACACGTTATAGCTCAAATTCACTCATAGGTATAAATGCTATATTCTCGAAAGAAACCAACATGTTGCGGTTTGAATGCGCGCTGACTGGTTATTTTATGAAGCTCCACTAAGCTCAACATCTATTTGGTAGATGCTTCAAGAATATCTTTATATTTACTTAGATTTGGAGGTGTATTTGTAATATTCACTTCAATTTTTCTTCTTCGTTCCTACAGAGGATGTAATATGTTTTTTTTTTTTCAAAACCCCTTCAGTTAAAAGAGGTGCAAGAATTACAAAAAAAAATCAATAAACGTATTTCTTAGTTATTTTTTTTTTCTAGGAATTGAGAGAGTATAGCGACAATGATATTCCGCCGTGTAAACGGTTTGTGTTTTTCGATTTCATGGTCCAATAGAAAACATATAATCGAATTTATTATTTGAATTCTTTAAAGTAAGAGTTAGTGAAGCACAGGCAAGAAAGAAGGAAGGAAAAAAAAAATGAAGCTTCAGTAATACAGCTTGTCTTGTTTAACATTGCCATCCCATTCCACGAAGAAACGTTATTCATTTGGCGGAAAAATGTAACATTTTAAACCATCTTGTAGTCGTCGTCATCATCGTCGTTGTCGTTGTCGTTGTCGTTGTCCTTGTTGTCATCCTTTGATTAAGGATGATTTGATAAAGTTAAATAAACACAGGTGCGATGATAACTGGTGGTGAAAAAAAAGTGAATTACGTTAAACAGCGGATGATGTATTCCAATGTACCTACCCACCTACTTAAGGTTTTCAATGAAAATTCAATTATTATCTTACAATGTTGATTTGTGTTATGGAAATTAAATGAAAATAGATAGGCAGGTACTTTAATGGACGACTCAAACTCACTCAGAATTTGAGAAGTGAATACCCAGATAAGTAAAAAAAAAGAATAAGTTCTCATTTGACCTTGCGTGCAGAGGGACTGTCTGTTTTTTTTTGTATCAATAGGGACTCATTTAAAAAGCTAAAGGCTAGATGGGCTATACATATTAACTTTTATTTGCCAAGGATTTTCTTTAAAAATGTATTCTTTTGGCATTTTTAAGTTTTTTTTTTTTTACGAATATCTCGGCTCCAATAAATTGCACAAAATGTTTGCTAATAATATTTTCTTTTATGTTAATGATTTAATTGAACTACATTACCAATGATCATTGAAATTTTAAAAGTGGTATTGTGTGAAAGGTTAGGGCAAATTTGAAAATTATTTAAAAAAAATTAGTTATCACCTTTATACGAGTATCAGCATCAAAATATTTATTGACCTAGGTATTTAATTGCCTCAAGGCTTATGTTTTAATGAAATCTAAGACTCGGGCTTTAGTTTAATAAAATAAACAACGCACTTCAATTGGGTGTCCAAAACTTTTTTAGAGTAAATACGTTCAATGAAAAAAAAAGTAAGGACAAGTTTCCAGTTACGAATTGATTGACTGTTCATTGAACGTGTCCAAAAATTCACAAAATTGACAAATTACAGGGATGTCGGTAAATGTATGAGGACATATTTAGACAACAGTGAGTTTATAAAGAGTATTCTAGGAAAATGTAATAAATACGACTGATCATAAATAAATTTTGTAATTTATTTATGAACGCATTTGCTTTTAGATTATTTCAAATCTGTAAAGGGAGAATTTATTTATCATATAAATATGGCAAGTTTGCCAAATAAATATGTCTCAAAAGTGTCATATAAGTATGGTAGTCAAATTTATTTGATAAAAAAAAAAAATACAAAGAGGTCTAATACTACTTTGTCATATAACAAATATTATGTCATATTTTGTATATATGACAGTGTAATATCACCTTAATGCTGGTTGTTTTTTACGTACGCGACAAGTTCAACCAAATTCATTCAACTTTTTCGTTGGATAAAAATATTACAACCTCTTACACTATAGTGCAGCAACTTACGTTGTTTTCACGTTGAGAAACGAAAGTTGAAAAAAATGCGTTGGGATTCCCGTACACATTTTTGACCAACTTACTCAAATTTTGAATAACCTCGTACACTAGTTGATAAACTTGTTCGATTTTGACAAAAAAAAAGTCTTTCGAATTTATCAACTGCGTTTTCGATATGGTTGCTCAACAATTTGATGGGCGAGTTGATAGCTTCGTACACTTAACCAAGTATCACTCGTTGGGGAACGCGTTCAACGCACCACGATAAACAGAAACTCAAACCTGACATAATTATGACTTCAGTTCGGTACATACTTTTATTGTCGATGCACCCCTTCGTCTCCATTTATCATTTACTTCCAATTTTGGCAATTGGATCTTCGAAGAAATTTGAGACCAAGCAATTGCCGAAATTAATTTCAAAGTTAACTCCGTTGTCCACTCAATTTTTTTATCACCTTCCATATTCATACTTACCACGACGAAAATCCAAATAATAGAATGCAACAACTTTAAGTTGACGACAACGGAATAGTTCAACTCGCGCAAACACACAAATTTAGTCGCAACCAACGAACTCCAGAAAAAATTAAAAACTTGATCAACGAGTTGAACAAATAATGTGCAACATATTATCCTAAAAATGTTGCTCAACGTGTTGATCGAACATTTTCAACGAGCAATACGAGCTCATACACTACCCGTTCACTTGTTGAGCAATTTGTTGAGCAACGATCAACAATTGAGTCCAACTCATTGGTTGAATAGAATTGAAGGCACCGTACATAAGAGTTGAATGCGTTGAATTCGAAATTTATGCGTTGAGCGCCTATAGTGGACGACCGGCATAAGTCTTCTCTAAAACAGATTTTTATGTTATTTGGTTGTATTTTATTTTTGAAAATTCAATGTTTTTATTAATTTTAAGTCAAATTCTTAAAACCATATCCATTTTATTCTAGTTTTTTGAGTTTTTGAGAATTGAAAATAAGAAAAATAAGCTTCTCCTAATTTGACTTCAAACAGTTGTTAAGGTTGCTTTTAATGTTCTTATTTTTCAAGTTTCCTTAGTTTTTTTATTAAAACTTTTGCAGTCATTTCAACTTTAAAAATCTTTTTTTTTTTTTCTCAGAGTTAACCTCTATAGAAAATTACGCACAATTAAGTTTCATTTTATTCCCATGGTAGAGTTACTATATGGATATCATTTTATAGCTTGACCTTTTTTGAAGACAAAAGCAAAATCTAACCTTTAACTTTTAAGTATTAATTAAAGAAAATAACATTACACCCCATAACAACAAATTGGGAACAAGGTCGTAAAATTAAATTGAATGCAAATAGAATCGTTTTGGTTTTGAGGTTAATTTTATTGGGTATTAAGCAACACCTTAATAAAGACAACTTGGAATTTCGTGACTATCATCAGCACAAAAAAAATTATAATAAAAACGATAGTTCTATCTATCGTCCATTATTCTCCATCAGGTTGTTAAAGTACTCCAAAGCTCACAACTTAAGCTATTATAATCGTTAGAATGAATACAGGCATTGCAACAAATTTAAAACAAATCCTTTTCATTTGCAAAAGCATCATCGACAAACAAACTCTTAGTACAGCAAAAGATGATGACGAAATGTATAGTTTTTGGGTTTTTCCAATTTTAAAATCAGTGAAATTGAAAATAAATTTATTATGTTGATATAAATGTAGTTGTATGAAGAGTGGTCAATTTTAATTTATTTTGAAGAATTTTTATACATGGGAACGAACGAAACATTTTATTCATTTGAGCTTTAAGGAAATGAGATTCAAATATAGTCTGTATAGTGTGGTAGAGTGGTAATATATAAACCATTTCCTTAAGGTATGATGAGAGTAAAATTCAAAGAGGTATTGATTTAACATTATTCAAAATCTCTTTCGTTTTGAGTGGAAATGTATCTCATTTTACCTTGAAATATACATACACAGTACATACATATATAAAAGTGTAGTAGTCTACATTATTCATCTGTTGTCAACCATTGTAAATTGTAGTTTTTCTTTCTAACAATATCGAATATTTAATTCATGTCCTTCCAAAATTGAATCCCCAATTTAACTGTCTTTCAGAGGTATTAAAATTCGCTCTGCCAGATTTAATTACTCTTTTAAGGAAACTTTGGCATATCACACCTCTCAGCGGTTTTTCAAGGATTTCATTTTTGTACGTAAACAAAAGCAAATTTGTTCAAAAAGGTTTTAAAGCTTCCACCATGAAAAATTAAGGTAGAGCTATGAGTTTGCCACTGTGGACGAGATCGATTTTTCTGAAAGGCTTTATTCTTAAAATAACAAAGTATGGCTATACATGGTTGGCCAAATAACTTTTTTATTTATAGATATTTTTTAATTATTTTTTTATTAGATTTTAGACAAAAAGATTGGGAGATTAAATATTTGAAACTACACGATCACACAGCGAAAAAAAAACTGTCACATTATTGTTGGAAAATGGCCGCTCAATAATTTACACAAATTTATACATTTTATGGTGGTCAAAATGTTCCAACGCAGCTGCTACAATTCGTAATGTGGTGACCAAATTTGAGCGATAGGGGAACGTTAGAGATGGGATAAGTACGTGCAGACCTCGTTATAGACGATCGGCCGAAAACATCCAACACGTTCGTGAAAGTTTTCCAGCTGGTTCTGAAACATCGCCCCGACGACATTCAACACAGTTTTTAATACCGCGTGGCACGTTTTAAAGAAAGATCTACTCCTGTATTCTGAGAAATTCCCGTCGCGTCGGTCCAAAAGCTCAATCCTGGTGATCCAGAATAATGTTAAGAGTACTACAGTGCTGTTTACATCTATACATAGGAAAGTCTTATTTGGCTCATCCTGTATGTTTAGGAATGGAATGTGGGTCTCCTTTGTCAAATAGAGGTATCTATACTTTAAGTGGATTTTTTGTTGTATTAAAATTAATTACCCTGAATTAAGTGTTGTATGGATTCCAATGGCAAACTACCATGACACCCTTTTTGAAGCAAAGGATTTCCATGTCATGATGAGTGTGCAAATATCCCCGCGTAAAAGTTTCGAACTCTCTTGACACTCTATATCTATTATATAATATGTCACACCATATCGCGTCATGTGACAAATTAAGTCATGATGAGGTGTCATTTGGAGACATAAACGAAGGGAATGATGCTGGGTTAAATTATATATATAGATATTATAAATGGAATGAAAACAAGAAATGGATGATGACTCATGGCGAAGACATGTCACTGATTAAAATATGTCAGCATAAGGATGACGGTAAGTATAAAGGGCTTTGTATATAGATAATTATCATGTTTTAAACATAAAGGGGGAGAAAATGAGATTTTACCGTCTATACATACAAACCTACTTCATCTTTCGATTATTTTATAAGAAGTTTAAACATTTTAATGTAACCTATATTTGAAGGGGAAATTCTGAAAAAAAATCCTTTCCTTTTCCCACAAAAAAATTGAAACATAACCATCCCTTATCCTCAAAAAAACTTTCGAAATTCATCACACTTAGACTCAAGAACCTGTCAAAAAAAATTGAAACAAAAGGGATTTCCCCAATTAGAGAAAAAGTTCGAGTTAAAGAGGCTTTTTGACAGCAAACGCAATATACAAAAATCGAAATATAGAGAAATTCGATTTACAGAAGTTCGAATTATGGAAGTTAGACTGTAATTCGCAATATTAAAAACTGCGAGATACATAACTTTGATCGTTTTGCGGGCTGATTCAAAGACTAAATATGTTAACAACTATAGCGAGTTGACTTTGATAATTGTGCAGAGTAAGATTTGCGAAACAATTTTTGTCCAAACGGCAGGCACCCATATTTACATTTTCTCACTTTAAAAGCCTAGCTATGGTGATGCAAAACGAAAATTCCCATACAAAAATTACAGAAGGAATAATTTTGTTTTGCTGTACGGCGAACGGGCAATTTAAGAGACTTGTCCAAAGAATTTGATACAGTTATGTATTTATAGATATAAATACATAACTGTATCAAATTCTTTGGAGAAGTCTCTTAAATTGCCCGGAGCCATTAATTAAGCATGTTTCTGAAAAAATGAGATATCGGAGAGCTCAACAATCTTTTGGCTGATTTTCAATGGCGCGTGCGGGCTTAGTGATGCGTTCGTACGTTTACAAGCATTACGGATGTGTCAACATGACAGATGACTTTAAGAGAATCAGCTATTGAAGTGTCATTCTACAGATCAGGTGCAAATATTTTGTGAAGGTTTTTAAATTTAAAAGAAATAGTTGCTTAAGCAACCCAGGTACCTATTGAATGGCCCTCCTTAGCACATTTTTATAAGCCTTGAGCTTAGTCTTATACCTACAAATAGATACTCATGCTTTCACTAAATAATCAATTTCTCTTCAGACATCCTGTAAAACAATTGTTTTTATTCAATAACTACAAGTAGAACAAACATTTATTGAGCAAATTATTTTCTTACCTCTTGAAAACAAATTCAAACTTATTTTGATAGATAGGTACATATAAAATAGGCAAAATTCCTCAGTTTTGGTGTGGAAAAAAAAATTGTATTTGGCGTTTTTCTTTTTTAACTCAGAGCAGAGCACTGGAATGTCAAAAAAACATTCTATGTTTTTTATTAGCTCAGACATATCAGAGCATAGTGTGTTTCTTTTTTTAAACGGAGCTAGCTCAGAGCTTGCTCAATTAGCTCAGAATAAAATGAGCGAGCAAATCGAGCGAAACGCTAGGCGAATCCAACTTCACACAGAATTAAGAATACAAAATGGATTCCCTATGAAATGACAGTTCAGTGCTCAAGTGTGTTTCATAATTAAATCTGAGGACTCTGATCAAAATCTGCTCAGAGCTGTGATCTGATCGCTCAGCCTCTGCTCACAGTTTTGCTCAGAGCCCAAAAAAAAAAAACCCCAATTGGCTTGCTCATTTTTTCACAGATTTCTGAGATCGCTTTTTCCTGAACGCACATATTTTGTGCCGAAAAGTGACATTTGCGTTTTGTATTTTTTGTTTCTTTCATTACAGCACAGGTTAACGTGATTTGTTTGCGTTTTTGTATGTTTGTTTTTGCAATTGGTGACATTTTCAAGGTGTTCGAGACCACAGACAAAATTCGTTTGCCAACACCAGCGTACTAGATTAAACTCCTTATAGCCTTGAAAACTCAAGTTATATAGACTTCGCATGATAACCTTATCGGGTTTATTTCGTCGTTGGTATAAGACCCCAAGCAGACTGACTTCTTCGATTTTGATTAATTTTTTAACTCCTATGGCGGGATATCAATTTCGTGCCTCGATGAATTTATCTGTGTCTATTCCCCGTCCCAAAGTTTGAGATAATTAGCTTTATTTCAAAAATTCTAAGGTCTAATTTTTAAGTGCAAGATTAAAGTTAAACCCGAGTTAACTCATCAGATTTGGTGAGTTAACTCAGGATGAACTTTAGAGATGCTTTTGATGTTTTATCCAATGAGTTTGTCTAGTCGTTCCACATACATTCTCCACCGTAACTGCTTCCTTATTTACCTACTGTGGGTAAATTTACTTCTAGACTAAACTAACTCGGGTTAACTCACCACTGAAAAACTGTTCCTTAGTGTTGACTGATTTGTATCAGCCTTTGAAACTTTATTTTTGGAACAAACTACTAATTCTCAAATCGTTTTTTTTTTTAAATATTTCACCAGTTTCAAAAAAATGAAACTAAAAAGAAGGGTCTAACCACAACTTGAACGTCTTAAACTCAACTTGTTAAAAACCGCTTGAATAATTAGCATTCAAACGATAAATAAGTTAAGCAATCAAAAACCCTCTCTGAAGACCACATAAATGAAATCAAAAAAAACACATACCAAAAGTAAGATTTACAACAAACTCTTCTTACTTCTTCATCAAACCAATTTAAGGATACAAAATTCTCAAAATTCACAAGTCGACACTAACTTTTAATTAAATGGACCCAATATTAATCTTTCTCCCACCACAGTGATATAGAGGAAGGGATATGAGAGCGAGACCGAGACAAGGCAACTTGTTTTCTAGCAGAGTGCATATGTACACATAAATATATGTATGAGATCAAAACTTTGTCCTGCAGGAAACACGAGAATAAAACTGCTAGGGTTTTCACTTTATGTGTGAGGTCTTATAGGAGATTTTGGACAATTTGCATTACTGACAAGTTATGATTACCATCAGACAGACGGTAATATTCGTGCATATAGAAAAGATGGTGAGTGGTGAAAAGTTTTCACTTTCAAATTTTTATCGTGCACCATAATGGAATGAAGCAGAAAAGTTGTCCCTTATATTTAAAGTTCATATATTACTGAATATGGAAAATATTTTAGGGGACAAATCAAAGAGAGTGATAATTATTACTTTAGGTTTTTGGGGTAGCTAGAAGCCAGACCAAATGCACTTTATGCACAACGAAATAATGAGTCTAGACAAAATACATATAATATTGAAGAAATTATATAAATTAGTCAGACGGGTACCTTCTCTCAACATTATACAGGGTGTTTTTTTTAAGAGGCATAGAACTTTAAGTTGGCAATACTATTTTAACTGGCGGCCATTTTGTCAACCGTTAAGTGATTTATTTTAGGTTTGGTTTGGCAATTTAACACGAATAGACTAACGTCTGAACAACGCTCCCAAATTGTGCAAATTTATTTTGAAAATCATGGTTCTGTTCGAAATACGTTCATAAGCTTATTTTGTCTAACGATGCAGTTCACTTTTGGTTGAATGGATACGTCAATAAACAAAACTGCCGTATTTGGAGTGATGATAATCCTCAAGTGTATGTTGAGACCCCGTTTTATCCACAAAAACTGACCGTTTGGTGTGTTTTATGGTTTGGTGGAATAATTGGTACTTCCGTACTTCAGTAAAAACGATGCTGGGCAGAACGTTACAGCAAATGGTGACCGCTTTAGAGACATGATTTCTGACTTTTTCGTTCATCAATTGAACAACGATGATGTGCAAGAGCTGTGGTTTCAACAAGACGGCGCATCATGTCACACAGCTCGTGCCACAATTGATTTATTGAAGGAAATGTTTGGTAACCGCATAGTGTCAAGTTTACGAACCCAAGATCGTGCGGTTTAACACCGCTTGAATATTTTCTGTGGGGATATGTGAAGTCGCTAATCTACGCCGATAAGCCTGAAACGATTGACCGCTTGGAGGACAACATTCGCCGCGTTATTGCCGATATACGGCCACAAATGTTGGAAAAAGTCATCGAAAATTGGACCTCCAGATTAGACTACGTCCAAGCCAGCCGTGGTGGTCATTTGCCAGAAATCATATTTAAATTGTAATGCTAGAAGATCAACTTTCGAATAAGGTAAATTTCATGTCAATTTAAAAAAATCATCTTTGTTTTATTCCATTTCAATGTTCTATACATCTATAAAAAACACCCTTTACTTAATTGGAAACTATATACAGACTCAATTATGAAACTGTTCGAGGCATTTTAACCCTTGTTACTGACCTAGGGGCCAGTGAAAGCTCTTAAACTTAATTTTTCGGAATACCTAATGCCAATTTACATGCCAAAATTCAACCTTTAAGAAATTTTAACTTGCTATGGACATTCTAATTATACTTCAGAATTTTTTTCAACCAAACAATATTTGAAAAATCCTTTTTTTTAACATCTCTTTATCGTAATCTTAACTCTTATTATTTAACCGTCGTTATTTTGAGTTGAGTTGATTTTTTTAATACGGATTTTATCTCACTTTAAAAATAAATTACTAACCCACTTGTGATTTTTCTGAGGCTCCATTTGACTTGCATTTTGGAAATTTCCTAAGTTACACTTAGTCTTGAAAATAACTAACCTTTATCACAGTAATTGCTCAAAGCACTTTTGTATTAAATTAATGTTTGTAAAATTTATGTAGCTTTACTTAATAACGGCAGATGGTATATCTCATCTCATTATTTTTATAAACAAAAATGTAAAGCCAACTTTAAATTTATTCGCAATTCATTGCTTTTGGGCAAATTAATTAATTACAGAGTGAATATAAATTAAACTCAGCATTGAACTCAGGTGATGAGAAAGTTGAAAATTTATTTCTTTTATGTTTTATTTTTGGGGTGAAAATATGAAATATTTTATGTTGCCTTTGGTGATTTATAACCAACTTTGTTATCTTCCTGCAACTTTTCATGTTATATTACACATTCATACAAACAGATACGTATGTTATCATAAATATAAATCAAAGTAAAAACATATTAACATTTTTTGTTAAAAAAAAACACAACAAGACTTTAAAGTCTCTTACATTATTAAGGCCCATTTGCTGTAATGAAACGAATTTATGTTAAACATAAGAGCTTATGTGACAGTTTACTCTGAGAAAAAAAGTGAAACATAAGTCTTTAAGTTGAACATAAATATATAAATTTGTTTAAAATCAGGAAATATACATATCCTTCATCCTTGCATATAATCCTATATTCAAAAACGACTTTAAATAGCTCTAATCGATAATTACAAATCAAAATTAATAGATGATTTCAATAATTGACTCAGGCAAGCATCCATCAATCAATCTCTCGCCAAAAGCAGCTCCGGAACCAAAGAAATTGATTTAATTAGTGAAATCACCTCAGGGGCTAATTGGTGTAATATGAATTGACAGATTTGAGGTTAGTATCAGCAAGGGATGCAAGACATTTTGGTTTTGTTATACTTTGGCTAAGGTTGAAAGTGTGATTTGGTGGATATATGGTTTGTGTTTGAAGCTTGTTCAGTTGATTCTTCTACACTCAGCGAAAAATCACAAAGTAAAATCAATTATAAAGATAGGCGAAAAGTATATTTGTAATAAAAATTGTGGTGGTGTATAGCATTTTTTTTAAATATTTCTTCAAATTTTTACTTGCTCTATAGGGCAAGTATTGGTTTCGTGTAGAAAAAAAATTGAGGTTGTAATGAAAACTAACACTACGATAATCGAGAAGTCCAAAAAAATGGGTTTCGTCATGCCATCCGTCGCGTCGGCCTGTGCGTCTGTGCGTTGGTGCGTCGCACAGTGGTTCGGTTTGTATGGGAGAGCAGAAAAAAGTCTGTTTTATCTGAAAGGTTAAACGGATTTAAATGAAATTTGGCAAACATGTTGAGCATAGTCTTATACATATTCGGTCAAAATTTGGTTGAAAAAAAATTATAAGAAACAAAGTTATTGACATTTTTCTAAAATTTGAGGGTTTTGATGTTATAAAGGGTTTTCCAATAAGGGGTTATTTTGAATAGCCCGCTATTTCGGTAGCTGTCACTTTTGAAGCTGTCATTTTTTGACATTTGACAAGTAGAACCTACGTCATTAATAAAAATGGAACGATACACGCTTCAACAACGCATGGAAATTATTAAAATTCACTATAAAAATGGTGAAAATTTGGCAGAGACGGTTCGTAAAACTAAAACATTTTTGGGTCGTAGTGAAGCACCTTGTCGGACCGCAATAGAGAAATTGGTGGACAAATTCGAGCTGTTGGGACAAGTTAGTGATGTGAAGAATAAAACCCGTGCACGTCGCTCAAGAACAACTGAGAATATTGCTGTTGTAGCCCAAAGTGTTGAAGAAAACCCAGGTTTGTCCATTCCTCGTCGTTCTTTGGAATTAGGCATTCCACAAACGTCATTACACCGTATTTTGCATAAAGACTTGGGTCTTAAGGCTTATAAAGTTCAGTTAACACAAGAACTCAAGCCGGCTGATCATCAACAACGTCGTGTCTTTGCTGATTGGGTCCTTGAAATGCATGAAAATGATCCGGAATTTCATTGAAAAATCATCTTGACTGATGAGGCCCATTTCCACCTCGGAGAGGCTACGTCAACAAGCAAAACTGTCGCATCTGGGGCTCGGAAAACCCAAGAGTTATTGTTGAAAAGCCTCTCCATCCTCAACGCGTGACTGTTTGGTGCGGTTTATGGTGCGGCGGGGTCATTGGACCTTACTTTTTCGAAAATGAGGCTGGAGCAACAGGTTAATGGATTGCGCTATCGAGAGATGATTAATGATTTTTTATGGCCGAAATTGGATGGTATTGATCTGGACAACGTTTACTTTCAACAAGACGGCGCTACGTGCCACACAAGCAATGAAACCATCGATCTTTTACGGGAAAAGTTTCCGGACCGTGTTATCTCTCGAAGAGGTGATCACAATTGGCCACCGAGATCTTGTGATTTAACACCTTGCGACTTCTTCCTTTGGGGCCACGTGAAAGATAAGGTCTATGCCAACAGCCCAGCGTCGATTCAAGACCTCAAAGATGGAATTCGTGAGGCTATCGAGGACATAGGGCGATTTGGTTATGGAAAATTTCAGGAAAAGGATATGGTCCTGTAAGCGTGGTCGTGGCGGCCATTTGGCTGATGTTGTGTTTCATTATAAACGGCATACCTTCCTCTTTATAATGAAATAAACATCCGATCATTTATCTCAAAAAATGCCATTTTTCTTTGAATATCAAAATAACACCTCTTATTGGAAAACCCTTTATTTAAATAAAAGTTTTTTTTAGTAAAATCTTAACTTTTTATTTTGAATAAAATATTATTATTAACTATGTATATTATAAATTTAAATAAATATATACATACAAAAAATAAATAAAAAAACAATTTTGAAGTAGTAATTTTATAATGCTAAAATGAGGTTTTTAGCGTCTGCGCTGATTGGAAGTATTTTCATTTTTGCCTGTGGCCTTAAACCTGTTATTATTGGATCTGAGGATATGAGTATATGATGCATCACATCTTCATTCTTCGCTATTCGCTATTTTCTGGAATGAAACCTGCGGTAGGCTTTATAATCCTTATTTCGGCATTCTGGGCTTCCTCGGAGAGCGATCAAACAGGAAATGCACAGCTTTTAATTATTTCTTCTCCATGGATCAAAACCTTATGTACGGTTGCTGGCATATTGTACCATTTATATTTCTCAACAACCAGTTCAGCAGTTTCCCACGTGTAAGCTGCATATTTTTTGAAATCTAATTCGACGTTATTACTTCAAGGATAACATCAAACCGCCGAATTAGGGATTCACTCACTCCAGTGATTTCTGAAGTCATGGTTGGATTTGCAAAAAATCTTCTGGAGGTGTTGCCGTCATTACTTGTCCCCGTACCTTGTTTTACAAGATCGACAATGATGCCCAGTTTTTCACCAAACTCCTGCTGAATTTTCTTCTTCTGAGCATCTCTTATATGGCGGGTCTCATTGTTGGTTCTCCATACTTTAAATGGCAAATTGTAGGCAACATGGAGGATACACTCCATCAATTTTATCCGAGCGTGAAGAGGAGACATTCCCATTTTCAAAGCTTCCCTGTTTACAGCTTTGGTTCTTATATTTGTCAGGTTATTCATTCCAGAAGTTGTAGTTCCACATATGAAACAGGAAGAAGCTGCAGGAGTTTCTGTTACACAAAATATCATAAAACTATATTATTTTTCGTGTGTTGTTTTCAAGAAAATTGAGTTGAAAGTTGAAAAATTTTCCAGGCAGAAATAAATGGTTTCGCAAAAATCGAAATTCTCAGCCCTGGGTCAATGTATTAATTTTGTTTTATTTTTAAAATAAAGTTTGACATTTTTTCTTAAAATAATGGGCTTAACCAGTTCATTCTGACAATTAATACCGAAGAAATAAAACTTTTTAGTATACACCACCGTCAAGACGGAGTTATTTGAAATCCGATTCAGTGAAACATTTTTGAGCATAACTTCCACATCTGCACGCATCTGCAGCTGATTCTTTGTGTGCTTTAACATGAATGTATGGAGCATAGGCTGGCATACTTACTTTCTTGGTATCTTTTGGCGATTTTTTTTTAATCAAAAAGTTTTAAAAAAAGCATTTTTTCTTAGTACTAAAGCTTCAGGCTACTTAAAGAAGGTATTTTTTATAAATAATCAATATTTTTTTTTTATTTTAAGATAACCCAAAATAGACCAATTAAATTATTTAAGAAGCTAGAGAGTTTATTTAAAGGAACTTCGGAAAAAAACATCTCAAAATTTGTTAAAAATACGGTTCGCGATTTGAGTAAAATTATTTTTCAACTTTGAGGGCTTGTAAATCAGAACTTACAATATATATGTTAAAAAATACTTTTAAATCATACGCTCGGGTTATCTAAAAGTACTTAAACATAAAGTTTAAAAAGATAGATATGACTTTTTCAAACTCTCGCACCACTGTGCGTCTGTGCGTCACTATGCGTCAAATTTGCTTTAAAGGATAATACGGCTCCAGGATCTTAGAACCCTATAAGTGTGATATTCGCAAAGAAGGATAATACCTATCTAAAAGATAAGTAATTGGTCAAAAAAGGTCAAATAGTTTCAGAAAATTGGTAAGTCATATAGGTAGGTTTTTTTTAAGAAATGTTAAAAAAATTGTCTATACAAATTTGAAAAATACATATTGCTGAAAAATTACTTAAACTAGTTTATCTTTTATTTGGCAACTCAAACCTTTCAGATGGTATATTATTTTTGGAAATAATCGTTGGTGGCCTTCAAAAACTTCAACCATTGACTAATTCCTGAAACTAGTTGACCCAATTACTTACCTCGAACAACAAACTCAAATTTTTCCATATTTTTAAAAATAATCAATAGTCCTTTATTTATTTGAATTTAATTTTTTTAACTGTACCTACTGGACCTCTTTAATTGTTGAATTAAGACCAATAAATTGAAATACTGTTTAAATGAATGATTCCTTAGCCTAACGATTTATATCCCTTCTATCGATGGCACTTTTTGACGTGATCAGACTTTTTGTCAGATTTTTTAAAAAAAGTGAAGAATTTTATGAATAAGAAAAAAATCCAAACTCTTCAAATGACCTGGGGACTCATCTGATAATGAGCTCTATCGAAAACTTATAGGAAATTAACAAAAACAACGTTTAAAGACTGAATGTACCACCAAAACACATATGAAAAGTGCGTTGTTACAAAGGCATATTTATTAAAGGGTTTTCCAATAGGGACGGGCTGATTTTGACAGCTCGTGGCGGCCATATTGTTTCTTTTACTTTCTGTCAAAATATCATCTTTTAATCAGTTACTAAAGACAAATCATCATTTCAAGTTACAGCGTCGAGCAACACGTGAAAATGATAAGACTTTTTGGTTTTGGAGCAGTTGGAAGTTGATCAAAATTTTGGTCGAAAAATCATCTTTAGCGATGAGGCCCATTTAGTGATGAATGGGTACGTGAATAAACAAAATTGCCAAATAAAGTTACTGTTTGGTGTGGAGGACAACATCATCGATGCCATCTGTCAAATTCAGTCTGATTTATGCGAAAAAGTCATCGAAAACTGGACATTTCGAATCCGCGCCACCCAGCGAAGCCGCGGCGGCCATTTGAACGATGTAATATTTCATACATAATGTCATTGATAGGGCTCTCAAATAAAGATAAAACCTCATTGATATCTCATATACAACCTGTTTTATTCAATTTTAAAATCGGCCCTTAATGGAAAACCCTTTATAACAGTCTAAGAAAACTGTCAAAACCTCATGAGATCGATGTAAACGAAAGTTCAAAAAGTCATAGAAAGCTAGATGAGGCCATATCAATTATTAATTTCAAAACTTTAATGCTTTTTTTGTGAATCTTAGATATAGATACATTTGCACGGGATTATAGATGGCATACTATATTTTTGCGATATCCTACATATGAGTTGTTAACATCTCGGAGGCCTTTAAGGATCGCCTTTACAGAAAACATCAAGATATGAATTTGAAGATTAGGAAATTTTCTACAAAACCAATAAAGAGACTTTTATTCCTACGAGTTTTGAGGTTCCATATTGGGATCCGTAGTGAAGTAGTCCATTCGTTGTTGACTACATGCACGGATCAAAATCAGACTAGTTAGCTTGAAGGGGATCTTCAGATTTTTGTCACTGAACGCACTCAATATCCTACTATGCAGATTTTCGTAACGTAACGTGCTACTTCGTAAAGTTTGACCTCGTAATGTCACACAGAGGAAAGTCCACGTTTTTATTTCACTCTACCGCACGCCGCCGGCATAGATTTTAACACATAAAAAAAACTAAATTCCTCTAAGAATGTTATCAATTTTTAAAATCAACCATATTTTCCTATCATTTATCATCACAAAAGAGATTATCTTAAGTAATTCGTTCATCACATCATAAAACGACTTCCAAAAATTATTCCCATAAGAGGATCATTATTTCTACTGGAGTTTATAGAATATATATTTTACGATTCAATAAAAGAGAATGAATATTAATGATTAAATTATAAGCACCATAAATCTCTCAATAAATTCATGAAGATTTGCATATATTATTTGTCTCTTTTTTTGGTCACAATGCTACTCGTATATGTATACATATAAAAACATATAACTTATCACCTATATTTTCTTCTATAACGAATGGTCTTTTTTACTAATATTTTCATCATATATATAAAATTAATATACAAATTCCTATAGATTTATTCGGGAATTCGAAGAATTTTTCACTTCAAAATTATTTGAAAATTCCATCTTTGACTTTTTTATTTTATACGCGCATCCCATCAACCTCATTTACTCTTGAATTATTTGCCCTTTGATTTCTAGATAAGGGACGACAAAAAAAAAAATTAAAAATATTTTGTGAAGGTATAAATTTATTGATAGAGATTTAGCTTTTTTTTCGTTTGACGTTTCGTTTTGTTTACGTATATTTATCGCGAATTCGCCGCTTAGGATGTTCGAAATATGAATTATGTAGATTATTATGTATGCTATTCGGGTTATGTACTTAAATTTTACCGCATTTGTACAATAAGTTTGAAAACAATAAAAAGGATTATTTAAGTAACTCACTTCTCCTGATTATTTAGTCTCTGGGTTACAGAATGCTAAAGTATTTTATGGATGTTTTGGTTTTTCACTAAAATAATTTTCTACTGTAAATGAATAAAACTTTTGGGAGCAATTTAAAACATGACCTTTTCTTATGTACGTACTGTCAATCACCAAAAAACTGTACGCCTTTTTCGTGGACTTTCGTGCTGCCTTTGACACTGCGGACAGAAGAGCTCTTTCTCTTAAGCTAAGCAGTATTGGTTTATCTAAAAAAATGCTTCGTATTATAGAATGTATGTATAATAACAATCAAACAGCAGTGTATGGGACTGAATTTCAATGTCGGAATGGTTTAATACATCTACAGGAGTCAAACAGGGTTTCCAGCTCAGTCGTCTTCTCTTCAGCCTTTACCTCGATGATCTTCTTCAATACCTACCCTGAGGCCTCACATTTAACAATGTCGAAATAAAAGGTTTGATGTTTGCTGACGATATTGTCCTGCTAGTGGAAACACCAAACATGCTTCAATTAATGATCAATAGACTCGGAGAGTACTGCAACCAATGGAATCTCCAGATCAATACAGACAAATCAAAGGTTATGATATTCTGGAATAACTCAGGGAAGAAAACTGGTTTCTTGGTTCGGACAAGCTAGAAGTGGTTAAACAATATCATTATCTAGGTATAACTATAACTCCGAGACTAACTTTTAATCTACACCTACAAGGGAAGCTAAAAGATTCCAAAAAAAGGCTTTGAATAGCGAGTGGAAAAATGTTTTGGGTAAAAATGAAGTCACAAGCAAAGCTAAATACAAACTTTTTGAGGCAACAGCGCAATCAATAATGTGCTACGAGAGTCAGGTATGGGGGTATAAAGAACTTGAAGAAGTAGAAAAACTTCAAAGGTATTTCATAAAGCGCCTCTTTAGACTTCCAACTTTCACTCCCACGTACATGCTATATGTTGAAACGGGTCTACTTTTACTTCAGCTGTTTACATTGAGACTTCATTTCAAATATATTTCAAAAGTACTAGAACTACCCGAACATCGACTTCCAAAAGTTGTTCTTCTATATCTACTGAGAAGACACAAAAAATTTCTTTGCTAAATGGCAAGAACTAAGTGAAGAACTAGGAGTGGAGATATCGTTAAGATGGGAAGATCGAGCAACATGGAGCCTAGCTCTGGATAAAATCCTACGTAAATTGGATGAGAAAATACATGCAGAATTTTTAGAAAAAACAGCGAATTCATCTATTCGTCTGGTATACAAAGAACTCAACCATAGTTTAATAGAACGAAACTAATTTCACGAAGACTACAGCACGCATCAAATAAGAGAATAGATTTACCATCTCTCTGTACCCTGTGCAATTTACGCGAAAAGGAGGATATCTACCACCTAGTGGGTAGATGCCCAATTCTACAGGAAACAAGAAGACACCACTGGAATCAATCCTCAATATCAATGTTAGAAGTAATAGATATATTGAACGGATCCAACTGGAGGATGCTTTGTAGTTTCATTTCGGATGCTCTTTCTTATAGAAACATATTTATTGAAGAATAGCCTTTTAATTTTATGTTGCAAATCATTAAAATTGCCAAAAAAATGTCAACAATAATGAATCGACTTTAACGAGTAACAACTAAAAGTATTAATCAACGTCACGTGTCAAAACTTCCAAAACTATAATCAGATAAGCTAACAAACAAAATGCAGTTCGAAAAAGCTTAAGATTTATGAATGAGTCACAAAACTAATCCTTCGAAATAAATATTATTATTACATATATGTATTCAGTTTTTGTAAAGAAAAAAAAAAATATATAAAAAAAGTTCTACTATTATAAATAATTAAATTCAATTTAAAATCAAATCTATAATTAGGTAATTTAAATCAAGTTTTAGTTAAATTACATGTGGATATAAGCCTCCCCCAAATTTTTCCACGCTACATTGTCTCTGGCAACTCTCTCCCATCTGCTATTTTGTCGGGCGATGTCGTCTCTCCAACGTTTTATCGGCCTTCCTATTCTTCGTTAGCCGTCCCTAGGTATCCAGTTCGTACATCTCCGAGTCCAGCGATTGTCACTCATCCTAGCTTCGTGACCTGCCCAGTTCCATTTTGTTTTTTTTTGCTGTCTCGATCACGTCTACAAAATCCGTCGTGCTCCGTATATTTTCGTTTCGGATTCGTTGTCTTCTGGATACTTGTAAGATTGACCTTTCCATAGCTCTTTGTGTAGTCGCAAGCTTTTGTGCTGATTTAGCTGACATGCTCTATGTTTGGGATCCATATGTCATGACAGGTAAGATTGATCCATCGAAAAGATATTTTATGGATTTTTTGTCAAGTTTTGAATCGAAAATATGTTTGTGTTTCCAAAATGTTTTCCAGCTGTTGGTAATTCTTCTGTCTATTTCTTTATCTTCTCTGTTTTGCATTGAAATTTTTTGCCCAAGGTAGATATAGTTATCGACATATTCTATCTCTTTTCCGTTTACAAAGATTTCTCTTCGTTCTCCTTTGCTCATCAGTTTTGTTTTGTCTGTGTTCATTTCAAGGCCTGCAGTTTGGCAATGGATGTGTAGTTCTAATATCATTTTTTTTAAATTTTTTTAATTCTTGATATGATGGCGCTAGTAAAACAATATCGTCTGCAAATCTTAGATTATTTAGGAACTCTCCATCTATTTTCAGTCCTAAAGATTCCCAATCTAGTTGTCGAAATATGTCTTCAAGTACCGCACAAAAAAATGCTGGCGATAGAGGATCTCTTTGTCTTACACCCCTACTAATCTGGAATTGCCTTCCCATGTTTTCCAGAGAAATTCTAGATGTGGCATTCGTGTATATATTTTTTATAATTCTTATAAATTTATTATTTACACCTTGATTTTTAGTGACTTCCAAATTGTTGCATGTTCGACTGTATCGAATGCTTTAGTGAAGTCGATGAATGCTAGATTTAGTTCAAGTTGATATTCGTTGCACTTTTCTATGACCTGGTTTATTGTTTGAAGGTGGTCCGTTGTGCTAAAGCCTCTTCGGAAACCGACTTGATCTCTCGGTTGTTGCTCGTCAAGGTTATTCCGAATCCTTCTAAATAAACACTTTGCAAATACCTTATACACCACAGATATAAGAATAATGGGTCTGTAATTATTAATATCTGTTGTGTCTCCGTTTTTATGTAACAGAATAAATGCTGATTCTTTCCATTGATTTGTGATTTCTTCACTATTAAGAATCCAGTTTAACATGTTTGTAAGGCTGAAAGTGAGTTCACTCTTTCCAATTCTAAGCATTTCGCCTCTGATTACATCTTGTCCGCAAGATTTTCCATTTGGTAATTCTTTAAATAAATATAACTTAAATTAAATTAGAAACGTTTATATTCAATAATTTTAACCGGCATTTTATTCACTTGATACATCCAGATTAAAACTTAAATCCAGATGTATTTACATTGAATTTGTATGCTTTACATCTATTGATTTAAATTTTTAATCTGGATGAATTGAGTAAATAATATGGCCGTAACTGTCAATCTGGCAGACGGCTTTTGCCAATGTTCAAATGAATTGTTGAAAGAAAATTGTAAACAAACCCATAATGATGAAATAAATTCACTTACTTACTTACTTATTGAAATATATATTTTTTTTTTTGTAAAATCTCATGCGAAACCAATAAAATATTTGTGAATATTTCACACAGAAAAGAATAGGAAATATTTCAAAGAGAACAGCATTTTGAAAAGAGAATAAAGAGCATGAAATTTTAAATATTATAGCAGCTATTATACGTCTTAAGGTATTAATATTTATAAGAAAAGTTAAAACATAAGTTTATTTTTTTTTTAAACATAAAAATATATTAAATGTACAAAAAATACAAATATAATTGTGTGTAAGTCTTTGAAAAAATGACATATTTTTGGGCTCAGATGGTTAGTTAGTTGCATGTTATGAAAATTAAATAAATTATTTTTAGAATTTTTTATCTGTACCTATATATGTGTTTGTCTAGTTTTATCTTCGAAACTAACGAAAACAAAGAACGCGGACTTAAGGGTAAAGGTAAAGAGTGCCATCCAAGGAATGACCCAGGCTATATACTTCCCCAAACCTCCGACGTGAAAGTCGAACGCATTACGCTAAACGTTACAAAGAAGAACAGCAAAATGTTAACACTTATTACAGAAATTAATTTTGTCAATCGCGGGTGTATATTTTATGTTCATTTAAGTGAATATAAAAGAAAGTGCTTTTTTGCTGATATAGCAAATAAAATCTATATCTATTCAATCGCACATACGTTCTTTCATAAAAATGTTATTCTTATACTTAACTGATGGCTACTTCATTTATGGTTCCAATTAACTTAATGTTCACCAGGACCACCGCAGGTCCGACACTTACCTTAAATCGTAATAATCGCCTTGTCTCGACCACATGCTGTCTTACATCGATGTTACTTCGTGTAGGTAAAGTGATATTTCTTTAATAAAATTCGCCATCTCTAATAAAATCACAACAAAAGCGCAAAAACAAAACATATAAAAATACCAGTAACACTCAAGCTATTACCAAAATACAATCACCACCATCTCATCACCTATCGAAATAAAACCAAAATGAAAATACCTACTTAAAAACGTGTGCTTTATGAAGTCAATCCCTAAAACTGTCTGCTTGGCCCCCTGCAAAAAAAAAACACAACTGATGAAAAGCAATCAAAACAAATGGATCAGGATTATCATCAATTCTCGAGCACTTAAAACAAGAGTCAATAAAAGTGTTTTGTTTTTTTTTTTTTTGTGAATGGGCAATGGGGGGGGAGGGAGATGAGAGAAATATAAGCAACGAAATGAAGTGGAACGAGGTGTTAAGGGTGGTGGTGGATTTAAGGCTTCGCCACGGTTCAATTGAAATTTGAATCGACCATTTTGAAGACCGAAAATTGTCTATAAAAACAAACAGAGATATAGTCAATAGTCATTAAGGCAAGTCACGTGCTGATGGTCCTTAGGTTGATCAATAATATATACTGTTTAGGTTCCCTCTAAAGCTTATATCCAATATCCATCAAGGGAATGGTCAGACAATGTTTGCAAATGACAGAAATGTGGTTAAGCCAAGAAGGATGGTTGATCGAAACTCCGAAGAACATGTATTACACTCGCAAAGATGTCTCTGCCAGGCCAGTTTAACAATTATTGTCCGTTCTATTGATTTTAGATTTTATGTCTCGGTTGAGAGAAGTTTTGGGTTTCTATATTGATTCTTTTGGCAAGTCAATATGTAGGTAAGCAATTGCTTATATAAAATTTAGTTTGGTGCGAATTCAACTTCCATTATTTATGTATAGGGTGTTTTTTTTTAGAGGTATAGGACTTTAAGTTGGTAACACTATTTTAACTGGCGGCCATTTTTTCAGTTGTCAAATGATTTATTTTTAATTTGGTTTGGCATTTCAATATGAAAAGATTGACGCCTGAACACCGCATGCAAATTGTGCAAAATGGGATCGAAACAAGATCGTTGTTGAGCCCTGTTTTCAAAAGAAATTTTTTTCCAGCGATAAAGCAAATTTTTGGTTTAATGGCTACGTCAGTAAGCAAAACTGCCGCATTTGCAGTGTAGATAATTCTCAAGCCATTGTCAAGACGCCGTTACGTCCAGAAACACTGACAGTTTGGTTTGCTATATGGGGTGGTGGGATTATTGGTCCTTACTTCTTTAAAAACGATGCTGGCCAGAGGGTTACATTTAAGGGAGACCGTTATAGAGCCAAGATTAATGAATTTTTCGTTGCTGAATCGAATCGCCTTAATGTGAGGGAGCTGTGATTGCAACAAAACGGCGCAACATGTCACATAGCAAGTTTCAGTAAGAAAGCGTTTGGTGAACGCATAATTTCGCGTTTTGGATCTGTGAGTTGGCCTCCAAGATCGTGCGATTTAACACCGCTTGACTATTTTCTGTGGGGATATGTGAAATCGCTAGTCAACACCGATAAGCCCGAAACGATTGACCACTTGGAGGACAACATTTGCCTCGTTATTGCCGATATACGGCCATAAATGTTGAAAAAAGTCATCGAAAATTGGACCTCCAGATTAGACTACGTCCGGGCCAGCGCAGCCGTGTTGGTCATATGCCAGAAATCATATTTAAATTATAATGCCAGAAAATTATAAAGTAAATTTCATGTCAATTTAAAAAAATCATCTTTGTTTTATTCCATTTAAAAGTCTTATACCTCTAAAAAAACACCCTTTAGTTTCAATAAACGAACCGTCAATGTAAATAATAATAATTTAATTTAGTGCGTTTACAGAAAACTTTATTAAAAATCAACTGGATTACCGACAAAAGAAATACATATTTTTTTCCGGGCTGTACTCTCCACTGAAGATGTTCTTTTTGCATTTTGTGGCATTCTGGTAAATGGTTTGGGCGGCAAAACTTATTGATTTTTTGTAGCCTTCGACATGGTCAACCATAACATTTTATTAAATAAATTCTACTAAGCTGGTTTTCGTAGATTCATTTTTCAATTGTCTCAGTCGTATCTTAAAAAAAAACAGAAAACATAGTGCAGTATTATTTACCTTAAAATTTATCACTTAGGAGTTCCACAAGGTTCCGTAGTTAGTCCAATATTATTCACAAAAACTTCACAAGAGAATCTAGTTGTTTAAATTTTGTCTAGGTCACGAATTTTATATGTTTTATATTTGATTTTGGGACAATCGTCCTTCTCTGACGTGACTTCACCGTCGTGACAACGCTAGAAGGCTATAAAACAGTTGGTACTTGCCTATCAAATCAAACTCGTTTTCCCTATCAAAGATCTTACGATTGTTATAACCTAATAGCTTTTAATAATTTTTTAGCTTTTCTATTGGCAGTACAAATTTCCCTGTCAGACTTGGACTGTCACGCCAAAAATCTCTGCGGATTGAATCTTAGTCTATTCAACCTTGAAACATTTTGTTTTTGTCAAGGATAGGTACTGCTTCTTGTGAGGAAGTGACAAATACTTGAAGAGTATCTCTTGCCATGGTTCTCATTTTAGCCTTTTTAATTCAGCAAATCAGCAGAAAAATGGTAGGTCTCCTCCATATACCTGCCATCTAATAGCCAATAGTCACGCAGGAATGCTTGGGAGTTATAAGCCATAGGCTTTGGCACACCAAAAGCTGTCCTTAAAAATGTTATTAAACCTTTCTACCAATATAAATCGTTTGGTATTTCTTATTAAAATGAAGATAATGTGAAATTCTTCTTGTATATGTTTATATCCTTAATTTAATTAAAAATCCACGTGTTGAAATTCCCTGTGCTAAATCAATTCCAATATTATACATTTCCGCAGGATTATCGACCTATAAACTCTAACTGTGTGGGAAAATTTGCAAAATCCATCAGATCCACTTAGTGTTAATGATATCCACAAGTTTTCTAGAAGTTAACCACCGATTCTGCTTTTTGCACTCTTGAAATTACAAAATAGAAAGACAAATTTATACCTATACCTTAGAAATTATATCCTGCTACAAGGACGTTCTCAAAACAAAACACACCCTTTCGTTTATGCGGTATCATATCCTTATACCCGCAAAGACCGGATGCCGATTGTTGTCTCCTTACCATTCCGCATATACTCTCTTCCACCATAGTCAGCAACTATAAACAACTACAACATACCAAGGACATTTCCTTTCTTAATGAGTCTTCTTGACAACTAATTACGGGATTACACCGCCATTACCATATTTAGGGAGGAGGCATCCGAACAAGTCGACACTTTTACCTTCCGCATCGCCATATACCGCCATCACCAGTGCCCGTGCCAGAACCAGCACCACCACTAGCACCAACAGGGAGCATATCAGCAATCTAATGTTACGACAAAACGTCAAAATGCCATTATATACCCACCTACATACATATACATATATCCCTTTGTGACCCTTGTTATTAGTGTTAAGTTTGAAAATCTCATTCAGTAAATCAGAAGGAGCTCCATCTAACTACATATATGAGAGCTGTAGAATATGGCTTTTCTGTAAAGATATTTTGGGACTTAAGCCAGAATATTGGATCCACATATGCCACGTATAACTCATCAATATAAAGGACAACGACTACAGCGGTGAGGACATGATGTGCGCTCGCTTACAAGGATATCTTGTGGTTGCTTTGATGGGGAGGTATATGTGTATATGGGAAGATGAACAATAATAGTTACGATGTCGATGATAACATTGATGGGGTAAATGATGAGATGACAATATGTCGTAGTGCAATCTGAAATATGATAAGAATGACTTTTCGATTATGGAACGCTCTGAGTCTTATTTTTGCTAAATGTGTGTACGTGTCATATATGTGTATTTGCGGCTGACAAAGTAACGGGTGATTTTTTAAGAGGTTTAGAACATTTTTTAAAAAAAAAACACACAAAATTCGAAAAAATGAATGAAATATTTATTTGAATCGATAGTTTGAACCTTGCAATTTAATGTTTAAAGATAATTTCATGCAAATGTTGACCGCGGCTGCGTCTCAGGCAGCCCATCCGCTGAGTCCAATTTTGGCATACTCTTTCACACATATCGGCCGGTATCTCACGAATGAATGCATGGATGTTGGCTTCCAGTGCGTCAATCGAAGCGGGCTTGTCTCTATAGATATTAGCCTTGACATACCCCCACAAAAAATAATCTAATGGTGTCAAATCGCACGATCTAGGCGGCCAATTGACCGGCCCGAAACGTGAAATTAACTGTTCACCAAACTCGCCTCGCAATTGCGCCATTGTTTCGCGTGCTGTGTGGCATGTGGCACCGTCTTGTTGAAACCACATATCATGCAAGTCAAGAACTTCCATTTCCGGCAAAAAAAAAGTTTGTTATCATCGCTCAATAGCGTTCACCATTGACAGTAACGCTGCGATTCGCATCATCTTTGAAGAAATAGGCCCAATAATGCCGCCGGCCCATAAACCGCACCAAACAGTGGCTTTTTCGGGATGCATTGGTAGCTGTTGCAATGCTTCTGGCTGATCTTCACTCCAAATGCGGCAATTTTGCTTATTTGCGTACCCATTCAACCGAAAATGAGCCTCATCGCTGAACACAAGCAGCGCGCGATGAACATTTCGAACCGAGCACGAATTTTGATAGTAAAATTCAATAATTTGCAAGCGTTGTTCATTTGTAAGACGATCCATGGTTAAATTGCAAACCAAACTGAAGCTGTTTGACAGTGACACAAGGTACTAAACACACGTCAGCTGTCAAAACCAGTGTTGCCAAAACCAAACCAGCTTAAAAATCACCCTTTATAAACGTCAACAAATTAGGTTTTTGTTTGTGTATGGGATTAGTTGGATTTTTTTTGCACTTGATATTGAGGAGGAAAATGCATACATATATAAATATATATAATGTATATCTATGTATCAATTGATGAAATGATTAAAATCTCTGGTTTAGGAAGGGCCTAAGCCTAGTGTACGCGTTCAAGTTTATAAGTGCTGAAGCAGCAGTAAAAAAAGCATCTGTCATTATATTTTTTTTAATCTGTCGACTGATGAATCTGCTGTCTGTCAATCCATAAACTGTCAAATTTTATAAAAGGATGTTCTTATGTCGATGGGATAAGGAAAACTCTGAAATATTTCGAACATTTTGACGTTTAATTTATTGCTTCGAAAAGAATCAATTTTCGTTCTTAAGATGACATTTGGAAGTAAATATTCTATATAAACGTCAAAAAAGTTTTTTTTCTTTATCTGTCAGACACAAACTGTCAAATTTCATACAAGTTTCGGTGTCGATGGATTGAAAGAACTCTAAAAAAATTGTGTGAGTGCCGGGACTCACGGATAGTATGTGTAAACATCAACGTGCGCGGATCCAAAACGGACTTGTTTTTGCTTGAAGGGGATCTTAAGATTTTTTTCACTGAACGCACCCATCCTTATATGCAGATCGTAACGTTGCACACCGTAACGTTTCACGACGTAACGTTACACACAAACCTTCACGTTTTTTTCACTCTACCGCCAGCATAGATGTTTACACATCAAAAATCGATCAATTTCCACATTTTATTTGTAGCTTTGTAAAAATGTGATTTAGTACCGCCTTCGGTTTCCAAATGACTAACATTCCAAATTCCATAGAACATAGATTTATCTCAAGACGTGGAGTTTTAACTTAACGAATTTTAACTCCATATTGACTTAAAAACCTGCTATTTATTTTGAAATGAGTTTGATTCAATTCGATTGCACTCGCTCTCAATTGTTACTCTTCGAACGAGGAACTAAGCTATGAATTCTTCGCAAGAATAGATGGAATATTTGAATCTATCGTAATTAGTAATCCACTGTATTCCTATTATTTCTTGGACACAAATTGAAAATTTCAAAATATAAAATAGTACAAGAAAGATCAAGTTTTTCGTGGAATAAAATATAGAAAGGCTGCATTTTTAAAACCTGAAAGAGTTGTAATGGGTGATTTTTTAAGAGGTTTAGAACTTTTTTTTAAAAAAAAACACAAAAAATTCGAAAAAATGAATGAAATATTTATTTGAATCGATAGTTTGAACCTTGCAATTTAATGTTTAAAGATAATTTCATGCAAATGTTGACCGCGGCTGCGTCTCAGGTAGCCCATCCGCTGAGTCCAATTTTGGCATACTCTTTCACACATATCGGCCGGTATCTCACGAATGAATGCATGGATGTTGGCTTCCAGTGCGTCAATCGAAGCGGGCTTGTCTCTATAGACATTAGCTTTGACATGCCCCCACAAAAAATAATCTAATGGTGTCAAATCGCACGATCTAGGCGGCCAATTGACCGGCCCGAAACGTGAAATTAACTGTTCACCAAACTTGCCTCGCAATTGCGCCATTGTTTCGCGTGCTGTGTGGCATGTGGCACCGTCTTGTTGAAACTACATATCATGCAAGTCAAGAACTTCCATTTCCGGCAAAAAAAAGTTTGTTATCATCGCTCGGTAGCGTTCACCATTGACAGTAACGCTGCGATTCGCATCATCTTTGAAGAAATAGGCCCAATAATGCCGCCGGCCCATAAACCGCACCAAACAGTGGCTTTTTCGGGATGCATTGGTAGCTGTTGCAATGCTTCTGGCTGATCTTCACTCCAAATGCGGCAATTTTGCTTATTTACGTACCCATTCAACCAAAAATGAGCCTCATCGCTGAACACAATTTTTCGATAAAAAAATTGCCTCGGCCAGCTTTCCAAGAGCCCATTCACCAAAAATTCGGCGTTGTGGTAGGTCGGCTGGCTTTAGTTCTTGCACCAGCTGTATCTTAAAAGGCTTTACCCCCAAATCCTTCCGCAAAATTTTCCACGTAGTGCTGTAACAAAGGCCTAACTGCTGGGAACGGCGCCGAATCGACATTTCGCGGTCTTCTGTCACACTAGCTGATACGGCCGCAATATTTTCTTCACTACGCACAGTACGTAAACGTGTTGGTGGTTTAATGTCCAACAAAGTAAATTTGGTGCGAAATTTGGTCACAATCTTCCGAATAGACTGCTCAGAAGGTCGAGAATGCCGATCATAAAATGGAAGCAGCGCGCGATGAACATTTCGAACCGAGCACGAATTTTGATAGTAAAATTCAATAATTTGCAAGCGTTGTTCATTTGTAAGACGATCCATGGTTAAATTGCAAACCAAACTGAAGCTGTTTGACAGTGACACAAGGTACTAAACACACGTCAGCTGTCAAAACCAGTGTTGCCAAAACCAAACCAGCTAAAAAATCACACGATATAAGAAAAAATCGAGATCAAATTTTTGGATGCAGAAACCGGTCAAAGGTTAGCATTTTACGAAATTGAATAAAAACCTAATACTGAATTGCTGCTACACTATATAATTATGTTAATATGGATGTGTGAATTTTTTTACCAATCACTAAATTTCTTTACATTTCCTGAAAAAAGGTCATGAATCCACAGTTGTTTCCTAGAGCCATAATTATTGAAGAATATTTTTAGACACTTGATAAACTCGTGTTCTGTCTATTTAAATAAGTCTCTTTTTAATTATTCTAGCATTAGCTTCCAACATGAACAAGTACTTGGCAAACCACAAGAATAAAAAATTACCTTAAAAAATTCAATTAAAATTGGTCTTTTCCTCGCAACTGCATACTATGAATATTAAAACGGACCAAATTTAAGTGGATTATAAAAAATTGACTTCTTCTAAAATTTTCTATTCAATTAGATGTTGTGAAATTTAAATTTGAAACATTTTGAATGAAAATTTCCTTTAAATATGTACCTAGATACAGGGCCGGATCAACCATATGTGCAAGATGTGCAAATGCACAGGGCGAAAAATTCTGGGGGTGCATTATCAGGAGCAAGAAAATGTAATCTGATCTTGTGCGACAAATATGTACTGCCATTTGCATTTTAACTACAAAACTTGTTCAAATAATCCCAAAATAAAATCCATCACAACTGTGCTAAGTTATTTCTTGCACACTAACTAACTTCACTTTCATTGTTGGAGAATTTAACTTAAAATATAAAATATCAAAGATTCCACTAGACCTGCCCATTGAAAGTCTACCTCCTGGGTAATGTGGAAAAGTTTTATGCATGTGTATCAGTACATATATAAAAAGTTGTGCTTTCTACAAATCTTGCACAGGGCGCAAGTTTGGTTGGGGCTTGCCCTGCCTAGATACAATAGAAAAAAAAACTTTTTTTTAAAAATAATGCGATACAACAAGAACAAACTTTGTTAATGAATTCTGGAGAACATAATACCATAATTGTATGAAAATTTAATGTATCGGAACTTCAGGGATTTTATACCTTTGGAGAATTTTCGAATGAGAATTTTTGCAATTGTGGGTTATGATTCTGTATATCTTTTCAAGGACGGGTGACACAAGATGATGTTACCACATTTTCAGGGACAATTTGCATTTGCACGTGAAATTATTGATGATATAAATCATTTTTTAAGAGAACCTATACATCGTTATAATATTTTTAATTTGTTAAGAGAAATCTATCACGTTTTACGTCTCTTGGAACTTTAAGTTCTCTTGAATTTTATACCAATTAGAAAGTTAAAGCTTTTTTTCAATCTAAATTCAACAACTTAGCACTGAATTGTGAAAAAATTGTAATCATTCCACAGTTTAATTTGGGGTTTTAGTGAATAAAGTCTGTTTTTTTTTTTTTTGTTTTTAATAAACTATGAACAAATGTACCATCGCTTGTTTTCTATTAAGTAATTAAAATACATGCCAGTATGAAAAGTTGAACCATCACAAGTTATGCTAAAATTACACAAAATTTCCTTTAAAGAGAAAAGTTTTATAATTTTTGTTTGTTTGTAATTATTAGTTAATTAGTTAGTTTGTCTTTTTTTGTAATCCTAGCTTTTATTTGTGTGCTTTCGACAGAAAGAGTAAAGATAACTGCCAAACTAGGATATAATTGGAGTATTTTTCCGGGCCAAGTTGATTAGTAATTTGATACTAAAGGGTTTTCCAATAAGAGGTGTTATTTTGATATTCAAAGAAAAATGGCATTTTTTGAGATAAATGATCGGATGTTTATTTCATTATAAACAGGAAGGTATGCCGTTAATAATGGAATACAACATCAGCCAAATGGCCGCCACGACCATGCTTACAGAACCATATCCTTTTCATGAAATTTTCCATAACCAAATCGCAAAGTGGCTGCCCTATGTCCTCCATAGCCTCACGAATTCCATCTTTGAGGTCTTGAATCGCTGGGCTGTTGGCGTAGACCTTATCTTTCACGTGGCCCCAAAGGAAGAAGTCGCAAGGTGTTAAATCACAAGATCTCGGTGGCCAATTGTGATCACCTCTTCGAGAGATAACACGGTGCGGAAACTTTTCCCGTAAAAGATCGATGTTTTCATTGCTTGTGTGGCACGTAGCGCCGTCTTGTTGAAAGTAAACGTTGTCCAGATCAATACCATCCAATTCCGGCCATAAAAAATCATTAATCATCTCTCGATAGCACAATCCATTGACCGTAACTGTTGCTCCAGCCTCATTTTCGAAAAAGTAAGGTCCAATGACCCCGCCGGACCATAAACCGCACCAAACAGTCACGCGTTGAGGATGGAGAGGCTTTTCAACAACAACTCTTGGGTTTTCCGAGCCCCAGATGCGACAGTTTTGCTTGTTGACGTAGCCTCCGAGGTGGAAATGGGCCTCATCAGTCAAGATGATTTTTCGATGAAATTCCGGATCATTTTCATGCATTTCAAGGACCCAATCAGCAAAGACACGACGTTGTTGATGATCAGCCGGCTTGAGTTCTTGTGTTAACTGAACTTTATAAGCCTTAAGACCCAAGTCTTTATGCAAAATACGGTGTAATGACGTTTGTGGAATGCCTAATTCCAAAGAACGACGAGGAATGGACAAACCTGGGTCTTCTTCAACACTTTGGGCTACAACAGCAATATTCTCAGTTGTTCTTGAGCGACGTGCACGGGTTTTATTCTTCACATCACTAACTTGTCCCAACAGCTCGAATTTGTCCACCAATTTCTGTATTGCGGTCCGACAAGGTGCTTCACGACGACCCAAAAATGTTTTAGTTTTACGAACCGTCTCTGCCAAATTTTCATCATTTTTATAGTGAATTTTAATAATTTCAATGCGTTGTTGAAGCGTGTATCGTTCCATTTTTATTAATGGCGTAGTTTCTACTTGTCAAATGTCAAAAAATAACGGCTTCAAAAGTGACAGCTACAGAAATAGCGGGCTATTCAAAATAACACCTCTTATTGGAAAACCCTTTAGATTCAAGTTAGTTCTAATTTTTTTGTTAGAACAGTCTTCATATCTGTCTGTACCTTGATCTACGGCCTAGAAAAACTGAACCAATTTACTTGAATATTTGAGAGAAAAAAATTAAATGTTTTTTTTTCGCTCAAAAATTTGTTTTGGAAGAGGTAGTTTATATCGGAAAGGGCTCTAACGATTTTGATATAAAATTTGTGTGCACTCATTTAGTTAGGCGTGGTTTACATTTTTGTAACAAAAATTTTACCGAAAATTTAAATTAACGGAACTGTTTTTTTGATGTTATGGTTTACGGCTTAACCGATCTCAATACAAATTTTAACACCAATCCTTTTGCAGTCTTAACAACATTGCATATAATAATTTTCGAAAACCAATTTTTTTTTATCTAAGAATCAATAGATATCTTGAAAATGGATTAATTAATTTTTTGAATTTGCTTCTTCAGTTGTATGTAGGTATATATTATTTAATTCTTATAAATGGCATAGGTATCAATTTTTTTTTTAAAGTTAAATAAATTTTACACATACATATGTACATTTTTAATAAATACGTTCCAACAATTTTTGAATTGTTTTTTTTCAAGGAATTCAGACGGTGTAGATTGTTTTGAGTTTAAAACTCTTTCAGGAGCTGTTTTAGCAATTTTTAGAACAAGTTACATCCTTCTTTACCGCATATTTTCCCTAATTTATTATATAAAAATGTTCTTAAAAGTTGTAACGACTTGAACTCCGGAAGCAAGTTCGTTCAATCCAGTTGTGCTTTTAAATTTTTTTTTTTTTTTTGTAAGATGTGAGGTCTAGGTAGTTCCCTACTCCACTTGGCCTTCCTTGTCATACATACTTCCGGCCTCTATCACTAGTCTAATCATTGATTCCAATCTTATAATATTTCGCTTCCCTGGCTAAATGGACGAATTATCTATATGATTCGTTTGTCTTTCTTCTGACCTTTCTCTGTTTCTAAAATTCCATACTTTAGCTTTCTCTTCCTGATTCCTTTTTCTATCCCATAATCCTCTCCAATTGTTTCATTTTAATTTAATTTGAACTTAAATTTCATTGTTTTTTTTTTATATTAATTTTAGCGCCCTAAAGATGTTTTAAGAAGACGAAACGCGTTGGCTTATACATATTATGTGTAATATATTTCTGTGGTGTTCAAGAAAGACATGATAACTACAAAATTGAATTGCGTCTCAACACTGGCCACGCCACCGTCCACTGTACGTCGAGCTATCTTCTAAATGGGTGAACTGATTTGCTCAAATTTGGTACATATACTGGCACAGAAGTGTAAATTAATTATTCCATTATTTCTGACAGCTTTTTTACGCAATGTTTTAATATAAAATCAAATGGGTTTAGTGATAAAATGTATATTTGGCTTAAGGTCGCAAAAAAAAAAAAAAAAATATGTTCTATTAAAATTTTGTTAAAATGTTCATTTTATTCGATTCCGATCATAATCTGAATTTTAGTTTCTCTTAGGATCAGGTGAAACTCTCAAGTCTCACCATGAAAAGTGTGTGAGTTGCAGGCAATATCGAAATGGAATTATTTAGTTTCATTCAAAAAAAAAATTCTTCAAAAATTTGATCAAATTTAAAAAAAAAAAAAAAATATGCACGACTTGATCGCTAAGACTTGCTCTTGTGGTTAAATACTGTGTGTAACTCCACATTGAAGATGAATGATGTATATATACTTAACGAGAAAATATTAAAAGAGTCAAAAGCACTAAAAAAATGGTTTTTTGTTTGATTTTTATTTTGTTTATTAAAAAAATGTTTTTAAAAATTTTTAAATGCATTATTCTTTAAATTATTAAAAAGCATCAGATTGCAAAATTATAACAAAATCGGTTCAAACATGGAAAAGATGTACGCGAATTACCCAAAAATAAGACCATTTTATCAAAAAAACGTGGAATACCTAATTCCGTTATGTGAATTTTTTGAGCAAAACCTCAAACGCAGTTTTCTTATAATTGACTTGGTTATAACAGGTACGAAATTTAATTAAAATCTTTAAGAGCCGTTTTCGAGAAAATTTGAATAAAGCAAAATATTTGTATAGCAGCTACCCGTTCTAGATGAGCTTAAACCAAAATTTGAATTTCACCTATAGGAAATCACATAAAAATGCTTTTTACCAAATTTGAAAAAAATCGGTTCACCCGCTTAGGCTCTAGCTCAAATTATAGTGGACGCACCGACGCACCAACGACGCATAGACGCACAGACGCATACCAACGACGCACAGACCAACGGACGGCATGACGAAACCCACTTTTTTGGACTCCTCGTAGTGTTAGTTTTGATTATAACCTCAATTTTTTTTTTCACACCATAGAGAGGAAGTAAAAATAAGCAGCTTGGTTGATACAAGGTCTCAATCTTTGAGAAGCCTAAAATCCTTCAATTTAAAAACCGAAGGCCTAAATTGGGATCAATTGCAAGTCATTATTCGAGTGAGAGAGTTTGTTTAGTAACACAATTGGCGATAAATAGCCCGATCAAGTAACACTGCATGAACCATGAAGCTTAATAAGCTAAAACTTCGTATAGCTTAGCCATTCGGAAACTCATTTAAGTAGATATGTATTCACTTTTATGACCAATTTTTGGTATAAGACGATATTTTGTATATGGTTCCACAGCGCCAAGTGGATACGATTATTATAGATATGACTTCAGGTAACTTTTATCGCAATCAACGCTGCAGACATAATCCATTCCTAATGAAAATTTGTTAGACATTTTCCATCACACACGTATTATATATGACCCGGGAATCGTAACTTAATTCCAATTATGATGAGTTTCGTGATAAAAGTAGTCATTTGAGAACAAAAAGTAATTTTAGGATCAAAGTTCTATGGAAACTATGCGATAACAATACAAACCTACTTATGTTATTGAAAAGCTTTGTCTCATAGACGTGGATCTAGATACACAATAATATCCTTTTATTCCATTTATGAGCATTTATTCATAATATACTCCTTTTATTAGCATTGTTTGTGGCTTCTGCCACCCCAATCCCTATGCATCCTTTTCATTGTTGGTTAACGAGGTATTTTTTTTGCGTGCAATTATTATTGTTCCGAGCTTATTTCATTTTTTTTAATTCCACTCGCTCTAAAGAGGCAAATATTGGTTTTGTAAAAAAAAAACAATTTAAAATATATAATTATACAAATATATTCTATCGGAAAATTAAACTTAATTTCAATTTGTAATATATTTAATTTAACTACATCAAGTGGCATAAGATAGTCTTCCACTTTTTTCTATGAACATTTTGGCTTTTGCTTATTATTTTGGAAATTGTAAATCTTTTCATGAAAAAGAATAATGAAACGTGAAGTCAATGTTTAATGAGGTTTCTATTCCATGCAGATTTTAGCTTTTAACATTCACAGTCGTACTTATGAGATTTCTTTACAACACTCTTGGAAAGTTGTCCAGCTAGATATTTTCTCAAAATATTTTGACATCTCCTAATTTATAATAAGGGTATTAATGCAACGTTGGAAAACCATCGTTCACGTTCAAAACGTCTCGTCGGAAAGTTTACGACGTAGTTAACGAACTGTCAAAATTCGTTAACTTAAACTCTTAATCGCATTCCAACAGTTATCTTAAAATGTTCTACTCATATATTAACCGACATCCCTGTAACCTGTCAATTTTGTGAGCTTTTGGATACGTTCAATTATCATTTAATTTATTACACGATAACTTTTCACTTCGTACCTATATACTTGCCTTATACCTAGTTCACGGAACGTACTCACTTTGGAACAGGTATGGTTTGAACAACCAATTTGGAACTTCCACCAGACTTCAGTGCCAAACAAGCAAAAAAAAAATCTATCGTTTGACAGAAAAATATGTAGGGAAAACAAAAAACATGTGATTGTGATTGGTCGTTTGTTTATTTTTTCTACATATTTGTATGTCAAAATTAGAAAGAGAAAAGACAAAGATAGTTTCTGGAAAAGACTAAATTCAATTTTTAAGTAAATAAACGACGTAAAATGTAGTTTTATAGTTGATCTGGTCTTATAAAGAGGACTATCAGTGTTTTAGCTAACCCAACAAAATCAAATGCTATGAAAAATTCATTAAAATCAGAAACAGAGAACAAATACATACGACTGAACGGTGTATTCAGTTTAAAAATTAAAAGAAAGAAAAATGCAAATAAAGCTTTTTTTTACTTTTGTGTATTGTTTACTATACTCTGTCTAACAAAATTGGCTATGTAGGCAAGATAGGACGTTTGCCTCTCATCTGGCTACAGTGGATTGCATAAATCTGTCCTTCATTAAAGCTTTCACAGGGTTGTCGTAGTGTACACGATTACACTCATCATTAAAAGCTTTTTCTTAAAGCTCGAAAATCAAAAGCACCTTAACAGAAACTCAAAAAAAAAAAATTGTGTGAGTGCCGGGACTCACGGTTAATATGTGCAAACATCAACGTGCGCGGATCCAAAACGGACTTGTTTTAGCTTGAAGGGGATATTAAGATTTTTTTCACTGAACGCACCCATCCTAGTATGCAGATCGTAACGTTGCACACCATAACGTAGCACGACGTAACCTTCCACACGAACGTTCACATTTTTTTTTTCACTCTACCGCCAGCATAGATGTTTACACATCAAAAAGCTGAACGAATTACCAAATGGACACGGGTAACTCCGAATGTACATCAAGCAGCAGCCAATGGCCATTGGCCACAGCAATTCAGTGCACACTGTATACTCAGATGTGCCTTGAATAGGAAGTTGGGTCTGTGTCAGATGCTATTGGAAATTCACGAGCGCGCAAACACTTTTTGTGGAGGAGTTATTTCAATTTAATATGGTGCAAAAATATGGCACGCTACTGATTTTGAAAAAGCTTTCCCATAACACGTGTACTGCCTATTTTTGTTGGACAAAGTAAAGCAACATATTTCAAAAGGACATGAATCCAAACAAAAGCTTTTGTTTTAGTTAAAGTGAATTCAGGAAATGACAATACTGTGAATTTTATTTATAAAAAAAAATTACCCAGAAACCCTTTTAATTGTTTTCTCCTTAACAATGCTAATGGCAGACCCATTTAAAAAATAATAAAGCAATAAAAATACTCTTAAGTTTTGGTTAATGGTTTTTTTGTGTTGTTGCTTGGGAATAATAAAAATATTTAATAATACTTACATTTATTTTTTGAATTTTAAATTCAATGAATAATGCAAATAATATTAATATATTTATACACCTTAATTAATTAATGCTTAATTAAAAGAAAAGTACTTCTCATAAATATCTTTTAATTTCTTAGTTTTTGTTCAGCATTTAAACCAATGAGGCTATATGTCAGCATATTGTTAACAACAATTAAGGATAGTTCAGGGTATTTATTTTTTTTATTTTTCATTGGGGATCAGATTTTTTTTAAGTTAATTTAGGTAACATATATAACGGATGTTTATTTAAGAGGTATAGAACTTTGAAATTATATAAAACAAAGATGATTTTTTTTAAATTGACATGAAATTCTGGCATTATAATTTAAATATGATTTCTGGCATATGAGCGCCACGGCTGGCTCGGACGTAGTCTAATCTGGTGGTCCAATTTTCGATGACTTTTTCATCGAATGTTGTCCTCCAAGTGGTCAATCGTTTCGGGCTTATCGGCGTAGATTAGCGACTTCACATATCCCCACAGAAAATAGTCAAGCGGCGCTAAATCGCATGATTTTTAAGGCCAATTCATGGGTTCGTAAATGTGAAACTATGTGGTCACCAAACGTTTTCTTCAATAAATCAATTGTGCCACGAGCTGTGTGACATGTTGCGCCGTCTTGTTGAAACCACAGCTTTTGCACATCATGGTTGTTCAATTGATGAACGAAAAAGTCAGTAATCATGGCTCTATAGCGGTCTCCATTTGCTGTAACGTTCTGGCCAGCATCGTTTTTAAAGAAGGAGGGACCAATTATTCCACCAAACCATAAAAACACACCAAACGGTCAGTTTTTATGTGGATGTGACGGGGTCTCAACATACACTTGAGGATTATTATCACTCCAAATACGGCAGTTTTGTTTATTGACGTATCCATTAAATCAAAAGTAAGCTTCATCGCTAAACAAAATTAGCTTATGAACGTATTTCGAACAGAACCATGACTTTCAAAATAAATTTGCGTTGTTCAGACGTCAGTCTATTCATGTTGAAATGCCAAACCAAACTAAACATAAATCACTTGACAGCTGACAAAATGGCCGCCAGTTTAAATAGTGTTGCCAACTTAAAGTTCTATACAACTCTTAAAAAAACACCCGTTACTACTAAGCAATAGATCTAAAAGCAAAAAATTTGGACTATTAAAATACCAATCCTATTTTTATTGCTCTTGCAATAATATGTAATCAAACCCAACATTTGCGTTTGTGCATCTGAGCGTATGTACACGATTTGCTTCAAATTTGGTACAAAGCTTTTTTATGTGATTCCCTAGAAGGAAAATTCGAATTTTTGTTTTAGCTCACCTATAGAAAGGGTAGGTGCCATATGACAATTTTGATTTTTTTAATTTTTCTCGAAAACCGCTCCAACGATTTTGATTAAACTTTTTACTTTTAATTATCAAAAATGCGTTTCAGGTTTTAGGCAAACAATTCACATAAGGAAAAGAAGCATTCCAAGGTTTTTTTTTTGAGAAAATGGTCATATTTCTTGGTTACTCGGGTATGTATGTATATATTCAACGGCTTAACTGATTTTGTGATAGTTTTTCAATATGGTGCTGCTAAATAATTCAGATAATATTGCGTTTTAAAAATTTTGAAAGCTAAATTTGTGAAGCAAAAACAATCCAATTTTTAACCTTTTCTCGTTAAAAATGTTAATGACCTATTAATATGAATCTTCAATGTGTGGCTACATTTACAGCTGTTATAATCACAAGAGCAAGTTTGTGGAATGCAGTCGTGCATATTTTTTTTTTATAACTTGGTTCTTTTACACCTATAACACATGGGAACCGGGATCGCAATCCATCTTGAACCCAAAACACCTAAAACAAATTTACTGGAAGAACTTTCAAAGTTTATTCGAATATAACTTGTCCTACAAAAATTCCCACCGCGAAAATTTGCAAACGACTTTTGAAATACATTATGGATGCCACATTGGAAAATCCTTAAGGAAAAATGATGAATTGTTGAAGATTTGTTTGAAGTGCAATTTATTTTCAATTTTTTCTTTATGTTTTTTTCTCTATAGTTTAAAAACCACCATCATTTCCTTGAATAGTTTTTTTTTATTTTTTCTCTTCCTGATGGAGTGATAAAGATGGAAAATTGCTAAGTTAATGGAATATCAAACAAAACAACAACACAAAAGGAAAAAACTTTTTCTTGTAAGGTTGAAACACAAAAGTCATTGTTTGTGAGTTGAGCGGAATGAAAAAGTTTTCTACTATTCTAAGAGGAATCTATGCGGAGTGGAAATTTGAGATCTTATTTCCAGGAGAAGAACAAAAAAAAAAAGAAGCTATTACTGAAATTTGAACTCTTAACCTGCTTACTTTGCCTTTTGAAAAGTTATCAACAGCAGAAGGATTTTTGTTGCTCTTTAATAGATTTCTTCTATTAATTTAATTCTGCCTGAATAATATAGACTTCCAAGAAAGTTTTCTAAGGGCTTAGTGGTTTTTATGTACTAAACATTTAAAGTGAAGAAATAAATAAACAAGAAAATCAAATAAAACTACAACATTTAAAATGTCACTCACAAATTGCACAAATTAAACCTTTGATTTGACCACTTAAATCCAAACCTGATGGTTAAGAGCTATGTTCTACCTTTGATTTCTGTGACCAAACAGAATCTGTTCTTCTGGTGTTTCGGTAAAGCTTGCCTATTTCCTTCAAATATTATACTAAACATAGAAAATGTCCCAATCACTTACTGTTATGAGTTTTGCCAGTTATGGACAATTATTTGGAACAAAATCTGAAATCCTCAGTTTGCAATCGGCAACTTCGCGACTTTCCCATGAACGATTTTGAAAATATTTTACTCATGCAGATTAATAATGAGTGATCAAATGAGAGTCGTGGGGGAAATAAATGTCTCGCTTCGTTATATGTAAATGGAATAGTTGTAATCTATAGTAAGTGCCACCTTTCATTCTATTTTTTGACATACAAAGGTCAAGCAACGTGCAGTTTACTTAAATAATATAATTCTCATTCTGATGTCATATTTAAATACCCCATCTAGAAAAATTTAGAAAATTTTTAAGAGCCTATTTCACAGTCTCTGAGTAAAGCTCTGACCCACAAATATTAGCACAGGGTCATAAGTCAAAATGAAAAAAATCACAGTTGTCTTTTAAATAGGTTATTTATCTAAACAATAATTTTTTGCATTATGCACACTTATGACCTTGTGCCAAAATGTATGTTTTGAGTGAGAATCAGAACGTTAATCCAGATATTGTGAAATAGGCCTTAAATCTATTAATTCAAATTTTTTCGAGTTTTTGAGTAGATGACCTGTAACTGATGTCAAACTTTCAACTGTCAAAATTGTTAAATTTCTTACAAATTTGATGAGATTTTGGTCTTAAAATATTTTTCAATACAAATGATATTAAATCAATATCATACAAATTAGTAACCTGTAATACCTTGGAAAAATCGCGCAATATTTTGAACAGGCTTTTCTATAGAATATATAGACAAATTGTAACATAATCAGTCCAGCCATTAATGAGATAAAAATAAGGTAATTCCCTCAAACAAAAGCTTTTAAACCCTATTTCCGCTATGTTAACTTTTTGGTAATTTTTTCAAATATTTTGTGTACAAAGTTTAATCGAAATCATTGAAGTCGTTTTCGAGAAAATGTTAAATACGCATGAATTATTGTAAAGCAGTTTCATGTTCTAGATAAGCTAAAACTAAAATTCGAATATTTCCTCTAAAGGGTCCAGGGAATAGGCTATATGGGATCTTATAGCACCCCAAATGTGGAAAATGCGCAAAAAAAGTGAACCATCTGAAAGGTCTTAGTAGCCTTTTGGTCAGCTTTATAGACTCTTTTTGGGAATTTTTAAAATTGTTGTTAAGGTCGTATAGATTGCGACCTTGAAAAAATCGTTTAAAATTTATTAAAAAAAAAAACTATGGCTGACAAAGTACTGAAATTAGCTGACCTTTTATGAGGTTACTAAGACCTTTTAGACGGGATATTCTTTTGAAAATATTTTTGGAAACTTTTAACATATGGGGTGCTAAGATTCCATGGCCTAGGGAATAACATACAAAAACTAGCTCTGTACCAAATTTCAAGCAATTCGCTCCACCCGCTTAAACTCTTGCTCAGTGAACAGTATAGACGTACATACGAACAAGCTTCTTAAAGGAAATAAAAACATTAAAAACCACAACTTGTATTGTTCTATCAAAAAGCAAAAGCCTGTTTAATTCCTCCCCTCAAATAATTCAATCGTAGAACTCACACTTCTTAGAACGCTCATCAACTAAGTCTTGATTCCAATTTCGAGCATTTCATTCAGAGATTCTTTTTTCATTCGCACTACACGAATGTGGAACGCTCAACCAAGCTCTATTTTTTCCCTTCCATGTCGATATTGACAACTTCAAAACCAATGTGCATCGGTTTCTCCTTTTTAGTCCTTCCTTATTTTTCTAAATAAGACCCGCGGGCTTGAGATGTATCGGCATTGCTGAAAGCACATTATATCTCCAGAAATCCATTCTTTATGTGAATGGAATATTCGAAAAGCACAATTTCAGTTATGTGAGACCAGGGTTAGAACCAAAGTAATAAAATTTTGGAGCAGATTTGTAAAAAAAGTGGAGTAAATAGGAAATTTCTAGAGTAGATTTGAAAACGAAGGAAAAAACCTTCAAAAATTGTATTTAACAAAAAAAACAAAATAAATCACATACAAAAATTCACTTTTAGTACTGAATAGAATTTTAAATTTGAACGTTCAGAGCCAGAATTGGTTAGAAAACTGAACAACACAGCTTTGGCTAAAGTATTTAATTGATTTTTTTAGTGTGGGAAAAAAGGAGTAATTCTCAAAAAAACCAAGTGGTGGAGTAGATTAATTTTCTTTCTCAAAATTGGAGTAAATTTACTCCAATTGGGTAGGGTTCTAACGCTGTGTGAGACCTCCTTTATGGTCCTGCTTGAGGTAAACCGACTACATTGTACCACCACATTTAAATAAAAAACATACATACACCTGCTCATCTACTTTGAAATCCTTTCCCACTCCTACCAGTAATACAATACAAATTTTTACCAGTAAAACAAAAAAAAAAAAACAACAAAAAATCAGCTTATCAGCAAATCTCTGACGGAAACTTGAGTTTACTTTATTTTTTCCTCTCCAAAAATCACTTTCGTCCTTGAAAACATCCGGTGAATTATAAAACCCGAAGGAAGCTAATGAATCAACTCATCCTTATGCAAGCAAAAAATTATGAAACCGGAAACCAATTTTTTGTTCTTAATAAAGTCTAATGTCTGAAGAATACATATTATAATTTCTATGCCGCTGTAGAGTCTGAATAATATTAATCCAACCATTCAATGCTGCCACAAGATGTTAAATAAAAAATAAAAAAAACATAAAAAGTCAATTTTAAAAATAACAAAATATTGCCTTAATGAGGTTCTTTCTTTGAAATAAGCAAGGTAAAAAAGGTACTCGCAATGTTTGCTTTATTTTTTTTTTTTTTTAGATCTATTCTATTAGCAAAAAATATAATTTTTTCTAAAAGACAGCGCAAAGTAATACCACATAAATCCTTAAGGATAAAATTATATATCCTTCAGTATTATATTACAATCAATTACTTTATTGATTTTGTTCTTATAGAGGTATAGGTAGCGGAATATCCCCTCGTCATAAATCATTTTTGTTTATTTATTTCTTATTTATTTGAATTGAATTGGAATTCTTAATTCGGTGTACCTATTCATTGATGATATAGAAATTCAATAGAATAAATTGAGCTTTCCGCTGAAAATGGTGCATAAATGGAAACATTGATCTAAAGGAAATTTGATTTTGTGTGAAGATAATGTGCGGAGTGTTGAATGAACACAGATACAGATACAATTTGACGTTGAAATGTCAATAGCGGATATTAAATTTTATCAATATATTTTTTAAACCGGAAAGAACGTCTTTGGGGAGAATGATTTATTTTGAATTATAATATTTACAGTCTATTTGATTTATTTCACCTTAGCGGTTGTAATGTTTTTCTAATACGGGACTTCCGAAATCAAAGTCTGTCACAGAATATGGATTAAAAAGTGAAGGCAATAGGTTAAATTGCTTCTTGCTTTCAGTGTTAAGCTTACTTTAATAGTCCAGTCAAATTAGACTTTCTCTTCGAACCAATTTGACAAAGCGAAATTTTTTTGAGGAGATAAATTTTTTGTTTCTTAACTCTTAAGCACTTTCTGGAAGGGGGAACAATTCCGTTTTTTGTTAAAGCTCGAAAAATATCAGTTTTTGGAAGAAATTTCAGAGTAAAAATTCTTGCTTCTTAAATTGACACTGTTTTTCTGTAAAAACAATATATTTTGATATAAAAGTGTCCCGTACATTATCCATCTGTGTTATTGAAAATATTACACTTTATCTATCTATACTACATATGTACGATATTTACAAACAAAGTATGGCATCTCAAACGTCAGTAATCGGTCAAAAAGATCAGATAGAAATTTTTAATCAGTTGTTTAAGTTTTTCAAGATCATCAGTGATTCTCTTAGCACCTCATTCGTGGAATATTCGCAAAAAAAAGAAACCATCTGAAAAGTCTTAGTGTCTTCATAAAAAGTCAACTAGTTTTAGAGGGGTGTAGTTCTGCGAGGGCCATAACTTACGAAGTACTCCATAGATCTTATCGACGCGACAGCAGAATTGATGTTCATATCCTTAGGAACTGTATTATTAAATAACATACCAAGATTTCTTGCAGTTGAAACAAAAGAAATTACCGAATTATTCAAGTATATTAAGCTTGGGAGATAACTCGGGTTCAAGAATTATCTACTAATGATAATGTATTTGGACTTCATGGGATTTAAGAATATACCATTACTTGTTGACCACCGAAAAATTTGTTCTAGGTCTTTATTAATTGTATATGCGCAATCTTCTAGAAGTCCAAGTTGACAACTTTTATATAGTTTAATATCGTCAGCATACATTTGAATGGGGGAAGTTCATTTATATAAAGGGAGAAAAGAAGCGACCCTAAGATCGAACCCTGAGGGACTCCCTTAGTAGTAGGAGGGAAACTCAAAATAGTATTACCAAATGAAACTGCTTATTTTCTATCACGAAGATAGGATGACAACAAAGAGACTGCAGAAGATGATAAACCATTCAATGATGAGAGTTTGTAACAGAGGTTAGCGTGGTCAATAGTGTCGAATGTTTTAGAAAAGTCAAGAAGAACAAGTAACGTGACATGGTTTTCATCCAAGGCAAGTCAGATATCCTCAACAATGTTAGCGGTGGTACAACTATGCTTTTGCGGAAACCAGACTGCTTGGAAGAGAGGATGTTTTGTGCTCTAAGGTGGACGTTAAGTTGTTTTTGTATTAATCTTTCAAAAACTTTTGACAAAAAAGGGAGTACAGATATTGGTCTAAATTCATTTTCGCTCGCATTTTTCGGAATTGGTAAAATCTTTATATTGAAGGTGTGTTTAGTATAAGGCAAAATAACGGGTAGTAGAGACTAGATAAATACCGTATGTATTCCGTCGATGCCTACGGCATTGGATTTAACAGATAAAACACTTTCAACTACATCAGTGTTTTCAACACAAGTAAAGCAAAAGACAGCATCTGACGAATACCCATTGGGAGGCTCAGATAAGGAATGGGAGTTACTAACTATAGAAACTGTTGGAAATGGTAATGTAACGAAGGCATGATTTAACGAATCCACATCAATATTCATGTCACAGTAAACCAAAACCTATCTCCTTTAAATTTGCCCAAAGCTGAAGACCATTTATAGTTTTTTTGTGAATTTTTAAAGTTTTTCAATGCCGGATAGATTCTGACCATAATTTTTTTTTTTTTTTAATTTATTAAAGAAAACCTTTGGCTGATTTCTGAAACTAGTTTGACCTTTTATGAAATGACTTAGATCTTTCAGATGGTATTTTTGTTTTTGCGAATATCGCACAAATAAGGTGCTAAGAATTGAAAAAAAAAATATTTATAGTTCCTATGACTGACTTTTTTTTAGCCAATTACTGACCTATTAGATGACATACTTTTTTTTGCAAATATCCTACCTATAGGAGGGCCTTTTGCCCCTCTCCTTATTTCAAAATATTAAGCTTTGGTCCAAATTCAGCATACATTTTAGGAAATTTTAAGAACATAAAAATTAAGCCTTTGACCAAAATTTAGTTTTGTCTGACTTCTTTTTAAAAGTTTTAAAAGTTTGGGCCTAATTATAAATCCAAAGCTAACACTTTTGGTCAGGATCATATAAAATGTATGTGAAACATAAAAAAGCTGCTGAGACTACCAATTTATGCCTTAAATAGAAGTCAACTAAAAGGAGCCTTCGTCCTTTTTAAAGAACAGAAAAAAGACGGGGGGGGGGGGAATTGTTTCTTCCGCTTTTCGTTTGAAATATACGCAAAGACACATTGTGCGCTTTTGCCTAAATATTGGAGGCAGCTTATGTGTAATCTGTTTAAAACTAGCTTTGGTCAAATCTGTGTTATTTAATGTAAAGTGGTGATCCTATAAGCTTTGCTTTCTGAGTAAAAGATCATATATCAAACCCATACCTTTGATCTGCACATTTTATTGATGACGATAATCGTGAAAATCATGTATCTCGTGGCTTAATGATAAGTGTGCTGGAGTGTCAGAATATTCCATCTACAAATTTATTTTCAAATATATTGGTTCTTGCATAGGAGTATAAAATTTTTCACTAGTATCTCATTTTATGATAAAGTTCCTGCCATTTTAGTCGTTCGGATTCGGCAGAAAATTGTTGGTCCTCTCCATTTCTTCCGACTTTAACAATACGCATACAGGAATGGTTGAGAGCTTTAGGTCACAAGGCCCTTTTTCTTAACAAGCTGTCCACGATATATTACAACTCTTTGATGAATATATGTTTTTAGTATTTACAATTCGGGATCATAAAATGCTGAGTACACAAATTATTCTAATCCCTCCTCCATACACACTGATGAAAACGCAATATGTCTGTTTCTATTGAAATTTTCCTTTCGGCATATAGAGAAAACCGTATTATTTGTATCGCCGTGTCCCACGAAAGGTTTTGAAGATTTTGAAGAATCTTAAACTTGAACAACAGCATACCTATACTTCTTTTCTAAATCTCAACCGTGAAGACTTTTCCATATAATATCCCAACAAGACCAAAACCACTAGATGCAAAACTTTTCTTATGCTAAATTTAGACACGTCAATTATTGTTCATGTCAAAACGACACAAATCTTATCGTAAATGTTTTGCTCTGCATCATCGTACTTAAAATAATCTATACAATCATCGCACACACAAAGCCACCCATAGAGAGCTACCAGAGTAAAGCTTAATTGAAATCTTTTACTATCTCAAAACTCAACTTTTCATCTCAATTATGTACTCCAAATGCAAAGGCTTATCATTTTTCAGCTGTGAGGGTGTATAAAAACATTAAAATTCTCCACATGGGGCACATTATGGTACACGTGGCGTATGTGGAACATTTATTTTATTATATTTCGCAACATCTGTCGCACAACATTCTCTATAGTATGTATTGTGTGTATGTGTTGCTCTTTGGCTTTGGATATTTTATTTTGTGTAGAACATAAGATCTTTTCTACTCCATTTAATTTGAAGTACTTCTTACATTGATATCCTCCACAGCTGTAGGTACGTGTGGTAATTTTTTTTTTGCGAAAATTCTAATGTGGTTATTTCTCAGGTTGAAAGCATATTGGGATGGAGAATTCAATTTGAAGATTGAAATAAATAGGAGTATTTTTTGTCAACCTTCATGTCTTTATGTTTTTGTTTTTTTTTTTGTTCATCGGATGGAATAATTGGTTTTCTAGAGAGTTTTAAAAATGGAAATGTTAAAATTAAACAGATTTCTTGTTGTTTTACGAAAATGAAAATAAGAACTATTTAATTTTATGTATTCTTCTTTGTATGGCGAAAAGGGACATACGTCCCTTGGTCATAAGTTGCGGGGTACGGGTTATCCCTCTCTTGAGTGGGACACAAGTCTTAAATAGAATTTGGGAATTATCATGTCTCATGTTAGTTTGGATGTCCTTAAAATTATCTTGTTGGCTAATAGCTCTATGAATCTCAAAACCAATTTCAGACAAACTCTTAGTGGAACATAAGTATTAAAGGGTGTTTTTTTTAGACATGTGGCTTGCATCTGGCAATCCTTTTTTCGGAGTTGGTCTTCTTGACAGCTGTCACTCGATTTATGCTCAGTTTCGTTTGTCATTTCATAATTAACAGACTTACTTCTGAACAACGACGCATTGCGCTCTGTTTCCAATATTCAGTCGACATAATCACAAAATCGCATAAATTTGAGCAACCATGGATCGGTTTTGCACCACGTTTACTCTAGTGGATGATGCGTATCCTCAGCGACGCCGTACAGTGCGCACCGCAAAGACGCTATTGCTGCTGTGGAGCAGAGTATCGATGAAGACCCGAATGGGTCCATCCGCCATCGCGTGCAACAATTGGAGCTGTCAAAAATATTGGGCTTCTCGGCTGGAATTTGTTCGAGCCAGCCGTGGCGGCCAATTGCCCGAAATCATTTTTAAAACATAATGGAAAACCCTTATCTTTATAATAAAGCTAAATTATTGTCCATAACATTAAATTAAAGGGTTTTTCAATAAGAGCGCTATAAAAGTTTTTTTTAAATAAAACAAAAACGGTTTTGGATATCAATGAAATTCTTTATTCCTGTGAATTCGATGCCATTATGCATTATGGGCCAAAAATATTCGGTTATCATTGAACGGTAGCGATGCGCATTCACAGTAACGTGCCGGTCTTGATCATCACCGAAGAAGTACGGCCCAATGACGCCGCCGGCCCATAAACCACACCAAACCGTAATTTTTTCAGGACGCAATGATGACCAATGCAGTACGTGTGGATTGCTACCCGACCAATACCGCATATTTTGTTTATTGACGAAGCCATTCAGCCAGAAATGAGCCTCATTGCTGAAGATGTTTTTTCGATGAAAATCCGAATCATTTTCAAGTTGTTGCTCAGCCCAATTCACGAACATACGACGCTTCTGGTGGTCAAGCGGCTTCAGTTTTTGCGTCAATTTAATCTTGTAAGGATGTATGCCAAGATCTTTTCGCAAAATTCGCCACAACGACGTCACAGAGATGCCCAACGCTTGAGAACGACGTGTGAGAGACACATTTGGGCTTTCTGCAACTGAAGCCTCAGCGTCAGCAATATTCTCGACACTACGGGCACTTCTTTGTCTCACTGGCACGGGAACATTTTGTACTATGCCTGTGGATTCAAATTTTTCCACTAGACGCTCAATTGTTGATCTGCTAGGACGATTATGACGACCATAAATTGGACGTAGCGCTCTTAACGTTGAGGCCACTGACTCCGAATTTCGGTAGTAAAATTTTAATAATTTCGATTCGTTCTTTGCTCTTACTGAAGAAAAATGTCAAAAGAGCGGCGAGAAATATGGCGTCGTTTGTTGTCCCTGTTGCTCTACTTTTGTAGCGTCAGTGTTGAAAAACCCGATATATGCGTTTTATTTCTTCTTGAAAACCACACGTCTAAAAAAAAACACCCTTTATTTTATATTTTTTAGTAAGTTTGATAAAATAGACTTTGGAATTTCCATTACACAAAGTAAAAAGAAAATAAAACACAATTTCTCAATGCTAAGATTTCTTTCCACCTCTTTTGAGCTTCCTGCGAACTACTTTAGCATGTGATATTGTTTGCCAAAACATCGTTTTTTTTTTCTTTATTTATGACAATAACTTTAAACATTTTATGACAATAAAATTAAATGAAGAATCCAAAGTCATATTATATATGTAGCTTTAAGTGAAAATTTTTAAAAGTATATGAGAATACAAAAAAAATATTATTATTATCTTTTGGACTTATCCTCCACCACACTATTTACCCATGGAATAGGACAGCTCTCGGGTAATACATTGGAAGAACCAAGTATCATTTTCCTATAAGGTTGAAAAGCAGGTGTTGTATTATTACGTCGGTAAAATCTGCAAGATTTTAAGTTGGTAATTTTGCATAGCACATAATTTTCCTTGTTCGTCTTTTCAACAAATACAAAAATGTCCTTCCGAAAGTCTGTAACTTCCTTCCGATTTATTTAGAAAGCAAGTTTAATTCGTTACGAAATCATTTTTGACAATGCATTTTAAGTTGGTAAATATAAAATCGTATTTTATCTGAAACAAAAAAAAAAAACAATTGCATTATGTAGTACAAGAACATAAATTCAATTACCGCTGCATTTGGAATAAATATATTCAAATTCATAAAAACGACTCAAAATTGAACTAAATGTGATTGAAGCCACATATTATATTTGACTGAGGAGCATACAAAAACTTATATCTTTTATTGGGGAAAAACAAATAGTGTGGTGGATATGGTTGTGGTCAATTGGGCATGTTAATGTAACAAGCTGATAATTATTTGATGATTTGAATCGGGCATTTTACTGATGAAAATAAATGAAATAAGATAATATCTCGAAACTAAATCATTTAAAGAGTTAATTATATTATGTACTTTGTTGCTTGTTATTATTTTTTTTTTAAGTTCAAAAGGCAGCGACAGGGTTGGCCGAATTAACTGTACTAAATTTTCTACATCGTAGTAGCCGGTTGGTGTGATGGTAAGTGTGTAGGACTGTCATGCCGGAGGTCTGGCTTCGATTCCCAGGTTTGTCTACCTAAAAGTTAAAAAAAAGGGCTACTGACTCTTGCGAAGAAGTGACAAGTATCTATCTCTTGTCATGAATAAATCCCTCTCACCTTAGCCATTCGGATTCGACAGAAAATTGTATAGGTTCAATCGATTCCTGCAAAACAATCAACACGCACACAAGAATGGTTGAGATTATAAAGTTACTAGGCCCTGGCTCTCCACCATCTGTCACCGCCACCAAATTCAGTCGATAAATAAAAAAGTGGGCGTGGCAGACTTAGAATTTCGAAAAAAATTACACTGCTTTAAGCTTCAAACTGCATAATTACAAAAGTTTCAACTTTCTAGCGATGTTATCCATATAAGAAATGTGGTAAGTGGACGTGCAGAAGGCGGTTTTTACCAAACATCTTCGAGTCTTTAAGCCACATACAGATAAAAATACATTTTTGTGTCTATTATTACCTATACATACCTATTTATTGTATTATGTAAATATGTAGATTATTTTATTCAGAGTTTCTTGCAAAAGATATGCTACAAATGGCTAGAGAATTTGGGTCGAAACAAACGAAATCCTTATAGGAGGGGGTAAATAAAAAAAAAAAAAAAACTTATCAAAAAATATTTCAGTATCTACAGCTCTGTTCGAAATGGGCTTCTAAATTCAGATCGGAATTTGGTACGAAATTTTAATATTAAAAAAAAGCATTGCCCTACATAATTAAAAAATATTTATGTCTGAAATGTTTTAAAATGTGTGCTTAAATGCATTTCTATGAAGTTTCATATTTAGCATGTTCAAAAATTAGGCAAATAAGTCAAAAATGTCGCGAAATATTCCCAAAGGACTATAACTTATTCCTGCTGTATTAAAAATTAATTTCAGATCTAATCTAACAGAAATTCAATAATTTTGACAGTTGACAGTTGCCTTTAGGCATAACAGGCTATTGCCTAGGGCGGCAAATTAGTAGAATAATTTCAAAGCGAACAATTAGTTACACATCCATCTACTACAATAACTTTTTCTTTGTTGTCCATTCTATGTAGGATTATTACAGTGCCTTAATTAAAATTGCAAAAAGTTCGGAATTCAATGAAAATTGAAGTTTTAAAGCAACGCAACTCTGTTGAACGCTGTAAGCCTAGCTACGAAAATGAACATTCAAGTGGATTTCATTGCTTCCGATTTGATGAGCCTTCGTAGCCGCTGCGCCGTTTTCAATCTGAACAATCTATTGAAACAATCGATCCAAAATTGACATTTAAAACTGATTTTTTGTTTACGTTATTGTTGTTACCCTATCTTCTCTCGATGAGCGCTTTGCGCTAGTATTAATTTCTCAGCCAAAACTTGGTACTTCTTTGCAACATTGGAGCAATATTAACAGCAACAATATGTATAAACGAAGTTCAAAAGGATATCATAGCTACAGATCTCTTCAATGAAATCAAACATCACGTTAATACAAATCGCTTTTAAATCGGGAGACGGCTTTAAAAAATAGTTTTAACGAGTGTCGACTATTTCCTAATTTTAAAACATATAAAGTATAGTTTATCGCAAAAGCATTAGTTTAACTTTAAAAGCAGCAAAGAACTTGTATAAATTTCTTAAAGTATACTTTATCCAGATGACGTTTTTTATTTCATTACTAAAAATTAATGAAAAATTTTTGTCTGAAATTTCACCTTTTAAGATAGCCATGAGAGACATTTCCGACGTATAGATGTTACAACCATTTATAATGAACTTGGGTCATGATTCAATCAATGACAAGGAACTTGAGGGATCTTAGGGAAAATCCATTAGTCTTCTCTGATGAGGCCATCAGATCCAGACACTAGTGACAAAAACAACCATCGGAACCCAACATCTTCATAAATAGCTCCAAGCTGTGTTGTGAATCGAAATAATTAAAATCAACATTTTCCCCCAAACTTGGAACACTTATATATCTACCAACCAACCAAGTCTTAATTGTTTTTTTTTTTTTCAACATTCTGCAGAGAATTATCTCCAACCGGAGTTTCTAATGAGAGTGTTTTTTGTGCTTATGTTTAATTTTAGTTCTCTTCAATTGTTAAATCTTTCAAAAATAGGCGCGTTTTACTGAAAAACATTCATTAGTTAGAAGAGTTGTTTAAAGTGTTTAAAATTAACGAAAACTTAGATATGGGCTTGCAACTAAACGACTACTTTAACTAGAGTCGATGATTTTCCTTAAACGAGGGTTGTTTAAAATTTTGAGCCGATATTATTTATTAGTTTCAAAATTAGGTATGTATTTTGTCGAAAGCCTTTGATTAAAGCCTTTATTAAATAAAACCCTTTGTAAATGATAATGTCGTCTTTTTTATTTGAGGTGGCAAAATATCAATTTTTGCCAACGGCGGCAAAATTTCCAGGTTCGGCACCGGCTGTGTCATGTCAATTTTTACAAAACAAAACCCTGGTGGAAAAAGTTAAAAAAGTTTTTCACTCCTTCCAAGAGCTATTGTCTTTCAACATTGGACTTGTGGTCCTGAATTGACAGCCTAGATGATATTGAGTTAATAATTCTTATCATTATCAACAAAATTCAGAGTTGAAAACGAATGCAAATGCTTTGGTATTTTAATCTTTGAAATCTCATTCAATTAATTTATTTGTCTTTACGAATGCAATGAAATATTTTTAATAAGTATTTTTACTCTGATTTTTCGATTCCTTAGTCAATTTGGAAGTCCTCAATAATGCCATCATCTTAAGCTAGAATGAAAAACTAAAAACTTATTGAAAGTGTCCCAGAATGCAAAGAACAATACTGACTTTACAAAGACTTCAAAGAATTGCATATTTTAACTTTAAAAAGAGCCCATTTCTTTTAATAAAATTACATAGAATGTTTAAAATATATTTGTATGTTAAATAAGCCGACTTTTCTATTTAAATTGGATTTCGTGACAATAATTGAGTGGTTTTGTATTTATAAAAGCTCTAAACATACCACCTTAACATGCCCAATTAAACATCATGATCTTGCCATGAAGGCATAGTAAACTCTCCATAACAATCAATCATTTCAATACCTTACACCCTACCTAGCAGTTCGGAATACAAAATGCTTTCAAGCGCACAAATGTTTTACACTTGTTTGGTTTTTTATTTAATTTATTTGAATTTTTCAACTGCAAAGGTAATTTGATTTTGTTTTTTTTTTTTCTTAATTTTGAAAATACTATTTTTGAAAAAAGTGTAACAAAATTTTGTATCTTCTTCAAAAATATATATTTTTACAGCGAAACTACAATCTCCTAATTACTGACATAAAATGCAAAATTAATTCAGATTATGCTGCTAATCTTTCTTGTACACTGGATAGATCAACACGATTTCCAAAAGCAAATCTCGATTTTATACTTAAAAAGGAAATCAAAACTTTTGAATTTGATTTTTTGGTCTCTGTGAAAAAATCATCATCAGGTAGTGAAAAAAGTCCTATTTTCAAAGTTACTAACATGGATGGTTGTGGTTTCTTCCAACGCAACATATCGGTACCAGTTGTTGAAATGTTAAAAAAAGTTTTATTAAACAATAATAATTCAATACCATTAAAGTGTCCAATTGAAAAAGTAAGTTATGAGGTTAATACGTTGAGCCATCTACTCAATTCTTTTTGAATAACACATTTTAATATTCACACTGTTGTGCTGAAAAATCAGATAGAAATGCAATAGCATATATCTCCGCGGTACGGAAAATATTATTTATCACTAACACTCAGGCTTGCTGAATCGAAAATGGTTTATAACTTTAAGAAGTGAAAAAAGTAGCACGTAAGCATTTAAGTTGAAACTAAATATTTATTTTTCGCTTCAGCAATTGGGTTTGTTTCAAAATATATATATTGAACGCTTATTTAATAAAACCGATTTTTTTTTAATGCGGATTGTTTTGGCACATTGTGTTTCTGTCACTTTTTTAACGCTGAAACGAAGCTGACAGTGACAAAATGACATGTCGTTGAAAAGAAATCAACAGATGGTTCACTTTAAAGAAAGAAATACTGGCGCAAAATTGTGTACGATTTAGAACGATGTTAAAGAATTTTTAGTATGATACTAGGGTAAGAAGAGGATTTTCCAAATTTCTTTCTTTTTAACATTTTACTAAAGTTAAAATCACCAAATGGCAATTTTATCTTTTTTGTATCATACTAAACTCCAAATGTCACTTTGACATAGAAGCGAATTTTAAAAAGGTATGTTTGCCTACTTGTTTGCACGAAATGTCACTGTTTTAGGCGCGTTCAGCTTGAGTTTCGTAAGAAAATAGGCTAAGTATGATAGTAGTTAAAAAGTGTTTACAATTAAGAACATTTTAGTAAAGAGCTTTAAAGTTAGTTCACTTTGCTTACAACTTAACATCAGGCTATTTAAAATTTTGCGCCACTATTTATCTATATTTTTGAATATATATAAACACATTTAAATTTATTTCTTTAAGGATTTCCATTATAAATTGATGAATATCGTTTTGGATCAGGAATTCCTTCCCGCTGCATTACCAGTTGTTGAATTTATAGTTGAGAATGTATTAAGATTTAATAAAATAATGTTTTTCAGTAGTCAAATATTCGGTAAGGTAAATTATTTCAAGAAATCTAATAAAGCTCGTAAGAACTAAATACACAATAAACTGTACTTATATCAATAACTAAATATTAAAATTTGTTTTTATAAATTTTTGTTATTTATGTAAATACTTACTTGGAATTTCACAAAATTGTAATATAATAGTATATATAATATAATAGTAGTAATAGTTGTAATCAAAGAAAGTTGATGGGGTGCGTCTAAGGGGCCAAATGTGTATGAAATCGTGTTCAAAGCTTTTGGTCAATCACGACTTAATTGGCGCAATTTTATTTTCTAGGAGAATAATTGTAAAAAAGCCAATATATTTATCGTAAACTACAATTTGTTTGGCGAAATTCACTATTCCGGAAAATAATATAATAATAATTGACGAAAAATTGTATTGAAGAGTTTTATGGGTAAAGAAGAAGATAATTGGATACCCAAGAAACAGAGTAGCCATCTATACTAATTGTAGGTACAGCCGTTATGAAATCGAAGAGTTAAAAGATTAAGGGTTTGTTATCACGACTGCGTGCGCATTTTTCAGCCGGATAAAAGTTCACATAAAAACGCCATCGCCTATTTTAGAAAATAATTATAATTATAAAATAGATTTATGCTGGAAATCGAGTAGATTTTTTCTTTCGACTCATTTAAAAGTTTTAGCTTTTGATTTTATATGAGTTTTAAGACTTTTGTCTTGAAGATTTAACCTTTAAAACTCAAACTTTGAGATTCTAATGGCCAATTTCATAAAGCCCTTTTAACTGTCTAACAGGCTTTTAAATATTTAAATGACGTTTGTGCCATACAAAAAACGTCATTTAAAAATTTAAAAGCCTGTTAAATATTTGTGAAACCGAACATAACAGATTTGTAACAAAAAATGCAATATTTTAGTATTTCATTCTTCAGTCAAAAGCTATGGTCCTTATACGAATGCTGAAATACTCTTATAAGTTTATATTTTTCATCCATACATTTCATTCCTCGTCAATTTTGAAAAGCCTTTAAAAATTCCATCATTTTAAGTAGCTAAAAAACTTTATTTTAAAAACTGCAATACTTATGATTGCTTTGAATAATTTGAAGTCTTTTAAAAGTCTTTCGATTTTTGTTCACAGGTTTTAAAGCTTAATATAAAAAGCACAACCTCTTTTACTTTTTTGATAAACTACGCCTTACATTTTTGAAGAAGAGATTTGTAAAAAAAACAACTCTAAAAGAATATTGTTTTTTTTAAATTCTTTTAATTCATTTGAATAATGTCTATTGCACCATATTACCTGTAGTAAGACTTTTTTGAAGCCCCTCCCTTCTTCACATTTTTGTGTACCAAAATGATTCTACATTTTTCAAGATCAGACAGTTAGAACTCAAGTAATAGGCACTGTGGAATTCAGTAGATAACCGTCAAAAGTCTAAGTTTATGGTTTTTAAAAAAGGGCATGGAAGACGCAGTCCTACGAAAAATGGAATTTCAACGCATGATTTGGAATTAGAAGTGGTGGCTGAATATAATAATCTGGGCGTGCTTCTAACACAGAACCTTAGTAAGAACAAATACTTATACTTGAGAAATTGTCTAAGGCTAAAAATGCAGTCAATGCGACTTGGAGACGCTGCTTTGCTTGGCAGTAATATTTCACACAACAGCCAAGTATAGATTTTTCGAAGCAGTAGATGAATCTGTGATGCTATATGGTACCCAGGTATGAGGATATAAGGAGTACGATCCCGTAGAAAAACTTCTGAGGTTCTATCTATATCAAGTGAATTTTTCATCTCCCTTCAAATACACCAAACTATATGCTTATGGTCGAAACAGGACTTTAACCCTTGTTTGGCCAATAAAACCGAAGTAGCAGCGGTTCGCTAGGGTCATTCATTGTCGGATTTCCACTAAGGTTTCGTTCGTGGAATTGAAAGGTACCTATAGGTGAACTCTTTGACTACTTCGAACTTACTGCTACCAACAGTGACGTTTTGTCCTGGGCGATGGACAGATGAGGCTTTGTTTGTTCTCATTCACTTCAAGACCAACGCGTTTCGCCTGTGCATCAACAGCACACTTGGACTGGCCGATGATGTCGATGTCATACGCAAGGCCAAGCAGTTGGGTAGACCTGTTGAAGATAGTGCCTTCCAGGTTAACACCACTCTTGCGCACTATCTGCTCCAGGACTAGGTTGAAGAAATCACATGATAGAGCATCTCCTTGTCAATTAGCCAGTTGCACGTTGCACCGCGTATTTTGTAACGTCATGCGGCATATAGCTGAATCAGTTTTTTCGGGATCCCGAGTTCCGACATCGCCAATAGAAGCTCTAGTCGACTTATGCTATCATATGCAGCTCTGAAGTCGATGAAAAGATGGCGGGTTTCGATTTGAAGCTCGTTGGTCTTTTCCTAGATTTGCCTCAGTGTGAAGTTTTGGTCTGTCATTGATCTGCCTGGCCTGAAGCCACTCTGGTACGTGCCGATCACAGTGATGCAGAAAGGTTTAAGACGCTCACATAGGGTCGCCTATTTGTAGATTGGGCATATATGGAGCTGTTTGAGCAGTCGCGTCGGGCATACTTTCCTCCTCCCACACTTGGTTGGTGAGCTGTTGCATGCACCCTACACGGACATCTCCTCCATACTTCAAGAATTCCGCAGGTATTTAATATAAACAAATGTCTGAAATTTAATTCAACAGGAGAGACGCCATACTGCTAGAGTATGATTTTTGAGTTTCAACCAAACTCGATCTTTACATTTTTGGTTGCAGGATAGGAAACGTAATCATATACAAATAAAACATGAAGTTATTATCTATCAAATGGAAATTAACTAACTACCTAATGTCAGTTATAATTTAAAGGTAAATAAAGTTAACAACGCAAGAAGGCCACATAACTAGCCCTATCGAACTATATAGTTTTTTCGTGGATTTCAAGGCAGCTTTCGACTCCATAGATCGAAATGCTCTCTTTCTTAAACTAAGCAATGTAGGCGTTTCAACAAAGTACCTCAAAGTATTACAAAGTATGTATGAGCAAAACGAAGCGGCGGTGTGGGATGGAAACCATTTATCTTACTGGTTTGATTCAAAAGTGAGTGTCAAGCAAGGGTGTTTACTAAGCCCTTAACTTTTTTCAATATTCCTTGATGAAATTACATCCTTTCTACCAGGAGGAATTGTTTTCACCGGAATAAACATCAAATGCTTAATGTATGAAGACGACATCGTCATACTGGCTGAGACGCCAAATATGATGCAACTCATGACCAACAAACTACATCAATATTGCAACAAATGGAACCTAAAGGTTAACACGAACAAATCTAAAATCATTGTCTTTAGAAATGGCCCCGGTAGATACGCGAGTGACGAGAATTGAAAGGTCAAAGAGTATAAGTATCTAGGAGTATAATACTGACTCCCAACCTCTCTCTCTGGAAAAGCATTTCAAATCCAAGCTGCATGATGCTAAAATGGCCATCAATTGTAATTGGAAAGGAGTTCTTTGCAAAACTAACGTTGCAACAAGTGTGAAGTATAAACTTTTCGAAGCGGTAGTAAGAACCATAATATGTGCTATGCTGCTCAGGTCTGGGGTTTTTTTTCAGCATGATGAAGTAGAAAAACTCTTCAGATTTTCTTAAAGAAAATTTTTCGTCTACCAGAAAATACTCCAACATACATGCTTGATTTGGACACCGGACTTCCTCCCATCTACTTGTATACGCTCAAACTATACACTTCAGTTATATCAGAAAGATCATGGAATACCGCCCGCAAAGACTTCCCAAAATAGTGGCATCCGATATCATTCAACAAAAAATCTCAATTCTTTGGTGAATGGTCAAGACTGCTCTTGGAACAGAACGTCCAACTAGACACCGGCAACCCGATAACATGGGAAAAATTATTGGAAATCCTTCGGAATTCTATCAAGCAGGTAAAATTTGAATTCTTCCGGCAGCTTACAAGACGCTGGAGCACAATCTAGTAAACAACTATTTCCATACTACAGCAACAGCATTGAAATAATCTCCACAATCTTCAAAGTGAGAGGGGAGCTCTTTTACTTAAACTACATGCCACATTGAAGCGACCTAAATAGTGAATGCACACTCTGTAATCTGCAAACGGAAGAAAACGTGATACATTTTCTAGGAACTTGTCCGATTCTAAACTCCATTAGACGCTCCACGCGCCCACTGGGCCAAAAATATGCTGACTGTGGATGAACTCAAAATCATTTTAAACGGCGACAACTGGTCAACTCTAGTGAGCTACGTTAAAACGGCCTGGAAATATCGTACCCAAATAATAAACGAAAGTTTCTGAGATACTCTTATTTTGCATGTTTAAAACAACTAGCTATTTCATTTCTATTCAATGTTTTATAAAATATTATTATTCTCTTTTTTTCGCCTGACAGCTTATGCCATGCTCTAACAGTGAAGTATGTATGTATATATGAAAATGAAATAAATATTGAATAAAGATCACATCTAACTAACTAACTAACTAGTACATATGTATATGTACATATATTATCATTTTTCCATCTGAATATTGATTTATTAAAAAATTAAATATATTTAAGTTGTGTTTTGTATTTCTTATTTCAGTGTTGGTACACCACAATATTCTTCCTCTTATATCCAACTTTAATAATACTTCTTTTGGGATTCAAAAGGGTTCAGTTACCTTTCTGCAAAGCTTAGACAATATGCACATAATATATATTGAATACGATTTGGTGTAGGTGCTGTGCCAGTGCAGATGCAAATGTGCATTGTGCCAAAGCTATATATTTTGGTTGAATATATAGAAAGCCTTAGTCTTAGTAAAAATGTTGATTTTACTGCATAGGTTAAAGTATAAAATTTAATATTTTGGTACTTTCGAATCTTAAATGGTGTCCAACACAACTTATGAAGATTTGATGCAAAACAATTAACAAAATCATAAATAAAAGTCATGATTTTGTTTTATCTAGCAAATAAAAGTCATTTTCAATGTCCCCCATTGATTACTAATTATGATCAATTAAATCATTTTGTTTTTTTTTAAATGCTTTAAACATGATAAACATAAATAAAGTTCTTAAATTGTTTCATTATTAACCTCGGTGTTATCGATGTACATAAGCAAGCGTGTCACCTTAACATGCCCAATTAAACATGATCTTCCCATGAAGGCACACTAAGCTCTCATACTAACCACTTTAATGCCTTTTACACCTACCTACATAGTAGTTCGGAATACAAAATGCTTCCAAGCGCCCAAACATTTTACACTTGTTTGTTTTTTTATTTAATTTATTTGAATTTTTCAACTGCAAAGGTAATTTGATTTTGTTTTTTTTTTTTTAATTTTGAAAATACTATTTTTGAAAAAATCGTAACAAAATTTTGTATCTTCATCAAAAATATATATTCTTACAGCGAAACTACAATCTCCTAATTACTGACATAAAATGCAAAATTAATTCAGATTATGTGGCGAATCTTTCTTGTACAATGGATAAATCAACACGATTTCCAAAAGGAAATATCGAATTTACGCTTAAAAGGGAACTCAAAGCTTACCAATTTGATTTTTCGGTCTCTATGAAAAGATCAAGCAGTGAAAAAAGTACTATTTTCAAAATTGCTGACACAGATGGTTGTGAATTGTTTCAACGCAACATAACGTCACCAATTCTTGAAATTTTGAAAAAAGTTTTATTTAGCCCTAATAATCATCATCATCATCATCGTCGGCTCGACAACCGGGGTCCGGTCCTGGCCTCCTTCAACAAGTCTCTCCACCCATCCCGGTCTCGAGCCGCCGCCATCCAGTTGCGCACCCCAAGGCTCCGGGCGTCCTGGTCTACGCCATCTCTCCAGCGCAAGCATGGTCTACCACGCTGTCGTCTACCATAGAATGTACCACAAAGAACTTTCCGAGCAGGTTCCTCTTCGCTCATGCGAGCTAGGTGCCCTGCCCACCGGAGTCTACCGAGCTTAATTTTTGTCACGATATCTGCTTCAAGGTAGATTGCGTACAATTCATGATTGTACCGTCTCCGGAATCGTCCTTCCTCACATATGGGGCCAACAATTCTCCTTAAGACTTTTCTCTCGAACGCGGCTAAGAGGTCGGAGTGCCTTTTGCTAAGCACCCAAGTCTCGGATCCATATGTGAGTACTGGCAGCACCATGGTCCTGTACAGCAGCAGTTTTGAAGTTATGGTGAGATTTCTGGATTTGAAGAGCTTTGACAGACTATAGTAGGCTCTGTTGGATTTGAGAAGCCGCCCGCGTATTTCTTCTTCTATATTGTTATCGGCTGCTACTATTGACCCAAGGTATTTAAAGGATTGCACCACTTCAAATTCGTGCTCCGCTACCTTGATTGTTTGACCAACTGTTCCTCTCGCATTCGACGCCACCATGTACTTTGTTTTACCTTCACTAATGTGCAGCCCCAGATTTTGTGCCGCCTGCTCGATCTGGATGAAGGAATCATGTACAGCTTGCTCAGTTCTTCCGATGATGTCGATGTCGTCTGCGTAAGCCAGTATCTGGCTGGACCTGTTGACGATGGTCCCTCTTGTTGCCGTGCCAGAGTCACGGATTGCTTTCTCCAACGCCAGGTTGAAGAGGAGGCAGGCCAAACCATCCCCTTGTCGGAGTCCATTAAAGATGTTGATTGGTTTGGATAGCAATCCGGCTATTTTTACTTGGCTTGTTACGTTGGTCATGGTCAACCTACATAGTCGTGTCAATTTATTTGGGATGCCGAATTCTCTCATGGCTTTGTAAAGTTCTACCCTGGCTATGCTATCGTAGGCGGCCTTAAAGTCTATAAACAGGTGGTATGTTGGGATGTTAAATTCTAGACATTTTTCCATCGCCTGCCTAAGGGTAAAGATCTGATCAGTTGTTGATTTGCCTGGAATGAAACCGCACTGATATTGTCCGATGATGGTTTTAGCGTATGGGGTTATCCGGTCTTGGAGGATAGAGGAGAGTATCTTATAGGCGGTACTCAACAACGTGATACCTCTATAATTGCTGCACGTTGTGACATCTCCCTTCTTATGTATGGGGCAAATGATACCTTTTCGCCAGTCTTCTGGAATTTCTTCATGCTCCCACACGTGCACTATAATCTCATGAATTGCTTGACGTAAAGCTGGCCCACCGTGTTGAAATAGTTCGGCTGGTATACCATCGGCTCCCGGGGCTTTGTTTTTCTTTAGCTGGCCTATAGCCTTCTCAACCTCTTCTATGCTTGGTGGCGGCAACATAGGGTACTCTTCTTGAAGTGTTGGAGCCTCCACTTCTGCAGTGAGCTGACCATTTAGCAATTCATTGAAGTACACTTCCCATCGCTCCAGTATGCTTTGAGGATCGGTGATCAGATTTCCCTCTCCGTCCTTGCAGTATGTGCAGCGTGGTGTGTACTGCGTCATGTTTCGGACGGATTGGTAGAACTTCCGCGCCTGGTGCGGACCTCGCTCTCGGCTTTTCTCTATTTCACAGATTATGTTCTTCTCCCAGGCTGATTTTTTCTGTCTGTGAAGCCGTTTTTCAATTCTTCTGAGCTCTTTATATTCGTCTTCGCGTGCCCGCGTTCTATGAGATTGTTGCATTGCTCGGTACGCAACATTCTTACGTTCAGTCGCTAGCTTGCATTCATCATCAAACCAGTCGTTCCGATTTCTACGACTGCTGCCTAAGATGGAGTTGGCAGTACTAATGACAGTATTCTTAAGGCGTGTCCACTTCTCATCTACGCCCAGCAAACTGGCTCCAGGACTTACTCTACCCAGTTCTAGGGCGAGTCCTAACGCATTACCAAAGGTGTTACTGGTGTTTTCATTGCGCAGAGCAGCCGTGTTGATTCGAACCTGATCGGCGGATGCAATACGTCTTCGCAAGGCAATCCGCCCTCGGAAAACCATACCAACAAGATAGTGATCCGAGTCGATATTGGCACCTCGGTACGTTCGTACCGTCATCAAGTTCGAGTAGTGGCGACGGTCTATCAACACGTGGTCAATTTGGTTACGAGTGACTCCATCAGGTGATACCCAGGTGGCTTTGTAGATATCTTTACGCGGGAACCTGGTACTCGCAAAGACCATGTTTTTCGATGCTGCCAATTCTAAGACTCGAAGTCCATTGTCATTAGTGTTCTCATGCAAACTATGGGTGCCTGCGTAATGCCTGAATACCGGCTCCCGACCTATTTTTGCATTCAAATCCCCAAGGATGATTTTTACGTCATACCTTGGGCAGGCATTGAGGGCCCTCTCGACTTGTTCGTAGTAAGTCTCTTTTTCTTCGTCTGAGGACTCCTCCGTAGGTCCGTGAACGTTAATGAGGCTGATGTTCTTAAATTTGCCTCGCACGCGAAGGGTGCATAGCCTTTCGCTTATAGCGTTAAAGCCGATGATGGCAGACTTCATTTTTTCGCCGACTAGGAAGCCTACCCCGAGCACATGGTGTTTTGTATGACAGCTGTAGTATAAGTCATAATCTTTCTTCTGTAGAACACCATTCCCTGTCCATCTTATTTCTTGAAGTGCTGTTATGTCAGCTTTATATTTTGACAGGGCATCGGCTAGCTGCTGAGCAGCTCGAGCTCTATAGAGCGATCGTACGTTCCATAAGAAAATTCGTAAATCGTTATTCCGTTTTCTTTGCGTGGGTTGTCGTCTTGAGATCAGTCCGTTTCCGAGGCTTGTTGCTGGTCTCGTAATTCTTCTTGTTTTACGGAACAGGGAATTAACCTGTTGCCAACCTGTGGAACCAGCCTGATCATATTAGCCAAACCTTTTTAAAGGCTTGTTTCTAGCGGCCGCCGCGAAGAGGCTATGATCACACTTCCACCAGTCCGAATAGTTACGGCACGTGCATGTTTTCGTATGCTACATGTTATTCCCCCTATTCGGCTGATGGCTGACCGCCCTAATAATACAACACCATTAAAGTGTCCAGTTGAAAAGGTAAGTTAAGAGGTAAAAGGCTTGAGCCATCTACGCGATTATTTTTTTGAATAACACATGTTATATCCTCACTCTCAGCTAGTTGTGATGTAAAATCAGATAGAAATGCAGAAGCATATCTCCGCTTACTGAATCGAAACTTAAAGATTTATGAGATTAAGAAGAGGAAAAAGTAGCTTGCAAGCGTTTAAGTTGAACATAAATACTTATGTTTCGTTTCAGTAAATGCGCCTTAGTGCCTAAAAAAAAAAGGTTTCGAAATATTTATTGAAGGCTTACCGATATTTTTTTTTTGGCACATTGTGTTTCTGTCACATTTTTAATGCTGAAACGAAGCTGACAGTGACAAAATGACATGTCGTTAAAAAGAAATCAACAGATGGTTTACTTTAAAGATAGAAAACCAAACGAGATACTATTTACATTTGTGTATATATTTATGTATATTCTGTAAACACATTAAAATTTATTTTTTTAAGGATTTCCATTATAAAATTGTGAATATCGTTTTGGATCCGGAATTCCTTCCAACTGTCGTCCCAGCAGTTGAATTTATAGTTGAGATTGTAGAAAAATTTAAGAAAACAATATTTTTCAGTGTTGAAATATTCGGTAAGGTAAATTATATCAAGAAATCTAAAAAAGCTCGTAAGAACTAAATACACATTAAATTATACTCATAAAATTTGTTTTTATTAATTTTTGGTGTTTAAATACTTTATTGGAATTTCACAAAATTCGAAAAAAAACTGTTTTCCAAGAATTAGGCGCAACAGAAAGAAAGCACTTCGTCGTAATCAAAGAAAGTTGAAAGTGTTAATCGGGCCAAATTTGTATTTAATCGTGTTTAAATCTTTTGGTTTACACGACTTAACTGGCGCAATTTTCTTTTCTTAGAGGAGAACTGTAGATTAGCCAGTATATTAATCGTAAACTACAATTCATTTGGCGGAATTTACTATTCCGGGAAATAACAGCATTACTATCAAATTATTTGTTAAAGAGTTTTTTGGCTGAAGAATAAGAGAATTGGATATCCGACAAAGAGAGAGCTATCTATACACATCCGTAATCCGTACTGCCGTTCTGAAGTGGAAGAGTTAAACGATTTTGGGAGTTTTTTCACCACTACGACTACATGATTACAAAGTGTAGCTACTTTTAGTCGAGAAACAGAATCGTAGATTTATAATGTATGGATGAGACAAGAGACATGATAGTTTATAACAGTTATAACAGTTTTTTCATCATTAATAGTGGGCGTGCGTTAACGCGCTTCACACGAATCTCTGGGTGCCTGAAGTATGCTCACCGGCGATAGAGAGCCCTGGCCCTTTTCTGTTAACTCGATTTTCAGCTGAACTAAGACCTCCAAAGTAACCTTAAAATATCATGTTTGTGATCTGGGAATTGCCTCCTTTCTATCGACATATCGCACGACAAGAAACTAAATATTTTTAATAAAAATCGACTTTTACAGCTTTTTTTGTCACTTTAACTTGATTTTTTTCTAAACAAGGCTTATAAAGTGACCATAAAATTACATAGCCGTGATCTGGAAGTTTTCACCTTTCTTTCAATGTATCGCATGATGGATTAAAAGGGGTGGTTATACGGCATCACCTCACTTATATCTGAATGAATCCATTTTGAAAAATCGCAAAATACAAATAATTCCGATCTATTGGTCCGTAAAAAAGCTCTATTTTTATTTTTTATACAAATGTTTAATTGCCAATATTCTTAAATTATATTGCAAATGAAAATCGAAGTACTGATGTGTTCATTATTTAACGATAACAACTTAATACAACATTTTTCTAAAAGAACTTCTCAATGGAATTCTTGAATGTAAGCATAGACTCAAGTTGATTTTATATCACTTTGCTGAAACGAAACATAAATATTTAAGTTGAACATAAGAGATTAAGTGACAGTTTGCGCTGAGGAAAATGTAGATTATAAGCGTTTAAGTTGAAGAAAAATATTTAAGTTTCTTATCAGCAAACGGCTCTTAAAATTGTATAGCCCATTTATGTAAAGGGTTTTCCAATAAGAGGTGTTATTTTGATAATCAAAGAAAAATGGCATTTTTTGAGATAAATGATCGGATGTTTATTTCGTTATAAAGAAGAAGGTATGCCGTTAATAATGAAACACAACATCAGCCAAATGGCCGCCACGACCACGCTTACAGGACCATATCCTTTTCATGAAATTTTCCATAACCAAATCGCAAAGTGGCTGCCCTATGTCCTCGATAGCCTCACGAATTCCATCTTTGAGGTCTTGAATCGACGCTGGGCTGTTGGCGTAGACCTTATCTTTCACGTGGCCCCAAAGGAAGAAGTCGCAAGGTGTTAAATCACAAGATCTCGGTGGCCAATTGTGATCACCTCTTCGAGAGATAACACGGTCCGGAAACTTTTCCCGTAAAAGATCGATGGTTTCATTGCTTGAGTGGCACGTAGCGCCGTCTTGTTGAAAGTAAACGTTGTCCAGATCAATACCATCCAATTCCGGCCATAAAAAATCATTAATCATCTCTCGATAGCACAATCCATTGACCGTAACTGTTGCTCCGGCCTCATTTTCGAAAAAGTAAGGTCCAATGACCCCGCCGGACCATAAACCGCACCAAACAGTCACGCGTTGAGGATGGAGAGGCTTTTCAACAATAAGTCTTGGGTTTTCCGAGCCCCAGATGCGACAGTTTTGCTTGTTGACGTAGCCTCCGAGGTGGAAATGGGCCTCATCAGTCAAGATGATTTTTCGATGAAATTCCTGATCATTTTCATGCATTTCAAGGACCCAATCAGCAAAGACACGAGGTTGTTGATGATCAGCCGGCTTGAGTTCTTGTGTTAACTGAACTTTATAAGCCTTAAGACCCAAGTCTTTATGCAAAATACGGTGTAATGACGTTTGTGGAATGCCTAATTCCAAAGAACGACGAGGAATGGACAAACCTGGGTTTTCTTCAACACTTTGGGCTACAACAGCAATATTCTCAGTTGTTCTTAAGCGACGTGCACGGGTTTTATTCTTCACATCACTAACTTGTCCCAACAGCTCGAATTTGTCCACCAATTTCTCTATTGCGGTCCGACAAGGTGCTTCACGACGACCCAAAAATGTTTTAGTTTTACGAACCGTCTCTGCCAAATTTTCACCATTTTTATAGTGAATTTTAATAATTTCAATGCGTTGTTGAAGCGTGTATCGTTCCATTTTTATTAATGGCGTAGTTTCTACTTGTCAAATGTCAAAAAATGACAGCTTCAAAAGTGACAGCTACCGAAATAGCGGGCTATTCAAAATAACACCTCTTATTGGAAAACCCTTTATTATAAATATTTACATAGAGAAAGAAATTTAAGATTCACATCCAAATCAGATTAGAAAAAAAACTTTTAATGTTTTTAATTTTGTCTTCTTTTTGTTAAATTTTAATGATGTTACAAGAATACGTGACTTAAGTATAAAATAACTTTGAGACAGGTTCTTTCATTCAAATTTCAAGAATAAAACTCAATTCTTGAGCAAAACTCAAATTACTAATTATCTCTTTCCAATAACAAATCTTCAATTTTATCATCCTCGTGGTGCGAATGTGGCCTTATCCATCTCATAAAAAAAAACCATCACGACCTTGTTGTTGAGTGCTCAAATCCAATTTAATGATATTTTCAACTATAAACAAAAGTATAGGTACCTTACGACCTACCTAACCTATTATGTATCTGCTTGTTAACAAATAATTAGAGGAACATTGAAAGTCTCAAGAATAATAATGAAACAAAAATAAAAAAACAAACTGGACGAAGTTAGATTAGAAATAAGCTTAACTAAATTGCTTTCATGTATATAGACCCTTAAATACATTTTGGAAGTAAATTCTAATTTTCATTTGGAATCACCTGTATCCATAGAGTTATAATTGTGTAGTTTGTTTGGATGTATGTAGGACTTAAGTAGAGAGGACTTTAAAACGAAATAATAATCTTTAGTATGGTTGATGTTCTCTATCAAAATCAATCGGTTAAAATTCGTTGACTCCATTTTGTTGCGAAATTTGTCCAAAAATTTAATTTTCATTTGTTGCTTTAGTGATGTCATTTTAGCAGAAACAATTCAATGAATTCCATGAGCATGAAGACAAGCAAATTATTAAGTAATGTCAAGAGCATAATGCAAACGTTAAATACACATTTAAAGGGTGTCCCATGTCCATTCAAGCAAAATTCGAATTTTACGCCATTTAATAGTACAGTGTTGCCAACGGCAAAAAAAAACAACAATATGACAGCTGACAGTTTGGGGGTAGTAAAAATTTAGCGCTATACGAAAGAACAACGCATTTTCATTGATGAGCAGAATTTTTAAAAATGATCAAGGTTTGTCAGCTACAGTCCGCAATTTTCGTACAATATATGACCGTCATAGTGATTTAAAACCATCAACTTTGAAAAGAATAGTTGAAAAATTCTGGGACACTGGCGATCAATCAGTGATCCTTAACACTCTGGGTGACCTGTCATAAGTTGTTCAACAGAAAACATTGAATCAGTTCGCGAGAGTATTGCTGACAGTACAGGAACAGCAATTTGGCACCGTTGTCAAGAATTTGGCATTTCGAGAAGCTCTCTACAGTGACTTCTCATGAAGGCCTTGAAACTTCATGCTTACAAAGTTCAATTGACTCAAGAACTGAAGACTACTGACCATGCAGCGCGAAGAGAGTTCTTTGAATGGATTTTGAAAAAACAACAAGTGGATGCTGATTTTTTAAAAAAATCATCTGATGATGAAGCTCATTTTTATCTTGATGGCTTCGTCAATCGTCAAAATTGTCGCATTTGGGGTTCAGAAAACCCCCGAGTGATTATTGAGACACAAATGTATCCACAATGAGTGACTGTTTGGTGTAGATTTTGGGCTGGAGGCATTTTCAGATAATTTTTCTTCGAAAATGTGGTAATGGTGTTCGTTATTGTGTCATGATAACCCAGTTTTTAGTGCCTAAATTACAAGATATGGATGTGACCAATATGTGGTGGTTTCAACAAGACGGTGCCACAAGCCTGAGAAACAATTCAATTACTACATGAGTCATTTCCTAATCGTGTAATCGGTCGTTTTTGTGATCAGAATTGGCCATCCAGATTTTGTGATTTAACGCCATTGGACCTTTTTCTTTGGGGTTTTGTTGAAGTCAAAGGTCTATGCAAAAAACCCACAACCATCAACGCCTTGAAAGAAGAAATTGCGAGGTGTATTAATGAAATTCAGCCACATTTATTCGAAACAGTCATAGAAAATTTCAATAAAAGAGTACATACTTGCCAGCAAAGCCGTGGCGGCCATTTATCCAATGTGCTATTCCGTTTATAACCCCAATCTGTATACTCTATGAATCACAATACAAAAATTAAGCTTACTAATTAAAAATCTGTATTTTCTATCAAAATTATATTTTTCGTAAATTATGGAACACCCTTTATATAAAAGTTCCAAGTGTCCACATTTTAGTTCAGACGTTTTTAATTCTTATCAAGACGCTTTGATAAAGAGAGTCTTTTCCCTATATGACAGCACACTCTTTACTCGTAACGGACAGAGCTGTGAAAACTGCAGTCATTTAGTGACTGCAGTCAATTGACTAAAATGTCTTATTTTCTCATTCGTTTGACTTATTAAATGTCACTTTCATCAATTTGAAAAAAAAAAACATTTACTAGAAAAAAAAATTGTCTTAAATCTGTTTTATTCAAATTTTCCAGTAAATCAAACATTTATTTTCCATGAAAATGTTAAAGCACATCACATAACCATTATTATTATTTAATGGCATGATTTTATCTGTAGACCAATTTATCTTCATGCTAATACATACGTACATATATATTTTTTTTTCATTTTCTCGTGTATGCAAAAAATAAAGATGTTAACTGAAAGCTTCCTGAAAGAGCCATTATGCTCATGGCCCACGTATAATGTCTGTTTAATAAATTTTCTGAAATTATGTGTGGCCTATGAGATAAAAGCATTTTCATTTTTTTTTGTATATACGCATGGAAAAAATGTGTCGCAGGTATTTTAACAGAAAACAAATAGTGAAAAAATGATTAATTGGGATTTTTTCCCAATTTTTAAAATCTCACGTTTCTTGTTGGATTCTGAAATGAAGCTTAACAATGATGACTTAACTAAGGAGAAATAATATTTAAGATATTGTAACGATTTAATATTTACCCAACAACTTTGAATTTGAAACAAAAGAAAATCTTCTAACTGTTTGCAGTGCCATCTCTCCGAAAAGCTAAACACCAAACCTTCAACCGTTTACAGCGCCATCTTGTGATTCAGCTGAGTATCAATTCCAGTTTTCTATCTGTCAGCGACTGGACTGGAAACTACTAAAAGGAGATATACTCAAATATTCCAGTGGATACTAGTGAAGACTAGAACTATTTTATTCCCTATATAAGGAGGTCTTTTCGAGCGAGTAGACACAGTTCAATTTTGAATGTGATAGCGTAAAGTAAAAAGTAAATAAAAGTGTATCCGGAAGTGAAATTTAAATTGCATAGTATTGTGATTGGAGAATAATAAAAACATTTTGAAGTGAAATAAAGTGTGTTTATTTTGTAAAGTAAATAAGTGGACATTATTATTTGAAGTTTTATTATCGGAGCTAGGTAGAACATTACAATATCATAGATCAATTTTCTGTAAGAAAAAAATCAAGCGACTCAATTCACAAATCAACGCAAACACGTGACGTCACACACATTGTTATTTGCATTCATCATTATGGAGCTTACACTCACTTGCATCAGCAAATATCATATGAAGACCTGTTCGAATGCAGGAAAATCACCCTTTCGGTCTTTGCTCAAGTCATATAAGGCAGTAGTAAACTAGATTATAAAATCAGTTTCGCTTTCGTTGCTGACGAGTAAAGTCGATTTGGTCTCTTAGCTTGTTAGACCATTTCGTTCTTCAGGCTTCCCCGTGGTAAGAGATCTTCAGTTCGAAGTTTAGAACTTCTTAAATGCCACCAGAGACTTTGGTGCCTGCCGATCTATCAAGCCTTAGCTTAGTTCATAAGCTAATAGGGGCTTTTAATCCTATTGATCTACCAGTGCGAGAGCCAGCTGTTCCAAAAGCCACCAGATGCGTAGTACCTGCCGATCCCTAGCTATTATAGGGGCATTAAACCCTACTACTACTACCACTTTTTGCAGCAATTAGGACCGTACATCAGCAATAACGCGCCGAAAATTCTCTTTCAAGGTGTCAATCGTCTCGGGCTTATCTGCGTAGACAAGCGATTTCACATAACCCCACAAAAAATAGCCCAACGGTGTTAAATCGCACGATCTTGGAGGCCACGCCACAGGCCCAGGACGCGAGATAATGCGCTCACCATTAGTTTCCTTCAATAAATTGATTGTTTCGTTGGCTGTAAGGTATGTAGCGCCACCGTCTTGTTGGAACCAAAGGTCGTCCACATCAACATCCTCCAGTTCAGGCACGAAAAAGTCATTAATCATGGCTCTAACGCCTTCCCCATTGACTGTAACATTATGGCCGGCTTTATTTTTGAAAAAAATATGGACCAATGATTCCCTCTGCCCATAGAGCACACTAATTGGTGACTTTTTGAGGATATAACGGCCGGCGGCGTCTCAACAATGGCTTGTACATTATGATCACTCCAAATACGACAATTTTGCTTACTAACGTACCCATTCAACCAAAAATGAACTTTATCGCAAAATTTTCTTGTGATGCGTCGGGCGAACCAAACCATTTGGTAATAAATTGCACGATTTGCAAACGTTGTTCAGTAGTAAGTCTGTTCACTATGAAATGAAAAACCAAACTGAGCATAAGTCAAGTGACAACTGTCAAAAAGACCAACTCCGAAAAAAGCATTGCCAGATTGAAAACCACACGTCTTAAAAAACACTCTTTGCATAGAAAATGTTCGCTACCAAATTTTAAGAAATTCGTGCCACCTGTTTAGGGTAGACCTCAAATTACAGTGGGGCACATATAGACCGACAGAAGGTATGAAGGTTTTATCGAATTCTCGATCATTATAGTCTTAGTTTCGATTACGACCTCGAAATTTTATTTAAAATAAGGCTAAAAATTATGGCCACCCAACCTAGCTCAGTGACCTAATTAGAACTTTAATTACTTTAGTAATGAATTGAAATAAATCAAATACTGCTTATACCCAAGGCAAGACGTATGTATGTTCTAAGGATGTAAAAGTGTTCTTATTGTCAATGTTTTCTTGAGTTGCATCTTCAGGTTTTTTATTTTTTTTTGTATCTGTCCTTGACTGTGCGTCCATCCATCTTGAGATTTTTTCCCTATTGCATAGTATAGCTGCTTCTTTTTGTCATATAATATTTATGCGCTCTATTTTTTTTCCTTATCCACTTTTCCTAATTAAAAACCTACACCAGGCATTAATTTTTTCCTCACTAAGTAAGATTTATTCGTGTATTTAGATATCCTTTTCCATAAATCAACTTACCAATGCCCACGCGCAGAAATATAGGACAGCAGAACATAAAAAAAAAAAAAATAAAATGAAAACAAAGAATATCCTTGTAGTATAATTATTGCCTTATCGTTCGTCAAACCCCTCTCGTACATCTCCAACACTTTGGGTTAAATGGGAAATAAAACGACTACCCACAACTTGGTGGTCATAAAAACCACCCCTCTCGACAAACAATGCCGCCCGCCGACCGATGACTATAGAAGTTGTTGTTTAAGGTATACATACATATATAATAACTCACTTACCCGATTATATCTAGGTCAAGAGAGTTTCTAGATCCTTTTCGCTGGGCATGGGCATGGGCATGGGCTTACTAGGCACACACAACATCGCACTTCTTGATGATGGATACCGGCTCTAGTCTGTGCTATGTACTTCCCTCTCTAGCTCCTATGATGGAGTATAAAGCATCCTTATTTTTATTCGATGGTCCTTCCGGACTTCTCATCTGAAGAAGTTGATGGTTATTTATGATAGTTAGGTACACTTGATGAATGGGGATATCATCATTTTGTATTAATTGCAGTTCATTGTTTGTGTGTCACATCCTATGGATCCTTCCTTCAAAGGGATCTGTGGTCTGGTATTTTTTTGTTTTCTTTATTGCTTTGACTTTCTGCAGAAGGCTATGATTTCTAAAGTTTTTCCCGAGGATGCTTATGAATTCAAAAGTGATGGGACTTGGGTTTTGATTTTCTTCTTTTTTTCTTTTTTTTTTGAGTTGACCATTTTTCCTTTTTTTTGTTGTTGTAAACTTAGATTGCTGAGAAAAACGTGCTTTGGGATTTAAATAACTGCTGAAGAGTGTTTGCAGCAACTTTGAAGCTTTAATTTGGGCGAAAATATAAATGATGTCTAGAATCTGCCTTCATTATTCTTCTGAAAACCTTTTAAATCCTTTAAATTTTACAGCACATGTTATTTTGTTTAAAAAAAAAGAACATATATTAGAAAACGTTTTTTATTTTTTGTTTTGCAAATTCTACTTTAAGGCCCAGTTTTTCAGTGGTGAGTTAAACCGGAGTTAGCTAACTCTAGAAGTAAATTAAGCCATAGTTAACTGAGGAAACAGTTTTTCGGTGGAGAATGCATGCAGAACAAATAACCAAACTCGGTAGATAAAATATCAAAAGCATCTGTTTAGTTAATCCCGAGTTAACTCACCAAATTTGATGAGTTAACTTGGGTTTAACTTTAATCTCGCACTGAAAAACTAGACCCAAGTCACAATATGGTCTGGAAGTTAAGGTTGACTTTAGGGCTGTGGCATATCCGGTATTAAAAACAACGGTTTTAAGATTTCAATTTATGTACGTTTGGATAACGATATGATTTTCATCTTGCATGAAAGTTTTCCTTTTTTCTAATCTTAAAGAAACCTTTTTATATGACGTTTAAGTGGCCTGAAGTTAAAAACCTGATTTCCAAAATTATTTTTTACAAGACTCTGCAAATAGTTGGAGAAAAGTTTAAAAAAACAGCTTAAATCTGTTTTTAGAGCATATACACAATTTTTTAAAATTATTTTTGGTGACGAACTATATAACATATTTTGTATTTTTGTCGTAAATGTTACATTTAAAAAAAATACAGAAAAAGCTTACAATATGCATGTATATGATTGTTTTAAATAAGTGAGAACTTTGACTATGTATCCTGTCAGACTATGTATCCTGTCAGACATTTGGAAAACGTTACATGCTGGGTTCGATTCCCAGCCAAAATTCACAGAACCAAAAAAGTACGTAGATACAATAAATAAGTTTATTAGGACAGTAATGTTTTTATCAATTTTCGTCCAATAAACCAATAAAGCGCTTCATTGTTTTAAATAAACGTTTATTGATACAAGCAAAAGTATATTGATAATTTGTAAAACAATTGTCAAAATCTATTAAAATATTTATTGACACTTAATTAAAATATTAATTGCGTTAATGAACGCATTTATCAAAGTAAAAAAGTCGTTTTATAAAAAAAAATTAAAAGAAAAGTTTAACAATACAAGCAACCGGTAATTAAGTTTTTAATTAAAATATTCAATAAACGAAGTTTAACTGAGCAAACTAATCGTTTATTGACTAGAGATTTTAAAACAAAAAAAATGTTCGTAATATCAACAAAAAGTAATTGAAACAATGAAAACACACAGTTAATAAACGGTGTTTCTTGATATTACAAACCAATTTTTTTTTCAGTGTACCTAAAAAAAATTCGGCTACTACCTTTCGCTAGGAAGCAGTGTAACCGTAGGCGAAATTATTTATGTGTCCCTCTGAATGAAAAAAGGTGTCCTTTTGAAAATAAATGAGTCCTTTTGAAAATAAATTCATAACATTTAAAAAACTACGAATTTAAGTTGGTAATACCTATCCAAAATTTTGTTTTATTGTTTTACAACGGAAACTGAAGAATAAAGTTAAAACATTTTAATGCATATTATTCAATGTAGTCTTACATTTCTTGAAAAAAAAAAACAAATTTATAAATAACCTTATTAATAACTTATTTCATCTTCGTTCTTTGTTTTTTAAATAAATTGAAATTTTGTTGAGGTTAAATGATCATGAAAAAATGTGTTATTTTTAAAAAATGTGTCCCCGAGTCCCATAAAGAAAATAGAGTCACCAGGGACACTATAGTGTCCCAGTAGTAACACTGCTAGGAAGTGTCAAATCTTCTTGTCATGAATAAAATTGTAGGTTCCCTTCATTCCTGCACACAAACAACGCGCACACAGGAATGTCTGAGTGTTGTAAGTCACAATAGGCCCTGGCTCTCCACTAGCTGTCAAACCACGAAAATTTATTTTATCTACATGCTACTTTTTGTTTTAAAAATATCCACATTTGTAACACTACCTCCCCGACTTTATAAAAAAATCATCTTCAAGGATTTAAGACATTATCTCATAATTTACTTCCTTATACATAAGAAAGAAAATGCAATCAAAACAAATCGAGCATACACGACCCGCCAGAAACAAAACCCATCTCCTCTGATAGAAATAAGACGAGGACCACAAGAAAACTTTCTCCAACAATTCTTCGTCTGCTTTTAATGGTTTTCTCGATTTGATGCGGTTGCGGTTGCGGTAACTACAAAATGGATTATTTCATAAAAACCAAACAGAACTCATAAAAAAAGGAATGTATAGGAAATAAAAGCTATGGGAATACTACCTACCTGGTATTTTAAGCTTCCTTATATTTAATACAAGTCGTATACTCTCTGCGGAACGTTTTATAGTAAAGTAAGGTTTATTCTCTTCTCTATACCTTTATGTATGTACCTATGTCAGAAAAGTTTTCCCCGAGGATAATTCCATATTCGCTTTTCCGCTCTGTCATCTGTTTGATTCGATTTAACTTCAGCTCTAAGAAAATCGTGGACACAAATGGGTCTTTCTTTGGTTTTGATCCTTTTTTTTTTTTTTTTTTTTCTTTTTCCTTTTATTTAGCTATAGGTAGGTACTTCTGTGCAGAAGTAGTGGTTGTAGTTGTAATGGGTGATTTTTTAAGAGGTTTAGAACTTTTTTTTAAAAAAAAACACAAAAAATTCGAAAAAATGAATGAAATATTTATTTGAATCGATAGTTTGAACCTTGCAATTTAATGTTTAAAGATAATTTCATGCAAATGTTGACCGCGGCTGCGTCTCAGGTAGCCCATCCGCTGAGTCCAATTTTGGCATACTCTTTCACACATATCGGCCGGTATCTCACGAATGAATGCATGGATGTTGGCTTCCAGTGCGTCAATCGAAGCGGGCTTGTCCCTATAGACATTAGCCTTGACATACCCCCACAAAAAATAATCTAATGGTGTCAAATCGCACGATCTAGGCGGCCAATTGACCGGCCCGAAACGTGAAATTAACTGTTCACCAAACTCGCCTCGCAATTGCGCCATTGTTTCGCGTGCTGTGTGGCATGTGGCACCGTCTTGTTGAAACCACATATCATGCAAGTCAAGAACTTCCATTTCGGGCAAAAAAAAGTTTGTTATCATCGCTCGGTAGCGTTCACCATTGACAGTAACGCTGCGATTCGCATCATCTTTGAAGAAATAGGCCCAATAATGCCGCCGGCCCATAAACCGCACCAAACAGTGGCTTTTTCGGGATGCATTGGTAGCTGTTGCAATGCTTCTGGCTGATCTTCACTCCAAATGCGGCAATTTTGCTTATTTACGTACCCATTCAACCAAAAATGAGCCTCATCGCTGAACACAAGCAGCGCGCGATGAACATTTCGAACCGAGCACGAATTTTGATAGTAAAATTCAATAATTTGCAAGCGTTGTTCATTTGTAAGACGATCCAATGATTAAATTGCAAACCAAACTGAAGCTGTTTGACAGTGACACAAGGTACTAAACACACGTTAGCTGTCAAAACCAGTGTTGCCAAAACCAAACCAGCTAAAAAATCACCCGTTAGTTTGGCCTTAACAAAATGCAAGGCAGATGTTTTTGCACATTATAAAGAGGTAAAAAGAGATTTTGTAGCCAACAGTATTTTTTTTTTGTTTTCTTAATTTAATGCGGCTGCATCTGGTTGATGGTTGAACAAATTGTGGCAGCAAATAAAATTTATTAAGTAGGTTTTATTCCTTTGATGGGAATTTTCATAAAAATGTAATTGCACAAAAAAGTAGTAGAATGAAAATATGTGTTTTGCTTACGAACTTATTTGACAGAAGCATCACCTTTACAATTTAAAAAAAAACAGAGAAATGTTGTCCATAGCGAAGGGTAAATTAATTTAATCCTTAAATTTAATATCTCTTTTATTCCTTCTATTAAAATATAGCTTCACACAATTTATAACTGTTAAAAAAAGACATCTAAAACTTTTATGAAAAATATAATGTACTAGCTGGCTCGCCCGGCTTCACACGGGTGGACAAACCTACAAAATTACAAAAGGAAATAAAAATAAATATTTAATCTAATTTTTGTAATCGAATACATTCTACTTAATCGGTTTTAACCTTCTTCAAGTTATGAATAGCTAAATATTTAAAAACATGATCCTCTAAGACCGACCTCTTTATTACTTTTCCAACACAGAAAGAATTTTTGTATTCAAAAACCACTTTATTGTATTTATTCCATTTCAGTCTATAAATATCAATTTTTTTTAAATAGGTAGCCTTTTAAACACAAACAAATTTTGAAATCAGATAGCACTTTTCACTTTTACCACATTTCACCGTATAAATGTCAATTTTCTGAAAAAAAAATCCCTAACGCTATCTTAAATCGGATAGTTTTTTTATTTTTAACCCTTTCACCCTACAAATTACAATATTTGAAAAAGAATTTACCGAAAGCTATATCCTAAGAAAAACCTTTTTGAACTAAAAAAAAATTCCTTAAATGAGAATTTCTTTTTTATTTTTACCCAATTTCGCCCTAAAAATATTAAAATGTCGAAAAAGAATATCCCCAAAGCTATTTCCTTAGAAAAACCCTTTTGAACTAAAAAAGAATTTCCTTAATCGGCATTTCTTATTTTATTTTTACCTGTTTTCACCCTACAAATATTAAAATTTTGAAAAAGAATATCCCTTAAGACAAAAAAGAATTTCTTAAATCAGATTTTGTTTTATTTCTACCCCATTTCACCCTAAAAATATTAAAATGTTGAAAAAGAATATCCCTAAAGCAAAACAAAAATTTCTTAAGCCGGACATTTTTTATTTTTACCCTATTTTATCCTACAAATAACAAAAGTTGTAAAAGCGCCACCTGTTGAACGGTAATTGGATTGAACAGAAAAACGAAATATGTGCCTACAGCCCCACCTGTTGAGAATTTTCGGACTTTTCGTTATTCCTAAGCCTTCGCGGAGCAATTACGAACAAACCCACAGAAGGAAGTATTCAAGTTGTAAGCATCCGAATACAAAACGATACATTTTTATATATAAAGAAGATATTGAAAGACAATAAAGCGATTGGAAACGTCACAGTGGATGTAGTGCTTGGCTGCTAACTTAGAGGTGTGGGTTCGAGCTTCACTCTATAGGCAGCATTGTTTTCCTTATTTCCCCAGCTATACAACTGGACGCCACCCGTGGGATTCCATGCAATAATCAATACTGTGCCAGCAAAAATTCTTTCCCATCCTTCTATTCCTTCTAACTTGTACCGTGCAATTCAGGTTGAATTTAAAAACACCTTAGGCCTTACAGGCATATGTATATTTATAGTTATAGAAAAAATTAATAAAATAAATAATTAAAGAAAATGCTTAGTTATTTTATTTATTTATATCAGTCCACGCAACTGCAAGTCCATCTTTCAATTATTCGATTTCGGTTAAACTTCTTAAAAATTTCCCCTTCCTCACATTTTCCCATCAACTTCAACATCACATGGACAAAGAAATTCGCTATGAGAATATATGTTGTTTCTTCTTCTTGCTGAATAACTATTCCTGTATTCACCTTCATCTTTCTGTAAAGTATAATAGAGCTCTATGCAGGTTGTTAATAGAACTTAACTTCAAACTTTCAACAACTTTAATCACCCCGACAGCAACATTTCCTGCAGCCAAGGATCGAAGGATGTCTTTACCGAAAATCCATTTTCAGTTGTTCGAGGTTATTTTCATTTTGTTTCATTTTGCAAAATTTCTTCTTTTATTAAATTGGAAAAAGGATTCAACTTTGTTGAAAATCAACAAAAAAAAAAAAAAAACATTTTTAAAAAAATTACACACCACTAACGATGAAATATATAATTTTCTTTTCGAACTTATGTCGGATTCAATCGATAAAATGCCAAAACTTTCATTTTTAATAAATGTTCCCGTCGGATTATTTTGCACAGCTTAAGAATTTTCAAACTTGAAATGTGTGTTAGTTTAAAGGTAAGTAAAATATTTTGGAAACTTAAATCTTTAATATATAAAACAAAGTCGTTTTAGTTGCAACACTTACAGCTCAATAACCGCTGGACCGATTTTAATGATCTTTGATTTGTTCGTTTTTTCTCCGCCTCGAATAGCAGAATGACTAAAGGGTCACGGGTCAAGACTTACTAAAGGGCCTTACGTTTTTTTCAACTAGTGCTTATTTCGTGAATGGTAACACTTAGCTCATGTCTGATTTGACAGATAATTAGTTTTATCCTTCCGCTGTGTATACGCTTCGCTAAGTAGGCCTGCGATCGACTTAGAGAAGATGCCGATTTTGCCAAAAAAATCTTCTTTTCAGATGAAGCTCATTTTGATCTTGGCGGGTAATAAACAAGCAAAATTGTCGCATTTGGGGCACAGAAAACCCGCACGCATACATTGAAAAGCCGATATACCCCAAACGAGTCACTGTTTGGTGCGGATTTTGGTCCAGAGGCATAATTGGGCCATTTTTCGAAAATGAGCAAGGAGTGGCCGTTACAGTCAATGGCGATCGTTATCGGGCCATGTTGAACGAATTTTTGTTCACAAAAATTGAAGAGGAGGATATTGGCAACATTTGGTTTCAACAAGCTACACTCGATGTTTTGTGCCATTTTCAAAAAAAAAGAAGTTATTTGGCGGACCCTTTATAAAAACATTTGAAAAATTCACTTTATAGGGTGAAATGGGATAAAATGAAAAAGACGTATTCGATTAAAAAAACTCTACTTGTGTTTGAAAGGTTATTCTTAGAAAATGGCTTCAAGTATTATTTTTAAATTGCAACTTGAAGAATGAAATGGGGTGAAAATAAAAATATTGTCCGATTAAAGAAAGTCTTTTTGTGTTTGAAAGGTTATTATTTTGAGTTGATGGCCTTAGGAATATTTTTCTCAAAAATTTGGTATTTTTGATTACAAAAATGCTTTCTTCGTTAGAAAAGTAACAAAGGTTGTACTCAGATGATCATATTTTAAAGAACTTCGCCATTCATAATGTGAAGTGGGTTTTTACCCAGAAAGTAGTATTGAACAACAAAGAATAGCTTAAATGTTTCTTTATATTTTATTTTTTTAATTTTGATGCGAAGCTTAAGCCCGAACCACACTACTCTCGTGTGGTGTGTTGTGGAGTAGTGTGTCGGCTGTCATTCCAATGTATTTCATAGATTTCGGCACAACACATCACACGATACAAATATGGTTCTACGCATATGAAATACATTAGAGCGACACCACACGAGAGTAGTGTGATTCGGGCTTTAGGTTTGTCTACCCGTGCGAAGCCAGGCGGGCCAGCTAGTTCATACAATAATATTTAGAGATTTGATTGAAAACTGTTGAGCCGTTAACGAGAAAGTCTAAAATAAAAAAAGAAAGGTTCTTTGGCAGGTATAGGTACCGTTAAGAATAGATTTTCACATTTTTTGTTTTACCAAAATGAGCGCACCCATTCGATTCCTTCAACAATCCACAAAGTAATTTTTATTTAAATCCTAAAAGCTGTTTTCGAGATTAATAAGGGTTGTATGACAGGTAGCAGTACTTTTGGAGATTCATCTTTCGCTTTTCTTTTAGTAAAAAAAAAACTGTGAAAACTAAGTGTATATTAAATGAAAATTTTAAGTATTAATTAAGATTGAGACTTATTGAAACTTGGAGAAATTTGTTTTATTTCTAAGCTTTTGAGCCTCTGGGAGCATACAAATTAAAATTAATCTTAAATGAAGACCACCCCTAATGCATGAATATGAAAGAAAGAGCTTTTATTTTTCTAGTTTTTTTCAATCAATTCGAGGAGATGTGATTTTTCAGCTAGTAAATTGTGGAAATGTTTTTTAACTGATATTATTCATTTGAAGCCTGCTGATATTTGGTATTTGAAAAGGTAAAATTTACCAATGTACCTGTATTTTCTTCTATTAACCCTCAGAAAAAATGGTCCAGAGTTATCCGAACAAAAAAATTTGCACGACTGAATCGTACGAACTTGGAGAATGCATGCGGAACCACTTAACACACTCGGTGTTAATTTTGAGCTAACTCACCAAAATTGATGAGTTAACTCACAGGTTTAACTTTAATCTCGCACACTGAAAAACTGGACCTAAGATATTCAAAACAAGCTGAAATATAAATAATAATATAACAGACAAATCAATTCAAACAAAACAAAGAAAAGCAAACACAAAATTAAAACATAAATTAAAACTATTACGAAAGATTTTAGAGCGTAGCTCACTTTGCATAGTAAAATATGGACGAAGGCAAACAAAGAAGCTGTAGACTAGACAACTTGGCTACTAAATTATTTCTTGTTTCTATAGATTTTAATTGTGTGAAAGTATTTACTTGAATTTGAAAGTTATTTTGGAATTAATTTCCAACTGCTGATACCCAGAAAATCCAATCAAACAGTGGAATAATTACTCGTATCCTCAACTTAAGTTCACTTTTACAATGTTATTATAAACATACAATTGTAGGTATCTATATTTGCAAGTACCATACATATGCATGAAATATGCATTTACATATTGAAAACAGCATTGGTACTCGTCCTCCTTTGTCCATTCCGTCGAACTGACTTCAATAAATAACTGAAATAATGTTTCTGCTGAATGAATTATTTGCAACGATAAATTTTAATTAATTGCCAATTTTTTACAGACCCATAAGAAATGTTTTCAGCAATTATAAATTTTTCTTAAAGTATTGTTTAAATAAAACTGAATGATTTAAATATTTTTTTTTTTTATTCGCAAGTGAAATAAATTGTGCGTAAATATTTTTGTATTAATAAATGAACCATATGTTCGAGTGGGCTAACTACTATATTTACTAAAGCAAAGTAAGTTAATTTAAGGGAAATTTTTTCTCTTTAATCTGTTTTATTTTAATAGGCCTCTTTGCATTTATGTATTGTTTCATGGCGCTATGACTTCCAATGTATTTCTTACATGTAACGTGTATAATCACATGTGATTTGTTGTATTTTGTATATGTTTATGAGGACTCTCATCTTTCAATTGTGTCATACCAAGTTGTATCGCAAAAATGTTCGTTCTATCAACACATTGGACGTGTTGTCCTGAAGGGACAAAGAAAAACTGACTCTTCATCAAATTTTACTCGGAAAAAGTTATTACAGAAAAAAAATTTTAATAGATTCTTGATAATTGTTAAAAAATGGCGAAATAAGGTTAAAGAAACAAAAGAATTATTTTGGGAAAAAAATAAAACGATATACATATATTTTAATATTTAATGCCAACATTTAAAAAATTATTTGAAGACAATTAGAAAGGAAACGAAAAGAAAATAACCAATGCAAACGGTGGCGGCGTTAGGCAATAACGCCTTAGGATATTACACCAAAGTCGTGATTGGAAATAACGCCCAAAAAAATCTGGAACGGTTCTAATTTTTTTTTTTCGTTATTTTGGGTTGTATTTTCCTGTTTTGGATTTGTTTTTTTTTTTTAAACATGAAATAAAGCCCAAAATAAAGAATAGACAAATTTGAAAGGGTAATAATGGCCCAAGTATGAAATATCACCTAAAATAATTAGTATTAAGTATAAGAATTAAGTATGGCAAAATGAAACAACTCCCAAAAGCCAATATGTTTGCGTATTTTTGAACGGCTCCGGGAAATAACTCCCCAATGAGATAACTACTATACCTTAACAAATAACCCCTAAACTAAAAATGACATAACTTCCCGCAGTATCAATCGTTTCTTGCAATAGAAAAACATTTGAAAGATATGTCCTACTCGTAACCAATTTCATTTGAAATACAAATTAGAAATAACGCTCTAAAACATAGCAATAATACCCAAAGTTATGGAAATATCGATTAAAATTATTTCTCCTTTATAATTTCGGTGATATGGAGTTTTGGGCGTTTAGAAAATTCTTTTGGCTGTATTTCTATTTTGTTTTTGACTTAAGGGCGTTAGGGATTATTTTGGGCATTATTTCCAAAAATGAGTCAGGCATTATTTCCTTGGATATTATTGCATAACGTCGATGCAAACATTTTGATGAAACAGATTTCAATGAAATGAAAAAAATAAATTCCCTCTCAAAGATCCCGATATAATAAAATAAAAATAAAATGTTAAGAAACTTTTTAAAGACTCGTTCAATATTATCAAAGACTTTTGAGATAGCACTACATCATACCTATTTATTTTTTCAAGATGAATTTAATTTACTCAAAAAAACTCCAATTACCAAAATGTTCGAAGTTAAAAAGGTAAAATAAAAAGATTTGTGGGAAGAAAGGAAATTTTCCGAATAGCTGAAGGGATTTTTTTTCAAAATATCTCACAGCACTGGTTTTTACTTTGGGTTCAGATGAATTCGATTAAACTGGGAAGTATGAGTAAGTCCAATTTAATTGAAAAGTCAACCATTATTTTTGTCTGTGAAAATAAATTCATTCTTATATTATGCTGAGCTCACACACTCTTGCGAAGCATATAATATTTTAATGGACTCTTTTGAATCTTTAGTTTTCTTGTAAATCAAACGATCTCAGCAAGTTTTATGGGTGCACGATTTGTATTTGTCAAAATATTCCAAAAATCTCACTTCATATTCACTTTCATAAGATCAATTTCAAAAAGTCAGAATTTCCAATCGCTGGTATCTTCAAACTTGTAACTTTTTCAAAAAAGAAATGATAATCTTAGGCCCAGCTTTTTAGTGGTGAGTTAAACCAGAGTTAGTTAACTCTAGAAGTAAATTAAATAACAGTGAACTGAGGAAGCAGTTTTTCGGTAGAGGATGCATGCTAGAGGACTTAACAAACTGGTGTATAAAACATGAAAAGCATCTGTTGAGTTAATCCCGAGTTAACTCACCAAATTTGATGAGTTAACTCGGGTTTAACTTTAATCTCGCACTGAAAAACCGGGCCTTAGTGATATATTTACCCTATTTAATATAACCAAGAAAATGTGCCAAATTTTCTAGAGTATTAATTCGGTTTTTGCGAAACTATTGCCTTACTTGTGGGTACATAATTTAAAACTTCTATGTAAAAACCTAAGAGATTTTATGTGGGTGTTTCAATTACCTTTAATCTAAAAGTAAATTTGGCAATCAAATTATAGAAGTCGGTTTTCCGTATGGCTGCTTCTGAGCTAAAAAGAAGCCAAAACCAAGCGAGGAATGAACTTGAAAAGCCAACAAATAACTTTTAACCTGCATTAAAATCAACGCATTTTAGAATCTAAATTTCAAGTGATAAATCTAGCAGATAAAAGAACACCCCGAACAAAGACAAAATTAACAGCCAGAAAAGTGTGCAAAAAACCAAACCAAAATGCATGATGTATACATAGCACAAATTTCCACAAAGGTTTCTTTTTGTTTTTGTTCCATTTTACACCTTCTTGTTCTGGAAAAGCTTAGTTTTATGGTGAAAGTTGTGATGAAAATGCTTTTCGGTTTTTATTCTCAAGTAGTATAGAGGTTGGCAAACGTTTTGTCGGAATTTTGCCAAACTAGCTAGTAGCAAGTCGGCCCCTATCCTGCCTCTGCTGCGTGGTAAGGACACTTTTAGTTTGTTGTTTTCTATTCATAATTTCTTTATTTTTGGCTCGATGGTATGGTGAGGACAAAATGACCATCGGAGCAACTTAGCAAAGGCAAGTGAAAACAAACAGCTTGGCTTTTTATACATACATAATAAAATTCAACATTTTGTGATGGGGTTATTAATTTCTATTCAGTTGCAGTTATTGTTTTTTTTTTGTTGTTGTTGTGGTATACTTTTAATTGCAATCAGAAAAGGCAAGAAGTTTTAGGGATGTAACTAGGAGTACCTCTACTGTCTGTTTTTAATGTTTTTTTTTTTTTAAATAGGTATACAAACAAACATAAATAACCGAAACAAAAACTTGTTGAATTTGTATCAATATTTTAGTAAAGTTTGACAGAATTAAGCAAACCGCGAGGGTAGAAATAATTTTTCTACTAAAGAATAATGAAAACCTTTTTTTTTAAGCTTGATTCTACCCATATCATAAAAAGAGCCTTGACTTGTTTTGTATAGAGGAATGTAAAATATTGTCAAAAAAATGTAAATAAAATTCACTTCTTGCTTTAATGACTATATTTTTGAAATTGATTTACAATTTGTTAGGGCCAAATTAAGCTATCTAGAGGCCCCTTGGCAATCCATCACTCCCACCCCTTAGATAGGTGTATATGTAAGTAGGTCTCTAGGTAAGTTGATAGAATTTAAACCTTATGCCAAAACAAAACTTGAATATCTCAGCAAGCATTCGACTAAAATTCTTTGACTAAATAAAAAGTCCCGATAAGTTTTATGCGCCCGGTGCAAGGCCAACAAAAAATAAGTTATAAATAATTAGATAAGATTCAAAAAGTATTGAATTTCAGCCCTCCAGCAGCGGCTACGTACAAACATTTAATAAAATAACACTATACCAACAAATTTTTCGCAAAAAGTTTTTCTCTGTTTGAATTTTTTGAAAACTGTTTTTATTTATAAAGGAACTTTTTCATGGGCTAAGATCTTAACCTTCATGATCCGGAAAAATATTCTTAAGAATAACGCTAGCCTTACATTTCACCTTTATTTACATATTATAACCTTCAATATTCGACTCTCAGAACCCAAGATATAAGCTTCGTAAGCCAACGATATTGATTGTTTTTTCATAAAAACAGAACAAAACTCTCCATTGATTGGCATTCCTGAACGACGATTCTTTTCTTATCCTCAATTAGTTTAATTTTGAAGCTTGTATACCAAATATAGTAACGTATAATACATATTTAAAAATATTTGTCGATTTCTTAATATTTTGGTGTATTTTGGTAGGCACAAAATGGATACTGTGTAGCGCCGTCATGCCGGAAGTCTGGGTTGTTTTTTCACGACTAGTGCCTCTGGCGAGTAAGTGACAAATCTTTCAAGAGAATGACTTGTCTTAAATAAGTATCAGTCAACTTAGCCGTTTGAATTCTGCAGAAAACTGAAGGTCCTCTCCATTCCTGTCGTTATCAGACAGACATCGAATGATTGAGAGTTGTAAGTCACTTGGATAGTGTTGTGTCACCAAATGTATTTATTAATTTTTTAATACTTTAAAATCCATGCACACTCTTATCTGTGGAATATTGGAATTATTATATCCTCTAAGAAATTAAATTTTTGATGTGTAAACATCTATGCTGGCGGTAGAGTTGTGCAACGTTACGATCTGCATACTAGGATGGGTGCGTTCAGTGAAAAAAATCTTAACATCTCCTTCAAACAAAAACAAGTCCGTTTTGGATCCGCGCACGTTGATGTTTACACATATTAACCGTGAGTCCCGGCACTCACACAATTTTTTTTTTCCATTTAATAATACGTAGAGTATTTGTGTATCCAAATTGATGTTTTATATCATACATTAAAGTTTCAGTCTTCTATAAACCTATTACAAAAAGTAATCATAAAAAACCAGCACAAAATTACCTACTTTTGTTTCTGTAATGTCGTTTTTTCAACCAAATTCCTCCTTCCCTCCGGGCTTGTAACAAAAAAAAACACGCCTAATATAAGATTATAGAAATACAGATTAAATATGACACTCAATTGTGTGATAAATCATATGATTATATAATTCCATGATTCGACGAGTTTGTCATAGGACGTTGAACTTTACTTATGTACATATACTACCGACTTGGCACTCAGGCAGTATATTACAATTCCGACGATGTATGGTTCATTTTTAAGGGTCATTATCTCTGGTATTTTTTTTTTTTTGTTTGCAGTACAAAATCATTTCCCCCGTCTTCTTTACCAATACAACAACTTTTCTAATTAATGAAAAAACCTAACTACTTCACCTTTGCCTTGTTTTATTTTCTTTTTGTGGGAATGTAAAATACAGTCGAGCCTGGATATAGCTCTACCACATGAATTTAAATGAGGCCTTAAGGTAAATTTTTGAAGTGAATTACCTAAACAAATTCGTTGATCTATTTCTAAGTTACAGGTCGATGTACAGAACACACAGTTAGACGTTTGACGAACTAGACCGTTGTAGTGTTCCAAAAACTAACTTAATTATAATTCTTGTTTGGTAAGACCAACAAACAAAAGTCTCAAATGTCCATGTTACAAAATTTGTGTCTTAAGTTATTAGACTTTTTTTAAATTCTTTCCAATTTGAGAGCGACGATACATATTGTGAGGTACGTTGAACAATAAAGTTTAGCGTAACAGAACTTAAAAATAATTGAATATAAACAAATGTCCGGACACAATATAGTTAACTGATGATTTCAAGTGAGATGACAGAGGAATGAAACGGTAAAAATTGAAAAATATGAGCTTAAGGAGAAACATTCCGTATGCCAGAAACCCTGATTTCCCTGCCCGAGCATATTTTTCATGTATCCGATTAAAAACATCGTTCTTCATTGAATCTCATCGGAATAACTTAATTTAAATAGGTAAATATCTACACTAGCAAAAAAGACGTCAATTCGAAGAGACGCAGCTCTACAACTGTTTAACAAAAGAAGAAAAAAATTAAAAAAATATATATCAAAATTCTTTCACTATCCAAACCAATGCTAAGAGATCGAGGGGAAATTCCGTTTTCAATTTGAACCTCAAAAGGGAAAAAGGGGAAAACCATCTCATTTTGTGGGAATTTCTTGTGTTTTTTAAGATTAAACTGGAAACGGATTACCACAATAATTTTAATCGACTATTCTAGAAATATTCGAAAAAAGCGAAATCGGATTAAAATAAATGTCAAAATTCCAAGTAACACAAAATAAACAATTTTTTATTAGTATAATACTAAAGCAATTTTCTTAATAAACTCTAGCTGAACACGCCCAAAACAGTAACAGATCGTGCAAAAAAAGTAGGCAAACAATTATTATTGTCAAATAGACATAATGGATTTAGTATGATACTAAAAAGATGAAATAGACATTTGATGATTTTAAATTTCATAAAATGATAAAAAGATAGAACGATATGCTAACTCGTTTAAAATTTGGAAAATCCTCCTTTTAACCTAATATCATACAAAAAATACTTTAACACCTTGCTAAAGCATCTAATATTATGCTCCAATATTTTTATTTTTTCATCGGAAATACAAAGGGAAAAACGAAAAATATTGTGGGATAAAAAGGAAATTTTCGCACTTGTTGAAGGGATTTCTCTCCAAGATACCCCCATTATTGATCCAAACAAAATTCGAATACGCACTTTTACACCAGAGAAATTTCTTGAGCATCCCCTACTGATAGCACACCCGCATGTCACTGCTAACGGGAGAAATGGTGAACTTCCTATAATGCCTGAATCTGTGTATCTAATATCCGTTAAGGCTATCATCCTTTATAAATCTTTCTAAAAAAAACGATACAAGATAACTGTGTTCTTCGGTACTAGTAATTCGCAAACCATCTGCAGCTGCTTGGTTTTAAATAAAGACTCTTTTCACAGCAAACTAAATTTAATTCAGTTATTATTGGTACCTATAAGCAGTTATCCGTAGTCGACTTATTTATATTTATATTTTATATGGCATTTTGAAACCCACCTCGCATTCCAGAATAAATTATAATAATAACATGCAACATCCAACAAATGTTCTACTAATAAGTCCGTCTTATTTTTAAATGACATGCTTATAATTGGGTTTCACTATACAATGTATACCGTCATTCATCGAGTAAAGGGCTTTATTTACATACTATTCGCAACTTAAGATTCTCAGAGGTTAAGGGATGAATAGAACGATATTATACTCTTATATACGAGAATAATTGCAATCATTGCTTCAATTAATAGCTTCGTATGTGTATCTTTTTATTTCTAAATCAAAAAGTTACATCAGATCCCTACACAGTATGGATTTTAGTATTTCTATAGCTCGGTACACCGAGTTTAAGGTATAGAGCAAAAATAAATTGAACCAATCTAAGAGTGATGCTGCAATAGAAAACAAGCAAATGGGATTAATCTGGATCTTAATGGGATTTCATGTGGCGTGAAGTACGGAGACAGACAGATTGAGAGTGAAAGTTGATTAATTTATGTTTTTTTTGAAAGAAGAAATTTGTTAAAGCAATTTGTCTCTTAACGTCTCTTAATGTGGTTACTTATTTATTTATTTATTTATTTCATCTACAAGCATTTGCTTAACCAGATATGTATGTATTAAAGATAACAAAAACAATTATAAATAATCAATAATTAGAAAATTAGTTACAATAACAATTCATTTTTAAATTTATCACGAGATAAATGTAAATCATAAATAGAGTTTACTTCATTGAACGAGCAAACAGCACGCGATAATTGTTCATTTGTAGCAAAATTTGTTCTATGGGCCTGTTCAAAAAGGAAACTTCTAGTTCTTAACATTCTAGTTGGCACATAAAAAGATATCAACGAAAGTAGAAAAGTTCTTTTTATTTGATAACAAAGTAATTATATCCCTCACAAACATTACATCATGAAGTTTTCTTCTAGCTGCTAGAGATTTTATCCCGGACAATTGACACCTAGTTTTATAGTCAGGACTAAAGTTCCAACACATTTTACGAAACACATATTTTGTTAATCGCCTTTGTACTTGTTCAATTCTATCCGAACAAACACTATAGAAATAGAAAGGATTCCAAATCACGTCAGCATATTCGACTGTTGATCTTACCAATGATGTGTAAAGTGTTTGTAAAACGTAAGGATCCGTAAAATCTTTACTATTCCTTTTAATGAATCCATCTAAGTTATTCGCCTTTGCCACAATGTATTCAACATGTTTTTTTGGAGACAAATAACAATCGAAAACAACACCTAGATCTTTAATTTCATTAACTCTAGTCAAAGAGTTAGAGTTAATTTTATATGAAAAGTAAGAAACAGATCCCGATTTGGAAAATGTTATACTTTTACATTTACCAATATTTAGTTTTAAGCTATTTATAGAACACCAATTAGAAATACGATCTAAGTCAGATTGAATTCGTTCAAAATCATCATCAGTGTTTTTAATTTTAAAGAATAATTTTAAATCATCTGCAATTTTAAATTACGTCTACTATATCATTAATATAAAGGGTTTTCCAATAAGAGGTGTTATTTTGATAATCAAATAAAAATGGCATTTTTTGAGATAAATGATCGGATGTTTATTTCATTATAAAGAGGAAGGTATGCCGTTAATAATGAAACACAACATCAGCCAAATGGCCGCCACGACCACGCTTACAGGACCATATCCTTTTCATGAAATTTTCCATAGCCAAATCGCAAAGTGGCTGCCCTATGTCCTCGATAGCCTCACGAATTCCATCTTTGAGGTCTTGAATCGACACTGGGCTGCTGGCGTAGACCTTATCTTTCACGTGGCCCCAAAGGAAGAAGTCGCAAGGTGTTAAATCACAAGATCTCGGTGGCCAGTTGTGATCACCTCTTCCAGAGATAACACGGTCCGGAAACTTTTCCCGTAAAAGATCGATGGTTTCATTGCTTGTGTGGCACGTAGCGCCGTCTTGTTGAAAATAAACGTTGTCCAGATCAATACCATCCAATTTCGGCCATAAAAAATAATTAATCATCTCTCGATAGCGCAATCCATTGACCGTAACTGTTGCTCCAGCCTCATTTTCGAAAAAGTAAGTTCCAATGACCCCGCCGGACCATAAACCGCACCAAACAGTCACGCGTTGAGGATGGAGAGGCTTTTCAACTATAACTCTTGGGTTTTCCGAGCCCCAGATGCGACAGTTTTGCTTGTTGACGTAGCCTCCGAGGTGGAAATGGGCCTCATCAGTCAAGATGATTTTTCGATGAAATTCCGGATCATTTTCATGCATTTCAAGGACCCAATCAGCAAAGACACGACGTTGTTGATGATCAGCCGGCTTGAGTTCTTGTGTTAACTGAACTTTATAAGCCTTAAGACCCAAGTCTTTATGCAAAATACGGTGTAATGACGTTTGTGGAATGCCTAATTCCAAAGAACGACGAGGAATGGACAAACCTGGGTTTTCTTCAACACTTTGGGCTACAACAGCAATATTCTCAGTTGTTCTTGAGCGACGTGCAAGGGTTTTATTCTTCACATCACTTACTTGTCCCAACAGCTCGAATTTGTCCACCAATTTCTGTATTGCGGTCCGACAAGGTGCTTCTCACGACGACCCAAAAATGTTTTAGTTTTACGAACCGTCTCTGCCAAATTTTCACCATTTTTATAGTGAATTTTAATAATTTCAATGCGTTGTTGAAGCGTGTATCGTTCCATTTTTATTAATGGCGTAGTTTCTACTTGTCAAATGTCAAAAAATGACAGCTTCAAAAGTGACAGCTACCGAAATAGCGGGCTATTCAAAATAACACCTCTTATTGGAAAACCCTTTATAATATAAAAAGTAAAGGACCAAGATGGCTTCCTTGTGGAATGCCAGAAGTAACTTCCTTACTTCTTGAGACTTTGGTACTAATCAGTACGCGTTGGGTTCTGTTCTTCAAATACGAACAAATCCATTTAAGCATCACTGATGAGTGAAAACCAAAATACTCTAGCTGTTTCAGTAAAATATTGTGATCAACCGAATCAAATGCATAACTGAAATCAGTATAAATTGCATCGACTTGACATCTATCCTCTAATGCATTTAAGACATATGAAGAGAAAACCGTCACAGTGGATCGACCAGATACAAAGCCATGTTGTGACTCTGACAAGCATTGCATTCCTTAGTCAAAAACTTTATTTTACTTTTAGCCAAACTTTCAAAAAGCTTGGGAATCGCAGAGAGTTTACCTCTATAGTTTCAAATAGATTTTTAGAACCTGCTTTGAATATAGGAATTAGAAATGCTTCCTTCCACTCAGGTATAAAAATAAACCCTCCGATAGTGATTTATTAAATATTAAAAACAACGGCAAACAAAGGGAATCACTGCAGTTTTTCAAAACACTAGATGGAATACCATATCTACACCACAACTATCATTTATCTTAAGGGTCTGAAGAGCCACTTAAACCTCATCAAAATTCAATTGAATGAAACCAATATCAACCTTTTCATCCAAATTAACAACTGCGGTGTTTAAAGGGCAAAAATAAACAGACTCAAAAAAACTTGCAAAAAGTTCAAAATGATTGTCAATGCAAGACGAATTAACTCCTTTAAAGTTCAGATTCTGAGGAATGCCAGTGGACTTTCCCTTAGAGTTAATGAAGAACCAAAACGATTTACAATTTGCTTTAATATTATTTTCGATACTCATAATGTAATGTTTGTATAGGAATTAACTTAAAACCGAAAAATCTTTTCTTAAGTTACTAAAAACCATATAATCAGATTGATTGCCTGTAACTTTGTATTTGGCAAATGCCTTGTTTTTAATATTTTTAATATGTGAAAGCCTTTAAATGTACCATAAAGGTTTGCAAGATTTCCTTTTATGAACACGTGGAAAACCCATGAACATTATTTCAATAAAGCGTCTATAAGCATGTACTAAATTATTGTTATTTAATTCGTTATTCCAATCAATACTAGAAAAGAAATTTCCAAGTTCAATGAAGTTAGTTTTAGAAAACTTAAAAGTGTTTTCATATGAATTAAACTGGGATCTTATGATAGTCATACATAACAATTTCTATAAGTATTTCTTTATGGTGAAGAAAATTTTGTAGAAAAGAAAATGGAGCTTCTGTTAGATTTACATTAAAGTCGTCACAGCATATAAAAGCATAAGATCTAATATCTTCATTAAACAATTTGGAACAGAATTGACTTGACAAAGGCCTAATGAATAAATATAATCTATAAAAATAATTTCAAAATCTCAACTTTTTTTCATTTTCGCACCATGTCCATTCAATGTCAGATAAATTAAAATCACCTAAAACACTTAAATTATCAAAAACTGAGCATTTACAGTTTACAAATTCAATATTTTGGATATGCTTTTTATATACATAAATTTAAACTACTTTTTTGGAGGTACATAACTTACTATAAGATATAAATGATATTTTGAACCAGTTTTAACTCGAAAGCAGATTTGTTCAATGTCTTTAACGGGCAGGGTTATTTAATCGCTGCAAAAAGTAGAGCGAACAGCTATTACAATGCCGCCGCCACGTTCAAGAGAAGTTTTACACCGGTCGATAGGAAAAACGTTGTAAAAACGACAGTCAAATATTTCAGAGGATACTTATATACTTTTCCGAGTTCGGGTTTTCGGAATTTGCCTATTTACATGCTTCTGATTTTTTTTTTTAAATTCTGAGTGTTGTGTCTCGTAGTGCTATTAATGGTCTTCGTAATTTATAGGTCAAATGATTGCGAGATTACTCTTGTTTATTGAGATAAAATTTCCTCTGAAGACAGGCTTTTGAACAGGTAGATCTGTAGTTGAAACCAAAACAAATTCATGTAAATCTATCGGAGTTCTTTCTGTGAGTTGAGCTGTAATAGGATTACACATAAATAGATAAGTTAATGCGTAAGTTTTTTTTTTGCCAAATTTTATCTCATAATATTAAACAATTCGATTCTACATAATTTCCATTAAATCTTCCAACAAAATAACATCTTAAGGCACGGAAAAGTAACACAAAAAAAAAAAAACTTGTCTAATCGGCGAAAGCACATTTAACTTTTAATCTCACTATCTTTGCACGACTTAAAATACCCAGAAAATCAATTATTTCTTAACCAAAACTAAATTAAACTTCAATCTTCTTAAAGTATCTTGTAAAGAAAAAAGATAACTTCAGCATCACAATGAAATAGTCGCAAGGTCAACATTCTTAATCACTTTGTTTCTCTTCGGCATCTTTAGTTTTTATTTTCTCTCTCTCTTTGAAGAGATTAAATATATAACTACTTTCAAAAAAGTCCTTTAAGTTTGCTGAACTTTCATGGTTAAGTTTTACTTTCTTCTCAATCTCATTCATGGTTTGAAGAACCGACGGAAGTATAATAATAAGTAATTGTTATTTTTTTTTTGTTTTACTATTCCACAAGTTCAGCCTTCAACTTAGAACCATTAATGATTGCAGATATGAGGTTCTTACAAGGATTTTTCTTTTGTTTGAACAATTAAATTTAAATTCAAATTAATTGAAGAAGCAAAGTTTCAATCCAATTAACACAATCATTGAATGAAATAAAACTTTGACTTTTAATTTAATTTGTTTCTGATTTCTTGATAAAACAAAACTCTGGGGGGCAAACAAAAATATTGTTTTCAAAGAACTTCATCAACTAGAAACTTTGCAATAGATATACAGATCTGGGCCCTCAACCGTTATACGATTATTGGGAAGTGAAAATTTAATACATTGATATCCCATTATAGACCAACAAGATACACACCCAGACACAATAATTTATACGTGTTTAACTGAATTTATACTTTTCTTTCGATGTTTTACTGTTGATATAGGCCATTAAGGGCATGTTGTGGATTTGTAAGAAAATCTATATTAAGACTAATTTTAAACTTTAGTTAGTTTGTCACTATCCGCTCCTTAACACATGTGTTGCCTGGCTCAGAGATAGAGAACTTGTCCGCTTGATAACATTTCTTATCAGCGACCATATTGTTTGCTTTTTGATATCATTCTAGTCTTTCTAACTGGCTGTAGCAACATTCCAATACCTGTGTCACATACATGCACTGATTTATGAAAACAATAATTGTAGTAGTCAACGGTTCTATGAGAAATGGGATGTATGTATGTATGTGCGTGCTAAAAAGTTGTCAGTCTATTAAACGCCAAAAGTGGCGAGTTAAAGTTAATCGCTTGCTATCACATGTCACAGACTATTCCTCATTTATTAATATGAATATGTTGACAGATGATGTGTTTATGTTTTATTTCACTGTTGTTCGCCGTTTATTAATAGAGGGGTATGAAAAGATAAGATATTTATTATTGAGTTGATAGAGGAGCCACAAACTTGAGCTAATGAGTCGATTTTCTTCAAACTTGAAAACTTAAAAAAAAAGAGCTTCTTTCCTGTGTTACATGGATTTTACTTAAAAAAAATATTTAATTTTAGATTTCCTTTATCTCCCAGTTCATGTGTAGATCATATGGCGCTCTCCTATTGATTTTTTTTTTTGGAAAATATTACTTTTGATGTGCAAAAAATTTCCTTGAGCCAACACAAACCTTTGATTATCCATCACTATAATCGTTATAGATCAGAGATGACGAACTTACCACAAGAAAATTATGGTTCTAGGTAGCAGATATGAATTTACATAAGCTGAACATTGTACCGATCATATACCAAACGGGCCTTACTAATTCTTAAGCAAGAACGTTCGACTCATTTTCCCAATTTATTTCCTTTCCATTCTATTTATTTTAATTTAAATAAAGACCATAAATCAAACAGAGCTCTGTTATGTCAAAGAAGAGACGCCGCCGCCAGCTTAAAAATACACCCAGAGTAACAATGTATAACAATACTAATTGGAATGACAACAGTAAAGACGGATGACACATGATAATTTATATTTTTCTTATGAACAAGGAGCATTTTGAATATAATGATTATTTACCTACGAATAAAAACAGTGATTTAAAGAAAATATTGTCAAAGAAGACCAAGACAGTGAGAAAATTGTTTTTGAGTTTTTCCATAATTAAGAACATTTGTACCTACAAGTTGCCAAATTATAGTACTATGTATTGTATTTTGGGACCAGAACAGTATTGAAGGGGGGGGGGATCATTTTTGAAAGAAATTCCTTCAACCAATGGAAAAACTCCCTTTTCATGCAACAATTTTTCTCGTTTTTTTCCCTTTTTATTTCCCACGAAAAAATAAAAATATTTCCATTTAATACGACCAAAGTATATAATTGAAGTTATTTTTCTAAAATATTAAATTTCTTAAATAAGTTAATAAAGGGTCCGCCAAATAACTTCTTTTATTTTTGAAAATGGCGCAAAACATCGAGTGTCGCTTCAGCTGTGTGGCACGTAGCGCCGTCCTGTTGAAACCAAATGTTGCCAATATCCTCCTCTTTAATTTTTGTGATCAAAAATTCGTTCAACATGGCGCGATAACGATCGCCATTGACTGTAACGGCAACTCCTTGCTCATTTTCGAAAAATGGCCCAATTATGCCTCTGGACCAAAATCCGCACCAAACAGTGACTCGTTTTGGGTGTATCGGCTTTTCAAAGTGTGCGTTCGGGTTTTCTGTGCCCCAAATGCGACAATTTTGCTTGGTTTCTACCCGCCAAGATCAAAATGAGCTTCATCTGAAAAGATGATTTTTTTTGGCAAAATCGGCATCTTCTCTAAGTCGATCGCAGGCCCACTTAGCGAAGCATATACACAACCATATTCGTTCAGCGGAAGGATAAAACTAATTATCTGTCAAATCAGACATGAGCTAAGTGTTACCATTCACGAAATAAGCACTAGTTGAAAAAAAAAATGTTGGATGGCGGACCCTTTATAATTCAATTTGAGGTCGAAATTTAAAAGAAAAGGTGTTTTTTCCCACGATCCTCCAGCACTGGAGAAGACGAACTTTATTCTGAAGTTAAAAACAAAAAATGAATTTGTGGACAATAGCCCTAGACATAGTTTTTGTTTGATAGAATTTTCTAGAGTCATATGGCTAAGTTGATTTCATAAATTTACCTCTAAAGCTTTTACAAATTGTCCCTTAAGATTCTTGGGGGCAAAGTTTGAAAACTAAAATCGCTTGAGTGGATTTACAATTTAAATCGCTATTCAAAAAAAAAAAAAAAACAAAAAAAAAACAAATTCTACATCAATATCGCAGCATTTACTTTTGTCGCCATCTAAATTTGATTTAAATCTCATATTTTATCTATCTAGTAGTAAAAAGGCAATGAATTTCTCTAGAGTTCTCAATTGCAAGGAATTTGATATCCGGCCTAACATTAATTTTCAAGGATAAAAGTTCCTAGTCATGTAAATCTGAGAACTTTGAGTGATATGAATAGACCGGAGGACATTCTCGAAGCAGATGCTCAAATAAATAGTGCTATGAATATGATAGTATTCAAGAATTTTATTCATACCACCCTCCAAATAATTCCTAAAACCAAATCAATTCAACTTAATTTATTACTCTGGCGACAAAAATGAACCTACAATATTGAAATAATATCTTAACAACTCCATGACAACTCATAGATAAACTCTGAAGTGTGCTGTGGGTTGTTGAATAACTACTATATCTATATATTTCCATATCCTGTCCTGGGGCTGTTTGTTATTCAAATTAATAAATGAAACTTCATAGATACCTTGAGAGAGAGAGAGAGATAGAGAGAGAAAGAGTTTCTAATTTAATTACTTTAAACTTTATCACAAGAAGAACGAGAAGAAACTGAAAAACGACTAAAATATAAGTTGCATCAGTTGGAAAACTCAAACCGGTTTTAAAGTCAACACAATTCTTGATCTACTCTAAGTGCGAGAACCAAAAGTTTGAGGAACAAATGGGTTTTTGTTGACTTTCCGTGTTTAAGTTAGCCAAAGTAGGAAATATTGATTTTTGTTTGCTTTGAAAGTTTCGTCAGTAGATACGACACGATACGAGTATAGACAGAGAGATTAAAATCGAAATTCTTATGGAAGGGTTTGAGAAATCAAGATGACTATGAAATTTATATCTTTAAACTGTTTTAATTTGTTTTCTCATTTATCTTCAATTAACATCATTAAGGGATAGCCACACACGTTTACTGTTATTTTCTTCTTTTTTTTTCAGGACCTTGTAAGAATTTCTACTCTTTTAAAAGTCGACAAATCAGACACAAATAAAGTTATAATTTTATAATTGGATTTTATGTTATCACTTCGGGAATGTTGAGGAGATGAAAAATAGAAAAAAAATATAACACAATTTGCACTCCCGAGTCCCGAGCTTTACTCTCGTTACGTACATATATACAAACACTCACCGTAGTTTCTGATGTCTATGGCTATGCTATTCCGGTTGGTCGTTTGTGTGTCTTGTTTGTAGGGAACGTGGGTGGTGCTTTAGGGTTAAATGAATAGCCAGCATGAATGAATGCAACACGATGTTGGTGTGTAATTGATGTGTGGAGAGGCAATGGAAAAATAAATTAATAACAAAAAAAAACTTAATATAAAATAAATGTAGTGTTTGCACACGTAATTTCAGTTCTATAGCACATACTATAGTAAGCATATACAATCTACTCGTCCTGGTTAAGTCTTTCGTCCTTCATCCTGTTTCTTACTGTTATTTTTTGTCTTGAAAGAAGTTGAAATTCAATTACAGATAAAACGTTTCCCATGAGTGTGTTGTGTAATGGCACTACCATGTCCCATTTATTTGTTTTCATGTACAAAATAAAAAAAAAAAAAAAAAAAAAACGGAGAAAAAAACATACACATATACTTTTATTGACAGACAATGTAAGGATAGAACGTCTGCTCTAACACCATTTTGTGATTTGAGACTCTAAGCGAACTGAAATGAGATACAAAATGGTTTGAGTATTATGCTTTGAGTAGATTGACATTCTCAAACGGGTATTGATTTTGAACTTCACCTTCTAAGGTGGTATTCTACTATTTTACAGTTAAAGAGTCAAATCAATTTGATGACAATACATTTGGGATATTCAGTTGTTAAGAAAAAATAACGTGTTGCTTCTAATGTATTTTTTTTTTTATCAAACTTGAATATCCTAAGAAGTGAACAGTTTTTAGAATATTTTTCATTATTTTCATAACAAAACCTAAAAATCAAGAAAGGAGAAATTTAAAGAATCCTCTTTAACCCAAGTGCCACTAGAGATAAAGTGAAACCACATCCGAAGATTTCCCGGCTACGGGATGTTGGCACCCCATATGGGATATTCAAAAATAAATTACGCCATCTAAAAGGTTCGACATTGGTCAAAAAAGGTCAACTAGTTTCAGCAATTGGTCAGCCATAGGAAATTTTTAATCAATGGTGTCAGTTTGACAAAGTCATCAAGGTCATATTTTTATCACCTCATATGTGGGATATTTTGCAAAAAAGTGTTCCATCTTAAAGGTTTAAGTGATATCATAAAAGGTCAATTAATTTCCTATCAGAAAATCCTTTTGAAACGCGCATTATGGATTTTGTAATTAAAAGCGAACCAGTTGGAGAGCCAGTGTACATCAGTATATTTGGGTTATCCTTTAAGGAGATACTTGACTATTGCTCTGTAGGTAGGCGGTCCAGGAGAGCTGGAAGAAGAGGCTGATGAAACAGGATCTATTGTTGGTTTAGGAAAACCATTAGAAGATGATGGTCACGAGATGACGATAAGGATGACGCAGACGCCGGATGCGTTATTGAGGCTGGATGAGCTGTGGAAGCAGATACAATCACAGGAGCAGAAAGAGAATCAGTCGAAGATGAAGAACTAGATGATGAAGAAGTCGTTGTTGTTGAGATTGATGAAACAGGAGCAACCGAGGCGCTGATCGATAATGAAATAATTTAGATTGGGTCAATAACAACACAATTACACGGTACCTATGTATCGAAATTGGGTTAGCAAGACAAAAAAAAAAAAAAATATTTTATCAACAAAGGTGAATGGGAAATCAATATAAATGTAAAAAATTGCAGAAGTAATCACAAGTTATAAAAGAGGTCTGTTATTAATTATTTTAAGTTAGTTTAGTCTTTAGTCAAACGCGGTGCAACCAAAAACTGGGTAATGTTGATGTGGGGACAGACGAAAAAATAGGGTTAGTTATTTATATTTAATTAAGTAGTCACAAGCGTTGGAATCAAAAGGATAGGCAACAAATGGGAGGTAGTTAACAAAGATGCAACTTGAGGAGCAAAACAAATATGCAGCTGCACTTGGAGACGGTTGAATTGAAACGTGTACTTTAAAAAATTCAGTATTTTAATTTAAAAATGCATTTTTTTGTATTTTTAATCTTTTCTGCTTAGGTCACTGATACCAACGAGACTCTTTTGTTAAATTTCAGTCTATTAGATACCTTCAAAAGCTGTAAAGATATAATATCGTTTTTGGCTCGGTCGGCCCCAATTCAAATTTTGCGGTGTAGTTTCAACGAAATCTTAATTTAAAACTCGCACCTCAAGAACCTATAAAGTTTTTAATGGTAAATTTCTAAGAAGGAAGTTAATTTCACTGATTTGTGATTTTGATTATTTTCTAAACAAAGCTGAAAAGACTTACACGTAGTCCATTCCCACACCATGATTCAATATGATGACCAAAAATACACCTCGCCTCAAATAGCAAAAAGACCTGGAACTTCAATAAGTTGAGAGTATTTTTCTGGAACTTGCACATCAGGCCTCATGTGCTTCTCAAAAACTCAAGACTGTTCGCACGTTTCTAATGGATTTTTTTTCACACAACATCGACCTTTAAGGGCACCCCATAAAATAAAAAATACACCCTGGATCGCACAAACTTGCTCGTGGGGTTCAAATTGCTTTGAATTTTAAAGATTTTATGCCTACTATATGTAGGAAGCATATTTTATAAATTAATGCAATATTACTTCGATTTAAAAAATCACCTCTTGTGTAAAATATAATGTAGGTTAGGTACAAGCTGTTAGGGAGAAAGCCAAAATTCCAAAAAAAAAAAAAAACGGTTCTGTGGCAGGTAAAATCGTTTCAGTAGTTTAGGCTTAATGTCGGGTTTCAGAGCGATAGACATGCAAACATACAGATTAGGCCAATGTGCGAATGGATCACCAGCAGCCGACATTGTTTTAGACTTGAAGGCGTTGAAATCTATTTTGAAATCTATATATGTTGAAATCTATATTGAATATAAGCCGGCTGGTGTTCCGAATCAAAGCGACTTTCGAAAAACATTGGCCAAATATATACACATGCTGCTTTGCCCCTGTGCTGAAGACCCTGTTATCAAGGAGGAGTTTCATTATTATGCTGGATGAAGCTTGTTCTAAGTAACAATGCTTATGTTGTAAAAGTAGACAGATATTTAATGGATTAGTTGGTAAACACAGTATCCCTGGTGCAGACACCTTTATCACGAGTTTTTTAACACATAGAAATTTTTGGTCAGTGATCAATTTGCTAACTAATCAAATTTTATCAAAATGACACGCTCCTTAAGATATAACGGGTGTTTTTTTTTTACACGTGTAATTTTCAATTTGGCAATACTTTTTTCGAGGCTGGTCTTTTTGACAGCTGTCACTAGAGATTTATGCTCAATTTGGTTTGCCATTTTATAATAAATAGACTGAACAAGCATTAAGCGCGTCAGACGTTCGGTGACTGGGCCCAAAACGAGATGGCCATCGATCCCGATTTTCACAAGAAAATTATGTTCAGCAATGAAGCTCATTTTTGGTTGACCCATTCAATGTTAATAAGCAAAATTGTCGTTTTTGGAGTGATCATAGTCCACAAGCCATTGTTGAGACGCCGCCGTTAGATCCTCAAAGAGTCACTGTTTGGTATGCTCTATGGGCAGAGGGAATCATTGGTCCATATTTCTTCAAAAATGAAGCCGCCCACAATGTTACAGTCAATGGGGAACGCTATAGAGCCATGATTAATGACTTTTTCGTGCCTGAATTGGAGGATGTTGATGTAGACGACCTTTGGTTTCAACAAGATGGCGCTATATGCCATACAATCAACGAAACAATTCATTTATTGAAGGAAACTTTTGGTGAGCGTATTATCTCGCGTCGTGGCCTCCAAGATCGTGCGATTTAACACCGCTGGACTATTTTCTATATGGTTATGTGAAGTCGCTAGTCTACGCAGATAAGCCCGAGACGATTGACGCTGGAAGAGAATATTCGGCGCGTTATTGCTGACATACGGCCCAAACTGCTGCAAAAAGTGATCGAAAATTGGGCCTCTCGGCTGGAATTTATTCGAGCCAGTCGCGGCGGCCACTTGCCTGAAATCATTTTTTAAATATAATGTCAAACCCTTATCTTTATAATAAAGCTAAATTCTTGGCCATAACATTAAATTATATGCGTTTTATTTCTTCTTAAAAACCACACGTCTAAAAAAAACATCCTTTACAATACATACACTGTTTATTTTTGAAGTTTTCCATCTTCAAAGGAATCATGAACAATTTTTTTAAAAATCAAGCTTCCTTGCGGTTGAGTTGATATTTAAAATTCCAATAATAATAATATTCAAAAAAAAAATTGCTTTTCAATTATTTTTCTTTTTATTCTTGAGTTTTTCCAGAAAATTTAGCAGCCAATTTTTGTTTTCCTTGAAATTATAATATTGAGGAATAAAACTTTTTTTACAACACATTGATTCATAAAAGTGAAGCCTAGAGATGAAAATAAAATTATTCACCATCGCATTAATATTCATAATCATATTGAACCATAAAAGAAAATACCTTCTTTTCCCCCATAACCCACTCCTAATTGAAATGGAGTGACTTGTAAACTTTATCTTGAGTATATTTTTTTTTTAATTTTTTTTTCACTTGGTGCTTCATTCAAATTACAAAAGAAAACCTTGTCTATTGATTATGGAACCGTTTCGCTGGGTTCATGGTTGATATAATTCATATAACTTTCTCACCTCACCAAGATACCATACCAAGAAGAAGTATAAGAAGAGCACGTTCTTCTGATGGGGGTTTTGTCCTTGGCCATGATCCGTGATGGCATAAACTGTGGACATAAATTAAAATTTAAACAAAAATTAAAAAATACTTTTTTTTTTTTATTCCAAGGCACATTTTTATTTCACACATTTTTATTTTCAAATTCGATTAAAAAGGTTAAAGATACAATTCCCCATGGATGACAGAGGGGTGGACGGTAAACAAATGTCTAGGTATAAATAAAAATCTACTTTCCTAATTGATTCAAACAAAAGGTTCAGTTTTCAATTTTGACAAAATAAAACTCCCCTGAGTCCCAATGAATATATGAATTTAAGGCTTAACGACCAAAGTTTTTATCTGCTGAAAAGCAGGGTATAGTCTCCCCATTGACCACCACAAAGGCCAAACAACAGTATAGACAATAGCAGACAGTCAAAGTCTGCAAATATGGGAAATTTCATCCAATTTGCAGGATGCAGCATAGGTGTATATCATGTCCAAAATGGTATGATGTGTAACCGTTGTGAATTTTGGCTCGTGAATATTTCACATGCGAGAAGAACTCCCGGCAACCTACCCGTAGGACATATTGGAATATCCTAGTAGCTCGTTTATATTGTGTTCGGTGTACTGGAACTTTTTTTTTAATAACTCACATATACACAACTTCAATTCACCTATAGGATTTCCCAGAAGGCCAAATTTATTTTACACACGGTACGTGAGCAAGAGCATGAGCATGAGTGCATTGTTCGAATGTCAGGCAAAATGGTTGATATTTATGACATTTGAGAACAAGAATAGGTATCCAGCCAGACACCGACAGGATGGTAAGCTAACTTCTGATACGACCATTAATTAATTAGTCATGGCTCATGGCATCGAGAGTACTATAGTATATCCATCCATATACATGGGAGTTGAACTGATGTGTGAAAGTTTTAAGTGGAAAATTTATCAATTTCCTCATTTGTTGGGTTGTTTCCTGAACATTAGTGTGGATGAGGTTAAACTTACGAAAATTGCTTGGGAGAAATTAGATAATTTTAAGTTATTGATGTGAAGCTGCATTCAAATTGATATTTTCGACAAATTGACATTGTCTAATTGAGATTGTGATTATACTAATTAAAATAACCTTTTTTCAAGATCTGAGATGACTGTGTTTTTTTTCGCAAGTCTGGAGATTGACAAAAAAGACATCGGGGATTAAAGACGAAAATACAGAAAAAACATAGAGTTTCCATACAAACTTTCGATAACAAATAAAGAGTGTTTTTTTAAGAGTTATAGAACTATGAAATGGAATGAAATAAAGATCGTTTTTAAAGAAGTACGGACCAATTATTCCACCAAACCATAAAGCACACCAAACAGTCAGTTAATGTGGATGTAACGGTGTCTTAACATACACTTGAGGAATCTCATCACTCCAAATACGGCAGTTTTGTTTATTGACGTATCCATTAAATCAAAAGTGAGCTTCATCGCTAAACAAAATTTGCTTATGAAAATTGGGATCAACGGCAATCTTGTTTTGGGCCCATTTGTTCACAATTTGTGTAGCGTTCTTCAGGCGTCAGTCTATTCATGTTGAAATGCCAAACCAAATTAAAAATAAATCGCTTGACAACTGACAAAATGGCCGCCAGTTAAAAAAGTGTTGCCTTCTATACAGGGCTGTCGAAGTACTATTGTTGCAGTATTTGTACTGCTTTTAGAAACCTCGTACTTCCATACTGCCAACACGGCGAAAGTACTGCTTTTTTCTCCTGAACTACTTTTCCATACAAAAACTTCATATAAATCATTTTCATTATTCCTACTGTTCTTTAAACGCAGTTCTTCTCTCACAGCGCAAAAAAAAAACCAACAGATTTAAAAAAAAAAATCAAGAGTATTTCCATGTAAAAAATCATAAAATTTTAAAACTCTCTGTTGGCTGTCTCTTGAAGGCGTTGTAAACAGAGTTTTAGAGCAATGAGTGTCTCTAAAACATTTGTTTCTTCTCACTAAGTTCAAAGCAGATTGTAACCTAGCAGATGCTATTAATATTGAATTTAATTCTACAAATAAAATATGCTTGAATGATTAATCCCATATTTTAAAACTTACTAACAAATTGTCTGTTTGATTACTTCCCAAAGTTCCCAATTCTACCAAGTTAAGTCCAATTTTATTTTTTCATACGAACTTTGACAGAACCTTGAACTTAAATTAGTAGATTGGCAGTTTTGGGATGTAAACGAACAGAGGTAAAAATGCAGAGTTTCAATCTGAAACCCCTAGAATCTATACCTTTATATGCACACTTAAAGGATTTTTAAAAGGCTATAAGAAAAAGATTTGATTTTCACTACGAAACTCTACTGAAAATGCAAAAACTAAACCCAAGAAATTTGGTTGAATATTTAGTAGAACTCAGCTGTTTGGAACTTTATAGACTTATCTAGAAAATATCAACTGGAACGATTTTGGTGTTTCTTATTTTTGAAATTAAAATAGTAATATGAAAATATTTGTATAGGTATCACTGGCGTACTGCAGTGTACTGTTTTTTTTTCTTGAAGTACTGCTTTCTCAAAAAATAAAACGACAGCCCTGCTTCTATACCTCTTAAAAAAAAAAAACACCAGTTATGTAATTCACTCCGGTAACACAGTTTTTCTCCGTGCTTAAGTTAATTCCCGACAATTCTCTGTGCTTAGTTAAGACCGAAGGGGATTAGTTATTGTTGCAATTTATATGTTTTACTTAGCCCCGACGACGTCGTGGTTTTTTTGAACGAAATTCTCCGGGCTTGCAAAAAAAAACACGCCTATTAATTGAGTTTCGATTTGGACATTGAAAGTGCTCATTTTGCGCATTTTGCACTCTTTTTTTTTAATACAACTTACAAAATCAGGAGCCTTCGATTGGGTATTTCGATTGATTTTGTTTGAGTGTTTTTCTTTTCCCCATGTCACGACAAAGTTTTGAGTTTTTCATTGCAATACTTGTCAATAATGATAAATGCTTCAAATAGCCAATTTGTTTAATGATGACATTCGTGGTGTGTATGTTAAGATTTGGGAAGACGATTTTTCATATTTGATTCCAATCAGAGAGGAGTTGAACAGTCGACGAAAATTCAGTCGAAAACTAAATAAAAAAATTGCATGAGATTTGTTCGTGTTGGAGTGGAAACAAGAGATTTTTGATACCTACTTGAGTATGCTAAAAAAAAAATTGATTTTGAGCTCCAGCACTATTTTCTATACATTGTATGGGTGGCAATACCGTTGGGATTTCATGACATATAAACGCACTTAATCTCAGCCTGCTGTGCCAACAAAAATTCTATCCTATATTCACAGTGGTACCGTAGAAGGTCAAAGGGAGGGAGATTATGTTGGGAAAGAATACGCTTGGTGGATATTTTACACCTACAACTTTTCAGAACAAAAATACTAAACATGGAATACGTATGCAAAAATCTTGTTTAGATTAAAATCGATATGATATGACCTCCTACCAAAATAGAAAAAAAAGTAACAGGCACAGTCAAACTTATTTAAAACGAACCATCAAAAGGTCAAAAATTTGGTTCGTTATAAAGACTGTATTTTATAATTTTCAATTCTCGGAAATAATCTTGGAAGAAATGAATTCGAATCGAAAAAGCGAGAAAATAAAAAGGAATTTACCACAAAAATTTCCATAAGTTGAAATGGTAATCTTTTTTATTTAAGGTTCAACGATAGGAAAATATCATTGTTTAATCACTCAACTAACGCTAAGACAACGACCAAACTAACGCAGGACGGATGCGCAGACTGCGCTGATTCGACAAGTTTGTGTCTAAAAAATAAATTCAGGTATCTACGTAGTATTTTTGAATAATAAAGGGTCCGCCATCTAACGTTTTTTTTTTCAACTAGTGCTTATTTCGTGAATGGTAACTCTTAGCTCATATCTGATTTGACAGATAATTAGTTTTATCCTTCCACTAAACGAATATGGTTGTGTATACGCTTCGCTAAGTGGGCCTGCGATCGACTTAGAGAAGATGACGATTTTGCCAAAAAAATCATCTTTTCAGATGAAGCTCATTTTGATCTTGGCGGGTAGTAAACAAGCAAAATTGTCGCATTTGGGGCACAGAAAACCCGCACGCATACATTAAAAAGCCGATACACCCAAAACGATTCACTGTTTGGTGCGGATTTTGGTCCAGAGGCATAAGTGGGCCATTTTTCGAAAATGAGCAAGGAGTGGCCGTTACAGTCAATGGCGATCGTTATCGGGACATGTTGAACAAATTTTTGTTCACAAAAATTGAAGAGAAGGATATTGGCAACATTTGGTTTCAACAGGACGGCGCTACGTGCCACACAGCCGAAACTACACTTGATGTTTTGCGCCATTTTCAAAAAAAAAAGTTATTTGGCAGACCCTTTAGTAGATGACACATAATAATATTTGGACATATTTTCAGCAATTTTTTGTTCTTTATTCATTTTGGAATGAATTTTTTTTAATTTTTTTCTTTCTGCATTTTTTTTTATTTTTTTAATTTAAGAAGTTTTAATAGACAAGTTGTGAAATTTCCTGCCTTTTTTCCTTGGAAAAAAAACATCTGAATTTTTATGGAGATTTTAAGGATGTTTTTCTCCATGATTTCCATTTTCAGTTCTCAAAAAATTAAAGGAATGTATACGAAATAAAATTTATGAAAACAAAAATATTCAAAAATCCTTAGAGCAGTTTTATAAATCTTTGATTTGTAGTCTTTGTAATATGGAAGCACGTGAAGCAACCTACCACTTCCTTGCTTTATGCCTGGTTTTAAGAAAATTTAGAACCAGTACTTTACTAAACCCTGCTTAGATGAACAGGAGTTACTCAACATTCTCAACGGAGAGAAAGGATGGGATGCACTTTAAAAATATGTTGTTGCTGCACTGCGATATAGAAAATGTAGGTATAATAGAAGGGGACTTTGATAAATATTTCAATTTAAAGAATTAAATTATTCAAAAGTAGATACACTTAAAAATCTAATTGAAATGAATACAATGCACACGTTTTCGAAAAATTGAATTTTCGAAAAAGTTTGTTCAAAAATAGAAAATAATATTTTTTTTGAATAATTAGAAATGCAATATTAAAAAAAAAACTCGTAAATGCTGTTATAGAGAGTAAAATCAGGATTGTTCATTATAAATAAATTTGCTTCTGAAATTGTTTTGACACCAATGCAACGTACACCATCTTATTTCTTTTAGAAATTTTAGTTAATGAGATCAACATTTTAAAAAAAATTATTATTTAAATATAACATTTCTTTAACATTTTTAAGAAAAAAAGTGGTACGGCAATTGATGTTTTAGTTATTAAATTCCGAAAAATAACATCAACCCGTTTTTAGGGATCAATTTTTAAAAAAAAAATTAAAAATCCAAAAAAATAGTTTTTCGAAATTTGGACATGAACTATTATTTAAACACATTAGAAGTGTTTGTATACAAAGTTAAATTTAAATAGATATAGCAGAAAATGGGACACTTCGTCAAAAAAAAGGTTCTATAAGAGGTATGTACTGTTAATAATAAATAATTCAATGTAAAACCTTATTATGTGAAATGGTAGACCGCACTAATTTTGACACACACTCAAATTGGTATCAATATCGTAGGAGTCTTTTTGAGTAAAACACGATTTTTTTCAACGTATGAACCGTTTTTAACGCTATTTACCGTTATTTTTGGTAATACAAATATTTTTTGTTCAAAATCTACTAGATAATGATGAAACTGCTTTGTGCCAAGTTTAAAAAATCGACAAAGTCATTTTGGAAATATTCCTAAAAAAAATCACTTCATCGGCTAAGACTGTAGGTCAAGTTACAGACGAAGTTGCACGATCCACTTTGTTTGTATTCTCTCCTATTACGTTACCGGGTTTGATTGAAATATCAAGTTCGATTTTTGTAAACATCCAAAACATGTCATTCAACATTAAAAGCTTCATATAAACATACGAATGCTCATCAGTTTACCCTTGAACCCCACTTCCGACGTACTGTCAAGAGTATAGAGATTCTTTCGTTAGCCGCACTACAAGAATGTGGAATGTGGAATTTGTCTGGCTCTATTTTAACCTCCCATATTGATATTCAGAACTTCAAAACCAATGTGCAGCGGTATCTCCCATTAAATCCTTTCTTATTTTCCTAATGCGCTCGCACTGTGTTAAAACATTTTAAGGGTAGTCAAAATTCCTTTAGTGCACGCTAATTATAAAAAAAAAAATAAAAAATATCGCAAGTAAGAAACAAAAAGCTTTGCAAATTTTTATCGGGTAAATATTGTAGTATCAAAAGAAACAATAATAAAATCTAAGCACTACTAAAGTATTCCTTTACAAAAACATCTCACAGTATTAACTCACTTTACTTCTTTCCATTTCTGAAAAAAAAATACTAAAACCCTTTTAACAAATTTAAATTTGATTGAAAACGTTTCACATTTCTGATATATTTGTCCATTAGCTGATATATGTATGGATAGCTAACAATAGTTGGTCCTAAGCAAACATCTTAATGACAGCAAATTTGCAGTCATTGTATTATCCGGTCGATATCAGAACACGCAAGCCGAAAATCCTTAAACAAATAAAGACGAAATTCGAAATCTGTTTTTAAGAATAAAGAATAGAATGAAGTGCAAAACTTGGTCGTATGGATTTGTTCTTTGATAATAATTCATGTTATAAATTAGACAACATACAACACCAAGAAATCCAAATTATTTTCTTTTCAAGAAGGTACCTACATTTTGTTTAAGAAAAAAGATTTTTATAAAGATATTTCATTTATCCTTGTAAGGGGTGTTTTTTTTTTGGGAGGTATAGAACTTTGAAATAGAATAAAACAAAGATGATTTTTTTAAATTGGCATGAAATTAACTATATTCGAAAGATAATCTTCTGGCATTATAATTTAATCATGATTTCTGGCATATGACCGCTACGGTTGGCTCGGACATAGTTTAATCTAGAGTTTCAATTTTCGATGACTTTTTCCAACATTTGTGGCCGTATTTCGGCAATAACGTGGTGAATGTTGTTCTCCAAGTGGTCAATCGTTTCAGACCTATCGGCGGCGTAGACTAGCGGCGTTAAATCGCACGATCTTGGAGGCCAATTCACGGGTCCGTAACGTGAAACTATGCGGTTACCAAACGTTTCCTTCAATAAATCAATTGTGGCACGAGTTGTGTGACATGTTGCGCCGGTTTGTTCAATTGATGAACGAAAAAGTCAGTAATCATGGGCCATGGCTCTATAGCGGTCACCATTCACTGTAACGTTCTGGCCATCAGCATCGTTTTTAAAGAACTACGGACCAATGGTATGTTTTGCACCTTCTGCTGACGCGACGTTTCGTCGAAATTTTTCTTTTTGTTTTATTCATGTAAGAACTTTTATGATTCGAAGGTCGAAAATTCAAGCTCAGATTTTAAAGAATATTGACTATAATTTTGAATTTTCTATATGATTTATGCTACTTATTGATTTGTTGTACACTGTACAGTTGCACAGAAACATAAGCCAAAGATGCTGAATCAAACGCTTCATTAACTTTGTTTACAATATTAAGAGTTTTCACTCGAAATCAATACTTTCCTCGTAAAATAAGTCAAAGTGTTTCCTTTCAGACTAATCCTTATCTATTCATATCTCAAATGTTACAGTGATGATTCTTAAAAAGAAAACCTGTCTTACCTTTATATGTCATACTCATGGCGTATTTTTGTTGATAAAAGACTGAAATGGGAACTTTAAATCTCGAATTTCTTAGAAACCATTTTGCTTCTTTGGGGATTTTTTTTATTTTATCTTTATTTGTTGAATTTCTATTATATAGGAATGTTTGCATTGCCTTTTGTTGTCACTTCTTGCTGGATTCTGGGAGATAAATCAATAATGTGTGAGAAAATTTGGGTAAATTGTACATATAAATACCTATTTTAAAGGTAGAAATATCTTCTTCAAACAAAAGAGGCATCTTTTTCGTAAAGGTACATAGGTATAGGAAAACCTCTATAGGTATTCGCTTAGTAATAATAATCAAACCCATATCTTAAATGTGGATATAGGATACCTATTCATTTTCTACCCAATCGAACATTTTTAGAACGAAGTTTTCCATTTATGTATCCCGCACTCATGGGAAATTATAAGAATCTCTAAGTACCCATTAACAGCTTCCAAGCAGCTCCATCGAAGCGAGTTCATTGGAAATACATTTTTTTTTCTACGGCTTTCTGGCTCCGGATGTTCTCCACTGGGAAAGGAGGTGTTAATGCAAATGGGCGAACAAAAATAGGCTCTTAAGTGGAAACAAAAAATAATGAACTCAACGACGCCGACGATGCGACGCACGCTGGCAAAGTAATAGCAAAGTTGGCAGTATTAATAAATGTTCGTCGATGGAAAACAATTTCCTTTCATCGTTATATGACTCGTGATGTGATCAAAAACATAATACGAGCTTTAGCAAAGTAGCACAATTGATTTAATTCAGAATGGGGTATGGAGCATACCATTTTTAAGGCTTAGGAAATTTGATGAGGCAGGAAGATTGAACCATGTACCTACCTAGTAAAGGGCTTTGTTGACAAAAACAGTTCAAAGGGCACTTTTGTTGTGTTGTGTTGTGTTTATTTTGTATCACATTTCTTCTAACAAAAATATTTCTAAGTTTTTAATCTAAGACCTGAAGATTTTTTGTTTAATTCTTGTACAAGGTGGCGCAAAATTTGTTACCCGGCGCAAAAGTTGAAAACCACCTACGAATTATTCAGCAAACAAATCAAAACAATAGTGCCACGTTCTGTGGAAGTAGAAGTCTTATTGACGTGTTTTTTTTTTGTATCTAAAGAACGCGGGGTAATTACTTCGATTTTTTTGCAGAATAATTCATTGGTGCGGTGTGTGTTCAACTTTTGCCCCACCTTGTATTTGAGCTCATCTTAATTATTCTGCATTGAACTCAATGAACTATTCAAGCCAAATTGATACGTATCCTCTTTAAAATAGACACCAAAATCATTAAATAGAATCTAATCGTGTTCATTGAGCAAATAATCAAATTAACAAAATTGACAACTTTCGCAATGTCACCATAACCACTTCATTGATGTTCAAATGCTCTCTGGTTATGTAACTAATTAATTCAATCACCATCGCAAATCCGGTCGCACTTTGAATGTCAATAACCATTAAGCCGAACTATTAATCTCATGTTGATGCATCAATGCTAATTAAGTGGTAATGAAATGGCTGTTGGAATTGGAATTTTCTACCACTAAGGTAAATTTTAGGAATCAGGCAATAGAAGTAGAAAGGGATTTTATTACAAACACTTTTTGGAAGATACAAAACCTGATTTTTAATTTTATTAATGTACTGCAATATTCTCTAAGGTCATGAGGTCATAATTCTATTTGTACCAAAATTCTATAAATTCAAATGTAGGACAGGGATATCAGTCAAAAACCACACACATTGTTGAACGAAATCTTAAAGTTCGAACCACACTATGTACTCTCGTGTGGTGTGTTGGGGAGTAGTGTGTCGCTGTCATTCCAATGTATTTCATAGATTTCGACACAACACATCACACGACACAAATATGGCTGTACGCATGACTCCACAACACACCACACGAGAGTAGTGTATTTCGGGCTTAATATATACAAAAAAGTCGGTATAGTTACACCATTTATAACTCAAGAACGGCTCGACCGATTTGTTGGATTCGCCTCCGCCCCAGTTGCAGAATAAATTTCTGAAAAATTGACTTTATAGGGTGAAATGGGGTAAAATGAAAAACAAGTATCCGATTGAAAAAAAAAACTCTACCTGTGGTTAAAAGGTTACTCTTAGGAAATGGCTTTAGGGATATTCCTTTTCAAAATTTTAATATTTGAAGGGTGAAATGGGGAAAAAATAAACAAAATTGTCCTATTTAAGAAATTCTTATTGTGTTTGAAAGGTTATATAGAGTGGATGGCTTTAGGAATTTTTTTTTTTTTCAAAAATTTGGTATTTATATGGTGAAAGGATGTAAAAACGAAAAGTGCTATCAGATTTCTAAAATTTTGTTTTTAACGGGTGTTTTTTTTTTTGAGAGGTATAAAACTTTAAGTTGGCAACACTATTTTAACTGGCGGCCATTTTGTCAGCTGTCAAGTGATTTATTTTTAGTTTGATTTGGCATTTCAACATGAATAGAATGGCGCCTGAACAACGCATGCAAATTGTGCAAAAAGGGTTCGAAACGAGATCGTTGTTGATCACGATTTTCACGAGAAAATTTTTTTCAGCAATGAAATGGTTGAATGGCGATATCAAAAGGAGAACTACCGCATTTGGAGAGTAGATAATCCTCAAACCATTTTTGAGACGCCGTTACATCCAGAAAAACTGACAGTTTGGTATGCTTTATGGGCTGGATGGATCATTGGTCCTTACTTTTTTAAAAACGATGCCGGCCAGAGGGTTATATTTAATGAAGACTATTTTGAATTTTTAATGAAGACCGTTGTAGAGTCATGATTAAAAAAATGTGTCGTTCCTGAATTGAATAGCCTTGATGTGGGTAGAATCTAAATTCAAATTTCACCTCTAGGGAATCACATAAAAATGGTCTGTACCAAATTTCATGGAAATCAGATTACCCATTAAGTTTAGACTCTAGCTCAAATTACATTGAATGCACCGACGCCGACGGCACACAGGCACACGCACGCACAGACCGACGTATGCCATGACGAAACTCACTTTTTCGGACTTCTTGATCATCGTAGTGTTACAGTTTTGATTACAACCTCGAAATTTTGTTCACACGAAACCAATAATTGTCCTATAGAGTAAGTACCTACTTACACATAAGAATAAAAACGTAAGAGCATATTCTTTCCTGTTCAACTCTTTTAATATATTGATAACTGATTATCAAATTTTCAACTTTTATACTCTACCACCCACCCACACGTATCTATACACAATCATATCAACGTTTCGTATTTTCGTTTTATTTGTAAATGTTTCGTTTTCATTTCACTAAACTCAATTTTCAAATTTGACCCTCAACACGCTCAAAGAAATTTCACTTCCACATCAACAATCATTTTGAAATAAAACAAAAAAAAAAAACTCCTTCTAACAGGATTTAAATGTCAGAGCTCATTTTAATACATTAAAGGTACCTACCTTTAAAAATTTGATTTTCTTATTGTCATTCAATAGAACACGAAGAGCTTATAACATTTGAACAAAAACAGTTTTGATTGTAAATGAAATTACTCCTCCCTTCACTCATCATAATTAAGAAGGTACTTTAATTTCCCAATTCTGACTTTTGGATACATTTCCACTAAAAAAAAAAACAAAAATTCTATCTAACTTTTCAATTTTAAGAACAAGGATAATCTATCCTTATTTTACTTCTCTGATGCAACTCTTGCTAGCCATATATGAGATACCCCACCTCTTTTGTGTAGGTAGAGTCCATCAATATTAGTCACAAAATATGACATCTTGGAGATAGATTCAGTACTTCCATCAATGTGTAAATTCCATTTGTCATAATGAACCCTTCAAAAAGGACTAAACAATATTTTTAGAATAAGAAAAACAAAACTAAAAAGGATTTATTAAATTATTGAATCAAAAATTCCATAATGTTTGCATATTTTTCTACATTTCCTTTGCAGGATTATTTTAATCGAAAAAGGACTAAAATAAATCAACCCGACCTTACCTTAGGCATAAAACAAATATAAATATTTCTTCTAAAAGGACACATGTTTCACAAAAGCAGACATATTAAATAGGATGGTGTTTTTTTCTTATTATGAGCAGTTGTTGTTGAATTCGGAACATTTCAAACTAAAGTCGTATAGTCCATAAAATCCTTATTCCATATCCTTGCCCAATAAAAAAGAAATGGAGACGAATAATCATATTGAGTTGATAATTCACTGTCTGGATCTGGATTAATAAAATTATGTAATCCACCTTCCTTTTTTAAAAAAAATATTTTCTATCAACAACATGAAATTGAATAAAAAATAAGGGTTTTTTTTTGTTGGTGCGCACCACTTGTTGCACAAGGAATCGTTTATAGGAAACACCTAAATCAATTCCTCTGAAAGGTCAATGGTCAGTTCGAACGATTGACGTCGTATAAAACTCTTTGAAAATGTATACAAACTTATTTCAGAACACATACATTTGCACATATAAAGGCTTTTAAGGGATAAGAACCGAATAAGGATACTTTGACCAAACTCACGCGGGATTATGTCCACAATATAAGAAAAAGCCATGGCATCATCTGGGATTTCAACTAATTCAATAAAGTTTCAGTTTCGATTATCCTGCTTGCGTTTTTTTTTTTCTTGTATCATCATTTTTATTGGTTTGGCTTTGGATGATGTGGGAAGGATATTTTAACCCAGAATGCTTTTATTTACGAATAAAGGAATAGTTGGGACAAGGCGATTGATTACAGGAGATATTTTCAAATATTTTGGGTTTTATTATATTGAATAACCCTAAACCGTTTTACGAACCTTAAACACTTGATGAACGACCTTTCTCAAGTTATTTAAATTTTTTTTAAAAAATAAGCACCACGTATGGAAAGAAACACATTTAGAAAAAAAAAGACATTTAAATTACGGTCAAGAGAGCCACTTTAAATTAATATGCAGTTTTGTAGTTACAGGAAGTAAAGGGTCCGCCATCTAACGTTTTTTTTCAACTAGTGCTTATTTCGTGAATGGTAACACTTAGCTCATAACTGATTTGACAGATAATTAGTTTTATACTTCCGCTAAACGAATATGGTTGTGTATACGCTTCGCTAAGTGGGCCTGCGATCGACTTAGAGAAGATGCCGATTTTGCCAAAAAAATCATCTTTTCAGATGAAGCTCATTTTGATCTTGGCGGGTAGTAAACAAGCAAAATTGTCGCATTTGGGGCACAGAAAACCCGCACGCATACATTGAAAAGCCGATACACCCAAAACGAGGCACTGTTTGGTGCGGATTTTGGTCCCGAGGCATAATGGGGCCATTTTTCGAAAATGAGCAAGGAGTGGCCGTTACAGTCAATGGCGATCGTTATCGGGCCATGTTGAACGAATTTTTGTTCACAAAAATTGAACACAGCCCGAAGCTACACTCGATGTTTTGAGCCATTTTCAAAAAAAAAAAGAAGTTATTTGGCGGACCCTTTATAAAGCTTTTGTTCATCAATAATTGATATTTAATTTAAATGTAAATTAGAATTGTTAAAGAGTTAAAGTTTTATTTAAGAATAAAAAAGAAATGGGGACGAATCATAGAGGAAGTTTAGAGTAAGTTAGGTAGAAGTGAAGGTCGACGAAAAGTCGACACAGTTAGACCAAATGTGTATCCGTTGTGATACCACATGGATCTATAGGAAGTCTTCTCCTTACTCGTTAAACCTTATGAAGTGTTTATGACAACTTATTTCAGCGCAAGGTTGCGAGATCTCAAGTTGCTTCTTAGCTTAAACTTGGCTTTTATTTACAAGCTAGTAACTCATGTATTAAAAATTATTTTATTCATACGTTAGTTAGGGACTTATGAATAAAAAAAATCAATTGATAAGCTAGTTAGTGACTTATAAACTAATTTTTTTTTAACTCATAAATCATAAGCCAAGAAGAACTCGCAACCCTGTAATCTCCGATACATCGAAGGCGTCATTTTGTTTTTTATCGTAAGAGTAAGAAGATAATAAGTAAGTTTGTTAAAAGAGAGAATTATTTGTTTAGTTCTAAAGTTGCTATAGGATTCTTAGTTCAGCTGCAAATCGAGTAAGAAGATTTCGAGTTTGCTTCAAACGTACAAGTCGTACGGACCAACAAATCTGATATTTTGAAGGTTGTTTTTTTTTTTTGTATCTTGCGATACGTTCATACATAGATTGAAAGGTGGCATATTTTAGATCCCCAGTGTGCCAATTTTATGTGGCTTAGCTGCAAAAAGCTGTTAAAGTGGAAATATATCATACGAGAAATATATGTATCATGCGAGAAAACTATAGCACGCGAGAAATATATCATGGGAGAAAACTGTCATTCGACTAAAATATGTATCGCGAGAAAAATATTTTGTTAAAGTTTTCCCGCATGATATATATTTCTCACATGAAAAATGTTCTCGTAGGATTTCTGCAAAAGGTTTAATTTTGAAATTCTCCAAAATTTATTGTTCTGTTCTGCAAAATTTTGTTTTGTTATTCAAAACCATATTCAGAGTTTGGCATACAGAAAAAAAAAAAAAATTAGATCTGTCAATGTTCAGACATATTAGCTGCCAATAAGTTGACAAAAGCCAACTACCATACAATGCTTTATTGTCCGTTCACTCGGTTGGCAGATTTTGTCCCAAAGTTTTACAGAGACATTTTCAAATGGATGGTCATGCAATGGCCTGACAATGACTTTTCTGACAATATTATTAGGTTGAAAATGATCAGTTAAAATGGTTGGCAGATATGTATTATTTTGCCAAAAATACAATTTCCACTTCCGACTATTTGAATTTCATTTTCAGATGATCGTTTTTTTTTTATTAAATTTCTGAAAATATTGTCAGACAAAATTCTATGTTCACATATGAAACCAAAATTCATAATTCTTCACTAACTATGTTTTCCAAAATTCTGCTGAAAAAAATCTATCATAATTCTTTATCATAACTAAAACAATTCTGATCATTGAAATTGCAAAGTTTAACATTTTGTACAGATAAAAAAAATCCTAATACAAAATTTGTAAATGTTAGGAATTTTTCAAACCAAATTATGACTTTAGAACAATCGTAATATAGAACTAGTTTTATAGAGTTTTGATACAAATACATATGTATGTAGTTAAGTCCAGAATCCTGATTTTTGGTTTTAGGATTTTGGAAACCAAAAATTTTGGTACAAACTCTAACTAAGCAATATATTTTTTTTAAATAACTACAAAAAAACGATGAAGTATAAAGTTTGTGTAAGTGTAAACTGGGCTGCAGAAAATCTAGTCTTTAAAATTCAGTTTTCCAAAATTTTGTATTAAAGAATTCTTTTGAGTCGAAATTGTGTCAATTAATAATTTAGTGTCTTAAATTTGTATGTCAAAAATATTTCCTTAAAATTTTGTGTAGTTTTTTAATTTCAATTTAAATTTTGGGAATCGATTCACAATGGAATTTGTTTTAGTTTTTAGAATAAAATAATTTTTTTTAAAAACAAAAGTTTTTTTTCCAAAAAAAAAAACTATAATATAAAACTTTAGCATGTCTACTTAGGCTCTATCAGTCATAATTAATATATTTCTTTATGTATCACTCTTGGACAGTTATCCAGTTAGCTATTGTCTAAGTAGTTGGACATGTCCTTATTTATAAACGCATTCCAAAAACTGTATAAAAATGTTTTTACATATTTACCGACATCCTTGCTATCTGTCAATTTAGTGAACTTTTGATACGTTCAGTTAACATTTCATTTATTTCAAGACATATTTGAGATCATAACTAGAAACTTGCCTACCCTTGTTCATTGAATGTACCCACTTTAAAATATGTTTGGACAACCAATTGTAGTATCTAAGTTAGACAATCGAAAGAAAATGCTTATAAATAAGGTTCTGGAGTTGAACAGCTGTTTAAGACTGTTTAAGTTCAACATTTACATAATTTCATGTTTGGCGTTCAATGAGTCCATAAATTGAAAATAAAGGGTTTTCCAATAAGAGGTGTTTTTTTGATATTCAAAAAAGTGGCATTTTTTCAGATAAATGATCGGATGTTTATTTCATTATAAAGAGGAAGGTATGCCGTTAATAATGGAATACAACATCAGCCAAATGGCCGCCACGACCACGCTTACAGGACCATATCCTTTTCATGAAATTTTCCATAACCAAATCGCAAAGTGGCTGCCCTATGTCCTCGATAGCATCACGAATTCCATCTTTGAGGTCTTGAATCGACGCTGGGCTGTTGGCGTAGACCTTATCTTTCACGTGGCCCCAAAGGAAGAAGTCGCAAGGTGTTAAATCACAAGATCTCGGTGGCCAATTGTGATCACCTCTTCGAGAGATAACACGGTCCGGAAACTTTTCCCGTAAAAGATCGATGGTTTCATTGCTTGTGTGGCACGTAGCGCCGTCTTGTTGAAAGTAAACGTTGTCCAGATCAATACCATCCAATTCCGGCCATAAAAAATCATTAATCATCTCTCGATAGCGCAATCCATCGACCGTAACTGTTGCTCCAGCCTCATTTTCAAAAAAGTCAGGTCCAATGACCCCGCCGGACCATAAACCGCACCAAACAGTCACGCGTTGAGGATGGAGAGGCTTTTCAACAATAACTCTTGGGTTTTCCGAGCCCCAGATGCGACAGTTTTGCTTGTTGACGTAGCCTCCGAGGTGGAAATGGGCCTCATCAGTCAAGATGATTTTTCGATGAAATTCCGGATCATTTTCATGCATTTCAAGGACCCAATCAGCAAAGACACGACGTTGTTGATGATCAGCCGGCTTGAGTTCTTGTGTTAACTGAACTTTATAAGCCTAAAGACCCAAGTCTTTATGCAAAATACGGTGTATTGACGTTTGTGGAATGCCTAATTCCAAAGAACGACGAGGAATGGACAAACCTGGGTTTTCTTCAACACTTTGGGCTACAACAGCAATATTCTCAGTTGTTCTTGAGCGACGTGCACGGGTCTTATTCTTCACATCACTAACTTGTCCCAACAGCTCGAATTTGTCCACCAATTTCTGTATTGCGGTCCGACAAGGTGCTTCACGACGACCCAAAAATGTTTTAGTTTTACGAACCGTCTGTGCCAAATTTTCACCATTTTTATAGTGAATTTTAATAATTTCAATGCGTTGTTGAAGCGTGTATCGTTCCATTTTTATTAATGGCGTAGTTTCTACTTGTCAAATGTCAAAAAATGACAGCTTCAAAAGTGACAACTACCGAAATAGCGGGCTATTCAAAATAAAATTAACACCTCTTATTGGAAAACCCTTTATTTATTAGTCTGTCAATTCTTGCATTTTGAAACCACAGGTCTGAATTTAAAGATATTCATACAAAATTTTCTCAAAACCTATTGTGATTCTTTTTCTTCTTCTTTCTCATTCTTTTTTTTCATTTTTTTATAAATTGAGTTTTTTCATTGTCCTTTCCAAGCTCTTTGATTTTATTATGTCAAAGGATAATAAATATGGCAGTAATTTTCGATGATCTCTTTTTAATTATTCTTTTAATTACTCCGTTATGCCACTTCATTTAAAAAAAAAAAAAAAAACACTTTGTATCCTTTGGCAGAGTCAAACAATGCACTTTGGCAGTAGTTTAAGAATATATAACTCTGGATGTATATTTTTTAATGAAAATAAAATATTGCATAATATTTTTATTTCGTAATTTTGTCCATATATTGTTGTACAAGTAGGTTCAATTTTCACTGGAAGAATATACATAACAGCAAAACAGATTTTTCATTATAAAACTTTATCCTTCTGTAGATAAAGTTTCTGATGCTGCTGAAACAGCAACAACAACATTATTTGGATATTTAAATGCTCCAGGACGATGGGTTTGGGTTCATTTATGAGTTTTTGGAGTATGAGGTGGAATTGAAAGTGTTTAAAAGAGCTTGAAAGTTTCTTTTTTTCTTTTCATATAGAACGTGTATTAATTTGAGGCATTTTTACTTCACTTCCATCATTAATAATTCACCTCACCAAACCTTACGTGAGGAAACAATGTGTGGGTGTATGAGTGAGAATTTAATTGGAATTTTCAGAGATATTCAGTCGCATAAGTCAGAAAAAAAAACAGCAGGTGTGAATTTTCCTGTAGCATTATTAAGCTTGATTTTTCAATCAATTATTTTAAGATTTATTAGACTTTTTGTTTAATGATTTTATATTTATATTGTTGAAATAATTGTTGAAAGAAAATTAAATTTAATTTTAGGGAAATTTATACGTGCTGATCAGTGTAGAGTTAATCAACTTTTGTTGACTCACATGCAAACTGATTCAAATGAGTAAAAATCAAACAACATTGAGTTAAAAAAATAAAGTGCACGACTGGGTCGCATAAACTTGCTCTTAAAGTTGAGGTTAGCTTTTAAAAAGAAAAAGTATGTAAGTTGGATTTTGTGTGATAACACTCGCAGCTAGGCTGCAAAACTTACGCACCATCATATGAATATAAACCGTTTGAATGAAAGAACAACCACGAGTGAGTTACACCACCAAGTCTTTATAGGCTGGAGGAGTTATACCTATTTCGAGGACGATCATCAGACTCCTTTTAGCAGTGCTTAGTCTTTTACGTTCAATTTTAATTTCAAAAACTTTTTGACCAGCTGGGAACTGAACATATACCAAGCGCCTTCAGAGCCATATGCACTACGCATTGCACTACCGAAGTCACGTGATCAGGTCGAACCCAATGTAAGTTTTATTGTTTGACTATTGCATTTCAATCAACTAGCATTTTAACTAGCTACACCCAGGTTGGTTGTGTTTTTTGTTACACTATATAGACGTTGGATGTGCTGAAGAGGTTATGACTTCCCTTAAAATGATTTTCGCTATGCGAGTGTTAGGAAGGGGAGGGCTTTGAAAAGAAATAGCAGTGCAGATTGATTTTTAATGTCTGAATATTACAATGAGAAGTAAAAAAAGAGTTAGACAGAGCATTCCACATTCGTGTAGTACGACTGAAAATTTTAAATTTTAAAAACTCAATAAATTCGTTATATAAATTGCAAAAAAAAAAAAAACAAATAATTTAATTTTATGAGCTACACAAAATTTTAATTTCCCTTTCAGGGAATCAATCCTAAAGTCCAAACTTTGAAGTTTAGGTTGAAATCTTAGGTACATATTTGAACTTCTATTCACTCATACCTTGTTTTTGTATTCTTCAAAAAATAAGCATGTTAATCAGATCATTGCTTATAAGATTCTTAAATTAGAATAAAAAATGTTTATAAATAAAAGCTAAAAAGAAAAACTAGCTTCCATGTCATTCTAAAACATAAAAAAAAATGCAAACTTTTTGCTCCGCCTGTTTTGATTTTTTTTTTTTTTTTTTTTCAATACAAAAATTGCGGAAGTTCAATCAAGTTAAGAGACAACCCAAAAATATTGCTTCCACATCAAAACAAATTTTTTTGGGAAAGGATGTTATTCTATACCTACTCAAAGACATCCTCGTTATCGCATTTTCCGCCCTTCTACAAACAACAACCCAAAATATTTCCAATAATTGGTTCAAAAGTGTATGGAATGTTTGTTTTCAACTCTGTCATTAGTCTGTGATTTATTAAAATATACTCCTTAAATGATTAAAATGACCTGTATGTATGTCATCAGAAGAAGAACCTTGAATTCTAATTAAAATATAAATATTAAAAAAAAATAACATTCTACTGGACATTCAAAAGGAAATTCTCAAATATATTTGTTTACTTTTTTGTTGTTTTTGTATCTGCAGAAAAAGGACACGTGAATATAGTTCTAAAAATCAAATGTTTACTTTGTTTTGATTCTCTCCTTCTCAATACTTTCTATAAGGTAGAATCAAGGACCTGCGCATCAAGATTCTCTTAGAATTTTATACTAATCAAATTGGGAAAAGCTTTTTCAAATAAAATATTTCCCAAAAATATCTTTTAACTTCATTCAAAGAAATGAAAGAAGGCAGTTGTCTCTACGCTTTTGCATAACAATCACGTATACGCCCGAGTGTCCCCAGCGGGAAAATATTCAGTGAAAAAAAAAAACCAAATCCTTTTCGTAGGGATTTTTCGCGCTAGTGAAGTAGAGTGTTTTTGAGTGGGCATATTATAGATCAAAAGTTTTTCCTGATTTCATATAGAGAATCATAAAGAATTCTTTTATAAATTATTCAAGGATTCACGTTGAGTGTCCTTTTTGTTTGTTGTAGTGTTGCTTTGGAAGATATACAAAAGTCTGTTTTATCACATCATATTTATATAATTAAATTCAAGCTGCAGAAACTTTTACATTTTGCCTTGCGGCACATTGGAGTCCCATCATCCACTTAGAACAAAAAAGGATAGTTATAATCCGGTAAGTCATCTGATACATATACCATACATACAACATTTTTATAAAAAAATATTTCATTTAATATTATTTACTCCAAAGAACAGAAATAATTGAATCACCCACAGCGCACAAAATTGACAAACCATATTGCCAGAGAAGCAATTGTTTAATCGTTTGTAAAATGAAGGACACGAAATCCGTAAACAAAAAGCTTATTACGTTTTAATATCCATTAAGGATATCGGATTTCAATGAAATGTTTATTTATTTGTTTTTCCATGCAATCATGCACGGATGCTCAATTACGAATTATATGTATATTTCGCCTATTCTGAATTTCCCATGAAAAGGAAAACAATGCTGGAGCAATTGAAAATATTTTTCATATAAAATTTCAGAGGAAAAATTAAAAACAATTTATAATTTTAAATAAATTTAAAATTTATTTAATCCTTGATATTTTGTTTAATCTCAATAATAATTTTAATTTAACTTGCAAACTTTTACATTCACGAAATTATATTTTTAATGTTGCATTCAGATCTGAGAGAATTGGTAAACATTAAAACAGGTGGTTGAAAATTTGTTTTATTTGCTTAAGGTCATGTGTAAACATTCTTCTTTGTTGCCTTGGAGTATCTGTTAACCAGAATTACAGAATTTCTTGAAATTCTTGAAATAACAAAATTTTTTGAAGTCTTACGGCAGGAGCACATTCATTGCATTCTAAGAAAATTCCATTGAACAATCAAACTCTTGTACACCGGATTCGTCATGAAAGAATGCCACTGACCTAGGGAATGAATTTAAGGAATTTTTTCAGGAAACCCCTTGTATTGATGTAGGAGAATGTTTTAAAAGCTTTTTAATTATTGTTTTTTTTGTGTTCTGTTGAAACATTTGTAAGCTATTGACCTTTTAAATATTTATTTTGATTCAAACTTAAGATCAGCCAGCGTATGAAGGTTAATGATATTGAGTTAAAATGTCAGTTATTTAATTCAAAGTCTTAAACAAACGAATTTTTAAAATAACTAACTTTAAAGTTATTTATTTATGGTTCCAAATAGCACTTTTAACGGCCTTTAGTCGATACAAATTTTACTATTGGATTATTTATTTATATTGCTTGGAATTGTATTCCACTTTGTTTACGATTTTTAAGAGAAATAATGTTAATGTATGTACATATTAGTGTGTCATTTAACATTTAAACACAAAATTAAACATACGAGAAATCATCAACCCGATTTTGAAGTATCAAATTTTCAATACAAATATTTTGAAATTTTATTAGAAAATCCAAAAAATTTCTTAAGCTTTCCAGAAAAGTCTGCAAACAAAAATCGATCAAAATCAGTTGAATCGTTTTTGAGAGAGTCAAATAACAAAAGAAAAAATAATGGTTCTACCATTAATACAAATTTTTCGGACAAAAAAATTCTATTTGGTAACTAATTTGTTTTTAGGGAAATACCTACCATATTTGCATCACATCCCTATTGAAAGGAACTGAAGGAGTGCGATAAGCTATTAATAAAGAAAACAGTAGATTCACTGTTGTTTTTTTTTTAGATTTCTCTAAGGCATAACCACTCATTTCTATGCATTAAACTTCTTCGATACTTTAACATTTTGATTTATGCTGGTAATCATTTGTTCTCTTACCTAAACGATCGACTGCAGGCCGATCAGTTGAACGATGATCTGTACATTATTCTTCCAACCTCTCATGGCGTTCCCCAAGGATGCAAGGATCAATACTGGTTCGTCTTTTGTTGTCACTCAACGTAAATGAATTACCGTTAGTTCAATAAAATAATGCACAATATCTTCAAATATTGTTAAAGAGTATTTTTTAATTGTTTATAAAGAGTAGGATACCGTTTCAAGATTGTTAAACTACAAAATTCGAACAAAAAAAACATTTCTGATTTATCTAACATGTTGAAAAACGTATGATAACCACTGATCTCTATAATACACTGGATAGTGGATTCCCTTTATGTATAACAGTTTTTTTTTACTCCAATTGAAGATGACATTCTGGTGCCAAGCGCACCTTTTGACGTCTTTCTTTAAAAAAAAAAGAAGTAATTTGACGTACATTTTTCAGTTCTCTGGTTGAACACAGTACGCACGTCAGGACACGCGGCAGGGCGCGCGTTCACATGAGCGTGATTATTAAAACTTGTGTCGAATTTCTTTCAACCATTTCAGATGGCTTATTTTTGTATATGATGATGTGAGTTCTATTTGACAGGAATTTGAACACAAAAAAATAATGGTCCTTCAAGTTCACAACAAATATTTCAAACTGCATTTAATTTACCATGTCCCTTTTATAAGATTAAGTACAAACTTATTTTAGTGAATAGATGCAAAACAAAAAAAATTGTGCGTTTATCCAAACAACAAAAAATTACAATTCAGTGCTAGTTACAATTTATGCAAATTTGCAAGAAATGTCACCTACTATTTAACTCCCAGAATCGCGTTTGTGGCTACAGACACAAAACCTAATGTGAACACATCCGACTCATTCTGACGTGTAGCAGCCGTTAAAACAAAACAAAAATCTTTGCTTGTTGAAGGATTAATTAGAAACATTTCACTTACAAAAAATAGATCTTATTAGGAAAATGCTTTCAATTAAAAAAATTGGATTCCGTAGGATTTAAGTGCCAAAGATAAGGTATAGACAGAGAGAACAAATATCACAAAAGAAAACGCCAAAAAAATGAACAATCTTAACCAAAAAATCAAAAAATCCTTACTTTCTTCGCCATCATTTTCTCACCATGAAGTGTGAGTGAGATAAAGTACAGAGACGCGAAAAAAAGTCGAAGGAGACAGTCCAATGTGAACACCGTTCTATAACGAGATTTTATGTATTTTAACAATGTAAGATAAGGACGCGCGCCATGACTCGCGTGTATAGTGTTCAGCCACTTTGACAAAAAGGAGTTATACTGTTATACAAACCTGGTGCCAAGCGCACCGTATAACAATCTTCAATTGGAGTCATTTTGTTTGTATGAATACGCTATCCAGTGTATTATAGAGATCAGTGATGATAACACGTTAAGCAATTTATTCGTCTCTAAATTTTTTTTTTGTTTACTCTTTTAGAAAAAATCATTCTCTCAAAGTTGAGTAATATGAATCGTGGTGGGTTCGGATGCTTAAAACTTGAAAACGACTGGACCAATTTGGATACTTTCTTCTGCGGGTTTGTTTGTAATTGCTCCGCGAAGGTTTAAAAAAAAGAACAGTCAGAAAATTCTCAACAGGTGGCGCTGTAGGGGCACATTTCATTTTTCAGCTCAATTCAATTACCGTTCAACATGTGGCGCTGTAGGAGGTTAGGAAATGACTTTTGTGATATTATTTTTCAAATTTTGTTCTTTCGTTGTTTGAATGGTTGTTTTTTGCCGTTTATAGGATGAAATGGACGAAAAGTAACATCTGATTTCAAAATTTCTTTTTGTGTGTGAAAGGTTATGTTAAAAAAAATTGCTATTTATAGAGTGAAATGGGATAAAAACAATGAAGTGTTTCTTTATTAGATACAAAAATTCTCTCTGTGTTGACAAAGTTATAGAGGATGCACTTAGATTATCATGTTTTTACATATTTAGCTATTCATAAACTTAAGTAGGTTAAAACCCATAAAGTAATATTCGATTACAAAAATTTACCTAAATATTTATTTATATTTACTTTGGTAATTTTTATGCGAAGCTTAGGTTTCTCGACCCGTGCGAAGGTAGGTTTTATGTCCCTAAATCTCAATATAAGATCATCTTCCTAAATTAAGTTGGACAAAGCTCCCAATATTTACCTAATAATTTTTTTTCATGAGAAAAGTCACAGAAAATGTAACTTAAGTGGACAATATGGAAAGTTAGTGCGCAATAATGTTACAATACACACTTATGTAAATATTTGACACTTAAGTATCTCATGTTTTTCACTTAAGTGCCACTCAAGCAACTGATCATTGAGTCCTAATATGTGCCTCCTCCTAGCACACAAAACCAAATATAAATAGAAAAGTTTAACCAATATCATCTCTCTCTTTCTGATTATCGTCCAACACTCGGCGTGGCGTGACCGTCCGACGGCGACGTTGTGGTGCTTTGACGGTATGAGGAATGAGGGTGATATAGAGAGTGGATAGATGCGTATTTATTTGTTGATAGCAAGTAGATACTTAGTTTCCTCGTTTATTTCAAAAATAACTTGTTTTGCGTGTTCTTAATTTACGAAGAGTTAACGGCATGTTGAGAGCAGCCAAAATGGTGTCGACATCTTCTAGATGTCTACCCTATAGTTGGACAGAACGAGATTGAAGAAGTTACATTAGGCGTTTATCTTTTTTTAGTTCAGAGCAGATCCTGAACTGTCAAACAAAAAACTTTGTTTCTTTTTTCGTTCTGAGTGTTCAGAGCTTCAAATTTATGTTTCTTTTATCGTTCTGAACGTGTTCTGAGCGTGTTCAGAGTGCACTCTATGAGCTCAGAATAAGATAACTGAGTAGACAGAGTTAAATGCTGAGCACAATCATTTGACAGCTTAGTGTTCAGGTGTGTTTCAAAAATAGTTCAGAGTGGTCAGAACATGCTTCATTCAGAGTTGAAAGTTGTAAGTCCTGGCTCTCCACGAACCTAGGCGCCACTAAATTTATTTATTTTTTTTTCTAAATTAGAGCATTATTCAATTACAGCCCTATTAATAAAAGCGATTAATCTTTAAGTCATGGTTTTAGTACAAAATCGCATTAAAAAAAAGTCTGTATCTGGCATAAGCCTCCTCCATAGTAGTCCATATATTTCGGTTTTTGGCACCATTGTACCAGTTTCGGTTAAATTGGTTAAGGTCATCTATCCATCTTTTTTTCGGACGTCCTCTTGGTCTTCTCTCGTCAATAAAAGTCCATTTAGTCATAATTTTTGTTCATCGCCCAGCTCCATTTTAATTGTTTTATTTGCTGAATCACGTCAACTACGCTTGTTCTACTTCTTATTTTATCGTTACTAATTCTTTGTATTTGTCGTATTTTTAAAAGTTTACGTTCTATTTTTACTTGGCAGATTTTCAATTTATCCTGTTGATTTGAAATGAATCCTAGGGTTTGTAGCCCGTACGTCAAAACTGGTAAGGTTATCGAGTCGAAGAGGGTGGTGTAAAGGAGGCAAATTTGTCAAATAAATTTTTCGTTGTGATACCTATTTTGACTTGCGAGTTACCTCATATTCCATGTTTTTGTAAAATAATGGAGAAGAGATTGGTTAAATGTTTATTTTATTAATAGGGCTGTTTTTGTGTAAGAAATTGACAGTCGTATTATTCACTTTTCAAAACTAGTTTCATGGTAGAACTAATTTTATAAATGATTGAAAGTGCTCAAATCTGTATTATTCAAAAATATTTTGGCAAGTATAAGTTTCGAAAACTTAAAAATAGATTCGGATAAAATTCATAAAACAGTGCAAAATTTGGGACTCCAAGCTTCTATAAAACTAGTTTTGTTATGAAACTTGTTTTGAAACAAGTCAATAATATGGCTGTTAGTATTTTTTTTAAATAAAAAATAACCTGTTAAAACTCACTTTAAAGGCATATGCCTTACCTTACACTTTTCCAAACAGGGTCACTAAAATAGTAATCAGAACAGTTTGAAAAACATACATACATTTCCTCTGTGAACATTTCATTTCCGAAGGGTAAAGAGCAGTTGTTTTGAACGAAGGGTAAAGAGCAGTTGTTTTGAACAACGCTGTCATCTTTTAAATCTCATCTATGTCACCGTGCCCATTTTTTGCTTCTGTTATGTTCGGTTTCACAAATATTTAACAGGCTTTTAAATTTTTAAATGACGTATTTTGTATGGAACAAACGTCATTTAAATATTTAAAAGCCTGTTAAACAGTTAAAAGGGCTTTATGAAATTGGCCATTCGTGAGTTGAATTATTTAAAAATTATAAAACCTTAAACTCTTCAAGCGATCTCCAAATATGCAAGTATCTACTCTTCAAATATAATTAGGTCTTAAATGTTCTTATTTCCCTTTTTCCTTATAATTGGCTTAGTACCTTTGGGACTGCTCCCACTCGTTTTCATATTTTAAATTCTTCCAACGTTTTAATAATTCCTTTCTGATGTTCATAAAAGCATCAAATTGAGACTAACAACACATTTCGATTCGGAATAATTTCATAAAAATAAAATTCAGTTAGTTACATATATGGACATATTTTGTGAAAATAATCTTTCTCTAGAACAATATTTTCTTCTTCAATATTTAAAAAGCGCAAACAACAAACAAAAATACCAGAAATTTCAAGTAAAATGTTTAAAATATGTAAAAGTAAATTTATTTCCAACGCAGAGAGGATCTCTCATCCATGAACTCAATGATGTCTTCATTTTCTCATTGCGGCATAACAGCAAAATTCCTGCATGGCTAAGCACAAAACCAGAACCCCCCTCCGCTATACCACCGTCAAGACCATATCACCAAGACCTAGCGTATACTTACCACCATCAACTAATATTCCCTCTACAAACCGCACAACCCTTAAAGTTTACATTCAATTTAGTGCAAAATAACCGACAGGAATTTCATTTTGTTTTTTGTTTTGTTTGTCCTCTCCAACTCTAAAGTGAATCCATTGTCACTTCATAACGAGCTCAAGCACCGAAACTGAGATACCAGAAAACTAAAAGAACGTTTTTCGGTGAAAACCAACAACGAGAAATTATACAAAATAAGTTTTTTTTATTTTATTTTCGAAGCAGATTTGGGTAAAATATTGTAAGAGCTAAGAGATTGTGACACTATAGTTACAAATTTTGAGCAAAAAACAAAGAAAAAAAAAAAAACAAAATCATCACACAGTGCTGAGTGCTGAGTTGTTGATTCTTGTGATTGTACCTTCTTTGTTAAGTAAATAGTTGCTTCATGCTTTTTTCCATAGTAACCTCAAGGTGAGAGAAATAATTACTGTCGAAAGTTCGGCTTTTAAGGTGTGAAGCAAATGATTTTCAGCACATTATCACAAAATTTAATTAAATATAGTGTTTCACTTAAAAATTAATGAGGGAAGAATTCGCGCCATAATGTGTTTCTTTTTTTCTTTTAATTTTAGAATAGACTATAGGGCGAGTATTGGTTTCGTGTAAAAACCAAATGTGGAAGTTTTTAAACTCAATTTCGTCCTACCGCCCGTGGTTAAACCGGTTAAACTTCGTACATATAAAGTCTAAAGTGATTTTAATAAAATTTCTAACAGCTTTATGGCAAAAAAATCAGATAAGGGAAATAAAGTTTTGTTTTTTTTTTTAGAAAATTCTATTATTTTAAGGTTATTCCCGTTAAGTATTTCATTGACAGTTTAACCAATTATGTACCAATTTCATACTAAGAACTAAGCTATACTTGTAAGAAGTTCAGAAGATATTGCGTTTGAAAATTTTAGGAACATTTTTGACAGGGATTCCATTTATATTCCTTACCGTTGAGGGGTAATGCGAGCAACCCTTTCTATCAGGAAAACATATATCGCCCTCGCTCAGCCACCCATTCGTACACGCCAGACCTCACACTTGTACCGATCGATAGAACAAAAAAAGTTGCGCTAACATTAAAACTAAATTGCTTCATAACTTTCGGTTTATTGTTTCGCATTTAAGACAAATTTCAGATCAGTTTGCAACACTTAAATTCTTTCGCGTGACATTTATCCGAATGTACAAGCTTTACGGACGTGATTGAATCTCATTCATTTAACATATTAATCATTTATATAAAGGGTCCGCCATAAAACGTTTGTTTTTCAACTAGTGCTTATTTCGTGAATGGTAACACTTAGCTCATGTCTGATTTGACAGATAATTAGTTTTATCCTTCCGCTGAACGAATATGGTTGTGTATACGCTTCGCTATGTAGGCCTGCGATCGACTTAGAGAAGATGCCGATTTGGCAAAAAAATCATCTTTTCAGATGAAGCTCATTTTGATCTTGGCGGGTAGTAAACAAGCAAAATTGTCGCATTTGGGGCACAGAAAACCCGCACGCATACATTGAACAGCCGATACACCCAAAACGAGTCACTGTTTGGTGCGGATTTTGGTCCAGAGGCATAATTGGGCCATTTTTCGAAAATGAGCAAGGAGTGGCCGTTACAGTCAATGGCGATCGTTATCGGACCATGTTGAACGAATTTTTTTCACAAAAAATTAAGAGGAGGATATTGGCAACATTTGTTTTCAACAGGACGGCGCTACGTGCCACACAACCGAAGCTACACTCGATGTTTTGCGCCATTTTCAAAACAAAAAAAGAAGTTATTTTGGCGGACCCTTTGCATACTTCGAAAATTTTCGAAGCATCAGCCTTTTGAAATTGTGAAATAGCATCATGCTGCCGAAGAAGAGAGAGGATATAATTTTATAAGTCAAAATTTAAGACAAAACATTCTTCTGAGTTCTGACATGTAATTCATGTTCGGTGGGAGCCACAAGCTGTTTTTTTTTCTGTAAGCAAACACAATACCAGAAAGAATCTCATGGCCGAAAATTTTAAACGATTTAGTACTAAGTTAAAGCACCCAACCAACAATTTAACTTGTATAAGGTTCAATTTTTCGAGTTTTTCAAGTAATAGCTTGTATAAGGCAAACTTTCGCAAGCCACACATTTTAACTTCGACAATTAAATAAAAAGGTGTTAAAAGGCCTTTGAAAGGTTCAAATTGCCTGTATAAGGCCTTGCGAAGTCGTTTACTGAAAATTAAAGAAATAATAGCTGCTATAAGGCTCTCCACGACATTTCTATGCAAGCAACTTCGGTTCGGTAAGGCTTGCCTATAAAAGCCTTATACAAATTAAAATCATATGCATAAGAAAAGTGGTTGTCTAAAGCTTAAGAAAGGAAAGTTGACGACGTGAATACTAACTTCATTTATTTTATTGAAAAATCTTTTTAAAAGTAGAGTTAACTATTTTTTTTTGTTCTGATATTATTTCACCAAACCGTAGGATACGTATTTACGTCATCTGTCCGTACTTAGGGTACAGACAACCGTTTTTAACATAATAATATCGATTCTAAGAAAAGGAACAAACTACGTGCGTTGTTAACAATAACAAAGATAAACTATCTCTCTTTCTTCACCCTTTATCAAGTAGTTCCAATTTGATGATATGTATTTTTTAAAATCTGCTTTATTTGTGCCGCGAAGCTATTAGCAAATATCTGTCATTAAATGCTTGGGTAAGGCCTTTTTATAACATCTAAAGCAAGCTATTCTAGACATAAATCATCCAGCTGAGCCAAGGTTTAGAACCTTATACAAGTTAAATTGTTAGTTGGGTAATTTAATGTCATGTCAGGCTAAACAGAGGATTTTCCAAATTTTAAACGAATTAGAATCGTACTATTTTTCAGCATTTTATTAAAGTTAAAATCACCAGATGCCTATTTTATCTTTTCAGTATAATACTAACTCCATATAATGTCATTTTGACAGTCGCAAATGTGAAAAGGGTATGTTGTCTTACATTTTTGCACCAACTGTCACTGTCTTAAGCGTGTTCGGTGTCAATTAAGATACTAAGTTATGTGTAATATAATAAAAGGTCCGCCAAATAACTTCTTTTTTTTTTGAAAATGGCGCAAAACATCGAGTGTAGCTTCGGCTGTGTGGCACTTAGCGCCGTCCTGTTGAAACCAAATGTTGCCAATATCCTCCTCTTCATTTTTTGTGAACAAAAATTCGTTCAACATGACCCGCCATTGACTGTAACGGCCACTCCTTGCTCATTTTCGAAAAATGGCCCAATTATGCCTCTCGACCAAAATCCGCACCAAACAGTGACTCGTTTCGGGTATATCGGCTTTTCAATGTATGCGTGCGGATTTTACGTTCCCCAAATGCGACAACTTTGCTTGTTTACTACCCGCCAAGATCAAAATTAGCTTCATCTGAAAAGATGATTTTTTTGTCAAAATCGGCATCTTCTCTAAGTCGATCGCAGGCCCACTTAGCGGAGCGTATACACAACCATATTCGTTCAGCGGAAGGATAAAACTAATTATCTGTCAAATCAGACATGAGCTTAGTGTTACCATTCACGAAATAAGCACTAGTTTAAAAAAAAAAACGTTAGATGGCGGACTGTTCAAAACCAAGAACATTAAAGTAAAGATTTTTAAAGTTAGAAAATTGCTTAGAAGTAGATATCATGTTTTGACCTTTACCTCAATCTGTTTAAAATGTTGCGCCTCTATTTGTAATCATGTTGACCTTTTTCACACTTTTTCTTAAAAAAAATTAAACTGGACTGTCTAGGACCGATAGCGCGGGCTTAATATAAACTATTTCCATATATTTTCAATGTTTGGGTAATTAATTGTTTTTTTTTCGAACACCAAAAGCAAGTTTGTGCGATTTAGTCAGCAGTTAATTGAATATGAATTACTTTCAATCGATTAAACCGTTCCGTGTACTTGCTTGTTTGAGGTCATTATGATTTTACAGCTCACAAAATTTAATATGCAGAGATGGAATGCAGCACATTGCTTGTAAACATCAATTTATTTTTTAACTGTAAAGGATTTTTGTGTTGAAAGCATTTATAAACCCTAGAATTCATAATATGAATTTGTCTGTTGTTAAGATTTACAGATTTATAAAAAAAATAAAGCCCAATTCATAACTGCAGATTTATTTAATTCAATGCGTTGAAATAGTTTAACAGATAAGTATATTTTTTCTGAGTTACCTAAAGATAAAAAAAGTGCTGCAAGTTAGTTTTACTAATTTGCATTAAGTTGATATAAGGCTTAAAATGATTTATGAACTTCTTTTTGATGTGTTAACATCTATTTAGGCGATTGAGTGAAATAAAAATGTAGACTCTCATCTGTGCCACGTTACGAGGTCACACTTTACGGTGTAACACATTACGTTACGGAAATCAGCATAGTTGGATATTGGGTACGTTAAGTGAACAAATTCGGAAGATCCCCTTCAAGCAATCTGGTCCGTTTTGGATCTGTGCACGTAGTCAACAACGTATGGACGACTTCGCATACGGATCCAAATATGGATCCTCAATAAAAATAAAAACATTTTCTGTTGTTCGAGTTATTGCGATTTCTATGATCTCAGTACAGCGTGTGTTGCTTTTATTTACTTCCAACAGATGGCGCATACAAAATACGTGAAAATACTTGAAAAAATATTCAAACTTGTCTAGATATTGAATATTTTGTTCAAAACATACTGTGTAGACATGTATGTACTCAATTTCTATCTATTATAATTTAATCAACCTTACAAGCACTAATATTGAATTTCATACCAAAATTCGTTTAATCGATTGCTAAACCAAAGTCTGAAAACTTAAAATATTCCTTGTAAACATTCACATGTCAGTCAAATGTTCTCTTATTACAAAATTTAAATTGAGAATAATTTATTATACAAATAACAAATTCCCAAAACTTTGTTTTATGCAAATATAGTGAGAAACTTGACAGTGCAAGATTATTGTATTGAAATATCTTTTATGTCACTTTTTGTGTGTAGAATGTACACGAGTAAATGCATCTCTAACATCTTATACTATAGATATATGTTTGTAGAAAAGAGGATAGACTTTCATCAGAAATCAGTCAACAAGTTAAGCCTGTGTACATTTCAATTTGAATAAGGCCAACATAAGGGATTTAACTGTATCTACATCTGCATGTATGATTCATACGACACTACACGATTCAAAGGGAATCTTCTTAAAATTGAAGAGAACACATGTGACTTGCACTCAATGTTATATTGTGTGGGAATAATAATGCATTCTGGAGTACTAGTGTTACCTAATGCCTTTATATGCATATGTCTCTCTCTAGTTACTCTTGACTTTGTATTATTTAATCAGACGATATAAAATAATAAACAACTCGTAACAAGTGACTTTTGATGTAAAGTAAACTTTGGAAGGATTTTGGTTTTGCTTGGGATTATATTTTAATTAAAGTTCACCCCAGCTGCAATAACAATTTCAATTATAGTTATGTTAATTGTAATGCTAGGAATTTAATGCTTAATGAATTTAAAAGCGGAAGATACCACAGTCACTATTTGTCCATGAGTGGCACACTTCCTTTGATAAACCTGTAAAACTTTTCATTTTCTTAAAGTGCATTGCTAGACAAAACTTTTGTGACAACAACATACAATAAATCATCTTCAAAAACGCTGTTTAACTCTTAAGTTTCCATCACAATGTAAGAAATTTTGTCTATGTTTCTGATCTTTCTGTGCTCTATGAATAGAGCTTTCATTAAGCTTGAGAGAGCAATTTTCTTACATGCACTGATACTTGCTCATCTTAAAAAAATGGCAATGGCTTTTCTCAATCTCTATAGCAGTGTTGCCAAAACGGGTTATTTATCGCCAATTGGACACCTACAAACTGTCATTAGCGATTTATCCAAATATTTTGTTGTTAAAAAAGAGTGATTTAAGGTTCCTTGAAAATTGAGATCTTATACAAACAAAAGCATCAATATATTCATATGTATTTGCAAATTTGTTCAGAAACTTAAATTTTCAAAAAGACTATTCTTCCATAAACGCGTACAACTATTATTTGTAGCTTTTGTGCAGCTTGTGTTAATAGGCAACCGCGTACCAAGCCTTAGCTTGGCTGCAGATTACCAGACGTACAGCAGGGTCAATTGCCAGATACAGTTTAAGTTATTTACTGAAAATTTTGGTGAAATGTTCGATACATGGAAACAAATGTAGGAAATTGATTGGATATTTTGAGTATTTTGTCTACATAAAATATGAAGCTTCGTGTTCAGAATTCTTATCATGGAGAAATCGTCACTGCATAACGGATAACACAGAATTCATATTTTCTGCTCATCTCCTATGAATAACCTTTCTCTTTGATTTTTTAAAACGTACGACAAGGTTTGGTCACCAAGAGTATTAATAAATAGATTTTACTTACCAAAGCTTACACTGTCTTTTAATTACCTTAAGAGTATTCATAGCCCTGCGAAAACCACCTTGCTTTAATTAAGTATAGTTATCTGCATTTTCGCTTATTACAGATATCCCATACATTTAATCAATTTACGACAATCTTTTCATCTCTCAATCTAAAACCCTTTCTTTTTTATTAAAATCCGTGTTTTTAATCTTCAAGAGCTCTTCACTCCACAAAATAATTAAATAAAATCCAAAAAGACCACCACATCCCAGCCACTCTAACAATTTTACAAATTAAAAAAAAAAATAGCTACACCTCTGAAATTGCCAGGATTCGCAGGTATTCAGTCAGATCGCTCGCTATTCCAGGTGACTGAATTCTATTACCTATCAGTGAGCATCATGTCTGCTCTCGCGCAACCCGAAATCCTTGTTATTTGAATCCGGACCGGAATTCAAAAGGACGAAAGGAAAAAAGAAAAAAAAAAAAAAACTGTCATTTCCAACTGGAATCTGTGCTCATCATTGAGGTTCTGCTATGAAAGTTCTTACATCCCGCCACCATCATCATGACCGCCAATGAAATGTGACAGAAACACGTTTCGAGAACAAAATCTAATAATCTGTTTTTTTTTTTTTAATTTTTTTTGTTGCATTTTTTCTTGCAATGTTTTATCACTCAACAGAATTAAATTCACTAATCCTGAAGCTGATAGGAATTTTCATTTTAAAATAAAAAGGACTCTGTTTTTGTTCGGTCTCTGTTTTGTTGTACTTCGCCAAACGAGGAATTTTATAAACCAGGTTAAGAATAAATTTTTAAATTAAACAACAATTTTGTAAAGGACAGAAAATTCAACTAGGTATTCTAAAATAATCAAACCGAATAGAAGAATTTTGTAAATTTTCTTAAAATATTTGAAGTTCAATTAAATTGATACAGTTAAGGGTTATGTTCATGAAACTATTCTATTCTAAAAAATAATTTATCAAATCAGATCAGAATTGTAATTATAGTTACTAAAATTATTGGAACCAAGTCATTAAATTTTATTAATAGATACAAAGAGAAAATGCCCCCTTTACTCATGTAAAAAAATTTATGACTGAAGCATGTCTTCTAAAAACATTTGTTACCACTTCGGAAAAATTCGACAAAAGCTGTATTTTATTGGAGAGCTCTTTTTATGTCTTTAGAATTTTCTACAAAATACCTACCCTAAATTGGGAACGGAGCTACAGGTTTAAGGAGGGATGAAACGGGGTGAAGTTTGGTATTTTTGCAAATTTCTCTGAAGCATTTTCATTTTAAATATGAAGGTAAAAGTTATGTAGCACATGTGATTTTACATACAAAATTATGAAACTTTTTTTTCCTACATTCAATAGATTTAGAGAAAAACGTGCCTATACGTTGTGGTATAGTAAATTCAGTAAGCAAAATTTTGTTTATGTTATGTGCTTGGGTACGTCCCATCCTTATAAGGAAAAAATTGCACGACTGGGTCGCACGAACTTGCTCTTATGTGCGCTCACAATCTGGTTCTAAGTTATGAATTAAATTGGTTTTGGAAGCCTATATTGTATATATTTCCCAAAAACATATTTTAGTTTAGAATAGCATTATGTGAGTATACAAAGATGAACGCTATAGGACCATATTAAACATTATAAAGGGTTTTCCAATAAGAGGTGTTATTTTGATATTCAAAGAAAAATGGCATTTTTTGAGATAAATTATCAGATGTTTATTTCATTATAAAGAGGAATGTATGCCGTTAATAATGGAATACAACATCAGCCAAATGGCCGCCACAACCACGCTTACAGGACCATATCCTTTTCATGAAATTTTCCATAACCAAATCACAAAGTGGCTGCCCTATGTCCTCGATAGCATCACGAATTCCATCTTTGAGGTCTTGAATCGACGCTGGGCTGTTGGCGTAGACCTTATCTTTCACGTGGCCCCAAAGGAAGAAGTCGCAAGGTGTTAAATCACAAGATCTCGGTGGCCAATTGTGATCACCTCTTCGAGAGATAACACGGTCCGGAAACTTTTCCCGTAAAAGATCGATGGTTTCATTGCTTGTGTGGCACGTAGCGCCGTCTTGTTGAAAGTAAATGTTGTCCAGATCAATACCATCCAATTCCGGCCATAAAAAATCATTAATCATCTCTCGATAGCGCAATCCATTGACCGTAACTGTTGCTCCAGCCTCATTTTCGAAAAAGTAAGGTCCAATGACCCCGCCGGACCATAAACCGCACCAAACAGTCACGCGTTGAGGATGGAGAGGCTTTTCAACAATAACTCTTGGGTTTTCCGAGCCCCAGATGCAACAGTTTTGCTTGTTGACGTAGCCTCCGAGGTGGAAATGGGCCTCATCAGTCAAGATGATTTTTCGATGAAATTCCGGATCATTTTCATGCATTTCAAGGACCCAATCAGAAAAGACACGACGTTGTTGATAATCAGCCGGCTTGAGTTCTTGTGTTAACTGAACTTTATAAGCCTTAAGACCCAAGTCTTTATGCAAAATACGGTGTAATGACGTTTGTGGAATGCCTAATTCCAAAGAACGACGAGGAATGGACAAACCTGGGTTTTCTTCAACACTTTGGGCTACAACGGCAATATTCTCAGTTGTTCTTGAGCGACGTGCACGGGTTTTATTCTTCACATCACTAACTTGTCCCAACAGCTCGAATTTGTCCACCAATTTCTGTATTGCGGTCCGACAAGGTGCTTCACGACGACCTAAAAATGTTTTAGTTTTACGAACCGTCTCTGCCAAATTTTCACCATTTTTATAGTGAATTTTAATAATTTCAATGCGTTGTTGAAGCGTGTTTCGTTCCATTTTTATTAATGGCGTAGTTTCTACTTGTCAAATGCTTCAAAAGTGACAGCTACCGAAATAGCGGGCTATTCAAAATAACACCTCTTATTGGAAAACCCTTTATTTAGTACATACTTGAAAATTGTAGTAAATAAATAAAATTGATCCCAACGTGCTGCACACCATCTGATTTCTTAAAATAAATCTTAATTTGTGGGAACAAAATTAAAAAAATCGTTGAAGTGGTTTTTCAAATTAAATAACTCTTTATAATATAAGATTTTGTAAACTTTTTTTAAATACAAAATTGGTTAGGCAATTTTATGTAGAGTTGATAATTGAATTTTACAAAAAAAAAGTTATTTGAAACTGCATGCAATGTTATTTTAACTTATTACAAGCTTCTGTATAAAAATGTAATTTTAATCGGTTAATCAGACCATGAGATAGTCGAAAATCAATAAAAAAAAGTTCTATATAATGTACCTATTCTATAAGAGGTACAATTAATAAATTAATAAGTAAAATGTACAACTTTATGGCGCAAAATTTTAAACAGCCTGATGTTAAGGTGTTACCATGATACTAGTAAATACTTTTCTAACTTTAAAACTCTTTACTAAAATGTTGTTAGTTTTAAACACTTTTTAACTAGTATCATACTAAACCCATTTTTTTTTACAAAACTCAAGCTGAACACGCCTAAAACAGTGACATTTCGTGCAAAAAATGAAGCCAACATACTTTTTTTTTAAATTTGTCTATGTGAAAGTGACGTATGGATTGAGTAATATGTTAAAAAGATAAAACAGGAATCTGGCGATTTAAACTTTAGTAAAATGTTAAGAAAGTATCATGTTAAACTCGTTTAAAATTAGCAAAATCCTTTTTTTAACCTGGTATCATATTAAAAATGATTTAACACACTTTACTAAATCCTCTAAGATTTTGCGCCTATAATTTAAAATTGTAGGTAGATCGTACTAATTTCGATACAAACAAAATTTGTATCTTAACGGTTTTCAAAAATTTATATGGGAGGTACCGTTATGAGAATAATTTTTGACAAAAATCTTTTAGATGATGTTAAAAACTGTTTTTTACCAAGTTTATTAAAAATCGACTGAGTAATTTTTTAAATACATATTTAGTTTTAAGTTTTTTTCAAAAAACCAAAAATATTGTTTTTTTTTTAATTATAGTAGGTACTAGGTACACTTCATTATTTAGAATTTATCAATTATTGGAAAATTGAACAAAATCAGTTAAACCGTTTTTAATAAAAGTAATAATCAAAATAAAAAAAAAGGTTCTTTGGGAGTTACCAATAAAACCCCGTTTTTCGGAACCATTTTTTTTACTTAACGTTAGCTAAATTCTATTAAAATTTACTTATTTGTTTTTTAATCTGTGAAGCCAATTTTGAGAAAAACAAGATTTTCCTTTATGGCCAAAAAAATTTTATTTATTTTTGGAAATTCATTAACAGTAAAAGAAAATCTTGTCCTTATCCGTTTGTTCTCAAGTTAAACGACATTTCTAGTCATGACCCTCATGTGATAGCACAACTTTTTTCTGACTTCTTTCAAAGTGCCTTTAACTGTGATACTAACGACTTTGATACCTTAAACTGTGATATTTCCAACTGTGATGAATTATTTGACGAAAAAGCGATAACCCCAGCTTTTTGAAATCTTTCTCTTACTTGACTGATATAAACTTTGATATTCATACGGACAACATTGCAAAGTTTATATCTAACCTTGACGAAAGCTGTATACCTGGCCCTGATGGTAAATTCATCTATATGAAAAAATTCATTTATAATCTCTCAGCATTAAAAAATATAGATCTATTGCAAGATTATCCGTCATTCCAAAACTTTTTGAGGCTTTAATTTGTTAAACTCTATCTTTCTAAATATATGTTATCCATTATTGTTACAAAACAACACGGATTTGCAAAAGGGCGCTCCACAGTTGTATTGATTCATTCAAAAACAGAAGTCCAGTGGATTGTGTATTCACCGACTTTAGTAAGGCATTCGATAAATTATCACATCGAATATTGCTATTTGAACTTAGAAAGATTGGATTCACCGACCACTTCATTAAATGACTTCAATCTTATTTATTTAATAGATCGTATTCTGTACTTTTCAATGGTCGTACTTCTAAAATGTTTAACATCAACTCTGGAATACCTCAGGGTAGCCATTTAGGTTCTATACTTTTTATTTTATTCATAAATGACTTAACATCTGTGTTGAAGTATTCAAATTGTCTCTTTTATGAAGATGATGAAACAATGTTTAAGACTATTTCAAATTCTCATGATTGTGCAGAGTTGCAAATTGACCTTAATGCGTTTTGTTGACTGGTGTGTTCGTAACTGTTTGTTTCTTAACATCGATAAATGTAAAACTATGAGTTATACGAAAAAACTTCAAGATATTTCTTTTAATTATTTGTTTAATGGCGTATCCTTATCACGTGTGAGCGAAATGTCTGTCCTTGGTTGGTGTGTCATTTGATGGCAAGCTTTAATTCATACAACACATCAACTCAATAACTAATAAAGCAAATTCAATTCTTCACTGGATAAAGAGAGCAGCTTTTCATAACATTTTTTCGACTCATTCTCGAATAAACTTTTCAAGTTTAAGCACCAAATTACGCTTGTCATATAGCCAGAATTGAACAGGTGCAAAAAAGGTTCCTGAGATTTGCTCTCAGAGGGTTAGGATGGAATAATCCCTTTGATCTGCCTCCTTATCACAACAGACTTAAACTTATCGATATGCCTAGTCTTGAGAGCAGACGTTCTTATTTATGTTTTGTCTTCTTTTTTTTTAAATTAATAAATGGACAAATAGCGATTCTTTGCATCTTTTGTCTCGTATTAATTTTAATATTCCCCAAAGTAACTTGAGGAATTTGCCCGAATGCATACATATTTCAAACTTTCGGACTAATTATAACCGATTTGGTCCTTTAAATAAAATGTCTGAATTATTTAACTTATTCAATACGATAAATATTTTAATTTGTTTGATCATACATTAAATTTGTAAAGTAAATTTAAATTAACTTTCTGTAACAACTATATATAAACTATAAATTTATTTTATAAATATATAAATGTTATAAATAAATAAATGTCGGGGGAATGTCCAAAAAATGCTAGGCATCAAGTTTAAAGATAATTGACCAATCTGCTTAGGGTGTAGCTGAACAGACAGACAGGCAGACTGAATGACGTTTTTGCGAGACACACTTTTTTAGTCTTCACTGTCATCGTAATGTCAAAAGTTTGATCAAAATCTCGAGTTCAATTTTTTAAACTAATCCATGTAACTTGCCATATATGTATGTACATGACATGGTACCTACATACCTATCGCTATGTCATGGTAGGGGTTCGGAAAAAGCCGTCTTTGTCAAAAAGTCGATGTTTCTTTTTTTCGTTCAAAAACTCGTTTGAATTTCCATCTTGATATAAAATGAACAAAAAAAAATAACTAAAAAATGAGACATTAACGAGCTCTGTAAATTGATTTGTCTTAAAGCTATGAAATGTCAAAATTGCACGTAGAATCACGTAAGCCATATTTAAAAAAAAATTATAGTTTTTGAAAAATTTTCAAAAAACTAAACTTTGCCCCCCCCCCCCCCCGCCAAAAAAAACTTCAGGTGCAGTCCAAATTGAAGGTACTTTATGGAAAATGCTTAAGACATACAAATAAAGTTGTGAAATAAAATTCAGCTTTAGGGCCGGTTATAGCAACCACGATATCGCATCAGGAAACATTTTTTTCTGTTGGATAATTTAATGAGTTAACTTACAATTTGAAAAATAAAAAGGATACGAATCTATGAGAAATCATTTAAAATAATTTTTTTTCGAAAAAAACAAATTTCTTTTTATTCATAAATTTTTTCGGTTGAAAATTCTGTACAGGAAACGAGTTTCGGAGTTTGGCCATTTGGCCATTTGGTTGTCTAATTTTTTATTCAGACAGATATAAGTGAGTAACTTTAGGTTTCTTTTTAAACTTTCTTATAACTATTGCAATCAACTCTACCACCCATCAGTCTCCACAAGCCATTGTCTTACTTAAACAAATCATAAACTTATTCAATTTAAAAGGTTCAATCGCCTTCTTCCTTACCTTGAACTTCAAAGACAAAAGCAGAAAGCACAATGTAGCGGAAATTTCTCAAATATCCGGAAAAACACTCTCAGGTAGGTACCAACACTTTGTTTAAAAAAAAAAAAAAAAGTTTTTCTTTTCCCTTCCTCTTGATGTGGCGTCATGCCGTATGACACTTGAGAAACTTTCCACCCCATCACCTCTGCTCCTCTGACTACATTGTTAATTTCCTTCCGGCGCGGCATTTTCCACATTTTTTTTTTTTGTTTTGCATTTATTTTCGTCTTCGTTTGCTAACAACACACCCACCTAGAAGTCGCCATCAGGATACCATCGCAGACTCAATAACGAGGACGTGTAGTGTGTGTGGATTAGATGTGGATGGATACCATTTTCACACGACAAGATAAAAGATGTCAACTAACGTGATTCACGGATGTCGGCATTTTATTTCTTTTTTTTTTTCAAACAACAAAAAACTTTGGTTTTCAAAAAGATTGAAATTCAATATCTCTTTATACTGTCGTTCGTTGTTCTAAAAAGATTGAAATTTATATTCAAAGTTGTGTGATATTGTGTGCTTCAAAATAATTCCTCCCTTAATTGGGTCATTAAGGAGCGGAAGGATCTACTTATGTTCATTTGAAATTCTTGAAAAGATATGGAATTAAATTTTCCTATGCCTAGATATAAAAATGTGTATGTCCTCGGGGCAGATATCCCATTTTGTAGGAAATGTTTTAAAAATCACATCTAACTTTGTGCCCCCAAAGAAAATGTCTTTTATTCAAAATTTATTGTTCTATGCCTTATTCACGTTTGGCTTTATGCCTGTAGCGATAATCGTTAGGTTTATCTTTCTCAGAAAAGACAAAAAGGGTTACTTTTATTTATTTATTTTTTTTTTTTGCTTGAAGAGGCGAGGAGAAATTTGAGTTTTTGTTATGAATCACAGAGACGATCTAGATTTATTTGTTTTAAATTCTCAGGGATATAGCAAAATTAAACTTATTTAAAGTTAAATGGAGAACTTCTTTAAACCTAACCACAAATTAAATTTAAAAATAAAATTAAAAAGCAAAAAATAGGATGCAATTCACCACAATTGCGGTAATTTATTTTAAACATTTTTTCCACTATTTAACAAACGGTGATGGCTAGGTGCGCAATGAATAAATTACTGTATATCCATGAAAAATGATTGTGTGAGTAATTGTTATTGTAGGATGCAGGTGCACGTTCGACCTCAATGAATAAAAATTATAAATGATATAAAAATGTAATTGCGTGGTTGTTAAATTTTAAATGAAAGCTATAAACTTTTACTGCTAGTTTAACGAGGGATTTAAAACGACATCGACCGACACAGTAAAAAAAAAAAAAAAAAAAAAACAAAAAAAATCATCTACAAATATTTTAATCGAGAGTTGACACTATCAAAGTTGTGTCTCGAGTTTTAAACATGAATTATTATTATTATTGCATGTAAAACGAATATTTTTTTTATTTTTATTTGAAAATAAACTTTTCATAGTGTATGTTTTTTTTTTATTGTGTATTTTTGTTTTTGTATGAAAATGTACAAGTTTTATTTATCTTTTTAAATAATCACCAAATTTAATTTAATGTTTTTTCTAGGAAATAATATTTATTTTTCATGTTTTTGTCATGTATTCAGAATATTAATCCTTTTTTTATGACAGGCGATATTGAGTGACTATAGTCTGTCAAAGCTCTTCAAATCCAGAAATCTCACCATAACTTCAAAACTGCTGCTGGACAGGACCATGGTCCTGCCAGTACTCACATATGGATTCGAGACTTGGGTGCTTAGCAAAAGGCACTCCGATCTCTTAGCCGCGTTCGAGAGAAAAGTCTTAAGGAGAATTGTTGGCCCCATATGTGAGGAAGGACGATTCCGGAGACGGTACAATCATGAATTGTACGCAATCTACCTTGAAGCAGATATCGTGACAAAAATTAAGCTCGGTAGACTCCGGTGGGCAGGTCACCTAGCTCGCATGACCGAAGAGGAACCCGCTCGGAAAGTTCTTTGTGGTACATTCTATGGTAGACGACAGCGTGGTAGACCATGCTTGCGCTGGAGAGATGGCGTAGACCAGGACGCCCGGAGCCTTGGGGTGCGCAACTGGATGGCGGCGGCTCGAGACCGGGATGGGTGGAGAGACTTGTTGAAGTAGGCCAGGACCGGACCCCGGTTGTCGAGCCGACGATGTTGATGATATTGAGTTTAAGCATTAATAATTGCCATCTGATGGTCTCCATTTTTCCCTTCATTTATGATCAAGTAAAGGTTGTTTTTTTAGACGTGTGGTTTTCAAGAAGTAATAAAACACATATAATTTAATGTTATGGCCAAGAATTTAGCTTTATTATAAAGATAAGGGTTTGCCAATATGTTTTAGAAATGATTTCGGCCAAGTGGCTGCTATGGTTGGCTCGAATAAATTCCAGCCGAGAGGCCCAATTTTCGACCACTTTTTGCAGCAATTGGGGTCGTATGTCAGCAATAACACGCCGAATATTTTCTTCCAAGGCGTCAATCATCTCAGGCTTATCTGCGTAGACAAGCGACTTCACACATGACCCCAAAAAAAAGAGTCCAGTGGTTTTAAATCACACGATCTTGGAGGCCACGCCACAGGCCCACGACGCGAGATAATGCGCGCTCACCAAAAGTTTCCTTCAATTAATTGATTGTTTCGTTGGCTGTATGGCATGTAGCGTCGTCTTGTTGGAACCAAAGGTCGTCCACATTAACATCCTCCAATACAGGCAGGAAAAAGTCATTCATCATGCCTCATTAGCGTTCCCCATTGACTGATGTAACATTATGGCCGGCTTCATTTTTGAAGAAATGTGAACCAAAGATTCCCTCTGCCAATAGTGCACACCAAACAGTGACGATGTAACGGTGTCTCAACACACACTTGAGGATTATCGTCACTCCAAACATGGCAGTTTTGTTTATTGACGTATCCATTCAACCAAAAGTGAGCTTCATCGCTAAACAAAATTCGCTTATGAAAAAAAAAACCAAACTGAGCATAAATCAAGTGACAACTGTCAAAAAGACCAACTTCGAAAAAAGTATTGCCAGATTGAAAACCACACGTTTAAAAAAAAAAACCTTTATAGTTTATACGTAGATGGTGACCAGAGACCAATGATAGTTTTTCCAATTGTAATGTTTCAGAAGACGTCAAAATTACCAATGGCATCCAGCTCTCAAAATATTCAGTAAGGTTTGCCATGTCATCGTGTCACCTTTGCCAAACGTTGTGAAATTATCAGCTTACATAAGTTGTATATACACACGTATCGTGAATTTCGTCGTGGGGTCGGTTGCCATCATGGCTTCAGTATGCAGGCAAGTTGTCGCACCGGGGAAAAGTTTTAGCATGAGAACACTCTTTTGGACCTTAAGCCACCAAACAGACAGAGATTGGTGTGTAATGAAGAAAACATAGCCGCCGCGCCGCCGTAGCAGCCAAAATCGGACAAGACCCAGAAATGTCGATTCGGCACCGATCATCAGCTGAATTGGGCATCGCCAAAGTGTCAACTTGCCTTGGATTTGAGCCTACGTCAGTATAAAATTGTGTTGACGCAAAAATTGAAGCCGCACGACCATAGAAGATGCCTTGAGTTTGCTAAGCAGGCGATGGAAATTTTTACGTGGGATCTAAATTTTGAATTTTATATCTCACACCGTTGTTGTTTTATTTAAATTTCTTTTCTTATCGTCTTTCCTATCTTGTCTTTTCTCTCTTGTCACCTTATATAAGTTCAAACATTTGTTTAAAACCTTGATGCAATAGTTTTCCTTAAACCAATGTTAGAGTTTAAAAACTTAGACTTATTCTCTGCAAAGTTCTCTTACTCCACATAAATAATTCAATTTTTGTTAGATTTTATATTTCCAACGAATAGCAAACAATTAAATTAACTAACTACTTAACCTATACGCATCTAAAGCCGAAATAAATACCTATTTTGTGGTGAACGCAGGATCAACTGAAGAACTAAATCGACATCTTTGGATTTAAGCAATGAATTTAATAGATTTTTTTTTATTTGTTTCTATAAGTGTAATCCACAAAGACAAAGAATTGAATTGCACATCAATTGCAGAAGTGTTTTATTTAATTGAATTTCCTGTTCTGCAAAGTTTCTCAATAAATCTGAAATGTGATATATGTAGAACCATTTCTATATATTTCCACATCTACAAGTGGAAACAAATGCAAATGGTTATAAATACAGTTCCTGTGTTTCTTTTATAGAAACTTTTTTTTGTCTTCAGGATTCAGTTCGGTGTTAAAAAGTTTTTTGTTTCCAGTTGAAGTTAAATGATGATTTGATATTGAAATCATGAGAAAACTCTTTGATGTTTTTGACAGCTGATACGCCTTGACTATAAACTTCTTAGTTACTTCTAAGTGATGCCTGTCTCTTATTTCTTTATTTCCTAAACATCAATAGTTGACGTTCTATGGAAATTTGCTAATTATATTTTACTTCAAGCTGAAATACCTATCGTAAATACGCTTTACCTATTACTATCCAGAATAAAAAAATATAAGTTCTGTTAAAGCTCCCTTGGTTCTATCATGATTTCCTTCCTAATTTCAATATTTAACAGATCTTCTCAGTAAAATATCCCCACAAAATTCAAAACAAAAAAGAAAAAGGATTTTGTGCGTATACCAAGAAGCGTAAACATTTCTCCTAGCGGCACATAAAAAAATGAAAAACGTGGGGCGCATACAAGAGATAAGAAATAACTAATACATATTTCTCCTGTTTCACTTTACAGTTTTTTTACATATTGCAATTGATAGGAACTGTTGTGTGAGTGACAGATACTCGCTATACAGTCGTAACTATATCTATTGCATGCGCCCCTTATTTTTAGCATTGAATGGATCACGTTAGGAGATAACTATTTTGGACTCTTAACGTGGTGTATTAAATAAAAACTAGTTCAATTAATTATTAATGCATTTAAGTATTGTGTATCATGCATCCTTTACATGTTCTTATGTTTTATTTGTCAAATTCCTACAGAGCAATAAAATATTTCCGTGTTGGTAAAAATTAATGTGTTTTTAAAAGCTATATTTTAGAAACGCGCTTAATTTGAAGAAAATTATTATGTTGTTTTCCACTGGAAATCCAGAAACATTTAGAAGCGCTCGAAATAAAAAAAAAGTCTTCTGAAACCATTCCATTGGCACTAAAATTACTCTTTTGATGGTTCTGAGAAGAGAATGTTGTTTCTTGATTTCAGCAAAAAATCAAAACTAAAGTGATCTGCTACACAACGTCCTGTTTTTAGACGACAAGGGTTCTGGTAGCCTGCAGCGGCCAGGCGTTAGTATATAAAGGGTTTATCAACAAGGACGTTACAAAAGTAGAACAACAGGGACAGCAAACAACGCCATATTTCTTGCCGCTCTTTTGAAATTTCTCTTCAGTAAGAGCAAACAACGAGTCGAAATTATTAAAATTTACTACCGAAATTCGGAGTCAGTGGCCCCAACGTTAAGAGCGTTACGTCCAATTTATGGTCGTCATAATCGTCCTAGCAGATCAACAATTGAGCGTCTAGTGGAAAAATTTGAATCCACAGGCACAGTACAAAATGTCCCCGTGCCAGTGAGACAAAGAAGTGCCCGTAGTGTCGAGAATATTGCTGCCGCTGAGGCTTCAGTTGCAGAAAGCCCAAATATGTCTCTCACACGTCGTTCTCAAGCGTTGGGCATCTATGTGACGTCGTTGTGGAGAATTTTGCGAAAAGATCTTGGCCTACATCCTAACAAGATTAAATTGACGCAAGAACTGAAGCCGCTTGACCACCAGAAGCGTCGTATGTTCGTGAATTGGGCTGAGCAACAACTTGAAAATGATTAGGATTTTCATCGAAAAATCATCTTCAGCGATGAGGCTCATTTCTGGCTGAATGGCTTCGTCAATATACAAAATATGCGGTATAGGTCAGGCAGAAATCCACACGTACTCCATGAGTCATCATTGCATCCCGAAAAAATTACGGTTTGGTGTGGTTTATGGGCCGGCGGCGTCATTGGGCCGTACTTCTTCCGTGAAGATCAAGACCGGCACGTTACTGTGAATGGGGATCGCTACCATTCAATGATAACCAAATATTTTTGACCCCAATTGGATGATATGGACTTGGAGGACATGTGGTTCCAACAGAACGGAGCCACAAGACACACAGCGAATGGCACAATCAATTTATTGGAAACCAAGTTTGGAGAACGTGTTATCTCACGAAATGGTCCAGTCGCTTGGCCGCCTCGGTCGTGCGATTTGACGCCGTTAGACTATTTCCTGTGGGGCTACGTCAAGTCTATGGTCTATGCCAACAAGCCAGCGACGATTGATGAACTTCGTACGAATATCGAACGTGAAATTGCAGCAGTATCGGCCGATTTATGCTTTAAAACCGTCGAAAATTGGGTTCAGCGTCTGGACTTCTGCAAGCGTGCCCGTGGTGGCCATGCAAAAGAAATCGAGTTCGATACATAATGGCATCAAACGTACTTTCACAGGAATAAAGAATTTTATTGATATCCAAAACCGTTTTTGTTATATTTAAAACAAAACTTTTGTAGCGCTCTTATTGAAAAACCCGATATATATTATGTACACAAATTACACAAATTTAGCCTATTATTTTAAGATCTCGGTTGTTGAATAAAGAAAGTATGACGAGAGTATTTGGTTTGAAGACAAAGGACGACAAAGATGCTGCGTGCGTGTTTGGTACGATTTCATGTGTAGTATGTATGCGTGTAGCTTTTTTTATGAAAGGAATATTATGCTTTTCCAAGTCTTTTTTGTACTTAATCTGTTAAAAAAAAATGTATATGATTGCAGTTAGAAGCTTATAACTTGAGTTCTGGTTGTCGTAGCTATAAGATTAACATCTTAAAATGACGGTAAAATAATAGGGTAAAATTAACCATAAGCAAAAATTAATCACTTTTCGAAAAACCTGTCGATTTCATTAAATTTCAATTACGAAATTACTTCAAATGTTCCTTAAATTAATTTGGCTTTAAAGAAAGGCTTATTTGAATACTTTTACTATGATTAAGGTTTACTATTAACTAAAATCTTTATTAATAACCTTAATTAAAAAAATATATTGTTTTTTTAATGTGAAAAAAATGCGTGCCTATTCATGCTCTTGTTTCAAGTAAAGAAAATTAACATTGAAGGTTTTTTTTTTCGACTTCCCATTTCACATTTATTCATGCTACGCCACTGCGTTTTATTTTAGATTTATTTTGATATCCCATTTATGTACCAAAGTCTCTTGAATGACATACTTAGCCCAAAATGCCAAGCAGAAAAGTGCAATTTTCTTACCGAAGTAACCTAAAAAGTCTGTCCGCCCAGCAATTTTCTTCATGATTGGACTAAACCTATCGGTTGGTATCCCCTATTCCAGCAGCAGTGATGATAGATAGTCCTCCCGGACTATTATGACTTAAAATTATTAAAAGCATTAAAGAAGATATTATTCCAACTTTCAAACATTTAGGGCCAGTTTCACAGTCAGAAAAGGCGACACTTAAGTGGGGAATGTGAAAAATGAATTCCCAATATCACAGTTTCACTTAAGTCTCTGATGTTGGCGACTTAAGTTCCACTCACGCTGGGAAATGATAAACTTAAGTGTCACTTATTCCGGTAAGTTTCGACTGTGAAACTGGCCCTTAGTTTCGACAATAGAACTTAATTACACCTTATTAACTCAAACCTTTTAGCTTTCTCAAACACTTGTGGAATTCATTTCTTAAGAAGTTGTTACTAAAGCATGAAATTTGAAAAAAAAGCTTAGCTTGCATAAAGTTGTTTTATGAAAATCCAAAGCTCATTAGTTCTGAAAAATGGAAGTTCCAAAAATTCATTTGCTCGTTGAATTATCACTATATAACTGTGAAATATCATTATTTTCTCTCAAATTCTATTTAAACGTTTCCAAAATCAACGTAATACCTATACCGGCTTAATTGAAAAGCTTTTAGAAACTGTAACGTGTAAATATGATATTAGAATTAGATTTTTACTTAAATTAAATTTCTTATAAAAAAAAACAAATCATTACAAAGCTACATTTTCTCCAATAAATTCCAAACAAATTTGTTTTGATATCATTCATCCACTGAAGAAAAAAACATTCAACTTTGCTCTCCTATGCTCAACAAGTGAGCTATATTACTGACAAGGACAACTTCCACCCTAGTCCTTATTTCTTCACTTTCATTCTGCGACTCATTTTCTGTTTTCCTATCTCAAATATCAAAACGAACTTCATACAATAACGAGGAATCTGAAAGGAAAAAAAAAACTATGTAATGTAAGTTCATTTGAAAAGTCATTAACACCATGTCATGCCCCATCACTGGCATTATAAAACCTTCCTTGTTGAACTTTTTTTTTTTTTTTTGTTTGTCCTTTAACTTCCACTCAATGATTTATTACCACTCGGTGTCCTGATTCTTATTACAATTAACTCCTCTGTCTTGTCCTGTGTCGTGTTTTCTTTTGTCTTTTGTCTCTTGTCTCGTTTTTGTTTTTTTTTTTGTCTGCGTGTTTGTTTGTAAAGATAAAATGAAGCAATTTCAATTTGACCTTCTGAAGGCGCGTGTCCTTTGCCACCGGATCCACTATGAGCTTATTCATATTACTTTTCTTTTTTCTAAAAAAAAAAAAAATCAACACATTCATTATTATGTCCTTCAATTAATTGAAGGCCAGTTGGTCGTCTTATTGAGAAAAAAAAGGACTGTGTATCCTGTACAAATTATTCTCTCAAAGGAGTAATTTATTAGTATTTTTTTATGGAACCTAAGGGCATTTTGAATACAAAAAAAAAAAAAAAAAAAACAAATCAGTGTTCTTGACAGGGTTTTTTTCATAAAATTATCTTTTGTTCCTCATGTCTTTGGTTATTTGTGTATTTATGTTCTTTCTTTCTATCGGCCTACCATATTGTGTCTTATTTATTCAGAGTTTAAGAAATATCCACAATCCCATAAGCTGCTCGCCCTAATAAAAACAATAGCTTAAAAAAACAATACAAACTAGCATGAAAATAAGTCTTCAGCTAATTGTTTAAATTCACGACTGGGCCGCACGGTTGTGATTTTATAATGAGAAATTGTGAAGTTTAAAGGCTTTCAAATGGAGACATTGAAATTATATTTTTTATAAATAGGTACTTAAAACGTAAGTAAACGTCATAAGTGTATTTTTGTACGTTCCTAAATTTGTATTACCCTAATATTTATAGCCGTGATTCTAAACGAGCTGTCACAACACTAAATTTAATTGTTGATGTTTTTGATTGCCCCTCTTTAAATAAAATAAAATAAAATAAAATAAAATAAAATAAAATAAAATAAAATAAAATAAAATAAAATAAAATAAAATAAAATAAAATAAAATAAATGAAATACAAAAAATTGGTTGCAATGACAGCTCGTAGAGATTCTGGGGCCTATTTCACTAAACACTTTTCACCTTGCAACTTTGCAAAAAAAATAATTTCCTGCAAAGTAAAAGTGCGAAGTGTTTCGCAAAATTTGCAAAGTGAAAAGACTTTGCACTTTTCAATTTATCAGACTTTTTTTGAAAAGTGAAAAGTAAAAGTGTTTTACCAATTTAAAATTGAACTTTGCATTTGAATTCGTATTTTGCAAAAGTTGCAAAGCAAATCGCATTTAAAAATAAACATTGGTTTTTCGTTTCATGCGATACGTTGATGCTTTCCATGCATATTGACAAAACAAAAAAAATTGCAAGGCTATTTCTAAGGAATTTTGTGTCCAGCAAATGCTGTTTGGGAAAAATTCATCTACTATGATTACATTCGACACTCGATGAACGACTCTACAGACGTTAGCTTTGCTTATTTCGCGCAAAGATGCAACACCGTGATAGTGGGTTCCATTCTCAGCCCAATGTAGTGTGCTCAAAATGTGTTGCAAAGGACGTTAACACATATTCCTTTGGCTGTTGAATTGAAATGTTTGTACAATTTCAGACAATTTTGTCAAAAAATTATTTTCACTACCCTTTGGTCACTTCTATTTACTTCTTCATTTTCCAAAAATTCTTCAAAACGGTTCATTTGTGTATTATTATTTCAACTTTTCAAAACAAACGCTTATTTGCAAATAAAAATTTCTCTTTGCATATTACTGAAAAGCTTTTCAAAATTCTGAATCAAATTTGCAAAGTTTGTTTGTTTGGTGAAAACTTTTCACTTTGCAGAATAGAACTTTTCACTTTGCAAATTTGCATTTGGTGAAATGAAATTTGCAAAGTAAATATGAAAAGTTGCAAAGAGAAAAGTGAAAAGTGTTTGGTGAAATAGGTCCCAGGTCCTTGTGATTTACAGATTTCAATGTCAACCATTACTGTCCTGTTGTTGGTCAACATGATAGGAGAGCCGATTAGATGCACTCTTATGGCAAGAGATGCCCTTGGAGGATTTATATTTTCCTCGCAAGAGGCAGTGGCTGTTTGCAAAAATTCTTCGATTTATATGGAAGAGGCTGCCAGATCTCTAACCAGCACTAACCATTACGCCACGATGAACTTCACTGCCTCTCTTTCATCATCTTAATATTAATTTGAAATTTTTGACAACAATTTGAAATACATTTCAAGAAACTTCTAACTGTCCTATTAAATCAGTTAAAATGAAAACAAAGAAAGTTTCGAAAAGGATCAAAAATCTAACAATTTTTTTTTAATGAAGTTCGCATGAATGTCTGTTTTGAGTACCTAAGGGTATACAACAGCGAAGAGCACACGTTTTTAATTTTCCCAATTAGGTAAGGCACACAAGATCTTAAGTAGGATTTACCATCTTGTTGTGTTCTTAAATTTACAAATAAACAAATTATATGTATGTAGTGGCATACGTGTGTATGGAATTATCAGATTATTATATATGTACTTAAGGCCCACCAAAAGCACAATCGTTTACATTTTATAGGAAGCGTGCTAAAAAGAAGATTGATGGGAGTTGCTGGTTTTCGTAATAATTTGTTGCGTCTTTTTTTATGATGGCAATAAAACTGATAAACGAGGTGTAATCAAATTATGGGTTGGGGCTGAGGGTGCCAGTTATTCCTGTTTTTGAAATGATTAAATTTATGTTTTTTTATTCTTTCGTCTGTAGAGTAGACCTCCTATTTTTTGGAGGCTACTAACAAAAAAGGGTTGGAACAAATTTGCTGATGATGCTGATTGTTGTGGTGTGGATAAAATCATATTTACTCATTTTTTATTGTTTTCTTTTTTTTGAACAAAATTTGAAATAAAATTAAATTTTTGAGGTTTGTATATTTAAAGAATGATTGTACATGGTAAAATGTTGTGTAATTAAATAGAAGCATGAAACATGAAACAATATAAAGGATAAAGAGGGTATGAATTATTCAAAACAGAAATATTGTAATCACTCTCGAATTTATGTGACGTTTGCAACGTATGCTTTGAAAGTGTTTTCTTATAAAAAAATACAAAACAATTTGATTAAAAAGACCTGATTTTTTTATAGCCAACAAACAAAGCCAAATTTCAAAGAACTGAGTGAGAGGGCTCATTCTCAAAGAACCCTTCACATTATTTCACAGAGAAACGAAATATCCGAGATGTGTTTGCTGTTTTAGACAAAACAAAAATATCATTTTAAGACTAAATTTTATTTGACATGTTTCCTTCATTTGCACACAAAAAAAAAAAACACAAAGTTCAAAATGACTGATAGTAAATTCAAAGGATTGCCTTTGTTTTCCTTTGTTTTGCTGTTGTTAAGTGAACGCCCTTAAAACTCTTCAAATGTCTTACCAAGGAGGTAATGGGTGTTTTCATATAAATACAAGGTGACTCGAAAGAATTGAAGAATTGTTCGAAAATAATAAAATTCAATCAGCTTTATTGTGAATTTCAGCCGAACAACATTCCACCCGTAAAATTTGAGATTTCACTTTTCGCCTATTGTGAGTTTCCCCCGAAATTTCATGATCGAAAAATTCCTTTTATTGTGAACATGCATTTTGGCCAAAATGTAATGTCATTTTCACTTCTTTTTTGTAGGCGAACGAAATTTCGTTCGAGCGAAACTCACAATAGCTTTTAAAATTCCGAACGAACAAAAAACTTTTAAGTGAAATATTTTTCGGGTGAAACTCACAATAAGACTGATTAACACCAATGTGAATATGCCATAAAAGAGAATAGGTACGTCAATTGTACTGAAAGCGCCACTTGCCGTTGATGGCCTGACCAACTTCGCGTCGTCCTCGAAGAAGTATGGACCGATGACGCCGCCAGTCCAAAATCCACATACCAAACAGTGACTTTTTCGGGATGCATTCGGATGCTCTTCGATCTCATGTGGATTCGTATCTTCCGAAATTCGACAATTTTGTTTGTTAACTTATTATCAGAAATGGGCCTCATCTCTGAAGGTGACCATAAATGAGCGAATCGCATATATACACAAATAAATTTGTATTTCTTTTTAAATCAAACGAACTAATAGCCGTGTTTTGGTGAGAGCTCAGCAACATTTTTGCAATGCTAAAAAATCCAATTTTTGAAACATCCAAAACAGAATGTTTTAAAATTTTTATATGCGATACTATCATGACTTAAAAAGATCTCCTATAAATCAATTAAGCCGTTAAACGATAAAGTTGAAAATAAAAAAAAAAATGTCTATGGCAGTTGACGTCAATAACATTTTAGGCTAAATTTCTTTCAACAAAATACAGACCCCATCTAAAATAGTACAAACAAACAATTTCATCAAAATCATTAGAGCATATTCGGAGGTAGATTATCTCTTTCATAACGGTTGTACAGCAGGTTTACCTTTATTTTTGGAGCTAAGCACCAAATTTCAATTTCGCATCTATGGAATCCCAAAAAAAAATTGTAATATTGATTTTTTTAAATTGCTTCGGTCATTTAGGTCTTTGTAGGCCAAAGATCGACGTACGGACAGGCATAGATACAGACAAAATGGCGGGACCTATTTTCTTTCGAATTCTCGGAACATTTTAATGTCAGGTTTGATTGAAATCCCAAAGTCGATTTTTTTTTAAGGATCCATAACTTGCCCTTTAGAACCTAGGTACGTCATCATAAACAAGTAAGCAAAAATTTTAAAATTCTTTCGTCAAGGTAAAAGTTGAATGATTATGAAAGAATTCCTCCGTACGAAGACAAACACTTCTGTGGAACCTAACGAATACAAATGTCATCTTTAATTGCTTTAAGTTATGTTTCGTTAAGTTTTCCATCATCAGTTGTCCACACGTTCGTCTTTCAAAAAAAAAAGTATCCACTCGCATTTTTGTATACATATTTTTATATTTTTGTGAATAAAACTTTTTGACAGATGACAGCAACCTGCTTTCGTTAATTTAACCCTTCTCTAAGCTATCAAAGAAATTAACAACAAATAAATCAAACTAAACGAAGTTCAAGTTGAATGAAAAATTGACAACATTTTAAATAAAAAGGGATATTGTAAGCAGAAATGTATTAGTTACCAGTTGTAATTTTTAACACCAAAATTTATAAAAGTCTTAACTATAGCCAAGCTACCCTGTTACTTTCGTCAATCCGTCCAATATATCAAGTGTCAGACTGCGGATGTATATTATAACCACAAAACCATTATCGAAATAAAAAAAAAAAAAACCAAAACCACCATGCATATTGTTTTACCATTTGTGTAAGTTGTAAACATAGACATTATTCCCCAGAGGCCAGAGTGACATGGTATACGTGTTTGTGTTACCCATCCTTAGCATTTAAATTATATTGCAAACTCATCCCATTATCTTGTTTTTTTTTTGTTTGTTTGCTTTGCTTTTGTTTTATTTTCTTGTTCTTGTTCGTTTTATGATTATTTATGGAAACATCCGTGACATGGCAAGAATTCTTGTGTCTACCTAAATTCTATTAAAGTAAAGCCCAGTTCACAGAATTTACATTTTACAAATTTAAAACTTATGAACTTTGTTTTTATTTTTTTTTGTTTTTTTTTTTTTTATTCACGCTGTCATGACAAACATGAAGGCACTCCGCACTCACTGTGTGTGAAATCCTCCTAAAATGAGCAACCAAAAAAATATATTTTTACGTATCGTCATGAAATGTTATTTTCTTTTTTTCTATTTCGCTCTGTTTGTTTCTTTTTACTTTGGCAATTCTAAGCCAACAATAAGCATCAAACACCAAGGTCCCCATGGCGATTTCACATTCATTCGAAAGATTGTCCTTATAATAACAGAAATGAAAAAAAAAAAATATGATTGCGTGTCAAGGATCAAATTAAAAAAAAATAATCAAATTAAATGATGAGGAGTTTTTAAAAAAGAAGGAAATCATTTTCGAACTCTAGGAGAGGAGAGAGAGGATTTAAAGAGTCACCTCTCTGGCACATGTTGCTAACAGATATTATACAAAATATTCCACATACGACATGGATGCCAACGCAGTGTGTCAGCAATTAATAGGATTTTTTCTGTAGGCATAGCCCAAATTCATGTAAAATCAGGTGGAAATTCGGATGAAGTGAGAAAAAAAGTAATAGGTATGAACGATTTTAATTTAATTTTTCTAAAATAACGGGTGTTTTTTTTAGACGTGTGGTTTTCAAGAAGTAATAAAACGCATATTATTTAATATTATGGCCAAAAATTTAGCTTTAATATAAAGATAAGGGTTTGCCATTATGTTTCAAAAATGATTTCGGCTAAGTGGCTGCCGCGGTTGGGTCGAATAAATTCCAGCCGAGAGGCCCAATTTTCGACCACTTTTTGCAGCAAATAGGGCCGTACGTCAGCAATAACGCGCCGAATATTCTCTTCCAAGGCGTCAATCGTCTCGGGCTTATCTGCGTAGACAAGCGACTTCACATAACTATACAAAAAATAGTCCAGCGGTGTTGAATCGCACGATCTTGGAGGCCACGCCACAGGCCCACGACACGCGAGATAATGAGCTCACCAAGAGATTCCTTTAATAAATTGCTTGAGTCGTTGGCTGTATGGCATGTAGCGCCGCCGTCTCGTTGGAACCAAATGTTGTCCACATCAACATCTTCCAATTCAGGTACGAAAAAGTCATTAATCATGGCTCTATAGCGTTTCCCATTGACTGTAACATTATGGCCGGCTACATTTTTGAAGACCAATGATTCCCTCTGGTGAGCACACCAAACACTGACTTTTTGAAGATGTAACGGCGGTTCAACAATAGATTGAGAATTATCTACACTCCAAATGCAGTAGTTTTGCTTATTGACGTAGCCATTCATCCAAAAATGAGCTTCATCGCTGAAAAAAACTTTCTTGTGAAAATCGGGATCAACAACAATCTCGTTTCGAGCGCATTTTGCACAATTTGCAGGCATTGTTCAGACGTCAATCTATTTATCATAAAATGGCAAATCAAACTAAGCATAAAGAAAGTGACAACTGTCAAAAATATGAACTCCGAAAAAGGTTTTGCCAGATTGAAAACCACACGTCTAAAAAAAACACCCGTTATTTTAGAAAAATTAAATTAAAATCGTTTTAAAGAAAAGTTTTTTTTATTGAATACTATTTTACATTCTAATATTTGAATTTTAACTAACTACATATATACTTTAAAATTGAGTCGAAATAATTATGCATATACAAATTTTTTTTAAATTTTTTTTTTTGGTTTTAAAAAAAATAATTTTTTGTTTTTGAAAAATTATTATCTTACTAAACAAACAAATTAAAAAAATATACATACCTGCATAGGTTTTTTTTTAAGAAAACCACCCCAACAAATTTTTACATTTCTCTTGCATAAATACATGTTTTCTGTTTCAAGAATTCAGACGGAATCCTTTGTTTTGAGCCCAAAACTTTTCTTAATGGTTGTTTTGAAAATTTAAAGAATAATTTTCTTGCTTTCTTTTCCATTTTCTGTAATTTACTACATGATTTTTTTTATATGTAATACAAAATCATTAAAGTTCTAAGCCACTTGGACCAGAAGACCAATTTCGAGCGTTTATATTTTCGTACAGTCAATTTTTTTTTTAAATCCCAAACACTTTGTTTTTTTTTTTTTAAATTAAAATACGTATGCAATATTATTAATGCTATTTAGAAACTTTTTTATACATTCCTTTGAAATTAATTAAGCCAAAAACTACAAAAACGGATTAATTTTCAATAATGTTAGAGAAAGTCTTTTTTTTTTGTATAAAGAAACAACGTTTCTATTCAGCATCAGCAGGCAGATATTATTGGTGTCGTTTTTGTAAGAAATTGCCCTTAAACGAAATTAGAGGTGTTATAGAAAGTTTTTTCATTGAGTACAGTTATTTTTGGTCTTCACTTGAAGTTTGTTTTAATTTCAAACATTTTTAAAATTTTTGAATACGTAGGTACATTAATTTTTAAACTTAACAAAAAAAAAACAAAAATAATCGAATCACCCCTTATAATTCTATTCTAATTTAATTTCTATTTCAATAACCAACAGTCCTGTATTTTTTTTTGACATAATAATTATATGAAATTAGAATCTTTAATTATTTATTGCAATCAACATTTACCCAACAACAACAAGAAAAAAAAATGTTTTCCTTCAACCCAAATCATTTCTTTGTATTTGGGTAATTTGTGTTACTGCATAATTGATTGTGACCTTTTTACCCTTTTTTTTTGTTTGCTTCCTTTCAATTTGACAAGAAGATAATAGTGAATAATTTCAACACCAAATTTTTGGGTTTGAATTTTTAATCAGATGAGAATAAAAAAAAAACACAAAGCACTGCGGGTAATCGATTAAAATGTCCCTGCATATTTAAAAATAATTTTTTTAACAAATAAATAATTGTTAATTGAAAGCGACACATTTTTCGGTAATTTCAATTACAAAGTAGGAATTGAATTTAATAAATTTTGAAAAAAAAAATTATTAATTAAAATTGTTATCATTTAAAATATCCAAGAAATAGCTTAAATTAATAATAAATTTGTTCGGTATTTCATCATTTTCTTAAATACCTCTGGGTCCTGTGGTCCTGTCTGTCTCTACATATAAAGGTTGAATTGAAAAACAGTCTAAAATTATTAAATGTTTCTTAAACTTGAACAAATCATGGGAGACTCCAACAAAAACAACAAACTTAAAAAGTCCCAAAGCTTGTCGTCAAATTGTATTTCAAATTAAAATGAAAATCCTCAATTTCTATTAACAAACTTTTTACGAACATAAAATTGCCTCTTTAAATTCAAACAAAACTCCCCAATTTCTAGAAATATGTTTTCTACGAACACAAAAAACTCCTCTTAAGAACCTGCCTAAGTTTAAATATAAAATCGACAGTCTTCGAATCAATCACGTTTGTATAATTTCTCACCCAACAACACAGAAGCACACCGATATGATATCCTTATACATATTTATATAAAACATCTTTAAGCACCATCAACTGCTTTGAATTTATCCTCCTGACAGAGATTGATAAATAAACATACACATACATATATATCAATCTATTAATAAATACTCGCATTTTAGTGAAACACATGTGGTCGCCAAAGGAAGTTTCAAGTTTCCCACCACGAGGACTACCAAGGAAGACACACATTCTTTTTGTGTTAAAATTCCGTTTGGGCGTATCTTTAAAAAAAACCTCTTTGAATCCATTACACAGCTCTCACATTAGAGTGGCACTTTGTGTGTGTTGAAAAACCTTCCTTTACGGAAGCAGATAGTTGCAATACGATCGCCTCGGGGTCAGCTTTCGAGATGTTATTATTATTATTATGATTATACTTGATGGTTTAGATGACAAATGGGTTTTCGTAGAGCTCTTCAATATCTTGAGAGCAAAAACATTATATACGTTATGCTCCAAATTTGGAATTTTGTGTTTCTTTTGAGTTCAAATCAAATACATATACATATCTACAATGGTGAAGTGGTTTAAATTTATTTTCATAATAAAAAAAGAGAAAAAAATAAAAAAAAATAAATTTGGTGATGCGACCGACAGTTCGTGGAGAGCCAGGGCCTAAAGTGACTTACAACTCTCAACCATTCCTGTGTGCGTGTTGTTTGTTTGCTGGCATAGGGGGACCTACAATTTTTTGCCATATCCAAATGGCTAAAGTGAGAGCGATTTTTTCATGAAGAGAGATACTCTTCGAGGAGTATCCCCTCGGCCAATTGCTGATTTTTATTTAAGGTAGACGACGCTGGGAATCGAACCGAGACTTTTGGCATGACAGTCTCATGCACTAAACATAACGCTACCTGCTACTACCGTTCTACACAAGAGAACGGAAAAAAAAATTAAAATTCTTTAAAAAGAAAGCACAATTTTCTCTCTTTCAAATCAACCATCATTAATTCCATGCAAACTAAATTTCGCAGTTAATTTAAACTTACATAAGTCAATTTTCAATTTTGTAAAATGAAACAATTTAACAACTTAACATCAACTACATATAAATGCATTTATAAAATTAACTTTACATTTCGAATCCATTTTACTTGCTCGTACAACTTTAATTAATCCTAAAATTTTCTATCTCATTTTCAGACAACACAGACAGCACACAAAAAGAAAAAAAAAAAAAAAAACCACAACAACCACAAAATGCCAGCAATGGACCGATAGACAGACAAACAGAAAGAACAGGACTATAAACACACAAAAAAAAAAAAAAAAAAAAAAAAAAGGAGACAAACTTGAGTGTCTCGAGGCTATGACAAAATGAAAACGAAACCCTTTGCGATAGCAGCCAGTGAGAAAATGAAATCCGCAATTCTGTATCCCTATGGTCCGTTGACAGGCACAGGATGCTGTCGGATGTTACATGCGAAGCATTTGGCAGTGACCAGTGCCATATACACATTGGTAAGTTGGTTGGAAAATTAATATAAATGTTACTCATACGCCACAGTGAATGACTATTTTGCAAGTAGTTTGTTTCTGTTAATTGGTTGTGTATTGTGTTAGTTTTTCTTGAATGTCGTTGGAACAAGACACGGGCGAGTGGCTGAGGATATCTCCGGAATGAGTTTTATCATATACGCTTCCAGGTTCCAATATAAGTATAACAAGTAAACATTGAAAAGGTTTAAGCGTATAGGTTGTGGCTGACGCACAAGGGAAAAATGGTTTGTTTTCTAATAAATTGACTCCAAGTATTTTTCTAAATTCTACAAAATCTATTTTACTATGTTCTCAAAGATTTGTATGTCCTTGAGTCTTGAGAGTCTACATTTTAAAAAGATTTATGTAATTCTTCTTAAAACTATTTAAATGCAAATTAAACAAAAAAATTACGCTTTAAAGATTTTCTAAGACTCTCAAGATTTATCTTGAGAATTCAAAAACACACACCAGAATTTTTAATCGATCTATTCTCGCATTCCAATCCACAAACTTCAGGTCAATTATGTTGACTTCAAAGGACAAAGTTTTTCCAACTTAAATTTTCATATATGTAGATATGTATATATGTATGTATGTTTTAAGAACAGGTAGGGTAAGTTTGATAGGTATGTAGGAGTAGTAGAGGGGAATAGGTATGTAACTGGCATCTCTTGGCTCTGACTCTGCATAAAATCTTACGACAAAAGTTTTAAGAATGTTTTGTGGGCCAAGCATGTGTGAATAAAAATTTACGCTCTAAATTGAATTAAAAAAAAAAAAAATTAAGTTTAAAGAATAAATAAAACTAATGCACAAAATTTTCCACCACAGGGATTTGAATTGCAGTCAAGAATAATTGCCATGAAAATGGTTTAAATGGAGCTAAAGTGCTATAAGAGTTATTTATGTAGAGTTTTATTTTAATGGCATAAACTTTGGAGTACTTTATATGCATTAAATGTCATGCTGAGTGCTAAACTGTGAGCATTTAAGGAAAATGCAGTACATATAGTTAAAACTAAAAGCATTATTTGGAAGTGTAAAACTGAAAAGAGTAGGCAAAAGAGAAACGGTTTTCATTTAAGTGGGTTTTTATTTTTTTTAAACGCAATGCAATTAGAATATGAGATCAAGCAATATCCGAAGCAGGCGGTTTAAACAGGGTTTGATGAAGGTTTGATATTGTCTTTTAGATTCTGAAATGAAATTAGAAACTCGTCATTCTGAGATCATCCAAGAAAAAAGGTAACCAAGATAAGGATTAAAAACATTCATCTTTCTCCAGCACATTGGTTTTTATCTTACCCTTCACATCTAGAAGATTGTTTGTTCGATAGGTTTTATTTGAAATACAAGACACAAATGTTTAGGTATAGCAAATCCAAAGCATTCAGTAGTATATGCTTCTGTTAAAACCTAATTATGTATCTTTTCATTTCAGAATATTTCAATACTAATCGTACTCATATATGCGTGGCGAATAAGTGTCAATGTCAGGCGATCTGGAGAATTAGAGGACGTCTATTATGGTAAGTTATGGAAAACGCCTGTCAATTCACATATTTTTTTGTTAAACTTATATTTGATGTTTAAATCTTAAAAGCCATTAAATTTGACTTCCGTTGCAGGTGTTCAAATAGCATACTTTGCCATAATCGGGACTCAGATGTCAATGATATTCCTCAGCGTTATGTTGATGTTTGGCATATACAAGGTAAAATTGAAAATCCATGCAAATAGTGTGTATGCAGGTATATGATATATGTATGTGTATGTGTATGCACAAATATTACGCCCATACCTTCCCAAGTACAAAACCCAATACCCATGTCAAAAACACACAGTGTAAACATTATATTTAACCAAAAAGACCTTAACCAGAAAACCTCATGCTTTCCCCATTTCATTCTAACCCTTACTTCTCGTAGAATGTATATATACGCTCCTCAAATCCAAACCAATTTTGGCGGCAAAAAGCAATTTTGTTATTTTTGAGGATAAAGAGCAGATGTATTTGTTGCCAACAGAAATAAATCCAAAGGCATAGAGAAAATTTCTGGGCGAAGTATAGGCATTTTCAGCAGAATTGACGTGACTTCCCCTTCCACCCATCATCAGTGTTGACCTTTTATGCAATGAAAATGAAAACCCCGATGTTTGGCGTTTGTTTAAGTCCTCCCGCTGTCTTATGCGTGGTCGGAAATACCATAACCATCCCGCATATAAACAATAGGGCCGTTTTCTATAAAAAAAAAAAAAAAAAATTGGATGGATGTTCGAGGCATTCGCGAGTTATTATTGCGCATAAAAGCAGATAGGATAGGACGTTGTTCGTTGTAGAGGTTTTGATTTTTGGTTTTGTGCTTCAAATGGGGGGGGGGGGGGGGGCAGACACACAGCCTAATGGTCTATTTATTTCTATAGCATAAACATTTTAGGATTTATTTGAACAGTCTTTATGGCAGAGTGTGCATGTGGGATAATGGATGGGCTTGAGGAAGGATTCGAGGAGCTCTACAAGTCAAAAAGGACTATTGAGATGTTATTGGCTTTCTTTACTAAGGGCTTTTCGGCATGTCAAAGGCGGCAAAGCAAAATAAAAAGCAAATGTTCAAACAACATATGCGAAAGTCCATAAAAGCGGTCTGAAAGCCGTTTTTCAAAGGAGGGTATAAGCTTCAGAAATTGTTTGTAGAATTTATGGCAAGAAGAACTAAAAACCACGAATGAAAGAATGTTCAATTTGATCTTTAAATCTTTTTGTAAGTCCCAATGGAGTATTGATATTCTTACATCATGGATTTTATAATTATGCACTTTGAAAAAAAAAAACTGTCTGCATTGAAATTGTGAACTAATTTACTTATACGATATTTATAAAGTTAATACCTCTGGATATAAAATTAATTGTGTCCAAAAGTCTCTCAAAACTGTCTTCACCTACAAATCAAAGAAAATTGTATTGAATATTGTATACATACGTTTTTAGAGTCTAAAAGCTCGGACACACTATGAGCTACAAGCAAGACTGAGTGGTAGAGCAACTGAGCGGCAGAGTGACTGAGGGGCCGAGCAACAACAGACAACTGGCCATTTGTTGAGCGACAAATCTCTTGAGCAGTAAGTTGTGAAAATTAATTTTTCAATTAACGTTCGCAAACGTTTTTTTGAATAAAACGGGCACACATTTTAAAAACCTTTCAAAATTTTCTCAATGCAACTTTTGAGTTCAACAGGATGAAATATTTACGAAAGAAATTACGGCATTTAATGTCCACAGCTTTTCTTTCTATAACCATGTACACTGACGAAAAAGATGTATCCGGAAATTCGATACGATCATATTTGGTGATAATTTGTTCATAAGTCATAACTATCGGAGGCATTTTTAGTTTAACCTTGGAATATAGTTGATTTTAGAAGATAACGCTTAATCCCTGTCGGAGTCGTTCTTATGTTATGTATCAGAATTATGTACATATAAGTAGGTATTCTTATTTACAACTATTTGCATATTAATTAATTATTGGAATTGATTTTTCAGAATGTTAAAAATATTCATCTAAAAATCGTAAAGGAAATAAATCTAAGGAAAACAAGAAATAAATTTTTGTTCAAGATTCTCTAACAAATTTTAAAATTCTTAATCTTTTTGTCAATAGGAAAAATATTCTTTATGCTAAGACCAAACCGTTGATTTTGACTACGGTTCTTATCCCAAAAATCCGATTTTTTGTTTCATTATTGTGCTTGGTTTTTTTTTATCATAAAAATTCTTCTTCATTCCAAATTAAATGTGAAAACATTTCAATCGTTTGAAAATTTGGTTAAAAATATGTGAGAATTAATATTTACACAGACTACACAACACCCCATTTTAACTTCAATACAATATCACTACCTCTTTTCCAAATACAGAGGAATGGAAAAATGACCAACCTTTCAGTAATGAATTTACCATAATTGTCTTCACTGCTGTTTCTAAGATGAACACTGGAGTTGGTGCAGGATTTTTTTCGGAAGCTCTGGGATTATAGCTAGCTCCTTCAGACTTCCCGACTTTTGCAGCGTCTTCCAAGCTGAGGTCTTGGCAGTGGCCAAAGCAGCTACGCAAATATCAATGATGGCGATACCACGAGCTGATATCACCCTCTTTATTGATAGCCAAGCAGCAATTAAAGCATTTCTGCCACCGAGATACATTCGAAGCTTGTAACTTGCTGTCGCGAAGAGCTTAGGGTTTTTGGCATACAGCATAACATTAGACTCTGTTGGGTTGCAGTAACAGGCAAACGAAAGAGCTGATGAGCTGGCGATAACGGGATCGTCACTTGATTCAAGTCAAGCCGTACCAACCTTTAGCACCAAACAGGATATTGGTAAAAAAATATCAGAAAAAAAAAATGAGAGATGGAACCTGCTTGAAACATGCGGCACAACTAGAAAATTAAACATCTTCGTTCCCATGGCATCATAATCACCGGACTCAATCTACTGATGGGATACCACAAAAAGAAAATGAGGCTCAGTACTGAAGACCTTTGAAGAGTGTTCAGCGATGTAGAAGCAAATGAGGATACTTTACACTTCCTTTTGCACTGCCCAGCACTCTGTCATTTAAGAAAGAAAACACCTCAGCAGAGTCTTGCAAAAAGAATTTTGACCCCGCCAGAATTTCGACCTCAACCCTTAATTTTCCTATTCTATTATTAACTGAAAACAAAAATGAAGGCTCAAATAAAATAAAATAAAATAAAAAGACATACAGAGAATTATTAAAAAAGGCTTAAGTATTAAGTGGACGGTAACAATATGAAAATTTACCCCCCCCCCCCCCCCTCCCTCTGAACTAAATCCTGCATCCGCGTCTGGTTTAAAATTAGATACATTTACACAGCCCGATTCTCCCCATGATCACTGATACCTCAAAAGTCACAAGAAAAGATCAAATTAATATTGTGACTTTTTCGAATTCTCCCCCAGAGTCACAACTTATGAGAGTCACAAAAACAATCGAAATTCTGACCTCCTTCATAGCAGGTCACAACGCATTTCACAAATTACATGTGTTTTAAAACTTTGATATCATAATCTATTTATTTTTTAAACAACACTTGAATTTTTTTTTAAATTAGGAAAGAGAAAATTTAAATGGATTTTATTGGGCGTATCTTCTATGGTATCTTTCATCCGAAATAAAAAAAAACAAGATTTTCACAATAGCACAATAGTGACGAGAGACTTCGACACAACTATTTTTACTGATGGTTCAAAGATGGGGTGTGGTGTTGGTTCAGGAATCTTCTCCGAATCCTTGAACATCTCTAGGTCCTTTCGGCTACCTGACTTCGCAAGCGTATTTCAAGCTGAATTACTAGCAATCAGGGAAGCATGCAAGATACTCAAACAAGATCCCAACCAAAACCGAAACACCGCTATCCTGACAGACAGTCAGGCAGCTATTAAGGCCATTGATTCAGCTATATCATCTTCTAAATTGGTCTAGCAATGTCGAGATGAGCTCTCAAGCCTTAATGTCAACCTCAGGGTCACTCTTATCTGGGTTCCAGGTCACTGTGGCATTGACGGAAACGAGCGAGCTGACGAACTGGAAAGGTAAGGAACGGCCCTTCACAGCTCACTTGCGGAAAGAGTTAACATTCCACTTGGAGTTGTGAAGGGCAAAATACTCTCAATTTTTCTTACTGAATCCAACAGCAGGTGGGAAAGTTTAACAAACTGCGCTATATCTAGGAAGATATGGCCCATCTATAGTAAGTCCCGGACAACTGACCTGATGGCTAGGCCCAGAAGAGACATAGCCAGGGTTGTTGCGACATGTTCTGGTCACTGGCCAGTAGGAGAGCATGCGGCGAAAATGGGCATTCCATACAATACCTTTTGTCGTAGTTGTGGGGACCATCAGGAGAAGGAAACAGTAGTTCACTTCCTCTGTAAATGCCCTGCTCTGGCCAAATTGAGAGCAAGACTATTTGGAAAAGCCTTTCTTGAAAACCTAAACGAACTTTCTGAGATAAAGATCAAAGATTTGATAGCTTTCCTCAACGCAACAAAGTCTTTCTATATAGAGTTTATGGTATCAAAACGGCGCCCTCCGGCGATAATTGGGCCCGCGGAGCTAGTTTGCTCTGGGCCGCCATTTTTACCTACCCTACCCTACATACCTGCATGAAGTACGAACCTAACCTACATCTTACATCATCCCAAGTAAAACTGAGCTCAAAAAGCATTAATTAGCTTGTTAAATATAAACACTTTAATAATTACATCTTTCTTTTAAAATAAAAATGTATCCTGTCCTGAGTTGGGCGCGTGGTAGATTTTCAACAAATTTACTCAAAAAAGTATTGTTTATATACCTAATACCCTTATATCATTAATATCCCTTTTTTCCTCCTTGACTTTTCCAGTTAATTCACGTCAATTCAAAGAATAACCCACCATTAAAACAACATCAAATCATAAGAATTTCAGCGCACGTGCTCATTTTAATGGACCCAATAAGTTTATGTTACCGAAAAATGTGTTTCTCCAGAAATATTGGCGAACAAAAAAAAAAAAAAAAAACCCCTAAGTATCCACCATACTTAAAATACAATAATGCTTTAATTATCTTCCCTAATGGCCACTTATTAAGAAACACTAAACGTTCTCCTTTCAGTTAGATTTATTTTAAGGACTTTTTGCTATCCACTCTCTCTCTCTCTGTCTCTTTCTCTCTATGTCTCTATCGCTCTTTCTATATCTCTCAACGAAAATCTATACACAAGAATCAAAATAATATCCACCTATATACAGTAGATATCTCTCTCCGGACTCTGAAGGGATTTCATTCTTTCGTAAAGCATTAATTTATGATCTTTAAATATTAAAACCTTCACTGTGGGCTTCATCAAGTCTAAGTAAATGGCTAAGGGAAGATTGCGGATGATGACAAAAAAAAAAAAAAAAAAAAGGACGAATAAAACTGCCAAGTGTGTCTTAAATTTAATTATTCGAAATAAGCTATAATAAATAAAGACTACGTGGTAACGTAAAGCAGACGAATGTATGTATATTATTTACTTTTCCCTGCAGAGATGAATAAAATATTTATCATGAAGATCCCAGAGTAAATATAGAAACTGAGCTTCAGCATCAGCATCAGCATCAGCAGTGTTTTGCCTACGCTAGTGTGACAAATTACAAGGATATAATTTATATATTATACACTGCCGCATCCTTGCGCGTGGCTTAGCAGCAACCAAAAAAAAAAAAAACAAAATAACAAAAAAGAACACATTTGGCGTTTTGCTTTCATTTTGTCGCATAAAAATAAGATAAACCCGAAAACAACAAAAAAATAAGATGAAGAGGACTACTATAAGCATTTGCATATTTCGCATCCTAATTGGGGGCCCACAATAATATAAATTTCAATTGTCTAGTCCAAATGTTCCATGGCATACAACGAGAGAACGGATACACATTTCTTTTGGCATCACATGCATCGTTCTTATAATATGAAAATGAATTTTTGTGGCAAGGACACGCTAGAGGAACTCTCTTTTAACCACTTTCTTTTAAGTGCTACAAGTTCATTTGAGTACTTTTAGAGCCACATACATGAAATCCATCCGACCGACCGACCGACCCCAGGAAGTGTCCTTAATTTTGAGTTTCCATATTAGATCCTTTTGCCGGTATAGAGCTCATATGAAGTTGATGATGATGTTTTTTGTGCTTGCCTCACACGCACACATGGTGCAGAGCTAACAATTATGAAAATTGTTTCTGAAAAGCTCGGTGAAGAGCGTTCCGTGGGATGATATGATGTCAACCAGGCATATTATATGGAAAATGTAGTTTTGGTTTTATTTTAGGAGCAGGAAAACACATAACGTTTTCAAACGGAAACACCATGTGTATCTACATGAAGTAACATTTTCAAAATTTTGTACAACGTGGTGTAAGGCAGTATAGTTTAGTTTCTATTTTAAAGAAAGATTGTTGTTTTTTTTTTTTTTTTTTTTTGTTTGGATGGAAGTGATTATAGAAGTTAAAGCATGGCAGCATTTGTATGAAACAATTCAGTTACTATGGACAAAGTTCTTTGGTTTGATTGCAACGAAGTTACATATTTTTTCTCCATCTATAAACCATTATTCTACCTATACCACCACACATCGCCCTCAACAACGACCCAACTGTCACTTCAACTATTATTGCATTTTCAAATTCAAATAATAACGAACGGCAGCCACCGGATACACAGTTCATCGTCATAAGCCAGATATACCAACATTTTGATATGATGAAATGTTGGGCGAGTTTTTCTGTACCTTTATAATTCACACTTACTCCTGCCCCCAGATATGATAAGAGAAGGTGAAATTTGTATGGAAAGTGATCTTCTGCCTTTACCAGTGTTGTGCGTAACATTCTCGAGTACGAAAGGAGAAGGGCCAAGAAACATACTGCTGAGTGCGTGGTGCACTAGATAGTTGCTTCGAAGTTTTTGGCTTTTGGGCTGTTAAAGTATTTTGTGCCTTCACTTTCGACAGGGGCCGAGGACTCTATCGCACCGTGGCCGTAGTATTTGCGCCTTAAGTTTCAACCAGAGCCGGGGACACTTTCCCACCGTAGTATTTGCACCTTTGGTTTCGATCAGTGCCGGGGACTCTATCCCACGGTAGTATTTGCACCTTTGGTTTCGATCAGAGCCGGGGACACTATCCCACCGTAGTATTTGCACGTTTGGTTTCGATCAGGGCCAGGGACTCTATCCCAATTATATGAAGTACCGTGTTGAATGAATGAATTAGTTGGGATATAGGTGCACTGCGACCTATGGATCTATTGTGCCCCCATCTAGAGCTGAATGAGATTGCTCACTCTATAACTCTTCCTCCAAGTTTATTCGTTTGAGGAATTTGAGTATTTGGAGTATTTTTAGTGAGGGTTATTCCCTTTCTTCTAACTGGTGATAGCCCAGGTGTCGTTTTTTTTGATGCACAAGTGCATTACATTTGCTTAATATATGGTCCGGTGTATCCTCTTCCATGTTGCAGAATCTACAGGTTGGACTACTCACTAAGCCAAGCCGTTATTATTCTAAGGTTATTCCTGCTAAGGCTGATGCAGGATTTATAACGCTCTTGGTTGTAGCTTCCAAGTAGTAATTTGGCTTGCCTCAGGGTAGGGAGTTCTTTCCAGATTTTGGATCTTTTGGCCTCCTCTTCTGCTTTGATCTTATTTTTGATCACATTTTCTCCTATACCGCAATAAGGCTCAGGCCCTGTTTAGGGGTTTGTTGCTCCTATTTTGGCTAGTGAGTCTGCCTCCTCGTTACGATGGATACCGGCGTGGCCTGGTACCGAATAGAGTGTGACATTGTTGTTTTTGCCTAGTTCATTTAAACTCCTCATACATTCCCATACCAGTCTGGAGGTGATGGTGTATGAGTTAAGTGCTTTTAGAGCCGCTTGGCTGTCTGACATGATGGCAATGTTTTCTTTTCTGTAATTTCTTTCGAGGTTACGTTCTGCACATTTTCCTATGGCGTTAACTTCCACCTGCAAAATACTTGTGGACTGTCCCATCGGTATAGAAAGTTTGATTATTGGCCCATAGATTCCTGCTCCAGTCCTTTCAGACGTTCTCGATCCATCAGTGTACCATTTGATGGCATTTGCGTGTTGAGTGTAGTTCATTTCGCCTAACCACTCTTTTTTCCTACTTAGCTTCGTTTGGAAATTTTTCTCGAAGTTGTATTTTTTAATCATGCCATCTCTTGGGATGTCAATAAGGTTTTTAACTGCGGACCTGGATATGTTTTCTTTTTCCCTTATACCTTTGCATTTACCAGTCGCAGTTCCCTCTTTGGCAAATCGCATGATGGCTCCCTCCTCAGCACTTTCGATTACCACGTGCATTGGAGTCAAGTGAAGGATAACCTCCATTGCTGAGGTAGGGCAAGTTCTCATAGCTTCAGTAATGCATAGACATGCAAGCCTTTTGAGTTTTTCTAGTGCTTTCCTAGTTGTTTGTAGTTCGGTTCTTTTATGCCATGCAATCGCACCATAGGTAATGATATGGGTCTTACCATCATAGTGTACATCCATCTGAGGCTTTTTGGCTTGCAGCCCCATGATTTACCAGCAAGTCTCTTGCATGTCATGAGGGCCTTTGTGGCTCTCCCGACGGTTATTTCTAAATGTTTGTTCCAGAGGAGTTTGCTATCTAGTGTGATTCCTAAATATTCAACCTCCTTTTTCGTTTCTATGACTTCGCCAGCTAACCGACTGGGTTTCATTCGTGGTAGAAGTCTTTTCTTGGTAAATGGTATGATCGTCGTCTTTGTAGGATTAATATTTAATCCAACAGATAGACACCATTTTCTTGTGATTTTTATAGTCCTCTTTGTATTATATCACAAAGAGTTTCTTCAAACTTTCCGAGGGCTATTAAAACGATATCGTCAGCGAAGCCTAGACAACGTATGCCCTGAGAAATAAGGCCTTCTAGTAGCTCATCCACTACAAGACTCCACAGCAAGGGTGACAAAACCCCTCCCTGAGGACAGTCTCTTGTTGTGGTGATTTTCTCGACACTTTGACATGTGTGTGAATCTGCCGTTCTTGTTCCCAGAATTTCCCGAATCCATCTGGTTATAGCGATGGGTACACACTTCTTTACAAGAGCCCTGTTAACTGCGTCATGAGAAGTGTTATCGAACGCACCTTCAATGTCCAGGAAAGCGCATAATGCAGTTTCTTTTGCATTCAAAGTGAATTGTAAGGAGTTAGTGAGTTCATACAGAGCAGTTTCCGTTGATCTACCTGCCCTATAGGCATGCTATTAAGAGGCATTTTATTTAGTACTTCTGATCTTATGAAGTTGTCAATTACTTTTTCCGTACCGTGTTAGTTATTTAGACAGATATATTGTAAAATTATATGAAATATCTTGTTAGATTATTTTAAGTAAAATTACATTGTAGGACTCGAAAGTCAAAGTAGAAGTTCTGAACTCTTCAAAAAGCCAAGTTTTCCTTGCTTTCTTCGGTCTCACCCTAGATCCGCTGAACTACCTCAGCTTTGGACAACAAAAAGCATCACATGATAATAAAATGAGCAACTAGATCACAAGAACCAGCTTTGGTGGTTGAAAGCTATAACCTAGCTAAACATCCAAGAAGATGTACTTACAAGCTTTATTTACATAAAATTTTGGTTCAATGAAATGACTACCAACCAAATTTGTCAATAAAGTTTCTATGGTTTCGGCTCCTAATTGACCAATATTATTCGAAACTGCCTGAATCGTCTATGGAGCTTTAATGACACTCCAACAGAGCCAAATAGCAGCTCCGAAGAGGCCAAGCAACATCACCAAACAAAAGATTACACGATTTTTTAACTAATCGATTGTTGGGCGGATTGTGTGGCATAAAGCCCCGTCTTAGTAGAATCCTCAATTTATAGCTTTTAAAAAATCGGCTATCATTCCTCGCTAGCGCTCTTAAATATGATTGCTATTTTTCTTTCATCGTTGTCTTGGAAGAAAAATTGGCCGCCGGCCGCTTCAAAAACAACAATATTCACCAGTCTTGCTAACTTTCTTCCCCAACTTATTTTTCTTTAACGAAACCATTTTCGAAAACCAATCTCAAAAATAATACAAAATGAAAAAAACGCAAACGGGCCGACTAGGTCGCTTGTTTTCTTGACATAGGTTTTATTTTTTTTCTGGGGACGAACAAAAAGAAGGTATCACAATAACAATTATTTCAAAAGTATTAATGTATTTCATTTTTATAAATCCCTACAATTTCCCTACGCCTATAGTTGTGTATCCTTCATTGCTTTCATATTGATTTTTCATTCGACGAAATATTATTTCACACTTCATAGAATTCAATTTCAATTTAATTTTTTGGTTTTTAATTTCAGGAAAATCCCGGATTAATTGTGCCTTGGATAATTGGTTTTATAACCTTTATGGCGTTAGAAGCTGTAGCTATGGTTTATTCCAATGTCCTGCGGGATCATGTAAATAAAGTAAGTTCAAATAACACGCACAATAAAACCAATTGACTCCTCTTGACAAATCAATAATTCATTCATTGGTAAAATCATAAATAAAAATAGGTATATTGTATTGACAAAATGCCAATACAAGAGTCAAGCAGTCGGAAAAGATAAAGATACATAACAAACGTGTACTATGTAGATATGTGTGTACTTAATTTTTGGAGACGTGATTTTTTTTCTTAATCTTGTTATTGATTTCCCAGGATATTTTTGCAGATTCGAACAAAACAATCCCCTCAAAGAAAAAAAACAAAATATGGAATGATTTTCCATTCAATGTTTTTGCATCTGCACCAAGCAAGGGAGATGGTTTTGTTTTTTTTTTTTTTTATTGAAATATATCCCCCCCCCCCTTTGCATGTGCCCTTTGGGCCTCTAGTGGTCCATTATATTTTATCATCATGAACAAAGACTTCTCTTCCTAACTTGTTTTGTTCATTATTTTTTTTTTTTTTTTCGAAATCAAAAGGAATTCAGATGTTATGCTAAACAAACCACTGAACACGCCAACACATAAAAACCATTTGTAAATAATTCATGAGCCATAGAAAAAGACTTTGTTTGGGTTATGGGATGGTCCTGTGGGTATTTATTTGTAATGCAGACTTTGACTCTGAATATAGTCAGAGGGGCACTTAAAATTTACTATGAAAAGTGTTAAGGTTCAGACAAATGTTTTCAGATGAAATTTGTATAGTTTAAAAGGAATCAAGGTGTTGGTAATTACTGATGCAGTTCAAGTCGTTTAGTTTGAGATGCATTAAATTATATTTTGTGAAAGGATATCAAATGATTTTGCATCTGGGTTGTTTGATTCAATTACTTATAAGTTCTCTTTGTTGCGAGGAAAAATATTCTCGGGGAGTATAGACCGTATTTAGTACATATTTTTTTGAATAACAGATCTCATCATCAAATATAGTTAGCTGGGTTCGACTATAAACCACTTGCAGGGTTTCCAACATCTCGATTTAAAGAGTGAACTCGGTTTATGCAATTTATTGATTTAAAAGAGTGAACTCTGTGTTTGCAATTTCCTAAACGGAAGAAGGTATGGATAAATATATTCTGTAGTTGATTGAATTTTAAAATACACATTTATGTATGTATACAAAAAAAACTCATAAATATAACACGAAGCATAAGTATAAACCGAGGATAAACGTCGAATAGTAGAAAAGAAAAGGGGAAAGTGGAAATTTCAGAAATAATTTTCAAACCATCAAGAGATGATGTTGGATGGTATTGAGTTTTTTAATTAATTTTCGAAAGATAGTAGAAAATATTTAATGTATGTACACATGTCTGATGAATTTTGGATTAATGTGTTGTTTTTCATCAATCAAGTATTGGTAGTTATTTTGATTTTAATTCAAATTTAATTCAAGGCAGTGCGGCAGCCCTGAAAGAGTTTAGTTGTGACTTAAGATTCCTTTATGGTATCTTAATAAAATCAAAATAACGTTTTCCCCAATGAAATATTAAAAAAAAAATAGAATGATCTTGTGGTTGTGGTGTTGATTAGAGAAAATACAAAAATGCATTAAACTCGTTGTTTGAAATTTCTAAAACAAACAACTCTTAATAATGTTCTAATTTTGAACTTAAAATTGTCTTGGGAATTATTGTACAAAAAAATATGTTTATAAAAAAAAAAATCAAAAATCGTTGGAGCAGTTTTTTTACAAAAAATATTTTTTGAATACAAAAATTTTCAAAATTAAAAAAAATTAATCGGTAGGATGCGTTTTTTTTTAATAATTTGGTAATGATAACACCAAAAATGCAATTTCAAAAAATTGCTGCTCCTTTTTCAAAATATTGATTTATAAAAAAAATGTTTGTATTTCTATTTAATCCAAAAAATATTCTCTTGATAAATTTGTGTATGCAATATTATAACTTAAAAGAACCTTCTGGAAAAAACGGCTCTATGACAGTCACTGTTAGGTAATAACAGCTTTTGGCAAATTTTTGTTTACCAAATTGCAGACCATTCCTATAATATTATTATTATTTATTGCACTATTCATACTAGGATGTCAGTTTATTAGACTTGACCATTCCTCATTCCGTCAATTTCATTGAATTTTTGAACAACAACTTAATTGTTTGAGAATTAATTTATAATTTGTAAACAACAAACTGACATTCTAACGGGTGATTTTTTGGCTGGTTTGGTTTTGGCAACACTGGTTTTGACAGCTGACGTGTGTTTAGTACCTTGTGTCACTGTCAAACAGCTTCAGTTTGGTTTGCAATTTAACCATGGATCGTCTTACAAATGAACAACGCTTGCAAATTATTGAATTTTACTATCAAAATTTGTGCTCGGTTCGAAATGTTTATCGCGCGCTGCTTGTGTTCAGCGATGAGGCTCATTTTTGGTTGAATGGGTACGTAAATAAGCAAAATTGCCGCATTTGGAGTGAAGATCAGCCAGAAGCATTGCAACAGCTACCAATGCATCCCGAAAAAGCCACTGTTTGGTGCGGTTTATGGGCCGGCGGCATTATTGGGCCATATTTCTTCAAAGATGATGCGAATCGCTACCGAGCGATGATAACAAACTTTTTTTTGCCCGAAATGGAAGTTCTGGACTTGCATGATATGTGGTTTCAACAAGACGGTGCCACATGCCACACAGCACGCGAAACAATGGCGCAATTGCGAGGCGAGTTTGGTGAACAGTTAATTTCACGTTTCGGGCCGGTCAATTGGACGCCTAGATCGTGCGATTTGACACCATTAGATTATTTTTTGTGGGGGTATGTCAAGGCTAATGTCTATAGGGACAAGCCCGCTTCGATTGACGCACTGGAAGCCAATATCCATGCATTCATTCGTGAGATACCGGCCGATATGTGTGAAAGAGTATGCCAAAATTGGACTCAGCGGATGGGCTACCTGAGACGCAGCCGCGGTCAACATTTGCATGAAATTATCTTTAAACATTAAATTGCAAGGTTCAAACTATCGATTCAAATAAATATTTCATTCATTTTTTCGAATTTTATGTGTTTTTTTTTTTTTAAAAAGTTCTAAACCTCTTAAAAAATCACCCATTAGTATGAATAGTACCTACCTACAATAAATAATAATAATAACTTAATAGTCTGATCTGTTACCGATCTTCCAACCTCTCCCCCTTTGATACGTACTACGAATTGTAGTCTAACGAAACATGGTATGGAGAAAAATGGAGGCGGAACAAGACAGCATATATTTAAAGGTGCTTAGAAAAATGCTGATGCTCCAAATGCATTTGATAAACAAAAAAAACCCATTTTCGACCTGTGACGTCAGTGGTCTCAAGCGGCGGAATGAGTAGTGCATACGGCTTTCAAGACTGAGCAAATCTGATATCGTGGGTTCGATCCCTATGGTGGGCATGTAGAAAGTTTTTCATAATAAAATTGGATTAAAGCTCAGCACCACTAATAAGGACGAGACTAATGATAATAGGGGGCTTGGCACCCCTTGAAACAGCTGTATCTCTATAGCCAAATCAAAGAATTATAAATTAATTCATAAACAATTGGTTGTTGCTGTTGTTTAAAAATTAATAGTGCACAAAATTTTTGTATCGAAATTGTCAGAGTCGTTTCCGAAAAAAATACCCTTTTCATAACGGTTTAGGAACCGTTAGTTTTGGTTATAAAATTACCTATACATCTTAACTTCCAAGTTTGAAGAAGAATATTGCTTTAGTGGTTAAGGCTGGTGTAGATCGAGGAACAGACAAACAGATAAGCACAGAGACAAACAGAAGGATATGTGGGACCCACTTTTTTCGTTTTCTCTAATATCGTATCATGTTTGAATGAAATCTCAAGTTAGTAAGTATGTTTTACTAGATGTTGAAATTTTAAGTTCAATGCTTTTTCTTGAAGCCCTCTTAACATTTAAACAAATTCAACTTCGTATATGGGGTATTCCTTTATTTATAACTTTATTTGGATTTTTACTAATACCGATTTAGTTAAGCAGAGTCAATTGTTATAAAATTAATTTTATTAATAATTGTATTACAAAATAATATTAATATTCATTAAAAATATTTCTTTTACAGCAATTTGACACAATGTGCAAAGCAGAAGTGACCTTTTTTATAGCACGAGCGTTTATCAATGTGAGTCAATAATTTATTAAATCAAAAAATTTCTTTTATAATTTATTTATCATTCACTATTCATTCACTATACATACACTAACAGTCGTATATATTTATTAGAATTTTTGTTATAGTTAAATAGTCTTTTAATAGATCAAAAAAGCTGGGAAAAATGCTTTTTTTAATCAAATATAATGTCACATTTGTCAAGGCTTAGACAAATTTAAAAAAAAAAATAAACAGCTTTTATGGACGGATCTCCAAAGTTCGAGAATGTTTCTAAACATGACCGCAAGTATACATATTTGTTAACCTTAACTTACTTAAGACAGAAATAATAATCTGCAGTTGGACGCACCTTCTAACGAATCCCCAATGAAATATCATCCTAAATATAACATGAAAAATTTCTACAAAATTTTGTATACGAAACAAAAACGAAAAATTCTTGACCATTTTGGGGAGATTTTTATCACATTTTGGAGACAATTTTCGTTTTTTTGGTTTGGGCCAAACTCCGGAATGAAAAATTGACCCAAAATTTGCTCAGAAAAACAGAACACAAATAAAAAATTGACCTACACTTTTAAGTAAGCGTTGCCATTTTTTATATAATTTTTTTTTCTCAATTTTAAATACTATTTTTATAAAATGCGCCAAAACACCATTTTTGCGCTTGATTTCAATTAAGCAGCTATATGATGAAATAAAGTGGACTCCATAAGCTTTCATAATATGATATATGTAAGTTTCATCACTGTTAAGTAATATTTTTTTTAAAAAGAGACATTTTTCTGTATGAAACGAACACCTGCAAAATGTCCATAATTCGGATCTTTTTTTTTGCAAAAAAAAGTTGAAAATCCCTAGCGAAATTTCATGATTTTTTTATATAATTTTTATGTAATCTTTTCCATATAAAAAAAAAAGAAATCTGTCCTATTTCCAAAATGAAAAGACGACTTACTCTTTAAATTCAAATCCAGTATGTTATGGTTGCGTAACAACTGTGCTATGAGGGCGAGAACCACCTCTCCGACGAGCTAGGATGAGCTACAGCTAGCATGCCACGCCTCCGCCATCGTAGACTGGACGCCTTCACCTTCCTGCTGCCTGGACCAGCCTCGTGCTCCTGTCCGCCTGGGGTTGTAAAGGTGGTAAAAGGAAGAAGAGGATTAAAGGGTTCTCCTACTTGTTGTTATTCTTGGTGGTTATCAACTCACTTGGGAAAAAACCCAGCGACCAGTTTGAGGATCCTTTCCGACAAACACCTTCGATTCGTTACAACCTTTAGTGTAAATGCTTTTCGCCCAGGCACGACAATAGGGCTCATCAGTATTCATCGACTAAAATCTTGCTTCTCATAAGGGTACAACAACATCTAACTGATGAGCCCAACTCTCGTGTGCCTGATGGGCGAGACCCATTTAGACCAAAAGTCGCAATGCATTTTGAAATGAATTTATTTAATATGATTCACTAAAGCAAAAAGAAAAACAATACATTTTCTATTGTTTCGTTCTTCTTCATTCATTAGCTTATATTTGGAGCTTTAATTAAAATTCCAAAATCCTTGTCAATTTATCATAAGACAGATTCTTCAACAACCCTCCCATAATGATAAGAACATCTTCAAGGAGGAATCCACAATTTGTAAGACCTAGGTGCATAAAAGTTATCCATTAATTTAATATCTGGTCTTTTTAAAACACGATTTCTAAGACCCAACTGGATCATTTAATAATCGAAACGTTCGACTTCAACGAAGAAGTTTAGTTGTTTAACATACAATTTAAAACAAACTTTAACAGCGGATTTAACTTGCTGGGGGCATATCGGTCCTTAAAAGAAAGGTGAATAAGTCAAATTGAACAAGAAAATTTGTCTTCAAATCTTTGATTTATATTTCCATCTACCTTTTCTGTATCTATATATCAACTTCTATGGCAGAAGCTATACCACTTACAAATTTACCTAGATATCCAACAGATCACTACCATGGCTTAGCGACATGCGGGCCCGAAGGATATCGCATCAATTATTCTACCTACGTGCGGACATAGTTAAATAAAATATCCTTTCTACTTCTTCTGCCATCCTCCTTATACGGTATTCTTTATCCACAGGTGACGGATGTTCCGGAATCCGATAAAGTGCCTCGAACTCAACCGTTGGCGTTGGCCAGGCCATTGTGTATTTTTATCCTCTCTCTTTCAAAAAGAGGAGTGAAAGTTCACACTGCTTCCTTTTTGGTGTTTTTCTTCACTTTTTTTTTAGAGCATCCTTTCGTCGTTTGTGTAGTCGACAAAAAAAAATCCTTCGACTTAATTAAGGTTATCCTTTAACTGAACACAAAACTTCAGCTTACAGTATATTAAACGCTTTTTCAGGGTTTGTTCAATTTCACCCAAGGATGCTTTCCCATTTTTTATTCAGCAAAAATTTTCAATTAAGACTGAAAAATTACTCAGAAAAATGAGAAAAATATAAACAAACTATCCCCAGCGATGTAGATGTAGAGTATCGTATGTAAAGGTTTGTAATAGTTGTTGTTGTTGTTGTAAATAAAATCTTTATTGATTACCACTTTTTAGACAATTTTGACATCAATTTTATTTCATCAATATTTGCACGTCTCTCAATTTCCCGAATAAAAACGCCATGAATGCAACGAACTATTAAAAGTGTACCAACGGGCATCAGATGTTTACAGCAAGTTCTAAAATCCAATTTACTTTCACCGTACAGAGTTTCGCCAATCCAAAGGATTAAATCCAAAAAAATTGTCACAGAATATATTGCCAGCCAAGTTGAAATTGCCGATGGAGTTACCTGAAAATAAAAAAAAAAAAATTAAATTAAATTTGACAAAAAAAAAAAAAACCTAAACGAAGGGGGAATTTTGGGTTTTTTTTTTGTTAATTAATCTGCAAGTCTGCAACAGTAATTGAAGTGTGCGGTAGGCTAAGCCTTGATTTAGAATAGGTAGCGAAAGAACGTCTTTTTTTTATTTCCAATCCAATTAGTGGAAAACACACTTTTTATTGATTTCAAACCCGTGTTGAAGTTGCAAAAAATATTTTGAATTTATATATCTTGTGTGGATATAGTTCTTTGGTGGACATATATACTAAATATTTGAAACTGAAATTGTTTTTCTATTTATTTTACTAATATTCCAAATGTTGTTTTATAAAACAAACTATCTGGCCCGCCCGGCAGTGACGTAACTAGGATTTTGCTCTGGGGGGGGGGGGCAAACAATTTTTTTTTAGATGAACAAAAATATAAAACAAAACATTGTACAGGGTGATTCGCATAAGATGTGACAAAAAGCTAGAGCGTGTGTGTAGGTTGGGTCGATACAAGAAAAACAAATCGTATAGAAGGGATGTCAATTCCCCCCTCTAGCCGGGATAGGCAATTTTCAAAATATTAAAAAAAAATTGTTACAAAAAAACTGTAATACCTTTTTGTAAAGCTAGAAATCTCTTCTTTTATTTTCTTTTTAAATACGTAATGTTGTTTTAGTGAACAGTTTTTAAAAAAAATAATTTTCAAGCTCAAAATTTTGAAGAAAAAATGTTTGAAATTTTGTCCACAATCTACGTTCTTAGTATACAATGCTCTTATTAATTTCTTATTTCCACTACGTAGGCAGTAAAGTAGATTAAGTTGTTTTCAATTTTCTTAAAAAGTAGGTACAAGACATTTTAGCATCCGGTTTTCTTATTTTTCACTAAAAATTTATAAAAGAATTGAAATTGTAAAACAAAAATAGTAGGTACTTAATTACGTAAAATTTTGGAAAAAAAAAAACTTAGATAAACATTTTTTTTCTTCAAAATTTTGAGTTTGAAAGTTAATTTTTCAAATATAACTTTTAAGGTTTTCGCGGTTGTTAGCACATGAAATTGTTTAGTTTTTCGGATTAGCTGCGTTATAAGTATTCAATATTAAGCGAATTCAATGCGTTTTGCTACAAATTACATTGAGCGTGATTTAATTTTGTCAATAACTGTTCACTAAAACAACTTTATTTAAAAATAAAATAAAAGAAAGAAAGAGATTTCAGTGTTTGGCTTTTGAATAATAAAAACGGAGGTAGTACCTTAACAAAGTGAAATTTTGAAGTAAAAAAATCAGATTAAAAATAAAATTAATTTCACAAAAAGTATTCACTCAAAAAAGCTGATTTAAAAGAACGTTGATGAATGGAATTTTAGCTTTAAGAAAAGTTATAACGGAATATAGTTAGGGTCACTGTTGTTTAAGAATAATAATTTTTTGTAGTTTAAGACTCTTTTTCATAAGATTCCTCCCCTCCGTGATACGATTACTGTTTTTTTTGTTTTGAACCAGGTTTTTGTTGCATCTTATGCAAATCACCCTGTGTATCTGCCTATAAAAAAATTCTTGAAGGAGCAAAGAGAAGCAGGACAGTTAGTGAGTAAGGCTAGTTATTAGCGTTACCTAATGGAGGAGTTTTTTTTTCACAGTTTATCATATTTGCAGCTCTATTCTTTTTAAATGTTTATTATGAACAATTTATCAAAATGAACTTAATATCAAACATTTGAATGATATTCTGTATGGTTCTGGGGGGGGGAAATTTCCCCTTTGCTCTCCCCGTAGTTACGCCACTGCCACCTGGCTTCGCAGGGGTAGACAAGCCTAAGCTTCTCATAACAATTAAAAAAAGAAAATATAAACAAATGTTTAAGCTAATTTAATTTAATCGAATACTATTTTATGGGTTTTAACCTACTTCACGTCATTAATGACTAAATATGTAAGAACATGATCCTCTAAGTACAACCTCTATTACTTTCCCTACACAGATAGAATTTTTTGTAATCAAAAACCACTTTTTTATTTTAAACCCATTTTTAACCTATAGTTATGCTTATGACTATGACTAGTGACTATTAAAAACTTTCAAACACAAAAATAATTTTTGAAATCAGATGCCACCTTTTGTTTTTACCCCATTTCACCTTATAAATAGATGATAAATGCCCCATTTCACCATAAATGAAAATAAAATCCCTAATTCCATTCACTAAACACTTAAAGAATTTCTTAAATCGCATATTTTTTTTTCTTTTTTACCCCATTTCACCGTAAAAATTACAAAATTTGAAAAAGAATATCCCTAAAGCCTTTTCCTTACCACCTACAGTGCCACCTGTTGAACAGTTATTGAATTGAACTGAAAAAAAACCAAATGTATGCCTGCAGCGACATCTGTTGACAATTTCGACTTTTCTTTCTTCCTAAACCTTTGCGAAGCATTTACGAACAAACCCGCAGATAAAGAAATAAAAGATAGTACCTACATAATGGGTACCTATACTTCAAGTTGTTTAAAAAAAAAATTAACACAGGGGCCAGTTATAGATGATTTTATATGGAGGCTTGAGTTGAAATGAATTTTCGTTTCACCTTTAAAAATTATTTAAATTTAAAGCTACATTTTCGTATTCAAATATTTACAGACACTGGCCGAAATTACTTCCACAATAGTTTTTTTACCTATCACCCCTATTGCGATTATCAATTATCATATGGTAGTTGGTAAAGATTGAAATTTGGTACATTCATACTCAATTTATTAAAAAACTAATAGGTGATAAAAATAAGAATTGTTTTTTTAATCCACAGCTAGTCTGTACCTACCTTTCTCAATGATCAAAACTTTTATCAACTTAGTTGTTAAATATCGATTTTAAATGTTTATCAAGAATCGATTTATGATTGAAAATCTCAAAAGGGGCTCATTAAACGCTTTTTTAGGGTTCAAGCATGTTTTTCTAATTTTTAGTCATCAGCAAAGAATTTCAATTAAAGCCTAGTACACTGCTTTTTATTTGGCAATACGCTGTTCAGCGAGAAAATTTAATAATTTGAGCAGATTATTTGGAGAAATTTCCCCTCTGTTTGTGCACAGAATGCAATACCTGCACGGGTATCCTAAAACCCCATATGTGGGATATTCGCAGAGAAAAAAAAAATATCAAAAAGTGTGAAAATTACACAAAACAAAATATTTAAAATAAATGCACGACTGGATTGCATGAACTTGCTCTTCTGGTTAATAATTGTAATTTACCCACACATTGAAGATGCATGATGTTGTGATATTTCTTTAACGAGAAAATATTCAAAGCGGTTATTTCAGGTACGAAGTTTAATCAAAATCATTAGAGCCGTTTTTGAGAAATACCTTTGTATTACACGAAACCAATACTTGACTAAATAAGTCAAGTAAAAATGGATTTCTTGGTTTTTTTTTTAATAAATAAAAATAATTTAAAAATTATTAAAATTTGCATATTGATATCCGCTGGGAAGGTATACTACTTTGTTTGTTTATAATTTTTGATTAAATGAATGAAAATGTTTTATTTAATGTCGGCAATTATGTTTGGAATACAATATCAGGTAAATGTCCGCCTCTGTTAGTCTCACAAATGCGAGCCCTTTTGAGCACATTTTTCATTCCATTCTTACACATATCACGCGGTATTTCATTAATTTCATCACGAATATTTTGTTTGAGTTGTTCAAGCGTTTCTGGTTTGTTTGCATAAACCTTGCTTTTCACATATCCCCACAAAAAGAAGTCCGGAGCAGTCAAATCAGGCGCCCGTGGAGGCCAATCAAGATCACCATTTCTTGAAATAAGTTGTTGTGGAAAGAGGTCTCGCAGTAATTTCCATTGTAATCCTGGCTGTATGCGATGTGGCACAGTCTTGTTGATACCACATGTTAATCAAGCCCAAAGCATGCAGTTATGGCGTTAAAAAGTTTTCAATCATATCACGATATCGCTCGCCATTCACAGTTACCGTTACGCCATTTTCATTTTCAAAAAAGTAGCACTTCCTTGAGCAGCAGTAATGTTTTCAGCCGATCTTGCAGTATGTTGTGGTCCATGCTTGCGCTTGGGACTATCACCTGCAGACCCTCTTTCTTCAAAATCATTCACTACACGATAAATAGTGCGTTTTGTTGACATTTTGTTTCTCCCAAAAATTTCACGTAACTTTCTCATCGTCACAGTAATCGATGATTGATTTTGATAAAATGTTTTAACGATTAAAACACGTTGGTTTATCGAATATTTTTCCATAATAAAATTGCCACCTGTCTACTTCACGACTGCCAAATATGAACTGTCAAAACTAATGACCAAAATGGCGGCAAAACAAAGTAGTATATGTACCTTCCCGGCGGATTACTTGTAAAACTACTCTAAGAACCAGATTGCAAAATTATAACAAAATCAGTTCATCAATTAACCAGATATATGGCAATAACCCAAAAAATACGGACATTTCCCATAAAAAACCGTAAAACCCTTTTTTCGATAAAAAAAAATTGAAGAAAAAAAAAACAAAATCATTGAAGATTGAACAAATGGCAGCTGATGCGCGTTCTAAGTAAGCTGAAATTAAGTTCTGCACCAAATTTGAAGCTAATTCGTTCATGTATTTAGGCTTTAGCTATGTACACCTGAACGCTCGAACAAACAGACGCACAGTCTCACACGCAAAGCTTTGGCATGCCGAAAACCAGATACTTTTTTGTAATTATCCATCATCGTTATAATCTCGAATTTTTGATTGGCTTAACTCCAAAACAAGTAGACATTTAAATTGACAAAGAAAACATATTTTAGTTTTAAACTCGTGTTTAATTCCAAATCTAGGATGATCTTACACTGAAAAACTGGTTCTGGTGGTTTAAACAAACAGAAACAATTACCCACAGTTCGCTCATGTTAATTTTAAAAGTAAACAAATTGTTCTGATTCTAGGAATCAACTGAGCAGTTCTATTCTCACTATAGGTAGCCCTAAACGACGAACATGCTCGCCGAACTTGTTCTTGCTCGCTATATTTTCGTCGTGTAGGGGCTGGTTGGCGAACGGTTCGCTGTTGGCGAAAAATTTCGATTTTGTGATGATCGTTGGGTTCGATGTTCGCGAGCAAACCTCATTTTTGCTGTGCACGTCGTTGAGTGCATATCACGTCAGCCATAGTCAGCCGCGATTTTATCGATGTTTATTCTTTGAAGAATCAGAACGAAATGAATGTTCGCCAAATGTGCTCGCCGTGTAGGGGATAACGCAAACGAACAAGTTCGGCGAACATGTTCGTCGTTTAGGGCTACCTTTATTCATGGTCTGTCAATACTAACGTGACATTTCTAACAATACTGTCAACTTACTGTGACGATTCCAATAAATAGTCCCGTTGAAGCCTTGACCATAACTGCCGTACTAACGAGCCTTGCATTTCTTCGAAAATTCATAGAAAACACAGAAAACTCATGAGAATCTTCTTCTTCTTCATTTTTTTCATCAATTTCAACAGTCCAATTTGTTCCATAATAAATTGCCAAAAATTCACTCGCACTACGATACTGTTTCATACAAAATTATATTCAAAAATCAAATTCGCACCCAAAAAAAAAAAAAACCAACAACAAAAACAAAAACACTCACAATTCCTGTCAAACTCAAAGCCAAACTAAGCCAAAAGATTAAAGCAAACCATTCGGGACGACACAAGGATAGATTTTCAGGATAAAGAACTAATTGCTTGAGAGAATGCCATCGGTTCCAAAAACAAAAGTGCCAAATCGAATACACACCGCAATTATTATCATCGAAGCGATAGCAATCGCCACCGCACAATTTTTCTTCGAAATGTTCAATTTTGTACATTTTGTTGAGGGGAAATTTAGAACGAAACAACACTAAGTGCTTGGTTGTTCGTTTGATGAAGCAGACAGTGAAAATACATACAAATGTGTACATATAACGAAGCCACAAGAGATTTGAATTATATCGTTGAAGCAGGTTCAAGTTGAAAAAGCCCCACAAAAAAGGGACCTCAATTCTTCGTTTTGCATAATTAAGCCCGACAGGGATGGTTAACGATAAATGAATCCACCAGCCAGGTTAACGGAGCAAAGTAGCGCCTGTCAAAAGCTCTTTGTCAAGCATAATTTGATTATTCAAACTGACAGCTTTTTCTCACCTTTTGTTGAATTTACAACTGTCAGTGGGATGTTTTGCAAAACACAGTCAAAGCCTCACAACTCACAGCAGAGAAAAACACGAGTTCACCTTGAAAATTTGAAAGCTAATGTTGATAAATGTGACATTGGTTTGTTTTGGGGCGAGCTTAGGGATACAGGGTACCTATACCTAATTGCACTTCCCAAAGGCTCCATGCAGAACAATTACGTTATATTCTTTGTATAACAGACGAAGATTCTCAATAAAACAAAATATACATATATCCCGCGTCCTGAGAGGGAATATGACATAAAAGAAAGACATTTCATTTTTCCATCTATGGTGGTGTCGAGTGTTCCGAATGGGTTGAGTTTTTTTGTGTTCGTTTGTTCTCAATGGGGCAGGGAGATTTTACAAGTTGGTCATGTAATATGGCCTGATGTATAATCGTAATCAAAAGTTCTTGTCTGGTTCGTTGTGTGCGCTCTAAGTAGGTACCGCATCTATCTATATAAGATCTTTGATGGGCACGTTCTGAAAGTTATGAAGTTCTTTTAACACATGTAAACTGTTTTCCCAAGCAGTTGCTCTTAATTAGGAAAGTTTTGCAAGAGCAAGTGGTTTTGTTGTCTGTATAAGATTAAAAGTACCAAATTTGTTTGAGGCCGTAGAAGGGTTGGAAGAGCATCAGCTTAGTGGCGGAAAGCGTTATAAAATCATAAAATTAGTTGTCAAACATATTTTGCTATTCTCTTTTTATAGGGGGGTATGTACATAAGAAAGTTGTAGGTACATACTTTTTTTATTTCTCGTTTTGAGTCTAGTTATCTTTAAAATGAAAAAAAAACGAAAAATAAATACCATCTGCTTCTTTTTATTATACAAATAATATGTTAAAAACATGAATTAATTTTTATCTATAGGTCAGTACATGTGTCATAAAAAGTTTTGCCACAAGAGTGGTGTTTTGCATAAATTTGAAGATATTTTAAGCAATCAACAATTAATTGTGAATATCTTTTGGCTTGAAATGTTAAACAGGGTGTTTCAAAAGAAGAGTTCCTTTCAAATTGTGTTCAAAAGTTTCAGTTAAGTGAAGAGAGAATATCAGTTAAAATTCTAACTGCAAATAGACGCGTTCAGGAAAATGAGATTTCGTCCCGTCAAAAAGTTAGCAAGCTTATTCCAATTTTTTTCCTTTGGGTTTCGACAGCAAAAATGAAAAATTTTGATGAGGAATCCTGTTAATGTAACGGAGATTTTTGAGGTCTCTAAAATCTCGTATAGGTAGTCTTCTTAAGCCCCGTCTAGATCAAAAGAAATTTGCGTTGTGCACCGTTTTCGGCGCAATTTTGTTTTATAGACACTAACGTGGACGTCCGGACGCACCCAGATTTGTGTGTCACATTTAACACACGCATAAATCACATAAATCTTGTTAAATCTTCATAGGGCAAATAGTTTTACAAGTCGAACAAACCAATTTATGTCGCGCATTCATTGGAAAATCCAACCCTTCTTGCTTCTTTTGCCAAACATGAAACTTTCTGTCTCACTTCAACTTCATACGAAAAAATGAAACAACATTTGCATTTCGAGAGGTTCTGTCAAAGTTTATCTATTTTTTATTCTTTTTGTGTGGTGGACACACTACATAGATTTATTTAATCTAAATTGAGATAAACCTTCGGTGGAAACATAGTATAAAGCACACAACTTAAACTTTAATTGGTCTGGATGCAGCTTTAAAAAAACAGTTAAATATTGCAATACAACACAAGAGCTAAGCCGGAATGGAATTCCTTGATCCGGATATTTAGCTACGCGTATGTTCATATAATCCAGTCAAATTTTGTTTCAACCAGGAAAATTGGGCTCCGGGATCTTAGGACCCCATATGTGGGATTTTCGATATGCCTTTTAAAATGTCAATAATTGGTCAAAAAAGGTTAACTAGCTTCTGAAATCGGTCAGCCATAGAAAATTTTTATTCAATGGTTAAAATGTTTTCAAGGTCTTCAGTAATTTTAAGTACATAATTTTTGGGATATTCACAAAAAAAAATACCATCTGAAATTTCTTAGTGGTCCCATTAAATGTCAAATAGTTTCAGCAATTGGTCAGCCATAGATTTTTTTAAGGAATTTTAAAACTTTTGTCAAGGTCTAGACCTTTAAGATAGTAATTTTTTGTAGAATATCCCACAATTGAGGCGCTAGAAATTTCTACGACCTTGAGAAAAAAAAACTTGAAAAAATCATTTAAAAAAACTATGGCTGGCCAATTACTGAAACTAGTATACCTCTTAGTAGGATTCAATGACAGATTACTTTTTTGCGAATATCCCAGAAATAAGGGCTTAAACTCGCTGATAACCTTGTAAAACTTTATATCTCTTAGGAGGATTCAATGACAGATGGTTTAATTTTTTGGAATATCCCACAAATGAGGGCTAAAACCGGCTGATAACCTTGTTTAACTTTATACCTCTTAGGAGGATTCAATGACAGATTACTTTTTTGCGAATATCCCAGAAATAACGGCTTAAACTCGCTGATAACCTTGTTTAACTTTATTCCTCTTAAGAGGATTCAATGACAGATTACTTTTTTGCAAATATCCCAGAAATAAGGGCTTAAAATCGCTGATAACCTTGTAAAATTTTAACCATTGATTAAAAATTGCTTATGGATGATTAATTTCCTAAACTTTTTGACCTTTTTTTTGACCTATTACTGACCTTTCAGATGCCATAATAAAGCCGGAAAATTGTGGAGCACTTAGTTCTGATTTCTTGCATTCAAAATTTAATTTTTTTTTCTATGACATAATTATTATTTTCATACAAAATTTTAATTCAAATATTAATTTTTCAAATAGCCTTCAGTTTCTAAGCCAAAGAAGATATAATTTCCTACAAATGTATCAATTTAAGTTGTTTTTCCCGACGAACGCCATGCTTAGGACTCAAGGCGCAAGTTGAAAATTTGCAGGAAACTGCTCGGTGAAACTGTTAATAACCCAACCCTTTGCTGGAGAGATACGTCCAAGACAAGTCCTGCATAAACTACAGCCCTAAACACTAGAAGCTTAATTGGTTATAAAAATAAACATGGATCTTATTTTTAAAATATTTTAAACATTATTGCTATAATTTGTTAATCGTAGTTTAAAAGGCCTACTATAAACACTTAAATAAATAATCTACACGACAACAATTTTTCAACTCTTTATTCTACCGTCTTTTAACAAGACCATTAAATTCAATGGCCAACTAAATGGTTGTTCGTCAATCACGAATTTATAAAAAACGAAAAATTAAAACACCATAATATAGCTAACCCTGATAAATGTTTCACGTTTTAGAACACAAACTTTATCTAACACAAAGCCTGAAAGCCAAAACAAAGTAGATTATCACGCAACGGCCATGTATTCATTTTAAGGGCATAACATGGCGATAAATTTAAGCCAAATATTTACCAGATTCGGGTGTCAAATGGCTCCCGTTGCCTCTGCTTGCTGTATAAACTATACCAGTGGCGTCTCGTCAGGTTTTGCGTGCACTTCAGTCTTTGCTCTTATTGGGCACGTTCAATCACAAAATATTAAATTTCAGATCTGAATTTATATTGTTGAACGCACAAAAAATCTGAATTTTCAGTTGAAAATTGTTGTGTCAAATGCTAGCTTTTACCTGAAGTATTTACATTGAAACGAAATAAAATAGAACTTTCATTTTATTCTTCAAGAAGTAAAAAATTAAGCGTCCGTAGTTCTGGTTATAATATATGTAACTTAATCAGCAACACAATACACCGAGACTATGCAAAGTTCAATGAAAAAATATGCACGACTGGGTCGCACGAACTTGCTCTTAAGCGCGATCACATTGTGGTTCTATAGTCTGAAATAAATTAGCTATAGGAGTATATATGTTATCCATTTGCCAAATCTTAGTTTAGTTTCAGGTGGTATTATGTGAGTATACAAAAATTAACAATATAGCCTAGTGTTGCACATATGCAATATGCATAAAAGGAAATTATACTATTTAAACTGGTAAATTGTTTTAACTCAACAAAATTGGAAAGAAATTGATTAAAATACTTTGAATCCGTTCTAACCCAACGCGATGTACACCATCTGATTTCTTATATAAATCTTTATTAATGAGAAAAAAAATTTGAAAATCCTAGGTGCGGTTTTAAAAATAATTAATTTTTTATATATAAAATTTCGTTAACATTTTTGAGAAAAATAATTGGTACGCCAATTTAAAGCATTTATTAATGTTGCGTTAAAAATTGAACTTCACAAAAAAATCTGCTAAAAGTTTTCGAAATATCGAATTTTCAAAAAATAATTTCGATTTTTTTTTAAAAAATCCAAAAATCATTTTTTTTAGAAAATTTTGATACGCACTTTTATTTATATTTGTTACAAGCTTCTGTATACAAAATCTAATTTTATTCGGTTGATCAGATGTTGAGATAGTCGAAAATCAAAGAAACCGTTCTGTGAGAAGTACTGTTAATAAACGTAAAATATAAACTTTAAAAATTTTAAATGGTAGATCGTACTAATTTTAACACACAAAAAAACTTTTATGAAAATCGTAGGAGTCGTTTTTGAGAAACAAAATATTTTTCTTAACGGTTTTTTAACATTTGTATGGGAGGCACCGTTATTTTTGGGTATTAGAATAATTTTTGTCAAAAATCTTCTAGATAAAGTTAAAAACCTGCTATCTACCAAGTTTAATAAAAATCGACCAAGTCGTTTTTGAAATATTGAGTTTTCAAAAAAAAGTATTAAAACTTTTTTCAAAAATCTAAAAAACATTTTTTTTGAAAATTTTGGTACACAATATTATTTAGAATGTGTCAATACTTCTTCATAAAAAATTGATCAGAATCAGTTTAACAGTTTTCGAGAAAAGCTAAAATCAAAAAAATGGTTCTTTGGGAGGTACCATTAATAACCATTTTTCGGAACCATGTTTTTTATTAAACGGCAACTTATAAATATTTAAATTTATTGAGTTCTTAAAAACAAATTCTGTAGCGCTGGATTTGAGAAAAATAAGTTTTTCCTTTTTGGCTAAGAAATTTTGTATGACAGCTACTGTTAATTTTGGTCCTAAAAAAAAAGAGAAAAAACGGGTGGGGGGAATGTCCAAAAAACGCTAGGTACCAAGTTTAAAGAAAATCGACCCATCCGTTTAGGCTGTAGTCGAACCGACAGACAGACAGACAGGCGGACGTTTTTGCGAGACCCACTTTTTTTGACTTCTCTATCATCGTAATGTAAAGTTTGATCAAAATCTCGAGTTCGATTTTTTGTACGAATCCATAACTTCCCATATAGTACCTATATCGCAAGTAAAAAATAATTCCACAATATTGCGATGGAGAATTCTGGGAACATTTTTCTAAGAATAGTCAATCTTTTGATTTAAAAACTCACTTAACAATAAGCAATTAGTTCTTCTTTGTAATAAAGTATTAATTTGTTCGTGGTGAAAATTAATCACAACAAATCAACCACTAACCAGATCGAAATTCATAAAGTTCAACTTCTATGTAGAGTACTTCAACATTTCCCCCACCACTATCACTTTATTCTGAATTTTCAGATGAGAATTTTTGGCTAAAAATTCAGATGAAACGTAAGCAAACGTAACTAAAAGTCACTAAAAGTCTTCGAACTTTTTATAGCAGTTGGCCAATCAGAAGCTCCAAAAATTCAGAAATCTGAAAATTCAGATGAATGATGTGTTTAATTTTTAGAACTCAAAGTAATGAAAAAGAAAAAGTGTGGAGCACTATTGGTTACACGGATCTAAACCATTTGCATGAGAAGATCCCAAAGCATGAATTTTCCATTTCACCCAGTTTTTATTGGAGTCATGACATTGTTTGTGTTTTAATTTTGATTTAATTTTTATAGAAATTCATTGCAAAATCCCAATTTAATGATATTAAAAAAAAATATTTTCTAGAATCGCACACATATCTAAATAATCCACGAAACGCCACTGCTCTATACATAAACCAGATACTCCAGGGGAGTAAGTAGGTATATTGGTTTGGTATGGTCTTCATCCTTACTATACAGATTCATTAATGCTTGTGTCCTGGGGCTTAATGCATTCGCATTGTTCATGTTCACGTTCGTGCCTGCGGATATCCCGCATCAGTTTTTGTCTTATCTCAAGTCCGATAATCTATGTTCATTGTGCACATAGATTTTCGACCAGCCCTGCCCAACCCCACCCTCCCCTCTTTACCCATTGCCACAATTTCGTGTGGACGGTGATGTGGCCATCCCCCTGGAGGCGAAAGTCCTAAGCAATACCGAAGCTGAACGGAATCGAATTGTGCACGATAAATCACCCCCACTCACGGTTCACGGTTTACCAAGCCTATATTTTCTATGGTCATGTTTTTGTTCGAGCCATAAACATTAGACAGGTAGTCTCTGTAGGCTTTTCAGAACTCGCCACCAGTCGAGCTAATCGAAATTTATTGCACTGTAAATTTGGAATGGATATTTATTGGACCTTAACGACATTCAGTACACACACATGCTCACTTACCTTACCTCTACCAACATAAATATATACCCACCCACACACTTCAATTAACTAATTTAAGCCTCCTAATATACAAGCTTTATACGCAACTTACATAATAATAGGGGTGCATTTTTTAAACGTTCATAACACATACATAATTAATTGATTTATTTTGGATTTTTTTTTTTTGACACTCCAATGAGTTGTGAGGTCACAGGTCACGTGCTTGTACTATAATTAAATTATTCGAATAAAATTAAATAGCAACATAGAAGGGGTAATTAGAAGCTATTGTAACGATAATTGAGATTTCATTAACTTTGACCTCAAAATCGTAAAGTATTTATGTTGTTGTTAATTTTGTTCATTAAATTTATTAAATCAAAACAAACATTTTGACATTAACCTATAGAATATTGGGAAAGTTGGAAATATAAAGCAGAACATTCATTATTAAATTTGGCTGTCAAATCAATTATCAACTAAATTGATGGTTAACCATACACTTCATAAACTTACTGCTTCAACTGTCAAAAGTCGTAACACGGATCGAGTTTGTTAATTTATTTGAAATGACATTATGCATATACGATGAGAGTAAGGGCCAGTTTCAAAATGGACACTTTACTATATTAGAGTCTTAGGCTAAGTTTTATAGCCAGCGTAAGTGGAACTTAATTCACCAACATCGGAGACTTAAGTGTCAGTTATTCAAGTAAATTTGCAGTGCTCCTTAATCTTTCATATTTCACACTTTAGTGCCACTTGTCTGACTGTGAAACTGGCCCTAAATAGCAGATTGATTAAATTCAGAGTAATAACTTCCTTACTTTTAATCCGGTTTGAAAAAGGTTTGAACCAAAAACACTCAATATAAAGATACAAATCTCTTGCTGTCATGTGGCTTTGTCTATACAAGATGCAAAAATCAACTTTTGTATAAAATTGCATAAGTATGTTTAGGAAGACGGATAAGTGGATTTTGTTGGACATCAGTTGAGTGATTTGCATATGAGCTGCGAGTTGCGAATAAATCTTAAGAGGCAATTTCTTTTCGACAAAGTGAATGATGATTATCCATATTTGTTTAAATTGGAAATTTTTGTATTTTCTACGCGACCAACAAATTTATTTTCTTTGAACTGTCAAACGTAAATTTGCAATCAACAAAATCAGATCGCATTCCCTTAAAATCGTTCGAATTTTACGTAAAAACACTAATTTTACATGTGACAATTCGCAGTCGGCAGTAACAACTCTTGTGAATGAAATGTCAATATTCGAAGTTTGCTGGTCGCGTCTCATGTGCAAGGCACTTTAAATTGAAACGATACGAGAGACTACTCGCTAGTGAGTTTCAAAACACTCAATTTTTTTTTTACAAATACGCAGAAGTTTTAGCAAGTCGGTCGTCAACAACTCACAAGCTACTTACAACTGAAGTGACTTGCCTTTTTCGAAGCCAATTGAAAAGCGAGTAGAGCAGCGAGTGAGGAAAATAGAAACAGGAATTAACGAGTACTCGCTCATCGTGGGGCATTAGGGTGAGTGCCAAGACTTGTTGACATCTTTAACTGTCAAATCGATCAAATCACACGTTCATACCCAGGATAACTTGATCAACAACCGATTGAGTTGAAAACTTGATTGAATACTTTTAAAGTGTGCTGAAAGATTGAGCCTATTTTTTGTTTTTTTCAATTAGTGCCACTTTCAATGGTTTTGTTTGTGTCCCTTTATGGTTTCCGCAAGCATTTTGCTGACGTTTTGGAGACCACAAAATGTCGTTTCGCATCAGCAGCGTATTAGACTGTAGAGCTGTCACAGAACAGTTGTTCTCTATGAAAAATTCTCCACAAATTTCTTACATATGTCAAAATTTTTAATTTTTAATTTTTTTGAAAATTATCCTGCCTCTTATTCTTTCTCATCGTGATATAAAACGAAGAAATGGCAATATTAGTCACACAGAGTAAGTCCAATCTTGAATGTAAACACCGTCATGAGCTCAGAATTAAATGACCGAGCAAACGGAGTTAAAAGCTTAGCGCAGCCAACTTAATACAATTTTCATGAAATTTGACAGGTATGACAGTTCAGGGTGTTTCATAACTCAATCGGAGAGCCTCGATCATACTTTACTAAAGGCTGAACACATCACATAGTGGAACTGCGAGCAGAGCGGTGATGCGAGTGTTGAGCAGAGCGGTGAAAACAAACAAATGTCTTATTATAGACGTTTTCCTTTTTCAGTTCAGAGTTGGTTGATTGTGCACAGAATTGTCATATCTGTCAAATTGCATGAAAACTGTATGAAGTTGGCTGCGCTCAGCTTTTTACTCCGTATGCTCGGTTATTTTATCCTGAATTCCTGTCCTGAGCTCATGGAGCACGTTCCGAGCTAAACATGTAGCTCTGAACTAAAAAAGAAACACATTATTTTTGTTTGACAGTTTGGGCTCAATTCTCAACTGCTCTGAATTAAAAAAGAAAAACGCTCTCATACTGAGGCGTCTAGCAATGAGAAAACATTTGTTTGTTTTCGTCGCTCTGCTCGCAGCTGCAGTATGTGTTCAGCCTAAGATTTCAGAGCTTATACTCGGTTGGCTCAGGCCTTGCTCAGTGCTCTGCTCTGAACGAAAAAAGAAAAATGCCTTATTATAATGCAGAAAGAAACTCTCCACTCATTTTATCATAAATGTTCCCATCACTTCAATCTATATAATTTCAACTTAAATCTGAATTCCTTTTAAATATTTCATATAATTCCCTTTGGATTGCATTTTTGTTCTCTTATCATTACAGGTGCTTGCGATGTGGGGTGTCATGCGATTTTATAATCTTGTACGGGCCGGCATCACTTGGAAGGGCCCAGAGGTAATAGAACTATGATATAAGGCCAGTGATTCTGAGCACTTTCACACCACATATCCATCCTCCTCCTCCTCCTCCTACTCGCAGGCGAAGACCACAACATCCTTGGCAACTGGATGCTTCCTCTTCGACATGGATGACGACGATGACATTTATGGTGCTGATGATGATGACGACGATGATGAAGACGATGACTACTACGACGACGAAGATAGCGACATCAGCATCCTGGATCACACAGAAGATGCAGTCCGTGATGGATCGAAAGGACGAAAAAATCGTAGACCGGCGGGATTCAATGTCAACAATAACAACAATAGCAACAGCAACAACAATAACAATAATGTTCGGACTTTATTCATAAAACGTAACAAATACAAAATCAGCCATCGGCAGACTCGTCTGGAGGTGATTGACGAGCTCGAGAAAAGTGCTGGCAGTGGCAGTGAGGAGAATGATTCCCTTCTGGTCGCATACGACAGCAACTCGATAGCGTCTGTCTGACATTTGGAACGATATCGGTGCATTTTGAACGGACTAGTGATGGGACTGCTGGTCGCTGTTGAGATCTATGCACAGATTGTGGTGTTTTTGTAAAATCGGCCAAATGGCGAATGTCTTCCAGGTGTGACGTGACGATGACCTCTATGTTGTTCCAAACTCAAAAATAAGTCCTTCAGGTCAAGCTCTATTATTTCTAACAAACTAAAAACTAAACAAACTGTTTCGGATACAAACAAATTGCTAAATCTTGTAAATATTTCTTTGTAAATTACAATATTATTCTACATAAATACACCTACATACCTACATTAAATTATATGTAAATAAGGAGCAGTGCAATAAAATAAAAATATATCTATGCTAAAATATTGTTATGTATTTTGTAAAAATAAAAATAAATATATATATAAACTTAAGTAGATTAATCCATGTTGGTTACAGCTTAAATATAAATGTTTAAACTTATATTTAAGGCTTAAGCTTAAGTTGTATATTAACAAATAATTTAACAAACAAAAATGCAATGGAGTCAAAACTTTTATAGAATGCTATTTACATAAATGTAAAAATGTTGACCTTAAAAATTAAATATAGGTAGTCGTGTAAAACAAAAGCACAAATTAAGTAAATGCATGCGAGAAAAGTTAAAGATTTTGCTCTGAGCAGAATTTTTGTGGTTTAAAGAAAATCAAAGGAAATTGTTAAACTAATAAAAAAATAAGTTGATATTAAGTTGTAAATTTATTTATTTTTTTTTTTTAATTCTACTTGGACAATAGAAATAGGTTGACACAAAAATTAAAACGTACAATGTTTTATACATATGTCATAGAAATACAGCTAGACTTCTGGGTGCGGAGTTTAGATCTTAAACCCACTCTGGGGTCAAGTTTGGTTATTTTAAATGTTCCGAAAAAACAGTACTTGTTTTGGAACTCCTTTTTATTACGAATTTTTAATTTTAAGGTTTATGGGAAGTCGTTAGTTCATTTTTCTTTATGTTTATTAAAAATAAGAGAGAAAATTCAAAACAAAAATTATTATGAAAAACAAAATTTAGAAAAAAGTTCCACAGTGTAAAAACAAACTGCGTTTTTAATGTTTTATTTCGAAAAAGTTTTGAAAACAACAATTACATTGAATAAGAAGACTACACTGACAACAATAAGTTTAAGGAAATAAGTGACACAGCAAGGATTCTACGACAAAACACAGTTTAGCTCCGAGTAAAATATATTGAGCTAGTAAGCTTGTTAAAAAAGGCTCAACAAACTTCTTTATTAATACAACTTTGGGGCAACTTTCAGAATGTGTGAGCTGCAAAGAATCAATTCATTCAACTTATTTTTCACCTCAACATATTTTTTTTTCATCCTAATGTAAGATTTCAAGCTTGTTTTTAGATGTTCATTTTAGTATTTCAAATTATACGTTTCATTTAAACATTAAGCACGTAGGAATGAAAAAATGATAAAAAAAAGCCCTATGAATTTTACCTTGTGATTTTTCTCTGAGTGTAGGATTTAGCATAATTTTGGAATGAATTTAAAACATTGAAAATACACAATTTTACATTGAAACATGTTTCTTAAAAAGTCGTGACGATTAACAAACGAATTTAATTGAAAAAAGTTATTCTACTATTTATAAAATTTATGAAAATGGAATAGAGTCTTAAAATGTGTTTTGTAAATAATTTATTTTATTTCGTATTTAATACTGAGTATACATGATATTTGAAAATTAAATTTCAATTTAAATTAAATCGGAAAATGATTCTCGGGCATGTTCAAAGGTACAAATCCTAAGACAAAGGGTCTATTTTTCCCCCAATTTTCAAAAACATTAACTTAAAGTGGAAAAAACATTATTAATAAAATAACCAACGGCCTGCTTACTATATCATTATATAGCCTTTTTCAAAGCCAGAAAAACATTCTTATATTTCAATTTAAAATAACGTTGTTTTAATGGACAATTTAAAAAAAAAAACAAACATTTATACAAAATTTGGATTTCGGATTTTCCGCAAAAAAAATTGTCCGATATTATCTAAGGACTGATTAGTCCTTCAATAATCAAATCTTAAATAAATTAAAAAAAAAAAACACACACACAAATTTGTAAAATTGAATATAAAGAAGTTTTTTGGGATTTAGTAAATTCAATTTATCATTCTGGATCCAACAATTTGTATCGAACTAGATATTAGATTTTTATTTTTTCCAACCAATGGGTTATTCCTTCCCAACGCTTATTTTTATTTTTCCCCTTTTTATTTTATTTATTCTGATTGCTATTGGACAAAAAAATTAACATCAAACTTGAGAACACCCTGTATATATTAATATGGATTCGCTTAGAAACTATTAATTTGATAAGACATGGCTTGGTATTCAAGTATTAAAAATGAGTGTTTCCGAAGCCTTGTTGCTCTAAGAAATATTTAAACTTCTTTCAAAATCTTCAAAAGCCTTCACCTAGACATATACAATAAAATTGGTTCAATCCCAAGATCAGCATTCCGAGAAGTGAATAAATTTATTCGAATAAATTAACGTTAGAAAATACCGCAGAGCAGCATTTGTGCACCAAAATCAAGTACAATACTAAGTCTTTGCTAAATATTCAAAGTTCAACTTAATTACAAAGCAAATGTGGACAAGTCTTGCACTTATCTTCTCAAATTTTGCAATAACGACAGCGACTAACTATTTAACCATGATTGGAGGGACATTAGTAAGTTAGTATAACTCCGTTTAATCCCGTTTTACCAAAGTAATGAAAACTTCTCTTGTGCGAGGTTCACAAACATTTCCTAGACAGTGATTTGGAAAGTAACTACTCCCATTGCCAATATTGAACTCGTAAATCCGGAACCCAAATTACCGTTTCAGTGACTGAGTGAGTGAGTTCTATCAGTGATCGAATGAACGAGTAAAAATAAATTGAAAAAATCATAAAAACAATAGTTGTTTCATTTTTAATTCAGAATTTGCATCCATTACACACTGTCAGTCGGCTATCCATATATCGAATTTTTTCCTTTCGATTACTGATGCGAAAACGTAAAATTATGATACTCGCTTCTCAATTGCCCGATAACGTGATAACGTGAGAGGAAATTCACATAATTCAGTCACATATTACTCGAAAACTGTTGCGGTAGTTCGGCCCCAGGACTATGTCCACATTCAAAACTTTTTTAGGGTTTGCCTTAGCAGACTGATACTCCATCTTCAGGTATGAAGATAATTTACTCGTAAATGGCCGTGTTTTTGTAGTAGTATCCCTTGGACTTGACGTAGTAATTAGTGTGTTTGACTATAACGCTGAAGAATCGTATTCCCCTCCTATTACTGTCTTTTTCGAGGAAATGACAAATACCCCAAGATTGTTTCTTTGCCACCTATCAACACTCACACAGGAATTATTAAAAATATAAGTCATCTAAGAACCTGGCTCTGCACGAGCATTTGATTTTTTTATTAAATGAAAGGGAATCATTTGTAGATGGTTTAGAAAAAATAATTTTGAAAATCCGTCCAGCCGAGGTGTTTGTAGTACATGTTTTTTTAGACTTACATCGCAAAAGTCCACTTTGTTGTTGTAATGTTTTTGTCCACTATCGTTTTGGAAGTTGAAAATCAAAGCATTAGTGCTTACATTTATTAGAGCCGTTCCACTGTATAGCAATATATAGTTGTAAGATTCTAAGGCACAGTTTTTCAATCATGAATTAAACCAGAGTTAGCTAACTCTAAAAGTAAATTAACCCACAGAAAAGTTAGTGACGAAGCAGTTTTTTGGTGGGAAATGCATGCTGAATGACTTAACATCTTAACAAACTGGGTGGATAAAACATCAAAACCATCTGTGTAATTAATCCTGAGTTAACTCACCAAATTTGATGAGTTAACTCGGGTTAAACTTTAATCACACACTGAAAAACTGGACCTGATAAATGTAAGCCCTAATGGTTTGATTGTGTTTGTAGCGATAATTGATAATAAAAGATAATTGAGGAATGGCAACATTTTACAATCTCTTTAATTTTCTTCGTCCCCCATGTTCGGTAGTGTGTGTTGTGTACAGCTTTGGCATTCTAACCAGAGATTATCCACATGAAGATTAGGATCCTCGGCAGCCAATTTGCCTACAAGCTTGAAATGTCAGTTTTCAGATAAAAAAAGATAAAATGTGTGTATACAAATCTCACACATATGTAGACAGTAGGAATCTTCACACACCTGGTTAAATTTTTGCTACAATTCACATCTATTCATCGACACGGGATAAATAAAAGCATCAATGTTAACAAATGGGGGAGGGTGAGACGTACGAAACATTCTCATCTTCATATTGAGTATTTTTAACTCTAACCTTAAGCTTTTATATATTTTGCACGTGTGCGTTGTTATTTACAATGGTATTGATGAATTGGTGAAGCGAGAGATTTTAACATAATTATGGAAATAGGCTAATTTTTCTCTTCAAAATTTAGAAAAATTAACGAAAATTAAAAAAAAGTAATTTTGATGTGATTTTTTTTTCAGATATAATTTATTTAAAATGTCAGATGAACAAAAATGAAATATGTTTCTGTCAAAAGTTTTGGAGACAGTAGTCAAGCTTTAGGTGTGATACCCAATGCATTTTTGACAGTAAATACATTAAGGGCCGGTTTTTCATGGTGAGTTAAACCAGTGTTTAATTAACCTTCATTTAACTGAAAAAGCAGTGGCGAATGCATGCGGAACGACTTAACAAACTCTGAGAAAAAAAAAACTTCAATCCAGAGTTAACTCATTTCTTACAAACTAAGCCATTCATAACGTGTAGTAGGTTAAAATCTTTAAAAGAGTATTTCGATTACAAAAGGTAGATCAAATATTTATTTATATTTTTTTTTGTAATATTTTGCGAAGCTTAAGTTTTTTGTACCCGTGCGAAGCCAGGCGGGCCAGCTAGTACTGATTAAAATCTTACAAGACTTTCACAGTCTTACTATACCCATTGCCAAAAATAAATACCAGGTCATCTGCATACCCCTAAAGTAGAATTCAATTGGCTTGATCTTTTAGGAAAGTTGAAGTTAGCTCAAGTTTTACTACAGATTCTTATTCTTTCTTCACATTGCACCACTGTATACTATTTTCTAACCTTTCAAGTTTGACATGTTGGGTTTCCTTGGCCATCCTGACAGCCTTCGGCTCGGGCTCTGTAATCTTGACAGTTTTTTGTTATCCTTTGTCAAAATCGCTGTAACTCTTATCTCTTTATACTCTTAGAGCTTGGAAGTAGCTCTGGTCCTTTTTTGCAGTCACAGCTAGTTGCCACTTTGTTTGCTTCCTGCATAGCTCCATGTGTTTGCCTGTAAAATATAGCATTTTCGAAGCAGTATATCTGATGACCTCATCGCAGTTGACTGTTTCTCAATATACTTGATATTAGCGGCGGTCTCATGACTTCTCGAGAGGTAATTAAAGTGACTTGATTAGGTCAAAATATTTTCATAGAAAATATAATCAAAGCATATAAGACCAATCTAACCATAACTGTTCCGCTCGAGTTTCGAATCCGTGCTTTCATATGGATACCTACAACAATTGGGTAAGGAAACCAAAGACCCAAAATTGCAACGATTTCAATGTACCTAAGCTAAGCTATGCAATGAGAACCTTATAGGCAGGAAAATAAAAAGAGTCCATAAAGAAGCTGAGATAGAATCGAAAAAGCAAAGTGAAATTAGCAAAATTGGGGAGCTGAAAACAGCAAAAATCTTGAGAACTCAAAGACATAATATTGGATAAGTAGTGAAAGCCCTATGTCCATTAGACTCCCAAAGTGAATTAAACGGATATAAATGAGCCCACTAGTAAAAGTAAGGAGGTACATAACTTGATTTTTTTCCAGATTTTGGTCTTTCCCTTAATCCTCTTCAAAATTCTTTAATCAACTAATCCTAAAACTTACCCACAAATCCATTATAAATGCTCAAACAAAAGAAATCAGCATCTCGGTTCTACCTATATTTACGTAACAACTGCACTCCATTCATCCATTTGGAAACTCCAATGCATCCTTACCACAATACCCTGTTATCTGATGTCGTTAGTGATGGTTTCAAATACGATTGTCCTCCAGGATTTCTGCACAATCCTTCATAACGAAAAACCTATACAAAAACAAAATGAATATCAAAAAAAAAAAAAAAAATAGAAACAAATAATAGACAATTCCCCGCAGGACTAAGCCACAAAAGCAACAGCAAAACACCATAAGTCCATAACAATTCCAACGAAGAGAGGAAAGTAGAACAAAATCATTTTTTTTTCAGTTTTATTTTTTGTTCATTTTCAGGACACACACAATCCATTTCATTATGATTCCTAGGGCATTCCGTATCCGTAGCGAGCGATATCGCTCACAAAAGGATATTTTCCACAATTCCATTTACTGTTACACCACATCATCATCATCTCTTTATCCTTGGAGAGATGGTATGGTGTGGTGTGGTTCACTGTTGGTTTTGTTGAGAAGGAGAACGCCGGCGAAGCATTGTAGTTAATTCTTTAAAAACTTCCCGCAAGATGTTTTACCTTAAATTCTTGAGCAAATTTCAAAATGTTCCCATTTTGGAATTTTATGGATTAAAGTTAAAGTTTATCTTAGACTGGGGTTTAATCAACGTTATTTAGATAGGATAAGCCCAGGTCTAAGATAAACTGGAGTTTAAAAGTGACTATGAATATCCCCCATTGTAACTGGTGCCTTGCCTTCAACATTTCACTTAATTTGAATTTTTCTTTTAGTTTTGGATTGATTCTGAAGGTATGTTGAGAGTGAAGATGTGTGAGATGGTCATAGGCGCCCGGAGTAAGTGGCAAGGGGGTGCACTTGCCCCCCCCTGGCTCTGGACAATACTACACAACTTACAAATTTTTCATTTTTTACTATGAATTTTAACAAATACTTGTCTTCTCTCCATGATTTGCCCCCCCCTGGCTCTATATCATTCCAAATGTATCGGAAATTATCCTTGGTTAATATTAAATCAAGGACAATGCACAACGTATGGAAAAAATGGATAAACTACCTTTGAAAATGTGGGTGCTTATTCAGTTGAAGTGGAGTGTAGCCTCCAAAACAAAAAAAAAAAGGGGGAATTTAATGTCATAAGACCCAAACTCATGAGTTTGACGTTTAAAAATGAACAAAAGACAGAGATAGAGCCTGATTACACGATTCGTTTTTTCTGTCGTTTCGTGTTTCGTCTCTTTGACACATTTGGTATGTAGAGGAATGAAGTACAATACCGTAGTCTTAAGAAAATAAACATTAATATAATATGCATAAGCACACAATTTTTATTTAAAGCTGATCTGTTTAATAGGCTTTTCTATTAGGTCAGTTGCTTAAACGGATATTACGATTTTTATTTGATAATCAGCCCTATCACGAATTCCATCGTAATCGGATTTGTTTAAGAATCCCGAAAAAGCTGTCACCGGATGTGTTCTTGATGGCAATTTGTGTGAAGTTTTGCACTACGATGGGTTCTGTGAGGGATTCGTAACAAGTGTTCAATTACGATGAAGTTCGTGATAAGGCTGAATAATCAAGTAAATATTTAATGGGAATTGCCCATTTCTGGCCCAGAGTTTACACGAACGAGTTTGGTATCGTTCATGGGAAAGTCGAGATATTTGGAAGTTGACGATTGCAAAATAAGGATTTCAGATTTTGTTCCAAATAATTGTCCATAACGGGCGGAATAGTTGACGTAGAAAAATGACGTTGGTATCAAATGAAAGGTATTTTTCTTGTCTTTAAAAGGTATCAAAGTTATTTTGATATGTCAAACACATTTTGAGATATTGAGTTTTAATTTCTAAAAAAGCCACTTATTTTTGCGGTCTTTGTCACACCGATATTTCAAGGAATTCAGTGAAGACATATCCTTTTTTTATCTCCAGTGAAAAGCTTATTTTACTACCTTCAATTGCATTTTACTCATGTATCGGACTTCCATCACCTTTCATTTGATACCAAACTCGTAAAAATGGTAAAATGGGTATTCCCTTTGTATACAAATAAGAAGTGTAGATTTTCAAAAAAATTAAGTTTCTTATTTAAAAGAAAAAGTTTGATTCGGAATTCGAAATTTTTGTTTTGAATTTTCTGCTTATTTATTTTCATTGCCTAAAAAAAAGAACTTGGGTAAAGCTAACTTTTCCATACAAATTTGAATTCCAAAAGTTATAGTAATTATTATGTATCAAAATAAAAACAAATATCTATAAGTATATGTATTAATACGTAAACACTTTTCTATATCTACCTTTTTAACTGACTTAAAGGCAATGTTTTGAAAATATTTTTTTTTTTTAATTCTGAAATCTATCAAGGAACAATGAAGGTCAAAGGATTTCGAAACTTTTTTTTTTTGAAACTGTCCTTGCGTAACTTTGGCTTTTTGAAACTTTTTTCCTTTTGTAAAATTACATTTTGCTTTCTTATTTGAACGGTTCGGAAATGGATTTTCAATAGTTCGACAAATTCGGAACGAACGATATTTTATAGATCCACATCCCAGTGGCTCGATCGTGGAAATTAATTTTATTTTAAAGGAACCAAAAAATGAGATTCGCGATCGAATCAAAAATAAAATTCCCTTTTGAATTTTTCACGAGAGAACGAATGATATTTTATTCATTCATTCATTCATGATATTTTATCGTTCTATGAACCTTGCTTTTTATACAAAAACTTTCTAAAAAAATTTCTGTGTGCTTAAATAAGTAAGTACGGTCTACTATTAACTATAAAATATCCTTACTATTAACAGTTCCTCCCATAGAACGTTATTTTTGATTTTTTCATTATTGACTGAATGTAATTAAAATAAATTATTTATAGAAACTTCCAAAAAGCTCTAATTTTACTGCATGTGAAAATACACATTTTTTTTCGAAAATTCGATATTTCAAATTTAGGTTTGTGTCTGCCCCCCCCTGGACAAAATCCTTCGGGCGCCTATGGAGATGGTGTATCTATTTTGCATACAGATTTAGTGGAATAGCTGCAAATATGTACCTACATCACCTATTTGTTGTGTGGGAACGAGTGGATAGCAGGCAGCATAAAACGTGCCGTTGTTATGGTTGTTGAAAGTTGAAATGTGCCAAGAATGCAGGATTATAGGTGCCTTTGCTTAAAGGAGTCTATACATTCACATAGCAACCTTTACCACAAACTAGCTACATATGAGGTATGTAATATGTACATATTCATATATATACCTGCAGTTTTGGGTCGATAATTTGAAAAATGTCTGCTATGGCTAAATTAAAGGGATTCTCCAATGAAGCTTTAAAGGACACGTTACGAGATAGTTTTGGGTTTTCGAAGGAGTATAAAACAGTTATTAAAGGAAGAAGTGCGTTTGTGTGTGTGATATAGAATTACCTGTGGTTATGCAGTGTTTACTTTTGAGAACCCATGATTTTGTATTAATAAAATTAAAATACCTAGATACAGAAGGGGAAAGTGTCAGGTTGTTGTGATTGGATTAATATATAAATTTGAGATAAAATCAAAAATTGGAAATTTAATATTTATTGTCAAGAATATTTCAAGGGATTATAGCTATAGCAAGTATGATTTTATGTACCTATTACATATTTTAGTGTTTCTACATCCGTAGTCCATTGATTTTAGGATTTTTAAGCCAAGTACGCTGCTGTTGCAAAGCGAAATTTTGTTTGCTATTCTCCAACACGACAGCGAAATGCTAATGGAAATCGGAAAAAATACTCGTTGCTTTGATGGAAGAAACAACAAATGTCACACATTTCCGCACACAATAAATGACCGTCAAATTAATTCTGTGCGAAAAGAAGAGCAGAGAGTTCTTCCAATAATCTGCTACAGTTATCAAATTCGTTCGTCGAATAATGTTGTTATATCTGGCAAAATTGCTTCAGCTACAAGTTAGAAGAAGACAGTTTTTTTTTTTTTATTAAATCACTGCATTTGTGAGACCTTTGACCCCTTGTAACTGACTTAGCAGTTATCGGATCAGTAAGGAATTATCTGAGTTTATAAGTCCCATTACCAATATCCATTCCAAATGTCAGCACTAATTTTTTTCTTTCTTACTGGACCATACCAGTATATGTATCTGGGACGGAAGATAAGAGAAAATCCATTTCAAAATGAAAATGGGAAATTAAATTACCCAAAATCTAGCATTTTAGCATAGAAAACGGGAACAAAAACACGACACAGCATTAAAAATATTCAATAATTTTTTTTTTTTTAATTTCAAATCATTTTTTTTTTGGAAAATTTAACCCCCCTTCCCACATAAACGGGCGAAAAATAGACCTTCTTCTCGTATACGATTTTTTTTTCGTCTCGACCCTTCACGCTCCTGATTCTTATGGCACCCTATGCAAATAATCTCGTATAATTAAAGTCGGTTTAGTTACAACACTTTATAACTCATAAGAATGGCTGGACCAATGATCTTTGAGTAGTTAGATTTGTCAGCCGAATAACTATAGAAAAAATTCACTTTGTAGGGTGAAATGGGGTAAAATTAAAAAAAAAGTATCCGATTTTAAAAATTCTTTTGATATTCTAGGAAATTTCTTTCGGGGTATTCTTTTGTTTGAAATTTTGTTCTCATTAATATTGGCTTAAGAAATAATTCTTTTTCAAAATTTCAATATTTATAGGGTGAAATAGGATGAAAATACAAAAATGGCAGATTTAAGAAATTTTTTTCGTATTTGAAAGGTTAATTTGACTGAATGGCTCTAGGAATATTTTTTTCAAAATTTAGATACTTATAGGGTGAAATTGGATAATAACGAAAAGTGGTTTCCGATTTTAAATATTCGTTTTGTTTAAAATGTTATTTGTAGTTGGTGGCCTTAGGGATATTTTTTTAAAAAATGTGATATGTGTAGGGTGAAATGGGGTAAGAACGAAACGTAGAATCAGATTAAATTCTGATTTTGAGTGGATGGCTTTAGGAATATTTTTTTTTTTAATTAGATATTAATAGGCTGAAATTGGGTAAAAACGAAGAGTAATAAATACCAATCAGATTAACTTCTGTTTTAAAAATGTAATTTTTAAAAAAAATGCTATTTATAGAGTGAAATAGTATAAAAACATGTAAAACAGTGGTTTTCGAATACAAAAAATCTAATTTTACGAATTTAGAGATTCATAACGTAAAGTGGATAGCAAAAAGAATTTTAAATATTTATTTATACATACATACATATCAATGTATTTTTTTTTTGTAATTTTTATGTGAAGTTTAGGTTTGTCTACCCATGCATAGCCAGGTGGGCCAGCTAGGAAATGGCCTTGGAAGCTGTAACTTCGGTTCTAAGAGTCATTTCTTCAAGTTTAAGATCTTTAAATGAAGTCCGAATATCAATTAACATTTCTATATAAATATTAGTGAAGTGGAAACAAATTCAATACCCCACTCACGAAATATAAAATATTTTTTCCCAACTTTTGACAGTTTTTCTACGCATTAAGTTTCTAATGTGAAGAGTTGCCAAAAATGTTTTTAGGAAATAAAATTGTATAGAGTAGTCTTATCAACAAAATAACTCTACGAAAAATAAGAGTTGATAAAATCACATTTAAGACTTTTTTTAAAAAATGGCGGACAACTCAGAGATTTTGTTTATTAGAACTTTTGGATTTACAATAATCTCTAAAGTGAACTCTTTACTGAACGAAAAAAAAACAACACACTTTTGTTCCCAGTTTATTTGAATTCGCTTGATTTTACTGGACTATTAAAATTCACTAGAATTTTAAATTTACACGCCCCAAATTAATCTATGTTTTTTGCCAAATTTTGTTTTCAATTTGGGGAGCCTTCTTCAGAAAAGTACCAAAAACTATAAATTGTGTTCGACAGCACTGCGCTGCGCCACAATGGAGAACGGAATGTTTGATGTGTGAAAGGTATGAACAGCATACTCTCTTTGTCTATACAGATAAGAAAGAAAAGGCAGAACTGAGAATATCAAAAACTTAAGAAAAACTAAAGATTTTAAAGTAATTTTCATCAGTGCTGTCAGTTGATTCAGTAGCCCGCATTTAATATGTTAAAGAAAGCGACATCAGTTGTTGGTTACAAGTTTTATTACTTCACATCAGCTACATCATTGTATATCATATTTTAGATGAAGAACATGATTCGTATCAAGGAACTTGATATCTTAGATCTTACTAAGTAGCCTTTATTGCTGATACAAGACTTAAGTATTTATGTTCAACTTAAACACGTATGTTCTAAGTTTTCCTTAGTGTAAACTGTCACATTATGTAAGTTCTTGTGCAAATTTTTACGTTTCGTTTTAGCAAATGGGTCTTATATCAGATTTCATTTCATAAAGCCCTTTTAACTATTTAACAGGCTTATGACGTTTGTTCCATACGAAATACGTCATTTAAAAAATTTAAAAGCCTGTTAAATATTTGTGAAACTGGCAGGCTTATCTAGGCTATAAGCTATACGCCTCTTCCAATTAAATCATTTAGCCCCTAATTATGGCCAAACGTGAATTCAATTTTGGCATCTTCTGACCGACCTATAGAAAGATAGGCATGCATAGGTACATATTTTGGATTACCTTTCTTAAAAACCAATTGTGTTAAGTAGCTAATCCTACAAATTAACAAAAAAAAACACGTCCTTTTATATCCAGTATATTCATGATCTCTGACTTTGACAATACAAAATTAATTTTCTGACATCAAAAGCTCTTACATCACTGACATTGTTTGATGAATATTTCAAGAGCCCCCCAAGGAATGACAAAGGATCAAATAGATGAGAGTAAACGTATATAGTATTTTTACTTGAACAATTTTTATCTCATTTCTTTTAATTGTTATACCTTGAGTTGATGTCGTTGTTGCTGCCTCTAATACTGCTGGTTAGTTCCCAGAGTATAGAATTAACTGTATTATTAAACAAGAGTTTATGAGCACGAAAAATCGATTTACTAATTGTTCTTGGGTTTTATGCAACAACAACAAAAATAAAATGTTGAGAAAAAAATAAAATAGTCCTTGAACATTCCTTGCTGATGGTTAACAACTGTTGCTCTCAGATATACACACACATTCATTCATCAGGAAGGATGCTCTGTCTGCCGGCAACTACCAGGAGCGGATACATGATTCGCGCAAGAGGTGTCTTTTAGAAATATCGGAAACAAAGGTGAATTTTGAATTTGTATAGTTTTAGTTTAGGTTGGTGTGGGGACACAATTGAATGAATTTGGAACTTGAACTGTGACAAGAATAGGTTTTAATGACAAAGCTAGATCAGCAACGGTAAATGTTGTTAATTTTCGCTTAGTTTTTTGACCTCAAACTTTAAAAATTGTGAACTAACCTAACGAAGTAAGAAGATATATACACTGGCTTTTTTGGCAAATAAGTATACCTACTTTTCAGCAAGTACCTAACTAAAATACATTCAGAATGGTTCATGCCCCAAAGCCCCTTTTCTGGATCCGCGTCTGTGCTCATCTATCCTAAAGGCAAAGTTTTGTAGGATTGTGAAAGCATAGCAAGTATCCTATTTTGCTTTATTCATGTTCATTTCAAATTTGTGTGTTTTTTAATCTCCCTAATGAAATTTTTTAGAATGTCACAATGATACTGCTCGTAAACTGAGAATAGCTTTAAATTATATGTCACTATTTTCCGAGTTGAATAAAAGCATCCCACTGACAGACGCTCTGTTTTAATTAGATGGAAGATTTTAGAATTTTATGTTTAAATTAACTATCGCGTTTGAACAGAATTATACTTGGGTTTCGCTTGCTCTGTGACCCAAAGATCACGACTGTGGCATAAAAGTAATGTTAAGCAGAGGAAGTGAAGTCAAGCCAACTATGAGAGATACAGGATTGAAAATGTTATTATATTTTTTAGGAATGTAAGATATCTTATCTTAAAGGATTTGTCACTTTCTCGCAGCACATTTTAGATGGAATAGGTTGAGATTTCGACGATAGAGAACTAGACAAAATGTGTTCCCCATTATTCTTTCTGTCTCTCTGTTTGTGCCTTGACCTACCTGCAGCCGAAGCAAGTGAAGCGATTTTTGTTTTAATCTTTAACTTACTTAAAGTTTTTAGATCCAAAAATTAGCCGAATCAACAGTCATACTGTTATCCAGTTATCTGAAAACTCCTCTAACTATTTTAATAATCAAATTTGTATAGGAATACTATTTAAAGAATGGTCTATAATTTGGTAAAAAATAAACTATTAAAATAAATCACGCTGATTACAGATTCCCACCAATAAGCTGCGGAGGGAGTCAGACAATATTTTGACATTTTAACTATACGAGAACTGTCAAAATTAAGTCTGACTCCCTCCGAAGTTCAATCATCGGATTCTGCATTCATGGTGAATATTTTTTTTTTAATTTCCGCGAGTTTCTCGTCAACAGCTTTAGCAATTTTTTACATTTATTCTAAGACAACAAAATCCTAGCCTTGTTTATTATTAAATAAAGTAATTTTATTTTATACAGGTCAGACAGAATCCCGTGAACCAAAATCTCAAAAACTCAAAAACCAATAACCCCGAAAACCCAAAATCCAGAAAACTCAAAATCCCGTAAGACCAAAATATCGTTATTAAAATAAGAAAAAGATGTTTTAATTATATTTAACCAAAATCCACAAAACCTTAAATCCAGAAAGCTCAAATCCCAACAAAATCAAAATCCCTTAATTACAGCAAATTTTTTTTTAAAACCATATTTAATATAAAATAAATTATTATACCTAAAAACTGTTTGTTAAATCCAAATTTCAGAATAGTTTTCTCGAAATCCCAAATTTTTCATTTAATAGATATTACTTTTTTGGGAAAAAATTTTTGGTATGGTGGGTATTAGGGATTTTGGGTTTTCTGGATTATGGGTTTTGTGAATTTTGGAATTTTTGGATTTTGGGTTTTCGGGATTTTAGATTCTCACCCCAACCCAAACTATACGTAAAAGAATTAAGGGAAAAAAAAAAACATTTTGTCAGTTTTTTAGTGTTTTTAAAGTGTTGTATCTCTATAATTCTTGTCTTTGATGTTTTCTTCTTTTATTTTAGGAACAATACAATTTGTTCCTCTAATTAATTTGTAAGACTCTGATCATTCAGTATCAAAAAACGGTTAAATTGATCATTTTGCAAATTTGCAAAAGTATTGGTGATTTATTAGTCTGCAAAACATCATACCAAGATTAGTTTTGCAATCAACATTTGTAAAGCATAGAGAAAAATAAAAAAAAAAAAAAACAAAATTTTTTTTAAGTAAAAGTTGTTCTACAATTTAAAATTGATTTTGTAAGAAATGTATTTAAGTTTTCAAAACTGCTTTAATTTCTCTGTGGCACTATTTATTGCTGAGATATTCCTCATCAAAATCAACAGCTTCTATTTCCATTTAAATTCAGGTATCTCAAGCAAAAACACATCGAAGAACGTTGGAAAAAAAAAATAATTTAAAGTTGAATAAACAGGTTATCTGATCAATACAATTGATTGATTAAATTTTGGAGAAAAAGAAATTATTCAAAAATATGAACATTTTTGTCATGTGCTGTTTATCATTTTTGCGCTGTAACGTATCTTAAAAAAATTAAAAAAAAATTATTTACTAAATTATCTCAACCAAAAAAACATAAAGCTTTAGATTTCTTAATTGTATGAACAATTTGGCAAACTACATTTTTGTGTCAATTGATTTAGAAGTTTGCCCTTCACTTAAATGTTCATGTTAATGATCGTCTTAAATCCTCTCATCATCAATTAGAAAATAAAAGCATTCAGACAAGCAGGTGCTATTCCTTGTTGATGTATCTTCTTGAAAGGTGCGGTGGTCCATTAATCAATTGATTTTTTTGTGTTCGATTTTATTACATCAACAAAAAGGATGTGGTGAGAAATGACAGGCTTAGAAAACAAACATTTCTGAAAGAAAAAAAAAAAATCATCAATTTAAACAACAAAAAAGGATTCAAGGATAATTGATGTGGAGATAATTTTTCATGGGTTGTCTTACTCCTTCTACATATATGTATGTTGTTCTTCTCCCTTGCTTTGTTATATAAGACAGGACAAATAGTATTGCTTTCGAGTCGAGATTTCAATCATATAAATTAAAGATCTTGATAAAATTTGTTTCAGAGATTTGAACGACAACAAAATTGTGACATATGTATGTATGTGATGAAATGTCAACATATATCTTTAACAAAATATTTCCTTTCATATAAATCTGATATAAATGGAAAAACAATGGGGCATATTCATAGTCACTTTTAAACTCCAGTTTATCTTAGATCTGGGTTCATCCTATCTAAATAACATTGAAAAAACCCCAGTCTAACCTTAAAGCCTAGCACATTGCTTGTGAATTCATGTCTTCAATTCAAACAAATTTTCATTTTTGTTCACCGCGTGAGCGTCCTCGTGAAGCCGTGTGGAGACTTTTCGCTCACGAGCGGTGAACCAATTCCCGCGCAAAATGAACGGGAACACTCCGATTGGGTTTTCGGGAATTTATCTTTGTCTATTCTCTTTCTAGTTTTTACAGTTTAAAAATCAAACTCTGAGGGTGAACAAACAAATGCAAACATACAACAGGAAATTATGTTTACGGTGTGTTTTTATTATTGACTGTTGTTTATATTAATTGTTTATTAAATTTAGTGCAATATACAATTGAAATCAATAATTTTCTTTGTTTTTGTGAGAAAAAACCAGCCCGACTTAGGGAAAATATTTTGTAAAAAAATTTTTTGAAGTGGAGTCAGATTCACAAGGACCAATTCAATTAGATATCTAAAATTTTAAAGCGTTTACTACACATTTTCAACATTCGTAGTTCAAAGTTTTGAACTTTTTGTTGTTATAAGGTATAGTTTCCAAAAAAATTCTTATTTTATAAATATATTTGAGCCAATTTAGAATTCAAAAAACTATTTGAAAGAGGATGTTCACATCGGAAACGGGAATACACCACAACAATCTCAGAAAAGTCCTGTCAAACTTTGCTATATTTGTTTCGGTTGTTGGAACTGACATCTAGGGGAACTTCCGATTTTGGGTGATGTTCAAAACGCATTTACAAGTCTGTGCCAGTGAGAAATGTCAAAACATCACTTTCTCCACTGTCAATTTTTCACTGCACGAAGAAAATTGTACTAGACTTAAAGGATAAAGATTTTCTATTTTGGGTGCAATCTTTAAGATTTTTTTCATTTTTATTTTATTGAATTTTATTTTATTTTATTTCATTTTATTTTATTTTATTTTGTTTTATTTTATTTTATTTTATTTTATTTTATTTTATTTTATTTTATTTTATTTTATTTTATTTTATTTTATTTTATTTTATTTCATTTTATTTTATTTTTTTCATTTTTATTTTATTGAATTTTATTTTATTTTATTTCATTTTATTTTATTTTATTTTGTTTTATTTTATTTTATTTTATTTTATTTTATTTTATTTTATTTTATTTTATTTTATTTCATTTTATTTTATTTACTAAGAAAACTGAGATCGGATTATTTTATTTTGTTTTTGTAAATTTCATCGTCGTTATAGAAACAGAATTCTCACACAAAAACTGTTCTTCACACAAGCATGACTTATTTTAACTTAAATTGTTCATTTAATGCTAGAAATGTTAGGGCACCGAATTCTACGAAACTTTGAATACAAGAATACATAAAACTTTACTATGCGATAATTAGTTTCGCTTATACCTTTAGTTTGAAAGGATTATTGTTTTCTTGAAAGAGTTCTTCGTTAATAGCGAATGTATTGGAACTTCCAGTTAAGCTTCTTGAAGTTAATTAAAGAGGTTTTTGTTCATTAGACATCTAATTCCAAAAAACGCCAAAGCTAGTTTGGGAAAGAATGAAGATGGATTGACAGGTATTATGTTCCATATAGAAAGCAATTAGAGAAGTGATGGTCTTAAGTTATAGTGTTACGCATAGATTACCTTTTATTATCTATAGAACTGACTTAAGCAACAAGCTGTGTATTGAGAGGATTATGCCCATTAAATTTTGTATGGGGTAGTTGTCCCGTGCATTTTAAATTCCACCGAACCACCTTTGGATGTATTGTTCTGGGTTTGGCTCAGTGTGTTCAATTCATTAAATGCAATCTATATATTTATTTCCTTCACCCTACTCCTGCTGCTTCGTATCCTTTCACACATCTTCACACACACAGTGAAAATGAGTAAAATGAAGACAGTTTATTTCAAATTAAATTTGAGTTTGTTTAAGTTAGTGGGGTACCGGTCAGTTCTCTAGATAATATATAGATAGGTACTCTTTGGTGTTATAAATATATGGGAAAAGATTCGTGTATTCTGGTAATTTCAGCTCAAAAACTACATGTAGGCAATCATGTCTTATTTATGTCATTTCAATGTGTTTTTTTCTAATTTTTATATTTTATTTGCATTTTTAAATAAAAATGCTTTATGAAGTAAGAAAAATTATGAAGCGACTGAAGCAGAACAATGTACAAAAACACGAAAATGGTCTCATTTATGTTGTGACCTGTGAATCCTTGAGTTCGAGAACCTTTCAGATAGGCTACTTACAACAACCACATATCCCAAATTTTCACATACGTACTATATGGGAAGTTATGGATTCGTACAAAAAATCGAACTCGAGATTTTGATCAAACTTTACATTACGATGATAGAGAAGTCAAAAAAAGTGGGTCTCGCAAAAACGTCCGTCCGTCTGTCTGTCTGTCTGTCGGTTCGACTACAGCCTAAACGGATGGGTCGATTTTCTTTAAACTTGGTACCTAGCGTTTTTTGGACATTCCCCCCACCCGTTTTTTTCTCTTTTTTTGTAGGACCAAAATTAAAAGTAGCTATCATACAAAATTTCTTGGCCAAAAAGGAAAAACTTATTTTTCTCAAATCCAGCGCTACCGAATTTGTTTTTAAGAACTCAATAAATTTAAATAGTTATAAGTTGCCGTTTAATAAAAAACATGGTTCCGAAAAATGGTTATTAATGGTACCTCCCAAAGAACCATTTTTTTGATTTTCGCTTTTCTCGAAAACGGTTAAACTGATTCTGATCAATTTTTTTATGAAGAAGTATTGACACATTCTAAATAATATTGTGTACCAAAATTTTCCAAAAAATATTTTTTAGATTTTTAAAAAAAGTTTTAATATTTTTTTTTGAAAACTCAATATTTCAAAAACGACTTGGTTGATTTTTATTAAACTTGGTAAATAGCAGTTTTTTAACTTTATCTAGAAGATTTTTGACAAAAATTATTCTAATACCCAAAAATAACGATGCCTCCCATACAAATGTTAAAAAACCGTTAAGAAAAATATTTTGTTTCTCAAAAACGACTCCTACGATTTTCATAAAAGTTTTTTTGTGTGTTAAAATTAGTACGATCTACCATTTAAAATTTATAAAACTTATATTTTACGTTTATTAACAGTACCTCTCATAGAATGGTTTCTTTGATTTTCGACTATCTCAACATCTGATCAACCGAATAAAATGAGATTTTTTATACAGAAGCTTGTAACAAATATAAATAAAAGTGCGTATCAAAATTTTCTAAAAAATGATTTTTGGATTTAAAAAAAAAAAATCTAAATTATTTTTTGAAAATTCGATATTTCGAAAACTGGTAGGAGATTTTTTTGTGAAGTTCAATTTTTAACGCAACATTAATAAATGCTTTAAATTGGCGTACCAATTATTTTTCTCAAAAATGTTAACGAAATTTTATATATACAAAATTAATTATTTTTAAAACCGCTCCTACGATTTTCAAATTTTTTTTCTCATAAATAAAGATTTATATAAGAAATCAGTTGGTGTACATCGCGTTCGGTTAAAACGGATTCAAAGTATTTTAATCAATTTCTTTCTAATTTTGTTGATTTAAAACAATTTACCAGTTTAAATAGTATAATTTCTTTTTATGCATATTGTATATGTGCAACACTAGGCTTTATTGTTAATTTTTGTGTACTCACATTATACCACCTGAAACTAAACTAAGTTTTGGCAAGTGGATAAAATATAGATCCCATAGCTAATTTATTTCAGACTATAGAACCACAATGTGATCGCATATATGAGCAAGTTCGTGCGACCCAGTCGTGCATATTTTTTTTTTTGTACAATGGATTACAAGGACATAAACCTATATTTGGATATAAATAATATTACAAGCCATTTTTTTGTTTGTACGTTTTCTTACGCATACAATTATTAATTTTCACACAAAAACGAAAAGCAAAAACGAAATTTGTAGTTTATGATTGGGCGCGTTCAACGCATATCTGAATTTTCAGATTTCTGATTTCTGGAGCTTCTGATTGGCTAGCTGTCGTTAAAAGTTCTGAAAATTCAGATGATATCTAACTTTAAATGACAGCTGGCCAATCAAAAGATCCAAAAATTAAGAATTCTGAAAAGTAAGATATCTATGATGGCCGACGTGTTCTATTATGTCAAACAAAACGCCTGAATCTATTCGGCGTTCTAGTTTTTCCCATAATTTCTTCGGGTATACACGGGTTGCTCTTGCTCTGCACCTAAAATGGACATAAGAAATGAAAAAAAAAAAACAAATAAATGTTTGCTTGATAAATGCGGGCACACTATCTCTGCTCTGCTTGCGTCTACATTTTTCCTTGTATTCATCCATTAATTTTCTGACACGCACTTCTTTGTAAAAATCTACAACCTGAAATTGCCCGTCATGTTCTCTCCTGGACCGCTTTAACTGCCCGCTTTCCATTTGAACGACACAGTCAAACAGTATATCCCCTTTCACCCGAGGAAACTGAGTTTCCAACAACTTTCAGTTTGCTGGAGAAAAGGGCACGAAGTAAGTGGGGTGAAAAAATCTCCCCGGTCAACAGCTGTGGAGATTTTTTTGACATTCCTTTTCACACTTATAAGGTAGTATGCGTTCAACCAACAGATTTTGTATGGAAATCAAAGGAAATCTCTTACGATTTGTTTCTTCGTGTAAAAGGTAGGAGATATTTAAGAAGAAATTTAAAGAAAACGTCAACAAATCTCCAGCAACTTGTTTCTTCGTGTAAAAGAGGACTATGATTCTACACAGCAGAATTTGTTGCCTGCACCGCCAGACCGCACTCCGTTTGACCAGGCCCTAAGTCAGCTTTAACACGAAGTCTCAAGAGGTTTGACTATTTTTTCCAATTCTTTTTTAAAGCCCATCTTGTCCTTGTGAGGTACGCGCTATTACACATTGCACAAGACGGTGTTCACATTGGACTCACTCATCTGACTTTTTTTACGTGAATCCAACTTCTCTTGTTCCGACACAAACTAGTAATGGGAGCTCAGTCGACTCACTCTGACGTTTATCAGTAGTTAAAAGAAAACAAAAATGTGTGCTTTTTGAAGGATTAACTAGAAATATTTCACTAACAAAATTTAAATCTTACTAAATAGATAATTATATTTATAATAAAAAAAATGGATTCCATAGGATTAAAGTGCCAAAGATAAAGTACAGACAGAGAAAACAGATGTCACAAAAGAAAACGTAAAAAAAAATTCCAGAAGTTTAAAAATAAAAATCCTCCTTATGTTGCCCATCTCTTTCTCTCCCCATGAAGTGTGAGTGATAAAAAAGCACCGAGGTGTCCAAAAAAGTCGGAGGAGTCAGTCCAATGTAAACTTGACTCGCATTTGACAGTTCTCCTTTACTCCTTTACTTTTTTTCCTGTGTTAATTCTGTGTATTTTAAAAATCATACAACTGTACATCTGGACTCTACAAACAACGAAAATAAATGAAGCGATGAAGCAGATAAACAAATAAGAGTATAAAATTTGGTCGACGACTCTTTCGCACTCATTATGTTCCAACACAGTCATGATTTTTAAGTCTCTGTGTAATAGCCGACTATATCAATATTATAAAAAAAAAAATATTATATTATAAAATAATTGTAAATCTCGTTCCTCGCCGTTGCGTTTATACATTTTTTTTTTGTATGTCAAAAACTCAAAAGTCAAGATGTGTGTCAACAAAATTATTTTATGACATTTATCCGAAATGAGAAATAAGAAGCTTTGTTTTTATGTATATCTGGATAATTCATAAGCAGGAATTTTTATTTGCGATAACAAAGCCGGAGGTCTAAGTTCGATTCCCAGCCTCGTCTACCTAATTAAAAAAAAAAAAAAAAAAAAAAAACCGGCTACTACCGCTTGGGATGAAGTGACAAATCCTCGATGAATATCACTTCTCATGAATAAGTTAATTTGGCAGGAAATTGTAGGTCCCCTCTATTCTTGCCAAACAGCAATGATTAATAGTTGTAAGCCACTACGCCCTGGTTCTCCATCACGAGGCATCACATCACCAAATGTATTTATTTTTATTTAAGTATAATGCCACGGCTCCTTTATGTAGGAGTGAAATTTTTTGTATAAATATTGAAAATAAATTGCAATAGACTCTTCGAAATTATTGAACCCTTGTGTACGTAAGAACCCTCATCGTTTAAGCCAAAATACTAATAAGCCACCTGAGTACCATAAAATCCAATCAGAATTCATATTGGATTAATTGATTAATCATACAAAAGAGATACATATTTACATACAATAGAGTTCCTTTAGTGGTTCAAAAAAAAATCTTTCCTTTGTAGCTGTGAAACTTTATATGTATATACGAGTTGCTACCATTTTATGAATATATGCAAGTGCGGGCGAACTCTTATTTAAAAGTGAACATACTCGTAATGCATCTTCACCGACTTCAGTAAGGCATTTGACATGTTGTGTCACAAAACTCTTATAAGTAAATTAAATAACTTATTATTTAATAATAATTTTCTTAAATGGATTACTTCGTATCTACTTAACAGACATTATAGTGTAGCTTTTCGCAATGGATGTTCTAATCAATTTATTATTAATTCAGGCGTACCTCAGGGTAGCCATTTAGGGACTATTGTGTTTATCCTTTCGTATTAATGATATCGTCTCAGTTGTCCAAACTTCTGGTATCTGTTTACTATTACAAGATGATCTTTTAAGATTCAGGGACTGGTGCAATAAAAATAGACTTATCTTTAACGTTGACAAGTGTAAGGTTATGAGCTTTACACGCAAAAAAAAAGCCCTTCACGTATAACTACTCATTTGAATCGGACCCTTTGAACAAAGTTTCTGTGTTTTCAGATCTAGGAATTATTTTAGATTCAAAATTGACCTTTAACGATCACTTAGATCACATTATAAAAAAGCCAATAAAACATTAGGATTTATTAAACGATTCTCGCGTGACTTTAAAGATCCCTATATTCTCAAGCTTCTAAAGGGTCCGCCAAATAACTTTTTTTTTTTTTTTTTTTTGAAAATGGCGCAAAACATCGAGCTTAGCTTCGGCTGTGTGGCATGTAGCGCCGTCCTATTGAAACCAAATGTTGACAATATCCTCCTCTTCAATTTTTGTGAACAAAAGTTCGTTCAACATGGCCCGATAACGATCGCCATTGACTGTAACGGCCACTCCTTGCTCATTTTCGCAAAATGGCCCAATTATGCCTCTGGACCAAAATCCGCACCAAACAGTGACTCGTTTTGGGTGTATTGGCTTTTCAATGTATGCGTGCGGGTTTTCTGTGCCCCAAATACGATAATTTGACAATTTTGCTTGTTTACTACCCGCCAAGATCAAAATGAGCTTCATCTGAAAAGATGATTTTTTTGGCAAAATCGGCATCTTCTCTAAGTCGATCGCAGGCCCACTTAGCGAAGCGTATACACAACCATATTCGTTCAGCGGAAGTATAAAATTAATTATCTGTCAAATCAGACATGAGCTAAGTGTTACCATTCACAAAATAAGCACTAGTTGAAAAAAAAAAAACGTTAGATGGCGGACCCTTTATTTATTTCGTTTGGGAGCACCTCACTACTCTATTCACAAATCGAGACTTGAAGCAGTTCAACGAAGGTTTTTGCGATTCTGTCTCCGTTTTCTTCCTTGGTCTCTACTCTACTCCTCACGTTATATGCAATATTTACACACAAAATATTTAAAATTACCATGGATAGATACCAAACTTTATAAATCTAAACCGCAAAATTTGATGATTATTAACTTTTTGGCCGATGGTCTCTTTCTCTGTATTACACTGTACAACTGTACTGATGCTATACGTAAGGTACTATAATTGAGTGCTGGATTTGGAAATTGGATTTTGTACGCTGTGCTCTGCTCACCAACTTGCAGCATCGCATGTGAGTTTTAGAGTAGAGTAATAGGTGGTTTTCTAATTTGGTTCCCAGGACGTCAAGGATTTCTAATTGACTTTAGGTGTACCTTAATAACATTTGGTATTTTTGAATGAGCTTGCCTTTATTGAAGTTTACATCAACCTTAGAAATGATGTGTTATGACTGACTTTATGAGGATACAACACATTATGAAAAATGAAATGGGTTGGTATGAAATGGATTGTCCTTTGCCATGCTATGTGCGTGTAGGTGTTATTGGCCAAAGTTGTTATGTGAATCAATTAGCAAACTTTATTTAAAAATTAAGTTCAATTCTAAGCATCAGGCTCTAAATATTTAAGGATCTTAAAATGACTATCATAACTGCCTTTATTTGTGAAATTTAACTCATAAAACTCCTTAAGTATCTTATTCAAAAATAAACGAAGGACTAGAAACTTATCCTATTCTCACTAATTTGTTATGTAAAAGACTTTTTAAATATAAAACAAGAATTCAAATATTTTTTCCTCCGAAAAAAAAAAAAACAAAACGATAAAGAGAAAATGAAGGCAAAATACGTTATAAATCAGCTTTGAGCAACACACACACACAAAATAAAAACGTGTCCTTGCAACCTTAGAAAAAAAAAACGAGTATAGTTTGTAAAACTTTTCCAATTCATCGTTTCATCAATTTTTTTTTTTTTTTTGTATCCTACAGAAAGGAAAAAAGCCAACATTTCTTCGAAATGATAAATTTTGAAACAAAAATGCGGATGGGCGATGCGATGGTGGTGGTCGAAGTTCTTTTCAGCCGTTAGTTATGGTTGGCAAGCAAGTTGCGTTCATACTTCGCCTTCCAGAGTATAGTTAAACTAATTTGTTTCCATTTATGCAGCGGCATAGAGAAGCTGCAGTGCCAACAGATGACGCTCTAACAGAAAAGAGATTAATATAAAAACTTGCGCGCTCACTTCAGAGGCATCTTTCGTGGACCGAAAAAAAAAAACCATTTAATGATACGAAAAAAAAGGACAACTCTGCCACCACCCGCCTTTTTAGAATGATAAGTTCAAATTTGCATATGAATGGGAAAGAAATGCAAACGAGTAGGTACCTATATAGAACAAGGAACTTTCGCTGTATAAGGACGAATAAGAAGCACAGGCGACCAAGAATGTTAATCAAGCCAAGTGGCCAAACTAATGGCCTTTAACGGTATTAAATTCAATGTTGCTGGAAGATAAGGATATTTGTAGGTATATCTATAGGTTTGTGTGATTTGCAATTGGAGATAGCAATTCTGTTTTCTATATACATGGACAGGAGTAAGGCATGACCGTAGTTGAAAAGAAGAAGGAGTGGGTGTTCTTGGGTTAAACTTTATTCAGTTTTTGACTCATCTGAAAATTCCTGTGGACGCTTTATAAAATATTTCCACTCGAATAATGTTAAGAAAAATGTGCTGCGGTTTTTAATTTTGTTTTTAAGTTTGTCGTAATCAGTGCAGCAACCCCACCCCCAAGAAGAAAATCTTACCTACGGCTATGACCATCACAAGTTCACAGGACCTATGTATATGCAATGATAGATATGTATCTATGTATGTAGGTAAATGGAAAGGTGGTTAGGGAAATTTATTGTTTCGACATTTGTATGGAGTGCTCATTCTTTGTGTAGCGATATAAATATCTGATCGAACTTAGACGTAAAATGGCAATAACTATTCACTATCTCCATTGCATACATATTCTATTCAATGGTAAAATGATACCCGAAGAAAAAATATTAGGTATCTTGTGTCTTTGGAGGAAGAAACATTTTATGCAAAAAATGGGTTGGGTCAGAATAATTGATTGTTGGTTCGAAGGGTATCAATTTTATTGGAATACTCTTCAATGCCATTGTGTCTTATTGTTTATTTTAACTTCTCCAAGCATTTTTTTTTAGTACGATATAATTAATCATGATTCCTATATGGGAGTCATCGTTAGAGTACCTTAGACTAGAGTATGATTAGAGATAGACAGATCTTTTATTTCGTACTTCAAATAATATATGGTCAATATCAATATCAATATAACTTGTAGGGTTTCCGCCAACTTGATTTTAAGAGTGAATTTGGTTTTTAGAAATTTTAGAAATGGCGGTGGGTAGAGGAATATATTTTTTGTTTCCCAGCAAACCCTAAGGTAAATTTTCACTTAACATTCAGAAAAAATTAAGAAAAACATTCGATAAATATTCATTTTCAATGAATTAAATTTGAATATACTCAAAAAGCTTTTAATTTTTACCTTATGGAAGGGTAAGGGGATTTGCTCACATATACAACTCATATACTGTTCTTGTCAAAAATGATCAAAGCTGTTTTTTTGGATAAAATAAAAAAAAAACGGACGTTTTAGGAAAATATAATTCAACTTTTATTCCAGATAGCGGAAACCCTGCAAGAGAACCTATACGTTGTATTTTACCGAAATAAAAAAAAATACGTCCCCAATGAAATTTTAAACAAAAATTATCTAAATATTCTGGACTATTATTATATGGCGTTTTTCTTTTTTGTCTCTGAGCAAAGCTCTGAGCAGAAGCTGAGCGATCAGAGCAGAGCTCTGAGCAGATTATGAAACACACTTGAGCACTGAACTGTCATTTCATAGGGAATCCATTTTTAGTTTTTAGTTATGTGTGAAGTTGGGGATCGTTTAGAAATCCCGGATTTCTGGACCTGGAAAATATTCTTTTTTGGAAAAAAATATTTTAAAAAAAATTAACTTTTCTTTTGGAAAAATTGTTTTGTTTCCAAAAAAAAAAAATTCCTTTGTCCAAGTTCCAGACCCACCTCTTGAACTTTTGTCCCGGTTCCAGATCCACCTCCAGAACCTTGTTTCAAAAAAAAAAATTGTCTTTTGTCCAAGTTCCAGATGCGCTATTCCGTGATATGGGATTTTGTGATGCGGGATTTCGTACCCAACCCGTGAAGTTGGCTTCGCTCAGCGTTTCGCTCGATCATTTTATTCTGAGCTAATTGAACAAGCTCTGAGCTAACTCCAATGGAAAAAAGAAAGACACTTTTTATGCTCTGATATATCTGAGCTAAGAAAAAAATTTTTTTTTGACAGTTCCGTGATCTGCTCTGAGTAAAAAAAGAAAAACGCCAATAGTTTCGAATTTGGTGTATATGTTACTGTAAACCCCCGAATTGAGTAGTCCATTGAAATGTTACATTGACTTTGTATTTTGCACAGGACAAATTTTTTTTAATGGGGGGTCTATGTGAGTATACCATTTAGTTTTCGGGATTGAAAGCCCCCCCATTCGGCCGCCATCTTGGAAAAGGTGGTGTCATATGTTTTTTTGGCCATATCTTGACAACCATAGGTCTCACAAAAAAATGTTAACACCTTTTTTATAGAAAACTGAATTTCCTACAGCTTTGATTAAAATCTTTTTACCACAAACTTGAAAATAAAAAGGTTGTAATTAAAAATAGACGAACATTTGGAAGGAAAATATAATTAAGGGGTTATAAAAAACGCTCTATATGTTTTTTGTAGTTCTTTAATTTAAAAAAAAAAAAAAAAACAATTTATTAGTAAAAAGATTTTAATCAAAGTTGTAGGGAATTCAATTTTCTATAAAAATGGTGTAGGCATTTTTTTCTGCGAGCCGTATGGTTCTCAAGATATAGGCAAAAAGCATTTTACACCACCTTTTCCAACAAGGCGGCCAAATGGGGTGATTTCAATCCCGAAAACCAAATGGTATACTCACACTGATCCACCCTACGCAATAAATACAACAAATTTATCCTGTACCAAATGCAAGGTTCGGCCAGAATTTTGTAACATTTCAATGGACTATAGGAGTTTTATAGAAATGATCGACCGGTAAAACATAAATGTAACGTCAAAGACATGGCAAATGTTGAAAAATTCATTTTATTCCATATTTAGTATTCCATTCCAAACTTTTACGATGCCTGCACTGGTAAATGGTATTATTAGTAATCGTACAGCCAAAAAACTCCTACTCTCCATTGTGCCAGTGGTGACGAGCTGAGATTAAAATTGTATGTACTTTTCTAAAGCAGGCTCCCCAATTTAAAAATCTGGTCCTGGCCCTGCGAGAAATAAAACTGTTATAAATTGGCATTTCTAGCGTAATTTCCATAACAAAAACAAAAGGCACAATTATTTTGTGTTCAAAACTGTTTTGAATATAACAGTTAACAGACTATAATGTATGAAGTATGATTTGATAAGTGTACGAACAAAAATTTTTGTTTGTCATTGTTTTTTTCTTCCAGTTAGGTATTTTCTCATTAAATTTTCAATTTTTCACACCATCAAAATATATTCAGTCATTCAAGTAATAAAAATAAATTGGAATTATAAAATAATAATTATAACCACACTACATATATCTTATTGCATCTTACATCATTAAAATTAACAAAGCAAAACAATACAAAACACTCAGTTGTCTAGATGGCACATCTCATCTTCGTTGTTGTGACCTTTCATAACCATCAAATTATTTATTCGATGAAAATTTAATTAAAATCCATGGATACAGAGACAGACGAGATGGCATACTACTCCAACTCTACTATGGATGATAAAGGAAGGAAGCATCAACAGAATAATCCACCAAAATTACCACCATTATTTATACCGCACAATGGAAGCTCTTGCACAGAAGGACGTCTTGAAAAGCGTAGGTATAGTAAGATATTCCAAGGACTCTCCATTCATATCTCTATCTGGGATGATAATTATTAAATCATTAAATTTGGCAATTACTTCATGATGAACAGACATAACGAAATTTCATATCTTGTGGTTTTTTTTTTTTTGATATTAATAAATAATATCATTGACTCGAGAAACGGGATCTTTAAGCTTATAATTTTCGATATTCCTAAAGTAATGGTAGTATTGTTGTTATTGTCCTTGAATATATATTAAGTTAGATCTGTTAAAATATATAAAAAAACAAATGCTGAAATTATTATTAAATATGAACAAGAGTTTTTTTAAGAAAAATTTGACGTGAATAGAACACAAACATACAACAATTTAGGACTGATGAAAAAAATGTAGTACAGTTGACATCGTCAAGCCTGATTCACAATGAGGCGAGAAAACGAGACGTGAGCGTGACGAGAACTCGTTGTAGTTGTCAAACCAATTTCAAACAATGAAAGTATACTATTGTGACTACACACAATGCGGCGTTTCTCGTCGTCACGTCACGCCAAGAATTCGAAAAATTGAAAAAAAAGACGCGACGTGACGACGATTTTCATTTTTTCTAAGTAATTTACAGATTTTTCGAAAAAGAAATTATCAAATGTGTCCAACAAATACCTTGATTATATTTTACTGTTTTGTCTTAAAAACGATAGCTGCATTGTGAATTGGGCGACGATTTTGTAACTAGAAAAAGATGGTTCTCGTCACGTTCACGTCTCATTTCCTCGCCGCATTGTGAATCAGGCTTCAGACATTCCTAAACAATTTTTTTTAACGATTTTTTTTATATTTTATACTAGCGGAGCCACACTAACGTTGTACCGCAACGTAAGCAAAAAAGATTAGTTTCAAGAGAGATTATTTATAAAATTTCAGTTTTCTAGAAATCTTCAATAATAAATATGTACCTTTCTAGGGACTTTAAAAAGGTAAGAAAGGTAAGCAGTGGGCGTAGAATTGGGGAAGTGAAGTTGTATTTACATATCATGGCTTTTTTTAATGAGAGCTTAATACCAAAATGTTTGCTATAATGACATTATATACGGTCAAAATCAAAATTTACAAAATTTAGGCAAGGAAGTGGGTGGATTATACTAAAACCATTTTATAAATTTCCCGCCGATAATAGGAAGAAACTCCAAAAATTCAAAAATTCCAAAGAAGTTTTGTTTAGTAGTTTTTGAGTCTATAAGTCATAGCGGGTACCCGAAGTGCCTAATAAAAATAAATATGTAGGTTCCTAAATATGGTCTCATTCAATATGATAACAAAACAAAAAATATTTAGGCCTAAACCGAAGAATTTAAAAATATAAGTATGTACAGGGTGAGGCACCTTAACATTCCTATGTAAATTTAAACAGCTTCAAATGAACTCTCAACGTAATTGTGGATCACAAAGATTTAGCTTTTGGAACAACTGGAATTTGAAAGGTTGCAGGTGCAGATCTTTTTTCAAAACCGTACCACGTTGTATAACCAACACGTGTCGATGTTTCAAGACCCAGCTGAAAAACTTTCACCTATTCGATTTGGATGTTTCGGCCGATCTATCGTCTGCCCGTACTTCTCACATTTCTAACGTTCCCATATCATTCAAATTTGGTCACCTCAGCATTGTGAACACCATAAAATGTGTAAATTTGTATAAAGCATTGATCGGCCATTTTCCAAAAATCTTTGGAAATTGGATCGCTGTGCAATCGTGTTATTCTATTATTAAATCTTCCAATCTTTAAAGCTTAAACATAATCGAAAATAGTTCGAAAATATCTACAAATACAAAATTCATTCGTGTTTAAGATTGGTAGGTCTTATTTGGCCCACCGTGTACTTAATTTTTTGAACCCTGCTGTTTTAGCCCACATCACTTTAATATTAGGTAGCTGAGTTTAAAAATCTTTACACATAAAGCCATCCTTTAAAAATAAAATACTTTTAAGACACAAAATGAGAGTTTTTAAATCCGAAACCATTTTTTGTAAATTTACCCCATTTCACTCTATTTTGAAAATGTTTGCATCCTGTAGTCATCCCCCAAGTTTAATCTTCCAAACAAAACAAAAGAATTTTTACAATCAGATTCTTTCTTTGGTTTCTAATGGGGTTTTCCATTGGTAAATTCGGCGAATGGAACACGATTTCAAATTGATTTATTTTTGTCATTGTATCTGTGTAGTTTCGTTTCTCTAACAATATTTCAATACAAATTTCATCCCTTTTAGAAGAGAAAGATGAGCTTGATGAAGTAACCTATTCATTTTGAACTTTTCTATTTATAATAATCTAATTTTTCTCACATATTTTAAAAAAAAAATTCATTCCTGAAACATCTACATCATCCAATCAAACAACACATTTCCCAACTGACAGCTGTATATTATGTAATAATTTCAAATTGGCCAAACTTCTTCATCTTTGAAATCACATTTGAAGATTTTGTTTAAATTAAAGAATGTATATTGAGCAGAGTTTTAAACTATGTATTTGTGAATTCCTTCAGTTGAAATCTGAAATTGGCTTTGAAGTCAATACACCTAGCATACCGTCTCCACTTTTAACTCTCCAGTGATTAACTTATACAAATTAAAGGTAGGTATGTTTACTTTATAAACTTTTTATTTTATCTTTCATTTATCTACGCAATCTACCTAATATTAACTTAAAGTCTATTAAATTGATAAGAAAATCCTTTCACCGAATCAAATTTAACAACACCCTCGAGGACTAAGCTGCCGTTTCCTTGTAATTTTTTTTAAATTTAAAGCTTCTCATATATTCTTATCCTTAGATCTCAATCTACGAAAAAAAAGAAGAAAAATCCACAGCAAGTTCAATATTGCTAACGATATTTACCCACCTCAAAGTTATTATATCCTTTGAAAAACAAACGAATATGATAGAGGAAAAGACGAACAAACCATCCATCGGTAGGTAACGATTCGAATATAGCTTAAGCTCTTAAACTATCTTCAGAGGAATAACATCCTTTGCTCTTCAAAAGCCCGAAGATTAATTAGTTTCTCCGATAAATCATTTTCTTGTTGCAAAGTTCGTCCTTCTTTTCATCATCAACTTTGTGTGTGTGTGTTTGTGTTTTTTTTTTTTGTTGTATCATTATTTGGTATACTTCCATCATTCAGAAATCAAACAACACGCAAACTGTCAGCAATATTCTAGGAACAACAACAATTCTGTCATGTTGGAAGTTTCCTCCATTAAAACTCCATCGATCAAGAGTTCATAAAAAGGGATTCACACGCAGCAGGATAGCAATAGCAACCGAATACAAACATACCGTGCACAAACAAAGTAGACACAGACACACATATACATTGACTCTCCCTCCATCACTCTCTCTACGAAATAACTCCAAATTGGGTGTCAGTTGTTGCAACAAGTTTTATTGATTGGAAAAGTTTGTGTTTTTTTTTTTTTGTTTGCTCCTTCGTACTTTATTTCTCTATATCTCTCACTGTGTATAAGCTGCAAGGATAACAACCTCCTTACACAACATATAACCAGCATCTGACCACAAATTGAGTCTTAACAAAATTTATTTCGAAATCAAGGAGAATCCTTGGAAACGATATTGAAGATTGGTCAAAAAAAACCATACAAGTTGGGTACCCAAACCCAATTACAAATTGCATTGGTTTCTTTGCAATTAGGATCAAGCAAGGATGTCAGGACAAATTGTGTATAGAGATATTTTTTTTCTTTTAAATAAATTCATTGCCAATTGTTCGATACAAGTATATAGGTTTTCTTATCTAATCCTAGAGTATAGTCCTCTTTCAGTACACCAATAACACACAATGGTTACATCTACTTGATTTAAGGAGACAACATTCAGTGAAGCAAAAAGGACCTGGGTATATATTGCGGTCGAACTTTAAGTTTAACCAGGTGAAATCCTGACTGAAAATTTACAACAGTCAACAACAAAAATTCGCCATTAAGAGATTTAAATGATGGACAAGAATAAACCTCTGAAATTGTTGTTATCCTTTTTTATTCGGTTCAGTGGATTTTCAAATAAGTCTCTGGCAATTTAAGAGACGAAGTTGAGTTTTTAGCCAACAAAAATAATACAACATAAAATAGAAAGAGTGGTCGAAAAGCTGTGGTCAGTTTGGATAAACCCCTTGACGATAATGTAACGATGAAAACGAATCTCTTGTGTAGTTGCAATTTTCAGAAGAATTTCACAAGTGCCATAGTTGTAACTTGTAAGCGATATCTTTAAAAGGAAGATTCAGTTTTTGTTTCAGAATTTCCTCTATAACGGTGATTTTGAATCTGTAGGTAATGTTTAAATTTATTTTAATAAAACAGTAATAAAACTATTGCAAACTGACTTTTTTGTTACGAAAAGTGGGCATTTTAAGGGTTTTTTTTTTCAGAAGAATTTTTCGATAATTTCTTAACCAAGTTTGTTTTAATTTTGCAACCCCATAAAAATAAGTATTTAAAGAAATCACTTTCAGTTCTGCCGGTTTTCATATTTTTTTCTAATTTTCTCAAAAACAGCTCTATGGATTTTGATTAAACTTCGTTATCATATATCCAAATTGTCATTAATAAAACAGCATTTCACGTTTATCGCTAAAATAATAATTCATATAACAAGACGGAAAGTCTTATTTTTCTCACAAAAATCGGCTCCACAGATTAAAAAAAAAAAAATAATTCAATCTAATTTGATATAATAATAGCCGTGTTTTGGTGAAAATTATAAGCAGCGGAGTAATGAATTATGAATAAAACCATAAAAGTCACTTTTATATTTACTTTTCTTTTGTAATTTTAATGTTGGTAATCGTGACTATTTAAATGACATTCGATGTCAAAATAAATTTCTTGTCTTTCATAAACAATAACCAGTGACAATCATAAAATTAACAAACTTTAAAATAATTGATATGATGGATAACGAAACAAAAGAGGTAACAACATACCGAATACTTTATGCACCTTACAATATACTTTTCAATTATAGGTATTATTACCACTTCTACACTCACCAATTGATGAAAATTTATTTGCACATGGAGCCAACATTCGTTTTATGTTTTGAAATTGTGTTTGGGCGCGTTCGAAGGTACATTTTTGCACTTGGCTTACACGGGACATAGTTAATGTACATATTTGTCCACGCTTTTGGTTGAATTCAGATGGATTGATTCTTCTTTTCAAAACAAGGCCAGTAATTCTGAAACCAATCGTGGTTTATGTAGACTAGACAAGTAATAAACTGTCAAATTCCATTGAAGGATGGCTAATATGACGATCAATTAAAAATCCTCTGAAAAATTGTCAAATTTTTGCATTTTATTTTCTTCTTCGGAAAAATGCATTTTCAGGGCAATCGGTTGACATTTGGAATGAAATATTCTCGATTCGATCAAATATAATTCGTCCTCTATCTGTCAAACCATAAAATGTCAAATTTCATTGAAGGATGGCTAAGATGACGATCAACTAAAAATCCTTTGAAAAATTCTAAAATTTTTGCATTTTATTTTCTGCTCCGGAAAAATGCATTTTCAGGGCAATCGGTTGATATTTGGAATGAAATATTCTCGACTCGATCAAATATAATTTGTCTTCTATCTGTCAAGCCATAAAATGTCAAATTCCATTGAAGGATGGCTACGATGACGATGGATTAAAAAACTTCTGATAATTTCGAACATTTTTAAGATTTATTTTTTTTTGAAAAGCGTAATTTCATAGCTTTCTGGTCAATTTTTATTTCGAAATGAAATGCCTTAACGCATGTCTGAGAAAAAAAGTATATACAGCCGACTTTTTTGTACCCGGGATGCGTTCAAGAACACATCCCATTGTAAGTCAAAAAATCTATGGCTACCAACCATTCGGGGACGAATATTTTTCTATAACCGAACTAAGCGCCATCTAAACATTTCAACATTTCAACAATTTATATCCACTCTATGTTCACTCTGATTACTGACCGAACTTATATTCACTCTTAATTTTGTTGTTGTTTGTGTTTAAAAATCTGCTGAGCTGCCTATTCACTCTTTTAAAAAACACGACTTATATAATAATTATAAGCTGCCGTTAAGTAAAAACAAAATGGTTCAGAAAAATGGTTATTAACGGCACCTCCGAAGAACTATTTTTTTTATTCTAGCTTTTCTCGAAAAACTATTCAACTGATTTTGATCAAATTTTTTATGAAGAATTATTGATATGTTCTAAATTTTCAAAAAATATGTTTTAAGATTTTTAAAAAAGTTTGAAATTTTTACTTTTTGAAAACTCAATATCTCATAAAGGAATTAATCAATTTTTATTAAACTTGACAAAAAGCAGTTTTTTTAACATTATCTAGGATATTTTGAACAAACATTAATCTTTTAACCAAAAACAACGGTACCTCCCATACAAATGTTTAAAAACCGTTAAAGAAAATCTTTTTTGATCAAAAATTACTGCTACGGTTTTGATAAAAAAAATGTTGGTATATCAAAATAAGTACGATCTGCCATTTAAAATTATTAAATTTTACCAATATTAACTTTAGGGGGGACCTGGGTTAGAAGTAACAGGGGTAAGAAGTAACAGCTAAAAAAAAACAGTGTTCATTTTAAAATTAAGAATCCCGTGAAATAGAAAAATTTGCAGCTTTTCCATAGCTACCGGCATATCTACTTCAGTTGTTAATTGGACATCAATGAAAGAAGTTGTGCAGGTAGTGCCAAAAGTTGTCATGTTTGCTACTTTTAATTTTTTTTTTTATTTTTTGTCTTCCTCTTTACTCGGAGGAGATACTGTTTTTTTTTTTAAACATGCATTTGTGTTTTGATTAAATATATGTGTTAATGTAATATATGTGTGAATATCCTTCTCTTTTAAATTGTGTTTTTTGTCTCAAATTTCAGGGTGGGGTTAGTTGAAAAATTTTTTCGTTGTAAATTGTAATACCATTGTAAAAACTAAACCCGTTAATTTTTTTCTTTCAAAGCTAAGTGTTATGTCTTTTCTTTATCTGTTAATAAAACGATGGTTAAATTCTTAAAAAATAGATTTCTTATGTTTTGCAGTACTTGTTACAACCTACCCCGACCTATGTTACAACTAGCCCCACAAATATAATTTGTAGGTTGAAACAACACGGTTTTTTTGTAATGCTATGTATTGTCATTTCGAAAGTAGACTTTGCTAAACTTTGATAGTGGATAATGTAGCTAAAACATGAATTTACAATTTAAAAAAGGTTTGCCAGATTAATCTTAAACATATAAGAAGGAGCATCGGTTTTAGCAAAAAGTGTTACTTTTAGCCCCACTCTCCCCTATCTCTCATAGAACGTTTTGTTTTTCGACTATCTCATTCACACAAGTAGCACAGAATTACTTATAGAAGGATTTAAGAATTCTTAAGCGATGCCTGCATTCTTCTTTAAAACGGATTTAAATTCGTATTAAGTAGATAAAAGGCGCAAGTGGGCGGTCCGATAGAATGAATTAAGAAGCTAAATTGATTCATAAAATCGTCTTATTTCGGAATTAAATTGTCTTTAATACTTCCTTACTCCTTCTTAAATTCGTATCTATTAAATTTATTTTCCCTTCAAAAAGCCTTCTTAAATACGCCTTTAATCCTTCTTTAAGAGTTAAAGCATTTCTTATGACAAAAAATAAAATTTTTTTTTATTTTTTTTTTATTATTTTTATTTATTTTGTATTATTAGATACTTGTGTGTTTTGGTCTTTCATTTTCATACTTTTATTTTCTATTTTCAACTATTTTTGACTTTTCCTGTAATGATATTATTATTTAACACTGTAGTTGAAGTCAATTTTTTTTTATTTACCTGTGCTTCTATCGGGATTCGAACTCAAGTTCCTTTGCATGCCGTTCCTACGCGCTACCTATACTCTGCCAATCTGATGCATTTCAATGCTTATCTAATTTTCGAAAAATGGGATTCCATATTTAAGTATTTGATACACCTAAAAACTTAATTTAAAAAAATGTAGTAAAACGATTTTAGAAAATTTGAATTTTTTCAAAAAACAAAATGGATGTTTTTTAAGACTAGGCTTATTAGGCGAATTAAGAAATGTAATACCGAAATTATGCTATTTTGTACTAGTTGTGCATCAGATATTAACTCACTAAAATAAATGTTTTACACTGAGGCTTGTAAGTTTAAATAATATTTCATATCAAAATTCTCAAAAACATTTTGTTTGGGTTTAAAAAAAAAATAGTTTTAGATTAATTTTTGAAAATTCGATATTTGAAAAACGGGTGTTAGTTTTTTTTTCACTTTAGTTTTTAACTCCACACTAATAAGTTCTGAAAAAATTGTAAGAGTTATAACAGTTATTCGCCATTAAAAGTGGACGTTACGATTTGAAAAAAAAAAACTCTGGGTGCCTGAAGTATCCCCACCAACAGTGGGCCCTGGCCGTTTATAAACCAAAACTGTTATAATTGCCATGTCTAGAGTCCATTCCTATTTTTAAACCACAACTACGTTTTTAAAAATCTTATTAATCAGGATTTATTTAAGAAATCCGATGGTGTTCATCAAAGTACTAAGTAGTACCTAACTTATTTAAGAATTTAGAACCACAATGTGGATAGCACATAAGAGCAAGTTTGCGCGACTCAGACGTGCATTTTATTTTCATTTCAACTGTATACAAGGTGTGAGCTTATGTCACATTCGTAAGGACTAAATTTTTTTTAAATTGAAAATAAACTGATGAAGTTTGGAAAAGTCCGATATTTTGTCAATCAAACATGAATGTGGAATGAAGAGTATTAGTATAGTATTCCCCACGAATAATTGATTTTACTCGAACAACGTTGTAGGCTTAGAACACAAAAATATTTGAAATATCTATACGGTCAGTAAGCAAAAAAAAAACTAAAAATAGAAACTTTATTTTGGTGAAATACCTTTCAGGAAAAACCTTATTTCTAGCAAGGTTCAGTTGAAATGTTTTTTTTTTCTTTTTGTTTTGAGGTTATTGAGGACAGAATAAACTGACTCGGTTGAAAATGGAAGGATAATTTTCCAGCTGATGTTTTTTTTTTTGGTTTTTGCTTTATTTGTTGTTGCTGATGTCGTTGTTGTTGTTGTAGTTGAAAAAGCTGTCGGAAAAACTGTTCGGGTCAACTGAAAACTTCTAATAGAATGCGAATTCTATGGTACAGAAGAAAAATTGTTTGGTTTTGTTTCATTCTAGGTCCCTATATACCTACAATATTGACTCGTTTTTCAGTATAAGACAAACAAATTCAATTTACAAAAGGAAAGACAACAAGTATAGGTATGTATGTATGTAGGTACTCCCATCATTCCACAATTTACAAAGTTAGGAAGTATGTATATCTTCAGCTATATATTTATATGTGACTTCTTAAATTTCTTCAACCGGAACGGTTTTATGTTTAACAAAGACCCCTAAACTATTTGTTCAAAAAGCGGTCTCTTTCTAAATAGAGTTTGGTGTGTCTGTAATGATTTTTGGAGTGTGGTAAAGAGATTGGCAAGTAGTTTTATGTTAACAAAGCGATTGGTTTCAGCAAAGGAAAGAGGCGGCGAGTGTTATTTGTTTGAAACTTGAAACTCGTCCCTTTTAGTCGCCGGTCACGGGCTTACAATTCAATTTTAATAAAACGAAACACAGTCTGACCATTTATAACAATATATACAAAGATACCCAACTTTAATAGAAGGAAAATGTTTTGGAATTTTCTTAATTATATTTTCGAAGGATATTTAGTCAAAATGGAATGGAATTTTCGGTTGAAGCTTTTGAGAAATGTTACACTTGATTTTTAGTTTCTTTGAATTTGAAATTGTGCGTTATCATCATCAATTCAGAATCAATTCTCAAGAGGAACTTTCTGAATAGATTATGTGGTGAGTTATTAAAAATTATCAGAGGAGTTTATTTTAAATGGTGTTTTTTTTAGACGTGTGGTTTTCAATCTGGCAATACTTTTTCGGAGTTGGTCTTTTTGACAGCTGTCACTTGATTTATACTCGGTATGGCTTTCATAATAAATAGCTAAATGAACATCAAGCGCATCGCCGTTCGGTGAATGGGCCCGAAACGAGATGGCTATACCGATCCCCATTTTCACAAGAAAATTTTGTTCAGCGATGAAGCTCATTTTTGGTTGAATGGGTACGTGAATAAGCAATACTGTCGTATTTTGAGTGATCATAATGCACAAGCCATTGTTGAGACGCCGGCCGTTACATCCTCAAAAAGTCACTGTTTGGTGTGCTCTATGGGCAGAGGGAATTATTGGTCCATATTTCTTCAAAAATGAAGCCGGCCGTAATGTTACAGTCAATGGGGAACGCTATAGAGCCATGATTAATGACTTTTTCGTGCCTGAATTGGAGGATTTTGATGTTGACGACCTTTGGTTCCAATAAGACGACGCTACATGCCATACAGCCAACGCAACAATCAATTTCTTGAAGGAAACTTTTGGTGAGCGCATTACCTCGCGTCGTGGGCCTGTAGCGTGGCTTCCAAGATCGTGCGATTTAACACCACTGGACTCTTTTTTGTGGGGTCATGTGAAGTCGCTTGTCTACGCAGATAAGCCCGAAAGAGAGACAATTGCCTCGGAAGAGAATATTCGGCTCGTTATTGTTGATATACGACCCCTATTGCTCCAAAAAGTGATCGAAAACCGGGCCTCTCGGCTGGAATTTATTCGAGCCAACCGTGGTAGCCACTTGGCCGAAATCATTTTTAAAACATATTGGCAAACCCTTATCTTTATAATAAAGGTTAATTCTTGGCCATAACATTAAATTATATGTGTTTTATTTCTTCTTGAAAACCACACGTCTAAAAAAAAAACACCTTTTATTAGCAGTGACTACAGACATGCCAATTTATAACAGTTTAGTCTATAAAAGTATTGTTTATGCAGCCCCATAGGGCTTTCCGCCAGTGCGGGCAACATTAGGCCACTAATAGTTTTTTTTTTCAGGCCGCGCGAAGGGCTTTGAATATGTCATATTTTTTAATGGAAGTGACTGCGGACATGCCAATTTATACCGGCCTTCCGCCACGCCTGTAGGCAAGCCTCTGATGGAACCCAATTTTTTTGTTTTTATAAGTCACACCTACATACTTTTAATGGCAATAAACTGTTATAACTGTTATAAATATTGGCATTTCTCTAGTCTCATACTTTTTTTAAAGTCACGCAAAGTGCAATGAACTGTTATAACTGCTATAAATTCACATTCTCAAAGTCTCATCCTTAATTTTTCTACTTCAGCCAGTTTTTTTTTTTATCATCCACTTGATGTCACCAACTTTGGACCCGAAATTAAGACGAAAATTCACACCATAATGCAATCATAGAAATCCAACAAAAAGAATCTCATAATTTTTAGTCAAAATCTGTTCATTTATTAACGGCATCTTTAAATTAGACACATTCCAAATAAAATCATTCAATTTTAATGATTCTCACATTCCATCTCACAACTTTAAATGACAATTCAATTTTTTTTTTTCTTAAATTTACAAACACAGGAAATATTAGAAATAACTGGTTATAGCAACCTTATAGTTGCACAACAGCAAGGACTCTCAGGACAAGCCCATATCAACGTATGTAGGTTAGGTATGACGAAAAAACGAACGAATAGACAAATAGTAATAGATACAATTTCGAGACATTCACAAAGTTGGATGTGATATGATTTGAAGAAAGGATACATTTTTCTCCCACATCAAACCAACCAAGACCAATAACGCACACAAAAATCAAGATTCCACTTTGTTGAATTTTTCCCACGGCTCTGCTCTGCTCTTACATCAAACACTGCTGGTTGACTAGATCCATGTACTCGCCAGCCACACATGCTATACCGGCACGTCCCATGTACTTGCACTTTCCGGGAATTCGCATTTTCATCTCAACAGAGCAGTGATGCGATTTGCGGGGACCATCGAGTTCCATGTCACTGACAATGGCGCCACCGACACCGCCACCGCCACCGGGTCTGGCGCCCTTGCTTATGGCAGCCATTGCTTCCAGCTCGAGTATGTTGGATGAGGAATCGTGCAGGAATTCCGGAGGCAAGTCCAGGACATGACCGACCACGACATTTGTCCGAGGCTCCTGAATGATCAATGCAAGGGTCACGTAGACAGCAAGCGAACCGATTGTAAACTTCATGTTATGTTATTCCTTTTTTTTTATGGTTTTGGGATTTTTATTTTGTATTTATGTTGATGTTGACGTTTTTGCTGCTGCTGTTGGAATACTCTCTCGAAATAGCAGCGAATAAAGTGGTTTTCAAATGACAGCGTTTTGTTTTGCAATGACATTGATTGATTGACATTTGCATCCTTTTATATACCGATGAGAGTTCATGGATGTCAAAGCAGCTGGAAACCCTTCAAGTATACAATCAATTTTGATTTATTTTTTTTTTTGTTATTTTTTTGGTTAACTTATAGTCGACGGTCATTAAACATGAGTAGAATATGGGGGGCTTAAAGAGCAGGGGAAAAGTGATATAAGTATTTGAGTGGGTGACGAATGTTAGAAGAAAAAAAAAAGACAGATGCTGCTTTAGGCGCCCTTTGTGATTACAATTAATGACGTTTGTAGTCTTAAGCTATTGTTCGTTTAATTTATTAGAAAAAAAAGTTTTGTTAGGAAAAAAATTAAATCTTATTCACAAATCGATTTATATAGGTAACAGAAGAGATAGACTTTTTCGTGGCACAAAATATTGGAAGTCTGATTTTTTCATGAATTATACAACCGTGCAAAAATAAGTCGTTATTTTTAAAAATTAAATTTTTCTAATTAAATTGCGTCACTATATGGGCTCTTGGATTTGGAGGACTGACAAATCCCTCAATGGTATTTTTGTCAGTGAATTTTATGTTTAAAAGTGATACAAATATTGGATACTGGGCAATTAAAAAATAAGTTATGTATGGTAAGGTTTAAGTGGCTGCCAGGAAAAGAGTCTACTTACTTAGCATTCGGGGTATGTAAAATAGCCCTGCGTAACAAAAACTATCCAAAATAATTTATTTTATTTTTTTTTTAACGAAAAGTATCAATTTATTAAGAGATTAAAAAATCATATTGTAAGGCTTGGTTTACACTTATTCGGTTGTATCCGATAAATTTGAAACGATGAGAACAGCGAGAATACAAAATGTATAAACACCGCATAGCATCGAACGACCCCGTTTTCGATACGAATCGGTTTCATTCGATTTTAAATAGTCTGGTATTCAGGTCTTGGCCTCACAAAGTAAACATAGCCTTTACACTTTTCACAAAGTAAACATAGCCTATACACTTTTTGACTTCTGAAGCTCACACTGAACCGAATGAAACCAAATAAGTGTGAAAGGAGCCTATAATTCAGTCAAATTATAGGGTAAAATGAGGTTTTACTGAGTAAGGGCAAACAACTGAATTCTAAATGGGAAGTAATAGGAAGTTGATTTATTTTTCGAAAAATATTTAAAATATGAAAAAGTCATTACCTAATATTTTTTAAAGAATTCAAATTCTTCTACAAATCAAAATATAACCGTTTCAAAGTTTAACATCGAAAAATACACGTTTGAAGAATAATTCGCCATAAATCAGATTAACAACCGATTGCGATAAATTTAATAGGTTGTGATGTACCTTTTGTCTGAGGTTGAGGTTTCGCTCGTCGGTTTACCTGGGTTCAATCCAACGTAGTACGCACTTTAGATTTAAGTCTTTATTTCCTTTTATTAAAATCCAAAACTTTTCTTACATACAATTCTATCAACTTAAATATAGTTTCATGTTTGTCCAATACTTCTGGTTTGGGTTTTGTTAACGCCCTTGCGTGGCGGTTAGATTTACGTAGTCCATCGTCCTGGGCCTGTAAGTTTCAGCTCGGGTGGGTTCCTCAATGGGTTTAGTCTGTGGATAGAGAAACTCCTTAGATCTGACAAAATCACTTCGTCAAATCGCAGCCGCAGCCGAAGCTGGTACTAATCGCTGAAGCTGGTAAGAATCACAGTATATCCTGGTCGACTGTTTGCTCAAAAACCCCTTACCGCTGGTGGGGGGAAGTCTTTGAGTCGGAATGGATCTTGGTATCGTAAGAACTTTAGTCTTATATCGTACCCACTGGTATGATAGCTTCTGATTCACTATGATTTTGTCGATTGTATGAACGTCTCTTATCCTATATTCGACGGCCAAACCGAATGTTGTAATTTGTTATTTACGACGTCATCATTTCTTAGCCTGTGTTTAATACTGTTTGCCTATATCAAAGAACAAAGGGACGGGTATAGTGTTCTTTGCCATGATAAATATAACAGGCGAGCGGAAAGAGAGGTTTGTATTGCATTAATTGTGTTGCTCACCGTCGGAGTTCTGGAACAGCTCCTTCTGTGCTGAATCGCTATTACCTCCATGGCCTTGGAAGGGCGGTGGTAAGAGGGTAATAGATCTTGCTGTCAATCTCGGGAGGGTGAGTGGCAAAAGGGATGAGGGATCTTGTTAATTTTCAAGAGCGGAAATTCACCATCGAGGTTCTTGATCGTAGTCCAGATGCTGCTTTCTTCTTTTCGTGTATTTTCCTATCAAACCTACCACACTTAGTTATTGTATGTAGGTGGTCAGTGTGGTGAGTTTCCATTACTACACTGATTAAGCTATTTGTTATCTTGCTTATTGCTAATCAGCTATGGAAGCATGCTGCCAGTCAGGTGTAAGTATTCTTTATTTGTTCTCAGGAGCAGGCGCGTAGCTAAGGTAGGGGTTATGTAAAGGACTGTAGGGTTTTAGGATAGAATGGAATTCAAGTAAGGCAGCAGGTACGTAGATACGGTGGGGAGGGGCGGAGGAGAAGAAATTGTAATGCTTAATTACAAGGTCTGACATTTAATGTTTAATGATTTAATGTTTCAGAAATTGTTGACAACATTTTTTTTCAAATTTGTAATTGATGTTTAGAAAAGAACCCATTTTTCTTGTTCAATTTCTCGCAATTTTTCATTTTTGATTTTATGACATTTTTTTAGGAAAAACCTGAAACGCATTTTTATAACAAATATTTTAGACATCAGACATGTGAAGTTTTAGAAAATTCCATCTGTCGACAGCTAAGACAGTGCTTAAACGGCTGGATCTTTAAACTTGACAACTAACATTTTTTTTTTTTTTTGAGAAAATATTTTGGGTTTTTCCGTATAGCTTTTTAATGGCTTTACCAATTTTGTTATAGTTTTGCAATTTGATGCTTTTACAAAGTCCAAGATTATATGAGCTAATAATTTTGTTTCCAATTTTTAACTTCATAAAGATAATTAGACAGAAAATAAGGCTAAGCTATTTTTAACGTCTTCAACACATCCTTAAAAGCAGGGTTGTAAAAGAATGCAATCTTTTGTGAATGCAGTCTTTAAAAATCATTCATTTAATTCAATTAAGAGATTGCACTAATTTTACTTTACTTTGAGACTTCGACTTCAATTTATGGAATCACCATTCATCTGACATCGAAAAGATTGCAATAATTTTTGTCCCCATTCATTTAACAACAATCAATTGAATGCAATCCTTTAGGAACTCATGCAGTTTTTGCATTCTTTTGGCTTGGAATACTATATAGGCGTAGGTGAGATTGAGATGTCATGTCACGGAAGTTTAACGGAAGTTTAACAATGCAAAGGAATGCAGAGAAGCAGAATGAATTCAAACGAATGGTGATTGCATGATGTCAAGTCGAAAATCTCAAAGTAAAGTCAATTATTGCAATATTTTTATTGAAGTCATTAACGATTGCGTTCTTTTAAAACTTTGCTTAAAATTACCAGAAATTAAAACTATACTGCTTTTGATTTGGTGGGGTGAAACAACCTCTTTTTACAACTCCTCCCCCCTCCACCTAGTGATTATCTAACTCAGCTCAAGATCTACATATGTATACTATCTATACCTACACCATTTTGATATCATACCTATATTTTATAGAATCTTTACTTCTAGCCTGTGCCTGGGATTTTAATAATACATAATTTCAAACAAGAAGATCAAACAAAATCGTTTAGTTTAAGTTGAGCCACAACGGACTTACATCTATCCTTTAATCAAACTTTGCATTTAAATCTTTTAAACTTTGGTCTTACATATAGGTTTCCATATAAAAATACTAAGAACTCCCACAAAATGGGATTAAATCAATTTTAAAAATATATATACCTCAACTTTCTAAATTTCAAACGTGATTTTTTAATCATTTTCCAATTTTCAAAAAGGCTCCATGGTTTGGTTGTCCTCATCAAATTTTCAAATTTTCAAATTTTCATTTCCGATGACTTTGCAATCAAATCAAAGCCTTCATATACTCGTTAACAACACATACATCCTCTTTTTCCCCTTTTTCCATCTTCTAACGTTGCCAAAAACCATTACCTTTGAATATTCTATCATAGATAGGTATAAGGATTACACATCATGATATAGGTACCTAGATATGTATATGTAGGTATGTATCTTTACCAGACAAGTAGACCTACTTCCTTTATTCCCATTATGAGCTTCAAACGAATTCTCTGGTAATCCTTTTGGCCTCTTTTCACTCGAATATAGCATAGGAAGGCAAAAAAAAGGGACCATCCTTAAGCGATAAAGTCGATTGAAAGGCACCAGAACCAGAAGAATCGCCACACACTCGACAAAATAAAAGAAGACGAAGAACAAAAAAAAAAACTCTGGACTTGGAATTTTCTATTATCCTCTGCACGAACAGCCGAAAGCCTATTTTCTAAATTATATTCTCTTCAAGAGTTTAGGTATATATGTATCTCCCTCACTGTCACCATTCTGCAGATGAAAAGACGAAGCTGTAAAAAAAAATATGTTCTACCAAGGAAAACTAGAATAGGATTCGTTATGTTTGGGTACTTAAACCTGAAAAGGAGACCAAGGGACAAAAAAAAAACGTGTGTAGTTGTCTCATCTCATCCTTAAGTTAGAAGGAAGGATACAAAGGAGTTTCTTTTTTCAAATTGCTTAACATTCTTCAGGTGTTATTTGAAGACATTCTACACACACACATATGGTTCAAGAAGAAAACGACAATTTGTCAGGTATTAGGGCTCGATATAATTACATCTACATGAGTATACATATAGGTGAGTCCAATTACGCCCCTGCTTCCATACACTATAGGTATCTGGGAAAGAAAACCGTTCGAAGAGGAAATTCAAAGGAAATTGATCTTGCATTAGCACCACCTTTATAGAACCCTCAATTTTTTCTTTATAGGTATCCTTCTTTGGAGAAAAAATGAAAAAAAAAAAGAATTTGCTTTAGGTGAATCGATATTTTATTTTTATCTGCCTCTCTCTCTCTCTCAAGTCTTCACATAAATAGTAGGTTTATCCTGAGTGACCTTTCTCATGGTGCATGCTAGGATGCATGCCATGCACAATGCACATGCACATAAGTGAGTTGTCTACCTTAACCTCAAATTCAAAGTCCTTCACAGTTTACCGGTTTTCTGTTTGCATCTGTTCGACCTTTCTAGTTTCTACTGCCTCTGATGATGGCTGCTCGAAAAAAGGATGTGTGATGTATAAAATTAATTCGATTATCAATAATTTTCCATTTCGTAGTTTTAACAAGGTTGTTCGATATCCCATGTATACAAATATGTTTGTGTATGTGTGTAGCTTTGTTTAGCTCAATGGCAAAGGATGAATCCGATGGCGGCAATGATGGGTTGTGCATCAGATGGGTCGTAATTAAATATGCCTGGTTGGTCTTATCCGGATCCATATATACCTACTCGTAGTTGACAGGATATGGGGTGTTGATTTGTGTTTTCGTTCAGTTGGGTGACCTTCATCAGTCTTCTTTTTTTTTTTTAATATTCTTGGTTTTTGAAAAGTGCTAATTGGGTTTATGTGGATAAATAAATTTTTATCAGAGTGCTTTTCGGTGTGTTATTTGAGGGAAGGTGTTGAAACAGTATAAAAATGCCACTTATTTTAGTCCATGCATGATCAACTGTATGATGAGATTTGAAATTATTGACATTTGTCAAATCATTTAACTGATGAGGGATTTATGCATTTAAAAGGAGCTTAGATACTGCCGATATAGGTATGAAATATTCTAAACGAATTATATTTAATATTATGACTTAGAGAGGCTTTTAAAGGCAAATAATTCAAACCAGATGTTTGTAGTGTATAAATATGATAATAAATTGAATTTTGACCACACAATTTGAGCTTCTTTGGAACAACAATGAGACAACTTGTATACTGATATCAAGGCAAATAAAAGCTTTAGAAATCAATCAAATCAAATGGTCGGACAAAACATTTGTCTTGCAAACTCCCAAACACTCAGGGATAACTATCTGAGAGTTTGTATCCTAAATAATGTCTGAGTCTGAGGAAAATTGGATGCGACTCATTTCTAAGAAATTAGTTGGGGTTGCTTTGAAAGCAAAATGTATCATTGGAAATCTTTTGCGTAAACTGAGGTGCATAACGTTTGTAATTTTTGATACGTCAAATTTCATAAGCAAACAATATCTTGCCCACACTTGGAGGTCTGTTGGGTGCACGCGTCGACCCTAATGTCGTTTTCGAGTGGACGTTCGGAGCTACTCCTTTTTCACTCCTTTTACTCCAAATTTCCCATTCTCGATAGGAATGGAACAGTTCCGAAATCCAAACGAAAACGACATAAGTACCGCGCAGGTTATAATTTGAATGCGGTAATTTTATTTCAATTGACCTCGACAGCCATAAAAATTCTCAAAGAAGTTAAGCACCTACAGAGATAGAAGTTAGACCCCTACCTATCCACAAGATTGTGTTAAGCTTTGATAGCTTATAGTACAAGAGGCGACCGTCAGATCACTTAGCTCATAAGGCAAGAGGTTTATAGTGTCATTTAATCGATAGATATTTCAAAATGCAGTTGAACGCACACGGGTTGTCTAGAAAAATTTGGGTGTATTACGTCTAAAATGATCCACTTCCAGTGCGTTGTTTTGATTACAACTTAGATCATCGAGTAAGACGTTTAAAGTACGCCCAAACGATAGGGCTTGCCAAGATAGAAAGATAAATATAGGGTTGCCTTATTAAAAACCCGCTTTAAAAAAAACACTGTTTTGGGACTATGACTTAGCTCATCGATTAAAAGGTTAAAGCTAGTGTCAAATGAAAATGAAAGATTACATGGAACTGAAAACAAAATCAAAACGGTGGCAACCCTATTTAAAGGAAAAAATTGTAACTAGTTTGGTCACATATCATGTAGGTATACCAAATAAGAGCTAAAAATATAAAGAAAATTGATAAAATAAATTTATAATCTATAAAATGTTGGAAAAGTTTAAAAAAAAAAACAAAACTAATTACAGCTTTAAAAATTTCGGATAACACTTTTAATAAAAAAAACAATAATTGTTTCTATGGCCTTAATTCAAACTGAGTCAATTTAAAATTTAATTAAAGCACAATCTTCGTTCTATAAAAAAAAAAAAAACAGAATGTTGGCAGTTGCAGCACTTCTAAAAACACCTGGCAACCCTGCTTATCATAAATTCTTCACTGAACTTATAGTTTTTCTTTAGGATAAGAGATAAAGTGTACTGAAATTTTGTTTTAAGTACCTAAATACCAAATTATAGCAAAGGTTGTACTCTATCTATAAAACCTCCTGGCAACCCTGATTTAATCCAAAAATAAATGAAAATCATCACTTTTTCTGATAAAATGCTAAAAATTTGATTTGGCAAAAAAAACATACAGCAAATGTAAGCTTACACTCTAATCTTTAAAAAATATATGGGAATTAGCGACGCCATCAGAGACAAAAATTTCACAAACTATTGATAGCAAGGAGCTACATTGTTTGGGCCGGTAACACTGTTTTTCCGGGATAAGAACTATTAACATTTACACAGCTATAGCATTTAACATTTAAATTACTTAGCACCGAATTCGTTTTTTTCTTCAAGTTCCTTCAGGGATTGGAGAATAAAACTCATAATATTTTATATGCATCTAAAGAGTGTTTTTCTTAAACGTGTGGTTTTCAATCTGGCAATACTTTTTTTCGAAATTGGTCTTTTTGATAGCTGTCACTTGATTTATGATCAATTTGGTTTGCCACTGACGCCTGAAAAACGCTTCTAAATAGTGCCCAAATGGGCCCAAAACAAGATTGCCGTTGATCCCAATTTTTATAAGCGAATTTTGTTCAGCGGCGAAGCTCATTTTTGGTTGAATAATAATCCACAAGTCATTGTTGAAACGCTGTTACATCCTCAAAGAGTCACTGTTTGGTGTGCTCTATGAGCAGAGGGAATCATTGGTCCATATTTCTTCAAAAATGAAGCCGGCCGTAATGTTACAGACAATGGGGCACGCGTTAGAGCCATGATTAATGACTTTTTCGTGCCTGAATTGGAGGATGTTGATGTGGACGACCTTTGGTTCCAATAAAACAACGCTACATGCCATAAAGCCATCGCAACAATCAATTTATTAAAGGAAACTTTTGGTGAGCGCATTATCTCGCGTCGTCGTGGGCCTGTGGCGTGGCCTTCAAGATCGTGCGATTTAACACCGCTGGACTATTTTGTGTATGGGGTTATGTGAAGTCGCTTGTCTACGCAGATAAGCATGAGACGATTGACGCCTTGGAAGAGAATATTCGGCGCGTTATTGCTGACATACGGCCCCAATTGCTGCAAAAAATGGTCGAAGATTGGGCCTCTCGGCTGGAATTTATTCGAGCCAGCCACTGCGCGCGGTCTCTTGCCCAAAATCATTTTTAAAATATAATGGCACACCCATATCTTTATAATAAAGATAAATTCTTGGCTATAACATCACATAACATGCGTTTTATTTCTTCTTGAAAACCACACGTCTAAAAAAAACACCCTTTATAATCGTGGATTCTACTCTAAAATAAATCAACCAGCCTACTTAAATAATTATTATTAAGGCTTAATTTAAGTGCATATACTGACAAAATACCCGAAATATACATATTCAATTTAATTTAAATAGCTATTCTGCGTCTATTTGCAATCATTCACAAAGCTATGTCAGCCGCACTAAACTAAAAACCACTTTGAAACTTCCCTACACTAATATAGAGAATCCTTCTCTTTATTCAACTTCCAATTGCACTTGAGAAAAGTAAGGATTCTTCTGGGAATTGAACGAAGTGGATAGAATCTATATATAAATATTTTGGTCTCTATCATATCTCTGTGATGATTTAGATGCTTTTCTTGTATATTCGATAAGTTTTATGAATAGAACTTAATTTTCCGTGGAAATATGGAAGGATATGCGGAATATGGCATGAAGACTCCACGGATTTATACTGCCGGCGGCGGTGCCATGAAGTGGAAGTGAGTGCGGTATACCTACATATTACACGCCAGACCAGACTCTTGCCTGACTATGTATACGTAAATGTATGATGAAGAACAATTTAAGGCTGATTCATACACCGAACGCAGAACACTTAATTTAATTTTATTGAGATGTGCTTCAGTGAAGCCATAGAGGCTTGTCTATGTAATAAAATGGAGAGAATATCAGTCCTGTGAATTGCATCTATTCATCGCCAAGATCCAAAGTCTGGAAAATATTATGCTATACATTTTATTGAAACAGAAGTTTATTGAGCTGAAAATAATTTTATTGAATTATTTTGTCATTCCAAGAATATGACGCGCCTCACCGCCACTGCTGCTGCTCCCCGCTCCAACCACTACCATGTGTCCTGACGTGGTATTCTGATGTGACAGTGGCGGCTGTGATGGAGTTGCGAATCCCTGTTGGGAAATAAAGAATTTAGAAAGGATGAATTTGGATATTCATTGACAGCTAGCATTTGTTTGTATTCTAAACGAGAATGGTTTAGTGATCCCACTTTAGTGTAAATGAGTTCGTATAATAAGGGTTTCCGATTTTGGGAGAAATACATTCCACACTTTTCAAACGTTGATCGGGTGAAAGTTTTTGAATCTTGGTAAATAAGCGCAAACCTATGTCACCAAGACTTGTTAGCGGGATATTACTGTGGAGGTTCTTCTGATTTATGAACATAGAACATAACATAAATGTGACATACATTATTTGCTTACTTTGACAGCTCGTTTGACAAATAATATTCCTTTCGTAGAATCCGAAGTTCTATTATAATAGGCATGTTCAGGAAAATGAGATTTAGGAGACCTCGGCGGCAATCTCAGTTAAATGAACAGGATTTTTTAGCAAAATTTCTCAGTTTTGCTGTCAAAATCCTGAGGAAACTAATTTTTAGATTAGTTTGTCCACTTTCTGACGAAGCGAAATCTCTAAAATATCATTTTCCTGAACGCATAGTCTCTTATAAAAAACTACCGTTTGTTTTGGAGAGAACCATTTTCAAAAATTACATTTACCTACACGTTCATAAATGAATGTAGGTAAAATACATTTTTTGTGGAAATTCTTAGTAATGAAATAGTGGCAACAATGGTTTAGTTTTGTTAAGTTCGTTTGTTTTGGGAATATCCTTACACTGGCAGTCAAATTTGTCAATGTTGACATTTGATTTTAATTGAAATGACTTTTGAGTTCATGTCTTGAAATGGGTTTGGTTCGAATGCTTATGAATGCATTTAAATTAAATCGAGTGTTTCTAAAAAGTTTTTTCTTATTCTAAACTAATGTCATTGCAGTTAAGGTTCCTGTTTTTTTCAAATTGCTGTCCTGTCCTGTTTTTGATTGTAAATTTCTTGCGTTCAGAATTTTTTGGCTGCATGAGAATATTATTTTACCAATCACACGCGAATAGGGCTTCAGGTAAACCCATTTGAATATAATTCAATTTGGTTTAATAGTTTTCTTCATTTGCAGTAAAGCATTAAGGCAATAGAGTGGGTAGATTATATTAAGCTTTCTTGTGTAGAAGACAGAATTAATGGTGATGAAGTCAGAAAGAAGAAAGGAATCATAAAACTGAGACAAGTTTTATGAAGTGAAATCTCGCGAACAAAAAAGAACATCATTGTTGGTATCGTCTGCTCTTGGCAAAGAGGTCAAAGCATACCTTTGGGCATATTTTTGGATCATGTTCTGTAGATATGTATATGTAGTTCAGAAAAAATTGGGTCATCATTCAAATAAGGTGGAAGCACTAAAAGACTTTGTTCATAATTTAACTGGAAATGTGGAAATGAGAATGATTAGAGAGGGCCATAAGCCTTGGTTAAACATGGTCTTAAATTAAGTGGGATTTTTAATGACAGCTTGACAACACTGAATGACAGCTTTTGACTACACTCAATATGATTAATATAGTACAAGCGTTCGGAAAACGGTTGCAAAGTGCGATGTGCGGAGTGCAAAGTGCGAAGTGCGGATTGAGAAGTACGGAGTGGGATATGCAGAATGCGATGTGCAAAGTACGAAGTGCGGAGTGCCATGTACGAAGTGTGGAGTTCAAGGTGCAAAGTGTGGAGTTCAAGGTGCGAAGTGGGGAGTGTTAAGTGTGGAATGCGAAGTGTGGTGTGCGAAGTGAGGAGTGGGGAGTGCGAAGTGTGGAGTGCGGGGTGGGAAGTTGAAAGTGTAGTGTGTGAAGTGTGGAATGCGAAGTGTGGAATGCGAAGTGCGGAGTGCGAAGTGTGGAGTGCAAAGTCTGGATTGCGGAGTGCGAAATGTGGAAGTGTGAAGCGCAGAAAAAGTGTCTGCAATTTGAAGATTTAAGTTCTAGCGCGAAGCGCGTTAACGCACACCCACTTTTAATGGCAAAAAACTGTTATAACTGTTATAAATTGGCATGTCTCTAGTCTCGTCCATTTTTATATGCTGGAAAATTTGTTTTGCGGAAACTTGTGTTTGAAGAGGCAAAAATCGCCTTAAAATAGGTGAAAAATAGATGATAAAGTCAATTATTTAACAAAAATTTTACAAAAAATATCTTATCGTGCGGTACCTCGTTGAAAGGGTAACACCTCTCATATCATGAATATGCTATTTTTGTTTGCAGTTGGAAGGTTTGTTTTTTGTACAAGCAGAAGATTCATTACACTGCCATTTGAAGTCTTAAAAGCTACAAATATTTTTAACGCTTGATTCTTTGTATGTATTACATTTTGCAAACGCTTTGCTGTATACAAAAAATATATATATTTTCTGGTGAAAGAAGAATTTCTCGCAAAAGTTTGATTCATTAAATAAGACCATTACAGGTATATTAAGTCTGTTTGAGGTTATTCCAGTTTTTTTCTAAATTGAGGTTGCCTTTATAAAATCAGAAAAAACATTCAAATTAAATGAATAAAAATGCTTTTACAACTTGTGGTTGTTGATTTGTATAGGAAGGGTTGTGAAGATATAGTTATAGTTTTCTTGTACAAAGATGAATTAAATAACTTCCCACTGCAGTTTCACTGTTCATTAGTACACAAATCACAAAACCAAAACCATTGCAATCTTGAATTCGTCCTAATTGTTCTCCTGGTTGCATTGAAAGTCAGGAACTCAAAACTGAATACAATTTATTTTATTTCTCTTCCATCAATAGTTCCAATTCGTAAAGTTGTGTTTTAGTTAATTGTTTTGTGAAGAGATCAAATTTTTGTTTCAGCGAAAAAATTATTTATAATTATGTATTTCTGAAGCAAAAGTCTGTTTTAAAGTAGTTTTTTAGGACAAACACCCTTTCGGATTTAATAAGCACAAGCTCTTTATAGCCTCTTCAGAGTACATAAGTCAAACAACAATCGGTTTTTGGAACGAAATTTAGGACAGCTGATTTTTTCATATCCCTGAAAGAGGGCTATTAGAAAAGCTAAGGTCTAGGTTTTTTCGACGCCAAACCTCTGGGGAAATCCGCCATTTTGGAAAAAAAAGAATTGCCCTATATCTCCGAAACCATTGGTTCAAGCTGAAAAATTGTTGAGACCAAAATTGTTGGAAATAAAATTATCTTTAATTTGTAGGTACATTTTTTTCTGTGTGGGCAATACTTTTGAGGTTATGTCGTTCATAAAAAAACTTACGTAGCTAAATTATATAGTCCTCTTTTGAGCATTAAATTTCCAAAAATTGGATATATTTCTGAAGATGATGGGATGATATCGAAGTCCCAAGTTATGGATCTGGAAATTTAGTCAAGTACTTGAAATGTTGACAATTAAGTTTACATGGGTGAAAGATGCTTTAAAGTTTATAATTTACCAACGCTTCTTTCCTGGACTATAAATAATTAGCACCCGGTGTGGCGCATTGTTTTTATTCATTTTGTAACTTTGGTTAAATTTAATTTTTTTTTTTTTTGATTTTTTTTCATTGTTTGACTACAAGCAAATTTGAAATAACTTCTGACCTTGACCAGGAGCCATAGAACTAAAACTTCGTCCATATTATGCAAACCATCATCTCTCTGCAATGAGAAATAAAAAAAAAATGTCGAAACACCGAAACAAAACAATATCCTAACCCAGCAAATGAGATAACGAATTTTATTTCGTTGTCCCAGAAAACAATGGCGTTAGTATGCAAAGGACGAAAATTGTTTTTTTTTTGCACCAAAACAAGCCCCAGACGAAAGGATAACAATTATATTGCTTGCGGCATGGTTTTTATTTTTTTTTGCAGGTGGCAGTGGCAGAAAGTTTTCCGTGTGAAATAAACACATTTCGTGAGCATTGAAGGGTAGCCCAGCAAAAAATAAACAAAAAGGACTTCAGGTTAGCTTTAGGGACTTTGGCAAATGAGCGAACGAAAGGATATTTTTTTTTTTTCTTTATATGTTCTAGTTAAAATGTTTAGTGGGAAATATAAACTTCAATGGTTTTTAGGGGTAATCAAGGAGCATCGTCTTTAAAATTATTGTTTTTTTTTTTTCCTCGAATAATAGAAGGAAACAGAATTTTTTTCAGTTTTTTACACAATTTACTGTGAAAATGAATAAAAAAAATTTAACACTCTGATTACCTTTACATGCGGGCAGAATTCATAGAAAATCAATTAAGTTGTTGTTGCATTCACAAGAATAAAATAAAAAAAAAGAAAAGGGATCGAATTAATCGCGGTCAAGAGGTCACAGCGAGTCAGAGGACGAACAAAGGTATACAATTGTGGCAATTTGTATAGCAAAGTCAAAGTAAACTTAATTTATGGCAATTACATTTAACACGTTTGGCTTATCGTTTGGACACACAAACAAAATGTAAAAACTAGAGCGGAAAACACAGTTAAATTAAGCAGTTTTATTGTTTTTTTTTGTATATGGGGTTGGAATGTGCTAAGAGTGGGAGTTAAGGTGAAAAAAAAAAAAACTTTAATTCGATTTCATGGTAATTACATAGTTAATTGATGGTTTTAGTTTTGTTTCCATTTTCGTTTTCTTTGTCTTAAATTCACTTCAAATTAAAATTGTATACTTAATAACCAAGAGCGCCTGATCGGCGAATTTAATTTATTTTGTATCAATGAAAATTTTTTGATTCAAAATTCATAGGCGCAAAATTTTAAGTTTTTCGCATGATACTATATTTTACTAACTTTTAAGCTCTTTACTTAAATTTTCTTAGTTTTATAAATTTTTAACAAGTGTTATACTTAACCTATATAAACTCCAGCTCAAAATTCATTAAACAGTGACAGTTTATGCAAAAACGTTAGCAAACATACCTTTTTCATATTGTAGTTGTCAAAGTGACATTTGGAATTAGTATGATACTGAAGGATAACATAGACATTTGGTGATTTTTACTTCAGTAATTACAGTTTAAAATGTTGTGCTATAACTATAAACGATCTTTAGTAATTCATTTGTAATCATCAATAGTCCATTGATGATTACAAATAAGATTACCGGGTTCAAATGGCAACTCTGTGAATTAACTAAAGGTCTTTAGAAACTTAATCGAATCAGCAGGTTCAAAAATAAATGTAGCTAAGTTTTTTACCTGATTTTACTGATTTATCTCTATGTATCTACATAATAAAAGAGAAATACTGTTGGTTGGTTTGCACAAAACTTGAGAACTGCTGGACGGATTCAGCAAATTTTTTTTAAAAAAGGATCGTAATAGTCCAAACAAGGTTCTTACTAACACAAAAATTAGAAAAGTTGCCCGAAGAGCTTGAAAATTCGAGATTTTTGTACGAACTCGGGACCATAACTCCAGACAAATAGTATAATTCTTTTTGTTGGTCCAATTGCACAGTCCTTAAAGTTTTTTTTGGTAAAATATGACAAGTCCAGTTTTCTCATATTTGAGTTTTCTTTTTATTAAAAATATATTTGTCTGCACATGCAAAGCCTGGGTGGGCCAGCTAGTTTATCTTTTATAAATTTTATTTCTTATCAAAAACTCCGCTCTCTTTCACGACAGCTCTTACTATTTTCCTAATCACAATCTCAACAAATAACATAGCAATCGCAAAGCTAAATCCATATCCGAACAAAGCAAATGCATAACGACACTCTGTGATGCCAATCGATACGAATCCCCCAACGCTGCTCTCACATTTTGGTTTCTGAGGGAACCATTTCAGTTCCTCTCGATTCATAAGGCCCACTTCTCGTTGCCAGCGAATTCTGTAAATCAATGTCAATGCTAGAAATCAATGCTTGTACTTACGTAACTCATTCTAAACTTACTGCCTACGAAAGAGTTCCTTGTAGGGAAAGTTCTTTCGTACTGGAATTGCCAAAATTGGCAACTTAAAAGGCTCCAATTCTTTTAGTCCACATTTTTCTGGTTCGGCATAAGTATCGCTTATAACTTGATAGCCAGCTTGAAGTTCAACTTGATAGGCAAATAGTCCTGTTCGAACTTTTTCCATGCCCATGTGGGGTCGCATGTAGACATTCTCTCCTTTGGGTTGGATTTTCTTCTGAAATAGAGTTCTAGTCACTGGGTCTGTGGATTCCTGAGAAAAAAAAAAAAAAGTTAACATTTCTGTAGACAACTCACCACAAACAACTAATATACATTAAAGAAAATCTTATTGTAAACTGTGTCCTGAACACCAATTTCCAAAGGTGATTGCCCAAGATCACCCAAAGTCCCAATAGCTTCACTGGGACTTTGCAGCAGGGCAACAATATTTGCCGAAAACGAGGTGAATAGAAAAAGCGTTGTTACAAAAGTCGTAAAGACTAAAATCCTGGCCGATCGATTGGGAATGGTCACGTAGAAGCCTTGCTGACACATGGCTCCCCAAACAAAAACAATACAATCTCCAAAGTCCATTCCCGTGGGCAGTGATGGCGAAAAAGCCAACTCAACTGACATAATTACCGCCGTAAAAATCATAAATATCAAAACTGCAAGCCACACGTCATAGTTAAATGGCAAAGCAAAGATATTGGCAACTGCTGATAGTGGAGGCTGTCGAAACATTATACCAGCTCGAATGCGATAGGTCTCTACGACAAAATGTACCACAGCAACTCGGTCGAGGCGCATGAATATGGCATTTTGACAGAAATCCAACTCATAACGCTGAAATCGCCCCATCAGTCCATCAAACGAGCCATTCGGTTTTTTCCAGCCCCAGTTGTCAGTTTGATGGGTGTTGAAGCTGAAAAAAAAAAAAATAAACAAATCAAAGATCAAGACGCATTTATTTCTAATTTCACCCTCGTATATACCTCATGTTCAACCTGCCGCTGAGTGCCCTTGTCAATGGATAGTTCACCTTTGTGATTGTGTCAATATGTCTCATTGTCAAATCCTCAATGTCAGTGTACGTATCGGGGAACGCAATCACCAGACCGGTTTTAAACTCCAACCCCTCTAAGTCCTCCCTGTACGATATTGCGGACCCGAATTGCTGCAAGCTCGTTAGCAAATCCCTACTCGAAGTTATATTGCTACCGATCTGCCTCACCCTCATCTGCTTCCCCGGGTCAACCTTATAAACATCCAACAGACTGCCATCTCTAAGCAATCTAACCTCTCCGTCCGGTGGAATGAATACGTCAGGAATTGTCTCATCTCCGCCACCCATCACTAGCAGCCAAAAGCGGTTGGTTGTGAATAGATTTCTCTGTTCGGCAGCTCTCAGTGTCTGCCAGGCACAGGATCCATCCAAATTGACAATTATTCCCGTCTTGTAGCTTAGGGGAGTCAATAAGGTTAACTGATGCACATCATGGTTAAAGTTCATATCACGAAACACATTCACGTACATTTGTCGCTCCAAGAAGCCACGTACAAGTTTTCCAATTGGTCTGACAATCTCATCTCTTCCGCTGACATCTTCTGGGCAAACGACTAAGCCCACACTCCGAACTCCATGGAACCGAAAGTAGTCCACGTACAATGGCAAATTGGCTATATTCCACCAGGATAACTGTTGCTCCTTGACTTTGTAGCTGTCATCGATGGAAGCAGCAGTGATGGCGGTGTCGTCATCATCGCTTGGCTGGCTTCCAAAAGTCGATTCAGCAGCGAAAAGAATTTCACCTGCCACAATAATTGAGATGACAAGAAGAAAATGCATACCTTTCGTACTTGCTCTGTCCCGTTTGCGGTTCCGTGATCCTGGTTTTATAGCAAAGCAGTGTCTAGTGAAAAAAAAAAAAAATAAATTGATGGCCCACTAACAACCGTGGCGCCACCTCCAGGATATAACTAAATTGGTGGAAAATTGCACGCAATTTCCTGTTTTATAATGAGCATTCTGAGTGCATCAGGGTTGAGTTACGTCACCCCGCTCTGCGCTCTAGTTCGACCAGACCTCAAACGGATAGGACGAATATAATGGCTAAGGAAGGACACCTGTTGTATACAACCTGCAGGGTGTATAAGTATGTACATAAATGTACGTGCAGAGACATTGCTCTGTGTGTGGTGAAAACAAAATGGAATGTTGCATGAATAAATGAAAATTCTTGGTTTATCGTGCGGCAACATTTTTGTTCGTCCGTCGCCGTCGTGTCCCACTCCCTACCTTGTTGGCCCCTCTGGCAGTAGTGTGGTGTATGGCGCTGGCGATTATTTATTTAAATATCCCATTCACAGGATATGCAAGGATATATCCACTATTTATGTTCTTGTGTTGCTTTGTTTGTTGCAGGGTGCCAATGCCAACATACTGTGTGGGGTTCTTTAAAAGAGGTGTCACCTCTAGTTTGTACAGCGCCGACCGACCGTGCGATATATATCAAGAGGGGCTTGGCAGCAAGGTTTGGTTGAATGTTTGATTGGTGTTTTCATGTGCTGCTGACGATGATAAACGAGGTGTTGCAATTTTAGGTTGCAATTTCAGTGATTTATTGATTGTGTCTATTAGGGTTGCGGTTTGAGGCATAAACGTAGGTAGGTTAGTTGGCATAGGTATACGCTTTTGGCTTGTATAAGTGTGGTTTACTTTGGCTGCTGAATTGCTGATGTTATGACGAGGACAATTTTATGGTTATGCGTTGAATCTGGTTAATTATGATAATAGGGTTTAATTTATTGCAAAAATTCACTGTTTTATTTAAATTGCTATTGTTCTGCAGCAAATATAATCACATCAGTCAGTGCAAGTGGTTCAAATATTTTGTAATATAGGGGAGATTTTTTGAAGGAAGGGAACTGTTTGACTTTCAAAACCTATTACCATTGACCAATTACCATCGACCATTGACATATTTGCAATGGAAAAACACAGGTTTTTGAATAACACAAAAACCAAATTGATTGGTTAAAACTAGAGCTTACAATTCGGTACGTGTATTTGTACAACAGGGATACACGGAATCCGTGTAGTTATTACACGCCATTTTAAATCCGTACTCTTAATTTTCTAATTACACGTTATTCAGATTTTTACAATGCCTACAGTAATCAGTTAATATACTTTAATAGCTACGTGCACAACTTCAATCCACTAACAAATTGGAATTAAAAAACGATTTTGATCTATTTTTAGCGAAAAATTCCTATAAAATTACCCCTCTCTATACAAACTGGATTATTTAAAATTAACACGGATCTACGGATGTACTGATACACGGATGCACGCATTGAAATCCGGATCTTATAAGAACACGTGTATTCGTTATGGAGCCATTCCTGAATTTCCCGTTATTAGTAATAATGATGGAGTTATATTTATATGCGTTAACATAGGTCATCAGGATACACCAAAGTAAGCCTTTCCATAAATCACCGATAAATGCTGTCAATATTGGAGATGGAGAGCCTTACTGTCAAAAGATATTTTGCTTAGAATATAACCAAAAATCTTTTCAAATTATATTTGACGATCAACACCCGTATATCAATCATTTATTTATTTAAATATAATTTCTATTTTTAAATAGGTACATGCATTAACATTATTTAATAATCTTATTGATTTGAACACTTCATATTAAACAATAGCCATAAATTTAAACTCAAACTTTATGCAAAACTTTAAGAACTTAATTCGGATTTTTGATTTTATCAACTTTCTTTGTCTTCCTTTTTGTATGATTGTTTTTCTTCTGTCTTAACAAATCAGTTTATAAAACATCAATTCTAAGAATTTCTTCTAAAAGAAAATAATCATAATTTAAAATAAAATAACACCCAAAGTCCACTTTGAATGTAAATTTTATCATTTTCTCACCAAAAGTGGATTATCAATTCAGAACAAAGACAAAAAAAAAAAAAAAACTAAAATTAATTTCCAGACTAATCTTTAACAATAAAAATACAAAAATTCAAAAAGTTTCGTCATAAATATAAATGGTCCTTCAGTTAAAAAAAAAAAACAAACACATCCAACTGACAATGCCTTATTCTTGAAATACAGAATATTATTAGGTCGCATAAACTCGATCGTATATGCATATGTGAGCCGCCTATATTTTCTTTAAAAAAAAAACCCCAGTTGACGGAGTGCTTAGATGTTTATGGGAAAGAACTAAATATAAGAACATTTTGGAGGAAACAGAAATACTCTACTCAAGAAATGGTGCTTTGAGTGGGAAAATGATGAAATTTAACATTAAATGCATACCACTTTTAGCGTGGCAACTTTATTCGTAATATTTTTCTATTTATTGTGAGTTTCACCCGAACAACATTTCACCCGAAAAATTTGACATTTCACTTTTCACCAATTATGAGTTTCCCCCAAAATTTCAGGATCGAAAAATTCCTCTTATTGTGAAAATTCATTCCGGGCGGAATGTAACGTCATTTTCACTTCTTTTTTGTAGGCGAACAAAATTTCGTTTGGGCGAAACTCACAATAGCTTTTAAAATTCGCGGGCGAACAAAACATTTTAAGGTGAAATATTTTTCGGGTAAAACTCACAATAAGGCTGATTAACACCAATGTGAATATGCCATAAAAGAGAATAGGTAAGTCAATTGCACTGAACGCCTATATCTAGCGCTCGCCGTTGATATAGTGATGGCCTGGCCAACGTCGGTCTCGAAGAAATATGGGCCGATGACGCTGCCAGCCCAAAATCCACATATACCAAAGAGTGACTTTTTCGGGATGCATTGGGACGCTCTTGGGTCTCATGTGGATTAGTATTGTCCCAAATTCGACAATTTTGTTTGTTGACGTAAGCCCATTCATCCAGAAATGGACTTCATCGTTGAAGGTGGCCGTAAATGAGTGAATAGCGTGGAACGTTGCCCGAACAGAACACCCATTTTGATAAAACAATTTTATCATTTGCACGTGTTGATTGTAAATCCATTACTTGCCCTTTAGATTTATTTATATTTGTAGCAACTGCAATCAAAAACTTTCGAAAAAGTTTAGCGATAATGTGAGTGTCTCCTTGTCAATTGAAAACAAAATCCAAACAAAAAAATAACGAACAAACAAAAGTGCCTCTCCTTTATAACTATAAAAATGCCCTCTGACTTTATGAATAAATGATTAGGACTTCCATGCGGCATCACCATTTCAAATTTAAGATTGCCTTCCTTTTGCCATTTGCAGCCTATACCTTTCTTTTTCTTTTTTATTTTTATTTATATTTTTATTTTTTTTATTTAGCTTTAATTTTTATTAAGTAGCAACGTTTCTATGAGATGTGTTGTACTCTGTACTGTTCGGTGTTGGGGACTTATTGAATTTTAGAATAGGAAACGGATAAAATATTCAGAGGGCTTTGTTTTTCAAGATTTCTACTCTGCAAGGATTTATGATAAAAAAAAAAAAATTGGTAGATACTTGATATACTGAGATCGGGGAAAGGGTAGGTATATATTATGCGAAATAAACTTATGACGCTTGTGTTTGTATATGAACTTGAGCTTTAGATTATGACGTATATATGTACCTATGTATATGTACATATATAGATATGAATAAGTTATGAGTTTGCTGTTGTCTTTTTATAAGGATATTGCACGATGAATTAAAATATAGAAAACGGATTATTCAAACATTAATGATGTCGCCGTTGAAAGCTGTTGTACACAGATTATCCATTTAATAGATTCGTGGAAGTGTTTTGAATTCTTGCATGTTAAGTCTTAGTATGGAGTTCATGTTGATACATAATCCGTTTATTCAATTTTAAAGTGATAATTGTGACAAGTCCACAGCATAGTATATATAAGAAGCCACAATCTGAGGAAAGCCTCAGTGCAGTCTCGTCTCGGCAAAGTAAGGCGAAGCCAAGACTATGCTATTTACTTCAATATAGACAAGACTATCTTTCATGGATTGAAATGTCCCAGCACAAGAAATTTAAAATATAAAAATAATTTTTCAATGTGAATAGTAAGCTGGTATAGGTAAATTCTAGTTCCCGGTAGTTAAAGTCCAGTTTTTCAGTGCGAAAGTAAAGTAAAACCCAAGTTAACTCATCAAACTTGGTGAGTTTACTCAGGATTAACTGAACAGATGCTTTTGACGTTTTATCCACCGAATTTCGTTTAGTCCTTTCGCATGCTTTCTATAGAGTTGTAGAGACAGCTACACCACTGAAAAACTGGGCCTTAGATTTATAATAACCTGGCTTAAAGAAGAGACTCATTGATTTTATCACCCGCAACCAAAATTATGTCATCTAAAAGGTCAGTAACAATTGGTCAAAAAAGGCTCACAAGTTTCAGAAATTGCTTAGCCATAGATTTTGTTTAACAATTTTTTTTTAAGTTTTTTTCAAGGTAGTATAGATTGTGACCTTGACAAAATCTTAAAAAATTCATTAAAAAAAAAAGAAATCTATGGCTGACAAATAACTAATATCCCACAAATTAAATGCTTAAAATCTCTAAGACCTTGAAAACTCTAAACGAAATTATTGAAAAAAACTTATGCCTGACCAATTTCTGAAATTAATTGACCTTTTTTGAACAATAACTGACCTTTAAGAAGACATTTGTTTTGCGAATATCCCACACATGGGATGCTAAAGATTCCGAAACTCAAAGAAGGTCTTATTAATTTAACAAAAAATAACAAATTCTCATTTCTTTGGGCTTATTTCAAAAAATCTATTTATTCAAGTTGGTACATAATATGAATTTTGAATCCCCCCTCGTCATCGTCTGGCAAAGTCGATCACCTTCAGTCGGTTATTAGAAGTGGTGTCGTATACTGGCCATATTTTCCGCCTACCACCAAACATGTTTTCTCTTCAGCTTGTCGCTAAGTAAATCGCTTGGGACAATATATATGTGCCATAGCTAGGACACTGCTCAAATTGGTGCGAAGAGCTGGAGTGTGATTATAAAGGATGTTTTTTTTAGAGGTATAGAATTTTAAGTTGGCAACACTATTTTAACTGGCCGCCATTTTGTCATGTGTCAAGTGATTTATTTTTCTTTGGCAGTTCAACATGAATAGACTGATGCCTGAACAACGCTTCCAAATTGTGCCCAAATAGGCGGTTGCCGTTGGTCCCAATTTTCATAAGCGAATTTTATTTAGCGATGAAGCTCACTTTTGGTTGAATGAATACGTCAATAAACACTGCCGTATTTGGAGTGATGATAATCCTCAAGTGTATGTTGAGACTCCGTTGCATCCAAAAAAACTGAATGTTTGGTGTACTTTATGGTTTGGTGGAATAATTGGGCAGAACGTTACAGTCAATGGTGACATCAATAGAACAACCATGGTGTGCAGGAGCTGTGGTTTCAACAAGACGGCGCAACATGTCACACAATTCACTTATTGAAGGAAACGTTTGGTAACCGCATAGTCTTACGTTACGGAACCGTGAATTGGCCTCCAAGATCGTGCGATTTAGCGCCGCTTGACTATTTTCTGTGGGGATATGTGAAGTTGCTAGTCTACGCCGATAAGCCCGAAACGGTTGACCACTTGGAGGACAACATTCGCCACATTATTACCGATATACGGCCACAAATGTTGGAAAAAGTCATCGAAAATTAGACCACCAGATTAGACTACGTCCGAGCCAGCCGTGGGAGTCATACCTATGCCAGAAATCATATTTAAATTATAATGCCAGAAAATTATCTTTCGAATAAAGTAAATTTCCTGTCAATTTAAAAAAATCATCTTTGTTGTATTCCATTTAAAAGTTCTATAGGTACCCCTTAAAAAAACACCCTTTATAACTTATAAGCTGGTAGAAATGGGAATTAGATGTTTTTGATTTGAAATATTTATAAGTATCTATATGTACATGTATCAAAGATCTTACTGTATTTCCTTTATAACTACGACAATTTCAATATGCAATTACTTTGATCCTTGAATTATTTATAGTTATACAAAATATTGATGACAAAAAAAAAACAATAATCATCTGAACTAAATTGTTTTCCAATATAATTACACACATACACACCGAGTTTGTATTCTATTATAGGCTCTGACAATAATTGTCGAACCCACACTCCCACAACGGTCAATAAAAATAACATTGTTAGTCAATATTCTGTTTCCCTACTGGCTATACATTATACAACAACTTGCTAGACTTCCCATCCGCAAATTCATTCACAATTGAGCTGACGGCGATGTTCATTTGGAGAACATTTTTTTTTATTTCTCTGCCATATGGCTTCTTCTATAAATGTTCTCTTCTAAATACCCTACATATGAATTCCTAAAAATGAAATACCAAAAATTCGTCATCTTCGTCGTCCTCCATATTGTGATAGGTCCCTGATGTATATTCTTTATGACGTTATCTTTGAATAGCTAGCTTGCGGCAGCATACTCAAATGAATGCGGAAACTTGGCGCCATATATGAAAGGAAAACTTCGATTCAATGTTCAACTCGTATACCTAAGACTGGCATCGGCAGAAAAACAAAAAACCAGAACAAAAACAAATCGTATAAAAATATCCTTAGGTAATACTATACGGCTCTGAACATGAAGCATGCTGGCTGACTTTATTGAATTTGGACTTTTTTACATGCGATAAGCATATGTAGGTATACCTACTTTAAGGCAAGTTTTGCATTCGTAACAAAAAATCATAAGAACACTCTATGACTCTGAGTCTTATTTCATTCTTTTTGGAGACTTATTTCATATCTTCAATGTTCCATGTCCCTCAATAGACGTGTTCCATTGGGCCTTGCAAAGTACTTTTTAGCACAGATTAGCCACATGAAGATGAGAATCCCCGGCAGCCATTTTAATTTGCTTACAAGCTTGAACCAAAGATAATATATAATATTAATAATACATATATATATTATATTATCTTTGCTTGAACTGTCAGATATCAGATAAAAAATGAGAATGTGTGAATAAAAATCTCACACATAGACAGTAGGGATCTTCAGACACCGGTTAAATTGTTGTTGCAATTCACATCTATTTATCGACGCGGGAAAAAATTACAACAATGTAAACAAAAGGGTTTTGGAGGGTGAAACGTACGAAACATTCTCATGTTCATATGGCTAATCTGTGCTTTTTAGTACTTCCCAGTAGATGATGAAAGGAATGCTTTCATTTTGCCAAAAGTAAAATCTAACCTCAATATCAATTTAATTTCTATTTTGTTTTCTTATTTTACTTTAAAATGTGACAACAATAATCTATTACGTAATTTCAGTTGATTGGTGATGTCTTTTTCTTGTTTGGAAACATTCTGCTACTAGATTAATGAACTACTTTGAACTACTGCGACCACAGAGTAGAAGTAGTTGACTGCAGCCAGAAGTACTACTTGGCAGTAGATACTGGAGCCCAAAGGAACACACCTGTTTATTTAGCAGCATTGGTGTGTTAAATTTAGACAACTAGAAATGAATGTCCGTGGTCTGGTTTGTGTATACCAAAAAGAAGAAAAAAAAGAAAATAATAGAAAATGTTGCGTCTTAGAAGAGTAAGACAGCATCATCTAACTAATAAGAGGCCAACTGTTGTGCCTGGCAGGATTGTCAGATTGTGCGATTTATCGCCAAATAGGTGATTTAAAATTTCATTTGACGACACGCAAATCGATATGGCGATGTAGGTAACCAAAAAACGGTGATATTTTTAGTTTTTGGTGATTTAATTTTTTTTTAATTCGAAATTCTAATAATAGCCGTGTTTTTTTTGCAAGTCCATATGGATTTGTCGAAAAAAACGACATCGGGACTAATAGTTTTACACGTAAATACAACAACAACTTAAATCCATATAGACTTAGCTAAGTCCAGATAATTATCGGGACTTACGTACTGTAAGTAAGAAGTTCCTAAGTCCCGATGTCGTTTTTTTCGACAAATCCATATGGACTTGCAAAAAAACACGCCTAATATTTTCTTAAATGTTCACTTGAACCTAACATCTTTCTTATCGCTGGCTGTTTGCGCTGAATGCAGCCATTGAAATACAAAATTCTGAACTCACCTCAAAACTAAAATTCGATTTCTTTTTCCATCCCTAAAATAAATGGCGTACCTAAGCCAAACGTCAAATCAAACAACTTTAGTGGCTGATTACATGGGTCGTTTTACTGATGAGCGCATCGCGTGAGAGAGGTAGATTTTATGTGCGAAAAAAAGAGAAGGTGGAATCTACCTTTTCTTTTTTACGCACATAAAATCTACCTGTCTCATGCGATGCGTTCTTCAGTAAAACGACCCATGTAATCAGGCACTTAAATTCTATCAATCAAAATTACAAGTTACGAAATTTTATTTCATTTTTGAATTTGGTGATTCATTTAGTGGACAGTTTTGAAATTCGGCGATTTTTTGGCAATATGAATTTTACGTTTGGCAATTCCACTTCTTCAAACCTGACAAGCCTGGACCCTGGAAGTTCTGTAACTCTCGCATGGTTAAAAGCAGTCGAGAAACGATGAAAATTGCAACAATTCATATAAGTTTTGTTCCATTTTCCATCGTTTCTCGACTGATTTTATCGATGCGAGAGTTACAGAACATGGGTCCCGGTGCCTGAGCGAAACGCATTTGGACTAAAGATTACAAAAATTTCAATTGATTTTTTTCTCAAACAATCTACAAAAGTAAAAAGAACACTATTGATAGCCGCTGGATTTATTTTGGGAAATACAAAAATATTTATACAAAATTTAAGCAACATAACCTTAAGATCAATTACGTTCGACCCATTCGTAACCTTCAGTTTTTTTTTTTGCTATTTTTCAACGTTATGCGTATATCCTTGATATTCCGTCATATTAATGTCTCTGTGTGATTGATTTTTTTGTCAGTTTTTCGTCGTCAAGGAAAAGGCAAAAATGATGAGTATGGTGTTTCTTTTTTTCTCGTACAGTAAAATTGAAGTTGAATTCAAATATTCGGGACGGAACGTATGTTGCTATACACTGAGAACATTTGCGCATAAATGATTTAAAACGGAAAAAAACTACCGAAAGGAATTATGTGAATTGAACAGTTGGAATTACAAAATAACTATACCTTATTGATACTGTCTCAAAGATGTTCTATCTAATTATTTATTATTTTTTCTTCAAGACTTTAATTTGTTTTATCATAATAAATGTGTAAATCTAAAAATTAAGAACCTGACAAATTTTGATCAAACATAAGTTTTGAGAAATAAAAAATATATGGACGACTGGATCACACGAACTTGATACACATTGAAGATGCATGATGATAGATGATATCTTTGAGGAGAAAATAATAAAAAAGTCAAAAGAACTAAAAAATTGATTTTTGTTTGAATTTTTTCATGTTTTTCAATTTTTTTTAAAGCAATACTGTTCAAACTTTTGAGAAGCACCAGATAGCAAAATTATAGTTTCGAAGTTTAATCAAAATCGTTAAAGTTGTTTTCGAGATAATATGAAAAACACAAAACTTTTGTATGGCAGTTAATCGTTCTAGATGAGCTTAAATAAAAATGAAAATTTCTTTTCTAGGGAATCACATACAAATACTCTGTACCTATCAAATTTTAAGTAAATTGGTTCACCCGGTTAGGCCTATTTAGACCGACGCCGACAGACGTCATGATGGCGAAACCCACTATTTTCGACTTCTTGATCATCGTAGTGTTAGTAAAAATGGTGTTAAGAAGTTTCCATTCAAACAAGGGCGTACTGTAGAGAGGGACAAAGGTGGATGGGTAGGCCTGTGGCCTGTCTGCAGATCTATTAAGTACTCAACGTCAATGATATGCATTTGTTATGCTTACTACAAATCCCCGAATTCCTCCAAAACCTGATGCTACTAAACAATTTTCTAACTTAAAAGCTTTTTACTAAAATGAAAATTTGAAATTTATAATTTGAGCTTGTAAATAACACTTTGGGTGGTATGAATAAAAAGGAGCATCTGCTCAAAACTCAACTCTTATGAAAAAAACATTTGAGAAGTTGAGAAGTTGCTCAAGGATTGAGCATCTACGTGTTTGATGAGCATCACCTCATTCAGTTCATGGCAATTTTAAACCACAAGGTCAAATTTTATAAAAGAGGAAGAGAAGGATGTAGATATCTTGGTGAATCATTTTCTTGGGAATAGTTCAGAAACAGCGGGTGGTGCCTTAACAAGTATTGAAAAAATGCGAATTTTCCTTCGCTATACATAGCTGATACTCGTTTTCAAACTGGAGTTCGGGAAGACACCAGTCAACGGTCTCTATAACTTTTTCCCTTCTAAGTGCGGCAATACCTAATCCAGAAGTCAAACTATTGGATCAAATTCCCTAAAACTATACTGAAGAACTGCAGAACGAAAAATGCTAGCTTTTACCTTCTTATCAAAATCCAGATACTCTTGTGAAAAAGTCTTTCAATAAGTCTACCTAACTCGCAAACGAGTTATAATTGAACGATGTTTGGATTTGAACAAGTCAAGCAACATTTTCCCAAGCTTCACAATGAAATACGAGTGAAAACACAAAAAGAGCCTTTGCTTTCTTTTCATCTCTTCTTTTTGCAAAAATAACAAAGCTTTTTTCAACTTTTTTCCTCGTTAATACACCTTCTTCTAATTGAAATTACAAATCGCCAGCGTTATTGTAGCCGGCGCAGTGTCAAAAGTCCACAATGGACTTTTGACCCACTTGGATGGGTTACAAGTCCACAAATGAACAAGTGAACTTTTAACACCAAATCCTATAGTGAAGCCATGCAGAGGGGTTGCAGGGGGGTAGCAGGGGGGCAGCATGCCTACTTGGCTTCACTATAGGATTTGGAGTAGGTGCGAGGTTGGTTATTTATGTTAAGTTTTTTTTCTTTAGGTTTAGGTTTCGAATATGGTTGTTTCTACACTTAAATTATAACTTCAAATAATTATGGACTTATGGCCCACCTAAGTGAGCCATGAGACCACACAATCTGCAGGTCAATAGTCCACAAAGAAATTCTGTGGACTTTTGACCCACTTGGGTAGGTTAAAAGTTCACAATTTATCTGTGGACTGGTAACTCATCCAAGTGACACTGCACCATTGTAGCCGATGTGTAAGTCTATTCATGATAAAGAGCAAAATAAACAAAACATTGGTTAGCTGTCAAATTAATTTCCATTGAAAACAGTGTTGCCAGCTTAAAAGTTAGAGCTATACAGAAAAACAACCTTAACTAAGCTCAAAATGATTCAAATAAACTGTGGATTTTCAAAGCTATTTGATTGAAGGACAAAGGCGTTCGAAGGATTTATTCTCTCTGATACCAATTAATTTGTCTTAATTTGACTCCATGCTCCCAGATGTCTTCAAGTAGATATACATTTCCCTTGCAATATTTTTCTTTTCTTACAAGCTATATGCATACATACATACATACATATACATATCTATGTATGTTTGACGTATGTGTAAATATTAGTCTTGTTTATTTAGTCTACCAATTCTTCGTCTATTCCAACTGCCATATCATCAATGGAATAACACATTCAAGGCAAATAAAAAAGCTCAAAAACATCATTTTATTTCGATGATCCATAAACATTTTTCCACTAAACATCCAATACAATTTATCCCCCGAACAATCATGGACATCCCCGTAAATCAGAAGATTCTTTTCGCTATCATAAAACCTTTTATTTCGCAGATTTATTTTCTCTTTTATTCGACTCGGGTTATTCATTCATGAGTCTAGAAGTGTTAAAGAAAAGCCCAACCCTCTCGCAATATCCAAAAAAAAAAAAAAAAATACCTTCACGATGATTGCTCCTCAAAAAAAAAAAAAAAGAAAAAAAGGATACGCAACGTGAGCCATAACCTAACAAAGGCAATTCCCATTGATGACAGTTACTCGGTCGTAAACTAAAAGAGCAGGAGCACACAGCATAAAACTCCTATCCCAACAACGATCGAACTCTTACTCTGTTAAGGACAACAATGTCCTTGTCAACAAAAGGACTCTCATATAGCCTGTCTTCACAGCCCCAGCCCAGCCCAGCCCAAGCCCCAAGTCAATTGTGTCTCATACTCATTTCGATTAAATCACTATGTGCGAAATTCCAAAATACCAAGTTACCTTTTTATTGTTATTGTTGTTGTTATCCTGCTATACGGAAACCTTAGAGAATGGAATATTTGGCAATTTTTGTCAAAGGGATACGCTCATTTTTTTTTTGAGGATTATTATTTTGTCAATGTCTTTTATATATATTTTGGTAGAAACTGGATTAAAAGTCGAAGAAGAAGACTTCGTCATTGAAACGCGTCAGCTCTATAGGTACCTATACTCTGTGATGATAGTGGTGTTATCTTGAAATATGTGTTGTTACGAGGCGAAGTATACTTTTGAAAGTTTACTCGAAATTTACTTAAGCCCGCCGGGAGCGGGGGTGAAACGAAGGGTAATTTTTTTGTTGTTGTTGGCATAGTTAGGGATGTATGAAGTCGAGTGGAGAATTGATATTGCCCTGGATGTATCCGTTTTGCGTTGCCATTGTTTGTATTGTCGTTCCTTCCGCTGTCTTATCCGACACGATTTTGCAAATTTATGTAAGGCAAACTGGGGTACCATACCATTATTTCCGGTTATGGAATGGATGGTGATTTTCTTTTCTCTCAGAGTGGCGAAAATCTTGCTATAGCTTAGGAAAACAAATTGAATCAAGTATTTTTTTTTTTTTTTTTTTTTTGTTATGTTCCCTGCCAGACAAGATGGTTTTTGAGGTGGCTTCATTTGGTTTAGCAAAAAAGCTCTTCGTTGCTGAACAGAAAAGAAGTTATAAGAGTATGATGAGAGGTGTTATTAAAATAAATACAAAATTCCTGACCTTTTTTCGCAAACAAAATAGAAACAAACAAACAAAAGAGAAGAGAAGAAATACTTTATATTCGTGGTTATAAGGTTGGTTACTGCGATGGTAGCGTGTAGATGGTAGGTTGACTAGAACCAGGCTTATTGCAATCGATTGAACTGATAGTGTGGCCAAATGTACTGAAGAAGCTATTAAAGTTTGTGTTTGATCATTGGTTTTTATCTTAATATTATAAGAGATTTCGTTAATGGTTATGAGCTTTCTTCAAGTTGAACGTTTATAGAGATCAAGGAAGATATATAGAGATTCAAAATGGTAGTCTCTTTAGAGGGTTATATATTAATAGTTTAGTGATGGAGAAAATTTTCTAATAGTCGAGATTAAACTGCTTTGTTTTTAAAGGCAAGGACTGAATTTAATATGTAAACATTGCAGAAAAAGTTTTATCTTGCAGCGTACAAAGTCTTAGACCCATTACCTTCATAGGTACGTAAACATGTGGCATTTGAGTATGTCATTTTAGCCACTTAAGTGGCACTTAAACAGACTATAAAACAAGGTCTTATAGATTACAAATTGACTGTGCCATCAGTAAGTATGTTTTTTTTATCGTAAATATTTCACTTATAGGGGTATTTGTGGTCGATAATGAAAATTCTAACTGTAAACACCTCCAGCCGAGCCAAGTTAGATACCATCAATAGGTTATAGAAAAATGCAAACAAACAAGATTAAGTAAGTAGAACCAGATAGATGAAATGAATTAGCTTATTCATATCATAAATTTTCACTCGTATTTCACTCGTATCAGGGTCAGAGAAGTATAAGTTTCCGAAGTTATAAAGCCAACCCAACTGAGGAAAACCGGAATAAGTTCCAGCAAGCTAAAAAGACCTGTACTGGTCATATTCGACGAACCAAATTTTTGCATGATTAAATTTAAGGCAAAAAATACTGCAATGTCCCAAAGGCAGTACAAATTTTTGGTCATTTGTAAAAAACCTTCAAAATACTACTTCGTCTTCGATTCCAACTCTCGTCTTCGACGACACCCCTTTTGTCAGCTCACTAGATAAAGCCAATTTGCTTAACAGTTTGCTGTTAATTCGACGCTGACTGAAAGTGATATGCCACCTCCTGTACTTGAAGATGTAAGCGATTTCATGGGACCAATCTTCTTTCGTACACGTACTGTTTCAAGAGTGTTGAAAGATCTCGATATACACAAATCCGCTGGCCCAGATAGTATCCCTCCTATATTTCTGAAAAGGTGTTCTTCTTCGCTGGCAAAACCACTGCGTAAGCTTTCCCATCTGTCCTACTCTACTGGTCTCTTTCTGAGTGAATGGAAAACAGCATTTGTCCAGCCTGTCCCCAAAAGAAGGCGAACTTTCTTCCCCCTCTTACTATCGTCCAATTGCACTTAGTTCCCTTCTTTACAAGGTCATGGAAACGTTGATCAACCATCAGCTTAAGAAATATCTTGAGGGACGAAAGCTTCTTAATGACCGACAGTATGGCTTTCGTAGCAATAGGTCCACTGTTGATCTGATGGTAGGTATATCTCACCGAACAGTGGCACAAATCTTTACATCGTTTTGGCGAAAGTAAGATTATTGCACTTGATATTTCAAAAGCATTTGATAGAGTTTGGCATCGAGCTTTCTTATCGAAAATGTGTGCATTTGGTATCGATGAATCTTCGAATCTTCTTCGTTGGAAATTAGAAATTACCTTTCGGACCGATCAATACAAGTTGTATTGGACGGTTTCAAGTCTGATATCCACAAAATAAATGCTGGTGTGCCACAGGGCTCCGTTTTGTCTCCGACTCTCTTCCTAATATTTATTAATGATCTCTTGTCTGAAACTTCTTTCAAACTCCTTTAAACTGTTTTGCTGACGACAGTACCCTCAGCTTTTCATATTCGTTTCTAGATTTACATCCTTGTCTTTCGGATGTGGAACTTCAACGGCAGCGTATGATAAGCTCATTAAATTCTGATCTCGATAGCATTATTTGCAATACGGAAATTAAAACGCGTAGAATTTAATTCTTCAAAAACACAATGCTGCCTTCTGTCGTTAAAGCGAAACCCACCCCTAATGCCGCTATCCATGAGCGACACTGGCATCGAGGAAACTGAAAAACTTTCAGTTATTGGTATGTGCATCAGAGACCACCTTTTATGGAATGAAAAACAAAAACACTGCCACGTGTTTGGGTTTTCTCCGTCGATGCAAGAAATTTTTCGCCCCCTCTGATCGGGCTGTAATCTATACAGTCTTCATCCGTTTAAAAATGGAATACAATTCTCATATTTGGGCAGGTGCTCCAAATAACCCACTTGAGTCTATTACATAGAATTCAAAAGAGAGCTTTAAAAATGATAGGCGATATAACTATAACGGAAGCAATTGAAACCCTCGAACACCACCGTAATGTTTCATGTCTTTCATTATTTTATCGCTATTTTCATAAACATTGTTCTAGTGAAATAGCCAGTTGCATTCCTCCCCTAAAACAATTCAACCGTAATACTCGTACCTCAAGGAATGCGCATCAGTTTAACCTTGAGCCCAACTTCGGACGTACTGTTAAGCACAGAGATTCTTTCTTTAGTCGTACTACAAGAATGTGGAATGCTTTACCCGGTTCAATTTTTCCTTGCCATTTCGATGTTCAGACATTTAAAACCAATGTGCATCGGTATCTCCTTTTAAATCCTCTCCCACTTTCCTAAACGCTCACACTGTGTATTAACATTATAAGGGTAGTCGCACAACCCCTAGAGTGTGCGCAAAATATAAAAAAAAAAAAAAATCAACTCGTCCAAAAACCTATAAGCTTAGCACTTATTATTGTGTCCACAAAAATCATCATCATTCACTTCCTTTATTTCTTTGAATCTATCTCTATACAACTTAGAATTCAGTCCGCATGTTATCTAAACTTTCAGAATCTCAGAATGTTGTTTCAGGTTGCAAACAACAATCAAAATATCATTTTGAAGTTGAAAAATAAAATGTTTACACTACTTATATATGTAGATGTATACGTGACGACCACTGGACCAAACTGCTTTTCATGAGCATGATACTCATACCAAGAAGCAATAGGTGCCTTGATAGTTCAGCTACATCACCATAGCAGCTTATGCCTTAAAGCATAAGTAAACTCTAACGCTTACACTAAACGTTGCATTGCATCCATGTCCCGTTAGTGTGTGCACTTGTTTGTGTATCAGTACAGGAATAACGTATAAGTACGTGTTCGTTGCATTTTAGAATGTTAATCCCCCAATGGCATTGAACGAAAACGGAATTCACACGTACATAGGTACATACACTCCTCTTTTACAGGTTTTTTGCATAAATCAACTTTCAGAGCAACGCAAAAGAACAGTGTCAAACAGTGTGTTCGGCAGAAATGTTTTAATTTTCATTAAATCTGTGTTTCATATTGAAATAATTTAATCCCGAAAAATAGGAAATCCATTTGTAAATACCTACTGTTTCCCAGTGACTCTGGTTCAAATTTTTCCACCAGAGGGCAATACAAAATTAAAGATAAGTTTTTACCCGAGATTTATGAATTTTAAAGGGGAAAATCTGCAAAGCCTCATGTCAGTAAGGGAAATGGTCACTAGAGCCCTCGATTTCAAGCGTGTATCTAATTTCACGTACCTTCGTATCACGTGTAAACGAGTAGTAAAAATTTAGGATACACGTGTAAGTTGTACAAACACGTGACGTGTTAATAAAAATACACGTGTAAATATAAATACACTTATAATGGGTGATTTTTAAGCTGGTTTGGTTTTGGCAACACTGGTTTTGACAGCTGACGTGTGTTTAGTACCTTGTGTCACTGTCAAACAGCTTCAGTTTGGTTTGCAATTTAACCATGGATCGTCTTACAAATGAACAACGCTTGCAAATTATTGAATTTTACTATCAAAATTCGTGCTCGGTTCGAAATGTTCATCGCGCGCTGCTTGTGTTCAGCGATGAGGCTCATTTTTGGTTGAATGGGTACGTAAATAAGCAAAATTGCCGCATTTGGAGTGAAGATCAGCCAGAAGCATTGCAACAGCTACCAATGCATCCCGAAAAAGCCACTGTTTGGTGCGGTTTATGGGCCGGCGGCATTATTGGGCCTATTTCTTCAAAGATGATGCGAATCGCAGCGTTACTGTCAATGGTGAACGCTACCGAGCGATGATAACAAACTTTTTTTGCCCGAAATGGAAGTTCTTGACTTGCATGATATGTGGTTTCAACAAGACGGTGCCACATGCCACACAGCACGCGAAACAATGGCGCAATTGCGAGGCGAGTTTGGTGAACAGTTAATTTCACGTTTCAGGCCGGTCAATTGGCCGCCTAGATCGTGCGATTTGACACCATTAGATTATTTTTTGTGGGGGTATGTCAAGGGTAATGTCTAAAGGGACAAGCCCGCTTCGATTGACGCACTGGAAGCCAACATTGATGCATTCATTCGTGAGATACCGGCCGATATGTGTGAAAGAGTATGCCAAAATTGGACTCAGCGGATGGGCTACCTGAGACGCAGCCGCGTTCAACATTTGCATGAAATTATCTTTAAATATTAAATTGCAAGGTTCAAACTATCGATTCAAATAAATATTTCATTCATTTTTTCGAATTTTTTGTGTTTTTTTTTTAAAAAAAGTTCTAAACCTCTTAAAAAATTACCCGTTAGTTATACAAGTGGCACTTCTTTTTTTACAATTAACCGGGATTCCTACACAGTGAGAACACATAAACCTACTTGTAAGAAAACAAATTTAAAACACACATATTTTTTAGTTAAAACGTGCCTTATGAATGGACTTGCAGAAATTCCTGGAATGAGATGATTTTTTGAATTATTAAAACTATCTGTTTTCCAACGGCTTTTGGACGTAAACGATTTGCGAATAGTTACATGTGTATTGCTAAGTACACGTTCAACAATAAATTCACGTGTAAATATAAAAAAAAATACACGTCTAAATAAATAAATACACGTGTAAATAAACAAATAATTGAATTACACGTGTAACACGGGTAGAATTTTGTATTTAACTCATCTATCACTGTAAGGGGCCATTGCAATAGTCACGTTGACGTATACAACTGATATCTCGTTCGAATACACACGTTCTTATGAAAAACGGCGCATGCCACAGACGCAACGGAATAAGTAGCTGAACTCTTACGTTTCTCTCCGTCAGTTCCTTTGACATGAGTTGCCACTATAGTAATTTGCAGTTTTGGGTTTTTATGATTTTTATTTGTTATTTTTTTTTCAAAGTTTTGTGTGTCAATCTTGACAAAAATAGAACAAAATATAAAGTACCTATATGTATACATATATAATTCTAATCTAATTCTAATCCGTCGAAACAACGTATTCATTGGGTCATCTTTATCCATCCTATTCGTCAATTATAACGTATTCGTTCGCTCTACGAACGTCCATTGGACGGATTTATATGCATTGGGGCCTTGAATTGGACCATTTTTTTTATTAAAATTTTTTTTCACAAAACAACGATCATAATCTCAATTTGTACACATTTTTTTCAGTCATACTGTCATATTAAAATAGTGTTCCTCACGCTCCTTCTACAAAAAAAAAAAAAAATAATGCTTGCCAAAGGTATAGATCAACTCAAGTGTAAAATTGCAGACACCGTACAAAATTATTATGCGGTAGCACACACACCTTCGTGTCTCACGTTTTCGACTACATACAAATTTTCTCTCCTTTTTCCCTATGTGAAAATTTGAATTCTCTTGTTTACTGTTTTATTCTTACTTTTTTTTCGTTTTATTTTTCATTTCAAAATGAGCAGCAGGTGTAGGTTTTGGGCATTTTCAATGACATAAAGTTATAAAGGATAGCAGAATGGGTACTAGTATATAGAGCTCTTTTCAGATGGCTTGTTTTATTCATTTCGTTGCTGGAGTAACTATATACTCACGTCGATTACACGTTCATCTGTTGGGTCAAGTAAATTCAATTTATACATTATGAATTATGATGCATCTTTTTTTCTACGAAATTCAATTTATTTTCTTGTTTCCATGAAATATAAACAAAAAAAACAACAAGAAGATACAAAATATTTTCCACTTGGTATGATTTGTATTGAGGAGAAAAATTCAAATTTCTACAAAGTTCTCAATGCAGAAATTTCTGAAAATTTAAAAACTCCTATAATGAAAAATCCGAAAATTCCAAAGCACTTCCAAGCTTAGTTTTGGGAGTTAATACATTCATAGGTACCTAACCTTTTATTATTATTTTATGAGCAAACATCGAAGTTTGGAAATTTATAGACTTTGTTCTTCTACATCGATGTTTTAAATATGGATTTTAAACTTTTGTATTTTCAAAAAGTACATTAAATGTAGTTTTATTGTTCTCAAATCTCAATTAATTAGAATGTTGAGTTCTTATATTCTCATAAAAAAAGTATTTCTTAAGAGGTATACCACTTTTAAATATCAATAAAAGTATACAGCAAACATATATGTAATGGTTTTGGCCTTTTTACTGTCATTAGAGTTTAAAATTTATTTCGGGCATATGGGCAACGCGGTTGGCTTGAGTTGACCAGAAGCTTGACGTCCAATCTTAGGCCAATTTATCGATCAGCTGTTGTCGTTTATCGGCAATTACAATTTTGATGTTCTACCTAAAGTCAATTCATGGGAAATTGCAATATGTAAATAGTTACTGAGCTGAAAAATAAACTATTTGTCAGCTGTCAAATTTAATGTCACTAGAAAAAGTGTTGCCATACTGAAGACCAAATCCAAATCCTCTTTAAAATTAAAATTCCTTTTAGTATCGATATATTCGTACCGAACAACCCATCTAGAGCTGATAACAAACGTTTACATGAAAAAAAAAGGTATTTCATAACTGCTGGTGGTTAAAGCCCGAGTACAAAAAAAATTGAACAATTTATTACAAATCGGGTGTAAAAGCTGGTGGAAGTAATTTTGTTTATTTTGAATTTTAATTATTTGAAATTGTGTGAAATTTTCACACTACGATGAATTTTATTGCAGATATTGCAATTTTGTTGCACATTCGAGTGAAAAATAATGAAAATAACTTTTTTAATGTGTGCATGGAGAGCATAAATTCTCAATCGAACAATAGAAGTCAGTCGGACAAATTGAAGAGCGGGTGTATACATTGTGTGAATAGTCATGGATATATTGATTTGGGAATTTACGTGTAGTTCGAGAAACAATGACAGTATAGGTATAATCTGTAGGTTATGGGATTATGTTTGGTGAGTATGATTGAGAAACACGTGAGAGAAAAGATTTTTTGTGTGTTTTTTAAATGGGCTTCCAGATAAGCTTACATATAAATATTAAAGCCTATTTACAAGTAAAGTTTTATTGATTTTTTTGGGTTTAAATAAGGTTGTAAGCAGAGATACCCACCAATGAGTCCTTAATCTACATCAACATGCACACCAATTGACGTTGGCGCTGGAGATTTTTCGTTTGCATTGGATAGTTTGGATTGGATATTGTGTGGTTTTCGGAAATGAGTTTTCTCAATTGTTATCTTTTGTGGTGAAGTACAACTTTAAAGTTGAAAGATTTTTCCATTGATATTGACTTTGGTTTACAACCATTTAGGATCATAAGAGACCTAAAAACATATATATGTAGGTACTTACTGGGTTTCGTGAACTTAGAACCCCATATATGTATGTGGGATATTCGCAAGAAAAGTATTCCATCTAAAGGGTTAGTAATTGGGGAAAAGAGATAAACTAGATCCAGAAATTGGCCAGCCATAGAAAATTTGTAATCAACGGTTAAACATTTTGAAGGTCAACAGCGATTTTAAGCAACTCATTTGTGGGATATTCGAAAAAAAAGTATACCAACATCTTAAATAAAAATCTGTGGCTGAAAATTTCTGAAGCTAGTTGACCTTTTAAGATGATTTAGTGACCTTTCGAATTGTATAAGTATTCTTTTTTCGAATATCCCACAAAATGAGGATATTCATTAAAAACCTATTAAAAAAAGCTATGGCTGACCATTTATGGACCTTTATGAGGTGAATATTCCAAAAATAAGGTTCTAAAAATCGCTGATAACCTTGGAAAACTTAACGCATTGATTAAAAATTGTGTATATGGCTGACGAATTTTTGATACTAGTTGACCTTCTACATGGCATACATTTTTTGCGAATATCCCACATATGGGTTATTTAGATCCCGGTCCTTATAAGCTCTCTAAGTTTTTACTACTTATCCGTATTCTATTTTCCCTACATAAAATTCGCAACTTTAAGTCTCGCACTTTTTTTGAACGTACCATCCTGGAATATATGTATGTACTTGTACATATATGTAGGTACAAACATAAACTAGCTAAAAAGAGTTGAGTTTTTTGTCAGCTTTAGCCTTTTATAAATTAGTGTTAGCTTCCGAAATAAGAAGTCAAAGTATGTAGGTAGTAAAAATCATTTTAAACCATCGATCGTTTATATTTATTTTATTATTGTTTTCATTTTTAATAATTAAACTGTATTGCATAAAAATAAATTGTAAGATTACAAAAAATTAATCAATTTCTATTGTTGTTTTCTAAAAATTTGTAAGACTTTATTGGTGTTATTACATATATAAAATTTATTTATTTTTCTAAATTCATATTTTAATCATAGATAGGCAAAACGATTCAATAAATCAAGACCATTTACAAGGTCCTAAAATGCAAAAGGCAAACTCTCAATTTATAGCCAATTATATAGTTTCTGATTTCATTTTAATAGTTCGGCATATTGATTTCTATGCAAGCTATCTATTTGCAGTAATTTAACCTCATTTACCTCGATTGAGAGTTTCAATTACATACCTCGACTTAGCGATTTTTTCAAGATTTTCTTCTACATTCTAGCATAATGTCAAAACTTTTGGTTTCCATTCTTTTTAATAATCTTAACCAAAAGTGCGCACTCGTGATCCTTGGACTAACGTCTTTTTGTCAACAACTGCCTATATGGTTGTAGGTCAGTTTAAAGTATCTTAGCAGTTTTTTTTTTTTTTTTTTTTCAGAAGATACATGTGGCCATGTTATGGAGAGCATTGCCCTCGGAAATACTCAATTGTCTCGACACTCCGGAAGACACTATTGGCTCTGTCCTCAGGAATGATAAGGTCAACTCGATCGAAAATGTTTGCTGTTATACCGGCTGCTTCAAATAACTGCACTCGTTCGAAGGAATTTATTTCATCGCCCCAGAGGAAAACCTTTTGGCCAAGATCCGTTGCCAAACTAATCAATGACGGGTCTTTGAGTATATCCTCGGCATGGGCAGCAATCCCTATGAGCTCGAAGGCCTGAGAATAGCTGGCAGCTGTTTCAATATCCTTGCAACGAGGATCCTCATAGGCAGGCCATTTGTCGGTGTAACCGATAGTCAACATTATCATGGGAAACATGTTTTGTTTCATCCTAACCATTGAGCAGACGTCAGCGTCAAAACATGAGAACACAATCATTCTTCCGCAGCCATTACGCAAAGCAGTCAACAGAATTATGTCCACGAAGAGATTCTTGTTTGGCATTTGATCGGCTTCTAAGGATCCATCGACTAACAGTTGTGGCCACTTAATTTCGACATCAATAGCCAGACCAAGAGGGAGCTGCTGGAATACTTCCTCAAGGGTTGGGAACAATCGGTAATCGTGCCGCTTCTCAGAGTTGTGTGAAGGATATTCACGTATTTGACCCCCAGCCACAGAAAAGATCCGGACTTCTTTAAGCTGACTGTATGTAATGTCCTTTAGGAAGATTTTTGTTAGGTCAGCTTTTGATTTCGGTTCAGCTCCAATAGGAGCAGTGTATATTTCAAAGTCATGGTAAATAACTGGGACATAATCTTGGGTTAAATGAACGTCAAGCTCGATCATATCAACATTTAATGCATACGCCTGTTTATATGAAGCTATCGTATTCTCAGGTACTGCAGCTCCATTTGGGATGAAACTCAACCCAACACCACAATGGCCAACAAGAAGATTTTTCCACTGAGGTTGCCAAGTGTGAGCGTAGCTAGTGCGAAAATTGAGCCTTGCACCGGGTAAGGGTCTTATTACCACATATGGCAAATTGGCATTGGCGATGATCTCTCCACCATCAGGGCCAACAATCTTAAGATCCATTTTTCCATCATCTTCCGACATTGATGAAGCTGAAATCAAAGCGTGCCCCAATGGCTGACGATCTTCAGAATGCAAAACCAAGGCATAGGTCTCATTCTCTTGACCCAATGGAATTGTTATTTGAAGAACTACTATATCCCCGGCTTCATACATCACTCCAAGGCCTGATTGACCATCCAAAACACTACTCCCGTACTTCATATTCAAAACTTCAACGTTACTTAGACTTTCATTGTAGTTTGGTAGGATAGCCTTATCCTCCAATGTCACTAATTTGAGGTACATTTTCCCCGGATTCAGTCCCTCCTCGAATGAGAAGACTTTATTAAGGAATTTCAATTGTATGACAATTTCGTTAGTCAACCAGCCACGTGAGATTTGTTGCTGATCTTCGATTTTACCAAATCGATCCATCCTCATGCAACCATGATTACAAGTTCGAATATTCCTTGGCTCGACATAAGACTCCCATCGTTTGATATGAATGCGTCCCAACGAATCCAAGCTATACACAAAGTAACGATATTGAACTTTGCCCGGGCTACAAAGGCTAACGATGCCAGACCAAATATTTTCAGCAACCTCAGTTAATTGGACGCTTCGAAGTGGATCCCATCCTCCCAGCTCAAAAGAGTCACCAGTTAAACCCACATATTCATCGGATGCTAATAGAGTAGCATTTAGTTTTACTGTAAATGTCCTTGGCGATGGCAGACATTGTTCTGTTGGCGATGTAATGACAGATGGCTCACCAGCCCGTTGGATGACATTGTTAGTTACGGCGTTACACTGCAAAAAAAAAATTAAAAATACAAATTAAATATTTTTCGAAACATTCTATTTCTTAAATTTTATAGAAAATAATGCTAGTATTTAAAAATATTTTTAAAATTTTAAAAATTGTAGGAGCGGTTTTAGAAATAATTAATTTTTTATAGCTACCTATATAATATTTCGTTAACATTTTTAATATTTTTTATTAATGTGGAGTTAAAAATTGAATTTTACAAAAAAAAACTTCCACCCGTTTTCGAAATATCGAATTTTCAAAAAATAATTTTCAAATATTTTTTTAAAAATCCAAAAATAATTTTTTTGACCGTTTTGATATGCAATATTATTTTAACTTATTACAAGCTTCTGCCAAAAAAATTAGTTCTAATCGGTAAGTCAGGTAATGAGATAGTCGAAAATCAAAAAAAAACGTTCTTATGATAGTTAGTTAAAGGCCCAGAATTTACTAATTTTGATACACAAACAAAATTTTATCAAAATCGTAGCAGTCGTTTTTGAGCAAAAAAAAATATTTTTCTGAACGGTTTTTAAACATTTGTATCGGAGGGGAGGTGTGGTTATTTTTGGTTATAAGAATAATTTTTGTCTAAAATCTTTTAGATATTGTTAAAAAAAAATGCTTTTTACCAAGTTTAATAAAAATCAACTAAGTCGTTTTTGAAATATTGAGTTTTCAAAAAAAAAAAAAAACAAACTTTTTTCAAAAATTTTAAAAAATATTTTTTTGAAACTTTTGGTTTAAATTTATTGATTTTTTTTTTTTTATCTGTGGAGCCGATTTTGAGAAAAATAAGATTTTCCTTTTTGGACAAAAAAAATTGTATGAAAGGTACCGTTATATTTGGTCCCACAAAAAAACAAATGGAAATGGCATGTTGGGGGGAATGTCCAAAAAGCGTTATTTACCAAGTTTGAAGAAAATCGACTTATCCGCTTAGGCTGTAGTCGAACAAACAGACAGACGGGCGTTTTTGCGGGGCCCACTTTTTTAGTCTTCCCTATCATAATAATGTCAAGTTTGCTCAAAATCTACAGTTTGATTTTTTGCACGAATCCATAACTTTCCATAAGTACCTCTATACATGTGTCGCAAGTAAAAATGATCAATAAAAGCTAGAAAATAAATTTGTGCGCTATAAATTAGCATTCAAAAAGCTACAATTTGTGGAGAAAAAAAAATTTCTAAAATTCAAATTTTTTTTGAAAATTATTGACCTATACAAAAGCTAAAAAATCACGTTATTTTTTGTTTCGGGTAACTTAAGATCCATGCAAAAATAAATTTTGGATTTTTTTTTTCATTTTCTTAGATTTTGGAAAGTCACTTTTGAGCTAACTACTTAAAACTTGAATATCACAAAAACACAAAGAGCTACAAATTTCAGGTGAGAGCATAACACAAACATTTAAAAAGCTCCAAGTTCTGGCAAAAAAAAATTGAAAATCTTATTTTTTTTTTATAGATTTTGAACGCCAACCGTTTTATTTGAACTGACCGGAAATGCACGTTTTAAACTTTAAATTCAAAGAAAAAATGATCCACAAAATCTAAAATATCAATTTTTGCGCAACAAATTATCATTTAAATTCAATTTTTTTTGAATCCGCCACTTCTTACATTTCATGATATAGATGTATTAAATTTCATACCTCACAAAATGTGTACGCTCAAAAAAAGTACTTACACATAAGAAAAGCCAAAGTTGTATTAATTGGCTATGAACAATACGATGTATCATAGAGGTGATTCTCATCTCGAATTTTATAAAAAACAATAATCACAATGTACTAAATTGAATTGAATCCTTAGAACCATAAACTAATGCGATATATTTAAATATTAAGTCACTTTTAATTTTGATTTTTTTTTCTATTTCAAATTTGACTTATAAAAATGACTTGTTGTAAAGCAGAACATCAACAATACAAGTCATAAAATTTTGCATTTAATTCTTAATCGGGTAATAATTATTTTTTCGCCTGCAACCTTACAACCTACTGCATCGCAATCTTCAACACTAAATGATTGTTTTCGAATACCAATAATTATAATTGCTCACTGGTTTGCTATAGTCAAATTGAGATAAAAATAATTTAATCGGTTTGGAGTAGACTTATAAACCAGGTTCTAAAAGACAGCAACGTGATTAAAATGACACATATGTACAGAAATACCGACGATTGTTACCTGCAATTATTACTTGTTTTAATATTCCTCTAAATTTCCCAGATAATTTTTATTCGAATATTTAAGCAATAATATATATTTACATATTTTTTTACTTCAGTTTTTGTATTACTGTACTCAGCTGGACTGTTGTTCGCGTTTTATTTGGTATCTGAAATCTACAGCTGTTTTCTGTTTACTTTTTAGCATTTACGATGAATAAACTGAGAGCCTGGGGTTGGAATCACTCTTTAAAAACGCAACCAGAGTTACCACTCTTTGATTCAATTGCATTCCGGGGGATTATTTTTTCTTAAAAAGTATCCACTTTTTCACATTCAAATTTATTTAAAATAAAACAAACAACAAAGACCAAATAAATAAATTTGTCTTCGTTCAATTAGAAGATTAGAACTTTCCAATTAAATTCAATCTGCCATAAAATAATAAACATTTCGGGATCTAAGCACCCCATATGTGGGATATTCGGGACAAAAAAAATATTTCACCTAAAAGGAAAAGAATTCAAAAAATAAGGTGCTTAAAATCTCTACGATCTCGAAAATATTATTTAAAAAAAAAAAATGGAAAACCAATTTCTGAAACTAGTTGACTTTTTGTTGACCATATTATTGACCTTTCACATGGCAAACGTTTTTTGCGAATATCCCGCTTATGGGTTGTAAAGATCCCATACCTGAGTTTTGGATGGATATATTTAAAATGAAAAATGCTTGTACAAAATATATACAATTTAATTAAAAAAACTGATGACTCTAAAGCTGTAAAATCAAATCTTTCTGAACTTAAAAACCCAGAAGATTGATATATGGGTACGGAAATCATGTTTGCCAAAGAGCTTCGCGCTGTAACTTACTTCAGGAAATGTTTGGACACCTATTTAAATGTTTGTTTATTCATGAAATTATTCTTAAGGGTCCGCCATCTAACGTTTTTTTTTCAACTAGTGCTTATTTCATGAATGCTAACACTTAGCTCATGTCTGATTTGACAGATAATTAGTTTTATCCTTCCGCTGAACGAATATGGTTGTGTGTACGCTTCGCTTTGTGGGCCTGCGATCGACTTAGAGAAGATGCCGATTTTGCCAAAAAAATCATCTTTTCAGATGAAGCTCATTTTGATCTTGGCGGGTAGTAAACAAGCAAAATTGTCACATTTGGGGCACAGAAAACCCGCACGCATACATTGAAAAGCCGATACACCCAAAACGAGTCACTGTTTGGTGCGGATTTTGGACCAGAGGCATAATTGGGCCATTTTTCGAAAATGAGCAAGGAGTGGCCGTTACAGTCAATGGGGATCGTTATCGGGCCATGTTGAACTAATTTTTGTTGACAAAAATTGAAGAGGAAGATATTGGCAACATTTGTTTTCAACAGGACGGCGCTACGTGCCACACAGCCGAAGCTACACTCGATGTCTTGCGCCATTTTCAAAAAAAAAAAAAGTTATTTGGCGGACCCTTTATAATATTTTTAATTTTTTCGTTTTACAAAAAAATTAAATAAAAAATGGATTAACTGTTGGATTCTTTATTAAGTTTCACATTTATATTCAGAAGGATCAATTTTTTTAATTCAGTAGGCATCAAAAATAATTAGGCTTGCGGCAACACTGAACGCAACCTACTTACCCAAGTTTACTTTGAACAGTCAACTATTTGCATTTCCTAGCCAATATTGTCTATTTCGCAATGCGATTTTTATAACAGTTCCAAAAGAAAACCATTAGAAAATCAATTTAATGAAATAAGTGAGATCGCCGAGTTGAAACGCCAATTTTATGGGCTAAAGGCCGTTAAAAGCTATTTTAAATCAATAACCACACATGTATTATTAAAATCGAGGCCAATTATTTCAAACACGAGTTTATTGTTTGAAATTGTTTAAATTTAAATTGTATTCTATTTAACATATCGGAAGTTTAGGGGAAGTAAGCAATAAATGCGTTCAAGAGTTTTTAGTTCTTATAACAAATATGTGTATGGTTTCTTAAGATTATAAAACTAAAAAGTGTTAGCGAATTCAGGGTGTTTTTTTTTTAAGCAGAGTAAATTTGCATTTACATTGGCCGATTTTTTCACGAAAATTTTTCCAGAAATCAGGTGAATTGTTTGCATTGAACGATTTTTCCAATGAGATTTTTTTCGTTGTTCTCTTCATATTTATTAAGATTTACTCACACCATCAAATAAACGACCGACACATTAATGAGAACGAAAACAGACTGGAAAAATCGTTTGAGTTTTGAGGAACAAACGATTTTGTCCTTTCCCTTCACATTTTACTCCCAGAAATAAAAGATCGGCATTGGAAAAATCGTTGCAGACTAACTCAACGCAACAGTGGAAGTTGAACACAATCCACATAAATGATGCCCGATTCACAATGCGACGAGGAAACGGGACGTGAGCGGAAACAGCACGAAAATGAACTGATGTTTATGAAATTGTGGCAATTTAAATTTTCGCTGAGCGGCAACGATGGGAACATTAAAAAAAACAACCGATTTCTAAACAGTCTTGTCTTGCAGGAACATTGAAACCAATCAAATTTGAAATGAGAGGACAATCAATCTGACCAGCTAAAGTGACGCTTCTTCGATTGTTTTTCCTTCGATTGAATAGAAATAATATTTTAATTTTTAAGCGATTTTTTTGTTATAAATCCTTTTAAAACTCGAAAAGATTCTCCAAAATTTCTTCTACAAAATAATAAGGTTTTTCTGTAGTTTTTGAAGTTAAATTTGCGTTTAACTATGTTTTTTTATAACCACAAAGTTCTTGAAGCACTTTTAAATTCAATATTCAAAGGATTCAACAAAATCACTAGGACCAATAATAATTTCAATGCAAAATTTGCTGGAAAGGCACACATATTTAAAGAAATTGAAGTTGCTGCATGCACACACACTTATATAAACAAAAATAGTAAATTATTAAAGTTTTTTGTGACCTTAAGTCCAACTGCGTTTCGCCTAGGTACAGCAGTTGAGCTCATCACATCAGATGCTACTGGCTACTGTACCCTTCTAAAGACGCAAAATTTTGGTCAATGGTTATCGACTCTTAATAAAAATTAACAGCGCATATGCACTGTAAATTTTATTATTCTGCCCCAAAGTCCATAAAACAAAAATACTCATTTTCGTTTCTATACCTCCTCTTATAATTTCGTAGCTAGACGGCGAGCTATACAATCATATTTTTTACTGGGAGCATGAGCTTAACCAAGTTCCCCTAGATTAATAAAATTATTTAGAGTGCTTACGAGCTCTTTATTTTATTAAGATTCGATAATCAGCTACACCTAAACTGATGAGCCTATAACTGCTGTATCTAGGCGAAACGCAGTTGGACTAGGTCGCAAAAAAACTTTACCTAATAATTGAATTTCATTCAACAAAGTTCATAAAACAAAATCAAAAATACTTATTTCCGTTTTTAGTGCCTACCTCCTCCTCTGATTGTAAATGTTTTGTACAAATTTAATAAATGGAAGTAGGTTCATTCACAATAGACTTTTTAAAAATTAAAGGTTCTGATTAAAATAGAAAATGCATCTACATATGTATATATACCTACCTAAAATCAAATAGCCCATGTATTGAAATAAACCGCAAATCGTTATTTGAAGCAGCGAGTAAATATTTTAAACAGCCCAATTGGCGATAAAGAGTCCGTTCTGGCAACATTGATCATGGTACATATTTAAATGTGTATTACAAAATAACAAAAAAAAATAACAATTTATTTTTAAAAATTCCATATTTAGGTTCGATGCAAATATGGTAATCGGTTTTAAACTAAATTAGCGATGAGCTTTAGAGACTTGCTGCAATTTTAAGCATTATGCTCAGACCTGGATAAGAAAACCTGAATTTGTTTAAAGTTTCAAGCCTCTAGCTCACCTTTTTCTGTCTGTTAATAATCAATTTTTAAATTACTATTCGATTAGTTTCAATCTTGAAACTTTAAAGATAGTTAACTGAAAAGTGGAGAGAGAGAGAGAGATAGACAGAGAGAATGAAAGAAAGAAAGAAAGACACCTTACCGTATGGGTCGGGGGATACCTTGTAAATTGTGATAGTGTGGTATCTTGTGATACCTGTTCAATTATTTTAACTCGGGGTCACCAATGTGGTAGCTTGTAAATTAAGACAAGTTTATTGTTTGAATTCCAAAATAGAACTGATTTATATTGATTCCGTAAGCACTTTTTATACTAAAAGTTTGTTTACATTCGATAAACAAACTTAATAAATTATTCTATGATTGATTGATAAATTGTTCTTAAACTAAGTGAATATTATTATATTTAAAACTAAGTGGAATGTACATAGAATTTAAAGTAAATTAATGGATCGCCACACAATTACAAACAAAATAAGTGTATTCTGTAAAAATTTACTTTTTTTTCTCTCTTTCAAACCAAACCACACTTTTTCGAGAATTTTTGGTGCCCTGACTTCGAATCCGACCACAAAATTGCTCGTTCAAGCCAGCTTTTTCGATTTTATTTTTGTAAAACTCCTAAAAGCAAACTCATCTTTTTCTTCAAAATTCAATTTAATTTTTTAAAATATTTATATTTTTACTTACGATCGTAGACACTAAAGTCCTTTGCACATGAGACACGAATTCGAATTGGTTGCGAATTTTGATATTTCATTCACATGAGTAGTCGCTGACAATTTGGAACTTCCACCAGACGTCAGTGCCAAACAAGCAAAAAAAAATCAATAGTTTGACAGTAAAATATGTAGGGATAACAAAAAACATGGTATTGTGACTTGGTCGTATGTTTGTTTTCCCTAAAAATTTGTATGTCAAAATTAGACAGAGGAAAAAAAAAAGATAATTTCTGGACAAACCTATTTGCGAATTGTGATAAAACATAAAATACGGTGTTCACATTGGACTCACTCCGCGCGACTCATTTTGACATCTCTTTCTTTTATCTCACTCCACCCCACTATATGAAAAAGTGCGAGGCAGAATTTTTTGATTTTTTTGAAAAAATCCTTCCTAACTAGACTATTTCTTTTTCATCATGAGATGGAGTGAGATAAAACAAAGAAATGTCAATATGAGTCGCGCGGAGTGAATCCAATGTGAACACCGTCAATGAAATAAAATGAGCGTTTGAAGTTAAACTCGAGTGAATGTTCTATTCGCCAGCTTGTGGAATGCGTTCAGATGTTGTGGATTGTGAATTTTCGTTTGACAGTACGCAGAAGATAAGTTTTTGGTGGCGTAGAAAACATTAAAATAAATAATTTTGCAGTTTAAACTAATTTTACGCAGTGTTCAGTACTTAAATTTGTTCATTGGATTAATAATTATTAAGTTGGCGAAAAGTAAAAACAAAAATATGTTCGGTTTCACTCTACAAATTGATTTAAAAGATTTATTCGTATTTGCAGACCACCGTTCATGTGCAAGGCACTTAAAGGACTATTCACACGAGAGCGACCAACGACCAACGAATGTACGAATATCCGTCCATTTTGACATTTCTTTCACATGGCTTTTTATTCGTCGCGAATGACGACCACCAAGAAAACAAAACAAAAAGGGATTTTGACGTTAGCCGCTCGCGAACAATTTGTTCGTTGAAGTGTGGACCGTATGTGGAACGCGAATAGAGTTTGACAATTCGTAACAATCAGATTGCAATTCGCGACGACCTATTTGTCTTCTCAAATTTAACGTATTTTAGCAATTAAAAAGCGGATTTTAGTATTTAAACATTATAATAAACTATATTTCTACGATTTTGATTAGAATTTGTGAAGAATTTATGTTTATAAATTGTTTTAATTCATATTTATTCGTCGGTCGTTGGTCGTTGAACTCATGTGAATAGTTCTTTAAGTGGCAAGTCAAGATCTCGTAATAAACTCGAACTCGAGAATGCAATCAAACATGACAATACTATAATAACACGAAAAAAGTGTGTAACGCAATTCCGTCCCTCTGTATGTCTGTCTGTATCTCGTCCTACAGCCTAAAGCGCTGAAGATATTTTCATTAAAATTGGAACTTTAGTTTTTTAGATGATTCCGCCCTAGAGGCGAAAATGATTTTTTTTTTCTATTATTAAAAATAACGGTACCTGCCGTTAAAACCATTATGAAAAATTTATTTTATGCTAAAAAAAAAATTACTAAAATTTGTTATTAACGGTACCTTCCATATAACCCTTTTTTATTTAATCGTTTACAGATTGACCGATTTGAATCATAATTTTATACAGGAAGTTCTTTTAAATTGAAATACAAACATTTAAAAAAAAATAATATTTTTTTTTTTTTGAAAAATCAATACTTTGAAAACAGGTTAAGTTAATTAATTTAAGGAAATTAAGTTTTTTTTTATTTTATTTTTTTTTGTAGTTATATTATTATTCACTACCTACAAAATGCCGTCCCAATTATTTTTTTATAAAGTACATACATACCTATACAATTATTTTTTTAAGAAACTTCTCCAACGATTTTGGACACTTTTTTCCCAAAAAGTTCTTAACCTCTTTCGTGTAAAAAAAAACGAAAATTCGAAGTTGTAATCAAAACTAACACATCTATGATCGAGAAGTCCAAAAAAGTGGGTTTTGTCATGTCGTACGTTGGTTTGTGCGTCTTTGCGTCCACTGTAATTTGTGCTAGAGCTTAAACGAGTTTTCCGATTCACTGCAAATTTGGTGCAGAGCATGTTTATGTGATTCCCTAGAGGGAGAATTCAAATTTTTGTTTAAGCTCATCTAGAATGAGTAGCTGCTATACAACATTTTTAATTTTTTTTTCAAATTTACTCAAAAACGGGTCGAATGATTTTGATTAAACTTCGAAGCTGTAATGACCAACGCAATAGTAAGAAAACTGCGTTAAAAATTTTTGGCAAAAAGTGAAATAGGAATTCCACGTGTTTTTGAGAAAATTGTCTCATGATATATCTCTTCAATGCTTTGACCGACTTTTTCAAAATTTTCTAATCTCGTGCTTACTAATAATTTAAAAAATATTAAATTTAAAAATTTTGAAAAATATTTATTTTGAAACAAATAAACTTAAGTTTAAAGAAAACTATTTTATTATCAACATTATCAACACATCTGCGAGACCAACTTTTTTCATCTTCACTATCATAGTAACGTTAAGTTTTGATCAAATTGTCTAATTCAATTTTGTTGCGAATGCATAGGCACATAACATGAATTTGAAACAAGAAATGCATCAGAATTATCACTTACTTTTTTATTTTTTGAGGTGTGTTATTTTTATTTAAAAAAAAATAAAAGCAAACTGCTTATTTCATATTTTTTTTATTTTCCATTTTTTTGTTGAGTATTGAAAAGCAAAACAATTTTTCTAATAGTCCAGAGCAGAGACCGTCTTATTTTTGTCACTTTGATCAAACACTTAAATATAGGCACACTTTTTGTTATGTAGACAAAATCAAATTATCACAAAATCGGATCTGAAGTACATATTTATAATTAGGTTTCTATAAATTAATTTATTTCAAGTATCAAACTAAAATAAAAATGATAACAATAAATTCAAAATCAGTTAACAAATATTGAGTGCTCTCAAAGCGTTATCAGCGTTATTTTGTTTTGAATATTATTTTCTATATTCAACTAACTTGAAAACTGCAACACGTTCAATTCGCAGCCATATTGTCACCAGGAAGTATAGGTATATTAATTCGACCAAAATCAGTGTTGGGTACCTATAGGTACATTTGAATTTGTGCTTTATCGACAACTAGACGTCTAAATGAGTTAATTTAAAGATATTCTTTGATAAGAGATAACAGATTAAGTTTTTGACGTTATATAATATGATATGCATATGGATTTCATTTTTTGATAATTCTCCTACAATATGAAGTGCATAATCAAGTTTGAAGATTAAAGGTAGATACTGATTTATCTATATATAATGGGTGATTTTTTAAGAGGTTTAGAACTTTAAAAAAAAAAAAAACACAAAAAATTCGAAAAAATGAATGAAATATTTATTTGAATCGATAGTTTGAACCTTGCAATTTAATGTTTAAAGATAATTTCATGCAAATGTTGACCGCGGCTGCGTCTCAGGTAGCCCATCCGCTGAGTCCAATTTTGGCATACTCTTTCACACATATCGGCCGGTATCTCACGAATCAATGCATGGATGTTGGCTTCCAGTGCGTCAATCGAAGCGGGCTTGTCCCTATAGACATTAGCCTTGACATACCCCTACAAAAAATAATCTAATGGTGTCAAATCGCACGATCTAGGCGGCCAATTGACCGTCCCGAAACGTGAAATTAACTGTTCACCAAACTCGCCTCGCAATTGCGCCATTGTTTCGCGTGCTGTGTGGCATGTGGCACCGTCTTGTTGAAACCACATATCATGCAAATCAAGAACTTCCATTTCGGGCAAACAAAAGTGTGTTATCATCGCTCGGTAGCGTTCACCATTGACAGTAACGCTGCGATTCGCATCATCTTTGAAGAAATATGGCCCAATAATGCCGCCGGCCCATAAACCGCACCAAACAGTGGCTTTTTCGGGATGCATTGGTAGCTGTTGCAATGCTTCTGGCTGATCTTCACTCCAAATGCGGCAATTTTGCTTATTTACGTAATTCGGCGTTGTGGTAGGTCGGCTGGCTTTAGTTCTTGCACCAGCTGTATCTTAAAAGGCTTTACGCCCAAATCCTTCCGCAAAATTTTCCACGTAGTGCTGTAACAAAGGCCTAACTGCTGGGAACGGCGCCGAATCGACATTTCGCGGTCTTCTGTCACACTAGCTGATACGGCCGCAATATTTTCTTCACTACGCACAGTACGTAAACGTGTTGGTGGTTTAATGTCCAACAAAGTAAATTTGGTGCGAAATTTGGTCACAATCTTCCGAATAGACTGCTCAGAAGGTCGAGAATGCCGATCATAAAATGGAAGCAGCGCGCGATGAACATTTCGAACCGAGCACGAATTTTGATAATAAAATTCAATAATTTGCAAGCGTTGTTCATTTGTAAGACGATCCATGATTAAATTGCAAACCAAACTAAAGCTGTTTGACAGTGACACAAGGTACTAAACACACGTCAGCTGTCAAAACCAGTGTTGCCAAAACCAAACCAGCTAAAAAATAAAAGTTATAAAAATTAATCGTGGTGTGTTCGGATGCTTAAAATTTAAAAACGACTGGACCAAATTGGAAACTTCCTTCTGCGGGTTTGTTCGTAATTGCTACGCAAAGGCTTAGGAAAAAATTAATGCGGGAAATTCTCAACAGGTGGCGCTGTAGGCGCACATTTCGTTTTTCAGTTCAATTCAATTGCCGTTCAAAAATATGCGCTGTTAGCGGTTAGGAAATGGCTTTTGGGTTATTCTTTTTCAACTTTTGTTATTTGTTGGGTGAAATGGGGTCAAAATAAAAAAATTGTCCGATTTAAGAAATTCTTTTTTGTTTATAAGATTTTTCTTAGGAAATAGCTTTAGAAATGTTCGTTTTCATATGTTGTTTGTTGTACGGTGAAATGGGGTAAAAATAAAAATTGTCAGATTTAAGGAATTATTTCGGTGTTTGAAAGGTTGTTTTTAGTGGATGACCTAAAAAAAAATTGGCATTTATAGGGTGAAATTGGGTAAAAACGAAAAGTAGCATGATTTCAAAAATTCGTTTTGTGTCTTGAAGGTTGTTTAAAGAAAATTGCTTTTTTATAGAATGAAATGGAATACAACCAAAAAAGTGATTTTGATCACAAAAATTCTTTCTGTATTGGGAAAGTAATAAAAGTTGGACCTAGAGGATCATATTTTTACATACATATTTAGCCCTTCATATAACGTTAAGTAGGTCTAAAATCATACAAAAGTAGTACATATTCAATTACAAAAATTAGATTAAATATTTAATTATGTTTTCTTTTGTAATTTGTATGCGAGGCTTAATTTTGTCTACCCGTGCGAAGCCGGGCGAGCCAGCTTTTTATTACATATTTATTAAAAATTTATTTTTTCTTCGAAAAATAGGTAAAGAATAGGAATATTGTTGCAAAAACCGTTAAAATCATATTCCCATCATTACCTATATGAATTATTATCCACTACATATGTAGGTATCCGGAATTGCCGTCGCATTCTGCTAGTGTTTTTTTTTTGTTTAATTAATTTATTTTTATACAATACCACCAGCCACATATTTTTATTAGATTTTCTTAAAATATGCCTTATGTGCCTCACAGACATAGACTATACGATTTCTAGAAGGTAATGCAAGAAAGTTCACCAATCTGGTACGAAAATTCTACTTAATTGTATACTTTACTTTTTTGACAGCAGCTTCCAAGAAAATACCCCAGCAATATAACTTAGCTAATTAAAATTCTTAACTTGAATTCCTTCAATAACAATTAAATGAAAATCCTACCTTTTTATTCAATAAATAACAAACAAAAAAAATATATATGTATGTAATTGCATTTTCAATGTCAAAATACATACATACATTTTTAGTTTGTTTTAAATAACCTTTATACGTGCTTGATATAGCGTTTAAGTTAAGTGGCCTTTAAGTAACGTTGCTTAAATTGAGAAAATTGATTATAAATATACTTATTTTGCACTTTTTGTTTAGACTATCAGCTATTTCTCGAGTACCACTTACGGTGTATACTGACTCTTACACAAATTTCTTTATAATTTATTATGTACGTAGGTACGCAGTAGCAGTACATTGTAGATTTTCGAAGGTTAATCAAAACCGTTGGTTTTTGCTTTGATTTTTTGTTGTTTAATGACCTTTTCGATTGGTTATCCAGGAGAACCACTTGAAACGTGTGAACACTTCTGGAACGATTCTGAAAACAAAATCAGAAGCTAAATTCTCTTCTTTTCAGAAGAAGAACTGTCATTGTGACTCCAATCGAAAAGGGCATAAGTCTAGTAGTACGCTGCTGATGCGAAACGAAAAATGACCACACAAAAATGACAAAACATTTTCGTTCGTTCAGGTTTTCATTTTACAGTACTCTGCACAGATTAGCCACATGAAGATGAGAATGTTTCGTACGTTTCACCCTCCAAAACCCATTTGTTTACATTGTTGTATTTGTAATTTCTTCCCGCGTCGATGAATAGATGTGAATTGCAACAACAATTTAACCAGGTGTCTGAAGATCCCTACTGTCTATGTTTGAGGTTTTTATGCACACATTCTCATTTTTATCTGATATCTGACAGTTCAAGCTTGTCGGCAAATTAAAATGGATGCCGGAGATTCTCATCTTCTAATCTAATCTGTGGTACGCTGTTCGATGATCAAAAATGAAATTGTAGCAGATTATTTGGAGCAGTCTCCGCTCTTTTTTCGCACTGAAATAATTGCCCGGACCATTAATTGTGAGGTGAGGAAACGAGACGTGAGCTTGACGAGAAATCGTTGTAGTTGTCAAACCAATTTCAAACAATGAAAGCATACCTGGATATACCCAAGGCAGCTTTTTGGTCGTCACGTCACGCCAAGATATTCATTTTTCCTAAGTAATTTACAGATTTTTCACAAAAGATGAAATCAATTGTGTCTAACAAATAAAGTTATTGATAAATCTATTGTTTTGTAAGTTATTTTGTTTATATTTTATTGATTTTTTTTGTACAAAAATTAATTCTTGTCGTAAAAACGCTCGCTACGTTGTGAATTGGGCGACAATTTTGTATACCTAGAAAAAAATGACAGCGGCATTGTGAATCAGGCATGTGTGCGGAAAAGTGACATTTGAGTTAAATTCGTGTTTTTATGGCCGCGTTCGGGCAACTATTTAAAGCTATCCGGATAGGTTTGTGTTGTTGTAATCTATCCTAAGCTATCCTAAAATTTTCGCTATACTAAACTATCCGATGGAGATTTGAGGAACAGCTGATCACAGCTGATTATACCTACAGCCGACAACTTATTTTGCTTTTTGGTGTCGCGTCTGATTTTGTTCGTTTAAATAACAAATAAGGATTAAAATGTATACCAGTGTGATATGAAATGTTACTGAATACTTGATTGATGATTCAGAAGGAATTGCAATAAAATGGGAATCAAATCGTGGCGTTAAAAACTCAATAGTTTTCCCTTTTTTTAGCTGCCTTGTCTTTTGACAGCAAATGTAACCTATCTGGGTTTGGTCGTTCGAAAACATATCGGATACTAAGGTATATTGGAACGCGATTATTACATCGTGCCTTTCTGTAATTTTTTGGGTGTGCGTTTATTTTTGTCAAGTGTCAACTTTTCGCTGTGGTTTCCGTTAGAATTTCGCTGTGGTGTTGGAAACCACCGGAAAATTTCGTTTTGATCAGCAGCATAACAAGGACCCATGTTCTGTACCTTCTCGCATGGTTAAAAGCAGTCGAGAAACGATGAAAATTGAAACAAATCCTATGAGTTTTGTTCCATTTTCCATCGTTTCTCGACTGATTTATCGATGCGAGAGTTACAGAACATGGATCCAGGTTTTATAATTTCAAAGAAAAAATAGCTTGATGCATGCTTTTACGCAGATGAGATTCTTTGAAGTCTTTCAAAATCCTTTTACATTCCTTGCATTCTTGGAGTCTTGACTGCGACTGCGCTGAAGTCTTTTTACTTCAATTTGTAATTTTAAAGACTTAAATGTTTAGAGTTAAAATCAAGAATGATGGGAATACACGGCAGCCATTTCAAATTGCCAGAAAACTTCAAATGTCACTTTGCAGATTAAAAATGAGAAACTATGTGTAAGAACCCCCCCTTAAATTTTTGATGGAATTTGATGGATCTATTCATCAACACAAAAAACAATAATGTAAACAAATGGATTTGCGAGAGTGAAACGCGCGCCGTACTAAAGATTCCCATCTCTATAATGGAGTATCTTTGGTTAAAATACTTATAAAAAGTATTTCATTGCATTAGTAAGGACCAGTTAATTAACTGGGATTCCAATAGGCAGTCATTTTTTTTATATTGATAATTTATCAGTTTTAAGTTTAATTGAATTTTTGAGATTAAAGCCCGAACCACACTACTCTCGTGTGGTGTGTTTGGGAGAAGTGTGGTTCGGGCTTAATTTTGATTCTTTGATGTTTTGTCATGTCAATTTTTAATTTATTTTTGTATAGTGGAAGAATTTTATGAAATTTGTATTCAAACAGGGAGCAATGTGGTTACGAAAGTAAGCTGCATTCATTGCATCATAAATCATTTAATTCTAAACTGCATATATGTATATAATAAAACATGAGTGAATACTAAATGACTGTGACTATACGCAATACGCCCCATTCTATTCAATCAACACATGAAGTTTAATAAAAAACAGACAGCACCACTCACGTTTATTTATTCGTTTAAACTTTGGACTTTGTTGTTTTGTTTTCTTAATCGCAACCTAAGAGTTCATTTTTATCTTCAAATGCACAATGGGAAAACCTCATTCTCATTTGATGCCAATTTAATTTGTTTTGATATACATACATATTTACAAATGTATCTATATGTACAAAATACATATCACATGATCTATATGCACAATTTTAAGGGCAACTCACAATAATTTTTAGTCATTTTTGTATAAAGTTGAAAATAATAATGACCTGTTAAATTGTTCATAAAATAAATTGTCTTATTCAGTTATTTACATAATGCTTAATGATACAACATTTACATATTGCACATGGACGTATAAGATTTTTATTCTTTTTGATAAGAAAATCATGATTAATATTTCACGATGGCGCAGAAAAGAAAATAATAAAATAAGGTCTTAGCATCTAATTTATAACGCTGGTTTAAACTGAAATTCAAGGTCGCTATTATATAATTGATTGAGTTTTTGAGATTTATTTAAAGCTTTCTTTTAAAATGGTAACTAATACCGTAATGAGGGGGGTAAATTTTGAAAAAAAAAGTTGGACATTTCTTTTTTTTTTCAAAATTTTGAATTTGAAAATTAATTTTTCAAAAACTATTCCCTAAAACAACTTAATTTAAAAAAACACAATAAAAGAAGAGATGTATGACTTTACAAAAAAGTGTATCATTGCATTTTTAGTGCAACCGTTGTTTTTAAATAATTTTGTTTTTGTTTTAAGTTAATTTTTTTTTAAGAAAATTGCCCTTCCTGTCTAAACGGAGGGGAATAGATACCTCCCCCCTCCTTTCGTAGGATTTTTTACTTGTCACGACTCAACCTACACGTTCTATAGCTTTTTGTAACACCTTATGCGAATCACCCTGTATATTTACCTACATAACTTCATATTTTGAAGAAAAATAATTGTATGTTTGTTTGATAAGATTTAAGGAAATGCTCATGAATGAATGAATTCTTTATGAAACAAACAAAAAAAAAAGAGAAAAGAGCTTTGTTTTGTTAATTTTCCTGTATTGGCGCTTGTACTGTTTTTTTCACTGGCACGGATTCAGTATCCAATTTGATTGTAAATCTCGAAACAAAAAAAAAATATTCTCACAAGACAATAAAATACAAAGAATGTTTGTCACCTTCCGGTTTGAGAGAGCTTTAATTACATCAATAAAAAACATGATTTTTTTCTTTGTTACAAAAAATTTAACTAACACTAAAATGACATGAAAAAAAAAAAACAATAATTAGAATAATATCAAAAGAAATTAAAACGAATCCAATCGGTGGCGCAGCAGAATTCTTGTTTTGATTTTTCACAATCAGCTGAGTTTTTTTTATCAGGTGTGGTGGCAATAAAACGTAATAGATTTCCCCCATTTTGGTACATTATTTGAAACAAACGCATTATAACTATAATGGTTAGGGAAATATTAAATGCAACGTTGAATAAAGGCTACATAAATAATTATACGAACTACAAAAGTATTCAGTCTTTTAAAGGTGTTTAACAAATTCTAATAAATAAAGTTGTTAGTGTTTTAACTCAGCTTCACTTAGGGCCAGTTGTACAAACATTAACATTATGGTTTTTAAGTTCTTATTGCAGCTGGTGGGAGTTCTTCGGGCAGTAATAGTTTTTCGTAGGTTATTAAGCTGCGCGTAGCTCGTTGAATATTTCATACTTTTAGAAACAAAGACAGTTATAACTTTACTGTTACTGGCATTTCTCTAGTATCGTTCTTTTATAATAGGGTTTCCAGAACATTTTTTTTAAATGGACGGGACCAGAGAAATGCTAATTTATAAAAGTTATAACAATTTATCGCCTTTAAAAGTGGACGTGCTTTAACGCGTTTCGCGCGACTTGAAGAAAAATTTATATACCTAGGTGTCCGAAGTTTCTCCACCGGCGCGCGGTGGGCCCTGAACCTGCGGGGCAGCATAAAAAATACTTAATCCAAAGGGGTTTTAATTGAATTTGAACAGAATTGAACAAAGTTTAATGGTTGAACTATTGTTAGGCACCTATACCTAGGATGTTGGTGCTAAATGCAAACAGTTTTAGTAAAGTGGAATCGCGGGAAATTTCACCATTTCTTTATAAGGCTTTATACTCCAGGATTTTGGAGAATTTTCTTTAAAAATGTGCTGCGCAAGGCTATGCATTGTAAAGTAACGATTTTTTTCCAAGTCGTCTTAAAAACATTTTATTTCAAATTATTTTAAAATCATTAAAATGAATTATTATTAAAAAAAGACTATTTTTATCTTGATCCCCTAGTTTCGTACGTGTTCAAGTTAACGAGCGTCCACGTACCTATGTCCATACTTGTAATTTCCAAAGCGAGTTTTTTAGTTTCAAAAAATATACATCAGTACGTTCTCGATAAACGCAATTCTCGACTTGAGCAACTCTTCTATTATCGCAACACCGAAATTATTTTCTTCATTTAGGTATGAAAAGTTGCAATTTCCACTGCATCTTTTCAAAAATTCTACCTCGCAACTTTTATTTTACTTTGGTAGGTAGGTAATTGCTTGTCTTTGGAGATTCTTTACTTTGTTTGAGCAGTTATTTTACCACTATTTTAGAATTCGTTTTTGGAGATAAACGAATAAAAATATGATTTTAGCTTTAAAAAGTTTGTTTTTTTACTATAGCAAAAACCGCATTATATCACCTCATTCATTACAACTACCCCATATTTCTAACTATAAGTTGTGATAATCGAGAATGCACTGTAGTATATACATTAGCCGTGTTTTGGTAAAAATTAGGCAACGTAGTAATGAATTATGAAAAAAACGCTAATAGTCACTTTATATTTGCTTTTCTTTTGTAATTTTAAAGTTGGTAATCGTACCAAATTTAATGACGTTTGATGTTTAAATAAATTTATTATCTTTCACAAACAATAATCAGTGACAATCATAAAATTAACAAACTTTAAAATAATTGATATGATGGATAACGAAACAAAAGAGGTAACAATATACCTACCTAATACTTTATGCACCTTACAATAAACTTTTCAATTATAGGTCCGATTACCACTTCTACACTCAGCAATTGATGAAAATTTATCTTCACATGGAACCAACATTTGTTTTAAGTTTTGAAATGTGTCCGGGCGCGTTCGAAGGTACATTTTTGCATTTGGCTTACACACGGGGCATAGTTAATGTCCAGTGAACAATCAATTCCGTATGTGTCAACGCTTTTGGTTCAAATTGAATTCATCAGACGAATTGATTCTTCTTGTCAAAACAAAACCAGTAATTCTGAAACCAATCGTGGTTTATGTTGACTCTATCAAGTAGTAAACTGTCAAATTTCATTGAAGCATGGCTAAGAGGACGATTGATTAAAAAACCTCTGAAAAATTCGAAATTTTTTCCACTCGATCAAATATAATTTGTCCCATATCTGTTCAGCCATCATCAGCTGTCAAATTCCATTAAAGGATGGCTATACGATGTCAATGGATTAAAAAATCTTTAAAAATCCAAATTTTCGAGATTTTTATTCTGTTTCGGGGAAACGCAATTTTAGAATTTTCTGGCGTTTTTTTTGTAACGAAAAATATTCTACAGACGTCAAATTTCATTGAAAGATGTCTTCGATGTCAATAGATCAAAAAACCTCAAAAATTTTGAGATTTAATTTTTTGAAAAGGGCAATTTTAGAGCTTTCTGGTGACTTTCGTAATGAAATATTCGTCAAAATGAAGTTTGTCCCCTATCTGTCAAGCAGTGTCAAGTTTCGTATAAAATGGATTATTTTGAAATCAAATGCCGTAACATAACATGCATGTCTGAAAAAAATTTTGTGAGTGCCGAGACTCACAGTTAATATGTGTAAACATAAACGTGCGCGGATCCAAAACGGGCTTGTTTTTGTTTGAAGGGGATCTTAAGATTTGTTTCACTGAACGCACCCATCCTAGTATGCAGATCGTAACGTTGCACGACGTAACGTTGCACACGAACGTTCACGTTATTTTATTTCACTCTACCGCCAGCATAGATATTTACACATCAAAAAGTATATACAGCCGACTTTTTTCAACCGGGGATGCATTTAAGAACACATACCATTGTAAGTCAAAAAATCTATGGCTACCAACCATTCGGAAACGAATATTTTTCTGCAACCGAATTAAGCGCCACCTAAACATTTCAACAATTTATATCCACTCTATGTTCACTCTGATTACTGACCAAAATTATATTCACTCTTAATTTTGTTATTGTTTGTTTGTAAAAATCTGCTAAGCGACCTTTTCACTCTTTCAAGAAACACAACTATTGTTTCAATCCAATTTCCTTCAAAAGTGTATGCATTTTGTTAGTAAGTCTTATCATTGGACCATGCATCGATTTTGTTTAGCTTTTTTCATACAATAATATAATAGAAGAAATCAATTTGTCTGTTTGCACACTTTCTGCTTAACAATTTCATTGCATAGGTATCTATTTATAAACCAATGCATTTCATCTTCAATATAGTTATACCAACTTAGTCACTTTGTACAACACAAAAGCAAGTGCGTGCGATCCAGTCATGCCTTTGATTTTACAAACACGCAATTGTGATTTGCAATTCAAATCCTAAACATGCTTGCATTCATAAAGTTTATTCAGAATAATAAAGAGTAGTTTAACATGTTTCATCTGCATTGCATTGTTTAGGTACTTGAAACAAAAACATATTGTTTACGCATAGCACGTTACACTTCGAACAAAAATAATAAACAAAACAAGAAAACAAAGTCCATCGCTTTCGATTGCTCTTTCCGTTTAACCGGTAGTTTTGTTTTTTTTTTTTTATTATTTGAATTTCTATCTTGCGATGTCATGATAATGTTTAATTATAATTATTACAAGATCCCACAAAATAGAATGCACACGAAAATATCTATGTACCTATAAAGAGGTAAAATAAATAATTACATGTTCAGAATGTTCATCGATCACAGTGGCAGGGGATGTCGAATCCAAAACACTCAATACCATTGACACTGACATTTTTATTGCTTTTTTTCTTTTTCTTTGTTTTTTTTTTTTTTTAATTAATTATTTGTTAAGCACAGTAAATATAGAATAACAATATTATATTCCTTTTATTAAACCAGAAATAATGCAGAAACAGAAAAAAAATGTATTTACAAACTGCAGGCCGTTGTTAAACGTTCGACGAAACTAAAAATTTTGAATTGCAATTTTGTTTTGGGGGGGTATTTATGGAGAAAAAAAAATATATAAACAAACGGAGAACAACAACAAAGAATGCACAATGCATTACAAACATAATGGCAGATAACAATAATACCCCCACAAATGAAATAAATATGAATAAAGTGTAGGTAGCCATACCTACCTATACCTACATAATATTTAAAAAAGAGTGTTGTATGTATTGCAGCATGCACTCCATTCTTGAAAAGTAGAGGCACCTATCTTGCTAAATGATTAGATTTAATAATTTGCGTTGTGGCTTATTGTGCATTCTCTCGTAAGAGTTTTTTTTTCAATTAGTCTGGGTAAGTTCTGAGCTTTTTTTCTATGAATTTTTAAAACAAAACAACAAAAAGCTTATCTTAAGACGATAATATTGTGTCTTTTGGGTCATTTACAACAATGACGACATAAGTATTTGAGTAATTTATTACTCTGTACTCTGGTGGTATATGGGGTTCGATGCTCTCAAAAACGATTGCATTTATGTGTGTGTGTTCGCAAGGGTGGCCACTATTGAGTGGTTTTTAGATTTTGCACTCGTATAAGATATAATGTCAAGAGTTTTACAATCTTTTGTGAATAGGTGGATATAGGTACCTATTTCAAATTATTTCTTTTGTAATCGAAAGTAATAAAGATTTGTAGGTGCTGTTTACACCACGGTCAAATGGATTTGGTACATTCACTTCTAATAGGAACTCCGTCTGCAAGAGTCAAATTTTTGGACAAAAGTACCTAGTTAATGTCTGCATGAATGTATTAATTTGCCTTCTCTAAACTAGTACACTACTTCAGTGTATTCTATCTATTCGTGAATATCAACTTCTAAGAAACGAACACTCCACATACACACTTTTTTTTGATCCTTTTAAAACGAATCGAATAAACTGTTTGGTTTCTCTTGTGCTTCAATCAAAAGGAACAAGTACAAGCTTAATGGCCTACTTCAGTTTTAACTGTTTAACAGGCTTTTAAATATTTAAATGACGTTTGTTCCATACAAAATATGTCATTTAAAAGCATGTTAAATATTTGTGAAACCGAACATGATAGTTGTAAAAAAACCGAATACACCGAGTAATACGGAAAAAGATATGAATGAATAGAATAGAGTGGTTATTTTTATTTTTCCTCTCGCTTCGATGAAGAGCAATTTCTCTCGCACTAACAGATGATGGTTGGCAATCATGAATCAAAGAATACAAGGTTACGCCACTTCTATTTTTTCACTTTGTTATTGTAATTTTGACTACGCGTCGTGACGCAATACGAGCCAAAGAGATTCACTTTTTATTCAATTTGTATGAGATGTGTAGGGGCGCGAAAACTTAAAGCTATTTACATTTGTTTCTAAAGTGTTATAATGTATTTGAAATATTGTGTTATATGTTTTTCTAATAGTAACAGCAATAAAAATAATCAAACATGAAGGAAATATGACTGATAATTTAATTTTTTGACACCACTCTGCTTTTTTGTTGTTGTTTTTTGGCGATTTATATTTTTTAAGACAATTAAACATACATTTTAAATCAATTTTCGGTGATATGTTATTAGTTTTAAAACGAAAAGCCTTTTCAATCATTTAATTATCCGCACACGAAAAGCCATCTTCACTGCAATTTACTGTGATGCCAGATTGGTGTTGTTGTTTTGGCTCGTATGACGTAGAAGTGGCGCAATCTTGTATTCCTTGATTCATGGTTGGCGATGAACCAAACTGGATTTACTCGGAATATTATGATTCGAATGTTTTTATATCAACAAGTGATTCGGTTATTATGTTTTGCAAGATGTGAATGCAGTGAATGGTGTATTTGAAAATAGAGTGTTTTGGAAGATGTTGCTTTGGACATTCTTTGCAGATGTTTATAGTACTTACCTACATATGTACCTAGACTGACAATTTTAATGATTGGATACATAATTTTGTTGTGCAGGCAAATACACTAATTTAAAAATTTAGCTTAAAAGAAGCTTAATTCAAAACACCGTTTCTCTAGATTTTTCTTTAAAATCAAACGTTAGGTAGGTGTTTTTATACAGCAAATCGGCAGAGAAAAAAAAGATTTTACATAGGAACCTATACCCATACTGATCAAACTTTATGATTTGTAAATATTGGTAGGTGCGTTATCCCTAACAGATGTCCAACATCACAACCACAATGCAATCCACAATCTGATTTGTATGGATGTGTCACCGCATGAGCATGGATTTTTGTGTCTCCATTGGTTTTTTTTTTCTAGACATGTTCATCGTCGTTTAAGCTCAGCATGTAAGTAAACTCGTTCAAAAAAATGGCGTGGCTGTAAGATGTTGGCATCCATTTTGAAAAACACGTTTCAACCAATCTTATTTTATCTTTTTATAGAATATCTATTTCATTGTAGTCCTTAAACGTAGGCCACTTATGTCACCGAAACAGCGTGACGATGGAAGGTATCATTAGCCACGTCATCTACATAATGTTTGTGCGTATTGTCCCATATACCATAAGATAACATGTGAATTGCATATCCTGGTATGTTTATGAACCATGCAAGAATCACATCAAAATCAAATCATACGCAAGTTATGTGTGATTTTTCAGCAAATTAAAAAGGAGGCGAATTATTCTCGAAATAATAGCCGTGTTTTTTTGCAAGCCCCGAGAAAATCGATCGAAAAAAAACGGCATCCTGTCCTGCAAGTTACATGTTAAATGCAACAACAAATGATTCTCTTCGGGCTTAGCGAAAAACTGTATTACCGGCGTGAATTGCATACCTACTTGTTATCGATAGTTTGTATGGAAAATCCATTTTGTTTTTGTAATGGCGTCGCTAATCACCGATGTCGTTTTTTTCTCAACCAAATCTCCCCGGGCTTGCAAAAAAACACGGCTAATATCGATTGTTTTTATTTAAAAATAATTATAATTTATTTTTCGTTAATATATAGATAAACTTGAAATTACTTTATTCAATTTTTGATTGAGCAAAATTAGTGAAGATTTTTTTTGAAAATCAAATCTTGATAGAAAATCGATGATTTTTTCAGTTTTGAAGTTGCCAGCCAATTACTAAGTCAATGAAGGGTGTTAGCAAGGGGGGCATGAGAGCTAAGCCCGCCCACTTTTTTAAACGTTTTATTCTTACTAAAAATAAGTGAGAATAAAAACGCTTAGTATGCTTAGTTCCCGGGGATTTATTTCACTGCATGGTTGAACTGTAGATATTATGCAGGTTTACCATCAGAAAAGTAGCACTTAAGTGGGCAATCTGAAAGATTAATGCGCAATATTACAGCGCATACTTACCTGAATAAGTGGAACTTAAGTCTCCGATGTTGGTGACTAAAGTCCCACTTACACTGTTACTTATTCCCAAAAGTGTCGACTGTGAAAATGGCCTTACAAAATCTGGCATTTGAAAAACACTACTATTTTTTTATTAAATAGTTTTAATAATCTCATAACTCAATTCAAAAATTCGAATTATAAATTCTTATTTAAACAAAATTTAAAGTTGTGATTTATTCCGCTAAATAGATAGTGGAAATTTAATAGGTTCTACTTCCTCGAAAAAACATAAAAATCTATTATTTAGAGGAGAGAAATTTTTAAATTATTCTTAATTTTTTTTTTTGGCATTATAGATTTTTGTTTGCGTTGTTGAATTATGTATTTATGTTCACGTTTAAAAATTAGTTTAAAAAATTATGTGAGTGTCGGGACTCACGGTTAATATGTGTAAACATCAAAGTTTGTCCAAGTGCAGTTTTGAGGATCCATATTTGGATCCGTATGCAAAGTCGTCCATATACGTTGTTGACTACGTGCACGGATCCAAAATGGACTAGTTTGCTTCAAGGAGATCTTCAGATATTTATCACTTAACGTACCCAATATCCTATTATTCAGATATTCGTAACGTAACGTTACGTTACGTTACAAACTTTACATCGTAAAGTTTGAGCTCGTAACGTCGCACAGAGGAAAGTCCACGTTTTTATTTCACTCTACCGCTGCTTCCATAGATGTTTACACTTCAATAATAACGCAGTAGCTTATACATAGATAAGATACTTTTTTTAAAGCAGATTATTTTTTTTTTTACTTCCGGAAGGTTTGCTTTCTTTTATTTTCTTTTCTTTTATTTTAATTTTAAGTTTCAATAATTTTGGGAGTTTCATTATTTTTTAATCTTTTCAGTCTGAATAAACGATATATCAAAGTTTTACAAACTATTTTGACATTTCAATAAGAATTTAAAAAAAAAAAGCTCTGCTTTCAAATATTTAAGTGGCAACCCTAGTTTTCCATGCAACAATTATTCGCAAACCAATACCACACAACTGTAATCTTTGATGCACTTACACCTATATAGCAAACAATGGCATCAGTCTTCGCGAATTAGATTATAAGGCACCCCTTTCTCTTTGAATCTAGTCCACGATTTCAAGCTTTGTGTGGAGCCAATATAGGTAGGTATATGGATGACTTTTTATTTAATAGATATTTCTTTGAAGTTAAAATTGGAATGTTGTAAGTAAGTAGGATGGATTGCATAGGTATAGATACTCAGTAGGTACATATGTACATTGAATACATAGGAAAATTGTAACAATATGCTGCGTACCTGATGGTTTTTCATACAACAAAGCTGTCTGTGAAAATTTTCTTAAAGTAGCGGTAAATAGGTTCTTCCCTGACACCCTGACAGTCACCTACCTCAATGAACTATGTGTTCTATGCAATTACTTTTTTTACAGCACCTCTGTTTAATTTTTAAGAGTGACTAACTTAACCACATGTTTGTATGTGCTAACATTATGTATAGCAGATCATACAAACAATATGTGATGAGGATGACCGTGACGGTGAGGCAGAAATGAACTTATCTCTTTCCTGTTGATATGGCTATTGCTCTCTCTGTTTAATTAAACACACAATTTCGCAAGGCCATGAGGAAGTAAATAATGGAATTGCTTATCCTAGTTTGTGTTTACCAATAATTGTTTAAGAAAGCGCATGCACTAGAAGTTGGCATGACATTTTTTAGCTCCATCTATTGAGTAATAGAAGATTTAAGGTTTTAAATAATAATTTAAACAATTCAAATAGGTAGATAGCTGTAGTATAAAAATAAGCACTATAGAACTGGAATGCATCAATTTGAGATTGAATTTACAAAATTGTTGAACACGAAAAGTAAAAATAATTTCTTCCCAGAATAATTTTTAAGAAGGTTATTTACAAAATAAACTGACAATTATTTAAATTTAAATTGATGCTTTTCAATAATATGAACTTTTAAGTGCGCAGCTAGAAACATACATAGCTGCTATTTGTGCTTAATCGAATGCTACTTTCTGGGTTTTAACTCACTTCACGTTATGAATGACTAAATTCTTAAAAAAATGTGATCATTGTCTAACCTTTATTACTTTCCCAACAAAGAAAGATTTTTTGTAATGAAAAACCACTTTTTTATGTTTATCCCATTTCACTCTATAAATATCAATTTTTATAAAATAACAAACATGTTTTTTAAACTCTGTTATCCCTTTTTTTATTTTTACTCCCCTATAAATATCAATTACAAAAAAATTCCTAAAGCTATTCCATAGAAAAAATCCTTTGATATAAACATACGTTTTTACCCTATTTCACCATATAAGTACCCAAAAAAAAAAACAACCTCAAGGCCATCTTATAAAAATGACCTTTCAATTACCAAAATAAATTTCCCTTAAGCCATTTACTAAGAAAAAAATTTTCAAAAAAAAAAAATCTTAAATCCGACAATTGCTTCATTTTTTCCCCCACTTCACCCTAAAAAAAACTAAATTTTGAAAAAGAATATCTCTAAAGCCATTTCCCAAAAACAACCTTTTTAACAAAAAACAGAATTTCTGAAATCGGACCATTTTTTTATTTTACCCCGTTTCACCCTACAAATATCTTAGTTTTGAAAAAAGTATCCCTACAGACATTTACTTAGAATAACCTATTAAACGCCGGTAGAGTTTTTTCAATCGAATACATCTTTTTCATTTAACCTCATTTTACCCTACAAATAGCAAAATTTTTAAACAAAAAAATAGTAACCTATATTCATTGCCATGATCTAAGGATTCTTTTCACCATAAGTTTCGTAAAAATTAGTTAAGGATTTTAAACGGTATAGTAGAACAAACAGACAAACACATTTTGACATTATAATATTATATAAAATTAAGATAAAGATATGATCGTCACTAATTTGCTTCAAGTATCTCAACTACTACTGCCATGTTCATTTTTTTTTTTAAGAATGTAGCTTGAGAGCGCTTAGTATATTTTAGAGATTCTCAAACGGTGGTGTTAAGATGCAATTTATTACAATTTGCGTTATTATATTAAGTTGTTTTGTGCCGTGTGTTTTGTAATCTCTGATTTTTTTGTAAATTAATACAAACGCATAAATATATGTATGTATGGGTTTGTTACAAAAACTTATAATTTCCAATACAAACGAATTTCATAATTGAGCATTCCGCGCCGTTGATCAAAACTATAGGATGGTTTAAATTATAAATAAATTATATGTGATTATGCATACGATAGATATTTTCGATGTTACATCGTGTAACTACGTGAAGCAAGACTGTCGCCAATGCGTTATCATCGGGCGATAATCGTTTTACGAATTGATTTCCCTGGCCTCTGGCTTAGAAGAATCTATAGCTCTAACTGGCCCCTAAGTGGCTAGTAAAATTATCCCCTATTAACATTTGTTTTGCTTACTATAGGCCAATCATTGATTTGTGATGAAAACCTCGATAAAAATCGGTTTTGTCATACCGTCCGCCAATTTTACCATCTTGGTATCCATATGGACATTTAGTTGGATCCTGAACTCCTGTAGAAATTTCCTTCAATGTTAACGTTATTGCCTAATATAACAGGAAAGTTAGTCTGGCTAATTCGAATTTTTGATTTTTTTTTTAAATTTTTTTCTGAAAATTGATGTAGACCATGTAAAAGTAATCAGATTTTGTTTCTTACAGCCACATATTCTTAGTAAATAGCTCTATGTAAGTAATTTTATTCATCCTAGCACCGAAAGTAATGTTGACCAAAATTTAAAAAAAAATAAATCCCTTGACTTTGTTCACACTTTCTTCAAAAGTATGTACCTATATTATGTAAAACTAACGGTGTTTAATAACCATTGCATAGATCACCAATGTTTAAATCATGTCTAATGTCTATAGTCTTGAAGTATGTATATTTGGAAGTACGTTTATGCCATCGAGTTGTGTGTATTCCCCAATTTATGGTCTATGTACCTAAAGGGTGATTTTTTAGCTGGTTTGGTTTTGGCAACACTGGTTTTGACAGCTGACGTGTGTTTAGTACCTTGTGTCACTGTCAAACAGCTTCAGTTTGGTTTGCAATTTAACCATGGATCGTCTTACAAATGAACAACGCTTGCAAATTATTGAATTTTACTATCAAAATTCGTGCTCGGTTCGAAATGTTCATCGCGCGCTGCTTCCATTTTATGATCGGCATTCTCGACCTTCTGAGCAGTCTATTCGGAAGATTGTGACCAAATTTCGCCCCAAATTTACTTTGTTGGACATTAAACCACCAACACGTTTACGTACTGTGCGTAGTGAAGAAAATATTGCGGCCGTATCAGCTAGTGTGACAGAAGACCGCGAAATGTCGATTCGGCGCCGTTCCCAGCAGTTAGGCCTTTGTTACAGCACTACGTGGAAAATTTTGCGGAAGGATTTGGGCGTAAAGCCTTTTAAGATACAGCTGGTGCAAGAACTAAAGCCAGCCGACCTACCACAACGCCGAATTTTTGGTGAATGGGCTCTTGTAAAGCTGGCCGAGGATCCGCTTTTTTATCGAAAAATTGTGTTCAGCGATGAGGCTCATTTTTGGTTGAATGGGTACGTAAATAAGCAAAATTGCCGCATTTGGAGTGAAGATCAGCCAGAAGCATTGCAACAGCTACCAATGCATCCCGAAAAAGCCACTGTTTGGTGCGGTTTATGGGCCGGCGGCATTATTGGGCCATATTTCTTCAAAGATGATGCGAATCGCAGCGTTACTGTCAATGGTGAACGCTACCGAGCGATGATAACAAACTTTTTTTTGCCCGAAATGGAAGTTCTTGACTTGCATGATATGTGGTTTCAACAAGACGGTGCCACATGCCACACAGCACGCGAAACAATGGCGCAATTGCGAGGCGAGTTTGGTGAACAGTTAATTTCACGTTTCGGGACGGTCAATTGGCCGCCTAGATCGTGCGATTTGACACCATTAGATTATTTTTTGTGGGGGTATGTCAAGGCTAATGTCTATAGGGACAAGCCCGCTTCGATTGACGCACTGGAAGCCAACATCCATGCATTCATTCGTGAGATACCGGCCGATATGTGTGAAAGAGTATGCGAAAATTGGACTCAGCGGATGGGCTACCTGAGACGCAGCCGCGGTCAACATTTGCATGAAATTATCTTTAAACATTAAATTGCAAGGTTCAAACTATCGATTCAAATAAATATTTCATTCATTTTTTCGAATTTTTTTTTAAAAAAAAGTTCTAAAACTCTTAAAAAATCACCCATTAGAACTTAATTCTTTTTCCCAATGAATCATCTCAGCAGTGCGATCAATAAACATTAAATTAATTTCTTTTTACTTGCTATTCGGTGTAAACCAAAATAACAATGGAAATTAAAATTAATTAAATTGATTATTTTTCTAATTATGTGCACTGTGACGTATACGTACTTTTTTGTATTAAATAAAATTTCTTGTTTAAAAAATGCTTGCATGTGGTGCATCGAAATGCTAGGTTTGATAAAAATAAAAATATCGCATTGATCTATTTCTCCACTTGTAGGCGAGAGGGGCAGTTTTTAATAAAATGGAGAGAACACAAACAAATTTTTTTTAAACACGGTAACACTTATTACTATTTTATTCTATAATTTGTCGTAGTAGTAGCTACCATGATATCGTTGGTGTCCGTTTAAAAAGAATTTTCATTTAAGAATAACTGTTTCGTTTCTTACTGGCAATGCAACTTTCATTGTTATTGAAGTAGCTAATGATGAATAACCTATAAAACTTACATTTCATTAATAAATTGTGTTTGTTGTAGCAATCGCCTTCGATTGCATTTGAAATTCTAATTCAAATTAGTCTATTTTAGAACGCCGAGATCTTGTAGTGTGTAATCAACTCCAAAGTTATATACTTTTAATGGCATAAATGAATAAAATTAAATATTCATTAATTCGATTACGAATAGTATGGTTATCAACAACTGTTTTGAAAGTAATAAAATTAAAACAAAATTTTGTAAGGTAGTTTCTTTGATATTATATTTTATTTTTTAGTTTTATCATTTTTTTTTTAATTAATAAATATTTTACTGAAGGAAAGTTGTTTTTTTTTTTTTTTTTTGTAAATCCTTTACCAACAGAACCAAAGCAAAATTTTACTACCTATTATCCAAAAAGATTTCTTAAAAACTATTTTTCTACAATTTTTTTGTTAAAATTAAAATTTAAAATTAATTATTATCCTTTTTGTATTTATTACATAAAATATTATGATAAAAATGTATACGCAATTATTAGCAACTGAATAATAACTTAGCCTTTCTTTATGTGAAATAAAATACATTTTATTTTGGTATTCACCACTTCAAAAAATAGTACTATATTATCACACATACTTTTTTTTCTTGGTTCTATTAAAGTGTCAACAATTTTAAAGCATATAAGCAAAAAAAAGCTTATAGTTGTTAAACAAACATTATATATAATAAATGTGGCATTTTTATTTTTTTGTTAAACATTACTAACCATTTTAATTTGACTGACATATAGGTAAAGCTTAAAATTAAATTATTTAATAAATTATTTGGAGGAAAAAAGGTTTCACAGCGGACACTGGCCTCTAAAATACTCTATGCTTTCAGGATTATTGAACACGCCAGTGGTTCGCTCCTTTGGGACAATTAAATCCGCACGATCAAAAATATTTGCTGTTACACCAGCTGCTTCGAAGAATTGTACTCGTTCCAGCGAGTTGATATCATATCCCCAGAGGAATACTTTCTGGCCAAGATCAGTGGCTAGGCGGACCATGTTGTGATCCTTGAGGATATCTTCTGAGTAGGGTGCGACTCCAGTGAACTCAAATGCCTGAGCATTATTAACAGCCGCTTCAATACTATTACAACGGGGGTCTTCAAAAGCTGGCCATTTCTTGGTAGATCCTTGCGTTAGGAACATCACAGGTAACATATTTTGCTTAAAACGCACCATAGCACATATATCAGCATCAAACGATGAGAAAATCAACATTCGTCCACAACCATGACGCAGAGTTGTTAGGAGAATCATATCAACAAAGAGGTTCTTATCTAAAACTTGTTCCGCTTCCAACACACCATTAAAATGGGGTTGTGGCCATTTGATTTCAATATTGATACCCAATCCTATGGGTAGCTCTTGGAAGAGATTTTCTAATGTTGGGAACAAACGGTGATCTTTTCGCTCTTCTTCATTATGCGATGGATATTCTCGGATTTCGTCACCGATCACGCGGAATATCCGCATATCTTTCAGCTGACTATAGCGAATGTCTTTGATGTACACCTGCATCAGGTCCTCCTTGGACTTTGGACGAGTTCCATTTGGTGCAGTGAAGAACTTATAATCATGATAGATCACTGGGACAAGATCCTCAGTTATGTGAACATCGATCTCGATCATGTCAACGTTGACTTCGTAGGCCTGCTTGTATGAGGCTATTGTGTTCTCGGTGATAGGAGCCCCATCAACTGCAAAGCTAATACCATTACCTCTGTGGCCGACCAGCAGCTTGTCCCATTCGGGCTTCCAGGTATAGGCATAGCTTGTGCGGAAATTCATCGGAATGCCCATTAAGGGTCTTACGATCAAAAAAGATATCTTAGCACTGGCAATCGTCTCACCAGAGTGAGGACTCGTTACGTTCAATTCCAACTTACTATTATTCTCCTGCAGAGTCGAGAGCAGAATTGGAGCATGTCCCAATGGCTGACGATCCTCGGAATGTAAAACTAGAGCGTAACTCCCGTTTTCTTGTACCAATGGGATAGATAATTGGAAGAGGACAATATCACCGGCCTTGTAGAGTGTTCCTAGATCCGACTGACGCTCGAAGATACTTCTTCCGTACTTCATATTCACAACATCTGCATTATTGAGACTTCCTTCATAATTTGGTATGTCATTCTCGTTATCCAAGCTAACCAGCTTCAAATACATCTTCTCCGGAGTCAAACCCTCAAATGAGAAAACTTGATTGAGAAACTTCAGCTGAACGATGGTTTCATTGGTCAACCAGCCTCTGTAAATCTTCTTTTCACCATCAATATCACCAAATTGATCCATTCTCATGCAGTTTCCGTTGCAAGTCCGCATATTTCTCGGCTCAACATAGGCTTCCCAATGCTTAATCTGAATGCGTCCCAATGAATCCAAGCTGTACACAAAATAACGGTACTGCACCTTTCCAGGGCTGCTCAAATTCACAACTCCATTCCAAATAGTTGGGCTAACTTGGGTCAACTGGACACTACGCAAGGGATCCCATGATCCCAATTCAAACGAATCACCAGTAAGTCCCATATGCTCGTTAGACTCGAGGGGCTTTGATAATTGCACGGTAAATGTTCTTGGCGAAGGAATGCACTCCTGCGTTGGTGAGGTAACCACAGATGGCTCACCAGCTCGTTGAATGACATTGTTGGCGACTGCATTGCACTGTAAGATGAAAAACAAAACATAAGTACAATTTTTAAAGATAAGCATTTTTAAAATTTGTTTTTTTTTGATGAAGTGAATTATAGGGAGAAGGTTACAAAAATGAAAACCACCCGTCAAATAATTCTTAACAACTAATCTGAAAACTCGAATCAATTACATTTTCTAACTACCGGATTGGATTTCAATAGAAGTCACGTAATTTATTTTATTACTAATTAATACCTACGTTGCAATCTTACATTTAAGTCATTGCATTTATTTTGCATTGATTAAGACAAGCTTGTGGAAAAACCTACGTTGTATTGATAGATAAGGGCTTTGAACACCAAGCTGTTATAGAGATAGATAGATAGATAGATTCTTTATTTTTTCATCATAAAGTTTAAAAATTTGTATACTTAAGAATAAGGACATGGCAATACTGCCGTCTGCCTGAGATGACATTTCATAATATGATTTAAAAATATAAGAAATAATAAAAAGCAAAAATTTAAAAATTTAACAAAAGATATGAAGAAATATTTTTATATAAAACAATGATATCAATTTTAACGTGATTTGAAACACAAAATACTACACAATTTGGTTATGATAAGCTGTTTATAAAATAATATCAATTTTAACGTGATTTGAAACACAAAAGAACTATTATCAAATTTTATATGATCAGCAACAAAACAATAAATAGTTAAGTATAAAATTAGGTTTAAACTGCAATAAGCGGGTAATCGACTAAGTTTAATATGTGAAACTGTTACGGTAGGAAAGAGCATGTTGGCAATATTTAAAGAGGCTGAGCCAGCCCATTGCTCCATTTAAAATTTCAAAAAGTTTTTCCAAAGATATAAAACTTTCTCGAAAATGCAACCGACGAATTTCTTGTAGAATAGGACAAGCAGCAACGAAATGGTAAATATCTTCATTCACTCTTCCGCTACATAGGTCACATAGCTGGGGCAAGTCTGATCGATGAGGTACAAAGTTTAAATTTAAAATTTCAACTCTTGCTCTAAAAATGATACTTATAACCGAGGCTGAAAATTCATTACTAAAGTAAGAGACTTCCGAGGGCAGTTGGTGGTTTAAATGACTATAAATAGCTCTTGAAGTAGATGATGATGCTCTGGAAAGATTATCCAGAAACATTTTATGATCCACCTTAGCAATCACATCAGCAAACTGAGCCTGCCAATCGGTCACATTAGTTTCTGTTAAGTTTAAACTTGTTTCGAAAGATAAAGCTAGTTCGTTCCAGTCTTTAAACGGGGAAGCATTTACTCGAAGTAATTTTCTTAAAATGATTTTGTGAAGACAAGTTTCACTTCTTTTCATCACTCTAGCAATGAAGTTCGCACTTGCCTTCAAATTTTGGATATATATAGGGACTATTCCTGACTCTACATATATGGCGTAGTTGGGTGTTGAGTTAGGCAAACGAAATATCCTCTTAAAAAAGTTCCTTTGGCCAAGCTGTTATACATTCATGATCAAAGTTATCAAATTTTCAACAACTTAATATGGGATGTTGTTTAACGGTGAAAAAAAAAACTAAACTAAAATAATAAATCTTGTTAACTACAATACAAATTTGAATCAGCAGAATATTATCAGGGCTAATTATTATTTTCTGTTTTCAAAATATCGTTTGTAACCGCCTAAAAAACCGATATCGTTGAATTGATCTTTAAATAATGTTGCATAACCTTAGGAGGTGAATGGTGGAAATATTAAAGATTGCTTTCCAGCTGTCATCAAACTTTCAAATTCTATTTGAATTTCAAAATAAAACAAGATACTGGTTAATTTTTTTTATCGCTTAAGGCCAAAGTTAGAAAAATTTAACCGTTTGTGGATAAGTTCTCTGATATAGATATATTTTAAAGAGTTTTTTCCAAAAATTTCCTTTCGCGAAAAAAAATTAAGAAGCTGCATTATAGGTGTGTTCGTTTACGTTCCAGAACTTCCAACTTCTACCATTTTGAATTTTTGTATATGAACTTTGGCAGAACTTTGGACTAAAATTGGTAGAAATTTACAGTTTTGGGAAGTATAAGCGAACGGAACATTGCAGGAAGGATTGACACTTCCATTGACGCCATTTTGTGTTTGATTTCAAGGCCTTAAAAAATTGCCGCAAAAAGTCGTATATGTCAAAAAATTTACTTTTTTAGCCCAGCTCGTGTTCCTTAGAAAGTGAAGGTGAACTAATCATGAGTAGTTGGTACTACCGCAACTTTACTCGTACTCTCAAGGCGAGGTAGAGGATAAGTAATTTCATTTCGTGTCAATGAATGATCATGTTTGAAACGGAAGGAATAAACCTAACGAGTGTGACAAGAAGGTGGAAAAACACATACTTTAGCAATCTTATCCATCTTCTTAGACATTCTTATGCAATCTTATCCATCAGCTGCAGACTTTGCTGCTTGTGTACAGGCAAGTCAAAATGACAGCAGAAGATTGGTATCTTTACCTAATTGAAATGTTTTTGGTCACTTGCATTTGTGTTCTTTTTATCTCTAGTTCTTTGGCAGAAATAATTATTTAAAATTATCTAAAACACATCAATTAATGATTAGATTTTGCACTTAACTTACTGATCAAAGATAATACCAGATCGATATGAGTTTATCTGAATAGGAGTGCGATTGTGTGTTAAAATGCGCCAAGAAGAAGTAGGTAGATATTTTCTTTGTTTATATTGACTCTCATGAAGAAAAACAAACAAAATATGGACATATCCATAACCTCAATCTGAGGCAACAAAAAGGACTAAGCAAACAGGCTAAAGCTAGACAATTTATATGTTAAATGCAACAACAACTAAACCACTACGGATTCGGGGCTTAACTTAAATGCGAAGAAAAACGGTGTTACTAGCATGATTTGCATACTTGTTATCGTTAGTTTGTATGAAAACGTCAAATTTTTCCCTGTTATGGCGTCATTTTAATAGCAATGTAGTTTTTTTACACCCACAGTTAGCTCTTTAACTTAAGCGCAAATAAAAACTGTTTTACCGGCATGAATTGCATACTTGTTATCGTTAGTTTGTATGAAAACGTCAAATTTTTCCCAGTTATGGCGTCATTATAATCCCGACGTAGTTTTCTCAACCAGTTAGCTCCGGGATTGAAAGAAAAAAAACAAACCTATTCTTTGCTGATAAAAGGTAAATATAATTCTCTTATTTTGACTTGAATCCTATAAAATAAACATTAAGTTTTTTAGGATAGAACTACATATTTATAACTTTCTGAAGCTAATTGATGCACCTGTTATGACTCGCAAATCGCAATTGAAAACTGAACTTGAATCGAACAATCGATTTGATGCAGCTAATGTCATAAATGAACGAAAACGATTAGTTGTTTTCGATATGTCAAATGAGTTCACAACTCATTCCCGATTGCACCAGTTGCAGTCAATTGTCAATTTTTACTCTTTCGCTTATTTTTCTGAGTTGTTTACTATTGGGTGCTGAGTGTGAAGACAAATTGAACAAGAAAAATAACCAAATAATCGTAAAAGGTTCAAAATTATACCGAAATATTAAATGTATAAAGGTAAATATTTGTGTAGTAGGTATTTCGTTCGTCGTTCCACATTAAACATAAGAGGGTTTTCTTTTTGAGTAATACTTCGTTTGTTATTTTATTCATGTATTTTATGTAGGTTTTTGTATTTATTTAAAAAACAAATTACAAAACTACGAATGGGTGCAACCAAACTACAAAGTGACATAATTTCCATAAGAGTGCGTCTACCCGACTTACGGAACTAATTCAAATCAACATTATAAAATGATATTCACTCAAATTTTAAATTAAATAACTTTACCCAAACTTGATATAAATATGTTATTTTCCATAATCGAAAATGTTCATACTTAAAAAATGTATGATTAATTATATTGCTTTATGTCAATGTCATACAATCTAAAACAAAAAAAAAATACGCCCTCTAAATAAAACAAAGGCTAATCAACTTTACTTTTATAGTCCCTATCATCAGCACCAATTTAATTTATTTACCTCAAAAGCTTTGTCGTCAAGCGAAGAACACACTTGTTTGTTCATATGAAAACCTTTGCTTAACAATACGTCATTCTGAACTTTGGTACACACTCGAAAATAATAATTAAATCGCGAAGCTAAATTTCGCATTTGCTTCGAAGCAAATTTAAAATATTTTTTTTCTAATTATTGAAAACTACTAACTTATCCGTCAATTGAAATGTCCAACGACAATCACAAGGATTATAATGTCTTAGGTGGGAATAATATTCAAAAACTACTAAAACCTTCGAACAAGACAAAAATAACACTGGCTGCATGTATAATCTTCTACTGATTGCTTAATAGTTTAATTTAAATTTAATTTGCTTCTTAAGAAAAATAAAATCATACAATATTCTTTGTGTTGTAACTAGTGACGTAAAATGCAACTGCGCTGTGCAAAGTACTCGTCTATACGTAGAAAGTATTAAGGGGTTTTGGTGTGTATCATACCTACTACCCCTGTTTGCAATATACATATCTACATATTCTGATTTATTCATCTTTGTTGTGTTAAGGGTTGATTTCATGTGCAAAAATTCTTTAAATAGATAGTGTTAAAACACTGTGTCACGTGTTCGTATACCTACTTGCATCAACTTCTCTTTTATATCTTTCAGATTCAACAATAGACATTCGAGTTTCGACCATTTATAAAGCATAAAATTGTTCGATATAAATTATATCGTCGAATGGATTTGATTTGGAATTTCGGACTATTTATACAATATGGAGAGCAAAACAGAACCAAAACATTAACTTGTTTACATTATGTGTGTAGTGTATACATAAATGTATCTACGGTCACGATTAAAAATTATTTAAATTTATTGTGACACATATTATACAGCATAACATTAAACAATCTTATCAGAGTTTTTTTTTTTTTTTGAAAAAAACTATGGATTTTTTGTTTATAAACAAACTATAATAATTTATGGATAGTATTAAAACGTGATAGAAGTGTGGTATAGGGAGAGAAGCATGTCAATAAAACTGTGAATAAATCGAAGGAAATTATTCAAAATTAAATCTGAATTTCATTAAATAACTTTGAATGATGAATTTGAATTAGGAAATCGTTTTCTTTTATTTACACGAAAAAGGCAGCAAAAGTTTGTATAGGTAGAGGTATATAAGTTTTTAATTATAATACCTATATCGTACTTGTGGGTACTAGTACCTACTTAACTTTTAAATTTTTTGATGTTTAACTTTTATTAATAAAGCAATTGCTTTTCTTCTTTGTAACGAAATTCAGAAATTGTATCTGATTAAATATTTCAATAGTCAATGTGCCTTTTGTATCTTTAGCCCCAAAGACCCAACCAATTTAAACAAATTAAATATTTATGTAAATAGATAGAGAACTTATTTCAGAGTCTCACTTTATACAAACAAATGTATCAAAAGATATATGATTTTGTCAATGGTGACTTAACAACAACAACAAATCAACAAATGTGATAGTCAAACAAAATTTCAAACGAGATATTTTTGGTTTGTGAATAATTTTATGAACAAAATAGTTTTTCATTTAATTAACTCAAAAATATATTTCACCAAAATATATTTTCAAATTAATATTGAATATGTGTGTAGGTACATATATATGACGTACATATGAAGGCAGTTTGAAATTGAAAGATGGTGAGTGGGGTGGAAGAATGAAAAAAAAATATTTTAATTTTGTTATTGTTGTTATTATTGCGCAACAACATACCATATCTACATTTGAACAAACAATTCGGTTTAAAAACAAATTCAAACAATAAGTGTTTTTGCGCCCCTATTGTATGTATGTAGATGTGTGTTTCAGTTGGGCTTTGCAAAGTACTTTTTAGTATGTAGGTACCTCCTTCCGGATTAAATGATGAATACAAACGTATTTTCGGTTGTTTGTTTTCGTATTTAACTTTAAATAAGAAACACGTGAACAGCAATAATCTACTACGTAATTTCGTTTTATTGATGCTGTATTTTTCTTGCGTGGCAACATTTCACAACTAGATAAATGAACTACATATATGTATGTAGGTACAGCCAGTGACAGCTAATTAGAAATGATTCTATTTTGCTGTATTTGCTCATACATATTGATGAATGTCTCTCACCTAATGGTAGGTATATACATACACAATTTCGAACTAATTATGATCTTTATTTTTGTAAGATTTTACCTTAAACTTGTGATTATGTGGTTGTCAGCTTATTAGAAACAGTTGACTTGAGTTTTAATTTAAAATAATTGAAATTTTTTGGCATTTTTTATAATAAAAAGTGAACATTTAATTGATTTTCATATATATTATGTCATTTTTAACAACAAAAAACCGATAGGTTTGCACAATGGACAGACGCAAAAGTTGTACACCAGCAATGCGTAACGCTATTAAGCATTATAAGGCTAATTTTGCAACCCAGCTAAAATGTTAAAAAATTATGGTTTTTGGTGCAATTGCACATTTCTTTAAATATAAAAGCACAGAAAATATGTTCAGCGCAGAAAGAGACCACGGAAAATCTCAGTGTTTTTTTTTTTTTTTTTTAAGAACACAGAATCGTTTCTAATAAGCTGTCAAGGGTGGTATAGGTATACTTTAAACTACTTCGACCACAGAATAGAAGTAGTTGACTGCAGTACTTGATACTTCGTAGATATACTATAGAGCCCAAATGAACGCAACTACGCAAATTAAACAAAAAGTGAATAAATTTTTTCTGCAGTTACTCATGGTCAAAATTACACCAGCAAAACGAACAAACCGAAGTGGTATTTTCGTGTATTCTTTACTTCATGTACTTTATATAATGTATATGATATATGTATGTGTTTGTAAAGGGTGTTTTTTTTTGTACACGTGTGGTTTTCAATCTGGCAATACTTTTTCCAGAGTTGGTTTTTTTGACAGCTGTCACCTGATTTATTCTCAATTTGGTTTGTCATTTCATAATAAATAGACTAACTCCTGAGCAACGCTTCCAAATTGTGCGAATTGGGTCCAAAACAAGATTGCCGTTGATCCCAATTTTAATAAGCGAATTTTGTTTAGCGATTAAGCTCACTTTTGGTTGAGTGGGTACATTAATAAGTAAAATTGTCGTATTTGGAGTGATTATAATCCACAGATCATTGTTGAGACACCGTTACATCCTCAAAAAGTCACTGTTTGGTGTTTTCTATGGGCAGAGGGAATCATTGGTCCATATTTCTTCAAAAAATAAGCCGGCCATAATATTACAGTCATTGGGAAACGCTATATAGAGCCATGATTAATTACTTTTTCGCGCTTGAATTGGAGGATGTTAATGTGGACAACCTTTGGTTCCAACAAGACGGCGCTAAATGCCATCCAGCCAACGAAACAATCAATTTATTGAAGGAAACTTTTGGTGAGCTCATTATCTCGCGTCTTGACTATTTTTTGTGGGGTTATGTAAAGTCGCTTGTCTACGGAGACAATTGACGCCTCGGAAGAGAATATGCGGCGCGTTATTGCTGATACACGGCCCCAATTGCTGCAACAAGTGATCGAAAATTGGGCCTCTCGGCCGGAATTTATTCGAGCCAGCCGCGGCAACAACTTGCCCGAAATCATTTTTAAAACATAATGACAAACCCTTATTTTTATAATTAAGCTAAATTCTTAGCCAAAAATCATATGCGTTTTATTTCGTCTTGAAAAGCACATGTCTAAAAAAAAACATCCTTTATATGCTTGTACGAGCATAAATCTTGTTACTACAAAAACACGTGTAGCTACATGATAGGTACAAAATATTTCAAACAAAAATTAACTCAAATCTCGAATATCTACATAGGTACTTCCAATAGACGCGTTCAGAAATAAATATCACGAAGTGTTGTGATGAACCTGAATACCTTGAAAACACCTATGCATACATTCTTTTCGATTTTTTTTTATAGCATGATGGTGTTTACTTAACGCGAGAGTTCACGCGCAGAAAATTTAGATTTGTTCTTAGTTAAGTAGGTATTTATCCTAAAAACTTATTTTTGTTCTTTCTATACCTATATCTATCTATAGAACTTTCACTTAACGCCTTATAGGTTGACAAGTTATTGTTATTTGTGTAAGAGTGGCATTTGCCAAAATTTGGCTCGTGTATTTATAAAATCTCACCAAGTTACTAAATATGAACATTTATGTATACCAATACACATGGTTTTCTATTTTCATTTTTAAAACTGGCAATAATTCCAACTAACAGTAAAATTTGCCCTGACGAGACATTTTAGCATATACGCCTACACCTGTCACCGGTACATTTTATATTTAGTATGCAAATTATAGGAAGTACCTAATAGTAACCTTCAGTTTCAAATGAATGACATAAGCTTCCTGGCGTCGCCGTCAGTCGCCGTGTGTCTTAGTTGACAATGCATTTTCTTTTCTAAACTAACAAATAACAATTTAATCTAATCTTATATAGGTACCTGTAACTGTCAACAAATTATGTAACTAAAACAAACACTTTACAGATTTTCTACCCATTGCTTTTGTTTTCTACATAGGTATTTTTCTACAATTGCGACTAAGACATTATTATTCTGCCACTTGTTTACATTTTTTTTTATTGATTTGTTTGCGTCTTTCTGATGCAATTTTATTATAATATTATGTTTACGTTTTGTTTTGTGTCTTAATTCTTTATTTAAGAAAATGCACATGCTATTCTGTTTGTTTTCTCATTATTGAGACTTATCAGTGGTGCTTTTGCTATAATTAACTGTATATTATAATAATAACTGAACTTTGACTATATTTTTTATGACTGCATGTGCAAGTGCTCTAATGTGCTATCGTACAGTAGGTATGCATTTCTATTAAGATGATATGGCTTTGTTCTTTGAAATTTGATTTATAATGTTTCATTATCGTCTACTATTCGTATCTGGGTATTAGGAATTTTATACCTACATAAAAATTCCGAAATAAATCAAATTGCTTAAAAATAGATTTTTGTTTGAATTTATTTTTGTTTTGAAGCTAATTTCAAAAACAAAATTGGTATAATTAGATACTGATTAGATAAATTAGATTTTATCACTTTCGTGTTTACGGTAAGGTTTTTCTTTGTTTCCATTAGCTCTTATAATAAAAATTGTTTAAAGGTATGATTTGTATTAAGTTGTAGGTACAAGGTAAATTTGAACAAAGAAGTTGGCTAATGACTTTGTTTGCACTACGTAGGCATACATAATAGATATATTATAAAGGGTGTTTTTTTTTAAAGGTATATAACTTTAAGCTGGCAACACTATTTTAACTGACGGCCATTTTGTCAGCTGTCAAGTGATTTATTTTTAGTTTGGTTTGGCATTTCAACATGAATAGAACAACTCTATTCCAAATTGTGCAATTTTTTTTTTGAAAATCATGGTTCCAATCCAAAATTAGACTTCCAGACTAGACTACGTCTGAGCCAGCCGTGGCGGTCATATGCCAGAAATCATAATTAAATTAAAATGCCCGAAGATTATCTTTCGAATTAAGTAAATTTCATGTTAAAAAAATCATCTTTGTTTCATTCCATTTCAAAGTTCTGTACCTCTAAAAAAAACACCCTTTATATGGATATGTAGGTATCTATGGCAAAAACTAGTTTTTTTTTTATTCAACAAGATCATTGCTTTCATATGATAAAAAGAAAATGTTTTATTGTGAGTTTTTTTTTTGCGATTCCGCAAAAGTAGGAGTCAATTTTTTTGACAGATAACGTAGTGTACCTACACAAACAGGCAAATTTACTCAAGCTAATTTTGAGAGTGAATAAAAAGATTAGGGGCCTACACAGAAAACTATTCACACTTGCGCGATTATGCCCCTGAATAAAACAGAAAAACAGAGGTTAGATTGTATGTAGGTATAAATATACATACGAAAATTTCTATATTTTACCTTCTTAAAACGTCAAGCTAAATTATAAAAATATTAAAATAGACGCACGTGTCAAAATCCACTTACAAGTTATCTATACAGTGGCGTATCTACGGGGCGCAAATGGGGGCAATTACCCGCCCCCCCCAGAATTACAAAAAAATACCTATACTCTGTCCAAGAAAAATATGCAGTACACATCTTATGGGAAAGCTTTTTCAAAATCAGTAGCGTGCCATATTTTTGTACCATATTAAATTGAAATAACTCCTCCACAAAAAATGTTTGCCCACCCGTGAATATCCAATAGCATCTGACACAGACGTAACGTCCTATTCAAGGCACTTCTGAGTGTTCACTGAATTGCTGTGGCCAATGGCGATTTGCTGCTGCTTGATGTACACTCAGAGTTACCCGTGTCCATTTGGTAATTCGTTCAGCTTTGTTTCCTTGAGTTTCTGTTAAGGTGCTTTTGTTTTCGAGCTTTAAGAAAAAGCTTTTAATGATGAGTGTTATCGTGTACACTACGACAACCCTGTGAAAGCTTTTATGACGGACGGATTTATGCAATCCACTGTAGCCAGAATGAAAGGCAAACGTCCTTTATTGCCTACACTGCCAATTTTTGCTGGACAGAATATAGGTATTCAAATGTTCGATATAAAGGTCATTTTTGTAAATTTGTCCAAGTAAGTATCTTTTGAAAAATAGCCGCAAATATCATACCACTCTCTGTATCATAAACTCTAGAAAAAAACTCTTCTATTATACGTATACCTAATATATCTAGCCTGTATTCCCACTTACCGTTCTGCTTCTCTTTGCTCGTTCAAGAATTTTTTTGTAGGTACATACAGGGTGATTTGCATCAAAAAGCTTAAGCATGTGGATGGAGGGATTGAAATTTTATAAAAATAGTCTTAAAATAGAAAAACAATTACTTAGATATTCAAAAACAACAGCAACCCTAACTACATATTATATTCCATCATAACTTTTTTTTAAATCAACTTGTTTGAGTGAATACTTTTTGTGAAACTAACCTATATAAAGTACTACTTCGGTTTTTTCTATTCAATTCAATTCAAATCCATAAACTGAAAACTAGATGCCCAAAAACCTTTTAGTTTTTGAGAAAATTAGATAAATAACACGAACTACTGTTGCTGAAAAATGTATCTTTTCAATTTTAGTAGTAGCAGTAGGTATACCTACATGCTTTGAAGTTCATAAAATTTAAAAATCAAAAATGAAATAGGTAATTAAACCATAACTTATAAGTAGAAAAATGATCTTCTGAAAGGTTACGTTATTGGGTGTCTGTATAGGACAAACGTGACGAATTGTTAATTTTTGATTTTGTGACCAAGGTTTCTGTTGTTTAAGAAAGTTCTTACGTAAAAGAAGTTTTTGATTAAAATAACATAACAGTTATACATATTATATTAATCAGAATTAGAGAAACAAATTGTTTGTCCCCCTCCATCCCAGAACAAAATCCTAGTTACGCCACTGTCTGTATATACCTAACTTCTCCGCATGCGCTTAAAATGAAAACAAACAAATTGCCTTGTCAGCTATAAAATATCAAGTCTCATGGCTATGGCATAGGTATAATATGCTGCTATAATAAAAAAAAAAAAATAGTCAACGACCTCATTACCATATTGATAGGGTAATTAGCGAAAATTTTCCATTATTTGCGCACAATCGATGTTATATTTATTTTCAACCTCAACAATCCACGCTTATCTCCATTTAATAAGACAATAGGTACATAATTGTATGCAGTCGCGCCTCGCATGTTAAGCACATGTTGAAAATCTTTAAGCGTGATAACTGATAAGCAAAAAATGTGGGCTGGTGATGACAGCTGCGTAAACACGTAAACCCCTTGTCACGTTGTGCTTGACGATAATGAATTGGAAATATATTTTCAAAACAATTACAACTACATATGTACATATGTGGGTATTTTATTAACTATTTCTTATGATGAATTGATTTATAAGGCAGTACCTCTACACCTATTCTTATGTTATTGGCGTGAACGTTTGGTGGGTGAGGTGACTGGTGTCTGTTTACATTTGGTTTTATTGGTGGAAAAACAAACAAAAATACCAAATGGAAGTAACTGTCATCTGTTTTTTTTTTTTTTAATATTTTTAAGATTTTATTTCGACAGCTTTTATTTTTTGCGATAGCAACAGGAAGTGGGTAGGCATGTACATTATGTGGCAAGACCCTGTTTAGATTGTGACTTCTCACTACGTAATGAGTAATGACGATGGTTTTGTTGGCGAGTTCGGTGAGGAGCTCTGTTCCCCTCTAACCGATCTCACCCACAAAACCATCGTCATGGCGTAGTGAAAAGTCACAATCACAGATTAGCTACATGAAGATGAGAATCGCCGGCAGCCATTTTAATTTGCCTACAAGCTTGAACTGTCAGATATCAGATAAAACATGAGAATGTGTGTATAAAAACCTCACACATAGACAGTAGGGATCTTCACACCTAAGGTTAAATTGTTGTTGCGATTCACATCTATTCATCGACATGCGATGAAATTACAAAAACAACAATGTAAACAAATGGGTTTTGGAGGGTGAAACGTACGAAACATTCTCATCTTCATGTGGCTAATCTGTGGTCACAATCTAAACAGGGTCAAAGTTTGTTGTTTTTTTAAATGAGGATGACGCAATATTTTACCACAAATGATTTTGATTTCGTTTTCATTAGGCAAATGAGAATATTTTAAAATTGGCTTATTATCGCGCAAATTTAAATATTGAAATAGGTAGTCGAAATTTGATTAAGAATTATGTAGGTATGTGAAAAACTAATCGAACATAAATTAACAACAGATCTTGAACAGAAATGTCAAAAATTGAGACAGGGATACAAAATAGAAACCGAAAGAGAAAACACATTTGGTATTCCTAGTGCGGGTGTAGGTACCTTCATTCTAGTTGGTACCTAGATAATTTTTTTCATTTTTTTTAACCAATCGAAAACGTTATCAAGTTACATATTGTTCAACATTTAGGTAGGTTAGGTACAGAGCAATTTTGATGGAATATTTTTGTAGGTATAGTTACGTACCTATCAATTTTGCAGTTTTTGCTTGCCAGTCGAAAGAGAGTGATCAGTGAATATTTTTTTTTTAATAATTAAAATACCTACTGCCTCAACACAATGCACTCCATTATTTGTGAAATTTGGGTTTTGCTTGCTCACTTTTTGACGGAGTAAATTGCCTGAGTTCTCATTTGTCTAAACTGAGCAAACAATAGTTAAAATAGGGAGGTACCTATACAAAAAGAACCTCAGTTACCTACTCAATCCATCTTTTCAATAATTTTGATTGGTATTTCCCTAACACCTCTCGCAATCACAATTCAATGAAGCAGACAAATTTGAGCATATTTTTTTTCATATATATCAACCTACGTTTTACGTACCTAAATATGGGCCATGGCCAATGGCCTTCTATAAAAGTTAATATTTTAATCACATTCACTTTGAATTGCCAGCCAATCAGAAATAATGTCGTTCATTTCTATGCACCCATAGTCCCATACATACACATACCAATAGGTACCTTTTATTTTTAAAGTGATGTGTAGGTACAAATTTAGGCTTATACCTACCTCCCTAGGAATTCAAAATTTAAGATTTAATTTGTATGTGATAAAAATGAATCGAGGTTTAGACACACGGATCCTTTGTTAATTTTTTAAAGATTTGCTAAACCTACCTACCTATACTTGTTTGGTAATAAAATATCAGCTACTTAGGTAGTCTCGCTCCATGCTTAACCTACATGGGAAGTTACCTTAATTGTTTTGAAAACTATCATATAAATTCAAATCCCTGAGCATATTCCCTCCTAAAAAAAATTTATACCATTTCTCCCATTATGCCTACCTATTCTTCTACTGTAACTAATTTATAAATAGATTTTTCTTTCTATTTTTCAATTTTATTCCATATTCTCTAATCCTCAAACATAAAAACAACTAGGTATCTATGTATATGTACCTACCTACCTAACATTCAAAACAAAATTAGGAAAATTAATTCCAGAAAAGTTATTACGTATTTCGTCTAAAAATATACATCTGGCAACGACTCTACCTCACTCAAACTACATATTTATCAAATTGTTTATTATGTACCTGCTCCTACCTACGAAAATGTCGCTAGTTTGTTATTTCCGCGCAAAATCGATGAGCATTAGCTAAGGGGAAGGTCTCACTTGTTCAAGGTTTGTGTTTGCGAAATTTATTAAAAAGAAAGACAACAAAAATAATAAGTAGGTAGGTACATTATGGTGGGTAGAAGATGAAATTGAATAAAAATGAAAAAAAAAAAAAAACAGATGAAAATGTAGGTAACAGCGGTATAAATATATAGATAATATAAATTTAATTACATGTTCATTGTGCTCATCAATCACAGATACAGTTTGCGCGGTGGCATCCAAAACACTCAATACCAATGGAACGGACATTTTTGCAAATTTCTCTTTATTATTTCAACAAACGTTATATTCAATTGTCAGAGTAAAAAATTTAATTAAAATTTCTTTTATTTGAATTGCTATAAAATAATTTTGTTTTAATGTAGGTATAATTGAGTGTTTATGGCAAACCAGCTATTGAATCAAGAAAAATCAATAAACCATTTTGATGAAAAAACCACTGATTTTTTTTTGTTGCAGGTCTATAGCACTTCCATAAATAATTAAATTCGAAATTAAAAAATAATTTGTAAAAAAAAACTTATATTTTTAAAAATATTTATATTTTTTTTTTTATAACAGCATGACTATTGGCTTTGTAGGTAATTTAAGAACTGAGAATATCTTTTGCGGCAGTCACCAATTATAAGACAATCTCGGGCCGAATCAATTGTTGTTTATTAATTTTAGTGTTAGTCTTTTTTGTTGTTGGGGGTGATTCGTTTATCATTTTGCCTCCGCACTACCACTGTTGTTCTTTTATATATTTATGTATACCTATGTCAACACTTAACAAATTGAAAAAAATATGTTTTGTACAGTTTTTTTATAACAATAAAATATAACGAGAGCCACAGCACAGGCGAGAAGAGCGACAAATCGAGTCCAAAAACAATAGACAAATAAATTGGGTTGGCTGGCTTATGTGCGTGCGGACTGCGGAGCGTTTGAACTTTGAAAAAAAAAGGGGCTCACCGTCACCAGCACCACTCGAAAGTCGAAACTCTGCTTTTCAACACAACAAAACAAAAACAACACCCGTCGTGTGGTTGCTTTGTCGCTTGCCTCACTAAATAAACCAATACATTGAAGAATCTGTCATGCCATAATTTATTTCATTCACACACACCTCTCTGCTCTCTCTCTCTCTCTCGCTCAATCGCCCGAAATCGAACTTTGGTCGTTCACGCGATACGTAGATACGTACACGAGTTACTGCAAGGAAATGAATGGTATGCTTGCGTGTTTGTTGTTATTGTTTTGCTTCGAAACTCAAACGAGAAACGTGCTGTGTGTTGCTCGCTACCAATTTAATGCAATACTGCAATGTGAAACCACAGTTACGCTAGCAGATGAAGGTGCTTTGGTTGGGCTCAACGTACATGGTACACCGTTCGCGCCGTCAGACACAGATTAGCTACATGAAGATGAGAATCCCCGGCAGCCATTTTAATTTGCCTACAAGCTTGAACTGGCAGTTATCAGATAAAAAATGAGAATGTGTGTATAAAAACCTCACACATAGACAGTAGGGATCTTCAGACACCGGTTAAATTGTTGTTGCAATTCACATCTATTCATCGACGCGGGAAAAAATTACAAATACAACAATGTAAACAAATGGGTTTTGGAGGGTGAAACGTACGAAACATTCTCATCTTCATATGGCTAATCTGTGCCGTCAGAGCTGTGCTCTTTCTGTTTCTTTATCCCTCTCTGTTGACGCGGATATCAAGGTCGTGAGGTATTAAAGAATATAACATTGTGTTTATCTGGTTCAGATTATGAGGTAGAAGGCCTTTCAATAGCGCATGGCATGACTCAGATGGCCAAGTTCTTCTAAAAAGGTGTGCGAATGACGTAGAAAGGTATGGGAATTATAAGCAGCTACATCTAGTGAATAATAGGTGGCAAGTTCATTTACTACGATGGATGCATTTGACGTTTCCGGTCGGTATTATTTGAAATTGGATATTAAGGTAGTCATCAGGTAATTAAGGTATGTATGTAGGTATGTGCTTTGGACGAGACTAGCATATGCCAAATTATAACAGTTTTTCGCCATTAAATGTGATTATGCGTTAACGCGCTTCGCCCGACTTGAAAAAGAAACTGGATGCCTGAAGTATGGCTATCGGCGGAGGGCCCCTGCCTTGCGGGGCCGCATAAACACTACTTTTATAAATCAAAACTGTTATACTTAGCATGTCTAGAGTCACTTCCTATTAAAAGTGGACGTGCGATAATGCGTTTCTCGCGACTTGAAAAAAAAACTGAATCGCCAAATTATGCTCATCGGTGGAATATATATCAAAACTGTTATAATTATTGGTATTTCTATAGGTAGTCACTTCCATCTACTACAGACGAGACTAGAGAAATTCCAATTCATCGTGATTATTAAAAAAAACTTATTTAAGAAATTATGTGACTTAAAATTAATGGATAGAATTTTTGAAACCAACAGTATGTATGTATGTATGTAGGTTCCCCACCGACCTTTACCGAGAAATATTTAAAAAAAAAAGTCATGGGCCGCATGATTTACTTATCACTTAAAATAATACAGTATTTGCAACTTTAAGCACATATTTAGCACACGCCAAGAAAAAAATTAGATGCAATTGAAAATTGAATGATTCTACTCAAATTCAGTCACGTTTAAACAAATTGGTATCTGTAAATATGATTAAAAAAGTTGCAAATTACGTAAAACAATTATTGTAAGCACAAAAAAACAATTTGAATTACGGCGAGAAATATTTAAATAACTTCTTACTTCCGTTTCCGATTTTATTGAAGCTTTAGTGGTCTGAAAATTTGGATCTATGCTGCATTTGCAAATATTGCTCCCTAATAATTCTGAATCTTCCATTACTATCGTTTTGATATTGTATAAGATGAACTGCACTGGTTGGTTATTTCTAAACAACTACTAGTTTAAGCTTTTTACTTTTGAATTGTATTCCAAATAGTAAATTTTACCCATGATGGAATGTTGACATACTTACATATGACAACAGACCAAAACTTAAACTTATTCTGCTACCGCTGTCGGTCGGAGTGGAGGCAATTCCATTGGTTGCAATTATTCTATTATTATCTCAGTACCTAGCTCCCATTAGATTGCAAATCACAGCAAAAAGATTAGATTTAATCAATGTGTTTGTAAGTTTTGATCGTGCAGTAAATAAAAGGGGATCACCCTTCTTTAAAACAAAATCACCAAAAGGGAGAAAGGCGATCAACAGAGACTGAAGGGGACGACAGCACAATGTAAGTACTGTCATTTTAACAACTAAGCTTAAAATATTAAAATTAACTTTTATTGCTTTGTCTTTGTTTTTCAAATTTAATTCAGCTTTTTCTATTATACGAGCACGTATGTATGTATGTATACCTAGTTTACCCAATACCTAGTAATTTTGCAAAAGTAATAAACTAAATTAACTGATATTTGCGTGATAATTTTCGTTATAATGCTTAGATACATATATATGTTCAATTGTGCACACAAACTAGCTACAATATTCATTAGGGTGGTGCTTATATTTTGAGTGTATGAACTCATTTTGTCCCTCTTCCCTAAAAGTCATAAAGGTACAAATTATACAAACATTTTAATTTAAAATTTTATTGAAATCGATTAACGTTAACACGTACCACGGAGCAGTTCAAATGGAATGAATGAATATTTCCAACTTTTAGGAAGCATGTTTGACATTAACCGATTTCCATTTTAAAAGAAGCGCCGAGGGGGAAAAAACAAATTCAAGCATTGCCAAAATAAGCGCCACCTTAATTTAATTAAAACACCATATAGGTATACTTAAGGAGATAAAATCAACTACGTATATATAGTGAGCGAATGAGACATCTATGAAACAATTGATTACATTAATCTTAAGTGTACAGACAAATAGCAGTGCAGCGCTTGCTATTAAAGTATGTATTACTTTTATACCTTAATTCCACTTGCTTATAACAATTGTTTGGTGATTTTGCAATTAATTGCTTGTTTACAGCTTAGAATTGTGGATTGTTGTTGTAATTTTTGTACGTACAGCTATACAGCAAACAGGTTTTATGTATAGAAGTGACTCTATAGACACGCCAATTATAACAGTTTTGGTTTAAAAAAGAGCAACTATTTATTTAATCCGTTAAAGCACTAACGTTAGAAAACTTAAAACTAAATAATATACATAACAAATATGGAAAAAAAGTAAAAAAGCGCGTTATCGCATACCCACTTCAACTGACGATAAGCTGTTATAACTTCAAAAAATTGACATTTCTCTAGGGGCGTCCTTCACCTATACATACCGGATATCATAACCTTACTACTTAAAATAAGTTTAAAAAAAAAGTAAAATATTTAAATTTTTTTTTTTATTAAAGAAGTAAATATTTGGCCGTTTTCGAAAACGTCATCTGCGTCAAAAATGCGTCTGCAGAATCTTCTTAGTCGTAAACTGCAAAATTCTTCTGTTCGAAAACGCAAATACAAATTCTACTGCATTAGCATTGTGTTCGATAATGCAGTTTGGAGTTTGCTAAAGTCACGTGTTCGAAAACACCATCTGCGTTGCAACTGTGCAGTAAAAAAATGCAGGTGACGAAAAAGACTGACATTGTGGTTCGAGATATTGTTAGCTAATTAACATTTTTGGATGTCAGTCAGGGAGTCAACAAAACGATAAACACGTCGCGGCTGAAAATGACGAGCCAAAGTGAATTTGAAAATTCTGATGAAATTAGCTTCTATTCGAAAACGACAACTGCGCTTGTAAAAAAATCATTTGACGATCATCAAAAGACATGTGTGCAAACAGGACGATTGCATATTTGACGATTGCAACTTTTGCGTCATATATGACAATCAATTGCCGGTCAAATTGACTTTGATTTGACGTTTTCGAAAACGGCCTTTGAATAAATGTAACACTGGCGGACTGATTTCCTTTAAGAAATATTTAATAAATTGAACTCGGAATTTAATGGAACTAAGATATTTTATGTGTCACAATTTCTCAATAACCATGAAAACAATTTCAAATCAAACAAAAAAAGGGAAATCATTTACGCTAGCAGTTTTTAGGGGCGTTCTGAAACGTGTGTCATAAACTATACGTAAAGTTTACGATACACACGTTTCATGAACGCCCTTTAAAACTGGTTATGTAATTGTGATAGATGATGTTGCAAACTAATCAGCTAATTTAGTCGGACCGTAGACATTCATTTGGTTTATTTTGTTCTAGATTCTGAATAAAAACACCATAAAATTTTATTTTCTCTTCAATGTTGTACTTTTTCAAAAATAATTATTTCCTTTTGCCCGTTAATCCTCTTTTAATATAACCTTTTTTCTTCTTCAGTTTTCGTTCACTTATTGTATTTTTTTATCTGTCCCTAATCTGCCTTCTGCCGGTGAGCATACTTCAGACATACATTAGCGAAACCAGTTGACGCACGCCTAATTTTAATGTCGAAAAACTGTTATAACTGTTATAAATTGGCATTTCGCTAGTCTCGTCCATGCAGGAAATACAACATTTGTTAGCGATGGATACATAATTATGAAAATTCTTTTATAAATTGGAAGATTGACAAAATAATAAAATAAACCATACACATCTAACAAAAATGAAATAAAAACAAAAATAAGACTGCATTTTGTGTTTTTTTTTTTAATTTTTAATTTTTGTGTGAAATGCGGAAAGGCTGATTTATTATTTCATTTTGTATTATTATTTATTTGCGACATTCCAAAGTATTAAAAAAAATAAAAATTTAGTGCGCATTTCTAAATTCGTATTTCCCTGTTCTTGAATCTGTACGAACAATAATTTTACTAGCTATTGATTTAGTGTTGTTTTGAATGCGGACCCTTGATTAAATATTATTGTTCCGCAGTTGTAAGCGCGTGCCTCTTATTTCTTCTCAAATGAAATAGGAAGCATTTTAATCTCTTAAATATACTCTATGCAAATAAAATGTTTTGTTTTTCCTACCTGAGAATATAAATACAAAAATAGAAAATACTATCTTTGTGACCTCTTTGAATTCAAAATAGAAAACAAAAATACAAAATTATAACAGAAGAAGTGTGAATTTAACGATAAGAAGTTGCATTGTCATTTATTGTAAATTGTAAAATGTTTAACTTGTTTAATAAATAACCTTATCGGTGGCGTTTATTTCTTTTTTTAATTTACTCTTCCCATAAACTTGTGTTGTAAAATTCAAACTTTATTCTTCCTGCACAGATTTCTCCTCTTTAGCTTGCGTTTCTTTTACTGGTTCTTTTGCTTCTACTTTCTCCTGGACTACCTCCAATTCCTCTTTATCCTCTTTCCGTTCAAAAAGTATAGCCATTTCCGTGTGAGCTGTATGTGGGAACATATCCACGGCAACAGCTTTAGTTGGATAAAATGGACTTCCCTTGTATTGTTTGGACTCAGTTCGAGCTAAATCAAGCCAATTACGCTGAGCACTTTTCGGATTACACGATATGTACACAAGGCGCTTCAGGTCATAAGCACTACGAATGGCAGCAATCGATTTATTATCTGAAGAAAAAAAGAAATTGTTAGTCTTAAGAAAGCTTGAGATTTAAAATAATAAATATAATACAAAAAATTGATGGATACAACACATCGAAATTCTCCAAAAGACATTAAAGAATTAATAAAAGCCTGAAATGTTGACGAATCATTCATGATAAAAACAAATAACTTACGCAATCCAGCTCTTGGTGGATCAACAATAGCAACCAAATCCAGTTGATCTTTATGGATTCCAGCTCCATAGACGACTTCCCTGACCATCGACTGAATATAGTCATCAGCGTTTCCAGCATAAAATTTGCAATTCTCAATTGCATTTTCTTTTGCATTGAATTCAGCATCTTTGATGGCCTCATCGATGATTTCCACTCCGAGAACCTTTTTGCAGTGTTTGGCAAAGCTCAGAGCAATGGTTCCAGTTCCACAACATATATCGAGGACAGTTGTCTGCTCTTTGGGCGCAATTAGTTCTATCGCCTCCCGATAGAGAACTTCAGCTCCCTTCGAGTTGATTTGGAAAAAAGCTAGTGGACTTATACGGAATCTCAATCCCAGAATGACATCGTTGATATGAGTGCTTCCTGATAGGTGTTCCACGGGATTGTGAGTCTCTCCGGCCTGACGACGTCGCAAGTCTTGATAGTAAAGGCTCGAACAATTGAACACAGTTTTGTCATAGTTCGCGTAGAAATCGGCGAGTTCTTGCTTTAGTTGCGGGACCTCTTCCGGGGTCAAATTGGAGGAGTAAACTCCAGCAACAAGCATGACTTCCCCAGTTTCGTCAGAAGTACGCACTGTTACTTGACGGAAATGTCCCGCATTGTGTTCTGGATTGAATGGCAGAAACTTTGACTGCCTAACATACTCTTGGAATGTTACGGCAGCTTTTTTGGCCAAATCCGAGACATGGGGTAGATCGGCGACTGTGCAAACCTCCACAGAACCATCGGCATACGAGCCCAAACGGAAACCGACAACGATTTCGCCTTCGGAATTCTTGCCGACTGTGAATTCTGATTTGTTTCGATATCCATCGACAACTGGTGATTCCCTGATTCCTAGGAATTCGCATGGCAAATCAGAGTTGGGCGGGAAACAAGTTTTCTTTGCATCTGGATTGAACTTCATTAGTTCTTTGCCGAATGTCTTGAGAAGATTCTCCATCTCTGATCGTTTCTGATCGATTTGGTCTTTGTACGAAAGACCAGCCAGGGGGCAGGTTGCTTCTACCGAGGTCTTTTGGCGTTTGGGTTGGTCGTCCTGACGTTGGTTTCCTTCGTTACGTCGTTTTATCAAAGGATCTGCTGAAGCTTTTGCTTGCTATCGAAGAATAATTTGGAATTTATCGAATTTAATGAAAGAATCGAGTACATACCACGGCTGTGAGGACTTTCCCCTTCCATTTGTATCCATTCAACACCAATATAGCTTTTTCTTGGTCTTCTTGGCTGCGAAAACAAACAAATGCGAAATCACGTCGATTGGGAGATTTAATTTTGCTTGCATCTAAGTTCAAGGTGGTTTTAAGAAGTTTTTTGAGTTCCTTAGCATGAAAATAAGATTTTTTTTTAGATTTTTTCAAAGTAGAGAGAGAAATTATTGGGAGTTCACAAACCCAAACACCGAAAATGCCCAAATTTCTGACTTCGATTTTGAATATTTCTGATGTGAATTCATTCCGCTGCGTATAGGCAAGGACATCTTCGGATTTATCTTGCTCTTGTTGCATGTTTTTAGAATTGCTATTTTCGTACAAAATTAAAAAAAAAAGACAAATGTAAAATATTACTATGAAATATTTATGTTTACACACCGGTTCTCAAATGACAAGTGAAGTGACAAGTAGTGAAAAGAGTATGGGGCACGTGTGTGGGAAAGAGAAACGTGAATTTCGTAATCAGTTGAGTACACTTAAAACAAGAACTTTGATGGATTTCTCTGAGAATCCGCAATGTGAATATCCGCGTAATCTTTCTATTCACCCCCAAAATATGCATGAATAAATTTGCCTATCTATTGCAATGTTATTATAATAGGTAGGTTATTATAATAGGTAGGAACACGGATCTTGTATACATGCGGTTGGTTAAGCTATTACATGCCGCCTCCACTGGGCATGAACGATGCTCGGATTATGAACATGTCTTTAAAAAATCCAATGGAGGCAGAAAAATCCATGTCATGTAGTGACATAATCCATACAAGTCAGATTGTGGATTGGATTGTGGTTGTGATGTTGGACATCGTTGATGCCCAGTGAAGGGGCATGTTATGCAGCTCAGGCTTAAATTTAGCTCCTAAAACGTTTTTATCTAAATTAAGCGCACAAAAAATAGTGGCCAATTTCATAAAACCCTTTTAACTATTAAACAGTTTTTTAAGTCTTAAAATGGTGTTTGGTCTACACAAAATACGTCATTTTAAAATTTAAAAGCCTATTAAATATTTATATGTGAAACCGGAAGTGTAACTGATTTATGTCTTACAAAATATATTAATTAGTTTTAAAAAAATTGTAGTTAATAATATGGTACCAAATTTTTTTAATGTTGGCCCAAATTTTTCGTTAAATAAATTTTTGAGAGAACTTTGGACTAAAATTTGTAGAAATTGGGTGTTTTTGGAAATAAACGATAACAGTGTCTTCTTTTTCATGACATAATTTCAACGTATTTCAAAACTCGCATCTGGTGGTTGAATCTCCATTCCAATGTCCAAATTTAAATTAGAATCTAGATCTCATTTTGCTGAACATTCGAACATAAGGTATATCTGTTGATAATTTGGTCGTCAAAAAGATCAACAACTCATCTAATGACTAATTAACTCAAACAAAATATTCCATAGGAAATCCCCCATCGCCCACAGAAAAATCCATAAATAAACCAAAACAGAAACAATGCGCTTTGTTCTAAAAATATATATTTTGACCATTTACATGTCATCGAACATACCCCCGTTCAGCGGTGGAAAAATTTAGATTCAACGAAAACTTGTTGACAACTGCAAAATAACATAAAAGAAGAGTACTTTTGTGATGCTCTTTTGACCGAAGAAGAGAATTGGCCATCAGCCGATTTCACACATACAGTTATAACGGCGCACGAAAGTACCCTACTGAACTGACAGGTTTGTTTTATTTTTTGTTCGCTCTCATCAGTAGTAGTCAGCAGAACAAGCGGAGTCGGAGTGAACTTTGCATTACATCGCATATTTACTGTTATTTTTTTTTATTTTGTTGCTAGAACAAGTAGACAGACACCATCGCATCGAACGAACGAAAAAAAACCTTAAAGAAAAACAGTTTTTTTTTTTTGTTGTCGCGTCGGGTCAAGTGAAAACGGCTCCTGTGTCCCGTCATCATCCGTACACGAGAGTGAAAAGCTCCACCGAGTCCCATCTTCTCAAAAAACGTAAAGTGACAGCAAGAAGATAACTCGTATTCGCGTGTGGCCGTCACCATTGCACATTCATTGTGCGTTATTTTTCGTTTTTAGTCTTTTTTATATTTTCCCTTTTTACACAGCAGAGTTCTAGTCGAAATTATTTTTTTTGTTTTTTTTTTTTTAATTTCCTTTGTTTTTGAGTGTGGGTTTTGCTTCGCGATAGCTGCAAAGTTAAATGATAAATGGGCAGTTTCGTCATCGTCGTTCTCGTTGTCGATAAATGGTGAATAATTTTCAATTTAATTTTTTTCTAAGAAAAAAATAAAATAAAAGTTATACAAAATAAAAAAATGCTGTGACCACAAACATTTTTGGAAAAACTTAATTTTCTTTCTCTTCAGAAACAAAAGAAACCTCGTGTCCCCCTCACAATCAGCAATAGATATAACTCATAATGGTGGATAAAAATAAACTTCCTAATCGGGCGCAATCACAAAATGCAACAAAGGTCCAAAATGGACAACACGGGAAACTCATTGACAATAGCAGCAAGAAGCCTCAAATTGTCCCTGTGGGTGGCAGCAAAAAACGCTCCAAGGTCAATGAGGAATACGATTTAGTGCCTCCGGACGGCGGATGGGGTTGGCTCGTCCTCGCCGGGTCGATGATGGTTAATATCTTGATCCCAGGGACAATAAAAAGTTTCGGAGTGTTATTTCTGGAGTTCTTGGATGCGTTCAATGCTTCACCCGCGACTGCAGCCTGGATTCCGGCCCTATGCTACTTTTTGTACAGTTCTCTGGGCCCTGTATCGAGTATCCTGTCGGTGAAGTACTCCTTTAGGACTGTGACGATCATGGGAGGCGCTTCCGCAGCCATCGGAATGATTATCTCGTTCTGGGCGACCTCCGTGTCCTTCCTCTACATCAGCTATGGCGTTCTGGTGGGAATCGGAGCAGGATTGTCGTTCCCTCCAACTGTCTACATCGTCACCTCGTATTTTGTCAGGTTTCGAGGTCTTGCGAACGGTCTTTGCATATCTGGAAGTGCCCTTGGTTCCATCATTCTACCTCCCTTGCTAAGGTATCTGTTGGTGACCTACGGCTATCGCGGAGCAGTACTTATTATGGGAGGAGTTACTCTGAACGTGTTCGTTGCCGCTATCTTCTACGAACCAGTGGAAAATCATATGATTCGTGTGCCTAGAGCTAAGAAATCCCTGAATGACATCGAGGAGGAGGACGTTGGCATCGTCCTGAAATTCGAGAGCGTCGCCGAGGAGAGCCCCGAACTTAATTCTCTCACAGAGCACCAAAATGAGGCGAAGCAATCGCCAGATTTGTACATGAATAATGGAGATGATAAGCACTTCGGTCGAAGTGCATCGGCGGCCGTTGTCCAGTCGTTCAACAAAAACCCCGATGAATACAACTCGCACATCAGGACCAGGAAAGTGAGCACGCCAACGTATGGCTCCGTGCCACAGCGCAATCAGACATTCACTCCTGGCCAAATGAACTCACAAAATTCACTATATGCCGTTCCCGAGCGCGGCACATCGCACAATAGGCTCGATCGCAATTTAGCTCTAAGAAACAGCTCCAGACACCGTCTGTCCAGACACTCACCTTCCACCAGTAGTTTTCAATATATAAGCACGCCGTACCATGGCAGCACGTTGTCCTTCCAGCCCAAAGAATTCTCGTCTCATCTGTCATTGAAGTCTCTGGGCAGCGGCGGAGCACTTCACGACGACACCGTCGAGTGTGAAAACGAGGAGCCGACCACCAGAAGCAAGTTCTTCGATATAACTCTCCTAAAGGATCCCGTCTACCTCATTATCCTCATATCGAACTCAACGAATGCCATTGGCTACACCAACTTCATCATTCTCCTGCCGGCCTACGGAGTGGCATTGGGCTTCGATCGGTCTCTGGCCGCTTACTTAATTTCGATTGTGTCTACGACGGATTTGATTGGACGCATTGGCGGCTCGGCACTGTCCGACTTGAACCTGATACCCAAGCAGTACTATTATATTGGTGGATTGGCCCTCTCGGGAGTTTCGCTGGCGGTGCTACCATTTGTCAACAGCTATGGCCTGGTAAGCTTTTGGTGTGCCGTCTTCGGCCTGGCCTCCGGTATATATGTAGGGATAACGGCTGTTATTATGGCCGATATGTTGGGAACTGATCGTCTAACGTCTTCCTATGGTATCAGTTTGTTTGTCAATGGCATACTGCAACTGATCGGTCCGCCACTGTGCGGATTGTGGTTTGAGAACGCACGTACTTATAGTCCGCTATTTCACACTCTGGGTATTATACTGATGGCTGGAGCTAGTCTGTGGGGTTTGATGCCTTTCGTTAAGAAATCAAAACCCGAAGAAGTTGATGATGACGATATCAATCAGGTGGGTGTTGAGGGTGGATTACTCGAGGAGGAAGCATAAGCATAGCATAAAGAAAAATATGGGTTGAGAGGGACTCATTTTTTACACATTTTTTGTAGATCTTTATTTTTTTTTCATTTTTGAGAGTTTTAAGTTAAAAAAAATTAAAAAAAAAAAACTAATATAATGCAAAAGTATTTAAATTAAGAAATTATATACAAATGTCTCTTATATATATTTTTTGTACGTAGCAATACCTATTTTTAATTAATTAATTAATTACGTTTTTTGTTTCCTTATAGTTAAGTACGCAAAGTATTTACACACAAATATACAACAAAAAAAAAATATAAATATTGTTGCCTATGTTGTACCTACTAAAGAAAAAAGATTTTGTTTTTGTTTGCCTTTTATTTTTAGGAAGGATTATGTTGGTCTTCTGGAAGAAAGTCAGTGGGAAGCTGCAAGTACAGGTATCCTCTGCAGCAGACTTCTTTTTCGAGACCGAGGTGGAACTTGTCACTAAGATGAAATAAAAAAAAAAAAAAATTATTTGTTTGGTCAAATGGTGAAGGTTTTTGGTGATTTAGAATCTCAGGTGTTTTTTACATCTTTGAAACAGATTATTGATAAAATGGCTATCATCAATGTTAGATCCAAAAGAAAGTTTAGGAACGAATTTAAAATTTGTCAGCCTCAAATTCTATTCTGAACGGTATGATGATAGTCTCGAAATGTCGGATGTACCTAATAATATGTACTGTCACCAAAACTAAAAAGGTAAAGTTGTTAAAGTTAGTTTTAAAAAATATATATTTTTAGACGGGATTCAAGTGGGTGTTAACTTTCAGTTAAAATTCCTTCGTAGGTACAGCGTTTATTTAAACGACGCGACTATATAAATGCCAATTTATAACAGTTTTCGCCATTAAGGGTAAGTGTACATCTCGTGCCCGAGGTATGCTCACCGGGGCGTAGCTTGTAACTTGTACAAAACTGTTACAAATTGGCATATCAATGGCCGAGTTCAACGCACATCTGAATATTCAGAATTCTGAATTTTTGAAGCTCTTGATTGGCCAGCTGTCAGAAAAAGTTCTGAAAATTCAGATGACTTCTGACAGCTGGCCAATCAAGAGCTTCAAAAATTCAGAATTCTGAATATTCAGATGTGCGTTGAACTCGGCCAATAAAAAAAATTTATTTTTCTCGAAATAACGTCAATGGGCTCTTCCACGTTCGAGCTGAAATTTTTAACGCATTATTCGAAAACATCTGGCGAAGAAACTAGACATCAATAAAAAACTGTTTTTGTAAAAAAAATCCTTTTCCATAAAAACTTAATCTAGCCAAAGGTTTAAATTTTTGAATTTAAATATTCATAATGTATTTCCAGTTTTTTTGTTTCAGAAACCTAAATAGTCAAAGTAAAAGACTGACTATTTGCGGATGTGCGGTAAAGTGTGTTTTAAGGACGCAGCTCAAACCTAAGTCAAAATATGTATGTAAAATATGTATATAATAATATAAATTGGTGAGGGAAACAATAAACTGCTAACTCCAGCCTGTAACTAATTTTTGTGATATCAAACATAATTTTCTGAAAGAAATATTTCTCAAACGTTTTTAAATGCTGTGCGTCTGTTTAACTACGTTTAAATGAATCAAATGTCTCTGAAATTGATCTATAACCACTAAAAGAATTGAAAACAGATTATATCTGAGATCTAAGATATGTATATTTAAACTGGGGCAATTAGTTTTCTGCCATACAATGGAAATCTTATACAATTGTGAATCAGTGGTATTATCCTTATCAATTGTCAATTGGTCAATCAACCCTATTATCAATGCCGTAAATAACTGGCAACAAAAATAACTTGTCTTATTTTGAATTTCAGATTCGTCACGATTTTATCGTGTATGCATGTCAGATATGTTATGTACATATGTACATATTTAGGTTTTCATTGTTGTTTTGTTTTTATTTTTGAATGAACGGAACCGAGTCGAGACTGTCAATATGGGTGATCCAGGTATAAATTTCCATGACGATTTGATATGAATGACGTCGGATAGGTATCATTTTTTTTTGCCAATAACTTTGAAATAAAAGTGAAATGCATTCGTGATGAGAATGTCGAATTCGTAGAATTTCACAAAAAAATATTTTTCTTTTCCATCTAGATGAGTAATTCTAGCAGCTTGTTATCGTTTAAGTGTTTTGATATTCTTTTGTTATAATGTTTGAGCACGAGGAAAAGCGTGTACGGAAGTATTTCTATGATAAACATGAAGAACTTTTGTGGGAGTATTTAATTATATGGATTGACAAACTGTTGTCAGAGTATGAAATCTTATGCCTTTGGCAATGAACAAAAAGCATTTTATATATTAAAAAATAAAAATGATTAGCAAAATTCTCTTTAAAAAAATGGGATAGTCGATAAGAACAGCCATATTACCAACAACAACAACAGCTTATAGCAAAGTTCTTTAATTAATATTTATTGATCTGAGGGTGAATTTTAGATAAGACGCGAAACAATGTACAAGGAATTTTTTTTTTCCGAGACAAACAAAACAAAATATAAATTACCTATTGCTGATGAAAAATAAAAATCAGCAACGACTACGTAATCGCATTGAAATGATTGTTTTTGTATCTAGAATAATATAAATAGGCTTTTAACTTAAACTATATAGGTACAAGGTTATTTGGCTAACATCTAATTAAGACGCCTTGTCACGTAAGGAAGTCAGTCATGTGTTTGTATTATTTTATACAGGGTTGGGTTCTATGGAATATGGAACAATTTATAAAAAAAATTTCCTTCGATTTTAATGTAGACAACAACGAGAAGCTTATATGTAAGCATTAGGTATTAGTTGAATGACATTCGATTTCAATGAGTTGAGTTGCATTGTTTTGAGTTTTATATACTTTGTTTGGTTTTATGGCAAATAATATTTTTTATCTGTACCTACATTATTTATAAGAAACCAGTTATTTTGTTGTTTCACGGGAGTAGATTTAACCGGTGTGATTTATGATTTGAGATCGGTAATGCGAATCGCATTATTGGAAGTTTTTGAGTTTTAACGTTTTAGAGATAAGAGTATCTGTAGGCAGGTGGGTCAAGCAGGAGAGTGCTGTTTTTATTTATACAGTGATAAGAATCGGTATTTATTATTCTTGAACATCTTTTTTTTCAGATTGATGATAAGTCGTTACGAAATCTATAAAATGCAATTAGGTCAATATTTTGTTATTTTTTTTTTATTTTTCGAATAAATAATATATGTACCTTTTCTGTTTTAAATTCTTAAGAGATAATTGTATTTTAAATTAATCCTTTCAAAAAAGACTACATGATATTGTTGCCAACTATTTAAAAAAAAAATAATACAAATTGTCATAGCCGCTATCTCGAGTTAATAACAGAAATTGTCACTACCATGTCTCGTGTCGGCAGACCTATGGTCTACTTACATAACATACACAATTTTTAGCAACCAAATTAAAAAGAAAAACATAATAATGTAGTCTTTTAAAACAAGGTTCACTCTTAATTAAGAGTGGTTAATTTATTGTTAGTTGCTAGGCTGAGTAAAATTAGAGCTCTGTAGCCCTCTCCCCAATAAAACCATAATTTCTGTGCCAGCAAATGGAAGCTTAAAATATATAACGGCTGCAAAAGAGACAACTCATACTATTTTTTATGGAACAAGTTAGCTCTATATGAACATTTTTGTTAACATCTGAAAACAATTACATTATTACGTAATGGACTATATTTAAATTTGAAAACACGATTTTAGTTTTCGTCCACCAAAATTGTAATTCCATTGGCGAGGGTTTCGTTATTTAATAATATGGTGTATACAAATAAAATAAGTTCACTCATGTGTGGCTTTTGCAAGGACATTTATATTAAATTATTATACCTACCTTATGTAGGTAGGTAAGGCAGTATGTATGTACATACGTACAACTATTAAATTCGACCATGTTCATATGAATTTAATTTAATGCTTCTTATAGTTTTTCTTTAAGTGCTGATGACGAATTTGTTTTCTACAAATTTCTAGATATGGATATAAAACCTACCCATTGTCAGAATTGTCGGGAATAATTTTACTTTTTTACATTAAATTCCAGCAATCAAATTGGGTTTTTGATCGAGGGCCAAAATTCGTTACATCCAAATTACCAAAACTCTTTTTAACCAAATCTAATTGTTAAATTAATTTTGAACGGAACTATAAATAAAATATATTTTTGCTTATCATAACATAATAGATATACCTACAGGCACAAGGTGATTCGCAAAAGGTGTGACAAAAAGCTAAAGCCTGAAGGTTGGGGCGTATCAATTGGGCAATTTTCTAAACAAAATTGACTTAAAGCAGAACAAAATTTATTAAAAAAACAACGGTTACACTCATAATGCTACGATATACCTTTTTGTAAAGCCAGAGATCTCTTATTATACGTTGTTTTTTAATAAAGGCTTTTTAGGGAACAGTTTTTCAAAAATTAATTTTCAAACACAAAATTAAAAAAACAATAAATTTGAAACTATTTTTTTTCGAGATTTTACGTAAAGTACTAATTTTGTTTATAAAATTTAATACTCTTCTCTTGTACTTTCTGAGAAAATTGAAAATAACTTAATCTACTTTACTTACCTACGAAGTGAAAATAGGATCTTTAGTGCAACTTAATCAACGGATTGGAGTCAAATTAAGAGTATTTTATTTCTGTTATTTTCAATTTTCTAAAGAACTAGAAGAGATTTTAGCATTTGGTTAAAAATTAATAAGAGCATTGAATATTAAAATTAAAAATACAACTAAACAACGTAAAATTTTGAACAAAATTAATTTGAACAACACTATTTTTTTTAATTTTGAAAATTAATTTTTCAAAAAACTTCCCCAAAACAGCTTCATTTAAAACAAAATAAAAAAAGAGATTTCTGGCTTTACAAAAATGTATATCATGGCATTGTGGGTGTAACCGTTGTTTTTTTTTTTAGAAAATTGACCCTCCCAGCTAAACGGGGAAGATAGACCACCCTCCCATACTTTTTTTTTTCTTGTCTCGACCCAACCAACACGGTCTAGCGCTTTTTTTACACCTAATGCGAATCACCCTGTATAAATGCATAATTTTTAAAACCAAAATATTGGTATTTTCTTCACTTATAATATTTTTTTCGTATCTTAAGAATGCTCAAATAAAATAAAATACCAACACGGAAAATTTTTTGACACAACTTTTTGCGTAATTCTAGTGTCAAAGTGTAATTTCATAAACGCATCACTGCAATAATGATGCTCGATCCTTAAAGTCAAACGTTCACAAACGCAAACATTTAGCATCACTTCAGACGCCAACTGTTCATTTTTGCAAAGATTCATAAACTGATGCGCAAACTTTAAGCAAAGAAGCATAGAGAAATATCTTGATGAGTTGTTGATGAGATCGTTACGAAATCCCGCAGAAGGTACGCTGAAAATACAATTGGAAGAATTTTGATGGTGATTTCGAATAAAATAATACAATGGAAGAACTTTTCTGGACTCCTGGACCTGGACAAAGGTGGTTCTGGACCTGCACAATGATGGAATTTTTTTTTTTTGAAAAAAATATTTAAAAAAAAATTAACTTTTTTTGAAAAAATTAAAAAAAAACTTTTTTCCTAAACTTTTTTTTGACAAAAAAAATGAGATATAAAAAAAAAAATTGAAAAATTAAAAAAAAATATCCATTTTCCGAAACTTTTTTGACAAAAAAAATGAGATTTTTGAAAAAAAAGTAAACAAAATTGAAAAAAAAAGTTTAATTTTAGTTGAAAACTGTTCTGATTATTGATTGGAGCCTCCCAGGCGACTGAACAAACCCTAGGTGGAGCAACGGAATGACCACCCGAAGAAGGTAGTTAAAATCCATAGAACCCGCACAGCGGGCTACCCAAAGTACTGTTGCGCTAGAAAACTGTTGACATAGACACCTGCCTGGTGACTGAACGGAGTTATACGTGAGCGGTTTAGAAAACCGAAAAAGGGAAACATTTTTTTTTTTTTATTTGTAAGACAAACTTTATGAAAAATGTTTTATTTCCAAAAAAAAATGTTTCATTTGTCCAAGTTCCAGACCCACTTCCAGAACTTTTTTTTTTTGAATTTGTTAAAAGTTATTTCCAAAAACAAAAAAATTTGTCCTTTGTCGAAGTTCCAGACCCGCTTTTGTTCTGGTTCCAAATCCACCTCCAGAACCTTGATTCAAAAAAAAATTGTCCTTTGTCCAAGTTCCAGACCCACCTCCAGAACTTTTGTCCCGGTTCCAGATCCACCACCAGAAGCTTTGTCCCAGATCCAGAACCTCCGTCCCAGTTCCAGACCCAAGGCCAGAACTTATTTCCCAGGTCTAGGACCAGAGCCTATGTCCCAGTTTTAAAGTTTTTAATAATATTACTACCATATGATAATTAAACTCCATAATAAACGGATCGCTACACAAACATTTGACGTTTGTGAATTTACTCAAAGATTAAAGAAATACGAAAACAAATAAGACTTTGATTAATGTTGCAAAATTAGAGAAGAACACCCATAAATAACTTAATCACCTTAACCAATAACTTTTTCAAATTTGACCGATTGTGGGAAATTTATCAAAGAAGAATTTTTATGAAAGCAAGCTTCAAATAAAAAAGTTATTTTTATCAAATAAAATGCTATCTTTTCTCAAGATTTATTACCTCTGCATGTTAAGCTATGTTAATTTAAAGACAATGAACTAATATTTCACGCGATTGACGGCTGTATTGACAGTATTGTAATATATCTGATAGGTACCTTGAGAGCATACATACACCTCTTTATACCCTATAGTCGTCGATCTTTTGTAGACCTTCAACTTGAATTTCAATTATTACATTTTATTATCATAACGAATCATATAAATTGGTTCCATAAACAACGTTTAATTGAATGACTTTTGATTAATTTTACTATCGACGAGTTTAAGAGTACATACGTAGGTACATATATTGATTTGCGCAGAACATTTGTATTAAGACGTATTTATAATGATGTATCTATGTAAGTTTTTTTTTATCAGATAAGAGATTAAGTGATTTTTTTATAAACTGAGTGGTGTCCCACATTGATTAATTGGGTATACCTTCTGTATGACGTAATGTATTTAAGGTTGTTACTTTTATTATAGTATATGGCCTATATTGACTTGTTAGGGTTAAGATAAAGTACTTGTGTGATAATCCATCCATCCTCTATGCCTTAAAAGGTTATTTCCCTAACATAATATTGTTGAAACATATGTGTTTGATTCTTTTCAGAAAATCAAAATCGTTTTATGAACGGTTATGGGGTTTTCCATTGGTAAATTCAGATTTCAATCTAAAAATTGATTTTTTTCGTGGCGAATGGAATTCAAATTGATTTATTTTTGTCATTGTAGTCGTGTAGTTTCGTTTCTATGTTAATATTTCAATAATATATAGAAAATAAATATGAACTTGTTGAAGTTACCGTTTAATGTTAAACTGGTTGCATTTATTATAAGCGAATATTTCTCACATATTTTGAACACAATTTTCACACCTGAAAAAAATGAATGAATTCAAAAAACACATTTGCAAACTGACAGCTGTAAAATATGTTGGTGGTAGTACAGGGAGGGGTAAATCTGCCGAAAAATTTAGATCTGTAAAATTGATTTTAAATCAAAAATAAATCAATTTATTTTGCCCAATGGAACGCAAAGGTGGTCAAAATCGGCTGTTTGACAGATCCAAATCAGAAATAAATTGATTTATTGTACCAATGGAAAACCCCATTTAGTCAAAGGCCCTTATTGCGAGTATGTGTCGTTCGATTCGATAAAGGTCGATCGTACCAAAACGTTTTGCGCGTTAAAATTTGTATCCAAAGCTATCTGGATAGCTCTAACCACTTGTGAAAACACTACTGATACAATAAAAATTTCAGATTTCTTAAATTTTCGTTGTCTTAAATTTTTGTTTTCTGGTTTTCGACAAAAGTCGTTTATCGATAAACAAACGACACTCGCAAGAAGGGCCAAAATTAAAATAATTACCAAAAGGCTTTTCAGCCTATACTGTTTTATGAACCATTTTTGAGCCTGCGAACCACATTGGAAAAAGCCTTAAGAAAAATCCGAAGGAGATTTCATGCTTTACATATGACAAGACAATGTACCATGCAATTATATCAAATTATTGTCCCACATAAATGTGAAAGCTTATCCGCTATACTTAGTTAACTCTGATTTAATTCTATTGTTAGGTATATTTGTCAATTGATATCGATGCAGCTACAATAAAGAACTTTTTTTTTTATATGTCAAACCTCCATTCGCCATCAGTCGTCTCCATACCGTTCATAAAAACCGTGCCAAGGTCTCTTACAGTCATTCATCTCTCTGTTTTTCCTCCAGAAGTTGTAATATTTTTTTTTGTTTAACGATGCAGTAGCTTCTCAATGCACAAAACCACATATAGCCAAAGTCAAACACAATAATAAAATCAGAATCACCAAGTGCATTGCGGTGTGAAAAGTCGTTACCCTTGCGAGCGGACGATCATTGGGTACGTTCAGCAGACGAAGGGACTTGGAGGCAAGGCAAGTTTCTCGTCTCTGATTGGCCAGCTGTCGCAAAATTGCATTCCAATTAAGGCAAATTTTATTGGAAACTGACTGGAAAGCTAGTCAAGAAATATCTCCCTTCATTTCAAGTCAAGTGCATTTATGTCAAAATATCAGCTGATTATATTTTGTCATTAAACAGCAAGCTGAACTTCATTGTTCAGGGACTTCTTTTTTCCACGTTTGTTTTATTGTTTTGGGTGGAGGAGTTCTCTATCAAAATTATAGAAAAGATTTAATTAAAAAATGCATCATCAGTAAGAAGTATTGAAAAATTATAATTTACAATTCGTAATTGATTTGTGTAAGGTGTTTTTCCGATAAAAATATTATTTTAAATACTATCTGCACTATCAATGGAAGGTAAAGGTTGGAAGTAAAGTTCCAATTTTGGCATTAATGACATCTCAAAAAATAACTAGTTTCCTTTGTTAAATTTGCGTTCAATGAATGCACTTGACTACATATGTAGTCCCTTGTGTGTGCTGAACTTAGCCATTGACTTGCTTCCAGTCTCTTATTTTTTTCGATTTAAAGCAGAACAGTACGTAGCAAAAGTACATACATATATTGTTGTTGACAATTTGTCGGGGATGAATTTTCTTTGACATAATTTCTATTCCCTATATACAATATAATATTAGGTGTATTTTTTTGTCAATCCCGGAGGGAATTGGTTGAATAAAACGACATCAGGGATTATAGCGACGACACCACAGACAAAATTTCACATTACCACCCCAGTAACACAGTTTATCTCCGCGGTTAACTTCAGGCCCGAAAATTGTCTGGGTTCAGCTAAGCCCGTAGGGTATTAGTTGCTGTTGCTTTTAGCACGTATAAGTTGTTTAGCCTCGTCTTTGTTATTTTTTTTCGTCCAATTTCTTTCCAGCTTAAATAAAAATAAACTTTTTTTCACAAAAGAAACAAATAAAGTTAAAAAAATAGGAAAAAAACTTACTGCACCACTGTACATAGAAATAATATTTTTTTTTGTTAGAATACTTTTGCATATCACTGTAGATGTTGCATGCCAATTGCCTGCTACTGAACATTCTAATGTATTCCAAAGTCGAATAGAAAAAGTGGATGATAGAACTTATAGACAGCTCACTGACAACTACAGGACTTGATCTTCAGCAAAAAGTCAGTTTTGGCGAATAAACAAGGTTATCCACTATTGACTTAAGTTTAGACGCTATAAATGCCTTTAACTATTAGTAGGTACCTATAGTATAGAAAATGAACATGCTAAATGAATGATTATATTGAGTTTGCTTTTGGCTGTGTTTGTAAGTTTGATTAAAAGTAATAAGCAGTAATATAAATAATCATTTAACAGACCTACAGGTTAATTTTCATTTAAATAGTTTGTATTTGCAACATGTTTATCAATAATTAGGGAAAGTGTGTCTTGAAATTTTGAAACCAAAATTTTTTTTAGAACAATACCTATTTATTACCTATTCTCTAACGATTTTTGATTTTTTTTTCGCATAAAGTCATATTTGATTAAGAAATAATATCGAATTATTTTTCGGGCTCAAATTATTTTAAGAGTTTGATTTAGGAGCATTTACTGAAACGAAACTTAAAATTTAAGTGCAGCACAAGTGCTTATGTTCTAATTTTTCTTGAGCGTAAACTGTCACATAAGCTCTTATGTTATGCTTTTATGGCCGGCGCGGCGGTGGCATTAGGGTTAACTAAAAACGTGGCCCTTACGTGTAATAAGTTAATAATATGTTGTTAAGATAAAGTTGCATTATGTATGCATATACATACATACATATATTGGGTACGTTCAATAACAAAAATCCGGCACTCGAGTCGTGGGTCCCGGCACTCACTTTCTAATAACCTTGGTATAGGTACATCCATGTTTGTAAAGGTGCACATACAATTTTTAAAAAAATCTATATATACGTAGGTACGTAGTCCTGCATATAGTCCATCCTATTTATAGTGAAATTTGATTAAATTTGAGCTACCAACCATTGAAACAAATACAAAATTCATTGATACAAATATATGACGTTCTTTTCAATCAGCAATATACCTACCATCGCAATAAGCATAATAATGGTATGTGTACATAATAGGTAAGTATCCTAAAAATTTCATGGAAAACCACAAATTTTGATTTCTTAAAACATTCCAAAAATACCTAAATAATTATTTATACAGAATATTATAAAAACAACTTCCTTGGTGGAAACTAATCAATAAATAGCAATTTCAACCAATTAAACGCAATTGAATCAATTATATGTTTCACACATGAGTGTATCAATAAAAAAAAAACTTTTATTGTGACTTGTGATTCAAAAAAACATAACCCTCATATTTAATTGTGCGTGTGTATGATATGTTTAGTACAATCAATTAACTTGCGGAACATATATGTACGATGAGTGGTTTAAAGTTTTTAGTCAGTGTTTCCAGTTTATCATACATATCTATATATTAATGGGAAAGCTTTCCAACAAATCGTTCATCGTTCACTGTATTTAGATTTTTTTTTTTCAAATATTTTATAGGGTAAATGCACAATTGAGGGGGTCATTTCCCAAACCCAGCTATCGGAACAAAATCGAGGACTACGATATATGTAGAGTACAGTATGTAGTATTCAAAACTTTACAAATACGCAATTGGTAACAAGAAGCTTGTAAAAGCCTTCTGTTTTTAGCAATTAAAATTCACATCAACGAGCTTCTTGCGTATTGGCAAAAAAAAAAACTTTGGGTGCCCGAAGTATGCCAACACCAGTTCTGGAGACGAAGAACTTTCAAACCTTAATCAATTATTAGACCCAAATCACCATCAATCCTATCTAGAACTCCATCGTAATCTAAATCGTTCCGAATCCCGTAAAAAAACCATCATCGAATCAGTTCGTAACGGCAATTCGTAATTCGTATGAGATTTTCCACTACGATAGATTCTGTGATGGTTTTTTCGGGAATTGTAATACGTTTCCGATTAGGATGGAATTCGTGATAGGCCTGAATATCTTAAGCGAAAAGCATTCGATGCAAATTTCAGTTTTATATTAATGATATTCAAATGTTTTAAAATAGTTGAGGTGGGCTACCTATTTTTTTTTTTTTTAATATCCATTTGAAGCATACAGTTTAACATTATTAAAAAAATATATTAACGATTGAAAACGGAAAATTGTGAGAATGGGTCACCATTGGTTGGCAAATTCTTTGTTTCGCTTTAGTCGTTAAATATTTCTTGTAATTCGCGACCTTTAATTGGCAATTAACGTTTCCTCGTTTATTCATTATATTTTTCAATCATTTTGCAATTAACATTTGGCGTTTTTAGGTTTCGCTTTTTTTTTTAATATTTACAATCGTTTGGAAGAATTCATTTGGAAATTTACTGTCGCGTGATTAGGGATTACGAAGCGAATCGTTTTAAATGGCGAAAATGATGTTTGATATTACTGCTTTCGCTTTCGCCTCTTTCGTTTTACATTCGCCCTATTTTTAAAATCGAAAGCGAATGTCCATTTCCATTTCTACAGCGTAAGTTTCCGATAGGTTTTTATTTGCGGATTGGTTAATCGCCGGTTGAAAGTGATTGTTTCGTTTTGTTTTTGTAATGTAATTTGTAATTGTTAATGTAATTTGTAATAATAAAGCTTATTTAACAAATAATAAACACTGAACACAAAAACAATAACTTAACAACAAGAGGATAAGAAGCACTTCTTAATAATTGTTTTGTTTGCATCTCGTACAAAGATTTTACTTCACAAAAAAAAAAAATTCTTTGGAAATCAACTTTCAATCAACTGGAAATCTTGGAAGTATAATTTACGACTCGCTTCGTATTCGATAATTGATCTATTCGATCAAGTGATTTTATCACCAAATAACGTTTCGCCGTTTTATTATTTCGCGAAATATCGCCAAGCCGTTGCATTATTATTTAGCTGACAGATCATTGAAAATGTAGTAAGTTAGTATATACGATTTTCATATTTTACTCCTGGATAGTATAGATTTTTTCTATTCGAAATTTTGTTCTTTTGTTTTTTTTTATTTGTCATTCAATTGTTTTCCATTTTCTTCCAATAAATTACATGACTTAAAATTTCGCGCGAAATAAAATGAAAATTGTGAAATGCAAAATGCCAAATGATGACTTTTTTCTGTCAAATCATTAAAAAAACAAAATTTTATTAAAATTTTATTTGCAAAACGTAAATTGTGAAATAAGAAAATGCTAAATAAAAAAAAATGCGAAACGAAAAACGGCGATATGAACTCCCACAAAATTTTAATTTGCCAAACAATTCTGGCAAAAAATACCATACCCTACTTAAAAAATGTAACAAACATCTGTGAATAAACTATACTATGACTGATTTCATTCCTGATAGAATAAAAACGGAAAACAATCAGCCTTATATTGTGTTGGCCTTTTCGATTGGTAATCCGGGAGAACGATTTGATACGGGTGAACCCTTCTGGAACGATTCTGAAAACAAAATCAGAAGGAAATTTCTCTTCTTTTCAGAAAAAGAACTGTCGTTCTGACTCCAATCGAAAAGGCCATGAGTTTCACCTAAACAACATCCGGAAAATTTGACATTTCACTTTTCGCCTATTGTGTGTTTTACCCGAAATTTCATGATCGAAAAATTCTCCTTATTGTGAACATTCATTTCGGGCGGAATGTAATGTCATTGGCACTTCTTTTTAGTAGGCGAACCAAATTTCGTTCGGGCGAAACTCACAATAGCTTTTAAAATTTCGGGCAAACGAAAACATTTAAGGTGAAATATTTTTCGGGTGAAACTCACAATAAGACTGAATAACAAGGAAATAAAATGTGAAATGTTTATTTCGATTTGATCTATTGGATAGTTCATGTATTGGTTTCGTCTAAAACAAAAAAAAAACATTTTTAAGTACCTACCTACTTTTGGCTTTTTTCACATCTTCTAGCGAATAATATTTATCATAACGTTACTGAACGCATTACCATAAATTCATGGTATATGCACAGGGTGGCGCAAAATTAATCACCCAGTGCAAAGGTCATCACCACATATTAGCCACATGGAGATGAGAATCCCCGGCAGCCATTTTAATTTGCCTACAAGCTTGTACTGACAGATATCAGATAAAAAATGAGAATGTGTGTATAAAAACCTCACACATAGACAGTAGGGATCTTCAGACACCTGGTTAAATTGTTGTTGCAATTCACATCTATTCATCGACGCGGGAAGAAATTACAAATTGAACAATGTAAACAAATGGGTTTTGGAGGGTGAAACGTACGAAACATTCTCATCTTCATGTGGCTAATCTGTGGTCATCACCCTACCGGAAGATGCTATAATTTTTGCAAATGGCGGCAAATGTCGATTCTATCATTGACTTATTATATATGGACTGCTAGTTGATTGTCAATTCCATACATAACCTGCGGAGATGATGGTTCCAGTTCTCAAAGCGAAATCAGCGACAAGTTCGGGCCTACCGACAATAATAAATACTATTTTTAGCGCCATCTGTTACATACTTCGCCTTAGAATGAAATTTCATTCATAGAAGGTAAGGCCATCTATGGTCATAGGAAGTAACCAATCGGCGTAGTGTTGGGGGAGCACTGAAAAAAATCCTTTTTTGATTTATTTTGTAAAACCTTTTGATTTTAGAGTCATATTCGAAATAAAAGATTTTTCAATGAAATTTATTTTCTCCATTTCAAGAGATGTAGTGAAGGAAGATATTTTTAAAACATTATTTCAAGGAAAAATTCGTACAATCGTATTAATAAACGCCGTCTTACTTTAGACGGCCGTCCAAGTTATAAAAAACATTTTTAATGTCTGAAGTTTTCTAACTTTTTACCTACCTTAAGACAATGGAATCTATTGTCTAAACCTGCAATATTGCAATATTTTTTGTATGTATCAAATAAAGTATTTTCCAACTATTTCGAAGTAATTATAAACTGTCTAACTAGTCAAAAATCTAATAAATACGACTCGCCCACTAGGCAACTTCCGAGCAACTTTTTAGATATCTTATTTTTCTTGAAAACGTTCGTATTTCTTTTAATTATAACTTATTCATAGGTTCATTCCTTTATTTTAAAATTCTGATTTTTGTGCATTTCAGTCCAAAGTTCTGTCAAAGTTCATAAAAAAACAATAAAATTGTACAAAAATGCCCAAAAATTTGGAGTAAAGGAACGAATCTTACTTTTAATTTATCAGTAAAATTTATCTTAACCGAAATTATAGAGGATTAGAATTCCCTATAAAAACGCGCTAAGCTGTGTTCTTAAAACTACTAGGCGTTTTTTTTTGCAAGTCCATGTGGATTTGTCGAAAAAACAACATCGGAACTAATTGTTTTACACGTAAATACAACAACAACTTAAATCTATATGGACTTAGCTAATTCCAGATATTAATCGGGACTTACGTACTGTAAGTAAGAAGTCCCGATGTCGTTTTTTCGACAAATCCATATGGACTTGCAAAAAAAACGCCTACAAAATATATTCAATATTCTTAGCAAAAAGTGTAAAGCAAAATACTACCTCTACTCATTTACCTTTTAAATCTGGCAGTTTCTACTAATTTAATTTTATTTTATGAACTTCGACATGACTAAAATTTGTATGAATTAACAGTTTTGAAAATTAAGCGAGAAGTTGTTTGTAAAAAAAGGAAATTTTCGGATTTGGTTAAGGGATTTTTTTTTTCAAATAACCCTTAGCACTGGTTTGACATTTATTGTTTGTTTTTATTTTGCAATTCAGTTTCAGAATTCTTCTCGATGTTGTTTGTTTATTAGTTTGTTGTTATTAATTAAAAAAAAGTATGAAAACAAAGTTGAATCATTGCGAAACTAATTAACAATAGCAACCAATGAAATCAACAAACAGCGGTAATGGTTATCGATTTAAGTGAAATAAAATTTTATTTGCTCCTAGACAAGAAGTGAAAAATCTCAGTCACGTTCAGCGTCACACAACGTGAAGGATGTCGGAAAGACAGAATGCATGTATTGAAGAAATTATAATATACAATTCATAATTCATTTGTGTGAGGTGTTTTTCAGATAAAAATATTATTATAAATACTATCTGCACTATCGGCGGAAGGTAAAGGTTGGAAGTAAAGTTTCAATTTTGGTATTAATGACATCTCAAAAAACAACTAGTTTCCTTTGTAAAATTTGCGTTCAATGAAAGCACTTGACTACATAATGGGTGATTTTTTAAGAGGTTTAGAACTTTTTTTTAAAAAAAAACACAAAAAATTCGAAAAAATTAATGAAATATTTATTTGAATCGATAGTTTGAACCTTGCAATTTAATGTTTAAAGATAATTTCATGCAAATGTTGACCGCGGCTGCGTCTCAGGTAGCCCATCCGCTGAGTCCAATTTTGGCATACTCTTTCACACATATCGGCCGGTATCTCACGAATGAATGCATGGATGTTGGCTTCCAGTGCGTCAATCGAAGCGGGCTTGTCCCTATAGACATTGGGTACGTTCAGCAGGCACAAGGGACTACATATGTAGTCAAGTGCATTCATTGAACGCAAATTTTACAAAGGAAACTAGTTATTTTTTCTAAATGTCATAAATGCCAAAATTGGAACTTTACTTCCAACCTTTACCTTCCATTGATAGTGCAGATAGTATTTATAATAATATTTTTTTTTGAAAAACACCTTACACAAGTCAATTACGAATTGTAAATTATATTTTTTCAATACTTCTTACTAATGATGCATTTTTTAATTAAATCTTTTCTATTATTTTGATAAAGAACTCCTCCACCCAAAACAAACGTTGAAAAAAGAAGTCACTGAACAATGAAGTTCAGCTTGCTGTTTGATGACAAAATATAATCAGCTGATATTTTGACATAAATGCACTTGACTTGAAATGAAGGGAGATATTTCTTGACTAGCTTTCCAGTCACTTTCCAATAAAAGTTGCCTTAACTGGAAGGAAATTTTGCGACAGCTGGCCAATCAGAGACGAGAAACTTGCCTTGCCTTCAAGTCCCTTCGTCATCTGAACGTACCCATTAGCCTTGACATACCCCCACAAAAAATAATCTAATGGTGTCAAATCGCACGATCTAGGCGGCCAATTGACCGGCCCGAAACGTGAAATTAACTGTTCACCAAACTCGACTCGCAATTGCGCCATTGTTTCGCGTGCTGTGTGGCATGTGGCACCCTCTTGTTGAAACCACATATCATGCAAGTCAAGAAATTCCATTTCGGGCAAAAAAAAGTTTGTTATCATCGCTCGGTAGCGTTCACCATTGACAGTAACGCTGCGATTCGCATCATCTTTGAAGAAATATGGCCCAATAATGCTGCCGGCCCATAAACCGCACCAAACAGTGGCTTTTTCGGGATGCATTGGTAGCTGTTGCAATGCTTCTGGCTGATCTTCACTCCAAATGCGGCAATTTTGCTTATTTACGTACACAGATTAGCCACATAAAGATGAGAATGTTTCGTACGTTTCACCCTCCAAAACCCATTTGTTTACATTGTTGTATTTGTAATTTCTTCCCGCGTCGATGAATAGATGTGAATTGCAACAACAATTTAACCAGGTGTGTGAAGATCCCTACTGTCTATGTGTGAGGTTTGTATGCACACATTCTCATTTTTTATCTGATAACTGCCAGTTCAAGCTTGTAGGCAAATTAAAATGGCTGCCGGGGATTCTCATCTTCATGTGGCTAATCTGTGATTTACGTACCCATTCAACCAAAAATGAGCCTCATCGCTGAACACAATTTTTCGATAAAAAAGCGGATCCTCAGCCAGCTTTCCAAGAGCCCATTCACCAAAAATTCGGCGTTGTGGTAGGTCGGCTGGCTTTAGTTCTTGCACCAGCTGTATCTTAAAAGGCTTTACGCCCAAATCCTTCCGCAAAATTTTCCACGTAGTGCTGTAACAAAGGCCTAACTGCTGGGAACGGCGCCGAATCGACATTTCGCGGTCTTCTGTCACACTAGCTGATACGGCCGCAATATTTTCTTCACTACGCACAGTACGTAAACGTGTTGGTGGTTTAATGTCCAACAAAGTAAAGTTGGTGCGAAATTTGGTCACAATCTTCCGAATAGACTGCTCAGAAGGTCGAGAATGCCGATCATAAAATGGAAGCAGCGCGCGATGAACATTTCGAACCGAGCACGAATTTTGATAGTAAAATTCAATAATTTGCAAGCGTTGTTCATTTGTAAGACGATCCATGGTTAAATTGCAAACCAAACTGAAGCTGTTTGACAGTGACACAAGGTACTAAACACACGTCAGCTGTCAAAACCAGTGTTGCCAAAACCAAACCAGATAAAAAATCACCCTTTAAAGGCTGCCCCAAACCAACGCGAAACATTCGCGCGAATATGCGACGACTGAATAATGTTCGAAGATTCGCATCGCGCCAGTGTGGGTGCTCCCATTAATCTCCATGTAAATAAATTAAGACAGGCGAAAGTTTCGTCGTCGCTTTGAAATATTCGCGTTGGTTTGGGAGAGCCTTAAATGTAGTCCCTTGTGTCTGCTGAACGTACCCAATGAAAAATGAAATCAGATGGAAAAAAATCCTCGATACAAATGTCAAACAGTAGTATCTGTATTTTCCGATAGGACTGAACTCGGCGCTTGTAACGCATAGCTTAAAGTGGCGTCAACGTGAAGTTGGCTCCTGGCAGTCCATATATAATAAGTCAATGGATTCTATACTTTGACATTTGTGAAATAAATAGATACAAACAAAAATTAAGACAAAAGCAGAACCAAAGTTTTTCTTTCATATACAAAAATTATAGCCACAGCAGAACATCGGGTGACAACTTTTGCGCCGGGTCATTAATTTTGCGCAACCCTGTATGTATGTATACCCATATATTATAGCCTTGAACCACAAGAGCAAGCTGGTTTTGAGTTTAATGGGGTTTTCCATTCGTAAATTCAGATTTCAATTTAAAAATGATTTCTTTTCGTGGCCAATGGAACACGATTTCAAAATGATTTATTTTTGTTATTGTATTTGTGTAGTTTCGTTTTTCTGTCAATATTTCAATACAAATTTCGTCCCTTCTAGAAGAGAAAGGTGAGCTTTTTGAAGTTACCGATTCATGTTAAACTTTTCCATTTATAATATTTAGAATATTTCTCACATATTTTCAACACGAATTTTATTTCTGAAATACCTACATTAATCCAATCAAACAACACATTTGCCAACTGACAGTTGTAAATAATGTTGGTGTTAGTACAGGGAGGGGTAAATCTGCCGAAAAATTTAGATCTGCAAAATTGATTTTAAATCAAAAATAAATCAATTTATTTTGGCCAATGGATAGCAAAAATGGTCAAAATCGGCTTTTTGACAGATCCAAATCAAAAATAAATTGATTTATTTTACCAATGGGTTTTCCATAAGACTTTGTGGTAAAATAAAATGCAAATTACAAAATGTTACAAATTATTGTGTACTTATATGTAGTTCATATACTTTGACGGTACTATTATACAAAAAATAAATTTAGTGCAACAGTGGATGCTGCATGAGATAATATGCGTATAGCTACACTAATTTGGAAAATGAAACCAAACTTTAAAAAAATAAATATGTATCAATAAAAAAGTGAAATATTTGTTTAAATTTTATTTTTTAACACAGGAAATGAAAATTGTGTAGGATAGCGATGTATGTAGGTATGCATTTGTTTAAAATATTTCTTTAATCTTATTTTAAATTGGCAATGCAATTTAAATGTTTATTATCAATAATAATTATCGGGCTCGACGAAATAAATGGTTTTCGTTGAGTTTTCCATAACCCTATAATAAATTGTACCTACATTTAAAAGTATTCATTCAAATTTTCGTGAATTCGTTAAAACTATCATGTATTCATGCCACGTTCGTAGTCTATACCACAGATTATAGCCATATGAAGATGAGAATGTTTCGTACGTTTCACACTCCAAAACCCATTTGTTTACATTGTTGTATTTGTAATTTCTTCCCGCGTCGATGAATAGATGTGAATTGCAACAACAATTTATCCAGGTGTGTGAAGATCCCTACTGTCTATGTGTGAGGTTTTTATACACACATTCTCATTTTTTATCTGATATCTGACAGTTCAAGCAAAGATAATAGGTTTGTTCGTTGAGCCCTGAAGTCACCCTGGGGTCGCCCCAAAGCGTTTTTTGAAAAACCTGAAGTCACCCTGGTGAAAAAATTCTGTGTTTTTTGAGACCTGGGGTCGCCCTGAACTCGCCCTGAAGTAGAACTAGGTATTTTGCTGTGGCGAGTTGAGGTAAAGCAAATGCTGCCAAAGTGACATGAGCTGTTATGCGTATGTTTTGTTGTGGATTCACGTGCAGCAGGTTATTTGTTTATTTTTGGAAAACAAATTGTGAGAATATACAAATTTAATTTAATGCTAATAAATAGCAAACGGTTGAAGTAGTTTTTAATCATTTTTAAGACATATTTGAAACAAATTTTAAGTGTTAATTATCTAAGCACAGAACTTTTGTTGCTAGCTTTAAATGTCAACAGCCCTTGAGCGTTTTTTGAGAACCGAAAAACCCAGGTTTTTTTGACAATTCTTGGGGTTGTCAAGAAAACCTGGGTCAACCCTGGGTAAAGTTCAACGAACGAAGCTAATATAATATATATATATATTATTAATAGTATATATTATCTTTGGTTCAAGCTTGTAGGCAAATTAAAATGGCTGCCGGGGATTCTCACCTTCATGTGGCTAATCTGTGGTCTATACCTACTAATTCTCTTCGTGCAAAGCGTTTATCAATTTCTCTAACTCTTGAATTATAGGTATGTATTAAGTACATATATGTATGATTGTAAACACAAAGCAAAACATGTATTGTGATGTTTTTTTTACTATCTTTAAATGAATCCAAGTGTTTTCTACTAAACCAAATTCAATTACGCATTTTGATAACAGAAACAATTCCATCAAAAGAAAATCAGCTATTGTTTAGTGAAACAGATAAATAATCACTTGAAGGCATTCCCAAGGTAGGTGAAAGATCAGTTTTTATCTTGATGCAATTCACGTGGAATTCGAAAATAGGGTAAATAGGTATGCTTTATTAAATGTAAAGTAGAAATAATTACTCATTGAAAAATGTATTATAGAAATTAAAAGCTAATGAATAAAGTAAGTATACCTCCACTGTAATTATTTTTCATTGTGGTGTCTTCTCCATGTTGTTTCACTTTGATTAATTCAATAATGAAAAATAAAATAAAACTTATTGAGAAATGCTGAAAATTAAATTGTTGGTTATTTAATATTAACACAACTTGTAGGTATTTACTTATCTACTAATTATAAGCAACGCGTTTCGGATATTATTCATCCATCTTCGGACTCATTTCGTTAAGTAATTGTAATTTTCTGTTTATTTAAAAATTAACAATTACAATGAAAGCTATAACTGGCGCCTAAACTTTGCTTTTTAAACTGTCGTATCTCCAACGTGCATTTTTAATTTGTCTTACAATTAAATTTATAAAAATTTATATTAAGTTGAGACAAACTAAAAAGACATGTTTGATTACTACATTTTCAGTTTAGACAAAAGTAGCGTTCAAGGTAAGAAAGATGGCGGATTAAGTATACCTGTTCCACAACGTCGGAGAAGATATCGAAATGTAGTTATTTTATCAATGTTGGTTTACCCTATTAATTGTAAAACTAGTTGCACGGCAACATACATACTTTGTAAATACATAAATAATTAAATTTTATTCTGCTTTATTTGTCTGATTATTTATCTAATCGAGCAGATGAATCATAAAGATTTTTTATTTACCAAATCGAATGGCAGACTGAAGTATATGCCTGGATAATTATTTGCTTTTGATTGAAATTTGTGGTTTTTTTTTTTAATTAATTTGTTTTATTTGCACTTGAAACTTTGTAGAATGCCAAAAAAAAAAATCGAGAAACGTGTTATTGTTATTTTATGTTTTTCTGATTCGTTTCAGGGTTGTCGAAATGGGCTTTGAATATTTTAACAAACATATTATTTGGGGGTGTGTTATATGAGGTGGAAAACGAATACAAAGATGAAATAATAGAAAATTTTCTCTCAGAATAGGTAGGTACCTATACATATTTTTAGATTTTATTTAATTTATTTAAATTTGTTTTGTCTCTTAAACATGGTAGGTACCTCTGGACCGTCCATATAATCTGTAGAATTCCAAACTGCTTCTTAACGTGAAATCAAAACAAAAGATTTGAATTCAACAATTTTTTGTGTCTTAGTCAAGATAATAACAAATAGGTTTTTTTGATTTGTAATTTTAGAACTTCGGTACTTTCAGAGGACGAGTAGGTATATAACTGAAGGATATTTTAAGTGAAGTAAAGCTACTGACAGGCACAATTTTAGCCACTTTTTGTTGTGGAACTTTTAGAAAAGAGTATTGATGTCACCACCCAAAATGTATAGCAATTTGAATTGTCAGCGTTTCTATCTTCACAAAAAAAAACTACTTATGATGCACTTTTTCCCTATAGCTCTTCCACAATTTGCTGGCATGCAATCATTTTCTATCAGCCCTATTCTATTCACGTGAATCGTAAGTTCGATTCCCTTTCACTCTACCAACACTGAACTACATTTTCCCAAACCAATTTTAGATTCACGTAAACAGCTCTGTTCATGCCAAAATCGTAGGAAATTGGGATAAATTGTTTTGGTTAAACATTTTAAATTAAAAACAAATATATAAACAGGTTTTGGATTTTTTTTACCACTAACAAACAAAGGAATAAGAGAATCAACAAACAGAGAATTTGTTTTTGGCAATACCTATCTGCATTAAATTTCATTTGTTGTTCTACCTTGAAAAATGTTAATAATCTATTGTTTACAAACAAATATTCTAAATTAAGCAATTAAATAGATTTTATTTACATTTTATTAATCACTTCCCAGGCAATACAATAAAAATGAAAAAATTCGCTACATTTTATAAATGCGGATCTGAATATTGTATAGAATGAATGTGTTCACGTGAATAAGAGAATACCGCGTAGTAGTACTGCCTTTACAGATTCACTTCGAATGAATAGCAGAATATTGATTAGTGAAAATTTAATAAAAATTCTGCCCGATGAATAGCAGAATAGGGCTGTATCATCTTAACTTATAGCAAATATTACATTCTAGTCTCCTATTAAGACAATAATCTGCTGCCGGTGGCCAATTACATCAATTTACAAGTTCCAAGCACAAACTTTTGTACTGTTGTACTTGTGATCCACAATCAAAAATCTTGTACATATTTGAATTTGCACTCACATAACAATTTGAAACTTGTTAACTAGGCTTTTAAAACAAACTTATGTACATGTAGATATCCATGAATAGAAGGAATTCACTTAGTTCAGTCACACACTTGACTCGACACTACTGTGTTTATTTTTGAAATAAATACCTAAAAGTATACTGCTTTTTTTTAACTTTTTTAATTTTGAATAATTTGAAATAGACTTAACTTTAGCGTTTACCGTTTTCCAGTTGGCACTGTATTAGGTTTTTTAATTATCAAAATCAAGAATGCACCAATTGCGTTAATAGCCGTGTTCCTTTGGAGGTGGCGAAGCACTCACGACGATTTCCTACAAATCTCATCTACTCGTCATGACAGCACGAGTAGTTGGTAGTATCTACTAGATTATTGTTTGGATCTACTCATGAGTAGTTCACCACCTGAAAAGGAACATGGCTAATCAGCCCTCTCTATCATGAATTCCATCGGTATCGGAAACTTGTAGCGAATCCCGAAAAAAAGTATCACAAAATTCATCGTATCGGAAAATCCCATTACGAACGGATTCTGTGATAGTTTTTATTTTCGGGATTCGGAAACATTCCGATTACGATAAAATCCGTGATAGGGCTGATTAGCCATGTTCCTTTGGAGGTGGATGGGTATATTGGGAAAACTGATAACGTCTAAATAAGAATAGACTAGGGAGAATTTATTTACGATACAAATAAATTCCCAAGAAAAGTTTCGAGCATAATCGAATTTTCGAATATGGGAAACATTTCCAAAGAAATTTTATTTTCGATAACCCTTATTGTTGAACATATGAAAATGATACACATTCGCTTTCGTCAAACATTCATAAATGCATTGAACCTAACTCTTTTTGTGACATGTTAATTATTCCAAACTTGGATCAAATGATGATGAAAACTTTTAATTCGTTGTTGCATCAGTGATGCGCAAATTATGAATGTCATTTATGATGATTTTTAAGTAAAAGAATGCATAAGGGTCATTCCCAAATTTGATATTTCATGCCTTTTTCTTTCTTCTAAATAAACTGACAAGTCTTTTCATTCCCACTATACTATAATGCATTAGAAACAATGGAAACAAAAATTGATTTTGAAAAGTCATGCTTGAAGTTTGTGCTTCAGGTTATTAAAGCTTTCACTCGCCCAATCCTCGTTGAATAAAATAATTTTAATTTGTTTAATTTTTTCCAGTTTTATTCTTAAAAAGAAATCACAAAAACTGAGTCATAATTAACTCTTGATTCTTTTACATTCAAAATTTTTATGAAAATATCTTCCTAATTACATACATACATCGATTTACGAATAAGTAAAAACATTTCCAATATTCATAAATAAATGAAAAGTGAAAACAAAGAAAATAAATAAATAAAAACAAATATATATTTTTTAAAAAAAGGTATTTTCTTTATTAGTTTGTATTTTTCTTATCAGTTCTTTTCACAGAAAGCATGTTTGTTTTTTTTTTATAATTTTAATATTACAAATAAAGATGTTTCAACTATGGAAGTTTAAATTTTTACTCTTTTTTTTATTATTTTTGTGTTTTCCCTAGCCTTCCTACTACATAAATCTTTACTTTAGCATATAATATAAAAAAACTTAATTATAACTAAAATATGTTCTCTTAAAGTAAAAAAAATATCAAAGTAATTAGAAAACAAATTATATTCAATTATTTTTTTACTCTCATTTATGGATCCTATTTTTTGTTTTTGTTTTTTTTTTTTTTTTAGAATGAACAGAAGATTGGATTGTATTTTGTAAAAGGTGGCTATATAAACTGTTTTCTACTGGTATTTGAATGATGCTGGGAATTTACAATTCATCCTTTTCCTTCTTTCCTTCCACAGGTTCTTCGACGATTTCCTCGACGACTTCCTCCTAAAATGGTTAAAAATAAATCGAAATTACTTTCACTCAAATGATGGGAAAAATATAAAAACTTACAGGTGCGGCAACTTCACCACCAGCATCCAAGAATTTAACGAAGTCTTCGAAAGTCCTGTCCAAGTTGTAGTCGATCACTTGGTTGTCACCCTTACGGTAGAATTTAAGTGTGGGGAACGATGAGATCTTTGTGTGTTCCAATTCGTTGACGGTGGAATCCATCTTGGCAATGACAATGGTTGGGTGATCCTTGTAATGCTCACCCAATTGATCGTAAATGGGTACCAACTGTTTGCAATGTCCGCACCTGTATCAAAATAAGATTCGTTAGAAAAAGATCTTTTTAAAAAATATAATATATTTCAAGAACTGACCATGGAGCATAGAATTCTACAAGGACATCCTTTTCAGCGTTGAGTGCAACTTCATCGAAGTTGGTGGCAACGAGCACCTTGACTGGGTTCTTGTCCCAATCTTCTGGCAATTCTTGTGTCAACAGATGTTGCTTCAATTTTCCAGCCATGAAATCTTCGACAAAGCTCTTAACAGCTTCGGGACTCAAATCATTGGTTGGTGGCTTGTATTTGGCCATATCTTCTTCCAATTTGATCAAACGGATACTTGGGATTTCATCCTTGGACATGCCGAAGAATTCAAAGATACGAGCATGATCTTCCTCGTCAGCGCTGATTGTAACAAAGAGAATCTCATCACGGTAATTGGCAGCAATATCCTTCAATGGTTCAACATATTTCTCAACATGACCCTTCTCCTTGGAGACGAAGAACAACATGTGCGATTTGACGGATCCTCCGAAGATTTTCGATGCCGATTGGTGGTTGAAGTCAACAATCAAAGGCAGTGAGTAGACTTGGACGAATTTCTTAAGATCTTCTTGGTTAATAACACCCTTGTAGTAAGTCTTCTTGTCATCGTATGGCTTGAAGAGGATCACTTGGTTTTCCTTGGCTTCGTATTTGGCGATGAGTTCTGCGTTGGTTGTGATACCGAAAACAAAGCTATCGAGACCATTGGCAACGGCAAGGAAGGCCTTAGCTTCTTCACTTTCACGATCGGCAAAGAAACCAACAACCGCGATCTGGAAATACAAATAAATTTATTAATAAAGTGATCAATTGCATGCATTGCCTATGCCTTCAACAAAATTCATACATCTCCTCTCACTGGTTCAATTTTATACAAGAAAAAGCACGTTTTTTTAAAGGTCATCATCAGTATCTTGATGCAAATTACATGGCTAAACAAGTTCTTAACATGAAGCTGTTACTCTATGATTGGTCGACAACACTAAAAAACCTGTTCATCTATGGAATTCACCGCGCGCGCCGTCGCCACGAAATTGTATATAAATAAATAAGAATCGTTTTGTGTTATATGTAGTTGTAACTGTAATTCATCTGAGTTTGAACTCTATTCAACATTCTAGCTGAATATCTACATATGTAGGTATCTATTATTATAACTAATCATCTTAATATAAATGAATTTTTAGAAATCGTTTTTTGTTTCACAGATGTTGGCCTTTAATTAAATAGCTTAGGCGAAATGAAGTTCTATTAATTGCGAATTGGAGTAACACTGAAAAAGTAACGCATCTAAACTAACACCTGCAACTCGCTATGAAAAATATTAGCTTTTATTGAAAACGTCTATTGCAATTCTTGCGCTTCAAATTAGTTCGAGGTCATTTAATGTGTAAAAGTATGAAAACAAAAATATTAATATAAAACTGGTTTATTGTGATTTATTAAATAGAATTTATTTAAATTGATTAAACCGAGTTGTTTTGAGGTAAGATAGCACTACAAGAAGCGCATATTCATTTATACATCATACGAATAGAATCTCGACGTGGAACATTGTTTTGCCTTGAATTTATTAATGTACTTACATACACCATGTTTGTGCATACATGTTTATTATAAAATTTTTATTAAATAGAAATATTGAAGGTTTACAGATTTTGATCGCCTACAACGACAACCAATAATGTAAAGCAAAACGATTCTATGACCCCGATTTGAAGATTTCATGTGTCTAGAACGAAACCATCTCATCAATCAATCATTTTCTATATTCTCAACCTATATTTTAGAATTAAACTCCTTAATAATTTCTATAACAACTACTAACTTTAAATAAATATTTTCTCCCATACAAAAATGACACAACGAAATCATAAACGAAAAATTTTGTCCTCCTTTTCGTTTTGCAGTACTCTGTTGGAGGAGCGAAATTGATAATTGTAGCAGATTATTTTTTTCGCACTCAATTAATTGCCCGGACCATTAATTGTGTGCGGAAAAGTGACATTTGAGGTTTTTTTGTGTTTGTATTTGTTGTTTCTTTCATTACAGCATGGCTTTCTGTGATTTTTTTGCGTTTGTGTTTGTTTTTTTTTTTTTTTGTTATTGGTGTGACGCTTTCAGTTGTCTTTTTTTCGTTGTGGTTTCCGCAAGCATTTCGCTGTCGTGTTGGAGACCATCGAAAAATTTCGTGTCGCATCAGCAGCGTACTAGGCTTTAGTTTTAAAATTAAATTTACATTTACAAATTACCATCAGATAAAAAATCAAGTCCATTTTACCTTTCAACTAATTAAAAAAACGTCTGAACTCGAAAATATTGTTTAAAAGCGCCGCGAGCAAACAAAAACTCAGTTCTTACCTTATAAGAGCCCTCATAAGTTTTGTTTACAAGAACGACTTCCGATGTTTCATAAAAAAAAAGCAAACACCGAGGAGTCGATGAGTGTTAATATGACTATGAATTTAAAATATATATGTCGATAGTTTAAAAAAAAAAACTTTATCTTTGAGTAATTGTAAGTGGCTTCGCTCACGTATTTTGAAAAGACCAGATAACGTCAATTATTCACATTAAGGTCCCTTGTATTGTTCATTTAATTTAGTTTTTTTAATTGATGTTACTGTTGAAGTGGCATTTTTTTTTTCATAAGTATAATTTGATAGATATAATTTATCTCGTAACTCAAACACTCTTTTTATGTAATAGCCGAAAGAGCAAAGAGCAATAATGACTCAAATTACGATAATTGAATTTGATTTAACACAATAACCAAAGTTAATTACTGCACAACCAAACGACAGTTGACACAGATTTATTTTCACGAGATCTCATTTCAAGTTCTTTTTATTTTTGTGCACAAAACTAAAATTTATTTTTCAAAATATTTGCTTTCCCAAACAATAATTATAAATCTTATTTTTTTACTGACTCCAAAATTTATCCTTAACAAAGAAAAACAAAGTTCAATATTTATTTTTGCTAAACAACACAAAATTACTCACATAAATGTATACACTAAGATAAGGTAGCAAATCTTTAAAAACGGGTAGATAAATAATTTTGGTATGTCTTATCTAAAAGCAAAGCTTAAAGACCAGTTTACATAGTCTACAGACGGCTTCTTTTGACCGAAAATGATAAGATAAGAATATATGGTGATATAAATAGATTTTAAACAACAAAAAAGATTTGCTGAGGTGTTTGGTCAAGAGACCTTACTGCAACAAAGAGTTCTTGAAGTTCAAAGTTCTAAGTCGTGGCATGTGGAGGATGAATGAGTTTGCCGCACTTTTTAATTTCGAATACATACCTATTACTTTTAATTATGAAAGCATATTTATCTTTTCCATCAATAATAAATTAATAAATATTTTATTTACACTTTTAAACCGAGTTTAAACTGTTGTGTGCACTTTGATTGTATGATTTTCCAATATTTTGATCTTGATAATATTTAAATATTTCTGAGACACTCATGAAGCCACGAGTAGATTTAACTATCAATATGCAATATATTTTAAGAGCAAATAAGTATAAAGATCGAAGATTATTGACATCGAAAGTGAAACTTGATGATGATCAGGTTTTTCTTATGAATCAAGTTGTTTTTCCTATCAAAATGTCTATTTATAGGTACATGTGTTTCCACTTGTTTAGAATTTGAACATTGACTATTCTGTGCTAGAGCTAAGAAAAACATACAAACTTAAAATTAAAAGATTGTAGGTTTAGGCTTGAAATTAATTAAACCAAAAAAAAGCTAGTTATATAAACGTAAATGTATCTTTTTCTTCAAAAGAAAACCAATAACCCTGCCGCGACATTAAAAATTTTATAAACTGGTTTGAAAATATTCTTTTATACAGATTTTTTTATTTGCAGTCCGACAGTTTTAAATAAAAAAATATACCTGATTGACCCCTTCAGTTTCCCACAAGTGATATAACTGTCAATGTTCGATTTAAATTTATGTTCCTGGGGTTATCCCTTAAAACCATAAACTATCAATTCGATCCCTTATCGAGATCCCATCAAACATTTAACCAAAAAAAAACCTGTCTACCTATTAAATTTTTCCAAGCTATAGGTAGTTTTCCTTTTTTTTCATTTTCTAAGAGATTAGTTGGGTAGGTATAAGACACAAAAATAAAACATTTAACTTACCTCATTATCCTTCAAGAATTTCTCGATTTCTTCGACTGTTGATAATTCAACAGCAGGTGGTCCGGTCTTCTTGTTGACCCATGCAACAATATCATCGGCTTGACGTCCACCAGCATATTCAACGGCAACACCGTTACGGAAGAACTTCAATGTTGGATAGCCTCGAACTTGATATTCTTCAGCGAGTTCACCCTCTTCGGTGGCATCAACTTTACCCAATTTAATTGGAGATTCTAATTCGGCCAATTTTTGGGCAGCCTTGGCGTATTCAGGTGCTAAGGCTTTGCAATGTCCACACCATGGTGCATCTATATAATAAATAAGGAAGATAATAAAAAATTCATTAAATTTAAATATTTCAGATTATATTTTTTTTTTCAATACAATGCATCATTTATAAAAAAAAGAATGATATAGATTAGTTGCGTCCTATCGCTATGCACAACGTGGTTTTAAACCAATTATATGTATTTGTAAATAAATTGTCGTTTAGGTTTAAGGAGCAACTCACATAAATATACTTAATATATGTAGCTATGTATGTATACAAGAAAATGTTTCCTTCTTATCAGTAAGTTTGTATTCCCTTCTCATATTTTCTCCCTCTTGCGAGCGATAAGATGCGAATCAATTATAAATTGGTGCCACATGGAAGGCCGTCGTCTATTCATAGACAAATAAACGACTACGTGGCGTGGCTTAACATGCAAGAAGAAATAAATGATTTGCATTAAATGCACGACATCAGTGTTTCGTTTTCAAGTGATTACACAACAACGACATCTACATTTATAACTGCGATTTAACTTATGATGATTAAGAAATCAAGAAGAACAACTTCATAAATATTCATCATCTTCGAAGTCTGCACAGAGAACTGATTTTTTTAATTGATTTAAAATTGTCTTCACAATCCTACCCAGCCAATGTCAAGGGAAAGCAAATATGTACCTAGTCATTTGTTTTTTATATCTATCTCTACGCGCTTCTTATGTTAATTTATCTTTTTTTACAGTTTCATTATTTGCAAATTTGGTGAGTAGGCCGGTATTTTAGTTTTGTTGTTGTTACGATGAATATGGAAAAAGAAGAGGACGCAATAAAAGAAAAAAACTGGTTCATTAAGCCAACACAAAGGGTTAATGGCCTGGCAGTGTAATTTTTTGTTGTTTTCCTATTCGAGAATCATGCAAAAGATGCCACGATCATGGTGGGTGATTGTACGATAAGATTAAAAATGAAATGTTTTATATGGAGATCAGACTGTTATAAGTTTAAAGACCTCATGAATTGCGTTTTGAACTTTATCTAGGGCATTAAATACTGATTTTTTTTTTTAATGATTTTTGAATGCAAAAGAGAATAGGTGTATTATGTTGTTCATGAACAATGAATTTTGTTTAATGAAGGTGGTTTTTGGCGACTGCGTTAATATCTCATTAAAATAACTGAGACAGAATCTTAAATATTTAAAAGAAATAATTGTTTATGAATTCAATAGGGTGATTTTCTTCGTAAAATAAGAAAACAGTTTTCCTTAATAGATATAGGTCCACATATAGAGATTTAACCACAACATAAAGTACATACATATGAACAAATACATATGTATACATACATACCTACATAATTTTAAAAGTTGAACTATGCCTGAGTCTAATTTAACAACTTAATAAGTCATCATAACATCATAAACGGATATCCTTTATTAGATAGGTGCGTTTCATAGTGATTTTAAGGTGTTTCCAATAATGGACACCAATTCTGATAAATGTTTGCAAAAACAACACAGGTTTTATAAAATAATGAACACTATAACCGTGATGTACCTAGCTGTTATTATATTTATTAACTCAGTCTAAATGATTATTCAATAAAAAAGGTAGGTATTCGAATAAAAACAAGAAGCATACACGTTTTCTAGTTTAACAGCTGTTATGAACCTACCTACCGTACCGGTGTTTTCTAACAAGAAATTGGATTCAGTTCATCATCGTAAAAGATTTAAGTAAATAAGTTGTTTTTTTCATATTGCTAAATTATTTATCACATTGCTAAATTATGTATTAACAGTTAGTTGAATTTAACGACATCTGACACAGATTTGACTCGCAACTTATGAAAAATATACCTAGAATGGCTTAGCAATACTGTTACAAAATACAGCAAAAATAAGCTACATCGAAATTTAGATGAACATCTGTGAAGGATAAAACTTGTATTTTCTGCCACGTAGGTACGCTATGAATAATCTTTTGGGATTATTATACATACTTAATATTTTAAATACCACTAATAATTCAAACCTGTTTGATAACCAACTTCATATTAGTAACTGAATTACCTATATAAATCTTCCTTCTAATTTAAATTATGTAGGTAGGTATATTGATCTTAAAAATGAATTGCAGCATTAATCTATTCGAGTTTCTTATACGTGTCAATATTTTGTCAATTATAGATTTTACAGATACCACGTAGCTTGCTCCAATAGATCAAGAGATGACTAATAAAATTTCCCATATGGCGAAGTGACTAGGACATCAGGGTCTATGTAGGTGTATCTTTGTCTATTGAAAGTATAGAACGGGTAAAGAACTAAAGCTTTTTCTTATTAAGTTAACAATCGACTTAGCTACTCAACTGTTCATCGAAATAAAGATTCCCACGACTTTTTATATCCCTCTCTATCTCTAGCATGAGCAAGTGTGTTTATGATCACCACGCCCCAAACCCTAACTAAGCCCATTTTCACTAAGCAACAAGTTCGTATATGAAATTGAAGTTAGAATCGAAGATTCAAAGTAAAATTGTCGAAAATTCAGATTGAAAATAAAACAACATCCAATTAAAACAAAATAAAAAAACTGACACGCATGCAGAATCCGTATTTTTATGACACGGCAGTAATATAAAGCAAGATTCTTTTTCCGAGTCGCATTTATAAATAAAAATGTAACTTATCAAACCTTGACTCTTCTTATCTACCATAAGCTTGGCACCTTCTTGCCCGATAAAATAAACAAAAATTAAAAGCAATTCAAGAGTGGGTAGGTAGATAAAAATTCAAGTGTTTTATGACCATGACAAATATATAATTATACGCCGTGACCAAACTGTATGCAATTGGAGAGTTCATATAACCGCGTCTCTATTACTCATATTTTATTTTCTCACTAAACATTTATAAACTACAATTATGACACAAATATTCAATTGAAACATATTTTTAAAGGGTTTTAGTAAATAATGCATTGAAATATGTTTGTCAAGGTACTCTTTTCGAATTTCATCTTTCATAAAATAAAAGAGTGACACGTCACAAGCTGAAGCATCGTTTTGTGGAGACTTTTGTGCAAACTGAAAACAACCATGGCTATTTCATTATTTTGAGTGTAGAGATACTACACTGGCCGGTACACTTGTTTCATTTGCACGCACAGCCACAAACACATGTTGCTAACGACAGTTGTCTCTTTTTTGTTTCTCTATTCGCAGACAATTTTTTTTGCAAATTTCTTTCTTCCAATTTTTTTTTTTTGCTGTAGAGATTATTGACCGGATGATAAGTTATTTCAAGAAAATTATGGATGCATAAAGTAATAAAAAATTAAAGTAAAATTGCAAGTACTTACAGAATTCAACCAAAACAAATTCGTTGTCGGCGATAGCGGAATTAAAGTTACTTTTTGTTAAAACTAAAACACCTTCTTCCAATTTGATTTCTTCGGCGAAAACATTTTGGGTCGCCGCCGCGGCAATTACAAATAACGCGCACAAAAATAGCTTCATTTTTGTTGTTTATTTAAATTTTAAATTACTTAGGCTATTTTGAGTAAAATAAAAAAATAAATTATTTTTTTTTACAAGTGATGTTCTTCCTTTGTGCTGCCGATGCTGACACGTTGAGATTTAAAAGGAAAATAATCGGGAGACAAGGAATGGAATTTCTTTTTGAGTCTGGTAAACTGGAGTAGAAGAATGTTGTCCATTCAAGTTGGCTCTTTTGCTCTAGTAGGGCCCGTGAGAAGGAGAAGACTGCTGTTCTTGTGGATTGTGTGGAATTTATTGAATCGAGACGGGGCATTTGGTTGGGTTTTGTTGTTTTCGAATAAAATGAACGAACAACAAGCGAACACGTAGCCGGTTTTAGTTTTTAGGGTTGTCTTTTTTTTATCGATAGCGGGCATGCGAGAAGAGTCAACATGTGGAATTCAGTGGAGGGTGTTGTGGAATGTAGAGTTGCCATTGGCTCGTTGAATGAAGTATTTTATTTTATTGTTTTGTCTAAAACACGAATCAGTGATTTATAATTTGTAGGTACCTATTTGGAACTTCCACCAAACTTCAGTGCCAAACAAGCAAAAAAAAAAACAATAGTTTGACAGAAAAATATGTAGGGAAAACAAAAACATGTGATTGTGATTGGTCGTTTGTTTGTTTTCCCTACATATTTTTATGTCAAAATTAGAAAGAGAAGACAAAGATAGTTTCTGGAAAAGCCTAATTGTTAAAATATATTCGTGCAATACCCTGTGAATTATTTAATTTATAATGCTAGAGAAACATCACAATACGCACATTATATGCTTATCCTTGATTTCTATTTAAGTAACGAAACGAAAAGTGTTTTTTCGTTCCGTTTTCAAGTTTACTTGACAATTTACTTGCCAAACTTAGGGCCAGTTTATCACAACATGTTAAATCTGCAATTTTATTATCATAGATTCTTCTTAATCCATGCTTGTTCACATTTTGTTCAGCTTGTTTAACAAATTGTAGCTTTTACATAATTCGTTCCGTTTTCCAGTTTTTCTGTCAATCCAGTTGTCAAACTTAATCCATAATTAATTATTTTTTTTTTATTATTGCATAAGCGCGGATAACATGGTCTTTTTACTTAACTCGTGACTACACCATGAAGACAAATCTTTTCAATATACATTTCAATCTAACCTTCCTTGTCGCGAGACAGTGACAAAAGAAAAAAAACAAACACTTAACAAATTCCAAGAATTACTTCAAAGGAAAACAATTTCGGAAGAAAACAAGCAAACCAGCAGCTGTTGAACTTTACTTTTACTGCAAGTGAAACAGTGCCCCCTATCGAGGCTTCAGGCACTAGGTACAATGCATTTCGGGTAGAAACGAGCACTCTTTTTTATAATGTTCTCTAAGACACAATCAAGTTATGAATTCTTTGATTAAAATGAAATAACCCTCGATTAAAAATGATTAGCTATATGAACAAACTAGCCCTTAATGTTTATCAATTGAAGACTACAATTGTTTTATTTATTAGAAGTATTAAATTATGTCTTGTTAAAAAAAATCGACAAAAAGATATTGGGGCATATTCATAGTCACTTTTAAACTCCAGACCGGGGTTTATCCTAATATCTAAATAACATTGAATGCACCCGAGTCTAAGATAAACTGGAGTTTAAAAATGGCTGTGAATGTGCCCATTATCTTGAGTGTCTTTGCTGTAAAAATATTTTGATATGGTTGCGGTGCAAGTTTTTGTTTCTAAACTTCGAAGTTTTCCATAAAATTGCGAATTTTTTAAAATTATTTTGGTATGCGAGCTTTTTTTGTCGCTAGACGACCGTCCTACAAAGGTGAATTGAGCCTATATCGATACAATACTGTTGTGTGCATTCTAAACACTATACAAATCTACTTACAATTTATAACCGACAAATTTTGCATTTACTTTTTTCTTATAAGAAATTGTAATATATGTACATACGTTAAAATAATATTTCGGTTATGTATGATTAAAAACTATCTTTGAATAACCATTTTCGGATATTAGCTATCCCTTAGATGGCTTACTATAGTTTTCTTTAAATTCAGCAAATGGAACTTCTTGGACTTCGACCCGTTATTTCTTTAAATTTCCACCTCGTAACATAGCCCCATAAACTATAACAAGCGAATCACATTACCATCCCAACCCAACTGCAAAGTTGTACTTGATAATTTTCATACCTAATCGTTTGATCAATAATTTCGTCTGTTATTTAGTTTTGAGGTTTTGACAAATCTTTTTCATAATATCAGTCGTAGTTTTATCTTTTTTTAATTCGCTGCTTAAAAATGCCTTGCAACTCAGCTTCGAACAGTAGAAAATCAGTTGACATGCTATTGGAAAGACCACGAGCAAAGAGTGCTTTTGTGCAGAAAAAAAACCAAGATACCCTTACTATATCGGGGACAGAACGAGCAAAGAACGCTTTTATTCAGAACTCTCAAAAGAAGCAAGCCCGAGATCCACCTACTGCATCAGGATATTTAAAAACAGAACGAAATGAAGCACAACGCCGTTTTTCCCAAGTAAACAAACCAACTACATTGCCAAAGCGAGAACTTGAAAGACTTCACAATGCCGCAAAAATCACCAGCACTGACGATAGAATTGAAGCCCAGCTTGAAAGAGAGGAAACTGTTAAACGTATCGAACAAGAAGCCGAACGTCAGAAGCAAATGTTCAAGCAAATCGATGAGGCTAGGCTTCAAGTTCGTGGAGAGAAAGACAAGGAAGACCTTTTCGAAGAGGAGAGGCTTAAGATTCTCGAGCAGTCTTTCATAGCTAAGCACGAGCAAGAGGAAGAAGTGAAGCGTGTAAATCAAATTATGTTGAATGCAAAGTGTCACGCTATTCGTGATGCTCAAATTCAGGAGAAAATCGAGCTGGCTCGCGAACTCAAACAGGAAGAGAATCGTTTGGAAAAAATGATGATTGACCGCGCTATGGCTTCCTTGCATGCTGAGGACGAAGGTGTTAAAAGAGATCAAGAGAGAAAACAGCAATATGCAGCTGAGATAAAAAGTCAATTGATGGAACGGGAAAATCAGCGATTCCTTGAAGCCGAACGTATTGAGGAAGAAGCCAAAGTTTTATCGATGGCAAATGAGGCCCTAAAAAAAGACGAAGAACGACGAGCTCGTTTGATAAAGGATCGACGAGAGCAACTACGCTCGGAGCTCAATCGTATTTGTGAAATGTCAAATCTGTTCAAAAAGATGCTTTTCGAGCAAGAAAGAGAAGCTGAAATGCGCATTCATGCTTATATGAAAGCCAAAGAGAAACGTGAACGCTCTCTGGACATAGAAAAAAAGCTAGCCAAACAAGCTTTTGAGCGTAAGCAACAACTTCTGTTCGATCTTCAACAAAAAATATTGGAATCCAAGTCGAAGAGGGAAGAAATGGCGCTCACACGTCAACAAGAGAACATCGAGCGGGAATATCGTAGAAAGGAGAAAGAAGCTGTCATCCGTAAGAAAGAATTAGAAAAGACATTGCATGAAGCACGCTTAGCACAACTTCAAGACGCTAAACTTCGTGAGGCTCTGCAAATCGCTCGAAACGAGGATGATTTTCAGAAAATTGTTGAGAATCTTAAGCGTGAGGAGGCTAAACAGACTAAGATTCAAGAAGAACGTCTAAAGAACCAAGACCGTTATCGGGATGAGATTATTAGGCAGATGAACGATAAGGAAAACGAGCGGCGCAAAAAACACGAACGCGACCAGAGCGAGGCCATTGAATGGAAAGAGCAAGAAAAGCAACGCGAAAGGAATGTAAAGTCAGTGATTCAAGCTAAATTGGCTTCCATGCGTGATGCCAATTTGCCAGATAAGTACATAAAGGATGTTGAGAGGCAAATGCTGAAAATATCCGAACAGAAAAAGTCAATGTGGTAGGTTTTTGCATTTTTAAAAATATAAAATTAATCATTTTGGTGACAAATATACTCTTGTGGTTTTGTTTAAAATAATCAGAATGTGCGTTTTATTTAAAAAGAAGCGAAAGAGTTTTTTTCGCAAACAAACTACAAATCTGGATGGATGAAAGAATAATAAGTATCTACATATATGAGGATTTTCCTACTTACACATCCAGTTATGTGAAAATAGCCGTATTTTTTTGCAAGCCCCGAGGAAATCGATCGAAAAAAACGACGTCATGTCCTGCAATTATGGAGCGAATACAAAATATTCCTTTTTTTATTATTTATTTATTAAATCTTAGCTAAAATTATAAATATTCATAGCATCACTTTTCGTTTTTATTTTTAATTCTTTTTTTTAATATTCCTTTTTTAATTTTTATATTTACTTACACATGAAATGTCATATCCGGCAGACGGCAGATTGCCATGTCCGTATTCTTAAGTTTAAAATTGTATCAATATAAAATCGCAAAAATAAAGAATTTTATCTATCTATCTATCTATTCCTTTTTTGCAGTTAAATGAAATGAAATTTGGCCCCAATGAGAATGAAAAATGTTTATGAAAAAAAAAAATGAAAACGGGCTTTTCTGTTCTCTAAAAGTGAACAGCTTTCTGCTATTTTCCAACAAAAAAAATCATCTGGAAAATGAAGCTTATGTTATTATAGTTATGTTTATTATATTTCAAAAATTATATCATTTATATCTACATTTATGTATGTATGTACATATATTTAATGTTTTAAAATTTTAAATGCCAATGTAAGAGCAAAAACGAGCGACCGAATCGTGTATGTTATATTTTCAGAATTGTGTAGAACAGTTTTAAAATACAGAATTTCAGATATTTTGTTAGTAATTTGACCACAACACTATATTCAGCTCACCTATATTCTTCATTTTAAATACTTAATGTATATATCATTAACTACATATATACAAGCCATTAACAATGGAAAATATCAGAAAAAGATGAAAATTCTAGCACTTGATTCTTCCAAGCGAGAAATTTTTAACAGGTACATTGCTAAATATACAACAAAGTGTACAGTGTTTAAAGAGTCTTTAAATAATCAGAAGGCCAAAACAAATACACCTGATTCTGACACAAAATAAATATACAGATAAATAATTAGTAATAATATTGGTTAGCAGAACGGGGACTTTTTCGGATGGCTCATCCCTACCATTAAGTTGGGTATACATTTCAATGATAGGTATAGTTTTTAAGTTACTCTCATTCTCATCAAGTAACCTTTTTAAATAGCTATTTTATTTCTTTTGAGTTTATTACCCAAACCCAAGGTAAAAAAAACATCTTTTTATTTACCTTTAAACTTTCTCTTCGAATCAGAAATTAATCACTACATGTTAAGAGAAATAAATAAATTTGTGATCATTATCATTATACTCTCGGGGTCTGGGGTGCTCACACACCCCACTTCACATCAAATTAATCAAAACAAAGTATCTAAGAGAACGTACCACTTTGTTGAGTTTAAATAAAAACATATTAAATCAAGTTCAAGTTCTCGTCTTCACTCAGATGGGTTATAGCTTATAGGAAGAGTGCCGAACGATCTTGTTGGAAACGTTCAAATCAGTCAAGTCGAGTTCAGGATACAATATAGACGCACACTTCAATCGCGTGTTAAACCATAGAAGTGATTAAATTCTAGTTTATGGATTTTTATTAACATAAATAAATTTACCAATTCGTTATGTTATGAAGATCAATTTATTTCCTTCCGTGATATAATTAAATTCTAAGATGAAAAACGGTTTAATATTTAAGACTGGAAATGCACTTAATATGAATTTCACACTCTATCTGTGTCTATTTTTAAACTGCCTAGCAAGTGCACTGACTTACACTATTCCTGATCCTAAAGTGGAACTTCTCAGTCCTAAGGGAATGCGAATCTCAATCCCGCGTAAGTAGGTGTTATCTTCTATTTTAACTTCAATTTTTTTGTAATTATTTGAAATAAATTTAGTTTCACAGTAGTAACATACATTGGGGGGATATTTCTTTGTTAATTTTAATTTAAAACTTTAAATCCGGTTTTAACAAATGATTTTTTCGGCGTTCTATGAGTGTAGGTAATTTAAAAACAACCAAACCAAAATCAATAAGCCAGCAAGTTTAAGGTAGCAAAAGTATATTTTGTTTAATATGATTCCGGTATAAAAATTAAATGAATCAGTCTTGTGACTTAGGTCATTTGTTTTGAATTGCAGACAAATAAATTAGAAAAATCTACCGTATTGTGATTGGATGCGATCAATTTTGTATCAATGGAAAATTTGATAAGCTAAGCACATTTGCAAACATTATTACGTTTAGGTTCAAAACGGTTATACTCGTAGCTCGTAGGTTATCTTAAATAAATAATTATAACAATAAAATGGAAACTGCGCCAATAATCTTACAGTGCGGGCTATTTAAAAGAAGGTCATTTTTGTTTCAATTTTTGTATTAATATACAAATAGGTAGGTACTCGTTTTTAATAAAAAGATAAGAAAAGATGGATTCGGATGAATCTTCTTTTAAAGTTTTAATTTAATAGTTGAAAGAGGATTGAATATCCAGTTTCAGAGTAATTTCATAACAAATCCGATCCGTATCAGATTAAAGCCGATTATAAATTGTCACTTAGTTCGTTAACCCATTTAATTATTTGTAACTTTCCGCGGATTTTAATAGCTTAAATTAATAAAACTTAACATTCGAGATACACTTTGGCGTTTTAAAATATTAATAAAAAAAAAACATCGATGCGAAATTCTTTATAATGCTGCGTTCCTTTTTCAGATGAAAATGGCATCGTTCTTGTGGGCTACAATGTAAAAATCAACAAGCCTATAGCCTTGCTTCAGCCAGGCGATTTCATTGGTGACATAACAAAACCATCCGACGGAAAATGGGTTTTCGATATAAGAAATGCCTTCGTTGACCCTGGGGATAAAATTAATTTCTGGATTCACGTTCAATATGGAAGCTATGCGTACCGCAAATTAGGAACTGAAATTGCATCGGGAGATGCCGTGGAAATTCCAGAACTATCTTCTGAAGAACCATCAATCATACGAACAAGTAGTCCAGACACGACATTCACTGATGTCAATAATTGTGAACCATCCAAGACAACAGTTGACCGAAAAACCGTCTGCAAAGGCCAACTTATCTTCGAAGACAATTTCAACAGCTTAAATTGGACTAAATGGAAGCGAGAAGTTCGTATACCACTTTATGCAGATGATGCTGAATTTGTTTCGTTCCAAAAGAGGGATGAGAATTGTTATGTCAGCAATGGGCAATTGCATATTGTGCCAAATCTGTTGTCCGAAGTTCCAGGATTTACCGAATCTAGTATAAGAACTGGAAAATTAGATCTTGGACCTGAGTAGGTTTACTTATGCGCAAAAATTAATTTATGTTTTGTTAATTTATGACATTTTCTTATATAGATGCACAGCTATTGTAGACATCTCTCAAGAGTGCACAAGACATGCACAGTTTTCACAAATTCTACCACCAGTGGTGTCAGCGAGAATTCGAACAAAGGACTTTTTTAGTTTTCGTTACGGAAAAGTTGAGGTGCGTGCAAAAATGCCCCGAGGCGATTGGTTGTTTCCATGTAAGTTTGATTTGATTTTCTAAATGACAGTTCATTTTTTTAAAGCTTTAAGTTTTTACAGTGATCTTGCTGGAACCTAATGACAACTATTATGGTTTTACAGAATATGCATCTGGTCAGATGAGAGTAGCATTTATTCGAGGCAATGAATTCCTGAAAGATCGCGATGAAAATGAAATCTCTGGATATCGCATTGCAGGAGGAGTTGTTTTGGCTATAAGGGAAGCACTTCGTGATATATGGCTAAAGGGAAGTGTGCGTAAAACTCATTTGGGTGAAGACTTCCACTATTACACTTTGACCTGGACGGATAAATTGATCTCACTTGAAATTGACGGAAATGAATATGCAACATTTCGGGGTGGATTTTCGAGTCTTTACACAACACAGAATCTTAAACATGCAAAATTATGGAATAACGGTGATGTTATGGCACCATTTGACAAAGAGGTTGATATAAAATTTGGGCATTTTTTTAGGTATGACATAATGTTAAGTTTTGTTTTATAGTTCTTCCTAACTCTAGGCGTATCGGCTGGAGGACATTCTGACTTTCCTGATGGTGTGTTTAATGGATTTGCTCGACTTGAAAAACCATGGACAAATGAACATCCTAAGGCGGAATTACAGTTCTGGAATGATCGAGCGAACTGGTTAAAGACATGGAATGGAGAAAATGCTGGACTTCATGTCGACTACATTAGAGTTTACGCCTTGTAGAAAATTTTTAAAGAAGAGACTGAATAAAATTTTGAATTAGGGAAATTTCCTGTTAGATCCAGTATTATACTTGTAAGTTTAACTAAAGACTTCCATTAGTCGTACGCTCTTAGTGCGAGTGTGGTTCAACGTTCGATGCGATAAAAGTCGATCGTATCAAAAAGTTGGGGCGTTTTACTTTGTTGTAATTCTATGCGAAAACACAGCTGAAGACAACTGCTAGAGCAACTCAATAAGATAAATATTTAACTTTTCGATGATCGACTTTCGTCAAAAGTCGTTTTTCGATAAACAAACAATACGTACAATAAGGGCCGTAGTCTTTTTCACTCTATTTTGAGATGGTTCTATAAGTGGAAACGTCACAAAATAGCCTAGGGACAGCCTTATACGCGGAGTAACGTAAACTAACAGTTTATCAAGGCATCACTTTTGAAGACATCTTTTGATGATGCCATAATTCAGTTAACCGCATAAAAGCATAATTTTTGTAGATCTTAAAGATGCTAAATGACCTCTTCTCTTATAGTGATTCAAAATAACTTTCAACGACTTTTAGTCCACAAAAAGATGAAGTTTGCCCCGGTGATCTCTCTCGGATTTATCATTTGACTATTAGTAAGGGTCTTGTCAGTAAGCAATTAATTTTTTTTTTTAGTTCAGTTGTTCTGAAATAGTCTTAACGTAAATCAAGAACGACCTCTGCCGATGAACACAATTTTAACAAAGAAAGTCTTTTAATTTTATAAGGAAAGGAATTGGACACCCTCCTGCCTGATAATAACATATTGAAATAATAAGGCTAAACAAATTTGGTTAATCAGCTTAATTTATATTTATAGACAAATTATAATGCATAAACTTTAACATAATCCACATGGAGGCCAGCTTGATTGCCACTCCATGTCCCTAACCAATTTACTCGATCATTCCAAAATCGAAGTTCAGCTTTTGGATGATGATTTCGCCAGGCTTTATTTGTTTTTGTCGGTCCATTGAGACAGCCGCTTGGGAAATCAGAATGTCCACCAGCTCCTACCCCAATGGTCAAAAAGAACTGAAACCAAATTTAAATTTACCATAAGTTCAATCTTAATACCATCTTTCATACCTCCCTGTCAAACGGTGCCATCAAATGTCTATTGTTCCAAAGTGATGCGTGGGGTAAGTTATGCGTTTGAGTAAGACCCGAGAAACCTCCCCGAATAAAACCATACTCGTTTCCATCAATGTGCATAGCTATATGATCTTCTTTCCAAATGAGGGTGTAATTGTGATAGTCATTGCCAATATGCGAAGTTCTGAGGCTACTTTTGAGCCAAGAATCTCGAAATTCTTCACCCGTTGAAAGTACAATACCACCCATTATTCGTTTGCCGGATATATCATCGCCATTTTTGTTCTCCAGAAGCTCATTACTTCGAATGAAAGCCACCCTCATTTGGCCCGATGAGTACTCTGTGAATCCATAATAACTTTCTGCTGGTTCGAGTAATATTACTAAAAGTCAAAAAATTTAAACAGTAAATCCATAATCTATTCTAGAATATATGGTCCTAAGAATGAGTCTTTCTTACATGGAAATAGCCAATCGCCTTTAGGCAGTTTTGCCCTTACTTCAACTCTTCCAAAGCGAAAGCTGAAAAAGTCTTTGGTATTGATTCTGGCTGATACGACCGGTGGTAAGATTTGAAAGAACTGTGCTTTTCTAATGCATTCCTTGGTCATATCAATGATAGCTGTGCATCTGAAATGTAAATGTTAAATGATTCTGAATTTTCATTTTTTTTTTTTTAAGGGAACCCACTTTGCTCCTAAGTCCAGCTTGCCAGTTCGTATTCTCGACTCATTGAAACCTGGCACTTCGGATAATAAATTTGGTACTATATGTAATTTTCCATTGCTCACATAACAATTCTCTGGTCTGTCTTGGAATGACACAAACTCCGAGTCATCAGTGTCGATAGGAATTCGAACTTCCCGCTTCCACATGGTCCAATTAAGTCTATCGAAATTATCTTCGAAAATAAGTTGACCTTTGCAAACTGCATTACGTCCAACTGTAGTTACTGATTTTTCACAATCGCTTGGAAGTTGGTAGGCTGTGGATGATGTAGGGTCTGTTGTCGACTGAGAATCGGACATATCTACCGGTGTTCCACCAGCTACCTGTGTTCCCAATTTTCGATAGGCATATGCTCCATACTGAACGTGCATCCAGTAATTTACTTTATTTCCGGGATCAATGAATACATTGGAAAGGTGAAACAACCAAAGATCATTTGAAGGCTGACTGATATCGGCAGAAAAATCTCCAGGTTCATTAAGGGAAATCGGTTTATCGATGTTTAAATGAAATGCTACGAGAACAATTCTTTTTTCATCTACATATAAAAGAAGAACAAGAAATAGGCATTAACTTTAACAAAGTGAAGTTTAGGCCCTCTTATTTATATTGTCTAAGTAAAGGTACAGTTCTGATAGATTACTCATACATATTGGCCCAAGTTCATTAGGCTACAGGAGAAAAAAACAATTTGGTCTTTTTGACACATCTGGAATAAGCTTTAATTCCAAAAATCATTTTTTTTGCATCGTTGACCCAAATTTATGTGTTCCAATATTTATTTGTTCGGTAACTTATCAGAACTTCAGTCAGATATTGTGAGACAGGTCCTTAGCAACACAAAAAATTGTGTGAGTGCAGGGACTCACGGTTAATATGTGTAAACATCAACGTGCGCGGATCCAAAACGGACTTGTTATTGCTTGAAGGGGATCTTAAGATTTTTTCCACTGAACGCACCCATCCTAGTATGCAGATCGTAACGTTGCACACCGTAACGTTGCACGACGTAACTTTGCACACGAACGTTCACGTTTTTTTTTCACTCTACCCCCAGCATAGATGTTTACACATCAAAAACTGGAAAATTTGTCGAATTTCAGTGGGACACAAGTGCTTAATCTATTTTAGGACTTCTGTTCTCCCCCAATTGGAATATACCTACAAGCGTTGACAAGGGGCTTAAATATGTGCTTCATTATGTGTATCATATGTTTGCTAAGACTAGACGTGCCTGCACATAATTAATAGCTCAAGAAGACCAGACACGAAAATGGTGACTAATCAAATCCGTCTTATTTCAAGGTTACTATTGCTACTAAAACATACATATTACATAGGTACATTTGTTCTTAATAACGCATATCCTAACAGAGTCTCGGAACTGAAAACCGATCTTACTTGCGATATATTTTTGTATACCAGTCAGACAAAACTAAAGTCCAGTTTCTCAGTGGGAGATTAAAGTTAAACTGGAGCTAACTCATCAAATTTGGAAAGTTAACTCAGGATTTACTGAACAGTTGTTTTTAATATTTTATCCATCGAGTTTGTTAAGTCCTTCCGTGTGCATTCTCCACCGAAAAATTGCTTCCTCAGTTAACTGTGGGTTAGTTTAGGTACTTCTATAGTGTTAGCTTACTCTGGTTTAACTCACCCCTGAAAAACTGCGCCTAAGACACTACTTTTAGACGAGAGCGATTTTTTTTTTTTGGTTTCCTTCGAATCGCAAGTAATTTTAAACACTGCGATTTGTAATGAAAGATAACTTTATGCAAGTGAAAAAGTGTCATCCCTCTGCACTATTTACTCCACTTTATTAAGCGTAGTTATCAGAGTGGACGACGAGTGAAAATAAAACACACTCGAAGAATGAGCGATAACTCAGCTATTGCTATTTGTTTAACCCCAGCAATTTTGTCCGACCATCACATACGTCCCTCGCCGTGCTTGCTTAAAAATCGCAAGAAGAAATTGCATCGTTTAAAATCTGTCTAAGCAAATAATACTAAAAAGAAAATAGACCGCCTAAAAAAGACTAAACCCAGGCATTTTTCTCTAAAAACGTTAGCTATTCTTTCATAAATGTGTTTATAGTATGAACTTGTTGTTTTTAAATATAAATACTCAAAAAAAAAACACTTTCTTACTTCGAATCACAACATTTTGCTCAGGTCAATTAAACAAACGATTACTTGGGACTATTTTGATAACCTCACCATTATGACAAATGATTTAAACATACATATATGTATGTACCTATATATACATTTTTATTTCGCAAAAAGTTTACATTATTTTGTCTAATGAATATTTCTATTTATAAATTAACACTACATGATCGTTAAGTCCAACTTATGTAAGCTTTATGAGATACTTACGTGGAATCGAAATTCGTAATCCTTGAGGACTAAGAATTTCGATTTTTGGTTCCGGAATCGAATAACCGAGTAGACTCACGGTCAAATTTAAAATTATGAATAGATTTAAAAAGATCTTCATGATGAAAACTTTAATTTCAATTTAAAAGGGTACTTTTCAGCTTCCAAATAACCATTTTCCGTTTTTGTTTACTTATATAAAATCGATTATTCAATACCGCAGCGAGTTTTCACAAATAAACCGCTCTGACACCGCAACTTATTGCTTGAATAAATTAAAATCGACTGCAGTTCTGAAAGAAAATTTCTCAGATTTAAGTCTTAAATTCCGATAATCAGTTAAGATTGTCTCTTAGAACGACTGAGACGTCATCTGCATCTCACTTTCTCACATAAGATTCAATAATTTATAATAAAATACATGATATGAGTATTAAAGTTTATCAATGAAAAGTTTGATTAGATTTTTAAGTGAGATAATTTATGTCTAAACATTATTATCTACGCTTTTTCGTATTATTTATTTATTAAATGAAAATGAAGTTTTTGTATAGTTCATGCGATGCTTTACTTTGAATATAACATTATTAACATTTGTAAAAAGTTTTCCATTTATTCAAGTAGAAATATTTCTCTAAATGGGTTTTGAATTACAATTCTACGTCATTATTTTGAATTTTCTTAAGTACCTACTTACTTACATTAATCAAAACAAAATATAGTTTTATAAATTAGGTATGTACATTGGATTAATCAGTTTATTTTGTTTTTAGAGTTTAGTAAATGTTACACTGTTGCACTTTTACAATGATCAATCAGTTGCATGGGATCGTGAGTACCGTTAATTAAAAAAACCGCTATTAATTTGGAAAATTATCAAGGTAAAAAACCCTCGTATTGGAAAACATCAATCTCTTAAATTAAGAATCATACTACATAGTATACCTACTCAGAATGAAATAAAATATATACATACGTCCTTACCTATATATGTATGCTATAAGGGTCTTAAGGCAATCTGAAGCCAATGGGTAAGTTCAGAAGACATAGCGACTTGAAGTCAAGGCAAGTTTCTCATCTGTGATTGGCTAACTGTCGAAAATTTGCCTTCCAATTAATACAACTTTTATTGGAAAGTGACTGGAAATAAGCTAGTCAAGAAATATCTCCCTGCATTTTAAGTCATTAGCCACTTTCAGGATTCACTATAGGATAGCCTATCTTAGAGCCTGTTTAGATTGGGAAGATTGAGTACGGACTGGCGAGTCTCATCGTGTTTACATTAGAAACTTTAAGTCCGGTTTTTATGATTTCTTGGTGCCTCACGAGAAACCTCATCCCACACTTCTCTTGCCCATAAACTGCCGTGATACCGGACTCAATCTTCCCAATCTCAACAGCGTCTGATACTCGAGTATCCATGTGTATTTCTGAACGACTAAAACCGGAAAGGTTAAATTTGCTGCTCAAATCAGTTTTGCAGTCAGATGTTATTGACAATTCTCATCCGCAGAACTTTTTTGATAGCTTGAGAATTCTTTTTTGGCAACTGCTGTTTTTATCACTATAGATGTGTTTTTTTTTTACAAGGGATTACAACAACATAAAGATCACTTTGGATACAAATCTGAATGCGGCCGCTTATATTTTTTGTTAAAATATCAGCTGATCTTTTTACTAAAAAGTAAGCGGAACTTAGGAGAAGAACTGTATTACCGGCGGGAATTGCATACTTGCTATCGATAGTTTGTATGGAAATTCGATTTTTTTGCAAGTAATTAATGGCGTTGCTAATTTCCGGTGTTCTTTTTTTGGCCAATTTCCTCCGAGACTGCAAGCAGGTCTTTGTAAAGACTCAGCTGCAGATTTGTATTTGTTTATTTTTGTATTTGTTATAAATCGCAAGACATTTGACAACTATAACAACTCCATTCTGATTCTATTGATAGATTCACGGATTTTCCTATCCTATATTCAGTTTCTGCATTGAGAAGGCTTCATAAAAATTGAGCGTACATATTGATGCTTGATTTAAGGGTAAGGAAAACCAAACCATGGCTCAAAAGATATCTCAAAACAGAGAAATAAAATGAAATTCCGCACAGTCATGCATTTTATTTTTTTTTCGCCCAGATTTGCTAGCCCAAATTACTTCAGTTTGTTTTCTCCACTTTCGTGGAAACTCTTTTAGACTTGTTATAAATATCCACAATGAAGAAAAAAAATATGAATCAGGTTTTATCGTTCTCATCAGTAGATATATACTATGCCAATGTGAAGGTCGATGCATTTAATTTTACTGACACTGTAGTTTAATAGCCCTTTACTACAGAAAATGAATAAAAAACATTGTAAGTATTGCTTCAAGAATGTTGGCTATTCACCGACAGTCACTTCAACATAAACCTGACCTAGACCAGTTCTCAATATTGTTTTTATTTTTACTTATACTCTGTAGGGCAAGTATTGGTTTCGTGAAAAAAAAAATTTGATGTCCAAACAATTTTGTTTCGTCATACCGTCCGTTGGTCGGCATCGGTCTGTGCGTCCACTGTTAGAGGCTTAACGGGTAGACCGATTTGCTTCAGAGCAATATTATGTATTTCCCTAGAGGCGAAATTCGAATTTTTCTTGTATAGCTCATCTATCCCAAGCAACAATTCTAGTTTCTTAAAATTTTCTCAAAAACGGCTACAAAAAAAATGATTAAACTTCTTACATGTAATAACGGCCGAGTTCAACGCATATCTGAATATTCAGAATTCTGAATTTTTGAAGCTCTTGATTGGCCAGCTGTCAGAAGTCATCTGAATTTTCAGAACTTTTTCTGACAGCTGGCCAATCAAGAGCTTCAAAAATTCAGAATTCTGAATATTCAGATGTGCGTTGAACTCGGCCAACCAAAGTAATTGTAAGAGAACTCCGTTTTAGGTTTTGGCAACAAATTCACAAAAAATAGCCATTCTGTCTTTTGAGAAAATTGTCTCATTTTTGCCTTATAAGCGTATAAATTTTCAATAACTGGACTGATTTTATTATAATTTTTCGATCTGGTACTTATAAATAATTCAAACAATGTTGCATTTAATTTTTTTTTGCATTTTTCTATGAGCGGAAATTAGTATCTGATATACTTTTAAACATTAATTAGTTTTGACCACAAGATGGTATTAATAATTTTTGAACCAATTTATTTAGAATAATGTAATAATAATCCACCATAAAAATCAACTTTCGTATTTTCAATACACACATATGCTTATAGATGATTGTTGAAGTCATTATATTGTTTTAACAAAATAATATATTTTTTCGTCTAATTTAATATTTTGACTACCATGAGATATCATAGGGTATATAAATATTCCATTGATACTTTACAGCTTTGCTTATTTCATTCATGGATGAACCAAGTTTAATGCTAATGAATATTAAATATATGGCACTCTGGACAGTTTCTACCACATTTACAGCACTGAAGCTGATACCGGCTTTTTAGTCTGGAGAGCTGTTAAGCTGAGTGCTGACCTGAAACATTATACCTATTTACTAATCAGTTGACTCGAGATTCTCTTCGCATACAAACGTGTCGATTGTTGTACAGAATATCTTCAGATACTTTTTGTTTTTGTTTTTGTTATCTTCAATATTTTATATCAATTGCAACACAAAATTGTGATGAATAGCTCAGGATGATATATTGTAAATTAACATAAAAAAGGCTGTCAAATGAAATTTTTACTTAATTTTTGCACTCTTACATTTTATATCATAAATGTGTTCGTCTCATCGTACACAGTTCCCGATGCGACTGTAGAGATTTTAAAGCCTAAGGGATTTCGCCTTTCATTACCACGTATGTATGTTAACACAGTGATAATAATGTTGCTTCTTTAATTAAACTACGAGAACTTCATCCTTATTTTTTTTTTAAGACATTGTGGGATTTCACAACAAGTTAAATGCTTTTTTGGAAGTTATTCTTGTTTTCTTTATTGATAAAGTGATAATTATAATCTTTGCATTACGCTTATATTATTTTGGCAGTGGATTTTTTACTCATCAATTGAAAAACCCTGAACGACGATTTTGGGTTATTTTAAATAAACATTAAATCTGCTAACAATAATTTATGTGTGTGTCTTCGTCGTTTTAATATTTGATACCAGTTTTAAATCAAGCGATTTTAATCAAGCTTCATATACAGAAACGATAGGTACGCTCTTTTTATACTCGTAATAAAAGAATTCCCCGTGCTGTTCATACTATCGGTGTTGAAATTCAGTGGGAAGTTTTTGTTTTTGTTTTTCTTTTTATTTTTATTAATTGTTTTATGATCATTAAATGAATTTTAAAATTAATATTCAACCTGTTTCTTGAAAGAAGAGTGAAGATGATATATGCAGAAATACCAGTGAGTTCAACTTGTATTATGATGAACTAAAAATTTGCTTTGATGAATTATTAAGCAATACATTCAAACAATTAAAATATGATTTTGTTTATAATGGGTATTTTTATATTATGGTATCTACATAGCTGTTTTGAGATTTAAATTTTTAACCTTTCTTATGAACTTGCGATTTAGGTACTGTAAGGCAAGTTTTACATCCCTCAATTGAAGATTTTGTATTCAAATTTTATATGATGATATAACTCACGCAAACAGAATGGGTCATGCAGTTTGGTTATGCCCGTTTGTCTGTCTACACCTCGATCCAGTTTTCAGAAACGAATTTCTTGAAACTTATACCGTCAGGTTTAAAGTGATTCACCTGAGGGTAAATTGAATATGAATTTCTTTTTATCTCTGAAACTATAACGGTATCTGCAAGCCGTTTTTGCCGTTAAGAGAACCGTAGAGTAGTACAATACAAAAATACTGTATTCTTTTGCATAGATATTACTTTGCATACGTTTGACGTTTTGGAACATATTTGTAGTTGAGGTGCACTCAGGCGTATGTTGAACCCTTAGAGACTTTTCAGCGCTACCTATTGGACATTTTTCAAACTTAATAATATTCAAAGAAGATTTTAAATAAGGAGAAAACTAAAATATTAAAAAAGTGGACGTGGCAGAGAGCTGATTTAGCTCAAACTACTTTCTCAACTTGGCGCTATTTGTGGGATTGTCAGATTTTTTCTACGTCAAGTTTCTTTGCCTTCAATACACTGCACAGAATGGCATATTGTTTTGAAAATGTAATTTTTTCTTGCGAATGACATATATGTAAACTATAATGTTCTACTTTGCAAAAAACATAAACATAACAGATTTTAGGATACATATACCAATATTCCTCTTTTTTACAGAAATTTTCTAATTTAAACTATCTTTATAGATGAAGATGGCATTAGTGAAGTTTCATTCAATGTAAAAATCAACCAACGAATCAACCTTTACCAACCTGGAGACTTTGCAGCTATAATCAAAGAACGCACAAATGATGTTTGGGCCTTTGATAATATAAATACCAGCGTGAAGCCGGGTGATGACATCAACTACTGGGTCCATGTTCGTTTTGGAAATGGAAAAAACCTCCGTGAAGTCGGAAGTGCTGTAGTGTCTGAGAATTCTGTCGAAATTTTGAATTTCTGCCCAGAAAAAGCACAAGAATGTCCAGCAGCCAATGACAAGGTGCAATGTGAAAAATCCTCAACAACAATTGGTGGCAAGCATATGTGCAAGAATGAACTGGTTTTCGAGGAAAACTTTGACAAATTAGATTGGTCAATATGGAATCGAGAAGTGCGAATACCATTGTCGTCAGATGATGGTCAGTTTTTGATGTTTTTGGACAAACCCAAAAACTGTCATGTGAAGAATGGACAATTGCATATTATTCCGAGTTTATCATCAGAAGTGCTGGGAAATGATGTCAAACGCATCAGAAATGGAGAATATAACCTAGGAGCACAGCAAGTAAAATTTCATGTTTTGTGTTGCATTTATTTACAGTTTTCAATGTGCAGATGCACAGCTCTTTTAGATAAATCACAAGAATGCAGAAAAAAGGCTCAATTCTATCAAATCCTACCGCCAGTGGTTTCGGCAAGAATCAATACAAAACATTCTTTTAGTTTCCGTTATGGAAGAGTTGAAATCAAGGCGATGCTACCCAAAGGCGATTGGCTGTTTCCACGTATGGTCATTTTGTTTTAATTTTTGCAAGCATTTTTCTAATTTTTGATTTTTTTTTGCAGTAATGTTGCTGGAACCTCTAGAAAAATACTATGGCATACAGAATTATATGTCAGGACAGATAAGAATTGCATTCAACCGAGGCAATGATGTTCTTCAAGATGCCAACTATACAGATATATCAAACAAATGGTTATTTGGTGGTGTTGTAATGTCTAATCTCGATAAGTATCGGAATTATTTTTTGCGTGGAACAAAGATTGACGTTGACTTAAGTGCTGACTTTCATATCTATTCTTTAACATGGACAGAGGATCAGTTTATTTTGGCCATAGATGGAAAAGTTTACACTCAGAATTTCATAGAGGATTTCTCGAAGTGGTTGCAAAAATTTCATGGTCAAACCAGAGTTACTTCTAAAATGGCACCATTTGATAAAGAGGTTTGCCAAACATTTTTTTTTCTTTTGAACTTTTGAAAAAAAAAAATCAAATTTCTTTTCTTCTTTTGAAGTTCTATATAACCCTTGGAGTTTCTGCAGGAGGACACTCTGATTTTCCGGATGATTGTCGAAATGGATTTGAACGAATCCCCAAGCCATGGAGCAATGGAGATCCCAAAGCGGAATTGTTCTTTTGGAAAAATATTGATAGTTGGTCCAAAACTTGGAAGAATGATGAAAGTGGTATTCATGTTGATTATGTTAGAGTTTATGCTCTGTGAAATATAGTGCGGAAAAAAATTCTAAATGCTCTTTGCAAACTGATATGTACTTTTTTCTACCAAAATTAGCAATAAACTTAATCTAATGAAAAGATTCTGACCTTTGCACAGAATATTCGGACGCTAAAAACAAGTTTGTCAAAATACAAAATTAGTCTACCAGAATATCTCTCCTTTTTGTTTATAATGGGCTCTGATTGAAATTACGTCTCCTCCAATAAAAACTTATTCCCATGAAGAATGCCTTTTTTGCTATCGTGAACTTCTTCCGGAATAAATTTCAACCGAATAAAAATCCAATGAGATGACATCCGAATTTCTTTGAAAAATTTATTCACGAAATCAATAAATTCAGAGCAAAACTTTTCGAAGTTTGATGAACTACTCCCAAAGAGCTGTGATGAGTCACAGTTTTTGTAAATTTGTAGTCTTATGTGTGTGATTTTGTTTGTTATGTTTCGGTGGCCAAACTTAATGTTCCACATATTCTTCAGAAAAGAGAAATGCACAGGGACTTCGTTGATCAAAGTTTTTTTTTTTTAATTCACGAAAAAGTGAAAGATTTCTTAAACGTGGTGATAATTTTCACGCTACACAAGCTAATTAAGATTCAGGGAAACGGTTTTGGATAGCAATCATATTTATTACGTTTCAATGCTCTTAGAGTTGCGCACAACCAACGCCGTTGCTTTTGGGTCTTTCAACAAGACTAACCTCACAAATGCCAAATTCAGAAGCAACGCTTGTCCAAGGAACTCTCGACTACATCTCTCGGCTTCTTTATACATCGCTCGTAATTCTGTAGGAAAATAAACGTTTCCTCGATTAGAAAACGATTCGGAACCAATTTCGGGAACATCTTCACTATCAATTATATCCTCGATATTGTAGTACGTCCGCATTAAATTCAAAATAGCCTTTTCCGCCGAAACACGTTCGGTTCCAATTAATTGTTGGAATAATCTTGCTGCCAAGAATCTTTTCAAGTAAAAGACATTCGGTTTCGATCGCTCTGTTGATGTGTTTCGACTTGCTAGTGAATAGCCTAGGATAGCTATCAATTGCGAACGTTGGACATTAATATTCACTTGCTCAGCATTTCCCGGAGTACTACTTTGAGCAACTTGTGGATTCTCAAAAATATAACAATCAGCTGCTGGGATTAAATAGTCGATGTATAAACAACGATCAATCAAATCATGCAAATGTAGCTTCTTTTCGTTGATATCGTGGCGTTCCCAATGTGTTAGCTTGCAGGGACCATCTTTATTAAGCTCCAGCCTTGACCATATAACACTAGATACTCCAATGTTAATAGAAACACTCGAATTGATTTCTTCAATTTGTGCATTGGGAAGTATTGGAGTCACGAATGGGGCAGCTTTGCGAGTTGGTTTCGTAATTGGCTCTTCACCCAGTAGGCTTTTGTAGAACTTCTCAGCAATCTTTACAGAAAAACTATCCACGTGAAGGATGTCGTTTATGTTTTGAAATGTCCCATGCTTCAGCTTCCACGCTGCGACTTTGTTCAGTTTTGCTTTGGAAATGTCATATCTGAAAATGGCTTTATTTAAATAAAATTTACTTAAGGTTTATTTTTAAATTTTACTTGGCTAAGTTATCCATCGGTTTAGAGTTTATTAGATCTAAAATGCGAACATTTTCTTGGTCGGTAAAATTAAAACAATTTTTATTCACTTCTTCAGCAGAGGTAGACAAATTTTTTAACACATTTCCGGTTGTTAGTATTCTTGTCATTTTAGCAAAATTTGTGCTTCTGATTGTATGGGATGTTTTTAAAAACATTTCAAATCTTTTTTAATTTTAATATGATATTGATTAATTAAAATAAAATGTTTCGGGAATAAAAGTTTCAAATACATAACACATAAGAGTTGTTGCTAAAAAAATATAAAATACAAATTTTAAAATGTCAAAATAAAACAGGTGACAGAATAATTCAATATAACAGTTTACAACTGGTATACGGAAAAGTCTAGCAACATTAATGGTTTGCTTACACCCCTTTAAAAAAAAATATTCTTCAATGGTAGAAAAAATTAATTTGTTTTGATACAGCTGTCAAAACACCGATTTGCCTTAATGTACGATTAGAAGGTCAATGCAAATGGTCAGCGCATTGACTTTTTGACGTCAGTATGACGTAAAATACTGTTCCAAAGTTGCCAAGTCATGTGAATTGTACATCATTGTGACGTCAGAGAGTCAAAACGTTGACCGTTGTTTACCATCAGAAATTCTCCAAACATACATTACAACAACAACATGAGATCCTGTTCCTATCGGGATCACGTTCCATGAACCAAAAATTCCGTTTTTAAGTCAGGCGTAAAATGCGGCTAAAGTCAGAACTACTTTGTCTCGTGTAGAGTGATGTTTCACTATCGCTCAAAAGTATTTCATACGCGTAGAACCATATTTTTTCTCGTGTTATGTCGTGTGGAGAGGAATTCATCTTGTTCCACACCAACCTGTGTCGCAAAAACCCATTTCTGTGTGCGCAAAAGAAAAGAAAGTGCTCTAAAGCAAAACTGATCGTTTGCAATACAGCACGCTTTGATTAGTGTGCAGTGTGCACAGTGGGAGACACAACAGGCCACTCCGAAACAAAGCACACGAGACATGTTGTGTAATCTTTAAAATTTCATCCTGTATATGGACTCAAATTAGGCAGCTATATCTTCTACTACGTTTTCAATAGAGCAATAAGGTAATTTCGTAGAAAATTTCCAAATTCGATTCAAAATTACCTCATTTTCCATAGTCTGCTATTATACGACGACTTTTGCGTCGTGACTCTTTTCGAACATAATGAGTGCAAAAGAGACGGAAAACAACTGCCCTATGAGCCGTGGGCCAAATTTTGGCGACTCATTTTTGACATTATTTTATTTCTTGTTTGTTATTTTAGCAAATTGCTTTATTTATTTTCGTTATTTGTGGAGTGCACATGTACCTATAGCTGCGGTTGCTAAGGTGTAGAGCATAGAGAATTTCTATGCTGGAACAAAATCGTTTCATTTATGTTTGTTGTTTGTTTGGTTGCTACGAGAACTTCATTACCGAAGAAAAATTATAGAGGATTGCCAAATTTGAGTCATGACTGAAAAGTCATGGTGTAATAGCGTACGACTCACAGGACGAAATTTTAAAGAAGAATTCGAAGAAGAGTCACGACGCAAAAGTCGTCGTATAATAGCAGACATACTAACTCACATTTCAAAATGGGGTAATTACAACCAAATATGCTGTGCTATCTTTTCTTTTCATGGCGAATGAGTAGAGAAGAACGTAGCACTGCACTGCGAATCCAGAATTGCGAACTCCATAATCGACATGATTATATTTTTTGGGTATTTAAATTCTCAATGGTCTACATCTCAGCAACCATATAAAAACAAAAATAAATGAAGTGATTTTGCTAAAAGAATCGCTTTAGCACAAACTGTAATAAAAGTCGCTCACTCATGTAGCAAAGCAACATCGACAACGGTGTAGCGTGGTTCCCAATGGCTAGCTTTCATTAGAAAGACAAAAGTATAAAAGGATCCTTTATTTTATCTCAACTCCTGCATATAGCGAGACGCAAAAGTTAAAATTGAGTCAACTTTTGCCTAAGCTTCAGCTGCACTCGCTACATGTCAAAAATTTGTATGGGATTTAACAGCAAGTTGTTATTCGTCGTACGACGTATTTAGTTACCACACAGACATATTGAAGTGCCGTATACTATTTTCGTACGTTTCAAATATGACAGTGCTACGTGCAGTAGCTGCAGCTAACATGCCGCCTCCACTGGCCATCAACGATGCCCAACATCACAACCACAATCCAATCCACAATATGACTTGTATTGATAATGTCACCACATGACAGCCAGCGAAACTGAACTGCCCCACTGTTTATGTACCCGTGCCATTCCAGCAACATTGCAAAAACTTCTATATTTTGTATAACACTTTTCACCACTTTCCATTCATCAGCTGATTTTTGTTATGACATTTGTTGCTGTCATTTTAAAAACTCATCTCAACTCAAACTCAAAGCAAAGTCTGCTCTTCATTCCAAGAAGGCCTGCGCACTTTAAGCTCTGCGCTAGCTATCCAATTAACTAGAACCTCTTTAGCTCAGACAAAACAGAAATTCCATCATTTGGACAGTTTTCCGCGGCATCAGTTAAAGTGTAGTTCGTTTTCGTTTCGTTAGAAGAATTTTAAAGTTACAGTTCATTCCAGTGTGTTTTGCAGGGGTGTTACCTCCCATCTTCTCTGCCTTTGTGTGAAAAACAAAATCATTGATCTTCCATCAATAATATTAAAGTGAAATGAATTGAAACCTTCCCATTGAAGAGAATGCTTTAAGCCTCATAGTTTTGTTTTCCATTAAAAGATTATAAATACAAAAAAATCAAATCCAGTTGTTAAAAAATTCCAGAATTGGACGTGTTTTACTTTCACTCTTGTCTCCCACTCGATTACACAACAAAAAAGACCTCGAGTGAAACTCTAAAAAGTACAAATTTATGCTCCTCACCTTCGCCTCCAGTGAAGTTAAATTATGAACTTTCTATTTCAATAGTTTTTGTCCGAAAAAAGAACAAAGATTCCCTCGGTGAAGACTATTCCATTCTTGCTCTTCCCGTCCGTCTGTGGAAGAGCAATCAAAATAAATGTCAACCTCATCATCAGCCCCAGTAGAAGGAACAACAACAAAGCCAGCTACACAAATAGCTGAAACTGAAGCGACAGCGGCATCGAACAGCTTGGCACTAGCTGCGCATAAGATGATGATTCTAGACATGCAGGCTCGGGTCCAAGAGCAGCAATCCAGCAGCGTCAAGTCTAAGGCTCCAGTTTCTCTGATTGTCCACGAAAACAACGGCAAAATAAACACCAGCCTGACAACGGACAGTGATAGTGGCTGCGAACGCGACGAAAATGACACCTTAACAAACTCGAAGAGCAGGAGACCTGAGAATTCGGTGTGTCTTCGTGTACACGGTTTCATCTCAGACCACTGGTACCTAAGCTATCTGGTTCCACTCGCAATAGTTTGTGCACTCGTTATAGTTGCCTATCTGATGCGAGACTACGCCCGCCAATTGCTCTACTGGGTAGAGACGCAGAATTCCTGGGTGGTTTTTGGTATTTTCATGTGCCTGTTTGTGTTAGTCAGCTTCCCAATTGTTGTAGGGTATTTTGTGCTTATGATCAGCAGTGGGTACTTGTTTGGGTTTATTAAAGGTCTCTTGACTGTGATATTGGGTGCCAACATAGGGATTGCCATTGCTCATGGGACGCTGAGGAGTTTACGCCACCGCCTGCCCGTTCATAAGTAAGTATTTATTTATTTTAAATTGTATGTCACCAAAGTAATTAGTTTATGAATCGATACTTTCTCGAACTCGAGCGTTAAAATAAGGCATACAGAACTAATGAATCATATACATATATGAAAATTATAACATGAATGTTCGAAGTAAAAATAATCCATGCATAATTTCCCTTGGGAGTTATTTAAATGTGGCCGATAAATAATGCAAAATTCCATAACTAAAATTATTTGAAACGCAACTGTCACGCAAAAGAGTGAAAGACCATCCACTATCAGACTATGGGCTGGTGTATGAACTGGAAAGTAGAAATTTGTCAGTCATTGACGTGTTTCCTTTCGTCGCCACTCGGTATTAACTTTGCTTCATTGAAAAAATTCCAATCTATTTGCCGTTCAATAGTCCAATTAAGAAATAGTACGGCAAACAAGTTCACTTCCCGGCGTTTGTAGGTCTTCAATTACTGCTGCAGCTGCAGTACTATCACACAGCAACTAGCTATGCTTACTTGTAAGTCAATTTTTCCTGTATAGAGGTCTGTGGGGGTAGATTTTTCTGTACCTGCTTTATTGACCTTACGAATTAGATAGTTTTTGTATGAATAACAAAGTAGAATTGGCATCAAAAACCGTGTTTGCACGCTGTATTGTGGGTGGGAATCATTAGTTTGATTTGAGTAAATAATAAACAAATATTAAAAACAAACAGGTTCAGTTCATGTGTGATTAATTGAATCAGGTTTTGAATAGGAATTGATTGGTATGAGTACATAATAATTATATTATAATTAGTAAAATTGAAGTATCGTGTGTTGTAAATACCTTAAATGGAATATTTGCCATTCAAATTATTAATTATTTGGTAGAATGTTTTGTTGTTACAACTTTTAAAAGAACAATATCACGCTTATTAAAATAACCAGTAAATCCTAGAATGAGATTGAATATTAAAATAAAGATATGTTCAGTGAGACTTTTCTGGAATATTCGAGGATTGAGAACATTTCTTTTCCAAACTCTTAATTCACGTTTTGTGTGCTTCAAATAGATTAAGAAATAATAACTGTATGATCGCAGTCTTAAGCAATATAGAACAATCTGTTTATTTATGTTCCAGTTTTTTTAGTTTTTTGATTGATTCTTTTGCTTCAACATTTTTAAAAACTTAAACGTTAAATTTTGAATGCGCTAGTCCATTTGTCTTATATCCAAGTTGTTTATCCATTATGTTTCTTTTTAAAAACTCAATATTTTCAATGTTTCTAAGATATTAAACGCAAACCACTTTGTAGCTTGATAGGAAAATTACCAAATTATCACAAAATACATAGAAAATTATTCGTCATATCGTAAAAAAAAATTTAGTAAACCCTCACTTCGATGTTTTAAAAAGCTCTCCTGAAAATTTAAGTTTTTGGGACATATAAGAACTGAGGTGACGAAATGTTATAACACATTTTAATTATTTTAACATTGTTGAACTATATTGTTTCTATTAAAAACTCCGGTTATTGAAACTGTTTGTTCAAAAAAAAAAAAATCTAAAGAAAAACGTTTTCATGCTCAAGGTCATTTCACTTAAAACATGTTGTTTTATTTACCCGGTAGTCTTTATTGAGCTGCTCCATAATATTAAATTGAGAATCTTTGAAATTCTCTCAACAAAAAACTAACAAATAACTTGCAAAAATACATTTCTGGAATCTTGAAAATAATCAATTAATTTTTGCCAAACAAACATTCTAAAAGGGCAAATAATAGTACATAATAGCTCCAGTTGGTTTTCTGAAATTTGCCTTGGTTTCAATTATTAATTATAAACAGACACCTTTAGCAGTGATGCAATAATACATTTCCAGGACTCTTTTTTCAAACGTATTTCCATCCAACTTTGTTAATTTTTTATTTCTTATTGTAAGATGTAATATGTATGTATATTTGTATGTTTGTCTTTTGTTTTTGTCTTGTGAATTTAAAATTAATTTTCTTTTTGAATTTCTATTTTTAGATTAATTAAGAATGAAACTGGTCGTGCCATACTTCGGGTCATATCTGGACCAAGAGCATTTAGAGTAGTTTTATTCACACGACTCACACCCATACCATTTGGACTACAAAATGCAATTTTTGGGGTAAGTTTTGAATAGATTTTTTTTTTTCTCATAACAAAAAAACACATGTACATTTATGTAGTTTCTCCATGAGTTAAAAAAATACACACACGTCATATTTTCATTCTAACGATCTCGATAGATGTGATAAATGACTTCATTTTTATAAAAATATGGCCTCTTGAGTAAATTATTTTTACCTAATTGTTTGCATTTCGCAAATACAGAAAAATATAACGTGTAGGTACATTCATATTTATAAAGTAAAAAAAAAAAAAAAAAAAGTAAACAAATAAAACCTGATAAACGAAAAGTATTGTGGGTACCTACCTACCTATTTAAAAATGACGAAAGATGAATTTGGTTACACACATGTTTCTTTTTTTAATTTTTATATGACACAATTCATATGTAAGAGCAAATATTTATGTATGTACATAAAAACGTTAAGTTAAACAATTAAATTAGACTTTAAGAACTAAATTTAGTTTTGATCGGCCTTCATTCATGTTTAAAATTGAAAGTACCTTATTTTAAAGGCATAAACAATTAAACTAAAACATTTCTTAAAATATGGATGACCAAAAATATTCTTAAAATTTGAAGGAAAAAACTTTTTTAACAAAAGTATTAAATTCTTTTTACTACATTAATATGTTGATACGCAATCGTATGTGTCAAAACAATATTCAGAGACGAGACAGTATTTTTATTTGGCAAAAATTACGATAAAAAGTTGTTGTAGTTGAAGGACGCTGACACTCGCAAAATATTCTATATTTAGATATAAAAATAAAAACAATTTTTTGTGTAAAAAAAACAAATGAAAATACTTGGCCGTCCCAAATTTCAGTCATTGTTGCAGATGTCGACTTTCGCTGTCGGTGAAAAATGTGCGTTTGCTTGGAGATTTAATTGATTTTTTTTTATTTCATAATACAGTACAGGCCAAATAAATAAAACAACAAACACTAGTTTTATGCTCATTTTAATGAACATCTCTTGAACATCGAAAACAGCTATAACGATTTTGATTAAACTTCGTACCTGTAATGATTGTTATTCACGTACATATATATATCTTTTTGATAGTAAGACCGATTTTTTTTTGTATAATTTTGCAATCCTGTGATTTTCAATAGCTTAAATAAAATTGCATTCAAATATTTTGAAGAACATTTTTTAAACAAAAAAAATCAATTTTTTACTACTTTGGCTCTTTTAATACTTAAGGCAGTATTACATTGTCATATAAATATGTCAAGTTTGACAAATAAATATGCCTCAAAAGTGTCATATAAGTGTGATAGTCAAATTTAAATGAAAAAAAATACATGGAGCCTAATACTACTTTGACATACAACAAATATGTTGTCATATTTTATATGGCATAACGGGACATATATATATGATAGTGTCATATCGCCTTTACTCGTTAAAGATATCATAACACCATGCAATGTATGGCTATACACCCAATTGTTAACCACAAGAGCAAGTACGTGCAATGAAGTCGTTCATATTTTTTTTCAGTTATTTTCTGTTTTCAGAGATTTGAAATTTGAATTAATTTTAAACAATTATTGAATTTAAAAAGAAAATAACTAAATTAAACTAAATTCAGGGAAAAGAAAACATCGTTTATACATTGCTACATACGTACTAGTAAATATACCTATTATTCATTATTTATTTGTATACATTTTTTGTTATTACTTACGTAATATTTGTATACCATCACAATTCATCATTATCATTACAAAGAAATTCCTACTATACTCTGCAATTTCTGTATTTACTTTATATATCAAACATTTTCGATAAGAAATACAGTGAGTGTTTTTTTTATTTCTTTTAATCAAAGTTAAGGGGGAAATACACGGTAAAATAATCAGACGGACATAGGTTGTACACAAGTCGGTACAACAGTCGTACGTATATATATTGTAATTATACATAGTTAAATATTTTCTTCTGAAAAAGTATATTTGCTTAACATTTAGACACAATCAAAAAGAAATTGTTATATGTTCACCAATTAGAAAAACATATTTAAGTCACTTGAAAAAGATGCAGAATGAAAGGGGTTTCTAATTATTTTAAATATCATCAACGTAGAAAAGCACCCTAAATGATTTTACTATGGAAACAACGTCATTGATAGTGACTCTAAAAGAAGTGACTCTAGACAAGCCAATTATAACAGTTTTGGTTTATAAAAGTACTGTTTATGCGGCCCCACAGGGCCAGGACCTACCGCCGGTGGGCATACTTTAGGTACCCAGAGTTTTTTTTCAAGTCGCGCAAAGCGCGTTAACGCAAGCCCACTTTTAAGGGCGAAAAACTGTTATAATATAAGTGTTATGAATTGGCATTTCTCTAGTCTCGTCCAACTCTACCTAAGGTACATGAAAGTCCGTGTTTATCGAATCAGAAATGATTCTTCTAAAATGAATTTTATTTGTCCTTCTCTTTGATTAAATACATACATATGTATGTAGCTTTTTAGTATAGCTTCAAATTAGTTTTCTATAAAAAAAAACGTGTTCTTTTTTGGTGGTTTTTTGTCAGTTTACGAGTATAATTCTTACTTACTGCTACACATTATCTGTATCAAGTAAATAATTTCAAATATTTATCTATGTATGTATTTAGGTAGGTAGCTGTTTTCCTATCAACACACAAAACTTCATCGTTTAGGTTGTTACAATATAAATATTTACCATTACGACTCTTTATAAGCGACACTTCAACACAATATATAAATATATGTAAACATGTACATATGTCTATCTGAATCATCATTTTGCTTTTTAATCAAATCGATAACACACAACTTTTTATGGAAAATCAAACCAATTTTTCTTATCTTCTTTAAACAAAAATATTTTAAGGGCAAGTTGTTATTGGCTCATTCATTTAATCACGCGATATTCAAAACTAAAACAATTGCTTTGTTTCAGTGATGAAAATGAAAATGTCAAATCGTCATTTTAAGTAATTAATCCACACTGATTACTGATTTCATTTAATCGTATAGATTCAATTTCTAACATGGAATCCCCTAGATCTAGATTTTTGTTTCTGAAGCGATGTAGGTACCTACGTATGAATTTTATTTCCAAATGGAATTAACCAATGGAACCCGACGACCAACGACACTGTATCATGTAAGATTGGCAATTAAAAACACCTATGCTATACCAAATGTCATGATGATACATTAATTAACGACATGTTAAGGAATAGAGTTCAACTGCGCGTACATATGTATATTGAACGAGAAGCGTTTTCATGGAAGTGTACGCATTAATAAATTAAGACCAATTAACGTTGTCGACTAGTGATGAGTGATGACTCGGGAGTGGGTTTTTTTTTTTTTAATTCTATAACGCCTTTCGGTGATTGCATTAAATGTAATTGGGTGTGAAAGAGTTTTTACGCCCAATATACATACATACGTACATATACATATGTGTGTACGTAGAGACAGGGTAAATTACGGATTCGTTAAAAAGTATCGGACCAAAACCATTTTTGTTCAAAAGTGTTAATAGTAGGTACCTCCCATAAACAGCCCACATTACCTATGAACATAATAATAATTTTTTTTTATTTTTGTTGTTCACTAATTTAGCCATAATCTAAATGTAAAGCGAGGCAAAAATTCATAAAAACACTGTGTCGACCATTTTGTGAAAATTCTGGAAAATGTAATCATTTATGATTATACTTCGTGTACTTAGTATTCTGGTTTTGGTTCGAGTTTTATGAGGGGAATTTCAGGCAACAAATTGCCTCCATTTTAAAATTAAATGAACAATATGACACTTTTATTAAATTTGAACTGTTTTGGTGTTTAATGAAATTCTTAATATAATTTGAATATTTTCGAATTTTACTCCTATGGAATTCAATGAGCAATTTTTTGCCTGAAATTCCCCTCATAAAACTCGAACAGAAACCACAATACTCGTCTGGTTTGAAAATTATGAGAAATATCCCACAATTTTTGTATATACAGTGTTGGCCAAAACTAAAGCACGGAATGAACTCATCTTATAAAATATATAGATAATTCCAAATACCTATGATAATTTTATAATTTTTATTTTTTTTTTATAATAATATGTATGACTTTAATTCAAAAAAATTAATTTTATTATAACTCATCTGTTATTTAAAAATCAACAAATAATTCAAAACTAATTAAAAAGTAAATGGACAAAACTAAAGCACATGGACCTTATTTAAGCAAAAACTCGCCTGAATTAAGTCAATTTACTGTTACTTCAAATTTCTCAAGCATGATCTAAATAATACAAAAAAATAACTAGTTGTGAGTCATCAGCCCCGTTTCAGATCGAGTATTATAATTGATATAAAAAGTGGTAAAAACTATCAAAGTAAATATTCCAATCGATTAAAAGAAAAAGTAGTGTCTGATTTCACTATAACGATGAATCAATAACATTTATTCGGTATGAGTCGTACGGTGATTTCGCAAAAAATAGCTCAATTTCGTGCAAGGTGAAATGTAAGAACGGTCCATAGTGGCGATAGACCTTGAAAAACTATCAGTCGCGAAGATAAAAAAAACATCAGGGATATCAAAACAGATCCTTTCATAAAGACAAAAAGTATGCAAAATAAAAAAAAGGCTTAGGGATCTCAAGCTGGATTATCTAGGGAAGATCGGTTGATGGTGACATTCTATCTTACTGACTATAAAAAAAAAACCGTTTATATTTCAGAAAAATCAACCTGCAAGACTGGAGCTTGCGAAGACGCGCCTTAACTGGACTGCGGCAAAATGGAAAACGGTTATCTTCTCTGAGGAGTCCATTTTAAATTTATAGGGATCTGCCGGATTTCTTACGGTATGCAGGCCAGAGAGCAAACGCCTATAAATCCTTTGTGTTTCACAAATGGCCTAGTTGAGCACGGTGGAGGTTATTATTGTCTGGGGATGTTTTTCCAGTAAAGGCTACGGGCCAATTCACAAGGTAAATAGTGTAATGGATCGTTTCATGTATCAGGAAATTCTTCAAAATGGTCTGCTTCCTCATGCTGAGGAAAATATGCCGTTGTGAAGGTTCTTCCAAAATTATAACGATCCCAAATATCCCGCTAAACTTGTGAGAGATTGACTTAACGAAAACCGAATTTTTAATATGAAGTGGCCAGTATTATACCCTCATCTCAAACCCATACAGAATCTAAGGGGGATTTTTAGTTCTTAAAATTCATCGTAAGAAATTCTATAATTTCAGTTCCATTCTTCAACGATTTCAAATTGCTTGGAAAAATATGGACAACCTTTATTGACTCCATGGCTAGTTGATGTGCTGCAGTAATTGAAAATAATAGCTACGCCACTAAATATTAGCAAAAAACATGTTTTTGTGTTTATTTTTTTTATGAATTCAAAAATGTGCTTTCGTTTTGTCCACCTAGTTTTAAATGAATTTTGAGTTATATTGTTGATTATTAAATAAGGTATGAGTTATGATTAAATTATTGATTGTGAATTAAAGTCTAATATACATATATTGATTAGAAAAAAAAATAAAATTATAAGATTTATCATAGGTTTTTTTTTAATTTTCTTTATATTTTTCCAAAGTTAGATAATTTCGTGCTTTAGTTTTGGTCAACACTGTTCATATGTACATATCAACTACGTATTGTATATTATACATACATACATAATTAATAAGTACGTGTGAGTCAATCGTGCAATTATAATTTTTTTTATTTCTTAATTACTTTACTGAGATTTTTTGACGATGTGGTAATTACCTTCCTACCATAGAAAATAACTGTAGGTAATGGATATTGTTTAGAAAAAAAAAAAATATATAATATCGTGAAATAGTGATGAAAAATGATCTTCATGGTTCGCTAAATACCTTGGCAAACTTGCATCATGTGAGACACGTTTAGTTTTTATTCCTTTACTTCCATTTAGAATCTGCATAAAGAAAAGAACCTAATTAGTAAAATTAAAATTTTTATGATCTGAAATATCTCATATTCTCAGAAATAATAGCACAATTTTGAGTTAAATTTATCAAAACCTAACATAACGATGAAGAAGATGTCAAAAAAAAGTGCCTTTCGTCATACAGTCAGGCGGTCTGTGTCTGTGTAAATTGACGGATTAGCTTCAAATTTTTGTTTAAGATCGTATACGATAACAATTATTGGAATAGAATTTAATTTTTTTGTGTAAAAAAAATTAGATATAAAATTATTTGTTTTGTATCTTTCTCAGACTTTTTTTAAATTTGCTCAAAAACTGCTAAAATAATGGTGATAAAGCTTGTAACGTTCAAATTTATCGTAATTTTGGAGAAAATAATCCTAGTTTACTTAAGAAAAAAAAAATCAGGCAGGAACATTATATAGCTAAGAAGATTTGACCCTTTCTTTGCTAGAGGTAGTATATGCACCCCTAAAAATAAATATAAAATTAATAGTTTAAATCATTTAATTTAAAAAAAAAAATATTTTTTTAAGAACTGCGGTAACGATTGCAGATGAACTTGCAAATTAGATTTGGGACCAAATGTCCCGATTGTCGCGCTTAGAAGAAAGATAGACCTAATAACGAAAAAGCAAATCCTGGATGTCCAGGAACAACTGCGTTATCTCTAGAAGTTTATGGCATAGAATTGATGAAAAGGAAACTCAGTATATTTTATCGCTGCTGAGTAATAAGAATATTCGAATCTTGATAGGTGTACTAACGGGACATTGCGCCATTGGCACAGTGGCGACTAGACTGTGTGTATTCGCACCCGATTTCTGTAGGAGCTGTTTCTGATTTTGATGTTTAGGATTTTCTTTCAATAAATTCGTATTTTTCTTATGATAGGACACATAATTCTTTTTGTTAATGTTTGAGATCAAACTATTTAAGAATTTTGTTTAAGCTATTTTATTTTCTAAACTTTTCTTTAAATTATATCTACCCTAAATAATGGGTATACAATTTGTAATACTCTTATCGACCCAGTTTTGTATTTATAGTGTAATTTTTTCACTTCAATGCTAAGCCATTTCTTAGCCTTGCACCAAAAGAGTTCTAGTCGTGTCGTTTATTTTCTAACTTTCATCAAGGATGTACAAATGATCAGAAAAGGAAGTAACGAAAGAAAAAATGGAAATTTTGAAATTTTTTCCTCAATTGATCCGCGCTAGCCTAATATCATCAATTAAATTTTGAAGCAGTTATATGTTCCTAGTTAAATATCTCTAGTTGAAGTCTCAAGATCACAAATCGACCGAGAAGTAGAATGAATATATAGAGAATAATATATGAAGAATTGTAAACTAGTTTCGCTGTGATTAATTCACATTGATCTGGTAAATAAATAAAACTAAGTAGAAAATATCATCCCCACAATCAGTGCCAAAGCATTGCAATAACGTGATATTACGACGAACACGTGAATCACGTTTTTCAATTCGCTTAAATATCACTACAAGGCTGAGATAACACCGGTGTCGACTTACTAAACGAGTTTAATATTTACTAATGAAATCTTGTCAATAATTAAAACCCGGTTAAGTTTTAAGTGGATAGGATAATAATTGTTGTAAGTCGCTTAAGTGCGTTATAATTGGGTTACTTTTAAGAGCGACTTAGATTTCCCGAAAAACATTATGAATTTATTTACCATGTAGAAAACAAAGTAATATCATGTGAAACAGATTTATTAGTATTTGTACTCATTTCTGATTCCACTGAAATTTTGAATAAAATCATCTTCGTAAATTCACAAACTCTACAAAATGGTTTCTTAAAGCGTTTAACTTTTTGACAAGTAATCCGATGGCTAGATGTGTTTATACATACATAATACCTCTGTTATTTTACTTTCCAGAACTGACAAATTCTACCAATTTGTAGTACAAAGTTTTGTTAAAGTTCATAAAAAAATAAAATTGTACAAAAAATGGGAGAAATTGGAAGTTTTCGAAAGTAAACAAACAGACCTAACATACATTTTAGAGAGTGTACTCTCAGAAAAGCGAAATAAAAGTAAATGAAAGGCATTTGGATTATTGGTACTGCAGAAGGAGTGTCGTGTTTCTTAATTTATTCAGAATATTTACCATTTTCCGTTTCTCTTACCATACCTTCATTAAAATCAAAGACTAACTAAATGGGAAAACGAAAAGTACATGTAAGAAGAGTTTTAAATACATGTTCATATAAATACAAAATTTTGTATTAATAGCTGTATTTTTTTTGGGTATATAACACTATTTTCACCGTAATCCTGTTTGTTTTATTATCATTATCTGATCCGGATCAGATTTTGAGGATAATAAAATGCAGGTAATATTTCTTTATTTTCTTTTATAAATTTGCGTCTACAAGAATAGAGGTTGTAATGCAAGATATCCACTCATGCAGGTGTATCTTAAAAGGGATTTACTGTTAGCGTTATTCTTTTTTTTTTTTATTTGAAATTCAAAATCTGGAACTAGTAGAAATTTCAATTCTATACTTCCAAACTTATCAAAAACTTACTGACATTTGTTCTACGTATGTATACATGAACATTATATTTTTAGGCTTTGAAAGTCCATAGTATCGTCTGAGCTTTTAATATTTATATCAATTATTTATTTACGTTTTCTAAGAAACTTAACTGATCTAAAAATTTTATTGTAATATTTCTTTGTTTTAATTTAAGGAGAACATAATACATTGACAACTAAATATACATAATCTCCATCAACAGCCACTCCTTTGTCTTAATAACTTATTCTATTTTTGTTGTTGTTGTCCCTTTTAAAAATAAACATTAAATTCGCAATTATACATTCATCAATTGTCTTCATTTATATCTCTCTGCCATGCATGCATATTGTACATACAAAAAAACTTTATTCATTTCACACAAATCACTCTCACTTGGCCTGTGAGTTCAATTGATTGCAGTCGAATCGAAGGCGGACTTTTGTACAAGGCTGGATTTAGCATTAATAACCCTATATCGCTTTCTTCAAATCAAATTTAAAAATTTGTTTTTTTTTTACTGTTGGTCTTCTTATTTCCGTTATGTTTTTATTACTTTCGATACTTAACATATCGAACATCACAAATACGCTGCTGATGCGAAACGAAATTTTCGTAAATCAGCAAATCGCTTTCAAATGGTCTCCAATTTGACAGCAAATTGCTTCCGAAAACCACAACGAAAAAATTAATGAAAGCGTCACCAATAATTGCAAAAAAAAAAAAACGCAAAAATCAAAGAAAGCCATGCTATAAAGGAAGAAACAACAAATATAAACACGAACAAACCTCAAATGTCACTTTTACACACACAGTTCATGGATGGTCCGGGCAATTAATTCAGTGCGAAGAAGAGCGGAGATTTCTCCAAACATTCTGCTACAATTATTATCGATTTCGCTCTTCGAACAGCGTACTAGCTAACGAAAAAGAGGATGAAATATTTCGTTTATGATTTCGTTATGTCATTTTCGTATCGGACTTTTCGTTTCGCATCAGCAGCGTTCTATAGGCTTAACACTCAATTATTTAAGCCTAGTACGCTGCTGATGCGAAACGAAATTTTTCGGTGGTCTCCAACACGACAGCGAAATGCTTACGAAAACTACAGCGAAAAAATGACAATTGAAAGCTTCACCATATACAAAAAAAAAAAAAAAAAAACACAAGCGCAAAAAAATCACAGAAAGCCATGTTGCATTGAAAGAAAGAACAAATATAAACACGAACAAGGCTCAAATGTCACTTTTCCGCACACAATTAATGGTCCGGGCAATTAATTGAGTGCGAAAAAAGAGCGGAGACCTCTCCAAATAATCTGCTACAACTATCAATTTCGCTCATCGAACAGCGTACTGCAAAACGAAAAGGAGGAAGAAATTTTTCGTTTATGATTTCGTTGTGTCATTTTTGCATGGGATTTTTCGTTTCGCATCAGCAGCGTACTAGGCTTTATCTGATTTGCAACAAACAAACGCAAACAAACTAACAATGTTCAAGTTCAAAAACTGTAAATCAAACCGGAAATTAATTCAGAATATGGAAATGTTATCATTAAGTTAAAAATATTTATAACAATTACATAATTTCAAAATGATTTCAGGCTTTGACGTTTTGATTTACGTAAAGCATTTTAAAAATCATAAAATCCAAAATGTCGAAAAACAAAAATGATATTATGGACCCTTTTCTTAATATCACAAAATGTCAGTGCAAAATAGAATTTTCGTGAATACTTTATATTTAAATTAGTTTCGAAACATATTTTTGTAAACCACATCCAAATATATGTAAATTTCATTTAATCAGAAAAAAATAAAATCCGGCACAGCTTTTTTCAAATGACATTATGTATACCTATGCATGTATTGTATGAGAATGTATGTAAATAATTTTGTTTTTTATGAATCTTTCCTGTTTGACTTTACTCGTTCCTCCTACGGCCGGCCGGTATTCCCCCATTTAAAATCATCCAAAGAATATACTGCAATCAAAATAGACATCACGTTTCATCATATACATAGAAAAAATATTTTGAGTATGTTCATTAAAAAATGGCAATCTTTTGTGTAAATGTTTAAACTAGATTGAATGAAATCGTTTATATAACACACTCTTCTTTGTCAATCAACAATGAACTAATTTATTAATACAATTACTACTGTTGCCCCTCATATCTGATCTCTTGTTTTTGTATCTTTTTAGGTTAGCAAAGTTAACTCTCGAGTTTATCATACGGCTACATTTCTGGGCCTATTGCCTGCTCAAACGATAAATGTCTACCTGGGTTCTACATTAAGGTCAATGCATGAAGTTCTGAATAACCATGGTACAGCTGTTACAGGATACATAAGCTTTGGAATCGAGGTGAGTTGTAATGGAGTACTGTATTGTATCCGATAGCGATACAAAGGAGTGGATACTGGATAGCCGTGACAAAAACCAATTTAAACTATTCAAGTGCCTGCAATTATGCAATAAAATCATATAAATCTATAATCACCGACGATAAATTAAATTCAAATTCGAATATAATTTCAGGTTGTCTTTGGAGTTGGTCTTATGATCTGGGTAGTACAAAAAGCCCGCAAAGAACTAGCTTCAACCCTCCTTTCCGAGTACTCAGGCAGCGAAAGCAAGCTCAACGATATTCAAGTGTAAAGTACACAATCTTAACCAAATAAGATATTATTTAAGAGTTATTCTAAGTCAAAGCATTTTTTATGTTAATTTTTTTTTTTTTAAATTAAGCTTTAATATTTTTCGTTTAAGAAAAATATTAACATACAAATGAAGTATACATTGAAACTGTTAAGGACAAAACAAGAAACGAATCGGAGACATGAAAGTAGAAGACTTATTGTAAACATTAAAAAAAAAAAAAACATTTTGTATTGAGTAAAATATAATAAAACAAATTATGTATTATAAGAATAATATTTTTTTATAAATAATTTACAAATATTTATTTTGAGTTAACTATGTATGTATGTATATTGTTAAATACCAAAAAAAAAAAAACTAAATTGTTATAAGTAAAATTTTTAAATTATTGTTTTTGTTATCCTATTTTTCGAAACCTAGGTATATCCACTATTTACAAAAAAATATATAAATGAATTCCAACATTCAAAAACTTACCAAAACGTCCAAGAAAAACATTTGCTCACTATTTTTTCCTTAAAAAAATAATCTATATTTTTAAGTTTAATTCTGATGCTAAGGGTGCCTAAATAAAAAATTAAAATAAAATAAATTTAAAAAAAAAGAAAACAATATAAAATTCAAATTTCTATACCTAAAACTTTATAATTTATATATTGGTAATGAAGAAATGTTTAATATGAAGAAATATAAGAATGAACCAAATAAAGGAATATTATAAACAATGTAAATACATTGAATTTGTTATCTTTGTTGGGAAATTCGTAATTTAAAGCCATACTCGTATAACTAAGCTGGATCTGTTCAATTTCACAACTTAAAGTACCGTTTATCTACAACCAAAAAAGGAAAGTGTTGTCATCCAAACGCGTGCAAATAATTCACCTCCAAGTTCGTGAAATTTAAGGTACACGCTATTTTGAGATTAAACCCAATACAATTTCACTTCAAACCAGAACTAAAGTTTGTTACGAATCTATTTTAAAAGTTAACAAAAAAATGCTATTATAAATAATTCCAAATTGCACAATTTCCACATACTTTGAAGTAATTTCAAAATTATCTCAAATCGCCTTAATTTTTTAATTAAATAACGTAAGAAGTCGAGTTTTATAGCAGTTTATAACTGTTTCCGATAAATTAAGTACCCTTTCACACAAAGAAATAAGTTGCTGGAGATTTGTTGACGGTTTATTTTAAGTTCTTCGAAAATACTTTTCACACGAAGAAACGAAATCGTAAGAGATTTTCTGTAGTTTCCATCACAGATTTCCCACATGAAGAAGAGAATCCCCGGCAGATATTTTAATTTGCCTACAAGCTTGAACTGTCCGATTGCAGATAAAAAATGAGAATGTCTATATAAAAACCTCACACAAAGACAGTAGGGATCTTCACACACCTAATTAAATTGTTGTTGCAATTCACATCTATTCATCGACGCGGGATGAAATTACAAAAACAATAATGAAAACAAATGGGTTTTGGAGGGTGAAACCTACGAAACATTCTCATCTTCAAGCCTGTTTCACAATGCGACTTGGAAACGAGACATGAGCGTGACGAGAAACGCTGTCGTCTTTTTCTAGTAACAGAATCGTCGCCCAATTCACAATGCAGCGAGCGTTTTTACGACAAAAACTGATTTTTGTAAAAAAAAAAAAAAAATCAATTAAAAAGAAACAAAATAACATACAAAACCATAGATTTATCAATAACTTTATTTGTTAGACACAATTTGAATACATCTCTTGTGAAAAATCTGTAAATTACTTGGGAAAAATGAAAATCGTCGTCACGTCGCGTCTTTTTTTCAATTTTTCGAATTCTTGGCGTGACGTTACGACGAGAAACGCAGAATTGTGTATATCCATGTATGCTTTCATTGTTTGAACGAGTTCTCGTCACGTTCACGTCTCGTTTTCTCGACGCATTGTGAATCAGGCTTCATATAATTTATCTATGGTTTCCATATAAAGTCTATTTGGAACATCCACCTAACTTCAGTGCCAAACAAGCAAAAAAAAGAATCAATAGTTTGACAGAAAAATATGTGGTCGTTTGTTTGTTTTCCCTACATATTTGTATGTCAAAATTAGAGAGAGAAAAGACAAAGATAGTTTCTGGAAAAGCCTCAAGTGTGAAAAGGAATGTCAAAAAAATCTCCTCTATTGTTGACCGGGTTCAGATTTTGTTCACCCCTTTACTCTTACTTAGTGCCCTTCTCTCCAACAAACTGAAAGTTGCTGGAAAATCAGTTTCTTTGTGTGAAAGAGGACAAAGCAAACAGATCTTACCCTGCATTTTTTTGCATTTTCGTATTCCCAAAAGCGATTCGCTTTCCATTCGACATTTTGTCATTTTGCCTTGTTATTGAAAGCGAAACGTTGATAGGTGACGGATTGACGGATACGTATGTATATTTTTATTGATCTATACTGGACTCGGCTTTATTAAATTCTAGGCATTTTGGGTAATATTCGAAATATTGAGTCCTTGACTTTTCACAAAAATTTTGAGGAAGTTCAGGCTGTAGGATAGATATTCTTCATAACCGGGATTTGTATACAATACATGAGTTTAGTCATTTATGTCGTTTTTACTTGGACGTTCGGAGGCTGTTCTGATTAAGGGCCCTATTATGACTCACGAGTCACATTAAAAAATTGGCGAATGTGACTGTTTGGCATTACTGTTTGCGAATCGCCAAGTTGAAGTTCGCCTTAAATGTCAAAATGTTGGCAGTTTCGTCTTCAAATGCGAACTTCGAAGTTCGCTATTCATAATACCACGGAACTGATAATTCGCCAAATCGTTCGACCTGAGTCGAACGTTCGACTCGCGAGTCATTATAGGGCCCTAACGTTTTCTGAGTGTTTTTCTGTTCCCAATTTCATAAAATAGTAGACGGGGAACAAACACATAATTATAGTAATATATGAAAAGTGATAAATGCCTGAAGAAGCCTTATTGTTTAATGGTGACATTTAAATTTGGAAGTCGGTATTTTAATATTCGATTGGAATTCGAGTAGAATTGTCCGAAAATCTAATCGAAGACGAGATTAAGAACTCTTCTTCAATTAGGTGTACTGAAAGAGAAAATAAGCTACTTCGCTCCGGAATAATTCTTAGTTTTTAAATATAATTAAATTGATTTAACAATACAATATAGGGGGCGTAAAATTTTCAAATTCACTAATTGTTAAACAAAATTGGATTTTTTTTTTAAGTTAATACTAAAACCATAAATATATTTTTTATTCGAAATAGTAGGTATACAATTAGTATTGCTCAATTTTACCAGTGAACTTAGATTTTTAAAAGCAATAAATGCTAATTAATAATTTAATTTTCAATATCATGGTAAAAGCTTATCACATTTCTTTACTTTTAATTTCAACATTTCTTGTCAATGGACTCTTTAATGCACTTTTCGTATGTGGCGTTTATATGTCCCAAACCTATTAATGGAGCTTGCTAATAGAGGTTTTCTTTCGATTCATTTCCTTTAAATATTTTCATAAGCATCTAATGTAAGTATACATAAATGTATATGTATATTTCATTTTCGAATATTTCGATTCCAACTTCGTTGTTTTTTGATGTGATAATCACTTAAAACTGTTTCCAAAACTGTTAGAGCAAAGTCCACGTCCTCATAATTTACACACATTGGTGGTTTTATACGCATTACCTGAAATTAAAAATTTTTATTTTGAATATATACGGCATTTCTTAAAAAATTAATTTTGTTTAGTTAATTAGTAGAAAGGAATTAGTAAGTATACGCCACCAGTACGCGCCGATTACATAGATTTACTTATATTTTTTATAGAGAGAGAGCCGTTAAATTTTGTGTGTTTTGTAGATTGAGAGTTCTGAGCCCAGTACCATGGAAGTTTATTGCTAAAGAGCAGTGCGGGTTGACGAGACACGATACAAAAAAAAATGAAAATCGGACTAATTAGTCGACATTCTTCGTGCTTACAAAAATTATAGTTCTGGTGTACAGTTTTGAACACCATTTCTTTTATTATTATCTAGCTGAGACACATATTGTTCACTGCCCAACCCCTCTTCCATTCCCCATAACTCTCTTACATTATATAAAACTATTCTAAAACCTATATTTCAGTTAAACAAACAACGAATCAAAATAAAAAAGAAGTTTTGATTTTATTGTAAATAATTTAGCTTCAAAAAAAGTCTATTACAAGCTGATCAATTTTACAGGAACATTGGTTTATTTGAACTTTGATTTTATAACTAAGTAGGTACATTATTGTAATCGGTAGTATGTATTAAATTAATATTGAGGTAGGTAGTATTAGAGTTGTTGAAACCTTTTTAACAGTCAACTTTAGAATCTTTTACGAGCTCAAGACCACTTTCAATCACCATTTTATATTTTAAAAAATTATTTTTTGTAGAAATCAGACAAAACTTTATCGAGAACGTCCACAGCAAATACAACATCAGATTTGTTAACACACATAGGAGGTTTAATGCGAAATACCTGGAAAGTTAGTTGGTTTAGTAAAATGTGGGAAGGATAAGGTAAGAAATGGGGTAGTAGTATAAAGAAAATAAACCTTACATTTCCACTTATTCCACCACGGCCAAATAGAACTCCCAGATCTTTGCAGCTTTCCCAGATCTCCAAGACATGTGGAACACTCAGTGGTGTTTTTGTTACACGATCAGATACAAATTCTATGCCAATCATCAGTCCCTTGCCTCGAACATCACCGATAATGTCAAACTTTTGTTTTAGATCTTCCAGAGCTTTGAGGAAGTAAGTACCGACTTCTAGGGAATTTTGCTGAAGATTTTCTTCTTTTATAACATCCAAAACAGCAAGACCCACTGAGCTGGCAAGTGGATTTCCGCCGTAGGTGTTGAAATGAAGTGCTTGTCCTAGGCATTCGGCAATTTTTGGGGTTGTGACCACAGCTGCTAAAGGAAAACCGTTTCCGATACCTTTTAAGGGAAAAATTGTCTATCAATATACAAATGTTCGGAATATTTAAATGCGTGTAGTTCAAGTATACCCTTAGCCATTGTTACTATGTCGGGGATGATTCCATGTCCCTCGAATCCCCAGAAGTGTTCCCCAGTTCTACCAAATCCACTCTGCACTTCATCGCAAATAAAGACTCCACCATTGGCTCGAACCATTTCTGCTGCTTTTTTGATGTACGATTTGGGAAATTGAACTGTTCCACCAACACCCTGGATAGACTCGGCAAACATGGCAGCCACCTTTCCTCTTGGAAGAGAAAATTTGAAAACTTGTTCGAGCTGCTTGTAGTATTCATTTGCAGCTGTGCAACCGGTGTCTAAATTACACTCGCACTTCCTATCAGTCTGGCAAGGTGAATCTCGACAAGCTGAACCACCCCAAATACCCAGGTATGGATCGGGATTCATGACATGATGAATGCCGTTGCTAACGCCAGGCAGTGGAAATCGCCAAGTTGAATGCGCTGTCAGACCCATGGTGTATGGAGACATTCCATGGTAGCAGTTCTTAAAGGTGAGGATTTCGTAATTGCCTGTGTGAAGTCGAGCCATAAGCATAGCAAGATCATTAGCTTCTGAGCCTGAGTTCACGAAATACACTTGTTTCAAATCTCCTGGAAACTTTTCAGTCAGTCTCTGAGCGTATTCGTGGATTTTCGGGTGCATATAAATGTTTGTAGTATGCCAGAGTTTTTTAGTCTGGTCTTCTAGAGCCTTGTTAACTTTTCTAAAATTCAAAAATTTCCATTATGACTTTTTTTTGGAAGAAAAAGACTTACAAACAGTTTACTTACGGATGACAATGTCCAACTGAAACGGTTACAATACCTCCAAACATGTCTAAATATCGCTTTCCATCGTGGTCGAACAACCATTGCATATATCCACTATGGATGAGCAGTGGTTTTTTGTAGTAAGAGACAATATTCGGAGTGAGGTGCTTTTTGCGAATGTCTGTTACTTTCTCATAGTCAGGACCTTGATATTCTGGTGGACTGAAGCTACATTCTGGCATACCATTTTGAGAGGCAGGTTTTGCTGTTGGATTCAAGGTTGACAAGGTTCGAAAAGCTTGACTTAGCCTTAAAGGATCTGGGGACAAAAATGAAAATTTATATAAATAAAATCACATTTTTGAGAATCTTAAAAAAAATCATAACTACGGTCCGTTTTCGCAACGAATCATAAATATAAAAGTTTAGACGAGACTAGAGAAATGCTAATTTTTAACAGTTGTAACAGTTTATCGCCATTAAAAGCGACTCGAAAAGAAATCTGGGTGTCTATAGTTTGCCCACCTGTTGAGAATTTTCCGACTTTTATTTTTTCCTAAACCTTCGCGTAAAAATTACGAACAAACCCGCAGAAGGTAGTATTGAATTTGGTCCAGTAGTTATCAAGTTTTTAAGATTTGCAAAAACCTAGTTTTGGGAAACTTGGTAAAAACTTTAGCTTCGTGAAAATTTTCTAAAAAATTTTTGTAAAAATGTTTGTTACCAAAATGGCATATATTGTTATGACAATTCACTTTTAACAAAGTTTAAATATACACGTTGAAATTAGTGCTTAGCAAATGAAATTTTAAGTTCAACAGTTTTAATGGTTTTTTTAGAATAGATAAACAAAATATTCTCAAACATTGAATAGGGTATCACGTTTAAAGCAGCAAATGCTTATGCAGTTCGTCATGCCTATTTATTAAATTTGTTGATAAATTCACTGACATACTGCAATGATTTGCATACTAAGTAGTTCTAGGCGCAAACGACCGGCAATGCGACGCCTAAGGTCATTGCTATTTTTTTCATATCGTAGATATTTTTAGAAGTGCGTAGGTGCTTTATCTACTGCTCTTGTCTAAGACTGCTACACAGATAGGAACAACATTTCAACACTAGAAACAACATAAATGATTCAATTCAGAAGGTTGGTTCCCGTATTCTCTTACAGAAATGGTTTAGTAGATTTTTGAGAAAGTTTCAATTGTAAATTTTATAACAACAGTGCACACAGTGAGAAAATTGTTTTAATTACAAAACAACAAAACAACGACAATTTGTGATGCTTAAATAGAAAGAATATACCTAGACACTGTACTTATATGCAAATTAAGCTTAATTGTTTAATTGATATTCGGAAAAAAATATTATACAACTTGAGCGGTTCTGGCTTTCAAGGCCATGGCTTATTGGTCTTAGAACTCATGCATTATGCATTAAATTGAACAAATGGCAGGATAATGGCCTCTATTTTACAAAATTTCCAATGCGAATGCAATTCCATTGTAGAAATTGCATTTGTCGACATTCATTGAAATAATTGAATTCATTTGAATTTGTTGGAGTTTATTGAACATATACAAACATACGTGCATATATCTACCTAAATTTGAAAAAAAAAAAAATGCAAAAGATAAATAAGTTACTATTCAAATTTATAAGAGAATACAGTCTTTTTTCCTATGCAATCATTTAAAACCTTTTAATGAATTCAATTGATTGCATTTATTGAATACAGTCTTTATATAATATACGATATTACAATTAACTTAAGATTCATTTGTCTCCCACTTGATTGAATTCCATTATTAATTATTGCATAAACTTAAGTTTTCTGTATTCTCTTTAATTTCAGACTTCAGAGTACCTATTGTAAAATAATGCACGACTATGTGGCCGCGTGCCCATACCTGTCAAAAGCCACATTTTGCCATCGCTGAAAGATCATCTCATGAAAATAACGCTGGATTTACACGACTGACAAATTAGCATTTTTTTGTCATTATACTGCCAAAAGAATGAATTTTTCCATTGTTCTGTCATTTTTTTGACAGTTAAATGCCAGAATACTGCCAATTTGTCAGTCGTGTAAATCCAGCATAAAACTATACGGATCTTATGTCGAATTGCTTTCAACAAAAGAATCGATTCTGTTCCGAACTTTTTCGAAACAAAATCGATTTTTTTTCTGTCTAAGCAAATCTTGAATTTTTAGCTAGATTTCACACCGATTTAATATCTACTATAAAAATTTCGCATTTCTATAACTTCAAATTGAAAGTCGGGGAGTTTTGGCAAGGCAAATTGTTGTATTGCATGTATTTTCATGATCTATATGGATCATTTCTGATAATAAAAATCTTAATTCGGGAGAACAAAACTTTTAAAATCATAGGAGCGGTTTTAAAAATAATTAATTTTCTAAACATATATAAAATTTTGTAAACATTAAAACGACAAAAATAATATGCCAATTTTAAGTATTTACTAATGTAGAGTTAAAATTGAATTTAAAAAAATCATCTACCCGTTTTTGAAATATCGAATTTTCAAAAAAAATTTAAAAATCTAAAAATAATTTTTTTTTGAAAATTTTGATAAGCAATATTAGACTTATCACAAGGTTCTGCATACAAAATTAAATTTTAATCGGTTAACCCAATAATGAGATAGTCGAAAATAAAACCGTTTTATGAGAGTTACCGTTAAAAATGATAAAATGTAAAATTTATTAATGTTAAACGTTAGATCGCACTAATTTTTAAACATACAAAAATCTGTACCATAATCGAAGGAGACATTTTTGAGCAAAATAGGATTTTCCTCAACGGTTTTAAACATTTTTATGGGAGCTATTGTTATTTTTTGTTGTAAAAATAATTTTTCTTTGATATTCTAGATAATGTCGAAAAATTATTTTTTACAAAGTTTAATAAACATCGACGAAGTCGTTTTTAAAATATTAAGTTTTCAACAAAAAAAAATCAAATTTTTTTTAAAAATCCAGAAAATATTATTTTTAAATGCAACAATAATTTTGTGTGAAAAAAATTAATCAAAATCAGTTGACCCAGTTCTTTGGGAGCTACCATTGATAACCATTTTTTATTAAGAGGCAGCTCATATACCTATGAAAATTTATAGAACTTTTTTTTAAATCTGTGGAGCCGATTTTAAGAAACATAAGATTATCCTTTTTGGTCAAAAAGTTTTGTATGACAGGCAGGTACCTTACCTCATATTTGGTTCTAAAATAAGGTGTCCTGGGAATGTCCAAAAATCACTAGGTACAAAGTTTAAAGCAAATCGATCCATCCGTTTAGGCTGTAGCCTCACTTTTTTCGTCTTCCCTGTCATCGTTATGTCAACTTTGATCAAAATCTCGAGTTCCATTTTTTTTTATAAATCCATAACTTGCCATATATGTATGTATGTACATATGTATGTATGTATGTTGTACCTGCTATGTATATATTGCAAGTAAAAATTATTTGTCTTAAGAGGTTATAAGAAAGAAATTTCTTCGATTTTAATTGATTCTTATATCCGTGTTGTACTGTTTTAATTGGATAAAACATAGATCTATTAATTTGTAAATATGTACAAATTATGTGTTTGATAAAAGCAACTAATCTTTGATTGAATTTTATAGATTTTTAATATCATTATTATACAACCTTTACATTTTCATCGATTTTTGACCCTGAAATATAGAATACACTGAAATAGTGTACTTGTTCAGAGAAGGCAAATTAATACATTCATGCAGACCTTTAAAATTTATACAAACTGATATAGGAAGATACAAACCTACGCACACAATATTATCAATATAAAAAACACGTTTTGAACTCGTCATGACTGATAAGAATGCACACGGAACTTATTTTTATTGACTTTTTGATAAGGTTTTATTGTTTATAGGGTAGTAAAATTAAGATTTGAAACATATAAAGATATGTCTATCAAGATTTTCCAAATTAACAGATGTGAGACACCCTAAAATTTAAAAAAATGTATGTGTGCATCTTTGGTCCGAAAGAAAAGTGACACAACTCAAATTCAACTAATTACTTAAAATTTTGAATATTTATTAATCTGTTACAACATCTTAACATCCAAAAGAGCTTCAAATATTGAACTTATGTGTTTCCACAAAATTACGTTTCTGGCTCAAACTACCATTTGCAGACTGTGACCGAATAACCAAGGCCATTGGTCCGTTCTTTTTCTAACAATAGTTAACTATTGTTAACAAAAGTTGACTATTGTCGTTCCTTTAATCAAAAATATTTTGTTACGATATGTAACTATTTGACACATTACATCGTTCTTAAATTCATTTTGAAGTGTCAAATAGTTACGTTTTGTAACTATTTTCAACTCATGTCCATGATTGAATTGAAAGTGTTGATCTGTCAAAGTTTAATATTTGGTGCTTTTTGTGAAGTAAGAAATACGAACAAGATTAAAATTCATTTTTTCCAATTTCAAATGAGAAAGTAGAATTTAAATTTCAAAAAATATTATTTTGTGCCATAAAAATGAACATATTAATTTTGTTTTTTATTTTTCAATAATATTCGTTTGACATATCAACAATATCTAACAATATATCGTTCCAAAATGAAATCCTAACAATGTCTAACAATTCAACTTCAACAATTTTTTTTACATAACAACAATAGTTAACTATTGTTAGAAAAAGAACGTACCACATGCGTTGGATTTGTTAATCAGCAGGGACCAGGGAGTCGATTCCCGATCTATGAATATGTGAAGTGATAAAAAAAGTAGGGGAAGTACGTCCAAAATGACATACTAGAGGTCTGTTTGGTATCTTTTTCAGCCAAATGTGTAAATCCTGTCAGAACACCAAAGCGAGAACGAATTTCTCAAAAATGGAGAAACTAACAAAAAAGTTAACAAATTTTGGTATTAGTACAGGGAGGGGTAAATCTACCGAAAAATTTAGATCTGCAAAATTGATTTTAAATCAAAAATAAATCAATTTATTTTGCCCAATGGAACGCAAAAATGGTCAAAAGCAGCTATTTGACAGATCCAAATCAAAAATAAATTGATTTATTTAACCAATGGAAACCCCCATAAAAGGGTTTCCCATTGGTAAAATAAATAAACTTATTTTTGATTTGGATCTGTTAAACAGCCGATTTTGACAATCTTTGCGTTCCATTGGGCAAAATAAATTTATTTATTTTTGATTTAAAATCTATTTTGCAGATCTAAACTTTTCGGCAGATTAACCCCTCCCTGTACTCCCACCAACATAATTTACAGCTGTCAGTTTGCGATTGTGTTTTTTGAATTGATTAATTTATTTCAGGTGTGAAAATTGTGTTCAAAGTATGTGCGAAAAATTCGGTCACAAAAAAATGCCACCAGTTTAAAATTAATCGGTGATTTCATCAAGCTCATCTTTATCTTCTGAAAGTGCATTAAGGAATGATTTTTTTTTTTTGAAATATTGACACAGAAACGAAACTACACTAACACATTGACAAAATATAAATCAATTTGAAAAAGTTTTCCATTCCATCAATTTTTAAATTGAAATCTGAATTTACCAATGGAAAATCCATTACAGTATCAAAATTAAAATAATTAAAAACCAAGTCTTGCTTAGTTTTATCGCTTTCCAGGTTAAGCTTGGATTGATGCGTTTAAAAACAGCTAAAAGATGGAGAATGTTATTAAAAGCTTAAAACCTCTAGAATAGATTTGAATAGTTTAAATTTGAAGGTTATGTAATTTATATATACAATATACACATATATATTCTTTTATGTAGATACTATGCGATTCTTCTTACTTTAAATTATTACAAAAAAATCACAGTGTGTTCAACAAAAAATATAACACTCTGTTGATTGAAGCTTAAATACCCGAAAAATCCAGCCAAATTGTTTATTTATTAAAATTAATGATTTAGATTAAGCTATTTTTCATTAAGAAGACGCAACAACTAGAAGCACCCACTTCTCTGGTCTAAAAATATTTTTCCTAGCAATATCTAGCTGCGTTTGTGAAGCATAAGCTAATGTTTTTTTTATATAGTTTAGGGTAGGTATGTACCTACTAAACATTTTTTAATTTTATTCACATGAAGTTAGAATTCTTTAGAGTTTGCTATAATATGTTCCTATGTACTGCTTACAGCTACATATCTTTATATTCTTTCAAAATATTGTTATTGCATTTTACATTTACATATGTAAATAATTATGTACATTATAGATAGGTACTATATGGCAAGTTATGGATTTTTAAAAAAACTTTACATTACGATGATAGCGAAGAAGAAAATCGTAGGTTTCGTTTTTCTGTGTCTGCAGCATAAATAGGTGGGTCGATTTTCTTTGAACTTAGTACCATGCGTTTTTTGAAATTTACCCAACTATTTTTTTTAAATTTGATGACGGTAGGTACCTGCCATACATTTTTTAGTGTTAAGGAAAATATTACTTTTTTTCGAAAACCACACCACATTCACTAAGTTTTAATAGATAAAATCTATGCCTATGGTATTCAAGCCATTTTATTGATTTTCTCCAAAACAGTTCAACTGATTTTGATCTAACTCTTTATGCAGAAGCTTCAAAAATTTTAAAAAAATTTTCACAACTCCATAAATATAAGTACATACTATATAGAGTCAAAAAGCCCAAGAACTATCTATATGCAAGAAATTATAGCTCTAAAGAAGAGCCAAACGTTAAAAACTTCACATACATAAGACTCAGAGAATATTCATCATTACTTCACTTAAGAAAGTAAAAATTTGGTATTGAAATCATTCACAACTTTTTTAACTCTATAAAAATGGCTCAAGTTCGTTATGAACGCGTCATTTGCCTTGTTATTTCAGCGACATAATGTTTCCCGAAATTTTCTTGTTTTTTTTTTAGGTAGGTAGGTACTATGTAAATAAATCTTCATCTCAATTTCTTACCTAGAATTTTTCGAGGTGCCATCTTTTAATTTAATTTTTTATTTGTAATTTAAACAAGTATTAACAACAGCTTGATTTAAATAAAAATTATTTTTTTACAACTTTTAATAAACAACTGCGTATTATTGTCAATATTTTTCTCTTCTATTAATTTGCATACACGGAAAAAAATAGTATCTCAATAGTTGATGTTCTTTTTTTTTATTTGAAGCACTACTCTGGCTTCAATTTATTGTGCATCGACAAGATCACAAAGATTCAGAGCCAAACACTAACCGATTACTATTATAATAAAAAAGCAGAACCAACCGTTCAATTAGAATTCTTATAAACAACTACTGACTCGGGCGATTTAATTTTCATATTTAAATTGAACTGTTTCGTTCTATTCAGCAAAGTAGACTTATTGGGTTCGGTTTCTAGGTTCTAACTAACTAACATGGTTCTATAGCTCTTTCTTCAGCTTACGTATAACGTTGATATAGCGTATCTATGGAGGGAAACCAAAGAGGGTACCTAGCAGGGCTGCCGTTTTGAAAATTTGCATGGGAGTATTTCGTGTTGGTGGGGAGTTCACCATTAATATTAACAATATAAACTTTATTAAAATTTGTACTTCAATTCATATATGTATATATATACATATGTCTTTATGTATACACATAGGTTCTATAATTAATCAATTAAAAGGTTAACAAAGAACAAGGTCGATATATTAATTTAATAAATAAAAACTTATCAAAACTGTAATTAACTTAATTTAAAACTTTATGATTTGATAAGATTTGTCCAAAATCTTCTTTCAAATCCCGAAGATTTATCATACAAATTTATTTGGTAAATCTAGCAGATTCCACTTACACTTATAAACTCACTTAAACTTCATACGAAAAAATGAAGCAACATTTGTATTTTGTAATGTACTATCAAAGTTAACCTATGTATGTTTAAATCTTTTTGTGTGGTGGAAACACTACATAGATTTATTTAATCTAAATTGAGATAAACCTTCGGTGGAAACAGTATTATTTGTAATAACTACACAAGAGGATTGTGATGCATGTGAATTTTGAAGAAGTAATTTCGCCATTAAAATAGTATTCACTGTGTCAATACCTGTATGAGTAGTTTATATTATTTTATTTTATTAAAAATAACTGAGAAAAAATTCATTCGGTTCAATGAACCAATAAATCATCATCACAAAATTGTCCAGAACTCTTCCAAACTACAATTTCTGTTAAAAGATTCAGTGTTGCCTAAAAGACTCCATTCTTCATCTAGTTCCTCAGCATTATAACATAATCATCATAATTAACTATCTGTATAACAGGAACAAGAGAAGGACTTCTAAATGTATTGGTCAATAATGTTAAGTGCTTTTAACACTTAATAATAATAATTACTATAATTATTGACATTTAGTTCAGAGTTCAGACTTATAAGAATGAATACATTCAGGCCATTCAAGGCCTGAACGCACCAGATAGAATCGAAGGTACCATCTTTAATTTTTTTTTTTAATTCCACAATTATTATCAATGAATTTTTGCATATTTTCGAGGGGAGTACAATTATGTTAAGGGGAGTACGGGAGTACAGTGAATGCCAGGGGAGTACGAATAGTCCCTTAGTACTCACTTCGGCAGCCCTGGTACCTAGACCTACTTGAGATTTATTTATAAACATTTTCCGAACCGAACTGTAAGCAAAGCCGGCCATTGCTTCTTTGATTAATTTTGGATTGTTGTTGTTGATATGTTTATGAAATTATGATTGTCAGTTAATAAGTGATGATAAGAATTGAGAGTACAGGGTGGTATGAATTTTATTAGTTTGATAAAATTAAATTAGTTCAATTTAAACTGTTGGAGTCACCCTATATTATAAGTCATATGTTTCTTGTAACGTTCTTTATTAATTGTCACTATCCCTTTTTATGTTACTATTCGTAGTTTCAAATAAACCTTTCTATTCTGTTATAACCAGCAAGCTGCTAACACGTTTTTGTTCTTTCTTTAAACTTTGCAACATAAACGTAAGAAGGGTATATATAAATGTGAAGATTACAATCACAGATTAGGCACATGAAGATGAGAATCCCCGGCAGCCATTTTAATTTGCCTACAAGCTTAAACTGGCAGTTATCAGATAAAAATGAGAATGTGTGTATAAAAATCTCACACATTGACAGTAGGGATCTTCACACACCTGGTTAAATTGTTGTTGCAATTCACATCTATTCATCGACCCGGGAAAAATTACAAATACAACAATGTAAACGAATGGGTTGTACGAAACATTCTCATCTTCATATGGCTAATCTGTGATTACAATACTGTGTTTGAATACGACCATATAGTTGGAAAAACAAAATTCAAAGTCGTCGTTTTTATTCCGTGAGTCCATTTTTTATAAATTTTTTTTTTTTTAAGGGATGATTACACAACAAATATCAACAACAATCTATTGGTTATCTGGAAGACGTTTTGCCAATAGAAAATGCGAGCACACCGTCATAGGTACGTCAGTTTATCAAATCCAAGATTTTTTCTTTAAATCCACCCTATGGCAGTTAAGAACGAAAAGATATTACGAAGCTTGCATCGGGGTGATTTTTGGAGGCAACAAGGGGTGTTATTATCGAATTTTTTTGCCAGACCCCTTAAATCTGTGAAAAAATCGCGAAATTAACGTTAGTCTGTTTGGTAACGTTAAATTTCTTACAAATTTTCACAATTAACTGTCAAACCCATAGGTATAGGAAAAAAAAAAAAACAGTTTTGCAAAACTTGGCTAAAATGTAAGTTACCAAACGGGCACAGTACATATCAAAGCTAAATTTTGTATATGATTTTGGGCAAATATTTATAATAAATTCCCAATCAACCCCTTGATCTGATGCTTTTTTAATTAAAAAAATACTTTTTCGAAAATTCAACAGGTAGGTACATTTGCTCACATAAATATGTATTTATAAGTACATATGTATTTCGAAAAGTGGTTTAGGTCTTTAATGTGAAAACATCTACATATGTCGACAGTAAGGTTAATTAAAAACGTAAGGCTTCGTATAGAACGCTATGTGTCACACGTAGGTACACATGACTATTTGGTTGCATTATGGGTACGTTAAAAAACAAAAATCTGTCACTCGGAAGAATTTAAATGCTTACACATCTTAACCGTCACTCACTTACTTTTTTTAGACTTCGTTTTAAGTTGTAAATAAAAAAACAACCACTTGAGATTGACATACATAGATACCCAACATCAAAGCCATACATCACCAGTAAATCGTAGATGCATCTAAATATGATCAAGAAACTTGACAAAAAAGTTTTCTGTTAAAAAAGAACAATTTTCTAAAATGATTATTTGCTCTTGTTTATTTATGTATGCATAGTAATAATTAAAACATCATTTTGTTTCCTTTGTAAGTGCTTTCTGTTTTTATTTTTATTTTAATCACTTTGTTTTGCTATAAGTAGTTTTATCATTTTTTTAATTTGCTTAAAATATATTTATATATAATAATATACGTATATTTATGTACATATACATACATGTATTTACTTTCAGTTGTATCAACACAAGCCATAGGTTATCAATAGTAAGGTATATATAGCAATAATAATAATTACATAATTTAAACATTTATGTTCCTTTTAATCTTCTTCTATTATGTCCTTCTCCTAAAATTTTTAAGTTTTAAATAAAACAAAACTTAGAGAAAGATTTTTCCCATAAATATAAGATTTTTCCTTTCGTTTTATAATAATTATTAAAACGTATTTTGTTTTTCTTTGAAAATAAATATGTATATTTTTTTTATCTTATTTCCTTTATCACTCAATTATAGGTTCTTTATATTTTATAAGTTTTATTTTTATAGCCATTTATGCCATTCATTTGCACAAAAAGGCTTGAGAAATATTATAAAGACCAACTAAAATAATAAATTAAAAGAAAAACAATTTAGGTATATAAACAAAGAGAACACAATATTGTTTTTTTTTTTTGTTATAAATTAAAATTTGAACAGAATAGTGGGTGATTTTCTTTTTTTAACGCTTTCACATTGTGCTGGCTCAACCTTTCCTTTTCTTGTATGCTAAAGTTGAAAGTAATCTTTTCTTTAAATTTTGTTTTGATTCGAACAGCAGCAACTTTTTTTTAGTGAGAGGATTTATGCGGGGAGGGTGGGTGCGAACGTTGAATTTAGATTATTACAAGGCCGGTCCGCCGGTGTACTCATCATAGTCATCGCCGCCTTCTAGAAAATCATCAGACATCGGTGGATAGGTTGATGAATTAAAAGAATCATCGTAGTCAAAACGGCCATCTGTGTTTTCGATATCGGCTGCCAGCTGACGAAGATTATCGACACCAGCAAGGAGTTGCCTATAAAAAAAAGGAAATTAAAACGCGTTGAAGTAATTCTATGTAACAAAATATTTTTACACACAGTATTGGTGGAAACAACTGTTTAAAAAAAGAAGAAGCCTACCTCAAGTTGCTTTCAGCAGTTGCAGCTGCTCTGTGTAGTTCTCTGGAGATCTGTTGCGATCTGGACGGTATATTTCTCAACGAGGAACTGGCTGCGGTGGACCTTTGTTCATTATTGCTGCTGCCGCCTACAGCTCCATCGCCATCCCGTAGGGATTCATTTTCCCTACGAAGTGCATTGACTTCCGCCTTTTTTCGATAAATAAATAAAAAACAATTCAAAGTTAAAATATTTTTGCAAAACATGCGTCATGCTACTCACCGTCAATTGTTTGACTTGTAAATTCAATTTGGCTACCTGGTTCTCGGCGGCAATTGTGCGCTTCTTACTTTGGTCTAGATTCTCCTCCACCAGTCCAATATTCTGCGCCATTGTTCGATTGTATGCCGATTCCACGGTCCGCGTCTGTTCCAGAGATCTTTCTAGCTCATTATTTCGTCTCGTTTGTTCCCCCAAAGCCTGCCGCGTCTCGTTTAACTCAATGCAAAGCCGCTCATTCTCTAACCTTAGCCTCGATAGCTGCAAACTGGGCGAATCGTCTTCCGGTGAATCCATATTCGACCAATTTGCTGCAGCTGGTAGCCCCGCTGCCACATCCGCCAACCGTTGGGACGAGTGAATAATCGGACCGTCTGAGAGAAAGTCGGGCAAGGTCTGGCATTTATTGTCAGCCACTTGGCCGGCGTTACTACCTACCGAAGCAGAGCTGGCAGCTCCTCCAGTGATATCCTCGACAAAATCAATTGGGGAATTCGGCGAATTGGGAGGTGAATTCAGATTCATCTCATTGCAATACCACGCGTCCATCCAGTGGTCCTGAACAAAGTCTGGTAAAGCAGCTGCTGCAGCGAACTCTGAGTTCGGTGGACGCTGATTTGGATTGTTCGTCGAATTGTGATGATTCTGGTTGAGCTGGGGCTTGGCGAAGCCCCGAGCTGGCCGAGCTGCTTCGGGAACTCTTCTCCGAGGCGACGGGTGGACTTCAATGTCGTAGTTGGAGTAGGACCGTCTGGGAACAGACTGCTGTCGATAGTTATCTGCCGAGAGTAGATCTTCTTTGGGAGCAGTTGAGCTCACATCATCGTCAGTATTCTGACTGATTCGAAAGCTTGGCGATGATCTAGTGTTGATTCCAGCTGAGGACGAGGAACCACTGACACCGCCTAGAACTCCACTACCCGTAGCTGCGTACTCGGCTAGACTCGCCTGCGAGTCGAAAGAGGAAAAGCGTGGCGAACGCTTCATTTTTGAAGATTCTGAGGGAACCCCCGTGCCCACATTGCCATTGCCACCAGCGGTAGCTGCAGCGCTATTGCCAATCAACGACGATGACGAAGATTGAGGAACTTTCGGCCGCGCCCCTGTAGAATTTTGATACGTAGTCGAGCATGTCGCCCCTGTATCATTGTTGTTTGCTACCGAATCACTGCCCATTGAAATGCTGTTGATGACAAAACTACTGCTGGTAGCACTGCAGCTGGAAGTTGGCTCGCGATTGAGGAAGTGTTTGAATGAGAAAGGATTTTCCTCCCGCCGAATTGGTTGTTGTGTATGGGCCTCACTGTGAATTGCTGGAAAAAACAAAAACAGTCGCTTATCATGAATCGAAAAGCTTTGTCTCGTCTCTCTTACCACTGGTTGTTATTGCACGAATATTCTTGTAGTCCCCCATTCCTCCTCCGGTCACCGTTCCACTACTTGTGAATTTTGAAGATTTGCTGTTGTCAATGGCGTCTCCATTGGTCGTGGCCACAGATTGAACTGCACCACTGCCACCTAAAGAAGTCTTTCTTAATGTATCTCCAATGGTCGTCATAGTCTGTTGTTCATTGCTTTCTGTCTCGTTGTTGTTTTGGAGGATTTCTTCGTTTTCATTTTCCATGGCTTCTTATGTTTTGATGTAGTTGTTTGTTTTATTTACAATGAAATCAATTATGAGATTTATACAGATCGAGATGAGTATAGAAAGATGTTGTTTTGTAAAAATTATGAAAAATTGATTTAGTAAAAAAAGGAAAATTCTGCTTCGTCTCCTTTTTTTCGTTTTGGTTTTTTTTTCTTATGAAGTTTTTTTGACAGCAAGAAGACAACTTGGTGACAGTTTTATATTTGCGGGGTTTACAAAAAGAAGTTGCCATCCACAAACTGAATGGGAGCGTCCGTAAAACGCATGTTGTTATCTTATAAAGGCTCTCCCAAACCAACGCGAATATTCCAAAGCGACGACGAAACTTTCGCTTGTCTTAATTTATTTACATGGAGATTATGACGGTGTTCACATTGGACTCACTCCGCGCGACTCATTTTGACATCTTTTTCTTTTATCTCACTCTACACAACTAGTAGTAAGTAAGTAAGTAACAAATTCATTTGTTTATAGTAGTTAATTTCAAGTTAACATAATATTATGAATCTTAAAGCTATGGCTTAGCCGTCAGCCTGGTTAGCAAGTATAAATATAATAACGTTACGTAAGTATACAATCGTGTTTCTGTTTATATAATAGTCTGCTATTATACTACGACTTTTCCGTCGTGACTCTTCTTCGAATTCTTCTTTGAAATTTCGTCCTGTGAGTAGTACGCTATTACACCATGACTTTTGAGTCATGATTCAAATTTGGCAATCCTCTATAATTTTTCTTCGGTAATGAAATTCTCGTAGCAACCAAACAAACAACAAACATAAATGATACGATTTTGTTCCAGCATAGAAATTCTCTATGCTCTACACCTTAGCAACCGCAGCTTTAGGTACATGTGCGCTCCACAAATAACGAAAATAAATAAAGCAATTTGCTAAAATAACAAACAAGAAATAAAATAATGTCAAAAATGAGTCGCCGAAATTTGGCCCACGACTCATAGGGCAGTTGTTTTCCGTCTCATTTTTCTTCTCTTTTGCACTCATTATGTTCGAAAAGAGTCACGACGCAAAAGTCGTCGTATAATAGCAGACAAACTATTTGTTCTTTATACCATGTGTTGAGACAACTTGGTTTTTATAGGGTCTTGCATACGTACGCAGAAACAATGTCTGTTCGTTTGCTTTCACAACGAAGAAACAAGTAGAGATTCTTTGACGTTTTGACGTCTTTCATTTTCTCTGAAATCTATTCGACCTGCTTCACACGAAGAAACAGAAATGTTTCAAATTAAACATTTAAAATTTTCAATTGGGACTTTAATAGAAAGTGTGCATGGAATGTGGTGGCTTTATCAGTTAAATCTGTAAAACCTGTCAAATCAGCAATGTTCATGGGGATGGAAATTTCAAATTTTCTTATCATTTTTGTTTTATAAATTTTGTTTCCGACCTCAAATAATTCACTCTCCGAACAGATCCTTTCTCAAAAACAAAATTTGTTGAACGCGATCCACATTTTGACAGTTCTATAACTAACGTCATCCTGCTGTTTTTTCGGCCAGGACCAATTTGTTTTTGTTGCGAATTAAAAAAACAAAAATATATAAAAAATGTCTCAAGTATTTATTTCAACAATAACTCACATAACACCAAAAGTCGAGGATCTCCTCAACGTTATCCAGTTAAAGTGCGAAATCAATGGCTGTAAGTCAGTGTTTAAAAACTCGGGAAACCTTCAAATGCATCTGAAGAAGCACCACAAACTTTCAATTGAAAGTAGCATCAAGGACAAATCGGAAAAGTTGTTTTTCTGTCCACAAATCGATTGTGTCTACTATGACGGTCCAGCTAATGAAAAAAGCTTCAAATGCTTGAAATTTCTAAAACAGCACTTTCAAAAAGTACACGCCGAAAAGAAGTTCATTTGTACAAAGTGTAACAAAGCATTCGGTACGGAATCGATGCGAGAATACCACGAAAAGAACTGTGGCAAGGAATTTATTTGCGCTGAATGTGGCTGGAAGTATGATAGCTCGGAAGCGCTTCTCACTCATGCCAAACGAAGGGGCCATCAAGTTAAGAGAAAATCTGGTGAAAAAGTTGCTATTCCAAAGTTGATGACGGAGGTGAGCAATTTTTACATCCCCGCACCCAAAGATAGTCAAACCCAGACGGAGATTAATGCTCCTAGCATTATTCTTCCTCCAAAAAAAAGAATAAAAGTCGATGTAGTTCCCGAAGTCTGCATGTTCAACGAAACATCGCTTTGCAACATTGAAACTCAGACGGAACTCAATTTGATCTCGGGAATGTGTGATCCAATGTTGTATTCTAACATGCATACTCAAACATGCGACGAGTTCCTGTCGGAACTTGGTCTTGCTGATATACAGACCCAAACAAATTGGTCGGCGAATGATGAGATCGACGAACAGGGCCGGAATGCTCAGTTCTCTTCGGGGGCTCATGACGAGCTGATGGTCTCGACAGAAACTCAGACGAGTTTCACTCAATGTCTGTTGGACTCGTGCAATGAAGATAACTCCTTGACTGGAAGCATCACTCAGCACACCCAAACTTGTGAAACACTGCTCGAGGGCTTATTCGGTGGACAGGATAGCGATTTCATGGGAAGCTTCCAGTCGACGCACACGCAAACATGATGGTTCGACATGGATTGCTTTAACTCCGAAAACAGTGACAGATAACTGTGGGCTCCTGAAGGCGATGCGGAGCCGACCACAGTTTCAGAAGAGGATCCACACGGAAGAACTGCAACACACGTTGATTGGACGTTGTACATAGATTCATCTCATTCATTCCTCAATTGATGTCTTTTTTTTCTTTTTATTTAAATAAATAGTGCCACTTGAATGTTCTAGTTGCTTTGTTTTTGTTAATTAATTAATTTTTTTAGTTTTTTTAATTAATTTTTTCTTACACCAACACACAAATTAATTCATTCATTAATCTTTCAGCACAAAAAAAATATCCTCTTCACGTTGATGTAGCCTACGATTTTGGTAAATAGAATTTTTGTAGATATAACAAATAACCAAAGTAAATTACTAAAGAAAGTTTTTTTTTATTGTACTTGAAAACGACTGCAAGAATTATATTTAAATTTTGTGTGAATAAAATACATGAATTAATGCTTTGTTAGCTTATTTGTGGGTTTCAGCTTCCAGGGCAAGAAGTGAAACGAAGTTTTTTGTGTTCTAAATAACTATAATCAGGTAAGAAACATAATAGTCAAGGAATAAATTTCAGGGGAAAAGAGCTATGTTACCATTTCAGTTTTGGAAGTTCACAAAAAAATTAGATATTAGAAGGTATCTCAAGTTGTTTTCTATTGGTAAAATATATCAATTTATTGTTTTATTTAAATTTGTCGAAAAGCCGATTTTGAATTTTTTTAAGATTAATTTTTGATTTAAAATTGATTTTCTATGCATACATTTTACGGCAGTTACTATGCTTCCACCGATCACTATTTTCTATTTTTTAATCTTTTTGTGTGGTGGAAACACTACAACGATTTATTTAATCTAAATTGAGATAAACCTTCGGTGGAAACATAGTATAATACTACGTTTTCACCGAGCACTAAATCGCGATTTAAGTGGATTTAGCATAAATCCTCTTCAAATCTTGAAGATTTACCATACAAATTTAAATCTCCTCAAATGAAGATTTAAAATAAATCTCATTGAAATCTTCTCGCAAGAAGGAGATTTTCAAATCAAACAATCCTAATTTTGTAGAACGCACCCTTTTAAACGTCAGTTTTTCATTGAAATAAAAAAAAATATCAAATATTTTTGCGCGTTGGCTGTAGGAATAAAAATGTAAGTATTTACAATGTATTTCATATGTTTATAATTATATTTTAGTTAACAAAACAAATACCAGATAATGCAACAACCAAAACCAACGGAAAACCTGGACACTGGAGCTTCTCATTGAAGTGCCGGCCGAAAAATTGTGTGTTTTCTATAATTATGGATTCTCCTATTAAATGTACTCACTATAATGTTATTTTGAAGAATCAAATGGTGTGATAACAATAGATTTGGGTTACTAGACTCATTTTTAATAAATAGTTTATTCAAAATTAATTGTTTTATTGCTCAAAAATTGTTTTTTCTGTTTGCTATACATTTTCCGATGAAATTTGTTTTATTCTTGTCAAATTGAGTTGACAATTGAATGGCAATTCAGACTGAAAACGTCACATTAATCGCCTTTTTTTGTGGTGAAAACACTTCAAGATTAGTTTTAAATCTCCTACCTTAAATCCCGGATTATCTCTTGGTGAAAACGTAGTATAAAATAAATCTCATTGAAATCTTCTTGCAAGAAGGAGATTGTCAAATCAAACAATCCTAATTTTGTAGAACGCACCCTTTTAAACGTCAGTTTTTCCATTGAAATAAAAAAAAAATTATAAAATATTTTTGCGCGTTGGCTGTAGGAATAAAAATGCAAGTATTTACAATGTATTTCATATATTTATAATAATATTCTGGTAAACAATACAAATTCCAGATAATGCAACAACCAAAACACACAAAAAACAACGGACAACCTAGACACTGGAGGATGGGGAGCTTCTCATTGAAGAGTGGGCCGAAAAATTGTGTTTTTTTTTCTGTAATTATGGATTCTCCTATACTCATGTTATTTTGAAGAATAAAATAGTGTGATAACAATAGATTTAGGTTACTAGACTCATTTTTAATAAATAGTTTATTCAAAATTAATTGTTTTATTGCTCAAAAATTGTTTTTTCCGTTCGCTATACGTTTGCCGATTATATTTGTTTTACTCTTGTCAAATTGAGTTGACAATTGAATGGCAAGTCAGACTGAAAACGTCAATTTAATCTCCTTTTTTGTGGTGAAAACACTTTAAGATTAATTTTAAATCTCATACCTTAAATCCCGGATTATCTCTTGGTGAAAACGTAGTATAAGACCAATTTACAGCTGTCCGTGTAAAACGAGTTTTTTGATTTTTTTTTTAAATTTATTTCATGAGTAAAGTATTTTTTTAAAGTATTGACACAGAGTAAACTGCACAAATAAAATAACAAAAACAAATCAATTTGAGATCGGAATCAATTCGCCCCGAGAAAAATCATATTTTAAATTGTAATCTGTATTTACCAGTGGACAACCCCATCAATTAGCCAAACTGACTATCACCCGAACGCGGCCAATTTCTGAAGAAAAAATAGCTAGATTCAGACGCGATGTTAACCGCCCATAATCTAATCCACAATATACAATCCAAAACGTACTAGATTCTGCTCAAATTCTGACATATATCCGCCAAACACAAAAAAAAAATAACAAACAACAAAAAACACCCCCTCTTCAAAATCAAATGAAGAATTGAAGAAATGCGCCTGCCTGCGCCGAACGGTGAACGGAGAACTAACACAAATGGTTGGCAAACGTTAAATTGTTATAGAACCAGAATGAAAATGAGACCGAATATCAGAAACGAATTTCTCCTTCTCTAGAAAATTAAAACCAAAGAAGAAAAACCTTCGTCGCTTTTCCCCATTCTGACTTTTCCATCGACTGTCAAAGCTAGAGCAATCGTCCAACCGGTAGGGCTGCGCGTCGCGTAATAATTCTTAGTTTTTGTCATAATTTTCAATTACATTTAAAGCCAGAAATTACAAAAAAATTTGTTGGAGGCGACAGGCGAAGACCACCAAAAACTCCGAATTCGGTTAACTCTTCGCCATGTTCTTGGTTCGCAGTGAAAACAACTGCCATAGAAATTACTGAAATAATTAGTGATCTGTGTCGTCGTACCCATCCAATAAGTAATTTGATTTGTGGTGCATTATTCTGGTTTCTGGACGCTACTGCCTAGTGTCTGGGAAAAATCAATTCAGTGCGGTTGATGTGCTGTCATACGAACTACGAGTACTACCGATGATTCACATTTTTCAAAACAAAAAGTGAGAATCATCTTTTTTAAAGAGGAATTCCAATAGAAAATTCAATAAATATCCAATTAAGAGCAATAGAAGCAGTGGATGCGAGAGAAGATAGGATAAAGTGCACTCTACCAGAACTCCTCTATCGCGCTCCAGGGCTCTATAGAGGAGACCTGTTGGCCTTTCGTCGAAAGCGGATAAATCGATTTTCTTGCTCCACTCCAGTCAGTCTCAGGTTCGTCGTCGCAATCGGACTAGGGACTGCCGCAGGTCTCATTTTTCCTTGATATTCTTTATTTATCGTGTTAGTTATCATTGTGTCCTCATTGTTTTGTGCTGTTAGTCGTCGATCTGTGCCCGTGTCATGGTGAAAAATATGAAACAAAATAAATATGAAAAGCTACCACAGGATTTAGACTTGAGCTTTAATTTAGATCAGCAAGAGAACGATAGTGGAGGCGGAGGCGGTCAACAACAGCAAAGCCTGATCGGAACAGGAGGTGGACCCGGTAGTGGTGGACATAGTCCACAGAAATATCCGCCAATAAAAGGCCTGGGTAGTGACACTGACGATATTGCATCGATTTTGGTAAGTTAAATGTACACAAAGGGATTCTGTTCTGGTATCTTGGATTTGTGGAAATTTTCTTGGAATGAGAGCCAGAAACTGGTTTTTGTTAATAATTTTGTTTGGTATTTTTTTTTTGTCTTTCACTTCTGCTTGGATATGTTCTTGGGTCGTTTTCAAGGTTGCCAATGCCAGAGTCAGTTAAAGAGTTAAATTTTGTTAAGGGGTTGGCTTTTAAGAATATTTCATGTTATTACACCATCAGCTATTACTTTTTTGACCTTGAATTGCTTTCAAAGAAATATGCCTTCATGGCAACTAAAAGTACATACGCCGTTGGATTTAATATGAAATTCAAATTCGTGGAATGGAACTACTGAAACACTCGGATTGTTGGAATAGGGTTATGGCAGGTAAGGCCAGTACCAGCCACTGCAGCGTAATAGTAACTTTCAGCAATTGTTATATATTGCAAAACCCTAAAAAAAAAACAATTCTTCTGTCTGTGCGTAGATTTTCGTTTCAATGCAGCCCCTGGTTTTCTTGTTAAAAATTTAAATTTGCTAACAGTTTATTACGGAATTACGGGATAGGAGTGTTTTCGCAAAAAAAAATTTTGTTGGAAATTTTAAAAAGCACTTCAATTACATTCTAAAAAATTAAAGAAAAGGCTTTTTGTGATTGTTTTTATGTAATTGTTCCTTGCTTTTATTTTTCTGTTTTTTTTTTTTTTTTACAAAAATTTGTTTTAAATAAAAATTAAAATTAAAATCTTAAGCTAAGATCAGGCGGTTTGTGTATATACACAAATTTCATTTGTGTATATTATACAAAAATTTGAACACAAATGCTATTTATTTATGCCACAAATATTTGTGGTTCAGACGATTTGTGTATTTTTTTAAAAAAACACAAATTTCATTTGTGTAAAGATATACACAAATATGCTATACACAAATCAATTTGTGTATAAAAATTTGTGGTTCAGACGATTTGTGTATTTCTTCACAAATGAAATTTGTGTACTCATTTGTGTTTATGTCATTGTTTCTTTGATAGTGAATTGAAGTGTATCCGGTTAAATTAAATAATTTCAATTAAACAATGTCAAAAAAAAAATGTCTTGCCAATATTTTGGCCGCCTATTTACTCGAAAGTGAATAAGAAGACGAAAGCCGACAACAGGTCGTAGGTGCCACCGTGAGACGGAGGGCTTTTGCGCAAAATTACTTGTGGAACTACGTGCCGAAGAGCCGCAATTGTATCGAAATTTCGTACGAATGTCGGCCGCTCAGTTCGATCATTTGCTGGCTTTGGTAACGCCATATATTGAGAAGGCCGATACAGTTATGCGCCCCAGTATTCCGCCATCTGTGCGGCTAGTCTTGACGTTGCGCTTTCTGGCATCTGGCGACAGTTTTCGCTCCTCGACAGCCACAATCAATTGAGCGATTTCGTCATGAGACCATTCGTGCTCCACTTCCTTCACATAATTCCTTCTTTTTTTTTGGCAATTCATGCAATTCAATGTCACTCATTTTGCTGTGAATAATTATTTTCCATACAAATAATAGGCAAACAAAATAAAAAGAATACAATGCAATTTATAAATACGCACCAAAAAACCGGAATCCAGCATACAATTTTATTTGGTTGATTAATAACAAAAGGCCAACTCATGTGAATTCCAAACAAAATCGAGTTGGAAACAACTTTATTTAAAAACAAAATAAGAATGGGTTTCTGGCGTAAGAGAAGCTTTGTTTTGTACAACTTCCCGTCGTTTTTCAAATCTTTGTTTTCTACTTTTATAGAGAAATTTATCTCCTTCCTAAACGAAGGGAACCCAATAGGAGTTTTGTCTCCGTGAGCCGCTCAATTTGGACGCCAACAAATCGAATACCACTCTTCCGATACGATTTTTGGCTTAACGTAAATGTGTTCATTTCATCTAATACAAATCACCCTTCATGTCCTTATGGTGCCATTTTACAAAACAAATCATTAAAATCACAGTTGCACATTAAAATTCGAAGAAAAAACCTTTATTGACTCGACTGATATTAAATATTCAGTTGAATTTTCAAAACCATTTGTGTATTCTCACGAAATTTGTGTATGCTGAAATTTTCAGAATACACAAATGATGTGGCATACACAAATGGTGCCCAAATATACACAAATAGTCATAAAATGATTTGGGTACCCGATCAGACGATTTGTAAATGTACACAAATTCGATTTGTGTATTGAATACACAAATGATACACAAATCGTTTGTGTACGTCATTTGTGTATATCAAATTTGTGGTTCTGACGATTTGTGTATTTTTTTGTCAATATACACAAATTTATACACAAATATTTGTGTATACACAAATCGTGTGATTTAAGCTTTACGATATAATATTTTTTGTGTTAGCCGTTAGTGTTTAACATAACAGGAATTGTTAATGCTTGTAACTGGTTTTATGTAATTGTTGTTAGTTTAAACTTGGTTACTATTGTAAATAAAAACTAAGTATATTTTCTAAGAAAGAAATCCGTCGGTACGGGATATTGTAGGTGTTAAGATAACACTTGAAGAATATTTTTTTTAAATTAATTACATACATAATTAGAATCTTTAAGTAAATGGAAGCATACAAATTCAAAACATTTTCTTTGAATTTATGAGAAAAAAAAAGTATAAAAGACTAAAAGTCCCTTGATACATACATAATGTACGTATAGATACCTACCTATCTCCTTTTAAAACGCAAATCCTAAATTGTTAATAAGATAACACAAGTCTACAAAATTATACTTATTTTCCTTATCCAGAAATTCGAATATCTCGAAAACCCTACTTAAAAAAGCTATTTGAATGTTGGATTTGAACTAAGTGCTTTAAAATCATGGGAAAAGTGAACTCTGGTTTCTGAACCAAAAATTTTGTCGACTTGTGAAATCAATACGAAAACCAAATCATTAACTGTGCGGCAATCGGCCGGTAACACTTTCCAGTTTTGGAAAATAAACGAACAGACCTAACAGATAACTGATGTAATTTTTCAATGTCGAAAGTGAATTAAATGAACTTAATTTACTTCTCCTTTGATCTTATAGTCTACTGGATTCACGAAACATAATATACTTCTTGTACTCTTTACTTAACAAATCAAAACCTTACTTCCACTCTGAATAGTTAACTATCCATGAACTTTCTGAGTTTAAAAACTTTGTACAAATTTGAAAATATGTAATGTGTTTTCCAAATTAACATCAAGACCCATGAACAATGAGTAGGTACCTATAATAGTATTTCCCAATTCACATTTAACTTTTCAAAACTTTATTTCATGCTGTAATAACACAAAGATGATGAAGATGATGACTAGTTTCCGAATTTCCTTTTCCATTTTCTAAGAAAAAAGAAAAAAAAAATCTTGCCGGAAATTATTATTCCTTTTCCTGTCATACGAGTACTGAATTCATATTTCAACTGTCAGAAAATAAAGTTGCAACAGTCAGTGCCTCATGTCGAGCATTTTCGTATCTCCCATTGTGCAGATGTCCAGTTCTTTTCCAAGAGAACCAACTCTATTTCCTGTACGCTACGCCTTGTCTACGACAGACGATGTTTTTTTTGGTCATAAATCGGTTTGGGTGAGTGAGATTTAATATTTTTTTTTCTTTTGTAAAAAAAGAAGGTTTTTCTACGTCATTAAAATATGTTGCATGTACAGTATAACTGTCATTTTGACACTATGTGGGTGCTCCCAGCCAATTTCTAGGACAATAGTAAATGTAGGCTTTTTGACGGAGCACACTTACTTTCACACCGTTATAATCCTTTAAACAAATTTATCGTGAGCTTATTATGTAAATGAACAAAAAATATATAATGCTGGCAACAAATTTGGTAAGGTGGGGTGCATAAGTCGACTCTTCCTACCTCATGCCAAGGTTTACCTTCAGACTCATAATAATTCATTCATGTATCTTTAGCTTTTGTCTTGCTTATGAATATTCATCAGAAGAGAAAAAGACTTTGTGTCCTGATTTGTATTTCTTTTTTGCACGTCAGAGATTCAAACACACTGTTGTAATAATTCGCTGCCGCGTGAATTACGTGTCGTGGCTTAGCGGTTTGTCTCTCCAGGCTTGTGTTGTTGTTTTGGTTCTACCTTTCTTTCTGTTAAATATTCTGACGACACATCGCAAATGACATTAAAAATTTACGAGAGTAATGATGCAAACACGTTATTAAATTAATAACCAAAGTTTATGAGGAGTACGGGTATGTACTTGCTTTTGAATGCGCTGCTTCTGCTGCGGTGCGATTGTTAATTTTACGTCGCACATCTTCCAACACTCTATCTGCTTATGAGGCAGAAGTAATTATAATGAATATACATATATACGCATACACAAACAAAAATTAAATCTGAAATAAAATTACTTCTCCGAAAAGATATAATTACATATACATAAACACATACAATATGTATGTATAATTCATATTCAGTAAACAGTTAGTACGCACTCAAATAGCAAAAAAAAGTTCTCTACAAAGTCGGTACATATTTAGGCTTCAAACACAGTCTGTATCTCAAGAAACGTACAAGCCTCCATCTTGCTTTTAAAATTGCCATCATGCAAATGATGCTTTGGACATTAAAAAAATGCTTTGGACATTAAAGATACGAAGTTTAATCAAAATCGTTATAGCCGTTTTCGAGAAAATTTTTAAAAAAACCAAAATGATTCTATGGGAGCTACTCATTTGAGTTTTTCCTTTAGGTTATCACAGAAAACAAACTCTTTACCCAATTTTAAGCTCTGCAGAGTCACAAGGCCAACAGTTGAAATTTGATAGATTGAAAGAAATCAAGGACACAAATGCAAAAATTAAGGCTTATATCATTATTTTAAAGCGACATGAGGCTAAATTTTTGTATAATTGTATTCTTGGCCAACTCACGGGACCACATAACCTTAATTTCATTCAATCTATCAGATCACTGAATTATCCTTGAAAAATAACCTGCAGTTTTATTTTTATTGAGATTTAGGTTCGAAAGTCATTCAAAAGAGGTGTTGTTGTTTCCTTTTTAAGAAAAAGTAGATTTTTATAAGGCTTAAAAGCCGTTCAAATTTGGAGTGTAGGTGATGTTATACAGGAGTAATCTTCGAGTCATTACAGTTATTTATATTTAATTGTTCTAATTTTTTTGCCTTTGTTTCATGGTAGATAATATTTACCATCGAGTCAAATATACACCCAATTATAATATTGCTCGAATTAATTCAATTTCGGAGCTCGGCGTATAGAAGACCACAATAACTAAAATTAGTATACTGTTATAATGCTGCAAATTATTCATACCTAAAGTACCATTCCCGTTCGTTAATTGCACACATTTAAACCCCAGTCCATCCCTTCATATGTACATTAAATCATTTTGATAACGCAAAATAAACCCACATCATAACACGCGTGTAAATATAAGGAAGCGAGTAGTAGCCATAAATTGATTTGATATCAATTCATAGCCCTTGATATACAGGTTAGCTATATAGGTACCTACCTGTTTTCAGCTGCAATATTATCATCACCTGCAGCGAATATATCATTGAGAGCAGAATCACTATTTGATATACATACATATGTATTTTATCGATATTCCATGAAAGAGCTCCCTCCCACGTCAAACAAAAACCCAGAAACCAAAACAACCAAAATCTAAACAACGAGTGGGTGTGAATTGAGTGAAACAGTTTCCTAGTTGTTAATTGAGAATTTGGCTAAAGAAAATAACCAACAAAAAACTCGTATCATCATCATCATCATTGTCGTATGGTAGGTATCCATCTAAAGCCATCCGCCTTTTATCTGTACATCCATTGCAGATCCATTCAACCATCCATCATCCTGCCCCCCAAACATCAATCAATTTTTCGGGGGTTGAAGCGTCTCATAGTCATAGTTTCACAGGAACACAGAAAACACAGAACAGGGTGGCAGCATGCGGCTGCTGATATGGGAATCTCCGTTTCGTATCGGTTTTTCTAAAATTTAATATCCTCTGATTCTGTTCTCTTCGCATCAGCTATAGGTACCAACAGCATAGCAGGAATCGTGGTTCCGCCCCAGGATAGTCGAACCCATCACACGTTTCAGTTGGAGTTTGGGAGTTTCCTAGCACCAGGCTGTTGATGGAAGGAGGGAATGTTTCTGTTTTACTAGAGGAATATAATCTGACAAGGTAGGGGATGTTTTTTTTTACGAACTTTTGTTGGCATCGTAAAATGGGTAACCATAGAAATGCTTTCACGGGGCTTACATTTTTGTTTTGACTAGCTTTAACTTGCTTTGTAAAAAAAAATATAATAGATCAAACGAATATAAAAGAGGAAATTCTTGAAGGTTTCCGATTCCGATAATCAACCCTTTTGATGGCACAAACGTGACTGTGACTGACTATTTACCGCAATAGAGTGTCTGCTCCAATATACCACAAACCCATCAGCAGCAGAAGAAGCAGAAACCCAAGTGAATCGAATTCTGCAGAGCAGGAATTCAGGACACATTGGTGGTTTATATGGTTTTAGGGTAAAACAAAAGCTTATGTTTAACCATCAAACCATATTTCCCTTCTCGATTTGTCAGCTCTGGTGGATGTAATCTGTAATGGCACAAAGTTATCAAATAAAAATAAATAAAATGAAAAAAAATGAAGCATATTGCAAAGGTGTTTAACACTTATTCGTTTATTTTCTTTCCGATTTCTACAAATTCTCGTGAACTAGGGTGAAGTTTAAATCTTATTAGTCTGAAATGGAATCATTTTGTTTATTTTCTCAAAAAAAGCTTTGAGCAGTACATTTGAGTTGGTATATTTGTACCAATTCATTTTCAAAAATGAGGTACTCAAAATAACTACTTTAAAAATCCGAGTTTGTTTTTAGCGGGTTTTTGAAAATGAGGCCAAAGAATTTTGATCAGCGATGTACTATTAAGTTGCTTGAATCTTGAGTACTTGAGAACTTTTATGGAGTTTATGGAGATGTAATATTATGTAGTATTTTTTTTTTTAACAAAGATCTAGATTCTAAGGCGGCTTCAAGTCTATTTAGCTACAAAAATTCCTTAAAAGCATTACGATCTTTAAAAACATTACGATGTTTAAAAGCATTACGAAAATGTGACGAAATCCGAGGGTCTGATATAGTGGGTTATGGTTCAGAATTATTGGGAAAAGGGTTTGACTGTATCACATCATGTTTTTCAGGTTTTGACTTGTGAAAAAAACTGCCCGAAGAGAATAGCGTACTTTGCCACAGCTATGTTAATTAATGAGTTTTAAACAACCAAAAACATTCCTGAGGCCTTTAAGCCCCATATTCATCTGAACAAATTTGAATTTCCTTTCAAAATTTATGTTTCGATGGTCAAAAATGATGAGAACTAAAATTTGGTTCTTTCTTTTTAAGAAATCAAGATTACGGCCTCTACAACGATCTAGACCATCGAACAACCGTGAATTGAGTGGATATCGGTAAAAGCGTTATATGTAAGCCCAGCCTACACACTATACAATTTGCTCTGACTAAAATTTACATTATTTATTCTTTAATATGAATTCTGATTGAAACCATTTCGATTTTCTAAATTCACATAAACCAACTTGCTTTAAAACCATCACTATATTACATGAGATCGCAGTTTGGCGATGAAACTCGTTCGACCAGGCGACAACAGTTTTATGGTTGCAACAATATCGATATTGATGCTCATTTTCTTCATTTCACTTATTGTGAATTTACATGACGAAAGTGAATTCGAGTGTTCCACAATTCATTGGAAAAGCCAATTGTGAATTTGAATTTAGGTTTCGAAAATGAACCAAAGCTGGACCTAAGCAGACTGCATATCGGCTCCGTTATAGGTGTCATTATCGGGCACTGCTTTATAGGCAAGCACGCAACGAGGTTTGGAGTATATTCTCAAACGATTTCTGCAGAGAGGATGAAAAAGAGGAAGAATCGATTCCTCATCTCCTCTGCATTTGTCCTGCTCTATCCCAACGACGTAAACTCCATCTCGGAGAGTACTACTACAACGACCCTACTGATCTAGTAAATGTTGACATAATTAATCTCGCACGCTTCGTAAGGAGCTCTAAGTGGTTCAACGAGTAGGAAGGAAAGTTCCTAGATTCTTGTGGTATCACAATGGACCAACTATGGTCTAAGTGTGTCAAGCTTTCTGCCCGGCAGCCACCTTAACCTAACCTAACCTAACTGCATTTCCGTTCATTCCATTTTCTGAACGTATTCAATTGACTTTGTTAATGCTTGGTGAATTATTGTGGAAAACCATATAAGAACGCTTCTTTGCTCAATCTGAAGCTGCCTTTGAAATTTTCAACAAAAAAGAACAAACAATTTATGAGAACAACATATATGTCATATGAGAACACGCTATATGTCAGGCAAATCTAATATGTAAGATTTCTCTCTCAAAATGTTTCATTTAATTTTTTCTCTAGAGTTCCGCCTCCTTTTTTCCCTTAAAAGAACCAATAATATTGAATCCATTTTCATCCACAGTGTAATTTCGCTTTATAATCAAACAATTAAAAATGGATGCACCTTTAATTTTGACAGTTCGAAGTAATTGCGAAATTTTCGAAAAAGAACGAATTGTAGAACAGGGAATTTCATTTAGTGAAATTGAAAATCAATTTCAATTCGATTTAGTCCGAAATGCTGAACATGGACGAAAGTCTTTTAAACCGATATAAAAGTTAAAATAACTTTTAGAGTTATTTAATACAAGGAAAAGTTCTGCTATGCCTTCATTTAGAGAATTTGGTAATTTTTAATTTTTTTTTGCACGAAAATCTCGAACTCGAACTGCAACTCATGATGTATACCTATACAAGTATAATGCATTATCTCATAGCTCACAAAAAAAAAAAAACTTCTCATAGGGAAAATTCAAAGGAAAGAAAATATATGTCAACCCTTCTCCCACTTGGCACCTTCTTTCATTCCAATATACAACCGGATTTTATGTCAAAAAATTTTATAAATTGCCTGCAGGCACAATTTCACATCCAACTATGTCATACACACCGATATGGTAGTCAGAAATGAAAAGGGTTTAGGTACCCCTAAAACATTAAGTGCATCCTAAAAATGGTTAACAATAAAACAAACGACGAGAATTGTTTATTTTTTTTGTTCTTCTTATTCTTCACAAAACGAAAATACATATGTAGGTAATGGAAAAACAAAAAAAGAAACGCCTCCTTCATCACCGTTATACGAGCGTTCTTTTTATATTTTCCATGCAATTGCAGCTGGTAAAGCAGGTCACGCCGCGCCGTAGTATAAAAATAAAATCTTTAGTTTTGCAAACGGTCGCGATACATATATGGCGTTCCAAAAAGCACTTAGTAATGTGAGCTTAAAAAAAAATAGGGCGCTGTTGTTGTTAAGGAGTAGAAGGAAGTACAAAAAATGTGTTCCCTGAACCTCTGCGAGAAATGGTAGAATAAAAGAGGAGCACTCATTTGGCGCGTTCTTTATACAACGCAACGTTCAGGTCGGTCGGTCGGTCGGTGGGAGTTGAATACGATGGTATGAGAAAATCAATATGGAACTTCATGATGGAGACGCTTATCACTGTGCCCTCATCTGCCTGTTGTACCTAAAACTGTAAAAACTGAAACATACACACACACACACAAACACAGTCGCACTTTAATACAACTTACATGTAGTAGTTAGTGTTTTGGTTATCTCTGTTGCAGAAAGTGCAGACAGACAAATTGTAATTTGAAAGGATTACAACAGGGGTTGTGGTGGCTGGGCTGTGGCGGCAACGGAGGCAGCGAGGGCAGAGGGTGTTGGTGTTCCATTTCGCCCCTTGGGCAGTGTTTTGGTCGATAACCGCACTAATTTAATGACAGCAATCTAGTTTCTTGGTTATAGGAATAGGACTGGTGCTTGGAGCTTGGTGCGCTAGCTCGTGATGTACGTTTAGATTAAAAGTGCATAGGTACCTTCTCTCCATCGAGGGTGCCTGAGATTTAAGTGATTCGTGGTGGAGAAAACAGTGAGCACTAAAGATATTACATTTGGTTTTCAAATTTGTCAACAAGGGTTGTTTATAGAAATGCCTGGGGTACAAAAAGAAAAAAAAAAAAAAAAAAAAAAAGAAATAGAAACGTAAAGGATATGGGCAACAAGTTGATTTAGTTTATTAGCTGTAAGAACCTCAGTTTAGCATATATATAGGGTTAGGGTAAATAGGGTAATATCTAATCTGATACAAAACATGAAAGAGGTGTAATTCAAATGGTTATTATGTACTTTTGGTTTACGGGAGAATTTTAAAAAAATGAGGTCGTCATCAGATACCTGTGAATATTGTTTGTATTATATGTATTCATGAACTTTTGTAACCCTATCTTAACCTATTTCCTTTTTTTTTTCGTTTTCATTCAGTACAGAGTGTTAATGTATATACATGTGTTTTCTTTGATTCTTTATGGGTAAGACAAAAACACCCTTTTATTTTGAACAAGTTGTAAGTAAGGACGTGATATGTGTAGACTTTAAAAAAAAAATATAAAATGGTTTCTTTAAAGAAAGTATGCTAGCAAAAATAAACATCTTATCACTCACTTTCTCGTTTTTCCATGTCTTTGGTTAACATACTATTTCTATAATTTATAAAGCTAGGGTCGAACAAGACAAAATAGATATTATAGTTTATCCCAGTTTAGATGGGAGGGGCAATTTTCTAAAAATAAAAGACTTAAAATTGAAACATACAAAAATCACAACGGCAACACCTACAATGGCATGTTATAGCTTTTTTAAGTTTAGCAATCATTATATCGCGCCCTCCGCAGTTGGGCATAAATAGGGCACCTAGTGTGTGTTTTAGACCGCGCGAAGGTAGCTGATTAACGGATACTTGAAACGTATACTTAACGCGACTTGCAAAAAAAAACTCTGGATGCTTGAAGTATGCCCACTGGCGGAGGGCGCTGGCCCCGCGTGGCCACATAAACAGTACTTCCATAAACCGAAACTGTTATAACTGGCATGTCTGGAGTCGCTTCCATACTGTTAACTGTTATACCTGTTATAAATTGACATCAAATCAAATTTTAAAACGTCAAAGATTAAAACCATCGCAGATTTGTGTATATGAGGTTGTTGAGAACTGTCGCGGGCTAGTTTTACATTTAGTACAAGGTGGCGCAAAATTTGTTTCGATCACCAGTGACGAATTATTCTGGGAAAAAATCGAAGGAATTATTCCGTGTTCTTAAGATACAAAATTCAAGTCAACAAGCCATGAATTACTCCTAAAGAACGGGAAATAATTCGTCGACAACTTTCGCGCCACCTTGTAGAAGACCAAAAAAATGTGTCATTGTGTCTAAAGAATTCCTTTTCGTAACCAACAAAACATAAAATTCTTAAATAATTAAACTTCTGTGTTTGCACCAAAAACTTAAATATCCACAAGAAAAACATCACCTTAATTTTGAAATCAAATCAGTGTAATTAAGTTAATAGCATCCTGTATCACCCATTACGGGCTGTCATCCTTATGCAAGAGGAAATCTAATAAACTGTCACCAGATCTTCCATTTCCTTTCTTGTGTCTGAAGTCTGAAGTCTCAATTCTCAACCACTCTAGACTAAAACCCCAGCAAAACAAAAGCCACTATCTGAGCACAAACAGAAACATCCCATCGACAGCCCCAATCCCTTGAAACCCCACCATCAGAAACAAATTGATTATGGGAAAGCCACCCGCACAAGCATACACAATATACGCATCTACATAGACTTATATAGGTATACAAAAGTCGCTCCATTTCCCGTTTCCTTTTTTGCCAAAAGGAACCAAGGAAGACTGCAGTTAATGTTCACCACAACAATCTACCGCAGGAGTAAATAAATTAAAAATTAATGGCGGTCTCCGATAGTTTCGTGGTAGGTAGCTTGACAATCTACAACCCAAAAAGGGAAGGGTGTATGCGGAGTTTTACCTAAGACTTTGACAAATGACTAGGTGTCCTAGGGACTTGCCTCCTTCGTTGTCCTCAGGCAACGAGTCTCAATCGATATATCGACATTCAGCTTGACACTGTTGTTCAAAGTAACTTTGTCGTTTGTGTTATGTTTTTTTTTTTTTGTGGAGTTGGGGTAAAGTAAGTTCGAGTTCAAAGAAAAATTAAACTTGATGCCTCGAAAAAATGACATTCCAATCGGCCGCTGAAGAAGGTTGGAGGAATTAAGTGGAAGAAATAACATTGACAAGCCAAACGGGTCGCTTTGACTAATGGCACATTAAATGTTTTTTTTTTACATAGCTTTTTTTTAATGACCTGAAAAGCACAACCATTATAATCGGATTAGTGTCATCTTACCCACTGGGGTCGATAAAATTTGTGTAAATCCTTTCAAAGGCAATTCTAGTCCTCCTCTTCGAACATGTTTCGGGTTTAGATTTCATATCCTTTTGTTCAACATGTGAAGAGAAACTATACATGCAGAAACTACTTAGATATATACCTAAACTATGTGAGAAAGTATGTGGGCTGGAAAGCTGATAAGACCCTTTATATATTAATAAATTAAGTTTTCAATTGAATCGATTTTGGAAATTTGTAACGAGCAACTAAAAGGATTTAAGATATTACGGCATGAAGGATATAAATATACAAATATTTATAGGTACTATTACAAAAGGTTTATAGTTCTGCGCACTGCTGAACTGGTAGGCATAAGGTTTGCTTAGTTAATGGACAAAGAGGACTGATATCGATTATAGGTAGGTATACATAAATGTAGCAACATAAATACACATTTACCTTAAGGGCTGTTGTCTTTGAAATACCAAGTCACTTTAGGGAGTGGGTGTAAACAACGAATAAGGTAAAATGGTTGATCTTTAGATGTATGGTTAATCTGAATATATGAAATATTGACCTGATTGTTTATGAGAAGACACACTCTACAAATACCATTTTGCCTTTATGTATTTGTCTGTGGTGAATAGTTTAAAACTTGATTGTCCAATCGATTCATAATCACTTTTTAAGGATAATGATTTTTATATATATTTTCCCTTATCTAACAATAAGTCTTGACAGGACTAAGGCTGCTTGAGTTTAAAAATAATAATTGAATTTTTTGCCAAATCCCCAGATTTTAAAACTTATGCCTTAGTTTCATTTCAAACGTTCCCTTAAAGCAATTGTCTTAAAATTCAATTGGACCTTTAGTCCAAATGCATTTCGTCCAGGCACAAAATAACTTTCAATTGAAATCATGGTGGAAAATTTTCATACGCTTCATACCGCACGCTTCGCGTCCCTCCTCTTAAAACTCGGTTTACCCTCGGATGAATTCATCCCGTGAAAATAAATGAAAAGTATTCAACGAAAACTCAACGAATCTAAAAAGTCAGGGTAATAATTATATTATTTGTTCATAAAACCAATATTGAATATTATGTATTTCAAAATAAAAAAAACATACATTTGTTTGCTTAATTCATATAATTTTCTGAAACACACCTTTTTAAAGTCTGCCCGTTGCGTTCTTTGTAAAAATCTACAACTTGAAATTGCCCATCGCGTTCTCTCCTGGACCGCTTTAATTGCCCGCTTTCAGTTTGAACGACACGATATGATTCTACACAACACAAAGAATGCGACGACGGGTAGAATTGTTGCGCACTCTGTTTAACTAGAAGTATGACATTTAAACTGACAGCTAAACTTGTTTGAGGGTGGGTGTTGCGGCGTATGGTAATAACGCCCAAGTCAATTTGGAAATATCGCCCACATTTTTTTTTTAACGCTCAAAAAAAAGGAAATATCGCCCAGCTGAAAATATCACCCAAATGCAATGTAAATTGTTTTTGTAAAATTTGGTCATTATTTCCTCAATTTTGGGCGATATTTCCATTTTTTTTTTTATTTGGGTGTTCTTTCCTAAATTTTGGGTGATATTTCCAAAGTGAAATTTCATTGAAACTTGCGGTGCATAAACAGTGAGCTATGTGTACAACCCCCAGCTTAGGCACACTATAGAATTTGGGGTAGGTGCAAGGCAGTGTGTATGCAAAGTCTGTATTTAAAGAAACTTTGCATACACCCAGCCTCGCACTTACCCCAAATCCTATAGTGTGTCCAAGCAGGGGGGTTGCAGGGGGTAGCATTCCCCCCATCCATACATCACTGTTTATTTTATTTAAGTGAAATAAAGTTGATTTGATTTAAAACGGAGTTGTTCCAGTACAATTACTGGTAAGATTTTGATTTGGGCGTTTTTTCCGAGGATTTGGGCGTTATTTCCTTTTTCTGGATTTTTTGGGCGTTATTTCCCATTTAGGTAGGTAGGTAGAGATGGCGGCTCAGAGCAAACTCGCTCCGTGACCCAATTAGCGCTAGAGTGCGCCGTTGGGTGAAAGTGGTTTTTTTTTTATTTATTATTTTTTTTTTTTATTGTATTGGATGGGTTTGCACATATACCCTCTTACGGGTCCTTAAAAGCCCTTATTTAGCTTACGCGCTGTCTAAAGAAGTCCATAGGATGAGGTGAAGGAAATTAAGGTCGAAACTAGACCTATATTCATTTTGTCGCGTTGAGAAAAGCAATCAAATCTTTGATCTTTATCTCAGAAAGTTCGTGTAGGTCTTCAAGAAAGGCCTTTCCAAAAGATTTCGCTCTCGATCTGGCCAGAGCAGGGCATTAACAGAGGAAGTGGGATACTGTTTCCTTCTCCTGATGGTACCCACAACTACGACAAAAAGTATTGTATGGAATGCCACAATGATCTGGAACCCAGATAATGGTGACCCTGAGGTTGACATTAAGGCTAAGTAGTTCATCTCGACATTGCTGGACCAATTACGATGAATCAATTGCTTTCACAGCTGCCTGACTGTCTGTCAAGATAGCATTGTTCCGGTTTTGGTTAGAATCTTGTTTGAGTATCTTGCATGCTTCTCTGATTGCTAGTAATTCAGCTTGAAATACGCTTGCGAAGTCAGGTAGCCGAAAGGACCTAGAGATGTTCAAGGATTCGGAAAAAATTCCTGAACCAACAACACACTCCATCTTGGAACCATCAGTAAAAATAGTTGTGCAAGCAAAATAAATAATCTCGTTAGAACTTCTTTGCTGTGCTGGGGCAAAGTAATTTTCAAATGTCAATGTCGTATACTCGAATTGGTCTTTGATCAATATATTTATATTTTTTATTATTTTTTAAAATTCCACGTTAATAGAACATAATCAAGAATGAAAAAATGCTTTCATTATTCAAATTTTATGTACCTGCTACCAAAACACTTCAGCCTAGTACTGTTCGTTTCAAGATTTTGGTCATATTTGGTCATCTTCAGTCTTGGCTTGATTAATAAAAGCTTCTTTTTTATCATTTCAACAAAGAATTGTTAAATTTTCTGTCACTTGTTAATTTTGTTCATTGTAAACTCATCATACCTACATACGTTTACATACATACATTTCCCCCTTGACATTATGAGTATAAATTAGTGTTGCCTTATTTTCAGTTTTTTTTTTCTATTTGATAAGAAAACTAGAAATAAATTATGCAACAACTTTACCCAAAGATTTTACATAATTTAAACAAGAATCATGTTCGTCTTTCTGATTGAACCAACAGTGTCTTTCTTTTCAATTACTTCCACAACGTGCACGTGTTTAAAAACGATTTTTGATGTGTAAACATCTATGCTGGCGGTAGAGTAAAAAAAAACGTGAACGTTCGTGTACAACGTTACGTCGTGCAACGTTACGGTGTGCAACGTTACGATCTGCATACTAGGATGGGTGCGTTCAGTGAAAAAAATCTTAAGATCCCCTTCAAGCAAAAACAAGTCGCTTTTGGATCCGCTCACGCTGATGTTTACACATATTAACCGTGAGTCCCGGCACTCACACAATTTTTTTTCTGCTACCAGATATGTTACAGGAAATGTAAGCCTTGAATGTTAATAGCGGTCTATTCTTTGAACAAAATGACATAAAATACGAGTTATTAACCATTATCCTTACAATATCTGCATATAATTCTAGAACATAACTCTTCAACCCTCTAACGTTTATATTTGAAAAAAAAAAGAAAATATATCCTTCTCAACCTTTCTGCAAACTCATAAAAAGCTAACAAACATACACTACACATACACATACACATTACTACAATGATCTGTGATTGTAGCCCATTCCGCTATTAATCATGCAGCAATAAAATAAGTACTTTCTTTCTTACGACTCCTCCGAATATTCCCTGCTTAAAAATTCTTAGTCCTTGCTAATTTAATTTACGACAAAGCAGCTCTTTTGAAATCAAGATGTCGCATTTCCGTTTATTTTTTTGGTTTTATTTTATTTTTGTCGTAATCTTATAAACTAATTGTCGTTTCCAAATCTGGCAAGATATGTACCTACTCGTATACTTTGGACATTTTTCAACCTCGAATTAAATTTAGGAAGCCAATCCTCTTCCTGCCCACTTCACATAAGTTTATCATAAATTAGCAGACCAAAAAACATGGCTAAAATATTCAATTATCTTCATAATAATCCGCGAACTAGCCAGATGTCAGAATTTAATCGTTAAATTTCCTCATGCGGCAATAACGTGTGCTAAGTAACGTTTCGTTACGTAATTTACTCGAGGAGAAAATTGACAAGTAGTATAGAATTGTAGACAACCGACCACCGAGAGAGAGAGAGAGTGAGTGAGAGTGAAACCAACAATCACTTCCGCTCGAATGGTAATCCAATTTGACAATTCGTGGGCAAAAAGGTATAATAGAATGTATAACTGAACAAGGAGAACGATAATGGGGGGGCAGAGAGGGATGGTACGTACGTAAACGTTCTTCTTTGCATTTCTTGTGAGTCCTGCTCCTGGAATTGGCCTATGAGCCCATTTCACCTCCCCCTCCACCACATTGGCTATTGTTGTGAGTTGGACAGGAGGTGACGAATTTTATGTCATTTATTTTGTTGGTTTTTTCCATTTTCGTTTTTCGTTTTTCATTTTTTATTTTTTTTTTTTTTTTTGGGACAAAAAGTAATTTAATTCCATTTTGTAGGGGTAAATCCATCAAGGAAGGTCTGTTGCTTGAGGAGGAAATTTTTTGCCGCATTTTCATCTCATAGTCTAATGCCCAGGTGCTGCAAGATGTTTTAAAAAATAACAAGGAAATGCCTTTTCAATTATTTAATATAAAGTATGATAAGACTGTTGGGTACAACGCAACTTATATGTACTTACATTTTACTACTGCATCGAACCGTTTTTTTTTTTGAATTGATTGATCAAAATGTTAATTAAATTAAATCAATATAATGAAAATAATTACAATTAAAGTAACAACTTGTATTTTTGCTTCCTAAATATTTTGTGATGAACACATTTACGTCTGCAAATAAATTAACAAATCATGAAAATGATGAACGAAATAAAAGCACTCGTTACATACTTTTAAAACATCACAAAAAATTTTTCTCTAAAATTTTAAAATAATTTTTTTTATGTTTTCTTTTACTAAAGAATTTCTAAGCAAGAACCCCGTAGCTTTATAAACGACTATTTTCCTTTTTTGAAAAGATTTGTTCCTTTATTGTTGGTGAAACCGGGCATAAAAGCAAACAAATTCGTTATGCTACAAAGTTTTTTTTTTTTTCCTTTCATTTTACTTTTTCGTTTCAAAGTTAACATTAGCTTTGCGTTTGCCGAAAAGAGCCTTTAAATTTATCTGCAATATATGCACCATTACATTTTATGCGATTTTCCCTCGGCAGGTAATTGTTTGGAGTCGCAGGCGTTATTTATACGAAAACGCATTAAATAAAAGTGTGGTGCGCGATTATGATAATGAACAAAATTTCAGTTATGAATTTATTTTGTTTATTTTACTGCCGACGGGATATTAAATGGAAGGATAAATTAGAAAAAATGAACAAATTTACAAACATTTTGAAGGTACGTTTGAAATATATTTTAAAAGAAACCCTAAAAAAAAAATGCTGTTGACTTAAAAAAATACCAGACTTTGATAGAGCTCCTATTTTGAAGATTTAATATTTAATAAGAGAAAAATAAGGAGTTTGTGTGAAATATTTACATTTTGTCAGTTTTGTATAGTGCTTACTTATACACGAGTAAGTTTAAGCTGCAAATAAATTGAACCTGAGTAAATAACTGAGACATAATTTTCCAGTGTATGATCAAATTTAACATTCAGTTGTCAAAAATCTATTAAAATTAAATATGGACACTATGGAAATGCGCTTTGACTATCGAAACAAAGAGGGCGACACTATCCAAAGCAATAAAAAGGGTGATTTCCATAGTGTCGCGCTCTTTATTTCGATAGTGTTTTGCGAAGTATCTGTCAGAAATCCAGAGTTAACTCACCAAATTCGTTGAGTTAACTCGGGTTCTTATTTGACTGGCAAAACATGTTTCAGGAGTTCACTCGGGTCTACCTTCGAAACTGAGATAATCTCGCACCGCAAAACTTGGCAAAAAAACAAATTTGTTAAGGGACCGACCCAAACAATCCGTTACATACGTCGCGTCGACATATACAGCTTGATTAAATACGCATGTTCTTAACACTGCGCCTCCACTAGCAATTTTTATTTCTATCTTTATTTCAGCAATGATTGCAGACATTTTTTTTTGCTGCGTTCAGTGGGCAAATTGTGGCATGAAATCTTTTCTTATTCAGGTTGCCGCGAGCAAACAACACATATTGTATATAGAGTTGAAATACATAGTTGAAATGCTTGGAACTCCAATTCAAACTCCTAACCCTGCATGTAAAGGTGAAAATTGGCCGACTGTCATTTGAACTGACATGAGACGTCAAATTATTCCTTCATTTATTGCCACAGAGATGGTTAGAAAAAAAAAAACTGAAATTGATTTCATGAAATAATTTCTTTCATGAAATTTGAGGTCTGCATCGGAAATTTCCATTCCATACCCGATTTTTAGAAATGAACTATTGCGTGTGGAGGCGTAGAATAGAAAAATTGTGTGAGTGCCGGGACTCACGGTTAATATGTGTAAACATCAACGTTCGCGGATCCAAAACGGACTTGTTTTTGCTTGAAGGGGATCTTAAAATTTTTTTCACTGAACGCACCCATCCTAGTATGCAGATCGTAACGTTGCACACCGTAACGTTGCACGACGTAACGTTGCACGACGTAACGTTGCACACGAACGTTCACGTTTTTTTTCACTCTACCGCCAGCATAGATGTTTACACATCAAAAGAAGCGACCTTTAGGAAATGAATGTGACGGATGCAACGGAAAAAGTAGGTGAACTTTCATTCGTTGACATCCGTTTGTCAATAGTAATTTGCACTTTTGTGTTTTTGTTATTTTTGTTTTTCAAACAATTTATTCGTGGCAAATATAAAATTAAATGTATTGGTAATAGTCAGTTGTGTGTGATTTTTATTTATGAAAATAATTCTAATCCGTCGTAGCAAAGTATTTATTGAGTCACCCATATCCGTTGCACCAACAAATCTATAGTCGCAACACATTCGACGAATTCTGTGGGTCGAAACGATTAACCTTCCGTCCTCCCACTGGGGTATGAGATACCCCATACAAAATTGTAAACCGTGCCATTACCGTTACAATTTTTTGTCAGTCATGCCATGCCTATGTAAATTAAAGTTAGTTTTTGCAGTGGCAGCAGGCCATTTTGGGCAATTGAATTTTTTTAAGTGTTTTTTCTAAGGATTGTGAACAAATGTGTTTATTGTTACAATTTTGTGTTTTAGTCGTTTCCCAGTTTTTGAACAAAAAAATTTACCCAATTTACAAATAAATAGTGTGAGGTTGGTTTAGTCACAAATAAAAGTTTCTGTTCAAGTAATAATAAATAAAAACTCATTCAAGCACTCCGCTAACAATAGTTTGCAACGAAAATTCCTTGAAATTATTTTTGAGAGTTTCAATATCATTTTCAAAGTGGATGTTTCACATTTTTTGTTTTAATTTTTAGTTTTTAAGTAATTGGACTTTAAGTTAACAGCTTCTTTTGAGTGAATTTTTTGTTAATTTAATATTCAATTACATTTTTTTCTAATGAATATTATTTTTTTTTGTATAATGTAAGCGGACTATTAAACACTACTTAAATGTTACTAAGAAAAAGAAACATTAACAAAAATTATAATTTTATAAAAGCAATTTTTTTTTAAATTTTCTAAATTTAAATTTTGGTTTGGGAATGTCATACGCCAGTGAGAGGACCGTGTAAGAAAAAATAGGTTGGAGGAGGAATGGTTAAAATTCTACAGTCAAGCACAACACATATTGTACTCAAACCTTTTAAAACTAATCAGATTTATCAGCTTAGAATTTCTGTGTTTATCAACGTCAAAATTGATCATAAAGAGCTTCAAATAAATAGAGATTGGTAAGCGTGCTACAGTAATACAGTAGCGTTTTGTAATTTTCAAGAAACTATCAATTTTTGTTGGAGACAAATCAAAGCATTATTTACATATTATTAAAGTACAAGGGCGTTATAAATTTTGTGAGTTGCGCTAGTATTGAATACCTACATTAAAATAATATATTTATGGCTTTCTAATAGATTTTCGACCGTCACTCAAACTTACCCTCTTCTACCTTACACACCTCAATGTGGTTTATCAAAACTTTCTCTATGTGTAGACATTATATATTTTTTGTATATCTTTACCTAAAGCTTTGGAGCCATAAGGTGTACAAAAGGTATGTGTTTTTTTTTGTACGCACTTACACCATGTTTAACAGTGTTACTTATAAAGGGTTTTCCAATAAGAGGTGTTATTTTGATATTCAAAGAAAAATGTCATTTTTTGAGATAAATGATCGGACGTTTATTTCATTATAAAGAGGAGGGTATGCCGTTAATAATGGAACACAACATCAGCCAAATGGCCGCCACGACCACGCTTACAGGACCATATCCTTTTCATGAAATTTTCCATAACCAAATCGCAAAGTGGCTGCCCTATGTCCTCGATAGCCTCACGAATTCCATCTTTGAGGTCTTGAATCGACGCTAGGCTGTTGGCGTAGACCTTATTTTTTACGTGGCCCCAAAGGAAGAAGTCGCAAGGTGTTAAATCACAAGATCTCGGTGGCCAATTGTGATCACCTCTTCGAGAGATAACACGGTCCGGAAACTTTTCCCGTAAAAGATCGATGGTTTCATTGCTTGTGTGGCACGTAGCGCCGTCTTGTTGAAAGTAAACGTTGTCCAGATCAATACCATCCAATTCTGGCCATAAAAAATCATTAATCATCTCTCGATAGCGCAATCCATTGACCGTAACTGTTGCTCCAGCCTCATTTTCGAAAAAGTAAGGTCCAATGACCCCGCCGGACCATAAACCGCACCAAACAGTCACGCGTTGAGGATGGAGAGGCTTTTCAACAATAACTCTTGGGTTTTCCGAGCCCCAGATGCGACAGTTTTGCTTATTGACGTAGCCTCCGAGGTGGAAATGGGCCTCATCAGTCAAGATGATTTTTCGATGAAATTCCGGATCATTTTCATGCATTTCAAGGACCCAATCAGCAAAGACACGACGTTGTTGATGATCAGCCGGCTTGAGTTCTTGTGTTAACTGAACTTTATAAGCCTTAAGACCCAAGTCTTTATGCAAAATACGGTGTAATGACGTTTGTGGAATGCCTAATTCCAAAGAACGACGAGGAATGGACAAACCTGGGTTTTCTTCAACACTTTGGGCTACAACAGCAATGTTCTCAGTTGTTCTTGAGCGACGTGCACGGGTTTTATTCTTCACTTCACTAACTTGTCCCAACAGCTCGAATTTGTCCACCAATTTCTGTATTGCGGTCCGACAAGGTGCTTCACGAGGACCCAAAAATGTTTTAGTTTTACGAACCGTCTCTGCCAAATTTTCACCATTTTTATAGTGAATTTTAATAATTTCAATGCGTTGTTGAAGCGTGTATCGTTCCATTTTTATTAATGGCGTAGTTTTTACTTGTCAAATGTCAAAAAATGACAGCTTCAAAAGTGACAGCTACCGAAATAGCACCTAACACCTCTTATTGGAAAACCCTTTACTATGTATTACGGTGGAAGTATTTATGGTCAGGTTCATAAGTGTACATGTTTATCGCCGCTAACTAAGCGAAAATGTTGTTGTATTTTAAGTGGAAATAAAATTTTTTTATTTATTTTTGAACCAAGCGGATATAGTCTAACGATTTGTTGTATTTTACAATCACATTATTTTTAAGCGAAAAAACGAGCAGTAAAAATGAAAATCGTTTAGTCAAAAACCAAAACTAAAACCAATCTGCCGAATAAAATTTGAGCTTATTTCCACTAATCACTGTCATTGTCTGGTTACATTAACCCTTGATTAACGCGAGTTCAGATCGGCGGCGGCGTAGAGACCAAACCAAACTGCTCCACTCTTTTGAGTGTAATTAAGTTTGATGATGAGTCTCTTGCAGATTTGTCCCGCTCAAAAAAACCATTATGTCCGGCAAAACCAATATTATGTGTAACTTAAAATTAAGGTCCACATAAAGTCAGATAAAAGACTCGAATCATTTGTTGGTATACAAAATCGTACCCTCTGAAAGAAAAAAAAAAAAAATAATTTCTTTATGAAATTTTTTGCTCCATTGATTATCTGCCATTTTATTACATCATGAACTTCTGGCCATTTACAATTGATTTCAAAAACTACATCAGTCTTCGTCGATAAATAGAAAAAATAATATCACTCTCTCTCTCTAATAATATTATCAATAAATTACCTTCTTCCCCAAACGAAATGTCTCACAATTGTGTTAACAAGAAAGAAAAAAAAAGCATTATAATCCATGACATGCCGTAAATAATAGAATTGTCGAAATAGAATTACAATAAACCTTTTTTCGATTCGATTGCCTGTTCAATAGAAATAAACTTCGCACAATGACACAATACATATACATACATATCTCCTTCTAACTGTACAATAAAGGAGACTACAATGACGTTTGTTTGTCTAACATGAAGAGAAATTCAAGTGAAACTTGTATTTCTATACATATAAGTACCATCAAAACAGAGAGTCCCTTCTTTATGCTTGTTATGAATGACACATATGTCCAAGTGTCCATCCTTCATCGTATGCGATTAATACCTCTGCCTCTTTTCTTCGACCGCATGTTCGGTTTATAATTCACCATAACTCACTGCGCGCTGCCGTCGCCATCCCCGCCGACAAAACCAACAAAACTACTCAGCTGAACTCTGTTGGTCATTTTCACAAACTATTGTCATCGTGTCATTGTTTGGAAAGATCCTTCTCCAGGACTCACCGAGAGGCACTCATCATTATGCATACGTTCATACATATACATAGGAGCTTTAACCCTCTCAATCAATATGCTGCACACGGAGCTGAAGGTGGAGATATTTGTATAGTTTTTAGTATGTTAGTTAGCAGATTTCCCGTTCCCTCACTTCTTACGGTTTTCAATCGTTTACCTTTCGTAAATGTTCAGATAATAGCAAATCCGTCCCTGCGTCCTTGCCAAACAACCATAGGGCTAGCTTCAAAATGGGGAATAGATTGCGGTGCATGGTGATATGAGAGCGATAAGTTGTTTTGTTTGCATACATCTGCAGTGATGGACCAGGGGGATGGATGTTCAATGTTCATATTCCAGAATCCACACAATCCAGAGTAGCAAAGGATTGCTGTAGCCAAACTTGCCTGCAGGCCCCAAAAGGTTATGTGTGCCCGCCCGGTAATGGAATTTGATGAGTTTTTCGGTTGAATATTTTCCCTATTCTATATCCTCTGTGGCCTCTTCTCTCCATTTTTTGTATTTATTTTTCCGAAGTACGTGTAAATGAGTGGCAGCAAAGTCTCTCGGTGTGATAACAAAAGCCGAGACGGAGGGATAGGTGGCACTGTAGATTATTTGTTGGCAGACATATTTTCGAAATTGAAAATTCCACCGCATGAGTTGGAAAACATCGTTTTTATGTTGTTTATTTTTTTGTTTTGAATTTTATTGTGATGGGGCTTAAACTTTCATATATGTACATATGTAGGTAGGTATAGCATGCCACAGTTTGGTGGAGAGATTTTAAATCCTGTAAGTTCAAATGGGTTGGGTTATTTGTTTTGGTCGGTTGTTGAATGTATTACTCAAGAGGTCAGGTTTACAATTTGAATACAGTGGTTGTTAATTTTTATTATTATTTTTTTTTTTTTTTAATTTCAATTAAATGGAAGTGCATGTACAAAAGTTGATGCATGGATGAACACACAGGGCTTTTAAATATTAAAATATTTATTTTTTTTTAATATTCAGATCTCAATGGTACTTTGTATTGTTATTACAACGTGAATTTAATAAGCAGAGATAAGACGTAATTATTTTTTTTTCCAATTTTAGCAGTGAGTGAGTAGTTGGAAACTAGCATACGGAAGAGTACTTGTTTTTTTTATGGCTAAAGGATGTCTAGTGATATGGAATTATAAAATTTGCTTAAAAAATGTAGTTTAAGTTGAAAGTGACACCGCATTCGATAGAACTGGCTGGATAATATGCATGAGATTGCGTCTTTATCCCAGTTTGACAGCAGTTCTTTGTACTACCTACCTGCCTACCTATAACCAAAACCAACTTTTTATTTAAAACACTTAAGGCCTGTTTCACAATATCTAAGTAAGGTTCTGATTAGTTACTAGAAACTCAAATAAAGGGTATTTTTTTAGACGTGTGCTTTTCAAGAAGAAATAAAACGCATATAATTAAGTGTTATGGCGAAGAATTTAGCTTCATTATAAAGATAAGGGTTTGCCATTATGTTTTAAAAATGATTTCGGGCAAGTGGCCGCCGCGGCTGGCTCGAAAAAATTCCAGCCGAGGAACCCAAATTTCGACCACTTTTTGCAGCTATTGGGGCCGTATGTCAGCAATAACTCGCCGAATATTCTCTTCCAAGGCGTCAATCGTCCCGGGCTTATCTGCCTAGACAAGCGACTTCACATAACCCAGCAAAAAATAGTCCAGCGGTGTTAAATCGCACGATCTTGGAGGCCACGCCACAGGCCCACGACGCGAGATAGTGGGCTCACCAAAAGTTTCCTTCAATAAATTGATTGTTTCGTTGGTTGTATGGCATCAAGCGCCGTCTTGTTAGAACCAAAGGTCGTCCACAACAACATCCTCCCATTCAGGCACGAAAAAGTCATTAATCATAGCTCTATAGCGTTCCCCATTGACTGTAACCGGAAAAATATGGACCAATGATTCCTTCTGCCCATACACAGAGCACACTAAAAACAGTTACTTTTTGAGGGTGTAACGGCGTCTCAACAATGGCTTGTGGATTATGATTATGCGAATTAGGATCAACGGCAATCTTGTTTTGGGCCCATTTGGGCACAATTTGCAAACGTTGTTTACGAGTAAGTCTATTTATAATTAAATGGCAAACCAAACTGAGCATAAATCAAGTGACAGCTGTCAAAAAGACCAACTCCGACAAAAGTATTGCCAGATTGGAAATCACACGTCTGAAAAAAACATCCTTTATGAGTACAGATCATAAATCCACAAAAATTACAGTGGTAATTTGACCGACCTGATTAGGCTATAAATCCAAAAATATTTTTTTTTCGACTGTGGGCTTATGACCCTGTGCCAATATTTATATGTCTAATAAATCAGAACTTTACTCAGACATTGCGAACCAGGCACTAATTGTAACTAAAATAAATAAGCATAAATCTAGCCCAATAATCACACTCGTTTTTATAACATTTGGTGCACTTTTGAATTTAAATAGCCACAAAGACTTGCTTTTCCAATTGCTCTTTTCCTCCTTCCCGTTATAAAACAAATCACAATAGCTAGCATCTAAATTGATAAACTTTTTACTTACCAACTTGTTTATTTTTATATAAAATTAAGCGCATTCGACTTCGGTTTTATTATTCAAATTCTTTTTCTTTTTCGAATTAAATCAAAATCTTAAAACCATTTAGGTACCTAACCTATTGTATCTCTACATTCAGAAATCATTTTACCAATCTATGTAATCTGGCATAATACGTGTGTGTATTAAATTGAATCCTTGATTTTGCCCAGAAGCAATAATACAACACGAAAATTTATTTACCAGAAGGTATTCAAAATATTTGATGTAATTTTACAAGGATCAAGTTTAATCAAATCAACTCGACATTCAATTCAACTTAAAAAGGTTGACTTTACGTGATGAAGTCAACCCAATTTGCTATTTAATTTGATTTGTAATGGCAAACTAACCCTGGAGGGGCTTTGAATAAATCCATCAAAATATATACATACATAAAGGTTCCTATACCTACATTTTTGTAGATAACCTAGGTTTTTGTTGTTTTCCCTTGGCAAAGAAAATTCAACCAATTAAATAAGTTAATACACCGATTTATAAATGTAATTATTTCGTTACTATAGCCATAGGGCCGCCGTTGTTTTATTGGAAAAACCGGTCAATGGCAGAATCATCATCAATTTCAATTAATTTAAAAAATGTAATTAATCATGATGCCACGAACCAACTAACCGACCGAACAACCGACCGTGCGTCGACGACGATGACGACAATCGAGGCTGACCTGGACAGCTGAAGCACCTAAAGATAATAATTAACAGCTTGAAGAGAAAAAATGCAGGCATCATCACCAGCACTGCCACCCCCGGTTCAGTGGTATCATTCACCTAGAATAATCCACACACAATCAACTCAATCCCATGTATACGCACCGATGCAACAGTGGCAAAATATAGAAAACCCCCCACAAACTTAATGTTCTCATAGCTATGTAACCCATTGGGCACTCATACCCCGTTTGGTAAACTCATACAAATGAAACACAAAGGATAGCAAAAGTTATTCTTTATACAGTTTATTCTCACTGTGTACATCCCAGCCCTAATGCAAAGTATACACAGTGAACAGTATATGTAGTAGAATGAAGAATTGGCGAATTGGAGTGTTAATAACAAAACAATGCGCCTCTGGGGCTCCAAAGGACATCGAATAGAGAGCTTATAAAGCTTCATGTGTATGTATACCTACTGTACATTTAAACTCCTGATGCGAAAAATAAGGATGTGCATTGTTTGAGTTAAAACAAAACTATGACTAGCGTAATGTTTGTGTTTTATGAATAAATTAATTATAAAACTTAAACTGCGCCAAAGTGGAACCTCCCTTATACCCTTCCGTTCTGTGCACCCTCACACATCGCATCACATCACATCAGTCGCAATCGTCTAAAGAAGGATATGCTAATATTTTGTCTGAATGTTGCCCATCAGAAAATTAATGGTTGCTAATAATTTAGTATTTTGTTGCGTATATGCCACAGTGAATATTAAGTTTTCTTCTTTTTGTTTGTTTATTTAAATTTTTGATTTGGTAGCTGGAATTTATTTGTGCTTTCTGAATAAACAATTGAAACAAAGATACAACTTTTAAGTATCATTATTATTACACATTCGAAGTTCTATAAACTGTTTAAGGTTTGAAACCTGGAGAATACGGTTTTTAAGTAAACCTTAGGAATATCCGATGAGAATTTCAACTTACTAACGCATTGCGTGACTTATGACAATCGAAATTCAAATTTGTAAATAGAAAAAAATTTCATGTCAAGTCAGAAAATCTAAATATAGGGGTCTGTGAATTCGTGCGGGATTAGGGCTACCAAACGTCAGGATTTAGCCTGACGCCTCAGGCTGTTTACGCCTTTGTCAGGCTCAAGCCAGGCCTCGTGCTTTGTTAGGCTTTTTCGGTTTTTTGGATACCAAAAGAAGGTAATATTTTCAATTTAAAAATCAATTCAATTAAAAATATAACAAAAAAAAAAATTAGCTGAATTCAACCAAATATGAAAACAAAAAGTTCAATGTGAATGTATTCATCTTTATTTAGCAAAAAATTATGATTGTGGTCTAATATCTATCACACAATATAAAGGGTATCCTTTAAATGGTCAATTTACCACTGGGCTTAGAATAATCGTAAGATTAACAAAAAATAGACAAACAAATATAAACAGAATGACAACAACGAAAGCAAATTGGCTATACTCGATCTCCTAACTGCATCTACTGAATGTATTATGTCACTGCTGTCAAGTTACATACGTTATGTTGAAAAATAGGATGCCAATTCCAACCGATATTTTTTGATTGCAAGCATTAGCAAAACCGTAAGTCGGTTAGTTCGATTAGAAAATGCTCTTTTCGGTTGCCCTTTCGGCTAAGTATAACTATCCCATAAGGGATATCAATGAATGGGTTATAAAGTGACATATTTTTCAACAGCCGTGACGGTCGCGTCCCGGACTAATAGTTTTAGTTTTTTTAGGAATTTAAATTTAAATTTTAAATAAAATTTATTTTCAAAAAAAAAATGTCAAGCTTTTTTAACAAAAATCAGGCTTTTCTCTCCTAACCGTCCGGCTTTCAAATTTTTGCTGATGGTAACCCTATGTGGGATCTATACTATCATTTCTGTAATGCTCTTAAGACTAAGAGAAAAATTACCTTAACCCTACAGAGGGTGGTGTATGAACGCACATTTTGTATGTGATATGGATATCGGTGCTTTGATGACAAACTTTTTGGCCTTGACCTTTTCAAAGTAGACCAGAGCCAAATCTAGTTAGTAAAATCGATACGGTATTTTTTTAAATGATTCATTTCCATAAAATGCGGCAAAAGTTCTTAAGTTAGGTAGGTTGGGTCAAGAAATGAAAAACATAAAAGGGCAGTATTGTCTTCTTTTATTTTAACTGGAATTTTGAAAAATAAAAATTAAAAACAAAAATTATTATAATTTATAAAAAAAAAATCATTAAGGGTGGTATTCACCGAGCTTTCACTTGAGAATTATTTGTGCGATTCATTAACCAATTACAAGTATTTTTTGAAGTCGAAAAATGACTGTAAATCCCACCATGTCATGGCCAAACTGCAAAATCAAATTGTTTTTTTTTTTGTTATAAAAATGAAACTAAAAGCACTTGATTTAATTGAAGTTATACATTTTTATTTATTTTATTTTTTTTTTTTCAAAGCTGATGCACTGAATTTTGGAACAGAAAAATTAAATTGCAAACAAAAGACTCCATCAAAACTCCATGGCAGTTGACTAGCAAGAGAATCGTTCAAGAATCGATTAACAAAATGATTCGATCATTTTAATCATTCGATGATTTTCATTCCACTCAATTCATTGTTTCAGACTGTTCCGATTTGATTTTCGACGTGTAGATATCTATGCCGGGGAGATAGAGTGAAACAACAACGTGGACTTTCCTCTGTGCGACGTGACGATGTACCAATTTACGTAGCGCGTATTCTCGGAAATGATTTGACGTTTTGACACCTGTCAAATTAAAAGTGTTCTAATGGACCTAGAGTGCTGGGCGTGACTCTAGGTAATTTCGACATCCTTAATCGATTGGCGTACTCCGTTTTTCGATCCGCAAATTTTCAGGTTCCCACTAGAGCTAGAGGGTTTGCCGTGACAGTACGTAAAAACAAACGTTGATGTTTACGCATATTAACCATGAGACCCGGCACTCAGTCTTTTTTTTTTTATTTCGGTTTCGATGAAATTCAATCTCCGAATTTAACGAATACTGCACCTACCGATTTTGATCGAATCCAATCTGACCCAAATTTCTTTTCTCCGATAAAATATGTTAATAATTCAATAGAGATTAATATCGAAAATCGAAATTCATTGAAATGATTGAGATTGGGATGAAGAATCGAGAATCATCGAAATGATTGAGATTGCGATCGATTGAAATGAAAAATTTGTGATGTCAATCATGAATACTTTGCGATGATCAGATCAAAAAAAATCGAATCGTTCCTGATTCACAAAGCCCCAAAGTTGACAAGTTGACTTAAGGCAGGTGTAAGTTCATTTCGAAAGTTTTCGCTGAGAGAGGTCATAACTTAAGAATGATCGTGACCACTCATAAATATTACTGCTTGGTTAATAGGTTTATGCGCCTATTAAATTATGACATGAGCGATCGGTGAATATCGCCCTAATACCCAGTTTTTCAGTGGTTAGTTGAACCAGAGTTATTTTACTCAGGATATTGATTAATCTAGAGCTAGCTCAAAAAGCATATTTTCTGAAGCAAATAAATTTTGTCACTTTGTCAGAGAGAAAACATGTTCAGCCTGAAAATGTTAAAATTTCTTGTCATATTTATGTCAAACTAACTGTAGCTATAGCTTTTAAAGAAAGAGGGCAGCAAATTTCCCAACAAAAAGTTTTGACATAAATAAAATGAGTTTATCGAATGAACTTTTAATTTAAAAGTTGAACCTTATTTCAAAATATTTAATTTTTATAAGAAAATTATTTTTTTGTAGACATCTGTCGAAACGGTAACGAAATATTTGAAAAATATTAAAATGGTTCTTTAAATTGTAGCTTGTAGGTAATGTGAATTATTGCTTTTGTTAAAATTGCTTAACTTTATTTAAGCACAAAGAAAAAATTGTATCAAAATTGTAAAAGCCGTTTTTATGATTTAAATAAGATTTTCCTTAACTATTTTTAACACTTGTATGGTAGATACCATACAAATTTTTTCTTTAAACCTTCTAGGTAGTTTTTAAAACCCGTTGAGTGTCAAAATCCTATTTTAAAAAAAAATGGAAAAATAACTATTTTTAACTACCCCCTCAATTAAAGGCTGAATAAAAAATATGCATGACTGGATTGCACGAACTTGCTCTTGTGGTTAACAACTATAATATGTACCCACACATTGAAGATGCATAAAATTTTAAAATACTCAAAAGAACTACAAAATTGATTTTTGTTTAAAAAAAAGTTTTTTTTTAATTTTTGAACGCAATATTGTTCAAATTATGGGAAGCACCAGTTAACAAAATTTTAACAAAACATGTAGATCTAACCATCAAATAGATAAACGTGAATAACCCAAAAATAAAATTTCCGTTATGTGAATTTGGAAAAAATTTGGTCATTACAGGTTCGAAGTTGAATCAAAATCGTTAAAGCTTAAGTTTTTGAGAATTTTTGAAAAAAAAAACTAAAATTGGCAGCTTCTCGTTATAGATACATAAGCTAATAAAAACACGAGTTTCCCCTCTAGGGAATCACATAAAAATGCTCTGTACCAAATTTAAAGCAAAATTACAGTAGACTCATAGACCGACGACGGAGGGCATGACGAGACCCACATTTTTTTAGGGACTTCTCAATCATAGTAGTGTTAGTTTTGATTACAATCTCGAATTTGTTTCTACACGAAACCATAGCCAAAACTGAGACTCTCCTATGCGATATCATGACGGATTGGGTCTCAAAGGATTGTATCGGATTTAAAAAAATGATTTGTGACTGTCTCGTCCGCATATTGATTGTCAAAGAAATTCAATAATTGTCTTCTTAATTCTTAAATTTACAAATAAAATCACCTTTTTTGACATACCCTAAACTGCTTAGTATTTTTCAACTTTTCTCAACTCTCTATGCTAACGCTTTGTGATAACATCTGAAAAGTTTTTTTTATACATATACTGAAAAGTTTTTTTTATACATAAATATTTAAAGTTAACTCTGACAAATATAAAGGGTACGCCAAATAACTTTTTTTTTTTTTGAAAATGGCACAAAACATGGAATGTAGCTTCGGCTGTGTGGCACGTAGCGCCGTTCTGTTGAAACCAAATGTTGCCAATATCCTCCTCTTCAATTTTTGTGAACAAAAATTCGTTCAACATTGCCCGATAGCGATCGCCATTGACTGTAACGGCCACTCCTTGCTCATTTTCGAAAAATGGCCCAATTATGCCTCTGGACCAAAATCCAAACAGTGACTCGTTTTGGGTGTATCGGCTTTTCAATGTATGCGTGCGGGTTTTCTGTGCCCCAAATGCGACAATTTTGCTTGTTTACTACCCGCCAAGATCAAAATGAGCTTCATCTGAAAAGCTGATTTTTTTGGCAAAATCGGCATCTTCTCTAAGTCGATCGCAGGCCCACTTAGCGAAGCGTATACACAACCATATTCGTTCAGCGGAAGGATCAAACTAATTATCTGTCAAATCAGACATGAGTTAAGTGTTACCATTCACGAAATAAGCACTAGTTGAAAAAAAAACGTTACATGGCGGACCCTTTACAAACTAACACTTTCAATTTCTACTTTGAGTTCACGATTAAAATGTTAAAGTTTGCCGTCAACAGCTCCTTCAGCCAATTATAAATACTATCTGCAAGTTTTTCTATTTCATTCTTGTTTTTTTTTTTTTTATTAATTTTAATAAAGTTTGATAACGGAGATTGTAATCAAGTGATAACTAGAATCATTTTCAATTGATAAACTTTTATAAAAAAAAAAAACTAAAAAGTTGTATTAGAAAAGTTTAATTTAAAGTATTTATTTCATAAAAAAGACGCGAAGACGGCGACGGGTTGTTGAACCTAATGATTTATAATATCAGAAGCAATTTTGTTATCTGGAAATTATAAACTGAAATTTATTGTACTCATACATGAATTATTATGAGGAGACTATTTAGATACTTAGCGAGTTTTACTCACGACTTAATAGACCACTCCCAGGTGTGGTGGATATATTATCAAATCTGAATTCATGACGAAATAAAGCCTACTTTCAATTCGATTCGTTTTCTTTTTTTGTTTTCACATTGTATTCAGGATAATAGAAATCGATATTACATATATCTAACCCGGAAACACTTGATCAAAAATATTTCCAATATCCATCGTATGATTAAGTTTATATTTTTATCGGATTTTTTTTTTCATTGAAAAAACTGCTATTCATTGTAATCCGTCATGCTCATAACCTCACTTTAGTACTTTCAAAGGCTTTTATCCAGTTATATTACGACATAGCTTAAAATTGGTTTCCAACGACGCCGACGTACGAGTATACGAAACGAACCGTAAATAATATGAATCCATTTGTTGGTAGGTAAAAGCATAAATATAAGTATACACTTGAGTCCTTATTCTACGCACTTATCGATCTCGCTTCGAAGGAGTTCTACAATTAAGTCACTACTTGTTGAACCTCCTACATTCATTCAACTTTTCCCTATATACAGAACCGAGAAAAGCAGCTCAGCTTTTAAGAGGATTACAGCTCCAAACAGTACCAAGTTACCAGCTATATTTGGTCCCTACAACTTGTATTTGTGTTTAGCGTCCTTGTAGGCGGGGCGGCGCGGCATTGTCATTATGATGTTTTTTTTTGTTGTTGTTGTTTCCTCCTCGTTTATACAAACTTCTTGTGTGACAACGAGTCGACTCGTTAGAAGGAAATCCTAAATAAATTACCTTCCATTAATTTGAATTTGCCTCCTCTGATGGGTGAAGCTTTGTCATTTTTTTGTATTTTGTTTTTTTTTTTTCCCATTGTCAAGCAAATGGCAAAGTGTGATAAAAAAAATTCACGTCGTATTTCAGTGGAAGCAAGAATAGAGAGTGTTTGAGGAATGAAAAAATCCTTGAAAATAATTACCAAGGATATTAAGATCCTTTTGCTATACATATTCATATCTTCATGCCATAAATTAATTCTTTAGCCTTTTCCTTGCCATTGCATCGGCTTTTCCCTTCCACACACTTGTAAGCTATAAATTTAATAGTTCGAGAGATGGCGTTGCAAATTAAAAATATTGTATAATTTATTCAAAATTTTCAAACAATAAACTTTATCCCGGAGGATTTTAGTGCCAAGCGTTTGAAAATCGAATATAAAAGTTGATACGGGTGTTGATGTCATCTTGAATATAAAATGTGTGGAATATTTAGGCTCTTATAATTTTGAAAGAAACACTTTCTGGTCATAAGTTTTAGGAAATTTAGTTTGTATCGATATTAGTTTCGCTATTTTTATATGAAATTCCAATTATATCAGTTTTGGTCAAAAAGTACTGTTTATGTGCCCCCGAAAGGTCAAGGCCCTTCACGGATGGTCATACTTCGAGCACCCAGTTTTTTTTTTTTTTCTCAAGACACGTGAAACTCGGTCACGCCGCTCACTTTTAGTGGCGATAAACTCTTTTAACTGCTGTAAATTGGTATAGTACAGTCCTTTTTTTTATAAGCCAAACAAAAAAATTTTACTAAATTTTTTAAGCATTTTTACCCACACAGTTACCTTTGGGAACTGGTAATCTTCATCTACAGATGTGCACACTCACTCTCAAAAATAGTGACAATTAATCTTTGAATCTTAAATTTTTGCTTGAAAATCCCAACCCGCCGAAATGCAGCTATACGTCACGTTCTATATAATTCTCTGTCTACATCAAGGTTGTTGTTGTTGTTAATATGGTTCAAATCCTTTGACTCGTTTTACATTACCATCAGCGACGTTGTTCTTTCGCGCCTTTTTCTTCAATGTATTTTCAATGCTCAATTGAGTTCTCGATTGTGCTCTTAAGCATTTTTATAGTACCTATGTATGATGGCAACGGAAATGTGTTGAATGAGCTTAAGCTTTGCAAATGACGAAACGCTAATGCTAAGTGGCGTTTTGTATTCCACAGCCACTGTGGAACTCTTGAATACGAATTGGATGGGTGATGAGATGAGAGGATGTAATAAAGTAAAGAAAACGAATAACATGTACATAAGTATACATATACCTAGACATTATATATATACTGAACTTAAGTACCCGATTGTGTGGCGGACGCATTGTTGTTCACAAATGTATGCAAGTGCGCGACTTGTAAATTAGTGGTACTAAATGGCGCGTCGTCCACACCAATGACAAGTTTAATGAAATTTCTTATAAAATATTTTTCAGAAACATTACGAAGAAAATACAATAAACTATCTATACATATATAGACGCTAGAAATTTGTTAGGTTTAGTTGCAATGTTGTTAAAGCAGCATCTATCAAACTTGTTGTGAATTATTATGTATTGTATGGCAATTCAACATGGAAGGTTATAGCGTCAAAATAACGTGTGCAAAAGATCGAATTATATTTTCAAAAACATTGCTCCGTTGGAGAGAAACATTGTACACGCATGCCATGATCCTTGCAATAACCGTCCTGCCAAGCCTTATTGCGAAGATATTTTCTCCAAAAAATTGACGGAGTAAAATCCTTTATACCGAACAATTGGGGTGTCGTAACTGTTCCCTGTGGCAGATGATTAGACTTTTAAGCAAATGAATTTTTTGTCCCAGCCTTATAATTTAGCAACAAAAACAAACCTAATATCGCCAAGTTCGCCGTTTAAGAAATCAACTCCGCTTCATAAGTTCAAATTTGGCTTATTGAAATGATAGCCAAATTTTACCTGGAAAATTTATTCCCAATGCCATTAGATTCCGATGGATACTTTCAACCATTATTCCAGGGTTCAGAAAGGCACGCTCATGAGCGGCTGGTGAGCGTGCCTTTCAACAAGAGCGCTTACCAGATACGCTCGCCCATGAGCCATCAGGTGTGAGCACTTTTAGTTTCGCCCGCGCTCGCGAGCGTTCGATTTATAAACGCTCACGTCAAGAGCGCTCTCATTAAGAGCGATGGCAAAACGCTCTCGTCAAGAGCGCTCTCATTAAGAGCGATAGTAAAACGCTCACGTCAAGAGCGCTCTCATTAAGAGCGATAGCAAACGCCCACGCTCATGAGCGTGAGACGAGAGCGAGCCAATTTAGCGCTCGCGAGCCTTTAAGAATTTAGAAAAAAATAAAAAAGAAAACAATTAAATGGTTTTTTTTAAATTTTAATATTAATGATAGTTATATAAATTAATGAATTAATGTAATGAAAAATGTCTTATATTCCCTCGTTTTCAAGTATATCTAACGTAGATGTTTCTATTAATTTGAAATTTAATTTATAGAGGAGAATATTAGAGAGATTTTTTTGAAAGTTTTGTCCTCAGTTTTGTTAATATTGTTGACAGTGCGCTCAATGCCCGTTCTACAGATACTTGTGTGGCAGGAACGGCTAGAGCAACTTCGGAAAGTTGAGATAGTTCCCTATCATGGCTATGATATTTCTTCCAGTAACTCAACACATTAGTTTCCAAAGGTTCCATGCTTCTTTCGCATAATAACGACAATTTTTGCTTTAAACTTCTTTTGGTTAGTGATGGTGATTGTGCAGTGGCTAACATTTGTTGTATATGTTCTTGCAATTCGCCGTATTCATTACCAGAAGATGTAGAATGCAAATCAGATCGTGTATTTACAGAGTTAACTGATTCATCGGAAGAGACTGGTGTTGTGTCCAGTAGTTGCAGCATTTCATATGTTTTCATAAGATGGTTGAGTGCAACTTGTTTCTGATGATCGGTCAGCAATGGAGAGGCATCAAAATTGAAACGCGGGTCTAGGTACAGGGCAGCAACAAAGGCATCGTTTTCGAAGAGTTTTTGTTTTCTAGTAGTCATTGCTTGATGTAGACGGGATGCATACGAATTTCCATCGGCAATATTTATCAGCTTGAGTTCGCAGGTCAACCAATCTCGATAGAAATCGCCTAAGGTATATTGCTCGCACTGTAATTTTAAAGTACAATCGGCAAGCGGTCTAAAAGCGTTGATAAAATTGTCGATGAAATTCCAATCGATATCAATGGTAGAATCGTCCAAATTGTCAATGTAATTTTTTTGAGATGAAATGGAATTGATCATGCAAAATGTTGAATTCCACCTCGTCATATTATCAAGAGTAGGCATATTAATGTTTATGTCACCTGATCTTACTGATGTTCGGAGTTTTTTGACAAGTTTCCGGCATTCATTGACCTCTATTTCAACTGTTTTTATCACATCATATGCTGCCAACTGTAGAGTATGAGCTGCACATCGAACTACTGAAAATACTGCAGCGATTTTGCTTTGTATATCTTCTTCATCTCTTTCGATGTTTTCAAGGCCGTTGATGTTTTCCTCTTGAATTTCTTGGAGTATTTTAGAAGCTTTGATAACGTTTGCACCATTGTCAGTTGTGTTTGAATATAACTGTGTGATATCTATTTTGAAGTCTTGCAAGCATCTCAGAATCTCTTCCTTCAAAAATTGTGCTGTATGTCTTTTCGATATTTCAATCATACCTTCGAAAATGATATTCAGGTATTACATATATTGATTTCATAAAATTGGGCTATTTAGTTTTAAAATTCCAAAAATTTTCACTTACCTATTGTGTTAATGCATATTTTAAAATCCTTTATATACTGAATATTTATGCCTAGAACGCTTTTCTCCATACGAGTAGCAATGTCCACTTTCAAGGAAATCATTTTTTTTTCTACACGTCTTGTAATAATTTCCTTTATTTCTTGACTTGCTTTCTCAACAGCATTGCAGATATTTTTTGAATTAATGATAACACCAAATTTTTGTTCATAAGGGGCAATGATTTTTTTAAAATAGTCGTGATCGTCAAAAATACGGAATGGAATATTTTTAACCGTAACCAAGCCCACACAACATTTTAAAAATTCTTTTTTGTTCATTGTAATGTTAACACTTATTTTTGATTTCTTGTTGTCTTTTTGCAATCCTGATACCGATGCCACAGGTTCATTGTTTTCATCATTTTCATCATCACTTATATTTTTTTTGTGTACTAACTTATAGTGCCGTTTTATATTTGATGGTTTTTTCCCACATAAGTCTTTATCACAATGTTCAACTAAACACTTTGATTTTTTTGTTTCCGAATCAATTTTCACATATTTATCATGATGGAATATTTTTCGCGGTGCCATTATTTTTTTTTACTTTAGTTTTATAATTACTCAAACACTTCTTACTATCTTCCTGGTTAAAAATCGAATGAGTTCAATAGCTCATTAATTCATAAGTGCAAACTGTATTGGAAAAACCCATTTTCTATATTTTCGCAAATGCACGAAAAAAAAATAATTAAACAGAAGATCCTACTTATAAGAAACTTCGAAAAATCTGATTTTTGAATGCTAAATTCGGGGTTTTCCTATGACCATGTTCCTTATAAGCGTATTCTACTGTATACACATGTACGGAAAAAAGGGTGCATATTCTAATTCCAAGAATAAAATGGAACCAATCCACTTGTGCTACCTACTATATTAAAAAAAACATCCCATTACCAACAACCACGCAAATAAACTGCTTATTATTACCTAACTTTCAAAAAACTAGAACCTTTGTTTCTGAAACTGATTTTTTATAATCGTTTTTCTAAGAAGTGCGATCTACAGAAGAAAGGTACTCCTGCTCATGTACCTATGAACAAGGAATGCAAAGGGGTTGCATTTTGCATATCGTCTGTCCGAAAGCAAATCTCAATAAGTGTAGAAAAAAATTCATTTAATTTTTTTAATCCGAAAAATTATTGCATTTCGCGAAATATTGAAACACCTGCTGAAAAGCTTGCTCTATTTCCACCATGTCATAATATGTGTATTTTTTTAAGTTAATCACTTTTAAGTTTTAACTTTAACTTCCGTAAAAAAAAAGCCAATTCATTAACGCATGTTGTATAAATTGTATTAGGAAAGGAAAACCAGTTATATCCACCACTGCTCATGAGCGCTCACAATCGCTCACAACCGCTCTCGCTCGCCCGCGAGCCATGGGCCAAATAATTTTTTCGGCTCTCGCTCATGAGCGGGCGTTTCGCTATTTTTATTTTCGCTCTCGCCCATGAGCGGGCGTTTCGCTATTTTTATTTTCGCTCTCGCCCATGAGCGGGCGTTTCGATATTTTGTTTTTGCGCTCGCGCTCTCGCTCGCGAGCCTTTGAACCCTGCGTACGCTAGTGGGCGAAATATGAGCTGAGAGCGTTTTATGAGCGCTCGTGTGCGAGCGTTTCCGTACCCTGCATTATTCACGTTCCAAATTTTCGAAGAAGGGAAACATTCCCAGGGAAATTTCATTCACGATAGCCCCCAATATTATTTAGACTTCTGTTTAAAAATTTTGATTCCAATCGTTTAAGTTGTTAACGACAAAATCGAAAAAAAAACGGTTTTATAGCAGTTATCGTTAGTAACATTTTTTTGGTAAAAATTTTCTCAACCAAAATACATACAATACCTGAAATAGTGGATATAAAATTTTGTATCAAAATCATTACAGTCGTTTCCGAGATAAATTATTTCTTTCAAATCGGTTGTATTTTCTGGAGCTAAAAAATATTCAATTTCGGTATCTAGTCAAGTAACGGGTGTTTTTTTTTAGACGTTCGGTTTTTAATCTGGCAATAATTTTTTCGGAGTTGTTCTTTTTGACAGCTGTCACTTGATTTATGCTCTGTTTAGTTAGTCATTTCATAATGAATAGACTTACTCCTGAACAACGCATGCAAATTTTGCAAAATTGGCTCGAAACGACATCGCTGTTGATCTTGATTTTCACAAGAAAATTTTTGCAGCGATGAAGCTCATTTTTTGATGAATGGCTACGTCAATAAGCAAAACTACCGCATTTGGAGTTTAGATAATCGTCAAACAATTGTTGAGGCGCCTTTACATGCTCAAAAAGTCACTGTTTGGTGAGCTCTATGGGCAGAGGGAATCATTGGCCTATATTTCTTCAAAAATGAAGCCGGCCAACCTTTGGTTCCAAACAAGACGGCGCTACATACTACATGAAGGAAACTTTTGGTGAGCGCATTATCTGGCGTCGTGGGCCTGTGGCGTGGCCTCCAAGATCGTGCTATTTAACACCGCTCGACTATTTTTTGTGGATTTATGTGAAGTCGCTTGTCTACGTAGATAAGCCAGAGACGATTGACGCCTTAGAAGAGAATATTCGGCGCGTTATTGCTGACATACGGCCCCAATTGCTTCAAAAAGTGGTAAAAAAATGGGCCTTTCGGCCGGAATTTTTTCGACCCAGCCGCGGCGACAACTTGGCCCAAATCATTTTTAAAACATAATGACAAACCCTTATCTTTATAATAAAGCTAAATTCTTTTAATAAAATTAAATCATATACGTTTTATTTCTTCTTCAAAACCACACGTCTAAATAAAAGACCCTTTAGAAATAATACTGAAACCAAATATGTATGTATATAAAAACAAAACAACCACAAAACCATCGATTCACTTCGTCCGATTGTAATATCGATGTCAACTGTTTCTCGGATGTGTCCCCGTGGTAATAAGCTGTCAATAACTCATCAAAGTGCGTAAACTGTTATTTCATATCCTCCCAAACATACGAACCAAACTTTACCCCACCTCCCTCCCCCATTATAATGAATAAAGATAGTATACAAGTTTTTCATTATTATATCAATCATTCCAACGACACCATAACATTAAATAAATGAGCCACCTCATGGTCCTTTTTTATAAATAAATTGGGTATAAACTTTCTGCCTCATCATTCGATCTGATAAATGGTTCAAATGTAACACGAGTATTTATATTATTTTTTAATTTTGCGTATCGTTTTCAGTTTGGTCAGTCTTTTTTTTTTTGTTGAGTCCATTATGCCGATGACATGGAAGAGTTGTTTGTTTAAGCTTCATTAATTATAAAAAAATGTTTTTTTTTTTTTAATTAGTTGTAACCATAACTACGAAAATTTTGTTTTTGTGGTTTTTAATAGAGTTACTCTCGGGTGTTTGTTTTTTGTTTTTTGTTTTTTTTTTATTGATCCTTCGTGATTGACAACGCCTGTCACAAACAAACTGCCTCATTAAAAAAATTATAATGAAACTCATTAAAAAAAAAAACAGCAGAGCACGTTTGAATAATTACATAGATACTCGTATTTTCCAAGAATGTAAATAACATGTTGTTTTTGTTTTGCTAATATAATATTAAATGAAAAAAAATTACCAATAAATCACTTGTATTAACGAAAATGTGTTTTGCACTTTCCAATAAATCAACAACGTTGTTTTTCATATTGTTTTTGTTCGATCGATAAAATGCACATTTCTATCTTTTAGACTATCTTTTATTTTAATTCATTGCAAGCTTACATGCACTCACAACACTGCTGTTGTGTGTACGTGCACGTGCAGTTTAACGTGCTACCATGTTAGGGGTAAGAAATATTCACGGAACAGGCACATTAGGGCATGTAGAAATAAAGAAAATATGAAAATGCCATTTATTTTAGATTATAACTCTGAGAGGATAAGGGGAAATGCATCCATTTATAGCTGTAATTTCATTTAGCAGTAAAATTAAGGTGACCATTTTTTATATAAAATCAAATTAAAAAAAAAAATAATAAATATTTTCCTTTAAATGCAAAAAATTAATATCTAATGTGAGATTTGACTTAAGGTTCTTTTGCTGATTTAAGGTTCTTTTGCTCAACTGAACCAGATTTATCTAGCTAAAAACGATATCCTCTTCTTGAGTGCAAAAAACAAACAAATCCGGACCAAAATTACTTCCTTGTGGAACACAGAGTTTTTCAAAACTATTGTTTTTTTTTTGTCACTTCACAAGAAAAAGAAAGTGACAAAATATTTAAAACATTAATTTCTTCTTTGTATATAAACAAAAATGTTCGTTCATTTTTAAAACGCAGTATTATTTGCACTGCTGAGAAACCTTCAACGGTTGATTTTGATCACCGTGAATAAAACCTGTGGCTGTCTGATTTGTTCTTCTTCTCGGAAGCAGGTACCATGAACATCGAAGATTCGGGTGCAAAACGTGCTTCTAAAACGTTGTCACATGTATTCATCACCGTTCCCCATGAGAGGACTATACATATAACGGATGTATTTTTTTGGAGGTAAAGAAGTTTAAGTCAGCTGTCAAGTGATTTATTTTAAGTTTGGTTTGGCATTTCAATATGAATAGACTGACGCCTGAACAACGCTCCCAAATTGTGCCCAAATTGCCCCAAAACAAGATTGCCGTTGATGCCAATTTTCATAATCGAATTTTGTTTAGCGAATTTTGTTTAAGATACGTCAATAAACAAAACTGCCGTATTTGGAGTGATGATAATCCTCAAGTGTATGTTGAGACACCGTTAAATCCACAAAAACTGACTGTTTGGTGTGCTTGGAATAATTGGTCCGTACTTCTTTAAAAACGATGCTGGCCAGAACGTTACAGTCAATGGTGACCGGTATAGAGCCATGATTACTGACTTTTTTGTTCATCAATTGAACAACCATGATGTGCATGAGCTGTGGTTTCAACAAGACGGCCGGCGCAACATGTCACACAGCTCGTGCATATAGTTTCACGTTACGGACCCGTGAATTGGTCTCCAAGTTCGTGCGATTTAACGCCGCTTGACTATTTTCTGTGGGAATATGTGAAGTCGCTAGTCTATGCCGATAAGCCCGAAACGATTGACCATTTTTAGGACAACATTCGCCGCGTTATTGTCGATATACGGCCATAAATGTTGGCAAAAGTCATCGAAAATTGGACCTCCAGATTAGACTACGTCCGAGCCAGCCGTGCAAGCCATATGCCAGAAATCATATTTATATTATAATGCCAGAAAATTATCTTTCGAATATAGTAAATTTCATGTGAATTTAAAAAAATCATCTTTGTTTTTATTCCATTTCAAAATTCTATACCTATAAAAAAAACACCCTTTATATGAAGAGCACAACAAAGTTAAAAATAATTTTAAATCTTGGCGGGTTTTGTCGATGTTCAGGGTTCCTTAAAATTTTAATTAAGGAATTTAATCACGGCCATGAGAAAAACATCGTTTGGTGTGTAGATTTGTTCAAAAACGTAACTAATAACTATATAATATATATGTACATATCTAAAAAAATATTGTAAATAACTCTAACTTTAGTTTTAACGCATTAAATAAATAAATAAATAAATTTTTGCTAAAACTCCTCGAATTTAATGCGCTCTACTTTATAGCCCACCAACATTAAAATGGACAAAAAAAAATAATCAAAAAACATGTAGACTAAAGGTACTCATACAGAACAAATGGTCACCCGATAAATTCTGTACTTAATTGTATAGGCGAGGTGTATTCAAAACCTTTCAGTAGAGTAGAGTCCTTTATTTGCATACCGGAAAAAAGTTCTGAAACATATTTTTTAGCACAATTTTCCATTGCAATTAGTTTTTTTTTTTTTTATTTTACCCACCGGACATGCAAACAAATGACATGAAATTAAAAGTCGTTTATTTACAAGCTACGAGTTACCTACAAGCTAGCTGATGCAGGGGGTGGTCTAATTTGTTTTTGTTGGTTTCCTTACAAAAATTTAATTATGAAGTGGATTTTTAAAAATAAACTTATGCATTCATATATGTATGTACATCTGTATTGAATGATCCTCTATAAATGCGGTCGGATGGTTGATTTCAAAAGCTTCTGAAAAGCCTTTCCCTAAAATAATTTTGCTTTCTAATTAACATGGACAATATTGTATTTGTACAAAATATTTATGAATAAAATTGTTATGAGTTCTTCCGAACTTTTTTTTTTGTATTTTCATTTAAAATGTATGCCTTAATGACCATAAGCATTAATAAAATGGTCCTAAATTACTTGAAAAAAAAATAAAACCAAAAATTCAAATATTGACTTTATAAATTCATAAACTCGTAGTGAATGTCAAGAAAAATATATATACTTGCTGTGTATAGCTCTTGCTCCAGCATAAATGTACTAGTTTTGTGTTTAAAATAATCGAAATTAAAAAAAAAAAAAAACAAAAAAATAATTATCATTACGATGCGGCGCGCGGCTAGCGGTGCAGAAGCAGAAGATTTCATACTAACGTGCGTTCCATCGTTCTGTGGGGATGTAAGTCTATGCATCTATCTATAGATCTAGAGTCTTAACGTATAGGGGGGATTTCTTCAAATTTGACGCAAAGCATGTGATTTCTTAGAGCAAAAATTCGAAATTTTATTGTTTTTTTTTTTTTGTTTTTTTAGAGCTGTAGAACTTTTAACTGGCAACACTGTTTTCTGTGACAACCGATTTGACAGTTCTTGGCTGTTTTGAGGTAAGATTAGTTTGACAATTCATTATGAAAAAACTCACGCCGCTTGCCGAAGCAACATTTGGAAATTGTTGAAATTTATTTTAAAACGGTTCAATTCGAGAAATTCATCGGGAATTAAATGCATTTTATGGTGCTCATAAAAAAGCACACACTTTTGGTTAGATGGCTAATGTCAATAAAAAGAATTGCCGCACTTGGAGCAGTAATAATCAACCTGCCGAAATTCTCGAAAATAATTCTAATAAATCCTAAAATAATTGAAATAAAAAAACTCCGTTTCAGATTTTATTAAGAAAAATTCACACACAAAACGGAAATACGGTTAAAAGGTTTCTTGAGAAAATTGCCTTATTTTTAGATTATTCCCACTTTTGTATAAAATTATTATATGCGTGAAATCAGTACCGCCATTTTCGATTTTCAAAAAAAAAAAACCATTTTATTTAAACAATAATTTAATTTTTTTTCAAAATTCCGATTTTTTTTAACATCAATTTTGTTCTAAGGTGCAAAATGTATTTTTAGTCGCAAAAGTTGCAAATATGCGCATATTTGTTTAAATAATCACCATTTGGCAGCCCAAGCTGAGCACAAGTGGTGAAGATATAAACAAACATTCGAAAATTTACTACTTTTACGACTGAAAATAAATTTTTCAAAGCGGCTTAGTGTGAAATTAAAACCGCCATTTCCAATTTTCCAAAAAAAAAATTATATCTTAGTGTGCTCAACTTGCGCTGCTGTTTATCGTTATTATTTAAAAAAAATAGAAATCGAAATTTTGAAAAAAAAAAAAATATTCAAACCGTAAAATTTACAAATTTGCTAATTTTTTTGTTTAATACATATTTAAAGCAATAAAAGTTGAGCAGATTAGAGTACGGTTTTTTTTCGAAAATCGAAACTTACGGTAGTAATTTCACGCTTAGTAAAATTTATTTCGGTACGTAAAAGTAACAAATATGCATATTTTTATTTTCGAATATACTTAGGTTCTATATGGAAAGTTATGTATTCGTACAAAAAATTGAACTCGAGATTTTGATCAAACTTGACATTACGATGATAGCGAAGACAAAAAAAGTGGGTCTCGCAAAAACGTCCGTCTGTCTGCCTGTCTGTCTGTCGCTTCGACTACAGCCTAAACGGATGGGTCGATTTTCTTTAAACTTGGTACCTAGCGTTTTTTGGACATTCCCCCCACCCGTTTTTTTCTCTTTTTTTTTAGGACCAAAATTAACAGTAGCTTTCATACAAAATTTCTTGGCCAAAAAGGAAAAACTTATTTTTCTCAAATCCAGCGCTACCGAATTTGTTTACAAGAACTCAATAAATTTAAAAAGTTATAAGTTGCTGTTTAATAAAAAAAATGGTTCCAAAAAATGGTTATTAATGCACCTCCCAAAGAACCATTTTTGTTGATTTTCGCTTTTCTCGAAAACGGTTAAACAGATTCTGATCAATTTTTTGATCAGTGTACCAAAATTTTCAAAAAAAATAGTTTTTATATAAATTTTAAAAAAAGTTTTAAATTTTTTTTTGAAATGCTAAAATCCATTAAGAAAAATATTTTTTCCTCAAAAACAACTCCTACGGTTTTGATAAAAGTTTCTTTGTGTGTTATAATTAGTACGATCTACGAGTTAAAATTTTTAAAGTTTATATTTTTTTACGTTTATTAACAGTACCTCTCATAGAACGGTTTCATTGATTTTCGACTATCTTAATATCTGATAAATCGAATAAAATTAGATTTTTTATACAGAAGCTTGTAACAAATATAAATAAAAGTGCGTAGCAAAATTTTCTAAAAAATAATTTTTGGATTTAAAAAAAAAATTCAAAATTATTTTTTGAAAATTCGATATTTCGAAAACTGGTTGCAGATTTTTTTGTAAAGTTCAATTTTTAACTTAAAATTAACAAATACTTAAATTTGGCGTACCAATTTTTTTTCTCAAAAATGTTAACGAAATTTTGTATATACAAAATTCATTATTTTTAAAACCGCTCCTACGATTTTCAAATTTTTTTTCTCATAAATTAAGATTTATATAAGAAATGAGATGGTGTACATCGCGTTGGGTTAAAACAGATTTAAAGTATTTTAATCAATTTCTTTATAATTTTGTTGATTTAAAACAATTTACCAGTTTAAATAGTATAATTTCCTTTTATGCATATTGCATATGTGCAACACCTAGCCTATATTGTTAATTTTTGTATACTCACATAATACCACCTGAAACTAAACTAAGATTTGCCAAATGGATAAAATATAGACTCCCATAGATAATTTATTTCAGACTATAGAACCACAATGTGATCGCGCATAAGAGCAAGTTCGTGCGACCCAGTCGCATTGATTAAACCTGACATTAAGATGATAGAGAGCAAATTGAGTCCCCTAATTCTATTTGTGTCTCGGTCTATACCTCGACCTACAACCTAAACCACTGAAGCGATTTTTATAAAATTTTGAGTTTTGAGTTGAAATCGAAATTTGTATTTTAGTTAAAAAAATAACGGTACCTGCCATACAATCGTTATGAAAAAAGTAATTTATAACGATTTTGCTCAAAATTTGTGTGTGCACTATTCTAGGTACCTATATGATATTCACTTTGGCAAAAAAAAGTAACCAAAAGCTGTTATTAATGGCACCTGTCAGAAAACTATTTTTTTTTATTTTCATCTTTCTCGTGACTTGTCCGATTTCGATCAAACTTTTTGTAATTTTAAAATAAACTCCAAATCATTTTTCTGACAAATCAATATTTTGAAATCGAATTAATGAATTATGTATTTTGAAATTAAGATTTAAGGTGTATATTATTAAGCAGAGTACAAGTGCTGCAAATATGGCCCATGTTGGTAATATGGCCCACCGTAATATTTCCCTACTGCAAGAGCGTAGGTTACCCAATGTGCATTTATATCGAAGATAATTTTAGTGGTTTTGATATATTAAAAAGTGGTGGAGACTCAGGAGCAGGAAATGTGCGCGGAATTTGAAGTTTGAATTTTTTTACATTGGCCATATAATTTTTTGGTAAATTTTTGTAAGTGTTTTTATACTAAATTTTGCGCAAATATTTTAATATTTTTTTGAGACTTTGTTGTGCTTAGATTTATATTTCAAAATTTTAAATACATTTTTTAAAGTTGGTTAAAATTAAAAGTACAACGAAAAGACAGGTAATATGGCCCACCTCATGCACCATATACACCACCCTGGTCCATATTTAACACAAGGCGGTCCATATTAGCAGCACTTTTTTGAAAAATGTTAAAATGAGTTTGTTTTTAGTTTTTTTATTTATATATTTTTAGTAAAGTTGTTTTTTATGTTTTTTTTTCTTATGAAGGCTGATTATAAAATAATTTCTTTAAGTATTAAAAAAAAAAAAGAAACATGTCAATTAACGAAAAACTGACTTTTTTATTTACAAAAAAGTTAGGGGTGGGCCATATTTGCGACACTTACTCTACTTAAAAAAAGCAATCCAATATTTAATTGTTGAAGAAATTTTATATAATTATAAAAAATATTTAAAAAAAAACCGCTGCAACGATTTTTGAATTTTTTTTTCCATAAATTAATTTTGTTTTAATAATTCACACGGCGTTTTAAGGGAACGAGTTTCATGTTTCTTTTCTATTTTTTTCATATAAATCAATATACAGGGTGTTTTGCACAAGATGTGAATTTTGGTTAAAGTTATTTTTTTTTTTTCAAAATTTTTCGCCAGTAAGTATAGTATTTTTGTATTTAACATTCAATGCTCTTATTAATTTTTAGTTAAAGCACTAAAAACTAGATACAATTGAAAAAAATTGGCTTTAAAAAAGGTTATAGCATGACATTGTAAGTGTTTCCGTTGTTTTTAAATGTTTTTTGTTTGTTTCTATTTCAAGACGATTTCTTAGAGAATTATCCGTACCGCCTAAACAGTGGTAAGTAGAACCCCTCCAACCATACGATTTATTCTTGTCTCGACCCAACCTTCTCATCATCATCATCGTCGGCTCGACAACCGGGGTCCGGTCCTGGCCTCCTTCAACAAGTCTCTCCACCCATCCCGGTCTCGAGCCGCCGCCATCCAGTTGCGCACCCCAAGGCTCCGGGCGTCCTGGTCTACGCCATCTCTCCAGCGCAAGCATGGTCTACCACGCTGTCGTCTACCATAGAATGTACCACAAAGAACTTTCCGAGCAGGTTCCTCTTCGCTCATGCGAGCTAGTTGACCTGCCCACCGGAGTCTACCGAGCTTAATTTTTGTCACGATATCTGCTTCAAGGTAGATTGCGTACAATTCATTATTGTACCGTCTCCGGAATCGTCCTTCCTCACAAATAGGGCCAACAATTCTCCTTAAGACTTTTCTCTCGAACGCGGCTAAGAGGTCGGAGTGCCTTTTGCTAAGCACCCAAGTCTCGGATCCATATGTGAGTACTGGCAGGACCATGGTCCTGTACAGCAGCAGTTTTGAAGTTATGGTGAGATTTCTGGATTTGAAGAGCTTTGCCAGACTATAGTAGGCTCTGTTGGATTTGAGAAGCCGCCCGCATATTTCTTCTTCTATATTGTTATCGGCTGCTACTATTGACCCAAGGTATTTAAACCCTTCTCGCCATAGCCTTTTTTCGCATCTTATCCAAATCACCCTGTATTATAATAACAATTATTATTAATTACATATGTACATATAGGTACATACTTATGTACAAATTTATAATATACAATCTTTGAAATTCCAAGCCACTTGAACCACAAGAGCAAGTGCATTTTATTTAAACTGCATCTTCTCTGTATTACAACAATTTTAGTTAAACTTATTAACACTTACGTGCTTACGTCAATTACAGTCAAATTGATATTCAATATTTTCCATGAGCTTAATTTAAAAAAAAAAAAACTGGTTATGTATGAATAAAAAGTTAAGTTAACTGAAGCCCTCATCTCCACAATTATCTCTTCGTTCATTGTTAAATGTTTGTGTGTATATTCAGGAATAAAGGGAAACGAAAATTAATCCAAAGAGTTTATTCCACGTAAAGCATATACATACATACCTACCTACTTCAATTCTTCTTCTTTTCTTAAGAAAATAAATCGTGTTTTCTTTTCAAATCTAATTGACTTTGATGACTAAGGTGACGTTCACTTTTAAAGCCTTTTCCATTAATATTTTGAAATTTGTTATTATGTACGATGTATAAGTATATACTTAAAAAAAAAAGCAGATCCCAGTTATAATAATAAATTTAAACCCATATAATCCAGTTGAACATTACTTTTACATTAGTGAGAGTAAGGATATTTGTTTAGGCAGGATGTGGCAGGGCGGGTGTGGACTGGAATTAATGGATTTATATATATTTTGGAAATTGTGTCGTTGGGGTTTTTTTTTCCATAAACATTCAATCGAAAAACTTTATGGCCTTCTTCAAGTACACATAATTGACAGCTTAAATTATTTTTTATCTTATCGAGGAGTGAGTTTGTGGTCGGCTTACACCGTACATTTTCAATTATCGCAAACGTGACGGTTCATAGATTTTTGATAAAGTAGAAAGATTTTTATTGTTGTTAGAATAGAGATTAATCATTTGCTTGATTTTCTGTATATAAAACAAAAAAATGAGTAATACAATTTTGTTTGTTTGTTTTATGGCGAAGCTTATCATTGAAGAAGATACTTAAAGGCTGTCATACAAATGTACCTACTTATACTTTGGAGATATTTATTTTGTAGCTTGGAGTATTGAAACGCTACTAATGTTCACGTCAATTGGTTTTATCTTGCCATGTGATTACTTGCGGTAATCATAAAGGAGGACTTTCCGTGTGCTGAAACAGGTTAGTAAGCAGTCAACCGGTGTGTTTTGAAAAATTTCATAAGATTACGATTTTTCTTTCTAAAAAGTGGCATATAGCTTTCCAACCTCCTTTCGATTTTGTACCTATATTTTTTGAAAAAGTGAGAAAAAAAATTACGTATACGCCCGAGTAAACCAAATCAAATATAGAATGCTTTTCCCACACAATACATTTTTTTAATTAGTATCCTCATGTCTTTCATTCATCAAATCCAACATGCCCTCCTGCAAAATCAACTAGTTTCTCACTACAAACGTACACGTACACCTACATAATGTATATGTGGGTTCTTCCCTGCAATACTTCAACCCCAATTATTTTCTCATTTTGGTTCTGTTTATCTTCTTCTTCAAATATATACATTCTCCTTCAGAAAAAACAATTGAATCATGAATGGGAACTCAATTAAAATACCAAAGGAGCAATTAATACAGAAGAAAGTGCTTTGTAGGTATGTCTTCTTTCTTCTTCCCTTTTTCCTCTAAGGAGTAAATCTGGGTAAAGCATCGGATCAATCAAATTCAATTTTGAAATTTTTTCATACATACATATATATAGTCGCTTATCCATTGGCTTACATACATATATATCAGTATAACCGACCGAGATACCAAATTTCCAATATTAATGTGATGCTGCGACTATATCCTATCCACATCCTTTTTTCACATCCTTCAGCCAATCTCATTCAGCACAAAGCTCGCTCCATCCAATTCGAACTCCTCTTAAAAAAGATAACGATTGCATTCGTACATCCTGTTGGAGTTGGTGGAGTATTTGCGAGTGTGAGTGCATGGAGAATCAACAGCAATCGAGTTCTTTTGAATAATTTATCCTTTAACAACGAAGAAAAATGTACATACATATATGTATATAATGTATATCATAGATATATTTTTATTGATGTATTTTTTATTCGTTGCGTTCCCTTGTCGCTCCTCCAGGATAACTATTTCTCATTTTTCAAACTAACAAAAGAAAAGAAATATCCTTTCTCTTCTATATAAGTATAGATTGCAGTATATGTATAAACACTTGTACAGAGTTCGAGAATGAAAGCATTGTATAATATATATATTTGTATAGTGTTTTTTTTTTATTTTTGTACATGTCCTGTTTGCAGCAAAGAAAATAACAGGGAGCTTAAATTTCATGCTTTGGTAAATAAAAGGAATCAAGGATCTCTGCCACCGAATAAAAAGTATTAATAAAATGTAAAAAAAATCTACATTCCTGCTTTTTTTTTACATGGTTGTGTACCTACACACACTAACATTCGCATTTAAATATATGTGTGAAGGACTCAAGAGTCGAGGATAGATTTTACCATGTAATTCCTTCCTGTTGCATGAAATTAGTCATCTCGTTGTTTTTTTCTGTTCCTGTTTCTGATTTTTTTTGTTTTATAAATTTATTTTTTTTTTCTGAACGGAATAAAATGTGAACTTGCATTTTTATTTAGGAATGAGTACAAAGACTTACAATGTAAAAAAAAAAAAAATGTTTCTCATGCATCATCTATCCCTTGCGCTGAAGAGGATCCTTTTTCCATGGAGCTTGCATGTTTTCCTTTAATTTTAAATTTAGTGTTGTTGAGTTGTAGAGTTTTGAAGATTTTGTTTTTGTTTTTTCTCCTAAAAGTTGGGACGAGAATTCTCGGAATCGTGTTAATTTTTTTTTTTGTTTGTTGTTGTTCTACTTTTGTTTTACAAGATTTTCTAACAAAGAAAGACACAAGGAGTCACTTGAGCTTAATTGCTTAAGGGTCGTCAAGATACATAGTTGTTTTTTTTTTTGTTTTTATTTTTTATTTGGTGTTGTTATTTTCAAGGATAAAAGTTTAAGTTTAATAGTGTTTTAAATTTAATTTTCTTCCAAGAGATCTCCTTGAAGAACACTTAAGAATTTTGAATGTAGGTTCAGTATATAAATGCTGGTAAATTTAGTATTTGAGAGATGAAGCCGGATTCAGATGTAAGATAACTTATTTCTCCTCGGTAGTAAATCTTGAATAGAAAGTGACAATTTAAATAGTTAACATTTTTAAAGTGTTTTCGAATTCATTCAAAAATTTGATAAGATAATTTGATTATATAATGTAAATACATATTTAAATTTTATAAAGAAGCCCATTTGATGAAACGAAACTTTAATATACATATAAGTTCAACATAAGAGCTTATGTTAATTTTACGCGAAGAAAAAGTAGAGTATAAGCGTTTTTGATGAACATAAATATTTAATTTTCGTATCAGAAAACAGCTCAGAGTATACCTATCTTAGGGCTTCATATCCAAGGCTTTAAATTACTGTCAGTTAAGTGCCGGCAAAAATGTAAATTTTCTATTTAAAATGTCGAAAATATTTATTGTAACAACGCGCAACAATATATTTTTGAAAAAACTTGCCCTACAGTTTTAGACATATGTAGCTTTTTATAGAAATTAATTTGTGAGACTTAATAGCTAAACATTAGCTTGATTCTTTTATACAAAATAACAGAGTTTGCTTCGAAATAGAAAATAGAATCATATAATCGTCTGCATTTATGGTTAATTTTAAGACCCATAGATATTTTCAAATTTAAATAAAATTTATTATTTATCGTTATTGTTTTTTCTTTTTTTTTCTTTACAGGTGAGTTAACAATAAAAATCTATTTGCTTCAGTTGTAAGTATATAACACAATATATCAAAACAATTAAAAGACAAAGTTACAATAATATTAATGGCCTTAAAAAAAAATAATTTTATTTGAGAGTGATAAAATTTAGTAGAATATTTTAAGGAAAGTGCGTTTGGACTATCACGCCGCACAGTGGTTCGGTTTGTATGGGAGCGCGGAAATAAATCGATAAAACCTGTTAAATAAATCGGAGAGAAATGTGTGGGTTAAGGAAACACACATTTCCTCAAAATTTGGATTAAAAATAACAGTTAGAAGATGAGTTATTGAGATTTTTCTAAATTTTGGGGTTTATTGTTCATATAAAAATAATAACAATTTATGTTTTGTAACACTTTTTGCTTTAATATGTAAACATTACAAAAAATACTTATAACACTAATTACATAAATAAATAATTAAATAAATAAACAAATAAATAAATGTATAAATACATAAAAATAAATTACATAGTCATTAAGAAATATTAGTTAATTAATTCAAAAGCTTCTTCACTCAATGGAAGGTTTTTTTTTTTTGGTTCCGGTCTCAATTGGGTTATAAAGGGATCAGATGATATCATGATCATGTGTTAAACATCCTCATTTGTAGATAGCCGAGAACATTTCCTGGAGTGGTGGGTTCTGTAATATTTGTAGTCCTTATTTCTGCTTTCCTGGGCCTCCTCTGAAAGTGAACCCACTGGCAAAGATGCACTTTGTATTTCTTCTACTCCGTGTAATAAGATTTTATGAACTGTTGCAGGCATGTGATACCAAGGGTATAACGAAATCGCCAATTTAGCTGTCTCTTTAGAATAAACCTTAAATTTTTCTGTATCAATTGAAAAATTGCAGCAAATTACTTCCAATATGACTGAAAGTCTCGTTATCAACCTTGAATCTATTTTGGTGATGGTTTTCCGGAAAATGGTCGTAAAAAAGAAATTCTTTGTTTTTCATTCATATAACAGGTATCAATTCATATACCTAACATCAAGTATTAGGAAAAACCCATATACAGGTAAAACCACAAAAAGCACCTTTTTTTATTTTACCTGTCCCTATTTTTTGCGTAATGTCATACAAAATTTAAAGATTATACCTGATTTCTGTTCATATTTTATTTAGGTACTTACATATAGTTTAATACATCACAATTTTTTTTATTTTTATTGTAATTTTTTAAATAAAAGTTAGGAAACAATTGGAAAATAAGTCAGGTAAAAAAAAAGTTTTGCGCTAAAAATTGAATATCTCACAGGTTAGTCAATGGATTAATTTAATTTTATTATTTTAAAGGTACATATTTTTTCTAAAAATTAAGCTCTCACCTAGTTATCTGTGACAAGTATTTTCGAAGAAATTGTAATTTTTCGGGATCTATAGTCGTCAAAACCGTGTTTTTTAAGACCTGATTCAGGTGAACAAAATTGAACATAAGTCACAGGGTTTGATCCAGACGGATTTTATTCTTTTTGGACTAGTTAGGTGAGTATTGTAGCTTTCAAGTGAATGTAGTCAGAGCGTGTAGGCAAGTGTAGCTAAAATTGTAGCTCTAAGGAAAAAACATTAAAATTTTAATTTTAGAGCTTTCTGCTCTGACTTATCTAAAATATACATATATATATATATATATGCATATGTTTTTTTTTAAGCTTAAAGTACATGTTTTTGAAATAAAAATAAAAAATTCTGGCTAAAAGTTTTATAAACGCTATTTTTCGTGCCAAGAAGTTAGTGCAAGAAAATATAGGAATTTCAAAATTGAAAAAAAGGGTAACTTTGGAGCCCTGTATCTTCAATACTTATGAACAAAAATTGCTCAAATTTTCAAAAATCATAGACCAACTATATGAATATAATTAAATAAAAAAAATAACTTCATACTAACACTTTCATTTTTTTTTATTTATTTCCGCATTTTAACCACTGTGCGCCGCCGCCGCCGGAGCTGAGGTCCGAAATCGAATCCTTGAGTGAATTTGTTGTGAATTTGTCTTGGCGTAAATTTACTGCTAATTCTGAATTCATTTAAAAACTCAAAATCAAGAGTTTTTGGGATTTAAATTCGACAATTTTCTTCCTTTCACGACAAATTTACAACAAATTCACAGGAATTAATCAAATTATTGCATTTTCAAAAATTTTAAATAGTCTTTTGTCTTGGCAAATCTATTTGAAGCAGAGATAAAATTTTACTGAATACAAAAAATAAAGTGTTACTACTTTTAAACTTTTAAAATTATTGCATGTTAAAATTATTGCATGTACCTGGCAACCCTATTTGAACGAAACAAGTTGAAAAACTTGTTTTTTTTTAACGGTAATTTTTATTTTTGGTCGAGTGGTCTGTAAACCAAAAGATAGCTTATACATAAATCTGTTAAATAATTAATAAAATAACTAGAAAAACATATTTAAAAATTTTAAAAATTTTAAAACTTAAACGTAACTTTTTAGACATATCAATAATTTTTTTTATGAAAGCAACACTTTATATAGTTTCAAGCTAAAACTTTGCTAAAAATTAAAGCTGACTTTTCTTTATATAAAATTATAAAATAGAAAATTTTTGCCAACAAAAATCTTAAAAATTGATGCTAAGAATACAAATATGAGCTGTCTGCTTAAAACTGGGCGCATGTGTGTTGCAACCCTGATTTAATGATAAAATGTAGCAAAAAAAAATTTTTTAGGTGAAATGTATAACATTTTATATTATATTTCCCACTCTCTGCTCCAAAAATATTTATATTTAGATTAAGATTTAGTAAAAACTGCAAATTTTTTGAATTCTTTAAAATGTAGCTCTTCGAAAAATGTGGTGGACAATTAGCAATTCGTGCTCTAAATTTTGAAATGATTTTTTTTTTTTTATTTCAACGTTAAAACCTTTGTTTAACTTAACCGAAGCGTTTAAATATCTGTTTAAATTAGGTAGGAACTTCAATAATTTGACAAGAAATTTTTTTCAAAAATTATTTTCAATTTTTTGTTTAAATCTATGAATTTTTGAAATTTTGAGATTTGAACATTTTAAATGCAGGCCAATCCATTTGAAGACCTTGACTTTTTGATTTTTGATTTTTGGTTGAAATATACCACCTAGCGGTCTGCTTAACTTACCAAAACTGTGAGTCGTCCTAGTGATTTTGGAATTTTTTTGGAGGAAATGTTAACTATGCCGCTTTTATCAAGCATATCGGAAAGAAGCTAGTTAAAACAATTGACTTTTCAATTGCAACAGAATCGCAGATGTGATGATGGTTAAACAAAAATCTGTACAAATCTACATCTAAATCTATAACTAAAATGACAAACTAATGTTTCATTTTGACCAAGGCAAATGAGTCAATATCGTTCCAATTCCAATTTCCAAAAGATATTCACATTTCCAAGTTGCTCGAAATTTAGTTTGAAATTCGGTAAAAAAAAACTATTAAACGCGCCTAATTTAAATCCTCAATTTAAGCTCGATGCATACAAAACCAGTAAAATAAATAAAGAAAAAACAACTTAAATAAATAACGATCAATTCAAATTCAAAAATAAATCAAAATAAAGTAAATTTTCATATAAAAACAGTTTTTCTCTGATTTTTCCTGATTACCGAATTTAACTCTTGTATACGTTTCGTAGTTTGTAGTATAAGTTTCGATCAATCAACCTGCTAATTAAGTCTATACCTACCTACTACCTGAATTCCAAAGTACATGAATAATACACAACAGCGCTAAATCCTTTATCCTTTATAAATCACTTAATAAACCCAACTCAATCTCAAAGAGAATTTTAATTGCAATATCCTCTGCACAAGGGCAACAAAATATACAGATTTTATAAAGAGAAAAAAAAAATAACTGTTGGAGGTCAACTCCTGAGCCCTTATCCTTCTTTTCTAAAGAAACATAAACAAAACACGCAGGCGAAACACAAAAAAAAAAAACAAATAACCAAAGGTTTCTCTCACTCAAACCATAGTCTGTTATGGATGCCAAGCCAAGAAGGTGGTAATTAATTCTCCTTTGCTGCCATTACGAAACATCAGATTTTGTATCAGGATTAAATTTTACTGCAACAGCAGCAGCGATGTCTTTCGCCCCAACAAACAGGACGACTACGATGCGATACGACGACGATGCGACGGAGAAGAAAAGAAAATACACTCGCACTCATTCTCAAGATGCAAGAATTTACTGTAATTATCAGTTAACAACGAACGAAAAAATAAGAAAGAAGAATAAAGTACAAAAATCCAAAAAAAAAAAAAAAACTATCAACGGAACTGGGAAATCCTGTGCGCTATGGAAAATCGCTTAATTGTACTTTTCTTTCACAACTTCGTCCTTATACCATACCAACACACACAACTCAAAAAAAAAAAAAAACAACCACCATCAGGAGGAGGGGATGAGGAAAAGATAGATCCTTGCGCGAAATTATGAAAATTGTACTCTCTACTCCCTTTTGTTGCGAATGCCTAAGGATGCGGCAAATAAAAGTTGCACTCATAATTGCAGCGTCTGCAACAGTTTTCTTTCTTTATTCGTTTGGGATATATCTGCTGGTGGCATCTCGGTGGAGAGAGAGATCAAGACTTTTTTTATTTTTTATTATTTTTTTTTTTTTGCTTTGGCTTAATCTTTTCAAAAGCTATTACGGAACAGTTAAGAACGCCATAACTAAAATGCAGCAGCAGTTAATGAGGAGGAAAATTCAGGCTAGAGGTTGTATTATAAAGTTTTCATGCACACCTATACTTTGGCCACTGTGGTAATGTGTTCTGTGTTATAAGCCCAGGAAAAATAGCACACATGCTCTTGAAAAATTCTTAAAACTATTGTAAATAGTTATAAAAGGTTTAACATAGGAAAAATCCCGTTTGAATGGCAATGGTAGAATCGATGTAGTGCTCGATTGACTTATTTTTAGTGAACCGGGTTTGAAGATCACAGGCTACATTCTTTTCCATAAATATCTAGCTTCAGTTAGACGCCATCGCCAGCTGTGGGATTTCATGCAAAAAAATAATACCCTTCATTCTATGTATTCTTACTATTGCCATGCAATCCAGGTTATATTTAAGAAAGGCAAACACACCATTTTCTTTGGCAACGGTAGATGGAGGCTAATTGAGTACAGGCGCATTTAGACGAATATCGTTTCGCAATACTTACTTCTTCCTACTATAGTCTGTCAAAGCTCTTCAAATCCAGAAATCTCACCATAACTTCAAAACTGCTGCTGTACAGGACCATGGTCCTGCCAGTACTCACATATGGATCCGAGACTTGGGTGCTTAGCAAAAGGCACTCCGACCTCTTAGCCGCGTTCGAGAGAAAAGTCTTAAGGAGAATTGTTGGCCCCATATGTGAGGAAGGACGATTCCGGAGACGGTACAATCATGAATTGTACGCAATCTACCTTGAAGCAGATATCGTGACAAAAATTAAGCTCGGTAGACTCCGGTGGGCAGGGCACCTAGCTCGCATGAGCGAAGAGGAACCTGCTCGGAAAGTTAGTTGTGGTACATTCTATGGTAGAGGACAGCGTGGTAGACCATGCTTGCGCTGGAGAGATGGCGTAGACGAGGACGCCCGGAGCCTTGGGGTGCGCAACTGGATGGCGGCGGCTCGAGACCGGGATGGGTGGAGAGACTTGTTGAAGGAGGCCAGGACCGGACCCCGGTTATCGAGCCGACGATGATGATGAATTCTTACTTCGCAATTATCAATATAAATTTAAAAAGAATCGCAATAGTTGTTTTGCAAATTTTCTTCTGGTCTGAATTTGTACCCGCACATTTCGCAGAGGTTCACTTGGAGTTATTTTATATCGCTTTTAATAGCAATTTTGTAGTCAATTGTTTGTTCCCGTTTTGTTATCTGGCCGTTTCGTTATCTCACCATATTGTTTCCTACTCTCGCGAAATTCATTAAAACATGTACATACCTAAAATATCGAAAGGAAAAACAATTTAAAAGCTAATTAATATTTGCAAAATTATAAAATGCGAAATAATAAAAAAAAAATAATAAGCGAAGTAATAATAATTATATTCGAATGCGAAATGCGATGTGTAATGATGATTTCGCAACACAATAATATAGCTAAATAAATATTACCCTAATAATGAAATGCGAAAAGATAAAATTAAAAGACAAGAATTGGCGATATAAAGAACAGCCAAAGTAATTCTGTCAGAAAAAACGCTACCCAAATTTTAGTTATCTCAGCAATGCAAACTCAAATAAAAAGTTATATGCTCATTCCAAGTATTAAACTCAAAATATTGAAACCGTAATAATTTGCTCTCTTTTTTCTTTACTGCCTTGCTAAATGAATACTTTACTGCGAATCTAGTATTGCAAAATCCATAATCGGCATCAATATCTAATATTTTGACTAAAATAATCGACTAAGTGCATTCAGTTTCATTTTCGCATGCATACGAATATGTATGCAACAATTTTTTTAATTCTCTGAGCACTTGTAAAGGGTCCGCCAACTAACTTTTTTTTTTTGAAAATGGCGCAAAACATCGAGTGTAGCTTCGGGTGTGTGGCACGTAGCGCCGTCCTGTTGAAACCAAATGTTGCCAATATCCTCCTCTTCAATTTTTGTGAACAAAAATTCGTTCAATATGGCCCGATAACGATCGCCATTGACTGTAACGGCCACTCCTTGCTCATTTTCGAAAAATGGCCCAATTATGCCTCTGGACCAAAATCCGCAGCAAACAGTGACTCGTTTTGGGTGTAAAGGCTTTTCAATGTATGCGTGCGGGTTTTCTATGCCCCAAATGCGACAATTTTGCTTGTTTACTACCCGCCAAGATCAAAATGAGTTTCATCTCAAAAGATGATTTTTTTTTTGGCAAAATCAGCATCTTCTCTAAGTCGATCGCAGGCCCACTTAGCGAAGCGTATACACAACCATATTCGTTCAGCGGAAGGATAAAATTAATAATCTGTCAAATCAGACATGAGCTAAGTGTTACCATTCACGAAATAAGCACTAGTTGATGAAAAACGTTACATGGCGGACCCTTTATTTTCAGCTTTGCATTTACTGCCAAACGTTGACATTTGGCGGCACATTTGCGATTTATTTCGTGAAGTCAGTGCTCGCAAATATTTCTGACTTAAGTAAATCGTCTGCTAGTATTACAAAACAAATATCTTATGTCAACTTAATCCAACAAAATTAAATAATCATTAAAGCTGGACAAGTCTGCCCAGGACTTGTTTTTATATTAAGAACGAGAACAACTGTTTTTTTTTTCGAACCCACTCAAATAAGCTGAAATACCTTTATACAAAAATTATGACAGTTAAACTCGCTCTCTTTTAATTTAAGACAGCTTATATCCAAGGAGTATTTAAAACTTTCTCTAAACTTGAAAAAAAAAACTTTTTCTGAACTATCAAAAACCAATCTCTACTAAAGTATCTCAAATATTTGCTCCTTATTGCTCCAATCCATTATCAAACTTAAAACATTCCAACAACACTCTGTGAATTGCAGGCTGACGAAGCTGTCAAAAAATAAATTTAAAAAGCTTCCCCTTCGGTGAAATGACATATTGCAATTTTTTTATACATATATCGCCTTTGTAACAAAATGCAAAAGACATTATTCGCACTATATGAGGTCCTTACGCGAAGCGTTATTTCACAGCTGGCTCCTATTTTCGCCTTCTTTATTACTCTCGGGGCAACATTCGCGTTGTCATCTCGTCGTCCTATACCCTGAAGGGTTAAAAAAAAATAAATATAAAAAACATAGGACAAGAAAATTTAAAAATAAGGAAGAAAAAAACACAGCCTCAAACATGGTAGCTGCCACTCTTCCTTGAAAATTTAAACAAAAACCGACACCCACTGTATGTAAAGTCTCGTGCTCGTCCTCGTGCTTGTTCTCATGCCACACCCATTTCTTGTGTGATGTGGCACGACTAAAAATGATTTGTAGACTTTTAAAATATTCATGCAAATTCCTTATCCATCTTCTGTTGGCGATGACTGACGTTGTCGTTGTCATTTGTGCAGCAGAATGTATATGTATATGCATGCAGCAAATACCACATGCACCTTTGATCGCATACCATATTTATGTAGAGGTAGATACATTGTGCGGCTATGCTGCCAAGTTCAATATTGAGTTCAAGTGCTAAGCTATATAAGAATATTTCCAACAACATTTTTGAATGTATCGGTTTCTGTGTGAACAAGTCGAGTGTAGATACATATGTATGTATGATATATGTAAATAAATTCCCATATGAAAGCGGATTACTGTATACAGATTTTGACAAAGGCGGTTTCTTGATGTTGGTTGCTTCCATGATGATGATGCTGATGGGTGACGACAACGCCTTCTCCTAAAAGTGATGCATGACGTCATGTGTAGCATGTATAGTTGAATGATACCATAACCAACCGAACAATGTACAGACACATGTTGCTGGTTTGGTTACTATAGACACAGTTAATGTCTTTGTCTGTCTCTAAGGGCGAATGGATTCTTACCCGATTCTTGGCATAATGCCACCCATCTCTCCGTCACTTGCCCTGAACACTTTTTATTATAAAAAAGCAATGAATCGTTCTAGCATTAGTGTCATCATTTTTGACATAAAGACAGTCGTTTTATATGCAAAAAAAAGAGAAAAAAAAGAGAGTTATACGTTCTTATGGCGAAATGAATACATTTTTCTTGTTATTTATTGTATCTTGAGCTGCAAAAAAAAAAGAGGTCTTGAAATAGCTGCGGAGGTTTAGCGTGGGAGTTTTGTTTTGTTATGTTTTTCATTTTTTATTTTTGTTTTTTTTGAGAAGGACAAAATATGTCAAAATGTAGAGAAGACTAATGAGATGTGTCACCTACATCTGCAAGGTAGAAGCAACTTTGCAAAAAAGGACTTTTAAACGCTAAATGTTCGTGTAGGTATAGGTATGTTATTTTTTATATTTATTTAAAGAGTTGCAGTTGCTATACTCTGTCCAACAAAAATTGGCAGTGTAGGCAAGATAGAACGTTTGCCTCTCATTCTGGCCTCAGTGGATTGCATAAATTCTGTCCTTCATTAAAGCTTTCACAGGGTGGTCGTAGTGTACACGATAACACTCATCATTGAAAGCTTTTTCTTAAAGCTCGAAAACAAAAGCAACTTAACAGAAACTCAAGGAAAAAAAGCTAAACGAATTACCAAATGGACAAGGGTAACTCTGAATGTACATCAAGCAGCAGCCAATCGCCATTGGCCACAGCAATTCAGTGCACACTCAGATGTGCCTTGAATAGGACTTTAGGTCTGTGTCCGATGCTATTGGAAATTCATGGGCGGGCAAACACTTTTTGTGGAGGAGTTATTTCAATTTAATATGGTGCAAAAATATAACACGCTACTGATTTTTAAAAAGTTTTCCCATAAGACGTGTTATGCCTATTTTTGTTGGACAGAGTATAGCTGAATCAATCAATTTCAGGATGAAAGGGAGCCAATCGACCAACAAAAATCATCCTAATACAGACCAATTGTGGTTTTAAGACCGAAAACGTGATGATTTTATATCACCCTAGTATAGATAAAGCTAGTTTTAAGTCCTTGAGATCAAGCCGAACAATAAGTAGGCAGCAGGTGTCCGAGTAAAAATAAGCCAAGCCGGCTTAAATCCATTGATAAGTCGGTTGAAAACCGAATGAAATTTAAGTAAGTTGTTGATAAACCAGGTTAAAGCCATTGATAAGCTTCTCAGGCGTACTAGACTAAACTGCCTGAAGAGCCGTTGTTCCGCGATAATCCAATCGACTAGTATCAGTTGAAGCAAATCTTATTGCAAAATTTAATTTAAGAATTAACATATTTAGATTGTTGTTGGAGTTTCAATAAAAATAAAGAACTATAAAACTAAAATGTGTACCTCCTTTAGTTAGTCCCTGATGGAATCCCCCGAGCGTACGTCAGTCTACCTGTATGAACCCAGGGTTCATCACAATTTTGGTCTCTATTTAAGCTCCTTTCAGAAGACATTGAACAAGTCCTACATGCATGGCTCCACGCTAAAAGAAAAAGAACAAACGTAACTGAGCTGTCAGCTATTAAAACCATCTTCCTTAATTATCATCTTCGTAACTTCTTCTTTGGCCTAGGCAGTAGGTATTATAGACGAAATTCAAATTAAATTCATCGCGCCGGATACATTTTGATATTTATTTGCAACCTGTCTTCACCAGACTCAAAGATGTGTCGTAATGAAATATATTTAAGGCTTTTTTTTAAACATATTCAGGTGTCAAAATAAGTTCAACAACATTTTTCAAAATCTCAGAATGACGAAAAATATTAACATTGCGATTAAAGTTAAGTACAAAATTCAAAATCAAGTGGCTCAAATTATTAAATTTGTAAAATTTTCATCCAATAATCCGCAGTTAGTTTTGTTTTGCCTCCTGCTACCAATAATTACCGATAAAATAATTAAATGGCAAATTTCTCTTATCAGCTTTGGCCTTCAACTTTAATTAAAGTTCCATGTTTACTTTTGACCTGTTCGATGAAATTTGTTTAAATTACCTGTTGCTTAACTCCGGTGAAAGCATTAACCATTCCCCTATTTTTTTTTGTTAGCTAGGTACAGAGCCTTAAGTTTCAATCCAAAAAATTGTACCTTTCAGTTGCTATGACCTCAAACCTCAACTCCTCTTCATCAGGCTTACCACACAAAAAAAAAAAACAGATAAACTTCAGCGAAAAAAAATTCCACAGTTCAACGAACTTAACTTAGCACCATCATGAACAGAAAAGCTTTTTTCCCCAAACTGCCTAACCTATATCTCAAGTAGGTTCTTTTTTCCCATAGCTATACATGATAATACACAGCATTACATCGTCCTTATCCTGAAATGAGGTTCAATTCTTCAAACGACCGATGCTGCCGCTACCAGCATTGATGAAACAATACCTACTTATCGATTCATTGCACTTCTCTGTGGAAACTTTTCAAGCCATCGACCATCAACTATCTCCACACCAAGCCACATTGTAAAGGAATTTGTTTTTTTTTTTTTTAATTTTTTCTTGCTTTAAATTCATGTCATTCCAGCTACATGCACTGTCATTTCCTTGGATTCGAGGTGGTTTTTTGTTCTTTTTTTTTCAAATCGTGCCTGCTTCCATTATCCTTGAACGATGTGAAAATTTCACAGCAGCCATTAAAAGGATACAAAATATACAAGTTTGCCAATCGACTATTTTTTTTTTTTTGGCCATAAATTATCGAAGTTGTGAGTCATTTTCTGGTCATAAACGTCCACAGGATTTTATCCTCCGTTTTCCCTGACTAAGGCTTTAAAATGTTTCAACTTTAATTTGCATTTTCCCATCGTGCTCGTAGAGCACAGCTACAGAGGCTAAAATAAAAATGACTATAGAGGGTCAATATTATGGGTTTCGAATTTTGTTCACTTCAAAGAGTTTGTCCGGTCCTTGGTGGTAGTTCTATTCTATAAGCCATGACCGGAACTGCACATAGACAAAAGGTGGATTTTGTGCGGTTTCTAAAACTAGACCATAGTTACGATTGACAACTTCTACTGCAGCTGCCTGCACCGGTGAAGATAGTACCTATAAGCTTATCCTCTATTGACAAAAAGTGAACCGAAAAATGAGAGAAAAGTGGTTAAGAATAATTCAATCGGAAAAGCTTTTTACTTTTACCACAGGACATTCGCTTAGCTGTCGATTGGAAAGGATGTGTTTTGTGTCTGGTCTGGCTGAGTTATCACTTGTTCTCTCTACTGGGCGAGCACACAGAGTTCAGCTAGTGGTAACAGCGGTAGCAGTAGACTCACGGCTAACAAAGAGACGGTGTATGTGGTGTCTGCTGTGTGAATGTAATTACATTAGAATTGTCGCAATCAGAGTTCAAATCCTTGGCCACATCCTACGACTGAAAAACGAAAAAAAAAAAAAAAAAAATTCTTTCACCCGTGTATTTTCACACTCAACACAAATTGGAGTTAAAAATTGAAATTCAATTCGCTTGTCCAACGACCGACCCACCGACCGACGCCGACAGAGTGTTACGGGAACTCATCGCCACCACCATGTTTGTTTCCGCCTGATATCAATATGAAATTAATTTTGATTTAAGATGGCAACGAACGATGTCAGCGCCATAATGTATTTTACAACAGTTTGCACTTTACTACACCATTGCACCACAAGATGGGAGTGGTGGTTATAATGGCTTAGTTGGTGGTGATGGTGTGTGGTGTGTAGGAAATGCATTTGATTTTATGGTCAGATCGTTAAATAACTGGAAGTTATGAGGAATGGACACCAAAAGCAGAATTGAGATGCATGAATGTGGGAATTAAAGCAATTGCAGTTTAAATAGTTTGAAGAGTTGCACTGCACATGGTATTTTGGGAGTTATGAGAATCGGGGAAGGTCATATGCTTTCAAGGATTAAACTGATAATATGGTAGGAATGAGTCTTCATTAAAACTGTTATACATCAAACAAATATAATGGTCGTAATTTTGAAGTTGATTGTTTGTTTGGGGTAGTAAATTGTTTGACAGTAGTTATTCCAACTTTTATTTGCAAGGTTAATAATACCCGTATAAAATATTTCCTCCTTTTAATTAAAAGTAATTAAAAATGTAAAAAAAAAAATAAATACAGTTTGTTTAAAGAGAAGAGAAGCTTTCCACATTCGTGTAGTGCAGCTAAAAAACAGTCTCTGATGTTCGTTTATTCACAAAAAAGTAAGATCTGAACTTGCAAAGAACCCCTTTAGTTGGTTTCTATATTAAGCGAATAAATTTATATGAATTTTTTTGTGTTTCAGCTAAGCGATTTTTAACTAAACGGATATAACTGTAAGCACACAAACTCTAACACCATTTCAAAGAATACCATTTAAAATGTTATCCTAAATAAATAAGCTAAGCTAATAAGTTATTCAGTTTTTTGTTTGCTGTCGAAAACAAAATGAGTTAAAATCCAATCAATTTTGTTTGGTAATCCCAAACGACCAGCCTTCGTTCTACACAAAATAGCCCTCAACCCATACACAAAATCATTTCACTTAATACTTTTTTGTATAAGAAAACTCTTCTACCCAAAAAGATACAAAAAAAAAGGAAATTGAATTCAAATAGAATTTAAAAATCATTTTCCATGGACATATACTTATTTCTCACATACAAAAATGACAAAATAAAATGAAAAAAAAAAAAAATAAAACCAAATTCCATCAACCCAGAATTTATCAAACAAAATTCATTCATTTGAAAGATCTTACAAAAAGCAAGCAAACAAGCTTGACTAACAGAAAAAAAAATAAAGGATGGAACTCGAAAAAAACAAAATTTTTTTGATTACTCAGTAGCAGAATAAAAACAAGATAGTCTTGTACATAAGTGTTTATCCTTTTTTTTTAACCTTCTTTTGGCACCAATTTCAAAATTCACTCTTAGTCATCGTCATCGCCCTAAGAAGCGTGATACACAGTGCATATGACATATTAAGGCCATCGAATGAATGTTCATCTCTTCGCTCCATCTGTCAAACACCATACATTTTATATATCTACAAATGTTTATAATGTGAACCTAAAAGTAATGCTGCAAAGTCAGAATCGGAACATAGTAGATTGTGCATTCAAGGAAATAAAACTAAGTTCACAATTCTGTCGCATGAATTTGCCCTTATTCAAAACGAAAAGTACAATGATAGTCCTTGGTTTTATTTTCTCTTAATAATTGTGAAAATAAAAAAAATTAAATTTAAGATCCAGACAAAGCACGACGAAATATCTCTCTTGCAAGGAGGGAGGGTAAATTTGTTCTTTAATTTTATCTTTTTTTAGTAAGAATACCGACATTTTTCGATAATTAAAAACTACCAAAGGCTCATATTGAAGAACCATTTACCGTCTATAAATTTAGCTGGTATAATATTAAAATAAGGAGGTTAAAGACAATTACGATTTTGTACTCAAGTTTTTTTCTAAAACTGTTTTATAACAAAAGAATCGAAAAATAGCACTGAACTTCCTTTTACCCTACCCAAAATTGAATGAACTTATAAGTTGATAGGTTGAAAAAAATTAAAATTGACGATTCAATAAGACCATCAAACCATTAATAAATCAAATAAATAGCACAGGCCTAAAATAACTACCTTGTGTAACTTTAATATTAAAGTTTAACTATCTTTATGGTACAACCCTCGGGTACTGTTCAATACCAACCGAGTAAGATGATAAACTTTACAGACAGTCTCAACTTGTTTTATCAATACCAAGCTTAAGTCAATCAGGAAGTGTAACGAAAGTAGATACTTATTCAAGTAAGTGCCGATCGCTGATTATATTAACAGAGCTCTCAACAGTACCGTTCCATTAAACTCGTCTAAAACAATAATTTTAAGATTCTTATGTTCGGCAGCTAGTTGATTGGGTAGTAGACTACATTTTAGCCAGACTTGAATTCGACGGACTTCTCCAGGCCTTCCGAGTTAAAGGCTCAAAGCCAAAGTGTTGATACAAAAATATGAAAGTACCAGTGTACAATATCTTCATCGAATAAGAATTGCTTTTGACGCTAGAGAACAGTTTCCACTGTGATTCTTTTAAGCAAGCCATAACTTGCCCTTAGTCTCTTTATAATAAATCACAAAAAAATGAAAATTCATGAAAATAAAAAAAAAAGTTTACAGATAACATTTATAGGGATGGAAATGGGACGGCAAAAACAGAAGGAGATACGTTCATTTCTAGTTATTGGTCGGATAAAGGATGATCAAATATGTATATCAGCATCTGCATTATAAAGGGTGATTTTTTAAGAGGTTTAGAACTTTAAAAAAAAAAAAAACACAAAAAATTCGAAAAAATGAATGAAATATTTATTTGAATCGATAGTTTGAACCTTGCAATTTAATGTTTAAAGATAATTTCATGCAAATGTTGACCGCGGCTGCGTTTCAGGTAGCCCATCCGCTGAGTCCAATTTTGGCATACTCTTTCACACATATCGGCCGGTATCTCACGAATGAATGCATGGATGTTGGCTTCCAGTGCGTCAATCGAAGCGGGCTTGTCCCTATAGACATTAGCCTTGACATACCCCCACAAAAAATAATCTAATGGTGTCAAATCGCACGATCTAGGCGGCCAATTGACCGGCCCGAAACGTGAAATTAACTGTTCACCAAACTCGCCTCGCAATTGCGCCATTGTTTCGCGTGTTGTGTGGCATGTGGCACCGTCTTGTTGAAACCACATATCATGCAAGTCAAGAACTTCCATTTCGGGCAAAAAAAAGTTTGTTATCATCGCTCGGTAGCGTTCACCATTGACAGTAACGCTGCGATTCGCATCATCTTTGAAGAAATAGGCCCAATAATGCCGCCGGCCCATAAACCGCACCAAACAGTGGCTTTTTCGGGATGCATTGGTAGCTGTTGCAATGCTTCTGGCTGATCTTCACTCCAAATGCGGCAATTTTGCTTATTTACGTACCCATTCAACCAAAAATGAGCCTCATCGCTGAACACAAGCAGCGCGCGATGAACATTTCGAACCGAGCACGAATTTTGATAGTAAAATTCAATAATTTGCAAGCGTTGTTCATTTGTAAGACGATCTATGGTTAAATTGCAAACCAAACTGAAGCTGTTTGACAGTGACACAAGGTACTTAACACACGTCAGCTGTCAAAACCAGTGTTGCCAAAACCAAACCAGCTTAAAAATCACCCGTTACATATAAAATAACAAGAAGCCAACATATCTAGAACATCGATTCTTTTTCCTATTTCGAGTCAACTGATATTTCTAAAAAGAGTGCTATTGCAGCAGTACGTACGTGAACGACATTATTTTGAAAAGTATGACACACAACATAAAAAATATTTTTTTTTTATGATGAACATTTCTACTACTGAAATAAATCAGCCAAGTGGATGAAGAAGCGACGAAATGGAAACTTTTGCAGACTAAAGGCTTTGAAAATCAATTTAAAAAAAAAACTTCTGCAGTCGAAAAGTCTAATGGGTGTATAGTTAAAAAAAAACAGAAATGAAAGGATTAAAAATCAAATTTATATAAATTAACATCCCTATCAATACAAAAATACATAATTAATCAGAAAATAACTAAAATGTTAATAAAAAGTTAATTCAAGAATTGGAAATTTTGTATTAAAGCCTAGTACGCTGCTGATTCGAAACGTAAAATCCCATACAAAAATGAAATGAAACGATATTATAAACAAAAAAAATATGTGAGTGCCGGGACTCACGGTTAAATATGTGTAAACATCAACGTTTGTCCAAGTCATCAAAAGAAACATATTGAATAATTAACACTACATTACCTATCTGTAGGCAGTGCTTAAAAAAGCTTAGTGTTGAAATAACGGCAGCGAAATGGGGGAACCGCTGTAACGAAATTTCCAAGCACTAAAAGGCTGGTGGTGAAGTGTCCAACGAACGGTGAAGGTTCGGTACTGAAAGGTCCTGCTTCGTAGTTCACTCTCAACTTAAAGATGACTTCACATTACACATGGTTATTGTTTATGGTAATCACTCTCTGAGCATCGACAAACAACAACTGTCAGCGAAGAGCATACTAAAACCGTGGTTTCAATTAAATGACACCGTACCCAAATTCCAAAGAAACTTAATGGTTTGACTGACAGGGGCCGAATTAAAATATCCAGTTAGAACTGTCAACGAACTTGGAACCCTTATGAAACTCCATCTTGCCATTGAGTAAAACTTACAAAAAGTTCAATCTTAATTTTATACTGAACGAACCTCAAATGAATGTCACTATGAGATAGCCGGCGAATTATATATCTTGAGTTTTTAGAATATTTAGTTGCAGTTGTTGTCAGTGGTTGAAATCACTAAAATCGCAGTTTCAATCGATTGACACCATCAATCGCCTATGGAATTGGACGCTGTGATTTTTAATGAATGTTTACTTCGTGCAAGTACAAAGGTAGTCGATAACTTTGCAATTTGTTCAACCTCAGCTATTTTGTACATCACAGTCACAGCCTACAAATTGCAAGAAGAAATTGCATCGTTTAAAAGCAGTATAATGTAAACGTAGAATTTAAGTTCAGATTTGTATCACTGAACGCACCCGATATCCTACCATACCTACAGCCATTGATCTACCATACCTACAGTCAATTGTCAATCCCTACAGCTGACTATTATTATTTTTGTTTTGATTTTGTTTTCTTTTTAATTACTAGTGTCGCGTCCATTTTGTTCGGGGAATAATTAAAAATTAAAAAAAAAAAATATAAAAATATAAGTGTTAAAATGATAAAATCGTCGGTCGCGCTAAAAACAATTTGCTTTCGTCGTTGGCTAAAACAATATAAATGAGTGGTCGCGATAAAGTATAATCTAATTGTCGGTCGCGTTAAAATCAATTTGTTTTGGTCGGGGCAAATCAGATTTCGTAACGTAACGTGCTACAACGTAAAGTGCACGACGTAACGTTGCAAACGAACGTTCACGATTTTTTTCACTCTACCGCCAGCATAGAAATTAGATTGATAATTGTAGCAGATTATTTTGAGAAGTCACCGCTCTTTGTTCGCACTTCGTGTTTGTATTTGTTTTTTTCATTACAGCATGACTCTGTGTTTTTTTTGCAGTTGGTGACACTTTCAACTGTCATTATTCCGCTGTGGTTTACGGTAGCATTGCGCCGTGTTACGTGTTGAGACAACAGACAAATTTCATTTCGCATCAGCAGCGTAATAGGCTTAATAATAAAATAAAAAGTAAGTTCACGTTTTGTACAAAATTTATACGAAAATCTACTACAATGAACAGGAACTCTGTTGTCACCAAAGAGTATTAATTATTATGCAAAACTTCACATAAATTCTCTCATAAAATGTGAACTATTACACTTTCTTTCGCGTAGTCAAATTTGTCTGTCATTTGATCTTCTAAAAAGCATGCGATTTCCATCAAACATGACAAATAGATAAAACGAAATTCCTTCCTTCTGTCTGTCTGTGTGTATACCTTTCTGTCTCAAAATTGTACTAAAAGCTGTTATCAACGATAACCGCCATAGAACCATATGTATCGATAACTCAGGGTAAAACGGAATCTTATTACAAATAAAACACATTGATTTTAAAGTGGAAAAATAATATTTAAAACCCACTTCTATCACTTTATTCTTTAACAATATGACCGTTCTTGGCCAGGTCAAATCAATCACTGCCGATTGGCAGTCTTTTACATGATCTCTTTCTGTCTCTTTTCTTACTATTATGGCTAAAGTTATAATTTTATTGCAGAAAAAAATCTCAAATATCGACTGCAGAGTTGCCAGACTCATGCAGTTCGATACACCATAGATTCATTTTTTTTTCAAATTATGCAGACAAAGTTCTTCATTTTGAGAATAAAACATTTTAAAGAGTTGTTTTAGCAATCATGCATGTTTTATAATATATACAATTTTTAATATTCTAAGCAACTTATATATTTTGAATTTTCTCAGTAGAAACATTTAATATTTTGTCTGTCGATAAAAATACAATAAATCCATATCTTTGTCCATACACATACTTCAAAACTTTGAACTTGGCATAATTTGTGATCTTTTTTTTTTACTTACTTTTCCCTTTTTTTGAATTAAAATTTCAACTTTTCAAATTGACAGGGTAAAATATAATATTCCCACTGGACAAAAGATTCTAATGCATAATTTATTTCTTCATGGAAGGATAACACATTTTTGATGAAGGAAGGATACAAAGCATCCTATATCCTATGGAACGATAGGCAACAAAACAAAAAAATAAATTTAAAGAGTAAAACCCCAGTAAAACCATTCCACACACATTTTATTAGGTACAAAAAAGTGTTTGTGTAAATTGAATTATTTTGTATAATGAAACGTCATAGGCGGGATTTTCCTTTGTTCACATTTTTCTATTCAAGGATTTGACCCTTAAACAAAAAAAAAAAAAAAAAAAAAAAAACCCAAAGAAAATTAACAAAAGAAAGTAAAGTGTGTTGATATCTCAAGGAACAATACTTATAGTCAAAGATGTAAAGTTGTGAGTGACTAAAGGCCTAGTTAGTTAATTCAAGTTGAAATTTATTTATACATACTTAACTCCTGAAGGGCAGTTTTTCAGTGAAGAATGCATATAAAACGACCCAACAAACTTAGAGAATAAAATATTTAAAGTATCTGTTCAGATAATCTATATTTAATTCATCAAATTTGGTGAGTTAACTCGGGTTTAACCAACAAAATAACACCTTACTTCGTTGGTAATATCATCAAGATCAAGTTTAGTTGTGTTGACGTCAATAAGTGGTTTATCGGGTTACGAAGAGCTCCATCAGGTGATATAGAAACTTTAAGAATATATTTACTTTTTACCCGGGAACCTGATAAACTTGCATCTTACAAGGTGCTGCCAGTTCTATGATATTACAATTATTAAAAAAAAGAAGAAAAATTGAATAATTTATAACATTTATGTCGAAAAACGTTTTTTATTCGAAACAAATATGTACTCATTAAAGTTTACATCGTCTATTTACAACTCATTGTCACTAAGTGAAACCTTTCTGAAAAGTAAAAATTCAAAAGTTATCCAACGCTACCTTCTGAACTATGTTATCTAACTTTCGTGTTCCTTTCAATTTTTTTCGTATCTATATTTTGGCTTATCTTGATCTCATTTAATATTTTTTTTCATTGCAAATCATTGCACAAAGGATATTTTTATTTTTTTTTTTTGTAAATTTGTTCTGAAAATAATATGAGAACAAAAAAAGAGCTTCAAGGTAAGTTATTTTGATTCCAATATAAAAAATGTCATCTCCAGACCGAAAACATCTGTTTTTTCTCTCTTTAAAATCCATCAACGATGATTATGATGATATAGGTGATTCATGAGGGAAAACACTTAGCCCGTGAGTAGTCCGTATAAGGCACGAAAGTGCATTTTTTTTTGTCGACGACGTATCTATATGTAATTCCAAGAACAACCACACCGCAACGTGCGGATTGCGTGTGCTGGCTGTGCAACGGATAGCAGATGATGGTTTTCATTTTTCATCTCGATTTCCATTTCTGTGCAATTTCAAACTAAAGAAGAAGAAAAAGTAGAGATAAACACCTTCGGGCGTTTGATGGAGCATGACAGGCGCACATGCAAATCTTTTGTGTAGTATTTTATTTTCTGATCTAATAAGTTTTGTTTTTTTTTTTTGTTTCTTTAATGAAAGTTGGTCACTAGACTAGTCATAGATACATTGTTCATATATTTATTTTAGTGTTTCTCTGTCTCTGTCTTTGTATTTTTTTTTCACGTGTAACTACTTTATTACACGCAAATGTTAAAAGTAAATCATTTACCTATTAAAAGAATAAGTTATCCTACACATATGATTAAAGTTGCTGTCCGTTGAATTTAAACGTTACAAGATTTCGAAAACTTTCGAATTTTTTCCGTCACGGCACATAAATATTTCAACGAAAAATGAGGAAGATATTTTAAGTATCAACAGGTTGGTTTTGTTTCTTATAAAATCTATCAAGATATATAATAATATATTGGTGTTTCGAAATAATTTGAAGTTTGTTTAAAAACGTCATATTGGATAATAGAAATTCATCATCATCATCGTCGGCTCGACAACCGGGAAGGGAACGCAAATATTTTTCAGCTTTTTTCAGTGCTTTTTGAAGAGCTGTATCTCTGTGAAAATTTGACTTAGAGAAAAAAAGTATTCTAAAGTTGAGATCTTTAAGCTGACAGTTCTCTTTTAAAATACCGTTAGGTATATGAAAAACGTCAAGAGACAAAAGTTTTCTATTTTCAATTTTTTTTTGTTTGAAGCGCTTCATTTTCTTTGAATTTTTTTAATCAATAAAACTATTTATTGGTTAAATCTAAATTTTTAATTAATTTTTAATTTTTTCCTTGATCCTTGATTTTTTAGTTTGAGATATCTGACTTTAAATAAGAAAGGGAGCAACAAATATTGCTAAAAAACTTCAAATTGATTAATTTGTTTGAGTCTTCACCGTTAGTTTAAAAAAGTACAAAAAAATGATTTTTTTTTTTCATTTTAAGTCATATCAGCAGGGTAAGAATTTTATTGACAGCAATATATTTTCATGTCCTAAGATTTTATTTCTCATCCCTTTTATTTGGGGCGTATGTAACTGCGTTGGAATGATGGTTAAATTAAATCCATGCGTGTAAGTTCTGTTTTTACTGTCAAAAATTAATTATAAAAATATCAACTAGTTCTTAAATATCTAGATTTTGTTTTGAATGTATAAGAACAAGACATATTTTTTTTAAACAATACAAAACAAACAAAATGCTTAATATTATAAAAAGAAAAAAAGTCAATCATTTTTTATATAAAAATAAAAAGACATAGAAGGCAAAATAAAATAGGTAGGTACATAAATTTGGAACAAAAATGTGTTTCCTTAATTTATTTTTGTTCAGTCTAGTTCCAAACACTAATTTAATTTTTTTTTATAAAAGCAATATTAGTATTTTTGGGATTTTCTATTTTTCTAATTAACTAAAATTCTTATTCTTAAGCGAAAAAGACTTAATCCCCAGCAATTCCCCCATTTGTCACTTTTTAAAAAAATCAATTTTACTCAATTCGTATGGTTTGAAGAGAAAAAAATTTATCAGCTTAAATAAATACTTAATATTTCTTTCCATATAGTTAAATCTATCTGCAGTTTATGCTTACAAAATTATTTGGTGCGAAAGTTCCGAAAAAAATATTTTTTCAAAATATTGTTTTTTTTTTTTATTTTTGTTTTAAACTATTGGAACATCTTGATTTAAAAATGAAATAAACGTATGAATATCTGGCTTTGGTAAAAAAAAACTATAACAGAGAAGTATTGTAAGTGTTATACTGTTGGTTTTTAACAATTTTTTATTTTCTTCGACTTAACGATGAAAAATAGATAACCCTCCCGTTTAACAGTTTTCTTTTCTTTTTTTAACCTACACGCTCATGCTTTTTGTCGCCTCTTTTGCGAATCAGTCTGTTCAAGCATAGCTACGGGTGACCTTACCGCCTTTGTGGGAAGACAGACTGAGGAAGTTCTTCCACCCAAATGTAATTATATAAAAGTCGTCTGCATAAAGTAATGGGTGATTTTTTAAGAGGTTTATAACTTTAAAAAAAAAAAAAACACAAAAACTTCGAAAAAATGAATGAAATATTTATTTGAATCGATAGTTTGAACCTTGCAATTTAATGTTTAAAGATAATTTCATGCAAATGTTGACCGCGGCTGCGTCTCAGGTAGCCCATCCGCTGAGTCCAATTTTGGCATACTCTTTCACACATATCGGCCGGTATCTCACGAATGAATGCATGGATGTTGGCTTCCAGTGCGTCAATCGAAGCGGGCTTGTCCCTATAGACATTAGCCTTGACATACCCCCACAAAAAATAATCTAATGGTGTCAAATCGCACGATCTAGGCGGCCAATTGACCGGCCCGAAACGTGAAATTAACTGTTCACCAAACTCGCCTCGCAATTGCGCCATTGTTTCGCGTGCTGTGTGGCATGTGGCACCGTCTTGTTAAAACCACATATCATGCAAGTCAAGAACTTCCATTTCGGGCAAAAAAAAGTTTGTTATCATCGCTCGGTAGCGTTCACCATTGACAGTAACGCTGCGATTCGCATCATCTTTGAAGAAATAGGCCCAATAATGCCGCCGGCCCATAAACCGCACCAAACAGTGGCTTTTTCGGGATGCATTGGTAGCTGTTGCAATGCTTCTGGCTGATCTTCACTCCAAATGCGGCAATTTTGCTTATTTACGTACCCATTCAACCAAAAATGAGCCTCATCGCTGAACACAAGCAGCGCGCGATGAACATTTCGAACCGAGCACGAATTTTGATAGTAAAATTCAATAATTTGCAAGCGTTGTTCATTTGTAAGACGATCCATGGTTAAATTGCAAACCAAACTGAAGCTGTTTGACAGTGACACAAGGTACTAAACACACGTCAGCTGTCAAAACCAGTGTTGCCAAAACCAAACCAGCCAAAAAATCACCCGTTATTTGCATATATTTTATTTTGCACTTAAAGCATATTGTGGTCAAACATCACAGCTCATCAGTTAATTAGAACCTTATAAGTTGTACAATAACAAAAAATTACTACCAATTACTATATTGCCAGACTTATTGTTAAGCCAAACCTTTTTTGTCGACCCAAAATATCGCAATTGGTTTTAGTTATAACTTCACATCGCTTAAATTTAGCTATACATTTATTCTACAATTTTCAAATAAATTTTCATGAACAATTACAAAACATTAACGTTTCTATTTGTTTCCATTTTATTTGTAATGTCAAACATTGCACATATAACGTCTTTAAGCAAAGCTACAAGTGCAATCATTTATTAGTGTACATATCTTGAAGAACAACAAGAATCTTCTCCAGTTTTCAGGTTCCGCAATTCGTAAGAATTATACCTTTACAACCCTCATAAATTAAAACTTTGTTTATACTTACATATACATACATTATGTAGATTTAACTTCAACGACCTTACTCTAAGCACAAAACAATGATAAAAAAAAATTATCAATAGGTACCTATGTTGAAAGTCTGATGTTCACCACAATTCATTCTTTATTCATTTAAATGAATATTCTCTTAAATTTCTCCGCTAAATCATTGAATTCTCTTTCTTTGAGCTTTTTTTTAATCTCTATCAATGTTACCACTCACATTTTAAATAAAAATCAGAATTACACAATTGAATTGAATAGGTATCAAAACGATCAAAATTTTGAGGTTTTTCATTTCTTCGGTTTACTTTTGTTCGTACGCATTAGCTTGTATACATTAATTTTAAGCCTAGATTTTTTTCAGAAAAAAAAACGGTGAAATCTTCAATTTTTACGAAAATTGATGGGATATTGAAAAAATTTCTCTCCGTCAAAGTCATTCAATGGTCTAGAAAAAACATATTCAGTAATTTGTCGTTCAGTTGAACACTGGGACTATATTTAAGCTCAAAAATTCGACAGTTTTTCGACAAGAACTATTTAGCTGTCAAATATATTTGCATGGAAAATGTTTAAAAAAATAAATTATCCATCAAAAGATAACAAAACAAATATTTTACGGCAAATAAAAGTCGAGAAAATAATATTAACACTTTATAAGTCTGTTTTTTAATATAGCGGACAACGCAGAAAGTTGTTTTCTTCGAATTTTGTGGATTTAGAATCCCAAAAGAGAATCCATTTTTTTTGAGTTTCGAAAGGAATTGATAAACCTGCTATGACACGACGACTTCGTACATCTTCTCTTTATCAGAATTTTCAAGATTGTTATCCGTCACATTTTTCTTCTCTTTCTCACTTTATTTTGTTCGAAAAAAGTCATGGCTTAGAATTTTGTACTAATTAGGTAGGTAATCAAAAAGGCGAAAACGTAAAGCTCATCAGAAAAGAAAACTTTCATTGAAAAATTGAATTGTTACTTCTGTAGAAATAAAAAATTGACTAACGTGTGTTGGTTGAAAGATGCATTTTGTAATTTTTTGTATTACAATCCTACATTTGACATTTAAAGCATCCATATTTATTGACAGGTGGTCGTTTTAACGTTTTATTTCAACGGAAAATCTAACAATTCATTTAAAAAAAATTAATCAACGGTGGCAGAACTCAACTAAATTGGCAACCATGTATCGCAGTAATCACTATCAATATCTCTCTCTTAAATGAATTAATGAGCAATTAATTGATCGTTCGTTACTTCAAACTTCAAGAAAACAACTCAGCAAAAAAGCTACTTTAACGTCAGCTAAACACACGACATTCTCCATTCGAGTGATTGTCATCGTGTGTTGCGTGAACTTCTCAGAACTAAAAACAAAAAAAACCACACATCCAGTAAGTGAATTGTAGAAAAAAAAAAAAAAAAAGTTATGTATTTGACTTCCCGTCTGTCAGTATCTGTTGGTTTCAACAAAAGAAGTGTTCCAAACAAATAAGAAATGAAAAATAAAATAAACCAAGCAAATTGGATTGAAATCTAAGTGAAAGTTCGATCTTTCGTGATCAGAAGCAAAACACAAAAAAAAAAAAAAAAATAACAAAATAAAAACCTATCCGGCTATCCGCCTATCAAGTGACACTGACACATTTCAGAGTCAAGTAGCTCCATGACTGCTGCCGCTGCCGCTGCCGTCGCCTTCGCCGCCGCAACATTATTCTTCTGATCAGCCAGCAGTGATCCGATGTTTTTGTAAAGTGAACGAATAAATCCTCCGCGCCACGTTTTCTGTGTTTTTTTTTTTTGAATTTACAAACAATCAAATGAGAGATTGTGTTGGAAAGTTTTGATTCATTTTTGTGTTTTATTTTTCTAATAAAGTATACCAAACGAAATGAGCTTAGCAGAGTACTTGTGCTTGTGACGTCATAAGAATTAGAATTTCATACTATGGAATAACTTGCCACACATAAATCCGTATAGCTGCAGATCCGGCAAATGTATGGCTGAAGTTGAAAAATAATAAATCCAAAAAATGCCTGAAGATTTTGTTATATTCATATCGTGTTGTATTTTATAGCTGAATCATGCCGCGTGCGCTGGGATGAAGTATATGTATAGGCGAATTTTAAATTAAAAAGTTTTTCGTTCTAAAGTTTAATTTTATTCATTCTGATAAAGTAAAACAAAAAATATTTATAAAAACACAAGATACGCACAAATTATGTGGACTCAAGTTAGTTGTTGTACTTTCTAATTATTTACATACCCAGTTTTGGGAGTGCCTCTTTCCCCGGGTGTGTGGCTAACTTTGGAATGAAATCTATGTAGTTTAGTTTGTTACTAATTTTAATTTAACCGATTAACAATTAAAAAAAATTAATTATACCAAACTGGATGGTGATGGTATGGGTGTTTTTTTTTTGTATTTACTTTTTTCACAATCTTAATCTTAGTTGATTGTAGTTACAAGTTAAAAAAAATACTTGAGTTAGGTAAGTGAAGTGTTGTACCTTTTCAACTTTGGATATTAAAAATTATATTTTTTTTTTAATATTTAATTAATTTTTCAAAATATACTTTGTTAGTTAATTTTTTCTATTTAAATCTTCTGAATGCTGTTTAAAAAAAAAAAAAAAACCAAAAACATTTATGGACGTTTGGTTCTGATTCCGCTATATTCAATGTTTTTAATAGTCATTCCCCAACTCAAAATTCATTTTCCTTTTCGTTTATATCTCCTGAGGATGTGGTAGAAGGTGTCCTCTCTATTAAATCTAACGGTATTTGATCGGATGAAATGCACCCATCGTTTTTGAAACTTCTTTTGCCAGTTCTCTTGCCATATATAACCCACTTATTCAATTCAATCATATCAACAAGTGAATTTCCTACACAAAGGAAAATGGCAAAAGTAATACCTGTTCCGCAAATCTCAAGAAGAGAGGAATTCAGACCAATTTCAATATTACCTTTTCTTTCGAAGGTGTTTGGAAAAAATTATTCAAAAGCAAATTAGTATGTTTCTTGAGCACGAAAGCATATTAACATCAAAACAATTCGGATTTCGTAAAAGTAATAGTTGCATTATTGCCTTAATAGGTGTCTCAGAGGACATAAGGAAGTCTATTGATAAGGATAAGTCACGTTTTTGATACTCCTAGACTTTTCGAAAGCATTCGACATGGTGAATCATTCTCCTCATTCTCTCTCCCGGTTTTATAACTTTTCTTTTAATGAAATTAAGTAGATTTTCTCTTATTTAACTGAAAGAACACAAGCAGTTGTACTCAAAAAAGTCCTGTCTAACTTTTTATCTAACAAAAGCGGTGTCCCTCAGGGATCCATACCTGGGCCTTTGTTGTTTTCCCTCTCTTTTAATGAGCTTCCATCAATTTATTAGGCATTGCTTGATTCGACTTTATGCTGATGGTGCTCAGTTATATCTTAGCTGTCCGTTGGGATTAATTGAACACTCTGCTACCCGCATAAATGAAGATTTGATAGAAATTGAACGTTGGTCACATCAAAATAGCTTAATGCTTAATCCTAAAAAAAAAAAAACTAAATGCTTAGTATTGTCGAAGAATAAAAAAGATTTAGGTATCTTATTTTCCATTCATATTATTAAATGACTCCCCTATCGAATATGTGGAATCAGCGAGAAATTTAGGAGTTGTCTTTAACCAAACGATGACCTGGAAAAACCACGTTTCTTATATTGTTGGTAAAACATACACTTTGGTCTACACAGTATTATACGCCTTTAAAAACCCGAGCATTACTTGTAAAACACTTATTATACCTTTAGTTACTTACGGTTGCGAAGTATTCTGCAAGCTTGACTATGAAAGTAAACGAAAGCTCACCGTTGCATTCAACAGTGCAATACGATATGTTCATGTACTACGACGATCTGACAGCATTTCACAACATACATCTCACTTTCTTGGGATTTCATTTGAAAATCTACTCAATTTTCGGACTCTAATTTTGTTTTCGGGTATACTTTTCTAACACACCAACCGGCCAATCTCTTCGGAGAAATAACATTTTTTAATTCAAATAGATCTGTCCTTCTAGTGAACCCCCATTTTAGTTGTCTAACTTCCGAACGCCAGTTTTTTGTAAACGCTACATGTCTTTGGAATGCACTACCGCGAGAAATTAGAAGTATAAATAGCACAGTACAATTAAAACAACAAACATTTTGTATCTTTTTTAAATAATTTGTAAACTTGTCATATTGTAAAAATTATTGTAGCTTTGGCCCAATTATAATGCTACACTAAAAATAAGATATTATATCCTACAGTGTAAGCAATTCATAAATAAATAAATAAATAAATAGATCAAGATCGTTTTTTTTTTCAATGCTTGTTAAGGCACCACCCCTTGTTTCTGAACTATTCGCCAAGATATCCATATTTCGTTTGTTGAATCTGTAAAGAACGTGATAATCATTTGAAAATCCTTTTCTTCTTCTTTTATAAAATTTGACCTTTTAAAATTGGCATGAACCCACATTTATGGAAAAGCTATTTATTTCAACGTTGAGCTAACTCACAAATCGGAGCAGGTGCTCCTCTAGATGGAGTACGTGCTTTGCTTTATTCACACCTTTTAATGGAGCAGGTGCTTGTTATGAGAAGGTGCTCATCAAACACGTGGATGCTCAATCCTGAAGCACCTTCTCAAGTGTTTTATTCATACCAAATGGAGCATCTGCTCTTAAAAGTAGAGTTTTGAGTAGGTGCTCCTTTTTATTCATACCACCCATTAGCCTCGTGGTAAGACATTTATTTGAACCTCATTTCGCTTAACTTGTTTCTCTTATAAAATATCAATGAAAGGTCACTTTTGATTTTTAAGAACACATGCAACACTCTAATACATTTGACTTTGAAAAAATAAAATTATAATATATTGAATCAAATCGATTCGTCTCAACTCATATATGTACATATGCATAATAGTACACATGAGTGAAGGTAGTTTATTTTGTTTTTCGGACTTATATTCACTAAAAAAGTTTGTTATGAGAACAGAATTTATAAATACTTGACTTGAGTAAAAAAAAAAATTACTATTTGTTTTGTATTTAAATTTAATGTCAGTTGGTGACAAGAATATTAATCAACGATATATTTCGTAGCCGAATTTAGAATAATACATGATGAAGGTGATTGATTGCTGTTATAATTCTCCAAAGTGAAAAAATAAAAGTGTAGAAAAAAATATCATTTTTAAAAATTTTCTACTAACAAAGATTTTAAAATGTATATGTATATGAACTTAATGGCGCAGATTTTTAAACAGTCCTCTTTTAAGGAATAAAACCGACTCTAGTAAACGCAGTCGTTTAGTTGTGATTCCTTGTCTAACCTTTTCTTAATTTTAAACACTTTAAACAACTCTTCAAACTAATGAAGGTTTTTAGCGCATTTGTAAGGTTTTTTTATGATTTGTGGTAGAGCATTCGACTGCAGATCGAGAGGTCCCCGGTTCAAATCCGGGTGTCCCCTTTGAAAATTAAATTTGTTTGTAGTTTTTTTTTTTCTTTTTTTAATTCCCCCAAATAGCTATTTCACCTTTACAGCTAAGATGACGGGCGATTTTGTGAGCAGAAAATGATTTGCCGCGATATGATACTAAAACACTATGTACCACATTTGGGGGTGGAGATGGTGTTGTTTTGTCGTGGTAATGGTAACTGGGTGCATGCACCACAAATTAAAGCTAAGACAGTGTTCGTGATTGTTGATTTACATGCTTAAAATCTTCATCAAACATTTTTCTTTAAATTTTTGTTATGAAATTACAAACGAGTGCTTTAGCGTTAAAGTATACTTTATATCGTTTAAAATTATCAAAGCGTCGACTCTCATTCTAAGACTCATTTTAGAGTCGGCGTCGAATTTAAAAATGATTTAGAGTAGGTTTTAAATATTTAAAATTTTGCGCCAATGAGTTTGTAATATAAAAATAGAGTGACATAGGACTTACGGAGCTTTTACATACCTAACTCAAATTTTAATATTTCATTTAGTATTTGGGAAGGACTTATTAGTTTCTACTTAGTGACTTGTTTTGGAAAGCTGTTCACACTAAAGTAGGATTGTACACGAGTTACAAATACAACATCCGCAGTGGGATTACTGCCAATAAAAGCAGAAGTAGAATCCTACTGCGGATGGGTTTGTGACATTCATTCGAGTATCGATAAGAATTGTCTGTTTAAGGTTAGTTTTTTTTTTTCAAGAATGAAACCCTTATTTCCTATCAATTTTTCTAAAGAACTGAAGGGTGTTTTTTTTTAAAGGTATAGAACTTTGAAATGAATTAAAACAAAGATGTTTTTTTTTTTTTATTTTACATAAAATTTACCTTATTGGAAAGATAATCTTCTGGCATTATAATTTAAATATGATTTCTGGCATATGACCGCCACGGCTGGCTCGGATGAAGCCTAATCTGGAGGTCCAATTTTCGATGACTTTTTCCAACATTTGTGGCCGTATATCGGCAAAACCGCGGCGAATGTTGTCCTCCAAGTGATCAATCGTTTCGGGCTTATCGGCGTAGACTAGCAACTTCACATATCCCCACAAAAAATTACCAAGCGGTGTTAAATCGCACGATCTTGGAGGCCAACTCGCAGGTGCAAAATGCGAAATTATCCGTTCACCAAACGCTTCCTTCAACAAATCAATTGTGGCACGCGCTGTGTGACATATTGTGCCGTTTTGTTGAAACCACAGCTCCTCCACATCAAGGCGATTCAATTCAGGAACTAAAAATTCATAACCATGGGCTCTAAAATGGTCTACATTAAATGAAACCCTCTAGCCGGCATCGTTTTTAAAGTAGTAAGAACCAATGATCCCACCAGCTCATAAATCACACCAAACTGTCAGTTTTTCTAGATGTAACGGCGTCTCAACAATGGCTTGATGATTATCTACACTTCAAATGCGGTAATTTTGCTTATTAACGTAGCCATTCAACCAATGAGCTTTATCGCTTTAAAAAATTTTCTTTTGAAAATCGGGGTCGACAACGATCGCGTTTTGAGCCCATTTTTCACAATTTGCATGCCTTGTTCAGGCGTCAGTCTATTTATGTTGAAATGCCAAATTGAACTAAAAATAAATCACTTGACAGCTGAAGAAAAGGCCGCCACTTAAAATAGTGTTGCCAACTTAAAGTTCTATACCTCTAAAAAAAAAAACACCCTTCACAATCTTAAGAACAACTAGATCTATATATCGGAAATAACTTCCAAAATATCGATTTAAAATGTGAGGTCGGGTATTTTTTGGGTCAAAAATATGCAGGATATTCGTTAAAATTGTATGCTATATAAAAGATATTTGAAAGGTCTTAGTGACCTCATAAGAGGTCAACTGGTTTCAGTAATAAGTCAGCTTTATGTTTTTTTTAATAAAGGACCATTTGGCATTTTGGGTCCAATTTCAATATTGCTTTTGTTTATTATTTCATTATATGGCAGCTTATTTGTGAAAAAAGCAGTATTCAATTTTTTGTTTTTCACCATTTTTTAGTTTGAATATAATTTTTTCGAAAACTTTTAATAAAAACAAATTGATTTAAAAATAAAATGAAAGTACGGACTTCTGGCTTTCTAAAAAGATAAAACACATTTTAGTAAGTGTAAAATATTTTTTTTTTCCAACTTAAATTCTTTTTATATAAAATGCTCTAAAACACCATTTTCGAGCTCGATTTTTTGCCATTTTACAAAAGTTTTCATGTGATGTGATAAGCTTCATCATTGTTGAGCAATATTGAAATTGGTTCCAAAGTCCATACAAATTTTCCAATGGTCCTTTTTTGGAGATTTTGTTCAAAGTCCCAATCTCTACGACCTTGAAAAAAAACTTTAAAAAAATATTAATATTTTCGATGATGTATTTGGTTACGAATATCCCACAAATGGGATTCTTAGATCCCGGAGCTCCAAACTGCAGAATTAAAATTCCAGATAAAACGGCTGCAATTTCTCCTAAACTCACTATTTCAGTGAAGTGAAGTTGATCGATTAAATCCACAAAACTATAGCTAAATATAAGGTAACCCGAAATATGTCGGGTTAAAAATTTCTCGCTGGATAAAACAAATTTGCTTTCTTATTCTTTTTTTTATTTACTGTTCATTGCGCTTGCCACCTCTCAGTTTAATCATAAAAATCACGTAATCTTTACGCGAATCATACACAAATTTCCAACATAAGTTTGAATAAATACTGAAGCGTTTTGTAGGGGAAACAAAATTCAAGACCACCTTTTAAACAGAACATAATTGTTAAAAGTTATGTATCAATATTGGAAGATGTATTATATTTTTATTTTCACTTCCATGACTTGAAAAACCTTGTAATTTCCCTACAATTTTAAACCGCACATGAGACACAAGGTGGGGCAAAAAAAAAAAATGCCATTATCTGAATGTCCCATAATTTTTGCTAATATCTACAAACAGATGTTAAACGAGTTTTCTTTCCGGAAAGTTACTGAAATTTGTCCTGAGCATTGTTGTTAGTTCCAGGAGGACGGGGCAGCTGCTCATAAGGTAAAACAACATAATTTATGAAATAACTTTTGCCCCACCTTGTTCAAGAACAAATTCGTGAAACCCATCCTTTCACATTACAAATTTAGAATATCTATCGGAATCTTACGAATCTTTTAAAAAACAAATATTAATTAAACATTTTTAAAAAGCCTGTACCTGTTACTTTGATGGTCAATCAGAAAATTTATAGTTTCAATTTGAATTAACATCTAATTTGAATAAAATAAGACCAATTAGGTTTTCGATCTATAAGAAGATTTAAATCAATTTAAGAGAGATGCTGATTAAATTAATTAACATACGATTCAAAAATTTCTTGATCGAATTTTAATTTCTTACAGGCCAAGAAGTGTATTGGTTTCGAATAAAAAAATCAAGGTGTATAAAAATGAGCATAGTCTTATTTTATGAAATAGAGTATGATCTGCATTTAGTTTGCATTTTAAATCAATCAACACCAAGTATGTTTACCTATTAAAGCTTGTATACAGCTGATGCGAAACGAAATTTTTTGCTGTTGTCTCCAACACGACGGCGAAATGCTTACGGAAATAACAGCGAAAAAGTGACAGTTGACAGTGTCATCAAACGCAAAAAAATCACAGAAAGCCATTCTGTGAAACATGCATGAAAAAAAAAACAACAAATACAACCACCAATAGAACTCAAACGTCACTTTTCCACCCACAATTAATAGTCCGGGCAAATAATTCAGTGCGAAAAAACAGCCGTGACTTGTCCAAATAATCTGCTACTATTATCAATTTCGCTCGTCGAACAGGGTAATGCAAAACGAAAAGGAGAACGAATTTTTTTCGTTGATTATTTCGTTGTGTCATTTTTGTATGGAATTTTCTCATCAGCAGTGTGCTACGCCTAAATCAAAAATACCGTCTTCTTAGATTTACAGATTTTTTTTTTTTTTGAATTGGATCTGTCAAAAAGCCAATTATGACCATTTTCGCATTCCATTGGACAAAATATATTTTTGATTTAAAATCAATTTTGCAGATCTAAATTTTTCGGCAGACTCACCCCTCCCTGCACTAACACCAACACAATTGACAGCTGTCAGTCAGTGGCGATTCCTCTCAGTTGGCTAGTTTGGTGGCACCAAACCTAAAATTTCAAACTGGGTAGAGAAATGCGTGACAAAATGTAGTATTTGATTTTTATCTTTTTAAGGGGTGATGGTATAAGGCTGAAATGAAATTGGCAGATGGTAGAAATTACTGATCTTAATATGAATACAAAAAATTATAATTCTAGAATAGCCTTGAACGGTGATAACGGCAATTTTTGAGCGCTTTCACATATGAACTCATATCTCTTGAGTGCATAAATGGATATCTTTGGTTTTTATTAACTTTGCATATAAATAAAATTACGGTTATTTCGATACCTCACTTATTATCCTAAGTGGAATATAATTATCACAATCTTGATTTTAAATTGATCGAAAAATCAAAAAAAATTGCATTGAAATTACCTGGTTGAACTATTGCCGACTAGAACCCACCAGTGGAGAACTCCGTTATCTGAATTGAATGTTTCAATTCGAATTTGATATGGTTGGCTTTAATAAATCATAACTCTCGTTCTACTAATTGGATCTTCAATGTTAACGCACCTGAGTAAAACCAACATAACACGCTACATTATGTAAAAAAAAAATCATTGAAGAGGGGCAGGCATTTTTATACTAAAAGGGTGAAAAAGTCACCCCTCAATTCGATTTACAGTATACTAAATTCAAAAGTTGATGATAAAATTCAAAATGGAAGAGTTAAAAATGAATCGGTAACTTCATCAACCTCATCTTTCTCTTTTAAAAGAGACGAAATTTTTGTTGAAATTTTGACAGAGAAACGAAACTTCACAAATACAATGACAAATAAAATAAATCAATTTGAAATCGTGTTCCATTCGCCACGAAAAAAATCAATTTTTAAATTGAAATCTGAATTTACCAATGGAAAACCCCATTAGTATAAAAAAAGAACAAAGAGAGAGTAAACTGTGAATAATTTCGTTTTACCTAAATCCATCATCATCATTGTAAGTAGATAAGTCAAATTTGTTTTTAATTCCTATAATAAGCCACTCACAAAGCAACTACATGCGACCCGAATGTGGTATTTTATTTTTTTTTTTGTGCTTTATTACTTGCTCTTTTTTATTACTTTTCTTATCACGACATGTGTTCTTCAATTTCAACAATTTGCTTTTTAATTTGCCTCGACCTACTGTTACTATTAGTCTAGATTACGTATTTTCACTTTGGATTTTATCAGCATTTAAATCAAACCTAGATTCTTTTTACCGTAATTTGCCACAACAACATGCGTGTAGATTCAAATTAGAACGTCAAAGGTTGTAAATGCTTTGAATTATTCAAATTCAAATTCAACCTCAAAGCTTTAATGAATATAAACGCCTACAGTGCGCCACACATACGTACAAACTTTGAAACCTAACCGCCTATACCGTTTACCCAATACGGATTGAGATATTTATAATTGCAATTACATTAATTTAAATTCTTTACAACCACTTTGGGGATATTAACATAAAATGTGATTGTCAATACAAAATTGTTCCGCAGACATACAGAGTACTTATACTTGTAATTTGTTTGGGAAAACAATCTTGTGAAAAACTGTTTGCCTTTGCCTTTGTTTTTTTTTTTTTTTTATTTATTTATTTTGTGTTGTGAATAAAAAAAAAAAAAAACATACTATGTGAAAGAAAATTTTGTATGAAACTTTGTGTTTTGATTTTTCTATAGTTAATTGCATTAAAAACTTATATGAATGTATTTTAATGCAGTATACATGCAATTAACTATCCGCGGAAAATAAACAATTATTATTTTGAGAAAAAAAAAAAGTATAGACATATAACTTTTTTTGTCTGCCTTCATTTCGTTAAAAACAAAATATTTTCATTCCTGATGAATGATTAGAATTTTTTCTTTTTTTTTTTGTATCAATGAAATCGCATTGTGATTTGAATTGAATTTTTTTTTTTTTCTATATAAAACAATTTTGTGCCTGGTGCGGGCTTTGTAGTTTATCACGGATGTATCCATTTACCTAACTCCCTATTGATGATATACATACATAGGTTTGTACGTATATGAGGGGGTTGGTGGTTGTAGATTTTGATTGTTATTATATTCTGCGAATATTCTTTTCTGAGTTGAAAAATGAAAATTAGTATCGAAATATATTTTGTTGATTAAACAACATGTCGGATGATAATAAACGTAAACTTGAAAGTGCTACTAAAGGCTCAGAAATAGATAAAGACAAGGCACCAGCAACGGACCCAGACCCAGAACAAAAACCGGATTCGGCTTCAGTTCCAGCTAAAATCAATAAGGATAGCTCAGAGCACATTACAACATCATCTAAAATCAAGGCATCCATCCCAGCTCCATACTCAGCTCAGCAATTGACTCAAGAGTCAGTTGAAGATTCAGACCCAATTTCGGCTACAGAGTCAGCTGCAGACTTAGCTGCAGATTCAGCACCAGAAGTAGCACCAGAACTAACACCAGAATCAATTGCAAATTTAGCCTCAGGTTCAGGCTTAGCTCCAAACTCGCCTACAAATTCAGCTCCAGCTCCAGCCACAGCACCAGACTTAACTTCAGGCTTAGCTCCAAACTCAGTTCCAACCACAGCACCAAAATTATCTCCAGACTCTGCTGTATCTTCAATTCCAATAGCTAAAGCCCAAGATATTAAAGCGGATGACGAGGTAGATTGCTACATATAAATTCTAGTAGTTTATTTTATTTTAAACCGAAATGGAGTGCAGATATTTTGATTTACCAAAAATCCTTTTCATCATAATCATATTGAATCATTTCAGTCTTGTGATATTAAGCCAAAATATCACCTTGATTTTCATGCACGCGATTTGTTTTGTGTTATATTTTATAAAATAAACAAAATTGTGTAACTTGACTATTAAAAAATCTGTTTGCAAATTAACAAAGTCAATTAGAAAATTGGGGCAGTGACTCATTTTTTTTTTTGTTTAAATGTATTTTGTTTTTTGTTATAACAAGTGCTTAATGTTCATTGTTGAGAAGCAATACAAAAAAAAACGAAAATGCTTAATTTTAGACATTGTAGTAGAATCAGATACATTTGTTTTCCATTCAGATCAGATACTTTTATTAAAATAATTTTTACTTGCAAGTAAAATTTCGAGGTTATAATCAAAACTAGCACTACGAAAATCGAGAAGTCCGAAAAAGTGGGTTGCGTCATGCTATCCGTCGGTCTGTGCGTCTGTGCATCGGTGCGTCCACTGTAATTTGAGCCTAAACGAGTGGACCGATTTGCATGAAATTTGGTACAGAGCATTTTTATGTGAATACCTAGAGGGGAAATTCGAATTTGTGTTTTAGCTCATCTAGAACGGGTACCTGCCATACAAACATTTTGGTTTTATCAAATTTTCTCGAAAACGGCTCTAACGATTTTAATTAAATTTCGTACCTGTTATAACCAAGTCAATTGAAAGAAAACTGCGTTCCAGGTTTTTCTCAAAAAAAATTCACATAAAGGAATTAGGTATTCCAACGTTTTTTGAGAAAATAGTCTTATTTTTGGGTTAGTCGCGTATATTTTTGCCATGGTTATACCAATTTTATTATAATTTTGCAAGATGATGCTTCTTAATAGTTTAAACAATAATGCATTTAAAAAAAAATTATAAACATTTTTTATAAAGAAACAAAAAATCAAACAAGAATCAATTTTTTTTACTACTTTTGTCTCTTTTAATATTTTCTCGTTATATATATCATGCATCTTCAATGTGTGGTTACACACAGTTGTTAACCACAAGCGAGCCGGACAAACCATATGTGCAAGATGTGAATACGCACGGGGCGCAAAATTCTGGGGGCGCATTACCAGGAGCAAGAAAATATAATCTAATCTTGCGCAGACAAACATGAACTGCCATTTGCATTTTAACCAAAAAACTTGCTCAAATAATCCCAAAATAACATCCATTACAACTGTGCTAAGTTATTTCTTGCACACTAGCTAACTTCACTTTCATTGTTGGAGAATTAAACTCAAAATATCGTAAAATTAATGATCCCACTTGACCTACGCATTGACAGCCTACCTCCTGGGTAGTGTGGAAAAGTCTTGTGCGTGTTTATCACTGTATGTATGCAAATATAAAAGGGGGGCACTTTCTACAAATCTTGCACAGGGCGCAAGTTTGGCTGGGGCCGGCCCTGACCACAAGAGCAAATTTGTGCGACCAAGTCGTGCTTTTTTTTTTTATTTATACTTACGAACTTTTAATACAAAATATGTATATAATTATTTTTTTTTTTGTCTCACATCACCGCGGTGTAAGATTTTCAAAAAAAACTAATAGAATCCAAAATTCTAACAAGGTTGTTTCTCAACATTTTGTAGAGTTTAAAGTCTACGACAAATACCTAGTTTGTATGATGAGTTAAACCATTTTAACTAATTATGCAAATTAAATGCTTACATAAAATTAAAATAAAAACAAGACAAAAACCTGACAGATATTCGGTATTAGAATTTATATATATTTATATACCTCTATAAAAACTTTTTCATAAATTTTTGTTATGCCTAAATCCAATCCCAAAATTAGCTTTAGGCTCCTAGACTATTAAACTTAAAACTTTGTGTAGTCTTTTCTAAGTCTAACAAAAAGATAAGGCCATAGAAGGATGGTTCCTTATGAAGGGTGATTCGCATAAGGTGTGAAAAAAGGCTAGAGCCTGTAAGTTGGGTGAAGAGAATAGTTTTTGAAAAATTAATTTTCAAACTCAAAATTCTGAAAAAAATCTTTCAAACTAATTTTGTTAAAAATTTTACGTTATTAAGTATTATTTTTTGTTTCTTATATTCAATGCTCTTATTTATTCCAAGTCAAACACTAAGAACTGGAATGCTTAAATCTCTTCTAGTTCTTAAGAAAATTGAAAATAACCGACATAAAATTCCTTTAATTTGACTCCAATCCGTTGCTTAAATTGCTCTAAAGATCCTATTTCCACTACGTAGCTAGTAAACAAAGTAGATTTGGTTATATTCAATTTTTTTTTTTTAAAGTAAAAGAAATGTCTTTTTCGGTTTTTGAATACAAACTAATAAGAGCATTGAATTTTGAAAACAAAAATCGTACTTAATGACGTAAAATTTTGAAAAAAAATTAGTTTGATTTTTTTTTTAATTTTTTTTTTTCAAAATTTTGAGTTTGACTATTAAATTTTCAAAAACTATTTTCTAAAACAACTTTATTTGAAAGCACAATAAAAGAAGAGATTTCTGGCTTTACAAAAAGGTGTATCATGGCATTGTAAGTGTAACCGTTGTTTTTGTCTGTTTTAAGTCATTTTTTTTTAGAAAATTGCGCCTCCTGGCTGAACGGGGGAGAAAAGACCCCCATTTACGATTTGTTTCTTGTCTCGACCCACCCTACGTGCTCTAGCTTTTTGTCACACCTTATGGGAATCACCCTGTATTATATACAGAGCAGTAATAGGTATCTTATTATCAAGATTGTTGATTTTATCTCCTAGTTATTGCATACATAAAATGAACAAAAACAGAAATGTATTCTTCGTGATAAAATTAACTTGTTTTGTACCCAAGGCCCTTATTTCGCCTTTAAATGCAATTTACCACTGAAGCTTTTGTAAAATATTATTTATGCCGACAAAATCTGTAACTAACAACTGAAAGAAAAAATAGCGATTTTTTACAATTTGCTTTTAGAAGCATCATCACTTAAATTCATTTACAACTTTTTTAACGTTCAAAAAATAGGATCTTCAATTCTTTTTGTATATTGCGATACATTTTTGAAAAAGTTACACTTTCAGAATTGAGGCTGTGTCCTTTTCAACTCGCTAGGATGCTTGGTTCAGCAGTAAATCGCTGTTAAAGTAATAAAAAGCATTTACCAAACGCGCTTGTCACAAACCTACCACTTCTTTACGGACCATAAAATTGAATATTTTGAGGGTCTTAGTTTTGCTTCTTGCGATATATGGTTGGAAAGGTAGTATTTTCAAAATTAACGCTGCGCCATTTTTAGGTCCCTAGGATGTTTGGTTCAGCTGAAAATCGCTGTCATTTTCCCTAAGTTTAAAGACTTTAATCTTGAAGATCCGACTAATAGAACTCAAGATATAAGCTTTTTAAGTGAACCTTATCGGATTTTTTTTTAGACTTTTTTTTGTTTTTTTTTGCTATGCATAGAATCTCCAAAAAAAAGAGCCAAGAAAACCTGCCAGACTTTTGTTTTCGATATCGCGTCGCATACACCTACAAACCCTCGTACTCAAAATTTGCTATCAGCTCTTAGACTATGAACATGCCAATTTTATGTTGACCTTTCATTTTTTAAATTTAAATTTTATATTACAAAATTATTTGCAGAATTTAATGCACGAAGGTGAATGAAGTAGTTCTAAGAGATGTAATCAAAACATTTGAAGTATCCATAAACAAAACGGCTTAAGTGATGCATTTTAATTGATTCTTAAATTTATTTAATTTTTACTTATTGATTTAATTTTAAACTTTTAAGCGCATCAATCAGGCAGACGGCAGCGCCATTGCCCATTTAAATTATTGTTATTTTGTACTACATCTTGTAATATTGAAATTTATACACACACTATCAAATGGCGCCATTTAACAAAATGGCTTCTTCAAGCGCTTATCACTTTTGACAAGTAGTACGTGTGTAGTAATGTGTGTGTTCTTCGTCTACAAATTGTAAAACGTTTTAAAGCTGTCTAACTAAAAGCTAAAATTCTAAAACTTATCTTTATTACAAAACGTTTCCTTGTTAAATAATGCGTAATTAATTAAAACTACTTATACCTTTCACACTTTAACTCTAAATTAATGAATATTAATTGCTTAAAATATATTCATCCACATCCTGCTACTTGACCTACCCAAAATGTAAAAAAAAAAACTTTGGTTATGACCAAGTCACGCAACTGCTTTCCGCAGATGTTCATACCTTTATGAATCAGAAATCACTGACTTCGAAACTGCTTTCCATTTAATTTATTGGCCAATGATAATTAATTTTCATTCACAGCGGGAAAGTCAATTTTTTTAACTCAAGTAGAACCATTTGAGAAAAAAAATTTAAAAAAATCCAAACCTATTTCCTCAAGAACGCAGTTTGTAAGGAAGACTTAAATATAAAACTCACAGTTTGATCCTTTCATTTAGGTTGCCCCATCTAGTTTGTAAACATACACAGACTCAACTGCAATTTTTCATAGTAAAATATAAACAGTGATAACTGTAAATATGTATATCTATGTACATAAAGTCCTTTCACTGACACAAAGAAAGCAAACGAGTTCCACAAATCATTATTTTGCTCTTCCCTTAGCACACCCCTTTTTCTTATCAAGCAATGTAAAAAATTACTCGAAAAAAAAAAACAAAACAACAAACAAAAACTACGACCAGAAAATTCAAAGTTTTGACAACATTTTCTATTCAGAACTAATAGTTGAACCTTTTGAGACTGTGGGATTCAATTTTTCACTTTTCTTTTTTCCCTCCCCAACCCCACTGTCCGAGCAACAAAATTCACCACCTTTCTTCTGTATTGATTGTTCTCACACAATCCCCCTTTTATTTTCCTGGAGTCTGTATACAAAAATAACCTTTTGAATATTTCAGATAATAACTGTTTTGTGTTCTTATTTATTGTTTAAGTTTCGTCTAGAAGGGGTGGCAGAGTATTTATAAATGGTTATTAATTTTTTTTTTTTTTTTTTTGATGAAAGTTCATTTAAATTTTGGGGATTGCATGAGGAATTTACATTTTATTTTATATTCCTTCCTTGATATTTAACATCTGTAGCTGTAGTAAATTTCAAAAGTAATTAATTTGAGCATTTTTTTTTTTTAATTTTAGGCGGGATCCACGTTAACCCCCGAAATGCTTCTCTCCACAGCGGAATCATCAACTTATACCGCCCAAGAAGTAGCCGGTCGGTTGCAGGTTGACGTCCGTACAGGACTCAAATGGACCGAAGCAAAATACAGGGCCAAAATAATTGGCCATAATGAGCTGAATGTGATTGAAGAGGATCCCACCTGGAAGAAATACATTGAACAATTTAAGAATCCCTTGATTCTGCTGCTTCTGGGCTCGGCAGCGGTGTCGATTTTTATGAAACAGTTTGACGATGCAGTCAGTATAACGATTGCGATAATAATTGTTGTGACAGTGGCTTTCATCCAAGAATACCGCTCGGAGAAGTCACTGGAAGAGCTCAAGAAACTAGTACCGCCAGAATGTCATTGTCTGCGAGAAGGCAGGCTAGACACTTTTCTGGCGAGGGAGCTTGTGCCCGGCGATGTGGTCTATTTGAATGTTGGTGATCGGGTGCCGGCTGATGTGAGGCTATTCGATGCCATCGATTTGTCCATTGATGAGTCAAGCTTTACCGGAGAAACAGAACCGGGCAGGAAATGCACTGAACTGGTCTTGAATAACAGTGGCAATAAGGATCACACCAATATGAAGAATATTGCATTTATGGGCACTCTGGTCCGATGTGGCAATGGAAAGGTAAGCTATTTGGTCTTTGATGTTTTGGGAAATTCTAATTTTACAATGTTTTATTTCAGGGAATTGTTGTGAGCACGGGTGAGCGCAGTGAATTCGGTGAAGTCTTCAAGATGATGCAAGCCGAAGAAGCGCCCAAAACTCCTCTCCAGAAGTCGATGGATATTCTGGGAGCCCAATTGAGTTTCTATTCATTCCTCATTATCGGCGTTATTATGCTTCTTGGATGGTTGCAGGGTAAACCACTGACAGAGATGTTCAATATCAGTGTGAGTCTTGCCGTAGCAGCTATCCCTGAAGGCCTCCCCATTGTGGTAACAGTGACTCTGGCCCTGGGTGTGATGAGAATGGCCAAACGAAATGCCATTGTTAAGAAGCTCCCAACTGTAGAGACACTAGGTTGTGTAAATGTGATCTGTTCGGACAAGACCGGTACCCTTACTAAAAACGAAATGACGGTTACTGTGATAATAACCTCCGATGGCTATATGGCCGACGTGACCGGAGCTGGCTATAACGATCAGGGTGAAATTCACATCAGGAATTGCAACAATGTTGAAGTGGCAAAGCAGAATATAACAAGTTTGCTAGAAATCGGTGCCGTCTGCAACAATGCTTATATTCAAAATGAAACATTACTCGGCCAGCCGACAGAGGGAGCTTTGATTGCAGTTGCAATGAAGAACGGAATGTATGCCACAGCTGAGAATTATGTTCGCATTCAGGAATATCCATTTTCATCTGAACAAAAAATGATGGCAGTTAAATGCATTCATAAGTATAACAACAACAAGGAGGAGTTATTTTTTGCCAAAGGTGCTCTCGAAATGCTTTTGCCACAGTGCACAAAGTATATGTATGGAGCGCAGGCACTAACTCTTTCCAAACAAAATGAAGCTGAATTTTTGGCTGAGGCATATGAAATTGGAAGGAAAGGACTGAGAGTGTTGGCACTAGCTAAGGGTAAATCACTACAGGATTTGATTTATTGTGGCCTGGTTGGAATCACTGACCCACCAAGGCCGTTGGTGCGAGAATCAATTGAATTGCTTATGCAGAGTGGGGTAAGGGTGAAGATGGTCACCGGAGATGCACAGGAGACCGCTATGGCTATTGGTGAGTTTTTTTTTGTTGTTGTTTGTTATTTAAATTTTATAAATTTTAGTAGGTAAATTAGATTGAGAGAGAATGCAAGTCACTCAATAGATGTTAAGTAACCTTTGAATGCTCTTGGAGGCAATAATCTGATTAGATGTAGCAAATTGAAATTCATAAAATGCCCCTTTGTGTCGCGTACAATGAAGCATCCAAGGCCGTCGTCAAATACAATTTCTCAAACGTCAATTGGCTTGAGGGTTTCCATGTCTGTTTTTTTATATTTTTCGGTTTCGGTTTGTTGAACCAAACTTGCGGGCTATCTCGATCCAAAGTATTAAAATTTGTAATTCCATTTTCTGAAATGATTCTAAATCTTAATGACTATGGCAGTTTCAATAGCATTTGTCTACAGCTTCTAGGTGTGGTTTTCTTGCCATATTTTTCCTATCTCTGGCATATTTGGAGAGAATCGTGGAGTTATTTGCTTCAACCAAATTCAAGATATTTTTCAATTGTGAAGCATCGTAAATTTGTATGTTTTTTTTTTACTGCACTCGATCGTTAATATGTGCTGAGTTCTCTCTGTCGCTAAGTGACTGATTTCTGAGGAAAGTTTCATATAAAAACTCGAACATTTACAATATTTATGATGCGATTCTTATAATGGGAGCAGTTAGCTGAAAAGCACTAAAAATTTGTATCCTTGTCAACTTATTTTACCTACTTTTTTTCACAAAAAACTTCCAACAATAAAGATAGGTAACGGGTGTTTTTTTTAGACGTGTGGTTTTTAATCTGGCAATAATTTTTTCGGAGTTGTTCTTTTTGACAGCTGTCACTTGATTTATGCTCAGTTTGGTTTGCCATTTCATAATGATAAGACTTAATCCTGAACAACGCGTGCAAAATGGGCTCGAAACGAGATCGTTGTTGGTCCCGATTTTCACAAGAAATTTTTTTTCAGCAATGAAGCTAATTTTTGGTTGAATGGCTACGTCAATAAGCAAAACTACTGCTTTTGGAGTATAGATAATCCTCAAGCCATGGCTGATACGCCGTTATATCCTCAAAAAGTCACTGTTTGGTGTGCTCTTTGGGCAGAGGAGTCATTGGTCCATATTTCTTCAAAAATGAAGCCGGCCATAATGTTACAGTCAATGGGGAACGCTAAAGAGCCATGATTAATGACTTTTTCGTGCCTGAATTGAAAGATGTTGATGTGGAGGACCCTTGTTTCCAACAAGATGGCGCTACATGCCATACAGCCAACGATCAAATTATTGAAGGAAACTTTTGGTGAGCGCATTATCTCGCGTCGTGGGCCTGTGGCGGGCGTGGCCTCCAGGATCGTGCGATTTAACACCGCTGGACTATTTAAGCCCGGACGATTGACGCCTCGAAAGAGAAAATTTCGGTGCGGTTGTGCTAACATACGGCCCCAATTGTTGCAAAAAGTGGTCGAAAATTGGGCCTCTCGGCTGGAATTTATTCGAGCCAACCGTGGCGGCCACTTGCCCGAAATCATTTTTAAAACATAATGGCAAACCCTTATCTTTATAATTAAACTAGTTTTTTTCCCATAACATTAAACTAATTACATGCGTTTTATTTCTTCTTGAAAACTACACGTCTAAAAAAAACACCGTTTATAAACAGAAAATATTCAAAATGCATCCAAGAGCATCTAAGAACAAAACAAAAAAAAAAACAACAAAAACAACTTAAATTTGCATATATTCAAAAATCAATTTATATCCCAGGGAATTTGGGAACTGCAAGACTGCAACTACTTTCCATTTACATACATCAGCAACTTTTCCCGAGTACCTATGTATACATGCATACCTACTACACTACCGATATACCTCTATCTTGACAATGGGAACTCCTCAGAAAGTCTTCGAGTAAATCCGAAAATCCAAAGAAGCTTATTTTTATGAATTCAGGAGGAAACCCAAACTCAAGAAGATTAGGTAATGTTTGCAATTTGGCAAAAGTTGTTTTTCGTTTGGGAAAAACATGTTCCACATACGCCCGAGTGACCTCTTGATTAAGCTCACAATGGCAAATCACTTTTTCAAAGTTCTGCTATATTTATATTCCCTTATGCATTCATTAAGAGTTTTTCTACAGGAGGAGTTTATGTTTTCTTTGGCAAAGGCGAATAGTTTCATAGAAAATAGATGAAAAAGTTAAAAGCTTCCAATGAAAGTGATGGAAAAATAAAGAAGGAAATAGCAAAAACTTTTCCATTTTCCATAAATTATGAGTTTATGATCATCTTAAGTTTTCCTTATAAACTTTAAAACATAATTTGTAAAAATAGAAAAAGAAATCGTGTCCATTGGTAATTTAATAAAAGCTTCATCGCAACGAATTTACACGAACAATGTATGAAAGCGCTGTGAAAGACTGACTCATCAGTAGTTGTTGTATGCTTTAGCGATGAAGTTCACTCATACTCCTGTGAAGTGCACAGGGAGAATTAAAATAATGAGACTTTTAGCTGATGAAAAGGATGAACATTTTTCTTCATGACAATGCACCTGCAACAATGGCAGCAGGAGCGACATCCCAAGCAATTTCAGTTAGGACTTATATTCTGGCTCCGCCGGAGTCAGCATCAGCAGGAGACGCCGCGCCAGTGACACAAGTCGATGTTCAAGTGCAAGGACATTATATGTACGTGTTTTGTAGTCTAAGCTTTACCTGCAGTTATTTTCATCCCCTGTGATTATGAAGTGCGGATTGGGTATTTTTCTCAATTTATTGTCATTTTTCATCTTCATTTACCTGTGAAGTTTTTCATTTCTTGTATTTCTTGTTTGTTTTTCTTTTCCCTCAAAAGGAAAACTATATTCTCTATTGAACCAGCAGAACTAGGGTAGACATGCTGCTGAAGCTGATGCTGATGACAATAGAGGGAGAAAACGCGTAGTGTTTTTGAAAATTGCAGAAGTTTCGAGGTATCTTTGTCTTCGTTTGTTGGTATATAAGATGATGATGACGTAGGAGAGATGAAAAGTTTTCACTTCAACTATAAATTAAATTAAAGTCTTTTAAGGACTTTTGTGGAAGTCTCATGCATACACCTGCTGAAGACAATGAAGTTCATGCAAGTTGACGAATTAAATAAAAAAAAATGAAAATAGTTTTAAAGGAAATACGAGCAGTCTTGAAAGGTGAAATGAAGTTCATTAATAATTGCATACTGTTATGGTTTTATTTCAAATGTAAAGGAAAAGTTAAGAGTTTTTGAATGTCGGTTTTGAGTGAAATTCAATTTGAAATTAAAAAAAATATAATAGAAATGTATTAGTATCTTCATTTATTGGTTCTTATTTAGGAATTGTGAAACTTGTGCTCTTGTTCTTGTTCATATGTATGCATATGATGTTTAGCTTCATATTGCACGTCCCTTTACTTCCGTTCCTCAGTTGATTGCACTCTTTAACCAAGATCTAAAAAGAATCGGTGAGTGGTCAGTCAGAAATGGCCTTCTTTTTAAATGCAAAAAAGTCACAAGTAATTAGAATTTAGCACAAAAGTTTTGATACAAAAGTTTTGCATGATATAATGCTGTCTAACAATAAATTCTGAAAAACGTTTGCAAATCGAGCAAATTTATTACCAAAATAATGGTTCGGTTCACGCGACATAATCGTCCAGCAGAGTCGGTAATTCCAGCAACCATAGATCGGTTTCGCACCACGTTAACTCTAGTGTATAATGCGGATCCTCAGAGACGCCGTACAGTGCGCACCGAAGACGCTATTGCTGCTGTGGAGCAGAGTATCGAAGAAGAGTCCGATAAGTCCATCCGCCATCGCGCGCAACAATTGGAGCTGTCGAAAATTGGGCCTCTCGGCTGGAATTTATTCGAGCGACCACTTGCCCGAAATCATTTTTAAAACATAATGGCAAACCTTTATCTTTATAATAAAGCTAAATTCTTGGCCATAACATTAAATTGTAAGCGTTTTATTTCTTCTTGAAAACCACACACAAAAAAAACACCTTTAAAAGCTCTAATAAACTAAAACTGATACACTGGACTGAACTGAAAAGTTACAGAATGCCAGGGCACCAACATTTGTTAAGCAAATGCAATAAAGTCGGGTTAGTTTGGTGATGCTTAGACAATAACCGATATATCCATTTTATTTAGGAAACTATTTGTGATGTGTACAGGCTTAATGTAAATTAAATTCATCATAAACAAGATTCAAAATATACTCATTGAAATTTTCGAAATTAAGTAAAATTCTTCCACCTAGGTCCGTCCAGTTTTTCAGTGCATGAGTTACACTCCTAGTTAAATCAGAGTTAGTTAATCCTGCAAATATTTTAATCCCGAATTAACTCAAAAGTAGTCTAGTTGTCAAAAATCTATCGAAATCGAAGTGCGACATTATAGAAATTAATGTTTCGCTGTCGAATACGAGATGGTGCCAATATGAAAATCATCCTGTTAATAATGTCGTACCTCGATTTGAATAGATTGTTGACATGGAATCTTTCAGAAATACCTATTCCGCTAATCCAGAGTTAACTCACCAAATTTGTTAAGTTAACTCGGGATTTAAATTGACTGAAAAACATGTTTCAGGAGCTAACTCGGGCTTAACCCCAAAACTAGTATAATCTCGCACTGCAAAACTGGGCCTAAATCTAGGAACAAATATTAAAAATTTACTCTCGATTTTGACATATTGGATTTTGCTTTAATATCACAGAATATGGGAAATTGAAAAAAAGATTGAGGAATTTCAAATTGACATTTTCTAAGTTTTTGAATTAGCCGCGTTTAATAGATATTAGGCGAGTTCAGTACATCAGTACTCACCCCGAACGTTTTGCTACAAATTACATCGTGGTCATTATTTATAAAAGCATAATCCAGAAATTTAAAAAAAAATCATGTGTTAACAACCGCGAAAACTTTAAAAGTTGAATTTCAAATCGGCATTCCTTTTCAACCGAAACTTTTATACGTACGCTAGCCTTAAATGGATTCATGTAAATCAAAAGTAAAAATAGCTTTTCTGGATATGGGTTAACTTTAATTTTATTACTAGCTGACCCAGCGAACTTCGTTCCCCCTAAAATTAATTTAAACAAAAAAAAGCCAGTTTTGAAATATAAACTGTTTTTTTTTTTTTTATTGAATGTAGACAAATGTAAAACTACGTGTTTTACATGACCTATAGTTAGATTCTTCCCCTCTCTCGGTAGATTGTCTGTTTTCTCTGACTTGGGAATAATTCCTGGCACTAAATTGACATTTATTGATTACTTTAATAACGGGTGATTTTTTGGCTGGTTTGGTTTTGGCAACACTGGTTTTGACAGCTGACGTGTGTTTAGTACCTTGTGTCACTGTCAAACAGCTTCAGTTTGGTTTGCAATTTAACCATGGATCGTCTTACAAATGAACAACGCTTGCAAATTATTGAATTTTACTATCAAAATTCGTGCTCGGTTCGAAATGTTCATCGCGCGCTGCTTGTGTTCAGCGATGAGGCTCATTTTTGGTTGAATGGGTACGTAAATAAGCAAAATAGCCGCATTTGGAGTGAAGATCAGCCAGAAGCATTGCAACAGCTACCAATGCATCCCGAAAATGCCACTGTTTGGTGCGGTTTATAGGCCGGCGGCATTATTGGGCCATATTTCTTCAAAGATGATACGAATCGCTACCGAGCGATGATAACAAACTTTTTTTTGCCCGAAATGGAAGTTCTTGACTTGCATGATATGTAGTTTCAACAAGACGGTGCCACATGCCACACAGCACGCGAAACAATGGCGCAATTGCGAGGCGAGTTTGGTGAACAGTTAATTTCACGTTTCGGGCCGGTCAATTGGCCGCCTAGCTCGTGCGATTTGACACCATTAGATTATTTTTTGTGGGGGTATGTCAAGGCTAATGTCTATAGGGACAAGCCCGCTTCGATTGACGCACTGGAAGCCAACATCCATGCATTCATTCGTGAGATACCGGCCGATATGTGTGAAAGAGTATGCCAAAATTGGACTCAGCGGATGGGCTACCTGAGACGCAGCCGCGGTCAACATTTGCATGAAATTATCTTTAAACATTAAATTGCAAGGTTCAAACTATCGATTCAAATAAATATTTCATTCATTTTTTCGATTTTTTTGTGTTTTTTTTTTAAAAAAAAGTTCTAAACCTCTTAAAAAATCACCCATTACAATAATTAAAGAAGCTAACAAAATGCTGGGATTTATTAAACATTTTTTTCTGATCTTCAAGATTCATAATGTCCTCAAGCTTTTTTTTGTATCTTTTGTAAAATCAATCTTTGACTACGGATGTGTTTGTGTAGTATGAGCACTCTCTACTCATTAATAGACTTGAAGCAGTTCCGAGAAGATACATGAGCTTTTCCCTTCATTTTCTTCCGTGGTCCCAGAGAACGGCTCTGCCTCCCTTTATTCAAAAACTTTAGTTAATTAATTTCCCTTTTGCTTTCGAAACGAAGAAAATATCTGCAACTATGTTACATTAGTTAGGTCTTTTTTGGGATTTTATATACAGTATACTAATAAATTTCCAGAAAAACCCATCCACAGTAGCCTGGTATTTGTATTCCACATTTTGTACTATCCGACAGCTATCAGAACAGATTGAACAAAAAAAAAACACATAGTTTGCAAATGAAAAGTTAATCAAAAAATGGAAAATTCCATTCGATACTCGAATAAACTTCACAAACCCATCCGCTGTAGGATTCTATATTCTGCTTTTATTGGAAGAAAATTCTACGGTAGTGATTGTAAATATTTCTTATTCGTGTAAAAATGCTACTGTACTGTGAACAGTTTTCCCAAAAAAACATGACTATTGTTGAAGTAGTCAATAGTTCAATATCATCGAAATCATCCCTGAATATGTTAAAATTCAGCTTTAAACTGCTCAGACATACAATAGAGCTTATTGTCAGTAAAATCTAAAGCTGTTGGATACACCCATCATTCTTTAAGAAAATTCTGCAGATCCTTTTACCATACATCACTCATATTTTTAATTTCCTTCTAACAACAAGTGATTTTCCCACTCAATGGAAACTCGCGAAAATTCTCCCTATTCCGAAAAATTTAAGACCCATAGCCATTCTTCCCTTCCTTTCAAAAGTATTTTACAAAACCAAATAAATACGTTCTTAACTCGCGAAAATGATTTTAACACAAAAACAATCTGGGTTTCATTAGAAGCACAGTTGTATTACTTCCCTCATAAATGTAATAGAAGACCTGCGGCAATCGATGGATGATGACAAATTATCATTTTCTGTTTTGCTGGGCTTTTCCAAAGCCTTTGATTCCGTTGATTACAACATTTTGTCAAACAAGCTTCTTCATGAGTTTCGTTTCTCACCCAGTGCCATGAAATTGATAAATTCTTATTTAACTGGACGAATGCAAGCGGTTGAAACTAATAGAGTTCTATGCGAATTTCTGATGACAACAAAAGGCGTCCCGCAAGGATCAATTCTTGGTCCCCTTTTGTTTTCCATCTACATTGTACATAATGCAAATGCTGACGATGTGCAATTGTACTTAAGTTGTCCACTCGGTCACATTGAACACTACATACTTTGTCTAAATGAAGATATGGAGAAAATTTCTCACTGGTTTCAATGTACTGGTCTCTTTTTAAAACCTAAAAAATCAAAATGTCTTGTTATCTCAAGACAATCATTAGATCTATCTTACTTTCCTCCTGTATTGCTTAACAACGTACCAATTGAGTTTTCCGAAACAGCAAACAATTTTGGTATTCTTTTCAACCGCAATTTTACGTGGGAAAGCCATATAAATTCATTTATTAGAAAAACGTATATACGTAATGCCTTGCGTTCCCTGATAGCCTCACAATCCTTTACACCAATAAAAACCCGTATAATGCTTGCAAAAACTCTAATAATTCCAATCCTTACGTATGGCTGTGAAATATATTGTTTATGTTGTTATGAAAGAAAGCGGAGGTTAAATGTATAGCTTTTAACAGCACAATCCGTTACATTTATGGACTTCGCAGATATGACCACGTTTCAGGCTTTTCTTTAAATCTTTTCAACATGACATTCAATAGTCTCATAGAGTTTCGCACCCTTTCGCTGTTTTCTGATATTTTATTAACACATGAACCACATTATCTTTACGAAAGAATACGTACGGCCTCTTCGACTAGATCCGGACAGCTCATACATCCAAGATACTCATCCTTAACATCCGAGCGTCAATTTTTTATTAACTGTATTCGTCTTTGGAATCGCCTTCCGCGCGATATCAGAAGAATCGAAGATGCAAGAAAAGTGAAAAAAGAAATATAAATGTATCTTTCTTCTTAGTTTTTTTTTTTTTTTTTAATAGACAAGAAACAAAAAATTTAATTTAATTTAAAAATTAGTTTACTATTGTGATATTCTGTATTTTCAACATAAATATTTGTATAATATTAGTTTTTCATTAAATTATAAGATATTATATCTTATGTATAAGCAATTTATAATAAATTGAAAAATTGAATAGTCAAGCTAGCATAAGAAGACCGCTGTCTTTATGTTCTTTATTCAGAAGAACACACTATGATGTGAAAAGTCTTTTAATCCAATTGATTTAAGTTTTCAATAAGCATTATTTTTTCTTTAAATTTACTTGATCAATTTCACATCGCTGTAGTTAAAAACATGATTATTTGTAATGCAATTAGCTTTAAGTTTCTAACGTTAGCGGCCAAACAACATCACCAAAACGAGTCATTACACGGTTATTGAAAAATTAGTGTGCATCATTAAATTGATTGCTGGACTGCTGTGTGGCACGTAGCCAATGTAATTGATTTTTCATTTAATGAACCATATATGCACAGGTACACACCGACCGAACAAATAATGAATAAATTCCCTCTTATATTCATTTTTTTTTATTTACAAAAAAAAAAACTAACCACATTTCATCAGAGTCCTTCTGTCGATTTATTAAACCACAAGTCTATCAATTTGTATACATTTTTGTTTTTCAAAAAGAAAAAAGAGAAAAAAACAATCCTTTTATAAATTAATTTCCAAATGAAAAATTGAAAAACATATAAAATATTGAAACGCAAATTGATTAGTTTTTGTGGTTCTTGGAAATCAAATATTTATATTTGCAAAAAAAAACAAAAAAACTGACAAAAATAATCTATCTCTGTCAGGTTATTTCGAAAACACGCAACCGCGGTAAAGCGTTGTCGATGATAACGATGATAATGATGATGATGAAGTTATATCAAAAAATCTGCCATCCTTCGCGTTGTCCAACCAACAAACCACAATCCAATTACTACCATACCAATGTCCTTTTTTTTCTGCAGTAAGAATATTTCATTTCTTTACACATTAAGCCCATAAAATATAATCGACCACATTGCTATGATGAGAAGCCATTTGTAGAGATTCTTCCTTGTTTCGAGAGGGAAATGAAAAAAAAAAAAAAAAAATCAGTCTAAGGAAACAACAGACAATAAAGCATCCCGCTGGTATTTCCTATTTACCGCAGCATGATTCCTTTCCACCCTCTCTCTCTCTCTCTGTTAATTTCATTATTTCATTTCGAAATGCCGAAAGAGGATGTTCCAGGACATCTCCCCCCATCCATTTTTTTTTTTTTGTTTCATTTGGCTTGTATTAAATGAATGAATCTTTTCACTGAAAACGCAACAAACCAAAACAGCGTCCCCTATACATATCTGTGTTGAGTTTGAAGAATCCTTACAAAATATTTCATCTCACCGGGATGATGTTTTTGATAGGAGTTACTGTATACACAAACTTTCGTGGAAAAATTTAAATAAACACAAAAATGTATTCTAAAAGTAAAGAAGATCTAATTGACGAAGCCAGAGAAGGGATGAGATGAGATGAAATGAAATCTTTAAAAATAATTTCAAATGAAGTGGTAAGGAAAATTCTATAGCTTATACCTTTCAGCCAGTGCCTATACATACATTTATGTATGTATGCATATAACCGTAACTTTCTAGCCAAACCGCATAAAATATTTGAAACTTTCTAAATGGCCAGCAGCAGAAGCAAAAATCATCCACTAGAAAATCACTATTGAAACTTAAAATTCACAAAACTCACACTCCAAAGAGGCGAGCGAGAGAGAAGATAAACTCAGCAGTCAGGCTATAGGATATTGCATATGAGACACACTAAAAGAAAGTCCCTTTCGAGGTGTACCTATATTTTTGTTGAAAAGTTTGAATATGCTTCCCCCAAATGGCCACAGAGGAATGCCACAAAACTATCTTTAAATTACTCACACATACATACATATCCACACAAACACACATCATACACACAAGCATATGAGATTAGCAGCTTGTTTCTCGGTCCCTGATGCACAGTGCTGGCTGAACAAAAACAAAAAGGTCCTTAATGCACTTCCGTCTCTTGGTTTAATATGCAAAAAAAAAAAAACTATTTCAAAAGGAGTGAAATAGAAGAACTGGAGAGGTTTATAATTTTTTTTTTTTTTTTGACAGAAGAAATAAAAGTCGATTGTGGGAAAAAACTTTGTACTAACTCGTTTTTTTGTAGTTTTTTTTTTTTTGTTTGCCTTTCCAGAATGAACGTATCCTTATACAGTTTATGCTCATATATTTTGACTGAGTTTGACTCCTAATCGACAAATACCAAGTCGATGTCCAGTTAACGAGCATCCATATGTGACATTACAAAGAAAGAAAAAAAAAAAAAACCAACATGAATGATTTAACATGTTTGTTCGGATTGAAATTCAAGTACCGACAGAGTTGGGGTAGTTTGTTTAGTTCCAGAGCAAAAAAACGGCAATTGATTTTGTTAGGTTAGGTTTATGGATAAAAATAAAAAGATTTAGAGAAAAAAAATATATAGTTTCGTATTTGTTGATGTGTGAAAAATGCTCAAAAATCTGTGTTGATCTGAAGGAAGTTTAAAACCGATTCTACGCCGCTAACTTCACCATAGTGTTGGAACATTGGCGTCGTGGATTCAAAACATGTTTTCACTACCTCTCCCACAACAGTTTGCAAATCAAAATTCATTTAGTTTTCTTGGTTAAAATTATCTACCAGGTGGTGTTTTGTCGGTCTTATAATCTGGTGCCATACAGTAGAGTGAGTGCACATTCTCCAAGTCCAATTTTATTTTTAACAATTTCTTAAAATGTATCTTCCAAAAAACGAACACTTCCGCCTGGAAAAACAGTCTAGTTTTTAATGAGATCCTAGAAAGTTTTACCACTGACTAGCAAGGTAAGCAGGGGTGACTAAAAACACTATTGTATGGCGGAATATTTTTGAGGATATAGCGAAACTTACACAAAAAGTTTTTACTAGCAAAGGCCTGAGCAGTATTTGACAAGTTTTCCTCGCCTAGATTTTTCCTACTGAAAACTTTTAAAGGCCTTGACTATACTTGGCAAAAACTAGCAAAATTTACTATTGAAATTAGTTAGGCCCTCGTCAATTATATGCCATTTTGCCTCGAGACAAAAATAATTAAAAAAGATTTATTTCCAGTTGGCCAGTCTGATAAGCCACTTGGCTAATTCGCAATACACAAATACAATGCTTAAAATTAGTAAGTCAATACTTTAATTTTTCATACCAGTATCAATATTTTCGATGAGTTTGCAGAACTTGCTAAACAAGTTTTTACTAGCAAGGGCCTTTCGAGTATTTGACAAGTATTCCACTTTTAGATTTTCCCTGCTGAAAACTTTTCAGAGCCTTGAGTAAACTTGGCAAAACATGCCGTTTTTACAGGGGACATATCCCTTAAAAGTTCAGCTTATAAGTTACATCAACCTTCTAAAAAACTTATAAATCAAAAACTATACAAACTATCTGTGTATCTCCACACACATTTCAACCTTTTTGCCCTTCCAATGTGACGATTTAGTGTGACAAAATATTGTATGCCTCCGCCTTGTCGCATTTCTAATGTCAAAAACATTTACCTACTCGAATAAAAGATGTAAGCTCCAAAATTGGGACTCCTTTTCAAGGTTTTATACCTATCTAATCACGTTGGCACTGTTTCAAAAAATGTTTAATTTTTTGTTTTCAATTTTATTTCAAAGACCTTAAAATTGAAATTTTATCGATAATATCGTAACCATAACACCAAAAATGTCAAATATTTGCACTTCATTAGCTTTGCATACAATTCGAATATCTTCCACTACATTGCCTTAAATAGGTTCACAATTATTATTACTATACCACATTGCGGAGAGGTGTGAGAGCGTTAAGAAGCTTAGTTTCCAATTTCAAACAAAATGAACCGATACCAAAAGCCTTGGTGAATACACCTACTCTGATAAATTCCTACTACTGCCTACACTCCCTCCCACAGATGATAGGTATTTTCTTCGACCAAACTCCTCTTCTACATCTCAGTCTACTTACGTTCTACACACAATGAGATTACACACACAATTACTATGAAACCCCAGGAATTCCAGAAAATATCACTCAGTGATTCAATTAATTAAAAAAAAAAAAAAAAAATTAAACAAAACGAAAAGAAATGAAATGCATTTGAATCTACGCGCACAAGAGATCCAATCTCCACTCAAATCCCCCTCAACTTCCATTTAGATTTCTCTTTACGTCTAGCATAGGATTCATTGGCAGGACAACATCACGCGGAAGAAGCTCCATCAGTTAGGAATTGCTTGAGTCAACCGTTTTGCTATAACCAACACAATGAAGTATAATCCATTTCAAGTAACATAAGAACTCTTTAAAAGTATGGTTAGGTTATATCAAGGATAGCAGGCGTTGAAACGAACGAACTATCCAGATCGAAACCATTCAGACGCAAGTAAGCAATTCGTCCTTGTTCTCGTCCTCGTCCTCGTCCTCTCTGTCTGCTTATTGTGCTGAGATGTAAAAGGCATTGACATGGAAACGAACCAAACACAATTAATTGCACACGTAATTGAATTCTGCAAAACCGAAGTCTATAGAGGGGTTTTAATGCATAAAGAAGATTGTTATTATTTTTCTTATTGATTTCGCTAATTAGAATGTTTACAACGAAAAAACAAAATTATATAAGCGGGCGCAGCTGTTAAGGGCTTTCGTAGACTTGATGACCTTGAAACATATTTTTTAGTTGCCTCGTAAATTCTTTGATTCATCTTTTTCCTTTTGATTCCTTGAAGAATTTATTTATTGAATAATTTTTTAAAAAATTACAAAATATGTAAAATTAAAGTAAAGTCTATCAATAGACTAACTTACTAATGAGTGAGAGGTCAATCCAACCTTCTAACATCAGCCAACTAATTAAACAAACAAAATACCTTATCTCTATTCTTCTCTTCTATTACAGCAAATTTGATTGGAATCGATACAATCCACCACCAGACCCTATCTGGTCAAGAAATGGATCAACTTAACGACCATCAACTAGACAAAGTTGCTAATAATGTTAGTGTATTCTACAGAGTTACCCCACGACACAAGCTCTCCATAGTCAAATCTCTCCAAAGAACTGGCAATATCGTGGGAATGACTGGTGACGGAGTAAATGATGGAGTAGCTCTAAAAAAAGCCGATATCGGCATAGCCATGGGCAAGAATGGCACAGATGTGTGCAAGGAGGCGGCTGATATGATCCTTGTGAACGACGATTTCCATACAATCATGTGAGTTTTATAAAAAAGATACAACCCTGAGATTTTTAGTGATACATATTTTTTTTTTTTCTATTTTCAGTGCTGCAATTGAAGAAGGCAAAGCGATCTTCTATAACATTCGCAATTTCGTGCGATTCCAGTTGAGCACATCCATTGCAGCCCTCTCCCTGATTGCCCTAGCTACATTGATGGGCATAGCCAATCCCCTGAACGCCATGCAAATTCTTTGGATCAACATCATCATGGACGGACCACCAGCTCAATCTCTTGGTGTAGAACCGGTCGATCATGATGTGCTTAAGCAAAAACCTCGCAATGTCAAACAGCCAATGCTCACCAAGTCAGTTATCGTTAATGTTCTTCTCAGTGCCAGTATTATAATCCTAGGCACACTCTGGGTATTCCAACGAGAAATGGCCGATGGCACACTTGGCAAAACAAAACGTGACACCACCATGACATTCACGTGCTTTGTATTCTTTGACATGTTCAATGCGCTCAGTTGCCGTTCGCAAACTAAAAGCGTCTTTAAGATCGGTCTCACCTCCAATCGAATGTTCCTCCTGGCTGTGGGATTCTCAATCATCGGACAGATGCTAGTGATTTATTTCCCTCCTTTACAAATGGTCTTTCAAACCGAGGCCCTCTCAGCCTATGACATACTCTTTTTATTGAGTCTCACATCATCAGTGCTGATTGTGGCCGAAATCAAGAAATGGTTCGAACGAACCATGGAACGAAAGATCTACAAGACCAGAACTGATTTGGATTTCGTATGACAAAACGCAAGCGCTGGAAGATTGTTAAAAAATGATTAAACTTAGAAAAAAAAAAAAAAAACAAAAGAATAAAAGTAAAATAAATTAACGATAGATATATAGGTAAGGGGAGAGAGAGAGAGAGAGAGAAAGAAAACAAAAAGAGCGAGAGACAGTATGAAATTGAATGCAAAATTTGCGTTTAATAAATGAGAGATATTTAGTTTTTGTTTTAATTTGTTTTAATTTTTGTTTTTAAGATTTCGTTCGAATAAATAACTGAAAGAAAGCAAGAGAGCAGAGAAATAGTTTTAAAGTTAATTTTATTTCATATATGTTAATCTATACATTATTTATCATATTAATTTTGTCTTTACATCCGGCCGAGTTAATTGAGAATCAAATCAAAATTTAAAATTCTTTTTTAAATTTGTATTAATTAAATTTAAACTTAGTGCAGACTACCAAAACAAGAAAGATTTTAAATGACAAAAACTCCAAAGATAATAATTGTTTTTTAAATGAACTCCAATCGGACTCGATAATCCCTTCACTTCAGTGGTATTTCACTCGCATTTTAAAGATTCAACTTTGGATTGATTCGATGATGCATTCAGAGTGATAAACTGCCTAAGCAGCAATGGCGATATCCAACCTTTGGGTTTTTTTTTTTTAAATAAAAGTGAAATGATCCCGTAAAAAGAATTATAGATCCGAAGGATTCCACGGCAGAGGCCATAAAAAAACATAAAAAATAAAAAAAAATCAGATGAGAAGAATAAGGAAAAATCTTTTCTTCAAAACAAAAAAATCCATAGAAAATAACACAATAAAACAACAAACAAAACATATGAGAATGAAGAGAGAACAATTTCTTTTTGTGATATAATTATAAGCAAACATGTTCTTTATGTTGATTGTATTTTAATTTAATTTTATGTGAATTCATTTATTATTGTGCACTTAACTAATTAATTGAAGTTTGCTCTTTTTATATGAATGTGTACCTATTTTGATGAGTATTTTAGAATAAATGGAGTTATTTTTAAGTTTTTATGTTAAACATTATAAATAATTGTAAAATTGGTTCCATATAAATGATTTGATTATGAATAAAATTTAAGTTTGAATAAATAACATTTTATTTATATTTTCCTTTTTTTGTCTCTGTTTAAATTTTTTTTTTCTATTTTTCTATTTTTATTTAGGAACAGGATTATAAACAGAAGACCTCGTTAATTTTATATTTTCCCTAAGAGTCAAACTTATAATTTTAGTTTAAACTTATTCGATTTTGATTAGTATTGGCCGTTGTTTTTTTTTATATTTTTACAAACACCAATTATTCCGTAAGAATCGAAATTATGGGGCGTTTATTACGCCCCAAAAATAAAGTAATAGTTTTTTTAAAAAATGTTTTGATTTGGAAAGTTTAAGGGAACGGTAATCTAATGCATAGGTTTTGTTATAAAGATATCTTGTATGAACTGAGACTGTCCTTCCGTAAGTCCTTTAGATGTGTTTGAAATCAACAAGTTGTTTTTGTTCTTCATTCTTTTCGAAAAACACCTTCTCTATAGTGCCTGACTAGTTCAGAGTATTAAATTATGTTAAGCCATTGACTTGCAGTTTATGAAGGATCTAAAGAATATAAAGCAGAAAAAACGTCAAAAAAGCCTTTATTATGTTCGAGTTTTGGGCAGAGATTTTAGACTTTAAGCAGAATATAAAAGTTCTGTGATTAAAATTGTCTACCGTGTTCTGTATTTTTTTTCGAAATCGAATTGATTTTCTATTTCACTCGAGCTAAAATCCCATGTTCTACATTTTGATCGTTTTCGAACTCGAATCGAAGTATCAAAAATTTCCGTCTCCTTGGAAGAAATAAAAATACACATGCAGTGCCAATAAATTTTTCGCATTCGGATAGTAATTTTTCGAGAGAATTCGGCTGCATTAGTTTTCTTAACTCTGTCCAATGTTCAAATTGTGTTTGAAGTATAATTTTTGTTGATCGAACTAAGTCCAAAGTGTGATGCATGTTAGGATTAGGAAACTTGGAACACTTTGTTTACAATAAAATATGTTCGTTAAATTATAAAATTGATTCTTTTCTCTTTCAGAGAAATATTTCTATTTGTCCGGACTGATTTCAAAATGAAATATTTCGAACCACGTAAAAATAAATATAAATAAACTGAACTTATCGTTCTTGAGCCATTTAAGACTTTCAACTTAACTTGGAGAAACAAAAAAAAATAAATACCTGCATTCATTAAATTTAATCAAGTTTCTTTTAAATCGGCCAGAAGAATATTTATTTATTTTTTTTTGTTACCAAAACCATGTATTTGCTTTGACCTTATTTCTGTTATTATATTTTGTTACATTATTATTTAATTTTTTTTTTCTTATCGTTCGTTTTTTTCTTTAATTTTAGCTGGTGATAGTGACAAGAGTTAATAGAAACCCTAATTAAAATAATACCTAAAGCAACAACAACAGCTCCTAAAATATATTTAAGCAAAAAAGTGAAAATCATTAAAACAACTTAAATTTCTGAAGATCTAAGGAATTTGAAAAAAAAAAATCTTCTAGCGCGTTACGTTATGTTGACGTTATCACCCTATTTACATCACTCGATCGTAATCAGAACCTTCGGATCACATTGGAGAAATGAATAGAAGTGAATAACGAGAAAAAAAAAACTAAAATATAATTTAAATATTTGGACTTATTAGAAAATTGGATAAGAAACTATAGTAAAACCAATTTTAAGCATTTGTTGATTGGTTTGCTTTGTTTTTAAATTGAGATTAATTTTTTTTTTCAAATCAACGCACAACTTATTCACTTTTATATTTGCAAAACAAAATTTCCAAAAAAAACTATACAATTTTTTTTTGTAGCGCACGAGGATTTATTTTAGAAAAAAATCTGAATCAAAATTAAAAAAAAAAAACAAAAAAAAAACAAATGAGAGTGGTACAATAAAGATCGACGTAAAATAAATAAAAAAAAAAATAAAGTATACCTAAGAAAAACATCAACACCAAAAGCAACAACCAAAAATTTGAACAGCAAGAGCAAGCAATAAAACTGGTTTTCAAAAATGTTTAATTAAAATTAAAAAAAAAGAAAGTATTTTAATAGAAACAGCAAGTTACATTTTATTATTCTTAAAATAAAACAAAATAAAAACATATACATATATATATAATTGAAAAAAAAAAATAATAATAAAACCTTCTTAATGTGTTATATCCAACTACAGAATAACTATACATTTTAAAAGTAGTAAACAAATAAATAAAATAGAAATATTTAGTAACATTTTCTTTTTTAACAAAAAAAGAAGAAAAGAAACCCATCATCAAACGAAATCATTCACCTTTTGTCATTCCCATCATATCCATTCAATACAAACAAATGAAACAAATTTAAACCAAAATATTAATAAAATGTAGTTCAAAAGTCAAAAATAGTTGATAAAAAAATACAAATACAAAATTAAGAAAATATAATTTAGTTTTTTAACAACATTTCCTTTCTGTCTATCTAAAGTCTGAAAGTAGTAAAACAAAAAGAGAGCATGGTTATCTAGAAAAATTAAAGAAACCAAAATCGATGGCTTAAACTAAGCTTGCCACTATCTCTTCAAAGGAAAAAAAAATATATTAAAAATGATTATAATCTTGAAAGAAAAAAGAAAAAAAAAAGAAAATATAGTAGAGTTTCAAAAAAACATTTTGTAAAACCATTTTTACTACTTTCAATATACTGAATTAATAATATGTCAACATCCAACCAACATCATGTCTTATTATTATTTTAAGGAATTGTTTCCTATAGAAGACATTTTCGAAATCATCACACATATCACCTTTAGAACTTAAATACAAAATGAAATAAATAAAGAATTATTATAAAAACTCATTTGAAAACATCATGCTCATAAAACACTCTTTAATAATAATAAAAAAAAAACAAAAAACAAATATAAGCAACAACACCTTTCAGATTCATTCACTTTAAAAGAAAATCTTTAAACAAATGTTAACACTTTTGATCATCATCATAAAAATCACAGCTAAATAAGCTTCTTTTTAATTCCAATTTAATCTTTTGTGTATTCATAACGTATACATATATGTACTTAAAATTGAAGTTAATTTTTTAGAAAAACTGTTTTAATGTATAAATGTGGAATTGGCTATTGAGGGTCTCTGTGGTGTATGCGTTACATTTTTGTTTGTATAAAAACTACTGTTTTCTTTACCTGAGGTAAAAATTCACGTATCGAGTTGGTGTTTTGGACTTTTATGTAAAGCTGCGTTTACAATTAATGCTACTTTTTCTATTTTTATTTTTATTTAAGTTTTATATTTGAATTCTGAGTGAGGGGCTTAAGAGAATTCTTCATTATATTTTTAAAAATTTTGAAGACGTGGCATTTCCAACAATTCTTGATTGATTTAAAAACTAAAAAAATGTTAAACACTTTTATTTTATTTTTTTTAAATTGCAACTTGCAAGTATTAGAAGAAGTACCTACATAAGGACTTACGAAACATCGTCTTGTTTATAAAAATAGAATAAAGAAAGTACTAAAGCGCACTAAGTTTTCAAAAATTATTATTAATTCGAATGGTCACAGATATGGAATTATTTTTAATATTTTTGCATAATTTTTAATACTTTTAATTTCTGATTTGTGATTCTTAATTAATTAACATAAAGACGTATAATGATCCGCCTGAAATAATTTAAAAATTTTACCACGATGAGTAAAAGCCCTTGACAGTTTTCAGTATGGAAAATCCAGACTAGGAAACATGTCAAATACCACGACTTGCTAGCTCTTTTTTTTTAGTATCTATATAAAACTTTCTAGGGCCTAATGAAATACTAAACTTTTTTTCCAGGCAGGAAGTTACAATGAAAAAGTGGCCGTGGGAACTGTCTTGAAGACATCGTGTGGCTTCTGACGATTAAAAACGAGTGCATTGTGGCCGGCTAGTTTCATAAAAAGCTACAATTTTGTGTGAAGGGATATATTCTGTCATCAGAAATATTTTTTCCAAGAATAACTATGTAATTGAAACTACAGTCAGTCACTAAATGATTACCTGTAATGTTTTTTGTTGTATGCTAATAAAAGTGCACGAAAAAAACGAAAAAAAACCAACATTGAAATCTTTATAGTTTCTTGGAAGCACTGAAGTATCCATCAAATTTGTTGACTTTTGCGAAAATGAGTAACTCTGTTCTATTGGAAATATTTCTTACAGCTTTTCTTATGCAGACAAACATTTTTTGTATTTCGTATGTTTAGGTCAAACCATATTATGTCAATTGGCTGAATTTATAAATGAATTTGAATTGATGACATAGAAATTCATCCAAAAGGAGAATTTGGCAGCACCGTTTTCATCCACTGTGTCATAACGGAACAAAAAGTGACTTTCCGAAACGTCAAATGCACAAGTCACCAAAAATATAATATATATATCCATATGTATAAAGATGCCAGACCTGGGCTGGGATGTCATTTCGTTTTGCCTAAAAACTGATAGTCAAGTTTTGTAAAAAAACGCAACGACATTAAACGAATATCGTTTGTAACACCACCTATTCCACAAATTGCGATTACGAGAAAGTAAAAGAAAAACGATGCTCGTATTTTATTAACGAGTGCCTTCAGCTATCGTATTGGCTGGCTTTCGTTTTGAGTTTTTTGTATTTTGGTTTGGTTTGGTTGTTTTGAGTGAGCTAAGGAAAAATATAAGAAAAATAATAAATATAGTGCGAAAAACATTTTTGTTTTTCATAATCGCACTACAGGCAGGCTTCGTTTTTTCTGCCGTTCGTTTCGTAATACTTTATAAGGGCCCAGGCTCGCCCTCCTATTCGCATTCGTTAAGTTTGTCGTTCTATTTCATAAGACCATTCATGACAATGAAATTGCAAAAATAACAATGTAAGCAAATAGGTTATCGTCATATAATGTATCTTTGATACCTACACCATTTTTCTCACTTATGGACCGAATTCCGAAAGTGTGAATAATTTTCCGTATACACTTTCTATCCACACTCAAAATATACAGAATACATACTTTTTTTTTTAATGTCACAAGCGTGAGTGTTTTCTGTGTAAAAAAAAAGCCGTTTACACATCAAATTTTGTGAGGTGCAAATTTTTTAACAGAAAATGTTTACATATACGGCTGTTCTGATATTCGGTCGAATTTGAAAACGGAAACGAAAATTGAATCCGTGCGGATTGAAAACGATTGTTCTGATTTCCAGTCGGATTTACTTTTAAGTTTCACCAACTTGATCAACACAACATTTTCGAAATCAGCTGTTATGTATGCAAGACCTGTCAAAAACGAAATTGTAATCCGCCAACAAAAAGATAACCGAATTTAAAACCTCAATTTGGCGGATTGTAGATCCGTTCGTTTTGCCGAATCCGCAAAACGTTTTTGAATACGGAATTCGGAACAGCGAAAATTTGAAAGCGTGAGGATATAAAACTCGAATGGAAATTAGAACAGCCATGATAGATAGATAAATTTACCTACGCAGATTTTGAGGGTAAACAAAAAGTGTACACGGAAAATTATTTACACTTGGGGAAATGTGCCCCCAGGTGTTAGTTCACTATCTTCAGGAGCGGTCGGAGGGTGCTCTTCATTTCCCAAAGCAAAAGTTATTGAAAACTGGACGAATATTAGCAAATCCCAATTATTTTTCTCTGAACTAAAATTCAAACATCGTACGTTTTAGCTGCTTTGAAAAATAAACCTAATTAACAGCCAAACCACATTTATTCATTTAAACAAAAATGTTCATTTACTTTAAAAATTAAGTACACCTTAAACTTATTTACTTTTGAAAGCAATTTTGGTCATTAAGCAAAATAATGCTGCAAAATGTACTTCTCTCACTTTTAATATACATACACAACACATCCACAATGGTAACAATAATTAGTTATATAAGATTTTATTAAATTAACAATTTTAAATCGCAATAAAAAAAAAAATACATAAAGCAGAACAACAACAAAAGGACACTATCGCTCACCTACATATTTGTATACACTGATGACATGTTATACAAAACACATTTTAAAGCAAAATCATAAACAAAATACATACGATGTATCAATAAATGTTTGGTGTATTTTATACGAAAACAAAATAAAGGACATAAACTACATATTGTATACCTACACATATTATGTTGGTATGTATGATGCATGTTATATGAATGTGAAATACAAAAAAAAAAAAAAAAAACAAACAATTAATGGCACACTCATAAAATAATATGAATTAATCTCTTGCTTCATTTAACATTCTTCTTTCACTTCGAATTGTTCTATCAAAATAAATAAAAATCATTTTAATACTTAATCTTATCTGTGCTACTAATTCTAAGTCAAATTTAAATCCTATGTTAGTTATTATAAACAAAAAAAAAAAAAAACTAAAAACAATGTCATTCTTATTTTCTAAATCTCACAAAAGTTTCTATTGTGAATGTATAAAATAATAATTTATATTTTTTGCTTTCTTTTCCTAAACTTATACGAAAATAAAAAAAATGAAGCCATTTGACATTATAAAAGTAACAAATCTTAACTTAAACTATTCGTACAACTATACATACATACATAACTCTAATATCATTACCTTAATGTAAACTTTACCTTGAATAAACACATCTTTGAACCAAAACAAAAAAAAAGTAAAGTACGTCTATGTTTAAAAGCTATATAAAATACATAACACAACAAAAAAAAATACATTTACATTACAAAATGTTATATTGCGTAAATTATTTTGACCAATTAATAAACAAAATAAATTAAAAAAAAAAAAACAATGAATAAAGATGAGTTGCGCTACTATTTTGCGAATTTTTCATCATGATAATTTATTTAAAATACATACATATATTATATATTTAATAAAATGAGTAAACAATAATTAAAAACTAAAAACTTATAGTATACATATTACGATATGAAAATTAAGAAAACCTAATAACAAAGAATTTAATAAAGATTTATGTAGAAACAAAGCTAAATTGTTCTTTTTCAAATTTAACAGTGGCCGTCTATTAATTCAAGAAAAGAGGACGGTTTTATAAAGCTGTCTTTGGGACGATCTCAATAAATGTTTGTGAACTAGTTCACTCGATGTTGCGGTAAATTCCAGTGCTGATATTCGGCCCTATAGTGATGTGTTCGTCGGAACGGAAAATTCTCCAATTTCATACGAATCGGAGGATTTTTGCTTCGAGGTATTCTTCCGAACCGTATGAAATCGTAGAATTTTCCGCTCCGACGGATACCTCGCTAGAGACGATTATGTTACCAAGAATTATTCTAAATGGAACTAAACACTTTAGCCCTTACAGAACAAAGAACCCCTCTTAAGAGGCTATCAGAAAGAAAGATCTAAACTTCCGATGTTGTGATTTCCAAAGCCAAGCCCACTGGAGGAAAACAAAAAAAAAGTACAAGAAAGTCCGGAATACTTGCAATGCTTGTATTCGACATTTTTATTTCAATTTTCCACTTTAGTACCCTTCGATTGCAAATGAAACTTTAATACAAAAGTGACACCATAGTTCACTGCTATGAAGCTCGCAGCAGGAATCCAGTTCCAAAATATTAAGGTGAATAACCAGCCTTATTGTGAGTTTCACCCCAACAACATTCCACCCGGAAAATTTGATATTTCAGTTTTCGCCTATTGTGAATTTCACCCGAAATTTCATGATCGAAGAATTCCCTTTATTGTGAACATTCATTTCGGGCGGAATGGAATGTCATATTCACTTCTTTTTTGTAGGCGAACGAAATTTCGATCGGGTGAAACTCAGAATAGCTTTTAAAATTCCGGGCGAACAAAAAATTTTAAGGTGAAATATTTTTCGGGTGAAACTCACAATAAGGCTGAATATGAATCGGTTCTTATTTAATTACATGCAACAATTTTCATTTTCCAACGTACGACCACTGAAAGTGTGACATTTGTCAATCGAATTGCCAAACTAGCTGGCCCGCCCGGTTTCGCAAGGATAGACAAACCCAAGCTTCGCATACAAATTACAAAAGAAAATATACATAAATATTTAAACTAATTTTTGTAATTAGTAGTATTACTTTTTGAATTTTGACCGACATCACGTTATGAAATCCTTAATTTGTAAAAATATGATCCTCTAAGGCCAACTTTTATTGCTTTCCCAACACAAAAAGAATTTCTTAAATCGGAGAGTTTTTTATTTGTAGGTACCCCATTTCACCCTACAAATAATAAAATTTCAAAAAAAAAATATACCCAAAGCCATTTCCTAAGAAAAACTTTTTAAATGACAAAAAGAATTTTTTAAATCGGTCATTTTTTTATTTTAACACCATTTCACCTTAAAAACTGCAAATTAAAAAAAAAAATATCTTTGAAGGCATTTTCTAAAATGAGGCAAAGTTGAATTTTTTTTAATGGGGTAAGTCTTTTTTCATTCTACCCCATTTCACCATACAAAGTGAATTTTTCCGACATTTTTGTAACGGGTGTTCTTTTTAGAGGTATAGAACCTTAAGTTGGCAACACTATTTTAATTGGGGGCCATTTTGTCAGCTGTCAAGTGATTTATTTTTAGTGACTTGAGAATTGGCCTCCAAGATCGTGCAATTTAATGCCGCTTGAATATTTTCTGTGGGGATATGTGAAGTTGCTAGTCTACGCCGATAACGATTGACCTCTTGGAGAACAACATTCGTTACGTTATTGCCGATATACGGCCACAAATGTTGGAAAGAGTCATCGAAAATTGGAGCTCCAGATTAGACTAGGTCCGAGCCAGCCGTATAATGCCGGGAGATTATCTTTCGATTAAAGTAAATTTCATGTCAATTTAAAAATATCATTTTTGTTTTATTCCTTTTCAAAGTTGTATGCCTTTAAAAAAAAACACCCTTTAGTTATTTTGCTATTCGGGAACGAAACGATCCAGCTGTTATTGAGTTATAAGTGTTGAAACTAAACCGTCTTTGTTTTAGGTATAGGTGTATTAAGATATAAATTGTCAAATTAAAAAAAAAAAATTGTTTCCGATCAAATAATTGTCTTCTCTGGCATATGTATTTATTCTTATCAAAAACGAAAAAACAACAAAACGCTCCATTGAGATTTGAGGAACTTTTTCAAGATTCTGATGACTGTGAGTCAGCTCTATCACCAATTCCATCGTAATCGGAACATTTCCAAATCCAAAAAAAAAGCTATCACAGAATTCGTTCGTACGACATTACGTAAAATGTTCGTAATGAGATTTTCCGATACAATGGATTCTGTGATAGTTTCCGATTACGATGGAATTCGTGATAGTGCTGAGTATGATTAATTCTTGTAGAGAAATAATAATTATGTATTCAGAATAATTTTACACGTGTATTTTGAAACATTTTTACTCTTAATTTTAAGGGAAGTGAGTACTAGACTTTAGGGTGGTAATAAATGTTTTTTTATTAGTCTTCTCCTTTATTCAAACGCTACTTTTTTTTAAAAATATTTTTAAATTCAAAGGCGCAAAATTTTAAACATCCTGGCGCAAAATTTTAGACGATTTAGTAAAGTGTTAAGTCATTTTTAGTATGATACTAGGTTAAAAAGAGGATTTTTCATATTTTAAACGAGTTTAACATAATAAAGGGTTTTCCAATAAGAGGTGTTATTTTGATATTCAAAGAAAAATGGAATTTTTTGAGATAAATGATCGGATGTTTATTTCATTATAAAGAGGAAGGTATGCCGTTAATAATAGAACACAACATCAGCCAAATGGCCGCCACGACCACGCTTACAGGACCATATCCTTTTCATGAAATTTTCCATAACCAAATCGCAAAGTGGCTGCCCTATGTTCTCGATAGCCTCACGAATTCCATCTTTGAGGTCTTGAATCGACGCTGGGCTGTTGGCGTAGACCTTATCTTTCACGTGGCCGCAAAGGAAGAAGTCGCAAGGTGTTAAATCACAAGATCTCGGTGGCCAATTGTGATCACCTCTTCGAGAGATAACACGGTCCGGAAACTTTTCCCGTAAAAGATCGATGGTTTCATTGCTTGTGTGGCACGTAGCGCCGTCTTGTTGAAAGTAAACGTTTTCCAGATCAATACCATCCAATTCAGGCCATCAAAAATCATTAATCATCTCTCGATAGCGCAATCCATTGACCGTACCTGTTGCTCCAGCCTCATTTTCCAAAAAAGTAAAGTCCAATGACCCCGCCGGACCATAAACCGCACCAAACAGTCACGCGTTGAGGATGGAGAGGCTTTTCAACAATAACTCTTGGGTTTTCCGAGCCCCAGATGCGACAGTTTTGCTTGTTGACGTAGCCTCCGAGGTGGAAATGGGCCTCATCAGTCAAGATGATTTTTCGATGAAATTCCGGATCATTTTCATGCATTTCAAGGACCCAATCAGCAAAGACACGACGTTGTTGATGATCAACCGGCTTGAGTTCTTGTGTTAACTGAACTTTATAAGCCTTAAGACCCAAGTCTTTATGCAAAAGTTTGTGGAATGCCTAATTCCAAAGAACGACGAGGAATGGACAAACCTGGGTTTTCTTCAACACTTTGGTCTACAACAGCAATATTCTCAGTTGTTCTTGAGCGACGTGCACGGGTTTTATTCTTCACATCACTAGCTTGTCCCAACAGCTCGAATTTTTCCACCAATTTCTATATTGCGGTCCGACAAGGTGCTTCACGACGACCCAAAAATGTTTTAGTTTTACGAACAGTCTCTGCCAAATTTTCACCATTTTTATAGTGAATTTTAATAATTTCAATGCGTTGTTGAAGCGTGTATCGTTCCATTTTTATTAATGGCGTAGTTTCTACTTGTCAAATGTCAAAAAATGACAGCTTCAAAAGTGACAGCTACCGAAATAGCGGGCTATTCAAAATAACACCTCTTATTGCAAAACCCTTTAGTATCTCTTAACATTTTACTAAAGTTAAAATCGCCAGATTGATGTTTTATCTTTTTAACATATTACTAAACATATTACCTTACCGGAATAAGATATCTGGGTGCAGAGGCAGTCATTTCAAATAATTCAATCTGAAATTAATTATCAATTAAACAAAAGAATTGATTTAATTATATATTTTACTTAAATTTTCCAAATTAAAGCGCAGAGAATAATATAGACGCGACAGATAAGAAAAAATTGTTTTTTTTCTCTATTGCTTTTAGCTGTCAGATTGACAGTACAAACGACACACGTGTTTACACAATTAAACATGAGTTTCTTCACTTTAAATTGAAGGGCACGTTTATCGTTAAGCTGACGATTGAATTTATTATTGGTATGGTTAATTTTTTAGAGTCCACTTAAATATTTAAGTGATCTCTAAATTTAGTTATTGGTAAGGCCTAATGTATACTTAATATTTTATTTTATTTTTGAAACGAACAAATATTCCGCTGTTCCAAGTTCCGTATTCTGGATGGTTCAAGATGGTTCAAGGAGGCCATTCATACCTACACCTAAACTCCTCTAACTCCTTCCCACCATTCCTCTTCCTTCATCTCAACTATTTCCTGGGGACCACAATGGATCCATTGAGATCCGAGTGCGATGATGCGGCTCGCCGTATTTGCACCCCTCCTAACCTAACCTAAGTTCCGTATTCGAAAACGTTTTGCGGATTCGGCAAAACGAACGGATCTACAATCCTCCAAATTGACGTTTTAAATTCGGTTATCCTTTTGTTGCCGGATTACAATTTCGTTTTTGACAGGTCTTGCATACATAACAGCTGATTTTGAAAATGTTGTGTTGATCAAGTTGGTGAAACTTAAAAGTAAATCCGACTGGAAATCAGAACAATCGTTTTCAATCCGCACGGATTCATTTTTCGTTTCCGTTTTCAAATTCAACCGAATATCAGAACAGCCGTAATATTTGGTAACAGCAACAAAAAACACAAAACCACAAACTACCATAAGTAATTAATGTTAACGGATCTGACGGAGAGAAAAGTTAAAAATAGGTACTTTTTCCGTTGCGTTCGTCGAATGGCTATGACGGTGTTCACATTGGACTGACTCATCCGATTTTTTTTTGACGTGAATCAAACTAGTTTTGTTCAGCGCAAACTTATGTGAACACATCTGACTTACTTTGACGTTTGGCAGTGGTTAAAACAAAACAAAAATCTGTGCAGTTTGAACTATTAATTTCAAACTTTTCACTTACAAAATGTTAATATTCTAAAATAAATATCTACCTACCTATATTTCCAATTGAAAAAAATTGGATTCTGTAAGATTTAAGTGCCAAAGATAAATCACAGGCAGAGAAAACAGATGTCACAAAAGAAGACGTCAAAAAAATCCACTGATTTTTATAAAAATTAAAAAAATCCTGCCCATCTCTTTCTAACCATGAAGTGGAAGTGAGCAAAAGCACAGAGACGTCAACAATATGTGAACACCGTCTATGGTAGTAAATCGAGCTGTCACTGCTATACGTCGACGCAACGTATGCAATCGATTGTAGTTATGGGTGGGTCCCTTAAAAAACAGTTGACAAACAGGTGACGACAACTGATGCAACAACAAATCAAAACTGTCTAATTTTTTTTAGATAGGTTGATAGCCCAGCGGATACCTACCCACTCAAATTCGCCCAATTTGTAATGGGTGATTTTTTAAGAGGTTTAGAACTTTTTTTAAAAAAAAAAACACAAAAAATTCGAAAAAATGAATGAAATATTTATTTTAATCGATACTTTGAACCTTGCAATTTAATGTTTAAAGATAATTTCATGCAAATGTTGACCGCGGCTGCGTCTCAGGTAGCCCATCCGCTGAGTCCAATTTTGGCATACTCTTTCACACATATCGGCCGGTATCTCACGAATGAATGCATGGATGTTGGCTTCCAGTGCGTCAATCGAAGCGGGCTTGGCCCTATAGACATTAGCCTTGACATACCCCCACAAAAAATAATCTAATGGTGTCAAATCGCACGATCTAGGCGGCCAATTGACCGGCCCGAAACGTGAAATTAACTGTTCACCAAACTCGCCTCGCAATTGCGCCATTGTTTCACGTGCTGTGTGGCATGTGGCACCGTCTTGTTGAAACCACATATCATGCAAGTCAAGAACTTCCATTTCGGGCAAAAAAAAGTTTGTTATCATCGCTCGGTAGCGTTCACCATTGACAGTAACGCTGCGATTCGCATCATCTTTGAAGAAATAGGCCCAATAATGCCGCCGGCCCATAAACCGCACCAAACAGTGGCTTTTTCGGGATGCATTGGTAGCTGTTGCAATGCTTCTGGCTGATCTTCACCCCAAATGCGGCAATTTTGCTTATTTACGTACCCATTCAACCAAAAATGAGCCTCATCGCAGAACACAAGCAGCGCGCGATGAACATTTCGAACCGAGCACGAATTTTGATAGTAAAATTCAATAATTTGCAAGCGTTGTTCATTTGTAAGACAATCCATGGTTAAATTGCAAACCAAACTGAAGCTGTTTGACAGTGACACAAGGTACTAAACACACGTCAGCTGTCAAAACCAGTGTTGCCAAAACCAAACCAGCTAAAAAATCACCCGTTACTTCCCAAAACTGGCAATTTCTACCATTTTTAGTACAATTTTACTTTTTATGTATGAACTTTGACTAAAATTGTTAAAAATTGGAATTCGAAAGTTTTGGGAAGTAAGCGAGAACTTTTTCGATTAAATCTAAAATTGCAGCTTAAAATGAAATAAAAACACATACATCAATTTTATATTACAAGATTCATTTTTATTCATCATTCTTTTCTTGTATATAATATATAATAATTTTTTTGTAGATTTTTTTCATGTTAATTGTTTTTTTTTTTTTGTTCATTTTATTTTTTTGCAAATTTAAGAATTAATTTCTGAATGGGTTTTGTGTGTTAGTTTTATTTTTCTTAAATCTAAACTGAGGGGAAGATATTTCTTGCTTTTATTAAGTGGGGTGAGGGAAGTTGTGGTAAAGGGTGGAAGTTTAAATTTATATCATTTTGGATTAAGGGTAAGAATTTTTCTTCATTTTGTGGGTGGTGGTGGGAGAACAATTATTATTACAACAATGAAATTTTGAATTTTCTTTGTTTTTTTTTTCTTTCTATAAATTGTGTAATTTTATTTTTTTGTATGTTATTTTGTTTTGTTTTATTTTTCTTACCATGACTTAGTTTTTACTTATACATAATGTTATAAATGAATGAATTTTGTTTTTTTTTTTCTTTATTTCTCTTGAAATGTAATCCTAAAATTTGTTAAATGTATTTTTTTTTTAATTTTTATTAATTTTTTAAAATTGTTGTTCGTGATATTTTTTTTTTGTTTATATATTTTGCTCCAAAAATGTCAATTTGTTCTGGTTTATTTCTTAAATTGAATTTTTTTGCTATTGATTTTTTTTTTTTTTATTTATTTTCGACCATGACCTCTTTGTTTTAAATGTTAGTTTTTTTTTCAAAATTTTTATTTTTGTATTTATTCATTGCCGGTGTGGAATTTTGTAATAGACTTAGATTAAATGTATGTTTTTTTGGTTGCTTACACAATATTACGCAATATAAATTATAATAATTATTAGGGTGATTAAATTTATGTCTTACGATGTTTTTTTTTCCAGTTGTATCTTTTTTATCTTAATCTTAAATTTTAGTTTTAGTAGAAAGAAATTTGACAGAGGGAAATTGTTGAATGTTAACGGGATGGAAGAAAAGTTTTGTGATCATTTAGCTTGTTTTTGTTTGGCGACGAAAACTCACAAAGGAACTATTTATAAGAAGTGTAAGTTATATATTAAGCAACAATATGTTTGTTATTATTTATTTACCATCTTTAAGTAGAAGAACATGAATATTCTAGCTCATAACACCTGAGCTGTTAGTCGTAAATAGAAATTGAGATTTTAATTAAATCGAAAATAATTTTCCACTGCACCACCAGAGACTGAAGAATCCATTGAAATTGGAGTGGAAAGCTCCTTATCGTTAGCTTATTCCCTACCTTTGGTATGAATTTGTAGTTAAAAAAATAAAATCTTATTTTGACTTATTGTTCACTTATGTCAATAACAGTGCATGGCGTCATTTAGATTCATTATTTATAGGGTATTTTAAGTCGTGTTGGGCCACATTGGATTTTGAAAAAACTTATTAAAATAATTCTTTTAAAAGAAAAAAAAATTGAAATTAACATTTTTTGTACGTTGGTTTCTTTTTTGTAATAAAATTACATCAAAATGACAGTTCTATGAAAAATTGAATACAATTGTATTGAACGAACAGTAGGTATCCAATTTTTGTCGTCTGGGTTAGTATGGATACTTTTTTCATCTAAAAACTATCATATAAAATATGTGTGAGAACTTGATGAAATATTGGTGAAATTATTATTTTGAGTTAAAATATATGCAGTTTGATAACGGTCTTATCTGACAAATGAGTTTATTTGCTTAACTGAATTTAGGCATTTACTTATGGCCTTTTCGATTGGTAATCCGGGAGAACGAAAACAAAATCATAAGCAAATTTCTCTTCTTTTCAGAAGAAGAGCTGTCATTCTGACTCCAATCGAAAAGGCCATTAAGTGTTTAGTTGTCAAATAAATATATTAATTCTGAAATTGACGCAGTGAATAGAAATAAAGTCTAAAATTTACACAGTATTGATTGGCAACTGAATTCATGTCTACTTTACTTTACAGAGGTGACAGCAGCTGTCTCATTTGATATTATTTCTTAACTGAACACTTCAATTAACTTTCAAACCGTTAACATCTCCATACCCTTGTGACAAAATGTTTGCCATATGAAAGATGATAAAATGTATGAACCAACGTTTTTTTTTTTTTTGAGTTATATATCTTCACTGACAGTTGACAGAAGCTGTTAAAAGCTGTCATCCGCCCCAATCTATATGGGTGTTTTATAATTCTTTGTTTTTGTAGAGTTGTAAAAATAAAAATTTGTTGAGAAAATTTGTAGTTAAACTTAAGGAAAATTATTTGAATATTTATAAGTATTTCAAATAAAAAAAAAAAAAAAAAAAATTAAGAAAACTATTTTCTATTTTGATTATATTTGTTTTAAAAATTATATTTATATTTTATTGTTCTATTGATTTGATTTTTTTTCTTCTTCTATTTTCTGATAAAATCATTGGTTTAGGTTGTCCCTTTCTTTGCTTTTGTTTTTATTTAAGGTTTGTTGTTAATTTCCATTTTTGTTTTTAGAAAAGTGAGATTTTCAAATAATAATAATAAATTTTTATTCTATTGGTTTTATTGACTATTGTGTTTTTTTGTTTTCTTATTTTTGTATTTTTTTTAATATATAATTGTACTATTTTTTGTTGGTTTTATTTTTAATGTATTTAACTGTGAGCTGTACAGAAATTATTGAATAAAGTAAGAACAAAAAAAAAAAAAAAAACAACATACATTTGAGGTTGAAACAAAATAATAAACTTATATAACATTGATTGCATTTTATAGAAAAATAAATTTCTTTTTCTTGTATTTAGTTTTATTTTTTTTCTGTAAAAATTTGTTGTAAATATTTAAAATTCTCACTTTCATTGTTTTTTTTTTCTTTTGTTCGTTTTTCAATCACATTTTGTATGTGTGTTCTACGTGTTTTTTTATTTATTTTTTTTTTGTTTAGCCAAAGAAGTTCCAGAAGAAGAAATTTGATGAAGAAATAAATCTATTGTATTGTGAGTGAGAGATATGTGTAAATAAAAGCTTTGTTAATATTTTCATAATTAATAAATTAATTAGATATTTATTTTTCGTTTGGTTTTGGATTTAAATAAGAAATATTTTCAATTGATTTTTTTTTGTTTTTAAATTTCTTACTTTCCTTGTAGTTGGTTTCATCTATTGCAATAAACGTTCACAGATATACATATATAATATATATCTATAGTCCATTTCACCTTCATATATATATATATGTAAAGATATATAATTTAATAATATTTTATATACACAATATAAATATTTTTTTTTATTATTTTTATTTATGGTTTGCATTAAAAATAATTCAACAGTTTATTAAAAATTAATTTTCTTTGTTTTATTTCTCTGCTATTGTTTGGGGTTTTCCCCCATTAATTATTACTTCATGTTTTTTTTTTTTTATTTAAGATTCTTTTTTTTTGTATATAAATAAATTCCTTACTATTGATTTGATCTATGTGTGTGAGTGTGTTTTTTCTTTCTTTTCTGTTATATAAAAAGAAATATCTATTTTAATATAATTATTATTAACATTTGCTGTAACTTAGAGAGAGAAAATTATAAAACAAGTTTTCTATTTTTGTTTTTTCTTTAGATTTTTTTCTTTACATCAGTTTCGATATTTTTTTTTTTATTGAATTGTATAAAAAAGATTTGATTTTATATTGTTTTTTTAATTTAATATTTAGGTTTTGGTTTAGTTTTTTGTAATTTTTTTGTTTATTGTAAATTGTTTAATTTACGGTTTTGCTATTTTTTTTGTGGTTTGTTTTATTTTTATATTTTTCTTTCGGTAATCTGTTGCTTGTAAAAAAGAAACTGGTAAAATATTGAATAAAAACAATATTTAAAGTTATAGTTCTATGGCACATTGTTGCAAAGAGTTGAATTCTAACAATATTTTTGAAGTTAAAATAAAAAGTTGTTGTCGTTTTTTTTTCTTTTTTAAGTTGGTTTTAAAATTGATGATGTGTAGGTATCTTAAAAGCAAGTTTAAGTTTTCTGGTTAACAAATGCATATTGGAAAGAAATTTTTTTTTTCAATATTTTTATATTGTAGAACTGTAGGTAGGTATATCACATTTTAAAGTAAAAATTATTTATAAAGAAGGTAAACTAAAAATGTCTTGTAACAACAAAGGTTAATGATTATTTAAAAATCAAAACATTTTGATACAAGGCTTCGTCTTTGTTTTAGGTAAAAATAAATTGAATGTATACATAGATTTTCTTCATTAAAAGTAGCGAATAGCTTTTGTTTAACTATACATAAACATTATATGTTGCTGAATTGACAAGAGTAAGGAAGCTAATGTTAAAAGAATTCATAAAGAAAGTGAAGGAGAAGGATTTGTGAAAAATCTGATCCTTAAGGAATAATAATAAAGGTCCTCTTAGTGGAGACTTCAAGATAGCTAAAGAACGTGTCATTAGTTCAAGATGCTTAAAAATATCACCAGAAACGATTAAAGATGGTGAGTAGGAGCAAATAAGGAATAGTGATTAAATCTGAAGATCCCAGGAAAAAAATATGAATTTTATGATTTTTCCAAGACAACAATTTCATGAGTGATTGATAGGTGAGGCTGTGAGTCATCAAAATTGATTGTGCGACAATTCGAAATGTAGAACATAAATTTCATTCAAGATCGATATTTAAATTTGCATCCAGTTGCATAAAAAATGGGCGATTATACTAACTTAATAGCAAAGGATTTGTATGTATAATGTCTACACTGATTTTCAAGACTAAAGTCGAATTCCCTTCAACAAAGAAATAGATTTTTTTTTGCAAACCGAATCGATTTTTTTCTGTCACTTGAAAAGAATTCGCAAAAGAATCGATTTTTTTGTATGTGTGTGTTACTTGACAGCTGCAATTAATTATTTTGTATAGCTATTTTGAGTGAAAACATTTTTGAATAATATTTTTTTTAATTATGTAGAATCTGTTGCAACCAAAAGAGAACCAATTCGTATTCCCGAAATTCCCCGTTTTTCAATTTGACGTATTAGAAATGTGAAATCTTTAAAGTGTGTGTGCAAATTGGTGTGAAATCTTCCAAAAATGCAAGATTTGTTTTGACAGAAAAAAATGGAAACAAAATCGATTCTTTTTTGAAAGGAATTTGACATAAATTATTGTCAGGAGAATTAATTTAGTCAAACGAAAATTGACATTGACACTTCACAATATAAGTCATCTTCGTGGTTTTAGGTTCTCTGTATTTATTTAGTGTTTTCTGAAATTTATTAATATTTTGACTTTCCTTAAACTTGTCATTGTTGACTTGAAGGCCTCAAAAAACTCTCTTTAACTTTGCGTTAGCCACGAACAAAGTTATAGGTAGTTGCTTTAAATAACATAAATTTATCTATGCAAGCAAGATACAAAATCAGGGATTCAGCTCTTAGTCTTTTTCAAGTAAGATGTTTATTGAGTCTAATACATATATTCCTGTTAGTAACTCACAATCAAACAGACACATATTATACACAAATTCATATTTTGAAGAGAAATTTTAAAATCATGTAATTTAATTGAATTCCAGCAACCAACTTCAGCTTTAAGTCTAACGACAGATTTTCGAAAGCTACTAATTACTTTTTTTTATAAAAACAATCTGTTCCATTTAAATTCTCTTATCTATTGAAAGACCTTTAACAATATAAAGACCTCGTTCAATTTATCTTTAAAGGAGAAACACTTTGAAAATAACGTTCCTCCAAGAAACCTGAGTGAAATTCATTTCAAATAATAATAGGTAGGTACTTAAGGGTCGTTTGCTGAAACGAAACTTAAGAGTTTATGTTCAACATAAAAGCTTATGTGACAGTTTACGCTGAGGAAAAAGTAGAACATAAGCGTTGTATGTTGAAAATAAATATTTATGTTTCGTATCAGCAAACGGCTCTAAGAAAGCCCAATTCACGAAAAATCAAAATGATAATTAAAAATTATTAAAAAAAAAAAAAAAACAAAATACAAAAAATCTTCTGGTTAAGGCGCATTTGAAGTTATTAATTATTATGTTTTTCTGTTTTGCTTTATATTTATCCTATTGCAAATTATAAATATTCTCATTAATTCAATTATTAACTATTGCTCGTTAAAAATATTAATTTTTCTTATTTTCTTTGTTCTATATAATGCAATAACTATTTATATTTAAGATAATAATTTTAACAAAAAAAAAAAATTACACAAAAACGTGAAAATAAAAATATTATGAAAAATTGTACGAATTGATTTATTTTTCCTATTTCATTTGTCTATTGTTTTTGTTTCCTTGTCTATTGTTTTTTTTTTTTGTTTGTAGTTGTAGTTTTGATTGTTGATTGTGTGAGTGGTGAAAAATTAAATATTTTCATTTTCTATTTTCTTTGTTTATTGGTTTATTGGTTTATTGTTTTTTTTTTTTTGTTTAACTATTTGTTACGGCTATTTCAATGTATATGGTTTGTTTTTTTGCTTATTAAATAAATTTGTATATATAAAATAACGGCTTTATTATGTACACATAATATTCATTTGTTTGTTTTGCATTTTTTGTTTTGTATTAATTATTACGAGGTAGCACAGATACTTGCTTATTTATTAGCTATTCATCTTTGTTTTGTTTTTCTCTTTTATATTTTTGTTTATTTATAGTAGAAGATTTTTTATTTTATTGTTAAAAAAAAAAAACAAATTTAAAATATATAGTTTTATTTGCATTTGTTCTGTTTTTTTTTTTTTAACAAGGAACCATTTAAATAACAATTAGCAAATAATTGAAGTTTAAATTAAAAATTAGGTTTTTTTTAATAATATTTTTCAACAACTTTCTATTTTAACTTAAAAATAAAAATAGATTCAACTTCTTTTTTATGGTTTGTTTCATTGAGGCTATTGTTAACAAAAATAATATATTTCGTTTCGGTATAATATATTTTATTTTTTACATTTTGAATTTGTTGCTATTTTTTTTTTTTTTGTTGTTGACTTGGTTGTTTTGTGGAGCATATTTGTTTAAATTTATTTCTGTTGCTTCAGTATTTGTTTTTTTTTGTTTATTTTTTTTTTTTTAATTGCAGTTTAAGGTTTATTTGTTTAAATACAATTTACATCATACATAATTATAGATATATTTTTTTAAAAATATTAATATACACATTTAATTTATTTATTTTGCTTTGATACGCAATACATATGTTGATTTATTTAATTTATTCTTTTCACAAATAAACAACTATTGCAATTAAAATAGTAAAATTTAATACAGTTTAATTTAAATTAAGATGTTTTAAGGTTTTTTGTTTTTTTTTTTTTTTTTTTAATGTATGTAATTCTGTTTATTTTTTTGTTTAGTTGTAGGTAAGTCTTATAAACTATTATCACTATTGCAGAATGCGGTTGTTTTAGGCATTTTTTTTTTTATGTGTGTATTGTAAGTGTGGATTTATTTTTTGCGTTATTTTTTTTTAATTCGGATTCGTATGGAATGGAAACTGAAAATCATATTTTTTGGAAAAATAAAAATGGTGGTAAGAATTAATTTTTGTTGTTGATATATGTCTTATTTTTGGAGGTCAAGGTTTAAGAAAACTTAATGGTTTTAAAATACGTATATTTTTAGATTGTTAAATAACTAAGCCATTAACAAAAGTCTTGAGGATTTTTTTTAAAACCAACAATATGCATGGTTCGGAAAACAGCTATGTGGGTCATGTTTGTAAAATATCGTAGTTGAAAAATATGTCAATGAACTCAGGTTAGCTGCTCATAATTTTAACGACAGCTTATGTCCCAAAGTTATTGGTCTAAGCGAGCTCAACCTTTTTTGGTGGTTCAATGAGCAGTTGTATTTAAAGAAAATACTTAAGGACCTTCTTTGTGGTACATTCTATGGTAGACGACAGCGTGGTAGACCATGCTTGCGCTGGAGAGATGGCGTAGACCAGGACGCCCGGAGCCTTGGGGTGCGCAACTGGATGGCGGCGGCTCGAGACCGGGATGGGTGGAGAGACTTGTTGAAGGAGGCCAGGACCGGACCCCGGTTGTCGAGCCGACGATGGTGATGACTTAAGGACCTTGAATGAGAATTTTCCAAGATGTTTTGAACATACATTTCCTATTAAGAGACCTTCTTCTATTCTTCGCAAGTCGATATAGAAATGCATATGGGTTTGTATAGAGACCACAAATGTGTTGTAATGGCTTAGAAGTAAGGACGTACAGGTGTCTTAACTACTCTGTGTAAGCTTTTGGTTATTAACCAAATCTTATAGTTAAACTCAGCCTTAACGGGCTGACGGCATTACTGCCATTCCCTTAATACTATTCAATTTGAATAGTATAAGCTCTCACAATTGGGTCTATCTTCGAGGTTTTTGAAAGTAATTAAAGCGATGTATACTGGAACTAATGCAGCAGTCTGGCATGGGAAGATATTTTCAGAATGGTTCGAAACATGTACCGGAGTAAAACAAGGTTGTCCACTCAGTGCCTTGTTGTTTTCGCTGTTCATAAATGACATAGAGGAAGCCTTACCTGGAGGAATACGAATATCTGATTCTGTTATAAATGTGCTACTGTACGCTGATGACCTTGTCCTGTTGTCGGAATCACCAGAAAACCTACAGTTGGTGATAAATCGCTTAGCAATTTACTCTAATAGGTGGGGGTTATCTATTAATACAGACAAGTCAAAAATACGATTCTCGCGAAACCTTAGCGGAAATAGATGGTACTTTAATGGAAATCTTTTAGAAATATCCAAAGAAATTAAATATTTAGGTGTAAAGCTAAATTCAACCCTAAATTTTGACAAACACCTTATGGAAAAAGCCAGCACCTCTCAAAGCTTGTTGAATTTATCATGGAAAAATGTTTTTTCAAACGACAGAATAATCCTTTCAGCCAAATATAAAATATTTGATGCCGTTGTGAAATCAACTCATTGCTACGCTTCTCAGGTCTGGGGTGCAGATGAGTACGAAGTGATAGAAAAATTCCAAAGGAATTTTTTGAGAAAACTCTTCAACTTACCGCAAAATACACCGAGATATGCAATGTATTTAGAAACCGGAATACCGAAACTTCTCACGAGCACACTCAAGGCGCAGGGTGATTACATTATTAAAACTTGTACCTATCAGGAGAATAGACTGTCAAAAAAAAGGCTTTTGTACGAACTGAGGAATAAAGATTGGTGGATGAAAAAATGGCAAGATATCGGTAATACTTGTCGAGAGATACTGTATATAGATTTCAACAATTTAAACAACTTAAAGGAGCAACTTTACAGGATTATACAGAAGAATGAAGACATAGTTCGAGAATCCGTTATGAATAATGCTCGCGAATCAGATAGTAGAGTACTATACTCACAGCTCAACTATAACCTAAACCAACGAAACTACTTCCATGATGGACTTAGCTACAAGGATATTTCTTTCATTTTTAAAGCAAGATGTGAACTTAAAAGTTTAAATGCTAGACCCTATAACGGCAGATTCAATCAATTTTGTACGTTATGCAATTTAAAATCAAAGGAGGATTGTTATCACTTCATAAGTGTATGTTCAATATTTTATCAACAGAGGCTAGTGTTTTTTGGTAAAAATACATAAACCATGCAAGAAACACTCCAAATTTTGAACGAATGTGATTGGAAGACCTTAAGCAACTTTTTAAAAGCCATATTTAAGTATAGATTCTTACTAATGACGGAATATGTTTGATTTTTATACCAATTTAAGATTGAAAAATGTGAATTAACAAAACACGTAATATATTTATAAAATTTGCTAACCAGGCTGACGGCTCAGCTATAGCTTATCAATTCATAAAATTATAAATCTGTATATATAAGAATATAAATAAATGAATTTACTTACTTACTTACTATTCAATTTGTATAAGCTATCTATATCCATATCTATCTAACTAAGCCTTAACACTGTCGAAGTTTGGGTGCACTCTGAGACATTGTGAGCCTCAGAGAAGTGTGTTCCCAAGTTGCATGAGCATGAACAAGCAGAGCTAGAAAAACTTAATAACTGGGCAAATATAGCTGTGGACAGGAAAACTCTCCTACTATTAGACATTGGAATACCACTACAGGTAAAATGAACTGGAAAGAATACATATATGATTTGTACATTTTACATACATTTATAGAGACAAATATTTGAATAAAATTCTACACTTGCTGTGTGAATGATTGGCAATAAGGCATAACCTAGCCTCAAAACCATTGATTGGGTGTTCACACCCAGAATAAGGTCAATTTTATCGTAATAATTTAATTAAATAATTTTTTGTATCAATTTAATTCAGAAAGCACCTAAAAGATTGCGAAATATTAGATGTGTTAACTTAAAAAAATATCTCAATGTTATGTTCATATCCTTTCAGTAGACAAGTTTCTCTGTTTAAGAAAAAAACTTATATTTTTAAATACATTTATGCGCGAGCGTAAAGAAAATAGGCAGGAATTTAAGAGAAAAATGATGGTTGTCCAAATTAAGTGACTACAATTTTAGTCAAGAGTCAAAAATAAGCAAGCTATTTAACTCTGAAAATGCAAGATGGTGTCCGAAGTCGAAAACCAAAATTTAACTTAGAAATAGAATAGGTAGAAGCTAATGTCATAAACGGACGAAAAGAAGCTATCTGATTTGTCAAATGGAAAAGTCAACCTTGATGAAGATACGAGAGAAAGGAATCCCCTAAGGAATCAAGTGAGTTGATGCTCCTTATTTCAAGTAAAGCAACATTGTTTCGTCATTATTGTATTCAAAATATCTGTTTGTTTCTCAAACACTTCATCCCCCCAAAAAAGACACATTTTTATGGTAAAATTTTAACAAAAAATATTTTGAGAGAACTTTTCAAAAAATTGTGTGATTGTTGAATTTTTTTTTTTTTTAAATTACTATTATTCAGTATACATATTTAAACAGCATGAAGAAGTCGTTGACTTTATAGTTTGCTTCAAAGACAAAAATTATAAAAAATAATCTTCAATTCAAGACCAAAATTTCAGAAAAAAAAAATTATTTTTCGATTAATTCTGCCTTAAATGCGGATATTCCAACAAATTTGGATACGTACATTATTAGAATAATTCTTTTGGATTTTTGTTTTGTTTCTGACAATATTACATTATGTATTTTGACTTAAATGCTAGGCTCTTTTTTGTTTAATGAGAGTAGTTTAATATTTTGTTTGTTTAAAAATTAATTTTAATATTTTTTGTTTTTGTTTTAAAATGTACTTCGTATTTATGTATTATGGTTATACAAAAAGATGGGGTCGATTCATTCTCTCGCTCTCTTGTAATTTGTTTTTTTTTTTTTGTTTTTTGTTTGTTTAAAAAATGGGTTTTCATTTTTAATTACATATTTCAAATGTCTTATATTAAAACAAAGAAAAAATTTACCAAAACATAATAATATCGAATTTTCTCCACACTCGGTTTGGTATTAGTTTTTATTAATAAATCACTTAATTTATTTTATTTTACTTTTTCTTTTGCAATTACTTTTTTTTTAATGTATTTGTACTCTTTGTTCATAATCGGGCTATTTTTGTTGTTGTGTGTATGTATTTTCTTCTTTTTTTTTTTAAATATATTTATAGATTTAATGTTTATTCTTTTATTTATTTAATTTAACTATTTTTTGTGGTTTAAATTTACATGGTGAAATGTGAACACAAATTGTATTGATAAATAATAAGTAATGGTTATAAGAGGCCGAAAAGTTTGGTGAATTTTTGGATGTGCTTTTTCATGTTTTTTTGGTACTGGTTTTGAGTTTTTTTGTTTAAGTACAAGTTTGAGTTGTTTCAAGTAATTTTATTATTTGCTTTTTGTTGATCATTTAAGTTCAGCGTTGTTTAATTATTATTGGAGATTTTTCGAATTTGATTTTGTGTTTTGCTGTTGTTTGTTCTTTCTTTGAATTGCATATTTTTGGAGCCGAAAATTATCTTTTCATCATTTTGTTTGTTTGTTTTGGTTTTTTTTTTTCGTTAATTTTTTAGTGAATACTTTACAAATCTACTTAAGTTTTTTGTTTTTTATAAAATGTTAATTGCATAATGTTTTGTTTTAAATTTAATTTTTGTATCATTTTTTTAGATTATATATCAAAAAGGATTTCCTGGTATTTACAATGTGAATTTTCAACTAACGAAAAAAAATATTTCTAAAATTAAAACAAAATAAGAAATAAGAATAAAAAATAAATGAATAATTAAACGGAGTTGAATATTTGTTGTTTTTTTGTTTGTTTGTGTTTTTGGTTGTTAATTAATGTTATCCTTAAAAATTCCTCCCATTCATTATACGACAACGACGACGACGACTTAACCATATTTTAGCAATTTTTTTTCCTATAAAAATTTTGATTAATTTTATTTATCATTTTTTTTTCCTAAATTTAGATGCAATTTTAATTTTTAATTTTATTTTTTGCTTAAATTTTGTTATCACAGAGACTTTCAGTCTAAAATTTGGCTTTTATTGGAAATGTTGGAATTTCTAAAAATATAAATAAACCTTTTTTTTTTGTTTTAAATAAATTTTCAAACATATTTTATTAACTTGGAATAATTTTGAATTTTTCTTCCTTCTAATTTTTTTTTTTTGTAAAAAAAAATTAACAACAAATTAAAATTAATTAAATTTTTTCTAAGCCTTCTAACCATTGCCAAATATATTATATATACATATACGTACTATACATATGAGCCACCCCAAGACAGTTCCAATAAAAGCATCCGTTCCGAAATGTTTTTTTTTTTTGTTTAACGATTAATAATTTTACTTTTTTTAGAATTTTTTTTTTTAAATTTAGATTATTTGTCAAAAATATTTTTTTTTTCAATTTTTCCATCTCTTTGTATGTATTTGTTTTTCATATATAAAAAATTTTGACTAATTTTTAATTTTTATATCTCCAAAAACGAAAACAATTTTTCCTAAACTTTTTACTTTTCTTTTGTCCCATAAATTTTCCCCTTCAACATTACTTTTATTTACCTATTCGTATCCTTCCTTTGTCAATCACTCCATTTATTAATAAAAAAAAGTAATAAAACGAAACTCAACTAAGAGAAAAAATAAAAAATCAATAAATAAAAAATCAAAATGAAAATATTTCAGTTTTCTTTATTAAAAATCAATATGTATAGTTTTTTTTTTCATTTTTTACAAAGAAATAATAATAAAACAAATTTTCATTCGCTTTTTGTTTTCTTTAAATAAAATATAAAAAGTAATAACATAAATGCGTAAAATTATGAAAAAAAATAAAAATAAAATTATATATTAAAAATCATAATTGTTAGTACTTATTGCTTAAAGTATAAATTTAAATAAAGGAAAATAAAATTAAAGTAACATTTGAGACTTTTTTAAATTTAATGTTAAAGTTAATTATATATAAAATTCATAAAAGAAACATATAGGAAGATATTTCAAATCAAATATTAATTGATTTTGTTTTTATAGTAAATAAAAATTTTTTTATGACTAAATTTATTTTTTTTTTCTTTTTCTATATCACGACAAAAATTTAGCTTAAGATCCAAAAATTGAGATGTGTGTTCTCGTTTTTTATTGATTTTTTTATTTTTTTTTTTTAAATTTTATAAGGATGCGTATACGTTGTGAATTTTACTGTGCTTGGTATTGGATTAATGGAAATACGGATTAATTTAGTTGGCAAAATTCGTCCTTTTCAACATTCGAAATACCTACGATAAATATCTACACTCTTTATGGCACCTGGATAAGGACGATATTTGCATAATTTTGTTTTGCTGTAGTTTAACGCCGAATATTTGTGAGGTTTGAGTAAATTTTTGAGAGGCACGGAAGTACATTTTCAGCATTATTTTTAAATAAAAAACAAATTAGTTTATTAGGATTTTGGAAAATTACAAATCACTGAGAGAATTTTATGTTCGTTTCTATGATATGATAAGATAAAACCTTTTACTATTGAGTTAATTTTAATGAAGGTAATGAAATAATAATACAATTATTTTATGGAAATGGCGCCCATCGCAAGACTCTTATATGGGAATTTTTTGAAAACATTATTTTATGGAAATGGCACCCATAGCAAAACTCTTATATGGGAATTTTTTGAAATGATATGGTTAGTGCCTAACTATTAAATATTGTCCGAACTGTTGAAAAAAGTAGGTGAAAACTGTTCAAACGTAAAAATATACATTGTACAATAAAATGGCGCCCAACGTACAATTCCTAGTGTCAATATTTGAATACAATAGTTCTTGCTTTGGGACAGACAATATCCTGCTAAGTCCACAGGAAATATCTTTAAAACTCTATTGATATGGTATGATGTAAAGGAAATGGTACAACACATGAATATTTTTTCAACTGTTAAAAAAAGTTCCACCAAATCGAAAAAAAAAACTTCAAACAAAAAAACATCTATCCTAAAGATTTTAATTGAAGTAAGAAAACTGGAGCCCACCTTACAATTCCTATTCGAAATAGTTAAACTGGTGCAAATAGGCATGCAAAATGTTTAAGAAGAGTGATAGACAAACTTCAGCTAATTTGTTTGTGTATAAAGATTTAAGAAAATAATAAAAGAATTTGAAGCGAAAACTGACGCTAAAGCAAGACATTTATGAATTGAATTTCGCATCTTCTCTTAAGATTTTTCTTATTTTTAAAATATTTTAAATGGCGCCCAATGTGAGGTTCCTTATTATTAAAATTCTCTTTGTTTGAGGACTGTGTTATGTCAAATATAAGCATCGGGTTCTTTATCGAACTAATAATAATAACATTAATTACATGATGCAAAATAAACAGAAGTATTATTAAAACCAATATAAGAGTTTTTGGAAAATGGCGCCCAATACAAGATTCCTACAAACTATGCCTGTCTTAAAACATATATTTGAAAAAATATAAAATTGAATATTAACACCCAAGGTGAGAATTGTTACAATATGTAATTGGAAGAAAACTTATTTTAAATGCTATCTATGAACATGCCAGATGCAAACCGTGCCTCTTTGAAGGATCAAAATTATCTTGACCACTATCACAACCTAGCACAATAAATATTTAATTTTCTCAACTACTAAACAATTACTGTAGTTGGTTTGTAATTATTTTCCATTACAAATAAAATATTTAAATTAAAAATACAAACAAAAAATAAATGACTCAATTTAAGCTGCGCTCATGATTTACATATAAACTTAAGAATTAAAGGAAGAAATGACATATTTTTTTTTTAAATAATATTCATCTCGTGAACAAAAAAAAAAAAAAAAACATTAACATAAATTAGGAAAAAGAATAAAAATAAGAAATCTTCTTACAAACAGAAAAGAAATTATTAAAAACTAAATAATTATCTTTAAAAAAAGGTAAAATTATATATATCATTCAGTAGTAAAAAAAATTAGTTTGATTTAACACCTTAAAATAATATATTATTAAGTTTTGTTTGTTTTAAAAAAAAAACTGTCTACTTTCCTATGCAATATTTATATTAAAAAAAAAACCAAGAAATTAAATTTTCGTTTGTTCTGAAAAAGTAATACCATTGAAAGAACTTTCTAGGTCTACATAAAGTATTTATATAAGTATGTTTTATGTATGTAGTGTATTCTAATTTTTTTTTTTTTTTTAATTTAACCCAAAATATTGCTGATCTTTTTTCATATTTTTAAGCTGTTCTCATTTATTATAAGCACGCTTCGCAAAATATTCATTATTTTTTTCCCATTTTAAATGACAAAATAAATTAAAATTAAATTAAGAGGAAGATCATATTTGTATATGTATAAAAGAAATCTTTAAAACAAAAAAAAATATTTAAAAAAAATCCAGAAAGTAACAATTTGAATTATAAGTTTAAAGTCCTTTTCTAAAAGACTAGCGTAAAACTATATCAAATATTTTTTGTATTTAATTATACATTATGTGTTTTTTTTTTTTCTGTTTGTTTAATATTAATATTTATAGTAATATTGTATTCATATGTGTGTTTGTTTTGTTTTATATTATTACCTTTTTTTAGTTTTATACTTAAGTTAGTATACAAGAGTCCTTATGTATTCTGTTGTTATCCTTAAAAGAATTTAATTTTTTTTTTAATTTTATTTTGGAATCCTTGCAAATGTGATTTATGGTTGTTGTCCTTTTTTCCTCGGAAATTGCTTGATTTTTTTTTGTTGTTTTAGTCCCCAAAGTTTAATTTTTTAACACTTTTTTGTAAATCTTTTTTTTTTTTTTAATTTTTTGATTATTTCTAAAGACTTGGGTGGGTAATTAGGGTGAAAGTGTTTATGTTGTTGTTGGTGTTCTCCAATCCGATGTCTTAGTATCATAGAGATCCGAATATTGAGTGAATGTGTGGATGAATGGGAATTGCATGTGATATTGTGGTAGATGGCGCCACTGAGTGCGGTGGAAGAAGCGATGTTGTAGATGTAGGAGGTGCTAAAACATGTCCACCACCACCGCCAACCCCGTTCGTTGTAGCGCCTTGAGGTAATGCTGAGGGCGGTAATGATATTGATAATGTGACGGTGTGAGCAGTTGCAGCCGCAGCTGCTGCTGCTGCCGCTGAGATCGCTGCTGTGGGCACGGGAACTATAGATGCTGACTGAGTTTGTGAGGCTGGCAAATGCACTGATGCCGATTGCACAGACTGTGGTGGTGGCGCTGCCGGGGGTGGGGGAAGAGCTAGCGACACGGCGGGGGGATGTCACTGAGCAACAACGGTTGTAGTATTTTGTTGCACTACTCCAGGAGCAATGGAATTCGCTACCGTGACTACAGTACCGCCACCACCAGTGGCACCATTTGGAGGCGCAGGATTGCCGTTGTGAACTACGTTTGTCTGCTGCTGCTGCTGGCCCGGTTGTTTTTGTTGTTGCTGTTGAACCGGCTGTTGTTGCTGCTGTTGGGGTTGGCCGGGCTGCACTTGGCCTTGTTGTTGGGCACCGAATGACTGATTGAACGGTGATCCGTAGCATTGTGGGAAGTAGAGCTCGTGTTTAACTGGGCCCATGCGCGGTATGATGTTTGCTTTGCTGTCCATATTTGTGAGGAATTGAGCGGCAGTTGCTGCAACATTCTTTGTTTCATTCGCCATATTGTGATTGACTTGACGACGCGCCTTCGATGAGTGTGGATTCATGTGGTTGTCGATGTGTTTTTTCACTTCTGCTTCGCTGGCAAAACGCCGTCGGCAATTGGGCATGGGACAACAGAATGGCCGATCACCCTAGAAGTAGAACCAAAGTGAAATATAAGAATTCGTTACTTAGAAAAAAAAAATTATCATAAATTTAAAACAAAATTGTGTCGCGGCAGCTTTCTGGAGAACCATGTCCGACCGACTTACAACTCCCAACCACTCCTGAGTGTGTGTTATCGACAGGAATAGAGGGAGGTAATTTTTCATGACAAGAGATAACATTGGACCATTTGTCAATTACTCGCAAGAGGCCATTCCAGTGAAAAAATGTTTGTTTTGTTTTGAATGGCGCCCAACGTTCTACTAAACACATAATTTATTATTGTCAAGTCACAAAATTTGGTCTTTAGATGAAAAATCTTTTTTATTTCAGCTCCTAATCTTTTGCTATCAGTTTTTGTCGGACAGTAGGCAAAATCCAAAATATTTGAACATTATAAACCATATCTTAGCCGTGTTTCATTGAAAGTGTAACCACCAGCCAGAAAAAATTAAAACTTAAGGATCAACTCTGCACAAAGTAACATTAAATCGTACAAAGTAAAAAAGTGTGCCGAAATATTGGAATTTAATATTTTTTGATTGGGGGTTGGTAAGATCAATTGCTTTGCAATGACAAATTCACTAAATATTTTCAAGCGTCACATTTACAAATACAAATTCGGAAATTTTAACATTTTATATTAAAATTTATATTAATTATTATTATTGGTTATGTAACCAATATTTCAAATAAGTTTATGCATATTCAAAAATGGCGCCCAGTTTGAAACTTTATTTTGCGGTTTAAAAGTTAAATTTTCACGAGCTTGTATAGGTAATGAAATTGATGGCTTTTTATTTGATTATTCTTGTAAGCCTTACTTATATATAAGTCGAGTTTTAATAAATTTAACCTTATTTTAAACATTACAACTACCTGGTGAGTTCTTGTGTGTTGATCCAGTATTGCCTTCTGTCGGAAATCTTTGCCACATTGTGCACATTTGTACGGCTTCTCACCAGTATGGATTCGAATGTGCTAAATTTATGGGAAATCAATTTTTAAAAATTCATTAAAAATTAGTTTTTGTAAACCTACCTGATTCAAAATGGTCCTCTGCCGGAAGAATCGCGGACAATACAAACAACCAAATGGCTTTTCATTCGTATGTATTCGCAAATGCTGTGTCAAATGTGACTGCTGACGGAATCGCTTGCCACATTCCGGACATGGATACGGTCTTGACTCGATGTGTATACAACCATGCTGCAGTAGTGTTGTCTTCTGTTTGAACTCCTTGTCACAGATCGGACATCTCACATAAAGTGGCATACCAACTGCACGACCATGTTGTATAACGTCGGGCAGCAATTTTTGCCCTACATCGAAGTTGGATGGCATTGAGTTAGTTCATGGTATCAAGGAAGCAAATTGTTATACAAAAACTCACACTTACCTTTGCCATCTTTGAAGTATGAAGGATAATGCATGCCACCATTGCCGTCCGGTGAGAAACACGCTCGAGATTCGGGCGTACCTTGAGAACCATCATCCTGATAGCCAGTAATATCGTTCTTTGTGTCAGTCTCATCACCGGGGAAGGGTACATCTTGGGGCCACAACGTCGGATGGGGTCCATTTTTGAAGATGAGATGCGGAGAGACATCTTTTGGACATGAATTAAAAAAAAAAGAAAAGAAAATCCATTGTTAGTATACAATTAAGAAGCTGTGGAATGAGAGAAAGTGTTGATGTGTGTGTAAAAAGTGCGTTAAGCCGTTCAGAGAAGTTAGTGATAATTTTTTTCTGTTTTTTTTTTTTTTTGTAATTTTAAATGAATTTCAAAATTTGGAAAACATTTCAAAAGTCAGAGATTCTGGTTTTCTAGATATTGTTTGGAGTTTTGTTGTTTGTTAAATTTGGATCAAGTAGGAATCGAGGCGAGTGCGGTTCTTTGAGTCTTGCATAAGGATTTATTTTAACAAAATTATTGTAGGCATTTAAATGGCGCCCAATTTGAGACAAAAAGTTTAAATTTTAAAGGTACGACTCTGATTGCGTAAATAAGAGCAAATAATCATTCTATCGAGAATAGAATTAATAGCATTTTTTATGAAATACTGTCAAGGTAAAATTGTACTTTAAAAAATTTAATGTGGTGTGAACACATGTTTGACAAACAAAAATTATTTAAATGTGTGATTTTTAAGTAACTGTATTAGTTTTTTAGTCTAATGAAGTAAATTCATTGACAGTGCAACAAAAAATTACATATTTATGAAACATGCGTCTTATTTTTTAAGATTGACACTTTTCACCAAGTTAATTTAGACTTTAATATACCTGTCAATATATGTTTCAGAATAGTTTGTGAGCCGACTGAAACACACTTTTTGACAGATGTCTTTTTCAATTTAATGACGCAAACTGTCACTTGTCCTGTCAGTTAGAACTAAGAGTTTATTGTTTATGGAATACTTTAAGGACTATTAGTTTTTGTTATTGAAACAAAAAAATATCATGACTTGACATAAATTAACTGTCACTTTGCCAAAAAAAAATTTAAATATCGCTTACTAATTTACACAACAGACGGCACGCAAAATATACAACATGACAAGAAATACCAAAATATAAAAATTATAATAAAAGTGGAGACATCCCCAAATAATCTGCTTAATATTTTGGGAAGTCTCCACTCTATTTTTGTAGATATTTATTTGTAATTGGTGAAGCTCTCCATAAACAATATTCCCTGTTATTTCGTAAGCATATTGTTGTCTTATTGGAGACGAAATAAAAATTTTGTTTCTCTTCAGCAACGTCAAAATTTTCTTGTTTGTTTTGGACATTAGAAAACAATAAAATTCAGCTTGTCTCAAATGATCTTAAATCTTGTATTCTTGTTTGACTGTAGCTACAAGTGATTTGTTGAATATCATTGGCAATCATTTAAATCTAAGTCAATTATTTTTTTCAGTAATTAACTGTCAAAGTTAGATTTGACAGTTGTGCCGTTTTCACTTGTTTTAGAAAATCGTTGCCAATCATTGTCGAACACAATTACTGACAACTAGTTTTGTGCCATTTCATTGTCGAGACGTAAGACTTTGTGTGTTTTAATTTATCAATTACAGAATGTCTATAGCTGTCAAGTTTACGCGACCATTAAACTGCTTGGACCTAGTATCTGGTCAAACCAAATACATACATTTATTTTGATCTAGTGTGCTTAATTACTCTAAGCTGTATTTGTTTTTGAGCCAAAAACTCAACTAGAAGCAGCACTCGCCTATTGGAAAGGATTTAATTTTTGAACCAAAGGGGAAAAGATTGAAAATGAATTTTGGAAACCAAATATTAAGCCCGAAATTTAGATCTTTTTTTTGTTTTTGAATTTCTTCGAATTTTTTTTTTTCCAAACAAAATGTAAAAAGTGAGAATTTTTTTTCGAAAACATTCGTGACTTTTTTTCTTTCGGATAAAAATTTCGGATTTTGGATTTTTTTTTGATTCAATAACTGTCGCTCGCCTTGGTGGGTGCGCACATGTTGATTGAGGATGGCCTTCTGGCGAAAGTGCTTGCCGCACTCTGGGCATGCGTAGGGCTTCTCACCCGAATGGATGCGAATGTGCTGATTGAGGATCGCCCGTTGCCGGAAACTGCGTGGACAATACGCACATGAAAATGGTTTCTCGTTCGCATGGATGCGCAGGTGCTGAGTGAGGTGAGACTGCTGACGGAATCGTTTGCCACATTCGGTGCATGGATACGGTCGGGCATCTGTATGGATGCGTTCGTGTTGCAGTAGCGTTGATTTTTGTTTGAAGTCCTTGCCGCAGGTTGTACATTTGAATAGACGCAGATCGCTGTGTGGCTTCATTTTTTGTGAATTCGGCGTCGGGGTGGCGGTGACATTTTGATGCATGCCACCGTGTGCGCCATTGCCGGTGTTCGAAGCACCACCGCCAGGTAGGAGATCGGGCATTGCATATGCCTCAAGGCCGCCATTTTGATCCATCGATCCAGCCATTCCGGGCAGGACTGGTTTGTTGAGATAGTGCAGAGGCGGAAAGCCTGGGGGCGCCAGCATTGCACCTTGCGGGCCGCCCGGGTGTCGCGGTGCATAGTAGCCGAGTTCGGCTCCTTGCGGCGGGTTGAAGGTTTGGTCATTGGTTTGCTGTGCTTGGTTGTTTGACGCTGGATCGACCGATATCGGTTGTGGATCGTTGGAACTTTGGTTTGGGTTTTGTTGTTGTGCGGCGTTCTGCTGCTGTTGCTGTTGCATTCCAGCCACCTGTAAATAAAAATATATTAGGCGTTTTCTTTTATATGTTAAAATAAGTGTAGCGGTAGAAAATTTCGGGAACGGTTTAAAAAATTACCTCAATCCTCACCTGACTCATGGCCACATCTTCTTCTCCACCTCCACCATTTGTTCTCTGCGGGTACGGACTCGTCGACGGTGAACCCTGTTGCTGCTGCTGACGAACGTTCGCATTATTATCCCGCGACTGATCCACTTCGCCCGACGGACTGTGCGGCTGTTGTTGCTGTTGCTGCTGCTGTTGTTGAGCAGCCACCGCTGCAGCAGTCGCTGCCGCAGCTGCCATCTGGGGTGACGAATTTTGAGCATTCTGCGCTGCCAGATGCGTTTGTGTGTTTTGCTGAATTGCCGGATACATATCCGTTCCCCATTGTGCTGCCGTTCCACCCAACGCTGCCGCATTCCTCTCGGCAGCTTCTGGCGAATCTTTGTACAGAACGTACGGCTGACCAGTGTCTTGAGATATGCAGTACATTATTTGCCGTGGCACTTTGAGACCAGCCGCTATGCACGCCGCAAATGATGCGGGAAAATTTATCGCCATTGCAATGTTTTTCCGAGAATTTTGATTTTTTTTTTACTTCTTTCTCGTCCTTTTTCCTCGGTTTTTCGTCCTTATTTTTCTTCCTTGTATACCTAGTTCCTGCACTCAATATCTTGCTACTTGTTGTTGGATGTTTTTAGCAAGGTTTATTTTTAATTCGCTTATAAGAAAGGATTATCACTCTGTAATGTTGCATTAGAAATAAAATTATGTTTTGTTCCTCTTTTTCATACGTATAATAACGGTGTACAACAATATTATATGTTTAAAAAGTGTTTGTTTTTTTTTTTTAATTTTATATTCTTTACTTCTACGTAATCATTGTGTTGTTGCTAAATTTGTTTCTGATTTGGTATTGCATATGTTTGGATAATTTTTCAGTTTGATTTTCTTTGTAATATTTAAGCATTTTTATTTTATTCGCTTTTGTTTGTGGTTTGGCGGCTATAATTTCCATTCAGAAAATCCAATGATGTTTGTTCAAACTGAAAATAAAAAAAAAAATATAATAGTTTAGTTAAATAGTTTAAACTTATTTAAAAAAAAAAATTTAATAGAATAATAATTTTTGAACGTGCACGCATTCCCGAACATTTAATTTTTTTTTTAATCAAAATTTCATGAAAAAAAACTCCCTTACCTCCACTTTTGTATCTTAAACATTCTTCTCAATCATTTCAAGGACGTCAAATACAAATAAATTGGAGTAACAAATTAAATCCACCAAACACACGTCAATATAACAATCAGGGATTGGCCTGGCGGTCTGGCGACAGCGGCGATCATCGCTGTCATTTGCATAAAACATTTTGTAATTTCCAATTTACGATCTCATATTTGACGTTTTGTTTTCTCTGATGGGGCTGATAATACGCCTAAATCTGAATCCCATATAAAATGTTGCGTCGTCATAATATCGGTCGCCTTCACCGGAACGACGATGCTGTCTGCATTTTTTATTTCATATTTGAATAAAACAAATAAACCACCGTCAACAATATTGTTATCGACATAAAGAATCGATCACAAATCGGATTGTGATCTTTTGTCCCCAATTGCTGAGCTGTCAAAAATAAAGATTTACCGCATTGCAATTCTGTCACATTATATGGTTGGGTTTTTGTCAAATATAAAAAAATGTCACCTCCAACCTATCGAATAACAGTTCTTATTAGCAAATCCGTCATTTATCTAGGATTTTTTTGCAATTGTCGCGAAAAAGAAGAAGACAAAAAATCTATTAAGCACCACCGTACCGTAAAACGCAACAATTAATTGTCATAAATAACCATCGCCAATGACATAAACACCTTCAAAAAAGTCAAACACCGCGGACTCGGTTTGTTTATATCGGAAAGTATGTTTGACATGATGATGGTGTGGCGCAGCAGAGCCCGCATCGCGCCATATCTTATCAGTGCGGCTGCGGCAATGACGGAATGGCGCGTATATTCTGTTCGTGTCGTCGTTGTCGTTGTAGTCGTCGGCATGGCAGTCGATTTGCATAATTTTCTCCTGGCTTTTGTCGGAGCCGTTTTGTATACAAAGCTATGTACATGTACATGCCATCAGTTCATAATTTATTTTCATTTTGTTTTGTTGTTGTTGAATAATTCAAAACCGATATAAGAGTTTGTGTATGACGGATACACATTATGAGCGTTAGATATAAATTTTATACATTAATTATTGAAAAAGGGGGGCGACTGCTGCATAATGGAGTGTCCAGAGCAGAACAATCAGCCCACCGACAGTAACAAAGACGAGACGATGTACAGTGGGGCAAAATGGCATTAGAAATAGAATTAAATCTATCTCAATTGTGCTCGAAGTTTTTCTTCTTCTTCTTCTTCTTTTCTTTAAAATTAATTTTTATTTTGGATATGTTGATATCAGACAAAACTCAAAATCTAGCATTAAACTTTTATTTTTGCATATATCGAAGACTTAGGCACAGTTTTTTAGTGGAGAGTTAAACTAGTGTAAGCTAAGAATAAGTTAACCTACGGTGAGGAAGCAGTTTTCTGATGGAGAATGCTTGCAGAATGACTAAATAAAATCAGTGGATAAAACATCGAAAGCATCTGTTCAGTTAATCCTGAGTTAACTCTCCAAATTTGATAAGTTAACTCGTGTTTAACTTTAATCTCGCACTGAAAAACTGAACCTTAGTTCCTATCATTCCATTTTTTTCCAGAAACGTATTGTAGATTGCAACTCCAAGCATTAATTTGTTCCCATTTACGGCTTTTTCGGCAATGAAAATGTAGCCAGTGTTTCTTGAAAACAACAAGTTGCCAGCAACAAATTGACTAGTTTGATTAAATGGGCATTACAAAATGTACCTGAAATAGTGGGTATATGACAAAAGTGCTGCAATAGATTTCCTGATCCTTGCCTACCCTAAGAATTAGCATTAATTATTTTCCATTTTAAGTAAGACTTAGTTAGAAATGACAGTTAAAAATGTTAACAAAAAAAAAAAGGAATAAACTCAAGGCAAAAGTACTAGATTCGTTAAAAAATACGATTATAACATCTGTTCGTTTCCTTCCAATTTCAATTTTAATACAAAAAATCTGTCAAAGAATATTTAAAAAAAAAAGTATTTTACTAAAATTGGAAGAAACTGGCAGTTTTCGGAAGTAAAAGATCAAATCTAATTCAATTTCCCTCACATCCGTTGAGGATTTTCTAATGTTGTCGCGGACAAACATTTTTATCGTTTGCAAGGTGAGGCCATCTGGTTATTTATTTTTTAATTGGATTTTTTTTTTACACTGATAGCAGAACATATTAACATGTATTTTTATTTTAATCCCAAAGTACACCGTCCCACTGTGCAACAATGGACGACGTGTTGCGCATTATGTCTTTAGATACCCGCACAGATAATATATGATGACTCAGGCACTCAGGGGAATTTCTGACCGCAAAAAACGACTGTGAAATTAAAAAAAAAAAAAACAAAACAAAACAACCGACTAACTGATTTGCATTTTGACCAGGTTTTTGGCGTAGATATTGTTGTAATGTCAGCGTAATAAACTGAAGACCTGACCGCATCCAGTCGATTTATAAATATTTAGTTGGGTGTTTTTGCAATTACATACTTAGGTGAGTCAGTGATGTTGGAGTAGCATTTAAATTAAAATTATGTCAAAGATGGTAGTTTTATATTTTGGGTCGGAAATTTTTCTAGCATTTGTTTATATTATTTTTACATTAAAAGTTATTGCCAGGAAAGTTCTAAGTATATAGAAACTTATTTTGGTGAGAAGGAATTTTGAATTTGAGAAAAACGAATTAAACTTCTGAGAGTCTTCGCGAGCGATTTAAACATAATCCTGATGCTCACATGCCCTTGTTAACCAGCCCAAAAGTTTTAATTTAGTCTTTTTAGAATTCAAGTTTTTACTATTTTTGATGTGTAAACATCTAAGCCAGCCGGGGGCGGTGGAGTGAAATAAAAACGTGAACTTTCCTACGTGTGACGTTACGAGGTCAGTTGACGATGTAGCTCGTTACGTTACGAAAATCTGCTTAGTAGGATATTGAGTACGTTCAGTGACAAAAATCTAAAGATCCTCTTCAAACAAACTAGTCCGTTTTGGATCCGTGCACGAAATCAACAACGTATGGACTACTTCGCATACGGATCTAAACATGGATCCTCAATAATGCGCTTGGACAAACGTTGATGTTTACACATATTTACCGTGAGTCCCGGCACTCACACAATTTTTTTACTTGTGCTAAGCAATTGCTTAATGTCAAAGACAAAATTCAGTTAGGGGAGAGTCCGTTTCTTATGTAAAATTGCTTCACGAAGCATAAGACTTGAGTTCTAATAGACAAGGTTAAAAACAGGGTGGAAAAAAAAATCCAGTAAGGCTCTAGAAAATTTTACATAATATACTGACAAGATTTTTTATATCAGCAAGGGTCTCATGAATAATTGACATGTTTTCCTCGTCTAGATTTTCCCTATTGAAAACTTTCCGGGGCCTTGACTAAACTTGCCAAAAACTTCCAATTTTTTTTTATTCCCCTGTAAAATAATGTGAATAGAAGTTTTAATATTTATTAAAAGCAAAAGGGTTGGTTTTAAGGATTATGTCCAAAAAAAATATTGATTTTAATTATTAAAAGCAAACGGCACGGTTTCATTAGAAAATCTATTATTAAAAAAGTTCTTAACGAGTTTTCAAAACGTTTTGTATTTGAGATTTTTGGTATTACTTCAACAATAGTTAAATCGAAATTGAGTTACATTTAGCGTGTTTTGGAGCAAAATTAGTACTAACTCCTTTAGTACCTATTTCGACAGCACTGATCCTTATAAAATTATTCAACTAATTATCACGGCTTTAAACAGTTACCCAGTATGTAGTTTAATTAGTAAAAAAGCAAATTAGTTTACATACTTTTTGAGTCAATAGTTCGTTTTTTTTTTTTAAAAGAAGAACTAATTTTAAATGGGAAAATAGAATCTTAAGCCCCCCTCTCTCCCCATAATATTAAATAAATCTTAATCAATTCAAGGTGATTCTGATTTAAGATCTTCAAAACCATCACACCATCTGAGTCAGATTCCACATTCTACGTTTCGGGTTGTTGATCCGTGACTGACTGTTTTAGAAGATCTTGATTGGTTTAATCACGTATATGAACTTAAATTCAGGCGGATTCAACCAGATTCGACTGGTGTAAAGAAGGACACTAAGTCTGGATGTATATTTGAGTGGTTGAGCTATAGCCAAATCTTTTCTGAGTCATTAATTTGGTGTGAAGGGGCTCCACCAAATCATCCGAAGTTGTAGATAATGACAATCTACTTGAAAACAGTTTTTTTTCACACTCAATCAAGTTTTATTTTTTTATATGACTTTATTCACCTTTGAAAAAAAAAAAAAATAAAAATTCTGGGTTAGTTCCCTGATTGATCGAATATGAATTTTTTATCTTAAAATTATGCTCCCGGCCTTTTAACGCATGCAAATTGATTCAAGCGGTGGTTAAGTATAAGGATTTTCCCCCTCAAAGCAAATTACTCATCACATTTCTGCCATTATGCCACTCCCAACAAAACGATTCCACCTCATTTCAAGGTGATAAACAATCAAATAAATTGTATCCCTCTGTGTCTTCCCGCATATTGCAATTATTCGAAACAACGACTGAGAAGACATGAAAAGCACACACATGTGGTCAATTGCTTCTCACTCTACGTCTGCTCCCAAATCATTCAAAAGGCCAACGAGTGTCGCGGCCTTCCAACTCCAAGTGGGCAATTTACCTGCAAATCATCATCATCATCCTCTACTCCAATCCAGCCAGACATTCATGCCAACCAATGCAATAGCAATTGCAAACACAGATACAAGCAAGCCGAGGAGACTGGAGTGTAAATCTAGAAGATACATTGCAAAATAATAACAAAAAAAAAATTATACTACATAACTGAAGAAAATAAAATAAAACAATTATTATACCGGCAAAGAAAACCTCAAAACGTTTTTATGGCGTTAACATGACAGCTTTTTTGCTGCCTGGAAGAACACACGTTGGATACGTGTGCGCCCCGATGATGATGACAACGTGCCAAAGACGGACGGACGGACTTCAAGTCTCAAGACAGGAGACAGGACAGAGGACAGACAGTCGAGTCGAGACGAGACGCAAGGCATACAAAAGAAATTACAAAGAGTAGCGCAGCTAACACAAACCGAACAACATGGAAATCAAAATGAGGGGATAATGAATAAATAAATAATGGAATTGGCATTGGAGGCGAAGGGAGGGGAAAAAATTGACACTTGGATGAAGTGTACTGACGCGGAGCATCTAGCCGGTTGATCTTGATGATGATGATGATGGTGACGGTCTTATAGAGTCTTTGATGGTCAGCTAGTGGAAGCAGCGGGATGAATTGCAGAAATTGACTGACCATAGAGTAAGTAATTATCTTATTGGCATGCCTAGTTCAGAGGATCGAGTGCAAATTGATTGTGGACATGGACACACGCTGATGGACACAAGTGGAATGTCATCAGGAATTCTAGGAACTTTTTCTTTTTGTTGCTATTTCGTCACAAAGGACGTCGTCGTCGTTTTGAATATTGATTTTGCTCTTCATCAATAATTGCGTTGATGGTGTTTGATGGATTGATGTGACCTTTGACTACAAGAATATATACATTTAGATACTATAGGAACTGCAGGAACATATCGATAAACAACAAATCAACACTAAAAATATCTAAACTAAGAGTCGATGAAAATCTTAAGAAAAAAAAACCCTCTAACCTCATGGGGGTCTTGAAAATCTACAGCGAACGGATATCAACAAAATTGTATCGACACATTTTCCCGAGAAAGTGCTTAACTCCTATCGCCTATCGGGAACACTCCTAGGTCACATTAAGCATTTGATAATTGATCCGCATGTTCTCCCATACAGCCTATCAAACTATTAATCAAATCTCTTGAATAAGTCTTTAAACTCTCTGCACCAATTTTTTCAGTGCAAGATCGAGTTAAATCCTGAAACAGGTTCTTAATTCAATTAGAACCACCAGTTAACTCTTAGTAACTGTAACGCAAAATGTCAAGCTTTTACAAACTCCTTTTTAACCGTTGGACTTATCTTACCACTCACTTTAAGTGAAATCAGTAAAGTTCACCAAATTGTCTTACCCAATGTTTTTTTTATTTTTTTATGGAGACACAGACAGATGTCCCCACCTCTGTCACCAATACCACTCTACGAGCCCTGTTTTACCTTCCAAGCTGTCAATGATCAAGTTAAGAGTGATATCTACTAAGATTACATGAGGCGTTTTTCTTTTTAAGTTCAGAGTTGGTTCAGAGCAGAGCACTGAGCGAGCGGAGTAAACTCTGAACAGAATATGTTCAGAGCACTCCGATTTAATTATGAAACACACCTGAGCACTGAATTGTCACATCTGTCAAATTACATGAACACTGTATGAAGTTGGCTGTGCTCAGCATTTTACCCCGTTTACTCTGCTATTTTATTCTGAGCTCACAGAGCGCGCTCTGAACATGCTCAGAACTTAAAAAGAAACACAAATTTTTAGCTCTGAACGATCAGAACTAAAAAACAAAAACAATAATTTTTTTGACAGTTCAGACTCTGCTCTGAACTAAATAAGAAAAACACCTATGGTAAGTCTCCAGATGATGTCTGCTTTCTGACTTAATCAGGCTTCTGCTGATATCTCAGTTTGTATTTAAGTGGCGTCTGCTATATCTGACTGTAATTTAGTGACGCCTGTTATTCTAGACTGTAATTTAGTGACACCTGCTATCTTAGAATGTAATTAGTTGATGTATGCTATATCTGATTTTAATTTAATGACGTCTGTAATTTTAGACCGTAATTTAGTGACACATGCTATCTTAGACTGTAAATAGATGACGTATGCTTTCACACTATTTCAGATTGGATTTTTTGACGTGTGCTTTCACATGCTGTAATTTAGTGACGCCTGTTTTCTCACTATCTCAGACTGGATTTTGTGACGTCCACTTTCACAGACTGTAATTTAATGGAGTCTGCTACTTACGAATTTATTTTAGTGATGGCTAATGCTTTAGCAGATTGTAATTTAGTGACATCTGTAATATCATACTGTTATTTTTTGACACCTGCTATCTTAGACTTTAATAAGTTGACATCAGCCTTCTCAATGTCTCACGACAGGATTTTGTGACGTTTGGTTTCACAGACTGTAATTTAGTGAAGATTGCTATCACAGACTGTAATTTATTTAAGTCTGCTATTTCAGACTGTATTTTAGTTATGTCTGCTATATCAAACTGTAAATGAGTTACGTTTGTTATTTCACAATGTAATTAAATGACGTCTGTTATCTTAGGTTGCAACGTCCATTATCTCAGACTGTTTACTTAGTGACATATAAGCTATCTCAGACTGTAATTTAGTGTTGTAAGCTACCCTAGACTGTAATCAATTGTAATTTGCACGCTACAAAAGATTTTCCTCTTGCGTTGTAATTCAAATTGAAATCAATCGTTATGGATAATCACGAAGCAATTCATCCCTCATAATTAGGACCAATTCACCTGGTCACCTATTTAATTCAGTAATTCATTTTTGAAACAAAAATACCATTTGATGGCACAATTTCAGTTAAAAAATAACCGAACTTTGTTCAACAATATTAAAAAAAATGCAGTCACTGTCACTCGTTGTTATTTAACAGCTAAAGGATACTAAAATGCATCACTTAACCGGATTTCATACAAAAGCTTAAGTTTTATTTATTTTTGTCTTTAGTAATTCAACCTTCCCTAATTGACGCACATTCTGCCTCATTTGGATAACAATGGCGCACTGTCATGTCATTACTATATATGTACAATTTTTTTTTAAACATTTTATTTTATTTTTGTTGTTATTATTTAAAGAACGTGACACGAATCATTCATTTAAACGTTCTCCTGTAACCAATGTAAATGGTAACGCAAATACAATTGAAATGGTAATTGAATCTCGTCAAGTCCTTTCCATATAGAAACATATCTACAAAGTAAATGATATAAGCCCAGAAGGAACAATTGACTCAGGAACGCATTGCACACAAAGGAACATTATCCGCATTATTTCGATAACAAAAGCGTCGGGTCGTGCTGCAGCACTGAATTTGAGTTCTGAGGATTGATTAGCGCCGCACTACTGCACTTGCTAGAAATTCAAATTAAATGAAACACCATCATCATCACTATGACTTTACAATATATGTACATCCACTGATGATGGGCGTTATTCACCTGAATTTAAATTCAAGCCCGTGCCCGTGTTTGACAGCAGCCTCGCAGTCCTCCAAATGAGTCAAGTTGCAGAGCCCGTTTTTTTTCTTGTTCATTGTAGGTATTTTGAATAGTATGTTCTTTTTTTTTTTTTGTGTTCAGGTCTGGTGCGTGCCACTTATTAAGAAGCATCCACACAAATCCGGTCCCGCATTCGATCACCATTATTTACGCGCGTTGTGCAAAAAAGCAGCTCAAGCTCAATGCACTTGCTGCTGTCAATTGTCATTTATTGCACTGCAATATAAACGAACAAAAATAAAAATGAACCAAGCAAAAAAAGCCAGAGAAAGTCCAGTGGAATGTATACAGAGTGTCTGTCCCGTCTCGGATCTCACATCATTTGACGTTCATAATAATGCCTTGCTGAGATGTGAATTTCGAGTTCGAGTAGGGTACGTAGGTAGGTATAGGTACTTGGTTTTCTTTGAGAGCGCAGAATAACTCGCTGCTTATGCAAGCCACTTTTGAATGCAAATTTTTGACATCTATGGAAGTGATTGACATCGATCAGGGTCTGTCATTGATTGAATAATGTCAATGATCTATAGGGAGTGGTACTGTGGAATTTACTTTATAGAGAGCTATAAGGAGATTTTTTTACATTTGGGTGCGTAACTTGTAAAAGTTGGTTTTACAAGGAAAAAATGAGTTAGATAGCTATTTTGCTTGTTTTTTTTTGTTGAGAAATAAATTTAAGACAGAAAATTTAATGTCACTAAAAGTTGCGTCCCGTTCTAAATATTTGACCCGTCCTTGCAGAAAGAGAAACCCAAATTAAGTTTCCCATCAAGATCTTAGAAGAAAATTTCTGTGTTTAAATATCTGAATTAAATTATCTCGAGAACCGCTAACACCAATTGCATGAAATTTCAAAAAGGTACCTACTTATAAATTAAAGCTTGAAAATGTATTCATTCATATCGGATTTTATTGACTTTAAAACTGAAGATTTTATCTAGGAAACGATGCAAATAATTTCGATGCCATTAAACATTCGTGCAGAATTAAATGTTTCGAATGAATTTCGTAACTAGAAAAATTGCTTTGCCCTCTTCAACTCGGAAATGAATTTTTGAAGTTTGTTTTTTTTAAGTTTTTTTCACCTGTTACACAAAGCAAACGAGTTACTCGTTTAACCACCATCTATAACGGAGTTTGCCTTTGGTTTAATCCGTTGCGTAAGAGAAACAATGTCTTCGGTATTCATTTCTTCAAATTTCATTTAAGTCGTACAAATTTCAGGAAATACCGATTTGTTTAAAAAAAAATTAAATCCAAATTCACCAAAATTTGGCATAGAAAACGCTGTTAAAAAGTTTGCTGCACTAAACACAAAATGTATCAAACATGGCTGCTCTCTTAAATTTCGTTCTCTTTTCCTTCAAAGTTTTTTTTCGGTTTGAATTTTAGGACAAGTTTTGGTTTCGGATTTGATCAGGATGATGAAGAATTCCAAAAAGCGACAGACCTGACAGACGGGTATGGGGCATTTCACAGTAGGTATGAGGCGGAACAAAAAAATTTTTAAAGTATTCTAAAGTATTCTCCTTCAATAAATTGATTGTTTCGTTGGCTGTATGGCATGTAGCTTCGTCTTGTTGGAGCCAAGGGTCGTCCACATCAACATCTTTCATTTCAGGCACGAACAAGTCATTAATCATGGCTCTTTAGCGTTCTCCATTGACTGTAACATAACGGCCGGCTTCATTTTTGAAGAAGTATGGACCAATGATTACCTCTGCCCATAGAGCACACCAAACAGTTGGGATCAAAGGCAATCTTGTTTTGGGCCCATTTGGGCAGAATTTGTAAGCGTTGTTCAGGCGTCAATCTATTCATGCTGAAATAGCAAACCAAACTGTGCATATATCAAATGACAGTTGTCAAAAAGACCAACTCCGAAAAAGTATTGCCAGATTGAAAACCACACGTCTAAAAAAAACACCCGTTATTTGCCACCCACCGCTGGCACTGATGCGATAAGGTACCTATAATGGGCGCGTTAGGGCACGTTTTTTTATCAAAATCTATTGCTCTTAAAAAAAATAGCATTTCTTAATCTTTTTGCCTTGGGATTTTTTGGAACAATGTTATGGTATTCGGGCAATTTACACCTTTCACCCCACAACATCAGAAACAGTGGTTTAGCTACTTTAATGGATGTGCACTTCAAAACAAAAAAAAAAATCACTTAATATTCAACTCTGTCGAAATAAGCTACAATTTGTGTCTTAATTCTTCTACCAAAAAATTCTTCTACAAAAAAAACTGAACTGGCCCTGCTCCAAATTTATAGGCCACTTTTGGGAAAAGCTGCAAACAAACAAATTAATCTCTCCAACAAAATTGAACTTTGTTGTGATTTTTTTGTCTAATTTTATATTTTTTTACCAAACTGTAGGTTAAACTCTTCGTGGTTAGTGTTCACAAAGAGATAAATTAATAAAAAAATCGCTGATTTCTTAAAAATAAGGGTTGGTGGAGAAACGGTAAGTGGGTAATTTATCAATTTTTTTTTTTGTAGATTTGGTGGAAAACTAAAATTCAAAGTGAAGCATTTTAAAATTTTTTGTGATATAGGTGTCTATCGACCATTTATTATTGCAGATTGACTGTAGTTGAAGTTGAATTATTACTATTAAATTTTTACCTAGCCAAAAATTGTAATAAAATAATTATTTTTTTTTCTTAAATCGTAGTACAGAATATTTCTGGAGTGGCAACACCGAAAGTTTGTTTCGTTTAGTTTACATATCTACTTTATTCAAAACTAAATTTCTATGGCATTTGCAATGAATTTATATTGTCTATTCAACCTTATATGAAGTTCAACAATGTCATTTATAAATTAAAAAGATTTTATTAAAATTTATTTTGTCTGTCTTTATCTTCATCATTCAAACAAATCATTGATCCATGATCTTAAGAAAAAAAAAATTGTTTATATCATTTATCAGACTTTATGTCCCATAGCATCATTGACACATTTATTTTTATTTACAAAACAAACAAACATACAACTCGCACTAATTGAACTTCTCATATTCTCAGGCGCGCCAAACAAAAACACAAAACTGTTGTCCCGCATGCCCTGCCCATAGCAGGCTTTAAACCCTCTCTCATTTCTCATAATCATAACCACAAGCATTTATTGTCAAGAAAGTGTTTAAAAATAGAACAGAAAACAATAAATTTTGAATGACACATGATGTCAATTCCTGGAAGATTACAACAAACTGCACACATCTTCAATCCCTTCTGAGCAGCACTTTATATGCCCTGCTCCCAACCAGCACCCTCTATGAAGCTAAAATAATAATAAAAAAAAAATAAAAATAAAAAACAACCTCAGTCCCGTACAACAACAAAAAAAAAAAAGAAGAAACCCAAAGAAACAAAGAACACAAGCGCAAACGAACGAACAATAGCAGCAACGTTGCTTGAAAGGAAAACTGGTCAAAACCTTGGGGGTAGCCAAAATTGTATATCAACTCCTTGAAATTTTACTACAAGGCCCCCTTGGCCGCTCTCATGCTCTGGTCGGTCAATCAGCCATAGCTCAGTGAATGGCGGGTGATATTTTTCGCTGTTCTGGTTCATCCAAAGCCTCCCCCCCCCCAAGAAGCAATAATTCTGAGTTAAGAGATCGCAGACAGACGGAACCGATAATGATTCGCCGCAAATATGCAAGACAGACACTAAGATGCGTTAGACATATACGTACAATACAGTGCAGTGCACTGGGTTAGACATAGGTACTTTAAAATGTTAACAAATTTTGATTCATTTATTACTTCTTTAAGGCCCAAATTTTCAGTGGTGGATTAAACCAGAGTTAGCTAAATCTAGAAGTAAATTAACCCACAGTGAACTGAGGAAGTTTTTCCAAATTGGATGGATAAAACATCAAAAGCGTATATTCAGTTAACCCTAAGTTAAATCACCAAATCTGATGAGTTCACACGGGTTTAACTTTAATCTCACACTGAAAAACTGGACCTTAAAGTATATTAAAACAAAACAAAAAAAAACATACAAAACCGTATTTGATCCAGAAGAAAAACAACACAACTCAATAAATCATATTTTTTAACTGGGACATTACTGTTAAACTACGAAATGTGAAATTTATAGAATTTACCGTTACCGTTTTTCAACCACGATATTCACATAATTTAAAAAAAAAACTTCCTGAATACAAGGCAATGTTTGTTCACTAACTTATACCTACATACCTAAGTGAATAAAAACTAAATTCTAAGACGGAATATCCAAGAGAGCCAGACTGTATATTCTGTGGTACGAGACGGGTATTGAGGATCTGTATTTATCCGAGCAGATTCCCAAATGCGATTAAATAAAATAAAACACAAAGCCCACAACTATCCAACGACCGATGGCTAACGAAGCGACGCGACGCCACGGACAAAAGACGCAAAAAATCAAACAAAGACGCAGCTTTTTTGGAAGTAGGTATATAGAGCTGTATAACCTATAGCTATGTGGATCTTGAAAGCTGGAGCAACAGGCATTAAGGCAAACATTCAAAGGCGCAAGAGAGCACGAGTACAAGCACTGAGCAGCATCATTGATTCAAGATTCAGCATTCAACATTTTGTATCACCACCCACCCACCTCCGCCCCCTCCCCCAAGAGCAATTTGCTTACTTTGTTGTTCACGAAGTTGTTACCCGCTGGAACTCTTTGCTTTGGAGAAGATGGAGGGATAGGATGGATTTTGTTTTATTCCTTGCTTCTGTGGGCTATGCTGTGGGTCACTTGACGTCAGATAAAGTCTTATTGTTTTTTTTTTAAGTTAAAGTTATGTGCTGGCTGACCTCCATTCTGATTATTATTCATTTTTGATGTTGAATGGGTATTGTTGTTGTTAATTTTATTTTTATTTAAAGATCTTTTAAGAATAGGTTGGTCATTAAAAAGGGTTGGCGCAAAGCTGGGTCTATATTCCTACCTATTCTCCGTCAGGGAGTGTTTTAGCACGACTTAAAAAACATGAGTGCAAACATTTTAAACAAGTCATGCATGGCACACATGGGTGCGTTCATCAAGTTTTATGAGCTTGATAATTTCTCGGTTGTTTGTTTGAAATCTTCCGATTTTTATCTGGGATATCTATGAAAATAGTTCAGATGGTATGGTTGAAAAGGATTATACCTACCGTACTGATTTATATACAGGGTGTCCCGTAATGAGTGGATAATACTGCAGCTGGTGATAGCAGGCCTTATGACTGCTCAGAAAAAAAATATAAAAAAAATATTTTTCTTGTGGTCTCCATGGTATAATTTATTTTCGAAAAATGTTAAAAAATTCAGGGTCTCCTAAAATACCTAATTACAACGGCCACCCATAAAAGATTCTTGTTATTTTTGTATTTTTATAATATTTTTGAATAACCGTTCTAAATGATGGGTAGTAAATTTTAACACCAGCTGATGCATTTTTTGTGTTATAATTTTTTATAATTATTTTTTTATTCAAAAATAATTCAATATTTTTTTTCACCAAAGTTTGAAAATTAATAAAGAGAAAAAAATGTATGAGAACATAAGTGGCAAATTTGATAAAAATTGTCCTGTTTAATGTACTTTCCAAAATGGTATAACACATGTTTGTGTCTACAACCATGACCAATAAAATTGGCATTTAATCTACTTAAGTAGTTTTTTAACATTTTATCAAATGAAATTAAGTTACAAAGTTAAGTAAACACTACGACGACGAATGAAATAAATTTTAATTTTTATTGCATTTAAAAATAACCGTTATTAAATAAAGGCACTAACATTTAACACTAGTTGCTGGATTTTTTTTTAATAATTTTTTTAATTAATTTTTTAATAAAAAAATGATTAAGTATTTATTTTGATGTTTGATGACAACAAAAATTGAGTTGGAAGGAAAAGTCAATAAATATACCAGTGTCACAATTATGTCTGCTAAATTCACTAACTAAAATAATAGTATGCACTTTCAAAAAGGTTTTGATTTAGGTATGGGAAATGCGATAAATAAAAACAACAGTATTAAAAATTATGATATGTTCGTAATTTAAATAAATTTATATTAAATGTTCAAACTGTCCCCCATTCACTGTGATACAGGCTCTGCATCTTCTAATGAAGGACCTCTCAATAAAACGAGCATATTGGCGCTCATTTATTTTCATCACAGCGTCTTGAACACGACGACGCAATTCCGTAATGGATGTAATTGGTTTAGTATAAACGATTTCTTTCAGACATCCCCAGTAGAAAAAGTCCAAAGGATTTAGGTCTGGCGAACGTGGTGGCCACAAAATTGGGCCCAGACGGCCTATCCACCTGTTGGGATACGTTTGATCCAAGTACCTCCTTACATCTACAGCATAATGAGCAGGACATCCATCGTTTTGAAGATACATTGAATTCCTTAGCTCCTCGGACACTTCTTGCAATAGAGTTGGCAAATTAGTTTGCAAGAAATTAAGATAGGCTTCACCATCTAAGTTGCCTGGTAATTCAAAAGGGCCTATAATTTGTCCATCCAGGATACCTGCCCAGTAATTGATTTTGAATTGGTACTGCGATCTGTCCTCGCGCATTAAATTTGGGTTTTCCAGTTGCCAGCTATGTAAATTATGGATATTGAAATATCCATCCCTTTTAAGAGACGACTCATTCCGGATCTTCGTGATCTTCGTGAATTTTTTCCAACATTTTTTGACAAAAAATAACTCTTGCGGGGATATCTCTTGGTAGCAGAGTCTGGACACGCGTTAAATGAAAAGGATGAAATTTATATTTTTGCAATACCTTATGAACAGATGATTTTGCGATCCCTGTTCGTCTTGCAATCACCCGTGTTGATGTAGTTGAATCTGCTTCAATTTCATTCAGCACAATACCATCAATTTCTTCTCGCGGTAAACGTCCTCCGCTAGTGCCGCCCAGTCCATTACCAGGCCTTCGTCCTTCTGAAAAACATTGGTGGACTCTGATGAACACTCGATAGTCCGGATGTCGCGCATTTGGATATCGATCTCTATAGAGAGCTGCAGCTGCGTTGGCGCTTCCTCTGCATTCCCCGTATATTAAATGCATATTTGCATACTCCAGCGGCGTATACTGTGACATTCTTAATCAGTATTAATTTAATCAAATTCAAAAATTCGTTTAAGTGACGAAACCAGTATAACAACGTTATACGTTACCTAATGACAGAGAATTGACAATATTTGCAAATAATACTTTTTTATGCATTTTAATGCCTATTTTATTACAAGTCAATTTTGATTTGAGAAAGTGTTAAAAATCTTCTCTAGTAGATTAATAGCCAATTTAATGTGTTATTGCAACTACCAACCAGTGTTAAATGTTAGTGCCTTTATTTAATAACGGTTATTTTTAAATGCAATAAAAATTAAAATTTATTTCATTCGTCGTCGTAGTGTTTACTTAACTTTGTAACTTAATTTCATTTGATAAAATGTTAAAAAACTACTTAAGTAGATTAAATGCCAATTTTATTGGTCATGGTTGTAGACACAAACATGTGTTATACCATTTTGGAAAGTACATTAAACAGGACAATTTTTATCAAATTTGCCACTTATGTTCTCATACATTTTTTTCTCTTTATTAATTTTCAAACTTTGGTGAAAAAAAATATTGAATTATTTTTGAATAAAAAAATAATTATAAAAAATTATAACACAAAAAATGCATCAGCTGGTGTTAAAATTTACTACCCATCATTTAGAACGGTTATTCAAAAATATTATAAAAATACAAAAATAACAAGAATCTTTTATGGGTGGCCGTTGTAATTAGGTATTTTAGGAGACCCTGAATTTTTTAACATTTTTCGAAAATAAATTATACCATGGAGACCACAAGAAAAATATTTTTTTTATATTTTTTTTCTGAGCAGTCATAAGGCCTGATATCACCAGCTGCAGTATTACCCACTCATTACGGGACACCCAGTATAAATGAAAGAATTTGTTCATTTATACGAACATTTTACAGGCAGAAATACTGGCTATATGGGAAGCATAGGCAAAATACTCAAACTGGACCCAAACCAAAATCGAAATATGTACTGCAATTCTGACAGACAGTCAGGCGGCTGTTAAACCCATTTCTGCAGCTACATCAGCGTCCAAATTGGTCCATCAGCAATGCCGGGATGAGCTCGCAAGCCTGAACGTCAATCTTAGTGCCACTCTTATCTGGATTCCGGGTCACAGTGGCATTGAGGGAAATGAGCGGGCAGCCGAACTAGCTAGGCAAGGATCAGCCCTTTCAAGGCTCACTTGCGGAAAGAGTTTACATTCCTCTCGGATATAGTAATGAAGGTCAATATACTTTCAATTTTTTTCAACGAATCCAATCGTAGGTGGAGCAGTCTAAGCAACTGTGTTGTATCTAGAAAGCTATGCCCACCTATAATAAATCCCGAACAAAAGATCTAATTTGCAGATCAAGGTAAAACATCGCCAGAGTTGTTGCAACATCCAGCGGGCACTGGCCAATAGGAGAGCATACGGCGAAACTAGGTATTTCTTACAACACCCATTGTCGTAGTTGTGCGAACCAGCAGGAAAAGGAAACATTAGTTGTTCACTTCCTCTGTGAATGCCCTGCCCTATTCCCGTTTTAGGATACAATATATCAATTGGAAAGGCTTTCTTTGACAACCTTGACGAACTTTCTGAACTGAAGATCAAAGACTTGATCTCTTTTCTGACGGGTGTTTATTTTTTTAGACGTGTGGTTTTCAATCTGGCAATCCTTTTTTCGGAGTTAGTATTTTTGACAGCTGTCACTTGATTTATGCTCAGTTTGGTTTGACATTTCATAATGAATAGATTGACGCCTGAACAACGCTTCCAAATTGTGCCGAAATGGGCCCAAAACAAGATTGCCGTTGATCCCAACTTTCATAAGCGAATTATGGTTAGCGATGAAGCTCACTTTTGGTTGAATGGATACGTCAATAAACAAAACTGCTGTATTTGGAGTGATAATAACCCCGAAGTGTAGGTTGAAACACTGTTATATCCTTAAAAAGTCAATGTTTGGTGTGCTCTATGGCAGAGGGAATCATTAGTCCATATTTCTTCAAAAATGAAGCCGGCCATAATGTAACAGTCAATGGGGAACGCTAAAGAGCCATGATTAATGACTTTTTCGTGCCTGAATTGGAGGATGTTGTTGTGGACGACCCTTGGTTCCTACAAGACGGCGCTACATGGCATACAGCCAACGAAACAATCAATTTATTGAAGGAAACTTTTGGGTGAGCGGATTATCTCGCGTCGTGGGCATGTGGCGTGGCCTCCAAGATCGTGCGATTTAACACCACTGGACTATTTTTTGTGGGGTTATGTGAAGTCGCTTGTCTACGCAGATAAGCCCGAGACGATCGATGTCTTGGAAGAGAATATTCACCGGGTTATTGCTGACATACGGCCCCAATTGCTGCAAAAGTGGTTGAAAATTAGGCCTCTCGGCTGGAATTTATTCGAGCCAGCCACAGTGGACACTTGCCCGAAATCATTTTTAAAACATATTGGCAAGCCTTTTTTCTTTATAATAAAGCTTAATTCTTGGCCATAACATTAAATTATATGCATTTTATTTCTTCTTGAAAACCACAAGTCTAAAAAAAACACCCTTTATAAACGCAACGAAATGGCTCTAAAACGAATTTCGGCATTTAGCTGTCTGACTCGGGGCTTTAGTCTGGTTGTTCCACCATATGGTATTCCCACAAACTTCCCACCAACCTCATCCATAGGTTCAATCGAGTTATGGTATCAAAACGGCGGTTTTTTGAGCTAAATGGGTCAGTTGGCCGCCATTTCTACCTACCTACCTTTGAACATTGCTATGCCCAGCTGATATTGTACGAAGTTGTTTGATGCTTATGTTTACTTTGTTTCAACGGGTGCTTCATTAGTTCTGTAAACAAAAACTATAAAATTAAAAATTGATTTAAACTTTCTTAAATATATGTACATAAATTGGTGTTTCATCCCAAATTTTGTGGACTAAATGCCGTTAAAATCTATTTGAATCGATATAAATCTCGCTAATAAAAAATTAGATCAGTAAACCCGTACACATTGAAAATCATCATCTAAAAAATATTATTTGAATATTGGGTTCCCTAAGTATCTACCACTGTTTTAATTTTATTTTTGAAAGGAACTTTGACGCTTATTTCAAGGGTTGATAAGTTAAGCTCGATTATTTGGCATAGTCAAAAGTTTTTATTTCTTGCGATGCACACTGCACATTGCACAAAAAAGGAATAATAACTGATGATGATGAATTAAATTTCCGCTTGGTTTAAAATTATTCAAAGCAGTGGTAGAATTTTGAAAAACAATACTGGTTCCCATCTGTTTTCCAACTTTTTTTTTTTTTTAAAGCTTCAGGTGAGAAAGTTGCCCTAACCATATTAAACTACTTCATAGGACATACATAGTAAATGAATCAACTGCTAACTACCAACAAAAGTTGTTAACACAGTCATTTCGCAGGTATGTTTGTCAATGCGTTTTCTAGCAACATGCAGCAAAATTGAGAAAAAAAACAACTCCTTACAAGATCCCGCAAAGATCGTTAAACATTTTATTGACGGTCATTCATGATCGTTTATTGATCTCTCTTGCAACTTTTGAACCAACCAGAGTCGCTTTTCTACCTCACATTTATAGAAATGTTTATCTCGTATTCGTTCGTTCGACACTGCCACATCAGCCACCCTCATAATTCAAAAATACCCGCATGCAATTTAGTACAAAAAATGTTGCAGAAAAAAAAAACTAATAAATTACCAGTTGCCACTTGGAGTTGGATGACGAATCAGATATACCACAGCTATTGTGTCGTTGTTGTATGTGCTTAACTATTCTGCGCACAGTTGGCGCATTTGTGAAAGATAGCACACGCTATCTACGACAAGTTGACTATGCCTACTATCGCACGGTGCAATAGCACAACACAGTGGTGCAACAAATCTAAAATGACATTTAATTACAAAAAAATAAGTTTGAGTAACCAGGGCTTGGATTATAAATGTGTAAGTAGCGATATCAGACAGCTATTGACTTTTAGCAAGGCCCTTTGACAGAAACTTATATGGACATAACAGTGGGATCGAATTTATTGAAATATAGAGAATCTATGCGTATACAAAGAAATATTAAAGTAAAAGCTCAACAGCATGAAAGCAATAAAGCAAATGCTTGAAGTTTCAAAAAATTAAAATGAAATCAATATCTGGACAGAAAATTGCGACTTCTTGCGAAAACTAACTGTCAAAATGCATCACCTAGGAGTTTTCGAAATTTTTGAAGAACTCAAGTTTCAACACTTCGGCTTTTTATAATGTTGCAATGTTTCGCAACAAAAGCTATCAAACTTAGGCCTCACGAGCAAGTACTCGCTAAATTCTTATTCGTATTTGCCTCAATCGCTGCTCTACTCGCTTCACAAAAATGGTTTACAAAAAGACAACCCAGTTGAAGAGCTATTTCCTCTGAAGATATTGACGCAAAATTTTAAACAGCTTGATGTCAAGGAATAACAATGATACCTACTACTTAACAATTTTCTAACTTTGAAGCTCTTTATTAAAATGTTCTCACAAGAAGTGTCATACCAAGCCTATTTTCTTAATAAACTCCACACGCTGAACACGCCTAAAACAGTTGCGGTTTTTTTTGCAAAAAAGTAAGCAAACATAACTTTTTCAAATTTGATATTGTCAAAGTGACAATAATGCAGTTGGTAATATACTAAAAAGATAAAATGGGTATTTATTTGGTGATTTCAAATTTAATAAAATGTTAAAAAGATAGTTTGATGCTTACTCGTTTAAAATATGGAAAATCCTCTTTTTAATAAAGGGTGTGTTTTTTTTAGTGGTATATAACTTTGAAATGGAATAAAACAAAAGATGATTTTTTTTAAATTGATATGAAATTTACTTTACTCGAAAGATAATCTTCTGGCATTATAATTTAAATATGATTTCTGGCATATGACCGCCACGGCTGGGTCGGACGAAGTCTAATCTGGAGGTCCAATTTTCGATGACTTTTTCCAACATTTGTGGCCGTATATCGGCAATCAACGAATATTGTTCTCCAAGTGGTCAATCGTTATCGGCGTAGACTAGCGACTTCACATATCCCCACAGAAAATAGTCAAGCGGCGTTAAATTGCACGATCTTGGAGGCCAATTCACAAGTCCGTAACATGAAACTATGCGATTACCAAACGTTTCCTTCAATAAATCAATTGTGGAACGAGCTGTGCGACATGTTGCGCCGTCTTGTTGAAACCACAGCTCCTGCACATCATGGTTGTTCAATTGATGAACGAAAAAGTCAGTAATCATGGCTCCATAGCGGTCACCATTCACTGTAACGTTCTGGCCAGCATCGTTTTTAAAGAAGTACGGACCAATTACCACACCAAACAGTCAGTTTTTGTGGATATAACGGTATCTCAACATACACTTGAGGATTATCATCACTCCAAATAAGTACGACAGTTTTTTTTATTGACGTATTCATTCAACCAGAAGTGAACTTCATCGCTAAACAAAATTCGCTTATTAAAATTGGGATCAACGGCAATCTTGTTTTGGGCCCATTTGGGCACAATTTGGAAGCGTTGTTCAGGCGTCAGTCTATTCATGTTAAAATGCCAAACCAAACTACAAATAAATCACTTGACAGCTGACAAAATGGCCACCAGTTAAAATAGTGTTGCCAACTTAAAGTTCTATACCTCTAACAAAAAACCACTCTATAATATAACATCGTATAATCTAAAAATGCTTTAACATCGTACTAAATCGTATTTTTGAGCAACAACAACAACTTAAAGGTGCTACCACAAATTGTTTACGAATTAATTTATAATTCGTTTTATTTTGGCTAGAGATACAGCTGTTTCAAGGTGTGCCAAGCCACCTATCGTCTAAAATTTTGCGCCATTGATTAATATACTTATTTTTAAAAATTGATAAATATTTGCAGACACTATACGATCTACTACCAATTTCCCAGACATAATGTCCCACTGTGCGTAAGTTCACAACAATTCCCCTTCCCCCAACCCCCACTATCACGTCAGACTTAACAGCGCGACCGACGCACGGTAAATCGTTTTTCGCAAATTAACAACTTTATTTAAACTTTTTGTTTTTGCAACATTTAATGGATTGCTATATGAGGTGCCAGTCTACGTCAGTTGTAGTTGTTGCTACTGCTGAACATAATATAAACGCGCTTATAATATGCCACAAGATCTGGCCATGCCTATATATATGTGGCAGAATATAAAAAAAAAGGGTTCAAGGCAGTTTAATCGCTATCGCAACGCGATTTGTATTATAATAATATTCCACAGCGACAAAGTGCAACGCACCAAAAAACTATATAAAAAAAATACAAAAAAAAAATAAGTTGATGTGATGAATATTGTTGAGAAGATCGCGATGCGTTTTGCTTTTAATGACACTTTCAATTAGCAATTTATTTAATGCGTGCATTTTAAATAATTGTTAATTAAGTTTCGTTGAGGAGGCGTGGAGAAATGAAATTTAAAATACAAAAAAAAAAAATTGCAGCACAGAAAAACGCAGACTGAATAGATTGTCTGAAGTGAATGAGTTTTGGTTGATGAAGTGTTTATTGGAAATTTACGTGCAACATTGTCTGGCGTATAAATTAATTCATCATCATAATTGAGTTCATAGGTATACAAATATTTTACTTTTAACGAGATCTAGATTTTTCTTGAAAATCTAAATTAATAACAATTATTAAGTTTTGTTCAGTAATAAAGACAATATCGAGTATCGATATCGAGACAATGATTGAGCTTAAGGAATCCCAGCATATGCTTTTTTCAGGGGCACTGCTTCTCGCTCAAGAACAACTGAGAATATTGCAGTTGTAGCCCAAAATGTTGAAGAAAACCCAGGTATGTCCATTCCTCGTCTTTCTTTGGAATTAGGCATTCCACAAACGTCATTACACCGTATTTTGCATAAAGACTTGGGTCTTAAGGCTTATAAAGTTCAGTTAACACAAGAACTCAAGCCGGCTGATCATCAACAACGTCGTGTCTTTGCTGATTGGGTCCTTGAAATTCATGAAAATGATCCGGAATTTCATCGAAAAATCATCTTGACTGATGAGGCCCATTTCCACCTCGGAGGCTACGTCAACAAGCAAAACTGTCGCATCTGGGGCTCGGAAAACCCAAGAGTTATTGTTGAAAAGCCTCTCCATCCTCAACGCGTGACTGTTTGGTGCGGTTTATGGTCCGGCGGGGTCATTGGACCTACTTTTTTCGAAAATGAGGCTGGAGCAACAGTTACGGTCAATGGATTGCGCTATAGAGAGATGATTAATGATTTTTTATGGCCCCAATTGGATGGTATTGATCTGGAAAACGTTTACTTTCAACAAGACGGCGCTACGTGCCACACAAGCAATGAAACCATCGATCTTTTACGGCAAAAAAATTTGGTTATGGAAAATTTCATGAAAAGGATATGGTACTGTAAGCGTGGTCGTGGCGGCCATTTGGCTGATGTTGTGTTCCATTATCAACGGCATACCTTCCTCTTTATAATGAAATAAACATGCGATCATTTATCTCAAAAAATGCTATTTTTCTTTGAATATCAAAATAACACCTCTTATTGGTATTTAGTACTCCAATATAACGAATCTTTTCGGAGTATCTTATACTTCCATTCAGCTTAAAATCTTAGTCCAAGTTAACGGCTTCAATCCTACAAGGTAGTTCAAAACTAATGCCATAATGTGAATGTGCCATAGATTTTGCAAATGGCGTCAAATGTCATTTTGCTTTCACATTTATTTGTGACAGATAGGCAAATAGTTGACAACAAACAATACCTTACCTACATGTGAAGACCGTGGAATCATTGTTTGTTGCTACTTTACAGTCTGTTATTTTTATGCAGCCTGAAACATGTTCGTGAACAATTAAGCGTCTCATGCAAACTGGGACCACTAGAGATGTGGCTGACTTCATATTGTTCATTCCACCGAGAATATTATACTGCTGTGGCCGAGACCGTCCGAGAGAGCTAACAAGAATCGACATAACAACACAATTTGGCATTAGCAGACATTCATTGCTTCGAATTAAAGTGAAAGACCTGAAAACGTTCCCTTATAAAATGCAAACCGTTCATTAATTGCTGCCTCCGCTGACCGGCAAGTGAGGTTAACTTGTTCCGCTCTTGTTAAACCCTGGTGCCAGAAAATCTTTTGAAATCTTGCCTTAACCACAACAAACTACAACCAAAGTTGATTTAAAATTATATCATTTGGCTACAACCCTTCTTTTGAAAGAAAAAGAAATCCTCTAACTGTTTACAGAGCCATCTTTGTGATAAATGTAGCTAAACACAATTCCAGTCCGTCATCTGTCCACAACTGGAATATAAACTGCTAGAAGGAGATACTAGAATATTCTAGTGGAAACAAGTGGATACTAGTGGAATCTAGTGGATACTAGTGGAAAGTAGAACCATTCGCTGTGTTATAAAAGGGAAGTTTTCGAGAGAACGGGACAGTTCAATTTCAAAAGTGATAGTATAAAATACGAAGTAAAAAGGTATTTTATATTTTATATATTGAGATTGATGAATAATTAAAACGATTTGAAGTGAAATAAAGTGTGTTTATTTTGTAAGGAAAATAATTGGAAGTTATAACTTAAAGAAAATAAGTTTTATTATCTAATCTTGATAGAACATTACAGTTTAAAAAAAAAGCTGAATTTGGGTGAGATTGGAAACTAGCGACTAAATCTGAAAATGTTAAATACTGTCAAATGTGAATGAATGAATTAAGCACATAGAGAGCTGTAAAGAAATAAGGCTTCACATCATACAGAAGAAATTTTCGTGAACAAAATCCGATTTTTAAAATTTCAAGATTAGGAAGTTCATCCAAGTAGTCTGACACATGGTACTATACCTAGACAGCGAAGTAGGTAACTTCTCCATTTGGTATGAATAAAATGTTTCCTTACTTGCAATTTCACTAGCACCTGCTCAGTTCTCACCTTATCCCATGAAGCATTTGCTCTGAGCGAATGTTCTGTTTTATTCACACTAAAATGAAGCACCTGCGTAAAACTAAACTATGCGTAGCAGGTGCCCTATTTGGCATGAATGAAATTCTATTTATCTTCTCATTTCACGAGCACCTGCTCAACTTTCTATACTATATGGAGCATCTACTCCGAGTACGTGCTCTGTTTTTACCAACACTATCCAACGTGTCATTATTTTATTTTAGTTATTACTTAAAAGAAATTAGTTTTATTTTCGAGCCTTGGTAGAACACTACATTAGCTACTATAATTAAAACTTCATAAATGATGACATAATTATAAATTAGGTAGATTTGTTCTCCCTTACCCGTTTTTTTTTTTTTTTTAAATTAAACAAAATCTTTAAAAATCATCCCGATTTGTCTGTGCTCCTTGGATTATTTCAAAGATTTTATTTATAAATTAAAGATGAATTGTAGTTTTGAAATTGTTTCAGTACAATGAAAAGGACAACACTATAGTCCTATCACATCAATGTCTTTGTCTCAAAGATTTCTTTGACATCATAATTCAAGATCTTTTTCTTCGTTTTCTTCTTTGTCACACTTCATCTTATTTTTCTCTCTTTAGTTTTTGCACAGGACTACAAAAGAAAATAAGATACAAATACAACCAAAACAAAATAACTGACCCCATTGAACTGCATCGTCGACTACGCCCACGCCACATCGGTATAATCTCCCTCAACCATCAACATTCTGCTGTTATTCTTCCTTCAGTTTGTTTTTTTTTTTTGTATCGGAACCAAAAAAGAAAATAAAGAACTTTGTCCCTCGTGTCTGTGAGTCTTGAGCGATGTTATACAACTTCAACAATAGTCTCATTCAATGAATAGAAATTGTACCACCTCGAGATAGGTATACTTTAGCACCGAACTCTGTCGTCCGCGTTTACAAAAGATACAATCAGCCTCTCTCTGCCGCCAAAAAATGTTGTTAAACATGTTTGGCCAGTTGTTGTTCGATATACGAAACATACAAATTTATAAGAAAAAAAAATAATCTTTAAGCACTCCACTTTAAGGTTGAAAATTTTCACCAAACAGAAAGTATCTCAAATGCCTATACCTACCTACCAACTTACCTACATATATTATGCATGCTAACTGCTTCTGCTGCATTTGGCATTTACACTATATGAAGTAGGAGTTGTGTAGAGTTCTTTCCTATATAGTATAACTTCAACAATTTGCCATTAAGAGTGCAGATAAAAATGGAGTAGTATAAGTATGTGAGCATCGCTCGCTCTGTAGTTACTAACACTTAGGATAATTCAATTTGATATAGTTCTAGACCATGGCTAAGCGCGATGCGATGACTATGACGACGACGACGATCGACCGACAGCCGCAGGCGAAATTTTATTTTATGCCAATCTTTATCTAAACTGCAAAACATTTAGCTTCGAAGCAGCAAATGGGGCTCTGGGTTGTTCTTAGAATTTCACTTAGCAATCAGATGCTATTTATGGTAAGTATGTATAGGTATTCCTCTCCGGCTGTCTTTTGTGATACTCGAGTGAGAAGTTTTGAGGGCAATGTTAAAATAATTTATATACAAAATCTCAATGTATAGGTACCTACTTTACCTACAAAAATAGTAGGTATTGTTAGAAAATTTATTGTTCCTTGGGTGTATCAAGATGTTGAGAAGGCCTGTAGCCTTCAGTTGAATTTCTATGGTTAAACATATGAAAAAGAGAAGTGCAAAACTGCCAAGGCTTTGCAAAACTGCTCCTAGCAACAAAAAAAAAAAGGAAAAGGTAACGCCCTCTACGCTGCTCAGCACAGCTTCTTTTTTTTATCTGAAACGAGACTGCTTTTCCGAAGGTTTTTGATGCTCTGAATTTGAATTCGACCTCAAAATGTTTCCATCACGTCAGGTTTCCGAGTTATTATAACCGCACTGTATCATAATAAGTTTGCGGTTTTAAAAAACTTAACCCAAACAACGAGTTCAGTGATCCCAATGAAACTTTCGGGTTTCGGCTTTAAAATTGTATATACATTCAACTTAACCCTACGAAAAGTATTTAAACAGTTTTATTATGTAGATTTTTTAACACAATTTGATATTTGATTTATTTGAAAAAAAAAACTGATGTAAAATTACTTTGGTTATTTAAGGTACAAATTTTGAACAAAATCGTTACAGCCGTCCTCGAGAAAATTTGAAATAACCTAAATTCTAGGGCTGTGTCAATCAGGAACGATTCGATTTTTTTGATCCGATCATCGAAAAGTATTGATGATTGAAATCACATTTTTTTCATTCCAATCGATCGCAATCTCAATCATTTCGATGATTCTTGATTTTCTATCCCAATCTCAATCATTTCAATGAATCTCGATTTTCGATATTAATCTCTATTGAATTATTAATATATTTTATCGGAGAAAAGAAATATGATTCAGATTGGATTCGATCGAAATCGGTACAGTATTCGTTGAATTCGGAGATTGAGTTCCATCAAAAGTGAAATAAAAAAATTGTCTTAGTTTGACAGGTGTCAAAATATGCCAAAATATTGATACGGCGGATCGAAAAACGGAGTATGCCAAATGATTGAGGAGGTGAAAATAACCTAGAGTCACGCCCAGCTCTCTAGGTCCATTAGAATACTTTTTATGTGACAGGTGTCAAAATGTCGAATTATTTCCGAGAATAAGCGCTACGTTACGTCGCACAGAGGAAAGTCGACGTTTTTATTTCAATCTACCGCCGGCATAAATGTTTACAGATCAAAAATCGAATCGGACCAATATGAAATAATGAATTGAGTGGAATGAAAATGATCGAATCATTTTAGTAATCGATTCTTGAACGATTCGATCATTTGAAATGGACGATTTACACAGCTCTTCTGAATTCTGGTGTAGCAGCTACCCAATACAGATAAGCTAAAACAACAATTTCAAACTTCCCCTCTAAGGAATCACATAGAAATGCTCATTACCGAATTTGAAGTGAATCGGCGCACCCGTTTAGGCTCTACATCAAATAACAGTGGACGCACACGCGCATAGACCGACGCGACGAAAGTTATGACAAAACCTACTTTTTCGAACTTCTCGATCATTGTAATGTAAGTTATGGCTACAACCTCTCAATTATTTTTACCTGAAACCAATACTTGCTTTTTAGATGACAAATGATGATGAATGGTGACATCGGGTATTTAAGAAATGGCTTACTTTAGTGTCAGGCAGAGGGAACAGTGATCAATCCTATGGCGTTTTTCTTTTTTGGCTCTGAAACTCTGCTGAGCGATCAGATTAGCGCTCTGAGCAGATTATGATCAGAGTCCTCACATTCAATTATGAAACACACTTGAGCACAGAACTGTTATTTCATGGGGAATCCATTTTTTATTCTTAATTTATGTGTGAAGTTGGCTTCGCTCAGAGTTTCGCTCCATTTGCTCGGTCATTTTGTTCTGAGCTGCTAGTTGAGCAAGCTCTCGGCTTACTCCGATGGAAAAAGAAACACACTTTTTATGCTCTGATATGCCTGAGCTAAAAAAAAAACATAGAATTTTTTTTTGACAATTACGTGATCTGTTCTGAGTTAAAAAAAAAAAGAAAAGCCAATATAGACAAACTATGAGATCTACACATACATGCGGAAGTTCTCAAGCGAACAAACTTATGTTATTCGTTAAGAGACATCTGTTCAGCAACTTATAACTCAAAAATCGACCAATCGGCAATAAATTATGCTCATCCCAGATAAACCACCAACGGACAACCTTATGCGCAGAAGGCAGGATTTGGCTATTTAAATCAACTATTAGGAATCACATTTTGAAAAATCCTTAATAATATTTAGCTTATTTTCAATTAAACAACATTCCGCAAATATGTCAAATTGCACTAACACAAACATAAACACATAATTTATTTCAACTCCAATTTCGATTGCATCAGCTTAAACAAAAAAACTATTCCCTTAACTCATTCGTATAAATTCAGTCGTGAACAGAACACAAAGTTACACAATTCATACAACATAACAATTTTCAAAAAAAAAAAAAAAATAAGCAAAACTGCATATGTATTTAAAAATAGCTTCGAACTGCAAAATACAGCAACGAATAAAAAAAAATACACTGCAATTTTTGTCCGCGTTTATACCATAGTACTATAGCAACATCAGACAAATGTTTTCGATGCAATTCTTGGCGCACTTTCAATTTCTAAAATAACACTCGACTATAAATAAATTTCGTGTTTTTTTTTTAAATTTCATTTCATTTACATTGTATATGTAGTTTCGAAGATTGCAGCGAGGTAAATTGAAAAAAGAGAAAATTAAAACCAAAGAAAAAACTCAAAGATAGAAAAGTCATTAAACTCACCGAAAACAAAAAATTTCCGCCTAAAAATTTGATCTTCTATCTGAAATGAGAAATTAAATTCAAATTAAATGAGTATACATTATACAACGTATTTTAAAGTAAAATATTTATGATTGGATTTATTTTTTTTTTAAATGCAAGATTAGGTTTTAATGACGAGGAACCTGCCTTCTGGCGGGACATTGATCAAAAGTATAAAATAGCAACAATTTTGTTCAACGATAAATGAAAAAACCGTGATAATTTTGAAAAGAAATCTGAAAACTAAATGTTCAGTTAAATTTACTTCTATTTCCGGAAGTTCCCAAAAAGAAGTCACAAAAACACTGAGGATAAAAAATTTCACTAGAACTTTTTTTTTCTTATCGAAATGGAAGAAGGAAGAAATTTCTAGACGATAACGTAATATAATTTCTGATAACTTTGGATTTTTGTTTTTGTTTGGGGGAATTTTTTCGGAGGCTAATAAAATCGTCAACCGTCGTCGTGGTCGTCGTCGTTGTTGTAGGAGTGTCCACATGTGAGAATGTGTCTAGCATATTTAATTTTTTTTTTTTTTTGTTAATTTATTTTCTTTTTCAGACGAGAACGAGACTTTTGACTGTTTTGAGGAAGGTCAAGTGTTTGCTGAAGATTCATTTATTTCAAATGAAGGCCATTCTATGATTTGAATGCGTCATTTCGGTAAAAGATAGCTATTTATGGAGTTGGTTTGATGTTTTTTTTTTTTTTTTTTTTTTTTTTTGTTTGCTGTGGTTCGATTCCTTGGAGTAGGGAACAAATTTAGAAGGAATAATGAGATGTTTTAAGGCATTTCAATAAGACAAGCTATAATAATTTATAAATATCTTGTAACGATAGAGAGACAGACAAAAAGAGAGAGAGAGAGAGAGAGAGGGAGATAACGTATTTTAAGGAATAAGTAGGTAGGTATACCTATTAGAAGAATTCCTATTTGGAAAGATGAATGGATATCCTTCTATACACAGTCAGCTTCCGACTTCTTATAGAGCAAACACGCTTATTATGGTACAGAAGCCTATGTGATAAATGAACAAAAGAAGAAAGCAGCCCATTAATCACAAGAATCTAAGAGTTTCATAGATCGAGAACTTTCTTGCTTGTTATTAATTGTTTTCGTCGTTTTGACGACTTACATAATACGTACTAATTTCGTTTTAAGAAAAATATGTTTTTCATTCAATTTAGCTATACCTTATAACAATGGGAGAACTAACAAATAGATTTAACGACGAGTGACGTAGTCTGATAGACACAGTGACGTCTTCAGGCATGGGCCCGGTGGGCCAGGCTCCGGAATTTCGGGGGGCCGAACCAATACAGTTCAATTTGCGATTTGATACATTCATTTATTTATTATTTATTTATAAGTATTGCAGTTACAATAAATGTGTACACGGCTGCATTATTATAACAATAATTTTAAGGGATGTAAGTACCTCGTATATTTTTAAGTTTGGTAGGCAGTGCGCAGGGCCACTCACGTTAACGTTAAACAAGAGGATACAGAAACTATAATAAGAGATTACATCCATGATTAAATAATATATAAGTGGATATTATACATATATTATATTGGAGTCGATAGCATTATTGTTATTTTTTTTTAAATTTTGGAGAGTTTAAACGTACATATACGTATTAGAGTGGCGCTTGTTTTTGAAATTTTTGAATTTCTTTCGACCCCCTCCCCCTAAAAGAGAGCAAGGTTAACGTTAACACGTGCCGGTAAGCATTTGAAATTTCCCATACAAAATACATGGATATTTCTCAGTCTTTTACTCAAAATTTCAGTAAAAGTGTGAAAGTGGATGGTACTTACTCCATAAGGAGTAGGCATACAAAAAAATTATTTTCAATTTCTTAACCAATAATTATCACGTTAAAAATAACAGCAAATATGGTTGTTTTAGTGTATTTCTTTATTTAAACTTCTTTTTGTAATCGAATACTACTTTCTGGGTTGTAACCAACTTCACGTTATGGCTAAATTTGTAAAAGTATGATCTTCTTAGTCCAACACAGAAAGAATTTTTGTTTTCGAAAACAACTTTTTTATTTTAATCCTATTCCACTCCATTAATAGCATTTTTTTACAATAACCTTTCCAACACAAACAGTATTTTTTGAAATCAGATATCTCTTTTTAGTGTTTACCCCACTTTACCCATTAAATATTATTTTTTTGTTTTAAATGTCCCTAAAGCCAGCCACTAAAAATAACCTTTCAAACACAAAGAATTTTTGAAATCGGAAACCACTTTTCGTTTTTACCCCACTATAAAAACCAAATTTAAAGAAAAAAATACCTCAGCCATCCACTGAAAAAAAACTTTCAAATACGAAAAGAATTTCTTAAATTTGATTTTTTTTTAATTTGACCCTACAAATAACAAAATTTAAAAACGGAATATCCCTAGAGCCATTTCGTAAGAAAAACCTTCAAACAAAAAGCAGCTTCTGAAATCGGAAAAATTTAAATTAAGAAAAAAATATAATTGAAGCCATTCCCTAAGATTAATGTTTCAAACGCAGATAGAGTTTTTTTTTTTAATCAGATACGTCTTTTTCATTTTACCCCATTTCAACCTACAAAGTGAATTTTTCCGATATTTGCATGGTTATTCTGCTATTGGAGGCGGCGAAGAATACAAGAATACAAAGATCATTAAAATCAGGCCTGCCGTTCTTGTAACTAAACTGACTGTTTAATATAATGTATTAAGATTTAGTTTTAAATACCTCTATGTGATGTTATAATCTTGTGATTAAAGGTTCCTCGTGATTAAAATGATATCATCTGTATTTTTTTTTAATTTTTACTCGTACTTTTTAAATATTTTCAGCACAACAGCATATTCAAAAAAACTTGAATATTGCTTATATATAAGTGCGGCATTTTTGCTCCAACAACTTATCAAATACTAAGTTAAAAAAAAATAAATTTAACAAGACAAAATTTGTATAAAAAATTTACTTAAGGATCCCCCATACCTTCAAGGGCCTAGGGCTCCCAAATATCTAAAGACGCCCCTGATAGACAGTACAAAGGTTCTATTACTTATCAAGAAGAAGAAAAATACTTCAAACAATATTGTTTTGAAAATTAATTTTTGTAAAACTACCAAAGTTTCACTTTGTAAGTGTTGCCGTTTTTTTTAAATAACTTGATTTCTATTTCAAGCCAATTTGTGAAACATTAATCCTCGAAGGGGCGAAAAAGAGACCCTCCCACCTGCACGCTTTCACCTTTTGTCATATCTTATGCAAAACAAACTGTACTTAAAAATTATCATGGAGTTAAAAATTCAATTTCAAAAAATTCAGCAACTCATTTTTAAAATATTGAAACGTTGCCATACCTAATTCCATTATGTGAATTTTTTGAGAAAAACCTGAAATGCAGTTTTCTTACAATTGACTTGGCTATTAAAGGTACAAAATTTAATCAAAATCATTAAAGCCGTTTTCGAAAAAATTTGAAGAAAATAAAATATTTGTATGGCTGCTACCCGTTCTAGATGAGCTAAGACAAAAATTTGATTAAAACTTCGATTTTTTTTTAACGAAACCAATAACTACTTGCCCTATATAGCAAGTAAAAAAGCATGTAGTAAAGCAGATTTATTTAATTTCAATTTTCTGAAAAACTAGAAGAGACTTAAGCATCTGGTTTTCAGTGTTTGACTAAAAATTGATAAAAGCATTGAATATTAAAAACAAAAATACAATTTAATTACGTCAAATTTTAAACAAAAATTAGTTTGAATAGGTATGCATTTTTTATTTCTTTTTTAAAATTTTAAGTTTGAAAATAATTTTTTTATCTAAATAATTTGATTTAAAATAAAATAAAAAAAAATAAAAAAATAACAGGATATTGTAAAAGTTAACTAAAAAGGGGAGACAGATCGCCCCTTCCATCCGATTTTTTTCTTGTCTTGACCCAACCTACACGCACAAGCCTTTGTTTGCATCTTGTGCAAAACACCCTGTACCCACCTGTACTATGTTTACTTTTACGAAATTCTGCATACAAACTTGATCGCTATCTGTTGAATCATTTTCGAGAAAAGCGTAATTAAGAAATACCTAAATTTGTGGAAGGTTTCAATAATAATTATTTTTTTCTGATTTTTTTGTAGCAAAAGGTGGCTGATACCAATTTTATTAGTCCAAGAACATTAGACTTAAAGTTTTTGAAAAAAAATACGACGAAGCAGGCAAAATTTTAGCTTATTAAATTCTACCCATCAGTAACGATTAAAAAACACTTTTCCAAAAAAAAATAAAAGTTTTCGAGATATGTACATATGTACCTACAAATTAAGAAAAAAAAATATTTTACCCCTTTCACCCCACAGCATCAGAAGCAGTGGTTCAAGTTTATGGTATTATTGATGTGTAAACATCTATTCTGGCGGTACAGTGAAAAAAAAAAAAACGTGAACGTTCGTGTGCAACGTTACGTCGTGCACTTTACGTTGTAGCACGTTACGTTACGAAATCTGATTTGCCCCGACCAAAACAAATTGATTTTAACGCGACCGACAATTAGATTATACTTTATCGCGACCACTCATTTATATTGTTTTTGCCAACGACGAAAGCAAATTGTTTCTAGCGCGACCGACGAATTTATCATTTTAACGCTTATATTTTTATTTTTTTTTCTTTAATTTTTAATTATTCCCCGAACAAAATGGACGCAACACTATTAATTAAAAACAAAACAAAATCAAAACAAAAATAATAATAGTCAGCTGTAGGGATTGACAGTTGACTGTAGGTATGGCAGGTCAATGGCTGTAGGTATGGTAGGATATCGGGTGCGTTCAGTGATACAGTGAACTTAAATTCTACGTTTACATTATACTGCTTTTAAACGATGCAATTTCTTCTTGCAAGTTTTAGGCACTTAGGCGAGGGACGTAGGTGGCTGGTATATACAAAATAGCTGAGGTTGAACAAATTGCAGAGTTATCGGCTACTTTTGTACTCGCACAAAGTTAACATTCATTAAAAATCACAGCGTCCAATTCCATAGGCGATTGATGATGTCAATCGATTGAAACTGCGATTTTAGTGATTTCCACTGACAACAACTGCAACTAAATATTCTAAAAACTCAAGATATATAATTCGCCGGCTATCTAATAGTGACATTCATTTGAGGTTCGTTCAGTATAAAATTAAGATTGAACTTTTTGTACGTTTTACTCGATGGAAAGATGGAGTTTCATAAGGGTTGCTGGTTCGTTGACAGTTCTAACTGGATATTTTAATTCGGCCCCTGTCAGTCAAACCATTAAGTTCCTTTGGAATTTGGGTACAGTGTCATTCAATTGAAACCACGATTTTAGTGCTCTCCGCTGGCAGTTGTTGTTTGTCGATGCTCAGAGAGTGATTACCATAAACAATAACCATGTGTAATGTGAAGTCATCTTAAAGTTGAGAGTGAACTACAAAGCAGGACCTTTCAGTACCGAACCTTCACCACCGTTCGTTGGACACTTCACCACAAGCCTTTTAGTGCTTGGAAATTTCGTTACAGCGGTTCCCCCACTGGGTATTTCGCTGCCGTTCTTTCAACACTAAGCTTTTAAAGCACTGCCTACATATAGGTAATGTAGTTTCTTTTGATGACATTCAGTAACAAAAATCAGGCACTTGGACAAACGTTGATGTTTGCACATATTTAACCGCGAGTCCCGGCACTCACATAATTTTTTTTTAGTATATACCTATGCAAAAGACGGCAAACCAAAGCTCTCCACAAAAATTAAGCTTAGTCGGAATTTTTTTGAAGTTTGCCTTACTTTGAAGAAAAATAAAATTTTCCTCAGCGGCTGAAAAGAATTGTATTACAGGTAGGAACTTACAGTTATGTTTATTCCTTTAACAAAAAAACGTGTGGCTAGAAACGGACAGTACCTAGGCACCTTCAGAGCAAAGAACAAAGGTTGTGCAATTTTTTTAAGAGGCAACATCCGATTATTGTGACACAAAGAGCATAAAAGTATATAATTATTTTAAATTTTCGGAACTCTGCTGACTTTAAAAAAAAACAAATATCGATTGGTTCAAAGTTTTGCAACCATCTCAGGGTTGTCCGTGATCTTAGTCATGTCAAACGTTCCAGCGTAGTTAGAAATGATGAAACCATTGCTTTTTTTCGAGAGTATTGATGAAAATCCCGAAACTTTCAGCAGTTGATAATAGGTCAGTATAGGTACCTACATATGAAACTGTTTGTAAGTATACCTAGGCGGTCTTTGATCATTATAGTTTGTCAAATGGTACAATTTCAAAAATCGGTAGGTAGGTATACCTATAGGTATGTGGATACCTACGTATGTAGGTGCCTACTCAAAGCTCGAATTACATTGTTGAAAACCATGCCACTGTTATATCATACCTTCCTCCTATTCACCCTTAGAACACATTATATAAACTGAGAAAATATCATTAAATCCTTCTTCATCCAAAGGCTTTAATTATGTAGGTATGTAAGAAAATACCTATATGCAAGTAGGTACTTACTTGACTTAAGAATTTAGGTACATATACTATACATACATACATACTCGTAGGTACTTATACTAATGAAACGTAAGTGGTTAAGTAAGCCTACCCCTATACCCTGTCAAATGAATTGAAATTCCTTAGCTACTATAGGTATGTACCTACCTTCCTATCTACGGGTGCAACGTGCAAGCAGCTGCAATTAAAAAAGACAAATACACCTACTTGATATATGTACCTACACCTTAACAGCTGATCTTGACCTCTCCACCAAATATAATAACACATACAATTGCTTTCAAATGCACTTTTATCTCTAGCAGTTGTTGTTTTATTTTATTTTTAATTTTCCTCTTCTTTCTTAATCAACAACAAAGTCAATTAAAAAAAAAATAAAAAAAAAGCTCCAAAAACCTAGAAGCACATGGCAGTTGGTTGTTCATTCCTTTTTTTTTCTTAACGTACGAAGCGCCATATGCCACACCACACCACCCCCAACTACTAAATCACGTTTCGTTTTCTCAACTGAAACAAGAACGTTCGTATTTTTTTTTTTTTTTATTTAAATTTTAATATCTACCTTAAAAATTCAAATCAAAATAAAGAGACATTTTTTTAAATTTATTTTTCATGATTCAAAATGCAAAAAAAAACTTACTACATTTACAAACCAAAAAAACAAAATGGTGGGTGGATGACGAATTGATTCAGATACAAGATGTTCATGTTATACAAAAAAAGATAAAGAAGACTCACACAATCAAAATAAACTTGTAGAGATGGATGGCTCTCGCTCGCATATGTTCAAAGCGCAAAAGCCGAAGGCAACGAATACGAAACGAAAACGACTACGAAGACATTGCCGGCATTTTTATTCATTATATTTTTGCAAAACCCCGTTTTTTTTGCTTATTTTCCAAAGAAAAAATACAATATTGTTTTTCTTGTCCACGAATTTTTGTTTTCTTAATTATTTGTTTTTTTTTTTTTTTTTTTTTTTGTATTAATTCATTTTTGCTCCCTACACACATTCACTACTGTGCTGTGCTGGTGCGCTTGGATTGTTCAATGTTTACACATCCGTAAACAAAACAATTCTTCTCTCTCACAAGTTTTGGTTTCTATTTTTCTTTTCATTATTTATGTTTTTTTTTTTTTAAGTTTTATTTTCTTTTCCGAATGCCGGGTTTATTTTTGCAAAAATAAAACGAAATAAAAAAAAGATAAAAAATAACAAAAATGTCGGAAACTGACGGCGAGTGAAAGTATACACGCAAAAAGCCCGGCAACAAACACTAACTAAACTAAATTGCAAAGCTTTTCCAACGTCGAACATCAAAACGAAACCAAAACGACCATCGGCGCAATTATGGCAGGGGCAGCAACAACAACAAAAAAAAAAGAAGACAAATAGGTAGGTATCTCTAAAAATGTTATATCGGTGCTCGGTGCTCGGTGCATTGGTATTGAATTTGAATTGACCCCTTGAAAGCTTTGAGAGAGATATATAGAGTGGGAGTATAAAGAAGAGAGAGAGAGAGAGAGCTTAGACATTTACAATCTACATCTACACCAACACGAACACCATTCATATGCATTTTTTGTTAGATACAAAATACCTACACTATATTTTGGCTTTAGGGGGATAGTGTGTATTAGTGTTAGAAGAGGGGCAACATGAGCAGAAGTGTTGTCGTGGCGCTAAACTTGGGGATACCGCATAAACCACAAAGTTTTTGGCAGACCACAACATTTTTGAAGAATAAATCAATTGAATCTGGATTTTAAAATCAGAAAAATTAGGAATTGAGTTAGTCAATCTGTGACATTTATAAAATAATAAAAGATTCATATTAAAAAGATATCTGATCAAACATAGTAGGAAGTTTAAGATCTGTTAAAGAATTGTATTTATATATTATAGGTAACTTCAGATTTTTTTGTTTAAACATTTTTGGATCGCCAAGCACCTAGGCGACCTAGAAGTTCTTATCATCAAATTTGGTCAAAATCGGTAGAGAAGTAAAAAGGTTGTACTTACTGCTTCTAAATATATATGTACATTAAAGAGATTAGCACAACAAGTAGGAATTTGATTGGAATTGTTAAATTTATGACCTACTTGGGCAACTCATCAAAATTTTAGAAGGCTTTTAACACACCAGGTTGATTCAGTTGGCAATTTTTTGAATTTTTGTTCGAGTATGAAACTTAGTAGGTCAATATTCTTCATTGTGTAAAAACTGGTTAAGCTAGCACAGGAGAATCAGCCTCAGTTTTCATTATATAATGCCAATTCTATTACTTACTCATTCTAAATCGTTAGATGTAAGGCATCCAATAGCCGTAACCATTATTTCGATTCTTATAAAAAAATATAATGCACGACTGGATTACACGATCACTTGGGGTTCAAGTTGCGTAGAATTTTAAAGATTTTCGGTATATTAGGTGTGTGTTTTCCAATCCCCTAGGCCCCGGGGACCTCGACGAAAAAAAAAACAGGCTTGTGGCGAACTTAGCTAGCCGGTGGCATTTTAAGAAGGATTTTAAAATCTAAACGTCATATGGCAAGCTACTTTGAAAGAGATTTACAGCCCTATTCTGCTATTCATTGGGGGGAATTTTTCTTGAATTGTCACTAATCGCTATTCTACTATTCATTCGAAGTGAATCTGGGTTAAGGTCGGTAATACTAAGCGGTATTCTCTTATTCACGTGAACGCATTCATCCTTTGCAATTCAGATCCCCATACGAAACACGTTGCGAATTTTTTCATTTTTATTCTCTAGCTGTGTTTTATTGGTAATTTATAGCTAGCGCAATAATCAAGTACCAATAAATCGCTTTAGCAACTTAAGGCTGTGTTCGCTACAAATATCATAGTTCACAGCCATTTTGTCTCCACCAAACTACAAATAGCATAGATCACATTCATTTTGTGAGTAAAAAAACATTATTAAGTTTCAATTCATGAATACTTTTCAAGAGCGCCATCTTCATCTTCAAAGTTCTAACTATGTATAACCACTTTTATATCCACTCTTTTACTGGCTAATTTATCGACACTTTTTGTTTTTGTTTTTGTTTACCAAGGGAAATTTTACTGCGCTGGCTATAAAATTACCAATAAAACACGGCTTCTATTGTCTGGGAAGTGATTAGTAAAATTTAAGTAAAATCTAGTTTATTGCTTAATTTAGAATTATTATTAGTGAATGATAGCTTATTTAACATTTTTCGGCGTAGAACAACAAATAGAGATCAATTCATCAAACTATTTTCTGCAATGAAATTAAATCCAGTTTTGCAAAAAAACAGTGCTCTGTTTGTTAATTTTTTCATTCCTCTGTTTAAAAGTGGAAAAAAGGTCAATAACTGTTTCTTTTTTTGCGTTTAATTGAATTGAAATGATTAACCAAAACAATTTATCCAAATTCCCCAAGTTTTTCGCATGAACAGCTGGTTTACGTGAATGTCCTATTGGTTTGGGATAATTAAGTTCACCCGATGGGTAGCAGAATAAAAAGGTAGAGTGAAAGGGAATCGAATGGGTAAATCGACTGTACGATTCACGTGAATAGCAGAATAGGGCTGTTAAGCTGTTTCTTCATTATCATCGCATAATTTTTTTCAAAGCAAAACTATTTTCTCATAAATAATGACCCTTGCGGTTAGTTTTTGTTAATGCGAAAGAACGATTTGATATGTTTTAACGCTTCTGTTTCAATTTTAAAATCGAATTCAAGTGCATTTGCTCTTCTGTCAGAATAAGAACTCCCAAATGGTCATAATTAAAAAAAGTTATGAATATCCACCCATGTTCTGGAACTCTCGCATCGATTAAATCAGTCGAGAAATGATGAAAATTGAAACAAATCTTATGAGTTTTGTTCCATTTTTCATCGTTTCTCGACTGATTTTATCGATGCTAGAGTTACAAAACATGGGTCATGGATTATTTGGCCTTAAGGCATGTATAATTTTCATTCACATGTTCAAAGAGCTTGACTTACCAATAAGAATGTTATAAAACATTATCAGGTTGACTAGAACTACAGACTATAGTCTACCCTCGAACTATACACTTAACAAGAAACTAAGGTTACATATTTGAAAAAAAAAACTAAATATGAATCTCAGTAGATTTTTAAAGAAAAATCCCCCAAAGTATTCTTTAATTCAACTGAAAGAAGAAATACTAGCACAACAAAAAAATTTTTTTAAGTTATTTTTTTTAAGTGGCGAACGCTTCCTTCATTTCCAATAGTTCTGAATCTGTTATAAAATTAAATCATATTTATTATTTAACAAGTAATTTAATTTACTCAAAAAAAAATTAAATTTACATAAATTAGTGAAAATATCTTCCTATTATTCTGTGGGAAAAAAGGAAGGAAAAAAAGAAAAGATTTGTGCGAAAAAAGGGAATTTTTAAAAATTCCCCCACTCAGCACTACATTGAATTTCTTTATCTTTAAAAATTGATCTAAATCAATATATGACGTAAAATACTTGTACTACGTTTTCATTGACCACTAACCGCATGCAATTTGATGTGATTTACCTTTTATCTTCTTCAAATCTAGAAGATTTGTTATGGAATTTTATTTCCCTAATCTATTAGATAAGAAAATATTCTTGTTAAATTTTCAAAAGCCATACAAATCGAACAGTGCTATCGCGCTGAATGCATTCATTGGAAGTTGATTTTTTTGTCCTGTCTATCTCACTTGCACTTCACAAGAAAAAATTGAACAGATTTGTGTTTTGAAATGTACCTACCTACCTACCTACTATTAAAATTAAACTACTTGTTAATCTTTTTCTGCGGCGGAAACACTATACCTATACTTACATAGATTTATTTAATCTAAACTAACAATAAGATTAACATTCCGTGGAAACATACCTAATTTACGAAACAAAGAACTCCATTTAAATGATAAACAAAATAGCGAACAGATGTAGGTATAGCTACCTATATCATGTCATAATAAATTGCTTTTTAGTACTTTTTTTTTTAATACTTATTGCTGATTTTGCATAGTAAACTCTTTAACATAATGATCAAAATTTCGTATCTATTCAAAGATTTTATTATGTAAACTTGTGTAAAATACATATTCCATTTCCATCTGCGATTTTTACGAGCATTCAGTGGCATCCATTTAAAGAGTGTACCTAATGGTTCGTTCATCTGCTACATTATCTAACCATCCAACCCTTTTTATTCTATTTTATCTGTAAAAATAAAATAGAATATAATGTAACATACAGCCACACATCTGTTAGATACATTTAATATATAAAGTTAAAGAAAAAAAAAAATTGAGAGTTCTTGAAGACATATTCAAGAGTAAAAACATCTGCTAATGACGTCATTCAAATTGAGCAGGCACTCTCATCTTGTAGATGCAAGAAAAAAAAGCTCTTTCCCACCTACATCTACTTCACGAAAATTACAGATACTTTGTGTAGACAAAATGTATCTTATATACCTATACATACCTACATAGGTATAGAAAATATGTGTATAATCTTATGGCGGCGGCGGGTAAAAGTCTCCAACTAAACACCACACAGAGATACGTACATATTATCAGAATGGTTTGTTGTTGCAATTAAATGTTTTTTTTTCTTTTCTTTATTATAAGGAATTTAAGTGGCTATATGCTCTTTATCGCACTTCTTGACGTAAACGATGGGTGATCGACTTTCTAGGGTAAATGAACGATGCTGCCTGATGGCTATTGCCGGTAAAGCTTTTCTTTCTTTCTATTTTTCTTATTTTCAAATGCAAAATTAAACATGAAAATAAAAAGATTTATTTGCGATAATTCTCTAAAATTAAACCAAAAGAAGTTGATATTTTTTGCTATCAGTTGTTTTTTTTCGTAGTAAACAACAACAAACCTTCATATACAACTACAACGCAACTTGCGCCGCACATCGAGAAACTTTACAATCTGAGTTGATTTGAAAATAATTTTTTTTATTTTTTTTTTGATTTTTGCATGCAAAAGTTATCGCTTGAAATTAAGATGTAGATAATCTGTCTGTCGGAAATCGCCTATTTTTGATTTTTTTTTTCTTTGTGTTGTTAATGTTATCACAAGAGTAATTTTGCGGTAGAACAATAATTATAATATTTTATTATTATTATTACGTTGTGTAAAAGATGTTCGATTTTTTTTTTGTTTGTTATTATTTTGGTAGAGATTTTTGTTTTGGAATGAAATTTTGAGTTATTGACGGGCTTGAGAATGACGTAAAGTTAGACAGGCGGGCAAAATAAAAGTGGAATAGTTGTTTATAAATAAAGGGTTTTCCAATAAGAGGTGTTATTTTGAATAGCCCGCTATTTCGGTAGTTGTCACTTTTGAAGCTGTCATTTTTTGACATTTGACAAGTAGAAACTACGCCATTAATAAAAATGGAACGATACACGCTTCAACAACGCATTGAAATTATTAAAATTCACTATAAAAATGGTGAAAATTTGGCAGAGACGATTCGTAAAACTAAAACATTTTTGGGTCGTCGTGAAGCCCCTTGTCGGACCGCAATACAGAAATTGGTGGACAAATTCGAGTTGTTGGGACAAGTTAGTGATGTGAAGAATAAAACCCGTGCACGTCGCTCAAGAACAACTGAGAATATTGCTGTTGTAGCCCAAAGTGTTGAAGAAAACCCAGGTTTGTCCATTCCTCGTCGTTCTTTGGAATTAGGCATTCCACAAACGTCATTACATCGTATTTTGCATAAAGACTTGGTTCTTAAGGCTTATAAAGTTCAGTAAACACAAGAACTCAAGCCGGCTGATCATCAACAACGTCGTGTCTTTGCTGATTGGGTCCTTGAAATGCATGAAAATGATCCGGAATTTCATCGAAAAATCATCTTGACTGATGAGCCCCATTTCCACCTCGGAGGCTACGTCAACAAGCAAAACTGTCGCATCTGGGGCTCGGAAAACCCAAGGGTTATTGTTGAAAAGCCTCTCCATCCTCAACGCGTGACTGTTTGGTGCGGTTTATGGTCCGGCGGGGTCATTGGACCTTACTTTTTCGAAAATGAGGCTGGGGCAACAGTTACGGTCAATGGATTGCGCTATCGAGAGATGATTAATGATTTTTTATGGCCGGAATTGGATGGTATTGATCTGGACAACGTTTACTTTCAAGAAGACGGCGCTACGTGCCACACAGGCAATGAAACCATCGATCTTTTATGGGAAAAGTTTCCGGACCGTGTTATCTCTCGAAGAGGTGATCACAATTGGCCACCGAGATCTTGTGATTTAACATCTTGCGACTTCTTCCTTTGGGGCCACGTGAAAGATAAGGTCTACGCCAACAGCCCAGCGTCGATTCAAGACCTCAAAGATGGAATTCGTGAGGCTATCGAGGACATAGGGCAGCCACTTTGCGATTTGATTATGGAAAATTTCATGAAAAGGATATGGTCCTGTAAGCGTGGTCGTGGCGGCCATTTGGATGATGTTGTGTTCCATTATTAACGGCCTTCCTCTTTATAATGAAATAAACATCCGATCATTTATCTCAAAAAATGCCATTTTTCTTTGAATATCAAAATAACACCTCTTATTGGAAAACCCTTTATTACTGTACAAAATAATATGTACCTATGACTTTGTTTCACGTAGGTACCTATATTCATGGGGGCATAGCATATTCATAGTCACTTTTAAACTCCAGTTTATCTTAGACTGGGGTTTATTCAATGTTATTTAGATAGTATAAACCCAGGTCTAAGATAAACTGGAGTTTAAAAGTGACTATAAATATGCCCCATGGTGTTTTAGTTGAAGATGTGAGGTATGGGTTTTTTAGTAATGGGGGTGATTCAAACCGAATTTTATGTGTTGGAAATTTATGAAATAAAATATCACCATGGTGATCTAATAACTGTTCAGGTTTCAAAGGAAATGCCGTCGATATCCTTAAAAACACTCAAATTCATCATTGAAAAATTAGCTGAAGTCATTATTTTACCTTAAATCAAAGTAAGCTATACCAACAGAAGTAACATCTTACAGACCAATATCACATAAAACAATAATGGAAAAAGTTTTCGAAAAATTCCTTTTATTAAAAGACTTAGCAATAAATATTCCATGATAGACCAAGTTCAGCTGATTACGGATATTGTGGAAAACGATATTGCTCAATCAATTAGATATTGCTCAATCAATTGCTTAGCATTTGCAACTTGAGTACAAACTGCATTGGGGATCTTTGCAAGTCGTCCTACAAAATACTGAAAAAATACAACGAAACAATCAATTTATTGAAGGAAACTTTTGGTGAGCGGATTATCTCGCGTCGTGGGCCTGTGGCGTGGCCTCAAAGATAATGCAATTTAACACTGCTGGACTATTTTTTGCGGGGTTATGTGAAGTCGCTTGTCTACGCAGATAATTCCGAGACGATTGACGCCTTGGAAGAGAATATTGGGTGCGTAATTGCTGACATACGGTCCCAATTGCTGCAAAAAGTGGTCGAAAATTAGGCCTCTCGGCTGGAGTTTATTCGAGCCAGCCGCTTCGGCCACTTGTCCGAAATCATTTTTAAAATATAATGGTAAACCCTTATCTTTATAATAAAGCTAAATTCTTGGCCATAACATATAAGTTATGTGCGTTTTATTTCATCTTGAAAATCAGACGACTAAAAAAAACACCCTTTACATACATCTAGTTCCTATTGCTTAAGTTTTAATTATCTCCACTTTTGAGAAATTCATTCTCACGTTGGGATTTTTGACAGGTTTTACACATTTTACTGAAAAAAGATTTCAATCAGACCTATTATGCCTGTTTCAAATTAAAGTTTAATCAAATTAAAAAACTGATGCTAAATATCTACACCAAGCAGTCACTTTGGGCATGGAATTGTGCCAAGTGGTTCCATGAGCATTTTCCTTACCCAGTATGCAAACTGATTCATCATTTGAAATATCAGAATCAATTTTCTTTTGCTCTCATAACCAATCTGAAATAATTCTTCTATGCCCATTGTCTTTGTAGTTCTATTCAGAAAAATATGTAGCTTTTATTTGAAAGCTTTTATAATACAAATGTTATATATCACTGAAATAAATCAGCCAAGTAAAAGACTTAGCACTCTTAAATCGGATGCACTTGTAGAATTATTGATTCAAAATAGATTTTAACGGCCATCAAACTTATCAGTTGACTAATTTAGCTTTTTATTTGTGTAAAGTTCAAATGAGTCGGTTTTGTTCGATCCACCATTGTTTCGTCCAATCCTTGCAATTTTTCTGCTGCCTTCACAACGCATTTATCTTAATCACCCCTCACCCATATCGCAGTTTTATCAGCAAAGCAGCTGAGCATTCTAGCATTATTGTCTACTGCATCATCAATACTCCTTCATATACATAACATACAGAGTATGTCCCCAGGATACTTCCTTGTGGTACATCGATAAGTAAAATAAGTAAATATTTCCTAAGTTGCAATTAATTAAGTGTCGATCACTAATATATGCCATGTAGTGTCGTCTTGTTGGAACCAAAGGTCGTCCACATCAACATCCTCCAATTCAGGCATGAAAAATTCATTAATCATGGAAAAATATGGACCAATGATTCCCTCTGCCCATAGAGCACACCAATCGGTGACTTTTTGAGCATGTAACGGTGTGAACAATGGCTTGACGATTATCTCTTCATTCCAAATGCGGTAGTTTTGCTTGCTTTTGCCATTCATCCAGAAATGAGCTTCATCGCTGAAAAAAAATTTCTTGTGAAAATCGGGGTCAACAACGATCTCGTTATTCAGGTGTAAGTCTATTTATTATGAAATGGCAAACAAAATAAATCAAGTGACAGCTGTCAAAAAGACTTACTCTAAAAAAAAGTATTGCCAGATTGAAAACCACACGTTAAGAAAAAAAATATCCGTTATATTATTTCTAAATTGAGGCCATTAAAATAGGTGTGTTAAATATGGCCCATTAATAACTTTTTAGGAATAAGTTCATCAATTTTTTTTAAAAATACTAGAAATTATTTTCAATTCAGTCTGAAGTAATAAAAATACATATATTCGAATTATAAAGGGTTTTTCAACAGGGACGCTACAAAAGTAGGGTTCAGCGTCTGGACTTCTGCAAGCGTGCCCGTGGTGGCCATGCAAAAGAAATCGAGTTCCATACATAATGGCATCGAACGTACTTTCACAGGAAAACTGAACATAGGTATAGAAACTGAAAACACGCAGGATGAATTATGAATGAGTAGACAGAATTGCTATATTGCACACATAATTTTAAAGCCTTTCCATGTCATTTCACTATGTATAATAAATTATAAAGTGTGATTTAAATCTCGAATTTGATTTCAACTTTTGTAACATTGTAATGTGGTGGGAACTGGGATTTCCGTATACTTAACATGGTTTGATAAGGATATCTATGTGGTTTTAACAATCAAAGCTTATAGCTGTTGATGGGAAGCATAATATAAATTAAAAGCGATAATTTAAGTTTCGAGATAAGCTCCATGAGATAAGCTCCATGATTAATACTAAAACAAAAAAAAATAGAAATACTATAAGATATTGGAACTCGCAAAGAAGAAATTGTAAAAATATTCATAAATATACGCCGATACTAATGTTGTCATTAGACGCTTCCAAGATTTTCCAAAATATCACTTCACCGCTTTGTCTTACGCTTAGGGCCAGTTTCACAGTCAGAAAAGTGACACTTAAGTGGGGAATGTGAAAGATTAATTCCCAATATCACAGCGCGCTGTTACCTGAATAAGTGGCACTTAAGTCTCCGATGTTGGTGACTTAAGTCCCACTTACGCTGGATATGAAATTTAGCTTAAATTCCTTCAGTGGGAAACTTAAGTGCCACTTATTCCGGTAAGTGTCGACTGTGAAACTGGCCCTTAGTCTTACGATGCTTGTAACTTGAGTTAAAACTGTCAGATCTTAAAAAATAAGGTCTCAAAACGAAGGTGAAATGCTAGGCTACATTTGCTTTAAAAAATATTAGTAAATTGGGCGTAAACCATGTCATACTAGACGGGTTTCGATTCTTTCACAAAAGAAATCGATTTAAATAAAAAATAAATCAATCGATGTAAATACTTCTTCTAAAAAATCTATATAACTTAAGAACTTCTAAACGGTTCTTCAAGAATAAGGTTTTTAAATACAAATTAATTTTTTGTTAAAATATATTTATCATAAATCTTAATATATTTATAAAACAAAGTCGTTTTAGTTACAACACTTATAAATCAAGAACCGCTAGACTGATTTTAATGATCTTTAATTTGTTGGTTTCGTCTCCGCCTCGAATAGCAGAATAACTATAAAAATATTTGAAAAATTCAATCTGTAGGGTGAAATGGGCTAAAAATAAAAATTGTCCGTTTTAAGAAATTCTTTTTTTGTTTGAAAGGTTATTTTAAAAAAATCGCTAATAATAGAGTGAAATGGTTTAAAAATAAAACGGTGGTTTTTGAATACAATTTTTATGCGAAGCTTAGGTTTGTCAGTGTGAAACCGGAACGGCCAGTCAATTATTCAAACAACGGAAACACTTTGAGAGCTTTAAAGTGGGACAGGCTTATGCAAGGCAATGCAATCACACTATTCACACTATTAGAGAAAATGCAGCGGTTTTTTTTTATGGAAGGCCGCTTTCTTTTATTTCATTTTCTAAGTTTTAATCATTCCAGATTATTTGAGTGGAAGGCCTAAGGAATATTATTCTCAACAAATTGGTATTTATAGGGTGAAAGAGGGTAGCAACGAAAAGAGGTATCCGATATCAAAAATTCTGTTTGTGTTGAAGAGATTATTTTTAAAAATTTGATATTTATGAAGTGAAAGGGATAAACACAAAAAAGTGGTTTTTGATTACAAAACTTCTTTCTACGTTGGGAAATTAATAAATTTTGGACTCAGATGATCATATTTTTACAAATTTCGCCATTCATAACGTGAAGTGGGTCAAAACTCAGTATATAGTATTCAATAACAAAAAGTAGCTTAAATTTGTATCTAGATATATTTTCATTTGTAATATTTATGCGAAGCTTGGGATTGTCTACCCGTGCAAAGCCGGGTGGGTCAGCTAGTAAAATAATAAATTCAAGTTATGTTCAAATGAATTCATTTCAGCAAAACAGGCTCTATAGTCTATAACATCCTACTAAAAAAAAGTAATTAAAGCTTTGATGATGCATTTATTTTTTCTTTCATTTTTCATTTCATTTTCTGCAAATAGCATGTTAGAAATCTCAAACCACAAATCTTAACTAATCGTCAGAATTATGTTGTTTTTGTATCCTATGGATATCTACGCATTCATTAATCTAAATCAATTTGAAGTACCTACATGCTCTAAACTTGTTTTTTTGCCCATTAGATATATAGATACATATCCATCCAAGGATTTTATTGTACGTACGTACAGAAAAAAAATCAAATGAGTTTGAAATTTTCCCTGGAAGGCTTAAAAAGCCTTATACTTTTTAATTATACATTTGACCATAAAAATAAAATTTACATAGACAGCACGCATCGATTAGCCAGTCAATATCATTCCAAATGGAAATCTGTATGGAGTTTCTGCTTTGTATTTAAATATCTATCAATCCAACCAAAAGAGGTCTGCAGTCTGCAATTAAATTTGAAAAAAAAAAAAATAAAAAATATTTGCAAATATTGAATTGATTTTGTTTTTTTTTTGTTTTTAATGCGCCCTTTTTAACACAATCACTGTGATTTTTTGGTTTATATGCTTCAGCGACTTAATGCATCGAAACTTTTCCCCTGGGGTGAAGGATTTTCCATCATGGAACAACATTCACAAAGGACAAACATACGGAATATATAATTAAAAATTAAACTCAGCAGCAGGATTTTTTGCAATAATTTCCACCTGGATACATAATTACCAAATGCTCTTTGTACAGATCCCTTTGGGGCACAACACAAAAAGTATCTAGATACCTATCTATAAAAAAGTTCGATGATGCAACAAAATGTAAAATGGCCAGTGAAAGCCTTCACTCAGTCATTAATGCGCCATCAGATATAAAATCCAATTCTTTTTTTTTTGCATATATACGTATGTAAATGCTACGCACATTTGCATCGTTGGCGTTTGGAAAAGTATCATGCGTCGTCCGTCGCATCGTCATGACAAAATTGTTAATCAGCTCTTTTAGCATGGGATGAGCTTAAAGAGGTGTCCAACAGTCCGCCCATAATTGCCTATATGATGGCGTCCGGGCGGAATCCAATCCAATCCATAATGGATGGTAGGTGGTGTAGGGAAAAAATATTGCATTTAGTTAGTATACATCAACTCATTGTCGATTTAAAATCAGACATCTGCTTCAATCACAGGACCTGGACCTGGACCTGGACCAGGACGAGGACAAGGACAGCACTGATGGTCATTGGTGGAGGACATCATCGAAGGTTATATCCTGGGGATTGGGTAAGCCTGAAAGCCATATACAGATACATACATCCGCAATGGACGCATAAAAATCACCTACCTACATAAATGTATGTAGATACAGAGGACCGGGAAAAGAGACATATAACACCGAGCACCGGGCGGTGGCGATGAAGCGTTATTTTTTTAATGCAGCGTGCATTATAAAACTCCCAGGACCAGGACCTATAGAGAGAGGTGGTGTGCGGTGGGTTGAAATGAAATGCGGGTCCAGCATTAACCGATGATGATGATAATGAAAAAAGGGATGAGTGCAAGCACACAATTCGATCGATATTTCTGCCGAACTTTTCATTTTAAATTTTCTTTCTCTCGCTTGCTCTCTTGTCACTCGGTCGTCGGCGGCCGGCGTAGTCGTCGTGTTAGTCGTTTGGGGGTAGATATAAAACGGTTTTATCCCTTCCTCGCAGTCTCCCCTGGTCGAACTTTCATCCCCCATTGAATAAATAGAGAGAGGGAAGGTGCATGGAAAATATCGCATAGGTGCATTATTTCCCACAACCCCTTTGCACTTTAAATAAAAAATATATCTAGATACATATGAATTGCATATGAAAGGTTGTAGATACACATATTTTATATGCTATGCGATATAAAAATTCGAATTTTATTTTATTTTCGATTTGGTACAGTGCAATGCTATGTGTGGTGTGGTGGGGTAGGGGTGTTGTGTGCCTCTGTGCAGTCAGTAATGGTTATACTTATACTTTTGCTCCAACTTTCCACTGCGTTGGTCCATGATGGAGTTTTCACTCCGCTTATTGTTTGTTTTTTTTTTTTTTTTTGGAAAAGTTTTTTGAACTCATACATAAATATTTTTGATTTTTTCCCTATTTTTTTAAATGGGCGGGCGGCTCAGCAAAAGCATTTTTATATTTATGTATGAACAAGTACATACATAAATATATACTCCAGTGTGTATCTATTAATTTATCAACTGCAAAGAATCTATGAGTTATGTGTTCGATGGCATGTTCATTTAAAATTCACAATAAAATATAAATAAACAACTGAATAACACAAATATTTGCTAACCGAACAAAATAATGGAGAATGAGAGTAGATTGGGTTGGAATTAATTTTTGGATATACATATATATATATTTTTTTTTTGTAGATGGAGTAGGAGGTATAGGAGAGATGTTGTAGATATTCAGATGGGATATTATTAAGTTTTTTTTTTTTGTTGATGATATTTTGACCCTTTTTGGTATTTTAATGTGAGAGCGCAGCTGCGATTGTTCGATTGGATGATTTTTAATATATTTGACCGTTTGCCTAGAGGTATGTTGTATACCTACCTCATATATTAAGTATAGCTGGGATTTTTAATTTTTTGTTTTTTTTTTTTTGTTTTCATTTCAGCAGGGAAGTGGGAATGTAGATGGTATGTTGGGTTGGGAATTTTTTTTTTAGCCGGGATGTTAACCATCGAAATTTATTTATACTTACAAAAATAAGGATATTTGGAGGTACTTTTAAACATAATTTGCATCCCTTTTTAATAGGGTTGGCCTCGAGATCTTACCAACTCTAAAATAGCCAGACGAGACCATTTTTTGGTTGCCTCAAACTTACAAAGAGTCTAGGTTCTCTCAAAAAACATTCAAAAAAGAAAAATTGATCTTTTATAAAAGTTTGGAATTTCTCGGTTCAACCGATAGTTCGATATATCCTTCACAAAAACAACAAAAAACAACGCGACAAGAACAATACCGCGATAGTAGAGACATTTTTTGATTTTAACGAGACCAAAACGAGTCTTAAGCTACGATTGGACGTACAACGCAAATGGTTAACGCGTTGACTCTCTGACGTCAGAATGACGTAAAATACACACGACTTAGCAATTTTGGGACAGTATTTTAATTCTGACGTCAGAGATGCGTTGACTATTTGCGTTGACCGTCTGATCGTAGCTTTACAAAGGTGTCGACTTATTTCGTCTTGGGACAATAAATTCAATGAAACCTGACATCATAAGAATTATGTGCTGGTTTTTTTAATATGTTTTTTTTTTTTTTGTAAAAAATAGATAACATAAAACATATGGCTAGGTATGTATATGATTTAAAGAAAAATTGCAAGTATTTAAAGCAAAAAGACCCAATTTGCATATCACCTCCCTAACCCTTACCCCTCTTTTGTTCTTTTTGTACAAAGTAAGTCTATTCCGATTCCTATTGGTAAAAAAAAAATTGCAAGTGCAATCGAATTAAACCGATTTTTTATACAAAGGACTAAATGGGGGGATACGGAAATTGGGGAACTATTTTATTCTTTACACCTTTAGGAATATAATTTCCAAAATCCAGATAATAAATGAAGGAATAAATGCTGGGTTTTAAAACAGGGTTATAACGGGTGGGTGTTTTTTTTTAGACATGTGTTTTTCAATCTGGCAATACTTTTTTCGGAGTTGGTCTTTTTGACAGCTGTCACTTGATTTATGCTCAGTTTGGTTTGCCATTTCATAATGAATAGACTGACGCCTGAACAACACTTCTAAATTGTGGAAAATGGACTCGAAACGAGAATGTTGTTGATCCCGATTTTCACAAGAATTTTTTTTTAGCGATGAATCTCATTTCTGGATGAATGGCTAAGTTAATAAGCAAAACTACCGCATTGGGAGTGTAGATAACCCTTAAGCCATTGTTGAGACGCCGTTACATCTTCAAAAAGTCACTGTTTGGTGTTTTATGGGCAGACGGAATTATTGAACTATATTTCTTCAAAAATTAAAATGGCCATAATGTTACAGTCAATAGGGAACGCTCTAAAGCCATGATTAATGACTTTTTCGTGCCTGAGTTGGAGGATGTTGATGTGGACGACTTTTGGTTCTAACAAAATGGCGCTACATGCCAAACAGCCAATGAAACAATCAATTTCTTGAAGGAAACTTTTGGTGAGCGCATTATCTGGCGTCGTGGGCCTGTGGCGTGACGTGGCCTCCAAGATCGTGCGATTTATCACCGCTGGACTATTTTTTGTGGAGTTATGTGAAGTCGCTTGTCTACGCAGATAAGCCCGAGACGATTGACGCCTTGGAAGAGAATATTCGGAGCGTTTTTACTGACATACTGCCCCAAATGCTGCAAAAAGTGGTCGAAAATTGGGCCTCTCGGCTGGAATTTATTCGAGCCAGCCGCGGCGGCCACTTGTCCGAAATCATTTTTAAAACATAATGGCAAACCTAAATCTTTATAATAAAGCTAAATTCACCACACCTCTAAAAAAAACACCCTTTATATTTTCACGGAAAGGCCTGTTAATTTTCTATTCCGCACTGACAACCGCAGCCTCTTACGAGGCTCGGTTGCGGAACTATCGCTATCCAGAAACTGTGTAATGGTTGTAATTCGAAGTGCGAATATTTCGGATTTCGGTTTTAGAAAGTTCTTTAAGATTTTACAAACAACTTCGAAAAGTGCAACCGATTTTCAGGCTCGATTGGGAAAATATCGCAGGGTGTTGGAGAGAAATTCAGTAAAATTGTGTAAACACTCTGAAACTATTTTTTTCTTAGTTTAGGAAAATATTCTTTGTCAATATTTTCCTAAACTATTGTTCATTTATCAGAACAGAAAATATCCTGTATAGTTTTTAAAAGGTGAATTTTAATGAAGATCGTAAATTATTAAGATATTTTTGTCTATCATTAGATATTTAAAAAAAAATAGTCAACAGTCAAAAAAATATGGCGAAGTTTTCGAAAAATACTAATTTAAAGCCTTGGTTCTCCACAAGCTATCGTCGTGCCGTCCATTTAATTATTTTATTTTACATTTAAATTTTGTATGTGCCTTATTCAATTTTCGTGCTTTTACACTGCATCAGACATAGTGGAATCAATATTTTAAAACAAAAATCAAATTAAAAATTATCATTCCACTGAATTGAAAGGCTGGACTTGCACAAATGACTTTGCACAAAGATGTTAAAAATCGTTTACCCTATCGGTCAAACAACCTTAAGCCCATAATAGAAAGCCATGGCAACAATCCCACGGGCATTGCATTGGAACGGGAAAACACTTTAAAATAATTCATTTGACTTTGGTATTACTCAAGAGCTAAGGTTTCCGGCCATTGTTGTTATAGGTAGCTTGTAGGTGTATACCTATGTACATAAATAACACAAACATTTTAACTTAAATATATATATTTCTATATCCGGACCAACATCGCTGCCGCCGGAACAATATAAATCTTTTGATTGGCTCCTTTTCCCCCATAAAAGACTTAACAAAAAAACAAGTAAAAGTAGCATCAATCTATTGTTTCAGTTGCAGCTTTTCACATACATTTGCTTTGTGAATGTTACATTTTTTTTTGTTTTATTGTTGGTTACCTATTTTTCAATTATGTATTCCACTCAACAAGAAACCCCCCAAAAAAATAAATATAAAAATGCAGGGATGTTAAAAAAAAAAGAATAATTAAATGAATTTCGGAACTCAATTCAATTTCCTGAATGCATTTCTATTATTTTCTTTTTTACTTTATTTTGTATTCTGTGCGCCGCCAACAATGTCCTACTGTTTTGGCTTTTTTTTTGTTGTTCCTTCTTCCAATGCTGCCCTCTGTGTATAGCTGAACTTTCCTTTGAAGCTTTAAAACAATCGAAAGAACATCAAGAGTAAAACTCCATATCATATCATCCCCGCTTATCTTTAGGACTGATTCTGCCTGTGCACAGCACAGAGTAGCTTCGTCCTCGTTGGGCCTTTGGTTGGATGCATTTTCATGATTCTTTTGTTATTAATTCGATGGAGATGCGTTCGTTCGTTGGTTTTATCTATATGGTTCGTTTGTGTGAAGTGTAGCGAGTTGCGAGTATTTACCGACCGGGATACCGACCGTCACCAGTATAGTTCGATGTGTATTTATTATTCGTTCAGAATTCAGATATTTTTTTGGAGGCGGCAGGCAGAGTTGTAGTGGCGGGGGCCACGAAGGCCGGCGGCGGCGGCGACGGCAGCAATTTATACAAAAGAAATTTGCTATACGAAAAATGCACAATAATGGCATGTGAACGAATAAATAAATAATTCACTACATAGCTGCAGGATACTATGTATCTACAGTAATGCGCAAACTCGCTTTGAACCTACTTTTCTCATTTTTTTTTTTTTTATTTTTATTTTGGTGTTGTTCTTTTGCGGTGGAAAAATATATTTTCTATAAATTCCGCATGGCCTCCCGCACATATACAATGACATTTGTGGGGGGACAAAAAAGGATATAATCCTTTTTCGGCTGCGTTTCATGTACCTATAGTCGTTTTTACCTACCTATACCAACCTACCCAGCAGCTACATATTCTCATACTCTGTGATATAAAAATGTTGTGATGGAAAATATAAAAAAAAAATATTTAGTTATTTTGATTTTTTTTTTTTTTGTTGTTTTTATTTAACAAAGGAAAAAAAGATTTTGGGAATAAAATTAATGCAACAAAGGATGAAAAATGTGCGCTGATGGAAGGAGGGAGATTGGGAGGGATATCTACCTACCCATACCTATTGATGCTTTTCCTGCCTTTATTATATGTGAATTTTTAATTTCCCGCACTGCAATTGGGAAGAATGATAATGGAATCCTACAGCAAGGACGGGACATAACCGGAAATTGCATCCTTTTTATTTATATTATTTTTTGAGATTTTTTTTTTTTTTGTGAATTGCCAATAATAGAGTGTGGATATTTTCGAGTGTCATTAAAAATAATTGGAAATTGTAATTTTAATATTTAAACTTAATGTTTTTTTTTTTTATTATAGCGTGATTACCTATATGGGTATATACCTATTCTTTGTCATGAATGCACATAAATGCAGATATATATGTATATAATTGTATATAGGTGGGTAAAAGGTGGATCATGTGATTTCCAAATTAACTCGGTTGGTTGCATATAAATTATTCCTCAAAATGTGTCTGGGTGATTAAAAAATAAAATAAAATTTCTATTTGGATAATACATAGAGGTATAATTGACAGACACTCAGAGGATGCGGGTTTTTTTGTAGTTTAATCCTTCTTTGTATAAAACCGCATGTAAACGATAAAACCAATTGGTTGTAATGGGTGATTTTTTAAGAGGTTTAGAACTTTTTTTAAAAAAAAAACACAAAAAATTCGAAAAAATTAATGAAATATTTATTTGAATCGATAGTTTGAACCTTGCAATTTAATGTTTAAAGATAATTTCATGCAAATGTTGACCGCGGCTGCGTCTCAGGTAGCCCATCCGCTGAGTCCAATTTTGGCATACTCTTTCACACATATCGGCCGGTATCTCACGAATGAATGCATGGATGTTGGCTTCCAGTACGTCAATCGAAGCGGGCTTGTCCCTATAGACATTAGCCTTGACATACCCCCACAAAAAATAATCTAATGGTGTCAAATCGCACGATCTAGGCGGCCAATTGACCGGCCCAAAACGTGAAATTAACTGTTCACCAAACTCGCCTCGCAATTGCGCCATTGTTTCGCGTGCTGTGTGGCATGTGGCATCGTCTTGTTGAAACCACATATCATGCAAGTCAAGAACTTCCATTTCGGGCAAAAAAAAGTTTGTTATCATCGCTCGGTAGCGTTCACCATTGACAGTAACGCTGCGATTCGCATCATCTTTGAAGAAATATGGCCCAATAATGCCGCCGGCCCATAAACCGCACCAAACAGTGGCTTTTTCGGGATGCATTGGTAGCTGTTGCAATGCTTCTGGCTGATCTTCACTCCAAATGCGGCAATTTTGCTTATTTACGTACCCATTCAACCAAAAATGAGCCTCATCGCTGAACACAATTTTTCGATAAAAAAGCGGATCCTCGGCCAGCTTTCCAAGAGCCCATTCACCAAAAATTCGGCGTTGTGGTAGGTCGGCTGGCTTTAGTTCTTGCACCAGCTGTATCTTAAAAGGCTTTACGCCCAAATCCTTCCGCAAAATTTTCCACGTAGTGCTGTAACATAGGCCTAACTGCTGGGAACGGCGCCGAATCGACATTTCGCGGTCTTCTGTCACACTAGCTGATACGGCCGCAATATTTTCTTCACTACGCACAGTACGTAAACGTGTTGGTGGTTTAATGTCCAACAAAGTAAATTTGGTGCGAAATTTGGTCACAATCTTCCGAATAGACTGCTCAGAAGGTCGAGAATGCCGATCATAAAATGGAAGCAGCGCGCGATGAACATTTCGAACCGAGCACGAATTTTGATAGTAAAATTCAATAATTTGCAAGCGTTGTTCATTTGTAAGACGATCCATGGTTAAATTGCAAACCAAACTGAAGCTGTTTGACAGTGACACAAGGTACTAAACACACGTCAGCTGTCAAAACCAGTGTTGACAAAACCAAACCAGCTAAAAAATCACCTCACATAATTAAGTTAATAGTGCGCATTTGTCACGAAAATAATGAAATATAAATTATATAAGCATTTTAACCACATAGATACTTATATAAAATACTTAAGTTATAAGTTATGTACGAAATCAACTTTTAAATTAGATAAAAATATTAAAATCTTATTACACTGTAAAATTCTTATTTTAAATTACAATAAATAAATTACGTCAGGAAAACGCCTTAACAATTTTTCATCTTTTTGCACATACATACCTATTTGTGTTAAAATGAAAAATTAACTAACAACTTTTATTTTTTACAATTTAATGCTTTATTTTATCAATAAACAACCGCTAAAAAAAATCATTCAAAGCACAAATATTCACCAACAGTTTGACACATACGAAAATGAGGAGGAATAAGTGAGCAATACCAAAAGTGAATATAAAAGTGAAACTAAGAGCATTGAAATCTAAAAACTGTAGATGGCGCTGAATTCGGTTTTTTTTTTTGAAAAATATTCACTATATTATGTAGGTACTTAAAACTTGAATGTTGGTGACATTAGGAACGAACCAAATTCACTATATGTCAAATTATAGTTTTTCCTTTAGTTGTGATGACATTAACTGTCGAATTCCATCGGAAAAAGCAAACAAACAAAAAACTCATAGGCATGTATTTAATTTTTATCTAGGTTAAAGGAATTTTAGCACTTTCCGGTGACTTTCGAACTAATAACATTTTTGATTGGTCATTCAGTCTGTTTTCGATTTTTTTAAATTTGACAACTGGACCATCGAAATCAAAGATAAATCGTCTGATTGCTCGTTTCCAACAACAAAGCGCATCGACATCGTTCATCGCACTGAAGAAAATATTCAGCGAGTGCAGGAGAGTGTGCACAAATATCCAACAGCTTCAAAAAGCGGAGACATTCAACGCAACTTGAAATGTCGTGCTGATTGATTAAAAGAATTTAAATCGAATCGAAGATCTTTCCCTATATGAAGTGCAGATTATTCTATTTATGTATATGAAACCCATAGTCTTTCAGCAGCGGAGCGATTTAATTTGACCACGTCGTTCTCCGGATTTAACTGCTCCCGATTCCATTCTTTGGGGTACCTATTTGAAATAAATAGTGTATGTCAATGAAAAAGACACTCAGAGGATGCGGGTTTTTGTAGTAAACCCGACAAGAAACCCGAGCGATAATACAACCTGAAATTTTGCGTAAAGTCATGGAGAAAGCATTGGAAAGACAGCATTTTTGTGAAGCTGAGAGTGGACGCTCCCTATGAATCTCATTTTGTCCCATTAATTCCTATTGATATAGTAAACAGTTAATAGTAAGTATATTTGAGAAAATTAAAATACAACAAAATAACGAAATTACAGACTACTTAAAAAACAACTTAAGTACCTAAGGCTAACCCATCTTAATGGAAGCTTCAACCATTTAAAAAAAAAATCAAATTTAAACGTTTAAGAAAACTGCCTACTACATATTTCAATGTCTTGAACCCCTAAGAACGACATATGTGCCTATAGGGATTTGCAAATGGCTCGGGTAGATTTTGGCGGCCTTTGGCGGCCATGTTCTTTTGGTGACATCTGTCAAATCTGTTGTTTATTATTCAATTACTGATGCTAAATCACCATTTCAACTTACACGACTGAACAGCACGTCCAAATGATAAAACTTTAATATCAAAATCTTTTGGGGAAACGATATACGTGCGTTGTGCCCATTTTACCATATAGGTAGGTACATGGTTGTCCTTCCAAGTAGATTATCCAAAGTTTGATGGCCAAATTTTAGTTGCCCGATTCAGTGAACAATCACAACCAACACCTTTCCGTCAACGAAACGCAAGATCAACCGAAAACGCATAGTCGCGCGCCGACTGTGAGAGTTGAAAGGATTGCAATGAAGAATATAATACAATATAATATACCCAACAGGTATAGATAAATACCTAGTACCTACCTATGGTTGTATACTTTGCTAACTGAGCTAACCTTTGTATTTAGACAAATAGGTACTTTTTTTAATGAATCCTCAATCTTATTTAAAATGATTTTAAATACTTAATCGCCATAGATTCATTACACATATGATGTACCTATAGAAAAGGATCAAAAAATTGAAACTTTCAGTCTCTGTTTACAAGTTTGTATCTACATGTACAATTGTACATAATGTAGGTACCTATAAGTATGTTGGCATAGGCATACCTTTCACATTACCCAGGAGGTAGACTTTCAATGCGAAGGTCTAGTGGGATCTTTAATTTTACGGTATTTTGAGTTAAATTCTCCTTGAGTGCAACAATGAAATTGAAGTTAGTTATATCTAGTATGCAAGAAATAACTTAGCACATTTGTATCATTTGAAAAAGTTTTGTGGTTAAAATGCAAATGGCAGTACATATTTGTTTGCGCAAGATCAGATTACGATTTCTTGCTCCTTGTAATGCGCCCCCAAAATTTTGCGCCCTGTGCATTAGCACATCTTGCACATATGGCTGGTCCGGCCCTGCCTACCTATATATACCTTAAACAAATCTTAACATTGATACCATAATGACTTTTTATATTTGTATCTTTTTGCTTTATTAAAGCCACTCTGACCAAACATAATAAAGTCCTTCTCCTTGAACTCACTGTATGGAACTCCTTAACCTCTATTATCTTCAGCTATACCTACATAGGTACATCTGCTGCCACATGAATGATGGAACGTGCCTTCGACCTCTTCTCAAATGCCTTAAATTTCATCATCGCCCTAGGATCTGTTTACACTAAAGTACCCGCCAACAGAGTGCACAAGTGCACTCAAGATACTTACAGTATCTTATAATATAAGTATCTTTATATATAAAAAACAAAATAATAATAAAAACTTCTTTTTTTTCTCAAAAAAAGAAATATTCTGTAAAAAGAAAATAAATTACAAAAATATACTCTAACTGGAATCCTTTTTGTGTGTTGTTTTTTCGTCCTTCTTTCACTACCATTTTCTATTCTTCAACACACTTGCTTTGCCAACATACCTACTTTTTTTTTTTTTTATTTAGTTGTCGTTGTCGTTGTGTGTGTTTGTGTTTTATATTTGTTTTCCTCAGCAACTTTTACAGTCATGCTACTCATGCAGCAGAAATAAGCAGCACCAGCTGAAGCTCAAAACAACTCTCCTTTGCTTTTATATATAGGTATTGAGAGTATTTAGGTTTTGGTTCTTGCATTTTCTCACAAACGACAAAAGCACCAAGGAAAACAAACAGGAAAGGTTTCAAAGAGAAAACAAACAACAAAAATAATAATAATAAAAAAAAAAAAAATGAAAAAGTCCTTTGAAAGTTTTCACTTTCATGCAAAATTAAACAGCACTGTGGCACAAAGTCTCGAGGCTGATGACAGGCCATGCCAATGCCGCCACCACCGCTATCAGCCAAGGCAAGAGCCAACAGCCAAAGCAATACGACGACGACGAGGAAAGTTTTCTGAAAATCGAGAACAGGCTTCAATGGGGTTGGCTTAGAGACATCAGAGGAAAGAGCATGAGGCAATGATGATGAAGAAGAAGAGGAAGAAGAAGAAAAAGAAGAAAAAAGAATTGAAATAAAAGGATTTTCTTCTGTTTGTTTGGTTGTGCTGCTTTAAAGATCGTTCTTCGAGCGGAACTGGTGTAAAAAGCAAATGACCTGAAAAGTCCAGACCTATAATAACGTCTCTCTCTCTCTCTCTGTAATAGCTAAAGGTGTTTAAGGCAACAAACTTTTATGCCTATTTAACTAAGGCTTTTGTTATGGAAAGACTTAACCGTCTGTCTTCTCGGTGCAAAGGTGCGGCACCCTTTGATCTCTGAAATGACTTACGACTGCGACGAGTAACACCCTTATGTCGCATATAATTAATAGGACAGGCTAGCTATACACACTATTTCGCACCTTTTGCTAAAGACGATTGTTATAACTGTTGTTTGCACTAAATATTAAGTAAGTATTAAAATTTAAAGATATGCAAGTAAGCTTTGGCACCGCCCTGCCCTGCCCTGCCCTGCCGTACCGCATCGATGAGGGTAGGTATTTGCATACCTATCATCGCAGTTAGTGCAACAGGAAATGGAATTTCATATGGGTGTAGGTAGATAGGTATATCTATTTTTTGTTGTGTGCACTTTGGAATCCAATTTTCAAATCAATTTCACTTAAAGTCGATGACAAGCGCTAGCAATGGTGATGACGAGAAAACTAAGAAAACATTTTTTATTATTTCGCGAGGTAAAAATAAGTCTCTTTGCTGCTTTGTCTATCGACTAGAAACACTTTTGAATCATTTTTAGCTAGGTGCCGCCTAATAGATACAGGAGGCTTAAATATTTCATGAAGACTTAACTAATAGAACATTATGGGGTTTATAAAAAGGGGGGTTTGGTAAGATGGACAACAACTTGCAACAACGAAGAAAGTTATTTTTTGTTTTAATTTGTTGTGATTTTTCGATCAGTGAACTCTTCTCTCTCTCTCTCTCTCTCTTTCTCTCTATCTCTTGTGGTTATTGGTCTATGTGAAAGGTGATTTCTTAAGCTTACTTGAACCTATTCTAACCCCAATTCTCACAAAGTGTGATTATTATTTATTTAAAATGCCATTTCACTTGGTCGTTTTCACCTGAATGGCGTGGAGAGTAAGTGGATTTTAGTTTGATTTTTTTTTATTTTTTTTTTTTGTAAGTTTTAGTTTTGACTATTTTGTGGTCTTTTGTATTAAGAATTTTGTTCTTTTTATGTTTGTTACTTCTTTACAATAATATTTAAGTCAATGTTTATGTTTTGTTTGGTAGATACTTATTTTTTTTTTTATTTTTTTCAATAAGAGGATAGAGTTATGGAAATTTAATAACGTTGGACAAAGATGTTGTCGAAAGCTTTAATGAATTGTAATGGGGGCAGGTTTTTAACAACACTCGACTATAGAGAAGAATTTTAAATCGTTGTCTTGATCATTATGAGATAGGTTAATGCTTTCAAATCGAAAGGTGTCAATAATAAATATTCGTTATCCTTTATAAACATAGGAGGCCTGCAGGGAGTGGTGTTTTATAATATACATCGGCTTGCTCATAAGTCAGGAAATTAAGTTTGTCATCAACTGAAAGACTATGCGCTTTGGCTGCGCATATATGTACATATGATAAAAAGAATGGAGGCATTGTCTGCTAGAGGCAGAGTTGCTCAAGGGTGACAGAGTAAGAATTTGAAAAAAAGCCGATAACAACATGGAAGATAAAATAAACGAGCGGCTAGTAATTCAACTGAGCCTGATAAAGTCCTGGAATTAACATCTATACAAAAGTATATAACTGGTCCAACCAGCGCTGAATGGAAAAATCGTGTCAAAATATAAGGAACATGTCGGTTGGAGCTACCTCGAAATCTCACACAAAATAGGGCAATGGAAATCTAGAAAAATCAAATTTACATCCGATATTTGAGTGCTTATCAAAAGGAGTTGTTGAGAAAATTCTTACAGAAAATTGTTGGGACAAAAAATAAAGAGTCCGATAGACTCCATAGTGGGCTGGGCACCCCTAACTTGCATAAGCGAAAAGTACCTATAGCCGGATCGAAAAATGGTGGACAGCGATGGTAGACCTGGTTTAAGCTATGAAAGGATGAACTAAGGTGCTTGAAAGTCTAAACTAGGGTTGCTTAAACATCGATAGTCGGCGCTTTCGATAGTATCAATAATTTTAAGATAAAACTATCGATAGTATTTTTTATTTTAAAAGCCCTAGCCGTTAGTTTGTAATTTGTCCATACGAATTTGAACCTGTGCCTAAAACGCTCTGTAACTCTTGCATCGACAAAGTCAGTCGAGAAACGATGAAAATTGAAACAAATCACATGAGGTTTGTGCCTTTTTTCAAAGTTTCTCGACCGATTTTATCAATGCCAGAGTTACAGAACGTAGGCACTGAATCTGATTTAAATTATCACGTAGAACAAAAACAACAGCTGATACCACTTTCTACAGTGCCTATGTTCTGTAACTCTCGCATCGATAAATTTTGTCGAGAAACGATGAAAATTGAAACAATCACATGAGTTTTGTTCGATTTTCCAACGTTTCTCGACCAATTTTATCGATGCAAGAGTTACACGTTGACTCATGACTCTTTTTGAAACTAAACAAGTTGGAAGGTGAGATCCGATCTCTTTTCTCACCTGGTTTCATTAAATTTCGAAAAGAGTCATGACTCTTGAATGTAATGGCTCACATTGCAGTTTCTGTATCTTTTATCTCATATGAATGCATAAGTGTTAATGTGTTATTTTAGTTATTTATGTTGCTTATTATGGGTTTCAACACTAATAAACTTGTGAGGTGAAAAACTATCGATAGTATTTTTAAAACTATCAATACATTCGATACTTTTTTACTATCGATAGATTTTCGATGTTTTAGCAACCCTAGTCTAAACCTCTGTGATTTAATCTCATTGTTATGTTTGCCTGCGAATTTAGCTTTCGATAGTTGGTTATAGTATTTTTACCCTGAAATATGATTACGCAGCCTTAGGCCAAGTCGATGGAAGCCTAGGAATGCAAAAAAAGATGACATCGGTCTCGATGGTGAAAGGTGGAGAGATATGTTGAAGAAAAACAATTCCAGAACCTTTATAGTTGAACGTCGTCCCTGACCACACATTGAATGCGAAAAACGCATTACGGAACAGATTGTTTAGCACTTTGCAATGGCCGAGAAATCCGAAAAATAGGTTTCGCTATAACGTGGTTTGGCTGTGCGTCCGTATGTGGACTTTAATTTGAGCTTGAGCATAAATGAGTGGGCTGATTTGCTTAAAATTTGGTACCTACAGAGCACACAAGACCTACTGCCATACAAGATTTTATTTTTCATGTGTAAATATTTATGACGACTGTAGAATAAACTAAAAACGTGTTCCTTACGTGAAATACTTAGCATTAAAGGTGTATCACGTTACGTTTAATACGTTATGATTAGGACTAATAAAACATCTTATAATCGTGAATCCCGGCACTCACACAATTTTTAAATTTTCTCAAAAACTAAGACAATTAAGAATCTGGTTTTTGTATTTAAGAACATTAAATATCAAAAACAAAAATAGTATCTTATTAGGACTAGTTGAACTAAACTTATCTGACAGCAGTAACTACTGATTTATCCTGACTATCTGAAAAAAAAAAAATTATTTTGATCAAATTTTTTTGTCGAAATTTTTAATTTGAAAATTAATTTTTTCAAAAACTGTTCGTTAAAATAAATTTATTTAAAAACAGAATTAAAGTATCATTTTTTTGCTTTAAGAATAAGTATTATATGATATGATATGACTGCTCCTTCCACCTAAGGAGGGTGAAATAGGCCATCTCATATATGTACGATTTTTTTCTTGTATAGAACCAACCTAAACACCTTGTAGAGAGAGCTAAAATCCAATTTTTTTGACCATAAACGCCTTTCAGTGTTGCCGCTGTTTTTTTTGAGTTAAAGAGCTAAGTCATATTTTCACTAATAAAAATCGTGCTTTTGATTTTTGACAAGAAAATTCAGTTTTACAATTTTAAATGATATTTTTTCATATTTTGAATATTATATAAAATCGGTGATATGATATTTTTTTTAATATTTTGAATACTAAATCGGTAATAATAAATTAAAAATAAAAATAAGGTTGATATTTTGTTTGGTGAAATATTTATTTTTTTATCATTATGGCAAACATCTAAAGAACTTAAAAATATATTTTAACTTTAACCAAAAATGTTTTTTAAAAAAAAAAAAATTGAAAACTTCGATTTCAAAGTAGGTAGCTAGGTAGAGTCCTAACCAAATGGATAAGTTTTATATGCATTTTACAACTTTTCCCTTTGGTGAGTACTGTACCTACCTTGCAATGCATTCCAAACTAATTAATATGTGTAGGTATGTACATATATACCTACTTATGTATATGTACTTGCTCATCATCCTCTAAATATATCCTTTTTTCAGAATATTAAAAAAATGAATTAATCATATCGAAACCCCTACGCCTACAATCATCATATTTACATAATTTCATAAATCAAATAAAAAAATCGCATTTATCTATCTTTTTTCAAAAATGTTCAATTATACATATTTATTGCAAATAATAAGAAAATTAAGTAAATAGCATTATTAAACTGGACACACCCAAAGTACCTATAGGTTTTTGGTATATGTATCTATAATATTATGTATTTCTGATTTATATACCTACATATTTAAAAAAAAAATATATATATATTTTCCAAGCGAAAAAATGCATTTTCCGCAATTCAATACTTTCCAACACGCATACAACCATACACATCGGCTTATATATCTCCACACTCCCAAACTCTTTCGAATACGGCAGGTATGTAGGTAGGTAGGTAGATAGTTATATGTGTGATTTGCTTTTTATCCCTGGGTACATATTTGCAATTATCGCTTCCACATGGCAACAGAAAGAGGAGCATCATATATGGGAATGTATACTGTACATGATTTTAAAAAAGATATATAATATCTGTAGATTTGTAGGCAGGTATGCACACATATGTAGGTATGTATGTATTTTTCCGAATTCATTGGCCTGACATTAACAAAACTGTTGAAAAAAAGAAGAAAGCCTGCTCCATCCCATTTGGCAAATAATATATACCTACCTACCTACCTTCATTGTAAGGGCACCTCCTCCATCATCATCCTGCACTCCCCCTTGATAAAGCTATACGAACGCCTGCAATTAATGAAATTTCTAATTTAAATCTCATTTTGGAAAAGCGCCTCCATCTATTATTATTGAGCGCGAAATTTCTATCTCTATCCTTATTTTTTTTTTACAACATTAATTTCCATTGTCCAGTATACCTACTTATACCTATAGCATCCCCATCGCATTTGTTATATAGGATCAGTGCACAGTTTCGCTATCACGGAAAGGGTGGTTTTATCCACCCACCTATCCACACCCACCGCACCAAGCGTCATCATCATCAGTAGGTACTGCGAATATCAAATTAATCGGAAATGATTTTAATTCTTCTTGTTCGTTCGCAAATACAGATAGGTAGGTACTTCTGTATAGATACCTACATAATGTATGCATACACACTTTGTGCACAGAAGCTGAGCTTTTTCTTTTTTTTTTCTTTTCATTCCGTCCTTCCGCTGGCAGTTTCGACACTCGCGAAAGGGGTTGCAAAATGTACCGGAACATTAATATTTTTTTTTTGCACCCTCAAGGACAAAAAAATTATTCCGTTCCGCGACCTACAACAAAACGAATAATTTTTGGTGCTTTCCCTGCAACAACCCTCATCACGTAGCTACACTGCATATACATGCAAAAGGATCCCATACACACGCAAGGAGATGGCTTGGAAAAATAAATAAAGCGAGCACCCTATTAACACCCATCCACCAACCCCACACCACTTTTCGCATCTCATATAGTTTGATATGGGTTGAGGTAGGCTTGATGATGTGAAGGCTGAATGCGTGGGGGATGATGTGCTGTACCATGCTATGCTGTGCCTGTGATGCTGTCATGAAAAATATTTATATTTCAGAAGGGATGATGCATGAAAAAAGCTTTTTGCTCCATCGGCATCGGTATGTATCTAGTATGGATACGAAACGAGGAATACAGCCATCACATGGGTATATGTAGAATGCAGTATGAAATTATCAAAGGGGTTGAGGTGGAGTGGGGTGGTGCCCTGGTTGAGTATGCGTTGTTATACTAATGAAACATTTTTTAATCATTTTTTTTATTAGTATCTTCTTTGATTTGGCGAAATAACTTTTAGGTCTTTGAGCTGAAATCTGTGAAATCAGGGTGAGCGCTGTGACATAATATCTTGACTTTCTAATGTAAGGCATTGGAAGGTTGGGACGGGGAGGGAAGTGCAGCAGTGAAGATAGGGTATAGAGATACACAATAAGGAAACATGGTTGTTTTTGAATTTATGAAAGTGAAAGCATATTTTCTAGGAAATGTTGTGTCTCTAGGTGAACGCGCAGGAGAATTTATATTTAATACTAGTTGAAGAGTAATAGTAGTTCATTTATATGGGTAGGTAGGTTACACACTCGATAAAATTAGTATTGTGTTAAAGTTGATTTCTATTTTTGATTTAAATAATAAAAGCTATATAAAAAAATAAAATCGACGACTGGATCGCACGAACTTGATCTTGTGGCTCAAGTGGCTTGAAATCAAAATTTTATATTACAAATTTATGTACGTTTATGTAATTTAATAATATTTATTAGACATTTTTTTCATGTGAAAACAACACCTAATATTATTTTAATCGTATAAATTCTTGAAAAAATGAATTCATGCAGAAAAAAACATTCAAAAATCGTTGAAGAGTTTTTTTTAAAAAATAAATATGTATGCATATTATTTACAAAATTTCTTAAGATTACAAAAATATTGGAATGCCATTTTTAAGTACTTAATAATATACACTTAAGACAGTGATTTAAAAAAAATCATCAACCTTTGTGTATGCAATATTATTTTAACTTAAAACGACTTGGTGTATATTTAAAGAATTATATCGAAACCGTTTACGAAAATTTAAAAAATGGTATTATAATAGGTACCTACAATCAATTCAATTTAGTTGGTTGTGTTTAAAATTTTCTCCTCTAAAATGCATATACAAAACCTATAAAAGTAATTCAAAAAATTTGTTTTATAAAAATTGTTAGGGCTGTTACCGAAATAAATTATTTTTTTTATAACAGTATTAGCATTACGGTCATTTTTGAAGCTAAAAAATGATTACTTGAACTTTTATTTGATACTTTTTTTTGGGAAAAAACTGAAGGGCGACTTATTTTAATTTTGTGCGAAGTTTAAAAAAAAAATCATTTGACCCATTACCAAGCAAAATTTCAAAAGAAAAAAAAAAATCGTTGTTCCTATATGTATAGGTATGGCAGCTACCTCCATGGGCGTAGGCTACAACCGAAATTCGATTTTTATCTGTAAGGAACAATCGCATATACAAATGCTCTTTGTACCAAATTTAAAAAAAAAACCATTCCATCCATTTACGATCTAGCTCGATGTAGATACTCCTTGGACGACTTGGACGACTAGTCGAAAACCTTTTTTTTGGACTTCATAACTTTTGTTTTGATTAAAACCTGGAATTTTTTTTAACAAAAAACCAAAACTTTCTCTAAAAATTACTTAAGTAAAAAATATGCACGACTGGGTCGCACGAACTTGCTCTTATGCGCGACCACATTGTGGTTCTATAGTCTGAAATAAATTAGCTATAGGAGCATATATTTTATCCATTCGCCAAATCTTAGTTTAGTTTCAGGTGGTATTATGTGAGTATACAAAAATTAACAATATAGGCTAGTGTTGCACATATGCAATATGCATAAAAGGAAATTATACTATTTAAACTGGTAAATTGTTTTAAATCAACAAAATTAGGAAGAAATTGATTAAAATACTTTGAATCCGTTTTAACCCAACGCGATGTACACCATCTGATTTCTTATATAAATCTTTATTTATGAGAAAAAAATTTTGAAAATCGTAGGAGCGGTTTTAAAAATAATTAATTTTTTATACACAAAATTTTGTTAACATTTTTGAGAAAAATAATTGGTACGCCAATTTAAAGCATTTATTAATGTTGCGTTAAAAATTGAACTTCACAAAAAAATCTGCTACCAGTTTTCAAAATATCGAATTTTCAAAAAATAATTTTGATTTTTTTTTAAAAAATCCAAAAATCATTTTTTAGAAAATTTTGATACGCACTTTTATTTATATTTGTTACAAGCTTCTGTATAAAAAATCTAATTTTATTCGGTTGATCAAATGTTGAGATAGTCGAAAATCAAAGAAACCGTTCTATGAGAGGTACTGTTAATAAACCTAAAATATAAACTTTAAAAATTTTAAATGATAGATCATACTAATTTTAACACACAAAAAAACTTTTATGAAAATCGTAGGAGTCGTTTTTGAGAAACAAAATATTTTTCTTAACGGTTTTTTAACATTTGTATGGGAGGCACCGTTATTTTTGGTTATTAGAATAATTTTTGTCAAAAATCTTCTAGATAAAGTTAAAAAACTGCTATTTACCAAGTTTAATAAAAATCGACCAGGTCGTTTTTGAAATATTGAGTTTTCAAAAAAAAATATTAAAACTTTTTTTAAAAATCTAAAAACTATTTTTTTGAAAATTTTGGTACACAATATTATTTAGAATGTGTCAATACTTCTTCATAAAAAAATTGATCAGAATCAGTTTAACCGTTTTCGAGAAAAGCGAAAATCAAAAAAATGGTTCTTTGGGAAGTACCATTAATAACCATTTTTCGGAACCATTTTTTTTATTAAACGGCAACTTATAACTATTTAAATTTATTGAGTTCTTAAAAACAAATTCGGTAGCGCTGGATTTGAGAATAATAAGTTTTTCCTTTTTGGCCAAGAAATTTTGTATGACTGCTACTGTTAATTTTGGTCCTAAAAAAAAAGAGAAAAAAACGGGTGGGGGGAATGTCCAAAAAACGCTAGGTACCAAGTTTAAAGAAAATCGACCCATCCGTTTAGGCTGTAGTCGAACCGACAGACAGACAGACAGACAGACGGACGTTTTTGCGAGACCCACTTTTTTTGACTTCTCCATCATCGTAATGTAAAGTTTGATCAAAATCTCGAGTTCGATTTTTTGTACGAATCCATAACTTCCCATATAGTACCTATATCGCAAGTAAAAATATAACTTGAGGTTCTAAGCAACCACATGGCATTACGATGTTGATAAAAGAATATTAAAAACATATAAATATTGGCAAATTTGTTTTGGGTTACAGATCGACGGATTTATACTTGCCTCGAAAAAGCTATCTATCGGCAACAGTAGCGCGAAATTGTGAATCAATTTTTCTTCAAACTTCCGCAAATGTGTTTCTGGGATTTTTAAAAATTTTGGTATTTAACCATCCAGAAAGTATTCAGCTGTTTGCCAGGAGTAAGTGATGCCAAAAAAAACATTAGCTTGATTTTCTAATACTGTTTTTTCAATTTATTTTTTTAAAGAAAATATAATGAAAGTTGAATTTGTTTTCAGATCTTAAGCTTGGAGATTCCTCAAATTTTGTCAAATAAGAGATGAATGATTAGAACTATAAAAGTACTTCTATTTACTTTTGCATTTTGTTTTCTAGAACAACTTTCTACCAATATTTTATAAGAGAATAGATTTTTTACCCAACTGCACATTTATCCTTGTTTACCCTATTCCAATTTCATAAATATTTTCTTTTAAGAAATTTTTCTTAAAAACAATTATAATTCGTGGAAAAAGACAATCAACGGTTAATAGTTTAATATCCATCAAATTTTTAAAATTCTTGTATCTATTGGTTTAACCTCTTCATAAAATATTTACATTGCAAGAGATTGTTGCCTTTCCTGAATTTTATTTTCTTTAGAAAGTCACGATCAATAGTTCTGTGTCCGATTTGAAACAGTTCTTCTTCTAGTTTTTGAGAAAATTGAAAATAACAAAATTTAGTTTCCTTGCCCCAAAAATCCTATTTCTAATGAAGAAGAAGAAAAACGAAAACAATAAAAATGAAACTTTCAAACTTTCGATCATACGAGCAGGGCTACCTTCGTGGCTCTAAAGAGCCAATTTGGATCTTTTTTCCAGGTGTGGCTCCTTGGCTCCACTTTTCTAAAATCATCCCAAATTGGCTCTTTTTGAGATTTTCGTGGCTCTTTTTACTCTTTTTCAGAATAATAATTATATCTACTTAAATTTCCTTTTTCATAATTTTTAAATTTTCCTCTGAGTTACTCTTTGTAAAAAATTGTTTGAAATTTTTCCTCTGAAGAAGATTTTAGACAAAAATTATTCTTATAATCAAAAATAACGGTACCTCCCATACAAATGATTTAAAAACCGTTAAGGAAAATCGTTTTTTGCTCATAAACGACTCCTACGATTTTGATAATTTTTTTTGATTTTCGACTTTCTCATTATCTGACTTATCGATTAAAACTTAATTTTGAAACTTTGCAACAAATTATTTTTCGATTTCAAAAAGTATTTCAAAATTATTTTTTAAAAATTCGATTATTCTCATAAATTAACATTTATTTAATATAAGAAATCAGATGGTGTACATCGCGTTGGGTTGAAAAAGTTTCAGAATTATTTTTATCCATTTTTTTTCTAATTTCGTTGATTTAAAACAGTTTTCCAGTTACAATAATACAGTTTCCTTGCATCCATATTGCATTTGTGCAACGCGGGCCATATGGTTAATTTTTACATGCGCCCATAATACTAACTGCAACTTTACTAAATTTTGGCAAATGGCTCCCACTCCGATAAATAATTTATTTCAGACTTTAGAACCACAGTGTGATCGCACGTCCGTCGCACGTAAGAGCAAGTTCCTGCGACCCAGTCCTACATATTTTTTTATTTTGGCGACGTTTTCAGTCGTGGCTATTTTTTTCTTAAAATACTCTTTTTATTGGCTCTTTCTCAAAATCTGGAAAGGTAGCCCTGCATACGAGTATTTTCACTTAGCAAGGAGTAAAGTAGATTTAGTTGTTTTCAATTTTCTCAAAAACTAAGAGACTTCAAACTATCTGGTTTTCGGTGCTTGGCTAAAAATTAATAAGAGCATTGAATATTCAAAATACATATGTGTTGTACCTATATACTCAATAACGTAATTTTTTTTTAAAAAATCTATTTGAAAAATATCTTCTATTTTATCTTTTTGCAACTGTTGTTATTTTTAGGGTGAAATAGGGTAAAAATGAAATAATAATAAGGTTTTTCTTAGGAAATGGCTTTAGGAATGTTTTTTTTTCACATGTTGTTTTTCGTAGGGTGAAATTGGGTAAAAATATAAATTGTCCGATTTAAGAAATTCTTTTGGTGTTGGAAAGGTTGTTTTTTTAGTGGATGACCTCGGAGAAAATTGGCATTTATAGGGTGAAATAGGGTAAAAACGAAAAGTGACATCTGATCTCAAAAATTCGGTTTGTGTTTAAAAAAAAACTGCTATTTATAGAGTGAAATGGGATTAAAACATTTATTTATAGAGTGAAATGGGATTAAAACAAAAATGTGGTTTTTGATTACAAAAATTCTTTCTATATTGGGAAAGTAATAAAGGTTGGACTTAGAGGATCATATTTTTACATTGTTAGTTTTTCATAACGTTAAGTAGGTTAAAACCCATAAAGTAGTACATATTCGGTTACAAAAATTAGATTAAATAATTATTATTTATATTTTCTTTTGTAATTTTTATGCGAACCTCAGTAGTTTTGTTTACCCGTGCGACGCTGGGCGGCCCAGATAGTTAAGTATCAAAATTAATTTTTCCAAAACTTTGCACTCAATCAACTTTATTTAAAAGTAGAATTAAAGAATCGATTTCTTGCTTAAAAAAAGCAAAAGCATAACTTTGTGAGTGTTGTTGGTTGATTTTATATTATTTTTTCTATTTTAAGTCAAATTTTAGAAAATATAGCCTAGCCTGAGTTGGAGGAAATAAACCCCCTTTTCTTGTTGCGACCCCCCAATTTACACAATCTAACTTTTTGTGGCATCGTAAACAAAAAATATTATAAAATAAAGTAGTCTAGAGCGTGACCCGACCGCCTTTTCCACTCATCTTTTTAGTTTAATAAAAATATATATTAAATAATATTAAGGTACATATATTAAAAACAAAAGAAAAACTCACCTTCATGCGATTCCACTGTGAACCGAAGTCCGATTAGCAGCAGCTCATAAATTATTCCGAAACAGCTGCTCCAAGTTAGAGATGCGTCTGCAATGTATACGCGTCTGTGTAATTTGTTTTTTTTTTTTTTTTTTACATATTAATCCGTGAAATTGTCAAATATTCTTTAGTCCTCATGGTTTATTTTTGTTTTTCTCGAGCCAAAATATTTTAATTTGTTCTTATTTTTTGTTTTGCTTTTTTATTTTGTTCAACCAACACACTTATTTGTATTTTTATTTTTTTGCAAATACATATATTTATTTACACACCATTTTTTTTTTTTTAAATATTTTTCAATAATAAAATTTTTTGTTGTTGTCGAAAATTCATAAATTTTTGGAATCACTTTTAATTTTGGAGTTTAGAACAAATTGATGGATTTTGTTTTGTATTTTTTTATATTTTGTTGTTGGATTTGATTAAAAATAAAACTTAAACTTGGTATTTATTTAAAATTACTTTATTGGTATTATTTTTATTGCATTTTATTTATTGATTTGTGTATTGTAAAATGTATTACACCGAAACGAAACTTAACATTTTGGAGAGAGATTTTGAATTTTTGTTGTTGATTTTTGTATTAAGGAAACTAAACGCGTTATTTTTTTTTTTCGTTTTGTTTTTTTTGTTTCATAATAAAAATAAAAAATTTGGTTTACTATTTTTGTTGTATTATAATGAGAGGAAATAATTGCACAAAATTAAATATATATTTTTTTTTTCAGTAAATATAACAAAAAACGATTTTTTTAACAACTATTAACGTAATTATTAAAAATGTTCCAAACAGTCAAAAAGCACCTGAAAATGTATAAAAAAAAAGTTAAAATTGAAATTAGTTTTTTTTTTTTAATTTATGTTTATTTTTTAGGAGAGAGAAGGATTTACATATATTTTTTTTTTCAACAAAAAGAAAGAAGAAAGGTTGAGCTAATTGATTGATGGTATTTGCAAGGTATAGTCGTTTAAAATAAAATTAAAAAAAAAAAAAAACGAAATGACAGAGAAAAAGAATTCATCCGTAAATCCTTTCATGCAATATTAATGAGTCCCCTTGGCACAGGATTAGAGACAACATTGTGAAAGTACAAATAATAGAATCCCTAAAAAAAAAAAGAATATATTCCACCACCTTGTTACAGACACAAAGGAAGTCCAGGATAATTTAATGGGAAAAAAATTAAACCCATAGGACCAATTTGCAAAGTCGCGTTTTTAATGAGCCATGAGTTGGGATATTCGTACATTCGTTTCTGTCTTTATTTATATCTTGTCCGTTTGAAGGATATGCGCGAAGGGACTTTGACAAAGCCAGTGTGCAAGTAATTGACTAGAGATTTGTTTAAATTATGATTCAATGGTTCTGTTTTATTGTTTTCTTTTTTTTTTGTCTAGATATAATTACCGAGTGTTGAAGTGTACGTATTGAAAGAAATATCTACTAATAAATAATTAAGGGAGATAAATAAAGGAAACATACAAAATTAAGATTAATTGGATATAATTCTGAAAATATTAATTATTTTATCTTTCATCATAATTAATTTATCTTCATTAAATGGTAAAATGGTTATTCGTAGTGTCAATTTGATAAACTGTCTGAATTTTAAAGTGTATCACACTTTCGGGGAGTGGATGTGCGTACCCTGATATTTATTGAATTTGTTTAAGTTCTGACGACTGATACCATGAAAACTTAATATATGACACATCTTATTGGAAAAAAGTGAGTTTTATCTTTTAACTTATTCATTCCTAAATAAATAGTTGAATAATCGATTTAATTGCCAAAACAAAAACCAAAAATAATAAATTTCACTTTTTTCTCATTGCAAAATAAAATTTAAAGTTTTTTTAAAGCAATGATTAGTAAATTCTGTTTTCAGTTGCAACTTTTCAGAATGTTAAAAGGAAACTTATGTAGATATTTATAGTAACTTGAACTTTAACTTCGAGTTACGGATGATCCGCACTGAGGAACTGGACCTTAGCCATTCAAGTTTTTGTTAACAAAAATTGTAAAAATTAATATACTTCAGTATTCTTTAAAGAGAATAAGTAACTAACAAAATAATAGAAATTGATTTTTTCTTTAACTTTTAAAACAAATCCGGATATTATGTAGGTTTGTGCTGAACGTGAACAAGGCTTTAACTTATAAACTATGGACAATAAAAAAAAAAAACAAATCTGCTGAGTGAAATATCAAAAAAACTATCAAGTTAGGTTGTTCCTATTGTATAAGTATTCTATGAAAAAAATCGTCAGTCTTGTATATAAACGCATTCCAGTGTTTGTTAAATGCAGACAGCTGTCTAACTACAAAACCTTATTTATAAACATTTTTTATCGACTGTCTAACTTTAGAAACTGCAATATTATGGTTATCCAAACCTATTCTAAAGTGGGAACGTTCAATGAACAAGGTAACGCAAGTTTCTAGTTAAGTATTGAAAAGTAATGTTGAAATAAATGAAGAGTCCATTGAACGTATCTAAAAATTCACCAAATCGATAGATTGCAGGGATGTCAGAGAAAATATGAGGACATATTTAGAGAACTGTTGGAATGTTTTTATAAGAAATATCTGTCTAGACTAGAGCAGTATTTCCCAACAATTTGTGTGAATGTCCCATTTTCTGAACCTTTCAAAAATCCTCATGTCTCCCTTAAATTATACAATAAATGACGCTTATAAGAAACTACGCAATTTTTAAACAACAAAAAATAAATTCACTCTATTTGAAAAAGAGAACAAGAAAATTCACAGCTGAACTGACATTTATGAATTTTCTTTGAGTGTTCAGAAATGCATGTATTTCTTAAATGCGTGTTTGTTAACATTTAAGGAACATTTAGATGGTACTTTTTTTTCTGTCAAACAAACATCATATTTTAGAGGAAAACTGAGAATCGGTGTTGTTAAAATTCAATATATCAGTGTTTTTCTTTTAAGCGTTTTTCTTGTAAACGTCATTAACTGTATATAGATTTTTAAACAACATTATATGTATGTAGATAACTAAACAATGTTTACATCAGATTATTTTCAAAACATAATGAGAGCTATCGTGAATAAAATTTCCCTGGGAATGTTTCACTACTTCGGAAATTTGAAACTAAACTTCGTAATCTTAACTTTGGGTAATCGAATTGATAGCCGAACTCACCTGGAAAATTAATTTCCAATACCATTAAATTCCGATGGAAACTTTCGACCATTATTCACATTCCAAATTTTCGAAGAGGGAATCATTTCCAGGGAAATTTTGTTCGCGATAGCTACAATATAATGTAGAACTTATTGTTTTCAAAACATAATAAAGGGTCCGCCATCTAACGTTTTTTTGTTCAACTAGTGCTTATTTCGTGAATGGTAACACTTAGCTCATGTCTGATTTGACAGATAATTAGTTTTATCCTTCCGCTGAACGAATATGGTTGTGTATACGCTTCGCTAAGTGGGCCTGCGATCGACTTAGAGAAGATGCCGATTTTGCCAAAAAAATCATCTTTTCAGATGAAGCTCATTTTGATCTTGGCGGGTAGTAAACAAGCAAAATTGTCGCATTTGGGGCACAGAAAACTCGCACGCATACATTGAAAAGCCGATACACCCAAAACGAGTCACTGTTTGGTGCGGATTTTGGTCCAGAGGCATAATAAGGCCATTTTTCGAAAATGAGCAAGGAGTGGCCGTTACAGTCAATGGCGATCGTTATCGGGGCATGTTGAACGAATTTTTGTTCACAAAAATTGAAGAGGAGGATATTGGCAACATTTGGTTTCAACAGGACGGCGCTACGTGCCACACAGCCGACGCTACACTCGTTGTTTTGCGCCATTTTCAAAAAAAAAAGAAAAAGTTATTTGGCGGACCCTTTATAATGCAAAACTGAAATTCAGGTAAAAAACAATTCAATAAGTATTATTTCAATTTAGTGATATCCTTGCTTTAACTCCCGCAAATAGATTTTATCTCAGGTTCAAAAATATAAGGCTTTAGTCTCAAGTCGCCCCGTTTTGTTATAAATACAGATGATTTCTTTTTTTATCAGTAATCTGATTCATATTTGACGGCAGGTGTCATTAAGTAAAGTGAAGTTGGTAACAGTTGACACATTTGTTGAATGACAGATCTGGATGCGTTCAGAGATATATCTCCAAGGGTGGAAACACTAGAGGCACAGATTTTTCGCAGAGAAGTGTAATGCAGCATAATTTTAAATTGCCCTCCTATAAACTCAAATTGCCATGTGGGCCTCACGTTGGGAAAAACTGGTCTAGAGGATGTTTTAAGAAAATCTTATAAATACCATTGAATATGTACATATAAATTTAAAATTTAATTGAAATTGGTGAAGCATTTAACAAGAACATTTCAGACCGCCAAATTGGAGGTATCACTGTGTCACTGATAACAGGGATGTCTATGAATATATGAGGACATTTTCCAACAACTTTTGGAATTCGATTATAAAAAAGGAGATGTCCAACCATTTAGAAACTGTTCAGCTGGACAACTGTCCAAGAGTGTTCTAAGGAAATCTTATTAATGCGACTGCATGTATTTACATTATAAGACTTATTCGGTTAGGACACTCAAGTGCTTTTTTCGTTTACAAATCTAATTAAATTTGAAAACACCTTATGGAGCGATTTCTCAATAAGTATGGTTTTCCTTTAAAAAAATGACTGATGAATCAAAAGAAATCTCAAAGAGACTCATTGGAAATTTTGTCAACACTTCTTTTTAAACTTTTAATAGACTTTATTGAAGTTGGCCTTTTCCTCAAAGAAAATTGCTTCATATTTCATTTTCAGTTATAATGAAAATAATTTTCAAACCTAAATCCAGAAAAACACTCTTAAGAATAAGAGTGATTAGTGATTACATTTAAATTTTCGATAGGTGTGTTTAAATATTGAAAAAAAAAAATTTAAACTTTTCGAAAAATAAAAAGGATGAAGCTTTCATATCACATACAAAAGTACATACATTAAAATACCTATACAAAAGTTGCAACTTCTCCATTCTAAGTGAAAAATTAGTATTTTTAAAAAATACAAAATATTCCTAAGCTTTTAATTAATTAACTTTAAGACCAATCGATATCAATCAGATGAGACAGTAAAATAAAAACAAACATGCTTTGTTTAATTTTGGCAGATAAATACAAAAATGTATGTTGTATTCGTAATTGTAGACATCTTTAGAGAAAAAATATAAAATAAAAATAAATATTTCCGCATGACTCATTGAAATTTTGGTTGAGTGTTCACATCCGGATTTAATCCAAACAAAAATTGTGTATTAATCAACAAAAATCAACAACCAACTTAAAAAAAAAAAAAACAAAAAAACTTATCAAGCAACACAAATGAATAAACAAAACAAAAAAACAAACAATTGAATTAATTCCCAGGTGCTTAAATTACAAACACTCACAAAACATGTAACCAGTATCGGGTTTGGTCAGCTTAGGCCCAGTTTTTCAATGGTGAGTTAAATCAGTTAAACCTGAGTAAGCTAACTCTAGAAAGAAAATAACCCACAGTCATATGGGGAAGCAAATTTTCGGTTGAGAATGCATGCGGAACGACTACACAGACTCGGTGGATAAAACATCAAAAGAATCTGTTCAGTTACTCATGAGTTAACTCACAAAATTTGATGAGTTTACTGGGGTTTACCTTAATCAAGCACTGAAAAACTGGACATTAGTATTTTAATACAGTTTACAGGGAAATAAATTGAAATTTACAGGATGGTTCGCACGACAAAAAGCTAGAGCGTGAAGGTTGCGTTGATACAAGAAAAAGTCGTATGAGATTGTATCAAAAAATGGACGCGTTCAATTTTGTAGAGATATCGCCTGTAAAAGGATTTAGTTTATAATTAGGCCCTAGAAAGTTTTACATAGATACTGACAAGGGGCTAGCAAGGGTTACTATCGAAATTGGCTCAGTTATGAACCTTTTGACCTTGGGACCTTCAGCTTGTCCGACCCAGTCAAAAGTACAGTGTTAAAAATGTATAACTTTAAAATTCATTTTTGTATACCATTGTATGGTGGTTAAAAGGTTTTATTTTCGTTACATTACCTATTTGATTTATTTCTGATGCCATTGCAAAATCTGATCAACGAGTTTTAACTAGCAAACCCTTTACAACTATAAACTTAAAACTTTCCAGAGCCTTGACCAAACTTGCCATTTTTCCAGTCGAGAAATTTTTACAAAGTACTTTTTTAAGAACAAGGACATGGCAATCGTGCCGTCTGCCTGATTTTTTGTATAAATATAAATGTGTTTAAAAAGCTTTTAGAACATCCTTAGAATATGTGATGAAAGAACAATTATATAGGTAAGACATTTCGACAAATTTCGAAAAAACTCGTTTATCGATAAACAAACGACAATCGCAATAAGAGTTAGTTTTTAGTTGCCCATCACGCCTAAACAGGGGAGGGAATAGATCCTCTTTCTTCATACAATAATTCTTTTGTCTTGTACCAACGTACTCCAACCCGATTAAAAGTATTCTTAGGAACACCATTGGAGCTTTCCGATTTTTTCCAAACCAAAATTTTTGTTTTTTTTTTATAAATTTGATTTATTTTATTTTTATTTTAATTATTGAAATTAATTCCCTCAGCAAACACTTATTTCTATTAAATCCGCCTCTGAATGCACAAAAAAAAAAACTTTACAGCTCATGATGGTAAAATTACAATTTTGTGTTTAAAATTGCAATTATATCAGCAAATTGGTAATTAACGTTAAAATAATCAGTTTCATTGTACACAAATTCTGTATACGAACTCTTTTCATTCAAAATGCGGGAAAAGCAAAAGGCAAAAAATAAAAACAGAAATTACATTTGCAAACATTTTTATTATTATACCTACTTACTTAACAAAAATGTACCTATCTTGTTTGTAGGTTAGCCTTAGTACATGTGTAGCTGCGTGTTTAATTGCAAACGCACAAAATATAAAGAGAACATAACTAATTTACTTTAAGCGAGTACAAGTGTGAGTACGAGAACAAACCCAATCTAAATCCGCGTGTACCTATACCTAATAAATTTTGTATCTGTGTTTTTCGTAGTTTAAATTGTTTGAACGTATAGTTTGTACCGGCAACAGAAGAGTTGTTTAAAAACACTAAAAAAAAAAAGAGAACAAAATGTCTGTATAGGATAGATAGGTAGATTTAACACTCTGAGTCGCTTGATTTGCAATAGTTTGAAAATACTATTTTGTAGTGTTTCGTTGGAAAAAATTTAACACGTAAAATGTGTGTCCCCCTCAGTATGAGTATAATTTCAGACATCTATGAACTATAATTTAACAGTTTAACGAGTTATTTGGAGAACAAATAGGTAAATCTTTATGTAACATTATCTCAAATAGGTAAGAATATTCGAGAATGTGACTTTTATTTTTATGTAAGTTCAGAAACAAGTTGGATTCCCTGTTTACATATATACATATGTACCTACTTGGATTGCCAAAATATCTACCTTCATAATTTAACAGAAAGTCAACAGGTAGGTATATGGACTAATGCGTTAGACCTCAAGTGTATTATATTAATTTTAAGGCTGACACGTCTCGTCGTCGCATCGGTTATGTCGTTTATTCTAATCATCGATGTATGATGTCATTTAAAAATTCGCAAAATATAAATTTGCGAATTTTTTCTTGTTTCGGTGATTTTTTTTTTTGTATCTTTTTTTATTTTTTTTTAATTGTAATGAATTATTGAAGTTAGTTTTTTTTTTTTTTTTTTTTTATTTGGGCAAACAGAATACACATCCACGTGATCACAAAGCGGGCATAATTAATTTGATGGATTTAAGTTGTTTTTAATTTTTTTTTTTTTTTTCATCGCCGACGGCAATTTGAAATACATATAATTTTATTTAGACAATGTCGGAAATTTTGTAGAGATATCTATAGATACAATGGTTTTTGAACTTTTGTGCTATTTTGTTCCTATAGAATTATTTATGAGTTTAATTATATTAATTCAGTAAAAAAAAAAAAAATGTGATAGATATTTTTGTGGGTCAAAGGTCTCAAGGCTTATAAATCTAGATTTTAGGCTAATTTTAGAAGCAGTTTTTTGTGTGATTGATGAGGAGAAAATATGAAGGAACTGGTTTAAAAAAAAAAAAATCAAATAACCAAGAGATCTTACAGACTGTGTAGGGGTTGGGTTTAAAATACAATCATTTATTAAGTTTTAAATTAACTTTTGATGCCAAAGTAATACATTCATTTTAAGTAATGTGACTTGCTCGTTCTTGTAGTTAGGTAGGTATATCGATGATTAGAAATTTTTTTAAGATTAATCTATCTTAAATTCCTTGTGTCAGAAACATTCTAGTTTTTTATTTATACCAAAAAAAAAAGTTCAATCTGGAATAATGTTGCTAAAATTAGCTTTTATTCTAACAATAATAAATGAAAGACATAATTTCAGTATTGCTAGTGAGTACTTTATTAGGTGGATAGGTATACCTATTTTACTTATCTTCTCATTTATCTAATTTTAACTTTTAATCAAACAAAAATGGTTTAACATTAATCGGGATATTTTATCCTACCGTGAATGAAATAGAGCAATTACAAAAGGAGGAATTGTCTAGTTAAAGCATTTTGTTGAGTAATTTTATCTAGACGAAACTTCACTTAATATAGAATTTTCTATTTTAAGCCGTTTAGGTCCAGTTTTTCAGTGCATGAGTTAACTCCGAGTTAGTTAATATTGCAAATACTTATTTAAATTCCGAGTTAATTCAAAAGTTGTTTTCCAGTGGAGGATTAAATTTATCTCCTAGTTTTCAAAAATTTATCGAAATCAAAGTGCGACAGTAGATTGGCATTTTAGATTGCGCCAACATGAAAATCACCCTTTCCATAGTGTCGTACTTCGATTTGAATAGATTTTTGACACACATCTGTCACAAAATTTCTTTTCAGCTAATCCAGAGTTAACTCACCAAATTTATTGAGTTAACTCGGGATCTAAATTTACTGAAAAACATGCTTCAGGAGTTAACTTGGGCTTAACCCCGAAACAATAGAATAATAATAAGTTACACAACTCATTCATTTTGATAACCGAATCCCTCGGCCAGATTTAGACTCGTGTTGACCTTGTTCACATCACCAACACCATTATGTCGACCTAGCTAAGTTCAGAAAATGTTTGGGATCAAATTCTCTACCCCGACAACAACAGTTCTGGGTTTTGTTATCGATAATTTGTTGAAATACTCGTACCACGGATCAAACAGAAACTAATGTTATGAAAAATTAACGCATAAAATTATTAGTTATTCATATTCAAAATTGCACTTGTATAGCTTATGAGCCCAGTGGTTAGCGTATTGGACTCTGGTAAACGGAAAGTCCCAGGATCGAATTTCAAAAGCAAAATGGCACATACCTAACATGGAGAGGGTCATCCTAATTTCGATAGTAACCTAGCCCCTTGTTAGTATCTATGTAAATCTTTTTGCGGCTTCATTAAAAAACTACAAAGACTGTTTTTTTCAAGCGGGAAGTTAGGTACCTACATATCTACATGTTCAAAAAAAAAAAACTTAAGTTACCTAAAATTTTCTAGAAAAAACTACAATTAATGCTATTGGCAAATTTTCTTGTTTTAAAAGGCTCAATGCTAACTTAACCGAAATTTTTTATAAGTCAACAAACTTTAAATCTTTGAAAAGTTTAGATTCACTGGTGGATATCCCATTTTTTTACCATGAAACTACAGAGAGTTAAACTAGGTATTCATATGTTGATGTTAAAATCAGCTTGATCTGAAAACCACATACCTACGTATCTACCTGTTTTTGATAAATTTAATAATTTTATGACTTTTTCACACTGGTAATTATAAGCGCATTATAAACGTTGGAACAGCAAATGCATATACCTAGTCAACCAAATAGCAGATTAAGGCTTTTCTTAGCAATTGCTTAATTTGATGTAAAGGGTTTTCCTAAAGGGACGTGTTGATTTTGACAGCTCGTGGCGGCCATATTGTTTTTTTTTGCTTTCTGTCAAACTATGGTCTTTTAATCAGTTACTATAAAGACAAATCATCATGGCAAGTAACAGCGTCGAGCAACACGTGCAAATGATAAAACTTTTTGGTTTTGGAGCAGTTGGAAGTTGATCCCAATTTTGGTTGAAAAACCATCTTTACCGATGAGGCCCATTTTTGCATGAATGGGTACGTAAATAAGCAAAATTGCCGGATTTGGGACGACACAAAAACAAGCGAGATGTGCCAATGCATCCAAATAAAGTTACTGTTTGGTGTGGATTTTGGGCTGGAGGCGTCATCGGTCCGTACTTCTTCGAAATTGATGCTCGCCAGGCCATCACCGTCAACGGCGATCGCTATAGGTCGATGATCACCAACTTCTTGTGGCCTGCATTGGATGATATGGACACCGAAGACATATGGTTTCAACAGGATGGCGCTACGTGCCACACAGCTCAAGACACAATCGATATTCTACACGAGTGGTTTCATGGCATGGTTATCTCGCGCCGAGGCGACGTCGGCCACCAAGATCGTGTGATTTGACCCCTTTGGACTTTTTCTTGTGGGGTTTTCTTAAGTCGCAGGTCTATGCGAATAAGCCGCAAACCACCGCGTTTTTCAAAGACAACATAATCGATGCCATCGGTCAAATTCAGCCTGATTTATGCGCCAAAGTCATCGAAAACTGGACCTTTCGAATCCGCGCCACCCAGCGAAGCCGCGGCGGCCATTTGAACGATGTTATATTTCACACATAATGTCATTGATAGGGCTCTCAAATAAAGATAAAACCTTATTGATATCTCATTTATGCCTATACAACTTGTTTGAATCAATTTTAAAATCGACCCGCCCTTAATGGAAAACCCTTTATTTAATGTAGATAGATACGACTTCGAATTTCAATAAAAAGTTAGAGTTCATTGTAATAGTTTGTATAGTTACATAGGTATTACAATTCTAAGCAATTGCTAGAATTTTAACATTTTTATTAAGTAAAAGCAAATCCTCAGGTTGATCAATACGACCCATTAGGTAGGTACCTACTTATACTTTAATATATTTTGTTTTATCATTCAGGTATGATTTAGTATTCTACTTAAAAAGAGTAGTATCTACCTAACGTAAGTAGTGCATTTAGTTTCTAGAATAGGACTCTGAAATCTTTTACTTGAAAATTATAATATGTAGGTAGGTATTTGACAATCATTTTATACATCTTATTCACAAAAATAATCCAGGCACTAGCTCATATCTACGTACCTACAAGACATGAATATTTAAAATTGATTGGTAGCACGTTTTACCAATTTATTTGTATGTACATACCTCATAACAATGAAATTTTGTAAATACATACATATATTCATATGTTTAAACTAGGTAGTTTCAGTAGAAGATACACTGAAATTTATAATTCATGTGCCGTCGGCATTTGGCAGATTTTTAAATTCAAACATACCGAGCTAACTGCCTAAAAAAAAAGTAGGCAAACACTTATTCGGGGCAAATATTTGAGACATAACGAAAATACCTGTTAAGAGCAATTTCAAAATTATCCAAATTCTTAATATGATGACAGAAATACAATACACTGCATTCAAAAACACATCACACTTTAGCATTTTGTTAAAAAAACATCATCGGAATTGAGATTATCCTGTCCGAAAAACAATATCACCTTGATCGTATCGAAACACAAAATCTTTCACATTCAAAATTGATTTGTGATCAATTTATAAATAAGGGTTTGATGTTCTACAAATTGTGTCAAATTGAAATTCACTTAAACTCAAAAAGGCGCTTAACACCAAGATCCGTTAAAAATTAAATCAAAATTAAATTTAAGTTGGCCAAACATGCTAACGTTAACTTTTATTTGTCAATATGTATTTTTTAATTTAAAAAAAAATTTCAAGATCATCAGGGAATATCCATTCAGCTTTGTGGCACAGTTATCATGATTATTTTTTTTCTCTTGTTTAGAACTTTCACTTGAAAACCTTGTTTCGTTTAAATTTCCTTGAACTTGAAACGACGACATTCAAGTTGATCAAAAAAAAAAAAAAAATAAAACACAACTCATTTCGAAACTTTATTGAAAAATTCCCTTGCACCTTTTGTTTATTTTATTTTTTGATGGTTTTGTTTATTATTTTTTTTTTTTTTCAACACCGACCGACTACGTATTCATTCTCCGTGGAATATCCTTGAGCGCCTCGATTTTTTGTCTTATTTCTAATTTTGACCGTGAAAAAAAACTACACTTCGTCTCAAAAACAACAAAACAAAACACAACACTTTCCTTTTTCCAATTATGAAATAACCAACAAACAGACAAAAGAACAACACGATCACAAAGAAAACGCAAATAAAAAAGGACTCTGAGGCTGAGATACTTTTTGGGAGATAGGTAGGTACGACTATATTCACAAATAGACTTTTTGTGTATTTTTTTCTTCTTCTTGGAATTGGAAACCTTGCCAATACCATCATCAACAAACCCGAAAAATAATACATATAATCTTCCAAAATGAGAAAACAAAAAAAAAAAATTATAAGCATCGAGAAAAAAATACAAAACTTGATCACAACACAAGTCCGACAAAAATCGTTAAGATACTCTCAAAGGAGTCTTATAAAACAAAAATGAAGTTAAACCAAATAAAAACAAAAACTTAAATTCTGCACACACAAGAAAGATATCTTCTTCCTTCTTCTCCTTGGGGATTTCACGTGAGTATTGGCTTTGGCATAGCCCGCGCTTTGGCCGACAAAAAATAAACCCCAAGAAGAAAGATATACCACGGCACATTGCATATCAAGCCGAAAAAATAACAAAAAAACTAAAATAAAAATAAAAATAAAGAAATGTATATCTGAAGATACGAAAACTAAAAAAATAAAAAGATTTATAATAAGAAAAAACCCAGAAGAAGACGAAGAAGCAGAAGAAAACTACAATAGGTAGACAGTATAGTAGAGACCAACCCAAAAAATTGTGAGAAAAAAACCGGTGGTTAGACCGTGGCAGCCCTTCTGAACGGATTAAATGTAATCTACAAACTGAAAATGTGCCCCCAAATAGAAAGAACAGAAAATTAATAAAATATATAAAATATAACACACAGAAAGGCAAAAAAATACAGCCAAGCACCACGACGCGCCAACTTAATGGTGAAGGAGGCAGCGCGACGCGGATCGGTTAGCCATGTTTTAACATTATTTTTTGTTGTATCTTTTGTCGACTGTGTGAAGTTTTTTCGGTTTTGGTCCGAAATAGTTTTTTTTTTTTTTTTACTTAGTGCTCCTCCACCAAACACCGTCAAAGATACTTTTTTCCTGTATGTTTTTTTTTGCACACACAAACGAAAAAGATTTGCGAAAAAATTCGCGCCGCAGTACCTACAAAAAGCGCGAGAGAGAGCGCGTGCTTTTATTTGAGGTATATATTGGTGAGTTATCCAGCACCAGTAGATACCTACTTTTTTTTTTCTTCTCAGAATAGGTAGGTAGGTATAAGCCAAGCATATTTTTATAATTTGACAAAATCAACCTCAAGTGCTCTCTCTGGAAAAAATACAAGCAACATAAAAAAACTGAAACCTGCCGTACACTATAAATTTCTGTTTGCATACACACAGATACTCAATACTCTTTTAGCCACTCTCCCACACACATATGTACATGTTCTGAAGAAAAGAAGCTTTTCTCCACCACACTTTTATCATCAGAGACCATCCGAATCATGCTCTTTTCTTCCCCCTCGACCCAAGCGAGCGGGCGTCACTGTCCCTGTCCATATGGATATGGCTATGACAGCTGGCAAGTTGAAAAAAAGAGACGATGCCATATACACACTTCATTTTTGTGCGAATACAAAATTTATCTACTGCCTGCATTTGTATCTGAAACACGCTCTCTGGCGGCAAGCTTTTTTTTTTTGCTTTTCTTGTGGCATCTCATTTTTGCTTGGAACCGTCTCGCTCTATTGGGGAATGGGGAGTATTTTTTGGTCTGAGTCATTAGCTCTTTATGGCATTTTTTGCTTGATGGTGTGTGCTGAAGTGGAGTTTTGCAAAATTACAAAAAAAAACTTAAATTGGCATACGAAAAATTGATTTTATACTTTTGGTTCTTCGTATTTAGCTCAGAGATATATCTAACAATAAGCTTAAGTTATTTTTTGGTAGGATGTTCAAGTGGAAACTGAACTTTAAGTTGACATAATTTTAAAAGCATACATATAGATACATACATTTTTGGAGAGTTAGGTAAATGATTTGTGTATTTGATAACATTGTTTGTGTATAACTTTATTTTTGAAATAGTGGCGCCCAACGTTGCTTTGATTTTGATATGAACTTAGGAGTTATAAATGTCATTTAGTGAACAAGGTGGATTGTTTCAAATTTTAAATGTATTAATTGTTGATGTCGAAATTCAGTGGCTTCATCACGTAAAACAAAAAAAAGTGAACGATCTCGTTTTGAAGATACCTATAGCTATCCTTACTTTTCTTTACATATGTGATAGAGTGAGCAATGCTGGAAACGATATCGTCGTCCGATCATTATTGTTTTACGAAATTAGGCCACAGGATAGGAAAAAGCTTGGCGCATCGGGCATGTATATTAACATTTTTTGTTATTTTTCTTATAAAGACACAGAAATTGGGGCTCAATTTAGCTTTAATAGGAATTTCTCAACTATTTTGTAAAACAATCAATATAGTTTGTACATTTAAAATTTTTAAATTTGTCAAAATCATCTACATTTCGAAATCTTGAACGGAACAAAAAATGAGTTTGAAAGTCAAACATTTTAAATAAAACAACAAAACTTCAGTGTGCTACCACCAAGATTAGGTTGAGGATGAAGAATGTAATAGGTTTTTCCAGGGCACCAACCCGATAATTAGACTCTTTTTAGTCATTCCTTTTAGCTTAGATTACGTATGTAAAGTTTCTTTCGGGAGGATTTCAGAAAGCCCTAATTTTATTTTTAAAACGATTGAACACGAACTGAAACAACTTATTATCAGAATAAGTAAAATAAAACAAGAGAGGTTTAATAGCGTAAGGTGTTTTTAACATATTTGTTTATGTAGAATGTATTTGTTTACAATACAATACGGAGATTACACAATTTACATACAGAGATGATATACTGAAAAATTGTGAAATAATATTCTGAAAGGAAAACACTACAAAGAAAAAATCTTTAATTTAAAGCGTAGGGTGCTGGTTGGTTGGTTGGTTGTAAAGAAACTCGAAAAACTCAGAATCCTTTTTTCCACTCATGTCCATTCACTTTAACTGTTTTAGATGATTTTAAACATTTTTGGACCTTAGTTACCGTTGTTATTCTGGTAGACATCAACAACAATTTTTGGGTTTGTTTTCTAGCTGTGGGAGTTTGGTAGATTTTATTTTTAACTGCATCAAGTTAGCAGGACCCTTTTCATAATTCAGAATAAAAAGTAAATAAAAATTAAATCGCACTTTCGGATTCCGAGAAATTGGGTGTCCTGCTAAGTTGACGTCAAGTAGGACACCGAATTTTTCGGAATCCAAAAGTGCGATAAATTTTTTTTTTGCGTAACTAATTAGCAAGTAAATAGCAGCTAATTACTACATACTTTTTATTCTGAATTATGAAAAGTGTCCTGCTAACTTGATGCACCTTTAAGAAATCAAAAAGAACTACACAATTTGAAAGATATACACTTTCAAGAAAACGCAATTTTAGTCGATATTGGTGGATCAATTTTATTGGAACTTGATTTCTGAATAATATTATAAAACAAAGTCTATATATAAGCTCTGTGTATATTTACTGTTGATCTGAGTTTCAGTAAATTGTTTAGTTTTAAAAAAATTGTGTATGATTTTGCAAAGTTTAATTTTCCGCAAATGCGCTAGATAATAATTTTCTATTGCTGATCAATTACTGAAACTATTTGAACTTTTATGACCCTTTAGAGCCTTTTCAAAAATGTAATTATTTTTTTTTTTAGATTTAACAAGATTCCGAGATTCAAAATCTCATACAAATTGAAAATAGGAATGGGTTAGTAGTAGTGATATCTGTTTTTCTGGATTTGAAAATATTTCCTATTACCAAATATGGCATTCCAGATAAAGCTGAATGCTATCAAGTATCATCTTTTGGACTTGCTCAACTCAAACTTCTGGACATACATATTTGGTGTTGGACGACATTTTTTTTTTCTGTATCGCCGTTAAAACAAGTGTTAAAATAAATATGTAGACTTAACAATTTCAATTTTTATAAAGAAAATTATCGTAAGTTGGTAGAAGAATAGTTTATAAAAAAAAAGGAAAAAACTTTCAAAATCTAATTTTCATTTGTTAAAATAATTTCTTGACTACCTTGATCACAGTTTCCTTGTTAGCCAATTCATATTTAATTACAATTGTTAAATAGCTTCCCCCCCCCCCTCTAAAATCAAAATAAAATATGTATATCCTGTTCCAACCAAGGATAGCGAAATAATTGCATAATCAGTTCAGTAGTTACAATGAACACATACCTACCTTTTTTTAATCACCTTATCTAATCATTTTATAAAATTGCCAACAGCTATCTTATAGATATTATTGCTGGATTTACACGACTGACAAATTGTCAGTATTCTGGCAGTTAACTGTCAAAAAACTAGCAAAACAATGGAAAAATTCATTCTTTTGGCAGTACCTATACTGACAGAAAACTGCCAATTTGTCAGTCGTGTAAGTCCAGCATAAGTCTAGCATTCTTTGAAAGCCTGTGCGTTGGAATTGGACTGAGTCACTGAGTAAAATAATGAAGTAAAATTTTCACCTAAATATCCCAAAACTTAGCTCTCTTTAAGTTCATCAGAAAAATCACACAATACCAACATACCTATGCATCCGTATCCGTATCAAAACCTGAAGGGTATAGTCGTGCATACTAACTCCACCAACGAAGCGACGCAGCCAAATCATGCTCTACAACTACCATCACGCACTCTCTCACCCCGTATCCGAATACACTTTGGCATCAATGTATTATTTGGACGCGGCGCAGTTTGCAAACGATTGCCAAAAAAAGAAAAAAAAAAAAAAAACTACAAAATCCTTCTGCTCTACACCACACCGACCGCACCGATGATGTGATGATACGGATGATCGTCATATGGAATGCATCCACTCACTGATACAACATACACAACCCACAAATACACCCACCAAACAAAAAAAAAAACATCCCAATAAAATTCGTGTATGCGCGGCGGCGAATTTCACAAATACCACACAACAATTCGAACGCAAATGTATTTGCAGCAATTAATCTTTTTTTTTGCTTTCATTTCTTTGTGTTGCCGTCTAAGAAGAATGATCAAAAACTTTTGTATCTTTTGTAGTTATTTTGTTTTTCGTGTCATCTAAAACGAACAAAATAAATAATCACTATTTTTGTTTCTGTTTTTTTTTTTGTAAGCTTTTTTGCTGATTGCAGAAATATTTTAGTCTTTTTTTTGTGTGTTTTGCACTCTAGAAAGCGTAGAATGGAAAATCCCGCCAAAAAATTTCAAATACGAATGAAATTTCACATAGAACCGGAAAACGAATAGATATTGTATCTATACAAAATGAATATATGAAAAAAAAAAACATAAATAAAATAAGAAAAAAAACTAAAAAATAATAAACGAATCTATGGTGGAGCGCCAAACCGAGTGGCGAAGACTCAAACTAGTGCAGCAAATTCTGTAGAGTTTCATAGTTGAGTTTTTAGACGACAGAAACAGAACTTGTGTATCCAACAGTCATGATGGGCGATTCTAAACTAAAAGATACTTTGATTTTTTTTGCTTGATTTTCTGTTTGCATTAATGAGTTAGTATAGTTTGTAGATGCGGCAGCGGGCGGTTTGTAGTATAGCTTGCAGCTTGTGGATTTACGATATGAATCGGCATCAACCATCAACATTAACGGAGACGGAGAGGTGCTTTAGCTTTTTGGTATAAATTTTGTACGCGAGCTCGGTGATTTCGGGTTCGGAATGATGATGTTATAGATATTTGCCACACTAAAACACATCGGATTCGCAAATATAGGTATCAAGTCCAACAAATGTATCTGTAATGAGCCGGGATGGTGGCGACGCACGACGAGACGGACGGGTCGGTCGGGCTTAAAGCGTTAGGTGTTAGCTGTTAGGCGTCTGAGAACTGAGACGTCAGACGGCGCGACGGTCAGGGGACGTCACTCTCTAACGCGAAGTATGTAGGTAGGTATACCTTTTTACAAATGGAAAAAAAAACAACCAAACCTCGAATCAAAAACTTAGATTGTGGAATGAAAATGATTTAAACCTGCGTTTGGAAAAAGCTCCATCGATACTAATTATCCATTAAGTGATGTGTGCTGATGATGATGAGAAAAACAGGGAAATGCATTTTCCAACTTATTTTATATTATTTTTTTTGTAGGTAGCTACATAGTTTTTTTTGTTTGATTTTTTTGTTTTATTATTTATTCTGCAATTCTTTTATTTTTAAAATGCGTTTTTTTGTCGGTCGTCATGTGTGTGCATCATCATCATCATCCTAGCAGCAAGTGAATTTTATTATGTGTGTTATTTTTTTTAGATACTTTTTTTTTTAATGGTGATTTTCATTTTGTTTTTTTAGTTGCGAAAATAATGTTGGTACACATATAGGATAATTTTAAGTGCAGCAAGCTCTCTACAAAGGGTTCGGCCTTTTTTGATGGATGAGGGAAAAACATACAGTGGAGCTGTATGTTGGGGGCTGGGATTTTCGTTAATGATGGAAAAGTTGGAGGAGGAGTAGGAGTCCGGTGGGAGTATGTTTATGCTGATCAAGTAGATCTTAAAAATGTAATTAAGGTAAAAGTGGGAAGAGAAATTGTTAACAATAAAATACTTGAATAAATTTGTAAACCTATACCTACATAGGTATGAAGGTAAATACTTTTTCTGGGAATGTAATATAAGAAGACTTGAAAAGTGAAAAAATAAACTATTACTGCAGCATCTTCTAAATCTCAAAAAGTTTCCTTATCACTAATTTTATTAATATGCCTATGTTCAATTGGGCGCCATTTAACAATTTCCAATATATTTGTTTCGAATTACTTTAAGATGTCTAGGTATAACAGTTTTCAATGGAATTCTTGTTGAGTGTTCTAATTCGTATACCTTTTGTTGGGGACGGTGTAAGCCATGCTATAAAATGAATTATTGTACCTACAAACTATTATTAAAAAAAATTAATAAAAGTCATTTATAATTGAATTGAATTGAATGGAAATAGAATTTTGATTGAGGCTCATATTCTAAATCTTAAAAAAAAAGATACAAGGAAGAAAACTAGGATGGGTCAGTATCTGATTTTATTCAGATATACCTATAGTATGTACATATATCTTTAATAATTAACTTACAACTTTGTAAACCATCATTGAACGCCATTTATCAGCCAAAATAAAGTTTTCGACCTAATTATACATTTTTTCGAACAAATCTTCCAAACAAGATGACTTAAAATGTCAAGGATTATTAGTAAGGTACCTAGTTCAACCATTAAAATAGTAAAAGTCATTTTATGTAGATGTTTGGACGTATTCACAAATTTTGTTCATGAATAATTTATCACTTTTACTATATTGAATAGATGATAAAGGATACAAGATACAATGGACTGAACAACAATCACAAATCTAGCCAATATCTCGCAATTTATTTATAATTATGAACTTATTCCACTTAACAATAAGTAACAATGGATAAGTTAGAAGCAATAAAAGTGAATTTCGGGAAATAATTATAAATTAGCTGACGTGGACAATATTTTAAAATTAAATTAAAATAAGAAGATACTCCTAACTTAAAAAAATTCAAGGGGATCAACAAACGTCTGTCAGCTTCGAATCAGTTTTTTTATACTTTACTTTTGTTAATATGGTGTTTAGAGTCCAGGAGGGACCACGGGTGACGGCGGCACCAACCAGCAAGCGTTGTTTTTATCTTTTTCAACGAAATCTGCACGACAATGAAAACAGTCGGGTTTTCAATGAATTTTTCTCCCAAAACAGTTCGGTCCATCGATCGCATGTAAGAAAATGCAAGATCAAGTTGTGTGGGAGCTGAAACAAAAATTCAAATTCTCCCTGTAAGGAATCACATAAAAATGCTCTGTTTTATATTTAAAGCAAAACTTTTCACCCATTCAGGCTGAGCTCAAATTATAGTGGATGCACAGGCGGCGGCACACAGACCAAGGAATGATAGGACGAAGCCCACTTTTTTGGACTTCTCTATCATCGTAAAGTGTTAATTTGGATTAAAATTGAAATTATTTCTTGCACGTAATTATCAAGAAGTCTTCAGTTTTCCAAAAACACCCATATTGATGAAACTGATAGCACAATTTTGAAAGTTTTTGAAAATGAGCTATTATTTGTGGACCGCGATAAATCACTTCATTTTCATAAGCACTCAAAATGTTAAAATTTCATGCTCTGCTATTTTGATCGTGCAAAAAATGTACGTTGAAAAACCAGGGAAAGGAAAAAATTTACACAAAATTACTTTGAAAATATGGCTCGCGCAGAAAAAAAAAATTTAATACATTTAAGACGATTTTATTCCCTACAACCAAGGGTATGTCTTATTTCCCGCTGAATCGAATAATTTTGGAGTTATAAGTTATATAAGAATTCGCAATTTCCATTATAATTAGTTGCGCTATGGGTGATGGCGCCGATAAACCCCGAACCAAAGCTTTTCTAATCTGGAAGTTAGGTTCATCTTTGAGGTTTGTCAATAATTGATGGTCACAAATTAACAAAATAAAAGTTACGTTAAACTTATTTGATACTTAAAAAAAAAAGAATAAGATGGACCATATAAGATATAAGCGGGACCTAAGTCCAATGAGAGAGATTTCGTTCTGACTTTGTAAGAAAAAAAACACTTTGGGGCATATTAATAGTCATATTATAAACTCGAGTCTAAATGAACTGGAGTCTAAAATTAACACTCAGGTTGGACAAAGCTTTTATTCATATGGAATTTGGCAGCTATATTTAATTAAAAACAGATCATAGGTACATTCTATTACAATTCTACTACAATTTAACTACAATTGCCTTTCAATTGAAACAAAAAACTACTAAAAACAGCTGTTGCAGTGTTTTGTTTGTTTGACTCATGGTTAATATGTGTAAATATCTACTTTGGTTTTTACCTACAGTCACGGCCAACCCTCTAGCTCCAGTAGAAACCCAGAAATTTGCACGCCAATTGATTACATTACAACACCAATTAGAAATTCCATTACAACACCAATTAGAAATTCGTGTTTTTGAACATTTTTCAGAGTTAAAAACATAACTTCTGTCGTGTTTATTTTTAGACTCCAGTTTATCATTTAAACATGGGTTTAAATTCTTTATGAATAAAATAAACTTCAGTTTAAATTAGCAGAGACAAAATAACAACTTTTTACAGAACTATGAATATGGCCCATTATGTGCGGCGATCTTAAATAGAGCTGCGGCTTAAATAGAGCTACGGCCTAATCTTAAATATGGTATTTTTACCAGTTTTATATGCAATTTCCTAGATGATAAATTCCAAATTGATATACCTGAAAAATATATTGCAGGGTTTGATCTTTTTGAGGTAATTTTCGATGCCTTTTTGAATAACTCTGGGTTTACAAATGTTGGTTTTAAATATTCTTACATTTGAAGATTGCCTACATGGACAACATTCTTTACGTAGTTTTATAAAAAAAAAATGTGCAATGGCTTCAAATCGCACGATCTTGGAATCTTCGTCTTTGTCTCAGTTTCTCTAAACAAAGACTTCTGGTCCAACCCTAGTCTTGGAACTTCTGGTACTGTAAGTTGTCAAATTTTCTGTCAGTAACAACAGTGTTGTCAATTTAAAACAAAATGTATGCGAAAGGTATAACAAACATATGTAGCTGCATATTTATTGACAACTGTCTTACATGCAGTATTGCCAATATGTGGGAAACTCGAATCAGATAACCCTTTATGATGATACGAAGTGAAAGTTTTTTTTTAAATAGAGAATTCTGATCCCTATAATACCAATTTGTTTCTATACTATTTTAAATTGCAAAAAATCTGTACAGTTTGCTGTTTTATAATTCGACTTTAACTATTCCTGACCTTGTAGAAAATGTAAAAAAAAAAATTCAGCAAAGTTCGTGCTACAAGCCATATACAGCTGATGTTATTCTCGGTTTGTTGAGGTGAAAGTTTGGCGTCTTGTTTAATTAATGCTGAGGATTTGTGAACCTTCCACCTTGTAAACGCGCGTTTTAGCACCCGTATAGACTATTTTCTATAGGGCTTTGTCGAGGAGGAAGTCTATGCTGAAAATCACCTGGTAGCAAATGATGGAAAATTGGAGCGATGGATTGCATATCAATGTGTTACGCCGTGTTTGATATTTAAAGTTTAAACTATATATTGTTTCGAAAGTAACTGCATAGTAAGTCGAAGAAGACTGATATCTCGAACTGTTTTAATTTAACACATTCAAAATGAACATATCCTATGTCCTATAATTCTTCATTCTATACCTATAAGTACCTTCATGTGTAATGCTCTATACATACATATGTACAGTTATATTATTAATTAAAACGAATGAATCAACGCCAACGTTATGATTTTTGGGTCTATTTGGCAAGTTATGATGTGCAAGCTGACAGTTTAACTGCTGGGCGCCATTTTATAAAAGAGCGAAACTATGTTATCAAATCAAATGAAGACTATTTATATTATTTTATCTTCTTTTATAGATAGACCTTTACCTACTATTCCAAATGAGTTTTGTGAACTTGAAAATGACATGGGCTAGGTAGGTGTTATTAGGTTTTTTTTTTTTTGCAACCCCATAGGGCACTGGGTGAAAAAAAAAACGATATCGGGGACTATACCGAATCCATCACAGAAAAAAATTGACCTTTCCATACAAACTATCGATAACAAGTAGGTATGTAATACACGCCAATAACACCTTTTTTCTATACGTTTAAGTTAATTCCGGAAATCATCTGTTAGGTATTTATTTTGTTAATTATTTTTTGTTGCATTTAACATGTAAATTGTTTAGCATTGACCTGTTTTATTCTCATCCAGTTCCCTCGGAGATTGGAGAAAAGAGACCTTTTATTAGGTATTGCGGTAAGGGAAATTACACCATAGTTTCCAACTACGAAAATCTACCCTATAATAATCTTCAACTTAGCAACACCCTTGACTTCGATGAAACATTTCCCGGGTATAAAAACTTTACCTACCCTATTATCTGTGAATGTTTCAACACAGAAAAAATACCCTGAAAAAAATACAAAAAAATAGAAATACAAATCATATAATATCATCGCCATCGCCATACTCACCCCATCATATAGGTATAGCGTGTGGTAGGCTCATTTCGCTGGACCATGTACACAATGGCAGTGTCCATTGGTTACTACCCCATTCTCTGCAATCAACAAATGAGCATTTTTTTGGTTTTAAATAAAAAATCCCAGCCCAAAAATAAAAATAATTCCCAATTAAACACCCCTTTTTGGGCCTTTCTGGGGGGTACACACCCTCAAAGGTAAAAAATATGAAAAAATTGTTGGAAAAAAAATAAGAAAATCACAATAAATACAAAACTTCAACTCCACTCCGATTGCGAACGACAATTAATAGGAAATGAATTTTTTCAGCGTTTTCAGTTTCAGCCCCTGCCCTGTTCCTTCCGCCTCTGCAGTTGGGAAGTTGCGTAGCGCCGTCGCTCCCCTACTTCTGTGTCTGTCGGTCAAGGGGTTGAGATACGAATTCACGCAAAAATACACAAACAAAATTTGCACTTTTTTCTTACAACTTGTCATACATTTTTTCGTATGTTTTTTTTTTTTTTTCAATTTTATTTTATTTATTTGCAATTGCAACCCCCCGCGCGGTGTCGCTGTTGTCCATTGAGAGGAAAGTTATCGTAGACTTTGCAGTTTTTTTTTTTTTTTATTAATTTTTACTGTTTTCAGTTTTCACCCGTATCTCACTCTAGTTTTTTTCGTATCTTTTGTTTGGGTTATGTTGCGTGTATGGATGTTTTTTTTTTGTTTTTTTTTTTTAGTATTTTTATTATTCACCAGGCCAGGCTAGGCAGTAGGTGTATGAGTGTACAGATTATATTGTTTTTTTTTTCTTTTAATTATTTTTTTCCTTTTTCACATTCGAAATGAAAAGAGGGATTCTATATATATTTTTCAGTACTTTTTTTTGTGGCTGCCGCGAAAAAGCTACCTATCGTCACTGAGAGCCAGACGGATGGATTGCACTTGCTTATGTGTATCTATGCGCGGGCCATGCATGGGCTTGGTATATCTGTTGTTTATGGAGATACATTTGGCGTATCGGTATAGTAATGTGTGGAGTTGGTGCGAATGTGTGATGCGATGCGATGAAGCTCTATTCGTTGTACAGGGAGGACGAACTGGTATTGGGGGGCAGCACCTTGGTGTGGGTTCGAAGTGGTGGCGGATTGTTGTAGTTGTAGAGCAGGACAGAGGGAGAGCGATGGAGCATAAGCTATAGAGAGAATGAAAGACAATCGAAAAAGTGTTGTACCTACTACAAGGCTGCTTCATTTTTCCCGAAAAACATAGCGTGTATGGTAAGATGTTTGTTAAAGGAAATATAAATATTGATAAGTTGGATTTTAGATACCTACCTACATCAGAATATAAGATAAGTTGACGTACCTATTCCGAATTCGTTTGTACCTAGCATAACTTCGGTGAGATTCAGATTCAAGGTAGGTAGGTATGTAACGGGTGTTTTTTCTTAGAGGTATAGAACTTTAAGTTGGCAACACTATTTTAACTGGCGGCCATTTTGTCAGCTGTCAAGTGATTTATTTTTAAGTTTGGTTTGGCATTTCAACATGAATAAACTGACGCCTGAACAACGCATGCAAATTGTACAAAATGGGCTCGAAACGAGATCGTTGTTGACCCCGATTTTCACAAGAATTTTTTTTCAGCGATGAAACTCTTGCCACACAGCGCGTTCTACAACTGATTTGTTGAAGGAAGCGTTTGGTGAACGAATAATTTCACATTTTGGACCTGTGAGTTGGCCGCCAAGATCGTGCAATTCAAATCCGCTTGACTATTTTCTTCTGTGGGGATATCTGAAGTCGCTAGTCTTCACAAATGTTGAAAAAAGTCATCGAAAATTGGACCTTCAGATTAGACTACGTCCGACCCAGCCGTGGCGGGCATATACCAAAAATCAAATTTAAATTATAATGCCAGAAAATTATCTCTCGAATAAAGTAAATTTCATGTCAATTTAAAAAAATCATCTTTGTTTTATTCCATTTCAAAGTTCTATACCTCTAAAAAAAAAACACCGTTTAGATGCTTAGTTGAAATCAGGTAAGCCCATAGTGAGAAATAGTAGGTAGGTACCTACCATTACTTTTAGTCTTAACAAATGAAAAAAAAAAAACCTTGACGGGGGAATGCCCTTTCTTTATTTATTACCATCTGAAACCCACCACGCTTCAGAGCACCACCTAGTGAACATTTGTCAAACTTCAAAAGAAAACTTTATGTGTAGGTACGTATATTTCTCATTTTCTTCATCATTTTGTGTTTTAATTTTTGAGGCAAAGCTAAATGGGGATGAGCAAACTTCTTTGCTCTAATCAAGTTATTCAGTATGTTTTTTTTTTCTCACTTGATTTTTGTCAGTCGAAAACTTACGTTTGCACGCGTAGCTCTGCAATATGCTTTTTTTCTTTTTGCAAATCGTAACCAAAACAAAAACTTTCGTTATTCCATTTTTTGCGTACGGGCCATGCGCATTGCGCACTTGATGGCATAAACTTTTTATGCGGGAAGGCAGGAGGCCGATGCCATCGTTGTCGTCCGTGCAGTCATCGATTAAAAGCTTCATCAAAGTAAAGCTTTTTTCGCCTCTTATACCTACTCTGCTGGAAACTTTTCGTGTTAAGTTATGCGGAATGCACATAGTCCGGATATGGACCTGTACGACCACGACCACCCGTCACTAAGGGGTGATAGATAGGAGAGACGTAGTAGGGGGGGTTAAGCTGTGCTCCAACTCAGACCAACGACAATATCTACTGATTATGGTCATGACGCTGCTATTGATGAGATTGTTATGTAAGTGTGTGCGTGATATGCGTGTGAATCTGTGTGTGTGATAATGCGATGGTTCATTGTGGTCGAATTGTTTTCACGAGGGGAGGTCGATAGTGCCAGGATTCTTTTTTTTCCTGATGACCACTCTTCCTTCGTCCTTGTTTTATTTTCCAGTGGGGTTTTTTCAACACCTACCTCAACCCAAAGCCAAGTGTGAGGAAGTTTACTTTCCTTCCTGCTTCTACGCCTCTTCCGCCCAGCATAAAGGCATCGTGTTAAGTTAAGGGTGGCACCGTGAGGTCTTGCATTCGTGTGCACCCTCTGCTGATGTTAATGTTGCCCCAAATGATGATGATGATGTTGTTGGTGGCGCTAAGGCTACTCAGTCATTCATACCCTTATAATAAATGTTTTTTATCGTTTATTTTGTGTGTTTTTTGCTGAAGGTTTTGCATACATCAATGTGTATACGAAGCAAACAGAGTAAACACTGCGTGTTGTGGCGCCCTTTTAAAGGGTACCGACTACCGACCAGTCATTCTGTGCCGCACTAGCATTCTCGGTGTTTTCTATGCAATTTCGGGCGTAGAATGGGGATTTTTCGTGTATATTTTCAGTGAATGGTGGATTTTGTGGGTTTGGTTTTATGTTCACTTGTCGAATCATTACACAATTTTAAGTTGCTCCACTCAGAGAAATTTTGTTGGAATTTTAAGAAACTTAATTTTTTTCGGATATTTCTCGAGTCCATTTAAAGGCTCGTCCAGATCAATAAAAATTTGCGTTGTGCGCCGTGTTCGACGCAAATATTTATGTAGACGCAACAAAATACGCCAGTGTGGACATCCGGACGCACACAAATTTGTGTGTCATATTCAACGCACGCTATCCGATTCCGATGGATTTTCGGCGCACACGAAAATATTTGCGGCGCAAAGGTGTTTTGATGTTGACAAATTGATGAATCAAGTTTATTAAAATTATTTTCCGTGCAAATTAAGCACTGACGCGCTGCACTTTAAGCACAAATTGATTCCAAAATAATTTGAAATTCTCGGCGGAAATATTTGCGGCGAGTAGAAAATTCAAGGCGCACGGCACACAGCGTAAATTTTTATTGATCTGGAGGGGGCTTAAGAGATTTTAGACTTGAAGTTAAATTTTTTTCTATCTTGAGCTTAAAATTCTTCAAAATAACTATACCTACTTAATTAACTTGAGTACAATTATACTAACACTAAATCAGCAAGTCCGCTTTTGAGTTATTAATTGAATTTCTATGTAGGCTATCAATAAAGATGTTTTATCATTTAAGCTTGAAGAGTTAGCCCCAGTGCCAAAGTATTCCAAAATAATCCACATTCGTGTAGTACGGCTTAAGAGACAATTTACTCTTTCTCTTTTTCTGATTCACGGTTAGTTGATAAGCATCCCTATACAAGCGCAAGTGTAACAGCGAAATTGAATTGTTGGACAGTAATGAAACATGCTATTTCACTTCTGGAGTAATTTTTATGAAAGTAGCGCCGATGAAGTCAACAGATAGATCATTCATTCCTTCGGTGTACTTAAATAATAAATTTGATTACGAATTTGTGCTCGACGATCAAAAGTTATAGACCAGCATCATACACTTTTGGGGTGAACTATACTAAAGCTCTGTCTCTTTTTCTCTCATTCACTATGTCTCCCTCTTCCTCTTTAGCATTGGCGTTACTTTACTTATATTTGTTTTTTGCATCCCATTCTCCTGCAATCAAGTGCCCTGTGCAACATTGATAAATTGTCGAAACTTACATGCTGATGGTCCATCCTATCCTCCCAGCTTTACTTCCTCTTAAGCTTTATACACACACCTTCTTTTCACTGTAGACACATATAAAAATCCTCCACCTAGTATTAATGTCCATCGTAACATTATATCCTGCCCCATCCCCAGTGCAACATGAATGGCTGATAACTCGTAAAAAAGGACTTTTTGTCGATAAAATATTACATCGTCCTCCACAGGGTATGTTCGTTGGCTTTTGATAATCTATACCACTCCACCGCCCCCAGACCCCCCCCCCCCGCCGTTCGTCCATTATACCCAAAATGGAAATAGCAGAACACAAACAAAATAGAGTTTAAATGTGGTGTGATGGCTGCTGGTTTATCTTGCTGCTCGTCCTTATGCTCGCATTATGCATTTTTGTGTACATTGTACAAATAAATGCGCACATGCCACGTGGGGGTAGGAAAAAAAATTCAAGAGAGTATCTGTGCGAACAAGGAATACATTGTAAAACCACATTTGGAGAACCCATTCAAGGGGGCACTAGGATATTCCATCTTCGTATCCTCTTGGCACTTGTTATATTTTTTTTGTCCCTCAACATATTCACAAGGATTTGTTAGAATGACTTATGATGATTTTACTCTCTATAGAGCTTCGAAAGAGTGAAATTACGGGAAAAGTTTAAGGGATATAGGTAAAGTATAGAATAACACATATGAAGCTATCATTCAATGACGCCCGCCTGGCCCTCACTTATTTCTTATGCTCCATTTAGCTTGGATTTTTATTTTAACAATCGCATATTGACGTAGATTAAAAGCATCTCCACGAACGAGTAGAGTATAATATGAGAGCCAAAGCCAACATCGCGTTCATGTTTGCTTTTCTGTTAACTGACGATTAAATCGGTCATTAATTACAAAAACATAAGAGCCACTCTTGTTCAATGAAGCAGTCTACAGTGGTATGGTTGCTTGAACCTGGTCTTGGTCCCGTATCCCATGATGTTGCTGCTGCTGCTTCAGCTGCACCACTTCACGTGAGGATGATACATCAATTAATCAATATTAATAAATCCTTGCATGCGATATGTTATTATTAGTGACTCCTGTTCTCTGTTCCTGTATATATAGCTTTGCTGAATATACAACGAAACGAACTGCTTTACGGTGCAGGAGTTAAAAAAAGAACGGGTCCAATGGGCATATGGCAGCTCGCCGCTCGGTTATTATTTGCTATGCCCCATGAGAGTATGGTTAACTCTCCAGAGGAGCAAGTCTCTTTTAATTGAAATTTGAATATTTTATCGTGGCCTTTATGGCATCTTAATAATTTTGAATGTGTCATTGGAGGACTTGTTAAGGAGACAGGAGTGGATTAAAGAAAAAAAAAAAAACGACCGTGAATGGGGAAGTGTAAACGAAGAGGAGGATTAAGAATTAAACATGAAGAATTCAAGAACTATAACTATAAATCCGTATAGCAGCAGGTTTAGAATGGGTAAATTATTGTATAATTTTGAGACGAAGAAGAAGTTTAGGAAGGAAACTTCTAGTTAAGAATCAGGTTGAAAAAATCATTATTAATGGCACTATTATTAACTCACTTTAATCTGTTGTAGGATTTAGATAAACCTAGTGTTAAATCAGAGTCGTAAATACTCGTGAGACCTATAAACTTGCACCAAGTTTCATAAACTTGAATCAATGTTTTATATGATTGAATTAGACCCGTGTTCGAACTCAATTTCATATTTACTAATTAATTTAACAAGGGCGACATGTTATATTGACACTTTTCCTTATTAATTAAAATTTATTTTACAGCGTTTCCCATCAAAAGGTTCATTTCACGTTCCTGCAATTCGTTTATGAAATAAACTTTCGTTTGGGTTAAACGAATAAACACATTTTTCAAATGAATGCATTCAGTGCACTAGTTCAATTTCTAAAACTTTTGTTGCCCTATAATTCTTTAGAGGATTAATTTCTTGTCTTCTAGATTTGTATATGGTACGTAGGTATTTCTTCTAGGTCTGAAAAAGAAAAAAATGACGATTTCAATTTAACTAATAATAATCAAATGAATAAAGTGATAGAAGGAAACTAAGATTATTTTCAAAAAAGACGACAAAAAACCTTTACTATTAAAAATGTAACTATTACTTTCTAAAAATAAACCGCAGCCGGTAGGATTCGAACCTACGCTCCCAAAGGGAATCTGATTTCGAGTCAGACGCCTTAACCACTCGGCCACGACTGCTTGGTAATTCAATAGTTTATTACATTTTAATTGATACAACCTTTCTTTAATTGTTGAAAGTGGCCGATGTCAGTCATATGTATACGTCAAAACACATTGGGAAAATGTTCTTTGCATTCAAAAAAAAAAAAAAATTGTGTGAGTGGCCGGGACTCACGGTTAATATGTGTAAACATCAACGTGCGCGGATCCAAAACGGACTTGTTTTTGCTTGAAGGGGATCTTAAGATTTTTTTCACTGAACGCACCCATCCTAGTATGCAGATCGTAACATTGCACACCGTAACGTTGCACGACGTAACGTTGCACACGAACGTTCACGTTTTTTTTTTTCACTCTACCGCCGGCATAGATGTTTACACATCAATAATGTTGCACAGCTTATAGGTTAGGTAGGTAGGTAGGTAGAGGTGGCGGGCGGCCCAGAGAAATCTAGCTCCGTGACCCAATTAGCGCTGGAGCGTGCCGTTTTGATACCATAACTCGTACTGACCTGTTGGTTAAAAGTGGTTTTATTGCAGGGGTTTACGGATATACCCTCTTACGAGTCCTTATTCAGCTTACGAGCTATCTAAGGAGTCCAATGGATGTGGTGAAGGAATTAAGGTCGAAGGTAGACCTAGATCAATTTCGTCGTGTTGAGAAAAGCGATGAAATCTTTGATCATAACTCAGAAAGTTCGTGTAGGTCTTCAAGAAAAGCCTCTCCAAACTGACCAAAACAGGGAATTTCAGAGATGAAGTGAACTACTGTTTCCTTCTCCTGATGGTCCCCACAACTATGACAAAAAGTGTTGTACGGAATGCCCAGCTTCGCCGCATGTTCTCTTACGGGCCAGTGACCAGAACATGTTACAATAACCCTGGCTATGTCTCGCCTAGGACTTAATATCAGGTCAGTTGTTCGAGATTTTTTATAGATGGGCCATATCTTTCTGGATATGACATAGTTTATTAAACTTTCCTCTTTTAACTCTTTCCGCAAGTGATCTCTATGAAGGGCTGATCCTTGCCTGGCCTGGTTTTCCTCAATGCCACAATGACCTGGAACCCAGATAAGAGTGACCTATTAAGTGACCATTAAGGCTTGATAGTTCATCCCGACATTGCTGGACCAATTTAGAGGCTGATATAGCCGAATCAATGGCTTTAACAGCTGCCTGACTGTCTGTCAGAATAGCAGCGTTCCGGTTTTGGTTAGGATCTTGTTTGAGTATCTTGCATGCTTCCCTGATTGCTAGTAATTCCTCTTGAAAAAAACTTGCAAAGTCAGTGTGCCCCCTTAAAATTTTAAATATTTATTGTCCTACGTTAAACATTCTTAAATCAGTTCCCATAAAGATAGACACCGCCAAACTTTACCAATTTAGTTTTGTGTAGAAAAAATTGTCGAGGTTGTAATTAAAAATAACGATACGAAAAAGTAAGGCCGTGCATCGGTCTATATACGTCCGTGTTCGTGCGTCCGCTAAACGGGTGGAAATAGGCTTTCCCGGTTTTTTTGAGAAAATTGTCTTATTTTTGAAACACGGATTTTGTTATAATAGCAATCTTGTGTATCTCAATAGTACAAACAATATTGCATTTAAAAATTTAAAAAAAAGACCGTTTTTTCAAAAAAAAAAAATAAATTTTTTTAGTACCTCTGGCATTTTTTTTTAAAAATATTTTAAAGATTTTATTACAATTTTGAATCGTTAACATTATGTATATCATGTGTGTAGCTATACACGAGAGCAAGTTTGTGCGAGCCGGTTGGGTGCGGGATTGCGAGACACAACAGGCTATATTGAACACTCTTACCAACGCCTTAGTTAAATTATGACTATATTTATCCTAACCTGATACAATATTTTAATTATTCTTGCATTACACCGAAGTTGCACCTCATATATATTTACATTGTTGTTAATTGGTTAACCGGAACACATAGCATCATCGTTCTAATAGATTCCCCCTTTCTATAGTCCATCGGCATCGCACTGATATCTGATGGCCGATCGTGAAGAAGACTATAACTTGTTGGTGATGGACCAGTAATCGTGTTGGTTGTTGGACATGAGAAGGACTTATCTTAAAAACACCAGAGCTGAATTCTTATATGATTTCAAGGTGTCAAATGAAATTTTAACAACTGGCCAATTCAGTTGGACTCGTTTATTCTCCTCATCGGGATTCATTCCAGCTGGAAGACATTGTAGCTTATTTATGAGCAGAATGAATAGTAGCAACAATGTGGCTCATTGTTGGATTTTTAATTGAAGTCCAGACTGGGATGATGGTCGGCAAACGGCAAGTAATCGATAGAAAGGCGACTACGTGAACCGAGACCCCTGATGGAAGAGAGCATATTTTGTATGAGCGCGTCTGATGGGCTACGGTCATCTTAAACAACAGCTTTCCTTATCGACGAGAAGTTGTATTAACATTTCAGTTTTATATCTTTTTGCGGCAAATGATGAACTTAACGATCGTCGCCACTGCGCACGCCGCCGCCGCCGCCGCGCCTGCCGTCCTTCGAATGGTCGTTGTTATACTCCTCGACTTGGAATATGAGGATCAATTTTAAGTTCTTTATATGAAGAGACAAGATAGTGATCTTCTGGGAGCCTCTTAAAAATGGATTTGTATATAGAATGTCATAAAAGAGTTTTTTTTTGCCTTTTGCGATTTGAGAAAAACGAGTGCCACTGTCAAAATGCATTTTGCGATAAGGAAATTGAAGAATGAATTAACTCCCTATATACAATGTGTGGAAAAATGGAACTTCTTTTCTTTGCTTTGACATTGCGGTGTGATGTTGAACTTGTATTTGAAAGAAAATTTTGTAACGAGTTCATAACAAGATGTGGGAATGTACTTAGTGTATTTTTTTTTTCGTTTGACCTGCTGCAGACCACTAGAGGATTATTTATTTTTTGTTGCGTTTTCTTAAAACTGAAATAATTTAAAAATATACTCTTAAATCTCGAGCTAATAGGGTGCACTAAGGGCTGGAGATTAAAATGAGTCGGAGTGGGTCAACTGATGGAAAGAAAAACTATCACAAGTTATTCCTGAAAAGTATACACACACCTTCATTCCAAGTCAAAAGCTTAACTAAATTACAAATAATTGTGAATTTAAAATTTTTATATAGGTTGAAAACCATGAAAATCACAAATAAACTTCAATTAATTATTTGGGGTTGTAGTACAACGAACAATTAAAAAAAAACACCATTTGCTTGTTGTGTCCAAAAATAAGTTTTTTTCGACAATTTTTAAGCCATTTGGAATTAATTTTACTAAACTTCGTCGAAATAACCTTTGGTTTAAGGAATAAGTGCCATGTTGTTATTTCTTCGTGTCACGAAGAAATTGCGGAGTGAGAAAAGCACTATCGTTCCACATTGGCAACGCCAATGGCAAGCGTTCTTCAAGGTCTTTGAGAACAAGGTATATATGCCAAAGAATATACTTTCAGTATTTCGGCGTACACTTAGCCTTTCAGAGTTTAAGAATTTAAATCAATTGGGCTAAGTTATTTGCAAGAAACCTTCCTAGGCTGGAAAGCCGCATAAATCCTTGCTTTAAAAAAAATATATATTTATCATTGACACTCGTGAAGGAAGTCTTTAAATTTTGGAAAGAACAAAAATTGTTTTTGACCGCTACGTTGTTCTACGAAGCTTCTTTAATCAGTATCATTATATTTTCTAAAACTAATAAAATAGGTCCTAAGCGACTCTCTTGAGGTACACCAGGAAGTTCATTACTTCCCAAACTTATTTTAAATATAGAGGATAATGTTCTTAAAAAATAAATTACCAAAATACATTTTATTCCATATCATTGACCCGTGTGCTTCTAGGTCTATACTTTTACCACGCAATTTTATTTAGCATGCGGAGTTTTTGGACTTTTTGTTGTTTCAATAGATTGAATTAATATTCCAAAATATATTCACATCGCAGTCGGTAGGATTCGAACCTACGCTCCCAGAGGGAATCTGATTTCTAGTCAGACGCCTTAACCGCTCGGCCACGACTGCTTATGCGAAAAGTTTTTTAAGATTAGCTTAAATTAATATCATTTTTATATTCTTCAAAGTTAATACACATTATGTTTCTTTAGCAAATATTGATATCAAAATATAGCAAATATTGATATAAAATGATAAAACATAAGCAAAACAACAACATCGAGTTCACCCGACATGATTGTGATGTCGTTCCATTTTTTTTTAAACCAATATCCTCAAGCTTTACTCAGCTTTATTTTCGTTTTAGGCTTTTATGATGCATACAAAATTTTGTATTTGAAGAACAAATATTTGACATTATTTATCCAAGTTCCTAGAATTTTGCAAAAGTCGACTAAAATACCTATAGTACTAATAATGATAAACATAAAGGTATGAACATAACTGAGTTGGCCTAGACGCAAGACCTAGAATAAAGTTTTATCGCCTGAAAGTTATTATACCCATTTTATTTATTACTTGTCTTTAGAAAGATTATTTTCACATACCAATCGTGGATATTTCGTGAATTTAGTATATATCTATGTATGTACTTTTATTAATTATCCGTTGATCCGCACTATAATCTGGACTTAAGCAGATAGCACAAACTTGCTCTTGCTTGGTTACCAACTGCAATGCAGACAAATCGTGAAGATAAATGTTAATCATTCATTAATAAATAATAAAATCAATTCAACCATTGGAAAAATAAAAGCAAAAACGTGCAATGCGTGTTTCCGTTATGTGATTTTTTTTTTCCAAAACCTGAATCGCAGTTTTCTTACTTAAAATAGTCATTGCAGGTGCAAAGTTTCAATAAAATCTTTAGAGTCGTTTTCAAGAAACAAGGAAGAATACCTTCATCATGATCCCAAATATTTGAACTAATAAAATTTCCCTCACTTAAAAAAATTAGGCAATATCTCCAGAAGTAGCAAGCCCAAGGGAATTTTATAAGCAGTCGTGGCCGAGCGGTTAAGGCGTCTGACTAGAAATCAGATTCCCTCTGGGAGCGTAGGTTCGAATCCTACCGACTGCGATACAGTTTCTTTTTTATTATCAGAAAATTATTCCAATCTATTTAGTATAGAAAATGAAAGGGGTAACATGGGGGGAAAGTGCTTGGAGGGGGAATACGCTATACAATTATTGTTTGTGCTTAGGAACTTGAGAAACAATAAAATGCAGACTGTGATGACAACACCTGATTTCACTGTACTGAAATCTAATACATATATTCTATTCAAAGATCACGGTGCGGTAGGTAGTTAGGTATAACTTTAAATCAATCACAATTTACATCACAAACACTGTGTTCTCCTCACCTTACTCTGCTTATTTGAGGGACATTTTATAATGTATTTGTATTCAATTATAAATTTGATAAGGTAAATTTCTATGATTATACCCAAACCAAAATCCATGCAAACTAGTAGTGCACTTTCAGTGCCTTTGAACTGAAAGTAGGTCTCTTCCTTTTTCTTTTGAAAAGGATTCACAAACACATCTTCTCTTGAAGTGTCCTTTCACTTTACAACCAAACAAAAATTAAGAAAAACATAGCCATTAGCCAATCGAAAAAAAAAAACAAAAACAAAAAGTCAAAACATCAAAGCAAAACACAATACTAAAAAAAAAACGGAAATTAAAACTTCCTAAATATGTATTCGCAAAGTCAACAACAAAAAAAAACAACGAAAGTGCCTAACACTTATGTAGTTCAGAAAAAGCTCTTAGTGCAATTGCCTTCCTTTTTCCTTCCGCCAAAAGTAAGCCGGTTGTTACAACCTTAAAAAAATTGCAGAAGGTTGGGGCCATCTTTGTGTATTCCTTTTCCAGTTTTCATACTCAATTTTCTTTTTCTTTTAATTTTTCTCAGTTTTTGTTATTGCTTGTTTTGAGTTGAGTGAATTTTCCTAAGCAAAACAACACAATTTCCATTGAAAATGCGAACGCCCTTGACCGTAGATTTTATTTGTTGTTTGCGCAAAAAAAACTAAATAAAATTAATAAAAAGAAATAAGAAGTGCGCGGAGGAGACATCGACTCAACTTGAAGCGTCATCGTTGGCATAAGCTTGTTTGCCGCCATTTCATACCGTCATATGATGTGGAACGTCCGTAGTCCGAAGACTTCTTCATCTGCCCCCTTCGCTTTGACCCCGCTGCCGTTTCGGGTGCCATATGCCGAGATATACCTATACTGAAATACAAGTCCTATCTAACTATAGAGTGTGTTGGAGTTTCTATGAGTGCTTAGGGCACATAAAAAACACAAATCTCCAAACACTATACATTTATTCGTACGCCTACGAGGAGTTCTTACTGTGTAGCTGATGGCTCTTCTGTCTGGCTCTCTGCGCCTGGGACAACTAACACCCGCCGCCCACCTACTCATTTAAGCAGGTATCACTACCTACGGACGGTCGTTTTGTCGGTTGTTCCTTATTCCTTGTTCGTGAAGTCGTACTATCCTTGAACGAGATCATAAATCCTTCGTTTTTTGTTGTCTTTTGTGTTTTAGATGCTTTGTTTTGTGTGATTCACCTTTTCTTGTTATTCTTCTTCTGCTTCTTGGTTGGTTTTTTGCTCCCGTTTTTTTTTTATGGCAGAGACCAAAGAATAGGGAATCATTCTTCATTTTGTTTTATTCTCATTTGTGTGTGCGAAAAGTGGAGAAATAAAACTTGTTTTCAGGCTTTTATTAGAGAGGAGATAACATTTTTTTGAACGCGCCGCACCGCGCGTTCTCGCGTGTTAAGCACGTAGATCTTTTGTTGGTGAATTTTTCAGGGCAGCATTATATTGGATCGTCATCGCGTACCACTTTCTGGTAATGGTATGACTGGAATTTACTGGAATGGGTGTGGATATATCTTTTACTTTGGGTACCTATCCGAAAAATTCATCCCCAGCAGCACATGAATGTCAGAGCGTTGTTGTTTTTGGTTGATGCCATGGGTGTGTGGGTCGAGTTGTAATTTGATGGTTGTTTGGGGTTGGAATTTAGAGGTGAAGTAGGTATAGGTAAGAGTTTTCAAATCATGGAAATCGAAAAAGAAATGTTAGATGCAGAAAGTGTTGCCATGGTGTTTTTTTTAAAGAAATAAAATCTCAACATGAAGCTCAGAAACGAAAGAATGTCAAAACTTAACAAAAAAAAAATACCATTTACCACAGATAGGTATATGCATATATAAAAACCTAAAAAACTTGGACAACTTTATCTCTGATTTGTTCAAAAAACATGCCTCAGCTCAGTTCGAGTACCTATAGCAAATTTATAAAAAAAAAAGTTACGTATACGCCGTAGTGATCAGTTTTGAATCAAAATCGGTTCTTACTAAATTTCATGGCCTTAATTAATGCAGGTGAGTTTCGACAAAAATTAATAACTTTTCTAAGTAACTATTTCCTATATAAATAAAGCATATACGTATGGAAACATCATCTTTTGACGTTTTTTGTATTCGTTATATACCTACTGTAGGTATAGGTAAATATTATGAATGAAAAAGAACGAAAACAATAGAAATAGGTTTGTTTTTGTTTTTTTTTTAGTGGATTTTATTGGATTAATTAAATTGAAATTATGTTTTAGTTTCAATGCTATGATTTTAGAGACATAATTGTCACTAATTCAAAATTTGCAAAGATGTCAAAGTAGGACTTTGTCATGTACAGGCATTATGTAGGTACGGCAGAACAGTATTTGCAAATCATCAACCAATGTAACTACGCTACATTAAAGCAAAAAACCTTGCCTGCATTAATTATATTTTTAGATAAAATTTGGTGTCACTGTTGAGAGAGGAAACATCGATGCTTTTTAAAAAGTAGACAATTTTTCTAACGGCCTATATCTGCGCCGGCAAAAATGGAAAATATTTTTTGCAATGTTGCGGAATTTTTACATTAAGGAATTAATTCCACATAAAACTATTGCAATAATTTGTTCCTCCATTCGTTTTGCGGCAATCAGTTGAATTCAATCTTTTGGGAATTCATTGGATTCTTTTGCATTCCTTGCATATTCTTTTTCATTATTTGCATTGTTTTTGCCCATCATCTGGCTTCATAAAAATTTTTCCCCAATTACATGACAACGCATCTCACCTCTACGCCTGTAGTATTCTAAGCCATATGATCACGTGCAAGAGAATTTAAAAGAATGCATTAATTCCCAAAAGATTGCATTCAATTTACTGCTTCAAAATGAATGGAAAACAAAATGATTGCAATCTTTTCGATGTCAAATGAACGTTGGTTGCTTATTATTTCAAGTCGAAGTTTTTTTTTTATTGAATTCAATGAATGATTTTTATAGATTTTATTCACAAAATGAATTTTTTTTAAATCTATGTTCTATCTATCTATCTATGACAGTGACCATTAGCGTTTCCATATTCAGGTCATACCTATTCATAAGCATGTGTTGAATGCAACCAACACCATCAATATGCAAGTATGCAAAGTGCAGTTGTTGGGTACTTTCACTGATGAGCCTAGAATTGTACAGGATTATCCTGGGAATAAAAGTAACTAGACCCACGATTGCACTTGGTAGGTAGGTAACTAACTGAATAGAATAATCCTAAACAATGGCAACATTTAATTCGCTCAAAAGAAACAGCTCCTTTATTATGTTTATGCCTCCTTATATTTATGAGTAGGTACCTGTACTGCTAAATTTGATTATCAAAATGCATAGGTACCTATTATGATTTTTGAAAAGCTTTCAAGTTTAACCGGAGTAAGCCCTTTCCACCATCCATCTCCATCCATATGTCCGGGCCCACCCAAACTACCATTGCACTGACCAACACATGCGCATCGTAATTTTCTTTTTTCATCTCTTCTCTGCTACGGTAGGTAAGGTACCTATATCTATGTAATATAACATGCCTTTGTATCCATCCATGATGATATAGTCATATCATACTGCATCGCTATGCATCGTCACACACATGTACCCCCCACCCGGTCAATAATTTTTTTGTTAGACCATTTGACGCATGCGGCTTACGGTCATTGGCAACATGATGTAGATACTCGCTCGCATCGTCCGTCGAGGCGCGTCGCTTCGATGCGGTGTAGGTATCTATGGAGGCTCGCATTTACTTAAAGCAATATGCATCTGCAGCAGAACAAAAAATAAAAAACACGCATGTATATGTAAGTTTTACGTGTGAGCTTTTTTATATCCATTCACATACTTATGTGCACGTGAATTTTTTTTATAATATATTTTATATGCATATTGGGATATACACCACAGACAAACAGAGCTACTCTTACTAAAGACGCACGCCAAGCCAAAGCCACACACAGATAGAAATACCACCCACTTTTTGTTATCATTAATTTCTGTTGCCCCTTTTTTTTGTGTGCAATGTGTTGTAGGTACTTTACTGCTCCCTGAGATCCTTGGCCCTGTGTCACTTTGAATCTCACTCCAGTTCAATGTGGTGAACACAAAATAATTCACACACATACAAAAATACACCTACACAAATTGCTAACAAAAAACTGATGCTCTGCGGTCTTTGGTTGGTGGTGTTGTTGTTCTTGCAACAAAAAAAAAAAATAAAAAAAACAATTTCATATAGAAAGTGGGGAACATTTTGTGTGATCTGCGAAATCTTGTTGTGTGATGTGTTGGTTTGAAATGAAACTACTTGCAAACAATCTGCTCCTTCTGCTTGCAATTATTGAGTTTTTGTTCTTTTTGTTTTGTGTTTTTTTCCAATCGAAAACGAAACTGGATTTTTAGGATTTGAATTTTTCGGCCACGAGTCCTATACCTATATACCTACTCTCTTATAAATTTGAAAACAACTTTCGTTCGATGTGTACCTACATTACATATAGGATGTCGTCTAAAGAGAGATTCGACTTGATTTAGATTTGAATTTTCAGGAATCATCACATATGTTTCATGTAGATGCTCTGCATGTTGAGTAGAGGTTGAGTGTGTTGAACATTTTTTCTGTGAACTATATATTGTGGTGTGACGACCTTTTTTGACAAATAGAAATGGGTTAACATTTCAAATAAATTTGTATCTACCTTTCAAGTTTTTACGCTGTCGTTTTGTTGTTCGATAATTTTAAAGTTTTTGAAACTGCGAAGCGGTTTTTCTTCCACTGATGTCCGACAAAGAGTGGCTTTTATGTTTCCAAGCTAGGCTTTGGAAAACGATAACAATGGAGTGTTAAAATCTTAATAGATTCCTTAGGCCTGCCGCCCACTAGGCAACTTAGTTGCCGGCAACTTTAAGTTGCTTGGTGTTGCCGGCAACTCCGAGCAACTAAAGTTGCTTGCCCTCGCCCACTAGGCAACTTCCGAGCAACTTTTGAGAATTAATATTTGTGTTTTTTTGTATTTAATTTTCTATAAAAACGTGCTCCACCTAAACCTATCTCAATTTAACCTGTCTAAAATGCAAAATCAATGTAATATTTCAATGGACAACAAATAAAAAACGTTAAATTTTCGAAAATTTCTGAAAGTTGCTCGGAAATTGCTTAGTGGGCGGGGGTCAGCAACTAAAAGTTGCCGGCAACTAAGTTGCCCAGTGGGCGCTCTCCCATATAAGCCAATGTAATTGAACCGGGAGCAACTAAAAGTTGCTGGGGTGAGCAACTAAAAGTTGCCTAGTGGGCGGCAGGCCTTATGGATTAAAGTTTGCAAAATTAAAAAATTGTTTAAAGAGTGGCTCAAAAGTGTGTTGAAATGTTGATTCAATTTGATCCATTTGCTAAATTGTCCAAATTAAGGGATAGATAAGGATCAAATCTATCGCTTTCTTGAATCTATTGACATTTGACTTTATCGAAATGATCGTGAGCTAAGTAAAATTCAATTTGTTCCTCGCTATAAAACTAAGATTGGGACCCAACACTAGCTCATAGAAAAAATGTTCGTACGGCAAATGCGAGAAAACCAAATGTATACGCAAAGCAAAATGTTCTCAGTAACTCATGTACGAAATACTCGTTGTCGTTCATTAGGGAATTTTGTCTTGAGGACTTATGAGTTAGGTACTACCCTGTACCAAAATAATATACCGTCTGCCTTCTTCGTTCATGAGTTAATTAGTAGTTGACTAATTTAGAATTTCGTGCATGTGCAGGTGAGAAAATTTTGTTTTGCGTATATTTGGCATTCGTGCATTTTATATGAGCGCTTTAAATAGAATTTAAGATCATACAAATTTTTTATGATGAATAATTGATACCTACGTTTTAAATAATGTTGTGTACCTGATTTTGGATTTCATAGTTCCTTATTGAATTTAGTAAGACCCTTATATCCCGAAGTATTAAGAAGACTCCGTCATATCTTGACTATACTCTGTCCAACAAAAATTGGCAGTGTAGGCAAGATATTACGTTTGCCTCTCATTCTGGCTACAGTGGATTGCATAAATCTGTCCGTCATTAAAGCTTTCACAGGGTTGTCGTAGTGTACACGATAACACTCATCATTAAAAGCTTTTTCTTAAAGCTCTTAAATCAAAAGCACCTTAACAGAAAATCAAGGAAAAAAAAGCTGAACGAATTACCAAATGGACAAGGGTAACTCTGAATGCTCATCAAGCAGCAGCCAATCCCCATAGGCCACAGCAATTCAGTGCACACAAGAGCTGTGTAAATCGTTCATTTCAAATGATCGAATCGTTCAAGAATCGATTACCAAAATGATTCGATCATTTTAATCAATCGATCATTCGATCATTTTCATTCCACTCAATTCATTATTTCACACTGTTCCGATTCGATTTTTGATGTGTAAACATCTATGTCGGCGGTAGAGTGAAAAAAAAAACGTGGACTTTCCTCTGTGCGACGTTACGATGTACAAGGTTACGCAGCGCGTATTCTCGGAATTGATTTGACATTTTGGCACTTTTCAAATTAACAGTGTTCTAATGGACCTAGAGAACCTAGAGAACTGGTGTGACTTTAGGTAATTTCACACCTGTCAAACTAAGACAATTTTTTTATTTCGGTCTCGATGAAATTCAATCTCCGAAGTAAACGAATACTGTACCAATTTTGATCGAATCCAATCTGACCCATATTTCTTTTCTCCGATTATATATATTTATAATTCAACAGAGATTGATATCGAAAATCGAGATTCATTAAAATGATTGAGATTGGGATGGAAAATCGAGAATCATCGAAATGATTGAGATTGGGATTGAAAATCGAGAATCATCGAAATGATTGAGATTGGGATGGAAAATCGAGAATCATCGAAATGATTGAGATTGGGATGGTAAATCGAGAATCATCGAAATGATTGAGATTGGGATGAGATCGAGAATCGAAATGATTGAGATTTGGATCGATTGAAACGAAAATTTGTGATTTCAATCATCAATACTTTTCGATGATCGGATCAAAAAAATCGAATCGTTCCTGATTGACACAGCCCTAGTGCACACTCAGATGTGCCTTGAATAGGACGGTGGGTCTGTGTCAGATGCTATTGGAAATTCACTGGCGGGCAACAACTTTTTGTGGAGGAGTTATTTCAAATTAAAATATGGTGCAACAATATGACACGCTACTGATTTTAAAAAAGCTTTCCCATAAGACGTGTACTGCCTATTTTTGTTGGACAGAGTGTAGGATAGGCATTTACTTAAGGCTGCTGAGGAGTGAGCTTTATCAAAGTTGATGAACTTCGGCTGTACAGTAGATAGAAGATTCAACGGCAAACTTTACGAATTATTTCTATTTTGTATTTATTTTATTTATTTTTATATTATATTAGAGCGCAGCCTTAACTGTAAAACAAATAGCGTGTTTCTTTTTTAGCTCAGAGCATTCAGAGTTCGAATACCAATTTTGTGTTTCTTTTTTCGCTCTAAGCATGTTCAGAGCGCGCTCTAGGAGCTCAGAATAAATTGATAGAACACAAATTTGACAAGTGAAAAAAACATCAAAATATTAAAAATGGCGGACGAGAATACTCGACCTGCAAAACAAGAAAAAATAATTTAATAAATTTAGATACTAATAATAATAAAATTATTGTTTTCAATCGTTAACATTATTATTACCATGATTTCAAGAAAAAAAAACTAATTTCTAAGTTAAAATTTACTTTCAATTCCCTTTTTAAAAAAAAAAGGTTATGAAATTTTAAATGAAAAACCCAATTTTATTCTGCCTTGTTTTAGACCTATAAAAAAGGCGTAGAAAGTTTTGACAAATTTCCCTATGTAGATAAAGTGAATTGCTGAAAACCACTATATAATAATTTTTTTCTGCTTAACAAAACTAGCATCATCACAGCTAGGTGCCTATATATAAATAAAGCCCTACCATTTACATCACACCCACTTTGTAATTTTGCCTACCGATTCATTCAATTTGAAGTGCTGTATGCGCACACAGCAAAATGTGTAATTTCCTGAACATAATTGCAGTACTGCGATTTGCACGGGCTCTCGGGCTCGTTCATGCATCGATTCGCCCATCCGCACTCCGAATAAACGCCACTCCATGCTCCATCGCACCACCAGACCTTGATGGTTTACCCAACACACTGATGAGATAAGGAACGTTAAAGTTAAAACACATCCATTTATTGGCCATTAGCTAGCATTGCTTGACGCAGAATTCCAGCTTGTTTGTATCTGTGTGTGAACCAAACCCAGCTGTAGCTATGCAGTTAGCGGAGTATATTCACATCCATCGACAAAAGGTCATATCCAGATGGCCCAGGACCGATGCGGCTCAGATAAAAATCCGAAAAAGGGCCACGCTGCGCTGGTCTGGTACCTATATAGTGGTGTTGGTGGTTCAACTCCAATTCATTAAGCGATGATCAGCGTAAAGGAAAAATGGGCTCCTATGGAGTTGGAGAGAATGGCCATTCGCGACTCAAACCCAACCGACCACACCCGCGCCCACACACTCACTATATAAATATTGGCAACACAAAAAGTTAATAGGCAGCCACACGTAACGTAATATCGCGCAGCAAAAAGCTATTCATTCGTAAGTGCGCATCTGAACACACAGCGTAAGATGCATCCGAGTGGATGGATACTGGATGCGGCGATGGCGATGCAACAAAATTTCGAGAGCTGCTGCAGGAAACAGCATATTGGCCTTTAGGGTGCTGCTGCGGGGGTTTTGCTTTAACACCCTGTATACCCAACTTGATGTCTGGCTGGTTGGATGGGTATAGTAGAGATGGTGAAAGCGAGTGATGTTGTCGGGATATTGTTTTTTTTTTTATTTATTTTTATTTTTATTTTTATTTTCATTTTAATTTTTATTTTATTCAGCTTTTTGTGTTCGCTTCTCTTTTAATTCGATTTTATCAGAGTTTAATTCACTTACTGGACAGTAAGCGAAATTGATAAGAAGCCTCCGGGCTGCAATTAAAGTAATGAAAAGTGAATTCAATTCACTTATACACATGACAGTTGCTTGGTCGGCGCGGCGTAACTACATAGAAAGAGAGATGCATCATCATATATATGTATATAAATCTTAATGGATGGGGGGGTTAATTATTGTATGCTTACTGTGCATTAAACACAAAAAAGTCTTAATGTTCGATTCGAATCTTTATAATGTATTAAATCAGTGAAAAAACAGTTAAGCTCCTATATTAGAATTTCTTTAGTAATATATAATGGAATAAAGTTCATTTCCAAAAAAAAAGAAATGCTTTTCCTTTACAGATAAAAAACTTCACTGCAACACAAACTACTTCCCCTTAAAATAAACAAAAAACGTCAATTCAATGTTTCGAGAAGTTACAAATAGGAAGTTTAATCAAAATCGTTAGAGCCGTTTTCGATAAAACTAAAAACGATAGCTTCTCGTTATAGATAAGCACACAAATTCGAATTTTTCCTCTAAGCAATTACATAAAACTGCTGCAAATTTTTAATGAATCGGCGCACCCCTCTTAGCTGCTAGCTTAAATAACAGTGGGAGCACGGCCGTAGGGACGCAAGGACGCATGGACGGACGCAACGGACGAAATTATGAAACTCACTTTTTTGGACTTCTCGATCATCGTAGCTTTAATTTTCATTATAACCTCGAATTTTGACAGTTCATGGCGGCCATGTTGTTTTATCTGTTGTTCATTTTCCTTTTTTTCAGTTTTTTTCAAATCACCATGGCAAGTTAGTGTCAAGCAAAATGAGCAAATGACAGAACTTTATTATCAAAATCTCGGTTGTGGTTCGTCTTTCCCAGTCGACTATATTCAATGTTTCCCGTCAGAATGTGAAAGAGAACCAGCGCGGCGCAAAAGAACTCCGCCTTTCGCAGACATCAAATTTTAAAATTGATTTTTGCACACTAAGGTCCAGTTTTTCCGTGGGAGATTAAAGTTAAACCTGAGTTAACTCATCAAATTTGGTAAGTTAACTCAGGATTAACTGTAGAGACTATATTGATGTTTTATCCACCGTGTTTTGTTAGTCGTTACGCATGCATTCTCCACCGAATAACTGCTTCTATAAAGTTAGCCTAAGGCCCAGTTTTTCAGTGTTGAGTTAAACCAGAGTTAGCGTAATCTGTAAATAATTGTATCCACAGTCAATACAATGATTTTTTTTATGGAAGGATGCATGTAGAAGGGACTAAAAAACTCGAAGGATAAAACACCAAAAGAATTTTTTTCAATTAATCCAGTGTTAACTCACACAAATTTGGTGGGTTAGCTCGGGTTTAACTTTAATCTCTCACTGAAAACCTGGGACTAAGTGCAATAATCATGTAATCAGTCTTTTGGTGATGTTGCTTGGTCGCAATATAGAGCTGCTATATTTGACTTCATTTGTGGGGTCTCATTAAATTTCAGTGCTATATGCGAACAATCCACAGGCGATTATCAGCACTAAAGAATAATATTGGACTAGCTATTTGTGTTAAATAAGAGCTAAAAATTTAACTTTCTGACAAAACAGTCATTTGAATAAAATAATATTCTAGAATCAATCAAAATGTTCATCCTTTCCAAGTAAGTCACAATCGTTAAAAAATATTGAACAAAGTTTTATTTTTAAAACAAACCAACTGTTGGGCTACCCTTTATTAAACTGCATTTATTTACCAAAAGTTAACACCTTCAAAGTGTTAGAATGCAGATAAGAAGTGGAAAATTGCAATAATCCATATAAGTCTTTGGTAGCTCGGTTATAGCGTGATTTTTATCTACTCCAATTTTTTATCTACTACAATTAAAAAGAATTGCATTTTTATGAAACAATGTTAGATAATTGTTTATTAGTGCGTAAGTTAATGAAAGATTCCTTTGATAACTATCTTGCATGCGAAGAAATCATCCCACACATTTTGGTTTTTGAATAAATTTTCACCACTTCTGTGAAATTAGAGAATATGCATTTATTAACCAAGAAATACAAACCTATATAGAGGAACATAGTTGTTGAAAAATAGAACATGGCTGCCATCATCTCACATTTGCTGTCCAAGATGTCGGCATAAATTTCTTACAGCAATATGCAATTGCACACCACTTATGTCAGTCATAATTTATTGCTCCACTGAGCGCTGTTATTATCTCAAGTTTCTTCTCATCATACCTCCGATCCATCCCATATACATAGGTGTGTATATAATCCTCTCTATTGTGAATGCATCCAACCTTGGTAATTGGAGGTATCTTCACCAATAAGAACACTGATCACGTTCCTGCTCATAATTCCATGCAAATATTTCCCAAGGCCTCCCCGAAGTCTACAAAACAATAGGCGGAGTCCCATGCATGCAATGTAAAATTAATAATGCATCCCTAGTTTCTTCCAGGTAGCAGCAAGCGGCCAAAGATACTATCATCGCATGACTCTTCCTGCAAGAAGAACCATTTTTTAAGACTTCCAGGGCTGTATACCTACATACATATCTTCCTAAAGTGGTGGCGGATATATTTGCAATTCATCAACGAGAAACTAATTTAAATTTTTATTTCTGGGTTAATTGATATTTGATTGCATCTCTCTCACTGAGTGCGCAAATGCAATTCGCTATCTTTGCAATCTCTCCCAGTTTTCGAATTAAATATATTATATGCATCAAGAGTGGCAGATTTCACGCAGAATGCGCAGCGCAGTGCAGTGCAGTGCATTGAACGCTTCAGGTAATTCACCACTTTAACCGCAGCTGGCAACAATATCACTACCACTAATATCTGATGTCTTACAGTTTTGACATTTCAATTTTGACAGAACGAAAAACTGAAAAGCCTCAAGTCAAAGCCACGTGCCGCGTCAATTATTGTCATTGAGAGTTTGTGGTTCTGTTTCCGGTTAAAAAAAAAGAATGGTATAGGAGGTAACTCAAACTCCCCGCCCGCGATGATGGCTGCCACTCTGCCAGTTGAAAAGAACGATGTCTTTTCGATTTATTAAGTGGAAAATCGTGTGCTCCTCTCAAGTAGCCTTTTTTCCATTCTTCCCCTTGGCGAAGGGATTTTTTTTTTCACCTCTAGGATGAATCTCTCTCGAATTACCATGTTCTGGTGTATTGTGCCACCTCTTCTTGGTGCTTCTTTTGATAAAGATTCTTTTCACCAGGTAGCATCATCAAGCACGTGGTAATGGAAGCAGGGTGTAATGATGGCTACGACGATGACGGCGGCAGCGGCGCGGCGGTGGCTTATACAGACTGTAAAGTGCGCTGCACCATGAAGTCAAGGATTCAATTACCCACTCGGCCGCCGCGTCCCCCGCCTCCGCCGCATCGTATCTTCGGTCGTAGGCCGTGTGTGTACATTTGACTGAAAATTGAATTGCACACAACACACCGTTCCATCACCGGAGGAGTTTGGGGGAATGTCTCTTTAAGTCAGTCGGCCATTATGTGGTGTTTTTTTTTTTTCTTTATTTTCTGTTTGCATTCAACGTTCATATGCTGCAAGCATCTGCTGCTACTACCATATATGCAAAGAAGAGGATGACGATGATGGGCCTTTGTATTTTGGCTTAAAAGCCGCCCCATGGCACAATCGACACACGAGCCATCTTTGATGTTCGCCTCTGGTATTAGCGATTGATGTTTTGGTGGCGAAGGGTGTTATGCTGCACTAGAAGGCGGTGAGAGGTTGTATCTTGTTTCATCTTTTGTATATGTGTTTGGTGTATATTTGTTGCATGAACAAGAGTATAAGGGTGAATTTTGTGATTTTTCTGCCAGTTTTCTAACTACAAAATGTTATACCAATCAATGACTTGGAATTGTTTCAAATAACCATGTGATATTGAGTTGCCGACCCCCCTGGATGCCACTTGGGTAACGTTTTGTATACCAAGCTTATTTTAAATTTTGTTTATAAGGGTTTGTTTTTAAACAAGAATATCCGTGGGAAGTTTTCAATCTTGCAACATTTATCGACTTATTATCAAATATTTGTAAAAAAAATTACCTTTCGCAGTCGGTAGGATTCGAACCTACGCTCCCAGAGGGAATCTGATTTCTAGTCAGACGCCTTAACCGCTCGGCCACGACTGCTTCTGATAAAATGTCCATCCTTTAAATCTGCAATTGTACTAGATTATTATAAAGATTATGCTATAAACTGGTCTAAATTGATAAATATAGCCTTAGTATTTCCAAAAGTATGCTAGTTTTGGTTTCAAAGTTAAGGTAATAGAACGAATACGTTAATAAGTCAATTTTTTGTTTTAATAAATTGTCCTTTAATTGGTCTAAACAAAATAGTTTTTTTTTTTTTAACTGAGGGCCGAATATGGCAATTTTCCTTTTCTTGTTTTTTTCTACTCAAATCCTATACCATTATAAAGTGGGTAGTTTTAAAACTTTTCATACAAAATATCACATCATCTTGCATGTATCGCAAGCCTCGGAAGAATTTTATACCAATCAGTTAAAAGATGCATCGAAACAGATATATTCAATGTTTTCGGCCAATAAATTGTACTTTACATGCGCTTATAATAGGTGAACAATTTATCTTAGGAGAAAGAATTAATCTACAACATTTTTGACGTATAGGATTGTAAATAAGACATGATGCAGACATTTATACCAGTTAGAAGCATATACCAAACATTTGTAAGTCTGAATATTTAACAAGTGTGAAATATATGCGCTGGAAAAATCTGATTACTAACGCCACAAGATTCGAAAATATGCAGGGGCGGTTAAGGTATCTATTTTTTGTTTAGTTGGAACATACTTCTTTATATTTACATGTTAACTTAAGCTATTTAGCAAATAGTAGATGAGAATGTCATCTCAGCGACAAACCTTTGTTTATTTAGCTGTTGATTTGATTATAATTCAAGTATGAACATAATATATATACATACATGCATATGAAAACATTAAAAAGTGTTTTTCAAAAACAGAACTCCAAATTTAATTGTATCAGAAATAAGTTTCTAGAATTATTATTCGGGTCTCTATTGCAACTCGTTATGAAAAAAAGAATTACTTTAACGCAGTCGGTAGGATTCGAACCTACGCTCCCAGAGGGAATCTGATTTCTAGTCAGACGCCTTAACCGCTCGGCCACGACTGCTTCTGGTATCTTTTTAATCTGATATTGTACTAGATTAACATAATAGATATGATAAAAGGTATAAAATCTATGGTCAAGGGGTAACTTTTTGACAGAAATAGGCTGAGAATCTTGAGAGAAAAGATTAGAATTAAAAGAAATGAATTTTTAAATACATATAATAAAATTTGCGAAACGCACAGAATTGATTTCCCTACAAATCTCTGCTACTCGCTATGAAGGCGCATAAAGTTGATAGTACTAGATTATCATTTTCATCTAGTTCTGAGTATTTTGTCACCTCCAAAGGAACATGGCTATAAATGAGATCCTAATATGTCTCACAATCTGGGAAATCAAAGATTACGCAAGCTGAGGTCTGCCGCCGCCAGTACTGTTTCAATACATTACTGAAATAACGCGCACTTTATACTGATTACAAAATTAAACTCTCAAATTCTTTTAAAACAGTTTGTTTTACTCACATTTTACACTTTTTTTGAATTCAAGAATTAATTTACTTCGGCGTACTTATCTCTTTATATATGTTCAACTTCTCGCAGATTTATTGATTTAAAAATGTATACTTAAATGAATTTGAATGATTATTATTTTTTCGCTAGAAATAAACGTTTAACATTTTGTTTGTATCGAATGCAACAGTTTTATAGTTTTGCTTTATTTTGTTAAAACCAAGATCTAATCACCGAGCTGTTATCTGGCAGCATATTCATCAGAAGCAGTCGTGGCCGAGCGGTTAAGGCGTCTGACTAGAAATCAGATTCCCTCTGGGAGCGTAGGTTCGAATCCTACCGACTGCGGTAGAATTTTTTTTTTAATTTTTAATTTTTGTTTAATAATTGTGTAACTTCAACTTTCTAGTGATTTTAAAAAACAATGTAATTCATTATTGTTAATTAAGAAAGTTACCTATGTATTTGGAGCCAACCACTATTTTATCGTTTAGCGACGAAATGTAAATTAAAAAAAAAAAAAAAAACAATTTAATAATTTTTTCTTGAGAGTTAAATTTAAGCAAGAGTAATGCAGACGTTCGGTTTTGTTTTTTTGTAGTTATTGATTGTTTTTATTGTTGAGGAAATAAAATGCACCCCTGTGTCGGACGCGTGTACTTGTTGTTTTTAAATTATGATTTTTTTTAAGAAGTTACTCGATGGAAAAATTAATTGGGAAATAAAAACACACAAATTGAATTTTGTTCCACATACGCCCGAGTGCACCGAACAAAAAATATCGAAATCTTTTAAAAGATTCCCATATTTTTGGGCCATTGACGTTCTTTTAGAAGATTCCCACATTTTTTGGTTATTGACGTTCTTTAAGAAGATTCCCTTATTTTTGGGTTGAACATACATATATGTATGTATATCTTTTTTATAATCATAGGTTCATGCGAAATGGAGTTTTATTAAAAATCACTTTTGAACTTTCAATTTGTTAGAGCCGTTTTGAGGGAACATGAATAGTTCGGCATCCCAACATGATGATGTCTATAGGCAGAAGCACAAGTTGCACATGCTGATGATTACTATCCGTATGACAAAGGCCACTTTTTTAGACCTTTAAAAATCATAATGTTAAGTTTCCTCAAAACTTTAAAACCTCCACAGTTTTTTTCTGCACCTGATTATTAACCTCATTTTAAATTGTACTATTTTTGCTACTTATTTGACCTGCACACATCATAATTATTTCATATCATAATAAAAATATAGGTATGTAAGATGTATGCCACACCATCAGAGCATAAAATCTTTTAAGATTTTTCTTTATTTGTACAAAACAGTTAACAACCATCTTAGATTTAAAAGGGTATATCAATAAAAAATATTACCTGACACTTTGATAACCTCCAGTCCATACAATAACATACGATAAACGTTCCATGTTCACCAAAAAAGTGATTTTTATTACACGAAAGAGCCTGTTGAACCCCATCATCCACTGGTCGTACTTCATTGTTGCATTAGGAATTTCCAGCACGATCTTCGCCATACAAAACTATCCTTTAGCGTTAGTGCGCGCACGTTTGGCTAAACCTTTTCGAAACAAACGAAGAAATATTTTTGTTAATGATTCGAACTTGTTCTGCGCTCCATCTTAGATTCGCCATAGCTGATCCCCAGAGAAATACCCTCACGATTGCCACCGCGCGCCGTTGATGATCAGAGAGAAACTTTTGTCGTGCTACGAGCATGGGGCGTTCATATTGTATAGGAAATGGAGAAGTTCATTTGGAAAGTGCCAGATCAATAATCCTTTAAGCCCCACAGTAGGTACCAACTGGTATAAGTATTTTTCATTTACAAAATGTCTTCATCTCTACACTTGAAATAAATTCACAGTGGTTTACTTTGGATTTTTAGTGGCGAAAATACAAATTCTTGAAAATTTCTATCTTAATTCTAAAGCAGAAGGCTAAAAGTCACTTGTAAAAGTAGTAAAATATATTAATTATCTTCGATAACCATGGCGAAGGCATTAAATTTCTTAGTTTATACCATTGAGCAAAAAATAATAATGTTTGTAATTAATAACAATTCAAATATTCCCCTTGCGGGGTCTTTAAATAAATAAAAACATTTTTCAATTTTTTCTTTCTGCATTAGATCAGTTTATACCAATTAAAAAAAATGTCAAATAGATGGAAATAATCGAATAATAAGAGTGAAAAGTATTAATTTTCGGTACTTATGGTCCAGGCAGTAAATTTTTATTTTATACCATTCAGGCAAACAGTGAATAGTAATTTATACTATCCAATGCCGGTTAGACCAGTTTATACCAATTAAAAAAAGATGTAAATAATTGAAAAATATGAGCTTATGGTATTTATTTATTTTCAGTACCTATGGTCCAGATAGTAAATTTTTGGTTTATACCACTCAGAAATACAGTGAGCATCCATATAACAATTTGTAATCAATAAAAATACATTCAGGAAATAAAACCGTTTTTATTTTTGCTAATGCCAGTTAGACCAGTTTATACCAATTAAAAAAAAAGCTGTAATCGATGCAAATAATCGAATAATATGAGCTTATGGTATTTATTTTCAGTACCTATGGTCCAGATAGTAAATTTTTGGCTTATACCACTCAGACAAAACAGTGAATATTATTTTATCTTATCCAAATAACAGTTTGTAATCAATAAAATTAAATTCAGTACATAAAACCGTTTTTTTATCTTTTACTTGTGCCAGTTTAACCAGTTTATACCAATAAATAAATAGATACGAAATAGGAAAATATAAAAGAGTGCCTATTCGATGAGCGAAGTGTTTGTTTTCAAAAATTTTGACGAGCAAATTTTGTTGTTTTCCATAAAATGTTATCTTGAAAATTAAATTTTGTAAATTTAATTTACCAAACGATCGACAGTGCCACTACGACGATGCAATGGTGACGAAGACGCAAACCATTTCACGTTTTAATTGAAATTTAATTTTTCGATCTCCCTGGAGTGGCAGAACGCCATGTGGGCTAAATGCAATCGATATGTAGGTTGAAACGTGTCTTTTAGTCTCGGAGGAATTTCTTAAATCACCTCTTGCCTCCCAGCTCAGCTCACATCAGAGAAGTGCATTTAGTTGGCCATCTGTCAAACAATTTGTGATGGCAATTGCTCTACAGAACTAGACTATTAGAAAGTTGTAATGTTTTGATTTATTTTTGTCTATAAACATACTACACATATACATACATACACACCTACCTGCATATATAGTCACCTTTATCTGAATTGAGTTTCCTTTGATTAGAATCTCACACTTTGTCCTGATTTATTGGCCAAGATAAAGTCTGTTGCTTGTGCGTCTTCAGCTTTTTGATCTTGCATTCATCGTCTTGTTGACAACGTTGTGTGTTAAGAATAAATTTCAATTTAATACATTTTTGTTTTGTTGTTGTTGTTCTTATCTACATACATGTCCTTCCTTATAATTACACACGTATAGACACGCATGGAACCGCCAAAGGATATCATCTGTAATTTACATGAAGAACAAAAAAAAAAAACTATAAGCTTGGTCGTGAAGTGTTTCATTTTGAATGCAGGACAGAAGCCTGATGCATCACCGCATAAAAAGGATCCCTCTGTCTTGAAGGATCGCACGTAATTGGAGGCGGTCGTAAACACGTCGTAAATTTTTGTCAGCCTATATATTCCTTATCGTAATCAAGGATTCAACCGAGTGCGTTTGGGTCTAAATATAATTTGTTAAGGGAAATATGCAACGTATAGGGTTGTGCAATGGTTACAAATTATAGGGAATTAAATTACAATCGATTTTTTTTTAGTAGTGTATCCTTTGCAAGTGTGGAAGATTTAAGGTTTGGAAAATAAAGAAAGATAAAAGATGAGACTTTGCACTAAGGAGAATTCAATCTCTTTTGTTCTTAAATTTATTATTATACCGTTTTATTAAATTGACTGCAAAAGGTGGTTTAATGATAAGGTATGTTGTTTAATCGAAGGAATAATAGTGTTGTAAATTTGTGTTAATCTTTAGGATAGGTATATTTGTGTTTTAATATTGGAGGGAAAAATATTGTTTGTAAAAGCCCCTTTACGTTGATGTGACCTTAAGAACTGTGTTATAGGAATATATAGATTTTCATTATATAGGGGATTGTGTACCTACTTGAAACTAATTTGGCAATTGTTGTACAAATAAATTTATAGCCAATTTTATATACGTATAATTTGAATGCGCGTATAATTTATTGTAAAAGACTATTAGAATGTATTTACATGGGCAATTTGTGGTGATTAAAATTGTTATGCCTAGTACGTCCCCAATAAATTCCTGTTTCAACATATTATGGAATAAATAGCAGATTAATGGCCAATTTCATAAAGCCCTTTTACCTATTTACAAGACTTTTAAATTTTAAAAAGAATTACTTTCCCATACAAAAAACGTCATTAAAAAAATTTAAAAATCTGTTAAATATTTGTGAAACCGAATATAAATCTTTTAACCGATCACAATGTTTAATTCCTGTAGTAACCGTATGTATAACAGATCTATAGGACCAAGCAAAAATTGCAATGATGGAGAAGTTCTACAAAGTGGTTTTCGTTAGAAAACGCACACTTGATGGAGTTGTGGGTCTATACATCTGTCGGTATGTGTGTCTGTCAAAAGCCATGCATTTCAGTAAGTATAATGTAATTCTCTAGAGGAGATTTACCTTATCTCTTTTTTAATTTTTGTCGAAAACAACTTTTGATAAATTTGTTTGTCTTACGATTTTTGCTGAAATATATTATTGATGGTTTTGGTAAGTAATATGGAAAATATTGATTTGTTTGTCCTCCCGTATTTCTCGCGTTTATTTATTTTTCTTAACATCTCTTAAAAAAAAAACTTTTTCAAACTTCCTTCTAAACTATATGTCACTGGATTATTAAACCAATATTTTGCCAGTCATGTCTATAAAATTTTCTTAGACGGTTTATTTTGTTTGACAGTCGCATTTATCATTCTAAATGGTTGAATAAGTATTTATTTTTGTGTGCATATATGTATATTACTTTTGTATAGACAACCAATTACGGTTTATAAGTTCGATAGATCTTTTAGTCAATTTTAATTATAACAGCTGTCTAAATACGAAAAAGGTTTATTAATACTATACTACATCTGCAGTGTTTAACCATTTTATAGCCGGAAGAGGGTAGTAAAGTAAGTAATTGCGGCCCGTCGTGTGTTTTACTTTTTTCTTTATTGCAGATAAAAATGGGGGTTTATACACCTTTCGCCATGTTCCACAACATATTCCAGGTGCTTGTAGGCACGAATTTTTTATTTAGTATTAGTTCAGTGTGCAAAAAAGTTCGAGGTTAAATCAAAACGTTCAAAATGTGGGTTTCGTTACACCGTCGGTTGGTCTATGTATCCGTGCGTCAATTTTAATTGGAGTTTGAGCTTTAACGGGTACAGAGCTCAAATTATTGATGGACATACAGTTGAATTTTTTAAGGAACTAATTCGCGAGCGGTTTCTGGTGAATTCACTCCTGAGCGAAATAATTCCCTAAGAAAGAAAAAATTAAATAATAGTCCAATCAACGAAGGAAAAATAAATGCACAAAATCAAGTAGTCTGGGTTATTAAATTAAGTGTAGGTAACCCCCAGGTACAACATACTAAAATTCCCCAGCCCAGACCAGGTCAGCGAGCTTTAGTCAGGCGAGGGGGGTTGAAGGTCTTCTCTTGAAGTATTTCGCGAATATTTGAAAACCAAGGGTATTAGCGAAAAAGTTCATTTTTCTTTTTATTTTGTGATTTTTTGTCTTCGTTGACTGAACTAACGGGTGATTTTTTAGCTGGTTTGGTTTTGGCAACACTGGTTTTGACAGCTGACGTGTGTTTAGTACCTTGTGTCACTGTCAAACAGCTTCAGTTTGGTTTGCAATTTAACCATGGATCGTCTTACAAATGAACAACGCTTGCAAATTATTGAATTTTACTATCAAAATTCGTGCTCGGTTCGAAATGTTCATCGCGCGCTGCTTCCATTTTATGATCGGCATTCTCGACCTTCTGAGCAGTCTATTCGGAAGATTGTGACCAAATTTCGCACCAAATTTACTTTGTTGGACATTAAACCACCAACACGTTTACGTAATGTGCGTAGTGAAGGAAATATTGCGGCCGTATCAGCTAGTGTGACAGAAGACCGCGAAATGTCGATTCGGCGCCGTTCCCAGCAGTTAGGCCTATGTTACAGCACTACGTGGAAAATTTTGCGGAAGGATTTGGGCGTAAAGCCTTTTAAGATACAGCTGGTGCAAGAACTAAAGCCAGCCGACCTACCACAACGCCGAATTTTTGGTGAATGGGCTCTTGGAAAGCTGGCCGAGGATCCGCTTTTTTATCGAAAAATTGTGTTCAGCGATGAGGCTCATTTTTGGTTGAATGGGTACGTAAATAAGCAAAATTGCCGCATTTGGAGTGAAGATCAGCCAGAAGCATTGCAACAGCTACCAATGCATCCCGAAAAAGCCACTGTTTGGTGCGGTTTATGGGCCGGCGGCATTATTGGGCCATATTGGGCGAATCGCAGCGTTGCAAAGTCTGTGGCTGGATAACGCTTTATATTGGTACTTTTACTCTTTAGTGATTTAGACTTGGTACGGCGAGTAGCCTAGTGAACCTTGACCCAAAAGCGAGTAGCTCTTTAGGGCGTCTATATCACTATAATTATATCCAAAAATTGGTTTGACTCCAGCGAGTTGCTTAATCAAGTGAAACACAATCTTTGAATGTAGAATAAGAAGTGAGTCTTTTAATTTTATTCTTCTCTTTTTATACAAAATTTGTCAATAAAATAATGCCTGTATTGGTATTCAACAATACTTCGATATTCAATAAGAATTCCCATAGAATGCAGCATCAGCATAATAGCCATGCACTTCAAGTGTTTTGGGCTAGCTTGCTTATGATGCATATTTTACTACCATAAGTCAGCGACCCTTAATTATGTTTGTTTTTCTTCAATCACTGAAAGTGTTGTTGTATATTTGGTGTCATATTATATAGCTTGTGCACTGAAGGTGCCAGTTGAACTATATGAGCATTTATTTATAGCTATATGCACAATGCACTGAGTGTGCCAACGGAAATATGAATGTTGTATTGTTTGTGCTTTGGCTTTGCTATAGCTGATCATGAAATGTAATGCGATGGGAATATGGATATTAAACATCGAAGCAGGTTGAATGTTCTATTAATTGTTTTGAGGTTTGAGGCAATTAATTAAGTGATCGCTGGTGCGATCCCTTCACACCACCCTTCCTGGGATAAAAAGGAGAAATCATAACATGGAATGATTTCTTCTTTTTTTATGCGAAACTTGTACATCAAGGGATCTTGCTTAGTTTGTTATTTGATTTTTTTTTGTTTGTATTTACAATTTTCTGTCTTTTTTTTATATTATATTTTTTCTGTAAATATATAGATTTTAATTTATTAATAGTTTTTATGTAGTTAACCCGGGTTAGTAAAATTTATGTATAAAACTAAATGATAGTTAAGTACTTATATATCTTATATAACTTTTTTTTTTTTTTTTTTTTTTTTTTTTTTTTTAAATCATGTACAAATATTTAGTATTTAATCTCTTAATTCTAACGATCCTACAATAATAACATATATATATAAAAAGGTTTTAATCTATTTTTATGAACTGTCATTGTTTTGTTTTCATATTTAATATCGCAGTTCACCCCATTTTGAGATAGTATTTCGTATGGACCAATATAGATTGGGTCTAACTTTTTTCTATTTTCATTTCTTAACAAAACTAGACTTCCTACGTTAAAATCTGAAGCCTTTGCTTTTACATCTGTATCGTACCTCGTCTTCCTATTAATTTTCTTGCTTATCAAAGTATCCCTAGCGTCTTTATGAGCTATTTGTAGTTTGTGTTTTAAGTCTATCACGTAGTCTTCGTAGTTGTACACTGGATCTACTTTATTTGTGAGATTGGAAGGTAAATTACATTGTCTTCCAAATACTAATTCAAAAGGTGTGTACCCTGTTTCAGAATGTACTGAAGTGTTGTAACAGAAAACATAATAGGGTAGCCAGTTGCTCCAATCTATATGTTTTTCCGATACATAACTCCTAAGATAAGCTCCTAAAACTTTATGGGAATTCTCTAACGCTCCAATGCTTTCATGATGGTAAGCAGTGGACTGTAGTTGTTCTATTTTTAACAAACTACACATATCTTTAAAAACTTTATTTATAAACTCGGTACCTTGATCAGATGCTATAGTTCCAGGGACTCCATATCTAAGAATAAAAGATTCGACGAGCCCTTTAGCTACTGTATTAGCCTCCTTATTTGGTAAAGTTATTGCTTCAGTGAATTTAGTTAATTCGTCTTGAAGAGTAAGAATATATTTTGACCCATTTTCTGATTCGTCAAGGGGTCCTACTAAATCAAGAAAAATTTTATCGAAGCCTGATTCTGCTGTTGACGTTATAGTCATAGGTTGCTTCTTTGGTTGTATATGTTTGTTACGTTGACATATTGGGCAGTGCTTAACGTATGTCGTCACATCGTTTTGCATGCCTGTCCAATAATATCTTTTTTTAATGTTACGCAACATGCGATTTATACCAGCATGTCCACTCGTTGGTAACATATGATAATCATTTAGTATTAATTTAATTTTGCAAGGGTCTGTTATTTTAATTTTTTCATCTATTATGTGCACTTTTATTTTACTTTCTTTAAATATTCCTTCTATCATTTTCTTTAATATATTTATTTTTTCTTTATGACGGCCGTTTGTTATTTTTTTTAATTCTTCTTTAGTAATATAAATATTTTTAATTGATAAAGGTCCGCAAATTGTACGCACGTCCCTCAACAACATTTTGTCAAATGATGCTGATCGGTCAATAGTGCCATTCTTGGATTCCTTTTCATTATTCATTTGCGGTTCACAATTTTTCTGTACGTCCCTCAACAACATTTTGTCAAATGATGCCGATCGGGCATTAGTACTTATCTTGGACCGGTTTAAAATTAAACAATTACTTCCTGGAATATATCCCAATATAAGATTTGGACTTAATACTCTAGTACCCTTTATTTTTGCAAAATCTTCATCTTCCTCTTTAAAACTGCTAATTATTTTTAACTCAACTACTTTCAAAACCTTTTTCATATGATTTTTCCATTGTCTAGTTTTGCTTAAGGAATGTTTAATTTAAAAAAAAAAATTGGTGCCAATAAACTAAAAAATATAATAAAGCAACATTTTGGGGAAAGGAAAAGTGAAACATTTTTCTTAAAATAAAAAAAAGTTATTAACTTTAAATACATTATTAGTGATTTCTTAAATTGTTTCATATTTTAATTTTTAAATGGAATGGTATGTAAATGTAAATTTAAATAAGTACGTGAAAAAAGAATTTACATATGCCTTGCGTTTCCGTTGTTGTTGGGCAGCTTTGAGTTGTTCTTCGCTGAAGTTTCAAACATTTTTGTCAGCTTCTTTGGGTTCAATGAAAGGCTTTCAAAGTTTTGTGCTTTTCGTCCGAATGAATGTAAATGTAAGCATATTATGACAGAATTATAATTCTGTCTCTCCCACAGATCAACACTCTGCAATGTTTCTTGTGTCGACACGCCACAATTATTTACACAAGCTAAGAAAGCGGATATGTTTTCCATACATTTAAATGCCATTTTTATATCATTTATTTTCTTGACTGAACGAGCTTGAAGGCAGCTTGTGAGCTTACATAAGAGAACCTCAAAATAGCCATCCACGTCACCAGGTGTGTTAATTGACTCGTCTAGACATTCTTGAGCTAATTCTTCGTTATATTTGGAGTTCATTTTGCGTTGAGCTTCGGCAGCGAATCCAGGCTTTGGGGCACGATTGGTTGACATTTTAGCGTTCAGGGTGTTTATTTGCTTATGAACTCAAAGCTTGTTGGTGGGTTCCACTCAAAGTTTGAAAACTTGGAGCTGGCAAGATCGCCATGCAAAGTCTGTTGCTGGATAACGCTTTATATTGGTACTTTTACTCTTTAGTGATTTAGACTTGGTACGGCGAGTAGCCTAGTGAACCTTGACCCAAAAGCGAGTAGCTCTTTAGGGCGTCTATATCACTATAATTATATCCAAAAATTGGTTTGACTCCAGCGAGTTGCTTAATCAAGTGAAACACAATCTTTGAATGTAGAATAAGAAGTGAGTCTTTTAATTTTATTCTTCTCTTTTTATACAAAATTTGTCAATAAAATAATGCCTGTATTGGTATTCAACAATACTTCGATATTCAATAAGAATTCCCATAGAATGCAGCATCAGCATAATAGCCATGCACTTCAAGTGTTTTGGGCTAGCTTGCTTATGATGCATATTTTACTACCATAAGTCAGCGACCCTTAATTATGTTTGTTTTTCTTCAATCACTGAAAGTGTTGTTGTATATTTGGTGTCATATTATATAGCTTGTGCACTGAAGGTGCCAGTTGAACTATATGAGCATTTATTTATAGCTATATGCACAATGCACTGAGTGTGCCAACGGAAATATGAATGTTGTATTGTTTGTGCTTTGGCTTTGCTATAGCTGATCATGAAATGTAATGCGATGGGAATATGGATATTAAACATCGAAGCAGGTTGAATGTTCTATTAATTGTTTTGAGGTTTGAGGCAATTAATTAAGTGATCGCTGGTGCGATCCCTTCACAGCGTTACTGTCAATGGTGAACGCTACCGAGCGATGATAACAAACTTTTTTTTGCCCGAAATGGAAGTTCTTGACTTGCATGATATGTGGTTTCAACAAGACGGTGCCACATGCCACACAGCACGCGAAACAATGGCGCAATTGCGAGGCGAGTTTGGTGAACAGTTAATTTCACGTTTCGGGCCGGTCAATTGGCCGCCTAGATCGTGCGATTTGACACCATTAGATTATTTTTTGTGGGGGTATGTCAAGGCTAATGTCTATAGGGACAAGCCCGCTTCGATTGACGCACTGGAAGCCAACATCCATGCATTCATTCGTGAGATACCGGCCGATATGTGTGAAAGAGTATGCCAAAATTGGACTCAGCGGATGGGCTACCTGAGACGCAGCCGCGGTCAACATTTGCATGAAATTATCTTTAAACATTAAATTGCAAGGTTCAAACTATCGATTCAAATAAATATTTCATTCATTTTTTCGAATTTTTTGTGTTTTTTTTTTTAAAAAAGTTCTAAGCCTCTTAAAAAATCACCCATTATAAGTACCTACCTTTGAAAATTGTATGATGACAAAAATAAAATTTTAACTTATTTTCACTTTTTTTATATGGAAAAAGTTAAAAAAAAATAAAGGAAAGAACACTTGAAATTCCGCTAGAAATTGTTTTATTCTGTGAAAAAAAAACACCAATATGTGGTAATTTCTGAGAACCATCGATGCGATTGTCAGAAGCCTCCCGTAATATAGAGTCGTATAATGCACTTTTCATAATATGTAAATACCATGGATCAAATCTGTTCTGATATTCTCCAACATTGTTGACATATATAGCTTCGGAACCCGCTTAATTTCGAAATAAATATGAGCCATTTCAGACCATATAACACGCTGCGCAGCGCGCTCCGCCGCGCCACCAAACCAACTATACGAACTACACGCTGAAATTTTTGCATGACACATTTGGCAAGATAATTACAATGCTAAATTTTTTATTTCCAGAATTTTGACCCAAACCCAAAATCTTTAGTTAAATACACCTTTTCGGAACTGTTGTATGTTTTTACATAATATGTGATATAAGATAAAATTCTTCTGCATAAATGTTTAATTTACGTTTGAGCTGTTGCATTGTATTTAACATAAACATTTACATTCATTAAGAATATTCTTCTGATCTTCAATTGCAATTAGTTTACTTGACAGGATTCGTGATAACTCAGTCACGTAAATGCATTCCCTCCATTAATTATCTATCAAATATTTGAAATTCAACGAATCTCATTCGTTCTGCTGATGGATTATTCCTGCGAATAAGGAAAAGAAAAGATACCTACAACAAATTCACTCAGAATTTTTTTTGTCATGCTATGTAAGACCGCAAAGTGGTTAAAATATTTCCTTATTCCAGGGAACCTATCTCATTAAAAACAAAAAACAACAAAATAAATAACACTTTGACACTCTTGTCAACTTACGCGCTCATCACGCACATACCCGCAGGCCAGGCAGGCAGGCCCGCAGAAATGTTATAAGGATATCTCTAGAAAAACCCTCAACTCAACATGCTTCATGCACGAGCATTGAGCACAAAAAAGCGATATATTGTAACTAATTATCTTATGGATTACAAAAACATCAGGCATTTCGCGCCTCTAGAATTCAATTACAAAATAATAGAGATTCCATTGTTGCAATATTTTCTCCACTCGTCTGTCTGCCAGAAGCAATAAATTTCCAAGTAATAATTAGTTCTAGCGTCGCGTCGGTGGTGGTTTTTGCGCAAGAACCAAGGGGCATTACTGATTGACGCCTTGACAATAAGCCGCTCACTGCAACATATAGTCAAGACATAGCATAGCATAGCACCGCAAATTCAAATGAAGAAGAAAATGGAAATGAAAATCCATTGACGGAGTCTCTCTGGTTTCTGATGGTAGGTACCTACCTGTATACGCGGCACTTGAAAGCTGTGAATTGATCAACATAGCTCTAGACGTTGATAGGTTGCATAGAGTCTTGACTCGCTGGCCGGGCTTAACTTTACAATATCAGCGATCTACTGCAGCTATAGGCCCTCTGTATAGATAGTTAACACTCAATCAACGAGCGTGCAATTCCAAGTGCAACGGCAGCGTGGAATTTTTGCGTAAAACCAACTTATTTTTATTTTGTTTCATTTTCGCCGACATCGTCACTTGAGGCTCGCGAGCAGGCTTGACGTACCCAGTCCACGTTTGAGTTCGAGTTTGCGTCTACGTCCACGTCCGCATTCGATGGAAGTGATGATGTTGCTGCTGCCAATGATGACAGGCGACAGCTACAACGATGACGATGATGATGACTTCTGCATGTGTAACTAATGGAGTTGTTTTACTCTATGGACTGCAATCATAATGCTGCATTTCTGATCAAAAGATTGTCAGATCAGAGTGCCGCACTGCGAAAACTGCAAACTGATGGGAAATAAGAATGACTAACTATATAACTGGGAATGGCAAATAAGCAAGTCAAACTACACTCTAAAGTCTCGTCTGAAGATAATTGCATTGATAAATTGAAAGTTTATCTATCTACCGGGTCCCGGCGCGGCAAATTTGTAGATTTCCAGGTGTGAATAAGATAATTGCATTGATAAATCGTAAAGATAGCTTCGACAACTGTTAACAAAAATATAAATCGTTATTTTCTATTCCAAGAAGTTGTTCAGTCCATTGATCGATTAACTTGATGGAAACTGTGTTATGCTCAATTCGGAGTGACTAAGATACAGTCAAAGCCTAATGTGTGTGCTTAGAGAGACAAGTTGAATGCAAAATGTTTATATCGCAAATTTGCTTCTGTCTAAGAATTTGATTTCTGATACTCTAATGGATTGAGCTGATTGCGGCTCTAAATGGCTAAGTGGCTAGGCTGATGATCCGTCCATCTGTTTGTAGTTAAACAACAGAGCAGCATATGTCCATCAAATGTGTATGAAATCAGAAAAGGTTTTAAATCGAATTATTTTGCTGTTATAGTTTTGTGTTCGTAATTTTACGGTTGGGCTTTTGTTTAGCTCTAAAAGTCCTCCATAATTTTGAAAGATTAATACTACACCATCACAAAAGAAGAAAAACATATCAGCCTGAATATACCTATCCAAATATAATTCTCTTTGAAGTTGATAGACCCTGAAAAGGGAAAAAAAGGAACAGCACATAAGCCATTCACATATAGAAAACGACATCGTTAAAGATTTTCTTTCTCAAATCATGGTTTTCTCTCATAGCAAAAGAATTCTCTAAGGTATATCTGAAAGCTATATGAACCTTTTCGTCACAGAGAAGGGTTTATACACATGTATCTACACAAAGATGACGATGATAATGGGCATTGAGATTATTTTGTAAGTATAATAGGAAAAAATACTGCCTTTCAAAGGAATTCTTTTGTAGGTATCTGGCTCGCCTTTAAGCTAAAGTGAAGTAAATATAGTATGAAAAGGATGTGGCACCTGGCAGAACAAACTATGAAAACAGAGAAGGTGTTTTTGCACTTTGAATTTGAATTTTCTTTAAGAAAACAAATTTGTTTTCTCTTCTTTGTTGATGTAAAACACTCAAGTTCAGTGACCAATTTTAAATTGCAATTTGTTTTTCTTTGTTAAAGTTTGAGGGGAAAAACAAGAAGTCTTATGTGCATTATGGTTTTTGGAACATGTGGAACAATAATCAAAAAATCTCATTATCTTGTGTAGAGATTGTGTGAAAGGAAGAGGGTTTAAGTAACAAATGAGCGAATCGAAAATATTTTTTTTTCCTCAGGATTTTGAGAGTAAAACAAAGAAATTTTTCTGATTAATCCTGTTTATGTATGTAACTGAGACTGTTGAGGCCTCCGAGATCTTATTTTCCGGAACATGCCCCTATTATTGTAGCAGAATATTTGAAAAAGTATCCGATCGTTTATACGCACAGACTCAAATACCGGGCCAGTGCTGGTAGGGACTTTTAAAAGAAATTCCTTAAGCAAGTCGGAAAATTCCCTTTTTATTTCCCACAAGTATTTTCTTTTTTCCCTTTTTATTTCCCACAGAATAAAAAAAGAGGATTTTTTCAATAAGTTTTTAGTGGTAATTGAAGTATTCGTGATTAAATTTGTTCCTAAAAATAAATGTTTAAATTCTATCCCAGAAGTCTATGATGAAAGAATTTTTTGCTTTTCAGTATCATGGAAAACGAAAAAAGGTTAGGGATTTTTTGTTTGTTTAGTTTTTGCTATAATGTATTTATTCTTTCAATTTAATTAAAAATGGAATCTCTGAGAGGAAAACTGTTTCTAAATTTCATTAAAAATTGGCTTTTTATCATCTCGTTTATAACCTTCTTAAGTTATGTTGTGTTATTTGTTAGGTCTTTTTACTATTTTTAAAAAATTATTTTGATAATTCTTAATCCTATTTTCAAGTTTTTTTTTCAATAAGTCTAAAAGATATTATAATTTTGTTTTAATATTCTGTAATTCCAAGCAAAATTTTATAACTAATTCCCACAAAATCAGTCGGTTTTCCCTTTGTTCCTTAAGAGGTTAAAATTTCCAGAAAAACAGATTTTTCCCACTAACACTGGACCGGACTATTAATTGTGTGAGGAAAAATGAAATATTAAGTTTTATTAGTAGGTACCGACATATTTGTGGTTTCTTTCATTGCAGCATGGCTTTTTTTTTATTTTCTTGACATTGGTGGTTCATTACAATGGGAACTTTTTTGCTGTGGTTTTCGAAAGTAGTTTGCTTTCCTGTTGCTTTGTTTTGAAGCTACATTCATGCCATTATGTATGAAACAACGCACATCATTCATAAATGGCCGCCTGGCTTTAAGCGTTTGGTCCAATTTTTGATGGGAAATTTTGGTACAATTCTTGATGTGCAATATGTGTAGCGTACAGTCAATCTTTGCGAATACATTAAAGCTTGGTAGAACATTCGTGGATTGCGTTTGCTCCAAAACGGCAATTTTGTTTGTTGACATATATCCGCTGAGCCAAAAATGGGCCTCGTCCGAGATGGTTTTCTTTTTGGCCAAAATCCGGATCACCGGCCAACATTTCCAGCGCCTAATTTGTGAACTCCCGGCGTTGTCTATGTAAGTACAGCTTTAATAATTGGAAGTGACTTTAGACATACCAGAGTTATTTTTCAAGTCGCGCGAAGCGCGTTAGCGTACGCCCACTTTTAATGGGGAATAACTGTTATAACTGCTATAAATTGGCTAGTCTCTAGTCGCATCCTTAATAATTACGTCAGCACAATCTTATTCGGATGTAGGCCCAAATCCAACTGCAAAATAAGCCGAGTTGACTCTCTGACGATGATTGGGTGTATAAATATAGGCTTTTGTTAAATTTATAAACAGAAACAATTGTTATTGAAATAACTAAAAAACAAAATCTTTTTGGCCAATTTCTCTCAGCTCATATCCCGCTGTATCCAATTTTAAATTAATCGTTTCGAAATAAAGAAACAATAAATATTTCCAGCTAAAAATGTGCATCATAAAAAAATGCATTCAAGTTGACATCATGCGAGGACCCTTTATTCCCTTGTCAACATTTTGAATGTTTTTTAAGACTGCAAAAAAAAAAAAAACCTTTTTGTCACACACGATTTCAATTCACCCTTAAAAACAATAAATTATGAACTCTTTTAATTATTTCATCGTCATTAGTAAGTGGTCTTATTACCACTTAGCAGAAGAAAAAAAAATTAAAGGTGAACCCCATTTTGCAGCAGTCACCAAGTAGGCTTTCGTTTCGTATAGGAAAATAAAGTATGAGCACATAATGAGTGCAATTATTGTTGAAATTAAAATACTCGAAATTAATCTTAAACAATTCCCTATCATTTATAATTACATCGCCATGAAAAGACATCTTCTCGCTAGGTTTATATAAAATGATAAATACGAATAGAAGGGCTTTTTTGTATTTTGCATTACATTTATTATGACTTGCGAAAATTGTTGCTGAAGTTATCCTGAGATAAAGAACTTCGGAATGAGTGAGTTTGCTGAAAATGCCATTGTTTTTTTTTTTCCAAAATGGTCAAAACCTCGTAATGAGATCTTAACGAAAGGAATGATAGAGAGACAGAACTATATTTCGTTTAACCAGTATATAACAACTCTGATAATTTCTGGAAGAGCAGTTCCAATTTAAAAGCGTCATCAGCTACATAAATCGGTTATTTCCTTTATATGACCCACACCAGATTGATAATATATATCAAGATTGTAAAAGAATGCAATCTTTTGTGAATGCGCAGTCTTTAAGAATCATTCATTGAATTCATTTAAAAGATTGCATTCATTGACTTCCAATGCAATTTTTGTGTATATCATGCATTTTTTAGAGTCTTGTATTGTATTTTACATCACTATAACTTCTAATACTTTCAATGCCATAGATTGGAAGGTACATATCGGTCAAAGAGTTAAGCGTGATTCTTCAACAAAACCATAACTGTAGGGCTGTTAAACATGAACTTTTATTTTTCCTATTTAAAATTAAAAAAAAAAAATAACACATCTGATGCATGTGTGGTGATTTAACCTCATAGAATATCATTTTAGTATGAAAATATCTTCTCCAATAAAAGCCTCTTAAAGTTGTCTCAACACCATGACCCTCTCTGAACTTGTTGATTGTCAATAACTCACCAACTCGCGCACAACACGACTCCTTCACGATGTTCACATACTATAAATCTTTTTTGTTTTTTTTTTTTTTGTTGTTGTTAACTTTTCCCAACTAACTAACCTTCACCTTCGTGTAACGAATGCGCTCTTGCAAAGCACCTCCATCGTCGGCGGCGTCGCGGTCGTCCGTCTCCTTCAATATGTCCAATGATCCAGACAAAGGCGCTCTGTGCTGTCAACCAATATGCAGTCCCAAAGCTATAGAAAATCCATCGCCGCGGCAGCCAGCCAGGCTATTTCATGCGATTTAAAATTCACGAAGAAGAAGATTCGGTCACCAACCACACATTCAGTGGACGTGGTGAATATTGCGCCAGGCGCAGCAGAAACAGCAAAGATATTTATATAGCCTCAAGTTCCAAGCAGCAGCACTAGCACCAGAAGCACTAGCAGCAGCAGCAGCAACATCGGCGCGGCGGACACGATTGCGACGTGTCTTGGAACTACAATATTATGGACGCTCGTCCATAGGATGGTTGGAATGGACTATGGTATGGAATGGATGCACCACACGGATGGCCACAAATCCAACAATCAACTCAATCACTGAATTGTATGATTGTGTGAGTGTGTGTGTGTGTTGGGTACAAAAGAAGAGGGCAAAACAATTTAAACTTTTTCAAGGTCAATCGGTCGCGAACGACTCGCAGTTTAGTTGGGGACGAGAATGTCTATCTTACTAACCTATAGATACTTTCATATATGAGTATATGACTCCACACAACACAGATACTTCTCGTTTTGTTCGTTGATTTTTTTTAACATTTTTTTGCAAGGACTTGAAGTGTATTAGTGACGACGACGACGACGACGACGACGACTCTACAACAACTATGAACTATGGAATTCCTTGTTCCCAACCATATCAGCTTAAAGGGGAATAACTCATGGATTAGGAATAGGTACGGACTGTTTTTTTTTATTTCTAGATAGATGGCAACTTGTATATACTATAGAAAATGCAAACAGCGGATCGCTGTCTGAATGCCAAGTGCAAGAGTGTCCGGCTGCGTGGGTGTACTGCAATGAGTTTTTTTTTTGTTGTTGTTGTATTTCATTAACTGGAATGATAGGTGCATTGTTTGGATTATTGAAAGGCGGACTTATGAGTTCCTAGAAATTCATCAGACATCAATATATGTACTTAAACGTCGAGTGTGAAGAATGGAAAATTAAATGGTCACTGCCAACAATTACCTCTAGGATGCAGCTGAACAGAGGTTATTGAGTTATTTGTTTATAATTTGAATGACCATAGTGTTGTAAGAATGAGTTAAAAAATGTCTTGCAGAACTTTGATTACCAAAATTAGGTACAAGGGAAATTTTTAAAATGAGCCCTATTGTGATTTATAGAGACGTCTATTGGACTTACCATCCCCCCCCCTCCCCCCATAACACCATTTGTTATTTTATACTTAACATTTAATTCAATTATGTAAGACATTGACTCCAGGAAACTTGAGTAAAAGCTACAATTTGGTTCTTCAATTCGCTAGTAATAATTGTACGGGGGGTCAAAAGCCCCAAAAAACAGTTTTTTATGAATATCTTCCGAACTGTTAGTCTTACAGAAAACATATTAAGGGCTAATTTGTATCTTATAAAATTTTCTAGAAAAAAGATCTAAAAACTTTTTTTTTATAAAGGCAACTGATGTTGACATGAGGATTTTAATGCCCGAAATATTATTTTCAAAAATGACAGAGAGGTAGAAAATGATAAATTAACAAAAATGTTGTATTTACCTTGAGAATAGTCATTCATAATCAAAAGAGTCCCGTAGGCGTAACATTTCAATAGTGGAAAGAATTTTTTTAAGGGTAGAAGGGTGAAGTTTTATGCAACTGGAAAAAATGATATTTTCGTATAATTTTAAAGATTTTTTTTTAATATTGTATTAATCCAACCAAATTTAAGTCGAAGGTAACTGAAGGAGCTATTTTTTTTTATTTCTTTAGGAATAATTTTAATATTATTTTAATATTTATTATAAATTTAAAAAAAATGTGAAGGTATTTAGGTTGAGAACAATATTTTTAAATTAAGCTTGACGAACGGACCTGACTTATAATGTATAGTTCCATAAAATTAAAGTGAAACCTAAATGCTGTCCAGAACCATTTGGTATTTGTCTGGTTTTCTTCAGGGCTTATCAATGCTTTCCATTATTTTTTTTTTTTACTTATTACTTTTAACACCCTCTGAGATGACTCATCACCGACTTCATCACACATATATAACGAATCTTCCATATTGCAAATGTCATTTGAGATCACACATCTTAGATAAATTATAATTCTTAAAATAAATCCGCCATATATAATCATAATGATGAGAGACAAAGGGACAGAAAGACGCATCAACATCATCATGGGCAAATCGTAAAACTATCTATAATTACCCATCCCGCATCGTGTCATGGAAAGGAAATCATTTTTTTTTTTTTAAATTCTTCTTCTCTTGCACCCCCTCAATCCAGATCTTTTGAATCCCTATATACCATCATCCAGCTACCAAGTTATTTGGTCATGGACTCATGACTTAAATTCATGCCTCCACGCTGATGGATTATCCTCACATTTTACAGTTGAGGCATCTGATGTGCAAAAGATTTTATAGGATTTGCTGTTCAGTTTGCGCATTAAAATAAAAAAAAAAATATTTAACTCATAAAATGCACACAATTTAACGAGAAGTAATTATTTTGAATTACAACGCATTTTTATTCATTGCTCTGTTGCTGTTCCGTGATGGTCGAACGTGGGTACATACATATATATAGGGAGAGTTCCTCTCGAATGAGTCTTTAACTCAATAAAAAAAAATATACAATAAATCTATATAAGCTTGATACATTATGTTCATATGTACATATATGCATGTATGTATGTGAAAAAGGATACTTAAAATATTGAGTTGAAAAATAAATTGAAGACTCCCATTATCATTAAAAACCGCTGTAATAAAATTTTTAAGGAAATTTAACAACTCGCATTAAGTAACTTTGAAGACTGATTTTACAGACTGTGGCAGTTTGCCATGGGTAAAGTTTAACATTTCTATAGGCCAATACTAAATATTTTTATTTTGGAGTGATAAAATTATTATTTATTTAAACTTACATACATATGTACATATGTATAACTAACTTGAGCCAGAAGAAAACTGGTTAAAAACGTAAAACTATTCGTCAAAAAATTATTTAAGCTCTATGTACGTGGGCAATTTAAGCTAAGTTTTAGTAAATCAATTCTTGTGTCTCGTTCCTTAAACAGTTATTAACTTAAATTCAATAATTGTTTTTTTTTATAACAAAAGATAATTAAAAAAAAACTTTTGCTCAATTTTATATAAACATACACCAAAATTGCTTTTATCTAAAGTCCTTCTAAATTATATCAGACCATCAAAATATTTCAGTTTCGCCAAAGAAAAAAAGGGAATTTATGGGAAATTTTAATTTAAATTGAGTTTGCCTCATCCTCATCCCTGGTGGATATAAAAAATATATTGTATCCCTCTCACTCTTATGAAAAAAGTGAAAAAGAATTATTTGTAAATACAAATGTCAAGAAATCAGCTGGTTTGTGTAGGTACTTTCCTACTGGTACTTGTTCTGATGGTTATCAAAATTCGATTATGAAATTTAAAGAGAAAAAATGCGCTTTTATTTTAGATTGTTGTTTAAAAGCTTGTTAATGTTAAAATTAAATAAAAAAAACTAAAATCTTAGATATGTATGATGCAAAAGAAAAAAATTATCACGAAAAACAAGCTCTAAGCCAAAGATTAAAAAAATATAACGAAAACATAGCATTGGTGTTGTATAAACATAACTTTTAGTTTAACTAAATTCACGACATGAGCTAATTTTGCAAATTACAGAAAAAAATGTTTTCATCTGAAGTGTTCAATTTCGTTTGACAGCTCATTTCATTTTGAATATAGATATTTGTCTTGTTGTTGGTTTCTCCTCTTTCTGCTTTGTATGCATCCAACTTTGACATTTTCAATGGAGTTCACTTTAAATGGCCTCTACTTGGGTGTGTTCGTTAGGTTTTGACGTTATTTCGTACCGAATTTCGTGCAAATTAATTTGAAACTATACGCTGTACATACCTCATTTCAAAGTGTGAATTTGTACGGGAAATAAGACTGTTAACTAGGCTCTTAGACAAAAAAAGTACAAGATTTATATTAAGGTAAATGAGGCGATGTCCTAAAAGGTGTTTTTGGCGAAGTACTCATGACATTTGCTAGACATTTTGAATGGAACGAACAAAATTGGTTTTCCTACAAACCTCATCTACTCGCCATGAGAGCACGAGTAGTTGGTAGTACTAGATTATTGTTTGCATCTACTCATAAGTAGTAAGCCACCTTCAAAACGGAACACGGCTAATGAAAACATAGTATAAATCTATTACTTTTTTGTGAAAAGCCTAGTTTACATCAGTTACCGTTTAAAAAAATGAATGCAAACATTTTCGCTTGTCAAAATTATTGAAGTAAATATACAAACAAATTGTCACGATACGTTTACTGTTTCATGGAAAAAAAATACCCATTGTTGCCATGACATAAGATATGTGACATTCGGTTCCATTGCGAATGACAATTAAAGATTTAAAAATTCAATTGTTAAAATAATAAACACTCACGACATTTATTTAGTTAATTTATATATATATATTTTTTCCACTTACAAGCAAGAACCATAAATAAAATCTCTAAAAATCTAACTGTCGAAAACATATACTTCCATGCTAAACAATTGAAGGGCACGACATTTTTGGTTTTTCTTCTTCTTTGTACAAATAAATTAATACGGTTCACACTACCAAACAAAATTTTGTTCAGCTCACAAGATTATTTAGATTATTTGGATGCGAATGATTTTTGCATCTGAAAATAATTATTGTTTTTCATTTCTGCGAGTTGCTAACGCCACGCCAAGACAAATTGGTTGTTATACAATAGAATGCATGGAATTATATGTGGAAAATTGTTTTGAAAATTTTAATTTTTTTCGCTTGGGAATCAGACTTACATACATTGATCTACAGTCTTATGTTTAAATTTTCAAAATACGAGTTAAGTTAAGTTTTAAAAAGCCAAATGTATATATTTATGAAATGATGCAAACAACTAAAAGGCCACGTAGTTATAAACTAAAATTTAATAAAAAATTCTAATAATATTTTATTTTTTTTGCTAAAATGCCCTTTTGATAGAAAAATTTTAGCAAATTAGTATTTTTCCAATCAATCACGTGACTTATTTGAATATGTTTACTCAATTCCTTTTTTATTTTCTTATACCATCACCACCAAGTTCAATAGCATAAATATTTCAAGACTTTATCCTCTGGTTTTCACTGCGTCCAATCACACTATAAGAGTCCTACACAGAAATACAATTCATCAAGTTCAACTCCTTCTAATTGACCCCAAAAGCGTTCGAAAAATAAATAAAAAAAAAAAAAAAAAACAAAATTTTACTTTACAGGGTGGTTCATCTTTTAGGGATATTTACTTGCGATTAATATGTGATACTGGTAAAACTCCGAAATGTGGAAATTATAAAACTTACTGGCAAAACCATTATTAATCAGTAACATTGGTACAAGTCCGAAATGAAAAACTCCTGTTTTTCTGAATACTTTTTGAATTTGTTTTTGAAAGGTTTTTTTGTCTGTCAATCGACCAAGTTTTTGTTCACAAACATCTGCCAAGCTGACAATTTTAATCCTGATAATATTGAAAGAAAAGTCACTGTCGTTGATAGCCTTTTTCATTCCAATTGATGCCCAATAGTTCAAGTAACTTGGCGTACTAAAACTTAAAAAAAAAGTTTTTTTTTTCGGAAAATTAAATAATTATTTAAAATCAATTAGTACTTAGCAAGCTGAAAAAAACAATTTTTTTTGAAAGCCTTAAACAATTTTTTTCTCAGACAACCCAGCGATTTTTAAAAGTTTCTGCCCATAAATTAATACTTACCTTACTCTGTTTTTTGCGAAGGAATTTCTGGCCGTTTAAAGGCATGACAACTTGCGAAAAAGTAACTTTTGAATATCCCAGAAATTGTCGTAAATATGCCTTGAAAATAAAAATTGCCATACTCTTGGTTTTCCCAAAAAAGGGTTACCATGTTATTTTTATATAAAGTTTGTATGACACATTTTTAATTTTGGTCAAAAATTACTTTGGAATTTCTTGCCTTTTAAACATTTTCTCTTCGCAAATTTTGTGTGTTGTAAAATATTAAAATAGTTCAAGCTGCTTGAATGTAAAGAGTTAGTTTGTGCGACCCAGTTGTGTCTTTTATAATTTTTTGTAAACTCGTATTTCGTTTTTTCTTATATTTTCAAGATATTTTCCTTCTAAGAAATAGTGAAGGTGGCAACTTCTTTCTTCTTCTTCTTTTAAATTTAATTAGTTAGGCAGTATCTACAATATTCAGAACAAAAAGGGTGACCCTTTTTTAATAATGGAAATTGAAGAAAAAATGCGTTTACATAAAAAATATTTTGCGGTTGCAGATTTTTAAATATTTTTGTTAAATTAATGTTGAGTTTGTGAATTTATTTTCTCTGAAATAATTAAAATCACCTCCAGAATTTCTATTTATTCGAACGAATTTTCAAACATTTGTATTGCGAAAAGTACTTTTATTTCTACCTATAGATATTCTGGCAACCTTATGGCTATGTAATTTAGAATGTTTAAGAATTGAGAAAAGCCGTTCGAAATTGATAAAATTTCTAAAAAAAGATTCCCCATAGTGTTAAAAATGAATCACCTTGTATATTATATGTAAATGCACTTTATGTGAAACTCATTTGAATCTCTGCACTTCATGGAGGAATGGAATTCTTGAAGGAATATAAAAAAAAAAGAAACCCACATTTATCTTCATCACACAAATAATGTTTCTTCTCTGTGCTCGAGGCCCTCGCAAAACGCATCTATTTTTTCCAAGCCTCTCATGGTACATGGTGTATGCTGATGGGCTGGGACTGGGCTGCACATTCACAACTTGGTGTCTCTTTGCACACTAAAAAAAAAAACACTCCCTTGGCGTGGCGCTCCTTTATGCTATCTTTAGGGCGATGTATCTCGCTCGTGGGCTTGTCTCTTCATCTTTTGGTATTTTTTCTTTTTGTACTTGAAAGCATCATGCTCGTTTAATCTTTGCCAGAGAAATTCATTTACACCACTTTAAGGCACCAGTACCTATACCTAATACTAGGGATGAGTTAGTGCGATCTCCTCGAACGTCCCATGTTCTATTCATGGGGTATATTAAAACTTTGTGTAAGGAAATAGTCTGGGACGTGCGGTTGTAGTTCTGCTAATGCTTTTTGATAAGACCAATTGAATAATGCTCTCATGAATATTCAAGGTAACCCTGAATAAAGCGAGACACAATCCAAGATATTTACGTATATGTCTCAATTAAGAGTCATAAGGTTAACCCAATGATTGACACTTTTTGACATTTCAAATAAACTAAGGGCCGGTTTCACAGTTCCTTTTTATCAAAATAAGTGGAACTGAAATTTCCCACATTGGCACTTTTGGCTCAGATTCTGGGAGACTTGAGTGCCACTTATTTAGGTAAGTACGTGTACTCTGTGCCCTAGTGTCCACTAAAGCACCACAAACTACGACTGTGAAACTAGTCCTAAGTCGGATATACGAAAATTGATTTTGTTTTCATAAAAAATTACTCTATGCTATAATTGCAAAGTTTATAATTTTTAAAAACAAATAACTTGTTCGTAATGGAAAATAAAAACATTTAAAAATAATTAACCGAGAATCTGACTTCTGAGAAGACAAATGGATTGGCCTACCTTTTTTTTTACAAAATCTAACCTCGGTGATTAGAGTACATTTTTTTTAAAAGTGAATTTTTTTCTAATAAAAAAAAAACGAAAAAAATACTCGTGTAGGTACCTAAGGGAAACAAATTATTGATATCCCCAATTTTATAAAATACCATAAAACTCACAAATGCGTTTACAATGCCACTAGCCGCTGAAAACTAATAATGCTTATTCTTTATTGAGTTTAAGTTAAATTTTGTTACCATATTCTCAATTGTGTGTTGCGAGGTAAGCTAATGGTTCATTAAACCCATATAGTCCATAATTCTCGCTCTTACTGTACAATTTAAAAAAAATCTTGCTAGCTTAAATTCTCAACAATATCTGCCCAAATTATGAAATAAATAAATATGTACCTATATATGTTAAAACTCGGTAGTAAAATCACCCGTTCAACGTTTTTCATTTGCAACGTTATCTCCGAGACTGTAAGAGAGACCTTTATGCGTTGGATGCTTATCATTTCGTGGGTCTTATATGGAATTTGCATAAGAATCTCAAGAACACAAAGTATTTTGCTAAGCGAATGCCAAATCGCACATAGACATTCATTTTTAACGATGAAAGATTATTCTCGTAACTATATTCCTACTTTTTATTTTTAATGATAAAACATGAATTTATTTGCATTTAGTTAAAGTAATAGTGATGAGTTGGCTGAGGTAATAACTTGTAAATATTACATTCGTATAAACCAAGATTGGAGTTAATTTCATATTTTCTACTCATATTTATTTTTATTGTGAAAATTTTACCACACAACATCTGACACCTTAACATAAAAATTGCATTAGTTGGAAGTTTTTTTTTTTTTTATTTCTTGCGGTTAAATATTCGTAAAAATGATAGGAAAGACAAAAAAGTGTGTCTGGCAATTCTGTCCGTCAGCCTGTATGTTCGGCTGCAGACCAAGCTGCTGGGTAGGTTTTCTTTAAACTGATTCAATTTCTCACTTGAAGAATAGAACGTTTAATTTAATTTGTAAGTGTTAGGCTCAAAATGTTCGTTTACTCCCTACAATTTTCAACCTCAATTTTTATTGTGTGTTAGTGCTTCAGAGAGAAATAGCCCTATTTGTTTGCTTTGATAGGGCGTTACAAAACTAGGCCCTCCAAAAGAATGATTGCAAATTCCTAATTCTTGGCTTTTATTAACTTAAACTTCGAAAAAAAATCCTGCAAAGATGAATTTTGGTGGAAAGCTTTATGTGTACCAATATTTTAGATATTTTCCTTAAAAAAATAGTCTAAATTTGATTCAGGGCTTTTGATTTTGTGGGTTGGATATGGAAACATTTATTGTTTTTTTTTTTTAAATTGCATTTTATTTTATGAAATTCTACACAAAAAAGATAAAAACGTTTTTTTCGTTAGTTCAATTAATTTTGAAAAAAAAAACGTACACAAACGCGCCAAAGTGTACCTTACACCACGATTATGTGGAAAAAAGTTCATTAAAACAAACACTATTGATATTTTAACGTTTGTGCACGTTTTTCTCAAATTATGTTTTTTTTTAAATTTTAAAATTTCTTTAAGTTTAATTTATAAGCTTCAAGTTTTTCCTTTAAATTTCTCCAAAAAACCTGAGAGATTCCAAAAAAAATTACCCCTTTCCTTCCACAAAATTAAAAGTAGGTAGGTACCTAGTAGTTCTTTAAATTTAGGGTATACTTTTTAGGATGTGTTAAAGCTCTCAAAGCAAAGCTTTATGCCAAAATTCAGCCTTGTTGGAATTTTTTCAAAGTTTGTCTAATTAATTTTTTTTTTTAAGTTTTCCGTTTTCTGGCTAATTTGTGCTAATTTGTCTAGGATCAAAATACGCAATTTAAGCCGGAACCAGATATGTCTCATGTAGTGTGTTGTGGAGTCATGTTTCGTTATTGCTGTAATGTATTTCATATGCGTAGAGCCATATTTGTCTTGTATCGAAATCTGTGAAATAAATTTGAATGACAGCAACACACAACACCCACGATAATAGTGTGGTTCCGGCTTTACGTGCGAAAATCAGAATAACCGTTTAGAACAAGATGGTGGCCAAACGACACCAGGTGGAATTATGAAAAATGTGAATTTCGGCTCGTGTACTGATACTCTTTCGAATATCGAAGGAAAAATGCGTCACGGAATTATTTCTCAACAAAACTCTAAATGCTCCGTTCCAGAAAGTATTTAAGTCCTCTTCCGACGCCCGAGTTACAGAAGATTAGATAAAGTTCGCCACCCAGGTATGACAAAAGCGAACGCAAGTGGAGAGGACCTCAACCAGCAAAACTGAAGACAGCTAGCTTGGGAGAGATATAGCTGGAAAAAGCTTGTTGGTTGAGGTTCTGGTCTACAGCGGACTGTATAGTATCACCTTAACGGCCAATTTCTTCACAGAGTCCTAATGCTAGTACCGGTACTAGTCCTAAAATTAGAACTCAAATCGGTATCAACTCATTTCTTCATACAAGTTCTAGGTCGTAGTCCTGACAATTTGGTACCGAGTATCAGTTAGGACTCGGTACTAGCTGGCTCCTCAAAATCAGCTAGTACCTGGTTACTATACCAGTTGTTAGTACTCAAATCGGTACCAAATGTTTTATTCACATAAGTACTAAGCCCAATAGTTTTGTGAAGTTGGTACCGAGTACTATTTAGGACTCGGTATTAGCTATTACTTTAAAATCGACCGTTTTGCTACTAACTGCGTAAATTGAAGACCAGAAAATTGTTGATCACAGTGACAAATTTCGTATAGTTGATGCTTGATGAGACACGTATCGTGGAATGGATATTATGTCCCCTTTTTGTTAAAATTGACATAATTCATTCGAAAATTGAATAAAATAAAAATCGTTCAGTCAAAATAAATATCAAAATTATATTTGAAATGCCAAAATATTATCAATATCAGAACTATACCAGTTTTAGACGTATATTAAGTCCTAGTACCGCTTGGTGAACTTAGATCCGGTATAAGTGATGTCAAGAAATGCTCAGGTACTTACTTTTCATTAGAAACGAGTACCAGAGCTAATACCTGGTCTAGCTAGACTGGGTAATAGGCTGGCTTAGTACTTCTGTGAAGAAATTGGGCTTAAGTAAGTTAGATAAGCATCATTTGAACTAAAAAACAATTTATTTGGTTTTCAATGCTATTCTCTCATGAAAAAATTTTGATAGTGTTTGTTTCTAATAATAGTATCCTGTATCGAACAACTTTTTTACTATCTACATAATTTTTTGATTTCGTTGGTTATATGTATAAGAGTTCATGAGAAGCATAGTGGCCTAACTTCTTTAAAAGGCTTAAACTACTATTAGGTTATTGCATCACAAAGTATGTCCTGTTTGGAGCAGTAATATCAATTTATTGAAGAATTATATATTTATTTCAAAATAATAAATACAAGTTTTCGAAGTTTAAAAAAATAGGTGCCAAAATCAGATTGGCCACTCTGGTTCGTTCGTTAAAAGTTTAAGCTCTGCTAATTGTTCTAAATTACTCTGCTACACTGAACTCTGAGTTTCATTTGAAGTTACTACTGTCAGATATATCTGAGTTAAAAAACGTCACATGAAATCAAAATCAACTCAGTGTTTCCCTGTTATTTTTCATTTCACAATAAGTCATTGTTAGCTTAAGTGAGTGTGAAAAACACAATGATCAAAATTAAACTATACAAACAAAAAACTACCATAAAATTGCATTGTGTAAAATTGCACTGAAAATAAACAAAATGTTTGTTCAGTGCTATTGTTAAAACAACGCAGCGGCATCGAGTGCAATGATCGATGCGCGCAATGATACATAATCATCTATTTGCATATCTCCTTCTCATACTGATGCGATGGTGATTGTAAGTTTGACATTTTTAAAGTGAAAATTACAAAAATAAATACGAAAACCAAGAAATAAGAATTCAAATCAATTTCTCTTCATCCCAGAACCGAGAGACCTCTAGAGTATTTTACCTACACAGAGATTTACTTCTTAATGAATGCAATGCACGCATTCAAAATCATTGGTGCAGAAGAGTTTTTTTCGTTTTTAGCACGAGGGGGACTGGAATCAAATAGGCGGATACCTATTAGTAGACTTTAGAACTATAAGAGATTTGTATAATTACAAAGGCAAACATTAGGCACAGAGTATACCTACGACTCGTATGGTTTGTTTTATTTTTACCTGGAAACGAAACAATTTTGTTTCATTTTTATCGTTAGTTTGAGTTGCGTTAATTTTTGTTCTGTTTATTTTCAAAATGAAACTTAAGTTCAATGGTACTTTTGGCAGCAATGCAAATATGCATTCTTTTTTGTGAGGATATGTTCAGTTGAGAAGCAGAGGCGATGGCCGGCGCGGTGTGGCGTTGTGTTGTGTTAACATGATGTGTGATATCGCGGCCGGCCTAAGACAAAATGGCGCCCAAGTGACTATTTAAATAACCGCCCCCTTTTTATCAAGCACTCAGGTGTCTTTTAATTTATGATAGTTCCTATATTGTTCTGAGTAAAAATAGAGACAGGAAAGAAGTCTTCTATTTATTTAATGTTCTTTGGGTGTAGTGTCAAAAGGTCAATAATTGTACTAATTATCCTTTCAGAAAGTGATATAAAACTCTATTAAAACACAATGTTGCCTTGCAAAATCACTTGTCCTTCTAACTCAATTTTGCAAAGCAATAATTAGCCAACATCTCCAAACTTGACCTTATGTCACATTCGAACAGAAATGCCACAATGTAAAATTCAATATTTAAACTTATTTAACAACATATTATACATATTATAATGTTCACATAATTCTTCACAAATTATTATTCATATAAAATCCGCCAAATAACTTTTTTTTTTTGAAAATGGCGCAAAACATCGAGTGTATCTTCGGCTCTGTGGCACGTAGCGCCGCCGTCCTGTTGAAACCAAATGTTGCCAATATCCTCCTCTTTAATTTTTTTGAACAAAAATTCGTTCAACATGGCCCGATAACGATCACCATTGACTGTAACGGCCACTCCTTGCTCATTTTCGAAAAATGGGCCAATTATATCTCTGGACCAAAATCCGCACCAAACAGTGACTCGTTTTGGGTGTATCGGCTTTTCAATGTATGCGTGCGGGTTTTCTGTGCCCCAAATACGACAATTTTGCTTGTTTACTACCCGCCAAGATCAAAATGAGCTTCATCTGAAAAGATGATTTTTTTGGCAAAATCGGCATCTTCTCTAAGTCGATCGCAGGCCCACTTAGCGAAGCGTATACACAACCATATTCGTTCAGCGGAAGGATAAAACTAATTATCTGTCAAATCAGACATAAGCTAAGTGTTACCATTCACGAAATAAGCAGTAATTGAAAAAAAAGTTAGATGGCGGACCCTTTAAAAACAATTACTTTTTCCGTTTTTATCTTCTTCTGATTTTGTATTACACAAATCCAGAATAAAATTGCTTTTGAAGGTTTGAATGAAACAACAACCACTTGAGTGAGAGCTACTAACAAGTCAAGAAAGGCTCGAGTTATAGTTATTTTACGGCTGCCAGGCCAATTATCAGACTCCTTTTAGTGGTGCTTATAGTCTATAACGTTCAATTTTAATTTGAAACACTTTTTTCATTCAAACCTTCAATTTAAATATGATGGTGCGTAAGCTTATCAGCCTTAATGCTTTTTACTATAATAATAATTTAAGACAAGACAAGTGGCATTCAAATAAGCAGCTTCAGCTCTTTTATCAAATTATTGTTATTTCATGATGTTTTAATATTTTAGATATTATTTTAAATTAAATTTGCGCCCCTGAAATTTGACGCCCTTAGTATGCATCCCAAACGTATTACCCTTAAACCTGCCCTGTTTCGTATGGGATGTGACTAAAAAAAGGGTAGATATTTAATTTGAAAGATGCCATATGATGTTGACTTTAATTAAAATTAAATTTTGACAGAATTTAAACGCTATGAAGGGAATTATTATACATTTATGTAATATATGTATATAACGGGTGATTTTTTAAGAGGTTTAGAACTTTTTAAAAAAAAAAAATACAAAAAATTCGAAAAAATGAATGAAATATTTATTTGAATCGATAGTTTGAACCTTGCAATTTAATGTTTAAAGATAATTTCATGCAAATGTTGACCGCGGCTGCGTCTCAGGTAGCCCATCCGCTGAGTCCAATTTTGGCATACTCTTTCACACATATCGGCCGGTATCTCACGAATGAATGCATGGATGTTGGCTTCCAGTGCGTCAATCGAAGCGGGCTTGTCCCTATAGACATTAGCCTTGACATACCCCCACAAAAAATAATCTAATGGTGTCAAATCGCACGATCTAGGCGGCCAATTGACCGGCCCGAAACGTGAAATTAACTGTTCACCAAACTCGCCTCGCAATTGCGCCATTGTTTCGCGTGCTGTGTGGCATGTGGCATCGTCTTGTTGAAACCACATATCATGCAAGTCAAGAACTTCCATTTCGGGCAAAAAAAAGTTTGTTATCATCGCTCGGTAGCGTTCACCATTGACAGTAACGCTGCGATTCGCATCATCTTTGAAGAAATATGGCCCAATAATGCCGCCGGCCCATAAACCGCACCAAACAGTGGCTTTTTCGGGATGCATTGGTAGCTGTTGCAATGCTTCTGGCTGATCTTCACTCCAAATGCGGCAATTTTGCTTATTTACGTACCCATTCAACCAAAAATGAGCCTCATCGCTGAACACAATTTTTCGATAAAAAAGCGGATCCTCGGCCAGCTTTCCAAGAGCCCATTCACCAAAAATTCGGCGTTGTGGTAGGTCGGCTGGCTTTAGTTCTTGCACCAGCTGTATCTTAAAAGGCTTTACGCCCAAATCCTTCCGCAAAATTTTCCACGTAGTGCTGTAACATAGGCCTAACTGCTGGGAACGGCGCCGAATCGACATTTCGCGGTCTTCTGTCACACTAGCTGATACGGCCGCAATATTTTCTTCACTACGCACATTACGTAAACGTGTTGGTGGTTTAATGTCCAACAAAGTAAATTTGGTGCGAAATTTGGTCACAATCTTCCGAATAGACTGCTCAGAAGGTCGAGAATGCCGATCATAAAATGGAAGCAGCGCGCGATGAACATTTCGAACCGAGCACGAATTTTGATAGTAAAATTCAATAATTTGCAAGCGTTGTTCATTTGTAAGACGATCCATGGTTAAATTGCAAACCAAACTGAAGCTGTTTGACAGTGACACAAGGTACTAAACACACGTCAGCTGTCAAAAGCAGTGTTGCCAAAACCAAACCAGCTTAAAAATCACCCGTTAGAAGAACACATTTTTAATTAGAAGATGAATGGTTTTAATTGAAGTATGTACTACAGTTAGGGATAGGTTACAAATAAGAAGCGACAAAATTTTGATTAGGTGCATGTATATAAATGAACATGAAATTATTTTTGGATAGAGAGAGAGTGAGAGAGACCTTTTTATAAATAAAGTACTGTATCATTTTTTTTTTAGTGTTGTTTAATTTTGAAAGTTTGATTTGCGAAGTCAATAAATTAACAAGCTAATTTCTCAATTCGCTCCCAATTGTACTTTTCAATAATTGTTATGATAGCGCCTCAAGTCTAAGGTTAGCTAAAAAAGCGTCTTATTGAATTATAGTATATGTACATATATGCATAATAAAAATAGTTTGATCTTCTCACGAGTATTTTAATTGTAACCTGGTAATATTCCGACACACTTGCAAACTCTCATATAAGAAGCATGTGACAGTAATCCAGATTGTCTTACTAAAAATCATACCTACATATATTGGTTCATTTTTTCACCAACAAGCTACTTAAAATAACTTTTCTGTGCGAAAAATTTTGACAGTGCTGAATTTTAGCGAAGAGTTCAATTCTTTGTGTTAAATATTTCCTTTAAATTTTCATGGCTTTTGGAATTTTTTTTTTTTGGAAATTGTTTGGAAAAAATTTATAAGTAAAAATTACAGATTATATAAAACTCTCTAAAAAATTGTTCCTTTTTATAAGCTGTAACGAAGCGTTCCATGCTACTTCACTTCTTTTACTTTGAGAATTGTACTTTACCACACACAATTCACACATACCATGGACGCATGACGTCACAGCAAAACCTACACGATTATTCTTTTTCGTTCATCACTATACAACTCACATTCAGTCTTTACTGAAAATGTAACAAGAGGACCTACTCCGATGGACGAAAATCACCCGTTCGGTCATACGCAAAGTCAGACGACATAAGTTAATTTGGTTTTATTGATCATTTTACATCCAGTCGAAGACAAGTCGAGTCGATCTAGTCATTTAATTTCTTTTGTTTTCTTTGGAGCTTCCCCCCACCAGTGGTAAGGGGTTTCGTTGAAAGATGAAGTTAGGTAGGAGAGATTGCCCGCCATTTCTTACTAAGGTTCCCCCCCCCCCCCTACCAGTGGTAAGGAATCTTAGTTGGAAGTCAAACGTCCTAATTGCCACCAGGGGCTTCGGTACCTGCTGATCTACCAGAGCGTTTAGCCTGCTGTTTTAAGTGCTACCAGGGGCGTAGTACCTGCTGATCTACCAGAGAGTTTAGCCTGCTGTTTGAGTGCCACCAGCGGCGTAGTACCTGCTGATCTACCAGAGCGTTTAGCCTGCTGTTTTAAGTGCCACCAGGGGCGTAGTACCTGCTGAAGACGTGCGGATGCCGCATCATCCCGTCCCAAACCTGACATCGTAATAGTGGTGCCAGTTTTAAAACCGAAAAAGCCGAAGCCAGATAAACCGAGACCAGACACCAAGTTCTAATGCCAAACTCGAATCAACAGGAACCAGTACATCTGATACATGACAGCTAGACTAGAGGCCAGCAACGCAAGCCATCCGAATACCCATGAAAAATCCAATTACCAGATTTAACCAAAGTACCAGTGAACTATAGTGAATAGAGAATATTGTGTTTTATAATAAAGATAGAATTGTTTTCAATAAAGATTTTGTAATAAAGTTCTAAGACCTTTTTCCTTTGAAGTTTCGTGTTTTCTTTAGAACGCCCCTGGCGAGACCGGCGAGCATAACCTCGGCTGGTAAGCAAAAAGCACATCACAAAGCTTTAATTTTCTTCTTTACAAAAACTTGATAATTTTTGAGCAATATCACAACAATTTAATTTGAAATCTTTAACTCCACAAATTTACTTACCAAAATTTAGGGTGCTTTTTAGGGAAAGTTTTCCACCAAAATTCAGCTTTGTTGGAATTTTTTTCGAAGATTGGTCTTTTTTGTCTAATTTTCTTCGGATGGAGATAGGTGTTTATGAAGTTAGCAACATATTAAAATATTTGTTGGATTAAAAACCAAGCATCAAACAAAATATTTTCCAAGAAAGCTTTTCAACTGTTTTAATTCATCGGAATGGAATTATTATGTTGGGACTTGGGTTCAGTACACAAATTTAATGTAGTAAAACCTCTGGTCGTTTACAGCCAATTTCAAACAATTTAAGTCCATAGTTCTGTCAAAGTTCATATAAACAAATATAATTGGACTAAAAATGGCAGATATTTGTAGTTTCTGGAAGTAAACGAACAGACCTCTACACTGAGCAGGTTGTCAAAATTAAAAGTAGCTTTGTTTTATTGGTAATTTATAGCTAGCGGAATAATCAAGTACCAATAAAACGCTTTGGCTGTGTTCGCTACAAAGATCACATCCATGTTGTCTCCACCAAACTACAAATATCATAGATCACATCCATTTTGTGAGTGAAAAACAACATTAAGGTTCAAGTCATGAATACTTTTCAAGAGCGCCATCTTCATCTTCAAAGTTCTAACTATGTATATCCACTCTTTTACTGGCTAATTTATCGACACTCTTTGTTTTTGTTTTTGTTTGCCAAGGGAAATTTTACTGCCCTGGCTATAAAATTACCAATAAAACACGGCTAGTGTTAGAAATTAAAAATGGTTGTTCGAATACCAACAAATATTGACATTTGACAAGTGAAGTTGCACTAGAGCCACAACATTTTCTTTAAATTTTCCGGATGCGCTGAACGGAATCAAAATAAAAATGTTAATGACCTTTAATGTTTGTATTGTGTGACTTAGGATTATGATCTCAAATACAATATCCTTGCCTCCATTAAGGCTATCAGTAGCCACCTGTTTTCCAATGCCATGCTGCAAGTTTTTGCAATTCCCTCCCCTATCGAGTTTATTTTGTTTATAGCCGAACCTTTAAGTTATTAAACTTGAACGCGAGCGATTAGTTTTCAGATGGGCAGACTGGCCCTTGTTAATCCAAGGAAGTTTCTTACTTCCCCCTTTCGCTGACTCTCTCTTTATCTCCCTCATTATCTCACTATTGCACAAAGTTTTAAAACATTTGGTTTGGCAAATAGTAAATGTGAATTGTGAGATTTGAAAATTAAATATTGCTTTACGGCTAAAGCAAGAAGCCAACCATTAGCAATTGAAAAAAAAAAAAAAGAAAAATGGATATCAGATGGGATTAATAAAAGTTCTAAAATGTTGGCAGAATATGAAATATTTTTGTTTTTTGTCACCGTTTGAGAAAAACCTTGTGCGGTATCCACAATATTTAATAACTTCATTCTGATGCTTTAACTCCAATTAACGGATAAGTGATCTTAGACTTTGGCAACTGAACCTTGAAAACCAAGTAAATATAAGTAAGTAAGTACCAAATACTTCTTCTAATAATCCGATGTTTAAAGGTTAACAAAGTTTAAGTATAATCAAGGGATTATTAAGCGCAACAATCAATCTTTCGGTATTAAATAAGTCCATGGAAGATGCAATGATGCACTCAATATCTTTAAGTATCGTACATAATAATAATATTGTAGTAAGAACTTAAATATTTTCTGTTTGAATTATTTGTTAGAAATCCAAAGAAAGACACAGCTATTATAAAAATTATATCATATATCTTTTAGAACAGATCTTCACTTTAAAATAAAAATCCAATACACAATTTAAAGTAAAAATTTGTATTTCCAAAACACTCTAACCTACAAATTCTAAAAATTACCAAGCCTGCAGAGGTGCAGCGAAGGCAAACTGTTGTGGCTGATAATAACTCGGCTGAGCCAACAACTGAGGGCTGGCAAGTAATTTCTGTTGCTGCAAACCAATTAGACTTGGGAACTGTAATTTGGCAAATGAAGCCTGGGCTGGGGCTGGGAACAGAGCCAATTTTTGAGGAGTAAATCCAGCTGGAGCGGCACCGGCGGCAGCGATGGGAACTAATACAAATCCGGCTGGAACAGCAGCAGCAGTGGCAGTTTTTGTGGCTGTTTCGGCTTCGTCGTTCTCGGTATCTCGCTCTTGATTGCCTTGGGTTAATCGGCCGGCTTTGTTGTCCAAAGATGCAACATTTTCGACATCTTTGCTCTCCTCGAGCGATTCATCACTGGTACTTTCAGGAAGTGCCTTATTGATTGGAGCTCCATATTGACGAGATGGCTGTTGTTGACGTTGAAATTGGTTTTGACGTTGAGAAGTTAGTTGCTGGGGTCTCAGGAACTGTCCCTGCAGCTGAGATGCAGAAGTCTCTTCTGGTGCCCCATATTGCTGAAATGGTTGCTGGGGACGAGTGAAGTCAGACGGCTGCAAGTTTGAGGCTTCCTCTAGAGGGGATCCATATAATCCAGAAGGCTGTTGGGGAAGTTGGGATTGAGAAGCCTCAATTTCAGATGGAGTGCCATAATATTGACTTGGTGCCTGTTGTTGTTGTTGTTGTTGTTGTTGTTGCTGTTGTTGTTGTAGCTTTTGTTGTTGTGTGAATTGTTGCTGTTCCTGATACTGTTGTTGAAGTTTCTTGATTTGGGCCAATCTTAATTGCTGAGCAATGGCTTCTCCCGAGGGAAGATTAAACGTCCTGTCAGGTCTAAATCCAGATGCGGGATATGGAGCTGCTTGTTGCTGTTCGAGTCTACTACTGTATCCTCTGAATGGAGCTTCAGCATTACACACAGTAACGACGGCAGCGGTGCAAACCAGGACGATGAGAGTTAGTTTTGGTGCCATATTTGTTGTTATTTTTTCGGAACTGCCAAACGTAGGTACACAGTATCCAAACGAGACTGATATCAATTGAATAATCAAACGCGTTTTTTATACTCCTCCACCAAACTGACAGCGATCCCCAATAGCTTATTAATTCAGCTGTCGTAAGTGTGGCTCAAAAATTGCAGCGTAATGTGTCTAGTTTGACGGCGCGACATGGTGGCAGCAATGGACGCCTCCACCTCGGATGACATTGACCGACATCTGGCCTGACATGAAATTGTCAATTTTACAAATTTTTTAATTGCACTGTTTCGTTTGTGCTGTCATCACTTCGAACGGCACGGTGGCGGCGAGCAGCGCACCACACCGTCTCGTTGGTATTGTCCAAAAAGCTTATCGCGTCGAGGAGCTGTGAAAACGCATCAAGTCTGCAGGTCACGTAAAGCCATCGATCATTGGGTTTGTTTTGCAGGTTCGCGGAATTCGAGGTGGTTGGGTTTGGTTTAGGTATTGCGCGTCTTTGTTAATAAAGCGAAGCGCACATAGTAAGAAGGCTTCTTTTAGAATCATAGATTAAGGATATAGAAAAGGCTTGGTTTCCCACATAGACTCTAGGTCATTAAGGAAACACTCGCGACTAAAGCCTCAAGTCCCATATGTTTTGCGAGACGATTAGAAGCGTGTTAATTTATATGCATTTTGCATAACCATAATATAATGGCAAACGGACGTGTTGGGTGAATAGTAATATCAACGGAATGGGCGAGACAAATATATGTGTGTGAGAGACTTGGTGGTATTATTTTGAAATTTTGTTTTTTGGTAAACAAATAAAGAAATTGCTATAAAAGTGTCACACAGGATGGAAAATAAATTTTTGATCAACAAAATTATTGCGACGCTTTTTATTGGGCAAATTGACGATGAGTGAATGAATTTAAGCTTTAAGCATGCAAGAGTAGATATATGTATGTACTGCAGGTATACAAGGTGGGATTTAAGGCAGAAATAGCCTTTTGAAATTTATAAAAAGATCACAGACCGAAAGGGTCTCCAGTTTTATTCGGGAGCTTCAGAAGGCCAATTAGATGACCAAACGCGTAAAGCAATAATCCATCTATACTTGGCATTTTGATTTAATGTCAAGTAATTGAAAAATCGTATAAAAGCTAAAGATACACTAGTTTTATAGCACGTAGTTTTTTTTTTACTATTTTATTAGTTATTTTTGTTTACTACCTATACGGAAAAATTCTGAGTTCTGCTTTTAAGGCATTCTGAGTTTATTTCTCAAAATTTGTCAGTTTATAGCTGTATTTCCATCACGTAGATATTTGTATTTCTATTAAGATAGTTAAAGTAAATAAAGCTTTTAACGATTAATTTAGACTTGTTTACCAGAATAACAAAAATGCACATTTGAGTATGTATAAAAATCTATAGTTTGATTATTTTGATGACACAATTGGCCATAAAAGACCTTAGTGACACTGAATTGCTTATGTGGAATATAAAGCATTCCATATTCGTGTATTGCGGCTGGAGAAAGAATCTCTATATTTGACAGTACGCCCGAAATTGCGCTTAAGAGGGTTACATATGTAGGGAAGAAATGCAACTGGCTTTCTTTTGAAGGAGCATTGTTTATAAAAGCAGAGATAAAAGAGGATCGAAGTAATACTTTTGCAACGTTGCTCAAGAGCCATTAAAGTTTCCATTATTGTTCACCTTTAATTTTTTAAACTCTTTTCTGACTTCTGTTCAAAACAAATCAAGAGTGTTGAAGAAGCATTGTGCTCAAGATTTGGACGAATGTACGGCTCCAATATTACACCCAGATGAGAAGAAAGTCGTTGACTTTGAGGAAGAGAATTGGAGAAAAAACGGAGCCCTGAGGCACACCATCAGTAATCTTTATTTTGTAACTTTCAGACTGTTAACCGTCCAATTCATTTTGAATTGTGATGATTTTTTCTCGAGGCTGAGTTAAGCTTTCCATAAGTCCAGAGTACCTAATCACAAAGAAAGCAAGTCAAACTTGGATAAAGAGAGAAAATAACTGTAAACAATCACCAGTTTTATTTATTTTTCCTTAAATGAAAGAGGGGTTTACAATCTATTTAAAAAAATTACTCTAAATTATTATCATATATTAAATCGATCTTCACTTTGAAACGGGGAAAAAACGGTTGGAACCGTTCACACAAAAGACCAAAGTAAAAATAAACAAAAATAGTTTCTCGCTCAACCCAGAACCAAGGCTGCTACGTTGTAGACTTAAATAAAGCCAGGTCATCGCAACTATTAACTTTAAATAGTATACACGTATTCATCAAATAAATCAGCCTGAAGCGACCAAAGACCAAGACTTGCTATCCATAGTCGAGATCATCTGGAACCTTATTCCTCTGTGATTGCAAGTCTTAAACCAATTTCTACAGGGATATGCTTGAATGATTTGGATTTTCGTACGTTTACTTCATATATATTTCCTATACTAAAAGATACAAATATTTTAAAATACTTATTGCTTAATAATTGTCCAGCTATATTTATGAAGCGATTTTATATTTGTATGCAGAGTATCTAATTACCTCAGAGTTGTAAAGACTGCAGTCTTTTCAGTACTGCAGTTAATTGAATAAAAACACTTTTTTCTTTAAGTCTTTTAACTTGCCAAAGGAATTTAACTGTAATACAATAGTCAGCAGTCAGTACTAACATTCGGACTGTGCAGTTAAAAAAAAAGTTAATTAACTTTAAGTTAATTAACTGCAGTACTTTTGACTTGATTTTAGTCTTTTAGTCAGTTGAAAGTCATTTTTACTGCGATGGTTCATCTTTTAGTCAGTAAGTCTTTTAACTGCAGTTAATTAACTGTAAGTCTTTAAACTTTGTTTTTTGTTTTTTATCAAAAATATTTCACACTTGTACATCACGCCGTACGCATATAATGCCAAATAAATAATGCAAACATTTTAATTTATTTTCATTGTATCCTGTTGTGTTATAAGTATAAATCTATAGTATTTTAGTTCAAAGACTTACAGTTAATTAACTGCAGTTAAAAGACTTACTGACTAAAAGATGAACCATCGCAGTACAAATGACTTTCAACTGACTAAAAGACTAAAATCAAGTCAAAAGTACTGCAGTTAATTAACTTAAAGTTATTTAACTTTTTTTTTAACTGCACAGCCCGAATGTTAGTACTGACTGCTGACTGTTTGCTTTGCAGTTAAAGTACTTACTCACAGTATTAACTTGCATTCAAAAGTTAAGTCAATTAACTGGGACTGTATTAACTGCAATACTGAAAAGACTGCAGTCTTTACAACTCTGCTACCTATATTATGAATAGTGAATTTGGCATTTTTAATGGTTTCTTCTATCAATTTGTGTATATATCTTTGCATTAGCAAAACAAGTCCATTGAGCTCAAAAAATTATAACATGAGTCGTATAATAAAAATATATTGTTTTGTTTGATCAATCCACCCCGGGCCTATTCATAATCACCAAAATTATAATGTGTCTTCGTAAGGTCTAGCCATATAACAATATTAAATAATATCGCACCATCACACATTATTTGTTTACAAACTGCCAAATTACTAATCCACTTATACAAACAAGTGCTATCAATCGATTTCTGCAGCACGTACGAAATCTTATCCACTTGTCAATAGGAACAGCGTACAGGGTGTCACTTTATTACAAAATACATGTCAAAAAAATTAAAAATATTTAGTTAAGGTGCACGCATTGTCACACTGGCACTGGCATTGTCACTGGCTCTTTTGCCTTATTTATGCACACTCAATTTGTTTTTAAATTCCCTTTTTAAAATTAATGCATAAAATTAAAAAAAGAAATAAATCAACAACAAACTCAACTGACCACATTGTATTGAAAAATAAACAAAACAGAAAAACAAAAACGATTGGTCAAGACGCATTTTACAGCAATGACCTTTAGCGTGATGGTATATAGGTACGAAACGAACGCACGACACGGCAATCGACCCACTGACGACGCTTCTTATAGCACATGACAAAACTAATATATTGTTGTGCGTGAGTAGAGTATGGCCAATGGCCAAATATTTTTATGTTCATGGGTGGCGGTGATCGCCGGCAAAAAAAAAAAAAAAAAAACATTCAAGATGCAAGATGAGAACCCAAGGAAGGCAAAACATGATTTGACTGACAGTTAACTAAGCTTACCAGACCATGGTTGATGCACGGCAGGCGGCAGATCGTTGACTTTTGACGTATTCATAACATGGGCTATGTGTACGCGGGCTCTACTGTGACCATGTTTATTACAAACTTACTTTCAGCGTTAGAGCCTTACTCCAATCGGAGTAAATTTACTCCAATTTCGAGAAAGAAAATAAATCAACTCCACCACTTCGTTTTATTTTTTTTGTGATCTACTCCTTTTTTCCCACACTAAAAAAATCACAAATTCTTTAGCCAAACTATATGAAAGGGCTGTGTTGTTCTGTTTTCTAAACAACTCTGGCTGTGAACGTTTAAATTTAAAACTCTATTCAATTCTGAAAGTGAATTTGTGTATGTAATTTATTTAGTTTTTGTTAAAAATACAATTTTTAAAGGTTTTTTCTTTCGTTTTCAAATCTACTCCAGAAATTTCCTATTTACTCCACTTTTTTTTTACAAATCTGCTTCGAAATTTTTTCTACTGAGTTTCTAACCCTGCTTACTTTAATGTGCCAGAGATCTCGCATGCGTTCAATAAAACACACGATTCATGGAATTTCAAAATATATGTATGTATATTCAGATTCCTTTTGCGCATCGGGTTCATGTTTTAATAAATTTATGTTGGATGGGCATTCCACCTGCCATTCCATGGCATAATATCTTTTTATATGAGAAGTTTGGAGTTGTACTTAAAATTTCTTAAATTATATAAATATATATTAAATTATATAAATATATTATATAAATATAGGGTTAGTCGAAATATTTTATTTTTGTTGTCGAATATGGTCACCCTAATGACACTTGTCATATTATTTTGTTTGCCTACATACGTGATCTTATAGTTAAAACACCTTTAAATGTTATTATATCGAATATATAGGAAAAGGTTTTCAAATAGACATGAAATTATAAAATTCGATATTTGAGGGCACATATTTGGTTATGCCAAAGTTTGGGCACGATTAACAGAGTTTTTATGTTGATGGTTAACTATTTTTCGGAGTGTGATACTAGGTACATATGTATTATGTATATTACAATATTTTATGGATGAGACTAGAGACATGCCAATTTAAAATAGTTATAACAGTTTTTCGCCGTTAAAAATGAACTTTCGTAACGCGCTTCGCGCGACTTAAAAAAAACTCTCGCTGCCTGAAGTATGCCCACCAGTGGTGGGCCGTGGCCCTGTGGGGCCGCATAAACAGTACTTTTATAAATCAAAACTGTTATAATTGGCATGTCTAGAGTCACTTCCCAAGCTTATACCTACAAGTGTCTCTGAAAACATACGTGCTTATAAAAAAAACCTCGGATATTAAAAATACACGGTAACTTTTTTCTGTACACAAATATTAATATCAAAAACAATAAAGAAGGTACGCATAAACGAAATTAACCCAAACATTATTTGTTATAATTGACATTGTCAAAAATAAGGTACATTCCTACCTGCCTAAATATGGCCGTTTTCGAAAATGTCATTTGCGTCAAAAATGCAATTGAAGGATTTTCTCAAACACAAACTGTAAAAGTCAACTGCTGGAAAATTCATAACGAAATGTTTATGCAAAAGCACTATTTTCGATAAAGAAGTTTGTTTGAGACATATAATCGATATAATCGTTTACTCTATTGAAAATTTGAAACGCCAGAGATTAGAATTTAGATTGTATTTTTTGTTTGCGTGTGTTGTATGTAAAATAAAATAATCTCGTATATATATCCAAGTACAACATTTGCGAGGTTTTGACGTTTAAATTTTTATTTCTTTTACATTTTTGCATTTTTCTTGTTCCTTAAGAAGGTAGCTTAAAAAAAAAAAACAAACAAAATTCCCATAAATGAAAATTATAGAGAAAAAAATTACCAATTTTTTGATACTTCTTGAAAGATGGTGCGATATCGCATTCCTAAATTCCAGTTCTATAAAATCGACTGGCTAATTTGGCTAAGAAAGTATACAAATCCGTCGTTCCCATTACTAATGGTGTTGATATGGATTTTGGAAAGCTGACTTCACATAGATAATTTTGATGATTTAAAAAAAAAAATTTAAATTTCCCTATAAATTTCTTCGATATACATACATATGTGTTTTTGAAAAAAAAAAACGATAATAGTCATAGTAATAGTATACAAATCGGCTTATCAACTCAACAGTTATCGAAATTTTAAAATGATAATGACAGCTTTTCTCGACTTTACTTTACTTATGAAAATATTTTCCCAAATTTGTGCGGGTAACCTTTGAGCCAATTGAACAATTCATGTACAAAGCTGCAGTCAAAAAAATCAAGCCGTCATAACCCATATTGACGCAATTGGTAGCACCATTTTGAAAATGTAAAATATCTTTTGATATTCTGAAGGTATGGGTCCACCTAAATTTAAAAAAAAAACCTTCTACTGCTTATTTTGAGGAAATGAAAAAAAAAATAAGTGTCTCTCGCATTTGCCGTTCAGATTCAGCAGTAAATTGTAGGTCCCTTCCATTCTTGCAAACAAACAACATGCACACAGTAATGGTTAAGACTTTTAAGTCAATAGCTGCCCAGGCTCTCCACAAGCTGTCGCACCACCAAATGTATGTATTTATTTTATCATCAGCTTTTCAAAACACCCATATCGGCACTACAAGTTGTGTAGCGGTGGATATGTTTTAACCAAATTACAAGGCTGACATTCCTGAGCTGTAACTTGGGAGTGCGGTATCGCATCATCTTTAAATATATAAATAAAGTGTGGTAAAATTTTAAGGGCCGATGTTGATTTTGAATAAAACACATGTCATTTCTTTTTATTATGATAATATTGATATTGTTCAATTATGTATGGAACAAAATATCGGCCAAATGTCAGCCGCTACTTCGGCGGGACACCTCCATCCGATGGTCCAAATTTTCAATGACGCTGAGGCATAATTGAGGTTCTATGCCGTTAATGTGTCGAACTATCTCATCCCTTAGCTCTTGAATTATGTTGCTGGCTTATCGACGTACACCTTTTCTTTTAAATAACCCCAAAGAAAGAAGTCCAACGGTGTCAAATCACATGATCTTGGCGGCCAATTGACATATCGCCACCACGTGAGATAACACGGCCATTGAATTTGTCGCGTAAAAGAGCCATTGTTTCGTTAGCTGTGTGGCAAGTGGCACCATCCTGTTGAAAACAAATATCGTCCACATCCATTTAGCTTCCAATTCGGGGCATAAAAAGTTCGTTATCATCTCACGATAGCGAACACCATTCACAGTAACTGCCTGACCGGCCGGCCTCATTTTGGAAAAAATACGGCCCGATGATGCGGCCAGCCCATAAACCGCACCAAACAGTCAATCTTTGTGGGTGCATTGGTTTTTTGACAATCACTCTTGGATTATTATTCGCCCAAATGCGGCAATTCTGCTTATTGACGAATCCACTGAGGAGAAAATGTGCCTCATCATTGAAGATGATTTTTTTCGAAAATTAATCATCCACTGTTGCCATTTCTTGCCACCATTCTGACCATTGACGACGATTGAAATGGGCAAGAGGCTTTAGTTTTTTCAAATTGAGTGAGTCTGAAATTGAGAAATGTCAAATGAAATGCAGAAAAAAACTTGACGCTTAGGTGTGGTTCACATTCAACATCGGCCCTTAAAATTTAACCACCCTTTATAAAAATATTAAAATTTTGGAAATTTTATGCTCTACAATTTTCATTTTCAAATAAAAAATTTACTTCATTTTCTTAGGGAACTAAGAAAATCAAAAGTCGATTCGATGGTGGAATTGACAGATTAAATAAAATTAAATAAAATTTAAAAATAAAAGATAAAAAAAAATATTTTACAAAAGAAATTATAATCAATTTAATTCAAGCCTTTCTGTTAGCCAATGTAAAATTGTCGGTATCCAACGGTATAGCTACACTTGCATATACCAACAACAACTATTTTTCCATTAACAAAATCAATAAAACCCCAATAAATGTGATTTATTTATAACCCACATAGATATTTAAATTATTTCCACTTTTCAATTTCCAATTCACTTAACATACAAATGTATACCGTTAGCTCATAAATTTGTTTATATTTGATTATACAACCTAAGCATATTTATTCTAAAATAAAAATTAAATATAATATTATATCTCCGGAAATAAAAATCCTACTTCTGAATAAAAAAAAAAAAATATATAAAAAATTTAACCGAACCCGAATAATAATTTTAAAATAACAAAAAACCCTCAAACTAAAATTTAAATGGAATTTGTATTGGGATTTGGATTTGGGATACCTACTCTACTCTCCCGCAAATGCGATGACAAACATTCAAATGGAAAATATTTATCAAAACATTTCGCATAACCCTTCCAAAAAAATACCCGAAAAACAAAAAAAAATTGCTTACTGCATGTGTAATTTATACCCTCGAGGGTTGGTTGGTTAGACCACAAAAGTCACCTAAACCACTTGCAGAAAAAAAAAAAAAAAAAAAAACAAGCACCATTATGTCCGACGTCCTGTGTTGCCGTCGTGTCGTCGGCACAAGTTTTTGAAATAAAAATATCAAAGGCTTGCGGTTGTACGAGGTTGGGGGTGGCTGCGACCCTATTGTCCTATACGCTATACAGGATGTATTTTAACTGCATTTTATTGACTACGTCTTTTTTGTGTTGGTTTTTAATAATAAAAAATAAAATTGTTACAGCCTGCGGCTGCATAATTACAACGCAACGCAGTTGTGCAATATTAAGTTTAATATATATAAAAGAAAACCCACTGCACATCATATTATATCCTGCCGCTGATGCCGCCTCCGTTATATTGGGGATATTTTGTGGGCATTTTTTTGTTTTGTGTTTTTTTTTTTTTTTAATTCTGACATCCATGTCATAAATAATTAAATTCTGGGGTTGGTAGTCCTTTCAGAAAGATTTTTTTTTTACCAATATATGAATTACTTGACATATTTGTATGCGTTTGTATTTTATTTTATTTTTTTAAATTTTTATCTTTTTCTTTGTTACTTTTTTCTCAAAACTCTCGAAGCAAGAAAATTTAATGGCTTCCAAATAAAACCCTCGTAAATATTTTTGTATAAAGGAAATACGAGATTGGGTCTCCCAAAGTAAACCTAAAAACTACCTCTACCTCTCTCTATAAGGGGGGATGAAGATGTTGAAATTGAAACTTCCCCCATCGCCATCGTTGGGGGATATATGTGAGATTCTTTTTTTTTTGTTTGTATTTTATTTCGTAGGGATTTTTATGTGAAATGTTGAAAAGTATGTTTTTCATGGAGTGTATATACCATATCATCATCTATGATGGTGAAGTTTGCATTGTGGAACCCTTTCTCTGCATATATGCATGTACATATGCGTACATTCCACATCAGATGATTGAAGTCTAGTGTTTTTTTTTCGATTATTTTACCGGTCATGTTTTCTAGTTGCGCTTATTGCTGTTAGAATTTACCGTCAAAAATGAAAGTTTTGTTAATTTTATCTTTTAAGATGCAGTTTTTCAGTGCATGAGTAGTTAATCCCGAGTTAAATCAGAGTTAGTTTGTCCTGTAAATAGCTACTTTAAACCCGAGTTAATTTAAAAGTAGATTTTCAGTGGAGAATAAAATTAACCTCCCACAGCCTTATTTATTAGATTTCATTAGTACTCGGTACAACCTCGGAATAGTAAAACTGAGCGGAAGCACTTACTCCGTCTTTACGCCCCTTCAAACAAATCCTTATTTATACAAAATTTTTTTGGCCATTTTAGCTACACCCTCCTTGTCAAATATATTATCAAAAAAATGACCAATCTAAAACTCCGGTTATTTGCAAAAAAGCCCCTGCTGATTTTCACAATTATTCATTTTAAGCAAGTGCAACAGGAGGGGGACCAAGACCAAAGTCTCCTGATCCAGAAGAGGAAAAGCTGGTATTGCTCATAGTCATCCCTCATGAATTCGAGATTTCGATTTCTCACGATTTAATGTCAAAATAACATTAAGATACTAAAACGGCTTTACTACGTCTTTAAACCTCCTTCCTGAGAAACCAGTTTTAGCTTACTCCGCCTCTTTTTCCTCGTGTATTTTTGTATAAATAAACTTTTCAGGATTAAAGCCGTTATAAAGTCGGAGTAACTTTACCCCGTGTCTAAAATTAGTTTATAAATAAGGTTGCTAGTGTTCAAAAATCTACCGAAAACAAAAAGCGACAAAATAGAAAACAATGTTTCGCTATCGAATTCGAGATGGCGCCACTATGAAAATCACACTTTTCATTTCTTTCAGATAATCCAGAGTTAACTCACCAAATTTTTTGAGTTAACTCAGGATCTAAATTGACCGAAAAACATGTTTCAGGAGTTAACTCGGTATTAACCCTAAAGCTGGCATAATCTCGCACTGAAAAACTGGGCATAAGAGGCTGAGTTTTTTTGTGAAAGTTACTTTGCATTGAACACTGATTTTATTTTATATAAAATTTAAATTTTATTTGTGTAAATTATAAAAAAAAACTTTTGAGGTGATTTTCAATTTTAACCAGAAAATGTTGTTAAAAAAAATCCCAAATGATATTTATTTACAATTCGACATCAATTATGTTATTCGGGCTGTACCAACAACATATACTGAAAATTTGATGGTGGAGATTGAAAAAATAAGCTTTGGCCAAATTGAAAAATAACACAACGTTCCCCGTGCTAAAGCTATGATTCTGTGAGATCGTTTGGTGTTTTGATTTCATTTCATTTCTCTTTATTTTTTATTTTTTGTCAGGGTAGATTGAAAGTTAAAGAGTCGTATAGTATATATTATATACGTACATATAGTTGGTTTGGTTGGTTAAATAAAGTGGTAAACTTTAAAAAATAAAGGTTATTTTATATAGAGTGAATACCTAACTCAATTTCAATTAAGACAAACTGACTTGGAAAGTTTTCTTAGGAAAGTGCATAAATATATTTTGATATTTTTTGAGCAAAAAGTATTCATTTTAACTTTAATGACCCAGCACAAAACGTAAGGGAAAATGATATCAGTGGAATTGGCTGAAATGTTAGTATTTTGTTGTTTGATATAAATATTAGACTATTACTCCGAATCCTAGCTCATGTGACCTTAAAATCAAAAAATCCTATTTTCAGGCCTACTGCCTCTTGCTAGGAAGTGACAAATCCTTTAAAAGTTTTTCTTTGCGTGATAAAGTCTCTTTCATCTTAGCCGTTTGAATTCTATAACATCTATACTCTAACATCCTGCACACCAAAATGGTTGAGAAGTAATAAGTCCTTGGTTCTCAACGAGCTGTGGCGACACCAAACTTTTTTTTTTATAATTAAATGTCGTTAAAGGTTAATTGCTGCATGAAGGACTACTATAACATTCAATTAAATGTCCAGCACCATTTAAATCTTGTTGTTTGCGTGTAGTAATGGATCGACCCTATCAAATAACATCCAATTGTCTATACCAATCTACCATATTTCTACGATCCAAGTCATATACAAACAAAAATCATGTCATTAATGAAATTGACTTGACTTAAAACAGCAACAATAATTGATACAATGTGCGTGAACTGCGCAGTGCACCTCGAACTCCTTTCCCAAATCAATGCATTTATGGTGAAACAAGCTTGAATGCAACTCCAACTCGTCGACAAAACAAAACGTTCGACTATACTCTCGTCGAATCCTAAAACCACTTTGTTGGATTATCCTCAATTGGCTTATTTGCGATTTGACGAACGCGATCGTTTCGATAATGTAATACCCAAATGGATATGCATTTTAAATTGGGTGGAGTAGGCTCGAGAATAGGAAGATAAACGTATGTATTACACTGAAAGAAACAAGTTTCAAAATAAGAAAATGTATAAAAATCTCAATTTGTCTTATGTAAAATGTTTGCACAACTTAATTACACATATAAGCACTTAACACGAATATCGTTAAACGTTCGATGCGACAAAAGTCGTTCGTATCAAAGAAAGCTATCTTCTGTAGATCTTTAAATTATTTTAATTCGTCGTAAAAACAGATGACAGCTGATGCATCAACAATTTGAGATATCCTCAGTTTTCGATACCTAATTGACTTGCGACAAAAGTCGGTTATCGGCCATTTTTAGACTTAACTTGAGCACGGAGATAAACTGTGTTAACGGCCGTATTGAATTACATACTTGGTATCGATAGTTTGTATGGAAACACCATTTTTCTGTAATGGCGTCTCTAATCCCCGGTGTCGTTTTTGTTCAACCAGTTTACTCCGGGATTGGAAAAAACACGCTTAGTTATAATAAGTAATTCTGACAGATGCATGTCAAAAATAAATCGAAATCGAGCTACGAAACGAGGGCAAGATTTTTCTAGTGACGCCATCGGTAGCAAAAATTTGATTTTAATAGTGTCACACTTCGATTTTGACAACTTGGAGCTAAAGTTAAAACTCCATTAAAAAACTGCTTCCGAGTTAACACGGGTTTAATTTGTTTGCAGGATTAACTTACTCTGGTTTAACTCAGATTAATGTAACTAATGGTTTTGTATTTTTACAATAGAAAGGTACTGAAATAGTGTGAATAGACTAATTTTTATAAAAAAAAAATTGCTTATGATTAAATATTAAACTATAAGGTTCAGTTTTTCAGTGCGAGATTATCCTAGTTTTGGTGTTGACTCCTGAAACATGTTTTTTAGTCAATTCAATTCCGAAAATAGTTCAACGAATTTTGGTGATAGTTAACTTTTGGAGTAATTGAATAAATATTTCTGACAGATGCTTGTTAAAACACTATCGAAATATAGAGGGTGACAGTATGCTTTACTTAGGTACCAATTATAGCTTTCATTGAAACTCATCATTGAAAATTTTAATGTTTGGTTTTGAGGGATTTAAAGTGCATATTTTGATGCCAATATGAAGGCGGAATTTTCGTTTCCGCTCAACCGTCTAAATAAAATGACTTTTATTATTTCATGGATTGAACTACCTTACCAAGGATCAGTGAAAGATTTAACGTCATTCTATGGCGAAGTTTGGGCCCGAATGAATTTTTTATTTTGCACAAAAATTAAAACTAAAGCCTTCAGATTTGATTTTGCATCAAAATAATTACTGATATTACTTTCTAAACGTCTCGAAAGTCAACACAATTTTCAATGAAAGGTGTAACTGGCACCTTAAGCGCATACAGATCAACTGTGTTACCGGCGCACGGCGTGATTTAAATACTGTTTATCGATAGTTTGTATGGAAATCCCATCTGGGATTGGAAAAAAACGCTAGCGTAGTTTTTTAATTTTAAAACAGAAAAGTCACAGAAAAATAATGACGATTTTCTCTTAGTGTGGAATCCGTCAGGCACATCTATAGCAATTTATCTTACTTTCCATTTGTTGTTGCTGTGGGGCTTAAATTGATCGTTATAACCCATGTGGGACTGGAGATCCCTATATGAGCGTGATAACTGCTGTCAACCATCATCAACATCGTGCACAAAAATGATCACCGGCCATCACTGATCATGTCATACATCAGCTTGTGGATGATGGTCGTGAACAACGAATAACGAACGTTGCGTTGCAGTTTAATTGGAAATTCGTTTGTTGGAGAGTTGTTTTTGTTGTTGGTTGCTGCAACGAGTGCTCGTTTAGGATATTTGCCACACTAATTTGTCTCTTTGACTAAGGCTCTGGCTCTTATGCCTACTCTGGATTCAGCAATTGATTCCTGTAACTCCTGAATTGGATTTTAACAACCAAACTTTAAATGAGAGAGCTTGGCCCAATGTTCATGTTGGGACGATAATCGTTTTGAATTTAACGACTTGCAATGGCCATTGACGCAGAATAACTCGAATCAGATAAGATTGATTTGATAGGCGGCTGCGACTATGGCGCAGCGCACTGATGGTTTATTTTTGTTTATGGAAAGAACAAGTGGGATTGGTCAATATGCTGATTGGTCGCACTCTTGGTTCGGGTATTTCCATGTTCGTGACTTCTTTGTCATCATTGATCGTTATCTACTAGGCAATAATTTTAATAAGGCTAGGAATGTTGTGCTAATTTTTTTCTCCAAACCTATGCTGGTTAGGATTGGGTATTTGGCACCGGTTAACATTGGAATGTGTAACGGCCAAGAGTATAATTATTGTAACGATGGTAGGGTAAAATGTTCAAGTTGAAACAAAATGATGTATATGGCTAAGCGCTTAGCGCGAGCGGGTTATTATTCGATATTTCACCCTTCTTAAGGTAAAATACTCCCGTTTCTAGGAATACTCATCAATTTCCTCTTGAGTGCAGTTCCGAACGTACTGTCAAGTAGAGAAATAATTTTTTACTAGCCAAACTACACGAATGTGAAATCCTGCATTAACAAAACCAATTAATCGTCACATCTGTATACGAATCTTCTTGTGCAAGAGTTTGTAGCATGTACATCAGATTTTTTCTGAAGTAGTAAATATTTTTTTCTAAACTGTACCTACCTACCTACCTATCCCTCTTAATAAATTAACTTATTCTTAAAGACTTTTTTTTGTCATTAAAGGAAAATCATGAGGATATGGTCAAAATTATCCACAATAATTTTTCCACACTAAAAACTTTCATGTTATTTTTATTTCTGTTTATTCTTAAAACAAAAAGTTCTTCTAACATAGTGCCAAATAGAATTATAATTATTTCTGTTAATTCCACATTGTAGCCATTTCCCTTAGTTCAAAATTAAATCGCTTAACAAAGTTATACGTAGCTAAAGCTACTGACCGACCGACCAAGCTTTGACCAGGAATTACATAAGAGTTACCTGACACCTTGATCAAAAGTATATGTGGGTACAAAGCTCTTAAAAAACAAATATACCCAAAACACGAAAGCAGATTGTTTCGACATGCACACGGTACACAGTACCCACCCTTTTCCGGATTTTTACTTTGGATTTTAAGGTTTTATAAAGGTAACTAATATATTCATAAAAAAATGAAATAACGATTTTAGAAAGGAGAAAGTTGATTTCGCAACTATGCGACTGTGTGGCTGGGGATTTTATTTATGACCGTTAAAGTCTTTTCCATTATGTAAAGGGTCCGCCAAATACCTTCTTTTTTTTTTGAAAATGGCGCAAAACATCGAGTGTGGCTTCGGCTGTGTGGCACGTAGCGCCGTCCTGTTGAAACCAAATGTTGCCATTCTTCAATTTTTGTGAACAAAAATTCGTTCAACATGGCCCGATAACGATCGCCATTGACTGTAACGGCCACTCCTTGCTCATTTTCGAAAAATGGCCCAATTATGCCTCTGGACCAAAATCCGCACCCAACAATGACTCGGTTTGGGTGTTTCGCCTTTTCAATGTATGCGTGCGGGTTTTCTGTACCCCAAATGTGACAATTTTGCTTGTTTACTACCCGCCAAGATCAAAATGAGCTTCATCCGAAAAGTAGATTTTTTTTGGCAAAATCGGCATCTTCTCTAAGTCGATCGCAGGCCCACTTAGCGAAGCGTATACACAACCATATTCGTTCAGCGGAAGGATAAAACTAATTATCTGTCAAATCAGACATGAGCTAAGTGTTAACATTCACGAAATAAGCACTAGTTGAAAAAAAACGTTATATGGCGAACCCTTTATAAATAAAGTTCTGATTAGTTAATAGACACACAGGGTCATAAAGTTCACTAGAGAAAAAATCACAGTTGTCTGTTAAGAATCCAAAAAATATTTTTTAGAATTGTGAACTTATGACCATGTATCTACCTACCTTTATCAAAACTTTACTCAGACAGTGTAAAACAGACGCGAGATTAAAGTTAAGCCCAAGTAGTTAACTCATCAAATTTAGTGAGTTAACTCAGGATTAACTGAACAGATGCTTTTTGTGTATTATCCAACGGGTGTGTTTAGTCGTTCCGTATATGCATTCTTCACCAAAAACTTCTTCCTCAGTTCACTGCAGGTTAATTTACTTTTTAGAGTTAACTAACTCTGGTTTAACTCACAACTGAAAAACTGCGGGCCTTAGCCAATATCAAAGAGCTTGTTTACCTCACTGCAAATTGAAAGGATTTCGTAACTAAATCAAATGATTATTCTGAAGGTGCACTTTGTCCAATCCTATACTCTGTTCAATTTGAATGTGCAGTACAGGGAAGATAGGATATTTGCCTTTCACCCATACTATTATGGATTTCAAAGCTATCTCCATTTTAAAGCTCTAACATGGTTGCCGTAGTGAGCATTAAAATTGCCGCAAATCTCACAAAAATATTGCTATCAAAAGCTCTAAAAAAGCTTTGATCCTGAAAGTTACATAGCAAAAACCAAAACAAAATGCCATATGAATTTCCATCAACTAGGCAATGGTAACTCTGATTCAACACAATGTCGATAAGGGTTGGTTGAAAATTGGCGATCAGTCTCCTTTCCTATTCCTTTCACCCGGGGAGCAGATAGGTCATGGTGGGATGTACGTGAGCTCAAAGAAAATTACACAAACAATTTAAATGTCAGTGATTTAGTTTCTTGTTTCAGTGACAATTTCTTAAGTTAAGGTGCCGTGCAAGCAGCAGCAGGCACCAGTGTTTTTGAAAAAGCTCTCCCATAAGGCCTGTACTGCACATTCAAATTGAACAGAGTACAGAACACATTTGATAAAAGAAGATCTCCCTACACCCCTTCAAAACAAGGAAACAAATAATAGGTTTTTGTAGTTTTCTTTGAAGGTTTCTTTGGTTAAACGCTTCTGTTCTGAGATTAAACTATACATAAAGTGTGTGTAAACAGTTTCCTCAGATTTAACTAACCCAATCGATTTCGACATCTCTACTTAATTCCTATATCAAAAACTACAAGTTCTTAGAGGCAAGTTCTCCTAGTGTGAAAGGGGTGTTAGGGAAAGAACTGATCTTGATGAAATTCTAGAATGGATAAGTTAAAAAAATTGATATTTGAATTGATTGTTCTAAATTTAATTCTTTCAATTTCCACTTTGTCAAAAAATCTTTTGAAATAATCAACTTTTTACAAACATTTCAGAATAGAGCAAGTATATGCGCCCAACTCATGCACACTTTTATAGAGACTTTGGTTTTGGAAGTTTTTTTGTCTCTATTTTTTAAGTTTTATTTTTAAGCACATCATCGTTCAGTCTAAGCCCATAACCATCCTCAACTTACAAATTAACCACCATACCTTGACAAATCTCATTAAGACCTAAGCAAACACAACCAAAGCCGATAGTAAAAGTAAGGTAGAGGTAGCTTAATATAGGTAGGAAAAAAAAAACTTAGGTATATAATTAACTCAGCCAGCAGCCCCACCTTGCTGGTAGCCGAATTGGTAGCCGGTATAGACTTCTTTAGTTGATGGGGTCATGCACATGTCAACCGTAAAAAAGGTCAAAAGCGCACCACCATCAGGCAACCATATCCACCTTCATATATACATTGGTATGGGTACGGGTATACTAAGCTGGTAAAAATATCGTACAGCAAGCAACGCGAGAGCGTTTCCCTCCAGGGGTTGGAAATGGAAAATGGAATATGGAATTTATGCGAATAAAAGTGAAAGCCCTGAGAAACAGCACCACCATTCTAGTTAGGTTTATTATGGCAGAGGGAAGCATAGCGAAGTAGTACTGGTATACCAAGTCACGGAACCAGGAGCAAAGTCAACAGTCAAACAGTGAAAATCTAAGGCGAAAGTATCTAGGAAAAAAATAAAAAAAAAATAAAGATACAAAATGGCACAGACACACAACACAGACAGTTCGGTTAGTCAGTCAGGCGAAGAGAAGTACACAAAAATTAAACAAAACAACATAAAAAAAGGAACAAACAAAGACCCGGAATCCGGATTATGTGGGTAACGCGAAAGTTGTTCCGTCTAGATGTTTGGGCCAACCGAACGACAGGCAAAGCATTCGAATGTGGGTGTTGAATGTTGGAATCGCTGCCAAGCTTTTTTGCAAACCATCAGTATAGCGGTGGGGATGGGAATGACACACGATGAAGAAGGTTGGATTTGGATGGAAATAAAACAAGAAAATATGAAATCTACGCCACGGCATCCATTCTCGCACAGATTTATGTAGATGGAAATGCTAGACAACTTTTACTTAAAACTCACCTTCACCGTGTACCTAGATATATTTGGATTGGGATTTGAATTTGGGTTGAGATGTGTATGGGAAAGAAGTTAACAGCAGGTTCATTTACAATATGAAGTGACGTAGCGTTGCATCGGAATTTGGTCATTTTGGTGAGAAAACTGAAAATGAAAACGGGCCAAGTTAGAGATCCCTAATTGGGGAGTTTTGTTTGGTTTTGAAAGTACCTACCTGAATTGGATTAATGAAGTATGAAAAGCTTTCAATAAAGGCTGAACTACATAAGCCAAAGAATAGTTTTTCTGACTGGAAAACTTATAAAAATGATGCAGAAAGATTAAATTTTGGTTTAAAAAAAATTATATGTTCTTTTTCACAAAATAACAGCGCTAGCGGGAAAAAAATATTTTTACTTTTGTACTTTTTGGCTTATGCAGTTGAGCCTTAAGGTAGAACTAGAATAGTCGGAAGGCCACGCAAGTGGTCGTACGAAACCGAGCGAATACAAAAAATTCATATCTTGTGCCCATAATTCCGATTTGGTACTTTTCTTCTAGTTTTCGTTAACTTTTGCCGTCGGACGTAAAGAGCGCTCATCGACCGCTCATTCGTAAGTGGATGGATGCAAAAATAAAAATGGTGAAAGCAAACTAAAAAGAATTTGGGGCTTGGTGCTTAGTTTTAAACTTTTTTTCTGATTGATGATTGAGTGAAGTAAGATCTTAAGTTTTCTCTTAATTAATTGGTTTCGCAAAGTTAATAATTAAAAGCCTCTCTGCTATGAAAATTGACATTGAACAAACAATTATTTAATTTGTTTTCTCTTTCAACCATTTAAGTGCATTATGGGTTACTTGTAAAATTGACCTTTCGGAAAGCTACTTTTCGGTCGGTTTTGACATAAGCTTCCGACAGCTCCCGCCTATTCTAGTTCTTCTTTTAACAATTACATTTGCAGCGGCTTAGGTATAATGTCATTGACATATTTTGATTGGATCATTATGAAATTACGTTTACGGTTCAAAATAATCATCTCTAAACTGAGGTAAGTTTAAAGGGTGTTTTTGTTTTTCCAATTATTCATACTACTTTCAATGATAGGAAATTTGACAACTCGAAACTAATGAATGTTCAGTTTTATCTCCCATTTGACAATTAATGAAAATTTCAAAAATGTGCACGCCCATTTAATTGTTCGGATTGAACAAACTTGAAACTTGGTAAATATGTCAATAAATTCATTTTTAATAAGAATCTGTCATCTGTCAATGAACCAATTTTTATTCCATTGGACGGTGTTCACATTGGACTCACTCTGCGCTACTCATATTGACATTTCTTTGTTTTATCTCACTCCACCTCATGATGAGAAAGAGAGTGAGATAAGAGAAAGAGATGTCAAAATGAGTCGCGCGAAGTGAGCCCAATGTAAACACCGTCTCGGGCAAAAAACTCATTTAATATTTGACTTAAACTCAATTTTTTCAGACTTACCAAATTGTTTTAAAGATATGTTAATAATCGCTAGCTCATTCATATTTCTCTTTTAGAAGCGATTTAAAGGAAGAAATTAAATGTTGACAGAAAGGAAATTATAATTACAAAACAAAAAAGACAACATCAATTAGAAATCGAATTCCATTGATATCTGGATTCACCAACGGAATACCCTGTTAATATCCGGATTTAATAGCCGTGTTTTACTTTCTACGGATCTGGAACAGGACCATTTTTTAACACGTAATACAACAACAACTTGGGATCCTACTCTCTATCTGGATCTGTTTTAAAGATCCGAAAATTACGCCCTTATTGCGAGTGCCGTTTGTTTATCGATAAACGACTTTTGTCGAAAATCAGACAACGAAAATTGAAGATATTTGAAATTCTTGTTGCTTCAGATGCCATCAGCTCTGTTTTCACAAGTGGTTACAACCACATAAAGCTATCTAGATAGCTTTGAATAAAATTTTTAAAGCGCCCAACGTTTTGGTTCGATCGACTTTTATCGAATCGAACGTTGAACGACACTCGCAATAAGGGCCTTAGTTCCCACTCTTGCGGGTAGATGGCTTCTCATGGTAAGGTAGTGTGAAATGTAGGGTAAAGAAAAAAACAACAAATACATGAAAAATAAACCAACGTAAGGAAAATAGAGATAGGTATACAACACACTTGCCATTTTCATGGGGGGGGGGGCAAGGGGCACAAAAATTATTCAAGATCCATATCTTGGCTATAAAAGAGCAAGAAATAACAGACACCATCGATACTAATAAGAGATTTTGCTTTAATGAAAAGTAGGAAAATAAAATTTTATAGAAGTTTTCTTGTAAAAATAAATTAAATAAAAATAACTTACATTATGAACCTGCATTATGTACCTACCTACCTATATAACTTTTTTCTCTTTTACTTGAAACTAAATTGAATACTTTCATCCTTTCACTTAAAAATCATTTTCCTAAACGAATTTTATTTATGTTAATATTTATTTATTTATTAATGAATTTAGTTAAATTATTAAACAAAACTAATTCAATGGAATTAATTTAAAAAAAATAATTTAATATAGTTAATTAAATTTAATTTAATTTAGATAGGATATCAAATGTCAAATTCCTTACAACCAAAAAATCGATTCTGTTTAGAAAAAATGTCTTTGTTTAGAAAAAAATATTGATTTTTCTAGACAAATGAAATCGTTAATTTTTAGCAAGCTTTACATGTACACACATACTAAGAAGATTTGACATTTCTCATCAAGTTGAAAGTTTTTTTGTGGGCGTAAAAAGAAAATAAATATTCAAGAGTGTATAATTGCACAATTTCAGTGAATAATAGTGCAAATAAATGAACAAAAACGTGCGTCGGTTGGTTAACAAATAATTAGAAATAGCAGAGCTTCGATTCCAAATTTTTAAAGACGTTTAATTCTATCAGGCGAACACCGTTACCAGTGTGCCAGATTATAAGAAGTCCGAATTCCTGCTTCTTTTCATTATCGACTTAAAATTTGTTGTTACTTGTATAAACGAACAATTCTTTTTGTATTGCATCTATTCACTAAAATAAATTTGTTTTTAATCTTATCAAAGGGGCGCGATAAATTAAATGCATTTTAAAATAATTGTTGTGAATTTGTAGGTGTAGAACTTTTGTGTAAAATTTCCGCCAAATAGCACACACACCATCACATAAACAATAATTATTTTTTTCACAAATTCCTTCCAACGAAAAAAATAATCGATTTGAAATGGTTGTAAGGAATTTGACAAAAGTTTAATGCAAATTATTAAATGAGAAAGAAATTGATTAAAATACTTAATATCTGTTTTAACCCAACGCGATGTACACCATTTGATTTCTCATATAAATCTTAATTTAAAAGAAAACATTTTTGAAAATCGTAGGAGCGGTTTTAAAAATAATTAATTTTTTATATTATATAAAATTTCTATAACATTTTTGAGAAAAAAAATGGTACGCCAATTTTAAGTATTTGTTAATGTTAAGTTAAAAATTGAACTTTACAAAAAAATCTGCTAACCGTTTTCGAAATATCGAATTTTCAAAAAATAATTTTGAATTTTTTTTCAAAAATCCAAAAATAATTTTTTAGAAAATTTTGCTACGAACTTTAATTTATATTTGTTACAAGCTTCTGCAAAAAAAATCTAATTTTATTCGGTTGATCAGATATTGAGATAGTCGAAAATCAAAGAAACCGTTCCATGAGAAGTACTGTAATTAAAGGTAAAATATAAAATTAAAAAATTTTAAATTGTATATCGTACTAATTTCAACACACAAAACAATTTTTATCAAAATCGTATGAGTCGTTTTTGAGAAAAAAAATTTTTTTCTTAACGGTTTTTAAACATTTGTATGGGAGGCAACGTTATTTTTGGGTGTGAGAATAATTTTTGACAAAAATCTTCAATATAAAGTTATAAAACTGCTATTTACCAAGTTTAATAAAAATCGCCAGAGTCGTTTTTGAAACATTGAGTTTTCAAAAAAAAAATTTAAAACTTTTTTTAAAAATCTAAAGAATATTTTTTTTTGAAAATTATGGTACACAATATTATTTAGAATGTGTCAATAATTCTTCATAAAAAAATTGATCAGAATCAGTTTAACCATTTTCGAGAAAAGCGAAAGTCAAAAAAATGGTAATAACCATTTTTCAGAACCATTTTTTTTATTAAACGGCAACTTACAACTATTTAAATTTATTGAGTTCTTAAAAACAAATTCGGTAGCGCTGGATTTGAGAAAAATAAGTTTTTCCTTTTTGGCCAAGAAATTTTGTATGACAGCTACTGTTAGTTTTGGTCCTGAAAAAAAGGAAAAAAAACGGGTGGGGGGAATGTCCAAAAAACGCTAGGTACCAAGTTTAAAGAAAATCAACCCATCCGTTTAGGCTGTAGTCGAACCGACAGACAGACAGAAGTTTGATCAAAATCTCGAGTTCGATTTTTTGTACGAATACATAACTTGCCATATAGTACCTATATTCGCAAGTAAAAAGAGATCACAATGATATTATTTACCTACCAACATACATGATTGTATCAATAAGGGTCAAATCGGATGCAGCATGTTTAAAGTTTGTACTAAGATCCGGTTGCTTAGTCGAAATCGTTAAACTTGTCGGCTATAATATTATTAATTTAAAGATTTAACTCCCATTAATCTTTTGAAGAATTCCTGGCGATGCATAATATGGTAACATATCACAAAGACCAGCGAAATTACGACGATCTTAAACGAAATCTACAAAATTACAGTTAAAGTCACTCGTTGATACCATCAATTCGATATACCTACATATAATGATTTATTCATCGTTCATCGATCTTGTTTATAAGAGAAAAAGTCAGGAATCTCACTTCGTGAACACCTCCATTCCAACTATGGAACTCATCAATTCCGCAAAACCAATTGAACCATTCCGTGCTATCAATTAAAAAAAACAACAATTCCAATGACGTTTGAGTAAAATTTTGCCGACAAGGTATCACGTAATTAACAACAGCACCAGCCAGCTAGCCCCAAGATTGTATATAGCTGAGCCAAAACTGGATAAGTTTCCGTCCAAGAGTGGCTTTGGTTTGATTTGGTTTGGTTTGGTCCATTGCTTGTTTAGCCATCGACAGCTGTTGGATCATTAAGTGATTGCAGCTTTGATAATAATTGGAATGCTATGCCATACCTCATCGTCGTCGACGTTGCTCTTTTAAGGTGATCCAATAATTAGACTTAATTTCTAGCACCACCACCGCGCCGAGAGTGCCCGCTTTGTGGAGGCTCCCCTGATGCGAGTGATGCGAGTTCAAACCTTAACTGAATATTCATAATATGCCACACATGGTCTCGCATGGGGTTAATGATGTCCTTCTATGCTCTTGGGCTTGATGGAGAACCCAGCACCTCTGTGTCTGTGTCTGTGTCTGGGAGAAGAACTTTAAGGCGACGTGCACCCGCTGGGCACACTTTCAAGACGTGTGTCCGTAATTCTGCGTCCAATTAAGGGACATGGCGACGCACGGAGGAAGGATATAAAAAAAACTATGCGATTTCCAAGTTTTCTCGTTTGGTTGGAATTTCCCTGGCCGACACTGGATACTAGACACGCCAGCGCTGCAGCGTGTAGATGTTTTCTCTAATGGGACGAGTGTTCAGTCTGGTTTAGTCTCCATTGCGTGCTTGAGAAATGCGTGTCTTGTTTTTTGCATGATCTCCATGTGGCATGGTAAGCTGTAAAAAGTGTGAGCAATCGATCTTATGCTAATCGGGGAGAGTAGATTTTCCTTCTTATTTTTTATAGATTGGATTTGTTTTTCTTGATTGCTGCAGCTGTTGATGGTACGGTCTGACTCGACTATGGGCGACCGACGCGGACGCGACGCACGAATGGCGAAGCCAACCCACACTGTAGAGAGGCACGAAAGACGACACTCGACACCACACTATACGAGGCGTCGTTGTGCGTCGGTCGTAAAATGATTGCATCAATTGAATGTAAAGAGTAGTTGTTGACCGTTGGATTAGCAGTGACAATGATGAGTCTATGTTTGGTTGGAGTCTGACGTTTATTTATACAATCGTGTTTTCTGGCCAAGATTGATTAATGAATCTGACATTAGTTTAAGTGTGTGGTCATAGAAATAGACCAAAAATATTCATAGGTACAAAGATTATTTCTGGAATGCCTTTTTTTTGTTAGTTCCTTAAACAAAAATATTTTACAGTTCAAAATATAATAACCTCTGTTCGTTAACTTCCCAAACCTGTCAGTTTTAGTCAAAGTTCATATGAAAAAAATTAAATTGGACTAAAAATGGTAGAAATGATCTAACAAAAAGGGATAAACATGAGCTTAATAAAGGGTCCGCCAAATAACTTCTTTTTTTTTTGAAAACGGTGCAAGACATCGAGTGTAGCTTCGGCTGTGTGGCAAGTAGCGCCGTCCTGTTGAAACCAAATGTTGCCAATATCCTCCTCTTCAATTTTTGTGAACAAAAATTCGTTCAACATGGCCCGATAACGATCCCCTTGACTGTAACGGCCACTCCTTGCTCATTTTCGAAAAATGGCCCAATTATGCCAAAATCCGCACCAAACAGTGACTCGTTTTGGGTGTATCGGCTTTTTAATGTATGCGTGCGGGTTTTCTGTGCCCCAAATGCGACAATTTTGCTTGTTTACTACCCGCCAAGATCAAAATGAGCTTCATCTGAAGAGATTATTTTTTTTGGCAAAATCTTCTCTAATTCGATCGCAGGCCCACTTAGCGAAGCGTATACACAACCATATTCGTTCAGCGGAAGGATAAAACTAATTATCTGTCAAATCAGACATGTCAAATCACGAAATAAGCACTAGTTGAAAAAAAAAAACGTTAGATGCCGGACCCTTAACTACGTTTTCACCAAGAGATAATCCGGGACTTAAGATAGAAGATTTGAAATTAATCTTGAAGTGTTTTCACCAGCAAAAAGGAGATTTATTTGACGTTTTTAGTCTGCATCTTGTCAATTTGACAAGAGTAAAACTAATTTAATTGGAAAACTTATAGCAAACGGAAAAACCAATGTGTATGCAATAAAACAATTAATTTTCAATAAACTATTTATTAAAAATGAGTCTAGTAACCTAAATCTATGGTTATCACACCAACACCATTTGATTCTTCAAAATAACATTAGAGTGAGTACATTGAATAGGAGAATCCATAATTATGTATAGAAAAAAACGCAATTTATCGGCCCATACTTCAATGAGAAGCTTCCCATCCTCCAGTGTCCAAGTTTTCCATGGTTTTGGTTGTCTGGAATTTCTTTCATTAACTAAAATATTATTATATACAAATATCTATATAAAATACATTGTAAATACATACTTACATTTTTATTCCTACAACCAACGCGCAAAAATATTTGATAATTATTGTTTTTGATTATCAATGGAAAAACTGGGTCCGTTCCACAAAATTAGGATTGTTTGATTTGAAAATCTACTGCTAGCAAGAAGTTCAATGAGATTTATTTTAAATCTTCATTTGAGGAAATTTAAATTTGTATGGTAAATCTTCGCGATTTGAAGAGGATTTATGGTAAATCCACTTAAATCCCAGTTTAGTTGCTTGGTGAGAACGTAGTGCCTTATTGTGAATTGCCCCCTAAAATTAATTTAAAAGCTATTGTGAGTTTCGCCCGAACGATGATGATACTTTTTATACAATTTGCCGCTTCCGTTCGCCTCCAAAAAATAAGTACAAATTTAACCTCTTTAGAATTAAATTTTGCATAAAATGACTTCTCGCAATAAGGAGGATTTTTCGAACATTTAAATTCAATTTAATCAGAGAGCTTTGATCATACTTTACTCAGAGCTTACTCCACGGTTTCCGTTGTGCGACTTTAGTCGCATTTTGACCCCTTTTTTGCCTCATGCGACCGTGAGACGACTTTTTTTAAAAACTGGCTTTTTTTGCCCTTTTTTAAAAATATTGCGACTTTTCTGACCCTATCTCTTTTTTTGTAGAAAAATTTGTACGTTCGATTCGGATATTTTATATTGATTCCTAACAGCAAGGAATGGTGTTCTACAATGGGCTCACTGCAAAACTTGGAGAATTTGCACAATTCAATATCTATTAGGGAATAGACTAGTCACTTTGATTTTTCTTAAACATTTTACTAATAATCATTTGTATGCCAAAAATTCAGCAAATTTAGGCCAAATAAACAATAAAACACGACTTCATAAGTAGTAGGTACTTTTTTAAAATAAAGTAGGGCTTAGCTAAGCGCGGTGAATTCTCGGGCCTTGCCTTAGGCCCCAGTTATAGCTATCATTGAAAACCATCATTGAAAACTTTAATGATTGGTTTTGAGGGACTTAAAAAGCAAAATCAGTGCATATTTTGATGCCAATATGAAGGCGGTGACTTAATCATTAATACTTGCCAAAAAAATATTTCATTTTGGCCTAACCGTCCACATAAAATGACTTTTATTATTTCAATGACTGAACTACCTTACCAATGATCATTGAAAAATTAAACTTAATTTTATGGCGAAGTTCGGGATCGAATTGATTTTTTTTTTCACTAAAGTAATAATTCAATCCATCAGCTTTATTTTTGAATCAAATTAATTACTGATTTTACTTTCTAAACGTCTCAAATTCAGTCATTAAAGTTTTCAATGATGGTTTTCAATGAAAGCTATAACTGGCATCTAAGCGCGGAGAAAACTGTGTTACCGGCGTAAATTGCATACTTGTTATTGGTATCATGCGTGGAAACTCAATTTTGTTTCTGTAATGGCGTCACTAATCCCCGATGTCGTTTTTTTTCAAAAAAAAACCCGCCTTATGTCTGTGTAAAGTTCTGATTAGTTATTTGACACCTAAAAATTGGGACAGGGTCACAAGTCCACAATTATTATTATCTATATATACATAGGTATAAAAATGAATTCAATTATAGTCTTCAACAAAAATTTAAAAAAAAATTCTGGGTAATTTATTAAAAAAAAAAAAAACTATACAAATTTTTTTTTTAAATTTATTTGCAAATAATACGGATTTCGATTGATTTTGCCATACATGAACATAATGTAGGTACCTACATAAATATTAAATTTTCCCAATGCGACTTTTTTTTACTCGTGACCACTTTTTGTGCGACCTTTTTAAATTCCTCAGCGGCAACACTGGCCTTACTCGGTCACTCAGGCTCTGTACAGTGCAATTCTATGAACGACAATAGAAAAACACCTAATGATGGTGTATTGTAATATTAGGGGTATTCACGATCAGGTGCAACAGAACAGAGGATTAGTGAAATTGCCAAATTTCTTTTTAGTAGATCGTGAACTCACTTTTTCTATTCTGTCATCACTGCAGCAAATTCACAAGAACAAGATAAAACAGATGAATAGAGCTTCCAGTTGTATGTGGTTGTCCTCTGCTTATCAGGTATCAGCTGTGAAATTTGAAATTCAAAAATTTAATTGCGATGTTTTCAAAATGAATTTAATATCGATTCGGTCATTTTTCTTCTGTTTAATGCGTTATTTCAAATTAAAAAAAAAATTAATAAATGTGGGAAGGTGGCCTGATCCACAAACACTACGATAATAGATGTTGCGAAAAAAGAAATCTCAAGATATCCTAAAAATTCATGTATACTCATCTATCTGATGAGAATAGATTGTCAAGAACAGCTGACTATAAAAATGATTTGAGCAGCAAAATGAATCTTTCCGGTTTTGGTCGTTTAAAAACATACATGGGTTCTTGAGTATCTAAGATAGGATATCATAGTGAATCCTGAACGTGGCCATTCACTTGCTCTAAACTTGTACTAAACTGTACTCGAAAACCTCATGGAATACAAAGTGACAGAATGTAGAACAGATTAAGGCAAGCTTTTTACTCTTGAAACACACAAACGGTAATTTAAAAAAAGTGTACCAAGATGTTAATCTAATCAGTATATTTTGTGTTGAAGTGCAACAGAGTGATACACTTTAACAATGATACTAGATCAGTTGCAGCAGATCTGGGTTACCCCTATTCTGGTGACATCATACACAATAAATAATTAAACTTCTCTTTCTCGCCAGTAAAATGCCATCAGATCGCCATTATTTGACTTCATGAAAATGATTTTCATTAATACATTTGCTTTTAATCCAATCTAACAAAATTGTGACAAAAGACACTTCTTTGAATGATTCCAATTTTAAGTAATTACTTTAATCACTTTCTTAAAACAGAAATTTATATTTTTGAAAATATCACAAATCACCAAGTTTGGAATTATGAGTTTGACATATTATTGATTTATATTTTAATTTAATTATTTAAAATGCTAGCAATTAAGGATTTGTTGAAGAGAACAAATTATTTTATTGGAAGGTTACAAACTGAACTTTGAATGCGAGATTTAGTACTTTCAGAATTAAAACATAACTTGTTTTGATGTTATAAAATATATATTTACTTTATATAAAGTTTTGTGTAAATAGTTAAATTATATTGTAATAATAGCTTACTTAACAAATAGAATAGATTTTTATTTTAATGTGTGATGAATGAATTCTTTAAACGATAAAAATTTCATTAATTAAATTTCCCTAAAGCTTTAACTTCTTAAACAAATAATAATAATTCATAAAACTTAATTTCTTCAATATTGAAGAGTGGCTGCGTTTCATATTGGATGGTAACTTTATAAACATTTTGATGCTCGTAACTTGGCAATTATTGAAAACATTTATGGTTTTTTTAAGTACTTCACAAAATTTAACCGTTAGTTTTGTTGTTTAAATTGTTTTGAAAAAAAAATACAATACATGGGTTGGATAGGGTAGAATAATGCAGCTATATAATATACATACATACATATATGTTTATTTTAAAGTTAAATATCACGATCGAAAAAAAGAACTAACAAACTTTATTTATTTTTTTTAAGACCTTTTACCAAATAATGGACATTAAAAATAAAATAATAAATTCACAAGACTTCCAGTTCAAAATTATTTAAATTTACAGTTTTTGCATTTCTGTGACGTCCTTTTCTTTCTTTCCTTTGATAATTTTGACGCGTAGAAATCCATCTTCGTCCTCCGGGTTACCCGAGAGCAGTCGATCTTCATTTGGATCGATTTTACTTGAACGACAAAACAATCTGGAAAAAAATAAGAAAATAATGAAAATAATAGAACATTTTGCAGCATTAAACAAAAGTATAAAATTATTGGTTATGCAACGAATCAAGCTGTAAATTCAAGATTTAAAACAGGAAAAAATACAAGCTAGTGAGTAAGACATGTTCTTGGGTAATACAAAAGGAAAGTCATCGCGTTTTAATTTAGGGTATATTGCTGATAAAGGTTTTAATAAATTCTTACGTTAATGCCACATATACATATCTATGAAAAGGTGTAATATTCTTTAACCTTAAGGTTTAATTGGTACTGCCTTTCCAATTGATTTTTTATCCACTTGAAGAATTCCAAACAAACTACAAAAATCAAATAAAGAAATGTTAATGTTAAACAATGTTTTAATTAAAACTGCATTTGAAGGGACGTTTTAAAACGGCTTTTTAAAAGCTTCAACAAGTAGAATGATGAAAAAAACAACAGTTTTGTGCAAATGATAGTTTTGTCCATGCATTGGCAACTTTTCACTGCATTTCTTGTTTGAACCAGTAAATTTTAGCAACAAAACACAGTTTTTAAAACCTTCCCTAGCGGTATTTTTTAGAAAAAAAAGAGAAAAAAAATATATTTCTTTGCATGTTCTACATTTTAATTGAACAAAATGTACTGAAAAGAATTTCTAACTGTACCTCCCAAATAAACATTAATTTTCAATTTCCTTATTCCCAATAAGCTTTAAGTTACTCAACAACTAATCTTGAAATTCTATTAAATAAAAATGGCAAGTATAGTTCCTTCTCAGAACAGTAACAAAAAAGAAAATGTTAAAGAGGTAAGGTAGTTCACTATCACTGATCTGTCATTTATTTTTTAGCGATTGTTGACGAAATCGTGCAATTACTACAATATCGGTTTATTCTTTGAAAACAATCATAAAAAAATATTAAATCCGAAATAGAACATCAATAAAATAATAAACTACTAATGCTAATGCACAACAAAAAATTCGGACAGAAAAAGGAAATTATTAGAAGCAATAAAACGCGCCTTGTGTAGAACCCACAACTCAGGTAGCCTAACCCTTTAAGTCAAGGATCGATCACACCTTCTAATTTAGGTATAGCTTCTTGAGTGAAGAATTTCGTCCAAGGTAATCGTCTACATATATGCAATCCATTCCTTTGGATATAGAGTTACTGCTGCCGCTTAGGGTAAAACCAAAGGAATTACCCAGGAATGGATGAGTCTATAAAATGACGGCACTTGCTAACTATCAAGTTCATTTGAATATACACTGTGTCAGTGGTAAGATCGCTCAACTAAGATGAAAATTTTCGTTTATTTCTGTGGACTGGTTCTACTTTTCATCACACAATGCGATGTTCGGAATATCCATTGTCCAGAACTACCAGAGAAAGCACTTAGGGCCATCCTTGGGACAACATACAACGCTCGATACATGCGGATAGAGCTTCCTTTAGAGGATGATATTGGACGCGGTGGTGCCAAACGAGCATCTGGGCGCGATGATCAGGACTTTTATCTTGACGAAAACGATGACGAGAAGAACCCTTACGCAGGGATACCAGCGTGGGAAGTAGACCACATCGAGATATCAAAAAGTAGAAAAAAGCGACTTCAAGCTTCAAAACCACCAAACAAACGTAACGCCCGTCAAGCTTTAATTGATGTTGTGACAAAATCAGCAAAGCAGGATGTCTTTCAATCGAGACCCTGGGATTGCAAGGCAGAGATTCATTGGATGGACTTGGGATCAGATTATTTTCCTCGATACATTCGAACCATACAATGTAAGAAGAAAAATTGCTGGTATGGTCATTATACCTGCAAACCACGATGGTTTAGTGTAAAAGTACTGCGACGCAGCACAGGACAATGTGCTAAGGTAAATAATAGATTTAGAATAGTCACCATGGAAGCAGTGACAGGTGACTACGCTCAGCAATGGGAGTTCGTAGAGAAGGCGGTGACGTTTTGTTGTGATTGTGTAATGGATTATTAAATATTAATTTTTGCTGTTTTAAGTTATTGTTTTAAATTATTATAAAAACATTGATAAATTGTAAATAAGAAAAAAAGTTCAAAGATTGTAAATAATAAATATTTATTCGTAGATTTTAATTCAATTAAATTATATAAAATAATAAAATGATTTTAGCTAGATTATAGTTTTTTTTTTCAATTTACTAATACTAATACGCGAGGATTGTTAAGCTGCTAACTTGAATGCGTTCGTGTTAAATTTGAACTGTACGTACTGTACATTAACTGTTCGGGTTTTCCCAACCTGGAAGACATTTTGTGACGGTTATTTCGTTTTTTTTTTTTTCAATTCTTTAATCCTTTTTCTAATGTTGGGTAATTAACAGGATTTGTTCTCAGTAAGAAAAATAATTTCGGTTAAAATAATAAGTTCATTCCGGCGGGCGCCTTTGGACAAAATGTGAAATTTCGAGAAGTGGATATGAAATTTTCCTACAATCCTTGACAATGAAAATTCACGGGAACATGAATTCACAGTACCTACTCCCTGTGAATTACACGCGCAACACGATGTTTGGCTCCTTCAATTTTTCAAATAAAAACTACTTCTCTGATGAAGCGATTTTGTTTTTTCATGTGAAAGGTGCAGGAGATTTTGGAAAAAATTTAATGAAAGTGTCAAAAATCTCCGGCATCATGTTTCCTCGTCTGAAAGGGGTCCTTGTTTGTTGTGTTTCGTGCTCAATCAGCTCACTTCTTTCTTGGTTCTTCGTGGTAGTTGCGCACCTTCAATCACCAGATGGTATTTGATTAAGTTAAGATATTTTTCATGCAAATGAAATGTTTCCACCACAGAAAAAGATATTTGAATAGATTAACTTTGACGGGAAAAATCAAGCAATGTAAGTCCAAGCCTTTATTGTCTTTCTTTTAAATGAGGTATGCAAACGATGTAAGTTTTTATTTAAAATTTTATAGTTTTTAAAGCTTTAAATAATGCTCAATTATTCTAATTACCACAAGGTTGAGATTTCTTTAAATATAACAATGCAAAGATTTTATTAATGTCCACGACCTTTATTAATCTTTGCTGCATGCATTAATCTCCCGGAAGTCGTTATATTAACGACCTTAGTGTGTCTATTGTAGAATATAATAACAACTTTCAATCCGGCCTTTGTAGCAAATGCTGGTAACATATCTGCATTTATAGATATATTTGGGAATGAGTAGTGAAAGTCCTACCAAAAAGAAAATACTTGATTAGATCTTAAAATAAAACAAAAAAAACTTTGTTACTTACAGCTGGAATAGGACAACCATTTGGAAGAGTTCCAGCTTTTTTAATCATATCTGAGAATGTCATATAAATCGGATCAAATTTGCCTCTCACTTCATCATTACAATATCTTATCGCTTCAGCATTGAATGCTTTAAGTAGTTTTCTATTCGGGGATTTAACATAAACAATTAAATCTAAACGAGAATCTTGAACTTCTTTTTTCATTTGTATGTCTACATTAAGCCGAGGAACATCTACTGTTTTGTCAACTGAACAGGACAAATGTTCAACATAACCATTATAGGGTATACATATGATGTCGTCAAAAATAATTTTTAAACCGCCCTAGAGTAATAGTGATGGGAAAAAATATATAAGTTAAATATTTCATGATATTTACTGCGGCAAATGAACTGGGTGTTGACATCAAAATCATCAAAATGTGGAGCTGATGGACTTGTTTAATTCTCGTCACCATGATTAAAAAGAGACTGAGTGAAAGGAGTTAATTTCAAATAGATTTATACATTGATATCTATTTGGTATATTAGAACCTCTGTATTGATGTATCAACCATCCAATCATTCAATTCAAAAAAGCAAAAGAGATTTTATCCACAACAAAAAATTATTTTGAAGGTTTTTATAATACAAATTCTATATACTACTGAAATACATCAGCCAAGTAGAAGACTTAGCACTATTTAATTATTTTGAAAGGCATATTTAGGTAATTAGAGTAATTCCATCTGCAATTAAAACTACAGTATTAAACTTAATAACTGGTAATAGTATTTTGGAAAATTGTGTAATTGCTTAACTGCTTGTATTTATTTTTTAATTTGTTTGATTTCTAAATTTTTAATTAATCATCCAAAAATCAGTATGTGTATATTTGCAATCGCCTAAATAATTTTGTCATGCAAGGATTTTTCGCAAGCATATTTGAAGCAGAAACCAATTTTTTTAATTTCATTTTGACGTTGGGTAGTCTATGCGTAGATTTGTTTGGGTCTACCACGATATTTAGAAAATAATAATTTAGAAAACGAAAAACTCGAAAGTAAAAATCTAGAAGTGAAGAAATCTCGAAAACAAAAACCTAAAAAGCCTAATCTCGAATCACAAGAAATCTGGAATCCAAAAATCCAGAATTAATATTTAGCCTTATTGTGAGTTTCACTCGAAAAATATTTCACCTTAAAATTTTTTGTTCGCCTGGAAATTTAAAACCTATTGTGAGTTTCGCCCGAACGAAATTTCGGTCGCCTAAAAAAAAAAAGAACTGAAAATTACATTACATTCCGCCCGAAATGAATGTTCATAATAAGGGGAATTTTTCTATCATGAAATTTCAGGTGAAACTCACAATAGGCGAAAAGTGAAATGTCCGGATTTTCCGGGTGGAATGTTGTTCGGGTGAAACTCACAATAAGGCAGATTAATTTCAACTGCAACAACACTCAACATTTCTATTCCAAGAATTGTATTTAAAATTGACAGAGCTAGTTCAAGTATCGCCGAAAAAAAGTTTAACAGCCCTATTCTGCTATTCACGTGAATTCACTTTCGATTCACCCATTCGATTCCCTTTCGCATAACCTTTCCATTCTGCTATCCGTCGGGTAAACTTCATTATCCCAAACCAATTTGACATTCACGTAAACAGCTGTTCATGTGAAAATCTTGGGAAATTTGGGTAAATTGTTTTGGTTAATCATTTTAAATTAAAAAAAAAACAACAAATATAAACTGTTATTAAACCTTTTTTCCACTTCCAAAAAGTGGAATAAGAAAATCAACAAACAGAGCACTTGTTTTTTGAAAAACTGGATTTAATTTCATTGCAGAAAATAGAGGGATGAATTGATCTCTATTTGTTGTTCTACCCCGAAAATGATAATAAGCTATCATTTACAGACAAATATTTTAAATTAGGCAATCAACTAGATTTTACTTATATTTCACTAATCACTTCCCAATCAATCCAATAAAAATGAAAAAATCCGCAAGATTTCATATGCGGATCTGAATTGTATAGAGTGAATGCGTTCACGTGAATAAGAGAATACCGCGGAGTATTACCGACTTTACCTACTTTAACTCAGATTCACTTCGAATGAATAGCAGAATAGTGATTAGTGAAAATTCAAGAAAAATTCCCCCCGATGAATAGCAGAATAGGGCTGTAACTTATCCACTTCATGCCCTATTCTGCTATTCACGTGAATCGTACTTTCGATTCACCAATTCGCTTTCCTTTCGCTCTGCCTTTCCATTCTGCTATCCGTCGGGTGAACTTCATTATCCCAAACCAATTTGAAATTCACGTAAACTGCTGTTCATGTGAAAATCTTGGGAAATTTGGGTAAATTGTTTTGGTTAATCATTTTAAATTAAAAAAAAACAACAAATATAAACAGTTATTAAACTTTTTTCCCACTTCCAAACAGTGGGATAAGAAAATCAACAAACAGAGCACTTGTTTTTTGAAAAAATGGATTTAATTTCACTGCAGAAAATAGAGGGATGAATTGATCACTATTTGTTTCTTAGGAATCTATTTCTAAATTAATTAATTAATCTAATTCTAAATTAGGCAATAAACAAGATTTTACTGTATTTTACTAATCACTTCCCAGGCAATCCAATAAAAATGAAAAAAATCCGCAATATTATATTTCATATCCGGATCTGAATTGTATAGAGTGAATACGTTCACGTGAATAAGAGAATACCGCGGAGTATTAACGACTTTACCTACCTTAACCCAGATTCACTTCGAATGAATAGCAGAATAGTTATTAGTGAAAATTCAAGAAAAATTCCCCCCGATGAATAGTAAAATTATTATGTATATTTTTTATGTGAGGGTTTCAATAAAAAATTAACTTTTTAACTTAAATTGATCTTCCCTATCAATCTAGAGTTTTTGCTTTTAATCTAAGATTTTTCTTTGATCACTCAAAATCCATGGTCAATATATTTCAAAATTACTCTTGCTTTTGATTTAATTAAAATCAAATGATTTTTCAAATCAAATTAAATAATTTATGATAGTTTAGTTTAACAACTTTAATGCAAAGTTCTGCGACCTTTATTTTTCATTTTTATTGGACTTAATCTCCCCAAAGTCGTTATATTTAGAGTCAAAGTTTTTCTGTTGTATAATAAAAGAATAATCCTTAATCCGGCTTTTGGAGCGTACGATGGTAAAAAATCTGTGTTTATAGATAAATTTGGGAATGAGAAGCGAAAGTCCTACCAAAAAAAAAATAAAAAAATACCTGGTTAGATCTTAAAATAAAACATACAAACTTTCCTACTTACAGCTGGAATAGGACAACCATTTGGGAGTTTTCCAGCTCTTTTAAGCATATCTTTGAATGTCCTATAAATCGGATCAATGTTGTCTCTTGCTTGAGCATCACAGTATCTTATTCCTTCAGCTTTGAATGCTGTAAATGGTTCTCTATTCACCGATTTAGCATACACAATAAAATCAAAACGAAGTTCATCCATTTCTTTTTTCAATTGAATGTCGACATTAAGCCGAGGTACATCTACTGCTTTGTCAACTGAGCATGACAAATGTTCAAAATAACCATTAAAGGGTACACATTTGATGTCATCAAAAAGAAATTTTAAATTGCCCTAAAATAATCATAATTATAGAAAGAAATAAATAAGAAATAAATAAGTAAAATAATGTATGAATGATATTTACTGCGTCAAATGTATTGGGTAGTAACATCAAAACCATAAGAATGTTGAGCTGATGTATTAGTTTAAATCTGGTTATCATGGTTGAAATGAAACTGGCTATAAATAGTTTATTTTAAATAGATTTAAATATTTATATCTTTTTTAAATGTCAATCATAACGAGTTTTTGATTTAAAGATCTTATCTTAAATTCGATTCCAACAACAAAAAAAAAAAAGATCTTTGCTAAGTCATGGGTAATTAGTGGATTGAAATCATTTCAAAAACACTAAGCGGAAATAGATGGTTTTATAACAAAACATTGACAATATTTATTTCATCGAAAGTGGCAATAAAACCACAGCGTGTTGTTGGTTTGCAGAAGCCTAACATCTTAGATAAGAGGCACTTTATCATGACCAGAGATACTCTCGGAGGTCGAAGTTCAATAAAGAATATTGTTTGGCCGTATTGAAACGTTTGAGTGTCCATCGGAAACGGCCAGATTACGATAATACGACAAATGTGTAACCAAATTTAAGTTCAATGCAACAAATAACACCGCGATCACCTACAATATTCACTAGATCTCCTTCAATATACTTATTCTGTACCCCTTTCAACCTGATTGAAGCCGTTAAACAAAATGTGTGGAAGGAGCGGAAAAGGATACAGGAAATCGTTAATAAATAGTGTTTCGAAGACTAGAATGGTAGTTATAATATGTTCTAAATAAAATAGGGCCTACTTTGAAGGCGAAAAGTACTCTAAGAATAAATAAAACATTTTGCGTTACTTTTCTTAACATAATTTAGTTTTTTTAAGATACAATATCCACATGATTTTTGTTTATTAAATATATATATTATTTAATATAAAGATGGCATGGCAAATATCAGTCAGTGTTAGTGTATGTTCTCGTGAGTTAAGATTTAAATATGTTAATTGATAAATAGATTATTATAAATAATAATTCAATACTAAAAATAAATATTGTACAAAATTAAAAACACCAATAAAGAAAATATATTTTATTTGTTTAATGTCTTAAATAAAATAATAAATGTTGTTCTATATTTAATGTAATTTATTATGCTAGAGTTAGAAATTAATCAAGCAGTGTTGGTTGCATAACAATTTATAGCAATAGTAAAAACTAAGAAATATATTCTAGAATTAAATAAATAAGAAGTGCAATTAGCAATTATTATTATAAATCCTGCCTTCATTAGAATAAAGACGTTCGGAGGTGCGCAACAAACTGGAAGGAAATCGGAATCGAAAAAAATAAATAAATAGTAAAATGAATTGAATACAAAATTGTGCAAACTAAACTTGACATCAATTTGCTTCTAAACATTTAAAATACAAGTCACTTTTTAAAGAAGACGGCATAGGGAATAAATGGTACCGACAAAAATGTTTTGCAGATACAAAAATGATTAAACATTTACTAGCATAACATTTTCACAAAACAAATACACATATTAATTTACACCATACATTTTTTTCTACGGCTTCACATTGTAGCGCTGTATACTATTTTTAGAACTTTTTACTTTGATCTACAGCTAGACCGAGCAATGCAGCATTTCGTAACATGTGAAGTAGCCTGAAAACCTATTTATTATTTGATTCTTCAAATCTCAGGAAAGCATTATGTTTATAACACCTTTCACTTTACAAAACATTTTTTAAAGAGCGGTTCTATTACCTTAAGATATATAATATAAGTCACCTTAAATATATCTTTTAAAATGTGACAAAAATTCTTGTAAGAAGCGTAGTTTACAATTATTCCATCACCTTAATCAACTTTTCTCATATACAACAAGCAAAAAAACGACTAGTTACATACCTTGACAATGTTGAGCTATTCGATCTACTCAAGTTCGGCCTTGGAATATCCTCTAGGCCTCTATGAACCGAAATATTGTCTAGCTCTCTGTGTGTTTCACTTATAAGCTTCAAGTATTCCCCAGTTCGTAGCGATGGCGCTGTTGGTTTTTTGTACATTTTAATTAACAGTGATGAACACACAACCGAGACCGAACTGGCAGCCATTGCGACTGAAGCCATCCACGGTTGAAGTATAAGACCAAAAGTTGTAAAAACTCCAGCTGCTAATGGAATCCCCAACAGATTGTACATACTGGCGAAAAGAAAATTGAGTCGAATACGTCGTACTGTTTTGCGGGAGAGATCTAAACAAGCAACAACATCTAGCAAATCATTCTGAAGGAAGAAAAAAACCCATTTAGTTTTATCATATACAAGATGGATGTAAGAAACAAACCCTCATTAGAACCACATCGGCGGCTTCAGCGGCGACGTCTGTTCCTGCCGCTATCGCAATTCCAACATCAGCTTGTGCCAGAGCGGGGCTGTCATTAACACCATCACCGACCATAGCCACTCGAATTCCACCCTCTTGGAGTCGCTGAATTTTGGCAACTTTATGTGATGGAAGAACTTCCGCATAGACTCTTGTGATGCCTACTTGGTGAGCTATGTTAACAGCTGTATTTTTGTTATCACCTGTCAGAAGAATCACTTCGATGCCCATTTTCTTCAAAGTGTACACCGCAAGATGTGCTTCGGGTTTGACCATATCTGATACCGAAATCATACATATCAATTGATTGTTCAAAGCGCAAAGTATGGCTGTGTTGCCAACGTTCTCTTCTTCGCTCATTTTCGAATGAATTTCGGCAGGCACAAGGATTCCATTGCGATGCATCCACTCACGATTGCCTATCAGCACGGCGATTTCATTGCCGATAATTGGTTTCACAACCGATTCAGAATCCCCGATTGCGTCATTGAGTTCCAAGAGGTGTTGAAGTTCTAGGGTGTTTTTTTGAATCGTATTCAATGCGGGAATAACTTCCTCAATAGAAACTCCATTAACCAAGTGCACAGCTAAGGCACTACTCCGATAAGAGTTCTCGTAATTGATAATCTTCTCTGAGTTAGAGGCATGTTTAAGTCCTTGTTCATAGTTGGAAACTGTAGATTTGATTCCACAACCAGGAACAGATTGGAAATTGCTCGATTTACCAAATTGCTCTACATTTAACATGTCCTTTACAAATTTAACAATTGCTATTGGACCAAAAGACGTGAATTAATTAATCGTGTAGGTTATTTATATGTATCCAATACATACCTGATGCTAGTGGATGTTCACTGTTGATTTCGGCAGCTCCTACAATTGTCAACATTCGGGCTAGATCACACACAGTTGGTTTGACAAACATTATGATTCTTGAGGTCATCGGAGTGCCGTAGGTTATTGTGCCTGTTTTGTCAAATACAATTGTCTTGACCTATATTAGGGGAAAAAATTTGAATTGCGTTACTTAAATCTTTACACTCAAATACTTACTTTGTGAGCATTTTCTAGCGGCCCCGCTCCTTTAACTAGTACGCCATTACTAGCGCCAACTCCAGTAGCAACCATGACGGCTGTTGGTGTTGCCAATCCGAGAGCACATGGACAAGCAATTGCCAGTACACTCAATGCACACCTAAATGCGTAGCCAATTATGATCTCATTATTATTCAATCCATCCTTGTTATGGTCGGGTATCGGAAGCTTGTTAATGTCAAGGTATCCAGTAATAATCCACCCAATGAGAGTGATTGTCGACACAGCCACCACAAACGGCACAAAGTATCCTGCAATTTTGTCAGCCAGCTGTTGAATGGGAGCTTTGGATGTCTGGGCTTCTTCAACTAGACGAACAATCTGAGCCAGGGTCGTATTCTCGCCTGTATGAGTCGCCGTTATAAATAGAACTCCATTTTGGTTGATGGATCCTCCAATCACAACGGCTCCCTTTTTCTTCGCTACTGGCATTGATTCACCAGTGATGAGACTCTCATCACAAGTTGAATGTCCGTAGAGAACCTTTCCATCAACAGGTACTTTTGATCCGGGAACTACTTTGAGAATATCTCCTCGTTGGACATAGTCAACTGAAATCAACTTTTCCGACCGAACCTCAAATTCCTCAGAGATTTCAACTAGAAGAGCTTCAGTGGCTTTAAGAGACAGCAATTTCGACAAAGCTTCACTGGTTTTGCCCTTCGCGATATGTTCCAACCATCGACCGAGGGATATAAATATCAGCAACATCGGCGGAGTGTCGAAGAATGTCAACGGAGATGATCGCTGTTCCAGAAGTATTGCAGATATCACCACAGCTACGGAGTAGATATAGCTTATCGTCGTCGCCATTGTAATCAGAACATCCATGTTGGTAGTTCCGTGCTTTACCGCTCGATAGGCTTGTACATAGAAATGCCAACCACCAAAGAACTGCACCGGTGTTGAGAGGAGAAACATTACCAGATTCTCCATCGATAGACCACGGATAATGCAACACATACTGTCGTGTCCATGGATCTCCATCTCCACCATGAAGTAGACCATAGCAACCATGCATGGCCCACCAAATACCAGGGAAATAAGGAACGCATTCCTCCATTTCCGAATTTCTTCTTTGTGCTCGAGATAGCTGTGGGCCATCTTATCTTTATTCGATAGCAGATGGGCGTCGAAACCTAATGCTTGGATGGTTTCGCAAATATTTCGAGCTCCTGTCTCTTCTGAATTGTAGCGGAACTTTCCTCGCTTTGTGGTTAGGGCGACAGCGGCATGAGTAATGCCCTTTGTCCTTAATACCGTTTGTTCAATTTTATTCACACACGATGAGCAAGTCATTCCAAGGATCTCTATCTCGACTTCAGCTTCCCCTGATCCTGGCTCATCAATGACACTTGTCGGGAAGCCAAGCTCAGTAATTGACTTGGCTATATTCTCGGCAGTTATAACATTCGCATTGAATTTAACTTCAGCTTTGGCAGCCAGAAGCGCCACAAGGATACTATCTACGCCATAGATTTTTTTGCAGTGCTTCTCGATGGCAGCAACACAACTGGCACAAGTCATACCCTGTATGTGGACCATACATTTGGTCAGATGTTGTTCCATTTCGACATTCAACGCTCCGCCGTTGAGTTTGCCATTTGGTACGTCATCGTATATCACCAGTGCATCACCACCAGCCTTGTTGTTATCACGTTTTGGTGATTTGTCAGTCTTCTTGGCCTCTCCTGGTTGTGCTACTGCTTCTTCATCTTCCACAGACGCTTCAAAGCCCATGTCATCGATCATTTCAGCTATTTCTGGTGGTTTTAGTATTTTACTATCATACTCTACTGTGGCACGTTTCTCGTCTAGACTCACCTTTATCGAAACGATTCCCGGCCGTGTTCCGATATTGCCCTCAATATTTCGCACACAACTATTGCATGTCATGCCAATTACACGTATACGTGTAACATTATCATTACTGATGGGTTTACTGCTCGGGTATGGACATTCGAAGCCCATTTCTTCAATTTCAAAGGCAATTTGTTCGGGATTTATTCGACTGGGTTCGTAGTCGAAATAGCCGGCATTTTCGTTGAGAATTACTTGTGTTTTCAGGATACCTGGTTTTGTTGATATTGTGGATTCTATGTTGCGAACACATGATTGGCAGGTCATACCAATTATTGGTAATCGTACTGTGGAGCAATTTGTTGTGGAGAGTAGACTTGTCGATTCGGCACAGTCATAGTCCATTGTTTTACTGAAAGTAAATCAAAGTGATTCGATTAGATTTTTTAATATATTATTGAGATAAGATATCAGTGCAAAAATGGTGTGAGGAATATTTTTATAATTCATGAAAACTGAAAAATAGAGATACGCGGCTCTGTGAGCGTACAAATAAACAAAGAAGCTATATAGCCTACGATATATAGTTTTACATGTTTCCGATAACGATGGAATTCGTGATTGAATACTTCTGAATACCTGCATCAAACAAATTGAGGCAGAGATTTGTAGGTACGTGAGAGGATTTTAAGTACCTGTATCTCTATTTCGGCATTTCTAAAAAAAACTACAGACAGTAGAAGTATGTTATACTTCAATTGATTTAACTCGTTAGGAATTCATGATTTCTTTACTTTAATAACTTTGAGAATCAGAACTTGCGCTTTGTTTAATTTTGCTGTTTTTAAAAATTATCATGTTTTCATTTGTATGCATGTATTTTTATTATTTAACAACAAAAAAATACTTAAAAATCCACACACACCCTATATATTAACGGATGTTTGTTTTTAGGGAAAAATAATTTGTAGAGTGAGCTGCATTTGTGTGAAACTTTGAACTCGAGATTGCTTTATTATTTATAAAAAAGATTAATAAATCAATGCACGACACCAACATTCTTTGTATGGAATGACATGCGAAGGGATTTTAACTGATAAATATGGCAGGCTCAAATATTTGTTTAAGTTGAATATGTATCTCTACCTTGGGCAACCACCCAATTAATCCAAATACAAGAACAAACAATTTGTCTTATCCTGTTACCTAACAAAATAAACAAAAGATTGGAAAGATCAATTCATGATACAAACGTTTTTTTTGGTTGGCGATATGGATTCAAAAGATATGTCGGCTACAACCAGAGTTGTGGAAATATTTTTTTCACTAAAAGAAAAAAATTAGTACGGCAGTAGAAAACATTATTTGTATGTATATATTTATTTATTTTTTTTTTTTGAAAGGAAATAATTATTTAGTGAATTGTAAAAATTATGAAAGTATTACATTTTACTAGCTTTCTTCGTTGAACTGAACCCAGGGTTTTTTCGTTCTTTAAAAACCCCCAAGAGCTGTCAATTGTGCTGTTGACATTGACATTATTTAAAGCGAGAAACAAGAAGTTCGGTGCTCTGATAATTGAAATTTAAAATTAGTTTTTGAAATTAATAAATATACCACTTAAACAAATCCATTTTCTATTTCAATTTACTAATTTTGTAATTTGTATGTATGTACAAATACACGCGAATACATTACAAAACCAATAGGTTGGTTCAGGAAAATGAGGTTTCAGAGATTTCACTCTGTCAAAAAATAAGCAAGCGAATACACGAATTCAATTTTTTTTCTTCGGAATTTCGACAGCAATACCGAGAAATTTAGCTGAGGAATGCTGTTCATGTAACTGAGATTGCTAAGGGATCTCATTTTTCTGTACATGCATAATACTTCAAAAGTCATGTCACTTTGTCAGTTTATTCGTTACCTCAACTATCTACAGCAAAAAATCTAATGGCCTTTTTGATTGGAGTCAGAATGACAGTTCTTCTTCTGAAAAGAAGTGAAATTTGCTTCTGATTTTGTTTTCAGAATCGTTCCAGAAGGTTTCACACGTATCAAATCGTTCTACCGGATTACCAATCGAAAAGGCCATAAATCTACTTTAGGGTGAGTTCAGAGCGATTCCAGGTATAAAAAAAAACGCAGAATGCGCTTTTTGACTGCACGAAATTTCGCTTACTCCGTTCATGTAAATATGTATATTCCTCAATAAAAAAAAATCACACAATTTGCGCGTTCAACCCATATCTGAATTTTCAGAATTCTGATTTTGGTGAGCAAAAGTGAGCAAAAGAAAAGAGACACCGGAGAAGTCAGTCCATTTTGAACACCGACTTTGTTTTTGTGTCATGCTGTCGTCAACTGATATTGGGCGCGTTCAACGCATATCTGAATATAAAGAATTCTGAATTTTTGGAGCTTCTGATTGGCCAGCTGTCATAAAAAGTAAAATGTCATTTGAACAGAACATTTTATGAAAGATAATCAGAAGATCTAAAAATTAAGAATTCTGAAAATTCAGATATTCAGATATTTCAGGAAAACATGAAACAAAACCTATATCGGTGTTCATAATGGACTGACTCCTCCGACTTTCATTGAAGTCTCTGTTCTTTTTCTCACTCCCACTTTATGGTGAAATATAAATGCCCAAAAAAAGGAAGGATTTTTTAATTTTTTTTTTAAACTTGTGGATTTTGATGATATTTTCTTTTATGACATCTGTTTTATCTATCTGAACTTTTTCTTTGGCATTTGAATACTAAACTACAGCATCCAACTTTTTTTTCAATTGGAAACATATGTATTTAATAAAATTTTAGTTTTACGATTAAAACAATTCTTATTAATCCTTCAAAGAGCATAGATTTGTGTTTTGTTGTCTGCTGAACGTCAGAGTGAGTCAAATGTGTTCACGCCAGATAAGTGAGGGCAATGTAAAAACCGTCAAATAGTTTACTAACTTAAACTATGAGTTAAAGTGGAGCTAACTCGGTTTAAATTTATTTGCAGAATTTACTAACTCTGGCTTAACTCAGCACAGAGAAACTGTCTGTTAATGTCATTTTGAATCAGTCTGAAATAAAATCAATTTTCACAGAACTTAATAATACCTAAAAAAAAAACATGTTTATAAGAACAAGAAGGTTACCCAGTTTTTTTCTGGGACTTACTTTTAGGCGCAGTTTTTCAGTGGTGAGTTAAACCAGATTTAGCTAACTCTACCATTAAATTAACCCACAGTAAACTTAGGAAGCAGTTTTTTACGGTGGAGAATGCATGCGAAACGACCAAACGAATTTGGTTGATAAAATATCAAAAGCATCCAGAGTTAGCTGACGAAATTAAATGAGTTAACTCGCGTTTAACTTTAATCTCGCACTGAAAAACTGTACGTTAATGTGATAATTTATATTGCCGGCTTGATTAGAATGGGCTTGTGTAACTGCGAAGAGAGTATTAATTTTCATTTTTTTTTAGCACCAACACTAATCAACTGATTTATTATAAATTTTATTTTTGCAATTAAAATTTCTCAATCAATTGAACTGCACTGTAAAATATATTGATTATCAGTTTCCTTATCTAAATCGGCTTTTATTTCTTGATTTTTTTTATCAAAGTTTTATTTGCGTCTCTATATAGACCACACTTTCTCCGTCGTTCACATTAAACGTTTTCCTTATACATCTCCTTCCTACAGATTACGTCATAAAAAATAGGAATTTCAATATCCTATTAAATATCCCATATAATATTACCATATAAGTTGCTCACGTTCATCGCCCACATAAAATGCTTGTTGAATGTCATCATCTGGCACATTGGTATTTTCTCTCCTGACCTTCTTTTTGTGAATTTTTCTTCCACCACCCTGATGAATACCAGAATTACAACTGCTAGAAGCTCCTTCAATAATGGCTTCTTCTTCTTCTTCTTCGTGATGTTTTTTTTTCCCAAAGTTAAACATTCTTTGGCGTGTTAAAGGATATTTTTCTCAAGAAAAAAAAAGGATTCCCTTAAGAATTTGTACGATCCATTGATTAAATTTGGTATTTAGAAAGAGGCTTCCACTTTATTCACAAGTTATTTCTAAAATTGAAATACTATTCGAAGCTATGAGAACTCGTCAGCTTGAACTATGTATGTAATGTAGTATTTTCGCAACCGTTTATGAGAGGATAAGATATTTTTTGTTATTACTCTTGCTATCGATAATTCTTTGAGAGATAAGCACAATCGGGAGCTGCTTATATCCAACTAAGTAACGATTTTCAGTGATGGATTCAACGTTGGATGGGTTAGAATAGCTTCTGTTGATAAGAGGCTTGTTTTGATGGTACTAAGTAAGTATAATAATATCAGTTCCAGTCGTGTGCATAAGAACTGGAATCGAAACGCACTTCAGATTGTTTATTTTGTCACGATTCGTGTGGAAATTTGATCAAGGGCAATGTTTTGTGAACGAACAGTTTAACGGAATGAAATGAGAAATGAAGCAGAACTAAAAACATATATAGATGGTGTGTTCTTTATCTCCATGTTTGCTACTTTATGTGTTTTATGTTTATTTCTAAATAAAAACGGTTAAGCTTTGTTTTAAAAATTAACAATTTATTATAAACTTTATATTTTATTTTAATAATATTAAATGTTTGCATTATAAAGTTTATAATAAATTGTTAATTTTTAAAACAAAGCTTAACCGTTTTTATTTAGAAATAAACATAAAACACATAAAAACATATACTTTCTGATAAGAGGTTTGCGAAGAAGTACACGATGATGGAAATGCTCTGCTCTGGCTCTCCATGATATACGATGTACCTCCCTATCTATAGAAGTGACGAATCGGTGAATTCGCGGGTTTTTACGCAGGAAACAACCGCAACCACGGAAATGATTTTATGATTGTTCGTCACTTTGTTTGTTAATTTTGTTTTTCAAAATGATGAGAATATTTTGTAAACAAAATGTTTATTTGAAATGAATTGATTTAATACAAAATTGGGAGTATAGGTTGCTCGATTTATTGCACAACATTTTTAAGTAAAAAAAAAAAAAGGATAATCTAAAATAAAGTCCTTATACGCTCATGAAATTTGGTGAGAACGTCATCTAGAGACGAGACTAGAGACATGCCGATTTATAACAGTTATAACAGTTTTTTCGGCAGTAAAAGTGGGTGTGTGTTAACGAGCTTCGCGCGCCTTGAAAAAAAAACTCTGGGTGCCTGAAGTATGCCCACCGGCGGAGGGCCCTGGCCCTGTGGGCCGCATAAACAGTACTTTTATAAACCAAAACTGTTATAATTGGCATGTCTAGAGTTACTTCCTTCTTAAAAAGCTATCCCCGGAGCTGGGTATAACACTTTGCTAATAAAAATAAAAAAAATGTTATAGTCAGCTCCGGAAATAACTTTTTAAGAAAGTAATTTCACATTTGGTATCTACATTTAATGCCCTTTCAATCCACATATGTTTTATTTTAATCCGCTCTGGGTTTTTTTTTTGGGGCATTCTCCTTTTTTTCGTAAATCTAGCAGATTTCAAATAAATCTTGTTAAATCTCCGTAGGACCAGTAGTTTTTCAAATCGAAAAAAAACAATTTTATGTCGCGCTGAAGGCATTCATTGGAAAATCCAACATTTTTTGCTTCTTTTAGCAAATATGAAACTTTACGTCTCACTTCAATTTCATACCAAAAAAATGAAACAACAGTTGCATTTTGAAAGGCAGGTATTGTCAAAGTTATTCTATGTATTTTTTTAATCTTTTTGTGTGGTTGAAACACGAAAAAGATTTATTTAATCTAAATTGAGAGAAACCTTCGGTGGAAACATAGTCTAAGGGGAACATTTATTTTAGTATCCAATCTGGTGGAAGTGCGTCCGTCGAAGAAATTTTTTTCCATTTTAGCCTGGTTGGTTTGGGACGACGCGATGACTTTGACGGTGTAAAACTGATTTTTCGTTTTACTTTTAACAGCAGTAGAATTTGACGTAGGTAGGTTGAATTCGTTCATTGAATTACCTCCATTGTGATTGTGAATGATCAATTTCACTAGGGATTATTTTTTAAAATGAGCAAGTCGACTGATGGGTTTTACAACGGAGCAAACTTCCAAACAATGGGCGAATGGAGCAATTTGAAGAGATAGGGCCAGGTGGGACAGAAAACTCAGGAGGAGCAATTCGTCTTCGTTGGTTCAAAAGATTAAGAATTTATACACCTAAAAATATAATTTCCATATGATATTGATTTTACAAAAAAGAATGTCAAACCTTCTGCGACAGGTACCGTTAATAACAGTTAGTGGAAAATTTTGTTTTAGGCCTGGCACCCACTAGGCAACTTTTAGTTGCTCCGAATTCAATTACATTGGGGCATTTTCATAGTCACTTTTAAACTCCAGTTTATCTTAGACTGGGGTTTATTCAATGTTATTTAGATAGAATAAACGCAGGTCTAAGTTAAACTGGAGTTTAAAAGTGACTATGAATATGCCCAATGGAATTATATAGGAGAGCGCCCACTGGGCATTTTTAAGTTGCTCGGAGTTGCTCACGGAACTTAGTTGCCGACAATACTTGGCAACTTTAAGTTTCTGGCCCTCGCCCACTAAGCAATTTCCGAGCAATTTCCAGCCACTTTTGAAAATTTGCTTTTTAGACAGGTCAAGAGTGAGATGGGTGTATGTTTAGCATGTTTTTGTAGAAAACTAAATGCAAAAACAAAAACATTTATTCTCAATAGTTGAAAGGAAGTTGAGAGTGGGGGAGGGCACGCAACTTTAGTTGCTCGGAGTTGCCAGCAACAACCTTACCAAAATGCATTCTATTTTCTTATCACAATCGTTAGAGCCATTTCTGAGACAAATTATTTTTTTCATAACGATTGTACGACAGGTAACGTTATTTTTGGTGCTAAAAAAAAAAAACAATTTTGCCTCTAGAGAATCACTTAAAAATCGTATGTTCCCAGTTTGAAAAAAAAAAATGCTTCAGTGGCTTAGGCTGTAGGTTTGTGTTACAGACAGACATACAAAAATACAGACAGACGGACGGAATCCCGGGACCCATTTTGTTTGTGTTCTCTACTATCGTGATGTCATGTTTCATTGAAATCTCGAGTTTCATTGTTTTTTCTACGAATCCTATGTTGTAACTGTAAAAAAGGAAAAGGATAACATTTCAATGTACATAATATGTATGTATTCACAAGCCAAAATGTTACTAACACCGACAATGCTATTTCAGTCTACAGCCTTGAACTTTCAGAGCGAAATTATAAGTAAGATAATTGTTGAGGTTCAAATTTTCACTTAAAAACATGATTCATTCTATACAATTTTGTATTTAATTATTTGTTTTTTCATCACCATGGCCTAGGATCCCCCTAGATGCTGTAAATGACAAGGAAATTTTTCCACAAATTGTACCTAATTAAAAATTCAAGTTAAAACCGTCACAAGCGAAATTTTATTTCAATCGGCGACGTCATTTTTTATTTAATTAGTGAATTTATCTTCACCCGATTCATCAATATTAAACCCATTTCTGATTCATCGTAAGCTTAACAAAATACAATCTGGTAAAACAATAAACTCTGGACAATTAAGCAACGATTAACTTTATACTCGAATTTCCTTTATTCCATTAGGACACCCCATTATACCTCCATTCACTTTGAGAGTATGACCATGTAAAACAAAAGGTAAACTTAAAATTATTTTACGGAAAACACTTTCGCTCTCTCGTTAACTAAAATAAGGTAGCGAACTGATTTCTGGCAGATACCTTATTTACTATTTGAATTAAATTCATATAGCCACAAAGTGAAAGGCAATTTCATTTGGGTACGAATGAAGGTTTTAAATAAAAAAAAAAATTATAAACAAGAAAAAAAAAAGTAAAAACTATTTTACAGATATGTAGGTACTTTATTGTTGTGCAACAAGTTTATATGGGTATAGAGGTAGAGAGAGACGCACTTTTTATTCAATGAACTATGCCGCCATCTACATTATTTACATACATACATTTTTTCTACTCCAATTTCAAAGATTCGACGGACGAATGGAGGTCGAGGGGCTTAACATAATCATAATATCTTTTCTAATGCAAATTCACTTACTGGGTAAATTGCTTTTGCCTCAATCACGATTTTGATCTGTTTTTTTTTTTTTTTCTTTATTTATAAACGACTTGTTCTGGTATCCGTTACGTTAATTTGATTTCAATTCCTAGTGCTGATGATCTGGATCCGGTATCACAATTATTTTGAGTTTTGTTGCATAAATTTGTTTTGGTTGCACACTCCAATCGAGATGTTTATACAAATGTTTTTTTTTTTTTTAATTGGAAAAAAAAATGGTTTCATGTAACCATCACACGCCAGAGCGATCACTTGATAGACTGTCGTGTCTGCGGAAAGCGGTGAGACAACAATTTTCCCAGAGAGACCCTGGCCTGGCCATTGGAATGAGTGCAAAACAAAAATTGTAAATTTCCCATCCCATCACTGAAAGTTGACAAAATGGGCAACAAAAAACTGGTTTTCCGATCTCACAGTTATTCTCTATCTCTATATACATACATCGACTGGTTATAATAAATAAGAACTGAAAAGGTGGCAAGGAAAACAAGTTACGTTCGCCATACAAATACTGCTCTCAGAGCGTCTTAAGAAGGTGTGAGCTTTTATAATTAAGCTTTGTTTTCGTTGCCATAATCAACATTATATTTTGATTTTGTTTTGTTATTTGGGTTCCGCCACTTTGCGGATTTGGCAACGAAATTTTCAGTTAAATTTGTTTACCTTTTGTTTGGGACCACAACTAATTTTTTTATTACTGTTGTTTAACTTTATAAACGACCCAAAATTAAGTTTCCAAGCAATAATGACAAGCTAAGTTTTTTTTTTATAGATTAAGTAAGGTTAAAGTAGCTGCTCTGTATTAAAATATATAATATCATAATAATTAGCTTGATTAACTGATTGAAGGAAATGTAGACGGACCTTAAAGTTCATAATTAGCTTAACTGGACTCTAGAAACTTTTAAGCTATTCTTTGCCACAAAAATAAATGTTATGAAAATTGAAGAAATTTTGACGAATTTAGTCGTGAAAATCTAGGATAATTTCTGTTATATTTTCTTAGGGCCAGTTTGTTCACAGTGGGTTAATTTTGGTAATATGATTTTGACAGGTTCTGATTATATTGCGCTAATCAACCAAAATCAGCTGGTTAGCAATTTTAACGATTAACAAATGCAAGTTATAAATAATTTGATAAAAATTCAAGTAAACAAGCACATTCGATGATTTACCAGTGGCAATAATTACTCTGATTAAAGTTGATACACTGTGAATAAACTGGCTCTAGCACAAAACCCGAAATATCACGGTTTACGATTTCTCGTTTTACGTTAAAGGGATTTGACCGTAAATCGAGTTTTTTAACAGCATGATTTAAATTTGAGGGACAAAATGTTGAGAAGGTTTGTGCGAAGTTCTTTCTGACAGCAAGTTAATTACACAATTAATTGGATATACACGGTTTTATCACCTAATTGATTTCACTCTTAAATTAAGTGAATCAACTGCTGACATTTGGTACTTTCTTTAATTGAATTCGTTACATATGTACTTCGACTGATTGTGATCGTGTCATTATCGTCACGAATTTTAAGAACTTCAATAAACTTTGTATTTTTTTTAAGGAAGTGACATGTCAATTATAACAGTTTAGGCATATGAAAGTACTGTTTATCCGACCCCGCAGGATCAGGGCCCTCAACCGGTGGGTATACTTCAGGCACCCAGAGTTTTTTTCAAGTTAACGCACGCCCTCTTTGGTGAAAAACTTTTATAACTGTTATAAATTGGCATGTCTCTAGTCTCGTCCATACTAAACATGGTTTTACCACCTCATTGTCACTCTTAAATTAAGTGAGTCAACTGCTAACATTTTGTACTTTTATTAATTGAATTCGTTAAATAGTTTAACTCATTGTGATCGTGTCATTATCGTCACGAATTTTAGGAACTGATAAAGAATTTTGTCCAAATTATATTTAAAATACAAAATATCTTCTTGTTTGTATTAAAATTTTGAATTTATTAAATTTATTTTTCTTTTCGTTCATGCGCTTTCCTATTAAATTCCATGATTTTTTATTAAGGGGAAAAATTGATAGTTTGAAAGAAAAATGACAAAAAAGGTGAAACAATAGACCATTTTCACTCGAGAATATTTTTGGTTCGCATTAAAATTATAAAGGATGACATTTATTAAAAAAAAAAATGTAATATGTGATTACAAGTAACAAAACAAAATTACGTGACTCTGATGACATGTGACGATAGTAAAAATTTTAAATCATCACTGAATAAATTATTTATACAAAATATGTGTATATTTTAATTTATATTATTTTATTTTGTTTTATTTTATCGCTTTCACTGTTATATTCTTTACAAACTAATTTTGCATTGTTTTTCTTTTATTTAATTAAACAAACTCGTTACTCAAATGACTTGCAATAAACATACGGAATTATTTACATTAAAAAAATTGTCTGCAACTGATTTAAAACTTAACTAAAACTGATTTAGACCCGTTTGCTGACACGCAACTTAAATATTTCGCTTATGTTCTGCTTTTTCCTCGGCGTAAACTGTCACATTAGCTGTTACATAGGTTGAACTCAAAAGTTTATGTTTCGTTTCAGCAAATGGGCCTTAAACGCAAAACAAGATTAGTGTTTAGATCGGACGAAACTTCTGCTCTCAAGTGACGAGTTTTGTCGGTAGAGACTCGCCAGTTTGCACGAATAAAATTATGTATGTAGGTCGAAACCTTTTGAACGCGAATATTGTTTCAACTCAAAACTGACATGATGTTTTTCTTAGCATGCCCCATAATAATTTCAAGGAGCAACATAGAGTAGTGTTCTGCCTAGAAACTTGATTAGGTTCGCAAGCAGATACTTCAAGGAGAGAAATTGTCTGTAAGATATTTTTCGTTTGTCGACTTTCCGGTTTTTTTTTTATTATAAATATGATTACTTTTACGACTTTCCATGTTTGTAAAAAGTATGAAAGAAGCTTTAACATAGAAATACAAAGATGATTAGATAGATTAACTACATTTCTCGGAATGCCTTTAAAGACTAGTTTTAACGGATCGAAATAATCATTGATTTTATAATTTTTAAACTAAACAAAAAACTTACATTTTCAATAATTACTGCCAGTTTCACAGTCAGACGCTGGCTTACGTGGGCAATGTGAAAGATTAAGGTGCAATATCGCAGTGCACACTTACCTGAATAAGTGGCGCTTAAGTCTCCGATGTTGGGGACTTAAGTTCCACTTAAGCTGGCTATGAATATGGGAAACTTAAGTGTCACTTATTCTGGTAAGTGTTGACTGTGAAACTGGCCCTTAATTTCGCTACATAAATAATTTTTCATTTGCTTATTGGATTATATTTAGAAAATATTTTTTTTTTTAATCTTGAAGCACAAAGGTACTTTTACACTTTGAACTTAAAAAATATAATCCTTTTAAATTTATAATTCTAGACACAACCCACAACGTACATATGTATGTATGTCATTGAGCGATTAGAAGAAGTTCATTGGACCAAATAATGCAATTTGTTTTATATACAACCAAATTCTTTGTTCAATAAATTCGTACCATAAATTGATACAATAAATTACAATCAATACAATAAATTCAATTTATTGAATTATATGACTTAAAAAGCTTCGCTATATATTGAAATGTGTTTTATCTCTCAATAAAGTAAATCTTTTATTTCTGTATATACTCGTCGTAGTGGGTCATTGCTGTACGAAATTTAACTATGTGCATGATTTTTCTGCTGTACACAATGAAAAGCAAAAAAAAAACCCTGAACAGGCAACCGATAGTAAGACTATTCGCTGTAAACATTGTTCAAATAACTTAACAATGGTATTAATAATTTGTTTGAAACCGGATGTACATACATTTGACTTCTAGGATCTAAAAATTGACATTGAAGTTGTATGAATTTAATTACAGTCAATGACCAACACTATACATATGTAGTTAATATGTATTTTTATTATAAAGGTATACTAGCGGAGCCCGACAAACGTTGTATCGTTTTAGTTTCGTGTTTCAATAAATAGATTTGTTTAAGGACCAAAATAGCGGACTTTTTACTATTTATAAAAAAAATATCGACGACCGACTGGATGGCACGAACTTGCCTTTTTGGTTAACAACTGTTATGCAGACACACCATGAAGATAAAAGTTAACAGTTTAATAATATAATTAAAAAATAATTTCCATGTAAAATACAACAACAATTGCGTTTATGGTTAATGGCGATAAACTCTCTCAATGGTTGAGATTTTTACGAAAAAAATAAATGGAAAAGGTCAACCTTTAACCCTTTTCGCTGAAATTAAATCAAAAATGGTTAATGCAAAGGAAAATTTCGAATATGTCCAGAATATCTTTTTTTCACTTTATAGCACAAAATCACTCAATTTTTACTGAAAAGTATTCACCGATGACTAAAAAGCCTAAATAACTTCATTTCCGTTTGCGGTCATACTAACGGACATTCTGATTGATAAATTTGCAGATGAGATTTATTTTTTTTTGTTCTCTCAGTGATAAATCTCACTTGTTGACCGAAACATAAACAAAATCAAAATAAAGGTTTCTCTCAGACCTTGACCGAATTTTTTTTTTTTTTTTTTTAGAATAAAGGTTATTAAGTGATTTTTATTGAAAATAACAAGAAATAACAATTATTAAGGAACCTTTCAAAAGGTTGATATTTATTTCTGACCTCTGATTTATTATTACACCTATCTTTAAGAAGAAAATGTTGCAAAGTCAAAAATAAATTTTTTTTTTAAATGCAATATTGTTTGAACTATTGAGAAGCACAAGATTTCAAATTTATAACAAAATCAGTCTATCCATGGAAACGATATACGCGAATAACCCAAAAATAAGACCATTTTCTCAAAAAACATGTAAGTAATGCCTATTTTCGTTGTAGGAATTTTTCGCCTTAAACCTGAAACGCAGGTTTTTTTCAGGTACGAAGTTTAATCAAAATCATTAGGGTCGTTTTTAAGAAAATTTGAAAAAAAAAAAATAGTTGAGCTAGAACAAAATTTCGAATTTGCCTTCTAGGGAATCACATAAAATTCTCTGTACCAAATTTCATGCAAATCGGACCACTCGTTTAGTCTCTAGTTCAAATAACCGCGGATGCACATATAGACCGACGGACGGCATGACGAATCCATTTCTTCGGACTTCTCAATTATCGTAGTGTTATTTTTGCCCTATAGTTGATCTATAAGTTCACATAGCTTTTTTTCAGAATAAATTTTATTTTGTCTACAGCTGCTACTGCAGACTCGTAGGGGAGTTATGATTATGATTACTATTAAAATATTTGTTGCAGTTGTTTTGATGAAACAAACAAGCGTGTTTTTATAAATCTTGATAAACTATTTTATTATTATTCATTATTTATTATTCTCATTAAATCAAATATTGTTTATTTTAAATTTTCTCTAAATTGTGAACCATATAAATTTCAAATACTATAGAGAATTAAAATTTGTGTCTCGTGTTGCCTGATGCGGAGTCATGCATGTGCTTGTGCTTCTTACATATATATTAATTGTTATTGGTTAGAAATAAGTGATGGTTATAATACCCCGAGATATTTTCCTAACAACCTATACGTTCAATTAATTTTTAACAATTTCGATTGAAATCTTCATATTTAAACAAAATAAATAAATCACCTACATATACGCGGTTGTCAAGAGAAAACTGCTACATACAACTCATAAAATTTACAAAAATCGATTAAGCGTGTTCTTAAAAATAGAAATAGTCGAAATAAGCACAAATAACTATAATAATGCTGGATAAAGATTCCGTGCGTATGAGGGACCAAATATAGCTTATGAAAATAAATTTTATTTTGGCCAAACCATACACACAAAATGAATTTAAATATTTCAATGGTCATTGATATGAATTTTTATTTTCGACTAAAAAAAAGACAGAATAATGACTGACTTCACTTAAAGTTAGAAATGGCCCGTTTTAGATATGTACCTACATGATTGCTATTTTTGCGTCACAGATATTAATTTTAAATTAATATCTACGAATATCATTGAATTTCAATAAAAATTACAGTCTCTTGTGAAATTAATTTAATTTTATTAATTTTTTTTTTGTTTTTATTGCAAAACCGAAAAAAGCCAAAAAAAAAACGATTAAGTTGACACCTATGTGAATCTATCTATTTTCGAATAAATTGCTCTTCAAAAAAAAATAAACAACTAAAAAGGTTAACGACAACTTATTATTGATTTTTTGTTTGTTATTTTGTATTAAATTGGCATGGCGAATAAATTATTACTTTTACAAACCGGTCCTTGCCGGCAAACAACAAGTTGTTGTAAAATCGAAAATAGATTTTCAAAAAGTGCATGAATTCTCAAACAAATAAAAACCAAGTATAAAATAAATTTGATATTTTTGGTAGTTTTTTTTTTCAATTCAATTTTAAATTCCTGATTTAATTTAAGGTCAGTTTGATATCAGCGAAGATTAAAAAGCCAGATACAAATTAATTTATTTACCTTCAAGTCATTCGTCACTGATGGTCTTTAATTAAGTTAGCAGTTGATGATCTAATCTGGGATCTGGGAATTTTAAATAAAAACAACACAGATGGATGTTTCACAATCCTAAAATCAAAAACCCGGACTATATAATAGCCAACCAATATGTGGGACATAAAATTAAAATTACACATGCTATCGATAAGTTATCCAACAGATGGTTTTATAGAACTCAAATGTTGTGAAAACATTAAATTTATCATTCAAAAAATGACAGTTATAGAGGTTTTATTAATTCTGTGCCACCCTTTCTGGATATAAAAATTGTTTTTTTATTATATTTTTTTATATTAAACTTGACTCACATAATAAACTGAAGACTTAATTTCCGGATTCTTAATGAAACACATGGCGATCCTACAAAAGAAAAAAAAAAAAAAAAAAAAGAAGAAACTACAGGCAGGCATCCAGAGAGACAAATAATAATTCTATGGTAACGGCTTTAATTGCGTCCCGTACATTTAAATTTCAATCACGTTGTATGTTTTACTAAAGCCACACGGAATCGTTAAGAGCACACGCGAAAATGATTCTCTACAGGGTGGCATGATGCAAAAATGTAAGCCGTATAAGAAAATTTATTTTTTTTTCGATTTTAATAGAACTTTGTTTTAGATTCATTTGTAAGGCGCCGCGCCAGTTATAGCCTTCATTAAAACTCATCATTGAAAATTTTAAAGTTTAGTTTTAAGGGTCTTAAAAAGAAAATTAATGGTTATTTTGATGCCAATACGAAGGTGTTAACTCCATTATTAATTCTTTCCAAAAAAAAATTTCGTTTTGTCCCAACCGTCCACAAAAATTGACTTTTATTATTTCAATGATTGAACAACCTTACCAATGACTTTATTTTCCAAGCATCTCAAATTTAGTCATTAAAGTTTTCAATGAAACCTAAAGGGTCCGCCAAATAACTTCTTTTTTTTTGAAAATGGCGCATAACATCGAGTGTAGCTTCGGCTGTGTGGCACGTAGCGCCGTCCTTTTGAAACCAAATGTTGCCAATATCCTCCTCTTCAATTTTTGTGAACAAAAATTCGTTCAAAATGGCCCGATAACGATCGCCATTGACTGTAACGGCCACTCCTTGCTCATTTTCGAAAAATGGCCCAATTATGCCTCTGGACCAAAATCCGCACCAAACAGTGACTCGTTTTGGGTGTATCGGCTTTTCAATGTATGCGTGCGGGTTTTCTGTGCCCCAAATGTGACAATTTTGCTTGTTTATTACCCTCCAAGATCAAAATGAGCTTCATCTGAAAAGATGATTTTTTTGGCAAAATCGGCATCCTCTCTAAGTCGATCGCAGGCCCAATTAGCGAAGCGTATACAAATCAGACATAAGCTAAGTGTTACCATTCACAAAATAAGCACTAGTTGAAAAAAAAAAACCGTTTGATGGCGGACCCTTTATAACTGGCAACTTAGCGACCGATTATAGCAATCAGTAAAAATATTCTTTTGTTTGCCAAAAACCTGAAGTGCAGTTCTCTTACAATATGATTGTTCATTACAGGTACAAAGCTTATTTAAAATCGTAAGAGCCGTTTTGGAGGAAATTAAATTAAAACTAAATTGTTGTATGGCAGCTACGCGTTCTAGAAAAGCTAAATAAAAAATTCAAATTTCCCCTCTAAAGAATCACATAAAAATGATCTGTACACCGAATTGGCTAAACCATTAAGGCTTTAGCTCAAATTACAGTGGACGCACAGACCCACATACATATATGTATGTACTTAAATGTACATACGCTTAGACGAAACCCACTTTTTCGATTCATTCAAGATATGTGTTTCTGAATTCTTTATCTGTTATTATTAACATGTTCATTGTTCACTATGGCGTATGTGTAACTTTTTAGTGTAAACGCTTTTGAATTTCAATTTCAAATTCTTCTTTTTTCAATAATTTAAATTTGCTTTTACATTTCACAAAAATCTGTGGTGTCCCATTTTATTTCTAATTTTACTATTTCCACTCACTGAACGTAAGCGATTTTTTTTTAAATTATAATTTTTTTCGTAGGATTGAAATTTGTATAAGCGATGTTTTGTTAAAGTTAACTTTAAGATGTGTAACGTTAGTCCGAGTGTTGCATTTTTATTATTGGACGTACCCAATATATGTGCAGAATACAACTTCTGTTAAACTCATTGCCAGTTATATTGTATTATATAACAATAAATTATTAAACAATGACTATTCAATTCTAGTAGGTACAATAAGGTGTATTTACGTAGTTGATTAAAAAAAAAAAAAAAAATGATATTGTTTCTTATTGCTCTTTTAAATTTATGTTTCACTAAAGTATTTTTGTTCTGCTTTATTGTATTTTAATCAATTATTGGATCATTTGTTATCGAATCGTTACTATTATTTCATCAAAAATTGATGAGGAGATATAATATTATATTTGCAGATATGTATGTACACATAAATCAATTTTAATTGTTTTTAAGGAAAAGTTTATTGCGGAGTCATTCGGCTCAGAATACTTCCTTAAAATTAAATTTATTGAGAAAACTAAAAACATTTATATATAGACTTCTTTGGATAAAGATAAAAAAAACCCACAGAAAAAATTTCAAGGTCGTTAATTTAATTGAACATATATATGTACTAACTTTTGAAATCAAGCAGATACTACAATTTGTCCCTGAAGGTTTGAAAGAAATCCATATGTATATCTATGTAGGTCCTTAAATCTAATATGCAATATGTAAATAAGTTTTGGGCGTCGAAAATGTTCACATTAACGGTAAGACGATATTAACTATTTTCGATAGAAGAAAGAGTGTTAAGATCCGAAAAGTTATCAAGAGGCCTGAAATCTACCATAATTGTCTCATAGTTGAAAAGTTGTTGTTGAAATATGTAGAAGAACGATTTAAGTATTGTTTTAAATATTTGTTTAAATTTGTGATAACTTATACCATTATGCATTAAGAACCATTTGTTTTAATTTTTGATAAAACTTCCAAAGTTGTACGATTCACTTAAACAACTGTTTAAATAGTAAGAGCCTAAAAGCAGTTGGAGTGTAATTTGATAATGAAATTTGATTAACACTATGTCTGTTTATCTCAGTTAAATATTGCTTAAATTGTTAAAATATGATGAAAAAAAAAAACTACACAAGAAACAACATTCTAAAATATTTATTTATCAGTAGATGATTCGTTGCAGCTTTAGCTTAATAATTTAGAGTACACATTGCTTTATCTTATACCAAACGATGCTCTTGAAACTGATTTAATTAATTTTTAGGAAATGTTGAGATTCAACCTTTCTAAAGATTGATTTGCTTTAAATTGATTCAAAAAACCTTTAAGATCGTCAAAAATACAAAACGGCGTCTTAAATCAATTATGCTCCTAAAAGAAAGGAATTACAGTAATAAATATGCAGGATTGGGTCGTAGGAACTTGCTCTTAAGTGTGATCAAACAGTGGTTCTAAAGTCTGAAATAAATTATCTATGGCAGCATTTATTTTATCCATTCGCACAAAGTTTTTCATAAAAATTGAACGTAAAAGACTAAGCACCACTAAAAGTAGTCTGATGGCACCCGTGAAATAGCTATAACTCCAGCCTATAATGACGTGGTGGTAGCTCACTCAATTGGATGTTGTTTCATCATTTTTGAAAAAAAATTAAAATTTGTAGTCCAATTTTAAGTATTTATTAATGTAGATCTAAAAATAGTAATTAAAAAAAAAAATCATTAACCCAAAATATCAAATTTTCAAAAAATCATTTTGAATTTCTTTTAATGTGAAAATATATTTTTTTTTTTTTAAATCTTGATTAGCAATATTATTTAAAGTTATTATTTTATGTTAAATATTATTAAAAGTTTAAAGCTTCTGTTTAAAAAATTTGATGCATACAAACATTTTTATCAAAATCGTTGTCGTTCTTGACCAAAGTAAGATTTTCCTCACCGGTTTTTAAGCAATTGTATGGGAGCTACCGTTATTTTTGGTTATAAGAATAATCTGTGTTCAAAATCTTCTAGATAATGTGAAAAAACTGTTTTTTATTAGGTTTAGTAAAAATCGACAAAGTCGTTTTTGAAATATTGAGTTTTCAAAAAATCCAAAAAATATTTTTTTTTTTTTTTATTTTGGTACACAATATTATTTTAAAATTATCAATAATTTTTTTTTAAAAAAAGTGAATGATATCGGTTGAACCGTTTTCGAGAAAAGTGAAAATCGAAAAAAAAATGATACTTTGGGAGGTGCCATTAATAACTATTTTTCCGACCTATTTTTTTTTGTTTGTTTTTGAAAGGCAGCTTATACTTATTTAAATTTATTGAATAGTTTATTACGGCTTCCCTATCATCGTAATGTCAAGTTTGATCAAAATTTCGATTACCTATGTATATGTATATATCGCAGGTAATAATACTGGACTTTTCCACTCTCACATTCATTTTTAGTGAAAAATAAAACAAGCACATTGTTGTTGGTACAATGAAAGCATCAAGTACAAGTATTTCTGAAAGAAAATTATGACTTTCAAGTACATTTGCGCTGCATTACCGTATACATAAGTACTCAACATATGCGACATATATGGCAGTCTTGTTCTTAAATACCGTACAAGTACATTATAAAGTACTATTCAGGTCCAAGTCTTGGATTGATTCGTGGTCAAATTCTCGTTGTTCACTTTCGGGACAAAATTTCTGGAAATTATTCACATTTCGAAAGGTGTGCAATTAAGTGACAGATCATAACACACCAATTGTTTCACAGCACGTTTAAGTAATTTATGATTTTTTTTTTAAATTCATACAAGACACAGATAACATCATTGGCGAAAATTTAAATAACTCGTGTAAGATGTATATACCTATCTTTATTACTGTCACAAATTCCTTATCCGAATTTATGTGAATACGTGCGAAAATTTGATTGTAAAACGTATCAGAGCTAACAATTATTTTAACAATAAATCTAAGACTAGCAACAGATTTATGTATGTACATATGTTTATAACATTATTATTATTATTATTATAAGCAAACATCCTGCAAAAATATTCCTATGTCTCATAAAAATACCCTCGCAACCATCCATAACCTCTCCACCCACTCAAAAGATCAAAAATGACAAAGGGTAGTAAACAATTATGGCGGGCAATTTATTGTTGTTGATCAAACACCACTTTTACGTTTGATACTTCACGAAAAAGTGTCAAATTATTATATCAATATAATAATTATCTTTGTTTACCTGTAAATAACGGTATCATTATTTGAATCGGCATCATCGTCGCTATTTAAAAGGAAGTATCCAGATTTTTTCTTTCGATTCGTTGACATATTGGTGAAATATATTGTGTTTTAAATCAATGACAAATCACTAAACGAACCACTCACTATTCCCGTTATCAGGGAAAGTAATTTAATTTTTTTTTTTTTGCTATGACCAGCAATGACATTAAATCACAGATAAATAAAAATTATATTTGGTGATTTTAAGCATAAAAGACACCAAATTCTATTTAAAACAAAACTCGACGATTTCCATTCGTGTGACCAACCAACCAACAGTTGACGAGGAAACACGAATTGTTTAAACAACTAAACAAGTCGGATGCAAGCTAAAAACTAAATTAAAGCTTGATTGTTGAATACATCCGGAGCTCAACAGTTGTTGTTTGCACAGTGAATTTGTGTGATGTCACAAAATGTGTAAACTCCGAAAAGCTTTCAACTTGACTGTGTGTCTCTGTCTATGATCCAGCTTCGGATAGTGGTAGTAGTAAATTTGACATTAGAAAAGCTTGATTATTGGTTGGTTTAGAGTTTAGAATGACGTTTCATCGTGCTTTGTGCTTTGAGAGTGATTATAATTTAATATTGCTATTGTATCTACAGGGTATTCCATTTTGAAAGAGTTTTTTTTTTCTTTTTTTGCAGCAGCCGAATGTAGAGTAAAATTGTTTTTTCTCAGTAAATGACTTTTAGTTTAAAATTACGTTTTTTACCTTTTTTGAAGATTTTTTACATATCAAATCTCAATTTTATTTTTAAATTCCATTAGAATCACAATTTTTACTCTGCAGATGAAAACATACAAAAAAAAAGTTTTTGGCGAGCTAATTTCACAATTTTTAAGTTAAGTTTCCATTATTATCATCAAAAATAAGTACACATAGGCCAATAATATGGATTTGTGGATCTTTAATCAATTTCGTTCAAAAGCCTATTAAATAGTGGAAATTACGACACTACGTAAACATGTACTATATATGTATGTGCCAGATAAAACCTAACTTAAAAGTTGTGAAACCATCCTTTGATCTAATAACATTAATTCTTAGAGTTTTGTTTAATTTTTTAACTTCTGAATTAACAAGTTTTGAAGTGAAAGAATATTTTCTTAATGGAACACCTTAAAAACTGCACACGATGATAAAAGCTTAGTTTACGTCTTACATAGTTTGACGTAGTTGACGGCTTTTTTTTTTTGTAAATTGAATAGACAAAACAAAGCCATAATAATTAGGGTAGACCTGGATGAAATTGACGCCAAAGGCGTGTTCCATTTTACAGAACAAACTTACAAAAAAAAATAAAAACTATGACTGTGAGTAGGTGGTTTATTTAGGGTGAAAGTTCAAGGGTAATCTTTTGTATAGAATGGTAAAATTTCCATTGCAAATAGGTAGGTATGTTTCCGTAGTTAATTGTTATCTTTACACTTAATTACAATGATTTGAGATAGTAGACCTAGACGACTTAGAAATAAGCTTCGAGTCATTCTTTGTAAAGTGGCAATAAAAATGAAATAACCGTTGAGTATGTCTGGAAGAGTAATGTTACGGTTCGATAAGACCTACATACATAAACAGAGTTATTTTCTCTTCATTTTGATAGTTAAATTATATTGCTCAATTATTTCTCGTCTTTTGGGTAGGTAACAGTACAAATCTCTTTTTTACTTGTTTTGAATTAAACATTGAAGCTAATTTTAGAATTATTTCAAATTCTATGTCCATATTTTAGATAATAAATATTCATTATACATAGGTATGTGGTTTGACTATTTATATTATGTCAGTGATAAAATGTATCTATTCACTAGAAAATTAGGCATGCTTGACGTGTAAAAAAAAAATATGTTATTAGATTATGTGTCCGAATAAAAATTTAGGAATCAAAAACATACATTAATCTTTGTTTAGTATTCGCAGATTGGTAACTAATCAAATGCATATTTATGGCAAATTGTACCTTCATATTTAAAAGTTTAAATGAAACAAAAACAACTAGTAAATCTTTCGCTACTTTAAAAATATTCATGAAGAGGGAACTCTCAATATTCCTATAAATTCTAACATTGATCACTTTGTCCGGACCGATTGATCAAAATTTTACAAAACAATTGATGAAACAAGTATTTATAGTGTTCCTAAAGATTATGTAATTATCTTCAAAATATGTATTTTGGATACTTAAACTATTTTTAATAATAAAAACTTTCTCTCGAAATCAAACAAAATTTCGATCTACAATAATATACAAGCACCAGGCGCTGCACCAAACAAATTCTAAATAAATTGATGTTAAAAATGCAACCACAACTTTTATTTTGTCTTTTAATGTCATTGACCTCCTCTCTTAAGATTGCGCAGGTTTTGATTTAATTTTAATCGTTGTTTACGCGTCACTATTCATCTTTTGTGGTTTTATCTAGGAACCTTCATATACCTATCTGATCGAATTATTTTCTAGTTCTAACTGGTGAAACTCTCATTTGAAGGCAGTTGATGTGAAATTGGGCATTTAAACAAGTACAGATAAATAGAATTCAATACTTATATTCAACAACAACCCCTGATGAACACGCAACAATAGGAATTCACTTAATTAGAGCCAATTGATTATAAAATGATTAAAAACATAAATGAGGGGATATCTTTCCTCAATGACACATTACCAAGCACATAGATACCCAGCAATACACACAGAGAGTGGCTGTTTCCGAGTCTTAATTTACTTAAAATTTATATGCATGTCATAGGTATGCATTGAAATGTAATTCCATTTTGTATAATATTTATACGGGCAGAACAATAAGAAAAACATTCAGACTTAACCCAATACTATGTGAATTTACAGAGTCTAGAGTGGTAAACATTTTATAAACTTCTTATCTAGACAACTTAATTAATTATGATTCTTTGCTTTCTTATCGCTAAAAATGACTTAGAAAAACTTTCTTCAGCCGCACTCACCGTTCTCCATTTTCCACAAAACTTGTTACTAATGGTGTCAATTCCTTTGTTGTTGCAGGGATTTGTTTGTTATTATCTGGGTTGCTTAATGATGCTGCGTCCGATTCTGATAAGAAGTTTAATATTGTAATTCAGAAATATGCAATAAATTGTGATGTAAAACTACGAACCTTTGTTTCCGTTTGAAGTTGTTGGGCCATTTAATTCGATTTCCATGGTCGTTTAGTTTGCGAAAGGACCTAAGTACAAAGATTACAAATTATAAAACTTTGTAATTAATCAAAAGTACCTATCATCGAATTGCAAAGAACAGCAAGAGAAAAACAGACAGACAGAAAATACACTTGTTCTCTTACCATAAGATACACACTTGAAATTGGTTGGTTAATTCATTTAATAGTTATTGAAAAAGAAAGCCTATTAACGGCTACAATTGTTTTATTACTGAATGTTTATACAATTCAATTAAATTTTATTTTATAATAATAGAATTTTAGTAGAAAAATGGGAGCATTTAAGTTTTTTCTTTTGCACAATTTAACACACGGATAAGCAATTTGTAATTTGGTTATGGTTTTCTTTCGGCGGGGGTGTGCAAAAGTGTGAAGTGAAATGTCAAATTCCAAACAGCTGGGCCTTGGGCGTTTGAAAGAAAAAGTTTTGTTTGATTTGATATTTCAATTTGGATCCATTACTGGCGTATGAAGTTTGATTAGCTGTGTTCACATTCTCTTCAAATATTTCTGAATATCTCGTATTCACAATTATGTCCTCTTTGACACGAGGAAGCAAGTTACTGGAGATTTTTTTGACGTTTTCTTTTAATTCCCTTAAAAATCTCCTGTACCTTTCACACGAAGAAACAAAATCGTGGAAACTTTCTGTAGTTTCCTTTTAAATTAGCTTTGTTGAACACACTGTACTGTGTGTGTGAAGAGGAGTGTCAAAAAAAATCTCCTCGAATAGTTGACCGGGGAGATTTTGTTCAGCCCACTTACGTCGTGCCCTTCTTTCCTACAAAGTGAATGTTGCTGGAAACTCAGTTTCCTCGTGTGAAAGGCGACTATCGAACACGCAATTTAGCGATTTTTTAAAGATTTGTGCGGTAGCGGGGGTAGTTGCTCCGAGCTGCCGCCATCACTGACGAACGTTCGTCTATTTTATCTATTACCTGGTTTATCTTAGACCTGGGCTTATCCTATCTAAATAACATTGAATAAGCCCCAGTCTAAGATAAACTGGAGTTTAAAAGTGACTATGAATATGCCCCAAAGTGTTTTAAGCAAAATTATAGAGAATTCAAAAAAAACTTCCTTTGTTTTCGAAAGTAATAATTCTGAAGATATCGCTTAAGAAATTGATACTTCCTTTTCCATGATGGTGTGCAAGGGGGAGGGGTAGCTTTTTACTTCGAAAACTCAACAAAAATTCTCGAAAGTCACTCAGAAGTTCTATGAGCAACCCCGAGCAACTTGAACTTTCCAGCAATGAAGTTGCCCTTTGGGCGTTCTCCCATATAGTTTTGTTTATTTTTCATGTATTCGTTGTCTTTTTTCTTTACACTACAGTTTACACTACCTTACCATTTGCAAAGTGGAAAACGAATGAAAATACAAGAGGCCACGTTCAGTATTGTATCCAAAACGATCTGGATATCTTTATGTTGTTGTAACCACTTGTGGAAAAATAAGCCGATGAAACAACAACTCAAGGTATCTGAACATTTTTGGCGATTTTGAAACCGTCTCAAATAGATTCTTGAACGCAAGGACACACTCGAAGAATAAGGAATAGCACAATGAAGAATGAGCGATAACTCTGCAATTTGTTCAACCTCAGCCACCACATTATGTCCCTTGGTCTGCTATTATACGACGACTTTTGCGTCGTGACTCTTTTCGAACATAATGAGTGCAAAAGAGAAGAAAAATGAGACGGAAAACAAACTGCCCTATGAGTCGTGGGCCAAATTTCGGCGACTCATTTTTGACATTATTTTATTTCTTGTTTGTTATTTTAGCAAATTGCTTTATTTATTTTCATTATTTGTGGAGCCCACATGTACCTATAGCTGTGTGGTTGCTAGGGTGTAGAGCATAGAGAATTTCTCTGCTAGAACAACATCGTTTCAATTATGTTTGTTGTTTGTTTGGTTGCTACGAGAATTTCATTACCGAAAAAAAATTATAGAGGATTGTCAAATTTGAGTCATGACTCAAAAGTCATGGTGTAATAGCGTACGACTCACAGGACAAAATTTCAAAGAAGAATTCGAAGAAGAGTCACGACGCAAAAGTCGTCGTGTAATAGCAGACTTGGAAACTTTCTAGAATATCGCTAAAAGAAACTGCATCGTGTAGAAGCCGTCATAATGAATCCTGAACGTGGCCATTTGCGTTCTTTCTATTCACCGTCCGGCAGCAGCACTGTCGGATAGCAGCAAACTTTCAATTTTTGACAGCTTGATTTTTCAATTTGTTTTGTATTTATTTTCCAAATTTGTTGGACTTGTACTTTTTTGCGAGCGTTGAGCGTTGTTGCTGTGTCTTCATCTAGGTTATCCACCGCACAAAATTTTAGAAACAAAATTTAAAACTTCTAACAAAATTGTATTTTTAAAAAATTATAATAAGTAAATTTGCAAAAAGCAACATTCCATTTAATTAAAAAAAAAAAAAAACAAAAAGAAATGGATTCTGAGGAACTGTCACCGGGAACGAAAATCCAAAAGGGTTTCCAAATGTACATAATCAAAAGATTCATTTTAAGTAAAAGCAAATCAACTAAAAATCTTTCATCTCCATTCCAGCAATTATATGATTCTTCGTGATGCGGATACGGGCGAAATAATTTGGCAAGAGAACAAGGACTTTGCGTCGCCAGATCACGAACACGAAGCCAAGGTGCCGGTGAAAATTCTCGATTTGCGAGCGGTTTCGCGGGAAATAAATTTCAGCACAATCGAATCGATGGAGAATTTCCGATTGGACCAGAAAGTCCTATTCAAAGGACGAATTATGGAAGAATGGTTCTTCGAAATGGGCTGGGTCGGTCCGAATACCACAAACACATGGCAGTCGACGATCGAAGCTGCCCCCGAATCACAAATGATGCCTGCTAAAATTCTAAAGTAAGTTCACATAGAATACTCAATTTATATTCCTGAGAACTATGAAATCTCAGCAATCTCACAAATATAAACGGGAATATTTAGCATACTCAATTTTTGACGGAGAAAATAGGTGAAATATAAACTGACCAATTGTTTTTTTTATCAGTTTTGTGGCCAAAACAAACGTGAACGACTTAAATATTTTTGCATTCATCCGTTGCTAGGGAAGCCGCAAGTCCAGTTCTATTGAATTATCGAGGTCAAGTGCGTAGGTTTCACTCTTGCCAATTTAATGTTTCTCAAAGTTGTGTAGTAAAAGGTAAAAACATGACGCATCAAACTATTTGCCGAGGTGCTGGATGCAATATCCATACGAATTAGGCGATGTGTGTCCCATTTTGGAATGTTTATTTTTGGATTCGTTATTTCTTTCGAGATAGGTAAATAGACTGTGACATTTGCTTTATTCGGAAAGTTGCTCGAAATGAGTAAGAAAACCACAAGAAAACCGTCTGCTGCAGTGAATCGGAGTTTTGTATTGAATTTTGTTGGCAATTAGCCAAATGTTCGACTGGCTATAAAAAAATTTAAGTGACATCTGAAATGAGTCGTATCATATTAGAATTTTTACTTTCTGTTTTCAATAAATAAATAAATAATTTCTTTCCAACATACCTACAAATAAAACTTTTTGAATGTTTCTTTTGATTCTCCAACAACATGATGTCATGGTGAGTTAATGAGTTTGGCGAACAAGTAGCTGAACTTGAACTCATTTAATTATTTTTCAAACTTTCAATTTTAATTATTTTTGTTCATCTTTTGCTGTGTTGCATGTAGGTGTGTCTTAATTTGAAAGAAAGTGTAAAATGATTGATTAAATCGACAATTGAACAACATTATTATTACGTCTGTTTGTTCATGATAAACACATTTTTGAAAAATTCTCACAAATTCCAATTTGTTTACTTGAAAAAGCGGTAACAATTTGTCACGGCCTGTGCATATTGGTTTAAAATTTTTTTTTTATCAAACAGACCTATTAAGAAGTGAAGTGACTAAATGTGGGCTCCTGGGCCGATGAAACACAAAAAGGAAGTATCATTATGAAAACGACGACAGTCAAGTCAATCAGTGCTTGATCGTTAGCCAATGACGACATTTGAGCTTGTTTTCAGTTGAAAGGATACAAAATTCCCGCGTTAAGACTTCTTATTTGTTTGCTTTGATTGTCGTTACAGGTTACTACACAGTTTAAAAATTTTCTATCCCGTACTTGGGAACTCGATTTTCTTGTCGATTTTCTATAACTTCTGCTAAATAATTATTTTTCTTAAATTAATATTTTATTTTTAAAGAAAATAATTCATTTCATTTTCTCTCTTTCAGCGGAAATGTTACGATTGAAACCAGCTTCTTTGACAGGGATACGCTTATTACTAAATCTATTGTTCGCCTTTACTACATATAAAATATTTCACAAAAATTTATTTTCTATAAAAAATAAATAACAATCTACCTTATCAACAAAATGAAATAGAAAAAAAAAAAAAAAAAAAAAACAAAGCAAATATCCGTCTCTTGTTGTATACTCGCTAAGTTAGCATTTAATCTTTAAACAAAAACAAAAGTGTAGTTTAAATAAAAAATAATGAATTATTATTAATCTATTCATAGCTGCCAGTGTTTTGTAAATAAATAAATAAAAAAAAAACAAGAAAAATAATAAAATTGTAAAACCAATCAATCCCAATACAAAACAAAATCTTAAAACAGCAATAAATAATTCAATTGTGTCTTTCTATCAAATCGTAATATTTTAATAACTTTTTTATCTTTTTTATTTATTCAATTTTCAGTCAGTGCACTTGTTGTGAATTATAATTATATTTTTCTTTTTGCACATTTTAGATATAATTACTGTTAAATTTAGTGTAATATTTATTGAATATAAAATATAAATTTAGTACAACGAAATTTAAATTTTATAAAACAAATTAAAACAAAAATGAACTTTAAAATTAGTTGTAGTTAATAAAAAAAAGCACTGAAACACTTTTTGTTATAAAATGATATTTAATGTAATTGCCATTAAAACCAAAAACAAAACAAAAATTAATATTAATTGCATTTTTTGCGTTATTGCAAAAATTAAAAAATTATTTTTAGAATTATTAACAAAAAAAAAATTATTAAATGAATTTTTCTTTCTTATTTTGCTCTCATAATAAAACTCTTATCTATGAATTTATTCTTCATATTATATTGCTAATCTTATAATAAAAAATGCAATTTTCGTAAAAATTTAATCTTAATATTTATTTATTTTTTAATGAATTGTTTGCCGTGTTTTGTTCATTTATTTTAATTACCTTGAGTCGACAGTAGACGTTTTTAAATAAAACATCTTTTAAAGCAATTTTATTTAGAGATTCTTAGTGGTAACACAATAAAATTTGTTTTAAATACACAGTCAGTTTGTAATGCTTATGACTTTAACTATGTTTTTGTGATTAATTTGAAGTCTCGTTTTTTCTTTTTTAATTATTAAATTATAATTTTGTTGTTTCTAATAAAAGAATATTTAAAAAAAATTAGTGAAGCAGTTTTTTTTCAAATTTAAATCTCTATTAAGGGAACGCTGTTAATTAACAAGTGTGTTTGGAAAGTTGAAAAACTAGGAAGGTGAGCTGCAACAACTAACTAAATAAAGCAAGCTATTTGCTTGTTGGTAAATTTTGGGTTTTACGGAAAAGTGTCCATAAAGCTTATTGACCCTGGGCTACGTAAAATCAGAATTCGCAAACATCGATGATTCGAAACGAAACCTCGAAACAGACGGATCATTTATCTTTTGCGCGAGTAGATTTATTAAGGGAACTTTTCTTTGAAAATTTAAGTAAAGGGAAATTTAAAATTGTTAATCTTTTATTCAATATTTCATGAACATAAAGGTGCGCCTCACTTCGATATTTTTGTTCAATATAATACATATGTATACATATATGTATAAACTTTATTTGTTGAAAAGCTATTTCAAAACAATCGAACCCAGACATAAATCGATACGGAAGAATTACAGCCCTATTCTGCTAAACGTTCGCGTGAACATTGGCATTCTGCTATCAGCGGGAAGGAAATGATTGTTCCATAATGCCTATTAATTGCGATAAAAATAAAATGAATGCAATGAAATTCTCTTTAGAATTTCAAAAATAAAGAACTGGTTAAGATTTGCATTCGAAAGACATAAGTTTTAAATTAATGATTTGAAGAAAATTGAATAAAACATTCACGGGAATCGAAAGATTCGATCGAATCGTTTAGCAGAATAGGGCTGTTAGTTAAATTATTTAAATGCTGTAGGTCCACTGTGGAAGTAATGCTCAAGGTCCATGTAGGTAGTCCAATGGAAAAAGTTAAACAAAAGAAACACGAAACAACATAAATGGATTTGTCTCTAATTCGCGTGCGTTGAATTTGTTTCGGAATTTATACAAATTGCGACACTTTTCACGTTTCTTGTATTAAGATATTCACCCTTATTACAGTTGTACAGTAAAACGACTCGGCTCTAGAAGCTCCAATTGGCGCTGCAAAATAAGAAATATTGTTAAGATATCGAGAAGGGCGAAGAGCGGTGAGAACACTAAAGTTTTAGTTTTATTTTATAGTCAATTGTGCCTTCTAGAGCCATGTCGTTTAACTGTCGTTTTAGAAACTAAAATCGTAACAAAGGGCGATTGTTGTTTTAATAAAAAGTCATAATAAATTATTCTATTGTGTATTGCTCCGACAGTAGCTCTATTGTTTATCAGCCCAATTCTAAACATTCCCCGGTAAAATAACTCCCCGGGAGAGGTGTTCTCTAGGGAGTAGTTGTACCTACTCTTATTCCGAATTCCCCGAGAGAAATTCAGGGGAATTTTTTTTTTAGAATACGGGAGTAGGGAAAAGGGAAACATTTCACGGGGAATGGTCATTTTGAATTGGGCTGTGTTATTTATTTTTTTTTTGGCATTACTGGCATCCGATTCTATTTTCATACATAGTTCCATTTGAATGTAGAATCGGATTTAACTATCGAATAGAATCAAAAGTAGAATCGAGTTACATTGTTCGGCCCCAGACCTTCCGATTGTGTCAATATATTTAGTATGCGTTTGCGTAAGCTAGCCTAGCTACATATATACTTACGATATCTTATTTAAAGTGATATCTTTTAATAAGGAACGGCTCCGCTCCCAAAGGCGTGAATAGTCCCACGAGTTTTTTTTTAAGTTTAAATATCAAATCCATGTGTATTCCTTCCTATAACCAAGAACTTTCTTTTTAAATCTAAAATTGATTGAAAAAAGGAAAATAAAAATTCGCTTCCAAATTCTACTTGGTTCGAGTTTCATAATCGGCCCAAGTATCTTGTTGGTCTGTGCGACGAAAGTAGGTATACCTATGCGCCTATATGCCTACTATTGAGTTTTCGGTCAAGAACACATTTCTCAAACGGTAGTTTGAAGGTGAAGCTGGAGGTTATACCAACTGGATTCCGCACATAGTTTCAAACAAAGTCGCGTGGTTCGGTAGAAAATTGCTTTTAAAGTGGTAAAAAAGTCGATTTTCTATTTAGTTGCTTTTTCGTGTTGTCTTATAGTGTGAAAAAATCAAATTTTGTAAACATTATTTTTCCTATCATGGGATACCTCAATTGAAAGGTACTAACTCCTAGATCACGAGTATTTTATTTTAAGGTTACTATAGCTCTTAGTTCAGCTGCAAATCGAGTAAATAGATTTCACGTTTGCTTGTTTTTTGTATCTTGCGATACTTATGTTCGGTTTCACAACTAATTAAGAGGCTTTTAAATTTAAAAGTGAGGTATTTTGTATGGAACAAACGTCAAAAGGGCTTTATGAAATCGGCCATTAGATGTGAAGTTCTCCAGATCACCAGTGTCCCATTTTTATGTCGCTAAGTCTCGTGGCTCGGCTGCAAATTGCTTTAAAAGTGCTTAACAATTTTCAAGTTGCTATTTCGTCTCGTCTTTTCTTAAATTATCACTATAATTTCTATAAGTAGGTACACATTTTATGGTATTCAAAATGTTCCAACAGCTGTGGTGACCAGATTTGAGCGATATGGGAACTTGAGAAATGTGAGAAGTACCTAACAGGCAGACCTCGTTATAGACGATCGGCCGAAATCATCCAGGTCGTTCCTGAAATTTTGCAGCTGGTTCTGAAACATCAACACAAAGACGTTGAACTAAGTTGGTTATACCGTGTGGCGCGATTTTGAAGAACGATCTCCACCTGTACCCTAGCTAAATTCCAGTTGGTCCAAAAGTTCAATCCTGGTGAAATTATGTATCTACATTTACACAGGAAGGTCTTATTTGGCCCACAGTCTATTTGAGATGAGAGAGGTATCCAAGAGAGGTTCCAAATAAAAGACAATCAATTTACTATTTATATATTTTTTTTTGAAAATTTATCACTTATTTAAGTATTTATTTATTTATCTCTAAATATGTATCTACAGTTAGTCAACTTTTATATAGTATTGTATAACATTACATTAAGTTAAATAAAAAGTACATTCTTTTATATTTTATAATATATTTACTCTATTTTTATTTATAATTATTTTAGTCTATTTCATACACATAGTTTTATTATAAATACTATAATAGTTAATTAAAAATTAAAATAATATATTTTTGTTTTGTTTATATTTTTATCTCTTAAATTATAATAAAATTAAAAGTATAATTTTGCTTATTAACATAATAGTATAAAATTAAATGTAATGATATGATTCTACACAATTCACTTTTATTTATCGGTTTTTTTTTTTTTTTTTTATTTTTTGATGATTTTACTTTCCATTTTGAAATAAAATTTCTCATTTTATGTAAAGTTTTTGGACCTATTCTATTTTTTTTTTTTGTTTTAAATTTAAATATTTTCATTTGGTTTTATATTTTGTTAATTGATCTCTATGACATTGATCCAGTTTGCCTTTTTTTAAATGTTTCATTTTGTTGATTTATGTATTTTGAAAAAGGATGAGGGGCATTTTGACTTGTAGTAAGATAGAGATTTATGTAGTTTTTAAGATTTAATTACTCAGAAAAATAGAAACTTTTCAATATTAAGGTTTGCATTTAGTTTATTAAATAGGTAGCAAGAAAAAAAAAAATAAAAAGACCAAATTTAATTTTTGAGAATTGCAAATTCAAACGACAAAAACTGGGGCCAAATTGCCACATTAGTGACTGATCGAGTGAGTGCCATCAATGATCGAATGAACGAGTAAAACCTATGGGGATGATGGTTCCATAACGTGAGCGATAATGCCAAACTCACATAATTCACTCACGTATCACTCGATACCTGAGGCGGTAATTCGGCCCCTGAAGAAGTCGAAAAAGTTATTTTTAATATTAAATTACACAATTTTTCAAATCTAACGATATTAAGCTGATCAATCCGAAGTAAAAAAAAAATTATTGACTGAAGACTTAGTGTTTCAAATTTTTAAGGAAAAAAAATGTTTGCATAAAATTGAAATGAATGAAATTTGAATTTAAGTTTCATAAGACTTGAATTTCTCTCTGTCTCTACAAAGCTTACTGCTACTAAGCCAATCAATATTTATTATTATTATGGTGATCTTGGTGTGTCTACATTTATAAGCTTTTATCTGTACGTTTTATTTTCTTTTTTTTTTTTCATTTAAGTGGTTCGGATTTGTTTCGAATAATTGTTTTTACACATTAATTTTTTTTTTTTTTAAATTTGAATAAATCATTTTTATCTAATTTAAAAATTAATATTCAAAATTATTCATTTGTGAATTTTCATCATTTTTATTATAACACTCATACAAGTCTTTATGGGTCGAGTTTGTGCGAATGATATATCGATCCATCATTTGTATAATTTATTTTTGTTTTTATTTTACATTTAGCATTTTGTTTAGATATTTCGTTTCCTTAATTTTAAGCCATACAAATTCTTACGTATATTTTAATTATTTTTTTACATATATATTTTTTTTTTTTTAAATATTACAACCATAATATTTAATATAGTTTTCTTAAATGCTTTTTATTTAATTTTATACATAAATATCATTGACTAATTTATGCTTGGTTAAATTTTTTTATATACAGATTTTAGAGCACTTAAATTTAAAATTTATATTTATAGGTCAATTTTTAAAGTATTCGTTAGTATTTTTGAAGAGATGAGAATCAAATCATTATCCCTATAGCTTTTGTCATTTAACTTATTCATTTAAAATGGTATAAATCTTTTTACAATATTTTTATTTTTATTGAAGGTACACGGGATTAAAGTTGTAAAAAAAATGATACCAAAACGAAATAAGGAATAATCATACATATTTCATCCTCGAAAATATATAAGGTGTGTTCCTTTGGGCTCCAGTATCTACTGCCAAGTACTTCTGGCTGCAGTCAACTACTTCTACTCTGTGGTCGAAGTAGTCCAAAGTTGTTCATTAATCTAGTAACAGAATGTTTCCAAACAAGAAAAAGACATCACCGCAATCAACAGAAATTACGTAATAGATTATTTTTGTTGACATTTTTCACGTTGAAAACAAAACCGAAATTAAATTGATATTGAGGTTAGATTTTGCTTTTGGCAAAATGAAAGTATTCCATTCATCATCTACTGGGAAGTACTAAAAAGTAAATACTTTGCAAGGCCCACGGCTTTAATTAGTTCTTTTAACTAAGTTCCTCATTAACTTAGAGATAGGTTTAAGGAACAATCAAAACGATTTTATCTCTCTTTTATAATTATTTTTTCCGTCTTCTTTTGATGGTGGCAAGGTATTTAATAGTAGATGAAAACTCCAAATTACTCTTGAGTATAGGTACTCAACTCTAAAGAAACACTAAGCCCAGTTTACCAGTGCTGAGTTAATTGTTAGTTAAACCAGAGTTATTAAAGCCTCCAAATAAATTAAACCCGAGTTAACTTAGTTGTTCAGTGGAGTATTAACTTGAAATCGAAGTGTGACATTATAGAAATCAACGTTTTGCTACTCAAACCCCTATGACCCCACTCGTACCCCGAATTCTATAGATTTTTGACATGCATCTGTCAAAAATAACTAATGTAGTTCATCCAAAGTTAACTCACCTATTTTAATAAGTTAAAATGCGATATTAATGGACTGAAAACGTGTTTAAGGAGTTTAACCCCGAAAATAGGATCATCTCGTACAGAAAAACTTGACCTCGTCACGCTCACGTCCCGTTTACTCGTCGCTTTGTGAATCAGGCATGAGTTAGCGGAGATAAATGTGAGCAGAATGTGTTCAGAGTACTTCTATTTAATTATGAAATATCTACACCTGAGCATCGAATTTTCATATCTATATATCTGTCAAATTGCATAGAAACTGTATGAAGTTGGCTGCGCTCAGCTTTTTACTCCGTTTGCTCGATTATTTTATTCTGAGCTCATGGAGCACGCTCCGAGCTAACTCTGGACGAAAAAAGAAACACAAATTTCGAGTTCTGAGTGCTCTGAACTAAAAAAGAAACACGTTATTTTCGTTTGACTGTTTGGGTTCAGCTCTGAACTGCTTTGAATTAAAAAAGAAAAACGCCTATTGAGTGAATTAACTCTGAATTCACCTAAAATTTGTCATCTGAAAATTCAGATTTCTGAATATTTCGATCTTCTCATTGACAACTGTCATAAAAATTAGATGATATTTAGTGTCATCTGACAGCTGGTCAAGCAGAAGCTTGAAATATACAGAAATAAGAACTCAGAAATGTATTGAACCCGATCGCTAATTAAACTACATAATCAGAATAGAGAAGGGTACATATTTACGTCATTTCTGCGTTTTAATTTTGATTGATTTTTTACAATTGCAAGTTGAAATTGTACATAGAAAAACTGAGTTCAAATTATTTGCAGGATTAACTAACTGTGGTTTAACTCAGCACTGAAAAACTGGCATTAAGTTAGTGATAAATAATTACTTCCATTTTTCAATTACCACCCGTTCGTTAGAAAAGTATCGGAAGTCTCAAGTTACTGTCGACAAAAGTTATGAACTTTATAACCTCAAAGTTGGTTTGATTTATTCCATTCATTGGCAACACTATTTTAATGAAAGTAGGTACTCAAAGATAAAGTAGAATAGAAAAGATAACCATAAAAGATAACAAGACCAATGAACTTCCATTTAAAAAAAAAAACAAAGCTTTCAGTAGTTGCGAGGTGTCATTCATTACAAGATGCAAGCAACCAACGGTATCGTCAGTGCACCTATACAGCTTGACAAAGTTTTCTTCGCGAAAGCCCTCCAGAATGGATTACGCGAACAACGTATTGATATAAGGTACATTAAATTCACGTCGGGAAGTGGCGATGGCGATAACTATTGTAGCCAGATCTATCGTGTTCTATTGCTTTATGCCAAAACTGAACAACTAAATCCAGATGAACTTTCTGTGATAGTCAAGGTAATGCCATCTAGTGAGGAGTTAAATTTTCTCGATACGATGAATGTTTTCAACAAAGAAAAATGGCTCATCATGGAAATCATACCACAGTTCGAAATTATGTTAAATGACATTCAATTTGCTCCAAAGTAAGTTTTTTTTTAATTGATACAATTTTGTGAATGAAATAATATTGACTTGTTTCAAAACTAGTTTTATAGAAGTTTCGAGTCCACGGCTTTATGAATTTAGAAATGTATGCATGCAAAGCTATTTTAAATTTTTCGAGTTGAAGGTGTCAAAATATTTTTAAATAATACTGGTTTGAGCACTTACAAACATCTTTAAAACTAGTTCAGCAATGAAACTAGTTTTGAAAAAAGTCAATAACATGGCTGTAATATTTTCCTGGTATACATGTAGATGCTACTATGCTACTGACACCCCATTGCAAACATTAGTCCTAGAAGATATGGACCGTTTTGGGTTTCAAATGACAAACAGAGAGACGGCACTAGATGAGTGCCATGCAAAGTTTGCGTTGAAAAAACCTTGCACAATTTCATGCTTCGTCAATGGTCTTTGCAAAAAAGGTATAGCCTCAAATCTTAAAGAAAGTATAAGTTTAATAGATCTAATACTGTTATAGAGACCTTCAATGATGACCTATTATATTAGAGGCCTTATTGATCCAAACGCAATCAACCCATCAACTAGCATCTATAAGATGCTCCTCAAACACCTCGGCTATGAGATTAAACTGGCTTCAGAATGGGAAGGATTTGAAGAAATCACAAAGAAACTGCAAGAATTCCATTCGAGACGCGTATTCTAGCTTGCCAAAAGCCCAGAGATGGTGAAATAATCAAGGTCCTCAATCACGGTGAGTTCTGGGTGAACAATTTACTATTCAAATATGCTCCGCGCAATAATATTGTCGGTTTGGTGTTCATAGATTTTAAACTAAGCATTTATGGAAGTCCTGGAATTGACTTGAATTATTTTCTATTTGCCAGTGTTCAGTTGGAAGTATTGAAAAACTGGAAAACATTACTCCAAGTGTATCATACTTCGCTGAGAGATACTCTGATAGAGCTGGCATATAATGACATACCGACTTATGAAGATATTGAAAATGAATTTAAACAAAAATCTCCGTATGGATTGTTTACTGTTATCGGACCATTGACAGTGATTACAATGGACAAAAAACTAAGCCAAGGAAATAATTTTGAGAATTTAGCTGAATCAGATGAAAAAACTGAGGCTATTTTTAATTCGAAAAAATTGATTGAACGTTTGAAGTATTCATTGTTGGAACTTGATAAAATGGGAGCATTAGATAAATAGTCTTTCAATGTCATTCTTCATTATATAGAAATTTGTAAAAATTTAATTAAAAATAAGTTGTATAGATTGTGAGTATTCAAATTAATTGCAAAAAAAAAATAGATAACAAAAGAACTTTTCTCGACAGTCACGCTTGCCTATAATGCAATGCTTAATGGGAAGTCTTTTATCATTTTATGTATGTAGGTACATTATGAACTTGGGCACACTTGAAGTATATGTTACTGAAACTAGTTTAAATTCTTTTCGAGTGCCTTGACGTAATGCGATGGCGGCGTTCTAGTTGAATAGGTATAACTCTATTTTTATTCTTTAATCTTGATAGCCTTTGTGCAGTTTTGTGTGTTTTGTAACGCTTTTCTTCCAAATTTCAATTTTAAAAAATGAAAACTTTGTTGATTGTTAAAATATCGATTGAAATTATTAACCTACATATAAAGGGTTTTCACTGTTTTCTGTGACAGCCAAATTGACAGTTCTCAGTTGTTTTAAGGTTAGTTTGTTTGGAAATTCGTCATAAATAGACTCACGCCAACATTCGATGCGTTATCGTTTTGGGCTTATCGGGGTAGACTAGCGACTTCACAGTCATATCCTTATAGAAAATAATCAAGCGGCGTTAAATCGCACGATCTTGGAGGCCAATTCACGGATCCGTAACGTGAAACTATGCGGTTACCAAACGTTTCCTTGAATTAATCAATTGTGGCACGAGCTGTGTGACATGTTGCGCCATCTTGTTGAAACCATCACCGCTCCTGAACATCATGGTTGTTCAATTGATGAACGAAAAAGTCAGTAATCATGGCTCTATAGGTACATTATGTGATATGCGGATATGTCCCATCGAAAGGTCAAACAAACTAAAAATTCAAAGCCCGAGAGCTATAAGTTCTAGATGAAATGGAATTAGCAAAAATCCAATAAAATATGATCACGTTTACCGACATAAATTCAAAAATGTGGAATTTGCAATTTTGCTGATCCTGACGCTAAATTTCTTAGTAATTTTTTTTTTTACAAATTCTTGTATGTAACCTTGATCTGCATTCCATAGTTTTAAAGTTTTAAGAAAGAATATTAACCAAATGTTCAGCCTGTCTCCCTTGACCTTCAATTTTTATAATTTTTAATCGAATCTTGTCTTAAATTTACTTTCTAATTTTGTCATTTTATCATTTTTATTTTAAATTTATAATAATTATATTTACACTTAAGAACTAATAACTAAATCTTATTTTCTAGTTACGTGTCCGTTGGGCTGCCTAATTACACATTCCATCATTTTAGTAAAATTTAATAATTTACAATTCTTTTTTTTTTTTAAGCTTACAAATTATATTTTTTTGTTTAAATAAACGAATCTAGTTAAAATAATAGAAAAAAAAACAAATAAAAAATAGATTTACATAGTTTACAGAAATTTAAGGCACATTTTCTGAAATATTAAAATAATATTCCCAGAAAAACAAAAAAAAAACGTAAATTCAGATAAATATATGCATGCATGTATATAAAAATACTATCAGAGTATAGAATAACATTTTTCCATAAGAAAAATATATTAAATCAATTAAAAAAAAATAAAAATAAAAACAATATTATACAATTAAATCAGGCACAACAAAAAAAAAATAAAATAAAAATAAAACAACAACCAAAAAAACAACAGGACAAATGTTTCACTGATGGCATCGTTGTTGTTAAAATGTTGTCAGCCCAATGATAAAAAATGCAATTAGACCCGTCAGATATTCAGTCACTAGACGATGACAGCTAAGGTGGCTTCCCGCAGAGGCTGATATTCCCATTTTATATTCCATATCGATATCTAGCAGCATATCATGATTTTTCGTGTAAAATTGATGGATGTCACTTATCTGGAAAAAAAATGAAAAATAAATAAATGAGAAAAGAAAAATATTTCATCACACAAACATGTTGGAAAAACATCGCATATTATTAACTAACTGATAGATGGAAATTGTATGTATTTTTATTTATTTTTTTTTAACAAAATTTTTTTGACTGAAATAATATTGAGCAATGTCCGTTGAAATGGGGGTGTATTTTATTACCATAAATATATATATATTTTGCAGTAATCGTCATGTATGGTAAGTAGTGAAGGGGAGGGGCATCAGGAAATATTGTATTGCACAAGCAATTATATTCAGCATGGTCTCCGGAGTGAGTTCCCTTTTATGGTTTTAAATTTTGTTTGGGTAATTTATTTTTATTTATATTTATATTTTTACCGAAACTTCAATTTGTAATATTGTTGAAGTTAAAAATTGAAATCGATTCGATTGGATGTGTACATCAATGTTGATGTTGAACATAATTAAAAATAATATTTTCGCTAATGGACGTGTACGGTGCAGTCAAGTTGGCTGACTTGCAACAGACTTTCGGCCAAGTGATGAGGTTCTCTCGATACTGTCCTGGCTCTCGCTCGGGTATACATACATAGTATACTGATATGGATATTATGAATTTTATTTTCCTTATTTGCAATTGGTTGCCAAATGCCAATTGGCAACTGATGACTTCGCCAAATGGGTCAACTTAATTGCTTCCATCACACAGGAGCACGTATAACACCATGTGTGGTGAAATGTTCTCATCATCATCATCATCATCAACATCATATTTGAGCTGTTTTTCCATTTTATTATTTTTTTGTATGGATTTCCAAAAAGGTGTTTCGTACGTGTCCTCAGTAGGCGGGTGATGGTGTCTTATCATAGAGTGAAAAGGATTTAACAGAAAATCATTGTTTACACTTGGAAAAATTTTATAAAAATTGTCAAAGAAATAAAATGCCTCACTGAGCTTTTCTTTCGCGGTTCTTTGTGGTGAAATTTTTATATGAAAAAAACATATACACAAATTGCAATTGCGAAATAAATATTAAAATACCTAAAAAGGCAATAAAAGGCAGCCAAGTGAGTCCAGTTGAATGAACATGAGTTATTTTTTACTTGCGGTTTACGCATGAAAGAAGGACAAGTTGTAGATAAAGAGCCGACCTATTTATTCTTTACTACACTTTTCCATTGAGGCAAATGATTTAATTTTGTTGAAAATTTTCAAATTCAATTTCAAATTAGCTCATTAATCCAATTAAAATTCACATTTGTCCGAAATTAAGATGAATTTAGGTTAAAATTTATAAAAATACAAATTAAATTGAAGGGTTTTTGTACAAAAAATATCAAAATTTGATGCACGAAAAAAGGAAATGGCAAAGAAAAAATATTCAGTGAACTCCTTAAGCAAATTCAAAAATGTAATAAGCTGGCCGAGGTCTAACAAAACTAGCAAACTTATGACGAATGCACTTTTTCTCCGTATTTCGGAATTAAATAAACTCACTTCGGCTCTGATGAAAACATAGGAGTATATTTATATGCATTAGGGCATGCGTTATTTCCCAATAATTTTTTCAAGCAGACACCCACTGGATTACTATATGAACATGTCCAAAAAAAAAAGATTATTAACCAAATAATTATTTCCCGAGATCATTAACCTATTTTGCACAAAATTCTGGCCTCTCTTCCAAAGGCCAAAACTTATCTGGGAATCTTTCCGGAATGTCAGGCATTTTTTCAAACAAATTTTTGGAGTTTTTTTTCCATTACCAAAAATTGAAAAAGGGCCTTAAAAAGCAGTTTGGAAAAAATGCCAGAAAAAAATTTCTAACATTATTTTCTTTCATTTTTTAGAAATATAGCCAGAAACCTGTATTTTAAGACACTTCATAAATGCATGTAGATTTCAGTGTCATGTTGAATATTAAAAGACAAGTTAAAACTTAACTATTCAAAATTTTGAGAGAAATCCAAATCTAAATTTGTGTTCAACTTTTTTTTTCTAAATTTTGAGTTTGAAAATATTTTTGTCAAAAATTATTCATTTTACCAATTAGAAATTTTATGAGTATGAGAATGAGTTTCTGGCTTTTAACAAAAATACTGCATGATATTCTAAGTGTTGCTGTTGTTTATTTAAGTTTTTTTCTAATAATGTTAAGTCAATCTTTTAAAAAATACCACTGCCCAGCATAAACGAGGGGAAATAGCCCTCGCCTCAAACGATTTATTTCTTAAAATGTCCCAAAAACATCACCAAAGTTCTTTTGTATTTACTAGGAAACACCCTGTATACATATATTAGAGACAAAATTTATTATTTTTGTATCTGAGTTGAAAAATCCTTTTTTTTTTTTGTTTTTCTGAGAAGATACAAATTTAATTGCTTTAAATCTCAACAACTGCGCACTAGAGACACTATGGAGACAATTATGCACTCCAAACTACCATTATAACTTCTTAATTTGTTTCTAATCCATCAGGGGTATCTCATGAACACGTTGTCAGAGCTCATCAGTCTCTTATGTCGGGGAAACAAATTTATCGAAAAAAATCACATAAATAGTCTCTCTGGAAACACCATAAATCCTCTTCCTTTTGTTTGTTAGATCAAAAGAATCATCCTCTTTTCTCGAATGGACGTTTTTATATTTTTCCTACATAAAATACATATTCATATTCACATTCACCATATACACTATATATACATAACATCAATCAGTTTGTGTCGTTTGCCTAACGGAATCTGCACATGACCTGAAATCCAGACAAGCTGTCAATCGCTTTACGTCCCTAAATAAAACAAAACAAAAAATAAAACAACACGTGGCTTAACTAATCCTCCTATTTTATCTTGTCCCCGAGGATAGTAAAGTAGAATAACAAAAAAAATAAACAAAAATCTGAAAAAGGATATCAAAATGTTACCCATGAAAACCTGAATATTCCCAACTGGACATTTAATCATACCTACAAAAGGTATATTTCCTTTTTCATTTATAAAAATAGGAACACACTATTGCATTCCAGCTATATAGAATTCCCAACAAGGATTTTCCCAGGATGAAGAACAAAAAAAAAAAAAAAAAAAATTAAAACAAACAACAACGGATCCATACAGCAAGCGGAAACATGCACCCACTCCGAATATAAATGGCAAATCCTCATGTTATCTGGTCACTGGGGCGTATGAGTGACTATAACCCGAGCGCATACACATATTATTCTTTTGAGGATATTTGAGCTTCTTTTTTTTCTTGTATGTTGTTGTTGTTGTTGTTGGTTTTTTAATCTGACCATATATAACCATTGATTTTTACCACAAAACAAAAAATTAAAACCTAAACCAGTCTCATATGCGAAGGATGAGAATTTATTGAAACAGTCTGCCTAACAAAAAACATTTAGTCCCATTTGCTGCAATGAAACTTAAATATTGCCCTAGACATAATTAATTACTTAAATACTCCAGATTTTAATCAAAACTAGACCTAACGATGGGAGAGATCCCAAGAAAAAAAATGTGAGTTATTTTTTTTGTTTGTTTTGTTTGTTACTTTTTTTTTGAAAACTGAATATTTCAAAAATGACTCGATCGATTTTTATTAAACTTGGAAAAAAGCGGGTTTTCAACATTACCTTTGAAGATTTTAAACACAAATTATTCTTATCACCAAATATAACGGTACCTTCTATACAAAAAAAAGACTCCTACGATTCCGGTACAAATTTGTAAAGGTTTTCCAATAAGAGGTGTTATTTTGAATAGCCCGCTATTTCGGTAGCTGTCACTTTTAAAGCTGTCATTTTTTGACATTTGACTAGTAGAAACTACGCCATTGATAAAAATGGAACGACACACGCTTCAACAACGCATTGAAATTATTAAAATTCACTATAAAAATGGTGAAAATTTGGCAGAGACGGTTCGTAAAACTAAAACATTTTTGGGTCGTCGTGAAGCACCTTGTCGGACCGCAATACAGAAATTGGTGGACAAATTCGAGCTGTTGGGACAAGTTAGTGATTTGAAGAATAAAACCCGTGCACGTCGCTCAAGAACAACTGAGAATATTGCTGTTGTAGCCCAAAGTGTTGAAGAAAACCCAGGTTTGTCCATTCCTCGTCGTTCTTTGGAATTAGGCATTCCACAAACGTCATTACACCGTATTTTGCATAAAGACTTGGGTCTTAAGGCTTATAAAGTTCAGTTAACACAAGAACTCAAGCCGGCTGATCATCAACAACGTCGTGTCTTTGCTGATTGGGTCCTTGAAATGCATGAAAATGATCCGGAATTTCATCGAAAAATCATCTTGACGGATGAGGCCCATTTCCATCTCGGAGGCTACGTCAACAAGCAAAACTGTCGCATCTGGGGCTCGGAAAACCCAAGAGTTATTGTTGAAAAGCCTTTCCATCCTCAACGCGTAACTGTTTGGTGCGGTTTATGGTCCGGCGGGGTCATTGGACCTTACTTTTTCGAAAATGAGGCTGGAGCAACAGTTACGGTCAATGGATTGCGCTGTCGAGAGATGATTAATGATTTTTTTATGGCCGAAATTAGATGGTATTGATCTGGACAACGTTTACTTTCAACAAGACGGCGCTGCGTGCCACACAAGCAATGAAACCATCGATCTTTTACGGGAAAAGTTTCCGGACCGTGTTATCTCTCGAAGAGGTGATCACAATTGGCCACCGAGATCTTGTGATTTAACACCTTGCGACTTCTTCCTTTGCGGCCACGTGAAAGATAAGGTCTACGTCAACAGCCCAGCGTCGATTTAAGACCTCAAAGATGGAATTCGTGAGGCTATCGAGGACATAGGGCAGCCACTTTGCGATTTGGTTATGGAAAATTTCATGAAAAGGATATGGTCCTGTAAGCGTGGTGGTGGCGGCCATTTGGCTTATGTTGTGTTCCACTATTAACGGCATACCTTCCTCTTTATAATGAAATAAACATCCGATCATTTATATCAAAAAATGCCATTTTTCTTTGAATATCAAAATAACACCTCTTATTGGAAAACCCTTTATGTGTCAAAATTAGAAAGATCTACCATCCATTCAAAATAATTAAATTTTAATTTAATTATTATAAACAGTAGGAAGTTTAGAATACATTTTTTTTTGAGCTACGGTAACCCTCAAAATATAATGAAAACATTTTGTTCATATTGCAACATGGCTGCTGTTGATTGATGCCTAAACTCTTGTATAATCATCTCCATGAGATCTTTGGATGATGATGAAAAGGAAAGCAACATAGATAAATGTGTTTCGTTTGAAAGTAAAACGTCAAATTGTAGTCCCATAAGAATGTTTGAGCTCCCGTAAGAAGTGTCGCTCTCAGTAAATATAAATTTTTTTCTGAGAGACAGTACTTCTTATAGGGAACCAAAATGCTCGTATGGAACTTAAATTTGACATTTAACTTCCAAACGAAACACATTTGTCTGTGGGGCGTTCGTTTTCATTGCAATTGCCAACTATTATTGATGTAAAGGGTCCGCCATCTAACGTTTTTTTTTCAACTAGTGCTTATTTCGTGAATGGTAACACTTAGCTCATGTCTGATTTAACAGATAATTAGTTTTATCCTTCCGCTGAACGAATATGGTTGTGTATACGCTTCGCTAAGTGGGCCTGCGATCGACTTAGAGAAGATGCCGATTTTGCGAAAAAAATCTATTTTTCAGATGAAGCTCATTTTGATCTTGGCGGGTAGTAAACAAGCAACATTGTCGCATTTGGGGCACAGAAAACCCGCACCCATACATTGAAAAGCCGATACACCCAAAACGAGTCACTGTTTTGAGTCACGGATTTTGGTCCAGGGGCATAATTGGGCCATTTTTCTTCGAAAATGAGCAAGGAGTGGCCGTTACAGTCAATGGCGATCGTTATCAGGCCATGTTGAACGAATTTTTGTTCACAAAAATTGAAGAGGAGGATATTGGCAACATTTGGTTTCAACAGGATGGCGCTACGTGCCACACAGCCGAAGCTACACTCGATGTTTTGCGCCATTTTCAAAAAAAAAGAAAGAAGTTATTTGGCGGACCCTTTATAACCAAAAATTAAAATGTTAAAGCAACAAATTGGTAGTTGCGTTAGATTATTTACATTTTGAAACAATGGAACAACCTTATAGCCTCGTAATTTTTGGAATAAAGGCACAATAAAAGTCAATTGGATGTAGCTTGGTGTTATTTTAATCACTCCAAAATGATGGCAGCAGATGCAGAAACAATATAAGAAACCATTAACATTAGGGAATACTCATGGTGATTTCCATTAATACAAAGGATCAAGTTTTTTCGATCATGTTTTGTCAAAATAACGATTTTGAAATGATTTTTTCTAAAAAAAAGCTATTTTACAGATATCGATTTTTAGGGAGATATATTTCTCTTTTTATTAACACCAATTATATATACTACCGTCAGTTTGTTTAGTATATTTCGTTTGATCGAAATTTAAAATTACAAATGTCACTACCAATCAAATAGCCAAACCAATAGAACACATGAACATGAACACAAGCAAGTTTTGTGAACTTAAGTATAGCAATAGGATATAAAAGAATCTTATGGGAGTTTTTTTTTCAGATTTGAAGAGCTTAACTCCGGGAGTTTATTAGTTGGGACACCTCGTTTTTTTTTATGTTCATCTTTTGCATTATCTGATTAACCGACTTAAATTAAATTTTGTATACAAGAAACGTGTTATAAGTTTAAATAACATTGCATTTATCAAAATTATCCAAAAAATTATTTTTGGATTTAAAAAAAAAAAATTTCAACATTAAAATTTGAAAATTCAATATTTTTGATTTGTTTTTAATTACATTTTTAACTCCAAATAATAACGAAAAATGATCCGATATGATTCTTCTGTCAAAAATCCGCACAAAACAATGACAAATTATGGATGGAATCGTTTCTCAGCAACCACACGTGAATTTTCTGAGCTCCAAGTGCGATGGTTTTGATGATTAACAAAGCCCTCAAGGGTCTATTTTGAAAAAGTTGCTTAACAATGAAAACGCACTGTACTTTCATGTAACGCTACATTTTTAATAATCCTCAACTGTCAGCTGTCATGCTGATTTGTTTTTTCAAATGACATTTTTAAAAACTCATTTCACTTGAAAGAAGCTATAGGATAATAATTGTAGGTTTTCTTAATTTTTCAATATCTTATTTTTTTCATAAATAAAAAAATATTTTCAGTAAAATTCACCTCCTGCTTAAATGTGTTTGTACACCTGTAAGACATATATGTATGTACATATGTAATTAAATTAGTATTACACCATTCTATATTATTTTTGATGTGTAAACATCTATGCTGGCGGTAGAGTGAAAAAAAACGTGAGCGTTCGTGTGCAACGTTACGTCGTGCAACGTTACGGTGTGCAACGTTACGATCTGCATATTAGGATGGGTGGGTTCAGTGAAAAAAAACTTAAGATCCCCTTCAAGCAAAAACAAGTCCGTTTTAGATCCGCGCACGTTGATGTTTACACATATTAACCGTGAGTCCTGGCACCCACACATTTTTTTTTTTTTTATAAACGTTTGTTTTGGCAAATTTTTAAACTGCTACCATAAATAGCAGATTAAATTAAATTGTCTGAGATTAATTTTGATTATTATAGTTTGAATTATTTCAATATTTGAAGCTAATTCTATAAAAAGGATTATATATACATATAAGTATATATATATTACATATGTATATATAAAAAAACACAGCAATTCGCTATTGAATTTGAGCTGATTCGCTTAACACTCAAGGGAAATAAAAACAAAAATTGATTCAAATGGTTTAAAAGTTTTAATTGATTTGCTCCAATCAGCGTGCAAGCTTTAAATTTTCATTAATTCATTTGGTATTATATGTAGGTATTTCCAAGTAAAAAAAACGTCGAAACCACTTGGCAAAATCTCTGTTTAACAAATTCACAAAAAACTTCAATGACATAATCCACACGTAATCATTTAAAATGCCAGCATCCCGCATTTGACGTTATCCGAAAAGGTTGTGTATCGGTACATACGAGTAGCTTATGAATAATTTAAAAAAAATACCAGGCTATTCCCTGTTAGGTACAAAACATCTAAATTCCCATTCAAATTGCATGGACGAGATCAACAAAAAAAAGTAGGTACAAAAATAAAAATGACAAAAAAAAACCCAGAAATTCAAATAACCTGCTGGACACACTCATATGTAGTCTACCATCTACTCTACGACTTCAAATGACTTTTCAACACACTTTTCATGTGTTGTTTTCGGGTTTTTTGTTAGATCTACAGTGTTGAGAACTTCGATTAAAATAAAAACACAATAAATAAAGGACAAAAAAAAAAAAAAAAAAAAAATCCTGATCAAATATTTAAATGCGCAAAAAAAGGTACTTCTCTCTCTCTATTCACTCACCTCATTCCATCCATATCGATTTTTCGCCTGCACAATCGTCTCGTACACAGCATTATGTTCTAAATTTTTTATGACATACGACATTATAAAATGGCTGGCATCGGTCCTTATTGGTATCGGTTTGATGTGGAATTCGTGCCACTTGCCAGGATGCTGATACGTTTCGTTCATCTATTGAAAAGGCAGAACAAAAAGAAAAATGAAAACAAAAAAAAATGTTTAAGTTTTATAGGGTTTTTGGAAAAAAAAGAGGACATTCTCGATGATAAAAATGTGAATGCTTTTGCTTCATTCAAGGATCCACTCAATGATGTTTTATGCGAGAAGTGTTTGATATGCAATTGCAATGTTTGGCCGCGTTGTATGCACAGGATATATCTATTGTCCCAGAATGGCTGGTTAACTGCAGTAAGTGCAGCTATATTCTCTCTCACACACAAAAGCCCCCATCATCCTTTAAAACAGGGGAAAAACTATAGATATTGTTTGCATTTTTAAAAATATTTGCTAGATTACTTTCAGGACATTGTAATATTATTCATATTTAAAAAAAAATACAGAAACAAAAGTTTAAAACAATCGTAAAAGAATGACCGTGTTCAAGAATACTCTATTTTCAAAGTTGTAAGCTTAAAAGTAGGTATGAGAGCTGTTTGAAGAGCCGTTTAAATCCGGTCTTCATGCCTCAGATATATTCAGATTGTATTAACTTACATGCTATGTAAATTTAAAAGAGCCCAGACCGATTGGACTCTCATCATGATGCCTTCGAAACATTTTATAACCCTTGATCGATATTCATATCTATGCCAGTGGACACGACTCTATACACACTCCCAGAGGATCGAAAGGTTCAAAACAAATACAAATAAATTCTCCAAGCTTCAAGTTTTTATTTTTATTTTAACCAGTAAGGTGGCATTTCTTCATTCAAAATCCACAAAATCCAAAATGCACATAAATTTAATAACGGGTGTTTTTTTTTTTTGTTAGAGGTATAGAACTTTAAGTTGGCAACACTATTTTAACTGGCGGCTATTTTGTCAGCTGTCAAGTGATTTATTTTAAGCTTGGTTTGTCATTTCAACATGAATAGACTGACGAATGAACAACGCTTCTAAATTGTGCAAATTTATTTTGAAAATCATGGTTCTGTTCGAAATACGTATCGGGCGAATTTTGTTTAGCGATGAAACTCACTTTTGGTTGAATGGATACGTCAATAAACAAAACTGCCGTATTTGGAGTGATGATAATCCTCAAGTGTGTGTTGAGACACCGTTACATCCACAAAAACTGACTGTTTGGTGTGTTTTATGGTTTGGTGGAATAATTGGTCCGTACTTCTTTAAGAACGAAGCCGGCCAGAACGTTACAATCAATGGTGACCATTATAGAGCCATGATTACTGACTTTTTCGTTCATCAATTGAACAACTATGCTGTGCAGGAGCTTGGGTTTCAACAAGACAGCGCAACATGTCACACAGCCACAATTGATTTATTGAAGGAAACTTTTGGTAACCGCATAGTTTCACGTTACGGACCCGTGAATTGGCCTAAAAGTTCGTGCGATTTAACGCCGCTTGACTATTTTCTGTGGGAATATGTGAAGTCGCTAGTCTATGCCGATAAGCCCGAAATGATTAACCACTTCGAGTACAACATTCTCCGCGTTATTGCCGATATACGGCCACAAAAGTTGGAAAAAGTAATCGAAAGTTGGACCTCCAGATTAGATTACGTCCGAGCCAGCCGTGGCGGTCATATGCCAGAAATCATATTTAAATTACTATGCCAGAAGATTATCTTTTGAATAAAGTAAATTTCATGTCAATTTAAAAAAAATCATCTTTGTCTTATTTTATTTCAAAGTTCTTTAACCTCAAAAAAACACCCTTTACTTATAAGCAGAGCCTGAAGCGATAAGGTGCGCACTGGATGATATGGTTTACATCGACTCACAATAAGTGCATCTTTTTCATCTCTCATTCTTGTTTTAATTTTCAATTTACAATAAGTTATGTCTTTTAAATAACCTCCAAGCTATATTCGCACATCAACCAAGATCTTAACTGTTATAACCCACTTAAACACAAAATTTGCTCTTTTGCTTCTTTGTGTTTCAAACCAACTGTCTATAGTAAATTACCCTAAAGTAATAAAAAAAAAACTACCTCCAAAGTTATATAGATTTACCAAGCTATTTATTTTGAAAAAAAAAAAACAAAATTAAATCCACTCACATGTAGTTGCAATAAAAAAAGAAGCAGGACTCTAGCACCTGTTTCCTTATCTCTCATACCCTCAAAGTATATTACGGTAAAGGTACACTACAATTTTCTCTTTTGTTTAAAAACAGCAGCGAGAGAAGCTACAATATGCTGCTGAGAGTAAAGTATTGTTCATCTATAAGATATTCCTCAATGATAAAAAGCCTTGGAAAACCCATTTGAAAAAAAAAAAAAAATAAACTTAAAAGATAAATATTGTAAAATGTTGCTTTGAGGATAGTAGTGGAGATAGAATCCTTTTTTATTTTGTTCCATTTGCCCTTTTCACAGAGAATTTTTCCTAGAATTTTTGGATTTGGATTAAAGTTGAAGCTGCAGTGGAATTCGGTTCTGAGTGAATGAGTGTTTTGTGTAAGGTGGGTTTCTTGGATATTTTTTTTTTTTTAAAGAAACTAAGACAAATGGTCATCCCTTTTGGTTTATTTAGTGGTCTCCTCGGAGGCATGCTTGGAATTTTTAAAAATATTATTGAATTACATTTCGGATTTGTTATACTCGTAGCATCAGACAAAAAAAAAAGCCTTTTCTTTATCAGAGAGACATATATTTTCTATGACACCCTAGGGGATAGTTTGTAGTAGGTAACTAGTTTTTTTTTTTCTTGTTTCATTTGTTCTATGAGAGGAATACCCTTTTATAAGAATGGCATCTCTAAGTCGATTTTGTTCTATAAGAAATGAGTTTTGCATGTTATCTGATTTAGTTATTATTTTTTCCTTCTTTGTTTTTACAAAAGAGGTGAATAGAAACGTATTATTTTGTAAAAGGAAAATGAAAATGAATGTCTTTAGGGGATGGGGATGATGTAGGTTTTTGGGAAATTATAGATAAGATTGCACTTTGGGGAATAGAGGCTTTGTAAATGGAAAAGTAACAAGGATTTAAATTAGAACAGAGATATATTGGTTCGAATGAATTATGGGAATATTAAAAAGGGGAATTTTGTACATACATATGCATTCATAGAAGGAAGGATGTTGAATTGGACTCATAATTTCGATAAATGTGAAAGGATAAACTGGAAAATTACAAAATTAAAGTGAATCCCAAAGATGGATATATTTTTGGATTTGCTCGATAAATGACAATATGGGTAGAACAGAGTATTTTATCATCATGTAGGTTGAAGAATTATATGAGAGCGAGGAAATTCTTATTTGGGAGTAAAGAAAGGAGTAAGAAGGAATACCATAAAATTGACTATAAAAAAAAGTGAAATATATTTCAAAACAACTTTTGAACTTAACACTTTATAACTCACTTAAATTGAACATTTTTCTGAGAAAATAAAATTTAAAGATTAAAAAAATCAGATTATGTGGAATTCTTTTTTTTTTAATCGAATCAATATAATATATTCAAGAGGATACATTTTTATAAATAAGATGTTAGGGCAGCAGGAACCAGTTACTAATTTTATACAACTTTCTTTCCCCCGACTTCGTTTCTTCGTTTCTTCTCTCCTAAAAAATACAGAATGTGTCAAGAAACTAAGTTTCTCCGTCTAAAAGTCCGTGAAATAAGATTTTCACTTCAATAAAAATCCAACAAAGCTAAATTTGGTGGTGAAAGCATTTCCTAAAAAACGGGTTGAATTCAATTTTAAGTAAATAATCCAAAACCGTACAAGTTTTTCGGACCAAAGAAAGACTACAGCATTTTTTTTGGGAAAGAGCAATAGGTTTTGAAAATGTACCTACAATTTTACCCAACCGCTATATCGCTTTGAAAAATTTAAAGTACCTACACAAAAAAGTGATGTTTTTGTGCATAGTCAAATTTTAGGCCCTTTTAGGAAAAGCTTTCATTTTTATTCCTTACTTTTAATTCAAAAATGTAATAAATGTAGCTACTTCTTCGATTATTTAGCCAGACGAATCAGCTAACGCGTTAAAATTGAGGTGGAGAAAAAAGGTGCGTTCACGAACTAGTCCAAAATCACCCAAAACTAACGGGTGTTATTTTTAGACCTGTGGTTTTCAATCTGGCAATACTTTTTTTGGAGTTGGTCTTTTTGACAGCTGTCACTTGATTTATGCTCAGTTTGGTTTGCTATTTCATGGGCAGAGGGAATCATTGGCTTACATTTCTTCAAAAATAAAGTCGACCATAACGTAACAGTCAATTAGGAACGCTATGGAGCAATGATTAATGACTTTTTCGTGCCTGAATTGGAGGATGTTGATGTGGACGACTTTTGGTTTTAACAAGACGGAGGAAACTTTTGGTGGGCGCATTCAACTTTTGGTTGATTGATAGTTGATTAATATTGAAATTCGATATTAAACCACCCAACCGAAAAAAGTTTTGGTCATTAGGAATAATGCAGACCGTTGTGAATTATAAAAAAATTGATAAAAATCAATGAATAGTTGATCACATTTTTAGTAAATTGAGTTTAAAACCCAAAATACGAATATTTATCAACTATCAATCAACAATCGCAAATTGCAATAGGGGTGATTATTATCTTGCGTCGTGGGCCTGTGGCGTGGCCTCCAAGATCGTGCGATTTAACACTAATGGACTATTTTTTGTGGGGTTATGTGAAGTCGATAAGATAAGACCGAGACGATTGACGCCTTGGATGAGAATATTCGGAGCGTTATTGCTGACAAACGGCCCCAAATGCTGCAAAAAGTGGTCAAAATTAGGCCTCTCGGCTGTAATTTATTCGAGCCAGCCGCGGCGGCCACTTGCCCAAAATCATTTTTAAAACATAATGGTAAGCCCTTATATCCATAATAAAGCTAAATTCTTGGTCATGACATTAAATTATATGCGTTTTATATCTTCTTGAAAACCACAAGTCTAAATAAAACACCCTTTACTTGATTCTAGCAGTTGTAGTCCAACACGTACGTCCATTTTGTGTACTTAATTTTGTGCAAAGAGAGCGCTAACGAGAGAATAAATTATTTCCCCTACTTGACAATTTTTACCCAAGAAATATCTTCGACTTCAGAAAAGTACTCTAACGAATATAATATTGTGCTAAACTGTTCTGCACGACAACTTCATGGAACACAGAATGACACAATGTAGAAAAGTGAAAAGTTCTACTCATTAAACTGTATACTTTTCTGACATTTTGTGTTCTTTTCTGTGGAGTACAGGTCCATTAAACAGACCTAATGACTATCTCTTTAGCAGTTTTATAATTTGTCTGTTAGATAATTTGTTTGAAAACTCTTTTTTTTTGAGCGTATTAGTTTTTATATATTCAATTAAGCGGGCACTCTCAGCTTTTCTGATGGCAATTTACTTAAAACCTATTAGGATGACAGATGACACTCTTAACGACATCTTTGTTAAGATCTGTAGTTTTTTTTTTAATTAGGTAAAGGCAATATGGTGGGGAACCTTCGAAGATCTTCTGCTGTACACATTCTCTCATGAATTTATATTGAGATTCTTTCTGTAACGTTCACACCTATGTATTTGTAACTTTATATTATTTTTTAAATAATATAACTGATGGCGTAATCTTAAATGCGTAGGACTGTCATACCAGAGCTCTGGGTTCGATTTACGTCGTCGTCGTACACATAAATAAAAAACCCGGCTACTGCCTCTTGAGAGAAAGTGACAAGTCCTCCAAAGTAATCCAAGAGTATCTCTTGTCACCTTAGCCATTCGGATTCGACAGAAAATTGTAGGTCCCTTCCATTCCTGCAAACAAAACACTCAAACACAGGAGTGGTTGAGAGTTGTAAGTTACTAGACAATGGCTCTCCAAGAGCTGTCGCGCCACCAAATTTATTTATTTATTGTGTAAACATTAAACCAAATAGTTAAAGAAGAAATAATTAATTAATCCATATGTGTTACTTTGTCGTTTGAGCTCTTTGAGTTTCATCTCATTCCCATTTCGTTGAAGCTATGATGGCCACTTGGAGAGAAAATAATTAAATAAACTACAATGATCAGAGCTACAGGCAATTCTTTTGAGCGAAAAATATTTAATTATTCAATTTATTACACCTTAAAAACTATTTGAGAAAAATTGAAAACATTTTTCGAGTGATGAAAAATGCAAAATAAAGCCCCCCCTTGAAACAAACAAAAAAAATATTTTTAATATACATAAAATAGATTACATATCTATATATAAATCTATACTAAGTGTACATATTTTCAACATTATTTAATTTTATTTGTGAATTGACACACAAAATACCAACAAAATAAAAAAAAAACACCTTCCTCATTTTGCATTGTTAACCTTTATTTTCGACCAAAAATTAAAAAAGAATAAGCAATATTCAACACCCTTAAAAAACTCTAACCATACAAATAAAATAAATAAATCCTGAACACAAAATAAATCACTTGATTCAATGAAGGGACCACAATGTAAATGTTCACATAAAACGTTAAATAACAAATTTCAGCTAAAAAAAAAAAATTATAATCAAACAGAGAGCATTCGTGCTTTTCCACCCAAAAATGTAAAATGAAAAAAACAAATAAAGCATACACAACAACAGGCGGACAGGGTACCCTTATAATTTTCAATAAATTTATTGATTAACAACTGAGCTGTTATAGTTAGGTCCCAATACTAATGGGGAGCAGCCCGAAAACCTAATTGACAAAAAAAGGATAAATTTACAGGATTCGTTCAATTTAATTTCATTTCCAAAAACTTTCCAAGGATGAAGGTATTTCAGAAAAAAAAAATCATCGATTGATATTTCAGGTCAGGACCGCATACGTGCCAGTGCAGTAGCTATAGGGGGTGACGAGGGTGTTGAGCAACAAAAAAGATGACAGAAGATCACTTTTTCAATTAAAGTTTTTAAGACTGCTGATTAAATGACGACTATTTGAGTCATAACTCTTTCAAACACCGAAAAAAGTCATGGTCGTTACTTACCACCGAGCAGCTGTGTTTTTTTTTCATTTTATTTTTAGTAGTCGTGGAAGTATTGTCCACTATTTGTAAATGATATCTTATGTTTAGCCTTTTAAATAATTGGTAGTGTTGTAGTGTTGTTGCGATTGAAATAAAAACAGTTCGTTTTATAAACGTTAAATTTAAGGAATTTTTATTTCGTAAAATATAAAACTTAAAATAAAATGGCTGATTCTTACAGATTTATTTTTCCTCCAAAAAAATTTACTTACACTTTTGTGTGTGTCAAATGACAATTGCAAATTGATCTGTCATTCACAACGGAACGCAAATTTCAATCCGCCTTTTTAGTTTCAATTCAGTGTTGTATCAGTTTTGTCACCGAAATGAATTGACATTTAAAATGGGTGCATTTACACGGCAGTGTTTACACTAAGCAACAAGTTTGTATTATTTGCTAACTTCAAATATTTTACGACTTCAATAGGAACAGATTGGAAAACTTACCCCTTTATCATGTTTCATATAGATTTAACCACATTTATTTAATGGAAGTGAGTCCAGACATGCCAATTATAACAGTTTTGTTTTATAAGGGTACTGTTTATGCGGCCCCGCAGGGCCAGGGCCCTCCGCCGGTGGGCATACTTCAGGCACCCAGAGTATTTTTTTTTCAAGTCGCGCGAAGTGCGTAAACGCACTCAAACTTTTAATGACGAAAAACTGTTATAACTGTTGTAAATTGGGATGTCTCTAGTCTCGTCCTTATTTAATAGCTATTTAAGTGAGAAGAATTCATTAGAAATAATTTCTAGAGTCTTTGTATTTCAACCTAGAATACAAACATGACCCCCTCATGTAAGATGACAAAAAATTCCAACTACGCCACTGACACCCACACAAATAAATTGATCACAAACCGTGACATGGGTGGTGCGGATAATCCTTGTAAACTGCGGGCATATGTCTCCAAAACAAAAAAAACAAAATTTTTTTTGTTGAAATTTTAACATAGGGCAGCAAAAATCGTGTATTTCCTCTCATTTGAATTGAAGAAAATAATAAAAAGACCCCCTATAGCGCAATAGAAAAGACAACAAACAAAATCATCACGAAGTTTCGTCCTTTTTTGTGTTTAATCCTCCCTTTACAGAAATACACGCACTGACACTGTGTGGTGAGTTGTTTAGTTCCCACACAAAACAATATTTTCATCTAACAATATTTTCAACAACAAAAACAAAAACATACTTTATAAGAGATGATGAGAAGAAGTATTCATCCTCCCACTCGTCATAGGGTAAGAAAATTGAGGCCGGGGGAGAGGGAAAGTCTGGAGGTTTCTCGAAACACAACCTGGCTTTTCTTATCTTTTTCCCAATCAAATATTCCCTTGGGTCAACCCCATCTTTGTTCGGCTTCTTTTTTTTTTTTGTTTTTGTCTTAACAAATTATCTCAACAACAATTCCAACTTTACTCAGTGAGTTTTTTTGTTTTGTTTCTATTTTGTTCGTCGCTCGTTGGTAACTCGAATCCTTGGTGTTCGCAAACTTTAAAGCAGCTTCAGGGTGATTTTAATGAAGCCTTGCTACTTTTTTGAATTTTTTTTTTTTTTAGATTCTAGAACTAAACATCCAGGTAGAAAATACTCGTATATAATACAGAGATGTTTATCAATCGATCTAACCTTCCAGGGAGAAGTAGAAGAAACTAAAAGAATCGAGCTATCCAGGATGTCGTCCTCGAAAAACGAAAATCACGGAGAATGAAGATATACGAAAGGATGTCGTAAGGTTTATCGGAATCAAATTATAAAATTGAACAGTTTCCGGTTTCTATAGGTTATGCACATACATACATAGTGCTGTTCGTATCGCAAAATGGCAAAATGTCTTCTTTCGCAATCAGGATATAACGAATGAAAAAAGTAAAAAAAAAAAAAAAATAAAAGGAAAGAAAAGGACGATAAGCGTGCACACATTGCAGAGTTCACAAAGAGGAACAACGTTCGTTCTCCTTGATTTTGTAATGAAAATAAAATTGGTGGAATAATTAAAAGTCAATTAAAACTGCTGAAGGGTAAAAAGAAACTCGATATATAGGAAGGATATGAATGTAAGTCGTGTTGGATTCCTCTACACCCTATATACTCGCGAATATAAGAAACCGTGTGTGTTCTTGTCTATAACCTCTGTTCATTTATATACATATGTAGGTTAAGGATACGTGAATGTGGAGAACACATATTTTGATGTTAAGATAATATACAAAGTAATTTTGTGTCAGTAATTGGAATTAGATTGTGCACCCTCTTTGAGTCCTGCTCCGTCTCAAAAGGGAAAGTTATTAGTTTACGAAATTTAAATGCGGATATAATATAGATACACTCTTATTATTTTATATGTAACTTGGGGCAAAATGTTGTTAATTGGATTCTGGAATTTATTTTGCAAATATCATTAGGAATGTTGTAGGAAAAAAAGAAAAAAATATCCAAATTGAAATGTTTTTGTCTTGTGTTTTTTTTCTGTTGTTGTTGTTTTGCTGATAAAATAAAATGAAAATATGTACATATTACATTTCAGATCTTATAACTTTATTTGCTAACGAGATTGGTTCAGTAAGAATCTCAAATTTCAGTTGTCATGCAACTGCACGTGCAGGAATTTTTCTTTTGACAAAAAAGCGATGTTGTGGATGTTTTTCCTCGAATTTTTATTTAATTAAATAATAAATAATTGTTGAAACCATTTTTCAACTCTTCCTTTACAAGTATTCGTTTGTTATGATATATTTTATAGATTGAGCTTGACAAACATTGCATGAAGGGATTTGTTGTGGCTAAGGGTAGATATTAATTTCCAACAATTAGGTACCAAGCTTTAGGTAGAGTTGAGCTAAACTACAAATGTTCAGCTTTCATACGGATCTTTAAATAGTTACAAAATTAAATTGTATGAAAAATGGGGGTTGGGTACGAAGTCCCTCATCACAAAATCCCGCAGGATCTACTACAATGCGAAAGCGCATTAAATTTTTTTTTCTCATAGGAATTGGTGCCTCGATTGTATGCGGATCACGAAGAATGAAGTCTCCTACTAGTTTTTCTGAGCCGACGCGACGACTATGGTCTGGTGTCCGGATTTGGTCGGTCGACGGTGACGGCTCTGATGGGGGAGGTTCTGGAGGTGGTTCTGCAACTTGGACAAATTTTTTGTTTTTGGAAACAGCTTTTTTTACAAATTTAAAAAAAAATTCTGGAGGTTGGTCTGGAACTTGAACAAAGGACACATATTTTTGAAACAAGGTTCTGAAGGTGGATCTGGAACCAGGACAAAAGTTCTGGAGGTGGGTCTGGAACATGGACAATGTTCTGGAAGTGGATCTGGTACCGGGAAAAAATTCTGGAGGTTGGTCTGAAACTTGGACAAAGGACAATTTTTTTGTTTTTGGAAACAACTTTTTTACAAATTAAAAAAAAAAATTCTGGAGGTGGGTCTGGAACTTGGACAAAGGACACATTTTTTTTTGGAAACAACTTTTTTTTATTAACTTATCTACGCATTTAAAAAAAATTCTTTTTTACTAGATATTTTGGTAAGGTTCTGGATCTGGGACAAAGGTTCTCGAGGCGGGTCTGGAACTTCGACAAAAGAAACAACTGGAAACAACTTTTTTACAATTTCAAAAAGAAGTTCTGTCTGGAACTTGGACAAGGTTTTTGTTTTGGAAACAACTTTTTTTTACTAATTTATTTTTAAAAAAAAATTCTTTTTTGCCAGATATTTTGGTAAGGTTCTGGATCTGGGACAAAGGTTCTCGAGGCGGGTCTGGAACTTGGACACAGGAAATTTTGTTTTTTTTTGGAAACAAAAATTTTTTCATACATATATGTACTGTGTTTAACAAATTAAAAAAAAATACTTTTTTTACTCCCTTTATCGGTTCTCTACACCGCTCACCTATAACTCCGTTCAGTCAATAGGCAGGCGTCTATGTCAACAATTTTCTTGGGCAATAGTACCTTGGGTGGCCCGTTGCGTGGGTTCTAAGGATTTTAACTACCATTTTTGGGTGGTCATCCCGCCCACGCAACTCCGGTGCTCCACTTAGGGTATGTTCAGTCGCCTGGCAGGCGCCAATGTTAACAATTTTCAACTAAAATTAAACTATTTTCAATTTTTTTTCAAAAAACTAAATTTTTTCCTCTTTTTTTAAAAAAAAAAAAAAGAAACAAAACTCACTTTTTTGACACTAAAAAAAAAGTTTATGAAAAAAAATGTTTATTTTTAACTTTTCCAAAAAAAATTGAGATAAGATTTTTTTAAAAATATTTTTTCAACAAAAAAAAAATTCCACTTCTGTCCAGGTCCATAACCACCGTTGTCCAGGTTCAGAAGTCCAGAAAAATATTATATTCGAAATCACCAACATTCCTCCAATTGTGTTTTTTTATTCGAAATCACCATCAAAATTCTTCTAATCGTATTTTTTTAAATATAGTATTGCAAATTCCGCAGCGAACTTTCTTGCGGGATTTGTTTGTATTTGTTATCTGCGGGATTTCGTCCTGCGGGATTTCGTAACGAAAAGCTTTGAATATATGTGACGAATAAAGTATTCAGTAATTCGAAAACCTCAGTGGTTTGTATTAGGGTATATGTCTACTAGTTCCAACTACCGTTGTCCTACTATACTTGTTTTTTCACTCAATATTCAAATTGTTGGCAAACTGCTGAACCAATTTTGACTGAACTTCATTAATACACTCTCCTCGAAGATTTATACCGAAAATTGTTTAAAATATTAAGCTCAATCCAATTAAGAAGTTAAGGAATGCAGAGGTAAATTGAAATTTATATACATACATAGATAAAGTTTACTTGGAAAATAATTCACACTCAAAGAATTCACCCCCTGAGACCCCTATAGGGTTTTCTAGAGATCGTGCAAAGCTTCGAAAATGATCCTTAAATTTCAACAGCTTCTTGACTAAGTATACGAAATGTCAACACAAATAAAGGGTCCGCCATCTAACGTGCTAGTGCTTATTTCGTGAATGGTAACACTTAGCTCATGTCTGATTTGACAGATAATTAGTTTTATCCTTCCGCTGAACGAATATGGTTGTGTATAAGCTTCGCTAAGTGAGCCTGCGATCGACTTAGAGAAGATGCCGATTTTGCCAAAAAAATCATCTTTTCAGATGAAGCTCATTTTGATCTTGGCGGGTAGTAAACAAGCAAAATTGTCGCATTTGGGGCACAGAAAACCCGCACGCATACATTGAAAAGCCGATACACCCAAAACGAGTCACTGTTTGGTGCGGATTTTGGTCCAGAGGCGTAATTGGGCCATATTTCGAAAATGAGCGAGGAGTGGCCGTTACAGTCAGTGGCGATCGTTATCGGGACATGTTGAACGAATTTTTGTTCACAAAAATTGAAGAGGAGGATATTGGCAACGTTTGGTTTCAACAGGACGGCGCTACATGCTACACAGCCGAAGCTACACTCGATGTTTTGCGCCATTTTCAAACAAAAAAGAAGTTATTTGGCGGACCATTTACTTGTAGTCTTTGATGTTAAATGTCATGCATTGCATATCAACGAGTTAAATTCCTCTGAGTGTATAGATAGGTAAGGGAGCTATGTATAAATATTTTACCCTCGTTACTTACCAACAATCTCCTGTAAAGCAATTTGATTTCTTCTAAATTAGGTATCGACTCAATTATCCACGTTAGATTATAATGATCCAACGCTCCACTTAAAGCCGGCGATATAAAGTCCGCCGGACCCGGTCTACCCGAAACTTCTATATACTTTTTCGTCCTTCCTAGAGCATTATCAGCCACACAACTGTAATTGCCAAAGTCTGATTGTTGGAAATTCCGAATAAACAAACTATAACGGTCATCTCTCGGATGCATTGCCCTGCGATCGGTTGGATCCAATAAAAATGAATTCTGATACCAAAGCATCTGAAAAATAAAAAGAAAACAAACAATTTAAATAAATCCAAATGAGATTTTCCATTCAAAACGGGATGTCGACAATTCGACATAATCCCTCCGAGCAAATATAAAAAATTCATTCTGTGTGACAAAGAAAAAAAAAAAATCGAATGAAAGGGATATGAGTTAAGGATATGATATTAAGCATCGAAAAGCCATATATCTATAAATTTACTGCAGGATATTTTTTTTTTTATTTTTTGGAAGGATACAAATATGTAAACAAATTTTACATGAGTGATGGATATGATGACGTACTTTCATTATATTTGTGGATAACACTCATATCATATTCTTTGAGGCTATATAACCAAATAAAACCACAATTCCTTTTATTCGCCTTATTCTTTTTTTTTTACGTTGTCAGTATAAAGAGAGTGATATATTACAAAAAAAAAAAAAAATGAATCGAAATAAAAGAAAAGAAAGGGCAACAAGGATCTACTGCACATCATGATGATGAATTGAAACTTACCTCGGAATTAACATCCCCGTGGACAATGCACACCAATTCAATATCGTATCCTTCCGCTGCATGCACCCAGGACTTTTCCACTGTGATTTCTGGCGGAGCTGGAAGTATACACACAAAAAGAAAGTAAACAGTTAGTTGGTTTTTGGTATCTATACATGTGGACACACACAGTACATATTCGAATGTGAATGTTTTGAACTGGCAAACATGATTCACTTCTCTAGATTGGGTCGGTCCTATACCATCACGAGAAGGATTCATGCAGTTTTATTATCTTCTCATGAACGGAAAACGCAGAGAAGTGCACAACCCTAAGGCCATCTTTTTTGAAAGTGACTCGGGAGGGGGGTGGGGGGACTTAGTGTAGGGCTTAAAAATCCTTTTCTACGTGAAATGAAATTTCAAAAACCAAATTGTGCATAATATAACTCTTTCGTTGTGAATGTATAGAAGGACTGTCTACAAAAAGACAGTTTACTCACATATAAAATACCTATGAATGTATATTTTATTCTTCTCCTTCGGGGGTAATTCTTTGAATCCAATTGATAGTATTTTATAGGGAGCGCTTCCCTATATCCGTTTTTTTTTTTTTTTTTTTGATTTTTTGATAATGTTGCCTCTTTTCCTTTTTGAAAAAAAAAAAAAACGAGGGGAGTTAAATTCAATTATTTTGAAATTGTACACTCTTCATCTTTCACGTTAAGCCTTTTATACAGAGGAAAGAGGAAGGGCAATCCTCTCTAACAAAAAAAAAAAAAAAACATTCTTCTCCTCTCTGATAAGATCCTGATTCCTGGCTATTGTGTTGTTTTGCTCCACATCAACTGTATGCAGTTCTGAAGAAGGAACATGAATATTATTCAAATTGGATTTGCTTAAATTCTTTTATTCCACCTTTTTGCTGTCGAGTTATTTTTTTTTTTTTTTTTTTTATATTCATTCGGTTGCTCTTTTGTTGAATGATTTAAACTTTTTGAATTTAAAAGAAGACACACAAACAAAAAAATGGTAGGCAAAAGCAATTATGGCCGGAATTAGGAGTAAACAGGATTAGATCGTTACCAATACCTTTCTGTCTCTGAATTATGTAGGTGTATGCGAGAATAAATTGATAGAAATGTTGATTTTTGTCTTCATTGTATTTCCCATTATTAGTGGGGGGGGGGAGGTCATTAATTCTAGAAAGTTAAGGTCTTTCAAATAGAATAATAAAATTATAAAGAAATTTGAAGGGAAAAGGATTCAGACTGTCTGATCCTATTAAAGTCCTTTTGTTCAACGAAATATTGTACTTATTCCTAGAATTTCTATATGGACATGGACATAGCGTTTTATGAATAAAATGTAATGTTATTCAAGGTCAAAGAGGAAATTTTCTTAAGATTGTTTTGACTCAACACTTAGTTTTTCTACAATGGAGGATTATTATTTTTTATAAGATGTGATAATATAGCTTGGAAAAAGTTTGGCAGTGAAAACAATAGATTGATTTATACTTTGCTGCTTTGAATTCATTCAAGCTGCGTGTTTTTATTTATACCCACGGATGTCGGAGTGTATGTAGGTATGAATAAGTTAAAGGCTTTCAAACAAAATATATTTAAAAATTAATGCAACCTATTAGCATTCTGATGAAAGAGAAATTGAAAATAGAGTAACGCAGAAGTGAAAATCTTAGCGAGTATGTGAAATAGGCCTCAAGTTTTTGTTCCTACAGTGGGGCTTAAGATGATTCAAAAGGAACAAGAACTTTTAATTAATAAAAGGTCATAAAATAGAAAACATTTGTTGATGTAATAATATCAGAACAATTGGCATACATACATTGAATAACGATTCACAAGGCAAAAAGTACTAACCAGCGACCCAATTTGTCGTTTAAGTCCTAAAACCCACATCCAGGCTTACGACTCGACGTCGCCAACGGTCGTCTTTTCAATTTTAGCAAGTTCTCCCGAAGCTGTCACGTACATTCATCATAAAAAAATAAGGAATATTCGCCGCTGATTATTATTCGTTAGGTAATTGCGATAATATCAAATTTGTCATTCAATGATTTCTATGTTTTTTGCGAATTTGCTGAGTTGTTGTCAAGTGAGCGAAGCACCCTCTCAAAAATGGGTACAAACTTGATATATTTATTTTTATGATTTATCGCTTAATAATTTGCCTTTAATTAGCTGTGACTTTTCAATTTTGTCATGCGATGTTTTCTATGTTTTTTTGTTAAATTCATATTTTCTATGTTTATTTTTTAATAGTAAAAAGTAGCAAAAAACGTAGAAAACATTGCATTACAAAATTGAAACTGACCCACGTTATCAAGTTCTTTCAAGTTGTTTCTTAAAGCATTAAACAACGAAACAGCCCCTTAAAAAGAACTACAAACTTGGCACATGAAATGGTTTATCGCTTAATAATTTGCCGTTAATTAGCTGTGACTTTTCAATTTGGTCATGCGATGTTTTTTTTTATGTTTTTTACTAAATTAATATACTACAAAATTGAAATTGTGACAACTAATTAATGGCAAATTACCCACCTGACAATCACGACCTTAATAAACTAAGCTTGGATGGGTTTTCTGAGTCAGTTCTTTTTTGTTGAGTCGAGATAGTTGTAGAGGCGATGATTAGATACACCAATCTTTAATTTTGCCACTATATCTTCCAAGGAAGATCACGTAGATTTTGTGGTTGTAGCGTCTTCAGAATCACTCTTCCTATTCTATTCAACCAACAATTCTCCATTCACATCTACGTGTGAAGGATTTTTAATTTTAAGAGCTTAGAAGACCCATTGATCGATGACAACATTGCGATATTTCAAATGGCACTTTTTTAGAAGTTGTATGTGCTCTTTTTGGAGCATTGTGACCCTAATTTAGGCGATTTCAGTTCAGATGTTGGCTTTCCAGGCTTTCAGGGGACGATTATTCAAATAATGGTTTTTAAGTAGCACAATAGAAAAAAATCGCACAGAATAAAATAAAGAAAGCTTGCAGGCCAGTCCATCGTCCGACGCTGTGTGGTCTGTATCAATCGCAGTTGACATGTCTAAATATTTACATACAAATACATATAAATAGAACACATTTTAATGTCTTCAACTTTTCAGATTTTGAGTAAACTGGGGGTTCTATGATTATCTTTAGAGTTTATCGATATTTTTGCGATTAATTTTGAATTAATCTGTAGACTATCAAAATCTTTATAGTAAATAACAAACGAAATTTCATATGAAAAACATACCGCAATACTGCTAAACCTAAGTGCTTTCAAGACTCTCGCACACCATATAGAATGTAAAATGTTCAGTCAAATACCTACCAAGTCTAGGTTGCAGACATTTCATTTTTATATAAGAACCCTCAAAACAAATGTTGTTATATCTCATAAGAATTCATGCACACGCCAATGCTGCTCACGATGAACTCATGTAATCTAACATTTGCATGCTTTGTGAATTTCTATATTATATTCTTTCACTAAGCTCAGTAAGACTCCAATAAAACATGACCAATATTCCCTTTTTCTCAGAATAACAATCAAAATCTTCCCTCCTTACGTTTGATAAATCCTCAAAAACATCCTTATTTGGTTGGGTTCCTAGAGATAATGCTGGATACAAAAGAATAGGTAGATCCCATCATCATCATCGGTTAGCTCTTCAATCGATATAAATTTTCTCATAGGTTTATAAAATTTCCTCCCTATCATTTCCTAAGAAAAATGTAAATCCTAGTTCATATTTCTTTTGGGGCTAGAGTAGCTCATCTGTACCCGCACCCCCACCCGCCACCATCACCTGCCATCTACTATATCAAAAAAAAGGAGTTCCCAGCATTCGAGGATCTCTCCTCTTCATCGGTATTCCGAGAGCTGATTTGCGCTGATGCCATCACCAACAGAAAATATTATCGGTGATGTGTTCGATGGAAATATTCAAATACAAATTTGCAATTTAAAATAAAATTCATGAGTTCCTTAAGCTACTCTCGTTCAGATCTAACATCACTATACTACCACCATCACCCCCAATACCATCATACATACCAACATCCCTATCGAATAATGGTTTTTCAATAAAATAATTTTCAAATGTTCAACGGGCTCGCTCCCCGTCAATGCTAATGATTATCATCAGCATAATAAAACATTTTTTCCCCTCTCGTATCACAACAAGGAAGAAGCATCATCATCATTATCGAATACATCCTGGTAGACATTTTACATAAATATCCTTCCTTGGCTCGTGAGTTTGAAGTATCTATGAATTTTATCTTCTTCGATTTTATCTGGCAATGAATTTCAATTCGAATATTGAGTGGCGAGAATGTTGCTCCTGATGGAGGTCCGCCTTTAATTTTTTTTTTTTTGTAGGTAGGGAAGGGAAATGTGGGTTTTTATTGGCAGTAGATCAACAAACTAGCCACACATCTGGTTCTTTAATGAGAAGTGCCTATTTCTTAGTGTGTGTGTTTTTTTTTTTAATAATTTTATTTCTTGAGTTTGACTACCTTTTTTGGAGGAAGACTTTTTTCAGGATATGAATTAGGTACCTACTGATAAGGTTATTTAAGCCTCATTTAACCGCAGTAGAGATGTCTTGCAACAGTAAATTGGCAGTTTAATATGCAAAACTACTGGTATTTTCTTTTAAAATGTGGGTGATATGAGTAGGGTGACCATTTGTTCTAAATTATATTGTTAAAGAACAAATATAAAATATATCCCGAAAAGTTACAAGCGTTGTTTTAAACTTAACTGCTAACTTATTATTATTATTTTATTGAAATATTCATACTAGAATGTCAGTTTATTAGACTTGACAATTCTTTATTCCGTCAATTTCATTGAATTTTTGAACAAAAACAACAACTTAAAGATGCTACCACCAATTGTTTACAAATTAATTTATAATTCTTTTATTTTGGTTAGAGATACAGTTGTTTCAAGGGGTGCCTTAACTGCTAACCTCTTGGAAATTAAACTGAAATATCCATTTTGTTTATATTTTTAGATCAACTCATCGAAATCGTGTGACAGTTATCTTAAAAAAAACGTAAAATAATTTAATACAATTCAATAGATAAATTATTTAATATAAATGTTTACACAACAAAATATTAAATATTAAAACTGCATTCAAAAAAAGCTTGAGAAAAATATAAATCGTTATACAAAGAAAAAAAAAATTTGTTTTTAAAAAAATTATTGGTCACATCAACGATAAGAGATGAAGAATTTCCTCTCTTCAACGAAGAGCATTCAATTTGATTTTTTTTTTACTTGTATCTACCTTTTTTTTCTTTTCGACCTTGAACATTTTTTTGTTATGTGTTCTAAGGATTCTTTTTGTATTTTGTGTTGGCCAACAAGACAGAACGAACTTTTCTGCTACTTGAAAGACGTCCATAGGGCATAAATGTACAAGTACATCTGTTTTCACTTTAAATATAGTAGCTGCAGTATTTTGGTGCCTTTGGCCTTAATGTCTTTGGATATCGATTGGGATATGAGTTTTTTCTTATTTAATTTCAGCCACCGCCCGCCGCAATAATAAAACTAAATTTAAAAAAACGTTGTGTCGTGGGTGTTTTCATATACGAGTACAAAATGAATTCTCGGAATGTCACTTGATTTTGGCTAAAGTTATAGGTACTGTGTACCGTAAAGTACCATTATTTATATTTTATTATCAAATTTATTTACATACCTAGGCTATCGTAAATATAACTCAATAATAATAATAAGATAAATTACCTACTAGAGCCAGACCATCAAGAATTTCATATTTTCGGGTATTTTTTACTTATTTCAAGACTATTTATATTTATGACTTTGGAAGCCACATAAAATCCATTATCTTATTTCTTCTGAAAAAGTATTTTTAGTTGTTCTTAAAATATGAGTCCTCCTTACAATTATGACGTTTAGAAAGGACCCTGTGCCAATATATTTTAACGTCTTAGGATTTTGATCCAACTGCCACAACGGATTAAATACATAAATTGTTTTTTTTTGAATTTAGAACAAAAAGGAAATTTATTTGTAAACTAAAGGGTTTTCCAATAAGAGGTGTTATTTTGATATACAAAGAAAAATGGCATTTTTTGAGATAAATGATCGGATGTTTATTTCATTATAAAGAAGAAGGTATGCCGTTAATAATGGAAGACAACATCAGCCAAGTGGCCGCCACGACCACGCTTACAGGACCATATCCTTTTTATGAAATTTTCCATAACCAAATCGCAAAGTGGCTGCCCTATGTCCTCGATAGCCTCACGAATTCCATCTTTGAGGTCTTGAATCGACGCTGGGCTGTTGGCGTAGACCTTATCTTTCACGTGGCCCCAAAGGAAGAAGTCGCAAGGTGTTAAATCACAAGATCTCGGTGGCCAATTGTGATCACCTCTTCGAGAGATAACACCGTCCGGAAACTTTTCCCGTAAAAGATCGATGGTTTCATTGCTTGTGTGGCACGTAGCGCCGTCTTGTTGAAAGTAAACGTTGTCCAGATCAATACCATACAATTCCGGCCATAAAAAATCATTAATCATCTCTCGATAGCGCAATCCATTGACCGTAACTGTTGCTCCAGCCTCATTTTCGAAAAAGTAAGGTCCAATGACCCCGCCGGACCATAAACCGCACCAAACAGTCACGCGTTGAGGATGGAGAGGCTTTTCAACAATAACTCTTGGGTTTTCCGAGCCCCAGATGCGACAGTTTTGCTTGTTGACGTAGTCTCCGAGGTGGAAATGGGCCTCATCAGTCAAGATGATTGTTCGATGAAATTCCGGATCATTTTCATCCATTTCAAGGACCCAATCAGCAAAGACACGACGTTGTTGATGATCAGCCGGCTTGAATTCTTGTGTTTACTGAACTTTATAAGCCTTAAGACCCAAGTCTTTATGCAAAATACGGTGTAATGACGTTTGTGGAATGCCTAATTCCAAAAAACGACGAGGAATGGACAAACCTGGGTTTTCTTCAACACTTTGGGCTACAACAGCAATATTCTCAGTTGTTCTTGAGCGACGTGCACGGGTTTTATTCTTCACATCACTAACTTGTCCCAACAGCTCGAATTTGTCCACCAATTTCTGTATTGCGGTCCGACAAGGTGCTTCACGACGACCCAAAAATGTTTTAGTTTTACGAAACGTCTCTTCCAAATTTTCACCATTTTTATAGTGAATTTTAATAATTTCAATGCGTTGTTGAAGCGTGTATCGTTCCATTTTTATTAATGACGTAGTTTTTACTTGTCAAATGTCAAAAAATGACAGCTTCAAAAGTGACAGCTACCGAAATAGCGGGCTATTCAAAATAACACCTCTTATTGGAAAACCCTTATATTTAAAAAAAAAATGAAAACAAAACTGTTCTTATTTTGAAACAAAACAATAAAGATAAGAAAAGAATTTATGGTAAAAAAAAAACAATAACCAGTGTCGCTTGTATTTTTTAATTTTTTCAAACACCTTGTTTTTGCAGCCTTTTAGTTAAAAACAAAAGAATTGGAAAAGTTTAAAACCTAAGGGTAAATTATTTATTTATTTATTTATTTATCAAAAATAAGTTATAAAATAAATTTATAAAATTATTTAACAAGTAAGACATCAGGGCAGCAAGACCATAGATGTCGTATAGATATCATAAAGTGATTCAAGGTTGAAATATTTACAATTTTTTTTTTTTTTAAATGGAAATTCAAAAAATAATTTTAATTATAACAGAAAGTAATTCATATTTCTTTAAATTTTGTATGTAGTGTTGTGGCTTCTTTAATGCGCTGGAACGTTCGAACATCAGATGGATTCAGTACTTCAGCTATTTGTTTCTGCATGTCTTCTATGGAGTTGGTGTATTAGTAGTTTGGTGAGAAATCGGGCAAACGGCAAACATATGAAAAATTGTGAGGGCTTCTCTACAATTTGCGCAATCTTCAGGATGGTCGTTGGTGAAATAGTGTCGACTAGAAAAAAGAGTTTTTCCCACTCTGATCCGAAATAAAGTAATGCATTCTTCTCTGGTTAGATTTTTGTTGTAAGGGATTCGGAGATATGTTGGGTGATGTTGTCGGAGAAAATTTTGTTCACTAAGCCATGAGTTTTGGAGATCTTCTTTTTCATCAGCTATGAAGTCTTTTCGGATGAGCTGGGAGATATTTGGCAGTTTTTTTAAGAATAGGTAACGACTGCAGTATCGGCCGCCTCATTCCCTTTAATACCAGCGTGGCCTATGGTATCCATGCTAAAGTAATGTTGTCGTGATTATGAAGGATGTTTCGGATGTTGTTTAGTGTGGAGCAGTTATTTGTTGCGCTTTTAATTCCAGTGAGGATGTAAATTAATTAATTTGGATTATATACTAAGTATAGGTATACTATGAGGTGTATAAAAAATAGTTTTTAATTTTAATAATGCAGTAAAAAAATGGCTATAACTTCACAAAAGCAATCATCAATAATAGGGTAAATACAATTTGTTTAAACTGAATTTTTTCAGCTGATAGTAAAAATAGAACATCATCTCTATTTAACAATGATCCGCTTATTAAAATTAGTAAAATTACATCATAGTTAGATAGATTGATAAAATAATTTTATTTTCAATTAAATTTTTTACAAAAACATGATTTTGCTGGTATTCAAAATTAAATTTGACAATAACTTGTTTTAAGTCGTCTGTCAGGTTCAAAAAAATAATCTACTTTATAAAAGCAAAGCTAAGCGAGTTTTAACTAAATTCGTTTATTATATAAGACTTCGATATTTAAGTGAGTTTTTAAAAAAAAATGTAGAGGTTTTTGTAGTTTAGGCCGTTTAAGATATTGAGGAATGTTGTTCGGTCTAGTTTCTCGCTTCCTAGATGTTTTTTGCGATATCTTCTAAAGATGGAGCACACACCAATGAAGTGGTTAGTATTTTCTGTATCATCCAGATTACATATAGTGCATATAGGCCTGCTGTATCATTATAAAAGGCTTTAGCAATAAAGTTCAGAAGTCCGCATCTTGCTTTAAAGATTAGGTTAATCATGCCCCGTGGATTACTATCATGAAAGTAATTAGGAACCTCAGTATAAAGGAGGTTACAATATTCATCATGATACTGTAACTGAAGTGCCCTGCTGGTGAAATCGACCCAATCCTTTTCCGATAGCTTCATTAGCAATGTATTATGGATGCGATTCCATTCTGAGCATTGAGTTTCAAGACTGAAATCTATTTGTGTTTCTTGGAAAAGGCCTGACCATTCCTGGGTCCAATAAATATTTTTCTGGATAATAACTTCAGCGATAGAAAACGTGGAAGGCGGTTACGTTGCAATGTCATTACTTTCCGTATGTACGCTAGGTGAACTTTTAATGTTGTCAGGAATGCCTTTTGTTGACCGTTTGTTGACCGGTTTCTATGTAGATTGCGTAGTTGGGTGTGTTATCTGGTAGACCGAAGCATATCTTGATGAAGAAACGTGGACAATTTTTCAATCTGGGCGTATTCTTTGTATCCCCACACTTGCGCGCAGTAGTGCATTATTAATTTTGTGGCTGCGTCATGCACTTTATACTTTGCAGAGTGTGTACAAAATTTATTTTGCACCAATTTAAACCATGTCGAGTTTATAGAGCTTTTTGATGTAGCAAGACGTTTTGTTAAGTGTTCAGACCAAGACATATTATACGTGAAGATAACGCCAAGATATTTAAAGTTGTTTGATATTTTTATTTCATTATCGTTGAAGTACCATTTTTCAGCTGGGGCTCTTCTGCCGCCATTCCTGAAAATCACGATTTTAAATTTTAGGCTGAAGCTGTTGATAATCGTTTGCAGGGTATTAGGATTATCAGAAAGGAGAACAATGTTATTCGCGTATAAAAGGACGTTTATTTCCAAATCATTTACGATGAGACCAATTGGGAGTTCGTAGAAAAGGTCATCTAGAGGAATAGGACAAAGAGTAAGGCACTCAGTACACATCCTTGTTTTACTCCTTTAGTTGTCTTAAAGAAGGTTGATGTGCTTTTTCCATCCCATTCTGATGCAGAAGTATTTTTATACAGAGCTCTTATAATGGAAACCATTTTTATTCAGACGCCAATATTATTATTTTTTTGTAAAACAACGCATCTCTATTAATATTATCAAATGCTGCTGACAAATCAACGAAGAAAGAAAATATATAAATAGGTATGACACAAAAACAAAAAAAGTACGCATACGTCAGAGTGTACCATTATTTTACAGAGTACCCTTCTTTACATCAATTATTCTTATCAGGAACGTTTTAAAAAATTTAAGACAAACATTTAATTGTGAACTGTGTCTTCAGTTTGCTATGTACATATTTCTTGATCTCAAACAAATATAAAATCGTTCTTTTAAGAAAGTTTTCAAAAAGGAGCCATTTTTGCAACGCGTAAGGTCAGCAACACCATATTCGATTTTCAATGTGCTCAATGTAGGCAACCATTTGCTGTAATGATTATACAAAAATGGTTATAGTTGCAAATCCAGATGAAAGTTTTTTTTACAAAATTTCTATTTTCTTAAAAAAAAAACAAGCATTTCAGAAATAAAGTTGTAAAGTCGTAAAAGTTGCCAAGCGTTGCAAAAAGTTACAACTTTTTACCAAACCACAAATTTTAAAGTACGATATTCGGAAAATTAGCATTTCTTTCTTTATTTTTAATATTAACAGCACAAACTGAGCGGATTACGGTGATTTTTTTTGAAAATCAAAAATCATTGTGCTAACTTCATGCGGCACAGAATCTATTAAAGGTTGCAAATATGTCATTTTTTCAATCTCTCCGACACATGGCAGCACAAACTCAGCGCATTTTATAACACATTTAAGTTTTTTTTAAGAACCAATAACTTTTGAAAAATTAGTTTCAGAAAAAAAAGTTATTTGGAAAATGTTCAGAACTCTTTGTTTGCTATCGGAAACTCTAATCAGAACTCCTTTTTTTTTGATTTTTTTTTGTATTTTTAAAATTTTTGGTTCTAAGTCAATGGGTACTTTAAATTGCCCTAATTTTTCCAATTTTGCAGAACTCTTTCTAAAACCCATCAGGAACTCTAGAACTCTTGATTTTAAGTTGAAAAACATGTTCAGAACTCTTTTTCTCAAAAAAGTCCTTGCTGTGGGATGTTAGCAAAAAAAAACAACTTTTTTTTCCAATTTTAACTGTGTTTTATTGGTAATTTATAGCTAGCGCAATAATCAAGTACCAATAAAACGCCTTGGATGTGTTAATAAAACGCTTTAGCAACTTTAGGCTGTGTTCGCTGCAATAATTATAGTTTACATCCATTTTGTCTCCACCAAACTACAAATATCATAGATCACATCCATTTTGTGCGTCACAAACAGCATTAAGGTTCAAGTCATGAATACTTTCAAGAGCGCCATCTTCATCTTCAAAGGTCTAACTATGTATAACCACTTTTATATCCACTCTTTTACTGGCTAATTTATCGACACTCTTTGTTTTTGTTTGTCAAGGGAAATTTTACTGCGCTGGCTATAAAATTACCAATAAAACAGGGCTTTTAACACTTATTTTGCCAGAACTATTGAAAAAAAGTATGAGGAACTCTAGAACTCTTTGTTCGCTACCGGGAACTCTCATTTTCTATTCAATTTAAAAAAATGTTTTTGCTGATTTCACAGGACTAAATCGCATTAGATACAATTGGGTTTCAGTCACTTAATGGAAACAAAATGATAACAGACTTTATATACAATTTTGTAGAGCGCATCAAAAAAAGGTGAAGTGTGCTATACACATAATTTAAAAATACGGATTTTCTTCGAGAAAAACGAGTTCAATTTTAAATCAAGATAGTGGCAATCCGGAAATATTTAAAAAAAAAATTAATATACTGGACTTTGAATCATCTGACAAAAACAGTTGTTTGAAAAATATACTAATACTCAGTTTCACATTCGGATAAAGTCGCAATTAAATGGTAAATATGCGAGATGATATCACCACTTGGCAACTTAAATGCCATTTCCTCTGCCTATTAAATTGAGTTTATAGTAACCCCAATATGGGAAACTTAAGTGTTACTTATTCTGATTAGTGTGCCTTGTAAAACTGTTCCTAAGAATAAAACTTTGAGTAAAAACCCAAACAATTTTTATATTTTCATAAAAAAATGATAGACACCAAACGACTGAGTGATATGGAATGCTTTTCAAAAAGTATTTCTAGAATAAAAAAATTTAAATCGCTTGCTACATGAAGATATTTAAAATAATTTAAAATAAATCCCTTAAAACTCCCAAATTCAAAATCTTTCATCGTAAATTATAAATGAAATCCCTATATCCCTTCATTAGCACAAGCTTTACTGACAAAAAAAGTCCTTTACCAATTTACCATTAAAAAAAAAAAAAACAAACTAAAAGCGTACATACAGAGTAGATTACAAAAAAAGAAACAAAACAAAATACATGTATACACTTAACCTCATATTATTAGTTTGTAGCTTTATCCTACATAAGTCAAATGGGATAATTACTGCTCAACATGGCTTGGCTATGTCTATATGTACAAGTACATAAATTTATATACATATAAAATATATTTCCTCCCACAGGATGCATTCGAGCTGCAAAAAATTGCTCAGTTAATTAAAATTCTGCAAAATATTGAAACATTTTATAAAACTGACTATATAGATAGATAAATCGTTAATGATGGTGTCAGAGTGAACTCCATACAAAACGAGGAGTCTAACAAATCTAAATAACTACGTCGAGGAGAACTAACACAATAATGTTGATAATGATGATGTTCCAGAAAGTATATATGGAAACCACAAAAACGACTGAAAACTCAATTTGCAAAATTGGGAATAAATAAAAGTGCAATTTAGAAAACACCCCCGCAAACTATAATATCCACCATCTACATCCAACTTCCAACCAATATCCTACGCACATATAGAGCAAAGTTCTGAAGGAGAGGAGTATATACGCAGATGAAGATAATATTGGGATTTTGAAATTCCATGAAAAGGCTTTCGAAATCTAAACTTTTTCCTGACAATTTCTTTACAATTCATCGTCGTTGTGCCAACTGTGTTGTGGTTCTCTGGCTGGGCTGAAATTTTGAAATTTATACTTTTTTTTTTTTTCTAGCCAGTTTAAGTGTAGTGGAAGGGAAGCAGTGGTCTTTGATGGTACCAAAGTCCCATTTACCGAAATTCTATAACCACCGGGGCTAACGAAACGAACAAATGTGCATTGAACCGAATTGTAAGTGTGTGTGTTCTTATAGTTCTCATAAAGTCCATGTCCATGAAAACCAGAGAAGACCATTTGGGCTTAAAATATCCTGATTACACAAACTACACTCCGTGATGCGGGACAAGCACAAGTGAATATTTTGTGTAAAGAGCGGGCGGTTAGAAGTGGTGGTCTGTCCGGCCGGCATTATAGTCATCGTAGTCGTCCTGGATTCGAAGTTCCAAGTGGTTGTCACGTTGTCACAATCAACGGAAAGAGGCAATAACAAAAGTTAATACATGAGGATACTGTTATGTGGCCGAAACTAGGATGTTGCAACGATTAATGGCAGAGTCTTGTTTATACTCTCACACACAAACCGAACACAGAGAACATAAAGAGGACATTTTCAATGAGGGGATATCCTTGTTACAATAGCCCAATGAATGTCATGTTATATAAATGTAACTATGATTAGGAAACGACGGGGAAAAAAAAAAACAAAATATAAAAAAAAAACGAAGTTGGTGAAGTCGTTGTGGTTGAAAAGTGTTTGAATGATTTAAGGACTTTCAAAATCATATACCTATCTGTTTGGACTTCCTTTTTTCTTCTTCTTCTTCTTCTACATCTCTCGAAAACACCACACCTTACATAAAGATTTAATTAAAAATGTTAAAGGCACATCGTCATTTTGGATGAAGAAGGTTCGAGCAACATAATTGTTGGTGTTTTTTTTTTTTTTTTAATTAAAAAAACTTCCAGACTGAAATAGGTCAAGGACTAAAAATTTTTGAGTTGGGTTAGGGAAGGAAATTATTTTAGGTTTGTATAGGTATCTATATATGTATGTGTCATGATCCTGTCAAAAACCCTAAACAAGATACTTTTGCTTGAGCTTGAGCTTCAGTATAGTAAAAAGTACCCACACAATCCGTTCCAGATACCTACCCACCCACCAACCTTCCTACATAGGAGTTCCCACTTTTAACGTTAGAGAAAATGCTACTTTTATAGTGCTTAAAGCTGTACGAGGACAATTTCGTTTAACTTGAAAAGGTAAAACCTTATACGCATTAAGATTAATTAAAAATGATGTTACTGGGAAACCAGGACACTATGATGGGTGTTTAAGTACCACATGCCGAGTGATTTGGTACATGGAAGAAGTTACTACCCAGATGGGGTGTTTCTGTTAATATATACCTATATACATTTCCAAGTATACAGAAAGTAATTTAAGCCATTTAACGACTAAGTCCATAGAAATGTAAACAATACAACATAATTCGCATTTAGTATTTTATCAGAAAACAAAAAAAATATCACAGCTATAAGTATCTACGTTTTATAGCGTGTTTAGTTTCATAAGAAGACGTAGTTAAATGTTAAGCTTTACTATTAAAGAAGTCCGCAAATACAATCATACAGAGGGTATATGAATGAAATAGAAATTTAAAAAATATCCACGACTGGATCGCACGAACTTGCTCTTGTGGTAAACAACTGTTATGTAGTTACACATTGAGGACGCATTTTAATAGTTCAATTATGTAATGATATATTTTACGAAAAAATGTTTTAATATAGTCAAAAGTAGTACAAATGGATTTTTTGTTTGAAATACCTACATTTATTCAAATAGGTAGAAGTTTTTTTTTTTTTAACTAAGCTTCTTCTTGAATGAAATTGAAAAGGTCACCAAAAATTCCCCATAATTTAAAAGAAAACATTTTGTTATTCAAAGTTTTTAAATGCAATATTGTTAAAACTGTTAAGAAGCTTCGGATTGCAAACCCAAAAATAAGACCTTTTTATCAAAAAAATCAAATTTCCGCTATATGAATTTTTTCGCCAAAAACCTGAAAAGCACTTTGTTCATTACCTACAGTTAAGAAGTTTAATCAAAATCGTTATAGCCGTTTTCGAGGAAATTTGAAAAAAACGGTCGATACCCGTTCGTTGATGAGTTGATATGAAAATTCGAGTTGCTCCTCTAGGGAATAGCAAACAAATGCTCTGTACCGAATTTGAAGCAAATCGGTCCACTTGTTTAAGCACTAGCTCAGATTCACAGATGCACAGACGCATACTGAGGCACAGACATACAGACGCACAGACGCACAGACGCACAGACTCATAGAAGCACAGACCACACGCCTCGAATTTTGTGTATACGAATACGAAACCAATTTTCACTTTAGAGTAAGTAAAATTTATATTCTACTAGCTGACCCGCCCGGCTTCGCATGGGTAGACAAACCTAAGCTTCGCATAAAAATTACAAATGAAAATAAAGATAAATATTTAAGCTACTTTTTGTAATTGAATACCTCATACTGAATTTTGAGTTTTTGACCCACTTCACGTTATGGATGGCAACATTCGTAAAAATATGTTCATCTGACTTTTCCAACGTAGAGAGAATTTTTGTAATCAAAAACCACTTTTTTGTGTTTATCCCATTTGACTATGTAAATATCACATTTTTAAAAATAACCCCTTCAACACAAACAGAAGTTTTGATATCGGATACCACTTTTCGTTTTTAACCCCTTTCACCCTATAAATACCAAATTTTCGAGAAAAATATTCCTAAGGCCATCCAAACAAAATAACCTTTCAAACACAAAAAGACTTTCTTTAGTGGGACAATTTTTTATTTTTACCCCATTTCATTCTACAAATTGCAATTTAAAAAAAAAAATCGACCAGTTATGCTTTTCAAAACAAATCACAGAAAACATGAAATACAAAAAATTACACTTTCGCGACTTATATCTTATATCCTGACAAGATGTCTGATTGATTGATCGAAAGATCTGGAATGATTTAGACTTAGAAGATGAAATATAAAAAAGCGGCCTTCCATGAAAAAAAAACTGCGGCATTTTCTCTAATATCGTGAATAGTGTGGTTGCATTGGCTTGCATAAGCCTGTCAACTCTTTAAAGCTCTCACAGGGTTTCCGTTGTTTGCATAATTAACTGATTTATTCATAAACTGGCAGTCCCGGCTTCGCATGGACAAACCTAAGCTTCGCAAAAAAATTACAAAAGAAAATATTATTTTTTACTTTTTGTAATCGAATACTACCTTTTGGATTTTAACCCACTTCACGTTATGAGCGCCTTAATTTGTAAAAATATGATCCTCTTAGTCCAACCTTTATTGCTTTCCCAACATACAAACAATTTTTGTATTCAAAAACCACCATCTTAATCTTACCCCATTTCACTATAGCTTTTTATTTTAAATAAACTTTCAAACACAAAAAGAATTTCATTAATCGGACATTTTTTTATTTTCACCCCATTTCACCCTACAAATTAAAAATAAAAAAAAATACGCTTGAAGCAATTTCCTATGAATAACCTTTGAAACGTAAGTTGAGTTTTTTTAATCAGATATGTCTTTTTCATTTTATTCCATTTCACCCTACAAAGTGCATTTTCAAATATTTGTATAGTTACTGCTATTCAGGACGGAGACGAAACCAACAAAACAAAGATCATTAAAATCGGTCCAGTGGTTCTTGAGTTATAAGTGTTGTAACTAAAACGACTTTGTTTTATATATTAAAAATATAAGATTTGACATTATTCACTTGACATAATTTGTCAATAATAATCAATTGAAGGAAAATTTTCAAACAAAAGACGGTGTTCACATTGGACTCACTCCGCGCGACTCATATTGACATTTCATTGTTTTATCTCACTCCAACTCATGATGAGAAAGAAAGAGTGTAGTGAGGCTGGATTTTTTCAATAAAATCAAAAATCCTGCCTCACTTTCTCATATAGTTGTGTAGAGTGAGATAAAAGAAAAAGATGTCAAAATGAATCGCGCGGAGTGAGTCCAATGTGAACACTGTCAAACAGTTTCAAACAAATAGATTCCAACGTATGGCGTATTTCCTTGGAGGTGGCGAAGAGCTCATGAATGGGTACTAAATTTTCAGTTTTACGAAAAGATATGACTTCCAGTTTTATGTGATGGGGAAATTCACGAATCTGCAATTAGGCGTTTTTTCTTTGTATTGAAACACCCTTGAGCACTGAATTGTTATATGAAGAATAAATCTGTCAAATAACATAAAAATTGTATGAAATTGGCTCTTCTTAGCGATTTGCTCCGTTTACTAAATCATTTAACCCTGAGCTCATGGCGCACGCTCAGAGATTGCTCTGATTGAAAAACAGAAACACAAGTTGAGCGTTTTAATATATCTGAGCTAAAAAAGAAACAGATCTTTTTTTGACATCTCACTGCTGTGCTCTGAGCTAAAAACGAAAACACCTATTGTCAAAAGTGACAGCAATCATTTTGTGGCTGCTGACTGATGTAAAATTGTAAAACGAGAGATCTTACAATTGGCGTTTTTCTTTTGTTTTTACTCAGAGCAGATCACGGAACTGTCAAAAACCATTCTATGTTTTTTTTTTTTGCTCAGACATATCAGAGCATAAAAAGTGTGTTTCTTTTTTCCATCGGAGCTAGCTCAGAGCTTGTTCAATTACCTCAGAATAAAATGACAGATCAAATCGAGCGAAACGCTGAGCGAAGCCAACCTCACACATAATTAAGAATAAAAAATGGATTCCCTATGAATTGACAGTTCAGTGCTCAAGTGTGTTTCATAATTAAATCTGAGAACTCTGATCATAATCTGCTCAGAGCTCTGCTCTTATCACTTAGCTTCTGCTCAGAGTCAAAAAAGAAAAACGCCAAATAGTTCTCTATTCGTTTAATTCCAAAAAAAGTCAGTTTCTATCAATTTTAGTCCAAAGTTTTGTCAAAGTTCATAGTATACAAAAATTAAATTGGACAAGATATTGTTAAATTTGGGAAGTAAACGAACAAACCTACTATATTTTTTAAATATCGGACTTCAATTCTCCAGTTTTCACATAGAATAAAATTAAAAACTTTCTAAATTATTGAAATGAAAGTCACAAATAGTTCGAAATTCAGCAGTTTTGCCCATGTTTTTGGAACAAAAATGTTTTTTATTCAACTGAACTGAGTGTGAAATTTTGTTTTCAATAAAGGGACAGAGATCTAACATTAGGTCTCTGTTCGTTTACTTCCGAAAATTGCACCTTTCTACCAATTTTAGAACGATTTCATTTTTTGTATGCGAACTTTGACAGAACTCTGGACTAAACTTGATAGGAATTGGCAGTTCGGGGAAGTAAGCGAACAGAGGTATTGTTTAGTTTAAGATCGCAAGTGAATAACAGGTGCGTTCAGGAAAATGAGATCTCCGTCAAATCAAGTGAATCCAATTTTTTTTCCTTAGAATCTTGACAGCAAAACTAAACAAAACTTGCTTAGGAATCCTGTTCATGTAGCTGAGATTAATGAGGCCTCCGAGATCTCATTTCCTTGAACATGTCTAATGTTTTCAAAAATTCGGTCATGTAAAAAAACAACAAAAATAATCGTAAAGAGTTACGAATTCAGAGCCATTTCATCATCGCTTTAAGAACCCTTTCATGTAATGGGTGATTTTTTAAGAGGTTTAGAACTTTTTTTAAAAAAAAAACACAAAAAATTCGAAAAAATGAATGAAATATTTATTTGAATCGATAGTTTGAACCTTGCAATTTAATGTTTAAAGATAATTTCATGCAAATGTTGACCGCGGCTGCGTCTCAGGTAGCCCATCCGCTGAGTCCAATTTTGGCATACTCTTTCACACATATCGGCCGGTATCTCACGAATGAATGCATGGATGTTGGCTTCCAGTGCGTCAATCGAAGCGGGCTTGTCCCTATAGACATTAGCCTTGACATACCCCCACAAAAAATAATCTAATGGGGTCAAATCGCACGATCTAGGCGGCCAATTGTCCGGCCCGAAACGTGAAATTAACTGTTCACCAAACTCGCCTCGCAATTGCGCCATTGTTTCGCGTGCTGTGTGGCATGTGGCACCGTCTTGTTGAAACCACATATCATGCAAGTCAAGAACTTCCATTTCGGGCAAAAAAAAGTTTGTTATCATCGCTCGGTAGCGATTCGCATCATCTTTGAAGAAATATGGCCCAATAATGCCGCCGGCCCATAAACCGCACCAAACAGTGGCTTTTTCGGGATGCATTGGTAGCTGTTGCAATGCTTCTGGCTGATCTTCACTCCAAATGCGGCAATTTTGCTTATTTACGTACCCATTCAACCAAAAATGAGCCTCATCGCTGAACACAAGCAGCGCGCGATGAACATTTCGAACCGAGCACGAATTTTGATAGTAAAATTCAATAATTTGCAAGCGTTGTTCATTTGTAAGACGATCCATGGTTAAATTGCAAACCAAACTGAAGCTGTTTGACAGTGACACAAGGTACTAAACACACGTCAGCTGTCAAAACCAGTGTTGCCAAAACCAAACCAGCCAAAAAATCACCCGTTATAATCATAAATTTAATCCAGCTATTTTCTCATACGCGATTGAAATCTTTTTTATTAGATTTTGGTTTTGATACCACGTAAGTACAGGATCATATAAAAAAACAAGACTACCAGTATGGTGGTTGTTCGTTAGAAATTGGATTAAGATATATCGTAAAAGGATATTGAATATATATACGTATGCTCAAGCTCATGTAATACACCGCCTCTATGGATTGCAAGCAACGTAAAAATATTGTCTCAACTAAAAATCCCCTTTCGATTTTTTAAATCTATTGCTGAAAAGCTTATGTGATGTGGGTAGTAGTTCGTTTAGAATGTGTAAAGGTATAGGTAACTTCCTTCACACGCCAAAGGCAACCAATAGAAAGGAATAAAAATCAAAAAAAGTTTGATGAAAGTCTTATAATCAAATGAAGTAGAATAAGTTTTTATTATTTTTTTTTACTTTTTTTTTACTTCCTATCCTTAATGCAGAAAGAAAGGTATGAAATAAGGAAAAGGATTTCCCAGGAAGAAATCCATTTCACGACGTTTTTTTTATGATTTTCGCTGCTTTATTGAGCACTGGGAGATGGAGTGCGGTGGAAGTGATGCCCCAACGAGCATGAAGGATTTACTAACAGAAATCGAATTCGAATCGACATCATGAGGTTTCATCTTTTCGTTATTCTTTTTTTGTTGTTGTTGTATCCTTTAAGGGTATTGAGGTTTTATCCGTCGAATGTCGAATTTTGTTTGCTCTCTTGGCATCTTCCTTTTTGCTCATCACCATCATCAAGAGATGGCGCGCGGATGCACAGGAGGGCCAAGGGGAACCAGCAGTTCCTTTGTATTTGGAACAGTTGAAGTAGCTAAAGGAATCGTTGTGGTTATATGCTTAAGAGGGTTTATCCCAAAAACCTCCTCCGCCATCAAAAATAAGTTCACCATTTGATTGAATGAAACGATATGAGTTTTGGCCCTTTTTGCGTTTGCGTTTGCTTTTGCTTTTGTTGTTGGAGTTTTAGTTTTTTTTTTTTTTGGAAATGTTTAGCTTATAAAACCACACACGCATACAGTTTTCTCCATATTCGTTTCTTCTGAACTGAATGTCTATTCAAGGACTGTCTATTTTTTTTTTTTTTTTTTTTTTGTGGAAGGAGCTCTTATATACTCTCTAACAACTTTTAGTGGATTGTGCATTTGATTGGCAATGCTTTGTCCATTTTGCTCTTCATGTAAGGATACGTGCTACTTGTTGTGCTTTGTTAATCTTGAGATGGCTAGGGTGAGTTTCTTTAGTATATGGATTGTAAAGGAAGTGACAGTAGTAGAGATAGATATCTAAGGATGTTATTATGATATTTGTGCAATTGACAGCCGGAAAGATCTTTTTCTGGTGAAATAATCAAAGTTTTATAATTTTGTTGATAAAGGCTCTTATTATAACAATACCTAGGTATAAATGTATACAAGCGTGATTTTATTTTATCTACGATTGTTCAGTTGGGTTTGACAACCAATAACAACAAAAAAAAAAAAACCTTTTGAGAAATACATGATGCTTTAAGTGTCGGATATCGATTGAAATATCATCCAAGAAGTAGCTAAATGGGCTTTTGTGGCTTTATTATTATTGCCAAAGGGCGCAAGTATTGGTTTCATGTAAAAAAATATTCAATAACGGAGAAGTCCAAAAAAGTGGTTTAAGTCATCCTGTTCGTTGTGTCGTTCGTCTGTTTGTTTGGTCATGGCGTACGTCCAGATGAACATTGAGCTAGAGCCTAAACGGGTCGAAACCGTTTCTTGAAATTTTGTACAGAACACTTTTATTACATCCCACCAGAGGTAAAATTTGAATTTTAGTTTTTAAACGTTTTTTTTTTCAAATTTTCTCGATAACTGCTTCAACGATTTTGATAAAAATTGGCCAAGTTTTTGCCGAAAAATTCAGATAATGTAAATAAGGTTTTAAGAAAATTGTCATATATCTGATCTTTGAGATTTCTGCATTTTGGGTGTTCGGGATAGTGATCTTTCGGGATTTCGTGATTTCTGGATTTTGGGTTTTCGGGGTTTAAGGCTTTCTACTAAGGTTTTAGCAAAGGACTTAAAACGGAATTATGAAATGTTGAGCCTTTTAAATTATTGCTCAACTTCATGGATTATTTTTAAACTTTGGACTTTTAAGGTCTGTAAACAGTAATAGGCATTTAGTTAAAGAATATACTACTATTAAGAACAACCCGCCTGGTCCTAAAACGGACAGTATATACTGTTCACGGTACCAGTTCACAGTATTTAAAACTTTCAAAACCAATGATATCACTTTAGTGTTTTTTTCCCCAAAATCACAGGTTTGCCTCCACTGTGCGGATTCTTTTAATCTTCTGCTTTGCACATAAGTTCGGGTAAATTTGAAGACTATAATTGTTGGGCGTTGTTGCTTAAACGCTCGCAGTGTTGTAGTTGTTTTTAGATTTTTGATCGTGCAAATCGTCACTGAGCTTTTCTACACTCCATCAATACATACTGAAGTGAGGTCTAAGCTCTCTCACAATAACATATCAAGCAAATATTGCTAAGATCCAAGCCATCAGAAAGGACGGTGAAGACATCTAGGTCTTGTAAAGCGTCTCTTGTATTTTTTGAGTGAGGCCTTACCATCTACATAGAAGACTTCTGTGGATGACTAGACCATCTGTAATCGACGATAAAGACTTTAAAAAATTTCAAAGAGGAACAAGTGTTCTTGTAATGAACTATAGATCCTTGTCACTTTTTATTGTGGACTTTTTTTTCGCACAAAACAACGTTTTCAACCCAACGCACGTAATTTTTTTTGATATGTAACTCATTGCTTCTGTGGGTTAACGACATGATTAAATATGAAGTTGTTGTTGTCTTTTTTTATAAATATAGCTTCCATTGTTAACCTACTCATTGAAGCTTGTATATCTACGTCAATTCCTTTTTATTAAAACACAATTGAAAGTATGCTGACTACTGGCTTTTATTTCAAACTTTCGTACTTCAGTACCTAACTAGTAGAACTATGTATGTATGTCCTATGTCCCTACGTCAATTTGAAGCGATAAATTGAAACAAATCAGTTCCCAAGAATTTTATATAGCTACCTGCTCCGAAATGTATTCGTCTGTGAAATTCCTCATTGCCGTTTCCTCGTAGCTCGTAGGTATATTGGTCGAGACTCAAAACTCGAGATGCCACAGAGATCTACACGTATATTTGACAGGCACAAATGTGAGCACAAGCTATCGTTGGACCGCTTGAATGGAATTTTCAATTGTAAATTCCTCCTGTTCTTCTTGTTTTTTTTTGTTTGTTTGTTATTGTTGTGGATTTTTATTTCCTCCTTCTCTGTTTTTTTTTTTGTTCTTTTTTGCATCTCGTTTGGAATCACAATTCACAATTCACAACATCCGAGTTCTCACACGCCCGCTCGACATTGCTGGTAAATTCCCAGAATTCCATCTATGTCCGTCCAACGTGCTCCTTCTCATCATCATCATCATGGCCAATGTTCGTACTAATTCCTTACATCCTGCCGTAAAGGTGGCCGTCGACGTTGACGTCGCCGCTGCCGTTGCCGTCGCCTTACCGTATATGTAGTAAGTTTTGGTCGAATGCCAACATTATTGCCCCCGTTCATATGCAATGCTTTATTTTCCTCTGTGTATAGTGTATCCTTTTGTTAGATTGTGTGTTCATTCAAATGCAATCGCATTAGTCAGACGACGAACGATGAACGCGACGACGACGAGGACGAGTGACATGAGTTAATGAAGATTTTTTTTGTTGGTCCTGATTTGACCGTTTGCAATGAGTGCGCCAACGACCACTTTCTTTTTTCCATATCCTTTCTGTGGGCGATTTTTATGGGAAACATCCACATTACCGCTTTTCATCTCAGTCAGTAAATTGACCCAATTTCAAGAAAATTCTTGGAACCTGTGTGTGTTTTTCTATTCATGTAAATGCATTGAAAAAAAAAAAAAAAAAATTGGAGACAAATGGCTGCTGATCCTGCAAGACCATTTAAAATATATATGTACATATTTTTTCTCAGAATTCATCCCTAATTTAAAGTAGGAAATTCTTGGAAAAAACTGTGCCACCCGCTTAGAGGGTAAAAAGTTTCATTATTTTCTTCTTTTTTTTAGCTTTTTTGAAAAAAGTTCAGAAAGAAAAATTTAATGAATAGTTTCAAAAGGAGAATCACCACTGGATGGACATGGACAGGATATTTTTTGCGATAGTTTGGAGTGACGTTGTTGTTGGTGTCGTGGGCTCTTAATGGAACTTTGACAAAAAGAGAACCATTTTCTACCATGAGTAGGAGTATTAGTAGCAGTTGTAGCAAAAGCAGCAGCAGTAGCATCAGGGGAAAAAGTGTAACCTAAGTACCTATACCTATATACCAACCCTAACCTATAGTAAAAGTTGAATAGTCATAGAAGTGAAAACAGCCTAGTGGCTTTCAAACGAATTTTAATTAGTTTTGGAGAGCAGCACTTAATGACTGTAAAACTGTGTGCAAGCAACAAAAAAAGGGTCCTTCACTCTAAAAGAAAATTAGTTTTATGCTCAAGCATACAGGGTACTTTCATGGTTGTTATTCCTTGAATTAGTCATGACAAAACTTCGTTTACGACTAATGTAGGTACATGTTGACCATTTTATAACGAGCTTCTTTATTTGTAACTCGGGTTCAACTTTTGGGTTGTGTTTGCTTTGTTAATAACCTTTTTAAATATTTCGACAGGTTAGAATTGGTTATAGTTTTTTTTTTTTTTTCTTTTTCAAAAATGAGCAAAGGGGTAGCTTCTTGTTGTATACATAGGTATAGTTAATTCGAAAAAGTAATTTGAAATTTATGTTAATTTAATATACTAGTTTTTATGATTATGAGAAAAAAGAACTTTGCTTAAGTAAAAACTAATGTTGAAATAAAACAAATTTTAATGAAAATATAAAATTGTTTGTAACTTTTGCTTGACCATCAGCTTTTCTCTGAAATTCTTGTTGACTCCTGTGAGCTGTGACACATGTGTGAGATTTTTAATATCCTTCGTAAAAATGTCCTTTACAAATATGTTCAATTGTTGATTTATAATTTAAAGAGGCAGAATGATTGTGTATAGAAACAATAAGGTTATATAGCGTCATCTAAAAATATTTTTTATTGTTCAACCAAATTAGAGCGGCAAACTTTTGTAATAAATTTCATTTTCAATTTTAAATTAATATGCACTCAAAGGATGTACGGAGATAAAACATTCGTGTTGTACGGCTTAAGAATGAATTTATCATTTTTTGTTAAGTTTATTCACTTAGAACGTGGCAGAGCTGTTTCTTCAAATTCAATTCATCAATTACCCAGAGGTTTGCAACTTCTCTTTGGTTGAAATGTTCAGCTTCTACCAATTGAGTTGCATTCTCGAAGCTTGGACAGTTGGTTTTGTCCCATTGAATTATTTTTGTTTGTTTACTTCCCAAAATTTTAAATTTCTATTAATTTAAGTCAAATTTAAATTTTTTATAAGAATTTTGACAGAACTTTGGACTGAAATTGGAAGAAACTGGCAGTTTTGGGAAGTGGTATTGTGCCACATTAAGTGTAACACGAAGCTGCCAAGCCAAGAGGAAGTTTGGACTCAGTGATCTATGCCCTTGAATGACTAGTATTTACGGATTTCTCAAGTTACTTCTTAAGTTGATTCTTAATTAGTGTTTCCATCCAGTCTTCAGGGCGTTTAAATGAATTTAATGATTTTAATATTATCGGCGTAAATAGATATAAGCCATTTATGATATTCTCCATAACGTTTATTGTTAAGAAAAAGATAACAGGACCCAAGAGACTACCTTGAGGAACACCTGGATTTGCTTTAAATAGATAAGAGATTGATAACCTGAATATGAGCCAGTATTTCCATTTTTCTATCTCACTCATTACAAGATCAAAAAGAATGGAAATCTGAGAGATTTAAGTTTAAGTGTAATAAATTAGTAATAGACTTTATCAAAGGCTTTGCTAAAATCAGTGATCTATCTAACGCATTCAGAGTTCTTGGAAAAAAATCATCTGGATTAGCTGTAGGAGAGCTACCCTTAAAGAAACCATGCTGCCGGGGAGAAAAATATAAATTTACAATAAAAATACAGTGAGTCGTGAACAATGCTTTCGGAGAGAAAAAATCTAAAAAAATATCTAAAACATATCTAGTCATTTCTTGGGAATAGGGAATATAAAGGCCCTAACTAGTGAACTGATGAGTCCAAGTGAGATCGCCGAGATAAAACGAAAATTTTGTATGGGCTGAAGGCCGTTAAAAGCTATTTGGAAAATAAAGTATTGCTTCCATACTTTTGAGAAGATTGCTTGAGAGATTCAAAGACGAAATAAAGGCTTGAGGGGTGGATAAAACATCGGGAACGGGACAGAGTCAACTTTAAGCATTGTTTTCTTTTTCTTAACAATATCATTCCTTCTGTCAATTGAGACTATAAAGAGGTTTGTCTCCAAAACTCTTCTAAATTAAAATTTCAATTAGAAAGCAATTGAAATTTCTAAGGAACACCCTTTCCTTATAGAGATGTCCTTAAAATAATGTAAAATGCTTAAAGGTTGGATTATGTTACTATCAGTGGGTATAAATAAAGGGTGTTTTTTTTTTAGAGGTATATGACTTTGAAATGGAATAAAACAAATATGATTTTTTTTAAATTGACATGAAATGTACTTTACTCTAAAGATAATCTTCTGGAATTATAATTTAAATATGATTTCGGGCATTTGGCCGCCACGGCTGGCTCGGACGTAGTCTAATTTGGAGGTCCAATTTTCGATGACTTTTTCCAACATTTGTGGCCGTATCGGTAATAACGAGGCGAATGTTGTCCTGTGGTTAATCGTTTTGGGCTTATCGACGTAGACTATCGACTTCACATATCCCCACAGAAAATAGTCAAGCGATGTTAAATCGCACGATCTTGGATGGCAATTCACGGGTCCGTAACGTGAAACTATGCGGTTACCAAACGTTTCCTTAATTAAATCAATTGTGGCACGAGCTGTGTGACATGTTGCGCCATCTTGTTTAAACCACAGCTCCTGCACATCATGGTTGTCCAATTGATGACCGAAATAGTCAGTGTAATCAAGGCTCTATAGCGGTCACCATTGACTGTAAAGCTCTGGACCAGCATCGTTTTTAAATAAAAACGGACCAATTAATCCACCAAACCATAAAGCAGACCAAACAATCAGTTTTTGTGGATGTAACGGTGTCTCAACATACCCTTGAGGATTCTCAATACTCCAAATACGGCAGTTTTGTTTATTGACGTATCCATTCAACCAAAAGTGAGCCTCATCGCTAAACAAAGTTCGCTTATGAAATTATTTCGAACAGAACCATGATTTTCAAAATAAATTTGCACAATTTGGAAGCGTTGTTCAGGCGTCAGTGTTGAAATGCCAAACCAAACTTAAAATAAATCATTTGACAGCAGACAAAATGGCCGCCAGTAAAATAGTGTTGCCAACTTAAAGTTCTATACCTCTACATAGGTTAGGTTAGGTAGAAGTGGCTGTCGACGGAGAGTCGACACACTTAGACCAAATGTTGGCCCGTTGTGATACCACATGGATTTAGGGAAATCTTTTCCCTACTCATTAAATCTATACCTCTAAAAAAAACACCCTTTACTTTAGTTCGCAATATCAAAATCAATCCAAAGCGATGGATTCAGAAAGAATCTCAGTAACTCTTTTAAGATATGACTTGCCCATGGTTATTTTAAATTTCACCTACATATATATATAGATTCAATACATCTTTTGTATAAGGAAATAACAAATTATTCAGCTAAAAAATGGGCTAAAAAAAAAAACTTGAGATCCACTATACCTACATCTTCAAAGATACAACCAAAGGAGAATGAATTTCTTCTATTGCAACAGTAGGTAGGTGTATATATCTTTTCCAACATCTATACTTAGAAAGGAAGAACCAAAGCTAAACCCACAAGACGGCACCTCCGTTTCTATATGAAATATCCTCAAACAGCCTCGTCCTGGCTTCTTCATGATTATACCTCGTTTCACCATTTCAGACACAAACATACACTCTAACATATATAGATATAAATATCTTGCCAATCAACTTCAACCATCATCGAGTTTATCATCATTTCTGCAATGTGAATGACATTCGGGAATTCAAGTGGGTAATTCTCTGCACAAGGAGCTTTATAGTAGAGATGAGGTCAATAATTCCATCTTGACTTTAACCTTTCTAGAGAAATAATATTATGTATGTAGATAGATAGATATAGGGTTATATTTTTGTACTTTCCAAGACTTTCATGAAACCATTTTATTGTACCTCTGCTCTCTGGTTGGATATATAATACCGCTATTATTCCCAATAGCAACATCATTGTGCGGAATTTTGTGATTTTTTTTTCTTTTCATTTTGAGTCCCAAATGGACATCATCGTTATGGTTGTCATCATCTCTGTGGTTTTTGTGTTTTTTTTTTTCTTGAAGATGAATGGATTTCCATATAGGTAAGTGAAAAAAATTTATATTTTTGTCAAGGATTTAATAGATACATGTATCTATACGTACAAAGAAAAGAATATCGATTTGTATGAAATTTTCTATTGATTACAAGTTTTGTAATCATGGAGGTTGTAGGCTGAGTCCATCAGACAAGAAAAAAGTCGTAGGTAGGAGTGGGGGAAAAATATTATTAAGAAATCCATGCTTTTATTTTGTTTCGACATCCAGTTGTTCTCATGAAGTTGTTGGAAAAAAAAATTAAAAATATTAGAAAATTGTAATAAATAGTTTTTTTTTTTCAGGGGTACTGCCTCTTGCTAGAAAGAGATGTAATTCGACCTACAGCCTAGATTGTGGAAGCAAATTTTTTTTAAACCCTTAAGGTTTTTGTTCTCGAAAACGACTAAAAAGATTTTGATAATTTTTTTGCTATGTACTATCTACTGAGGTATGTTCTACTTTTTAGAAAATAAAAGTTATTAACAGTATCGGCCATACAACCATTTTTTGTAATTTTCTTATTAACGGCTTGACTGATTTAGATTAAATTTTGTTTGAAAAATTCACATTTATTGAAGAAATCAGAAGGCATTCTTGTTTTGAACTCAAATTATTTAAGGGTTTGTGCAAGAAGAAGATAGAATTTCATATTTATGAACTCTGTTCTTACAGTACATAGAAAAGTATATGCCTGTGATTTATAAGAGCCGGATGCCTTACAAATCTGGGTATTGATTTTAGGGATTATTATTTTTTAAATGTATGGAATGATAAATAAACATGATTAAAAACATAAAAAAAAGGATTATTTATATTTTTGGAGCAGATACATTTAAATCTTAAACAGGGTTTATTTTGCGTATTTGGAAAAGTTACTGAGTCCCCGTGTTTCACTGGTGAGTTAAACCAGAGTTAGTTAACTCCGGAAGTAAATTAACCCGTATTTAACTGAAGGAGAAGGTTTTTGGTGGAGAATTCATGCGGAACGACTAAGCCAAATCGGTGGATAAAAAATCAAAAGCATCTGTTTAGTTAATCCAGAGTTAACGCACTAAATTTGATGAGTTAACTCGGGTTTAACTTTAATCTCTCACTGAAAAACTGGACCTAAGAGGCCTTTAAATTATATATTTTAGCCAAGTTAGCACCACCCAGTTCAGGATATGGCTCTGAATTTTGATAAATTTGTTTTTAGTTTTGGAAAAAAAAATGGAACATATCAATTCTAAACATATTTTTGGAAAAAGATCCTAAATTTTACTGAACAAAAATCCTGATAGGTAGGTAAGTACTTGTGTAGCATAAGATAAAATAGATACATTTTGTGACGTGATAGCTTATCGAGAGCCCTAATGACTTACAACTCTCAACCATTCCTGTGTGCGGGTTGTTTGTTTGCAAAATGTACGGGACCTACAATTTTCTGCCGAATCCGAACCGCTAATGTGAGAGGCATGATAAACCCAGCTATGCACTCACCATTATGCCACCAGATACTACAAATATACGTCATTAATTTTTCGGTTTCGAAAGTAAAGCTAAATAAAACACACAAAGGGATACATTTTTGATGAAAATTGTATTTCATTATAAAGTTTTGACTTTGCCATTAAGTGTCATAAACAAAATCATTCAAATGGCCGCCTCGGGAAGATTCGCAGCATGCAATTCTTTTGAGGTAATTTTTAACCACTATTTCCCACATTTCGGGCGGTATCTCGGTCATAACTTGAGTAATGTTGATTTTTAATGCGTCTAGAGTCCGGGGATTATTCACGTTAACACGGTCTTTTGCGTGCACCCACAAAAAAAAAAAAATCTAACGGTGTAAATAGCATGATCTTGACGTGAAATTACGCAACCTGAAAACCTTTCACGCAATAAAGCCATAATTAGTCGTGTTGTGTGGCTTGTTGCCCCGTCTTGTTGGAACCAGATATCGTCCAATTCATGATCTTCAATTGCTGGCAAAAAAAAAAACGGTTATCATGCCACCAATTTCTGCAAACGCCGGGAAATCGATAAATTCGGATCATCAGCGACACTTGCACTTACAGCAGCAATATTTTCGACCGAGCTTGCATTACGATGATACACAGGCTTTACGACATTAGTAACTCGTCCACTGTCTTCAAATATCTTCACAATTTTACCGATTGCAAGTCGGTTCGACTGTGACGACCATATAGTCGTCGCGTAATGCGCGAAAAGTCCGGCTACGTTTGAATCACCACTTTTGTATAGTAAGTTTAAATAATTTTAACGCGTTGTTCGATTGTTAAGCGATCCATTATCGTAAATTAAAAACATTCAACTAATATTATGACACTTCAAATGACAGCTGAATTTGACAGGTGTCAAATGCCAGCGCTACCAACTTGTAACAACGAAATGAATGACCCTGTATTGTCAATGCCTCTAAGTTATTCTTTGCTCGAAATGCTTTTTCAAAAAAACTTTTGAAATTATTATGTAAATATTTTCGCTTAAGGTTAACAGCAACCTCTTCCACACTTCATATAATTCAATCTTCTATTACTGTCCATATGGTTCTATACTAAACATCTGGCAGTCAAAAAATTATAAAAATGAATTTACGATAAAAGTAGGTACTAAATATTGCTAAATAAAAAAGTTCAGAACCTCGAAAATAACCCAAATAAGTGTTATATCAAAAAATTTTGCCTTAACTGTGTGAAAGTACTAAAATATATTTTATCTCAGAAATAAGAGCCCATAAAATAAACTTATAACTTTCAGTTGATATGATTTATTTCCTCAAAAAAAAAAAAAACATGTACTCAAATTTTTTGTTGGTTTGAAAAAGAAAACATATTCCAAAATTATATTCACCATGCCTATATGAAAAAAAAAAACAAAGATAACCCTTTCGGCAGCTCCCCCACTCACATACCCATCAATCACAAAATCCCACAAGTCGTAACTCAATTCTTTCCAACAGAAACCCTTATTTCGACTATCCATCCATTCGAAGCTCAAAAATTAAAAAAAAAAAGAACTTAAGAAGACAAAAAAGGCAAAGGATGATGATGAGAATGATGGAAATCATGATGAGGATGAGAATGATGATGATGATGACGTCCAACTGTGATCCAAAAATGAATGAGTCCAAGATTCTGCACTTTGATGAGTCCTTTGAGACTTTGATCACTTTTTCAATTCTATACCCACACACATACAAACATACAGCCTTACCTCTTTCAAGCCCCTGTTTGGGTTTTGGGTTCCTTTAATGCTATCAATGTAGTGTAGTGTCCTGAAAGGCTAAAATCGAGATGGATTTTTTGACCTCATCAACCGAACCTCATCGAATGTTACCCACTCGAATTCCCAAATGACATTTATATTGCGGAAATGATGATAAACTCGGATGGCAGTGTGATGTGTTCCAAAGGAGCTGCTCTGCTGATAGACGGACAAGGACCAAGGACAACTTGAAGTTACGTACGTTCCTGATGGTCGGGTTGCTCTTGACTACTTGTCTATACAGTATATATATACATATGTACGTGGTTGTGTATCATCTATTGCTAAAGATGTTTGTTCCAGTTGAATAAATTTCCTTTCAGTATTTGGCCCAGCAAAGGATGATAGAGAGAAAGAGAGTGAGAGAGAGATAGAAGGCAGATATTTTTTATCAGTTTTTGTCAGCATCTGAACTTTGTCGAAGTGCAAGGATATTTTATTCGTGGATGGGGCTTCCTTCTCATTTGACAGAAAAAAGGGTTCCCCTATAAATCGGTCGGGGAGACTATCTTTCAGGATAAGTGCGATAGAAGGAAAACTGCTGATTTCATCAGTTTGAATCTTCGTGTATTGTTATGGTTCTGATCTGAACACCGAACCCATCCTTTGCAGAAGCACATCGTTTTTTTTTTTTTTTTTTTTCTCATTGATGCTTCCTCGTTTTGTATTAATTCAAGGATTCGTCGACTTTAGTATATACGCTACGGTGTGTCGTCTCTATTTTATTGTTGCACCATTATTATGCTGGGCGCTGGTGATGATGAGAATGATGATGATATTGCTTTTTTTTACGAGATGCTGTGCTATAAAGGATATCGTGTTTACTATTGCTGGGGTCTCTCATGTCTCATTCTGATGTTTTTTTTTTTTTCTCTTTCTGTCTCTCTTGGGAGAAGTTCTGTGTATCGAGTTTTATTTTTTTTTATTATTAAAAATCTTTTATTGTCATAATCTTACTACGTTTTGTGTCGTTCCAGGGTCCTGATATGACTTTGGCACATGCAGGCGAGAAAAACATTTAAATTATGATTATTTTTGTATCGTCCTTTCGTCCTGCTGCTTGAATACTAAAACCTCTCTGATTCGTTTTTCACTTCTGTCTTTTATTCATACACATACATACATATGTAGAAGTAAGTGTGATGTACTGTATGATATTTGTGTACCATGCAGGATACAGCTGAGATTGCAATTTGTTTTGTTGAGTATTTCCTTATATTTTTTTGTTCGTCCTTGGAATGTCGGGAAAAGTTTTTTTTTTTTTTTTTTTGTAAAATTTGCGTACTAGGGGCTTTTTGACACGTCAGCTGGTGTCGTGATTATGTTCAAATGTTGTGAAGGTTGTTTTTCGATTATATATATTTATATTTTTTATACATTTGAAGAGAAATTCTTCTCAGAGAGACTTAAGCGGGGGTGTTTGAAGTAATGAAACCAACAAAAATCATGCAGATGACATCTATTGAGGGGAAAATATGTTTATTGTATTTATATTTGAAATATGGAATTGGATTGGATTTTATTACTTTTTTTGCTTTTTTCTTTTTAGTGTTCGTTCAGAATGTTTTAATTTTCTTTCAATCATGAGCACTTCAGAATTGATAAGGGGATGCTTAAAATTATATTAATGTGTGTGTGTGTTACTCCTGAAGTTTGTTGGTTTACTACAATTTAATTTTTGTTCTTTCACTAGGCTTGTAATTATTTAAAATTATCAAAATGTGCTGAATTGGGCATCACCGGAGAGTCAACCCAGTTTATTTTGAGGTTGGATTTGGGCTTATAAGATTGTGCTGATGTAAGAATTAAACCCGGAAGACCATAGATAACGTCGTGCCATGAGATCACTAATTGGGCGCTGGAAAAAAAACATCTTCTCGGACGAGGCCCATTTTTGGGTTAGAGGCTATATCAATCAGTAACATTTCCGTTATAAGGGCTGAGATAAGCCACAACTGTTCGACCAAGTATCAATGCTTCAACAAAGATTGAAGGCTTATTGCGGCACATGGCGACATCATCGGACCTTATTTCCTACAAAATGAGGAAGGAACACCATTACTGTCAATGGTCGCAGGTATAGAATGATGCTAATTTCTGTAGATAAGGCTTGCCAAAATTGATATCCGAGCAAGACGGCCTTACATTCTATAAAGGGTGGTTTTTTAGAGGTATATAACTTTAAGTTGGCAACACTATTTAAACTGGCGGCCATTTTGTCAGCTGTCAAGTGACTTATTTTAAGTTTGGTTTGGCATTTCAACATGAATAGACTAACGCCTGAACAAGGCTTCCAAATTGTGCCTAAATGGGCCCAAGACAAGATTGCCGTTGATCCCAATTTTCATAAGCGTATTTTGTTTAGCGATGAAGCTCACTTTTTATTGAATGGATACGTCAATAAACAAAACTGCCGTAATTGGTTTTGGAGTGATGATAATCCTCAAGTGTATGTTGAGACACCGGTTACATCCACAAAAACTGACTGTTTGGTGTGCTTTATGGTTTGGCGAATAATTGGTCCGTACTTCTTCGAAAACGATGCTGGCCAGAACGTTACAGTCAATGGTGACCGCTATAGAGCCATGATTATACTGACTATTCATCAATTGGACAACCATGATGTGCAGGAGCTGTGGTTTCAATAATATGGCGCAACATGTCACACAGCTCGTGCCTCAATTGATTTATTGAAGGAAAGGTTTGGTAACCGCATAGTTTCACGTTACGGACACGTGAATTGGCCTCCAAGATCGTGCGATTTAACGCCGCTTTACTATTTTCTGTGGGGATATGTGAAGTCGCTAGTCTACGTCGATAAACTCGAAATGATTGGCCAATTGGGGGACAAAATTCGCCGCGTTATTGCCGATATCCGGCCACAAATGTTGGAAAAAGTCATCGAAAATTGGACCTCCAGATTAGACTACGTCCGAGCCAGCCGTGGCGGTCATATGCCAGAAATCATATTTCAATTATAATGCCAGACGATTATCTTTCGAATAAAGTAAATTTCATGTCAATTTAAAAAAATCATCTTTGTTGTATTCCATTTCAAAGTTCTATACCTATAAAAAAAACACTCTTTACAAGTGACACACCATCACTCGAAGATATAAAGGTGGAATTTGGCGACTGGGTCATCTTACGGTGAGCACTTATCGAGCAACTTTACACCACTCGATTACTTTCCCTGGAAGTATGTCTAGCAGACTAAGCTGCCCTAACAAGCCAACCACTCTGGACGAGTTTGAGACCAAAATCCAAGACGCTATTGCCGAAATAATGCAGCACATATTGACCCGACTACATAAAACACTGCCAGCGAAGACGAGGCTGCTATTTAAATGATGTCATATTTTCCATACCTACATAATGGGCTGAGTCAAACCCAAAAGTTGCATAGTGGGCCGCAAGCCTGAGAGCTCCATATAGTTTCTCGTCGTAACGTTACTTTTTTTTGTTTTATTGTTGTTTCAGAGTAAAATCTATTTATTCGAAGAAAATTCACTAAAAGCTTAAACCGCAACGAATCAAGTGTTTTTTTTTATCCTGAGTGCTCAAATACCAAGAACTTTAAAATTAAAATTAAATTACGAAAGTCATTTTCTCTCTGAAGGTAACGCTTCACTTAACGTCTATAAGAGCGTTATATGATTATGTAGGTACAAAGGATTGATTAGAGATACAGCCACTGTTGGTATTTGCTTTCTTTAGGTGATGACCAGTTTTAAAAAACTAAAACTCCAACCACAACCCATTGGAAAATTTATAAAGCACATATACGCTTAATATATATGTATATGGCCATCATATATAGAGCATGTAACCAAGGAAGTCTAGCATATCTGTGGTTAGAATGTTCAAAAACTAAAGGTGTATCTCCACCTTTTCTAATCGATTCACAAAATAGTCATCTATTTCAAACTTGAAATTCCCAAAAACCTCAAAAATAAGTCAAAGACACACATACCAACAACCAACAGTCCTGATGTGCACCGGAACTTAGTATATTTTCAATTGGATTTCAAATTCGAATGTGGGATAGCCAGAAAGAAATAAAACAAGACACTCTTTGAATACTTCACCTCCGAAAATATACATTCGACTATCGTTTACTATTCAACCCCCTTCACCCCTTTACCCCTTCACCCCTTCTACTTAAAACTACAACAAAATTTAACAAATTGGAAAATAGTTTCACTTACACAATATGGTCAGCTGGATGTCCATGGAGACCCTTTCCTTGACACCGTTATCTGCTGAGCACTGATATATGCCGGCATGATGTCGGTCGACATTCTCCAAGATTAGTGTTGAACTATCCGAGAGATGTGTTGGCCCGGAGAAGACGTCCTTTTTAAACCAGAAAATCGTTGGCACCGGATTCCCAGATGCTTTGCATTCCAATGTTACCGTACTGCCCTTACGTGCTGTCACTTGTCCATTGTGTGGCAGGGCTCTTAAGGTGGGCGGTACTGTGGTATCGTATGATGATGAAAGTAGTTAGAGATATGGAGGTTTTGAGAGTTTGTTTGTTTTTGTTTTTTTTTTTTTTTTTTTGTGTTGTTTCGGTTCGTTTCACATCGTTCACAATCGAGGGTAATCCACCGGAAATGAAAATTTTAATACAAGAAAATATTTAAACAATTTTTCAATTCATCAGAGGGAGACAGCCAGGGGCTTAGGGCTTTTCGTTTCGTATAATTTGGGATAAGGGATTTTAAAATATCTATAAACAATCTCCGGAAGGGCTTACTTAACGTAAAATATATAAAAAAAAAATCCATAATAGATATTCATTGTATAATTTCCATATCAATCCTTACCTAAAATCTCGACTGTATGGACTTGGTCACGATTCTCTTGGTCTCCCAATTGGCAAATATAATCGCCGGCATCTTGAGTCTTTACACCATTTATCTGTAGATTATAGTCTCCGACAATTTTAAATCTAGAGTCTCGAGAGATTTTCAAATGTCCTGCTGTAAGGACGGACGATCCTTTTCGCCATAGCAGGACAAACGAGCCGAGATTCTGAACTTTACATGGCAGCTCGATGGTTTCACCGACAATCACTTTGTAAAGATGGCCTCGGGAGAGGAATTTCGGTGCTATTGTTGGATTGTCATTGTCCGACGATGGTAAATGGAATGATCCCACAGGTTGATTGTGTGCTGAAGTGGATACAGAAATAGAAAAAAAAACGAAATTGTAGACATGTTAACGAGGAGATGATCAAATAGATTTGAATATTGATTTTGTTTTGTTTCATTTTTGTAATTTTTTTTTTTCGTTTAAAAAGAGATTTGTTTTGTAAATTGGATGGGAGGACATGAGTATAGAGTCTGATATAGAAAGTGAGAGCATAGGTTATAGGTACAATGAATGCAGTAGTTGTGATTTATTATTTTATATATTTTTTTTTGTTCGATATATTATCCTACTTATGGTTGAATAAGTATGTTTTAAAATTTCTTAGTATTTTAAATTCAAGCTTACACAAATTTTTTTATCAATTTTCATGTCCGTTTAGAAAAAAAAATTCGAAAAATCATATTGCGCCGAGCGCCGACTTCACTGTAAAGTCAAAATAACAATCTTTCTCAGCAACGGCGAATTAAATATGCTATTTTGTTATAAAGCTCCAAATTTGCAGTTTTTAATGCAGTTTATAAAAAAGCTTCGGGTCAAATTTTGAAGTCGTATAATTTAAAAAAAATGTCATACTGTGCTGTCGCTGCTGAGATAAAGAGTGTAATATTAACTTCACAGTGAAGTAAGAAATTAAGTGTACTTACATTCATTTTTTGTAAATAACGATTTACTAATTTGGACCTAGGTATATGAAGAAGAGGTATGTATGTCATTTGGACTTCAAAATTTGCTCCATGCCTTTTCTTAAAATGCAAAATTGTGACTGTATTGCATGTCATATACTAAGTTTATAGAGAAATTAAAAGTATATTAATCATGGATGGACAAAGGCTTACTATTGTACTAAATTCTGTACTATTTCGTTTTACCATCAGTACCACTTTTCAAATTTTCAATACTTTTTTTTTAATTTTTTGTTAAAGTTAATGTTTTTCTCAAATAAATTTACGCTTTACTTAAAAATTCAATATGCGAACTGCTAACATACCTAATACCAAAATATTCCTCCCATGAGCTAAACGCTACCATTATTTCCTTTGAAATTCTGAAATCCTCACAGAAGCGTCAAGTTTGTTTTAAATTCGATTGGTGTTTTTCGTGTAAGAATATTCGAGGTTTTAACCCGAAATTAACATTTCGATCGAGAAATTCAAAAAAAGTGGTTTTCGTCATGCAAATTAACGGATTGGCTTTAAATTTGGTACAAAGTGCATATTTATGTATTTCCGAAGAGGAAAAATTGGAATTTTTGTTTAAGAAAATCTAGAACGAGAATCCTCCATAAAACAAATTTTCCTTAAAGTGACTTACATATTTATTTAAACTTCATTTATGAGATATCTTAAATATAGTTGACATAAAACTGTGCATCAGGTTTCTGGCTCAAAATTCACACAGTGACAAAATCAAGTTTAGTACTATTTGGACTTTTTTAGTACTTTTTTTCCCGCATTCAGTACTATAGAACAAAATCGATTTCCATCTCTGGAATATGTACTTGATTACATCCCTTATCTTATGCACTGCATAATCCAGAAAAAAAAATAAAATGCCCTACTGAGTCGCGTGAACTTGCTCTTCTGTGCGATCAGACTGTGGTTCTAAAGTCTGAAATAAATTAGATATGGTGGCCTATATTTTATCTACCTGCAAGTTGAGTTGAAGGTAGTATTATTATATAGACCAGGGTTGCACATATGCAATGCATGCATGGAAATTATATTATTAAAACTGGAATATTGTTTTAAATGAGCCAGATTTTTAATGAATTGATTAAAATACTTATGCAACTGTTTTGAAATCCACACCATCTCATTTTTAAAAAAAAAATCCTATTTTATGAGACAAATTTTGAAAATATTAAGGTGTAGATTTAAAAATAATTAATTTTTTTATATAAAATTTTGTAGAAATTTTTGGAAAAAAAAATGGAACGCCAATTTTATGTATTAATTAATATAGAGTTAAAAATTGAATTAAAAAAAAATCATTCACCGGTTTTCAAAATATTGAATTTAAATAAAATATTTTGGTATGTAATTTTATTTTAACTTATCATAAATTAGAAGAACCGTTCTATGAGAGGCACTCTTAATAACGGTAAAATTTGGACATTCTACATTATAAGTCAAACTAATTTTGACAAACGAAAAAAATTAATCAGAATCGATGGAGTAGTTTTTGAGAAAAATAAGATTTTCCTTAACGGGTTTTAAACATTTGTATGGAGGTATCGGTATTTTCGATTACAAAAGTCGAAAAAATATTTTTTTTTGAAAATTTTGATACGCAATATTGCTCCAAAGGTATAAGTTATTCGTCATAAAAAATTGGTTAAAATCGGTTGAAACGTTTCGAGAAAAGCGAAAATTGAAAAATGGTACTTTTCAAGGTGCCGTTAATAACCATTTTTCTGCTGAACAAAAATAAAATTTTACTTTTTTCTCCCAAAAATTTGTTTTTGACAGGTACGATTTGTGTGGCCCTACAAAAACTAAAAAAAAAAAAACTTGTTGGGGAATGCCCAAAAACGCTATGTAGGTACCAAAATATTAAGACCAAAAAATTAGATTTCGTCACATCATCGCCGTCGTCGATCCACTGTAATTTGAACTATAGCCTAAATGGGCTAAACGATTTTCTTTAAATTAAAATCTTCTTTAGAAGAGAAATTAGAATTTTAGTTTTAGCTCATCTAGAACGGGTAGCTGTTATACAACAATTTGTTTTTATTTTCTCGAAAATGGCTTTAACAATTTTGATTAAACTTCGTTTCTATCCCAAAATTTATATGTCCTAAAATAAGTTATAAGAAAACTGCGTTCCTGGTTTTTGGGTAAAAATCACATAATTGAAATAGCAATACAGCTTTTAACCCCTCTTTACCAAAAATTAAATATTCTAAATATGTAGTTATTATTGATTTGGATATGTTTACTTGAGGGTTTCATTGCACGCAGAATTCAAAAAATCAGGTTATAGTTACTTGTAGCGGAAGGTAGAGGAACTCTGGTAAATGTAAGCCTTTGCATTTCAGTAAAAATAACTATACCCTGGTTAAGCAAGAAAGGAACTCGTGATCCAATAATAGTATATACTAAACAAAACATCGTTATTTGCTTCCCCTTAATGAGGTGTTATTTCTGTTTTTTTTTTTTTTTATTTCGTTAAAATAAATAAAACACGTGCCTGAGATCTTTTAAAAAATTATCCTCACACAAACAAAAAAAAAATGACTTCACCCATAACTTAATAAATAAACCCTTTTCCTCGAAAAAAAAAAACACAACCTAAATTCCTAAGCAAACTCTCCAAACAACCCGACACGTTTTTCATTTTAACAATAATAATTCATCACTACGACCCCAACAGTCAGTTGTTGACCACTAGAATCCAAAATCCAATGTCCAAACCACTTCATTCATCAAATACAAATTATGTACATTCCTTATATCCTTTTTAAATAGAATAAATACCTTGAAATAAATTATACTTAAACATGTAGATGGACAGCAAAAATAACAACAAATACACTGAACTCCACAGAAGAAGAAGAAAAAAAAATATCAACAAATAAATTGACAAAAAACCTCCTGATTAAACAAAAAAAAAAAAATTACCACAACCACAACAACTCAGAACTATTAAAAAAGGACGAAAATGAAGAAACATTGAGCTCAACATCAGCAAAAACCCAGGATGAATCATCAACAACTGTTCATAGAGATCAAATTCTTTCTCTCTCTTTCTCTCTCTTTCTCTCTCTCTGTGAATAAGGATGAAGAAAAAGCAGCAGAATTATCGAAGCTTAAAATGATTTAAATTAATTACACAGGACAGGACATCAAATATTATGAAAAACCTTTATTTAAATTCAAATATTGCCACTAGCGCCACCACCAACTGAGTGTGGCTGGGCTCGCCGGGTGCGGGGTATGTATGTCTATGTGTAGGTAGAAGGTGGTTAGTGGTATAGGTGATAAAGACTCTTTTGAATATTATGATGTCCTGAAAATATCAGCTGACTCATTCCTTTTTTTCATGGAATGCCCACTGAACTGTTATTGTCTTGGAATATAAATGGTGTGCAAAGTATCCGATTATCATAACGTAACATGCGGTTTGGGGAGAAGAAAAAGGATATAAAATAGAGGTCCTGCGGAGACGAAAAAAAAAGAAGGAAAAAACCTAATGAAAAAAGCAAAAGGTTACCAATGCCAAATATATCTACTAAATCTACATACGCTTTCAACCCATCTACATATTATATACCCTGACAAAAGGACAAAACTGTTTACTGCGAGAGATGTAATTAATTAACACCTCACCGCTAACACCAAGGATTTTTCCCTTACTTTGTTGTGTCCTGGGTGCCTGGGTCTTCCAATCCATGAGTAGGTAGGTAGAGTAGAACAACTTTGTTATTGCCTAGATAAGGACCGGGGTGTCCCCGAAAGGGTTTATTCACCAACAATGTGTTTGTGTGTGTGTGTGAGCCAATCCTTTGCTTGTCCTTGTTACCCATCAGGGCTCCAATTGCTTAGCCCATCCGGTTGGTCTTCGTTGTTGTCGTGGACATGAAAAAAAGCAAACACTATACCTTCTACGTCGTCGTTCTTTTGTAATGGCGTGGAGGTTGATGGTGATAGTAATGTAAAGCCCCCCAATTTCCTTTGGTTTTCTTTCCATTCCATTCTATTCCCTTCCCTTTACGTTTTTACGGACTCCTCTTCCTCGTTATCAACAGCTAAACCTTTTTTACCACTCGCATTTGTAACGACCATCAGCTTTTGAAATGAGAAAATAAAATGAAACAAAACACGAAACGACAAAAAAAAGGATAATAAAGGATCAACCAAGTTTAGGGCGAAGAGCCGAAGAGCTCTTCCAAGGAATTAACTCCTTCATGGATATTGATAATTTACGCCAGCTGATGCCGCACCATATCGCATTTAGCTGAACGAAAATCTTCCTTTTTGTAGGTAGGTATATATATGTATGTATACGCTATTATCCTGTGCTCAATTTGATTGCTGTAGAAATGTCCTTTAGGGCATCACAGCAATTGTCATAAAATAAACGCCATAAGATACAAACTGACACAATAGGATAGGAGACTCGAACTCGATTGATTTTTTTTTTATTTTATTTAGTGTCGCTCCAGTATGTTAACGCGAATTCTTTTGGCAAGGATATACTCGTATATACTATATGCCATGCATGCGTTTACGTTCAACGTATATTGGTGCGGTACACAAAATGACGACGCAAAAGCTGTAATGTTTATTTCATTTGGCCTTAATGAAAGTTAAGGAAACACACAGCTTAAGAGACCTTTAGAGATACATATATTCTTGTATAGGTATAGGTATAGTGCGGGTATACCTAATAGAAATTGAGGAGAAGGAAGAAAGAAAAGGAACTTATCTTCGGAATAGTGCTAAATGACTTTGCCTTAACTGTCTTCCCGGCCTTTTTATTACTATTATTTTATCCTACCGAAAAGCAAATAGAATATAAAAGTGGGATATGCCAAATTTGTTGGGGCCATATTGACAGACACCAGGCTTGTGATGGCTTTGGCTTTGCCATCGACATCGACATCGACATCGGCCTCGACTTCAATTCAACTTAATGATTCTAAATAATCATTAAGGGATGGTCTTGGTGGTAGTGGTAGTATTAGATTTATATAGCAAAGGTTAAATGGCTTAAAAGGATGTTGATGAATTTCTCGTCAAAAAAAAAGAAGATGCGGAAAAGCTTAGTGGTTGTTAATTTGTTTTTCTATATCATGATGGTGCTGAAGGCCATTTAAACGTTAGTTTTCGAATTTTTCTTGGAGAGAAATATTTTATTTTGTGTGTGTGTGTGTGTGTGTGTGTTTTTTTTTTTTTTTTTTTTATTTAAGAGAATTCATTTGTAAAGAAGAATTCAGGGATTAAGGAGAAGGAGGATAAGGATTTAGAGATTTTGTTAAATCCGATTGATATAAATCAGATTGTGGGTAAAAATGGAAAAGACCAGATTTGAGCATTTGGCAGTGAGTCTATTTAAAACGTCGTTAATCTATTAAGTTAAATTGCGATATAGGGACTTTTCTTTGTGTAACCTATATCTTTGTGGATCGTAATGGGTAAGATTGAGAACGCTCGGGGGATAAAATAAGTTCAAATTAATTCAAGAAGTATCAGCAAATATATATATCACCAGTTTTTATCTAAATATTTCATTGTTAAGATACTTCAATGACGAATGGAAGTTATATTATCTTCTGGGAAAAAGATTGATAGCGATTTGGATTAGCATAGTTTGCGACTTTTTTTCTTCATAATTATGTGTAAGTAGGTTAATGCCAAAAATCATGATTATCTAAAAGTATAGACTCACAAGATTAGCTGAGTGCGGAACAGAACATAAAGTGACTTTCTGTTTCGAATGTAGACCAGTTTTTATTTCAGTTTTGATTGTGAAAAATGAAGAAGAAATTTGTATTGTCTTAATGAAATTGTATTTATTTATAGAATTACGTTAAAAATTCAAAACAGTACTACACAAATTATTAATTCCTTTTTAATTTTGTTGGCCATAAAAAGATTGGTAGCTGCAAAGTTTCCACAAAACCCCACTCAGTTCAAAACCTGAAGAAAGTGATGTTGGAAAACATTGTCACTCTTTATCATTTTAGGGTCAACAACAAATTGAATGCCTTAAAACTTTTTTCTTCCAATTTAAGTTATAAAATATTCAAAAGTGTGGAGTAGCGCTGGGAAGGGGAGAAATCCAAAATTTTGTTGTACGGGGTCCGCCATCTAACGTTTTTTTTTTTTTCAACTAGTGCTTATTTCGTGAATGGTAACACTTAGCTCATGTCTGATTTGACAGATAATTAGTTTTATCCTTCCGCTGAACGAATATGGTTGTGTATACGCTTCGCTAAGTGGGCCTGCGATCGACTTAGAGAAGAAGCCGATTTTGCCAAAAAAATACAGATACTGGCTTACGCAGACGACATCGACATCATCGGAAGAACCGAGCAAGCTGTACATGATTCCTTCATCCAGATCGAGCAGGCGGCACAAAATCTGGGGCTGCACATTAGTGAAGGTAAAACAAAGTACATGGTGGCTTCGAATGCGCGAGAGGAACAGTTGGTCAAACAATCAAGGTAGCGGAGCACGAATTTGAAGTGGTGCAATCCTTTAAATACCCTGGGTCAATAGTAGCAGCCGATAACAATATAGAAGACGAAATACGCGGGCGGCTTCTCAAATCCAACAGAGCCTACTATAGTCTGTCAAAGCTCTTCAAATCCAGAAATCTCACCATAACTTCAAAACTGCTGCTGTACAGGACCATGGTCCTGCCAGTACTCACATATGGATCCGAGACTTGGGTGCTTAGCAAAAGGCACTCCGAAGCCGCGTTCGAGAGAAAAGTCTTAAGGAGAATTGTTGGCCCTATTTGTGAGGAAGGACGATTCCGGAGACGGTACAATCATGAATTGTATACGCAATCTACCTTGAAGCAGATATCGTGACAAAAATTAAGCTCGGTAGACTCCGGTGGGCAGGGCACCTAGCTCGCATGAGCGAAGAGGAACCTGCTCGGAAAGTTCTTTGTGGTACATTATATGGTAGACGACAGCGTGGTAGACCATGCTTGCGCTGGAGAGATGGCGTAGACCAGGACGCCCGGAACCTTGGGGTGCGCAACTGGATGGCGGCGGCTCGAGACCGGGATGGGTGGAGAGACTTGTTGAAGGAGGCCAGGACCGGACCCCGGTTGTCGAGCCGACGATGATGATGATGGGTAGTAAACAAGCAAAATTGTCGCATTTGGGGCATAGAAAACCCGCCCCGCATACATTGAAAAGCCGATACACCCAAAACGAGTCACTGTTTGCTGCGGATTTTGGTCTAGAGGCATAATTGGGCCATTTTTCGAAAATGAGCAAGGAGTGGCCGTTTCAGTCAATGGCGATCGTTATCGGGCCATTTTGAACGAATTTTTGTTCACAAAAATTGAAGAGGAGGATATTGGCAACATTTGGTTTCAACAGGACGGCGCTACATGCCACACAGCCGAAGCTACACTCGCTGTTTGGCGCCATTTTCAAAAAAAAAAAAGAAGTTATTTGGCGGACCCTTTACTTCTATACTCTGTCCAACAAAAATTGGCAGGATTGGACGCTTGCCTCTCATTCTGGCTTCAGTGGATTGCATAAATTCTGTCCTTCATTAAAGCTTTCATAGGGTTGTCGTAGTGTACACGATAACACTCATCATTAAAAGCTTTTTCTTAAAGCTCGAAAATCAAAAGCACCTTAACAGAAACTCAAGGAAAAAAAGCTAAACGACGAATTACCAAATGGACACGGGTAACTCTGAATGTACATCAAGCAGCAGCCAATCGCCATTGGCCACAGCAATTCAGTGCACACTGACACTCAGATGTGCATTGAATAGGACGTTGGGTCTCACTTTTTGTGGAGGAGTTATTTCAATTTAATATGGTGCACAAATATGGCACGCTTCTGATTTTTAAATAGCTTTCCCATAAAATGTGTACTGCCTATTTTTGTTGGACAGAGTATAGTAAGTAAATAACCCCCCTTAACACCTAAAAAGCTATTTTTATGCTCAACATGAATATATTTTTAAGAAATTTCTTTAAAAATAACTTTAACTTCGAAAACCAAGTCAAGTCTATCGAATTAGAAATTTTCTAAAAATATCAAACATCACACGCAATCATCTCTTCCTCCTCGATTAAAACAATTTCTTCAAAATATCCACTTCATTATTTATAATGTCCTTTATGTCACGTCCGTCATTGGTAAGCAAAGGTATACATTTTTTTGTATTTTATTTTTATCTATTCAGTGCGTGTTTAGTCTTTATCACTATCATGAACATTTTTCAAAAGTTATCCTCTCGACAGGTTAATAATAGAAAATAAATCCGCTCTAAGGCTTCATGACTTCAGTATAGCATAAAAATAAAAATAGTATAGAAAATACAACAAACAAAATTAACACAAAGTAAAAGAAAAAAAAAAAAACCTTCGCGTTTATTTCGAGTTTGAGTTGGTATACAACATGAGACATGACTTCTTTCCTCTTAAAAACCAAAGTTAAGAAAACTTTGCCAGCCTCGCTCATCCTTCCTATTTTGTTTTTATTTTTTTAAAGGAAGAATAATTATTTCTTCCCTCGATGATTAATAAATTGATAAATTGAAAACTCTCACGCAAACAATTAATTAAAAAATTCTAGTCGTTTGATACAAGTAAAAGATATAACCTAACATAACACAGATGCATTATAAAAGCACACATATACATATGTATACGAACGACTTTAATAGTGTGAATGTGTGTAATAAAAAGGAAAGGGAAGTTGTTCATAGTGACGTCGCATCGGTCGCCTAGTTAATCTATGAACACTAATCTATTTGGTTATTTATATCGTGGAGAAGGTGCGATATGTGGGCATAGCGTCACCCGTCTTACAGCGACAAGGTGATTTTTCCCTTTAATTCACTCGAATGGGGCTCGTTCATCATGGAGTCAGGGGTGTCAGGAATATTATCAGGCGCTAAGCCACAAATAAATGTTTTAAATTTATTTTTTGTTAAAACCAAAAAAAAAAAAAAAATTAATGGAATGCAATATTACTTGAACATCCTAGAAAATTTATATCTTCTCTATGTAAAAAATTATCAATACCGGTAAAGTCAATAAAACTTCAATGAAAAATAAATTTTTTATATGAGAAATAGCTACCTTTGAAGCACATTTAACCGAAAACTACTACATTTTGTGGAAGACATTTTGAAATGAATTGAGCAAAATATGGTTGAAGAAGTAGAAGAAGGTGCTTGTCATTTTATAAAATTTTGTTAAGATTATGTTTATGTAATGTTAATTCATAGCCAAAAACCTGAAACACTGTTTTAATGATTGCAGGTGGCAATGGCTCAATGTAGTGCTTGACTGATTACTAAGAGGTTAGAGTCCCAGGCAGCATTCTTTTATAAATACCCCAGATTCGCACATAACCTACAAAATTAGATGAAAATATTACTCAGAGTTTTGTTATTTCATCCGCCAATTGGTATAAACTCTGCTAGGAATGAATATAAGACGAATACTTGACTATTTTGCACAGAAAATAATTTAAATCTGTATGAAATATTTTAAATGACAGCCAATGGCGATGCGATGGAACAAAATAAGCTACGTTTTTGTTTATACCAGTTGCACATGACGAATAATAGAAGAAAAAAAAAATCAAACTATATATATTCTAGTTTAGATTGCTGTAAACTAGTTAAAAGCCAATTTCGCTGAGTTCTTTGCATTCGTTTCATATTCATTATCTGCATTAGACCAGTTTATACTAATCATTATAACTGCAAATATTCAACTATCGATTGATATCTGGTCAAAAGTACATTTCAAGGAGTTCTGAGCATTCTTTTTATATTCAATATCTGTTCTAGACCACATTGCTCTTATTTAAAATGAGGCCTTTAATGTTGACAAATAAAATTATTTATGCAAAAAAGTATCTGTTTAAGACCTTACCTGCGAAAGCAGTCAATTTATTGTTTATACCAATCATTTACAAGTCAAAGTTATTAAAGCAAGTTAGAAATATATGCTTCGAGCATAATTTCAACTTAAGGTTCATACAAATAAAATCCGTCCCTGTAACCGATTCCACACCTGATAGGTCTTTAAATACTTGTATTGCGTGCTTTAAAGTTCTTTACCAAAAATGTTGTCGCTTTAACCCCGGTTCTCTTATAGGTACGTATAGAGAATTGAGATCCAGATTGTCCATCGCAAGCAGGATGGGATGGGTCAGGGAAAATACCATGTTTAGGAAACTACCCCTTATAACAACTTGAAAAAGCAGTTCTCTAAGGACGGTGATCTAACCAACCGAACCAAACCAAACCGAACGAACAACCACTGCGTGCATACAAAGCGTTATTCCAGACTTGATGCATGGATTGTATGGTACCTTAGCTATACTTCAGGTTCGGGTCCCAGGTCCCGGGTCCCGGTTGTCCGATGTTGAAATATATGCCTGCATTAGTATGCACCGCAGGTGGCATGCTTCAGCGCACCTCTTTGTGTGTGCATGCTTCGCTTTTATGTCAAACAATGCATATTTAATGTGACACTTGCTCTCTCTCTCTCTCTCTCTCTCTCTTTGTCCCACTTTGCGTCTTTAGCCCAACCCAAACCCTTTGACTTTACCACCACCTTGGCACATTCACAGTGTTGGTGCATTTGGTGCCACCACCACCGGAATTAAATGGCGAAACGTATTATTTGTTCGCATGACTTCGAGATAAAATATTTTATTACCGCACCACGACCCACGAGGACATATTTTTTTCTTTTTCAAATATAATTTTTTTAAGTAATTTATTTTAACCATCGTGTTTTCTGTTATTAGAAAGTGTATAGGTTAGGCTATAGAGCTACTCTATTTATATAGAAAATTTGGTTTTGCATAATTAAGGACTTAACTTGACTATGAGTGATTTTGTTAGTAGAGAGGACGATAAGGAGTGATTTTAGAGGAGATTTAATTTTCTATTTTTTTTAATGACCTGTAAATGTGTGGTCAGTATATATGTATGGGAATCAAAATGGCGTTATTGAATGTTTGTCATTAAAAAAGAAATCTGCTTGTTAAGTTGTTTTAATGAACAAGGTTATAAGCCTTGTGATTTATAAATTTGTCGGTATCCAGCAGGAGGTTGTTCGGATTTAATATTCATTGGAAACAGAGTTTATTTTTTTAGTGTGAACAAGTTAGGATTATTGAATTTTTTATACAAAAAAAAAATAATGTTAATTTATATGCAAGAGGCTTATTGAATTTCAAAACTACTAGATTGCATGCTATTTCTATGTAAAATGTATCCTTTTTCATGTTGGTTGGAACTTTAAGTAACATTTACTTATTCCAGGAATAATTGAATGCAATCATATTTTTGTATGCTTGTTTGTAAAACAGCAGAGTTTTATGTTTTAGTTTTTGTTCGGTAAATTTTAGAAAAGAAAAAAAACTACTGATAAACAACACGAATAGAATGGAAATTGAGGACAAAAATACCTTTATTTTTACAAGAATTAAAGGGAGTTTAGCTTGACAAAAATATTCAGCTTTTTACTTCATTATCATCTTATTTGACAAGCCTAATCTAATAAAAACGAGTTGGATTATTTTGATGTGAAGAATCGTTATGCTGATGGAATGATACTTTTTTGCCTTCATTTTTCATATCATTTTCTTCCATTAAAAAGTTTTTAAATATTCTTATTTTGAATTGTTTGTGTTTCTGTACTGTTTGTATGACAGTTTGAATGTGTTAAATCTTACATTTAGCAAAATTCTTCTTAGCTCTTAGTAGGTAAACAAAGAGAATTTTACAGTATCTATCTGAAGTGAGTTTAACATAAAATTCAAATTGGAATTTTCTTAAGAATGCGATGAGTGAAACTTATAAACAAGCTTCATTCTCTGAGCACTGAGCGTCTCTCGAGAAATAAATACTTCCCAAGAAGTTTTTTGTTAAAAAAAAACATTTTCCTTTTATTTATTTTGGACTTTTTTCTATTGAAAGAGTGACGATGAGGTGAAAGGGTACTTTGGATGACTCAGTTATTGTATATCCCCTCAGAAATGTGTGCTTTTTGTCACGTTTATATCTTGTTATATAGTTGAAAATTATGTTAAAAATATAAAGGGTCCGCCATCTAACGTTTTTTTTCAACTAGTGCTTATTTCGTGAATGGTAACACTTAGCTCATGTCTGATTTGACAGATAATTAGTTTTATCCTTCCGCTGAACGAATATGGTTGTGTATACGCTTCGCTAAGTGGGCCTGCGATCGACTTAATCGATCGATCGGGTAGTAAACAAGCAAAATTGACACATTTGGGGCACGGAAAACCCGCACGCATACATTGAAAAGCCGATACACCAAAAACGAATCACTGTTTGGTGCGGATTTTGGTCCAGAGGCATAATGGGGCCATTTTTCGAAAATGAGCACGGAGTGGCCGTTAAAGTCAATGGCGATCGTTATCGGGCCATGTTGAACGAATTCTTGTTCACAAAAATTAAAGAGGAGGATATTGGCAACATTTGGTTTCAACAGGACGGCGCTACGTGCCACACAGCCGAAGCTACACTCGATTTTTTGCGCCATTTTCAAAAAAAAAAGAAGTTATTTGGCGGACCCTTTAGAACCTTTATTAAAATGTGTCTTTTGAATCTATAAAAACGCCGCTAGAGCCTAAGTCTATTTGTCTTCAAATTTGGTATAAAGCATTCTTATGTGATTCTCTAGAGTGGATATAATTATTAAAGAATGAAGGATAACGAAGTCAATAAATTATTTATTTAACTAAGCTTATCTATAGAACGGAAAGCTCCAATAGGTTAGGTTAGAGTAGAAGGGCTGACAGTTGATCTTGTTATCGTCACACTTAGATCTAGATCTTAGATCCGTTGTGATACCCTAGAAAATTGTATCCCATTAAATGTAAAAACCTATGTGTTCTGTCAAGCCATTTAGAGGCGTTGACGAAGTTCAGAAGGCTATTTGCCGAAGTTCTAGAAAGATCCTCTAAGTCATCAAAGAAATGATTTCCTAGGTGTTTCTTTCTTAAGTGACAGAGTGCTGGGCAGTGACAAAGGAAGGTATCCTCATGTGCTTCTTCATCGCTGCACCCTCTGCAAAGGTCGTCAGTACTGAGCCCCATTTCCTTTTTGTGCTATCCCAGTAGGTTGTGTCCGGTGTTTATGCTGACAAGGGAACGAAGATGTTTTTGTGTCCGTCTTTTGCTTATTGAAATTTGGCCATAATTTTCTGGTTGTGGCGCATGTTTCAAGCAGGTTCCATTTTTCATTGGTTTTTTTTCTGAAATTTTGTTACCAATATCCTATTTGATGTTACAGTTTCGTAATTTAATATGTCGTTCTGCTTGACTTGAATCAAGCGACGATCCCGTTCTCGCCAGCTCATCAGCTCTTTAGTTTCCTTGCACATTACTGTGACCAGGAACCCAGCAGAGTCTAATGTTATGCTGCATACCAAAAACCCTAAGTTCTTCGCGACACCAAGTTACAAGCTTCGAATGTATCTCGGTGGCAGAAATTGCTTTGATTGCTGCTTGGCTATCAATAAAGAGGGTTATGTCAGTTCGTAGTATCGCCATCATTGATATTTGCGTAGCTGTTTTGGTCACTGCTAAGACCTCAGCTTGGAAGACGCTGCAAAAGACCGGAAGTTTGAAGGAGCTAGCTAGTCCTAGAGTTTCCGAGAAAATTCCTGCACCAACTCCAGTGTCCATCTTAGAACCATCAGTGAAGACAGTTATCGTAGATTCGTTACTGAGAGGTTGGTTATTTTTCCACTCCTCTCTATTAGGAAAAGAGGTAGTGAATGATCTATTGAAGTTTAAATGGGGTATTGTGTAGTCTGTGCAAACATTATTTCCCACATATCTCTGAAGAATCTGAGTATGAACCGTTGTGCTTTGTTTCCAGCAGTTAGTCTGGCTTAGTCGCAGGGCACTGTATGCTGCTGATTCTCGCACGAATAGATCTAGGGGTTTCAAGGTGAGTATCGCTTCCAGTCCCGCTGTGGGGGTGGTTTTCAACGCCCCTGTAATACCTACGCATGTTAATCTTTGAACTTTTGTTAAAGTTTTCAGGCTTGTTGTTTTCTCAGTCGCATTCCACCAAACTAGATTACCGTAGGTTAGTATCGGTCTAACTATTGCCAGCTCCAATACAACGATATTATTTTTTTTTTCAATTTCTAAAACAGCTTTCACGATTCTGATTAAAATTCGTTCCTTTAATAAATTAAAGTGATTGTAAAAAATATGCACGACTGGATCGCCCGAACTTGCTCTTTTGGTTAACAACTTAGTGCAGACACACAGTGAATGTAATCAATAAGAGTTCCTACTTAAAAAAATATTTAATAAAACAACAATTCCGCTTAGTTGATGGCGATAAACCTCTCCGCTTATGAATTAAGGATATACAAAAAACAGAATAATAAGTATTATAACTGCTATACATGTCGTGTTTTTGTACTTTTTTATTCTACTCCAAATCTATATACAACAGTCGTTTTGAAGTGAAGTTGAATGTATTTTTCGTTAAATAGGTAATATATTACCCCGACAAAAATTACCCCTAAGCCAATAGATATTTCAAAAAAATTGCAAAATTATATTAATTTGATTCTTGGTGCTCTGTAATTCGACTTATTTTTACAAAATTTCATGGACGTAATAAATGGTCATTCATTTTTCGTTTTCGAAAGTTAAGCTTAATAAAACACACACAGCGATACATTTTTGATGAAAATTTAATATTAGTATAAGGTTTGGACTGTGAAAAACAATATCATTTAAAAGGCCGTCTTGGGAAGATTTGCAGCATGCGATTCTTTTGAGGTAATTTTAAACCACTTTTCCGCACATTTCGGGCGGTATCTCGGCCATAACTGGAGTAATGTTGGTTTTTAATGCATCTAGAGTTCGGGAATTATTCATGTAAACACAGTCCTTTGCGTAACCCCAGAGAACAAAATCTAACGTTTTTAAATCGCATGATCTTGGTGGCCAATTGAGGTCGCCAAAACGTGAAATTACGCCACCTAGAAACTTCTCAAGCAATAAAGCCATAATTGGTCGTGTTGTGTGGCTTGTTGACCCGTCTTGTTGGAGCCATATATCGTCAAAGGCATGATCTTCAATCGCTGGCCAAAAAAAATTGGTTATCATTCGACCAATTGCTGCAAACGCCGGGAAATTGATAAGTTCGGATCATCAGCAGCACTTGCACTTGCAGCAGCAATATTTTGGACTGAGCTTGCATTACGATGATGCACATGCCTTATAACGGGTGATTTTTTAAGAGGTTTAGAACTTTTTTAAAAAAAAAAACACAAAAAATTCGAAAAAATGAATGAAATATTTATTTGAATCGATAGTTTGAACCTTGCAATTTAATGTTTAAAGATAATTTCATGCAAATGTTGACCGCGGCTGCGTCTCAGGTAGCCCATCCGCTGAGTCCAATTTTGGCATACTCTTTCACACATATCGGCCGGTATCTCACGAATGAATGCATGGATGTTGGCTTCCAGTGCGTCAATCGAAGCGGGCTTGTCCCTATAGACATTAGCCTTGACATACCCCCACAAAAAATAATCTAATGGTGTCAAATCGCACGATCTAGGCGGCCAATTGACCGGCCCGAAACGTGAAATTAACTGTTCACCAAACTCGCCTCGCAATTGCGCCATTGTTTCGCGTGCTGTGTGGCATGTGGCACCGTCTTGTTGAAACCACATATCATGCAAGTCAAGAACTTCCATTTCGGGCAAAAAAAAGTTTGTTATCATCGCTCGGTAGCGTTCACCATTGACAGTAACGCTGCGATTCGCATCATCTTTGAAGAAATAGGCCCAATAATGCCGCCGGCCCATAAACCGCACCAAACAGTGGCTTTTTCGGGATGCATTGGTAGCTGTTGCAATGCTTCTGGCTGATCTTCACTCCAAATGCGGCAATTTTGCTTATTTACGTACCCATTCAACCAAAAATGAGCCTCATCGCTGAACACAAGCAGCGTGCGATGAACATTTCGAACCGAGCACGAATTTTGATAGTAAAATTCAATAATTTGCAAGCGTTGTTCATTTGTAAGACGATCCATGGTTAAATTGCAAACCAAACTGAAGCTGTTTGACAGTGACACAAGGTACTAAACACACGTCAGCTGTCAAAACCAGTGTTGCCAAAACCAAACCAGCTTAAAAATCACCCGTTTCAACATCAGTAACTCGTCCACTCTCTTCAAATTTTTTCACAATTTTACAGATATCTTTCGCAGTCGGTCGCTCGACCAGAATCATCGCGTAATGTGCGAAAAGTGGTTACGTTTGAATCACCACTTTTGTAAAGTAAGTTTTAATAATTTTAACGCGTTGCTCGATTGTGAAGCGATCCACTATCGTAAATGGCAAACATTCAACTAATATTATGACACTTCAAATGACCCTGTATTTGTTGTGTTTCTAAGCCTCTTTCACTATACTTAACTGTATTATTGATTCATTGTTTTGAAGACAAATAAAACATTTGTTCATAGTTTCACCAACATACCATTAAATTTGGATTATTTACTTATTGTCCTGAAAATCATCCTGACATAAAAGAGACTAGAACATCGTATGGAGCTGGTTTACAAAAAAGTCATATGTATGTCATATGCTTAAATGGAAAATAATAAACCTCTCCTTCACTATACAACTCCCTTGCAACACAAATTTTTCTAGGGACTCTTTAAATTATTCATTTTAATGGTGAATCAAATGTTCTCACCAATTTCGGTTGGAGTAAGAATTTTTCGTATATGATTCATTTGACATTTTTACCAACTAGGTATAGAAACTTATAATTTTAATAACTTTTAAAAGGCTTTTGCTCTGCACTATTTATATGTGTTTGTTATGAATGTAATAAACTTGAACTATGAATATGAGATCAAAGATCAAAACTGATAAATATCTGAAAAGAAATTTATCAATAGATGTCAAAAATTTGAAGGAAAAAACTAATGACGTACATATTAGAAAAATCCAACACACTAAATACATATCGAAAATAGGAAAACCTTATGTAAACATACATATCCATATATTTGATTTAATATTGCAAATTTATCAATCTGTTTCACAATCAGCACTTGAAAGGATCACTTATGTGTTCAAAAAAATGTCAGCTCATGAATTTTTCATTGATTTTTATTTTTTGTTTTTGTACACAACAACCAACACTGTGTATCACTTTGCATTCATTAAATTAAAATGACACATCAAAAACAAGAACCGAACAAAATGAAAATCAATTCACTTTGCAATTCGTTATATCTCAACGACTTACATACATATTTGTGATGCAATGTAAAGTCATCTTTATATTTTTTTTGTGTTGATGTCTTCCTTTAATGTTTTTGATGTCAGGAGCATCGAAAGAATTCTTGTCCTTGCAATGAAATCATAAAAAATAAACTAACTTAAACATATTCCTAAACAGGTATAGGTACCTACCTACAAACCATCTATATCTTCTGTACACCACTCGATGTCATAAAAAAATATGCTCACGAAACAAAAGCTATTCTACGAGTTTACTTGTACAAAACTCTGCTTTTCATCCTCATCAAGTCCTTTTTTCACTTTATTTCTAGTTATGCATTCTGCTAGATTACGTTTGGTCATAACGTTAGAAAAAATAAAAATGGCATTTATTACAACCCCTATATAGCCCCCCTTTGCACTAGGGAAACCCCACAACAACTATGTATTTGGAACAAAAAAAAAAAAAAACTTATCCTTCATTTCTTGTAGATACAACATTTAACTTAACTTTTATCTAAAGGACAGAACACTATGCAAGGGAATCTCCTATTCTTTCTGCCCGGTGAATAGTGAATAGCGAATGTTTGCTTCCTGATTTATGCACAGCAAATTGTCGGGAAGAACGCTTACTTTGTTGTGCGCGCTCTACCACCCCGATTATCCCTAAAATTGTACGCCCTTGTCCCCATATGTGTGTTGGGTTTTTGTTTTTGTGTGCAAAGTAAACAATAAATCACAACTTTACTGCACCTCCTTCTCCTTCTATACTCCTCAAGCTTAAAAACCATTTTATTTAAAAAAAAATATATACATATAAGAAAAAGGATATAGTAGGTACCTAGGAAAAAAAAGAAGAAAAAAGACAAAAAAAAAAAAAAAAAACTTACCATTTTGTATATTTACAAAAAAAATTATCACGAGCGCAAATAGCTCGCTAGTATGCTTCCACGAGCACAGTTGCATTGTGTGTCCTCGTTGCATCTTTTTGTTCCTTCGAATATGTTATCCTGACGTCTTCTTGTTTCCTGTAAGGGAATATACAACAATAACATAAACGAAAATCCTTATAGTTATGTTATCTAATTTTTCATGCAGCTTTAGGGATAGAAAAATAAATACATAAAAGCTATTTCTGTTGTTATTTTAGAAAAAAATAGAAATAAAAAAAAAAAAAAACTAAACAAAATTTTATATAAAAAAAAATATATATCTATATAGAATTCTAGTAACTGTGGGGATTCAGTTATTCAGAGGGAAATATCCAAGAGGAGCTCAAAAATAAAAAAAAACAAATATGGAATAGAAAAAAACCCAAGCCAGAAAGTTATGACACCACATCTGGTCTTGCATTTCTATGACGTCCTTTTTAAACAAATAATAATAAAAACGATGTGAAAAGTACTTTTCACTGTTGCAAAACGCATTTACACAACAGACGACCAAGGACGCATACTAAATGCACCTTAGAGAATCCAGGGCCACCTTGTCGACTTTTTGCAGAGCGTCTGTGTTAGAAAAGTGCTCAAGGCTCTACTTCTCGTGGTTTCAGCACTGAAAATTTACCGAGAAAAATTGACCTAGAGGTGTGAATTGATTTGTTTTCAGTAATTTTTTATTGATCAAGTTTCCTGCTGATTCATTTCACACCTCTGGTTAGTTTTTCTTGGCAAATTTTTAGTGCTGAAATCAAGAAAAGGAGAGCAACTTGCTGCCAAGAGTTCAAGTTGTGACTTTGTAATATAAATGTTTCTAAACAAAGGAAGCAAGCAACTGGAAACAAAAAAAATTCCCAACAGTAAACTTATAATGGCAACATGTTGCCAGACGTTGCCCTGAGTTGCGAGAAACAAATTTTTCTGGAAATTAATGTTCAGATAGTCACGTAGTCTTAAAAAAGTAACTTTGGCAATTTTGTTTGAATATAATAAATCATACAAAATGCCAACTGTTATAAAAAGCTGATACAAATTTAAAGCGTTTTGAGCTGTCGATAAAGTGTTCTGTTGAAAAATGAAATACGAAGAAGAGGAAAACGAAAACATAATAGAAATGCATTGTTTTTTTTTTTTTTTTTCTTGGACTAAAGGTCGCAAAAAAAACTTCCATTTGAAAAATGAAGTATATTCTTTTTGAGATGAATGGTAAGCTGAAAACACACCAGATCAGTCAAAAAGTGTTTTTCTGTCTTATGAAATGAGAATCGATTGATTCTTGTGAATCAAAGCTGAAGATGTGTGTTTGTCTTTATGTTTTTAAACATGAATGAAAACATTTTGTTTTAAACCAGGACCAGCATAGTTATTGAATATTACAGGCGTTTTTATGGTGCAACCCACACCGCACACGACAATACAAAAAAAAAAAAAAAAACAAAGGCAAAACAGAAAAACATGTTTCGGTGTCGATGACTGAAATTGTGTTTTTCCGAAACAAAATTTTTTTGTTGGTGTTTGTTTGCCACTCGATGGCTTTTGAAGTGGTATTTTGAAGTTCTTGTTGAAAATTTTGTTTTGTTTTATTTCAACACACAATACACAAAAGTGATTTGATTTTGCTTGCTTTATTGTGTTTCGGTTTGTGTGTGATGAAATAAAACACGTTTTCTTATGAAACAAAAACATTTTGTCTTATCCGGAGTGATTTTGCGACAATTTTAAATGGAAAATTTTGGAAAATAAAGTATTACTATTAAAGTCGTATTCTTAGCCCTTAAGAATGCGATGTTTTATTAATCATGAAGCATAAGAAAAGTAATGAAGTTTTTCTCTAACATATTTTGGAATAGATGTAATTCTTCTTTACAGAGACGCTCTTTGCTACTAACCTTGATATAAACAAAGCTAGAATTTAAAAAATGACTAGATTTCTGACTTAGTTTCACAAGAAAGCCCATGGTTGGAAAACTGATGTGCAGAGTCCACCCCTGGGAAATCAAGACGAAGGTCTATTTGTCTGTTTTTTTTTTTTTTTGTATTATAACATAAATGTAAGTCCGTAAGTATACTATGGAATAACATTGAAATGTGATGCTATTTGGTAATGTTTCTTGAGCTGCAAGATCTCGAGAAGAATTTCAATAATCAGAATGAGTAAGAAAATATAACACAGAGCAACAGAGAGGAAATACAGTAATGGAATGACATTATAAAAAAAATATTTTCCACGTTTGCATTATGACAATGAATGAAAATACTTAAAAGTTGCGTAGGTATAAACATTTATTTTTTGAGTCACAAACTCATAACTATTTTAATTTAACACACTTTTAAATTTATTAAAATTTTTTAGAGGACATACTTTCAGTGAGAAAAAAGAAGAGTTCGTTTAAGCTCTCAAAAAAAAAATTAAGAGCAACAAGGTCACTGGTTCTTATGGCTTATCAACGGTACTTTTAAAACACTGAGGAGATGTTTTGGAAGGTTTTACCAACTTTGGATGGAAAAGAATATGTCCCATGGCTATCAGCTCCATGTGCCCAAATTAATAAAAAGCGATTTTATGTCTTGGAACAACTTATCGAGGCATATTCCTGCTCTAGATGTCTCAAATAAGATTATACCCATTAAACAACATATTGTATAAGAGTCTTAAGCCATTGGCAACACTATATACATTGAAGCATAGCTGGGAAAAGAGCAAAGAAAACTGATTAAGTTGTTCAGAAAACACGAGGTGGAATTTACAACTTACAAATATAGGTCTTATTTTAACAAAGTACATGGTGGCGTCGAATGCGAGAGGAACAATCAAGGTAGCGGAGCACGAATTTGAAGTGGTGCAATCCTTTAAATACCTTGGGTCAATAGTAGCAGCCGATAACAATATAGAAGAAGAAATACGCGGGCGGCTTCTCAAATACAACAGAGCCTACTATAGTCTGTCAAAGCTCTTCAAATCCAGAAATCTCACCATAACTTCAAAACTGCTGCTGTACAGGACCATGGTCCTGCCAGTACTCACATATGGATCCCAGACTTGGGTGCTTAGCAAAAGGCACTCCGACCTCTTAGCCGCGTTCGAGACAAAAGTCTTAAGGAGAATTGTTGGCCCCATTTGTGAGGAAGGACGATTCCGGAGACGGTACAATCATGAATTGTACGCAATCTACCTTGAAGCAGATATCGTGACAAAAATTAAGCTCGGTAGACTCCGGTGGGCAGGGCACCTAGCTCGCATGAGCGAAGAGGAACCTGCTCGGAAAGTTCTTTGTGGTACATTCTATGGTAGACGACAGCGTGGTAGACCATGCTTGCGCTGGAGAGATGGTGTAGACCAGGGCGCCCGGAGCCTTGGGGTGCGCAACTGGATGGCCGCGGCTCGAGACCGGGATGGGTGCAGAGACTTGTTGAAGGAGGCCAGGACCGGACCCCGGTTGTCGAGCCAATGATAATTAAATGAATAGAAAACTTCATGCAGTGTTCGTAATGACATCATTACCTTAAAGGCGATTTTGGAGTTATCGACTTAATCCAATTTTCAATGGAGTTTAAATAAATTAACTCTGCAAAATGTATGTTATATCTAACCTAAAATTTTATTAAAAAATAATATAAACCTGTCTTTCTATTAAGAAGATGCTAAAGGATTATCTTGAGAACATACAAATATTCATTTATAAATTTATAAACCATCATCATGTGTGTATTATCAAAATGCATTTTTTCATTACATCTGTTTGTAGATACCTACACAATTTGCAATTTTTAATTACATTAACATTTCCTAGAGTCAAAGTGACAACCAGCCCTCAAGAAAGGATTAACTTTAAGTACAAATAGCTATCAAAACACAACCATTATGTATGAAGTTGCACAGTTCCACCTGAGTTCACGATAGTACAAAGTATTTGTCACATTCTGAGCCTTTTTCCCGTGACTGTTGCATCATATTAAATTAATGAATAAATTTTCCTCTTGCTATATATGTATGTACCATAATAATAATTTTCCTAGAGTTCAAAAAAAAAAAACAAGACAGTACATCAGAGTGTACTACGACGACGTAGGAGTACAGAGAGATCAAAAAGACAAAACCAACAGGGAAATCCTTAGAATGTAAATCCCATCTGATGCTGTATTTTATATAATGCAATCTTTTTGACTGTATAGGTACAACTGGATATGGAGATATATGTATATTATATAAAAAAAAATTACAAACAATTTCAAATTAAAGAAAATAAAGAAAAAAAAATTAAGAGTGAAAGGATGAAAGGAAAGAGGAATTATCAAAAAACAAAATCCTTTTCCCAGGGATGCAAACCGAATAAGGATCACTATTTCATTCACAAGAGAGCATCCAACCGGAATGCTTTCAGATACATCTGAAGTTTATTTTTGTTTTTTTTTTTTTTTTTTTTTTGTATTCAAAGATGAATATACAATCTAAATCTTCTAAATGAATCCTGCTTACCTACTCCTGGGAATTTTCCTTTCAAAGTTTTGTAAATTTTCTTGGATGTTTTGTTTTTTTTTTTTTTCGTTCCAGCTGTTGTGTTATGTTTTGTGTCCTTAAAATTATTCTATGATCCTTGTGAGCAATCTTAGACACAGTCTGACTCCCAAGTGACCAGACTACTTCACCACGTTTTGTATCTTTTATATGCCAAGCTAAAGGTGTTTGGTTGTAATTTTTAATGTTCGCTGTCGCTGCTGTCACTGATGCCGACAACTCTGCTGATGCTGCTGTTGCTATTGCTGAAGACGACTAGGTTGCTTTGCTGCTCGGAAGGAGTTGAAAAAGCAAAAGGACTTGGATGACTGTTTTCATATGAGAATCCATTTATCTTTGTGCAAGAACCATCCACACACACACACTGGTGAGTGGTGATGTGGTGTGTTGTGTTGTGTTGTGTGCTAGTACAACGTATTTCAGCGTTATTTTCTTGTCCTTGTCCTCGGAGCGTGTAGTCCTTGTGTACTACTGTATATCTTCACTATAATGAATTACAGTATAATGACATCCCCATATTCGTATAGCTCTACGTCGTCTACTGGCACATGAGGACCTGCAGCAGCAGTCGGGTTTTGGGGGCGTTCGTCCCTCCGAAAACGACGACAACAACGAGCAAGGAGAAGAGTTGAAGAAGAAATTATTGCTTAGCCAAGTTTAATGGTGTTTCTTTGGGAGGAACTTAAGGAGGACGAAACTCCACGATTAATGGGCCTGTGCTGGGTGGTGATGGTGTGTCAGTGATGGTGATAGTGATGGCGATGTTGATGGTGATGGCGATGGCGATGGCGATGGCGATGGTTATGGGGTGGTTGTTCGCCTCTTTTTTGGTTACCCAGACGAATAATGTTCTATATGAGCATTAATAGTTCAGTTAATGGCAGAAGTGAGTTTCTTGCTGAAGCATGAGTTTCTTGACTTCTTGCTCCAGTTTTTGTGGTTTTTCGTCTCTTTGGTAAAGTTGCCTGGGAGGGTTTTTTTTCTTATTCTTATTCTTTTTCTTCTTCTTTTTCGTTTTATTTTTTGTTCTATTTCCTTCAATTTTACTGGTGGTTTTGGTTGAGAGAAATTTGTTTCACTTATTGAACTTCTTCAATCTGTAGAAAAAGTAAAAAAAAAAAAATGAAAAGTTAGTTAAAGTTTTTAGAAAGTGCGGCGAGACTTTAGTTAAATTGAGAAACCAGTAAAAGCAAGGAAAAGAAAAAAAAAAAAATTGGTCTCATTTGGTGATGGCAATGAGATAAGAAAGAAGTTTTTTCTTTTTAATTTTTTTTTGTTCTTTTCGAAGAAAACATCTGCAAGTTTTATTTTATTTGAATGAATATATGGGTTGTAGGGGGAATGATGAATTGCCTTGGGAAGTTTTTTTTTATTTTTTGAAGACAATATGGTGACTTCTATATAAAAAATAAAAAAAAAGACCTTTGGACATCAATCCATAAGGGAGTGTTCCTATCTCCAGTTGAAAAATCTTTACTTTCTGTTTTTTTTTTTTTTTGTAGTGAAAATGGCTTTAATTCTTCAAATATATTGTATGTATCATTTATTATAGAGGATTCTCTTTTACTTAATGTGTTTGAAGAAACGTTTAAAAAAGTCCCATAAAATCATAATCTTCAAATTTTCATCATCTCATGTTTGTGAGATTTGATTTTTATGTAAATTTGATTTCCTGTGACGAAGAAAAATTAAACAATCCAAACTAAAAAACCTTTAGTACTGACTTGACTGTAATTCCAGTACTCTTGTAGTACCGTGAAATGAAAAAATAGACGTGAAAATGAAAATTCTAAACATGAAAATTCTACTTTCGCACTGATCTTTCGGAGAATACTGCTGGGGGGAACACCAGTCGTGAATTCAAGGTTTTGTAAAAGGTTTCGTTTTAGTTTTTCTGTTTAGTCAATTTTTTAGCTAATTGCACCTCCCGTACGAACCTTAAGTTACATTTTTTAAGGAAGCTGAATAGTGGTTGAGATTTTTAGTGAATATACTACGAAAACTATTAGTTTAAGTTTTTTTCTTAAATCCTACACAAAATAAAAATTGGACACAATTTTTGAGAGACACTTTGGAAAATGTTAGTTTTATGTTTTAATAACTTATTTGACACCTTACATTGGAGTAAGGTTGTGGTCATTTTCCTAAAAAATCTATTGCACTTACGAAAATAAATATTATAATTTCTTTGTGTAAAATTTTAGAAGATTCAATTTTTGTATTGACATTTCTTCCAGGAAACTAAATTTTCATTTATTTTATTTCTATTAATACTAACCGGTACACAAAAAAAAAGGAAAAACCTATTTATGTAATGTACATTATGTATTATTTTGAATAAAAAATATTTTTCTTAAGTTAAGTGATTTTACATTGTCATTGCTGGAATTAATTATATGCATTTGAATTTTTATTGTAAATATTAATTAAAAGATTTAAAAGACTATTAGCTACGTAGTTTGATCTACTGAAAATGTTACAAATTGGCAACTGCTTTCTTAAACTATACTGACTAGCGCAATGAAATTTAATCGACAGAGGATCAATGGAGCTGCAATCGCTCCATTGATTACCCTGAGAATAAAATTGTAGAGAAATAAATTGTAGATACCCACTGTGACTCGTTAGAGATGGGAGCTTTATTAGTTGAATACGTTAAGCTTAAGGTGGCGAGAAAATTCGATTCGACCATAGTTTAAATGTTAAGCAAAATCTCATAAATCTTCTTTGAACGGATTCCAATCTATTCATAGGCGCATAATATGGCGCACATATAACACAGCCAAACTCTAAAATGGATCTTACGAATGAGACATAAAGAGTTTTTAGAACATAAGGATCACGAAATTCTCGAGCAAATCTTTTTATAAAACCAAGAGTCATGTTAGCTTTTTTAATAATACAGTCAAAATGGTCAATCAAAGTTAGTTCTGAGTCCAACACTATCCCAAGGTCAGTAAAACTAGACAGATTACACAGTGGTGACAATAAATGAATCGCATTTTTCTTGCAACATCACCTTGTTTTACACTTGTCAATATTTAAAACTAAACCATTAATATTTCTCCATTCCCAGAAAAGTTGAAGGTCTTTTTGTAAAAGATCACAGTCTTCTACAGAGTTGATTATACGAGAATTATTTACACCATCGGCATATATTAAGAGACATAGAATTAAATAGGGCGGACGGAAGATCGTTAATGAATAGTAAAAATAATAACGGACCAAGATGGCTAATCTGAGGTACACCGGAGTTAAAAGTAAAACATTTAGAACATTCACTCTTAAAAACAACACTATAACACCTTTCTTTGAGATATGAAGATATCCATAACCAGGGCCGGCCCCAGCCAAACTTGCGCCCTGTGCAAGATTTGTAGAAAGTGCCCCTTTTTTATATTTGCATATACATACCATACATACACTAATACACATGTATTGTACTTTTCCACACTACCCAGAAGGTAGACTTTCAATGCGTAGATCTTTTAGGATATTCTCCTTGAATACAAAAATGAAAGTGAAGTTAGTAAGTATGCAAGAAATAACTTAGCACAGCTGTTTGTATGGATGTTATTTTGGGATTATTTGAAAAAGTCTTGTGGGTAAAATGCATATGACAGTATCTGTTCGCGCAAGATCAGATTACATTTTCTTGCTCCTGGTAATGCGCCCCCAGTATTATGCGCTCAGAGCATTTGCACATGCACATATGGTTGGTCCGGCCCTGTCCATAACACAAATCTGTCGTTAAGACCTATATTTTAATGTTTTCTTAAAAGTATATGGTGGCTCAGTTTGTCAAATGCTTTGCTAAAGTCAGTTAAAATACAGTCAACTTGTTGTTTTTTTTCAAACGCGTCAATACAAAATGTAGTAAACTGTAACAAATTTATTACAGTGGATTTCATTTTAACAAAGCCATGTTGGTTGTCACAAAAAATGGTGGAACAGTAAAAAGACAAATTATCACAAATAATAGATTCAAATATTTTAGGTATAGCAGATAATTTAGCAATTGGTGTTTAATTTAAAACCAAGTTTTTTTTACCTTTCTTATGAGAAGGAATATGGAATGCATTTTTCCAAAGAGTCGGAAATTTACAGGTTTTTATAGACTGATTAAAAAGTAAAAATAACGGATATGACATATATATTTCATATTTTTTATCTTAAAAGCGGGAAAACCATCAGGCCCGGGACTTAAACAATCATCTAATTTTGATAGTAAAGTCAATCGAATTAAGACGTAAAAACTCATGTACAGCTGAAGTAATTAAATTTTCAATTCAATTATATTGGAAAATACGGTAAGACTTAGTCTTTTATAGTATTTTTAACAGTGTGGTAAGATTAAAATTAAGATTTTAACTAAAAAATACGAAGTGAAAATAAAAATAAAATAAAATAAAATAAAATAAAATAAAATAAAATAAAATAAAATAAAATAAAATAAAATAAAATGAAATAAAATAAAATAAAATAAAATAAAATAAAATAAAATAAAATAAAATAAAGCTATTCAAAATTAATAACCTTTTTTTATATTTTTTTTTTAAATATATATATTTATTATGGAACAAAACTCTTCTCATTCTTCTTTACTTCTTCATTTTCTTCCTACAAAAATTTAAATCTATGAATGCACATTTTAAAAGTGTTAAAATGCTTCACTTTTGCATCGCAAGTAACGGGTGATTTTTTAGCTGGTTTGGTTTTGGCAACACTGGTTTTGACAGCTGACGTGTGTTTAGTACCTTGTTTCTTCAGTTGGTTTGCAATTTAACCATGGATCGTCTTACAAATGAACAACGCTTGCAAATTATTGAATTTTACTATCAAAATTCGTGCTCGGTTCGAAATGTTCATCGCACGCTGCTTGTGTTCAGCGATGAGGCTCATTTTTGGTTGAATGGGTACGTAAATAAGCAAAATTGCCGCATTTGGAGTGAAGATCAGCCAGAAGCATTGCAACAGCTACCAATGCATCCCGAAAAAGCCACTGTTTGGTGCGGTTTATGGGCCGGCGGCATTATTGGGCCTATTTCTTCAAAGATGATGCGAATTGCAGCGTTACTGTCAATGGTGAACGCTACCGAGCGATGATAACAATCTTTTTTTTGCCCGAAATGGAAGTTCTTGACTTGCATGATATGTGGTTTCAACAAGACGGTGCCACATGCCACACAGCACGCGAAACAATGGCGAAATTGCGAGGCGAGTTTGGTGAACAGTTAATTTCACGTTTCGGGCCGGTCAATTGGCCGCCTAGATCGTGCGATTTGACACCATTAGATTATTTTTTGTGGGGGTATGTCAAGGCTAATGTCTATAGGGACAAGCCCGCTTCGATTGACGCACTGGAAGCCAACATCCATGCATTCATTCGTGAGATACCGGCCGATATGTGTGAAAGAGTATGCCAAAATTGGACTCAGCGGATGGGCTACCTGAGACGCAGCCGCGGTCAACATTTGCATGAAATTATCTTTAAACATTAAATTGCAAGGTTCAAACTATCGATTCAAATAAATATTTCATTCATTTTTTCGAATTTTTTGTGTTTTTTTTTTTTAAAAAGTTCTAAACCTCTTAAAAAATCACCCATTAGATACTTCAAAAGCACACTGAATGTATTCGGCAAACATATTTTTTGCTATGTCCTCTGGGTAATGATACTTTCTGAATTTTCACAACACATATCGTATTTTCTTTTACAATTGATATATTTCCAGAAATTTCACGGATTAGATTGAAAATTATCTTCAGTTTTAGATATAAAGTCCGAATAAAGAAAATTGGAGTAGTTAATAAATTCATCTCTTAGTCTAGTATAATCGTTGTGAGCCTCGACACTCCAGGTTCGATCCAACTTCACCCAAGCCTTGTTTCTTTTATTTTTAAGAGTTTTAATATGTTGATCAAGCCACGGTGGAGTGTGACTTAAAGGTGTTATTTTCCGTAACGGAATGGTTTCTTAGAAACAATCAAACAAAATTTTATACAAACGAAAGACCATTTCATCAAAAATCAAAGTGTGACACATACAAATAAAACTCTCAAAACTCCCACTGGGTCAAAATTCTTTTTTTTTCTAAAAACTAGCTTTTTAAAATTCAGCTATACCTACACAAAGTCATTTCTTTTATCATTTGCATAATTTTGTGATATTGAATTTTCTTGTGAAAGAGTTCAATTTTAGCGTAAATAATATTTAAAAATTTCATCCGAGTTTTTAATATGTAATATAATGAAAGTGAGTGAGGAGTGGCAGAGCAACTTAGCTACAATTTCAAGTGATGAGATAACTGGCTTTTTATTGAGCGACAATTCTCTTGAGCAGCTAGTTGTGAAAATTCCGTTCTAAAGCAACGTTTTCAAACTTTGTAATCGACAGGATTCAATTAAAAAAATAGAACTAAAATCACTCAGAAATGTCACTTGTCGTTCAATAATGACTACCATACAATTTCATATGTTTCAATTTTTTCTGTCGTTCACGATTCTCTTGCTCTGTCACCTGTCACTCATTGCGTGGCCAAGCACTTATAGCTTCTTTTTTTTCAAATTAATCTGTTAAATTCATTATCCTGAATGTACACGACTGGCAAAATGCGGCTTTTTCCGCCATATTTCTCCCATTTTTGCTGGATTTCTTCGACTGAAAAAAAAATATTTCTTTCATTTTACCATATCATTTTACCATATCAAAATTATTGCAAAAAAATATCTTAAATAATCGCATTTTGTCAATTGTTAAATTGTTTTAATAAAATGTGTTCAATTTTCATAGCAGAATTGTTAGTGTTTTTTTTTTCGCGAAAAAGAAGCATTTCACTAACGTCACCATTAATTTTCTATCAAATGCAGCCTTATTTTTGGCCCTTAATACTTAACATCTTTCTTTAAAAATTCTTCTCAAATTCAAGCCTTCTTATCATGTTCCCCTAAAATTTCTTTGCAAAAAATAAAGATACAAAAAAATAAAAAAAAAAAAATAGATCCAATTCGTGGTAAACAAAAAAAAAAAACACCACATAATTCCCACAAGCTCCTCCATAAGACTGACATAGCTTGAAGTACACACCTACTCAAATTATACATTTTCATCAAATTTTTATATATTTTCTTCTCTCACCTTGTAAAATACACTTTCATCCCCAAAGTACTTGGCACCCCATATTTTCTCCAAAAAAAAAAAAAAAAAAAAAAGAGCAAAACTAAAATCACCCTTCATGATTCTTTTCCTAAAAAGAAACCCTCTCCAAATATAGCTTTATTTAAATATAAATCCACTTGTATCCTTCGCTCTGAATTTTTTGTAAAACAAAAAAAATAATTCGAAAAAAGTGATATATGGGATTATTTTTGCACAGCTCCTTATGTTAGGTACCTATATAATGCGGATATGTCAGTGGGGAACAACTCAATGAAAATATTAACACAAAAAAATGAAAATTTTACTTTTGCAAAATAAAAAAAAAGAAAAAATATGGAGGGAGTTAAAGAGTGTGTGTGGTAGCAGAAGCAACATCATCCCTTTAAGCACGGTAATATGTTGATGGTATTAAGGACGAAAATGAGTGAAGGTAGGAACTACACTCACATAAGCCAACATTCGTTCAGGACAAGGAGAAAGCCTTGACTTAAATTGACTTCAATTCAGTTAAACGATCTCACTCTCTTCAAAGCATGCACATAACGTGTACCAACCGGTATACCGATAGTGTATGGTTTGAAATGAAGAAGCAAGAAAAAAAACGAAAACGAAAAAGTTACTCATACGCCCTGTAGTACGTGCTGTGTGTTAAAACTATATAAACCCAACTACGTGCAGGCGACAACATAGAGTGTTACTTCATTTTGCGTTAAGACAAGGTATCAGCAACATGATATTCCTTGGGCTTAAAGGGATAACAAAAAATTCAAAACCAAGGACTTTTTTATTACGTCAAATTTTTGCGTGTGAAGAATTTTTTTTTTGTTCGTTCGTTGTTATTGTTCCGTTGACTATGCATAACCTCCAACGGGATAATGATGCGTTTTTCCACTAATGATGATGAGCAAGGTTTTAATAATATATGTTTGGAAATGTTTTTCTTCTTCACAAAATCATTGTTTTCATTATTTTTCATTATTGCTGTTGCATTGTAGAAGGAGAGTGAAGAGGAGGAGAAGGAGAAGTTTTATGATCGCACAGGACAGCGAAAGGCATTGTGTGTTTCTGCGGTTTCGCTTATATAAAAATATAAAATGTTGTTCGATTTTTATTTATCAGAGAAACACATTCTGCTGTTGCTGTTGGTGTTGTCGTGATTGTTGTTGTTGTATAGATATTTATTTATCTGAGGTTTTCACCACATGCCGCATCGTTCAGTGGTTTTTATGGGAACGAGGACGAAATAATAAATTATTATTCTGTGAATGTTACTCTTTGTGTTACTGTGTGTGTGTGTGTTTGTGTTGCCGAGCCAAATTGGAAGGGTATAAATTCGATATAATGGCTTGTTCGAGTGGAAAATTCAATTTTAATTTAATAATTTCGATTGAATAGACATCGTTTAGAATGGTATTCATTATAATTATTATTTTTCGTTGAAAATTCAATAAAACATCAAAGTTGTGGGGGGGGGGGGGGGGGGGGGGCGGTTGCCTGTTTAACTCAAATCAATCTTTTGCTCTTTATATTTGTTTTAGTTTTTTTTTGCCTCTCCTATCAAAATATTCCCTCGTGCAAAATATAATTTGAGTAAAAAAAAAAAATAATATTATTTTAACTTAATTTTTTTCCTTTATTTTGTTTTAATTTGGATTTCATTAGCCGTGCTGTGTTTTGATTGATTTTATTTTTGTGTATTGAATATATATACAAAAAAAAAAGTAAAATGAAATTGTTTGGATTCTTATAATTTGTATTTAAAATTATTATTCGATTTTATAGGCTAAAAGAGTTTTTGTTCTAGTTAATTTGACAATTGTTTAATTAATTTTGCAGGGAAACGAAATGAATAAAAGTTAAATTTGTAAAATATTCACTATATGATTAACAATATTTTTCTTCGAATTAATTCAATTAACTTCAAGCTCAAAAAACTTAATTGAATTTAAGCAACCTTACCTTCTATTTTTACATTCTGGTTTCAGTTTAAGAAATTTTAATGTTTTTTTTTTAATGTTTATTTTATAGTAAAAGGAAATTTGAGTTTGAATTTTTATTAAAAAATATTTAGAGTAAGGTATATAATTCAATATTTTTTTTATAGCTAATGCTATATATGTATAAGGGTAGTTTATTTTGTAAGTTTGGATAAAAATGTGGTAACTTGTCTACACCAGATTTATGTTCAAGCTAAATTGATTTTAAGAAAATGAAATATCCAGAGTGATTCTCAAAAGATGCGACAAACAGCTTTAAAACATTTGGGTCAAGACAAGAAAAAAAAGTTCCAGATTAAAAACAAAATATCTTGTAACACAGATAACACCCTCTAACTCCAGACACACCCACCCTTCTACTGACCATGTCCATATGCTATGCTGTGAAAATTTGTTCATGCTCTATAAGGCAATTATTGGTTTCGTGAAAAAAATTTTTTTCGAGATTTTAATCAAAACTAACACTACGTTAATCGAGAAGTCCGAAAAAGTGGGTTTCGTCATGCAGTCCGTCTGTCTGTGCGTCGGTGCGTCCACTGTAATTTAAGCTAGAGCCTAAACGGGTAAACCGATTGGCATGAAATTTGGTACAGAGAATTTTTATGTGATTCCCTAGAGGGTAAATTCGAATTTTTGTTTTAAATCATCTAGAACGGGTAGCTGCCATACAAATATTTTGGTTTCTTCAAATCTTCTCGAAAACGGCTCTAATGATTTTGATAAAACATCGTACTTGTAAAAACAAAGTCAATTGTAAGAAAACTGCATTTCAGGTTTTTCTCAAAAAATTCACATAACGGAATTAGGTATTCTACGTTTTTTGAGAAAATGGTCTTATTATTCGCGTATATCTTATTATTCGCGTATATCTTTGCCATGGTTAAATTGATTTTGTTAAAATTTTGCAATCTCATGCTTCTCAATAATTTAAACAGTAATGCATTTAAAAATTTTTAAAAACATTATATTATAAACAAAAAAAAAAAATAAAAGAAAAATCAATTTTTAAGTGCTTTTGACTCTTTTAATATTAACTCGGTTAATATATACATCATGCATCTTCAATGTTGGGTTACGTACAGTATTTAACCACAAGAGCAAGCTTGTGCGCTCAAGTCGTATATATTTTTTATCTTTACCTTTTCTCTTCGACTAATAGGAATTTAAATTAGTTAAAGAAAAAAGAAATCAAAACCACTTTGGATTTTTGTCTAAAAATTCATGTAAATTAAACTGAACTTAATAAAAATTGCGTCATGAGTCCAAGTGAGATCGTCGGGACGAAACGCAAATTTTAAGGGACTAACGGCCGTTAAAAGCTATTTTGAATCAATAATTCAACAAGTAGTCTATTTGAATCAATAAAAATTCAACCTGGTGACGTTGGTGTTCTTGGGAATTATAACCAAGAACGCTTTGCAAACTATATCAGCTTAATTAAAAAAATGCCTCAGGTTAACGACGGGCCTCTTTACTGGGCATTGTAAACTAACAAGACACCTAAGTATTCTTGGTCTAGTGAGCAGTGCCACTTGCAGATTTTGCAATATTCACGAAGAAACATTGGACCATTTAATGGGAAAATGCGTTGGAATCATGCACCTAAGAAACATCTGGGGTACTTCTGGGTAGTAGAGAGCGACTAATCCTCTCTGAAGATACCTCCAATACTCAAATTACTTAGAGAAATACATAGGATTGGAGGAAGAGCTGTAAATGAAGAATCTCATTTAACTCTTTGTGGGGGCACAATAGATCTTTAGGTTGCAGAGTGCAATAACCCCCAATATTTATTCATTAATTCATTCATTCATTCAAGTCCAATTAAATAGTTCAAAGTCTTCTTAAATAAAAAGTGTCTTACAGAGTGTTTCAGAATCTTTTTTAGGAACTCTTATGTTACATGTTTCAAGTCAAACAGTGGAGCAACAAGTTAAAAAATATAATACAAATTACAACCAAAACTAGAAAAAAACTATTTTAAAAGTTAATATTCAATCAAAGGCAAACAAAAATTACCTTCTTTTGCACGCAAGTAAAATCTCTAAAGCCCAGTACTATGCAAGTCTATACAACTTAGTTACTGGATTCGTATTAACAAATCTACAAACATTTTTATTTTCCGTTGAATTTAAGTCGGAGATTTACAGGAATTTTTTTTTTAAATCAATTAAAACTCAAAAAGTATCCCCAAAATGGTGTTTCAAAAAACATTTATTTTGTATTTATTTTTAATATCAATAATCAACGAATATAATTATGTATTGTATATTATAGAAAAACAAATATATTTTGAAACACTTTCCCTAGTTTTTACACTAAAAATTTTAAACTAATCAAAAAATAAGAAAAATCATTTTTTTACCTTAAAAATATATGTATTTACTTTGACTATAGCTCTTCCAGCAAAATCGTTAAACTTTATTAATCGCAAAATTGATTTTTGTATTATTATTCAATATCTGGCAACTTTTCATACACAGACGTACCCTTATCAGCTAATTCAGAAATATTCTTTACTAAGCAGATTTGTTGATAAGGGGACTAAAGGAAAGGAAGGGTTAACTAAACTGGCCTATTACAATAACCGCATAATTTTCCAAGCAATCCTTTTAATAAAGCCTAAAATATAGCCTTCAATTCCAATCAATTTAAATACCAAAGTATTTCTAACTGTTTTAATTTAACTCCCTGACATTTTCGTAAATGCCTCCCTATACCTAGCAGTTATTTCAATAAAAAAAAGGACTTTATCATTAAACCTTGTTATCTGTCCATCCCTCTATAATTTACAACACACGAATCATTTTCAGGCTGATTGCATTCTTGTGGCAAGAAGCTAATCGAAAACAATTTATTTTCGGCTCCAAAACCACGGCGGGAGGTGACCGCAATTACAAAAAGCTGTCCTTCGTTTGCGATAGTTGATGGGTACATATACGAGAGTTTATTCCAGTAAAGTGTGATACACGTAATTTCCTGTAGGTTATTTTGTGTGTGAGATGAGCAGACCCCTTACAATTTCACGGTAGCCAGGTTATAAGCAGACTACTTAAGGCCTATATAGAGGTACCTCTATAGCTTGTCCTCCCTCTGTGTGATTGATTGATTGATGATTATATAATTTTGATTGATTGATTCAATGAGTACCTATAAATGTTGTTTTCATGAGCTAATCATAATCAACTATAAAAATAAGCTAAAAGCCAGAATTCCAAAAATTTTTTTGATTGGAAATTTATTGTTATCATAATTTTATTGTTAAAGTATTAAATTTTTAATTTGATTTTTTCATTTCCATTTAAACATAGGAAGGATCAAATGTCCTGTTTTTTTTTTTTTTTTTTTTTTTTGACGAAGCACAAAAAGCTACAAAAGACTTTCCTAAAATAATTAAAGTTCTTCTTTTTTTTTTATTTTTTTTTCTTGCCCTGTGTCTAAAAAGTGCTCGTAAGAAGTTTTTTTTTATCCTGATGTATATTCGTCAAAGGACCTTTAACTTTTTCTCCTCCATCAAAGCGTTTGATGTGACAGCCATTTTGTACTTAAACTTTTTACGCTCATTATCTTGATTTTGTTAGTTCTCCTTTTAAGTGACCAGAAATACCTATTTCCTCACGAGATGATGATGTCTAAAATATAAAACTTTCTTTTCACAATACCTACCGAAAAACCAAAAAAAAAAAGGACGCACATTCCACTAGGTTTTTTTGGTCTGCTCATTCAAGGATAAAACTAAAAAAAAAGTTCTTAATAATTTCTCAGCCTCTTCCGATGATGGTTGCAGCTGTGGTGTGTGTGGACTGTGGGGATAAACTCAACACCATTTTTCTATGAAGTCCTATTTGTCAATGGCCATTGACCATCAGTAAAACAGAAAATGAAAAAAAAAACCAGAAGACTTTAAAAGTATGGATTCCTTCCTGCTCTTTTCTTTTCCACTTTGCCATGAAAATCCTTTTGTTTGATGAACTGGAAAAAGTGGATGAATGCTTTTCTGACTGTTGTTGTGTTTGTTGTTGAGGTGACACTCGGAATTTGTCACCTCAAAAGAATTCAATTCAGTTACAAAAAAAGGCCTCAGCCCTCAGCCGAGCCGGCCAGTGTTCTGTCGTAATTATCCCTTTAACTACTATTCACCTATCTATATTCACAAACTAACAAACAAGGACACTCTTCAACCAAGGATTTGATTGACATTCTGGTTTCCTTCAATGAGTGTTTATTAAACGCTTCCACTCTGCCACAATTCGTTTCTTTCTCTCAATCTCTCTCTTTCTATCTTTTGGGGTTTCATCGTCCTTAAGCCTATATATAAAACAAAAAAGAGAAGAGGACGAATCCTTGACTGGGCTATATCGCATTCAAACTAACTGTCCGTCGTTCCCCCATTTTTTCACTAATGGTATGTTTAAATTGAATTTTCTCCTCGAGTCATTTTCAGTTCCCTTTGCTTTCGATTATCTGTGTGAAAGACTTGGAGTGTCCTTCGACGATCCTTCCGTTTTTGTCGTGTTGGCTTTATTCTATTTTTCAGATTATATTTCTCGTCTCTCTGTTTTGTTTTTTCATTCTTGATAGAATGGTGGGGCTAAGTCCTTTTTACTTTTTATTTTTTTTTTTTTCATTTTTCATTTTTTGCTGTTCTGTTTTTCTGTTTCCGCAAGCTTTAACTAATTCGATTGAGTTCCCCTTCTTTCTTCCTTTATATTTTCATCCCAAATCTTATTTATTTGTTTTTGGTTCAAAATTTTCATAAGCGGTAGCCTTCGTTCTTATTGCTGTTTTATGCGATGAAGGGCAAAACAGGAAAAATTTCTGACCGGATGTGGAAAGTTGGTTTTGCGGAATGGAATGAAGAAAAAACATCCTGAAGGTTTAACTTACTTTTAAATTTGAAAATTCTTTGCTTTTTCATTTGCAACCATTTTGGATTGAATTTTTTTATTTTGCCTAGCTTCAAGATTGTTAAAGTATTTATTATTTTCAAAGACGCGTTGCAGAAATACCTTCTGTATGAGAAAACAATAATTATAAAATCAGGTTGTTTTCAAGGCGAAGGTGGTTAGAAAGAATAAGTTATAATAGAAGCTGGGCACACGTCGTAAGAAGCTTCTATAGATAAAATTAATTTTCTGTTATATACTGTTATAATACTGTTTGCCAATCAAAACGAAGCAATATGAATTGTGATAGGTAAGGATTTTGGAAAAAAAGGGAAATCTAGAAAAAATTGGACAGGAGTTATGGAGCTATACTGACTGTAATGAAATTGTGATTAATGGTTCTGAATGGAAAAGTAACCAAAAACTTAAAATATTATAGTAAATGTCAGAATATGAAAATGTCCTGAATAAATAGACAGCCGGAAAGGTTCAAATTGAACAGACAGATATACAGACAGAATTGAGAGACTCATTTTTGTATTCTTCCCTAATCATATATTAATGTCAAATTTAATCAAAATTTTAAGTTCAATATTTTGTACGAATGCATAACTTGCCAAGAAAAATTCAGTACTATTTATTTTCGTTCTTAAACCTCAATTAATTATTTTCTTATTCATTAGCTTTATTGACTGATCGGGGTCGAAATTCTGTACGGCTCATAGTTCTGTTTTCAAAATAAAGCTTATCAAAATTCAGCTTTTCAAACTTCTGCTTGTACAAAAATCAACCTGACCAAAGTTCTGTGTTTTAAAAATTTTATATGACCAAAATTCTGTATACTACAAAATTCTGTTGCGGTCGAAAATCTGTATGGGTAATAATGCTGTTTTCAAAATTCATAATGTGAAAATTCTGGGTTTAAAAATTCTAAATGTACAAAATTCTGTCTGATCAAAATTCTGGATTCAAAATTCTGTTGGGGTCAAAAATCTGTACTGGTCAATATACTGTTTTCAAAATTAAGCATGTCAAAATTCTCGTTTTCAAAATTCTGGTTGTATAAAATTCTGCCTTACCAAAATTCTTTACTCAAAAATTCTTTTTGGGTCGAAAATCTGTAGGTATGAGTCATAATTCATTTTTCAAAATTCAGATGGTAAAAATTCTGGTTTTCAAAATTAGCTGGCTGTACCATATTCCGTATTTCAAAATTCTGTATGTTCAAAATTTTGTATGACCAAAATTCTATTCCACAAAATCCAGGTGGGGTCAAAAATCTGTATGGGTCATAATTTCGTTTTCAAAATTCAGATTGTGAAAATTGTGAAATTGTGGCTGTACCAAATTCCGTATTTCAAAATTCTGTGCCTTTGTATGACCAAAATTCTGTAGGTATACCACAAATTCCAGTTGGGGTCAAAAATCTGTATAGGTCCTTATTTCGTTTTCAAAATTCAGAATGTCAAAATTCTGTATTTAAAAATTCTGGAATCGAAATTCTTCTGGAGTCAAAAATCTGTATGGATCATAATTCAGTTTCCAAAATTCAGCCATGTCAAAATTCTGCTTTTCGAAATTCTGGTTGTACAAAATTTTGCTGAACCAAAATTCTGTATATTGTAAAATATAATCTTGTCAATAATGTGAAAAGTCTTAACTATTTTTTAGTTTAAATGTAAATCACGAATTATAACAAATTATGATATAATGTTTGTAATACAGAATTTAAATATTTGTAGGCAGAATTTTTGACTTACAGAATTTTGCATTTAAAGAATTTCCAAATAAAGAATTATTTATGACCATACAGAACTTTTTTCCTAAAAATAAGCAACATTTTAACAAAACAGAATTTTGAAAAACAGAATTTCAACCCGCTCATTTTTTGACGTAAGACACTTGTAATTCAGTAAAAAACATTTGTTTTGCCAAATCCGAACAGCTAAGATAAGAAGCTTTTTATCATGATAAGAGATACTTTTGGAAGATTTGTCACTTCATCGTAAGAAGCAATACATCTAAAAAAAAAACATCTTATAAGTGTAATCGGCTGACTCAATTCTACACCTCCGGGGGCGTAATAGTCCAATGAACTAACCATTCCACCAAGAAGTACAGACTATTATTATATTGGCTCTATATTGTCATAATATTACAATAGTTGTAGATACTTTTAGTGCCATCTGCTGCGTGCCACTTATTCTTCCCCAAACCCATAACCCAACCTGTCAATTTGTTCCCGCTACACTTTGTTGATCTCAATTTGAGTAGATCCCTATCCTTTTGTCTGATGACAAATCACCAACTAGAAAATTCGTTCCCTCTTACATTTGTGTCCCATAAGAGCTGCAAACAAAAAATTGGTATCAAAGAAATTTACAAAACGGCTCCTGACCTAAAAGAAGGTCTACCCACACTGACAGTCAACAAATTTTCATGCATTAGATATGTTTTAGTCATAAAACCCTTTTAATCCCTTTTCATTGAATCAAATGGCTCGTTACAACGTCCAACCAGAAAAGTTGTTCTATACAATGAAAATCTGAGATATTATCCTTCATGGACTGCCACCTCTACCATCTATAAGGAATAAAAGAGTGTTTTAAAATAACAGAACGAAGCTTTTGAATTTATTGTCCTTGTCCTCCTGTTTCTATTTAAAAAAAAAAAAAAAAAAAAAAAACACAAAAACAAGCAAAAAAGTTATCAATATTTTATCAGCTGATACTTCTTCTAACTTATTCAAAATTCATTCTCCCTTCTCTTCTGCTATGTAGGTACTCCTCCTCTATTAAGTCTCTCTAAAAAAAAAATTAAAACTCGCTCCAAAATAAAATATTCAAAACAAATGCTGATTTTGTAGCTTTGTTTTCGCACCCCCAAAAGTATTTGAATTTATTTTCATCCTCCTGATGTGATTTTGCTTTTTTTTTCTTTTTGTTTTTGTTCGGTTTGAGTTTGTTGAAAAGCGGTAAAGTCTAAGAGTCTTACCTTAAACCAACTTTACAGTATCAGTATCTCTGGGTGGCCCTTATTCCCTCTCACTCATTCGAAATTTGAAACAAATCTCGAATGTGTTGTGTTTTTGAACAAATTGTGCTATTTCCATTTTCTCCATCTCGCCATTTTTTCTGTGCTATGAAATGCCGCAATGCCATAGGCACTAACACTAACACCAATACCATCACACCATTTTAAGCCGCAGCAAGGTTCTGAATCTGCTGAAAATTCCGAAACGGCAGCAGCGGCGACGGCGGCGGCGGCAGCGGTGGTTACCATAATAATCAACAACATCAACGGTCTATATATTGTACCCTCTGTCTATAAGTACTACAGCATATCCCAATTGTTGTTATGTCATAAGCTTTGCCTAGGGCAATGCGAAGGATTTACTTGCTTTCTTGTTTCTTCTGTAGCAGCAAAGGACTCCCAGGCATATCCGAAATTAGATTATATAAGGAAATTGCTTAGAATAAAATGTTAACGCGAGACAAAAATAATATTTAAGTTTATTTAAAAATACATAACAATGAAGACGAAATTGTCTCTGTGTCTATACATACAAGGAAACAAAAAAAAAAAAAAACAAATTCTCAAGACGATTCGGGACGCAGAGTTGCCAAAATGTATTTTATCTCCCATAAATTATTAAATTGGAAACTGTAGGTACTATGTAAGTTTCAAAAGTAAGTCCTGGAAAACATGTTACAAAAAAATTGTAGAAAGTTATCAAAGCAGCACAAAACATAAATCTATAGATTAACAAACGTATTTTTTCAGAAGCAGTTAAATGTAAGTCAAAATGAAGATGAAAACACTATTTATTTGTATAGGTTGAGAGTATAAGTCGACACCAAGTCGAAGATACACACCCAATGCCGAATTCACTATATGTCAAAATAGACAGGTGCTTAGAGCAACAGAATTCTTAGAATTTAAAAAGTGTAACAAATATAAAAGCTCCATTAAAATCTTAAATTTTGTTAGTTGCTCAGAGACAAATTGCTCAAAAAGGTAAAATTCCATTTCACTCAAAATTTCACGCGCCAGTCTGTCGCAATAGTAAATAGCCCAAAAATTAAAAAAAATTAAAGGGTGTTTTTTTTAGACGTGTGGTTTTCAAGAAGAAATAAAACCCATATAATTTAATGTAATGACCAAAAATGTATCTTTATTATAAAGATAAGGGTTTACCATTATGTTTAAAAAATAATTTTTGGCAAGTGGCCACCGCGGCTGGCTCGAAAAAATTCCAGCCGAGAGGTCCAATTTTCTACCACTTTTTACAGAAATTGGGGCCATAAATCAGCAATAACGCGCCGAATATTCTCTTCCAAGGCGTCCATCGTCTCGGAATTATCTGCGTAGACAAGCGACTTCACATAACCCCACAAAAAATAGTCCAGCGGTGTTAAATCTCACGATCTTGGAGGCCACGCCACATTCCCACCACGCGAGACAATGCGCTCACCAAAAGTTTCCTTCAATAAAATTGATTGTTTCGTTGGCTGTGTGGCATGTAGCGCCGTCTTGTTGGAACCAAAGGTCGTCCACATCAACATCCTCCAATTCAAGCACGAAGAAGTCATTAATCATGGCTCTATAGCGTTCTCCATTGACTGTAACATTATGGCCGGCTTCGTTTTTGAAGAAATATTGACCAATGATTCCCTCTGCCCATAGAGCACACCAAACAGTGAATTTGTGAGGATGTAACGGCGGCGTCTCAACAATGGCTTGTAGATTATGATCACTCCAAATATGACAATTTTGCTTATTAACGTACCCATTCAACCAAAAAATGAGCTTCATCGAATATTGGACTCAGCGCGTGATGGGTCGCGCGAACCGAACCATTATTTTGGTAATAAATTTGCACGATTTGCAAACATTGTTCAGGACTAAGTCTATTTATTATGAAATGGCAAACCAAATTGAGCATATATCAAGTAACAGCTGTCAAAAAGACCAACTCCAAAAAAAGTATTGCCAGATTGAAAACCACACGTCTAAAAAAAACATATATATGTATGTATATACAACAAAAATCTTCTGTCATAGATTTTATTTTTAGCACTTTTTTGTTCCTTCTGACTGGCAAAGTCCTGGCAAAGTCCTCCATTCATTGACAAGTATGGAATGATAAAATTGCTTTTCACAATCGAAATGTATTTATAAGGTTTGACTCAAAAGCAAAATTTGATTGAGTATAAAAATGAAAAAAAAAAAAAAATGTAGCAGTTCAAATTTTTAACCATATTATAAATCAGTCCTAAAAATTCCATAAATAGAAATAGATACGACCTTCAACTCATATAAAAAAAGCTTTTGGCAAATATAGCAATTATACGGTCCCAGCACAAAATGTTTGATTAAAACGAGATTTTTTTTAAATCCCCGCATCCATCACTCCATTGGACTCGAATTTACAATAAAATCACTGAGTACCTCGTTTTCCTGCGTTAAATGAAATATCAGTGCATGTTCTGCGGTACACTTTTGCCAGCAGTAACTGTATAGTTAGGGCTGTCAATTGAATATCCAATGGCACAATGATTTAGGCATTTTGGTTGTGTAAAAGCTGTTAGTGTGCTTGCGCGATTCCGAATTCAATTTAAAACTGTTAGCCCGTTTAGAAAATGTCTCAACAAAAAGGCATAAAAAGACCTGTCTCTCTCCGAACCCAACAACCTATATTCTATATATATGTACATACATTGTGTCTCATAACAATGCCGAATGCCACCAAAAGCGGCAAACTGAAGGCAATTTGGACAACAGATCGTTGTTACAAACGATGTCCGCCCCCAGTCTTTTCCTGTCCAGCGCCATTGATTGGCATGTTTCTATTGGCATTTAAGGACGTGTTCACTTTCAGTTAGAAGCTTCATATTCCTGGCCCTTTTGTGATGCAAATATGTTTCGATTTCTATTCAATTTGTAGATGGCTGTAGGATAGGTGTATAGGTAGTTGAGTTATGCTTTGCCAGGAGTATATAGGTTGCCGTAGGCAATGCAATGATTTTAATTAACAAACTTCTGCCTATATTCAATGTATCTTTTAAGTTTGAAAAGGTATACATATGTATATGTACGTTGTACGAGCATATAAATTTGGATATCCTTCGTGTTGCCAGTGGTGTCTCGTCGTTATATTATCGAATATCTTGACACTTATAAGCTCCCTGATTGACATCGTTTTTGATTCGATCCACTTTCATGTCCTTTCACTTTAAATGACACCCTTCTTGATTTTCAAAGGAAAATTTCACTTTTATTATAATATATTTTTTTCTTTCACTCAATGAGACTGTAATGGTATCACAAGCAGCAGCAGCAGTCGGGACGACAGTAGAATTTTCTTTTCAATGTCAAATTGAAAGTAATGTGAAAGGTTTCATTGCTATTATAAATATATGTCATGCCCTGTACACGTACAGTGTAAACTGACACACTTTTCCTCTCCCTCGCTCTTTCAACCTTTTTGAAATTAAATTATTGAACAGAATATGTCAAAAAAGGACGAGCATCAAATAATGTTGTATACATGTAAGATCCTCAGCTTTCAACCTTGATCCTTTAATATACACAAAAGGAATGAAAAAAAAAAATCCCATATAAATGTCTTTCACTCTGCATGTAGAGTGATTTTTAATTACGTAAAAATATTTTTTTACAAGAGTACCTAACTGACATATCCCCCAGTCAGCCATTACCACTTCAATGTTGATGATAAGTCGTTTCGGGTATCCTTAAAATTTATAAGCAAAGGATATGGTCGCCACACGGTCGTCTGTGTATGAAATATAATATTCATGTAAATATTTTATTTATGAAGTGCATTGAATAAAATGTTTATGGATGAGATGCGATGGTACGGGAGGACATTCGGATGCTTTAATACTTTTTCTTACACCGCATTACCGGTGTTGTGGAAGAAAAGAAAAAAATGTAAAAAAAATTGAAAGGAATCCTTAAGTTCTTTGTTGGTTTTCATTTTTGGTTGGATGGGACATACTCTACACACAATATTTATAATAGGTACATATTCATTTATAGCTTTTAACCATTTCATAATTCTTAAAAAAATTAATACAAATAATTTAAATTATGAACGCACAAAAAACTCAACAACAGAGAAGACAAATGGCTTTCGTATAATGATATCACGTCCTTGTGAGCACTTTTTGGGAGCATAAAGTTAAATTTTTAACATATGGTGGAATTAATTGAGCTGACAAAAAAAAAAACTTTTTTGTTTGACCAAGGACTTTCAAAGGACGAACAACTCTGGAGCTTAATGAAGTTTTCGCGCTGTCATAAACATTGTTTAATGAGGATGAAAAATATATTTAGTTATGTTGTTGAAGGTCAATTTTATTCACAGAGGAACATTTGCCATTCGTTGAATATTTTTATAAATTGTTCACAATATATCGGGTTTTCAATAAGAGCGCTACAAAAGTTTTTTTTAATAAAACAAAAACGGTTTTGGATATAAATAAAATTTTGTATTCGTGTAAAAGTACGTTCAATGCCATTATGTATGGAACTCAATTTCTTTTGCATGGCCACCACGGGCACGCTTGCAGAAGTCCAGACGCTGAACCCAATTTTCGACGGTTTTCAAGCATAAATCGGCCGATACTGCTGCAATTTCACGTTTGATATTCGTACGAAGTTCATCAATCGTCGCTGGCTTGTTGGCATAGACCATAGACTTGATGTAGCTATACAGGAAATAGTCTAACGGCGTCAAATCGCACGACCGAGGCGGCCAAGCGACTGCACCATTTCGTGAGATAACACGTTCTCCAAACTTGGTTTCCAATAAATTGATTGTGACATTCGCTGTGTAGCTTGTGGTTGTGGCGCCGCCGTCCTGTTGGAACCACATGTCCTCCAAGTGCATATCATCCGATTGGGGCCAAAAATATTCGGTTATTATTGAACGGTAGCGATCCCCATTCACAGTAACGTGCCGGCGTGATCATCACGGAAGAAGTACGGCCCATAATGACGCCGCCGGCCCATAAACCACACCAAACCGTAATTTTTTCGGGATGCAAGGATGACTCATGGAGTACGTGTGGATTGCTGCCTGACCAATACCGCATATTTTGTTTATTGACGAAGCCATTCAGCCAGAAATGAGCCTCATCGCTCAAGATGATTTTTCGATTTTTAGCGCTCTTAACGTTGAGGCCACTGACTCCGAATTTCGGTAGTAAATTTTAATAATTTTGACTCGTTGTTGGCTCGTATATCTTTCCATCATAAAATGGCAAACCTTACTGAAGAGAAATGTGGCGTCGTTTGCTGTCCCTGTTGCTCTACTATTGTAGTGTCCCTGTTGAAAACCCCTTTACGTACATTTATGTGCATTGCATATTCTTAGAATTTCGTTTTTGTATTATTTAAAACAGTTTTTTTTGTGTTGCTTGAACAATTTTCGACTTACTTGAATTGCAAAACGAGTTTTTTTTTTTGTCGACAAAATACATCACTTAAATGTTTCATCTAGGTATCGAAAGATACAAGAAAACAACCTTCAAAAAATTAAATTTTTCAAGTTTTAAGTTTCTACTATACCACAATAAAAAAAAAAAACAAATGTTTATAAAAATCTACTTTTCTAACTAGAGTGTTTTTTTTTAGACGAGTGGTTTTCAATCTGGCATTACTTTTTTCGGAGTTGAACTTTTTGACAGCTGTCACTTGATTTATACTCAGATTGGTTTGTTATTTTATAATTAATAGACTAACTCCTAAACAACGTTTGCAAATCGTGCAAATTTATTACCAAAATAATGGTTCGGTTCGCGCGACGCATAGCGCGCTGCGTCCAATATTCGGTCGACATAATCGCCCAGCAGAGTTTGTAATTCGAGCAACCCATGGATCGGTTTCGCACCACGTTTACTCTAGTGGGTAATGCGCATCCTCAGAGACACCGCGCCGTACAGTGAGCACCGAAGACGCTATTGCTGCTGTGGAGCAGAGTACCGAAGAATAGCCGAATGAGTCCATCCGCAATCACTCGCAACAATTGGAGCTGTGCCCATCCGGTTTATGGAAGATTTTGCGGGAAGATCTAGGTTTGAGGGCTTAAAAAATCCAACTCTTGCAAGAATTGAAACCGAACGACCATCAAGCGCGTCGCACGTTCTGTGAATGGGCCTAAAACGAGATGGCCACCGATCCCGATTTTCACAAGAACATTTTGTTCAGCGGTGAAGCTCATTTTTGTTTGAATGGGTACGTTAATAAGCAAAATTGTCATATTTGTAGTGATCATAATATACAAGCCATTGTTGAAACGCCGCCGTTACATCCTCAATAATTCACTGTTTGGTGTGATCTATGGGCAGAGGGAATCATTGGTCCATATTTCTTCAAAAATGAAGCCGGCCATAATGTTACAATCAATGTGCAACGCTATAGAGCCCTGATTAATGACTTTTTCGTGCCTGAATTGGAGGATGTTGATGTGGACGACCTTTGGTTCCAATAAGACGCCGCTACATGCCATACAGCCAACGAAACAATCAATTTATTGAAGGAAACTTCAATGAGCGCATTGTCATTTTGAAGTCGCTTGTCTACGCAGATAAGCCCGAGACGATTGACGCCTTGAAAGAGAATATTCGGCGCGTTATTGCTGACATACGGCCCCAATTGCTGTAAAATGTGGTCGAAAATTGGGCCTCTGGGCTGGAATTTATTCGAGCCAGCCGCGGCGGCCACTTGCCCAAAATCATTTTTAAAACATAATGGAAAACTCTTATCTTTACAATAAAGCTTAATTCTTTGCCATAACATTAAATTAAATGTGTTTTATTTCTTCTTGAAAACCACACATCTAAAAAGAAAACACCCTTTATAAGACAAGGCAAGACAACAGGAAGAAAGCAACAAGATAATTGACGTTTTTACCACTTTAAAACCAATTTATGAATGAAAAAAGTGACATAGCGATATAAAAATGGTACACCGAAGATATGGAAAATGCCACCTTTCCATCTTAGTATCCCAAGATACAACAAAACAACATTAAAAAAAAAAAAAACAATTTTTAAGGTCCGAAAAAAAGTCGTACGTAGAATCTTGGAGGCAGTACCTTTCAAACGAGGTATATCCCACGATAAGAAAATCGACTTTTTAGCCGCTTTAAAAGCGATTTGCCCCCAACCACGTGACTTAGCGACATAAAAATGGCACACCGATGATCTAGAAAATGCCTTTCCATGTAAGTATTGCAAAATACAAAAAAACTACCTTCAAAAAAACCATTTTTAAAGTCCGTAAAGAAGTAAGTCGTACGTTTGCAGCAAACGTGAAATCTGTTTACTCGAATTGCAGCTATCCTTTCAGATCCAAACCTTTTATAAAATCTTTTTTCCATTATGTCATTCGGTAAATGTTAATCGATCACAAAGTTGAAAATAAAGTCATAAATACGTAAATAAGTATAAAATAACTCAATAAATTCAAATCAAATAGGTTAATCACATAATCGAATTTATTTGCACAGCCTTGTGAATGTCCAAAATTTGAATTAAATCTGCTCAACCATAAAATTAGCACATCCACAACGACATTCATAAACAAAACACAAACAAATCTAAGCAAATATGTTTATAGGTATGTAGATTTGTATCGAAGAGTAGTTTTTAGGTAGCTAATATTAACAAATCCGTTACATATATTCAAACAAATCAATGCTTATGCAATGACAAAGTTATTTACACAAATAAATACAGTATAGATACACCCATACAAACATAAAAATGTAAGTAAAAACGTAATAGCAATTAATCACAACATCCATTTATCAAAATTCCTATTCCTATACCTATTCCTGAGCCCACCCTGAGGACATTTGTAAATCCACTCAACTTTTATTCCACATCCCGGTGGGAGAAAGTTTCGTGATTTCACGATGAATTTGAAAATTTCGCTTGTTCATGCCATAAATCATGCAATCAATTCTCAATGTAAATCCCTTCCTCACCTTTTTTTTTTCAAAAAAACAAAAATACAACCAAACTAAACAGAACGATGCCATGCCACTCTGGTTCTAGCTCAACTGCCTTGAAACAATGCCATAACGCCCCCTAAGTATTTTATGTTTAGGTAAGTATACATAGGTACCGTTTGTAATCGTGCATAATTCGTAACGATGAATCGCTTATAGTCGACTACATGAAATGAGAACTTTGCTCTGTGTGTTGCCACTCAAACTCCAACTCCACACCAACAACCAACTAAATATAATGCCATTGTTTGACAATATATTGTCAATCAAATAACTAAAATCCAATAAAAATCCCTAAAGGGGACACGACCAAAAACCTTCGTTGTGCACCCCAAAACTACACCCACTTACCGTTGTAATGCCTATGGAGATGGTTTAGTTGCTGTTGCCGTCGTCGTGCGTTACTCGTCGGGCAGGGCAACTCTCTGCCTAACTGTTCCTCTATAGCTCTAACCCTCTTACCAAGCCTAAGCCCAAGCCCAGCTCCAGCGCCAGCGATGACGGAAAGTAGATATTAAAATGAAATGCAAAGCTCAATGAGTTTTGTTTAGTATAACGATACCGTTGGATTGTACCTATATTTGTGCAATGACAGGAGGAGGATTTTGTATATCGTATTGGTATAATGTCGTTGTCGCATCCTGACATCAGCTCCCGATGTGACTATACATCACCCCAAACGAACGAAAAGTATAATAATATTAAATGAATGCGATTTACATTTAATCCCGTTAGTCGGGGCTTACGGCATAATACAAATAACAGAAATGGCAATGACAACTGTAAATAGTATAACCGAACGAACCCAAGCCCGCAATCCAATCTCGCTGTCACGGAACGTTAACATGACTAATCCAAATTAATAAAATGGCGAATCATTTGCATGTTTTATTTCTTGCCAATTTGTGATTCGGTTACAATAATAACAATCAGGTTTGTAGATTAAGAGTTAAGAACCTATCGGTGGTGGTTGTTCGCAACTTGCGAGTCGTGAGAGGTTGGTTGGTTGGTTGGTTGGTTGGTTGGTTATAGTAGAACGACAGCTAAATGGCCGGTTTAATTAATTGTGTTAAATAGAGCTTATCTTAATGTTTGATTTGATTTAGGATTTTTGTAACATTAAATGAAGACAAAATTTTACTTTGGGGAAGGGTAGGTAAATGGAAGAGCCTAATTGGGTACTTTAAATTTAATGCTAACTATAATACTAATAATTTTAAGTCAGTTGTTGCCAACTTTGCTGGCATTTCAACTCAAATAGAAGAGATGAAAGTTCTTGTTGTTTTTTTTTTTTTGGGTTGAAATGGAATTTCCGTCAGAAGACAGAATGGAGAATGCTAAAGCGGTTTCCATAAAAATTTTATTGGAATGAATATATAAAATTAAGTTAAAGGTTTTCATGTAAGAAATTAAATGAGCAGAGTTTCGTCTAAAAGGTTTTACTTCTATTTGTTTGTTCGATGTTTTTTTTCCTAAACGTGAAATCCTACAATGTTGAAGTCTATAAAGTTTAAACATTTCAAATATGTGGAAGATAATTTAATATACTGTATAAATGTACTTTTAAAAGGATTTTGTTTCATTTAATTATCAATTATTTTGAGAGCAAGAAAAGTGGTTTCAATTTCGGGTAGAAATAATGTTCCATCAAAGCTACTTTACCTACTCCTCGTTTTCTATATCATTCAAGATTTTGAAAACAGATGATGAGACAAGCAGATAAGCACAAGCGTGTGTCACAAGGAATGAGAAGATCAGTAAAAAACCTTACTCACTTTCATAGTGAATTCAAACAAATTCATCATAATAAATTCGACACCAGACGCCAAAGATATTGAATTTTAGACATCAATTTTGGGAGAATTTATGCGGAAAATATATAAATTTATGCTCATTTAAAATTTAACACACAAGCTTCTTCCGAAAGACCATTTACAATTTACTCTATGCATCGTATACTACACACGTTGCTCATGATAACCCTAATAAATCTTCATAGAATAAACAAAAATGCCCAAATTTTATTTAAATTGATTTTATAAAAAAAAAGAAAAAAAGAGAGAAGGTTTAAATTATTCATTAGTAGCCTTTGCATCGATTAAAGTGACAGTATCTATACATTTTGAGGAAAACATTTTGTCAATAAAGGAAGAGTTGTTTCTTAAGGGAAATAAAATATGACCAACTTAAATATATCCTGCATCTTCTCTATTCACAAAGCTGCTATAAAATATCAAGAGTCAGTCCCTATAACAATCTCAAACTGCCAATAGTATCTCATGGAGATGTAACACTAGTTACACATTCACATCTTTTGCGTGCTTGCTGGTCTATTGGGACAGGTTCCGGGATCTAAGCACACCCCATATGTGGGATATTCGCAAAAGAATTAAGCCATCTAAAAGGTGAGTAATTTGTCAAAAAATATCAACTTGTTTTAGAAATTGGTCAGCGATTCAACCTTTTTTATCAATGGTTAAAGTTTTCAAGGTTATTAGCGATTTTTAACACTTCATTTGTGGGATTTTCGCAAAGAAAAGTATACAATCTAAAAGGCATTAATTACTTAATAAAAGGTCAAATAATAAGTCAATTGTAGGTTTTGTTTAATGAATTTTTAAAGATTCTTCAAGGCCGTATAGATTTTAAGCTTTTATATGTAGATGGTATACTTCTTTTCCGAATATCCCACAAATGGGTTTATAAAAATTTCTACGAACTTGAAAAAAATCATTAAAAACACTAAAAAAATTATTAAAACTAGTTGAGTCCTTTGAGTTGTATATCTTTATTGCAAACATCCCCCAATTGAGTTGCTGAAAAAACAGTGATGACACTGATGACCTTGAAAAACTGTAACCATTGATTCAAATTTTTTTATGGCTAAATTATTTCAGAAACCAGTTCACAATTTTGACCAATTACTTACTTTTTATTTTTGCGAATATCCCACATATTGGTGCCATTGGGACAGTCTAGAAAATTGTAACGCTGGTGAACTTAGTGAATACGTGACCACTTATTTTGTAACGTTTACACGTTTTACCAGGGACCTATTGCACCAACAACTTATCACTAATCACTTAGCAAATATCATGAATATTTATACGATTTTCTTGCGTCAGGATGCCATAATTTCTCCGGACATAATATGCATGGATCTTATGTCCGACTTAAGGCCCATGGACATTATATCCCCAGACATTATGTCATCCAACCGCAAGAAAATAGTATCAAGATTCATGTTATTAGCTTAGTGATTAGTGATAAGTTGTTGGTGCAATAGGTCTCAGATGAAATAAATAAAGTTAAAGTTGCGCATGTTCTAAGAAAAGGAAGAGAGGGTCTATTTCCCCGCGTTTATATTTAATAAAAAAGAGAAAGTCATGATTTGTTTGTGTTTAAAAGGTTAAAAATATATTTTTTTTTTTTCAAAACAATGCTAATTTTAGGGTGAAATGGTACCCCAGAAAAATGGCATCCAATTAAAAAAATTAATTCTTTTGTGTTTTTAAAAAGTTATTCTTAGAGAATGGTTTTAAGAATATTTTTTTTTGTTAAACTATTTATAGGGTGAAACGGGGTAAAGACAAAAAGGTGGTGTCCGAGTTATCAAAATATTTCTGGGTTTTACAATTGAAATTAGTAAAGATTGGACTTCAAGGATCACCAGGGGGACAAATAATATATTTTGTTTTATTTTAGCTATTTTCAGGGTGAAATGGGGTAGGCAAAAAACTATGGTATGCGATTTAAAAAAAAATATTTAAGAGTTTGAAAGGTCATAATTTAGAGAATTGATTTCAAGGATCACATTTTTGCGTTACATATTGTTCAAAATTTAGCATTTTATAGGGTGAAAACAAAAAAAATTGTATCCTACTTGAGAAAAATTCTTGATTTTGGCAGGTTACACTTAGAGGTTAGCTGAAGGGTTGAATTATTTTTTAATTTAGTTATTTCATACGATGTTATTTTATTATGAGTAAAAATAAAAAAGTGTCCAATTCTAAAATAACTTTTTTTGTTTTATTGACTAAATAACTGAAAACTGCATTCATACAAAATATTTAAAAATCCGCAAAAAGACTTTGAAGGAACCTATTATTGGTAATGATATTCTTTAGACAAATGTACATATATGTTGAACAAGAAGACCAAGGAGCAGCAGATCCAACAGGAGAATTAAACGTTGATACTTTATGAAGGAATTTGTGGGATGAAGGGATTCTTACATTTAAATATTTGTACATATAGAAAGAAAGGAGGGCCTCCATGTGTCCACTTGCTGACACACAGACATTTAAAAAAACAAACAATTTCCAAATTCAAATTAATTCTTGCTTCAAAATGTCAACTCTTGAATCTCTACGGCCTTGAAAAATTCATTAAAAAAAAAAAAACAAAATATGGCTTACCAATTTGAACTTGAACTTGAAAGTTGAACTTTTTTCAGTAGACAATTTAAGATAAGATAGTGTCCTACTTATTCTTCTTGAACTGAATGTTTTTTTACGTATTGAAATTTTTCCTCGAAAATAGCAAGGCACTAAAAAAAAAAATAATTTTCTAGATTTTGTATTTACAAAATAAGGGTTGACTATAATTACTAGTTCTAGTTACTCGTATTAATTAAAAATGTAGAAAAAAATTAACCCATTACTTATTTAGTTCCTTGATGAGGACTAAAAAAAAAAAATACATCCAATAGCATGGTGGTGCTATTTTTAATGACCCTTTCCTTGAACTTTTTTCTTCACATAATTTAAGAAAATCCCATTAACAAAATTTAACTGCAATATGTTAACCTTCCTACACACAGAGTACATTTATAAAGTGTATATACGAATATTACCCAACATCAAAATAATTAACATCAAAAACCCCCTGTAGCTTCTTGCATGTTTGAGCATTTAACTTTTTCATTATTTTAGTAGAAGTGAAGATGTGAATTACACAATTAATGTCATTTCCTGTGAATTCTCTCACGCAATCAACCCTTTTTTTTACCCAGCATTATAAATGTTCCTACGTTAAAGGTGCTGTATAACATTAATACGAGTATATCCACACAGAACACACTTTAAACATTTTTGTTCCATTAAAAATGTCAGTATGTGGTGGTATAATAATTTTATGACGAGTATATAACCACCTTAAAGCGTATTTTTCTTTTCCCTCCAAAACCTCTTTAAATGCAGAAGGTTTCATGTGAAAGCCATTAAAGTTAAACACTAAAATTTCATAATTAGCTATGAAAATAAATAAAAAAAAAAAAACAATGCCATGGGTATGATAAAATCATAAAAAAAAACTTTTATTTTTGTTCTACGAAATAGGCATTGTGTCATTTTAGGTGTTTCTTTAAAACAAAACACGTTTCCCAAAGTTTTTGCTAAATTGTCATTTGAAATTCTTTGTAAACTTCTTGTGAATCAGCAGCAATCTGCATATACCATACCAAGACCGAGATCCTTCATATGATTTCATTTTGTATAATCCTGAAAAATTATGCACGAAAAAAGTTCTTAGTTTGCACGTTCGAAACTTTTTCTCAAATCCCCTCCCTTTTCTCGTTTTAGCTCCCCCAGAAACCAACTTAACGAACGAATAAAAAATAAAAATTAATTTAAGACTTCTATAATATCAACAACTGATGCAGACACAAAATAATATATAAATGTATGTGTGTGTGTATGTGTGTGTATTTTCTTGTACTAATTGAATCCTTTTCACAATGCATATTGCATATCTTGGAATCAAATGAAGGAAACGTTTCTGTTTCTGTTTCATTTTTTTTTTTTTTTTTCAAAAGCTGACAAAAAGTTTGAAAACGTTTCTTTTCGAAACTAATTCCATGCATATATGTATGTACGACAATTGGAAACAATTGACGTCGCCATCGTCTCCATCAGTGAAACAATTGAATTTTTAAATCCTAAAACCTCGAGACAGTGGGATCCTGGCTCAGCTGCAGACATACAATTCCATATTAGGATGGATACATACTCTCTCCTCCACCGATTTGGATTTCAATATTCGTTTGCTATCGCTTTTGCACTCTGGCTTTAGTCAGAGTCAGAGTCAGAGGCGCTCACAATAATAGAAACGGAAAAATAAAAGGCAGCCAATTAAGTGGCAAATCACGTTTCTCTTCTACGACGACAACGACAACGATGACTGTTTTGCCACCCAACCTTTTGTTTTCTAAAGGATTCTTTAGAAAAGTCCTTTTCCTTTAGTAAAAGAAACAAAAAAATGAAAAAAAAAAAAAACAAAATAGCCCATCCCAATGAATGCATATACAAACGGAATTAGAAAAAAAAGCTTCTGACTAGAGTTAGATTTGCATATTATAAGCGACAAAAAATAATAATAAAAAAAAAACAGAACAAAAGCAAAGAAAAACAACGAAAATCATCATCAGGATTCATGGTCCGAAGGACCCTCTGGCAGATCACTTCCCATTGTTTGTTTAGTGATTTTAATTTGTTGCAATTAAGTTGGCGTTTTGTCCTTTTTTTAAAATTTTTTTTCTGTGTAATTCACCCCGGACAAAAAACACAACGTAACAAAAGGTGTCAATGAAAAAAATTACAAAAATGAACATTTTTCCCCGTGCGCCCATCAATTAGTGAAGGCATTAAAAAAAAAAAAAAAAAAAAAAAAAAAAACAAACATCCAACAATATAGCTACTTATTTTACGAAGGTATCCTTATTAAGCATTACGGTGTTTCGTGCCTGCAATGAAAACGTAGCACGTTCTCCCGAGAGAATCATTCCCTTAGTTTTTTTTTTTTGTTGCTGCCTCTTCCAAACTAATTAACTAAAAATTGTGTTATAAGCAACAATAGCAAATAAAAAGCAGCTCGTGCATCGTGGTATGCGGAGTGAAGGAGAAACCAGGTGGGTGATGGTGGCGATGGCAGGCTGTGATGGAAATTTGGAAAATTCCTTCGCTTATCCTGATATGGGGAGTTTAGTTGCGACGCGTCGTGCAAAAAATGTGTTTTAATCAAAAAGTTGACCAAAATTACATTTTTTTAAAGGCAGTTTGAATTTCAAGTTCAAATAAAGTATATCTTCTTTATATGTATGTACTAACATACATATGTGATTTATGCCTTCCGAAACATGTATAAATAAAGTGACATAATTTTAGTTAAAAATCGTCTCATATTTTCTATCCGAAGAATTCAGGATGATAGGTTGGGCCTTTTCTTAATTTGTTAAATCGCATTTTTAAGATTAAATTTTGTTTTCAATTTTTAATTCAATTTATTATAAAATTTATTTAAAAAAACTTGCATTGTCCTGAAACTTATTTTTTTTAATTAATTTTTTTTGGGTCGGCTTTTTCAATCAAATGCACCAATGTGCATCGTTGATTTTGGTATTTATATTTTGTTATATGATGAGAAAAACTTATGATAGTAGTTGGTTCGGGTGCATTGCTAAAGTTTTTTAGTTAATTTTGTTTTTATTTTTGAAAAAAAGAAGACCAAGTTTTTAGCGCATCTCCATAACACACACATACGTCAATAAAACCCACAACAGATATTAAGTCCAATGCAGTCTAATATTTTCATACCTATTTGTTCCTTGAAAAACCCTTCAAATTTTTTTTTTTTTTTTATTTCATAGTACGTCCTATGTGTGGTGGGTGTGTTTAATAGTGTATTAAACACACACACACATTCATCGCACTCCGCTACTGAAATTTATATTGGTGTTTGTAAAAAGTTTATCCTTTTCCGTTTTATCTAGATAGAAAAAGAATTCGAGTCCTTGTGTAAAAAAAAAAAAAAAAAATTAAAAAAAAAAAAAAAAACACTTCCCAAACGTAGGATGTTAAGTAAGACTTTGAAGTGCATTTTCATGATGTCTATATAGAGAGTATATTAATAAACCAACGATTATAGTTAGATATACATAAATGTATAGTAGGTTAGGTAAGGTACTTCTCCGACGAGTACCTACACCTTCATCTTGAAGACATGTATTTTTTTTTTCTGATTACAAGGAATCAGATATGGTGAACTTCAATGAGATTGAAAGAATTTTTTAATGAAAAAATCATATCCTCTTGAAGGAAGAAGGGTAAAAGTAAAGGTATGAGCTGTTAGAAAAGATTTTAGATTGGCAAAGAAAAGTGCCACTTGAATGCACAGGTTTATGTTGCTAATTTTCATTTTATCTCAGAAATGAAATTGCATTTTGTGTGTTATCCTGAAATGAGATCTTTTAATAAGGGAGCGATGTGGTGGATTGTCTTGGACAGGTTCTTATGAAATACTGTAAGATTTTATTACATCAGGTGATTGAAAATGTTACTTAAAGGGTATTTCTTTTGTTTGCAAAATGATGTCATGAGAATGATGTAATTCAAGTTCAACCCAATTATACGACTGGGTCGCATAAACTTGCTCTTGTGGTAATCAACTGTAATACATATGCCAGACAAAGAAGATAAATGTTAATGGTTTAATAGCCGATGTATTTTTTAGTACATCTATACCCGCTTGAAAAATTATTTCCATGTAAAATACGGCGGTAAACCTTTCCGGTTATGAAATAAGAGGATATAAAAACAGAATTATAACTACTATTAAAACTTTTATAAAGGATTTTTCAATTGGCGCTTGTAGATTTTGACGGCCTATGGCGGCCATGACGACATCTGTGAAATCTGTTGGTTTTTATTCAGTTACTGATGCCAAATAACCATGGTAAGTTATATGATTGAACAGCACGTCCAAATGATAAAAGTCACTTGTGGCAACGATGCATGCCTTACGCCCATTTTACGGTTTATATGGTTGTCGTTCTCAGTTGAATATTCAACGTAAAGTGGCTGAAATAGATTCAACCGATTCAGTGAGCAATTAGCCAATACTCGTATGTCAACACAAAAAAGCAAGATCTATACCGAAAACATCACCAATGGTAGTGAGAGTCCGGACTTCTTCCAAAATGACGCCACAGGCGTCCAAAATGACGATGGCATTGCCAATACCATCAACGGAGAACGCTACCGATTGATGATAATCAATTTTTGCTGGCTTCAATTGGAAAACAAAATTGGTGTTTTTTTTTTCAATCGGGCAATCCTATTTTCGGAGTTGGTATTTTTGACAGTTGTCACTTGATTTATGTTCAGTTTGGTTTGCTATTTAATAATGAAAAGATTTACCCCTGAATAACGCTTCCAAATTGTGCCCGAATGGGCCTAAAACGAGATGTCCACGATTCTGATTTTCACAAGAAAATTTTGTTCAGCGATGACGCTTATTTTTGGTTGAATGGGTACGTTAATAAGCAAAATTGTCGTATTTGGAGATATGATAATCCAAAAGCCATTGTTGGAACGCCGTTACATCCTCAAAAAGTCACTGTTTGGTGTGCTCTATGGGCAAAAGGAATTATTGGCCCTTATTTCTTCAAAAATGAAGCCGGCCATACTGTTACAGTAAATGGGGAACGTTTGAGAGCCATGATTAATGACTTTTTCGTGCCTGAAATGAAGGATGTTGATGTGGACGACCTTTGGTTCCAACAAGACGTCGCTCGCTACATGCCATACAGCCAAAGAAACAATCAATTTATTGAAGGAAACTTTTGGTGAGCGCATTATCTCGCGTCGTCGTGGGCCTGTGGCATGGCCCCCAAGATCGTGAGATTTAACACTGCTGGACTATTTTTTGTGGGGTTATGTGAAATCGCTTGTCTACGCAGATAAGCCCGAGACGATTGACGCCTTGAAAGAGAATATTCGGCGCGTTACTGCTTACATATGACCCCAATTGCTGCAAAAAGTGGTCGAAAATTGGGCCTCTCGGCTGGAATTTATCTATGGCAGCCGCGGTGGCCACTTGCCCGAAATTATTTTAAAACATAATGGCAAACCCTTGTCTTTATAATAAAGTTAAATTCTTGGCTATAGAATTAAATTAAATGCGTTTTATTTCTTCTTAAAAACTACACGTCTTAAAAAAACACCCTTTACAAGTACAAAGTTTAATATAATACGTAAGAGACGTTTTCGAGCAATTGAAGCAAATCGGTTCCCCCGTTTAGGCTCAAGCTCAAATAGCAATGGACGCACAGATGCATAAACCGACTGACGGTATGACGAAACCTACTTTTTCGGACTTCTCGATCATCGTACTGTAAGTTTTAATTACAGCATCGAATTTTATTTCTTCACGAAACCGAAACTTGTAAGTAAAAATTGGTATGCCTATTGCTATTTAGACCTTAATAAAAACCTTATTCCGTTTTCAAAATATTAAGTTTTCAAAAAAAAAAATATTTAATTTTTTTAAATCCATTCAGAAAGTTTTCAACTGGGTTTCCCCAATCCACTTCTTAAGATTTCTCTTGGGGCTTATCTTAAGTTATGGCTCTTCAATTTGCATAACGATCAAAACATATGCGCTGGTACATATATGATTTTCCCAATTTTGAATTCCAATTAAAAAAAATCCTTTCAAATGTCAAGATCATGGCAAGGCAATTAGCACTAATTACTTTTCAATATTTAAAAACTTCTACTCAAATAAATTATCAATATCAGCCAAAGTGTTCCATAAGTGATTTTACTGAATCTGAAAAAATAAAAAAAAAACCACTTCAAACGATTTGATTTTTTATGAATGCCCTCTAAGTATATCAATTTCGCAGCCAAGAAGAATGAGAAGTAGGTATTAGGGGGGCTTATTAAAAACACTTTTAACGTTTATTTCTTTTCCAACAGGCATCAATTCAATCTCTCAACACATGTATATGCCCCGAACGAACATTTTTCAAGAGTTTTCCTTTTTTGTTTGTTGTTATTTTTGAGCCGCACGAGCCCAGTTAAAAGAAGAAAAAAAAAATTCAAAGCAAATTGAAAACGTCCTTTTGCAAAACAATACAATATCGCACTTCAAAATGTCACCCCCAACACCAACAAACCAAACACACACGAAACACCCTCTCTAAATGTGCATCTTTTTCAAACAGTGTTTCGCGTCGACTATGAATCATAATATGTTGGAGAATATGAATGTGTGTGCGATGCAAATGGAGGCCACTTAAGACTGAAGGACCTTTGTAGTTGATGGGGATGAGGATACTCGTAGAGTCGTCGTCAAACGTAGTCCTATAGCAACATATCAAGCAATACCGCACTTGTGAGTTCTTTTTTCTCTTTCGCTCTTCTGCTGGAGCTAGAGCTGGAGTAGATGGTGCTGCTGCTGTTGTTTAAGCTTGACGTAAACAAAAGTCGTTTAACACAACAGGACTCGAAGAGCATCCTATATATCTTTGTTCTTATTATTATATCCATACACCGACACACGAAGTTATAACGATGTTTAAAGGTCCTGTTCTTCTTTGTTTTTCATATTTTTCTTTTCGCTTTGTCTGGAAACATAAATTAAATTATTTGATTCTTGTTTTTTATATATGTACATATGTATATGAAAAACTCTCCGACTTTGAGGGCACCACTTAAGGATGATGAGGTCTATTGCCTCTGCCATTCGGTAATTGTGGTTTGAGCTTTGTTTATGATGTTAGACTCGAAAAAAAGGGTTTTCTTTTTATTATTTTTTTTTTAAACATATACATATATGCAAAAGAGGAGAAGAAATAATATACAACTCCTGCTACGTTTTAAAATGGCAGAAGCTTTATAGGGGGCTTCAGGAAGTGACTGGGTTTGATGGTGTGTATGTAGGTATATCTACAGCAGCAAAACGGAGTAGAAGCAATTTAATAACAAAAAACAAAAAAAAAAATTTCATTGGTGAAGAAACTTTTCTATTCCGGGTATAAACTCTGAGTTTGAATAAGACCGTATGTAATTAAAGTTGAGATGATGTGCTTTTTTGTTGTGATGTTGAAAATGGCTGGAATTTTCTTAATAAAAGACTCGGGGATCATGATGGTTTTATCTTTATAATTTCCAACAACAACAAAAAAAAAAGAACTAAGAACATTGAACTTAAAATTAATGTTTTTGGGAAATTGTTTTGCATTTTATTAAATAGGGTTATAATAATATTTTCGCAAAAAGAAGGCTGCCTTGAAGTTGGGTTCACTGAAAAAAATATATTTAGGCTGGCAAGAAATTATATAATCTTTTTTTGTGTTTTTTTCATTTTGATGTGATATTTTTTTTTTAGGTCCAGTTTTTTTAAGTGCGAGGTTAAAGTTAAACTCGAGTTAACTCATCAAATTTTGTGAGTTAACTCAGGATTAACGGAACAGATGCTTTTGATGATTTATTCACCGAGTGTGTGTTCACTCGTTTCGCGTGCATTCTCCACCGAAAAACTGCTTCCTCAGGTCACTATGAGATAATTTTCTTGTAGAGTTAGCTAACTCTGGTGGAATTCAGCACTGAAAAACTGGGCCTTAGACAATAAAGATAAGATGTTGCTTAAATAAAAAGAAATTATTTAATGTTTTATATTAAAACCATTGTTCAGAGTAAGATTCAGTATTTTAACTGATTGTTTTAACCATATAACTGGTTAATTTAAACAAAAAAACATTATAGTTTAATTCAAACAAAATGATTAATAAACATTTAATTTGTTAAATTAACCAATTGTAATTATATGATTTAAATAAACAACTCGTTCCACATTAAAATACTTGCAAACTGAAAATCTGAACAACGTTTTTCGACAACAATACAACCTTTCTGGGTGTTGAATTTAAACAATTTAGTTTAATTGATTTGACTACATGAACTTAAGCAACATACACTACGTATAGTTATTTGGCTATTTTTCAGCAAAAATATCGCTCGTTTCTCTTGTTTACCTTTCTTATTGACAACAGCGAAGTGAAGGCCTTCTTGGCCGGGAAAATTTTCGAGATCTTCTTGTGCACCAAGCCACTGTTCTTGTACGAGCTCAAATATTCTTAGAAGTGATTTGGATCAGAGATGAATGATTTTGTGACGTCAGTTTTGCATCTTTCGCATAAAAGAATATTATTGCTGGGGATAACACACTAATTGAATAGCAACTATGGGGATATTTTAATTTTTTTCTAAACCATACTTCCGGTTTTATCCAATAGTTTAAAACCCACGAACAAGAATTTAAGAACTGAGCTTTAAACTTCACAGGAAGTGTATCTTCCCACATGTATTGTTAAAACCATGGAATCTATAAAATCAGTGATATACAGATAAACGGGTGTTTTTTTGAGGTATAGAACTTCAAGTTGGCAACACTGTTTTAACTTACAGCCATTTTATCAGCTGTCAAGTGATTTATTTTTAGTTTGGTTTGGCATTGCAAGAATTGAAGCAACAGGATCACCTCGCCAGGCGTAGATTCGGTGAATGGGCCCAAAACCAGATTGCCGTTGACCCCAATTTTCATAAGTCAATTTTGTACAGTGGTGAAGCTCAGTTTTGGTTGAATCGCTACCTCAATTACCGAAACTGCTGTATTTGAAGTGATGATAATCATCAAGTGTATGTTAAGACACCGTTACATCTACAAAAACTGACTGTTTGGTGTGCTTTATGGTTTTATGGAATAATTGGTCTTTACATCCTTAAAAACGATGCTGACCAGAACGTCACATAAAATGGTGACCGCTATAGAGCAATGATTACTGACTATTTCGTTCATCAATTGAACAACCAAATGATGTGCAGGAGCTGTGGTTTCAACAAGATGGCGCAACATGTCACACAGCTCTTGGCACAATTGATTTATTGAAGGAAAGGTTTGGTAATCGCATAGTTTCACGTTACGGACCCGTGAATTGGCCTCCAAGATCGTGCGATTTAACGCCGTTTGACTATTTTCTGTCGGGATATGTGAAATCGCTTGTCTAAGCCGATTAAGCCAAAACGATTGACCACTTGGAGGACAACATTCGCCGCGTTACTGCTGATATGCGGCCTAAAATGTTGGAAAAAGTCATTAAAAATTGGAATGTAATCAAAATCTTTGAAGTGGTCTAAAAGAAATATTATTTATTTCATTTAAGCTTGACAGTAAATTTAAAACAAAAAACCATAGAAAATGTCGCTAAAACAATAATTCCATTTAACCTTTCCATAATTTTCATATAGAGTTTTACGAACTTCAAAAGTATGTATACAAATACAAATATTACACTAACCAATTAATTTTGTTGACTCCAACATGAAGTAGGTATAGCTACAGCAAAAAATATAAATCTTAAACTGCAATTCATACTAAAAAATTCATTGAATTTCTTTTAACCAAAGAATTCCTTTCAAAACTTTTTCTAAAAACTTTACTGTCCTATCTGCAATCTGGACAAAAAAAAAAAACAACAACAGTTTTCAAAGAAAAACATTTACTTTAAGTCACTAGAGCAACTCTTGGCATTGTTTCATAACACAATAGTAGGTATGTATGTCTGTATATATGTAGGTATATATCCTTTTTGAACTCAAGCTTTCTATCGTACTCGTAGTCAACATCGTCATCATCGTCAGTTACATTCTCCAAAGAAATGACATAGTTAATGAAGAAAGTACACCCTAGAAATGTTTCTTCAAAGAAACTATACAAAAAAGGTAAATACAAACAATTTCCCCGAGAAACTCCCAAAAATAAAACACAAGTCAAACCCTTAAATACAAAAAAAAAAAAATTACAAGAAAATGTCTAAAGAAAAACGATATGTCTGTATATAAGAAACATTAAGTTGTGAGGAGAATCCATTCAAGTTATCCATTGTCTGTGAATCAGCAGAAAAGACTCAGTAAATGCTATGAAACAGGGCACAGCAGGCAAGAGTAGGTCCTTAGACCTCAGCGCACACAACACACACAAATGAGAGTTTCAGTTTGGTTAGGTAATGAAGAAAGGAGAAACCGAAGAACGAGAAATAAAGGAAGAAATTTAAAAACAAATTGCCAGGACTTTTCAACAAATTGAAGAAGTTTTTCTCGTCGTGTTTCCTATTTTAAAAGCGAAACGAACAAGAAAGCTTTTGGATATTTTGTTGCATTTTTTTTTTTTTATTTTTGCTTTACTTAAGTGAAACAAGTTCCAAACGTCACAAGGAGGTCTTACGCCTTGAATGTCCTTGTCTATGCAATTTTAAGCAGCACTTAAACTTTGTTGTGTTGCATGTATGTGTGTTCTTTCGTCAGAGAACTGAGAATACTAGGAGAAAACTCAATTGTGAATGGATTGCTCTTGTTTGAGAAATACAAAACAAAAAAAAATACAGAAATCAAGCAAAAAATTTGTTACCATACTCAAAACAGGACGGACAAGAGTTTATTTTTTTTTGCAAATCCTTGTTTCTTTTCTTTTATTTTTAAAACGAGAGATCCTTGATGAAAGTCTGAATGTGGTATAAATGTACTGTGAAAGTCGATTATTTTGATTGAATTTTTAATTTATGAAGAAGGAAGGACCAAAAGTTGATTCTGTTGGTGTTGTTGTTGTTTTTAGTGAGGCGGTATACATCATCGCATCATGTTAAATATGACTGAGTACCAACTCAATTGATGTGAGAAGTGTGGAGACAATTTTCGGTTCACCTGGACAATTCATGGTAGAATGAGATTGACAAAGATGAGATCATGAAATTGTCGATGTAGAAATCGGAGAATAAAAGAGGACACTAGGTCAGGAGAAAATTAAAATTATTCATGGAAAATTGGAAGGCTATATATGACACAATTGACACACAAATGTGTTGATGAGTGTTATATCAGAATTAATATGAGAAATTTCATTCATTCTTCGGGTTTTGTGTGATAATATTTTATCGTAGGTATGTAGGTAGCTACTTTCTTTTTTTTACACAGGAAAACAAGAAAAATTTAATTTTAAATGAACCTTGTATGAGTGACATTTTGGCTTTTGAATGTTTTACTCTTGCGATATAAGAGTGCGTTTCACACATTTTTTGTATTTAAGTCAATTGAAGGAAAAAGCTAATACGGTCATGAAAAGTTCAATGTTCATTAATTGGCATGAGGTTTTTTGAAACACTTGCTACGAAAAATAAAAATGTGAATTTCATGTAAAATAATTATATTTCCATTTAAATTATAGGTACACCTTGAGGATTTGAAAAGTCATAGACAATAATTTTATATGGTCTAAGCCACTAAAAGTATTTCTCAGAAATAAGTAGGTAAGTATAATCAGGGATTGAAGGTGATTCCCTAGATACCTTATTTTATTTACATGGTATGGTCTTAGTGTTGGTGAATATTAATTTTTTAAAAATCCAAAACAACTTTTTTTTTACTAAGCATTCCCCCAACTAAATAGTGTCATTCAAACACAAGCAGAATTATTAAAATCCGACCTGTGGTTTTGGAGATAAGCTCGAACACACAAACAAGTTAATTAAACAACTTTTTCGGCGTGTGTTGCTTTAGAGACAGACAATATCTTGAGCTAACATATATCGAAGAGTGATTAAAATTTTCAACATTACTTTTGTTTGGAAAGGGTCTTAAATTAGAACATAAGTTTAATGTTAAATATTGATGAATCTCTTCTTCGTTGGATTAGAAATTACCTTTCGGACCGATCAATACAAGTTGTATTGGACGGTTTCAAGTCTGATATCTACAATATAAATGCTGGTGTGCCCCAGGGCTCCGTTTTGTCTCCGACCCTCTTCCTAATATTCATAAATGATCTGTTATCTGAAACTTCTAATCCATTAAACTGTTTTGCTGACGACAGTTCTCTCAGCTTTTCATATTCGTTTCTAGATTCACATCCATGTTCTTCAGATGTGGAAGTTCAACGGCAGCGTATGATAAGCTCATTAAATTCTGATCTCGACAGCATTGTCCAATGGGGAATCAAAAACCGTGTAGAATTTAATGCTTCTAAAACTCAATGCTGTCTCCTGTCGTTAAAGCGGAACCCGCCCCCATGCCGCTATCCATGAGTGGTACTTGCATAGAGGAAACTGAACAGCTTTCAGTACTCGGTATGTGTGTCACAGACCACCTTTTGTGGAACGACCACATTTTTGACATAGCCAAAAACGCTGCTAAGTGTTTAAGTTTCCTCCGTCGATGCAAGAAATTTTTCTCCCCTTCTGATCTGGCTGTGATCTACAAAGCCTTTATTCGTCCAAAACTTGAGTACAACTCCCATATTTGGGCAGGTGCACCAAAAACTCACTTGAGCCTATTGGATAGAATACAAAAGAGAGCTCTGAAAATGATAGGTGAAAGAACTATAACGGCAATGTTTCATGTCTATCATTATTTTACCGCTATTTCTATAAACAGTGTTCTAGTGAAACAGCCAGTTGCATTCCTCCCCTTAAACAATTCAACCGTAATACTCGTGCTTCTAGGAATGCCCATCAGTTTACCCTTGAGCCCAACTTTGGACGTACTGTTAAGTACAGAGATTCTTTCCTTAGTCGCACTACACGAATGTGGAATGCTCTACCCAGCCCGATTTTCCCCTCCCATTGTGATCTTCAGACATTCAAAACCAATGTGCATCGGTATCTCCTTTTCAATCCCCTCCAATCTACCTAATCGCTCGTGCTGTGTATATCATATTAAGGGTAGTCACAACCCCTTTAGTGCGCGCTAAATTAAAAAAAAAAAAAAAAAAAACTGAAATATACCATTTTTCTGAGAATGATAATTTTTCTATTTTAAGTCATGTTAATAAAAAATTGTGCCAAATGAGATGATTACACATTATTTATTCTAACTGAAATTATTTTTGTTCACCACCCAACATTTTATGTGTTTAAACTTTGTCATACCAACACAGTATAAATATTTTGAACAAAAACAAAAAAATTGAACTTTTCGATTAATTATTTATTTATTTTCCCAGAATTCTTGAATTCAACCTTAACTCGCATATCAATTCTACTTTTATAATTCAAAAATTGCTTTCAATTTGAGTTGTTTCCTGCAGGTTCATAATTCCTATTAATTTGAATAATTTATTCTAAATTTTGCAAAATTACGCACGCCACAAATTATACGTAGGACTATTCAAAGAACGTAAAAGTCCTTTCATCTGAACATATGTAAGACATATGTATGTTTGATTGCCATCACAAGAAACAGGAATAGAACAACAAATTGCAAATTCTACCTTTTTGTTTGCTTGATATGTGTTTTATTTTTCAAAGGCACCCAATTATTGGAGTACACACACGCTCATTTTGCTAAATTTAGTATCTTATTATTATTATCTCTTCCATTTACCTATCAACTGTAATAACCAATCATCCGGTGTGGTAGTATGGTCCTCGCCCCGCAAATCAATTATTCAACCATTTCCAATTTATACATATACATGTGTAAATATTGACATAATAACAACAACATACACAATAATGGAAAAAAAAACAGAAATAGAAACACAAGACAACATAAACGCTCTACAAAAAAAAAGATAAATACGAAAATGTTCCACATACGCCACAGTGGCCTACAACGATTTCAAAAGACAGATCGGCACCACTATACTCTGTCTTCTTTGTCCTTGATATCAAAGAAATAGTATAAGCAAGACAAGTCACGTCCGTCCAGGCACAGGAAACATCATATTGCAGTCACATACACAAACACACATCATAAACAATCACTCGCACACCGAACCATCACCGTTCACTGGCGCGCTTGTTTTATGTCAAAATTGATTGATTTAATATGAAAATTAGTATGCGAATGTCAATTATTGGGGCGAGTGGCGAGGGGTGAGGGGCGAGGGGCGTGAGTAAGTTATAGTCAGTTAGTGAGTGAGTGAGTGAGCAGGCATAATTCAAACTTCAAAATAGCTCATATATAATGCGTCTACTGAACCGAACAAAAACGACATCACACGAAACAAAACATGAGTGATGTTGACTGTTTCAAAATGTTTGCACTGAATTTTCAGATTGAGCAATTATTCGCAACGATTATAATTGTTCGCAATCATATACAGTGTACATGTACACAGGCTGGAATTATTGGAAAATTATGCTCATCGTTGGGCATATCACACCTGACGCTGACTGTCGAAATAACCAACAATATGCGGTTGCGGCCCAGAGGCTCAACTCCAGAGGAAGAGGAAAACCATTCCGTTGTTTATTTTATAAAATGGAAGAAAGTCAATATTATCGAAGCATAAAGGACCAAGTGAACCAAAAAGTAATGGCGACCAAGCCCCAGAGAGACGTGGCATTCATCCTCATAGTTGGCCTCGTTGGCTTCGTTGGCTTCGTTGTCCTTGCTGTGCGGCTTATGACTTATTTTCGAAGAGACGAATAGCACAGGAAAAGCAACAGTTCCCACTCCCCAAACAATTTTCATGACGTTTCACATTATAAATCAGTCATGGTTCGGGATATGGGCGAAGTTATAATTTAAGACTTTTTTAATTAAGATCTACTTTTTTTTTGTTTTGCTTTTTTCTTTTCTTTTTTTTTTTGTTTATTCACGCACAACAATTAGAAAGTCATCGAAGTGAATATTGGAAAAAGAATTAATTTCTATATTATTTTCTTTTTCGAATAATTACTTCTTGATTAGGGGAGAGATGGAGAAGTATGTGGTATAAAAAATCAACCTATATCGCTATTCGATTTGGTCTTCTAATCGAGAATCGAGTAATTAATTTAAGTTGGAGGTATTAATTGGAAAAATATCGAAGTAATTGAATGACAATACAAATTTAAGAAGCTAAAATCTTTCTAAGTCTAAGGACATGGCAGGCTAAGCTAAGGAAAGGAGACATGAGGTGTGGCGGAAAAGAAGAATGATTTATTTGTGTTGTGAACGAAATTGCCTACTATAAGGAATATTTGTAATTAAAATCACATTCGGTGATTGATTAATTGATGGAAATATAGAAGAACTGAAACAGGAGTATTAAGGTGAGAAAAACTGGTCATTATAATGTCACTCACCATAAACAGTAATCACGCTTAAAGAATACTCTTTGTTCTCTTTAACCTTGGATATGTTTTTGGATATCGGACAAAATTTGAGAACACTACAACTTGAATTTGTATATATTACATATATTATTTAGCAACAAACACCCAAAGAGAGAGGGGAGAAGGCCCCTCTCACTTCCATCTGTTTGTTTCACTTTATTAGCTTAAGCAAGCCGCTTACATAACTAACTTAAGACTAACAAAAATTCTTAAAAACTAGAAATTATCGGGTAGGAAGGGTCTAGAAAACAATAAGTTAGAGAGAGAAGATGTAAATGCTTACGTGAGAAAGTAATGGATTGACATTTATTCTGTAAAGGGAGGTTTTGAGGCTGTCTTTGCTTAAATGGAAGTCGAATTGGTTGGAGACGCTGTTAGATACGTACGTAGCATACGGTTCAAAGGTTCGTTGCTACCATAATTGGTGCGATGAAACTTGATTTGAAAGAGAGGTATGGATCGGAGATTATTGGAATTGGTTTTGAGGGAGATTTTTTGGAGTAGAGCAGGGTGTAAAAGTAGATGATCACAAGCTGATACCACACAATTTTCAACATCAGAAGAAAATATTAAATCGAGTTGACGACCTTAATTATTTTTAACACCACTTAATTGATAAAGGTCGAAGTCTGAAAGACAATCGGTAAATAGAACCTCTTTGTCGGATGTGGGATTTAAGGCAATGTAATAGCATTCGTCACAAAAAATTAAGATGACATCAAAAGGGTAAGCAGCATCAAAAATGGAATCGAAGGCGTCAATAGCTAGCTGATAGCAATGAGTGGGCTGAGAAGGTCTGATATAACAGCAAATTATGAAGAGTGAATATTTTGAAATATTCGATTTGACACAAACGAACTCAAAAGAGGTGGAATGGGAGGTTTTAAAAAGCGTTGGGTCAAAACGATTGTGAATTGCCAATAGAACACGCCACAAGACTCAGCATCAGCATCATTCGAGGAACCGTCGACCCGGAAGATATTGAAATACGTTGGAAAAATTTCGTTATCGTTTATATCAGCAGACAAATTTGTTTCAGTTAGCGCGAAGATTTCAAAGGGTAGCTTATGAGAGTTGAGAAAGACAGAGGAGGTCCTCTGACATTTTGTTAACACAGAGAGTTACATTTTGGAGGGTGATTTTGGGGTGGAGGAAGCCTATTTGAAGAGTGAGGAGCGATGTTAGGAACGAAAAAACCTATCATGGTCGGCTCTGCTACGTTGGAGGTGTGAAATCCGCTTGGAATGAATATACTTGCTGAAAGCATCGAGATCATTCTCCACTTTTTGTGGAGACATATTGAAAAACTCGTGATATTTTTGATGTAGAGGTTTTTGAGGCTGACAACGTCAGTAGAAAGACCTTCTTGTTGAATGGAGACCATATTACACTCGTATTCGTTTTATCTTCGTAGCAGACTGAATCAGATTTGTCATGCAAATAAGCTAAGAAGATGCGAATGTTTTCGTAAGTTTTTATGTCTCTTAGCTTAGAAAGAGCATAGCGATATTCGGAGGAATCAAGTGTCTGCTGTGTCACTTTGATTGTTGGGGACAAAAGGGGATCGATAAAAGATTGAGTCGGTTATGATGAAGAATATATGTTGAATATATATATACAAACGCAGGTCATAGTTTCACCAGGAATTTAGGGTAAATTTTTTAAGACGTGCAAAGCTCATTCGAATGAATTTCTGTGAAGAAAGATCTGCTAGTTGGAAGTTAAGGGACATAATGAACCAATTGAGACTGACATGCCATCTATTTCAGAGAATATGTAGAAGAAAACATTCACTTACAAAACAAAGAAAAAAAATTCAAAGCAAAAATGCAATCGCAAAACACGATATGAAAAGTTGAGCTTTTCCCGTCAAATGTTGCGGAAAACACTTTGAACTGTATTGATGGAAACGATGAACATTGCTTACAGAAGTAAGAATCATGTGACAACTCAGGGTTTAACAGAAATTCTAGCAACAGCTTTAAAAAAAAGAAAATAAATTTTGAGTAAACATATACCTTAAGTTCCGATACGTGCCATATCATTGGAAAGTTGCAGAAGTCATTGTTTATATTCAAACAAAGTTAGCCCCCAACAAAAGTAATATTTTACTAATACTAATATCACTTACATACCATTTATGCTAAAAAGTTTCAAAAAATTGCTCCTGAAAAAGAAAACAAAAGGAACTACCGACCGAAGAGTATTCGAAATCTGAGAAAATTGAAGCTGGTGTACTACAAGCTACAAGGAATTGTCATAGGACCAATTTTGTATTTCTTACATCCTAGATATAGGCATATTGGATGATACTGCAATATCAACGAAAAAAAAAACTAACCCATAAAAACTTTAAAAACAGAAATCTTAACAATGTGCCAATTTATATAAACATTAAGATTAAGCTTGTATCTTACGTCAGTACTGGCACATACTTTGAAAAGAGTTTGTGTACAAATTTAAAATGGAAATACAAATAAATGCAGAAGAATTGAACTTAAAATATAGAAAAAAAAATTACTGATTACTGAAAAAGACCTCTAACCTATCTATTCAGAATAAAATAATGCAATTCAAACAAGTACTGAAATGTATGGCACACAAAAATGACGCCTTACAGAGGAAAACAAAACTTTGAAACCATCCAAAACTAACAAAATAAAAATTTGCTTGCAGTAAATAAAAGAAATAAAGATTCAAATCATAAAACAACACGCTGTATCCCACAATCATTGACTGCAAAGTCATACTAACTCCAAAATGGAGACCGTTTTAAATGTACTAGGCAATTTTCAGAGACTAAGAAGAACCAAGCCGCATGAATTGATGGTATTAAAACCTTAAACTTCCCCCAAAGCAATTTAAAAAAAAAAAACAAACCATTTGAATAAATGATTAAATGAGTTCTTTAAAACTTAAAAAAAAAGGCCCACACTATTTGATACCGAATATTAGAAAGCATCTTTTGAAACCTTCCACCTGAGAGAGAAAACCATGTTTTTATTGGGGGGTGTGATACGCCCTTGGCTTACTCAAGTTTTAGACAAAACCAAAAAATTCGAGAATGCATTGAATGTGTAAGTGAGACAGAGTTTCATTTGAACTATAGCTCAGCGTGGTACCGTAACCTAGTTTCACGCAAACGTATTATCTGACAATGTGAGTGTCAGTGATGCCATGTTTTGAAAAAATTCGATAGCTCAAAATTCGTGCCAACCGATTTATGTATCCCAATTATGATTGACCTATCATACTGATATTGCTGTCCGAAATTTAGGAAAAAAAAAACCCAACTTGTAACCATAAAATATAGAGAATGCAACTATATGAAAAGTTTTAAAAAGTTTTGCGTGTATTGAAATGAGATAAGGGGTTCAGAATAATAGTGATCTATGATTCAATTTTTGCTCAATTCGGTCATTTTGAACTCTTCCGTCTGAAATATTCATTTTTTGTGTAAAAAATGATTCAAAATCAATTTGATAAAAAAGAGCATAACCCTGAAAAAAAAACATGTTATGTTAAATCTACTAGACTGGGATTTGAACGTAGACCTCTAGCGTGATAGGGGAACTTTTTTTTTGAGTTGTTGTGTATACAGTCAAACTTCTATATAACGAACTTCCTTATAACGTAATTCTCTCTATAGCGAATTTCATTTTGTTCCCCTTCCCCTTAAGAAATATCCCATACGAATTAGGTTCTTTATAACGAAATTCTCTATAACGAAATTCTATTTAGAAGGGACTAATTTTGTGGTCCGAAAGCAAAGTTGTTTCTTCATAACGAAATGTCAATTTTCAAATTTGAAAACAAAGTTCACTACGATTTGTATTCCTTATTTTAAAAGGGAGCTCCCCTTTTTGGGAAGAATTTTCTTAAAGTGAATGTGTGTATGCATGGATGCAGGAAAAAGCGTATGTGTAGTAGAAATGTTACGCATATCAACAGGTCAATCGTTTGAGTTGCCATTTTAAGTTCGAAAATTGTTACCAAAATATTGAAGCGCAAAGCTATTTCGCTATTAGAGAAGTTATCGATAATTGAAAAAGTTAAAAGGGGAGAAAAGAAAAAAGATGTTGCAGAAAAATTTGTTGTATCGTTTAGTAAATTGTCGACAATTTTAAAGAATGAATGCAAAATTTTAAAGTTTGCCGAAGAAAGTTCAAACAGAAGCCAACAAAAAAAACTAAGATAAACAAAATACGGTAATGTGGATAAAGCAATGTTAAAATGGGTGCAGATAAACAGGAAAAGGAATTTACCACCCTCGGGCTCTATTATCAAACAAAAAGCTAAATTTTTTTCTGAATCTTTGGGACAGCTTAATTTTAAAGGCAGAACTGGATGGCTCGATAAATTTAAAACACGGTAAGCTAGTAAATTACTACACAACGCTTTGTTTTTGATTTAAAACAAAAAATCTGTACAGGTACTGCATCAAACAGGAAACTTTATGTGGGGAAGGGGCTCACGTAGATGATGAAGTGTGTCAAAATTGGATTAAAAATACGCTTCCAAATTTACTGGACGGATATAGCCCTGAGAATGTTTTTAATGTGGACGCAACGGGTCTTTTTTTTTAAAAATGTCTTCCTCAAAAAACACTGGCTTTTAAAAACGAAAAGTGTCACGGAGGAAAACAAAGCAAGGAGAAAGTCACCTTAATGGTTGGATCAAATATGGCAGGTGATGAAAAATTGAAGCTTTTAGTGATTGGGAAAAGTGCAAAGCCTCGTTGTTTTAAAGCAATCCAGTCCTTGCCAGTTGATTTTTTTAATAATAAAAACTCTTGGATGACCGGTGAACTTTTCCAAAAATCGATAAATAAAGAAGATTAAAAATTTGTGCGACAAGGACGGAAAGTTTTATTTTTTCTTGATAACTGTCAGGCGCACCCACCCATGGTTCAGATTTATTTAACGGCAATAAAGTTGAAATTTTTCCCACCGAATACAACATCAATACTCCAACCAATGGATCAAGGCGTGATTCGAAATTTAAAAATTTACTATCGTCACCGATTCTTACAGAGAGTTCTTGAAGCTATGTATCAGGGACGAGAATACAAATCAAATCTTTTGGATGCCATTACAGAAGTTTATAAGGCTTGGTGCGTCGATGTTAAAACAAGTATAATTCGTAATTGTTTTAACAAAGCTGGGTTTGGTACTTTTGATAATTGGTCCGATGAAGACTCAGTTCCATTGAGATCGAGAACAACAGCAACTTTAACAGAGTTTTACCAAGTGATGATTATCCTCTTACATTTGACGATTATGTTACAGTGGATGCAAATGTTGCTACTATGGAACTTAATTCAGATGAAACAATTTTGAATGTTATTACATCTGAGGATGGGGAATCGGACTCATTAGATGACAATGTTGAAATCGAATTTATTCGAAAAAACCCAACGATAATGATATGAGAGCTGCATTTGATAATATTCGAAGTTTTATTGAAACAAGAGATGAAACCTCAGATGATGCGTATTTTCACCTTACTAAATTGGAAGATTTTTATAATAAAACAAAAATAAAAACTGTTCATATGCAATCGAAAATTGATATATATGTTTTTAATTAAAAAATAAAAAGACATACATTTCTTTAAAATGAGTTTTTTTGTATAATTATTTTTTGAAAATTCTTTTATAACAATTGCAGTGTTAAAAAAAAATAAATTTTCTATATAACGAATTTTTTCTAAAACTTCTTTATAAGGAAACAATTTTTTGTTCCCTTGAAGGTTCGTTATAAAGAAGTTTGACTGTACATAATTGAAACAAAAACTTATTCCTATATTATTAACCAAAATCACTTAAATAAATTAAGGTTATTTTTTCTTAAACCTTTTTCGTCAACCTACCCCCTCCCCACCCCCTCTTCAACCTATCAGAAATGAAGAACACCTTTTCCATCTTTTTTTTTTTAATTTTCGATCCATCAATATAATTCAATCTACTATTACATGTAAGCAAAAAATGAAGTCCACTCTTCAATCTACTTTATTTCAAAGTGGATAAATAATGAAAAACTTTTTAGTTCGTTTTTCTCCCTCTTGGTTTATTCTGGAGAAAAAAAAAACAAAAATTCAAATCTACACCGCGATGAAATGATGATGACGTCAACGGACGGATGCGTTCGTTAAAAGGGGGAAGCGAGAGTCCGTCCATGGCACAATATTCAATGCTTATATTTATGGCAAAATATTTAGAAAAAAAAAACTGAAACAAAATGTAAAGTTCTTAAAACAAAAAATTCAAAAAAAAAAACACTTCTTGAAGTGGGCCAAGGGAAACTGATGGTGATGGTGGCAGAAAATTCGTTTCAATTTTTTTTGGAAAAATGTCTGCAGGAGAAATTGCATTTTTGTGTGGCACTTGTTGTGAATGAAAGCTTCCACTATGATGGGATGTGTTTTTATTTCGTTTTTTGTTTTTGTTTTTGTTTGTTTTTTTCTTTTTTTTTTTTTGAGTTCGAGATAAACTTTATTTTTTTGGTTTGGTCAAGTAGTGTATTTGAAGTGAGAGCTGTGGAGGCAAAACTTTATTTGCATCTGAGGTTTTTGAATTTGTTTTTTTTTTTTTTTTTTTTTGCGAAAAAAAAAACTTTTTGTTTTCAATTATGAACAACTTTGAAGGATTTTTCATGAAAATTTTATGATGATGAGTATGGAATTATTATTTTTCTATTTTTCTTCGCCTAATTTTGTAATTTCATGAAGTTGACGACGTAAAATGAGCAATTATAAAATTATTGAAACTTTGTATTGTTATTTCAGTTGGAATGAAAATGAAATTGTCATAGACAGGGATTATTTTCAATTATAATGTTACAAATATTTATGTTTGGAATTTGTATTTCACTCAAAAATGGCAAAGTGAAATTTTGAAAAAACTCCTAGCATTCGAATACGATTGTTCTATAGGTATATTGATTTCCAAATGCGCATTCACCAAAAATTGCTAAATAAACCATTTTCCCATGGATTGTATATAATTCCCTTGGAGGTATCAAATTTCAGCAAATCATCTCTGTCTGATGGTGGTTCAATTACCTACCTACAAGATGAAAATCACCTTTTGCATATTCCAAGCAGACGTTTTGTTGCAAAAGTGCACTTCAAGGATACGTGAGTATCTTATCCGAAATCCATTGAATGTTTGATTTTAGGGATTTGTGCAGAGTTACATTTTGTAGATGTTTCTGTAACAGATCGAAGATGAAAACATCAACGCAGATACTATGATTAACTATGTTTCAGTTTTTGATGTTGAAGAAGTCTAAATAGGGAGATATTTTGCAAACTGAAGTTGTTTTTAGACACCAATATTTGTATATACAAGTGCATATATATGAAATTTCAATGCATATATCAAATTCCATCATTAGTTTAACAAATTGATGCATGAACTGCCAGAGAGGGGGATAAAGAGAGAAATGTGCGTTTGGGGATTAACTTTCTTTTAAATTCCAAATGGAATGCCTTAAGGTAAATATGAATGAAAATCCATTTAAGATAGATACCACGTTGGTTTAACTGTTGTATACAGAATTTGTAGATAGATACAAAATATTAATTTCCCTCGAGCAGCTATATAAGGAGTTATTTGGATGTGTTTTCTAAGAATATTTGAATGGGAATGACTTTTGAAGTGACGCAATGGAATAGAAGTTTTGAAGTTATGCAAAATGGAAATGCAAGTATTGCTAACAATTATATATTAGACATTCAACATAAACGTGTTTTTTTTCCTGAGAGAAATAAGAATTTTTTGAATTTTTCTAGAAAATATAGTGAGCAGAAATTGAGAGATGAATTTGGTTTTCTTCACAGTGTACAAAAAAACGTAGTTATCATTTTAGTTGGTTTCTTATATTCACAAACTGATCGTGACATTTTTTGACTAAAAAATACAGAATATTAACCAAACAAAAATTGTTTGCTATTGCCAGAGACAGTGGCGTAACTACGGTTGGAACAAAGGAAGCAGTTGCCCTCCCCCCCCCCCAGGCACATACAAAATACCTATTCAAATGTTCAAAATAAAGCTCATATTGAGAAATTGTAAAAAGAATAGAGCTGCAAATATGACACCACTTTATCATAAACTATGAAAAAGAACTCCTCCATTAGGTAACGTTAATAACTAGCCGCCTGTACTCAATAACCGTCCTGCTTCTCTTTGTTCCTTCAAGAATTTTTTTTATTGGCAGATACACAGGGTGATTTGCATAAGATGTATCAAAAACATAAAGAATGTGGGCTGGAAAAAAAGAAATCATTTGGTGGAGAAGGCAGTTTTAAAAAAAAGAGTCTTTAAATAAAAAAAATATTATTCAAAAACAACAGCGACTCTTACTATATTCCGTTATAACTTTTGTTAAAGCTAAAATTCCATTTATCAACGTTCTTTTGAAATCAACTTTTTAAAGGGAATACTTTTTGTGAAATTAATTTTATTTTTGATCAGATTTTTTTTTTTTAAATTTCACTTTGTTAAGTAGGTACTACTTCCGTTTTTACTATTCCACTATCTGATCAATTCAAAGTCAAACACTGAAAACTCTTTCTTTCTTTTATTTAATTTTTAAATAAAGTTGTTTAAGTTACAGTTTTGGAAAAATTAATTTTCAAACTCAAAATTTTGAAAAAAATGTCTATCTAATTTTTTTTTAAAAATTTCGTAATATACCACTATTTTTGTTTTACAATTTCAATACTTTTATAAATTTTACTTCAAAAACAGAAAACAGAAAACCGAATGCTTAAATATCTTGTATACCTACTTTTTGAGAAAATTGAAAATAACTAAATCTACTTTACTATACCTATGTAGTCGCAGTAAGAAATTAGTAAGAGCATTAAATATTAATAACGTAAGATTGTGGACAATATTTAAAAAATTTTTTCTTCAAAATTTTGATTTCGAAAATTATTTTTTTAAAAACTGTTCACTAAAACCACTTTATGTATTTAAAAAGAAAATAAAAGAAGTGATTTCTAGCTTTACAAAAAGGTATAGAATGGCATTGTAAGTATGTAAATTACAGTTGTTTTGTAACAATTTTTTTAAATAGAAAATTGTCCCTCCTGGCTAAAGGGGGGAATTGACACCTCTCCATTACGCTTTTTTTTGTTGTATCAACCCAACCTACATACACGCTTTAACTTTTTTTCAGATCTTATGCGAATCACTCTGTATAGGCCATTGGCCAGAGATGCCAGTTTACAAAACTCTACAGTTTTTTTTTTTTAAAGATTGTATTTATTTTTTTTTTTAATTTATTTCAATCACTAACGTACAATAGCTGAGTACAAACATAGTGCCATTATAAGACGATTACTTATTTATTTTGTGTAATATAATTATATATATTTTGTAAACGACCAACTCGTGTTAAATGCAATTGAAGAGGCTCCACTTTCAAAAGGGACATTAATATTGTATCACATTTTGGGCGGGACAAAGCCTAAGCTAGTACAATATAAAAACTAAGTTCAGGCAAGTAATTTAAATATATACCCAACTTACGGAAAACAAATAAATAGTAGGTGTTTTTTATAGAGGTATATAAAGGGTCCGCCATCTAACTTTTTCTTTTTTCAACAAGTGCTTATTTCGTGAATGGTAACACTTAGCTCATGTCTGATTTGACAGATAACTAGTTTTATCCTTCCGCTGAACGAATATGGTTGTGTATATTCTTCGCTAAGTGAGCCTGTGATCGACTTGGAGAAGATGCCGATTTTGCCAAAAAAATCATCTTTTCAGATGAAGCTCATTTTGATTTTGGCGGGTAGTAGTAAACAAGCAAAATTGTCGCATTTGGGGCACAGAAAACCCGTACGCATACATTGAAAAGCCGATACACCCAAAACGAGTCACTGTTTGGTGCGGATTTTGGTCCACAGGCATAATTGGGCCATTTTTCGAAAATGAGCAAGGAGTGGCCGTTACAGTCAATGGCGATCGTAATCGCGCCATGTTGAACGAATTTTTGTTCACAAAAATTGAAGAGGAGGATATTGGCAACATTCGGTTTCAACAAAGACGGCGCTACGTGCCACATAGCCGAAGCTAAACTCGATGTTTTGCGCCATTTTCCAAAAAAAAAAGAAGTTATTTGGCGGACCCTTTACTATTTTTGTGATAAAATTTCAATGCTTTTATAACTAACAGTTTGGTGTGCTTTATTGGCTTGTGGAATGGTTGGTCCTTACTTCTTAAAAAGCGATGCCGGCCAGAGGGTTACAGTCAATGGAGACCGTTATAGAGCCATGATCAATGACATTTTCTTTTCTGAATTGAATCGCTTTGATGTAGGGGAGCTGTGGTTTCAACAAGATGGCGCAACATGTCACACAGCTCGTGCCACAATTGATTTGTTGAAGGAAACGTTTGGTGAGCGCAAAGTTTCTCGTTTTAGACCTTTGAGTTGGTCTCCAAGACCGTGCGATTTAACTATTTTCTGTGGGAGTATGTGAAGTCGCTAGTCAACACTAATAAGCCAGAGACGATTGACGACTTGGAAAACAACATTCACCGCATTATGGCCGATATACGACCCCAAATTCTGCTAAGAGTGATCGAATATTGGACCTCAAGATTGTACTTCATCCGAATAAAATTAATTTTATGGCAATTAATACAATTTATCTGTGTTTTATTTCATTTTATAGTTCTATATCTCTAAAAAAAAGCACCTATATTGTTATTTAAATAATTAATAGAAATAAAGAAAGAGCTGAATTTCTATTGAGAGTCGACTATAAAATTAACTGCAATAGATACATCCATTTAAAATAGACAAAAACAACTTGAAACACCATTCCAAGGAGCCTACAGATGGAATACGCTTCAATCACATAGAATTGCAAAACTTACATTTTTCGCACTTAAATTAACAAATTTCTTAAAATTATATAAAATTTTATAAAACTACAAAAATACAAAATTATGATTTATCTACAAGTTTCTAAGCGTTAAAACTTTTTTGAAATAATTTTTTTTTTCACTCAATAGAGTCTGTTGCATATTATTTGCTTTCATGGAAACAAGTAAGCAAATTTCACTGTCTACGAAACATTGAAATTTTTGCATTGTAACATATATATGTGTATACAAACCTCTTTATAAGACCAAAACAATGAAACAATAAAAATCAACTTGAAGCATTCACCGAAAGCGCACGTTTCTCTTGGTAGCATATAACAAGAGATTCGAAGTTGAATTGAAATCAGAATGCACGATGTATCGCATAGATTAAGCTCTATATATTTATAAGCGAAGGAGAAGGAAATAAATTTCAACTCATAAACTGTATCTATTCACCTGTAAGACTTCACTTGCCATCCGATTACACGTGTACTTTTCCTAATTGCTGCAACTGCAATTCCATTCCCTTTCAACTTATGTTCTTTATAGAGGTAGATATATGTACATGTATGTTGGAGTGTGTAGATATGACTTGCATATGACAATAACAATAATCATCATCAGCATCAACATCAACATATCCAGCATACACATACTGATGGTATGTAATGTACACTACACAGTTTTCAAATGAGCTGAAATTGTTGAGCCTTCTCCCTAACCACTTCCACCACTGCGCTTGCTGCCACCAACGACACACTACAACAGCACTTATATGCCTCTCTCTCATGACCCATACAACGTCAACAACACTTTTCAAACCCTTGTAGTTTCACAGCCCTTCCAGCCAGCAGCCACCCCCTCAGCGCCGCCCTACATGTCGTCGTCAAAGTGAAGGAATAACAATGGAAGGCAGCAGAAGAATACCAGAAGCAGCAACAACGTTTTCATGGGTCTTCTCTGCTCCGTTCTTCGTCGCCGTGCCACCATCGCCACCGCTCCGCTAAGGATTAACAAATACTCGTAAAACTGTCGTGCATTTTGTCGTTTTCTATATTGTTTTTTTTTTTTTTGTTGATTCTTCGTATACATAGTATAGGAGTGTAATCCACCCTCACTTTTACCACCCCTTATCACTGTGCTTAGCTGCCGTTAGTACATTTACCTTTATGACAGATAATGGGTAATTAAGAGACACTGCTGGTTAAAGTGCTGACACACACCCTTGTGTTGACTATGAGGACCATGACGATGACGATGAGGACGGAGTCAACGTCGGCGTCGTTGGCTATACGACTTCGACTACGTCGACAACAGCGTCGCACAATGATATGACAAGAGGCAATTTAGAGAGGACTCACTATCATCCCTTCCCTCTACCGCTACTCTATACGACTACCCCTTTTTATGTTCTTTGTCCTTCATCCTTCCTAAGGATGTATATTTTATTTGATTAAATTTAAAGAGAATTCAGAATTCCTAGGTGTGTCTCTGCATTATCTCAGGCAGCTATAGGTATAGTCGTCGGTAGAGGTAAGGCTAAGGGTATGGGTAGGGGTTTCATTGTACCAGAACAGGGGGTGGTTTTAATCTTTTGCCTTTGTTTTTAGCTCACATAGCTTGAGCTTGAAGAAGTTAAGAATGTTTTAATGAGATGAGTGAGAATACTTTTGCCATACCAACTTTATCCAACCCACAACCCGCCTTAACCCTCTCCATTTCTCCACCTATTGTGACTTGTGTTCTAACTAAATGAATGTCAGGGGTATTTGCTTAATGCATTTAACTACTAATTTTGTTTTCTTTTTTCTCTTTTCTTTTAATTTTTTTTTTTTCAACGTCGTCGTCAAAAAATGTTCATTATCTTTTTCTTCTTTTTCATCTTTTTTCACTGCGCTGGTTTTCTACTACTACCTACACACACCATCTACCATCAACTATCCCAAGGATGTTTAGAAAAGGGAAAATTAGGATAACAATTAATAGAATAATGAATACCGTTAAATGAGATTTCTGAGTGGTTTATTGCGGGTATAGCAATTTCGAATTAGGTAGATACACAACCCATCAGGAAGAGGCGGAGGCGTAGGAGGAGGAGGTAAGAATATAAGGAACATTTTCCAGGATATTAGTTTTTATTGAATTTGTTGTTTTCGGTACTTATAATTTCTATTAGTTTACTAGTTTTTGTTTTTTTTTTGTGTGTTTATTCTCGTCATAAAAGTTGTGATATCAATTAGGGGATTTGCTGATTGGGATCATTTGGAAGAACAAAATATCTTATCATTTTTTTTATAGCTATAAATGCGGTGTTTTATCGATAAATTCGAATATTCTATGGTGAACGCCTTATCCTGTTTGTCGGTTTGCAACACAACCTATCACCTTAGTCACTAAAATGTTTTTTTTTTTAACTAAAGGTACTTAAGGGTTTAAGGTATGTAATTATACTAGGGAAAATTGATTTCTAACTTCTAATAATGGTAAACCTTCCTCAGAACTATTAAGTGTCATTTTAACAGCACAAGTCTAGATGAGGTATTACAAGAATAAGTACCTGCATACGATTACTATGACCTTATACATAAAAGCTTCTACGGCTTGGGCCTAAATTTAATTTACAACATCATACGAGTTTCGGACTCAAATTCAAGTTAATGTGAGATTAGATATTTAATTTTCAATAGGAAAATGTCAAGTAAAGGGTTTTCCAATAAGAGGTGTTATTTTGATATTCAAAGAAAAATGGCATTTTTTGAGATAAATGATCGGATGTTTATTTCATTATAAAGAGGAAGGTATGCCGTTAATAATGGAACACAACATCAGCCAAATGGCCGCCACGACCACGCTTACAGGACCATATCCTTTTCATGAAATTTTCCATAACCAAATCGCAAAGTGGCTGCCCTATGTCCTCGATAGCCTCACGAATTCCATCTTTGAGGTCTTGAATCGACGCTGGGCTGTTGGCGTAGACCTTATCTTTCACGTGGCCGTAAAGGAAGAAGTCGCAAGGTGTTAAATCACAAGATCTCGGTGGCCAATTGTGATCACCTCTTCGAGAGATAACACGGTCCGGAAACTTTTCCCGTAAAAGATCGATGGTTTCATTGCTTGTGTGGAACGTAGCGCCGTCTTGTTGAAAGTAAACGTTGTCCTGATCAATACCATCCAATTCCGGCCATAAAAAAACATTAATCATCTCTCGATAGCGCAATCCATTGACCGTAACTGTTGCTCCAGCCTCATTTTCGAAAAAGTAAGGTCCAATGACCCCGCCGGACCATAAACCGCACCAAACAGTCACGCGTTGAGGATAGAGAGGCTTTTCAACAATAACTCGACAATAATTTCAACAATAATGCGACAGTTTTGCTTGTTGACGTAGCCTCCGAGGTGGAAATGGGCCTCATCAGTCAAGATGATTTTCCGATGAAATTCCGGATTATTTTCATGCATTTCAAGGACCCAATCAGCAAAGACACGACGTTGTTGATGATCAGCCGGCTTGAGTTCTTGTGTTAACTGAACTTTATATGCCTTAAGACCCAAGTCTTTATGCAAAATACGGTGTAATGACGTTTGTGGAATGCCTAATTCCAAAGAACGACGAGGAATGGACAAACCTGGGTTTTCTTCAACACTTTGGGCTACAACAGCAATATTCTCAGTTGTTCTTGAGCGACGTGCACGGGTTTTATTCTTCACATCACTAACTTTTCCCAACAGCTCGAATTTGTCCACCAATTTCTGTATTGCGGTCCGACAAGGTGCTTCACGACGACCCAAAAATGTTTTTGTTTTACGAACCGTCTCTGCCAAATTTTCACCATTTTTATTGTGAATTTTAATAATTGCAATGCGTTGTTGAAGCGTGAATCGTTCCATTTTTATTAATGGCGTAGTTTCTACTTGTCAAATGTCAAAAAATGACAGCTTCAAAAGTGACAGCTACCGAAATAGCGGGTTATTCAAAATAACAACTCTTATTGGAAAACCCTTTATTTGTCGTATTTTGCACTTGCACTTGGATCAACTTAAAATACAAATATTCTGAAAGATTGCTAAGAACTTGTCCATGTGTATTCTTTGTTAACAGCAATTCTAAGTTTTATCTTTAACTATTACAGAAAATAAGATAAAAACATGCGGTTATCTCCAGCAGTGTTTTCGTTAGACGGCTTAGCTCAATCAGTAGAAATCTAGTTGCGAATCCTTTTGAATTCACATAAAAAAGAAGTAAAAAAAAACAGTAAATAATTTACTATCAACTATGACAATAATGATAGAATCCCACCATGTAGCCAGGTGTCAGTTATAACAATAACGTCGTAGTCGAGACGAGAGGTTGCAGAAAAAAAAATCATATATTTTGGTTCGCATTCCACTTGTATTATGATAATAAGAGTTGATTGATTTGAGTTGATCATTTGTCTTACCACCCATTTGGTTATATTTAACCGATCCAAAGAGGTTCCATTTACTATATTAGAATGGCGTGAAGTATTATTATTTTCTGCGACCACAACAGCAGTTTCAGCAACTTCGTTGGCACCTTTATTATCATCAACATTATTGTCGACAAGAACAGGTGTCAGCAGCAACAACAACACAAACACCCGCTTGATCTACACCATCAGCATCACCATAAAAATTCTTGTTGGCAACAACTACTTTATCGCACACAAGTATCTCTAGCGCATGTTTTTGCTTTTCACTTTTTGCAAAAAGTCTTGAATATAGTTAAAAATTTAGTTCATTAAAATAAATTTGAAATATAGGAAAGTAAAATTTGAGGTTATAGAGAAAAAATCCCCAATGTAAAACTGATTACATTAAGAAAATAACAAGACTGGACTAAGAACACTTCCTTGTGGAAAACCAAAATTTTATTTCTTTAACCCTCAGTTTTCGTTCCTTATCTATCTCGGAATAGTAGTAAGGATCTAAAATGTGATGCATGTCATGTATAGATTCTGAAATCATGTTAAACTGAAATGCAAGATATTCTGATTAGATAAACGTATAATATACAGAATCCTCGTCTCCTCTATCTACCCATCCACCGTAGCTCTTATGGTTCCAACGAATCTATCAGTATGCTGCGGAGTGTTTATTCGAACTTGAATAATTTCGAATAAAATCCCAGCACTCTTAGATTAAAACTGCGTCTTTTTCAACTACCCTCCTTCAACCTCTGCTCCTAGCGTATGTTCGTAGATTAAGACTAAGCTTGGATTGTTTCAAATAATATTTAGAAAAATACACTAAGGGCCTGTTTCACAGTCGACACTTACCGGAATAAGTGGCCGTACCTAATATTGAATCTTAAATATCGCAGCCGTAAGTGCTTCAGTTCACAATGAGATAAATCAATCGATTTTACGCCGGCCGTTCACTGGAATTGGGAATCCTTCAAAGACGATTAAAATAAACGCAATGTTATGGTCACTGGAGTTAGCAATTGTGCCATAATACTGAAAGACTATTTTTGGCTAGAATTGGATGGAGCTGACATTTGTGATATGTTGTTCAGTTAAGATGGTGCAAACAAGCCAACAATGTGAATGGAGCTCAAGAACAATATTGGATGCCAAATTGAAAACTTTCCGTCCGATGTGTTTGCAAGAGTGCTGGAATATTGGCTACAAAGGATATTTATCTGTATTAGCCATATCTGGACACTGTCTTGAGAGTTCCTCGCGTTGAATTGCCTTTTTAATTTTGACATTTTTAAACCTTTTTACAATTACTCCCAAGTTAACACCTGTTTTGGTCATTTTCGGAGTTTATTTCTCAGAATTCCGATACCAGTTAGTATTTTGCGAATCACTGTTGAGATTTTATATGGCAAACGTCTGGTTTTCAGAGGAATCATCATGTTGGTTGGGTTATTAAAAAAGTGGTTGACCTTAATCATATTAAGCGTTTAATTTTTTTTTTATTTGAATCATAAAATGTAATGTTAAAAAAATTTATGCTAAGGCAGTTATTGGGCCCTGAAAGTTGACTATAGAAAGAAAATTTCATATCATATGTATCTATCCTGGCTTTATACTATCAATTATTACACGCTACGTGCTACACGGAACTTACCACACGTGTGCCTTACCGCCGCGTCATAAGTACAGGGTGTTTTTTTTAGACTTGTGGTTTTCAATCTGTAAACCCTTTTTTCGGAGTTAGTTTTTTTGACAGATGTCACTTGATTTATGCTCAGTTTGGTTTAAAATTTTATAATGAATAGACTGACGCCTGACCAACGCTTCCAAATTGTACCCGAAACAAGATTACCGTTGAACCCAATTTTCATAAGCGAATTTTGTTTAGCGATGAAGCTCATTTTTCGTTGAATGGGTACGTTAATAAGCAAAATTGTCGTATTTGGAGTGATCATAATCCTCAAGCCATTGTTGAGACGCTGCGCCGTTACCGTTACATCCTCAAAAAGTCACTGTTTGGTGTGCTCTATGGGCAGAGGGAATCATTGTTCCATATTTCTTCAAAAATGAAGCTGGCCATAATGTTACAGTCAATGGGGAATGCTATAGAGCCATGATTAATGACTTCTTCGTGCCTGAATTGGAGGATGTTGATGTGGACCATCTTTGGTTCCAATGAGACGGCGCTACATGCTATACAGCCAAGGAAACAATCAATTTATTGAAGGAAACTTTTGGTGAGCGCATTATCTCGCGTCGTGGGCCTGTGGCGTGGCCTCCAAAATCGTGCGCTTTAACACCACTGGACTATGTTTTGTGGGGTTATGTGAAGTGGCTTGTCTACGCAGATAATCCCGAGACGATTGACGCCTTGGAAGAGAATATTCGGCGAGTTATTGCTGACACACGGCACCAATTGCTGTAAAAAGTGGTCGAAAATTGGGCATCTCGGCTGGAATTTATTGGAGCCAGCCGCGTTGGCCACTTGCCCGAAATCATATTTAAAACATAATGGGAAACCTAAATCTTTATAATAAAGCTAAATTCTTGGCCATAACATTAAACTATATGCTTTTTATTTCTTCTTAAAAACCACACGTCTTAAAAAAAACACCCTTTATTTACACATAAAACAAATTTCCTACAAATCTTGGCGCTTGTAGAAAATATATGTCACTTTCAAATACTCAAGTTATCACACAAAATATTAGAAGTGGATACAATAATGGAAGTACTTTCAAATAAATTAACTCTCTAAACTCTACAAATGAACTTGCAATATTAAAATCTGAAGAAAAGAACTATACTATACTCTCAATTGGAAAGACATCCGAGAGTAGCTCACGAAAGTTTACAAGCTAGAGAACTCTTGAATGGACTGATGCCTTAACATAGCCTCTACCTCTATGTAAAGGCCCGTTCTTTGGTCTGTGGATCTATCGTCCATATTGTGAAGGTACCTCGAGCTACAGCTTGATAAAAGTTGGCTTGCTTAAAATTTAGCGAAATTTCTTGAATGGAACATTTTTTTCTTTCGCTACAACAACAAAGTATTTTATTAAAATATTCTCGAAAACAGCTCTCATGATTTTGATAAAACTTCGTATTTCTCCTAGCTATCGTCTTTAATTTCAGTTTTTAAAGAAAAAGTTGTCTCAAGACAAACTTTGTATTTGTTATGTCTTAAAATGATTGTAATTTAAAGTAAGCATACTGGCTAGGTGTATGCCTTGGAATTTCACATAATTGAAATAATTGTGTTGACGTTAAAAAAAAAAAATTGACAAAGGTAAGTATTTCCGTTATTGTATTTCTCCTTATTCATGTTTCTTAAGTATTTTCTGACAAAGATGAATTATTACACAAAATCAAATTCTTTATATCCCTATATCAGTCACTCTTATACTTTTTTAAAAGTCCTCTTCCGTTCAAAATTTTATTTTTTATTTTTTTTGTAACGATGAATCATTATTTTTAAAAAGGTGAAAAATCAAAGAAGTTATTTTTTTTTTTTTGTAATTTCCTCTTTGCATCGTCATTGGAGTAAATAAAATCCAATTAGTGTCGAAGAGATCCTAGTTACATCCAGTCGTTCCTGTTCAGCAAACGAATAGGTGGTAGGAGGTGGTAGGAGGTGGCAGTGGCAGTTGATGGTTGGTACTTTACCAAACTTTACACCATCATCAACCAACAAACCTACTTCCATTATACATACGACTCACAAAGTTCATAATCAATATAATGTGTGTATTTACTGGGCCAGGCGAAATATCAAAAACAAAAGCAAAAAAAAAAAAACAAAATAATAACAAGACCAAAAATAAAAAGAAGAAAAAAACCTCACGTCAAGGATTAAAAATAAAAACCCATTGGCTGACTGGATGGGCTCCGGGATCGACTACATCCACTGTACGTCGGCGGCAGCGGGTGGCGTAGTATGATAGTATAGGGTAGTATGGGGCTTTGTGTGTTTATGATTATATCCCTGGAAAAAATTTCAGGTTAAATGATGCTAAGCCGCCCTTGGATATTTATTTATTAATACAAAAGAACCGGGGAACTGGCTAATCATCCCAAACAATCTAAAGTGGGTGGCTGTGGCTCAGGACAGAGAAAGTCTGAAAAACATAAAACTCAAAAGCTCACTCAGCACCAGCACCAGCACTAGCCCACGCCCCATCGGCAACCCTCTCCCAGTCGCCCTTTATTCTGTATTTAATGGTTTGTTCAGGAAAAAATTGTGTGGTTTTAGTTGAACATCAGACGTCGACGTCGACAATGATGATGATGATGTTGATCCAAAGAAAAACCATATCACAGCCTTCAACCCCGTCATAAAAAAAAAGAGAACAGAGAACAGAATACAGAAATACTTCTGCGTTAAGGTCCACTGACCTCCGGTAGTGGCTCGAATAAGCCACTTCTTCCAGCTCAAACCCCAAGGAATTTGGGCCATCAGATTTGTTGTGTGCGTTTGCTGAGGTTTATTTGTTTTTCTCGAGGGTTTTTCATTTTGATATTTTTATTTTCACCCAATATATCGTTGAATTTTCGGGGATGGGGGTTGTTTAGCCAACCTTTATGCTATACCTCTGATAGCAGGACCAACTGTATACGTTCGTACAGTTAGTTACATCGAAGCGTGAAATATTGCTCCGCCAGGTACTTCCTCTGTGTGTTCTTCTATTTAGATTTACACTTGGTTGCTTGAATTTTCGGCAACAACATTGCACAAAACTCAATGTTTCACAAATATAGCACACAAAAAATAAAAATAAAATACAAATAAAAACATTATAGAAAAAAATGCGAAGTAAATTGCGCAATGAATGGGCTTTTGCGTGGAATTGGGATTTATTTTTTACGAGTCCTCCGATTCTTTTTCGGTTCGGTTTTGCGATACTTTTTTTTTATGCCTAAGTGCGTATAAATGGAGTTTATATTTTATGGTCATAAAAAATGAGAACATACCGACAAGAGAAAAAAAAAAGAAGCAATAATAAAGGGATGGATAAAGGTGAGTTATATTGTATTTGTTCTAAGGTGCGGAGGATTAGGTTTATTTTTTATTGCATGTTATTTCCAATGTTGTATAACAGTTATAGGTTGTGAACCTAATGGATTGGTTACGGTTTTCGACTATAAGTGCGGTGGGGTTGTACTTAAATATATATTTTCTCATATCAAACAAAATAAACACTAAGAAAATGGGATTCTCCAATATAATATGGGTAATGGGCAAAAATAAATTTATATTCCATATTGTTGTATTGTTATGGCGTTTAGGGTGAAAATAATTATCAGTTAGGGTTTATGTTTATGTTAGGGGTTTCTGTTTCTGTTTCTGTTCCTGTTTATGAGGTTGTTGATTGTTATCATGTAGTCAAGAAAACTTCAAACGAATTGGTTTGATATAACTCAACTGCTATTTGGGAATAAACAACAAAAATGGCTACTTTTTTTTCGGTAATTAAAAGACAAATTAAACTAGCAGTCGTATTTATTGGATTTTTGTAGACGATTGTAGCGTTTGCCCAACCAATTTCGGTGTCTAAGGTATATATAGACCACTCCTATAAACAACAATGAAAAGTATTTGCTTCTATATTGTTGTAGTTGAACGGCTGTCAATAAGTTCACAAGGTTTATAAACTTAATGTGAAAATAAATAAATACATTTTGTGGCTCGTGAGTAATCAGGAGCATGTGAGTGTTGAGTAACCAAGGCCTAAGTGACTTTCAAGTTATAACCCTCAATTATTTGGATGTAACAACATATATGTTTGTTGTTGGCGGGAATAAAAGGGATCTACAATTTTGTTCTGTATCTGAACGGCTACAAAGAGAGGCACTTATTATATTATCAACGTTTTTCTTTAGGTCCATTTAAGTTTTACTTTCAATGTAGATGCTTTGGGGCAAGTTGAGGACAAAGTATGAAAAATCGACTTCGGGAATTTAATTAAACTGGAATTATGATGATTGAGAACAAAAAAAAGGGGGCTGACAATTCCATCCGTCTGTATGTTTGTCTGTTCCTCGACCTACACCTAAACAACTGAATCGATTTGCTTCGAATCCAAAAATAACGATTTCTACCTGGTAAGGCTAGGTGGCTGTCCACCGAAACTCGACACACTTAGGTCCAGTTTTTCAGTGCTAGATTAAATTTAAGCCCCAGTTAACTCATCAGATTTGGTGAGTTAACTCAGGATTAACTGAACAGATGCTTTTGATGATTTATCCACTGAGTTTGTTAAGTAGTTCCGCATGCATTCTCCATTAAAAAATTGCTTCTTCTGTTAACTGTGGGTGAATTTATTTCTAGAGTTAGTTAAACTCTGGTTTAACTCACCACTGAAAAACTGGACCTTAGACCAAATGTTGACCTGTTGTGATACCACAGGATCTAGGACATCTTTTCCTTACTCGTTTAACCATTTTGAGATCCTTATGAAGCGTGTCCGCGCTTATGACACTTATTATGGAGCTAATGTGCAATTTGATTAAAGATATGAAACACTTAGAGAGCGCTTCAGCTCAAGCGTTCGCCAGATCTGTTTTGTCGCCAAGCAAGTGGTGAAGTTGCCCACCTGCCATACAACCATTATGACAAAAGTCATTTACCTCGAAAACAGCTCCAACAATTTTGATTTAAATTTGAGTGTGAACTATTTTAATTTTGACAAGTATGGAACGGTTTTTTTTTATTTTCAATTTTCTCGTTAACAACTTGAACGATTATAATAAAAATTTGTATTTTTCTTTTAAGTCGTAACAATATTGCCTATAGAATTGTTCCTACACATTCTGGATTTGAAGTAAAAATTGGTACCTACCTATTTTGTTTTTAAAAATCAATATTTTGAATATTTTTTTGAAATAAGAGTTTAAGGTATGTACTGTTAAATAAGTACTTAAAAACTGCATTCCAAATTTTTTTCAAAAATGTTGGAGTAATTTATACAGTTAAGATAATATTTTTTAAGAAACCCGCTGTAACGATTTTTGAAATTTGTGTCCATAGATTATTTTTTTTTGTCAATTACAGTGGTGGTCCAGAATATAACGAATGCACTCTAGACATTTTATCATTCGTTATCCTGGAACAATACTGTATTCAGTTAGTGTCTCTCATTTTGACATTAATAAATTTTTAGGAGTTGTTGTTTTAGCAATTAAAAGAAAAAAAAAAAAGAACACTATAATGTTCATAGCAACCTCAAAAGCAAGTCGAGTCTTTTATTTTGAAATGTCCTGTTGGATAAACTTAAGTTCTTCTGTGGAACTTTTTATTTGAAAAAACACTAAATCCTATTGAAAATTCACTAAATCCTTTACAAATCTAAGCATACAGTATAAAAAACACCCTTATTTAATATTATTATTCCAAAAGTCATAATCATATAGTTTGAGCTGTGGGCATCAGAGATTATTATTATCTCAACGATGATATGGTTAAGCCCAAAGGACATTATTATGATAGGCCAATGAATCTATCGCCCCATTTGCTGCAATATTCACGAGCTTTTACCTATTGATTTAAAATTTTGAAGCTAAATTTTGTATACTATGTCCTTCTTCCATGCAATATATGCATACTGTATGTTGTTGATAGGATTTAAAACATTAAGTTTGCATTTGATATCAAAAATGTCTGCAATATTCCTCAGTTTTTCATATAAACTATGCTTGGTGGTTTTCATAAGAATTTTTAGAAGCTTAATTTTTTTTCGTAACCCACAAAATTAATCAAATAAAATATTCATAACTCAGCCACATTGCATTGCAAAAGAAGGAAAATTTAACATTCAACTTTGTTCATCATAGATTTTCATGACATTTTAATAGTATTTATTTTTATTTAATAAAAAAACAAAAAGTGCAACCTAGGACCTTTATAGATCAAGAAAAAGGTCAATTAGTCAAAATAATAGGTTTTTATAAAAATAAAAATAAAAGTTTGTGCTAAAAATTCGTTCCTTTACCAGCTTTTTGGCAGAAATACTATCAATTTGTCAGTCCAGTCAAATTGTATTGTTGCTAGAAAAACTAAAGATAATATACTTTTTGTACACGCTTTACATTGTATGAGTCATTATATTTTAAACAACCCAGTGTTAAGGTGTTAGCAGTTAACAATTTACTAATAGCCATATTATTGACATGTTTCAAAACTAGTTTAATAGCAAAACTAGTTTTATAGAAGTTTGAAGTACCAATATTGACACGGTTTTATGAAATAAGAGATTTATCTAAAGCTTGATATAAGTTTCTTAGAGTCTTAGGTGTTAAAATACTTTTGAATAATACCAATTTGAGAACCTCTGGACACCTACATATGAAACTAGTTCAGTCATAAAACTAACTAGTTTTGAAATAAATCAATAATATGGCTGTAACTTAAAAGCTCTTTACTAAAATGTTTTTAGTTTTAAGCGCAAGTTTTAACTAGAATCATAATAATAATGTTTTCTTAATAAATTTCAGCTGAACACACCTTAGAGCTTAAACATTGACAATTCGTGCAAAAAAGTAAGCAAACATACCGTTTTCACATTATTTGTAATTGTCAAAGTAACATATGGAGTAAGTATGATACCAAAAATAAAAAATAGCCATTTGGTGATTTTAACTTTAGCAAAATATTAAAAAGAGTACAATGCTATATCATTTAAAATTTGAAAAACCATATTTTTAACCTAGCTTCATACTAAAAATGCCTTAACATCATACTAAATCGTTCAAAATTTTGCGCCAGTCGATATTGTTTAATAATAATTTTATTACAAAAATTAAAAAAAAAAATATAAGATAAACCATTTGTGCAGAGTTTTAAAAAAGAGAATGTAAGAAATTTTTTTTTAAAGTTTTTCCAACCGATTTCGGCCCAAATAGAACTACATATGATCAAATTACTTCTTGTTTGGTTCTAAATTTTTAAATGACTCTTATGGGGCAAGTTTTATAAAAAAAAGACCCTGGGATTTTAATCAAACCTGACATCTCGTTTCCGAGTTGAACGATTTTAATGAAAATTTAAATTAAGTAAGACATTTAAAATTGAAATAATATTGCATACAAAACTTTTCAAGAAAATGATTTTTTTTTTTGTCGAAAAAATTAATATATCGATAACCTTTAACGAATTTTTTCGAAATTGTGGTTTTAGGTTTATAATGTTAAATATTTAAAAATGCCATCCCATTTTTTTTTAATGTTCAAAAAATTTAAAATAAAAAAATATGGTGTAAGGAAAGTGTGCCAACGATTTTTCATAATTTAATTTTTGTTTCAATAATTCAGGCGGTGTTCTTCATTTTGAGACTAAAATATTTTTAAAAGTTGTTTTAGCATTTTTTCCTTTTTTCTCGTATAAATAAATATATCATAAAAATTATTATCATTAATTATATATTTTTTTAAGTAAATTTTCAATATACATTCTTTGAAATTCCAAGCTACCTGAACTTGATTCTTGCATAATTGTTTTCACAATTTTGAAAAAAAAAATGTATCTTTCAAGCTATAATGTAAGACATAAATTTATTATGTAAATTAGACCCAATTTCACAGTGCACGCTTACCTGAATAAGTATAATTCATATTATAAACCTGCTACTTAAATACATCCACCAATAACGACATTCATAATTTTTAAATAAAAAATGATAGGTATAATTTTTGACCAAATAATAATTGTAGTAAGTTGCAATACAAAAGTTGCAGCGCCAAAATCAAAAATGTCTATAAAAAAAAATTTTATGATACAAAGCTCGAGGTTTTTTTAAAAATATTTTCTTTTTTTTAATTTTCAGGAATTTTTAAAGTGAAATTTGAGCCATAGAAAATTTGCACATTTCTATTGGTTAAACATAAAACCCAAATTTTTAAATGGTCTAATGGTAGGTCGGGCAGCTTTAATAACGTTTTTGGAAAAAAAGAAAATAAATTTGTGGTGAAATATAGACCCTGTCTAAAATTGCGCTCAAAACTTTTTTCATGAAAATCGTTAAAGTGAACTTTGAGACAGACAAGCTTTTTCTTTATTACCTACTCAAGTTAGAAAAAATTCATTTAACTATACTCATTGAAGAAAAACACCTAAAACATGAAGTTTCAAGTTTAAAGGATCATATCTGCATCAGCTGAGACAACAAAAAGTTATCACGACGTTCACTTTTGTCGGTTACTCTTTTATCTTAAATATTGTCGCAGGTGTGATTCAAATTTTGAGTTTGAGTAACCTTAACAAACCTTGAGTTTTACTTTTTATATTGGCAATTAAAATCTTATTTAAATCCCGTTTTTTCAAAAATAACAAAACCAAATATTTTAAAATACCGTCTTATAAAATACTTTTTTTTTTTAAATCCCGTTTATTCAAAATCCCATCTTTTATAATCCCGTCCTAAGCCGTCCGTTTTTTAGAATACATTGATAAAACTTTTTATTTTTCAAATGTTAACCAAGATCTAGGAATAGCTCGACTAAAAGAAAAGTGCATGATGGGCTGCTATTTTTGATCATCGCTTTACACTCTATTTTTTGCTCACAAAAGCTTAATTATAATTGCTCTGTAAAAATTATTGTGGTGCATGGGTTACGGGTAAAGATTTTACCATTATGATTATTTACAATAGCAAAGTGGCTAATTGAGTGAGCAGCAGAACAACTGACCGCGATGAGTTATATAAGTGAAATAAAATCAAAAAAAAGGTTGCCGAAAATTAATACCTCGTTGATGGTAACGTTTATCACCTTAAAAGACAAGTAGGTGAAGTGATCAGATGGAGGAGCTGTTCACAGAGAAAAACTAAATTTTACAAGGGCAAAATTTTCATAGAACTTTATTTGACGGGAAACTTATTTTTAAGTTTCTTATTTTCCTTCTTTTGCTGACTTTGATTACAAAAGCGGGATAGTAAGAGACGGGATTATAAAAAAGTCTTCGAATCTAATCCCGAGGCACGGGCGGCGCGCAGTAGAGGAAGACCGTGACTCAGGTGGCACACAGATGGGAGAGGACCTTAACTAACTTGGCGTGAAAAACTGGAGACAGCTAGATAGGGACCAAGCTGGCTGGAGAGAGGCCCTGGTCCATCCCGAACTTTAGCGCCACCTTCAGTAAGTAAGTATTATAAAAAAAAAGGATTATAAGAAACGGGATTATAACAAGTGAGATTATAAAAAGTGGGATTATAAAAAAACATGATTATAAAAATCGGTATTAAAAAACGGGATTTGAAAAAAAAAACAGGATTATAAAAAGAGGAATATCGTACCTAACCCAAAAAAATGTTCCTAGTTTGGTTTGAAAGGCTATTCTCCTAAAAACAAACAAAAATACACTTTACCAAAAACCAGCCTTTCTAGGTTAAATAGTTAAAATAAAAAAGAGTTTTAACTTAAATTAGCTATACATATAACCAAATGGATATCAAAATATCTTTCCGTAGTTCTCAAAAGCCACCTAATAGGTATACATATCTTCCTACCTGCAAAATGATGATGGTGACTCTTACAAAAAGAGCATACAATTTTTTCCTAGAAATTGTCTATAAGCAACATTATCAGTTTTATCTCTTAAAAAATGCGTAGGTAGGTAATTATTAGTGATTTTTAGATGAAGTGATTTTTTTTCAACGGAAATAACTACGAGCAGGTAGCTATGTCATGTAATCAACGATGAATGATCTTTGAGATGATAACTTGTAGCGAATAAAACAATTTATAGTTTCTGTGTAGGCAGTTTTTCTTTATAAAAATTCAAAACTTTATCCTTTATAGTTTTACCACAAAAGTTTTATAAAAAGTTTGATACATACTTCTAATGGGTGTTTTTTTAGACGTGTGGTTTTCAAGAAGAAATAAAACGCATATAATTTAATGTTATGGCCAAGAATTTAGCTTTATTATAAAGATAAGGGTTTTCCATTATATTTTCAAAATGATTTCAGGCAAGTGGCCACCGCGGCTGGCTCGAATAAATTCCAGGCGAGAGGCCTAATTTTCTACCACTTTTTGGAGCAATTGGGGCCGTATATCAGCAATAACGAGCTGAATATTTTCTTCCAAGGCGTCAATCGTCTCGAGATTATCTCCGAATTTACATAATCCCACAAAAAATAGTCCAGTGGTGTTAAATCTCACGATCTTGGAGGCCACGCCTCAGGCATACGAGGCGAGATAATGCGCTCACCAAAAGTTTCCTTAAATAAATTGATTGTTTCGTTGGCTGTATGGCATATAGCACCATCTTGTTAGAACCAAAGGTCGTCCACATCAACATCCTCCAATTCAGGCAGGAAAATTTCATTAATCATGGCTCTATAGCGTTCCCCATTGACTGAAATATTATGGCAAGCTCCATTTTTGAAGAAATATGGACGAATGGTTCCCTCTGCTCATAGAGCACACCAAACAGTGACTTTTTGAGGATGTAACGGCGTCTCGAAATACACTTAAGGATTATTATCACTCCAAATACAGCAGTTTTGTTTATTGACGTATCCATCCATTCAACCAAAAGTGAAATTCATCGCTAAACAAAATTCGCTTATGAAAATTGTGATCAACGGCAATTTTGTTTTGGGCCCATTTGGGCACAATTTGGAAGCGTTGTTCGGGTGTCAGTCTATTTATTATGAAATGGCAAAATTAATTGAGGATAAATCAAATGACAGCTGTTAAAAAGACCAATTCCGAAAAAGGTATTGCCATATTGAAAACCACACATCTAAAAAATAAAAACACCCATTACATACAATAAATACAATTATTCATCTAGTAGGCGTGTTTTTTTGCAAGTCCATATGGATTTGTCGAAAAAAACGACATCGGGACTTAGGAACTTCTTACTTACAGTAAGTAAGTCCCGATAATTATCTGGACTTAGCTAAGTCCATATGGATTTAAGTTGTTGTTGTATTTACGTGTAAAACACAAAACAAAACAAAACAAAAAACACGGCTAATATGTGATTTGTCTTTCAAACTTTCAATTGAATTTTTAATCTCTCTTAAAAATAATATGTATGTAAAGGTAAATAAAAAAAAAAAAAACGAAAACCCTAATCTTGAACCTGAAATGAATATATTTGCACACCAAAATGTCAAAATTTAAGCAGATAACCCTAGTTTTAGTCCTTAAAACCAATTTTGAAGACCATAAATTTAAAAACTATTATTTTATTCTAAAACTTTGAAACAACTGAACCAATTTAAATATTTACAAATGTAAACATGAGAATCTAGTAATTAAAATTTAATTTGAAAACTTTTTAAGGGGAAAACTTTTTATTTTCTAGGAACAAAAATATCTCATATACCTACATAGGTATTCAAATAATTTCAAAGTGATATTTATATTTATACAAACACACTTAAGTGCCTCTCAACATAAACATTGAATTCATGTTTCATTATAAGTATTCACATTATCTATGTATTTCTATTTCCGTTCTTATAATCGGTTTCTATTTTCAAGCTTTTTTTTCGGAAGTGTGACGCCCCCTTGAAAGCATTGATTGACAATTTAATACATAATTAGGGCACATTCCCAACCAAGCAGTTTGAGAATTCTCAATCAAATTTAATTTTAATTTTGCTCAACAAAACTACATACATAAAATCTATCATTATTTTTTTTCCGTATGTTAACTAATTTTTTTAATTCTGGAACTGCTACGCCCCTGCATTGATTGAAATATTATCTTAAAGAAATAGAAAACTTTTTAGAGAAATTTAAACATACCTCTTTAGAAAATCACAGGGATCCAACGAGTCTATAAGTGAGTATGGTTATCCTTTATTTTTGCTTAAATGACGTCGCGTCGGTCGATGGAAAAAGAACACAATTTTCTCTATTTTCTGTGTACAATGACATTATAACCGTTATTAAACACGCACATAAGTGTAAATATAGACCCACACACAAACACAAGCAAGCTAACAAAAGCACATAATTTTCCAAAAAAAAAAAAAAACAAAACAAAAAAATCAACAAAAACTCAAATTTGGAACAAAATTATACTCGCAGATTCTGATTCTGACACTGTTGGTTGTGTATTTTATTGGAGCTTTTGCCAATAATTGCACCAGTTGGAGAACTTATTCTACTTTTTTTTTTCTTTGTTGTTGTTGAGTTAAGGAAAACCAAGTATTCTACACGATTCTTGTGTAATCATACAAAATTCGTATGAAAGGACTTTATATTCTTTTTGTTTTGAAATCCTTTTATATATTTTTTTTTTTAAATTGAGGCCACTTGCACTTTTTTTTTTAAAATAAAAGGCTCACTTGAGCGCTCCTTATACGGAACCCGGTCCGTTGGTTATATTATTATTTTATTTATTTTTGTTTTGTGTTGTGTTTGCCTCCGGTTAGTTTGTAGAAATTGTAGTAAAAAAGGATATCAGAGCATCGGACTTTGTGTTGTTGTTCTGATGGAATAAATAATCCTTTTGATTAGAGGAAAAAATCGCGCACGATATTCCGTGGTTTACTTGTTACACGGCAAAAGTATCACGACGACTGCTCTAGCCCAGATAGCCTGTGAATTCCAAGAGGAACAAAGCTTTTGTCTATGGAAAATCCAAATGCGCAGGACCTGGAATTTTACAGAGAATTCCAGAGCTTTTGTATATGTGTGTATGTTTTTTTTTTGTTTTGTGTTTGATAAATTGAGTTTTTCTCAAAAGATATCCTGTTGTCGTTGGTCCTGGGATGTTTTTGAATGTTGCACGTGTTGCTTCTCTGTGTGTGCTTCGAAAGGACAATAATGTAAATTTCCCACTATTATGTCCTGATTTTCATTTCAACGATAATAATATAACGAAAACTCTCTTGTTCTCTTATTTCTTCTGTTCAGTTCAGTTCAGTCTGTTTTGGAATGCAACCCCCTTTTTTTGGGGTGGCATTGGAGTGGAATTCCATGAGTTCTTAAAAATAAAAACTTCGAAGTTAGTCCTTTTCGATTTTTGTTTTTAGGTCTCAGGTGGAAAATTGGAAAATAATTGTACACACCACCCGAAAATCAGCAAACGTTCATACGTCGTGTCGGTCGTAGTCAACCGGATTGGAGTTTTATCCTTGTTGGCTTGATAGAACCATTTTTCGATATTGAACGGGAGTCCTTTTTGTTTTTTTTTTTTTTTTTTTTTTTTTTTTTTTCCTGATGGGCTTACTGGCTGGTGTATGCGTGGGAGCGATGGTTGTGAATCGAGATTTCAGTTTAATGTCAAAGTATTTCAAAACTCGTATAAGGTGTGCAGAAAAAAAGAATTAGGATATTTTATATGTAAAAACTTTTGCCACGAGAACTCTGTGTTTGGCAAAACAAACATCCCTTTTTGAGTAGGGGAGAAAACGGGTCGTTTATTGTTCTTGCATACTGCAATGAATGTCCTTTATGTAGGTATGGTGTGCTACTTGCGGGAGAAGAGCGAGCTAAATAGAAAGGATCCTGGATTCAAGCTGATGGAAGGGAGGAGGAGGTTGGTTGGAGTAGATGTGTTTAGGTATAGTTAGCTGACTAGTAGAGTCAATTTATTGCAGAGTTGACTGCATGAGTTTTATGGGCAATGGCAGTGCAGTAGTAGATTTCTTATGTGGTTTTTTTCTTACTTTACTTTTTTTTATTATATTTTTATATAGATATGTATTTTTTGCGTTTATTTTTTTTTTTTTTTTGAAACCCTAGCGCTATGGATGTCATAAAGTGAACATTAACCCCTTTGGTGGGTGTTTTTTTGTTTGTTTTTTTTTTTTTTTAAATTTGGTCTTTTGCGTTGGGGTTTTTAGAAACAGAACAGATTATGTTGTTTTTTTTTCTCATATACTTGACAGCAAAGGGTAGTTTTAAGTATGTATACCTATATGGACGATAGATGGGAACTTTATTAAGATCGAGGATGTCTTTCTCTGAATTTAAGTGGGGCAGTATTAGATATAGATATAGAGTTACCTAGTTTTTATACCTAAGTAAACATTTTCAGATTGTAAGCTAGGTAGGGAAGGTAGGTACCTAGCTTGGTATATAGTGGCAACTGATGGGGTGGTATTATTTTGTATGGTTCGGTTTTATGAAAGGCGTGATGGTCTAGTTAAGATTATTTATGGAGGGGAATTAAGAAACAACTAATTTTTTTCCTAACAAGTAGGTATATATAGTTTTATATGCCTCCAACTGTAAAGGTAGAGGTAGGTATACCTACTGGACCTATGGTTTAAACATGAAATATGCTTTATAAAATGGACGAATGAACTGGAAGTTTTTATTTATTTACGGCTCAAAATTATGATTATATTAAGAATTGACTCTTCACAGAAAAATTAATTAATCTTATTAAGATTCAAGGTAATGAAATTTATTTTATTTTTTTTAATGGGATTTTATCAATGACGAGCATTTATTAAAATTCAGCCGTGATTAATTTTTTATTTTTACATCGAAGAGACTTAGTATTTATTTTTTTCCTTTAAACCTCTTGGTCAAGCTTACTCTATTCCACGGTTTTATGGAAGGCTAGTTCAGGATATTAAATTTAGGTTTTATTTTCATATACATACCTATATTGTAGGGGAAGTGATATTTTTTAATTCATTAGATATATTGTAAGTTTTGTTTTTTTTAGACGTGTGGTTTTCAAGAAGAATTAAACGCATATAATTTAATGTTATGGCCATGAATTTAGCTTTTTTATAAAGATAAGGGTTTGCCATTATGTTTTAAAAATGATTTTGGGCAAGTGGCCGCTGCGGCTGGCTCGAATAAATTCCAGCCGAGAGGTCCAATTTTCGACCACTTTTTGCAGCAATTAGGGCCGTATGTCAGCAATAACGCGCCGAATAGTCTCTTCCAAGGCGTCAATTGTTTTGAGATTATCTCCGAATTTACATAATCCCACAAAAAATAGTCCAGCGGTGTTAATTGCACGATCTTGGGGCCACACCACAGGCCCACGACGCGAGATAATGCGCTCACCAAAAGCTTCCTTCAATAAATTGATTGTTTAGTTGGCTGTATGGCATATAGCGCCATCTTGTTAGAACCATAGGTCGTACACATCAACATCTTCTAATTCAGGCACGAAAAAGTCATTAATCATGGCTCTATAGCGTTCCCCATTGACTGTAACATTATGGCCGGCTTCATTTTTGAAAAAATATGGACTAATGATTCCCTGAGTACCAACATAGAGCACACCAAACAATGACTTTTTGAGGATCTAACGGCGTCTCAACAAAGGCTTGTGGATTATGATCACTCAAACCAAAAATGAGCTTCATCGCTGAATAAAATTCGCTTATGAAAATTGGGGTAAATGGCAATCTTGTTTTGGGCCCATTTCGGCACAATTTGAAAGCGTTGTTCAGACGTCAGTCTATTTATTATAAAATGGCAAACCAAATTGAGCAAAAATCAAGTGACAGCTGTCAAAAAGACCAACTTCGAAAAAATTATTGCCAGATTGAAAACCACCCTGTATCTTATAAATTCATTATTCGACCATCAACCCATTGCAGGGTTGCCGCTTCACTGAATTGAAGTTAGGATTATTTTTTCGTTACTAATATTCTTATTTTATCGAAAAAACAGCCTTTTCAATCTTTAACAACAAGAACTAGTTCTACAAAATTGTATAAGTAAGTAAGTATGTATGTGATTTTATTTTCATATTTTGCGTACCTATGTATTTCATAGTAAAACCCAATGAACAATTTAGCTTAAAAAAATATTTGACAATTCTAAACTGTGAAGCCCAACTTTCTTGTCAAAAACAAAAACCCAAGGTTTGTAAAAAACAAGTTAAATTTTCAATTCAAAGATAGCGGAAACCCTGTAAGGGAATGTTGGTCGAAAAATGTGGTTTTAACTTTATATACAAAATTTTAAATTTGTATAAAGTTCGTCAACAGTTACGGTTTCGTATAAAATATTAAAATAATGTGTACTTAACGTCTATTGAAAGCCCAAATTGCGTGATATTGCCCCTCCGGCTCAGCTACAAAACAAAACATTATGCCAATTCTCATACGATAACCTCTCTTGCATTAATTCCTCCGAAGGCCTTCTCCACAAAATTTCACATAACATTCGTTTTATTGTAGGCGTAAATGGATTCCAATTTTTGGGTATTGAAAATTTATCGAACAATAAAAAAGTAATCATTTTTTATCAGAATTTTTTGAAAACATTTGAATCTCACTATTTTCCAAAACAAAATCCTCTCATTTATTTTCAGATCATAGATAGAGCCCTCTGTAGTCCCTATACATACATTTGTACCAACAAAAGAACACCTCTTCATCATTTAAAATAAAAAAACCTTTAAAATAAGATCGATGAAGTTATATAAATATCACATTAGATTTAGGTCAGCCTTTGTTCAAGGCTAACAAATGAAAATAAATAATCGTATGTGCTCTTGTCTATTTTTTCCCAGCAATCTTAATCCTTTCGATATCTTAACTCTTTTGGTCTTTCGTTCTATTTTTTTTTTTTTTTTTTTTTTTCCTTAAAGGATAAAGTATCCAATTAAAGAAAATGTCAAAACCTTTTCAGAAACCATACAATACACAGCCGAAGGCGGCAACACATAAAATTACCTCTTAAGCGGTTTATCGAATTATACTCCTTTATCAAGCCTGCCCTCTACAAATGGCTTCAAGCCAGCCAACAACACAAAAAAAAAAAAAATAAGAAAAGAAATGTACAAAAAAAGACGATCCCTTACAAAAAAAAAACCATAAAGTAACATATTGAAAAGGATTCTCTCTCCTTCAAGAAACCATAAAATATATAAAAAAAAAAAAATAAGAAGGAACAAAAATTGAGCAACATGTATTGCGTAGGTACTTTTCAGTGTTCAATAATACTTAACATCAAAATTCCCTCTTCTGCCCTCCAGTCTTCAATTTATCATATAAACTGACTCAGAGAAGTATCGGCTCGTCCTCTTATTGATGGATGATGACTGGTGGTGGTGGTGGTGGTGTGGCTTTATGTGAAACCAACTCAAATGCCTCCTTCCATGGCCAAGAATATAAGAGCAAAGTACTTATCGTAATCCTTGGGACGGCATGGCAGTAGCGGGTTCAGGTTCAATACCCTTACCCCTTACCTCTTACCCCTACCCCTTACCCAATTCTAACCCCATTCACAAGGATTTAATTTTCAAATGTAAAAGATACTTTTTTTATTTGATCAGAAATCGGCTAGGGCCCGTCACATATTTGGCATGAGTTGCTGCAAATCATGTTAAGGGTGCGTGTGTATTATATTTTGTACTTCAATGATTGAGATAAATGATGAAGTTCCATCATGGCCCCAGACGAGAGGTATTAAAAAGGGAAATTGAAAATTTTCAAAATAGGAAACGTTAACAAAGTCGTCGTCATCGTCATCGTCATCGCTGTCGGCCGGATTTAAGGGGATTGTACAAATGTATATGACGTGTTTCTTAATCATTGTATGTATATATTTTTTTTTTTTTTTCAATATTAATTGAAATCAAAATCATTTTGAAAGCGACTTATTTTTTGAAAAGAAATATCTACTTATTATGTGAATGTATTTTGATTGAAGTGCCATTGATACCTGAGGTTTGAGATCTCACGGAATTGTATTCTATTTGTCAATTTGATAGATATATACAAGCGTTTGAATGAATCTATTTCTTTTCTTCTGTATTACAATGAAAAGCTTTCAAATGTAGTATGTTTGTAACTTATTCATCAATCAAAAATGAGAGAAGTCCTTAATGTTCACCTTCAATTTGTTGGAAGTTGGTCTTTAGGGTTTTATCAGCAGGGGAAATTCGGGCAGGAGCAGGATAACGTCGGGCGGGGATAACGTCAACAAAAAAATGAAAAAAAATATTTATTTATCTAAAGCTCAATAATTTACAAATTAATTTAAAAACTATTTATTCAGAAGGCACCAGGGTAACCAGGCACAGTTTTAAAATGGGAACTCTTCCTTAAATATGTATGTCTGATGATATTTGGGACGATATCAACTTTAATAAAATAAACAAAAGCCTTTTTCATGGTATACCCGTTGCATGGTGTTATAATTAGTGAGTTGGACAGTCACGTGTAAATTTAAATTTTACTGTACATTTCGTTAGTTCGCTAGTTAAACGTTTCATATTCTTACAATTATATATTTTATTTAATATTTAACGATTTCTAAACTGATGAACATTACATGGCGTTAAAGTGCCACTGTGTCTATTCTTTTTTTCAATTAAATTTTGTCATTTTGCAAGATTGAAATGGTCATTGGTTTAATTTGACTATGGATCTTGTAAACTATAAAAGTGAGCATTGTTAAAGTTACAATTTATTATGGTAGCTTATTATGTATTGCATCCAAGTAGACACTGACTAATTTAACAATGATTCATGTAAACAAAACAAGTGGATGTTGTCGAAGTTATAGGGCATTATGTTAATAATTGTTCTTGATTTTGTGTGCTAGCGTACATGGATTATGGAGTTAGTCAAACATCGATTTGTTACGAAACGTTACTATTTCGCCCTCACCTGCCGAAAATCTAATACACCAACCGACTACCACCAAATACACAATAATTAGTTAAACTGACCGCATTCACCGCCAACCGACTAATGAACATACACCAGGACCCTATTTCAGTAAAAAATACCATAAACCAGCACCCTACATCACCATTTACTCAAAATATACCGATCGGCAGCATAAATCGTTACCATCGTTATCCGAGCAACGTAAAACTAGCCACATATCACCGAATCATCACCCAGCTCACGAATACAGACTAGTACGACGTGCTTCGTCGTCCAAAATAAATATTTTTGTTTCCAAACTTTACAGTTCACACTTTCTCTTTGTAATAAACGTAACAAAACGACGTATGAAAATCCGAATAATGGGAAGCTTATTCATTGTAATTCCTAATTTAAGATTTGAAAGTACAGAGGTATAACAAGGTGCCAAGTGATCTTAGTAAATATCAACTTGTGGTCGATTTAGGTGGCTTTATTTGGAACATGCGTGCATGTCTTAGAGCCAACTTTATTTGGTATTAAAAATTGTGTTGTTTTCCATTTGATTAGCTTTGGGCAGAAATCAGATTCCTACCGTCTAGTCCCTGATACACTAAGGCCCAGTTTATCAGTAGTGAGTTAAGCCAGAGTTAACTAACTCTAGAAATAAATTCACCCACAGTTAACTGAGGTAAAAATTTTTTTTCGTTGGAGAATGCATGCTGAACTACTAAACAAACACGGTGGATAAAACATAAAAAGCATCTATTCAGGTAGGTAATCCTGAGTTAACTCACCAAATTTGATGAGTTAACTCGCATTTAACTTTAAACTTGCAAGTGAAAAACTGGACCTGAGTGAATATCGTGATTTGAGATATATGAAATATGTACCGCATAAAGAATTTTAAGATTGTCAAGCTCTCTTTTTACGAAATAAAAAATGTATTAATAAAACTGGTAGTTAGAGTTTTTATTTTTACTTCCTAAACCTGAGTTTACTTGCTTTCTTCTGGATTACCCTGGATTACGACTATCTTATACCTCTGCCTCGATTAAATAATGTATCATAGATTCAGGAAAATTACACATACACAGACCACAAGCGATTTCAGTTTAAATTTAAGCCAAGATGATTTACTAAGATATTTATGTTACTTTAACCGGATAACTTTATTTAAGGTAGTGTAAAGCAAAGATATCATCTAGATTATTAAAGTAACTTAAGGTTATTAAACAAAACGAAAAGTTAATATTATTTTGTATCTTTTTAACCCCCGTAATATTGACGCCGTTTAAATCCCGATTTAAAAGTCCGTAAACCGACTACATTTAACCGAAGTAAACCGATAGAATTTAAAAGACAAAATCTCGTTTAAATTGGTAATATTAACACCGTTTAAGCAAAAAATGATATTCGGTTTACGTCGGCTTACGTTTAAAATTGTGTTTCAGTGTTGAATCAAAATGAACAAAAAATCTAAAATTGCGTAAATACCGAAAGTTCCACCAGAAGAATAAAAATAAGAAGAGAATTCAACTCAGGCCAAGCGCTTTACTCAATTTAAAACTAATTTGTTGTGTGACCTTATGTTGGCCAGCTACGTCAATACTATAACACCGTACGGTCACATACGCTGGTGGGAGGAAATCGCCCGAATTTTCAATGCCTTGGCAGTGACCAGTTGTATATTCTTTTATTTGTCTTTTCTCCCAATTTGTTCTTCGCCTCTATCAGCAATGAACGGATCTTGAATCGAACATTTGGATGGTGAGAAGCAACATGTCCTTTTTGTTCATGTGGTGAACGCTAATATAACTAACGACGAATAAAAATGCATTTATTTTCGAATTTTCTTTAAATAAAATTAATTCATTCTTTTCACAGACACAAATACACATAAGAAATGTCTTTTATTTGTCCTTATCGTTGTTCATGCTGGGCAAAAATATCAAACGTCCACCGCATATAGGTTCTTCCAGACATTCCTTGCAGGATTTGTTGCGAATTGAATTCTTCTTGATCTGGTTGCAGCGCCCGGTAGTTACTTCGGCAATGGTATATCGTAATCGCCTAAGTCTCCGATATCTGTACATACATTATGCAAGACGGCAAACACTGCTATAATTTTTTGTATGACTGCCACTCGTTGCACTTGTATGGCACTCGATCTTCGCAAGCTGCATTGTTCGATATGACGCCAAATTCGCACTTCTCTCAGGCCTACCTCTTCATCTTTGTCGCTTGACGACGAGGATGATGATGACAATAAAACCGCATCTATGCCAACAATGGCATTTTCAATCTTGGAAAATAGAATATTTTTGAATATAAAATAAAATTCTTAAATGGCAACAGAAAATGGATACACTGATAGACTGAATATTTGCACTGACTGAACAAACAATAAAGTGCTTAATATTAGCTAAAACTATTTAAACGTACCTTAACGACACGAAAATGTCTCGTTTAAGTTGGAGTCGGTTTATCGTAGTTAAATCGATCATTCTGCTTAAAATTTTGGAGAGCGTCAGTTTAAGTGAGTGAATATTACCGATTAGTCGGTTTAAAATTTTTAAACCAACTACGGAATTTAAACAGATTTTAAACGGCGTAAATATTACGGCCGTAAGTATTTAAACATAATTTCGGCCTTTTTACTTGAAAATACAAACATACATAACCTAACAGGACATAAATTCCATTTCTAGTGTAAATGACAATAAATTGATTGATGGATAGATATGAATACTTTTCTAAAAAACAAGTTTTTTATGATTACATTGCTTAGTTGGTGCTATCTATCAGGTACACCAATCCAGTAAAAAGGACACATTTTTGAATATAAATATGTAGCGGGTGTTTTTTTTAGACGTGTGGTTTTCAATCTGGCAATTTTTTTTTCGGAGTTGGTCTTTTTGACAGCTGTCACTTGATTTAGCTCAATTTGATTTGCCATTTCATAATAAATAAACTGACGCCGGAAAAAAGCTTCAAAATTGTGCCCAAATGGGCCCAAAACAAGATTGCCGTTGATTCCAATTTTCATAAGCGAATTTTCTTTGGCGTTGAAGCTCACTTTTGGTTGAATGGCTACGTCAATAAGCAAAACTACCGCATTTGGAGTGTATATAATCCTCAAGCCATTGTTGAAACATTACCTTTACATCTTCAAAAAGTCACTGTTTGGTGTGCTCTATGGGCTGAGGGAATCATTGGTCCATTTTTCTTCAAAAATGAAGCCGGCCACAATGTTACAATCAATGGGGAACGCTATAGAGCCATGATTAATAACTTTTTCGTGCCTCAATTAGAGGATGTTGATGTGGACAACCTTTGGTTCCAACAAAACGGCGGCGCCACATACCATACAGCCAACGAAACAATCAATTTATTGAAGGAAACTTTTGGTGAGCGCATTATCTTGCTCGTCTTGGGCCTGTGGCGTGGCCTCCAAGACCGTGAGATTTAACAACGCTAGACTATTTTTTGTGGGGTTATGTGAAGTCGCTTGTCTAACGCAGATAAGCCCGAGACGATTGAAACCTTGGAAGAGAATATTCAGCGCGTTATTGCTGACATACGGCCCCAATTGCTGCAAAAAGTGGTCGAAAATTCGGCCTCTCGGCTAGAATACCATATTCGAGCCAGCAGCGGCGGCCAATTACCAGAAATCATTTTTAAAACATGATGGCAAACCGTTATCTTTACAATAGAGTTAAATTATAGGCCACAGCATTAAATAATATGCATTTTATTTCTTATTGAAAACCACACGTCTAAAAAAGGACGTGAAAAGAGACATGCGAATTTATAACAGTTATAACAGTTTTTCGCCATTAAAAGTGGGCGTGCGTTAACGCGCTTCGCGCGACTTGAAAATAAAACTCTGGGTGCCTGAAGTATGCTTACAGGCGGAAGGCCCTGGCCCTGCGGGGCCGCAAAAACAGTACTTTTATAAATTAAAACTGTTATAATTGGCATGTCTAGAGCACTTAACTAAAAAAAAACACCCTTTATTTACTTCCAATTATGTTTTCTAATAATAGATACATAGAGCTGACCGAAAAGTCTACCACAACTCGTACGTCGATATAAAAACAATTAAAAAAAAAAAAACTTATACATATCAAGAACAAACATCCTTATGAATGAACCCCTCCCATCAAATATTTGCTCCCAATTTAATATTAATTAAGTCAACAGCAAAAAGGTTAACCGATATTATCATTCTCAATTTCCTCAAAAACTTCCCTGTCAAGCTTATTCCTTCTACTGTACATACAAACATGTAAATATATGTAATAGCCACATAGCCCTTCGTATATACGAGTATAAATATCGTTTGCTTTCCAAAGAATGTAATTGGCATTTAATTAATTTTCCCCCCAATCAACGAGCAACGACGGACGGACAAACGCTTCGCCTCAAATTAAAGGTTTTCGCTTTTGTATATAATAAATATAAGCAAGAAGATCAATAATAAGAGATAGCTATTGAAAGTGGCCCGAAACTATGCCGACAAACAAAAACCGAATTTACACCCTCGGAGATTAAATATTTGCCGAAAATTGATTAGGGTCATGTTTGCGTATATATACAGTAGGTAGATATAGTTGATAGAACCAGGGCGACGCCAACGTCAACGCCAACTTCAACGCCAACACCAAGGCCGATGATGATGGTGGCAATGACGACGCCAAAACGGTTGGTGATGGTCCGCCTCCGATTGAGCCATTTTCTAGAGGCGAAACAATCTTGTTTGCGGATCATTTCGGTGACATAAAAGTGTTACGAATATTTCTATTTGTACAACATCAATACCTTTGCGCCGGTAAATTTGATGGATGAGAAAGAAAACCATCCACATCGCCATCATCGTCCCTGTTGCTATCGTCGTTCTCTTAGTTGTCATCGTCGTCCTTTCTAGAGCTTCTTCACCATCACTATAGGTAAACAAACAAACAAACAAATTAATTATCCACCTCTAGCTAGCTATGAGTTGTTTGAAAATTATTTTTAACCATCAGTTAAAGACACCCTCAGTGGAAGGAGGAAGGATTTGTTTTTTTTTTTTTTTTTCTTTATTTTTATTTTTCAAGAAGGATCCTTTTTGGCAGGAAATCTCATAACATTGCGACGAAATGCACATTTGCTACTTCTCCAGTTGTTTACATTGTAAGCATCCTACAAGAAGCCATGCGGTAGAGCAATGCTACGTCCTTCTTGAATATTGGAGTATATTGGAGAAAGGGAAGTAAACACACATTTCACCTTTAGTTAGAATCAAGCTTAGTTATGTTATGTATTTTGTGCTTTTTTTTTTTTTGTTGTTCAAATAAAACATTGAAACATCCTATGGTGGCTGGGTTGCAGTTATGCACACTCATATCCAACATTCGACTGCAAAGAGCAGAGCTGAATGAATTTCACTAGCAAATATGTTTTTCATAGTTAAAATAATGGGTCAAGATTCTAGGCGATTTAGTACGATGTTAAAGCATTTTTAGTATGAAGCTAGGTTTTAAACGAGTATAAGCGTCGTATTATCTTTTTAACATTTGACTCCAGTTAAAATCACCATAAATGGTATTTTTATCTTTTTAGCATCATACTAACTGTACTTACATGTCACTTTGACAGTGACAAATGTCAAAAAGGTATGTTTGCTTACCATTTCACGGTCTTAGGCGTGTTAAGCTTGAGTTTGTTAAGAAAATAGGTTAAGTACGATACTAAATAGATATTTTTTTTAAAACTAACGACATTTTAGTAAAGAGTTTTAAAGTTAGTAAATTGTTACCCATATAAACGGTGTTTTTTTTTAGAGGTATAGAACTTTAAGTTGGCAACACTATTTTAACTGGCAGCCATTTTGTCAGCTATCAAGTGATTTATTTTTAGTTTGGTTTGGCATTTCAACATGAATAGACTGACGTCTGAACAAGGCTTCCAAATTGTGCCCAAATGGGCCCAAAATAAGATTGCCGTTGATCCCAATTTTCATAAGCGAATTTTGTTTAACGATGAAGCTCACTTTTGGTTGAATGGCTACGTCAATTACCAAATTAACCCTCATGCATATGTTGAGACACCGTTACATCCACAAAAACTGACTGTTTGGTGTGCTTTATGGTTTGGTGGAATAATTGGTCCGTACTTCTTTAAAAACGATTCTGGCCACAACGTTACAATCAATGGTGACCATTATAGAGCCATGATTACTGACTTTTTCGTTCATCAATTGAACAACCATGATGTGCAGGAGCTGTGGTTTCAACAAGACGGAGCAGCGCAACATGTCACACAGCTCGTGCCACAATTGATTTATTCAAGGAAACGTTTGGTAACCGCATAGTTTTACGTTACGGACCCGTAAATTGGCCTCCAAGATCGTGCGATTTAACGCCGCTTGACTATTTTCTGTGGGGATATGTGAAGTCGCTAGTCTACGCCGATAAGCCCGAAACGATTGGCCACTTGGGGGACGATATCCGGCCACAAATGTTGGAAAAAGTCATCGAAAATTGGACCTCCAGATTAGACTACGTTCGAGCCAGCCGTGGCGGTCATATGATGCCATGCAGAAATCATATTTTAGTTATAATGCCAGAAGATTATGTTTCGAATAAAGTAAATTTTATGACAATTTAAAAAAAATCATCTTTGTTTTATTCCATGTAAAGTTCTATACGTCTAAAAAAATCAGAAATATCATGCTACATGGTAACACCTTAACACCATGCTGTTTAAAATTTTGCGCCAGTATTGTTAGGAGGGAAAAGTTAAAAAATGTTAAAAGCCTCAGGAAACGAGCTACAAAGAGGGTTTTACTCAAATAAATGTGTGGGATTGGATTTATGATTAAATAATCAGAAAAATAATATATGGAATATTTTTTTTTTTTTTCTAATGAAATTCAACTTTCCATCAGATGCAACCAAACATTGTTTACAATGCAACGACGAGTAGTACCTATAGTTGGCACTTTGAGAATAAAGCTGGTTGTCTTTATTTTAGGAGTAAGGAAATCGCAAACAACGCCGAGGAACTACTCATATATATGATGTATACGAATATCTGTACAATTTTTGTTTTGTTTTTATTTTTCTTTTACATCCTCCGGTCTCGGGCGGTGATCCTTTTTGGGGGCGCAAATTGTTATTTCTATTTCAAAGTTGCCATACCTATACCTAAAATTTTCAGACACAATAAATGAGAATCATCCTGTTTCACACATATTTTTTTATTTGGTATTTCTTGTTTACTTTTGAATAAGATGTTTTCTAAAGGTTGATTATGGATTCAAACAAAATCAGTAAAAGTGCTTATCAATAATTGAATAAATTCTCTATTCATCAATTTATGAAACATAAGTTGACTTTTTCTGACCTTTTAGGTGGTATAATTGTTCTTTTTTTTTGCCTTATTCTATTAGCCGCTCAAGAGTTATTTCTCAGTTAATGGCCAGTTGTGGCTTGAATTTCTCACTCTGCCAATCTGTTGTTGCTCTGTCACTTGTTGCTCACTATGCGTGGCCAAGCCCTAAGGCTCCAGTGTTTTGAAATCGATCGCCAGATTACCATTCTCAAATCTCAATACTTTATCTTCACACTTCATTAGCACTACCCCTCTTTTAAACGATGACTTTTTGTCGAAATTTAATGAGTGTGAAAGTGAAATCAGATATTTTTTCTCCGGCTAAAAGAGTCAGGGTTAAATAACTAAAGTGTTATTAGGGACGAATGGCTTATAAATCTTGAAAATAATTGAAGACAATTTAAATCCCATATTTCTCCCTAATTGTCTAAAAGAATGTTAAACTAAGTAGCCTAAGCTGTTTTGGTCAATTTCCTTTAAACTAAGTACCAAGGTTTTTTATTAACATTTGCCAGACTCCGAGATCTTAGCACTCCAAATGTGGGATATTCGCAACACGAGTAGGTATGTCATCTATAGCGTCAGTAATTGATCAAAAAAGGTCAATTAGTTTTAGAAATTGGTCAGTCCTAGTTTTGTTTTATGAATTTCTAAATGAATATTTAGGCCTGTTTGCTGAAACGAAACTTAAAGATTTAAGTTCAACATAAGAGCTTATGTGACAGTTTAGAGAACATAAGCGTATAAATAGAAGATAATTATTTATGTTTCGTACCAGCAAACAGGTCTTAGTGTCTTTTTTCTAGTATATTTATTTCGAATATCCCCAAATAAGGTGCTAAAAATCTTTATAAGCTTAAAAAACTTTGACCATTGATTAAAAATGTTCTGAGGCTCAACAATTTCTGAAACTAGTTGACTTTCTTCGACTTATTACCTGACCCTTTAGATGGAATACTTTTTTTGCGAATATCCCACTATGGGGTGCCAACATCCCACAGCCCATTTGCCAAGGTTTTTCTATAATTTTTTTTATAAATGTTAAAAAACCTTATGTTTCTCGGAAACGGCTTCCCCAATATTGATAAAAATCTATTTTTCAAAATTTTAAACCCCTCAATAACTATAGACCATAAGAACAAGTCCTTACGATCCATTTGAGCACTTAATTGTTATTTCTCATTGCTGTATCCCCATTTAAGTTCAAAGATGTAGAAGATTGTTCTATTGTTTTGTTTTGCTTTGTTTTGTTATTTTTTCTGTGTTCAGTTGGTGTGGCTTAAATGGGATGCTGTTGCGAAATATAAATTAATGAAAAGGATTTTTATAACCAAAAAAAAAAAAAAAAAAAAAAACAAGAATAAACAGAAGAAGTTTGTATACGGATGTAGGAGTATTATTCCACAGAGGATGGTTCAATGGGGAGTTATGAAATCCGGAAATAGACTGAAATTACTTTTCCATACGTTAGACACATATAGACACTAATGGACGGCGGAATAAACCGTTCAGAGTACGTAGTACCTACGTGTGTGTGTATTTTTTTTTTTTTTTTTTGTATTTCAAAAATCTTTTGTTTTGAGGATTTGAACTTTGAGTATGAAGAAAAAGTTCCACATAGCTATGTAGAAATGGAGAAAGGATTGGAGTAGGTATAGGTACATTTATACATACATATTATATATGTATGTGACAATAAGGGATTTGAAAAGTTTATGGGCACATTTTGTTTTGGAATTGGTTAGTTTTAGTTTTTCAGATTAGTGTCGAAGAATGAAAAAATTGCAATCTTTTCTTTTGAATTCTGCAGCGATAGCTAAAACGATTTTTTATTTTATAATGTGACATTTTGAATACAATTATTCCCCAATGGAAGTTTCTGGAAAATAGGGAAGGACTTAAATTGGCTTCGAAGAACCAATTATTAGAATAGAAGGGAAAAAAATCGAGTCGGGTAAGGTTTTTGACATCCGGAAACTGTGCGACTAAAAGGAGAAAAAATATATTCACCAAGGTCAGAGGCAGGAAAGAAATTGGTTGCGGAATGACTTTCATATTCATAAAGCAATTGATTTAAAGCTGCGTTCAACACTCTCAACCATTAGAATGTGTGCATGTGACCAAGAATTTAGCTCTTTTATAAAGATAAGGGCTTGATATTATGTTTTAAAAATGATTTCGGGTAAGTGGCCACCGCGGCTCTGGCTCGATTAAGTTTCAGCCGAGAGGCCCAATTTTCGACCACTTTTTGCAGCAATTGGGGCCGTATGTCAGCAATAACGCGCCGAATATTCTCTTCCAAGGCGTCAATCGTCTCGGTCTTATCTGCGTAGACAAGCGACTTCACATAACCCAACATAGTCCAGCGGAGTTAAATCGCACGATCTTGGAGGCCACGCCACAGGCCCACGACGACGCGAGATAATGCACTCAAAAAAAGTTTCCTTCAATAAATTGATTGTTTCGTTTTGGCTGTATGGCATGTAGCGCGCGCCGTCTTGTTGGAACCAAAGGTCGTCCACATCAACATCTTCCAATTCAGGCACGAAAAAGTCATTAATCAGAGCTCTATAGCGTTCCACATTGATTGTAACATTGTGGCCGGCTTCATTTTTGAAGAAATATGGACCAATGATTGCCTCTGCCCATATAGCACACCAAACAGTAACTTTTTGAGGATGTAACGGTAATGTTTCAACAATGGCTTGTGGATTATTATCACTCCAAACACGACAATTTTGCTTATTAACGTGCCTATTCAACCAAAAATGAGCTTCATCGCTGAACAACATTTTCTTGTGAAAATCGTGATCGGTGGCCATCTCGTTTTGGGCCCGTTCACCGAATGTGCGACGTGCTTGATGGTCGTTCGACTTCAATTCTTAGAATGGCAAACCAAACTGATCATAAATCAAGTAACAACTGTCAAAAAGATCAACTCCGAAAAAGTATTGCCAGATTGAAAAGCACACGTTTAAAAAAAAAACACCCTTTAGAATCGTGTAAATCATTTAAATCGTCTGAACTGCAAATGGAATCAAGCAGAATTAAACAAGTATAGACATTAAGTTCAAATGTGAAGTTATTTAAGTTAAAGTTTTTCAATAAATTCCGGTTAACCATACTTAAAATAAATTCCTTGTGAGAGCGAAAAAAGATTAAAGGTCTAATTTTAGTAAAAGGTCCTTCTTCTTTAACACAATGACGTAGCCAATTGAATTTTGAAAAACAAAAACACGAAAAAAGGACTTAAACATAGCAAAAGATATATAGGTACCCAATCAACCATGAAGCTGAATTCAACGCTTATTGCCTATACCGACCAAGCCAACAAGAATAACTTTGTATCCCAATTTTATTGCTCAATTATTCTCGACACATCCAATCATTCGAATGAAGGCAGAATAAGTTGATAAACTGAAAAACAAATTTTACCTCCCTTAAAAGTTTCAACAGATTCACTTAATAGTCCTTAAAAAAAAAAAATGAAAGAAGGCAGATTCATTTTGTGATTTATCGTTTTACCCTCTCTCTCTCTCTCTCTTTGTTCGTTTGGTTGTTGTTGTATTCTTTGTGTTATTATCAAGAACTTTAAGTTATGCCACATTTGTATTCAACTTCCTATACAGCCGTTCCCGTAATGCGTTGTGAAATTAATTGATTTTTATTCCTTCTATACGAGACATAGAGCCAATCACATGACAACATTCTAGTAAAAAAAGCAGCGCGAGTCATGTGAAAAATTTTGACTTTTCCCCGGAGTGAGAATTTAAATAATTCGAAGAACTTTTATTGTGGCAAAGTCCTTAAAGAGTAATTTCAAAGCTTTTGTTTTTGATTCCACACAATTTCACTCTTTAAGCCTCCGCTCCGCCACCAAAGATGGTGCCTAGCCTATATAGCGACGCAGAGCTATAGTGCTATTTAAAACAATGTTTTATCAGCTCTATAAGGATATGTCACAAAATTCTTCATCTTTTGAAGTTAACATGCACAGAGGCAAATGGATTTCGTTTGAACAGGTAAATAGATAAAAGTTTTCGTATAGCAATTCGTTTTGATTTAAATGGATAAAGTTGGTAGGTACTTCAATCTACAATGTCAGCATTTTAGAAAATATAAAAAAAATGTTGTGTCTAAATGTAGAGAATACTGACAGGTTCTCGAGATTTTTATGACAAGTGCTCTTTCAAGTTTTGAGTACCTACTCAATTTTTTTTTTTTTTAATTTAAATTTCTACATTTTTTTTGGGGTGGCTGTCGTGCATGTGTTGTGTAGGGGCAGTTAAGTAACATGTCAGTTGTAAGAACATTTGAATATGAAGTTACATGGATTCAAATTTATGATACAGATAATTCATATGAAATTATGTGAACATAGAAATAAGAAGATGTAACATGTTTTTTTTTCATATGCATAGGTAGGTACCTATGGAGTGAAAACAAGTTATTAGCCAGACTTAAACCTATTAAAGCATTCAAGTAATACATAGGTTACAAAAATTTACTTTTGGAATAAGTTCAAATAAAGCTTTATTTTGATTGTTGTCTTTTAAATGCAACCTGAATTGCACGCCAATATTTAAAAGGAATACAAGGATACGAAAGAATTTTTGTTGGCACATCAGTGGTTTGGGAATATGGTGGCATTTCTATACATAGTTGAAACTGTAGATTTTTCGCATGACACTTTTCTCGCACGACATTTTTCTAGCATGACACTTTTCTCTCATGATGATTTTCTAGCACGATACTTTTCTCGAACGTTACTTTAATCGCATGATAGTTTCCTCGCATGATACTCTTCTTGCACGGAAATTTTTCTCGCACGATACTTTTTTCGCATGATACTTTTCTTGCATGATAGGTATACTATTCTCGCATGATATTTTTCACGCACGAAACTATTATCGCATGATTCTTTTTTCGCATGATACGTTTCTCTCATGATGATTTTCTAGCACGATACTTTTCTCATACCATACCCTACTCGCATGATATTTTCCTCGCATAATACTTTTCTTGCACGATAATTTTCTCCCAAGATAGTTTTCTCGCACGATACTTTTCTCGCATGTTAAGTACTTTACTCGCACAATATTTTGCTCGCATGACAATTTTCTATCATATTTTTCTCGCACGATAGTTATCTCGCACGATAGTTTTATCCCACGAAACTTTTCTTTTACGATAGTTTTCTCACAAGATAGTTTTCTTGCACGATACTTTTCTCGCATGATACTTTTCTCTCATGATGATTTTCTAGCACGATACTTTTCTCATACGATACCCTACTCGCATGATATTTTCTTCGCATAATACTTTTCTTGCACCATAATTTTCTCCCACGATAGTTTTCTCCCACGATACTTTTCTCACACGATTTTTTTCTCGCACGATAGTTTTCTCACAAGATAGTTTTCTCGCACGATACTTTTCTCGCATGTTAAGTACTTTACTCGCACAATATTTTGCTCGCATGACAATTTTCTCTCATATATTTCTCGCACGATACTTATCTCTCACGATAGTTTTCTCGCACGACACTTTTCTTTCACGATACTTTTTTGGCATGATACTTTTCTCGCACGATACTATTCTCGCATGATATTTTTCTCGAATGATACTTTTCTCTCATAATACCTTACTCACATGATATTTGTCTAGGACAATCCTTTCTTCTGCATGATTTTTTTCTCGCATGATATTTTCCTCGCATGACACACAGTCTTCAAAAGAATCGACAAGAAGTCCTTGTAATGAGCTGTGGTTTGAAACTCAATTATATTGAATAATCTACACTTAAGTTCTACAAATTTTGTGTGTTTGAAACTATTATTCTCCATCCGTTCTCATTTACTGTGCCCCATTCAGTCATCAAAACCACTTCCATTTTGTCATCCACACTTAGCTTATAAAGTCCCTTTTTACAACCTCATGTAGCAATCGTTTAACTTGTTTCACTTCAAGCCAGCAAAAAAAAAAAAAACATAAATAAATAAAATTAACAAAAAAAAAAAAAATTAAAAACCTCAAAACGAATGACATTGCTCATTATAATGTCAAGTTGTGTTGCCAAGAGCTTTAAAACCTCACATAACACAGAAGTCGTTCACATTTTGTTACTCGCATTTAGCCCATTACTCCCTCACAAGCCTGTTTAATGCCCAATTAATTTCCACACTCCTACCAATGTTTTTTTTTTTTTTTAAAACGTTTATCTTTTTTGTTTGCTTTTTTTTCAAAAAGCAATTAACATAAAAAACGCATTTACTATTTTCATTTTCTGGAGGCATGAAAAGTCATCAGCTTTATGACATTGCACACACGGTGCTTAACCAAACATAACCACATTGCATTGCAGGAAAAAAAAAGAGAAAAAATAAAGAACTTTATATGGTGGGAAACACACATACATTTATTATGCATCGAGAAAAAAAAAGTCTACCGCACTGTTAAGCTGTACAATAAACTTTCTACTCTCCGTGTGGATTAGTCAACACTTGAGCATAGGTCTCTCAATTAGCTACGGGTAGGTTAACCCTACCACCTCCCCAGCCATTCAAAGCCTCCATAACCACACTACCTCCCTCCCTCCCTCCCTCCCTCCCCCCCTCCCTCCCTCCAACTAACTCTCCATCAGTTAGTCCTCTGATTTTGCACAGTGAAAGTTAAGTTTAGTGTGTGTATTCAGAATGAGCCTTCGAAGTCCTTAGCAGGAACAATTACTCACACACAATGAGCGCTAATCCGCGAAAGTCTTCCATCCTTTACAAAATGGAAATGCTCCTGGGAACGAATGTGTGTAGGTATGTATTTGTATATGTTTGTGGGCTCAGAACGGAACCTTTTCCGAGGATTTTGCTTTCTTTTATTTTGATTTTGGTTCCACATAGGAGGCTATGGGGATTTAAACTTTTGAGTTTTCAGCCTATAGGTATAAGGATGGAATATGGAAGGTGCTTTTGGGTTTCAAGAACATTACTCTCGGTAAATAATTGAGATAGAACTATGGGTGATGGTTATGAATATGAAAGTCATTATACCTAACCTATACGAATCATATACTGTACATATGAATATAGGTTTTGTTTAAGCCCTATGCAGGTAATGATCTGGCCTATTTTCATAAGCTCTCTTGTTTAAATTAAGCTTATAGAGTTATTTTTTTTTAATGAGACAGGATATTATTCTAAGGGGTCAGTGATGTTTGGTAAAAAGCCACAATTCCTAAAAGATGATTCGCAAACATGGAATTTCCAAAACAAACACATTAAAAGCTCAACAAAAGCCACAAGAGAGGATCGCAGAAAGAATCAAGCACACGTCATATTTTTCTTGGGGAGTGAAGGTTTTTGAATAAAAAAAATTGTTTCGGGGATTTCGTCTTTTGGCTACCGGTGGCATTTTTTTCTTTTCAACAAATCTCATCTTGTGGCAAGCACCAGATACCCACTAGCACTACGTTATGGTTTGATATCTTTGCTAGCTTTTATGCCATTTATGGTAAAGATCTTCTTAAGAAGCTATAGTCATCACTACGTCAGTCAAAAAATGTTCCTCTTCGCTCTTTTAATACTTTGAAAATGTTTTTTTTTAGACGTGTGGTTTTCAATCTAGCAATAAATTTTTCGGAGTTGGTCTTTTTGACAGTTGTCACTTGATTTATGCTCACTTTGGCTTGCCATTTTATTATGAATAAACTTACTCCTGAACAACGTTTGCAACTCGTGCCCAAATGGGCCCAAATCAAAATTGCGTTGATCCCAATTTTCATAAGCGAATTTTGTTTAGCGATGAAGCTCACTTTTGGTTGAATGGATACGTCAATAAACAAAACTGCCATATTTGTTTTGATGATAATCCTCAAGTTACATCCTCACAAAGTCACTGTTTGATGTGCTCTATGGGCAGGGGGAATCCTATTGGTCCATATTTCTTCAAAAATGACGCCGGTCATAATGTTACAGTCAATGGTTAACGCTATAGAGCCATGATTAATAACTTTTTCTTGCCTGAATTGGAGGATGTTGATGTGGACGACCTTTGGTTCCAATGAGACGGCGCTGCATGCCATACAGCCCACGAAACAATCAATTTATTGAAGGAAACTTTTGGTGAGCGCATGATCTCGCGTCGTCGTGGGCCTGTGGCGTGGACTCCAAGATCGTGCGATTTAACAACGCTGGGCTATTTTTTTGTGGGGTTATGTGAAGTCGCTTGTCTACGCAGATAAGCCCGAGACGATTATGCCTTTGTAGAGAATATTCGGCGAGTTATTGCTGACATACGGCCCCAATTGCTGTAAAAAGTGGTTGAAAATTGGGCCTCTCAGCTGGAATATATTCGAGCCAGCCTCGGCGTCCACTTGCCCGAAATCATTTTTAAAACATAATGGCAAACCTTTATCTTTATAATAAAGCTAAATTCTTCGCCATAAATTTAAATTATATGCATTTTATTTCTTCTTGAAAACCACACCGCTAAAAAAACACCCTTTTTAATAAACACGTGTTTCTACACTTCAAAGTTACCATGAAGTGTTAAAACTACATAGTCCTTCTAATTACGCAGAAATGATAGAGTTCAATGCGGGGAAACACTTCATAATTTATTCCGAATCACTTTCTTTTCTTATGCCTGTGTCGCAAGTTGCGTTGTACGAAAATATATTTCTTGATATCTTAACGTATACATACAACAACATAACACGAACAATAGCTAAAAGTTGTCTTAAGGGGTTAGAAAATGTTAATTTTTCTTTCAGATTATGACGAATGTTCTAAGTGTAAAAGAGTTGTTTATATAATGTAGATGTACATAAGACGATGTAGATACTGCAGCAACAAGAAAATGTATTTTATTTGGTTGAATCTATTAAAGGATAATGTTTTTGAAAAATTTCTTAGATAACCAAAAACTCATGTTTTTAAATTAATTATAAAAACAGAAATTATAAGAGTGAGTTGGCAAGAAGACGCAGCAGACGACGGAGTTCAAGCTTCTAATAGTTTTTCTGTATAGCTTGTAACGAAGTTAAAAGTTTTTCTACAAACTATCATTCTACCCATCACCACACATCGCCTTCAACTGGATTTTCAAATTCAAAAAATAAGGACCGGCAGTCACCGGATACACAGTTCATCCTCATAAGCCAGATAAACGAACATAATAATATGATGAAATAATATTGGACGAGTTTTTGTGCACCTTTATAATTCACACTTACTCCTGCCTACAGACAATTTGATAAGTGAAGGTGAAATTTGTATGGAAATTCGTCTTCTGCCTTTACAAGTGTTGTGCGTACCATTCTCGAGTACGCAAGGAGAAGTACCAAGAAACGCATCACTGCTGAATGCGTGGTGTAGTAGATAGTAGTTTCGAAGTTTTTGGCTTTCGGGCTGTGAATTTATTTTGTGCCTCCAGTTTCGAATGGGCGGCTGGGGACTCTATCCCATTTTTATGTATTTTAATGGCCTTTTCGATTGGTAATCCGGGAGAACGATTTGATACTTTTGAACCCTTCTGGAAGGATTCTGAAAACAAAATCAGAAGCAAAATTTCTCTTCTTTTCAGAGGAAGAACTGTCATTCTGACTCCAATCGAAAAGGCCATAAGTATTTGTGCCTTTTGTTTCGACCAGGTTCGGGGACTCTATCCCATTTGTAGGTATTTTAAGTATTTGTGCCTTTGGTTTCGACCAGGGCCGGGGACTCTATCCCATTTAAGTTATTTGTGCCTTTTGTTTCGACCAGGTTCGGGGACTCTATCCCAATTATATGAAGTACCGTGTTAGTTATTTGGGCAAATCAAATGTTAAATTATATGAAATACAATGTTAGTTTATTTTAAGTACAATTGTAAGACTCGAAAGTCAAATAAAGGCGACGAATAGTTGCAGTTCTGAACTCTTCAAAAAAACCGAGTTTTCCTTGCTTTCTTTGGTCTGATCCTGGATCCGCTGAACTGACTCAGCTTTGGACAAAAAAAAAATCATCACAGGATTTTACTTCCATTCCACAAATTCCATCACATAAAATTAAATTTCAACTCTGCTGTTTTATATGTTGCTTTAACATTTGAATATGTTGCTCAACAAACTTAGATATGTTGCTTCAACATTTCTCAAATTTAATATTAAGTAGTTGTAAATATTTTATTTTTAAATTATTATTTCTGTGTCAGTATTTAACAATTTTAAATCTAAAGATCCCTTGGGTGAAACAATAACTTTTAAGGTTTTCGAGGTTGTTAACAACATGACTTTTACTTAGTTTTCACATAAGTCACGTATATCTATTACAATGTTAACCGCTTAATTGCACTGGTTATTTTGTCTGATTTTACGATAAATTAACCGGAGAGTTAAATTTACCGTAATATTTAAGTGTTTTTAGTTTTCTAGTTGCAGTTTTTTAAGATCAATAAAGGGGGAAAATCAATTAAGCGAGGTGCAATTAACCAGAGAATAGTGTATTTCTAATAGAATAGAATAGTGTCTAATCCGAAAACTTAGAAAATGTCATCCTGGCTAAGGTAGATAACTATGTGTGTAGGGTTTTCAAAAATTCAGAAATTTTTCATCAACATTCGAATTGATTTTTCACTCAGGCATCCTTTGAGAATATTTATTTTTATATTTTCAAGATCTTAATTTTGAAACAAAAATTGATAAAAATTCGGAAAAAATATACCTATTTAAATTTTAATATTTATTTTTCTTCAAGGAATCTTTGTCAAACAAGACGATTACAGTTGACTCTACATGCAGGAAAATTATCAATTAAAAACAATGCAAGACTCGTGTAAGAACAATGAAGATCTAACTCGGTTAAAATTATTTTTACAAACTGTTTTTTTTTTTTTAAATGTATTTTATTTTTTATTAAACAACTTCTTGGTTAGTATGGTTTAAATTTAAATGGTTGCAATAGCCTAATAAATTAATAAAAGAAACCAATTAAATCGCTTATTGCAACCAATTTACTCGGTTGTTTTAGCAAACTTATTTAAGTGGGGAAGTCAATCTTCTCCGTTGTCGTAGTTAGTTAGTTCTAAATTGGAATAACTAATCTACTAGACAGTTGTTGTAACGTAGCTACGCGGTTAATGGTATAAATATAAATAGACACTCGATTGGTTTAAGCAATTGACTCGGTTGGATTACCCAATGTAATTAGTTGGAGTAACTAATCTTAGTTAAGAGCTGAGTATATACCTACTTGTTGTTGTTAGACATAATTTTTTTTTTGTATATAATATGTAAGTATTTTATTTATTTATTAAAAATGTGGTCATTCGGATACCACAGCAGTTTTATGAAGACGAATCAATTCCAAGGGCTGAACGTCATTGGTTAAAGATCTGTGAAATACCTTTACAAAGCAACATTTCAAAAAAAAAATATTTATGTAACATAAATTATGAAGCAAAATCTAGACAGATGTAAATATTAAATTTTTAATTTCCTGGGTTGTTCATTTTTCAACATGTTAAATACTAAAGGGTTTTCTAATAAGAGGTGTTATTTTGATATTCAAAGAAAAATGGCATTTTTTGAGATAAATGATCGGATGTTTACTTCATTATAAAGAGGAAGGTATGCCGTTAATAATGGAACACCACATCAGCCAAATGGCCTCCACGACCACGCTTACAGGACCATATCCTTTTCATGAAATTTTCCATAACCAAATCGCAAAGTGGCTGCCCTATGTCCTCGATAGCCTCACGAATTCCATCTTTGAGGTCTTGAATCGACGCTGGGCTGTTGGCGTAGACCTTATCTTCTACGTGGCCTCAAAGGAAGAAGTCGCAAGGTGTTAAATCACAAGATCTCGGTGGCCAATTGTGATCACCTCTTCGAGAGATAACACGGTCCGGAAACTTTTCCCGTAAAAGATCGATGGTTTCATTGCTTGTGTGGAACGTAGCGCCGTCTTGTTGAAAGTAAACGTTGTCCTGATCAATACCATCCAATTCCGGCCATAAAAAATCATTAATCATCTCTCGATAGCGCAATCCATTGACCGTAACTGTTGCTCCAGCCTCATTTTCGAAAAAGTAAGGTCCAATGACCCCGCCGGACCATAAACCGCACCAAACAGTCACGCGTTGAGGATGGAGAGGCTTTTCAACAATAACTCTTGGGTTTTCCGAGCCCCAGATGCGACAGTTTTGCTTGTTGACGTAGCCTCCGAGGTGGAAATGGGCCTCATCAGTCAAGATGATTTTTCGATGAAATTCCGGATTATTTTCATGCATTTCAAGGACCCAATCAGCAAAGACACGACGTTGTTGATGATCAGCCGGCTTGAGTTCTTGTGTTAACTGAACTTTATATGCCTTAAGACCCAAGTCTTTATGCAAAATACGGTGTAATGACGTTTGTGGAATGCCTAATTCCAAAGAACGACGAGGAATGGACAAACCTGGGTTTTCTTCAACACTTTGGGCTACAACAGCAATATTCTCAGTTGTTCTTGAGCGACGTGCACGGGTTTTATTCTTCACATCACTAACTTGTCCCAACAGCTCGAATTTGTCCACCAATTTCTGTATTGCGGTCCGACAAGGTGCTTCACGACGACCCAAAAATGTTTTAGTTTTACGAACCGTCTCTGCCAAATTTTCACCATTTTTATAGTGAATTTTAATAATTTCAATGCGTTGTTGAAGCGTGTATCGTTCCATTTTTGTTAATGGCGTAGTTTCTACTTGTCAAATGTCAAAAAATGACAGCTTCAAAAGTGACAGCTACCGAAATAGCGGGCTATTCAAAATAACACCTCTTATTGGAAAATTGGAAAACCCTTTATTTACGCCTGCGCTTCATTTTGAATTTATGTACAGTTTGACTTTTTATGATTTGGGTCATCTTTCTGAGAATAATTTTCTTGATGCCCTATTGAAGAAAACAACACTATTTTTTTACTAGGGATTGGTCTAATATGCCGACAAAAAATTAAGTTCAGTTCTTTATGAAATTCTGGAATCGCTCCTAATTGAAATGATAGTTTTGTAAAACAATATTTTTCAGAATATGCAATATGTCATCACCCTTTGTGTTTTGATTGTATGAATTATATAGATATGAATGCTTTTCTAAGACCTTCTTAAAGTTTTTAGAAACAAATGTATATGATTTTATTTCACCTTCATTTAGAGACCTCAAAATTGAAGATCCGATAATTACAACTGAAGTTATAAGCTTGTTAAGGCAACCGTATCGATGGTTTTCGAAGATTTCGCAAAACTGAAGCTCATCGTTAACATACTGTCGACGTTTTTTGTTGTTTTTTTTTTTTAACTCTTCTTCTGGTTGAATTTACTTCTGTAATCATTACTTCCGTCTCAACGGTTAATTCCAAATCCTTTCCCCAAATGCTGCCTCACTTCAAAAATCATACGAATCCTAAGGATGTGAAGAAATTCTACATCATCAAAATGTATTTGAAATTTCAGCACAAAGATGTGATGCTCTATACCCAACCCAGTCCTATAGAAAAAGGTATTTATATGCTCTCGCAATTTCATATCTATGTATGTATATGTATAGCAATAGTTTTCCATTTAACTAACCTCAAAACTGCATCTCAACTCAACATGACTTAATCCTTTTGAACCCTTATAACCTGGAAATTGCTTTATAATATTTAACTAAATTGCCAACGATTTGTTTGGTATATAACAACTCTCAAAAGAATAAAGACGTAAAGTGTTTTCTTGAGTCTCTTAGGGTTCTTATGCTTTCCAGACATGATGTTACAAAATTTCGGTGATTTTCTGGAAATTTTATCTTCATCGTATACATTATTTGCCCCCAGAAATATCGCTGCCATTGGCAGGAAACAGCCTTTTATGTAGGTTGTACATGAAATTTAGATGACAATTTACCAACAAGAATGACATACATACATATAAATATAAACACAAATGAGGAAATTGAAGGGTTTTGTATATGTTGCGAGAATAAAGCAATATCCGAGGATACCATCATTATATGCCTTGAAGATTTCGGTGAAGCTTTCAAATTGAGGTTGATGCCATCCTTTTTAGACGTCATTGTCGTCAATAGGAATATAAAGGAAGGAAACTGTAAGAAACTCTCTTTAACATTTACACAGGCACTTCAAAAATGTGATATAGGCGATTTGAATTTGATGTTTGTAATTATTTGAGTCTTGTTTATTGTGGCAATAAAGTCATTAAAAAAGTGTCTGCAGCATGAATGTCAAAACTGAGTAGGTTTTTGTTATAAGGTGGTACACTCACAACCACATGTGTTTGTGGTTCTTAAATAAAGAAGGTTTAGTCAAAACTATAATCTATGCTTTGATGATGTAGATTTTATAGACTTTAAAAGTTAAGCCAATCAACAAAAATAAAATTCCTACTGTGTAATGTGTGTATTCGAAACTCAAAAACTATAATTTATATATGTATTTGAATTTTTCGGGAAAATGAAATATTGTTATAACCGCAATTACCAAACGAATCTAAACAAAATCTGAATTATCCTTGCTGCCACATTTAGCGACCGCAAATTTACATAGTTCCCTCGGCTAATTTCATTTCGGATTCGGTCTTTTGAGCATCACGCACCTCGAAATTGGTTGGCAAATTAATTTAGAAAACGTGATTTAAATTCTCAATTAGAGAACGCAAAATAGTTGTTATTTTGTGGTCACATAATATAGAGTTTCTGCCCGCCCCACGCAAAAGGACACCCAAATTGCAATGAAGTCCTTTATTATTGTGATGTTTTTGCAATGATTTGTTGTGTGTTATTTTTTTTTGATTTAAAAATATTTTTTTTTTGCAAAAGTTTGTATTTATTTTAAATAATATTTCAATATAAGTGAAATTAAATGCAAACATTATTGTTGAACTATTTTAATGTTTGCTTTTGCTTTATCAGGATAATGACATTTTGCTGTTATTCATGTTTTTTTTTTTGTAATCAAACCTTTACCATATTAGCATCAATGATCAATCTGTAAACTATGTATTATGTTTAACTCCATGAAGAGTTATTCATAAGGAATTCTGTAAATATGTGAAATTATTATAGAATATTTTTGTTTTTATTCTTTAAATTGTTCAAAATTAGTTAAAACGTTGAATTTTGTATCAAATCAATTTTAACTATCGCTCATTTATTATTATAAAGGGTGTTTTTTTTATACGTGTGGTTTTCAAGAAGAAATAAAAGATAAGGATTTGCCATTATGTTTTAAAAATGATTTCGGGAAAGTGGAAGCCACGGCTAGCTTGAATAAATTCCAGCCGAGAGGCCCAATTTTCGACCACTTTTTGCAGCAATTGGGGCCGTATGTCAGCAATAACGCGCTGAATATTCTCTTCCAAGACATAAATCGTCTCGGGCTTATCTGCGTAGTCGAGCGACTTCAGATAACCCAACAAAAAGTAGTCCAGCGTTGTTAAATCGCACGATCTTGGAGGCCACGCCACAGGCCCACGACCACGCGAGATAATGCGCTCACCAAAAGTTTCCTTCAATAAATTGATTGTTTCGTTGGCTGTATGGCATGTAGCGCCGTCTCGTTGGAACCAAAGGTCGTCCACATCAACTTCCTCCAATTCAGGCACGAAAAAGTCATTAATCATGGCTCTATAGCGTTCCCCATTGACTGTTACATTATGGCCGGCTTCATTTTTGAAAAAAATTTGAACCAATGATTCCCTCTGCCCAAAGAGAAGATTATCTACACACTAAATGCGGTAGTTTTGCTTATTGAGATAGCCATTCATCCAAAAATGAGCTTCATCATTGAAAAAAATTCTCTTGTGAAAATCGGGATTAACGGCAATTTTGTTTTGGGCCCATTTGGGCACAATTTGGAAGCGTTGTGCAGGTGTAAGTCTATTTATTATGAAATGGCAAACCAAACTACTAAGCATAAACCAAGTGACCGCTGTCAAAAAGTCAACTGCGAAAAAAGTATTGCCAGATTGAAAACTACACGTCTAAGAAAAACACCCGTTTCATAGATTATCATGGAGGAATAATAAATTCAAAGATCCAGTCAGTCGAATTTTTATGATCTTCTAGGTTGGTCGCGCTATGTGCTTCTAGAAAATAAATTTGTTCTTAGTGAAAAAAAAGTTAAAATTGCTATTAATTCGCTTGAATAAAATTTACATTTGCCATAATTCCACTCATTACGACAGACACCAGTTAAGATGTCAACCATCCAGTGATGGATTCTACCATTTTTCTTTTTCATATAAAAGCCATCAATTATACAAAAAAAAAAAAGTCAATCCTATTTAATTACTATATTCAACAATTTGATGGTGTACAATCAATTTATTAAGAATCTCATGTCACCTCATCACTGATGCCACGTTCTCTTTATTTTTGCTCTCCACACCAGCTGTCAACATTAAAGGTTATCAACCCTCTCGGTTTGTGTTTTTTTTTTTTTTTAATTTGCAATTCTACCCCCTTTAATTTTCCAACCCCATATGGTATTCAAATTCACACCCCGTTGCGTTTTTATCTTCTTCCTGATGGAGGTTATGCATTTTCTTTGTTTTAATATAATCTATCCATATACCCACCCATATCTATAGGTCTAGGCACATACCGTACACATATATGTATCCTTTGCATATATGTACATACATTACGCATCTATATTACGTAGAAATGTATTTTTTTCTGCTCTATCGCCCTCATATGGGAAATGGGAAATGGGATGAGCTGTCAGTGAAGACATTTAAAACACACGAGGGAGTACTCAGCTAAATTGGTGTCAATTTAGAAAAATATAAACCTGAAGACAGGATTCTTATGATTTTTTTTTATTATTATATGGTAAATATATAGAGTATACAATTGCTTCTTTAAGGATGTGTGAAATTTAACAGGGCACAAGTCCTCCTTTTTTATAAGGAAAAGAAAAGCAATGAGCGAAGGAAACACTTAAGTTGAAAAACAAAAAATCACTTTTTACAGAACAAATAAAAATAAATATTAGAATTTATTGATGGAGTCCTTTATTTGCAGTTATTCTATCAAAACATGAAAATCATATAAAAATAATGGGCATATAAAAACGCTTCGAACATAAGTATTGCTAGCATATAAGCAATGGAAATAAGGTCGTTATAACAGTTAAAAACATTTTAAACAGACTGATGTTAAGGTGTTTTGGCATTAAACTACTTAGAAGCTCTTTCCTAAATTTTTGATTAGTTTTAAAAATGGTTGACTTGTAAAGGGTGTTTTTTTTTAGACGTGTGGTTTTCAATCTGGCAATACTTCTTTCGGAGTTGGTGTTTTTGACAGCTGTCACTTGATTTATGCTCAATTTGGTTTGCCATTTTACAATGAATAGACTTACTCCTGAACAACGTTTGCAACTCGTGCCTAAATGGGCCCAAATCAAAATTGCCGTTGATCCCAATTTTCATAAGCGAATTTTGTTTAGCGATGAATTTCATTTTTGGTTGAATGGCTACGCAAAACTACCGCATTTGGAGTGTATATAATCCTCAAGCCATTTTTGAAACATTACCGTTACATCCTCAAAAAGTCACTGTTTGGTGGGCAGAGGAAATCATTGGTACATATTTCTTCAAAAATGAAGCCGGCCATAATGTTACAGTCAATGGGGAACGCTATAGAGCCATGATTAATAACTTTTTCGTGCCTGAATTGGAGAATGTTGATGTGGACAATCTTTGGTTCCAACAAGACGGCGGCGCTGCATGCCATACAGCCAACGAAACAATCAATTTATTGAAGGAAACTTTTGGTGAGTGCGCATTATCTCGCTTCGTGGGCCTATTTTTTGCTGGACTATTTTTTGTGGGGTTATGTGAAGTCGCTTGTCTACGCAGATAAGCCCGAGACGATTGATGCCTTGTAAGAAAATGTTCAGCGCGTTATTGCTGACACACGGCCCCAATTGCTGCAAAAAGTGGTAAAAATTAGTCCTTTCGCCTGGAATTTATTCGAGCCAGCCGCGGTGGCTACTTGCCTGAAATCATTTTGAAAATATAATGGAAAACCTTTATCTTTATAATAAAGCTAAATTCATGGCCATAACATTAAACTATATGCGTTTTATTTCTTCTTAAAAACCACACGTCTAAAAAAAACACCCTTTATAATACTGAAGACTGAATATATTTTATATTTATTTTGATTATTAATTTTCTATAATTCACTGATTGTTTTTGCAAAAGCTAAATTTCTAAACCATTTTCACTTCTTGTTTTATACACAACATCCCCACCTTACCCTTACGTATAATACAAAATATAAAACTTTCTTTTAACTTTCAAAAATTTTTCAGAATTAAAAGAAATTTAATTATGGATAAAGTTCTAATTGCTTTACCATAACAAAAATATAAAAACGCAAACGGAAACATAATAACCAAATTTATTTGCTGCCGAAAATAAAAGAAAAGGTGTGAAATATTATTTGCATAGAAAATCTGTGGAAATGTTTTTCAAAGAAAATAATAAAACGAAAACCTTCGTTGAGTTTTTTTTTTACAAAAAAAAAAAATACTCCTCTGCTAAAATAGCAAATTAAAGCATAAATTAAAACTGGAAATGGATCGTCCTTTGGAGATTTTTTTTTTTTTTATTTAAATTTTCTTTGTTCGCCTTGTCCTTTGTAATTTTATTCGAGTCCAATTTAGTTTTTTTTCTGTTGTTGGTGTAGTGGATTAAAAATAAGACCCATCATCATCACAAATAATCTGTGGAAATTTTTTTATATTGTACACTGTATACAGTCTTATTTTTAATGCGAATTTAAATTTTTTTTTTACTGGGCGACTTGTTCCCACGAGCTTGGTCTTGTGGCTTGACAATTAAAATGCTACACATTGAAGATGTATATTAATGGTTTAATAGTAAATTGATTTTTTAACAATAAAATGTAAAAAAAAGTGAAAAGTAAATAAATAAATATTTTTTTCCGGATTTTTCTTTGTTTATAAAAAAATTAATTGTAAAATTTTTATTTGAAAACTGTGCTATAAAATTATATCAAAATTTGTTTAGCCATTTAGCAAATATTTTTAACATGACAATATATTAGTTTTAGACATTATATCGAAACAATTTAATCAAAATCGTTGTTGAATCAGCTACCCGTCCGTTCCAAATGAGCTCAAACGAAAATTCGTTTTCTGAATCATTTAAAAATGCTTTACTTTGAATAAGAAGCTCAAGCTCAATGGGCAGAGAGAGACGCTCAGACCATTTTGTTAATATGGGGTGGAATCGGCTAAGGTGATAGTTGATTATCAATTTTTTGATTGTCGCTTTACGATAGCTGTCTCTATCCTATCTATAGGGAAAGATCGAGAGAGCAATCGTAAAAACGACAGTCACTTAAAAAAGCGATAGCTTTAGTCTTACGCGATACGGGCCCTGATTCTCATGTTAAGGTAACTGGGCCACTGGTTTAATATGATCGATAGATTTTATGCAGTGTTGTTCAACAGTTTTGAATCAAAAACTTTTAAAGTTAACTCTGGAATACCACAGGGTAGCCGTTAGGGTCCGATCCTTTTTATTTTATTTATTAATGACTTACTGTCTGTGTTGAAGTATTCTCACTGCCTCATTTATGCAGACGATGTAACAATCTTAAAAACCATTTCAAATACTCGCTATTGTGAAGAGTTGCAGTGTTACTTAAATACGTTTTTTGGACTGGTGTGTTCGTAAATAATTGTGCCTTAACATCGATAAATGTAAGGCTATGAGTTTTACGAGAAAGTTGTCAATAGCTTCATTTAATTATTCTCTGAATAGCTTGCTTTTATCACGAAGAAGTGAGATGTCTGTCCTTCGTGTTTTTTTTTTATCAGAAACTCTTACACATCAACTCAATATCTAATAAAACCAATTCAATTCTTGGTTGGATAAAGAGAGAGTCAAGGCAATTTTCCGATCCCTTCTTTACCAAACAGCTTTTTATGACGTTTGTTAGACCTATTCTTGAATATTATGCTTGTCAGGTTTGGTCACCCCACTGCCATTGTCATAGAGCAAGACTGGAATAGGTGCAAAAAAGATTCCTGAGGTTTGCACTCAAAGGGTTAGGCTGGTTAAGTCCTTATGATCTCCCACCTTACCATAATAGGCTGAAACTTATTGACATGCCTAGTCTTGAGAACAGACTTGAATATTCCACAGAGAAACTTAAGGAACTTGTCCGAATGTCTGCATATTTCAAAATATCGGACCAATTATGAGCGTTTTTCTCCCTTAAATAAAATGTTTAATTTACTTAATATTTTCAATAATATATTAACTTGTTTTATCAAAACATAATTTTCACAAGTAAATTTAAATCAACTTTTTTTTCAAATAAATTGTACTTAATACTTGTATAGCTAGTAATTACCTAAGTTGTAAATAAATAAATAAAAGAGGTCAGCTAAACCTTACATGTGAGCATTGTTAAAAAAGCACTTTGTCATGTTAATTCATCCCTATTCTTGCGCAAACGTGACTTGGCATTCCAGGTTTTTGAGTTAATTCAACAGGATTATTTATTTAAGATGGTGTTAAGCTCACAAGATGAAATGTAGATTTTACAATTATCTTAAATGTTGAATGAACACGAATTATAAATGTGGTATCCTCTAAACTATTTAACAAGATCAACCGTGTTAAAAATAAAAACCTGTTAATTTTTAGTTAATTTTACCTGATATTCGATTTTCATAAAACTTGACCTTTAGCCCCTTTTTTGAAATTGTTCAGAGGGATTTTTAACATATTTGTGATAGGATCCTGCCGCTCTGATGATGTCCTCACGACCACGAAACGAGTCTACCTCAGAAGATTTTAATTAAAAAAAATATTGTTATTTGCGGAAAAAAAGAAATGTTTAATTTTATCAACTTTTTGAAAATGGCCAAAAATAATGCTACTTGCCATAGAGAACCATTTTTCTATGTCTGACATTCTCGTTCAAAGCCTGAAGATATAATTTAATTCCAAAATGTGTTGCTTAATTTTATTTGTAAGAGTTGTGTAAAAGTTGAAATAGTTAATTTTAATAAACTAGCTGACCCTTACCAGCATCGCACGGGTATACAAATCTCAATTGCTTGATATGTGATGTTATCCTTATTTATGCAATGTAAAGGGTTATTTTTAGACGTGTGGTTTTCAAGAAGAAATGAAACGCATATTATTTAATGTTATTGCCAAGAATTTAGCTTTATTATAAAGATAAGTTTAAAAAATGATTTCGGTCAAGTGGCCGCCGCAGCTGGCTCGAATAAATTCCAACCGAGAAGCCCAATTTTTGACAACTCCAATTGTTGCGCGCGATACTAATATTTATTCGAACAAAACTCTGTCCTTTTTAAAACAGTAATATCTATAGATGAAAAATATAAATATTCAAAAAAAAACTATTTTTATTATGATAAATATCCGCTTCTTCCATTTTAAAAATAAGTTCATAAATCAGTTAGGACACTATGGCTCTCATGGCCTCAATTCTAAGAGCAAGTTCTTGCAATCCAGTCTTGAAAGATCAAATCAATGATTCTTAATATGATGACACCAAAACATCCTGCCATATTCGGAGAACTGGTTTCCTCAGAGTATTAAGCTTTTTATTAGAAATATTGAAATTGCCTACCCTTTTTTTGAGTAAAATAATAAAAAAAAAAAAAAAAATATTCAAATTTGTCGTCTTGAGAATTCTCCTTAAATTTGCCTAATAAATTTGTAGAAAATCGCTTTAGCGCATAGTTTATTTTTCAATTTGTAATAAAACCATAAAAATAATAAACCTTATCTAAAAAACTAATATTCTCGTTCATGGGAATTAATATAATAAACTTAGAAAATTAGTTTTTATTGCCCCAAAGTAATTTCTCCACACACAAACCATTTCAATCCCTCTTATACTCTATTATTGCTTCCGTTGTTGTGGCGTTCGCTGTAGCAGAGCCCTCTAGGCCAAGTAGTCATCAAAAAATGTTAAATTCATTTTTATCACACCTAGTTTTAACATCCTTGTTTTATTTATTATTATTGCTGTTTTATTTGAATATCGCAGAGAAATATTTATAAATATAAAAAAAAAAAAAAAACAACGAAACAACGAAACGCGAGATAACAGCCCTTGAGCTGTAAAACGCAGAAAAACACTTAACTTACAAATATAAGCTGTGAAATCACCTTAGAAGAGTCATAAACGGCCAAATTTGCTTATTCGTTGTTTGGCAAAAAAAAAAAACAAAATGTATCCGAAATTGGATGTTATTTCAATTTAATTGTAATTTATGTAAAATTTTGTATATTTTTATAGGGTCATTTAATTTTTTCTTCTTCTTCTTCTATGAGCAGAGCAATCCCCCTGAAATAGGGAGTGTTTTTTTTTTTTTATTTGCTTATTCTTCGCATTCTGAAAAGCTAATTTTAACTATTTCTTCATTTTATATTTTCTCATTTGAGATTTAAAATTTTTGCTGAGTCGAAGGTTGAGGATCTTAATACAATATACGTATATTCAGCATCGCCCTTAAGCAAAAAAAGATGAAATAAAAACGAGAAGCAATATAACTAATAAAGAAAAGAACAAAAAAAAAATAAACCCTAAACCTGGGGTAGCTATTTTAGCAAAGTTCGTCTTCTTGATATATGTACCTACATTATACGTTATACCCCTCGGTAGGTATTAGAAAACGGTTGCCCTTCTTTTATTTTTAAATTGCAATAATTACTTCATCTTATCAGTGTCCTGACAGACAAGGACTCGCGATGGCTTATGTATTTTTATGCTGACGTACCGTTGATTTAGGAGGGTTCTCCTTTACCATAAGCTTAACATCTTACCCACGCCCCGTGGAGATTTAGTTTTGCAACGTTTACAATTAAGCTATGACCCGCTTCCATGTTTCATTGGCTTCAGCAGTGTTGAAGATGGCAGATATCTGATGTAAAATACGTATTTAACTACATATTAAGAAATTACTTATAAAATTAGGAAGATAATAATTTTAAGATATTTAAATGTTCAAATACTGAAATCCTTAAAAACTAAACTTTTAAAGGGGTGCGTTCAATAATACCTTTACTAGCTATTTCAAAAGAAAAATGTATCAAAAAAGTAGATCAACGTTTAAAAAAAAAAAAGGACTACTGGTTCGTATGTACTCTTAGGTACTCTAAGGTACTCTTAGGTACTCTTATAAGCTTAGAATCATTCAAACGATTTTGGGCAGAGATGTAAAATAATGCAAACTTTTCAGAACTGCAGTTAATTGAATAAAAATACTTATTTTTGTAATTTAACTTCAAAACTTAACTCTAATTAAAATTTGATGTCTCCAATAATGCAAACAATTTAAGTAGTTAAAAAACTTTAAACTACTTAAAACTGCTTGAATTCTTTGATGTCATTTTACAAGAATATACAAAGGATTTGAATGTTAAATTACAGAACGAATGCAATCAATTGAGTCGGTGAATGCAAAGAATCTAAAAGACTTCAAAGAATTCAATTTTTTTATTTTTTTTTTGCTCTTAAATAATAATTAATTTGAATGTTTTAAGATATTCCCTTTGACTAAATGTCAAGTTAGTTCATAAATACACGAATTTTGACTATGCTAAGACAATATTAGGTAAATTGTGAATTTGTTGCAGTAGCAGTACCGTGCTTTATGTTTTGCGCTTATGCTCAGGATGTGCATTTGCACTCAGAGAGGCTTTATGGTTGCATTTCTGATGGGTAAAATCCCATTCAATACAGTTTTTAAATTTACTAGGCTCAAGCAGGATAACGAAATCATTTCCAAAACTCAAAAAAAAAACGCCTAACTCGTATTGAGCACAATGCACAACAACTGTAGTTGGAGTTGCTTCTGCCTTACTCAACTTTTCCAATCTCAAATTGATAAAAAGGGGATTCATGAAACGTCGTAAAACACTAGATAAGTTTATCGTTTGGTAAATGAACTGTCAAATTTTATATGAGAAATGGTTTACGCAAATTGAATAAAATTATCTAAGGATTTTGCATCATTTTTCCCGAACAGTTCTACAGTGAGTAAATCATTAAAGGCAATTTTTGTTCATATGAATGCACTTAATTCTGTTTAGCTTATTTTTGTCATGTTTTATATAACTTTTTTAAATTTTTTCAGGAAATAATTTTTTTGCACAAATAAATTTTTGACGTTTGACGAATAGCTGATTCAATTACGCAGCATTTATCTTTTTACACAATTGGTAAACTTATCTCGTTGCATGAATACCTACCCTTAAAATCTTAAAATTCGTAATACAGGGTCTTTCGTTAAGCGCTTCCTATCTTTAAATTTTAATCCAACAAAGTGTGTGTTTGAAGGGGATATCGATGACATTTTGTATGGTTCAAATGTCCGCCATGGCTTCTTTTGGTGGCACGCATCCACATAGTCCAATTCTCCATGACTCTGGAGCATAAATCAGGCTGAATTTTATACCGATGGCATGGGTTATGTTGGCTTTGAGGGCCGCTGTTGTTTGTGGCTTCTTCCCGTAGGCCTGCGACTTCAGAAAACCTCAAAAGAAAAAGTTTAAAAGCGTCAAATCGTACGATCTCGGTGGCCAGTTCACATCACCTCCACGCCGCCGTGAGATGACTATGCTCTCAAATCGCCCCTGCACAATTTCCAATCGTGCGTAAGCTGTGTGGCACGTAGCACCATCCTGTTGAAACCACATGTGGTCCATCATCAATTCGGGCCTATAGCGCTCGCCATTGACGGTGATGGCCATTCTCAAAGAAATATGAACCGATGACGCCGGCGCGCGGCCGGTCGACAATTTTGTTTGTTGACGTACCCATTCATCCAGAAATGGGATTCATCGCTGAAGATGACCGTAAATGTGCAAAGCACGCGAAACGTTGCCCGAACGGACCACACATTTTGATAAAACACGTTATAAAACACGTGTTATTGAACTCTATATCCCTCCATGGTGGTTTGTCAAAACAGACTGAATAAAGGAAAGCCAATTTGACAGCTGTAGCTTCAACAATATGGCCGCTATCAACTGTCAAAGTTCGAAAGTCCCTATTAGAGTTGGAAGACCCTTTAGTAATATAATCAAATTTGTCAGAATTCAGAAAAGTCGATTTATCCGCTACAACGAAAATCGAACTTCAAAAATCGATCAGTGATCCACTCAACAAATACATTTGTTAATTTTTCAAACGAAAAATGCAAAACGGTGTTTTTCACGGTCGAAAATGTCAAATTTAGAAAAAGGATAAACGCAAACAAAAATCTTTCTTTCCCTAAGTTACCTTCTGAGCCCGGAAAAACTGTCAATTTTTGAAAGAAAAATATGTAGAAAATTTTAAATTCTAGCAAATGGAACTAAATTGTGGTAAATATAAAAAATTTAAAGCAAATAGTCTTTTTTAAATAAAAGACACAAGTTAAGTTCTTACATATTTAACTGACCCTCCGCACATAAAACCTGTCAAAAAAAAAAATGCAAATCAATGAAACACGGTTATAAAATAAAACAATAAAATTTAACTCTATAGTGGGTAGGTACTGGTACAGGCAAATCGATTATTATTTTCGCTCGAAGCCTTGACATCTATCCACTTTCCGTTTCCCCCATCATATAGACGTATATAGGTATATATGTAGTTATTGTTTGGTGTTGAAAATGTTTTCCTATCAAATAATTGCATGTGTCAGATCCAATTCTATCACACATCAACATCCCACCCCTGGATGCATTCAGCACTTTAACGTGCTAACTAAGTGATTCACAACAAAAAAAAAAAAAAATCGAATAAATTATGCAAACTTGCACGCCACCGGTTTCACACGTTCAAGCCACATTCAATTTTTAACTTGGAATATCAAATTCAACTCCAACAGTGATTGGTTATGAGCGATCGTTCTTCTGCAAAATAATATATTTCCATTATATAGGCGGGTGTCGGCGGCGGGTGTTGGCGGCGGGTGCAGCTAGGTCTAGTTATTTGGAATTTCAAAAATAACACATCGAATGCACCACCTGAAAACTGAAGTGTTAGTTCACATCGGAAAAGGGTGCCTCTGCCTATATGATATGCACCAGAATCAGGATGAACCTTAGTTTATATGGAGGAGGGATACCATCATCATGTCAATGCACCCTGGAGGCCGTCTGGATTTATATGTGAGTGATTTTAAGGATGAATATTTTTGAATAGAATTCTGCTTCAACATGCATGTAATCGAATTAAATGGAAATATAATGAAAGCAAAATTCGCCCGAGATTTCCTTCTAATAAAAATATGCATATATAGGCGATAGACTGTAGGCAACATAGACATTTATTTCATGGGTGCATGTGCCAAGAGTGCCACAACACTCTGGAAATACCTACATACCTATACATTTTAATATTTTGTGTTTGTTTTGTTATTTTTTTTTTCTTGAGCAAGTAGAAGGATGCCGTAAAAAGGTGTTCCCCATATAAATTTGATATTTAATTAAATTCAATATCAAAATTAAATTAAACTTTCAGGAAAAAGGACTATTTGGTTATATTTTTAAACAATTAGAAGGGTGCATTGCATATAGATATATATGGGTCGTAGATACTTACTCGATCAAATGTCCTCCTCAGATCAGAATTTACGAAAAAAAAAAACAAGTACCTTTTGCACATCGGTGCATATTTATATGCTCATTGACTTTAAGGATGTCCATGATAGGGTTTAAGGATAGAGCTTAATAGGCTATGAGATCTAAGAACCCCATACATGGGATATTCGCAAAAAAAGACAGCTATTTCCTGAAATTGGTCGGACATTTATAAATGTTTTTGCGAATTTTAAAAGTTTTTTTTAAGGTCGTATGTGACATTAAAAAAAATCTTTAAAAATTCATTAAAAAAAACCTGAAGCTAGCTGAGTTTTTTGACTAATTACTAACCTTTGGAGGGGATATTTTTTTGTGAATATCCCACATATATCAAGTGCTTTGATCCCATAAACTCATATCATCCCTACCAGACTTGTTCAATTCTAGATTCTAGCGACAATCTTAACTGTTAAATTCTAGTTCTGAAATTCTAGCGGCTATATGGCTGTTTTAATTGTTGCACATACAGAATCTTCTCTTCACAAGATGTGTTTTCATAAGACGTTGCAACTCAGTGAAGAGGTAGGTTTAAAATGTTAGATATAGGTAATGGAAAAACTAAAAATTATTTTCAGTCAAAATGTGAGTTGCGACTAATATTTCATTAAAAGTCGTGTTGTTTTTTTTGAGCTTCTTGCCCTTCTTTATCTATAAAAGTGGACCAAAGATAACTTTAGTGCAGTGGTATCATATAACAAGATATATTATTAGAAATTATGGCTGCTCAAATTATTGAACTTTTGTTAAAAATTTGTTTAAAAACGAGGTTGTTAAAAGCGGTAAAAAAGTCGATTTTTTAGTCGTGTTTTTGTATTGTCCAGTACATCGAAGATGTTGTTTTGTTTGTGTTTGTGTCGTTGGATACATTGGTAGAAGGATAGGACCTAACAACTATGCTAGTTAAAAGGCTTTGGAATGTTTGGTTAAGTGAAAAATCACGCTTGAAGAGGTTAAACATTTTTTTTTTTTTTTTTTAAATACGTTTTTCTTATCGTGCGAAAAAGTCGTTTTTATTTTATATTTTTTTATCATCGTCCAGATACCTCGAATAAAATGGATACAAACTCCTGGAACACAACAATTTTATTCTTAGCTTCCTATGGTTCTTAGATCAGCTGCAAATCCAGTAAATAGATTTCACGTTTGCTCCAAAAAAAACGACTTTTTTAGGGACCTAAAAATCGTTTTTTTTTTGTTCTGTTTCTGACGATACTAAAATAGAAAGGTGGCATTTTCTAGTGTGCTATATCTATGTCGCTAAATTGTCGTGTGGTTCAGCCGACAAATAGCTTTAAATCTTAATGTGTATTTCGTACAACATTTTTAAGTAAATTAAGGGCGTTTCTAGCAGAGAAAATAAAGCAAAATAAAACATCCCATTTCTAACCATATAAAATGTGTTGTCTAAATCACTACTCTAAAAACTAAAACTATGTATGTAGGTCAGTATGCCATTATCCCACCCATAAACATCCTGTTTTCCAGCCCCCCAAAAATACTTCCTCCATTTATGTTATGCCCTTAGCCATAGCCAGCCTTTCTCAACTTTTTATTTATACATTTATAGGAAATCCATCAATTTCAATTTACCAAAACTATAGATCTAGATGTATAGCTTTTAATGGTTATAAAAGGGATTTCGACAGCCCCTTGAGGAAAATCGTATGTGTCACGTTTTGTGATTCTCGGCACACAAATTAAACCAACAATGAATTGCCTCTGTCGTCTTCTTAAGCCTATGGGAGTTGCATTAACTTATTGTTTAGTAAACAAAATCTAAAGAAGGACTTATATATTGGATTGGTTATTGTAGCCTAGTTGCGCTGCTGTTTTGTGATTAATCGATTTGATTTCAAATTTAGAACATGCTAGTGATAGTGATGTTTTGATAAATAATAATACCATTATGTGCATTGGTAAAAAGAAAAGCGTTATAGTTATTTGTAATAAACAACACATTTTAGTTCTCAGAAATGGGAGTATACGTAAATGACTTAATTAGATTCGTATTTGTCAGAGTTATTTCACTTGAGTTATCAAATACTTAAATTCAACGTGTGATCTCTCGTGTTTTACATAATTGAGGTATTATTCAATTTCTTCCTCAACTCCAACCCCATCTTTTTGATGATTATTATTGATTTTAGCATTTCAAACGTGAAACTCTGGAAATATGAAGCATGTGTGTTTTACTTTTGTTTACATAAATTTTCTAATTTAATTTTAATGAGGATTAAATGTCTATATTTAAAAATTTGTGGTGTTTGTGGCTTACACAAATATAAATGTTCCAACATAGAATTAAAGAAAATTCAGGGGAGGAAATTTTGAGTGCTTTAAGGGAAACATTTTGTAGGTGAAGGTGTAAAATTGTTATATTGATAAAACTAAATTTATCAATGTTTTTATTTTTTGACTAGCTGACCCGCTCGACTTGGCACAGGTAGACAAACCTAAGCTTCGCATACAAATTACAAATGTGGATAAATATTTAAGCTACTTTTTGTAAAAAATATGACCATCTAAGTCCAACTTTTACTAACTTCTTTTAGGCAGAAAGAATTTTTGTAATCAAAAACCACTTTTTTGTGTTTATCCCATTTCACTCTATAAATATAAAATTTTTAAAAATAATCTTTACAACACAAACAGAATTTTTGAAAACGGATACCACTTTTCGTTTTACCCCCTAAGGCTATCCACTCGAAATAACCTTTCAAACACAAAACAAATTTCTTTAATCGAACTATTTTTTTTGTACCGCATTTCACCCTACAAATAACAAAACTTTGAAAAAGAATACCCCTAAAGCAATTTCCGTAGGAATGCCCTTTCTATCACCAAAAAGAAATTTTTAAATTGGATACCTACATTTTTATTTTACACAATTTCACCCTACAAATGAAAAAAAAATGGTTTTAATTTTACCCCATTTCACCTTACAAATACAAAAATTGAAAAAGAATATCCCTAAAGCCATTTAATAAAAAAATCTTTCAAATAAAAAAAGAATTTCTTAAATCGGACATTTTTTTTATTTTTACCCCATTTCACCCTACAAATTGCAATTTAAAAAAAAATATTCTTTAAGCCATTTTTTAAGAATAGCCCATCAAACGCACGCAGAGTTTTTATAATCGGATAGGTACGTCTTTTTTATTTAACCCAATTTCACCCTACAAAGTGATTTTTTTTCTGATATTTTAATAGTTGTTCTGCTATTCGGGGCGGAGAACAATCCAACAAATCAAAAATCACTAAAATCGGTCTAGCCGTTCTTGAGTTATAAGTGTTGTAACTAAAACGATTTGTTTTGTCTCCAAGTAGTCTTGTAATTTAAATAAATAAAATGGATGAAACACATTTTATTTTTCAGAAAGAAAGAAAAAACAACTTTATAAAATATAAATAAAATAACATTATGCAATATTTTCTATGACACATTTCGGATTGTTCTCCATCATCGAGGGGTATAATGCCTCAGTTTAATTTTTAATACTAACCAAATAAATGAGATTGTGTATTAAAAATATAAAAAAAAAACTTATTAAAAGGAAATTGAAAAAAATTAAAACCAAATCTAATAAATTTTAACAAATTCCCAACAATATTCAATTTTAAAAACATTTAAGGCTTCGTGAAATTATTTCCTATAAAATATCACCAAACATAAAATCAAAAATAGCCCCAAAATGTTTAATGAAAAAACAAATACAACAAATTCTTGGCCATTTTTCATATTTCGCAATGAAAAATTGTTGCAAAATATAGTCAGAAATACAGAAACAGAATATAAATAAAAAAAAACCCAAAACCAAAATGAAAATGAAAAAAAAAAAACCCAAAATGTGTTCTCTTAAACATGACATTTAAACAACTGTTAATTTATATTATTTGGGTAATTTTTTCAATTTTTGTTGGCCCTATCCTAATATTTCTTAAACACACTTTAATATTCTATTTCCGCTTTGTGAATTTTTCGCCAAGAACGTGAAAAGCAATTGATTTATTTAGTACACATTCGAAGTTTAATAAAAATTGGTTAAGCTGTTTGTGAGAACTTTTGAAAGAAAAATATATCAAATCCAAAACAACTTTTCTAGATGAGCTTAAATAAAAATGTTTTCCTACCTAAGAAATTCTATGAACCGAATTTGAAACAAATCCATGCATTCGTTTAGGCTATCGCACTAGAGCTCAATGGACGCACAGACAAACAAATCATGGTGAATAAAACCACTTTTTTAGAATTCTTGACTATTTTTAGTTTCTACTAAATCCTTGGAACATTTTTTACATCAAAACCATAACTTGCCCTATTACTCCAGTCAAGAGTCAAATCGTCGCGTCAGCTGCGCTCAAAGGCTCTGTTCATGGATCGATAGGGGCTTATTTATAACATTGAAACAGTTTCTGGTAGTTTTACTTAAATGTAGAACATTGCTAATAAGTCTTACACAAATTTTTGTTCAACCTCTTAGCCCAAGAAAATTAGGATTTCGTCACCTAAAAAATTCTATAAAGCTGAATTTTGGCATACATCTTCTTTATACCCTGTTTTATGAATCCTGAAAATTCCCCTTCGATTGGTTGAGTGCTATAGTTTTTTTTATAACCGTAAATAGCCAACAAAAGGATTTTTTTTATAAAACACGGGTTTTCTCTATTTGTAACGTTTTTTGGTCCAAAACACTCAAGGCTAAAATTTAAGTACATTAAATTTCCAATAAAAACTTTGTGTAATTTTTTTTGAATGAAGTAACGGTTGCCGAGTTATTGACTTTTGTCTCAAAAACATCATTTCACAATTTTTTCTCGTTCAAAGTTCTTGTTTTCCGTTATAAAAAAATCATCATCCAATCACTGGGGACTTTTCAGAATTTATAAAGCAGGCTATAAAGAAGATGTACATATTATGTTTGCCAAAATTCAGGTTTATAGGAATTTTTCCGTAATAGCTGCCCTATAACGACTGATTTTCTTGGGCTATCTGATAAAACTTGATTTTTTAAGGACCAGTGTTACAAACGTGGTACAAAAATTGATCCGTGGTTCAACAATTTTAACTCGCCAATTAAGACGGAATAATTGAGGTTTATTTGGCTACTATCACATACTCGAACCATGGACCATTATTGAACCTCATTTAAACTGCTGAATACGCTGAGTTAGAATTGCCGAACCACGGATCAAGTTAGAACAACGTTTCTACAATTGGCCTCAATTCATTTCGAAATGTTCATAAATCAAGATGTTTCATTAAAATATTTCTTAAAAATAAAAATAAGAATAAGTAAATGATGTACTTACTGTAAATGTAAAGTAGATACAAATATACGTGCAATAAAATAGTAAATTATCATCAATTACCCTCAATTTCCTTTTGAGGACTGTCAGTAAACATGCATTTTCATAAATTATACTATGCCAACAATCACAATAGCGTGTAAGATTAAATAGCAATCATTGTAACGCAGAGTAAATAATAAACGAAATATCGCTAACACGAAACCATTTTTATTGACAATCCATTTTTATTTGATGGGTTCTGATTTGTATTGGAATTAATATTTCTGTTTAAATATGTAACTTAACTGTTGCTGTATGGGTTAGGTATACAAATCAATTTTTTGACTGCAGAAAAATTGATTTTGTAATTTTAATAGTCTTATAAAGGGTTTTTCAACAAACACGCTACAAAAGTAGAGCAACAGGGACAGCAAATGACTCCATATTTCTTGCCGCTCTTTTGACATTTCTCTTCAGTAAGGTTTGCCACTTTATGATGGAAAGATATACGAGCCAACAACGAGTCGAAATTATTAAAATTTACTACCGAAATTCGGAGTCAGTGGCCTCAACGTTAAGAGCGCTACGTCCAATTTATGGTCGTCATAATCGTCGTAGCAGATCAACAATTGAGCGTCTAGTGGAAAAATTTGAATCCACAGGCACAGTACAAAATGTTCCCGTGCCAGTGAGACAAAGAAGTGCCCATAGTGTCGAGAGTATTGCTGCCGCTGAGGCTTCAGTTGCAGAAAGCCCAAATGTGTCTCTCACACGTCTTTCTTGGGCATTTCTGTGACGTCGTTGTGGTGAATTTTGCAAAAAGATCTTGGCCTACATCCTTACAAGATTAGATTGACGAAAGAACTGAAGCCGCTTGACCACCAGAAGCGTCGTATGTTCGTGAATTGGGCTGAGCAACAACTTGAAAATGATTCGGATTTTCATCAAAAATCATCTGCAGCGATGAGGCTCATTTCTGGCTGAATATGGCTTCGTCAATAAACAAAATATGCGGTATTGGTCAGGCAGCAATCCACACGTACTCCATGAGTCATCATTGCAACCCGAAAAAATTACGGTTTGGTGTGGTTTATGGGCCGGCGGCGTCATTATGGGCCGTACTTCTTCCGTGATGATCAAGACCGGCACGTTACTGCGAATGGGGATCGATACCGTTCAATGATAACCGAATATTTTTGGCCCCAATTGGATGATATGGACTTGGAGGACATGTGGTTCCAACAGGACGGCGCCACAAGCCACATAGCGAATGTCACAATCAATTTATTGGAAACCAAGTTTGGAGAACGTGTTATCTCACGAAATGCTCCAGTCGCTTGGCTGCTTCGGTCGTGCGATTTGACGCCGTTAGACTATTTCCTGTCGAGCTACATCAAGTCTATGGTCTATGCCAAGAAGCCAGCGACGATTGATGAACTTCGTACGAATATCAAACGTGAAATTGCAGCAGTATCGGCCGATTTATGCTTGAAAACCGTCGAAAATTGGGTTCAGCGTCTGGACTTCTGCAAGCGTGCCCGTGGTGGCCATGCAAAAGAAATCGAGTTCCATACATAATGGCATTAAACGAATTTTCACAGGAATAAAGACTTTCATTGATATCCAAAACCGTTTTTGTTTTATTTAAGAAAACTTTTGTAGCGCTTTTATTGAAAAACCCGATACATAAATTACATTCTTTAGATTTTAGTTTTTAGAATTATTTGAACTATGGGAATTTGTACAGACATTTTGTTTAACATATTTTATAAAAAGGTAATATAAGTGGGGCAAAATTTCAAACATTAAGAACCGGCTCTAAATCACTATTAAATTGGGAGTCGGCTCCAAAAAAAAAATTTTAGAGCGAGAGTTGGCTCTTTTCTAATTTTAAAAGACATAAAGTAGGTATACTTTAACGCAAAAACATTCGTCTAACTTTAAAAGCAGCAAAGCGCTTGTCTTAATTTTTTAAAGTGTACTTTATCCAGTTGACGTTTATCATTTCATTAAAAAAAAATTGAAGTAAAATGTTTTCTGAAGAGGAAGATTTCGATATTTTAGCCAAGAGGTCTTCGTGAGTGAAAGCAGTCATCCTGTCCTGGATGGACTACACCATTAACAGCTCTGCTCAAAGGACACAGACCATGAGGTTGATGAAATGCAAAGCCACGTCACCGACCTTGCCACCGGCTACAATAACCTTTACTCCTGGCATCCATCTACAAAGGTTTTGATTTGCTTTTGAAGAAGATGTATAATGAGGACTGTTGTCTTTGGTTTGACGCTTGAATACCATTCCTCGAAGAACCTTGTTCAATGGTGGAACCACAGCCAAGAATCTTATAAACTCGAGTGTTGTACCAGTGATACTACCGTAGATTGATCCTTCTATACAAACGGTGTACATGTACTTATGAGCGCCTTCCTTTAAAATTTGGTTCATTTGTTTACATCACACAGGACGAATATATGGCTCTAGGCAAATGACACACATTAGAGCGATAGTCACACATCACTCCAAAACACACATAATATTGTTTATATAATTGTTTATTTAATTGTTTATATAATATTGTTTTTTTTTCACATTCTGCAGGGAATTTTTACCAACCGGAGTTTCTTTTGATTAAACACAAACACGATAGTCAAATTTAAATGTTTTTTGTGTTTATGTTTAATTTTAGTTCTGTTTGATTCTTATAACGGGTGATTTTTTAGCTGGTTTGGTTTTGGCAACACTGGTTTTGACAGCTGACGTGTGTTTAGTACCTTGTGTCACTGTCAAACAGCTTCAGTTTGGTTTGCAATTTAACCATGGATCGTCTTACAAATGAACAACGCTTGCAAATTATTGAATTTTACTATCAAAATTCGTGCTCGTTTTGAAATGTTCATCGCGCGCTGCTTGTGTTCAGCGATGAGGCTCATTTTTGGTTGAATGGGTACGTAAATAAGCAAAATTGCCGCATTTGGAGTGAAGATCAGCCAGAAGCATTGCAACAGCTACCAATGCATCCCGAAAAAGCCACTGTTTGGTGCGGTTTATGGGCCGGCGGCATTATTGGGCCTATTTCTTCAAAGATGATGCGAATCGCAGCGTTACTGTCAATGGTGAACGCTACCGAGCGATGATAACAAACTTTTTTTTGCCCGAAATGGAAGTTCTTGACTTGCATGATATGTGGTTTCAACAAGACGGTGCCACATGCCACACAGCACGCGAAACAATGGCGCAATTGCGAGGCGAGTTTGGTGAACAGTTAATTTCACGTTTCGGGCCGGTCAATTGGCCGCCTAGATCGTGCGATTTGACACTATTAGATTATTTTTTGTGGGGGTATGTCAAGGCTAATGTCTATAGGGACAAGCCCGCTTCGATTGACGCACTAAAAGCCAACATCCATGCATTCATTCGTGAGATACCGGCCGATATGTGTGAAAGAGTATGCCAAAATTGGACTCAGCGGATGGGCTACCTGAGACGCAGCCGCGGTCAACATTTGCATGAAATTATCTTTAAACATTAAATTGCAAGGTTCAAACTATGGATTCAAATAAATATTTCATTCATTTTTTCGAATTTTTTGTGTTTTTTTTTTAAAAAAAGTTCTAAACCTCTTAAAAAATCACCCATTATATTTGTCAAAAATAGACGCGTTCAAATGTTATTTTCTAACGTCGCGCTAAAAACTTTGATTAGTTAGATGAGTTGTTTAAAGTGTTTAAAATTAAAGAAAAGTTATAGATATGGGCTCGCAACTAAACGACTACTTTAACAAGAGTCGGTATTTTTCCTTAACTTTGGCGCAAAATTTTAGACGATTAAGTAAAGTGTTAAATCAATTCTAATATGATACTAGTTTAAAAAGAAGATTTTGCTAATTTTAAACGAGTTTAACGTGATACTATCTCTTAACATTTTACTAAAGTTAAAATTGCCAGATTGCTGTTTTATCTTTTTAACATATATTACTAAATGTCACTGTTTTAGATGTGTTCAGCTTGAGTTTTGTAAGAAAATAGATTTAGTATGACACTAGTTAAAAAGTGTTTAAAAACTAAGAATATTTTAGTAACGAGCTTTAAAGTTAGTAAAATGTTAACTAATATCATGCTTAAACCTTAACATGAGGCTGTTTAAAATTTTGCGCCTTATGTTTACCTATAATATATCTCGAGCGCGTAGGTTGGTTGATCACAAGGAAATCGTACGATAGGGGGTATGTTTCAACTTATTGAGGCGGGAAGTGCATTTTTCTAAAAAAAATCCACTTGAAATAGAAACAGAATTACCAAAAATACAACAGTATAATATCTTACACTTACAATACCATGCTATTTCAGTCATTTTCAATATTCTCAAAAACTAGAAGACATTGTTTAAGCATCTGTTTTTTTAGTGTTCGACTTTGTAAATAAATAACTGCATTGAATTTTGTAAATAAAAATTGGTTTGAGCTAATTTTTTTTTTATATCAAAATTGATTCGCCTTATAAGCCGACATCTTTCTGTTTAAATAGATAATCACACAAAATATTTCCAATATGTTAAATAAAGCTTTAGGATATTCCATTTCAATTATTAACATCCCTTCGCGTCGGTAATAATATTTCACTTAACCATAACTCAATATAATAATCATGTGTCTTTCCTATTGAATTATTTTCAATATGTATCTACCAATATTATAAACCTAACTGATATCAAATCGAGTTGCCTTAAATAATTCTTTTTGAATCACATAAATTGAACAATTAGGATTATCCTTGAAGATTTATTGGTCATCATTAAACAAATAATAATGGACTCTCTTTGTTATTCAGCAACTCATCAGACTGATAAAATGTACATGTGCCTCTGAAAATAATATATGTACTAAGGTACGTCTTTTAGACCATAAATTATTTTGAATTAGCTAGGTACACAAATATATTTTGGAACGATGCTTGAATTAATTAAAATTATCTGAATGGCCCGTAAGCGGAGTTCTGTTGGAACCACATGTCGTTCGCATTCATATTATCCAATTGGAGCCAGATTATCATCGATCGATAGCGCTATCCGTTGATGCTGATGGCAATGATATCGTCGTTTTCGAAGAACTACGGACTCTCACAGACAGCGACGATTTTTTCGTTGATCTTTCGCAAGGCCATTGGCTGATTGTTCAGTGAATCGGTCGACTCAAATTTGGCTAACAAACTTTGGATAATCGACTTGGAAGAAGAACCATGTAAACCGTAAAATGGGAGGAGCACACATATCACTGCCCCAAAAGATTTTGATTTTCTTAATTCGTTTAACTTGGCATGGCGATTTGGCATCAATAATTGAATAATAAACAATAGATTTGACAGATGACTCCAGAACAACATAGCCCCCACAGAACATCAACATCTCAAAAAAAAAAAAAAAACAACATGTACTGTCGACTCCGCTTATTTGCAACACAAAAAATGCAGGCAATTTGTTGCAAATAAGCGAAGTTTTCATATAAACAAACTTCGGATACCTATATGCAACTTTGTTGCACCTAACCATACTTCGTATAATTGCAACTTTTTTTCCCTTTAAACGATAAAAATATAAAACATAAATAACCTCAAACAACAAGCAAAACAACTTTTAATAATTGTGACAGTTGAAAGGATTGGAACGATGAGAATGGAATGAAACTTAAAATGTCATTTTTAAAATGTGTTCAAACTTCAAAAATGAATGGATCCGTTCAGTGTTTCACTTATAAGAGGAATTGTTTCAGAACATGAAAAGTATATGGGGGAAAGAAAATTGTTTCAATTAAAGGGAGTTTTCAAATAAGCGGAGTGCAGTTATCCGTACTTATTTGTGTGAAAAAGCCCAGAAAAAAAACGTGATAAATTTTTTATTGTATATAACCGAAAGTTTCAAAAGGCGGAGTCGACTGTAAATGATTATTTGTAGTGTATGTAGAATAGAATAGAGCAAAATTGGGATCCAGGATCTAAGCACCCCATATGTGGGGTCTTCAAAAAAAACGATTCCATCTAAAAGGTCAGTAATCGGTCAAAAAAATGTCAACTTGTTTCAGAAATTGGTCAGCCATAATTTTTTTTTTTTTAAGTTTTTTCAAGGTGATATAGGGATTTTAAGCTCCACTTAATATGGGTTGCTATAAGATCCTGGAGTTCCCATTTTTTGAGAAAAATAAGATTATTAAGGTCCTTTCGGACATTATATTTTTGATGCTTGCTGGGGCTTATGAAAAACAAACTTCTCCATACCAACATCTTAAAATGTGACTAGGTGTACCCCCCCTTCGACCTTCAAATCAAAAATTCCCTTGCCTGTGCCTACGTTCTGTAACTCTTGCATGGATAAATTTAGTCGAGAAACGATGAAAAATGGAACAGTGGAACTCATACGATTTGTTTCAATTTTCATCGTTTCTCGATTTCCTACCGTCCACAATAAAATCACCTATTACTCGAACCCTACCATTATTGCTGCGCAAAATAAGTGGTACCTATAGCAGCTTTAGTTGTTGTCGTGTTGAAATTGTAATCAAACGTGGTTAATTTTTAACAGATCGTCATATCCTTCTTTCTCATTTTATTCAATCGAACATCACCTATCGCGACGCACTCCCAGTCTTGTGCAAATACATTTCTTTAATTCGTTTTTTAAGTATTTTTTTTTGATGGATATGGATATTCAAGTCGCGGTTGTTTTAAGTATTGCGTTCATTCTAAATATGAATTCATTCGCGAACGAATATAATTTTGCAACCTGAACAGTGAACGCTGAGTTTTTTTTTCCGTAGATTTTAGCGACAAACAAATTTGTTTTTTATTCATTTATCAATTTTCAATCCCAGCCGAAAGAGCTGTTCGTTTGACAGCCAAATTGAGACGAAATATTAAACAGTTATACTCGTTGATATTTAGGTCAAACGTGTGCTTTTTTGGGGAATTGCTTTGGTTGCTATTAAATTAAACGCCAACTGTTTGTATTTTTGTAGGCAAAGAGCTGTTAGGAATCGTTACAATTTATAATTATTTTCAAAATCAGCCTTATTGTGAGTTTCACTCGAACAACATTCCACCCGGAATATTTGACATTTCACTTTTCGCCTATTGTGAGTTTCCAACGAAATTTCAAGATCGAAAAATTCTCCTTATTGTGAACATTCATTTCGGGCGGAATGTAATGTCATTTTCACTTCTTTTTTGTAGGCGAACAAAAATTCATTCGCGCGAAACTCACAATAGCCTTTGAAATTCCGGGCGAACTAAAAATATTAAGGTGAAATGTTTTTCAGGTGAAACTCATAATAAAGCTGAATATTTGTTTAAATATTCCCGTGATATTTTTCTTATTTATAAAAAAAAAAAATGTTGTCCTAAAAGTGGACATCGCACATCAGTAATATCAACTGCGTAGATAAACCCCACTTGAAGGAATCAACAATTTTTTCCTAACCCTATATTTTGCATTTAATAGATACACACCTAGCTCTATTAACGGAAATAGAAATCTTAATATTTGGAAAAAAAAAAAATATTATTCATGAGACATTTTTTTCTCAGATTCTATTAACCTTTATTTATGATTCAAAGAATATCTATCATCTTACAACGGTGTAAGGTGGTGTTTTCACCAAGATTTCTTTGGGAAACAACAACGACAACAATAACATAACAACAAAGTTTCAAAAGAAAATTGATTGTTCCTTAGAAACATCTCCCAAATGACTCAAATGACTTCGCCATAAGGTAAGGATAAGGAAAGGATACACCGACCAAGAGAGAGATATACACAATTTCAAAAGAGAGATGAATTCCAATTTATTTGACACCTTAAGGGCTGTTAGAAGTGTTGTACGATGATTGCTCGAGTGTGGTCCAGAATACTTAAACAGAGCGCGTATTGTGAAGGAGTTGGCAGATATTGTATAGGGCCTTAAAATAAGGACACTTTATTGTCTTCATGGATAGAAAGGGGTGATGACACAATCATGGATGGCTACATGTGTTGTGTTTACTTTGATGACATATGTGCAAAACGTTATTGGAATACTCAAATTTCGCTATACCTATACCTACATACATATGTATAGATATAATGTAGGTATTGTGGGACGCTAAAGGTTTTAAATGTTCAAACGTGTTGTCATTAAGTTCTGAGTCACTTGTATGCCTGAATTGTTGTGTTGAAGCAGTGATTATAGAATAATGATTGCTTACAACAACTTACAAGTTACGAGAGTTCTGGTTGTGTGGAAAATCAGTTTGACTTCATATATGTACCTAATTACATAGCCATAGGTAAGGTGTAAGGGATATAAGCAAAGCCGTAAATTGAATTGTGAAGTTTTTGATGTGTAAACATCTATGCTGGCGGTAGAGTGAAAAAAAAAATGTGAACGTTCGTGTGCAACGTTACGTCGTGCAACGTTACGGTGTGCAACGTTACGATCTGCACACTAGGATGGGTGCGTTCAGTGAAAAAATCTTAAAATCCCCTTCAAGCAAAAACAAGTCCGTTTTGGATCCGCGCACGTTGATGTTTACACATATTAACCGTGAGTCCCGGCACTCACACAATTTTTTTTATTGACTTTTTATTTCTACTCGAAGGCTAATCCTTAAGGATTTAAACCTTAAAGAGTTTTTTGCTTGCACAGCTAATTTTTCAATATTTACAGGGAATTTACAGGATATAGGCGTACAAAAATAGTTTTCCAAAAAAACTGTTTCATGGTGGAGTATTAGAGTTTTTTTTTTACAAAATGGAAAGGACAAGAGCAATATTTGTTGACCTTTTTACCACGATTAATTCCTTTTTAACAACAAATTTCGAAGATTATGTTCCTTAATTTTTTTTTTATATTTAAGCTGAATTTTATAAAATTAATTTTTTTTCTTAATTTTCAGAAAAATATTGACCCATTATTGGCTATGCCAGGCGTGCGTGCGTGCTTCGGTCTTGAGGAACGATGCTGGTGCTTTTTTCAGTTCATCTCTTCGAATGCCTGCATTTGACACTCTTGAGTAGATAATGGAAGAATAATTAATTGGTTATGCAGTAATATGCTCATGAATAATTCAGTTAAGTGTTCGCTTGTGATCTAACGAGAAGGTATATACAGAGTATAAGCTACCTACATATCGGGTTCTTATTTCGATATCCATTTGGCACATGAATTATTCAATATATCGATAATATTATTCAACATGAATTTCGAATTTCGATTCACCATCATATCGTATCGTATTCGCATCGCACAAAAGTTTTGGTGCGGTGCGGTGCGGTGCGGTGCGATGTGGTGTGCTTGGTTCTATATTTTTGAAGGGGATGAGTTGGTCCCTGTGCATTATCAAGTATAAGTAGAAGTGTCGAAAGTTGTTTCTCAAAGGAATGTTTTAATATTCATGATTCACCTACCGGCTGTATGAAATGAAAATTTTAAGGAAAACGTTTAAATTTGAATTTTAGGTTTATAGAGACAGGGTAGGTGTCAATTTTTGAATGTAAAGTTAAAATTTATTAAGCCTGTCTTAAATAATGAATTGTATTGCAAATCAATCACAGCAACGGCACACACAACCATAATCTAACAATATCCATCTTTTGTGTATGTGTAAACATCTATATGTCGGTTGGGACGTTACGAGGTTACACTTTACGATGTAGCACGTTACGTTACGAAAATGTGCCTATTAGGATACTGGGTCCGTTCAGTGACAAAAATCTGAACATCCCCGAGTCCGTTTTGGATCCGTGCACGTATAGTCAACACCGTAGGGGCGAAGTCCCATACGGATCCAAAAATGGATCATCATCGTTGATGTTTACACATATTAACTATAGGCGTTTTGCGTTTTTAGTTCAGAGCAGAGCCTGAACTGTCAAACAAAAAATTGTGTTTCTTTTTTTGCTCTGAGTGTACAGAGCTTCAAATTTGTGTTTCTTTTCTCGTTATGAACGTGTTCTGAGCGTGTTCAGAGTGCGCACTATGAGCTCAGAATAAAATAACTGAGCAGACAGAGTAAAGTGCTGAACACAAGAATTTGACAGCTAGTGTTCAGCAACAGCAGGTGTGTTTCAAAAAAAGTTCAGAGTGCTCAGAATTCAGAACACGCTTCGTTCAGAGGACGTTCAGAACTTGCTCGACATGCTCGGACTCTGTTCAGAGCTCTATTCTGAATAGCTAACTAAAAAAGAAAAACGCCTTTTGAGTCCCGGCAAATTGTAAGTCCAAAAGGGCCAAAGAAACAACCAGAATACAAAACAAAATGGCCTCCACGGCTGAAAGCACCAATAACCGGTGTTTTTAAATACCGGGAAAATAAGGTGACTTCAACTGTGGAGGCAATGACAGGTATGATTTTCGGCTTCGCGTTGGGCGGATTCGATTAATTTGAATTCAATTGCAATGCACGAGAATAGTGTGGTCTAAGGGATTCTCATCAAGGTCATAGACTATACGGATGAATAAAAAATGCATTCCACTGAAGTTTGCTTTCAAAGAAAATTCCTAAAATCACTTGTTGCAAAAAAAAAAAAAATAACAAAACTTCTAAGAAAGAATGTTTATATACATTACAACATAACTTTGTTCAAAATAATTTGTTACATTCAATGAGAATTTTCTTCATCAATTTTCATTAACGCGGTTGACCTTGGTCGATAAAACCTAATCCATTTCCATTCCAATAGATCACGTTGTTTGTCTTATTGTTCTCCAGTAAATCACTATAGGATATCACCAACCTTCGTTCACCCGAAAAACAATCATCAAGGATATTTGCTGGCATTCGTAGCAATTACATCACCAATTGAAATGAACAGACCGATAAACGAGTTCCAGAAAGAGAAGACAATGACGACTATACACCACATACACAGTAGATACAATCCTTACATCAGGATATCTCCTATGTCCTATCCTATCAGAATTTCGTCGAGTGAATGCGAAAGGATTTGTCTTATATAGTAGATACGCTATATTTTACCGAAAGGTTAGGGCGACTTATGGTGCGCGGCGGCCAGGGAGAGGAGAGAGAGAGAGCGAGAGAAAGAAATGTTTTGTTGATACAATTACACTAATTGAATCAAAGTGCTACAAAGTGTTTTAACGACACCACACAATATAACAGTGTTGTTGACTTACAGAAGTGTAATGATGGGCATTTTTGGGGTTGGTTATTTAGGATTCGTAGAATACTCTGTATAGGTATACCAGAGCTTTTTGGTGAAATGGTTTGTGAAATATTTTATTGGTCATAGTCATAAAAGTAAATGATTTGATCTTGTATAAATGAATATAAGATGAAAATTAAATACGAATAGAAAATAATGCTTGACTGGATGCCACTATAACTTGCTCTTATAAGGTGAAAAGGTATTATTACATGCAACTTTCAGCACCTACGTACAACATACAAGCACATTTGTGTAGGGCAAATACGGAGCTTCAAAAATGCATTGAAGAAGATGTTTATGTACTTAAAACGTTTGCTGGATTTACACGACCGACAAATTGGCAGTATTCTGTCAGTAAACTGTCAAAAAACTGGCAGAATAATGGAAAAATTCATTCTTTTGGCAGTTTATTGACAAACTAATCTGCCAATATGTCAGAAGTGTAAATCCAGCATTACTCTGAAAAAAGCTAATATCTTGTTTTTCAATAAGAGCGCTACAAAAGTTTTTTTTTAAATAAAAAAAAACCGTTTTGGATATCAATAAAATTCTTTATTCCTGTGAAAGTACGTTCCATGCCATTATGTATGGAATTCGATTTCTTTTGCATGGCCACCACGGGCACGCTTGCAGAAGTCCAGACGCTGAACCCAATTTTCGACGGTTTTCAAGCATAAATCGGCCGATACTGCTGCAATTTCACGTTCGATATTCGTACGAAGTTCATCACTCGTCGCTGGCTTGTTGGCATAGACCATAGTCTTGACGTAGCCCCCCCACAGGAAATAGTCTAACGCCATCAAATCGCACGACCGAGGCGGCCAAGCGACTGGACCATTTCGTGAGATAACACGTTCTCCAAACTTGGTTTCGCTGTGCGGCTGGTGGCGCCGCCGTCCTGTTGGAACCACATATCCTCCAAGTCCATATCATCCAATTCGGTTATCATTGAACGGTAGCGATCCCCATTCAGAGTAACGTGCTGGTCTTGATCATCCCGGAAGAAGTACGGCCAATGACGCCGCCGGCCCATAAACCATACCAAACCGTAATTTTTTCGGGATGCAATGATGACTCATGAAGTACGTGTGGATTGCTGCCAGACCAAAACCGCATATTTTGTTTATTGACGAAGCCATTCATCCAGAAATGAGCCTCATTGCTGAAGATGATTTTTCGATGAAAATCCGAATCATTTTCAAGTTGTTGCTCAGCCCAATTCACGAACATACGACGCTTCTGGTGGTCAAGCGGCTTCAGTTCTTGCGTCAATTTAATCTTGTAAGGATGTAGGCCAAGATCTTTTAACAAAATTCGCCACAACGACGTCACAGAGATGCCCAACGCTTGAGAACGACGTGTGAGAGACACATTTGGCCTTTCAGCAACTGAAGCCTCAGCGGCAGCAATATTCTCGACACTACGGGCACTTCTTTGTCTCACTGGCACGGGAACATTTTGTATTGTGCCTGTGGATTTTCTTGAACCTTGAAATTTTTCCACTAGACGCTCAATTGTTGATCTGCTAGGACGATTATGACGACCATAAATTGGACGTAGCGCTCTTAACGTTGAGGCCACTGACTCCGAATTTCGGTAGTAAATTTTAATTATTTCCACTCGTTGTTGGCTCGTAAATCCATCATGAAATGGCAAACCTTACTGAAGAGAAATGTCAAAAGAGCGGCAAGAAATATGGCGTCGTTTGTTGTCCCTGTCGCTCTACTTTTGTAGCGTACCTGTTGATAAACCCTTTAGATTAGGTACCTATTTTTTTAAACTAAAATGTCCATTTATTGAGTTACAGTTGATGGGACTTAAAGAGTAAATTTGTTACTGGACCTAAATTCCCAGTTTAGTCGAAATTCTAGGATTGAATGGTAACACCTCACTTTTTATGACACTTTTAAATTTAAACGCTTTTTAAAAATTGTATCCCAAGGATTTTTTTTGTTATTGTGACTGATTACCTGTCATTTAACCTCTAAGTTAAGGTTTTTCAGTGCGAGATTAAAGTTAAATCCGAGTTAACTCGTCAAATTTGTTGAATTAACTCAGGATTATCTGAACAGATGCTTTTGATGTTTTATCCACCGAGTTTGTTTAGTTGTTCCGCATGGATTCTCCATCGAAAAACTGCTTCCCCAATTAACTGTGCGTAAATTTACTTCTAGGGTTAAACTAACTCTGGTTTAAGTCCCCACTGATATGGAATTTTACTTCTTGTAAAATAAAGTTTTTAAGTTAAAATTTATAGGTATTGAAATTTCGTGTTTTCATTTTTTTGCTTCACTAAAATTTATTTTGTTAAATATTCTCCTAAAAACTAGACGTATCAACCACCTGGACGGGACTTTTATGACTTGGGTACTCAAGTTATGTTCCTGCACCGATAAATTGTGAGTAAATTGGGGCTTCGGTGATGTTTATAAACATTGGGACAATTCATAGTATCTCAACGATAAATTTGGTTTGTTGAATAATATGTAGGTATCTACTACTGCATGTGAAAAATTGAATTGAAAAACAAGCAAGTATAAGCATAGGATATAAGCCGGATGCTAAAAGAAACATTTTTACATCCAGGTCAATAAGCCCCTAAAGGAAAGCTTTCTCTATTCCATATTGAAGTTAGAAATCGAATCAGGGGTTTTGTGAGGCGCGTTTGCAGCATTCATTCAAATCCAATTAAAAACGACAGAACGTTATATCTGAGGCTAAAACTCAGAACAAAAGCGATATACAAAAGACTGAAGCTATACAAAGGTGGCATGACACTAAATAAAAGTTAACTATTATCCGATACCTATGTTCTACAGAACTTCAGAGATAGAGTGCACGCAAAGCAAACGTGCATGCAGTGCTTACAAATCATAAAGTAGTTTACGTATATAGTAGTGTCGCCGCTGTGAACGACATTAGACAACAATTTAAAACGGGAACTGTGTGCTGTCCCTAAGATATATACGTACAAAGCCAGAGAGGAGGTTTCGCAAAGCAATTCTGTGTGAAATAGTTTACGTCAAAATACGTTTACGTATACATCCTTCTGGTTATTGCTATGTTATTATATCGGTATAGGGCATAGCTTTGTTTCATCATTGTAGTTAGTCGCAAGTCAAAGTCCTTTTGAATCAAATTTTATCCTTTTAGTAAGAACTTCCAGCTTACTCTAGTGGTGTGTTGAGTTGGACTTCCGCAAACTATGGATTCTAGAATTTTATTTTATTTCACGACTTCCTGAAGTTATTTAGGTATATCTGTAAATGATTTCTTGTGACATAGGAAAATGTTCACATCTAGTATCAACTACTAGGAATTTATTCTTATAAATAGTTTGTAGCACAAAACAAAGTAAGCTGGAAATCAGTGTACCGAATCGAAAAGATAGAGATGAGTATAGATTGGGACAATAGGTCGGTACAACAATATACATACACATACATAATTGTTTCTGAGTTGATTTCATTGTTTTCCAAACTATAAAGACAAAGACAAACTTATCCTATAAACAAAAAGGTTTAATGGAAATCGCAACTGATATAGGTAGGTAGTAGGAGATATACAAATATGGCGTTGAATGTTTACAGTAGCTAGTATCCAATCAAAGAATATGAAGACATAGCCACTGGAAATGTCATACTCAGAAATGTAAAGGAAATTTTATATGGCATTGTAGGTACCTACGAATAATTGTTTTTTTGTATTTCAAAGTAAAGATTAAAAGCATTTGAAATGATTGGGTCCGGTCCTTTGCCATATTTATAATAGTTCAGGGCAATTTTATCTGATAAAAAGCAAACTTACATACATATTTTAAAGGTCAGAATCTTTTTTAGTTTTGTTTGATCATACATAGCTAGTTTCCTTAATCATAACATTCAAAAATGTTTTTTATCTTTGTTTAATAAAACGTCACATACAGATTAGCTTATTTTCCATACAAAGTGTTCTTTTTTTAAACATAGATACGCAAAGGATAGGAGCTATCTTTTTCTCCCTTTCAATACGTCATGAAGTGAAACTTAACAAGGGTTATGCTGGTTATTATATTTGTTTGTTTGTTTTTTTTTTTTTTTAACATTAAATTTCAACCTTAAATCAAAACATAAAAAAAATCATTCAAACCCAAATTATGCGTTCATTTCTTTGACGGTGTTCAAATTGGACTGAATCATCCGATTTTTTTTTATTTGACGTGAATCCAACTTGTTTTATTCAGACAAAAACTAATGTGAACACATCGGACTTATTTTGACGTTTAGCAGTCGTTGAAACAAAACAAAAATCTGTGCAGTTTGAAAGATTACATAATTACTTACAAAATTTTCACTTTCAAAATGTAAATTTTCTTTGATAAATACGTATGTTTCCAATTGAAAAAAATTGGATTCTGTAAGACTAAAGTGCCAAAGATAAATCACAGACAGAGAAAACAGATTACATAAAAGAAGACGTCAAAAAAAATCCACTGATTTAAAAAAAAATAATTAAGAAACCTGCTTTTCCTGGCCATCTTTGTCTCACCATGAAGTAGAAGTTAGAGCTGTGTATATCGTTCATTTCAAATGATCGAATCGTTCAAGAATCGATTACCAAAATGATTCGATCATTTTAATCAATCGATCATTCGATCATTTTCATTCCACTCAATTCATTATTTCACACTGTTCCGATTCGATTTTTAATGTGTAGACATCTATGTCCGCGGTAGAGTGAAATAAGAACGTGGACTTTCCTCTGTGCGACGTTACGATGTACAAGGTTGCGTAGCGCGTATTCTTGGACCTAGAGAACCTAGAGAACTGATGTGACTTTAGGTAATTTCCACCTCCTTAATTGGCGTACTCCGTTTTTCGATCCGCCGTATCAAAAATTTTGACATATTTTGACACCTGTCAAAGTAAGACAATTTTTTTATGTCGGTCTCGATGAAATTCAACCTCCAAAGTTAACGAATACTGTACCAATTTTGATCGAATCCAATCTGACCCATTTTTCTTTTCTCCGATTATATATATTTATAATTCAACAGAGATTGATATCGAAAATCGAGATTCATTAAAATGATTGAGATTGGGATGGAAAATCGAGAATCATCGAAATGATTGAGATAGGGATGGAAAATCGAGAATCATCGAAATGATTGTGATTTGGATCGATTGAAACGAAAATTTGTGATTTCAATCATCAATACTTTTCGATGATCGGATCAAAAAAATCGAATCGTTCCTGATTGACACAGCCCTAGTAGAAGTGAGCCAAAGCACTGAGACGTAAAAAAAAATCGGAGGAGTCAGTCCAATAAGAACACCGTCTTTTATGGTACCTACCTTCCTACAGAAAACTTAAAAGTCTTCCTCTAAAGTCTATAAGATCCCTTTTTGGATTTATGAAGTATATAACAGACAAGTAGATACCTACCTTAACTGTGACCACGAACAGTGCAATCCGCTCGAAACGTCGCGTCGGGCAGCTAATATAAATTCAATTTATTAATGATTAATCTTATAACTTTATTCGTGGTAAGTCCAGAAAGTTTTCTTGTCTTTAGTTACTGATAAGGTACCTTGCCTATACAAAAATCAGTAAACCCTCACTACGAAGTTTAAAAAGTTCTCCTGAACACACCCATAAGTTTTTGCCGTTTAGAATAAGAGAACTCATGTGACGAGATCTATTGTTAAAAGACTTGGAACTTACATAGACTTTTGAGCATATTGTTCACCAAGAAAGAATTTATAAACAAAGTGTTGACGTTTTAAATAATTGAAATAACTATTAACACTAGCCTTACCGTTCTTAACTTAAATTTTACTTTAACTTCGTTATTTTTTATTTTTCCCCTGATTATTCCAATAAAAAAACAAGGTAATTTATTAAATTTGAGCCTTAAAATATGTCAGACCCTTGTATGCATACTGCATAATGGTACCTACCCACCATTATTTTCAACATCAAAAGAAGAAAATATCAACAGTGTAATAAAAAGACTCCAAATCACCCTGTAGTATAATTCATTCCATATCAACACCCAGTCACATTTTTAGTACTACTACGTTTACATCAGCGGATACACGGATCGGATTCAATCTGAATCGAAATTTCGATCCAGGTATATGAAGATGCCAGATCGAAAGATAGAATTCAAATAAAATCGAAGTGAATGTCTTGTTTTTATTGTGTGCAATAAAATAAATACGCAATAGCACACACACACCAACAATCAGCTGAAAACTCCATTCTTATTCTTCGATCTAGGTATACATTTATATTTTCGATTCGATCCAGCTCGCCGAGCTGGATCGGATCGAATAATCTTGATTCGATTCGATCCAGGTTTACAAATACCTAAATCCTGACTCGATTCGGATTGAATACTCCATGTAAACGTAGTAACTATCCAACCCACCTATTCCTTTCCAAAGTCAACCAACAAAAGAAAGTGCATTGCATTATATACACACATTATACATACTTATTTCCTAAATTCATGTCTAACTGAATTCGCCACGTTCATCATGTCAGTTTCTCATCTTCTATGCACTGCACAGGCACATCCACACACACACACTGTGCTTTTTTCTCGCTGCAAGTGCAAAGTTCATTATCAGTTTAGTATTAGTATTATGTAAAGTGTATTCCTTTGTTAATTTGCTCCGCGATCGTGTAGTGAAATAAATTTATTTTCATAGTAAATTTTTAATATTCGCTCGAAAATTTATGAAATAATTGTTTCTTTATATGTGTAGAATTGTTTTCGCAATAAAAAAAATATAATTTTTCTTTAAAAAAGTGATTTCTTTTAGAAAATAAGATTCGGTTTCATTCTTCAATCATAACGGTCCGGGTCCATTTTTTTTTCTCTGCCGTGCGTCGCTGCAGTTGGTAATGTTTTTTTCTCCTTTTTTTCTTTTCGCTGTGGACGTTAAATAAAGTCGTTAAATTTAAATTCGAAATCAAGTGATAAAGTGTTTTTAAAAATTGATGTGTAACTACATAATTTGTATGTTTGTTTACTCGTATCAGTTTTAAAATTATTTGTTGCCCTTTTTTAATATTGTCGCTGCAGTTAATTTATCGGTTTTATTATAATGTACCTAAAGTGTATTCTTATTCTTATTTCTTTCGTAGATTTTCTCCGCGAAATGTATTTATTTTGATAGTAATACGGTCGTAAATTTATGAAATACCCATTTTTTATATGATGATTTAATTATATTCGCATTCAAAAAATTTCTGAAAAAGTGAATTTTCCTACAAAATAAAATTCGATTTCACTCTGTATCTTTAATAATACCTAATCGTATAGGTAGTTGTTCGTTGTCGACTCGTGCGTGCGTCGCGCGTCGTCAGTGTTGGTGTAGTGAATCTCTCTTGTTCGGTATGTCGATGTCGTGCGTCGGTTGGAAAAAAATCGTTAAATTTAAATTCGAAATCAAGTGAGAAAAGTGTGTTCAACAAGTGTTTTATTTAGTAAAACTTATTTTAAAGTGTTTACAAAAATTAATGCGTTTCAATTTAACTACATAAGTTTATTCTGTAAGTTATAGAATAATTTGCATGTACTTATTCCGTTTTATCTTTGGTAAGTTTTTTTGAAAATAGTTTGAATATACAGTCGACACTCTCCCTAAGTCGAATTTTTACGGAATACAAAGATTTGTTCGAGTTAGAGGGAGTTTTGGAAAAATTTCGAGTTATAGAGAGAAAGATATTTTTTTATTTAATAAAAAAATTTTAATATTCATACTTACAAAAAGTTAACACAAAAATATAGCTTCTTGCTTATTAAAGAAAATAATAATAAAATAAGGACTCATGAATTCATCGAAACAAAACCAAAACATAAAATAAAAAATCATCTTCTTTCTTATTTAAAATCAAATAACATCACAAAAAAATATTACTTAAAAAAATTGGTTATTTTTGATTTTGTCATCACAGATGGAGTTTCTATTTTTTTAAAAAATGAGTCAAGTTCAAAAAGACATTTCTGAACTTCATCCGGTACATTATCTGATAATTCGATTGCAGATTGCAGGATTTCAATAGCGTTCTCAATTTTTGTTTTACTTTCAATTTCCAGATTTACTACTACTTCGGATTCTTCTTCTTCTTCATTTTCACCTTCATTTGGGTTATTTTCAGAACTTTTTTCTTCTAAAAGAAGTTCATTTGCAGGTACTTCGGTAGTCACTAAACAAAATTCGACTTAAGGGGTGAAACAAAAATGCCAGTAATCAAGAGAATGAGGTTCGACTTAGGGGAAGTTCGACTAAGGGAATGGTTTTTGTATGGAAAATTTAAGGGAATGTTAAAATATGGCGATAAAGTACGAGTTAGAAAAAAATTCGACTTAGGGAGAGTACGACTTAGAGAGAGTCGACTGTATTATGTATTATATTACTTTTTCCAAGATGCCGGCCCCGAAAACAATTTGGTATACTCCCACTACTTATCCTCCCTACACATTAAAAATAAAACTCTGTCCCATGAATTATATTTTTCAATGGAAGACAAACAAAAATAATAATTCAAAGACACCTACGAAGTCTTACCAAATGTCAGTAATTCAAACTGAAAAGAGTGTAGGTAACTATGTATGTTAATTTGTTTTCCTGTCCACCCAGGTTTATTGGTTTTAAATTTAAATTAAGGAATTAAATTAAGGAATTTATTGGGGCGTGTGCATTTCTTTGAAATCGAAGTTTTTCAATTTTATGTTTATCAACGAAAAATATGAATTTAATATGAAAGTATGGTAAATATGCATTTATAGTTAAATATGCCGTAACGATTTTATGTCATTTCAAAGGGAAATTCATGATTCGTAAAAATAATAATATTTTCTCTTGCTTCTAAATTTTGTCAAAAAAACATGCATGGAAATCTAAGCCTTATCTTAGAAAGAATTGGTAGTAACCACAAAAAAGATTATAATCATTTTTTTTTTAAATTATATTCTTATGTTTAATTTTTGCAGCCATCAAATACCTAAAGACTTGATGAAAAGTTGCCATTTCGAGAGATTTTGAATTTTGTTTAAAAAAAAATGTATTTCCGCTGTTTTTTTCCCTGCAACCTTCATCAATCAAAATTGAAGATGTAAGTTTTTGCACTTTTTTGGGATATAATAGATATTATACAGATATAATTATGATGAATATTGCTACATTAAGAAACTTAAAAAACTTTTTTTTCAGTGTATGGAATTCATTTTTCTTTTATTCATGTTAAAGCTCATTCAATTTTATTAAATACAGCTTCATTATAGTTTTATAGATAATGGATTTTAAATGCCCCCCCCCCCCCCCCCCTGCTCGTTGATGCATGTGCAGCATATTACCAAAAAGTTGTTCATTACTGCTTTTAAAGTTGAAGCCTAGTACGCTGCTGATGCGAAACGAAAAATCCCATACAAAAATGACACAACGAAATCATAAACGAAAAATTTCGTCCTCCTTTTCGTTTTGCAGTACGCTGTTCGATGAGCGAAATCGATAATTGTAGCAGATTATTTGGAGAGGTCTCCGCTCTTTTTCGCACTCAATTAATTGCCCGGGACATTAATTTTGTGCGGAAAAGTGACATTTGAGGTTGGTTCGTGTTTGTATTTGTTGTTTCTTTCAATACAACATGGCTTTCTGTGATTTTTTTGCGCTTGTGTTTGTTTTTTATTTTTGCTAATGGTGACGCTTTCAATTGTCATTTTTTCGCTGAGGTTTTCGTAAGCATTTCGCTGTCGTGTTGGAGACCACCGAAAAATTTCGTTTCGCATCAGCAGCGTACTAGGCTTGAGACAGGAATAGCAGCAATTTTTTCTCGAATGGATTGCTTTAGTTCATTCAAAATTGTTGGCTTTGCTTTGTAGACTTCCTGTTTGCAATACAATAACCCCATAAGAAAAAGTAAGGTGCAGTAAGATCCGGCGACCTGGGGAGCCAACGGAATGTGGAGTTTCTGGATATCAGCTTATTGGGAAATTTTCGTCACAATTCTGTCACAACAGGCCGGGCTATGTGAGGAGTTGCACCATCTTGCTGAAACCACATAGAGTTGAAAGAAATTCTCGTTCTGCGTAATTCTGGATAGAAAAATTCTCTAATGATCCTCAAGTAACGGTCTCCATAGTAACCGTAACGGTGTGACATTTTTTTTTTCAAAGAAGTAGGGCCCGACAATGCAGCATGATGAAACTGCACACTGTGACACGAAGTGGATGCAATTCCGTCTCTTGGAGTACCTGTGGGTTGGAAACACACCATATTCGACAATTTTGTTTGTTTATGTTGCCGTTTTAATCGAAATGGGCCTTGTCAGACATAAAAATACAGTTCAACATGTTTCCATCCTCGTCCACCATTTGAAGCATCGAACCCATTTGAAGCATTCCAAGCCAATCGGCAAGTCTGCTGCGTTCAGTTTGTTTTCCATTTGAATTTTATATGGGAATAAGTCCAAATCATTGTGCATAAGTGACTGCAATGACTGCCTGCTTACACCCATTTAAGCAGATAAGCTTCTTCTCGAAACTCTTGGATTGTTTTGTATGGCAGCATCCTACAGCAGCGATTGTTTCCTCCATCCGAACTGAAGGGTTTCGATGGTAAGGTCTTCTTTCGACTCGTCGAAATTGTTAACAAGTCTCATTATGGTCCATCTGTTCGGAGGATTGCCGAGAAACGTGCGCCTATACTCTCTTTGAACCGAAACTACTCACTCCAGTGCGTGTTAGGGGCGGACAATCCAAATTCTTGTTTCAGTGTCCCAGTTATCCATTTTTGTTAAATCAAAAAATCAATCTGCAAAATAAAAAAAAAATTTCCCAGATTCATTGAATAAAAAAAAAGTTATTAATTCATTTTTTTTGGTAGCGGCTTTCATCAGCCACCCTGTATTAAGACTAATTGAAGTAATTGACTTTTTTTTAGATAATTTGCAAAGATTTTCACTGCTTTTGAAATGGGTGCCTATAAAAGTTATCTAGCAAATTTTTGTGGCTGTTTTTCATTTCAATGTGATCATTTCGGATTTTTTTTTTTTGCAAATAAGTCATTTCGCATGTGGTTGTTTGGCAATTTTCGTTTGGCAAGATTTTATTTCGCTATGTTACTATTTTGCAAAATCATCAAAAATTCGCAACTTTAAAATTGCAATTTTTATCTCGAATTTTACTATTTCGCATTATATTACTTTACCTTTTATATTGAATTTCTTTATTTCGCTTTAATTATTATTGTGCACATTATTGTAGACTTTTAAATATTTTTGCCTTTCTATATCTAAAATACCTACATGTAGATGAATTTCGTGGAAAACAACAAATTTCTACCTTATAATATGCGATACAAGAAACCGCGAGATACATTTTGCGAAAATTATCGTTTTGCGGACTGAATAAACAAAAATTAGTCAAACACCTATTGCAAGTTGAGTTTATTAAAAATCATTTTTATAATTGCGGAATAAGATTTGCGAAACAATTTACGTCCAATCGACCGGTTGGATTATTTTTCGAAAAAAATCTGAAAATGCCAAAATATTCTGAAACACCCTGTCAAGAATTTTAATTTTCAATTTGAAAGCCTTGAAAATTGAATTTGAGCTGACAACATGAACCAAATCAACTCAAGTACCAGGAAAAATCATACCAAGGAAACTCATATCTACCAGGACATTTCATATACCTTATAATTGAAACTTGTGTCTCTTAAATTTTAAAATTAAATTGTCGCTTAATTCAACCTATAAGATTCGGAATCAACCTGTCAACATTTTGTATAAAATATTTTTTTAACTTGGCATTAAAATTCAATTCGTCCGCAACAACACTTTAAACTCCAACCTATGAATAATTTACAGCTCTATATTCAATAAAGAAAAAACTTTCGTCAAGTCCTAGAGACAGTAGCAAATTTTTATAGAAACATTTCAAAATAGAAAAGTTCTACAACCTTTTCGGTTAATGTTACAAATTGATTTAAACCCCCAATCACCTGGATAGATGACACACAAATCGCTTAGTTTGCCTTCAGAACCTTCAGGAAGAAAAAAAAACACAACGTGAGATACCCGGTTTTCCCAAAGGAATTTCGAAGCCTTTTTATAGCCATCAGGTTCTGCTGCAATGTATATGATAAATTGAAATTAATGGATTGCGTATAGGTATCCAGAGGAAAGAAAATTCACCTGTAAAGACTGGTCGAATAACAATAAAGAACAATCTGTGCTGGGGGAAAAGTCCCATCAGAATGCTTATGGAAGAGGAGACAACCATGGAGAACATTCGCTGTGTTAAGGGATTTGCAATTGCCATATCTCTTAGAATACGATAGTAAACTGTTTTTTTTTTTTTTTTAATGATATCGAGGACGAGATAGATTTCTTGAAAATCGAGAATAATTTTTGAGTGTTTTTATTTTCAGGAAATAGACCGAAGAGTGCTTAAAACAAAAAAATTTCGTATCATGTGACAAAAAAAAACAAAAAAAAACAGACATTTCCCTATACCCACAATTTGCATACCTATAAGCAATAATAACACCAAAAAATGTCTCCCACTGATTTATTGTAAGGACCTCGAAAATTGGTGTTTCTAGTGGTTCGAACACTTCTTTTTGAGAACAAACTACATAAGTAAACATCTTATATGTCAACCGTTTGTATGTATATGTAAGAATGAAGGTTCTCAATACTCTTTTCGCCCATCAGCATAATATAAATTTAACTGTGGAAAAACATGCTCAATTGGAGTGAGGGTGCAGGCGCGTGCGGGGCTGGGGGTCTATTACACCAAAAAACGGTCTGGTCTGTATTTTTTTTATTTTTTTTTTTTTTATATCACCAAACAACTGGGATACATACTGGCACGCAAGAAAATTAAGTGTGATTCATGGGGTGAACAAGTATTATAACGATTGTAGTTGTAGAATTCCACAGACTTAAGGGAGTGGGTTGGAAATTTCTTGTGACAGCGACAATTTATTTAGTTAATGATAAAAGGAGTGTATTATTGTGTGCGATGTCGACTTAAGAAGGAGTCGGTGGATTTGAAGCGAAAAGTGGCATAAGATTAAAGGTAGCTATAACAAAAAAAAAAAAGTACATATTGGTTACTTAAAGAATAAACAAAAATGGCGAAGTAGAATAATTTAAGAACTTTTTAAATTTTAATTCCGATGTTCAGTTGTGGGAATTCTATTTATTATCATAGCTATGATGGACGATTATATGAGCACCATAAAATGCATGAGTTGTTTTTTCCAAATTGAACCATGTTTTTTCAAAATATATTTAAATAATTTGCAAAGCTTATTTCAAAATATATTTAAATAATTTGCAAAGCTTATTGCTTCGATGCTCATTTCAACCTCATTATAAAATCTCATCGAGTTGAAATGGGCTTGTTTGACTCCATCAATTTTTGAAATGTCAAAAATGCTGCACGCAAAACCTTAAAGTTGGTGAACTCTTGCAGCTGCGGGTGCAGCTGCGTTTGCAGGTACGTTGCGTTGTGTTTGTAGCATTGAAATTATGTGTATTCAATATTTTGACATCTAGTGATGCCAGACTTTTCCAAGTGATTTACCCACGGCTTGGACGGAAAATACGCTTTTTGCCCACGAAGTTGTCGACGAATGCCCACGATGTAATAAAAAAGTTTGTATTGGAGGGTGTTGGTGTTTGTTGACTTTAAATTCAATAAATGTTTGGGGTCATTATAAAGGGTCCGCCAAATAACTTTCTTTTTTTTTTGAAAATGGCGCAAAACATCGAGTGTAGCTTCGGCTGTGTAGCACGTAGCGCCGTCCTGTTGAAACCAAATGTTCCCAATATCCTCCTCTTCAAGTTTTGTGAACAAAAATTCGTTCAACATGGCCCGATAACCTTCGCTATTGACTGTAACGGCCACTCCTTGCTCATTTTCGAAAAATGGCCCAATTATGCCTGTGGACCAAAATCCGCACCAAACAGTGACTCGTTTTGGGTGTATCGGCTTTTCAATGTATGCGTGCGGGTTTTCTGTGCCCCAAATGCGACAATTTTGCTTGTTTACTACTACCCGCCAAGATCAAAATGAGCTTCATCTGAAAAGATGATTTTTTTTAGCAAAATTGGCATCTTCTCTAAGTCGATCGCAGGACCACTTAGCGAAGCGTTACACAACCATATTCGTTCAGCGGAAGGATAAAACTAATAATCTGTCAAATCAGACATGAGCTAAGTGTTACCATTCACGAAATAAGCACTAGTTGAAAAAAGAAGAAGTTAGATGGCGGACCCTTTAGCATGCCGCATAATTTCACTTTTTCGACACAAAAAAGATGTGCCATCACACGTTTTGCCGAATGCCTTGAAATCCTTATTTTCAACTGAAATTAAAATGCCCCTTTTTTTACTAAGAGAAATGAAAACACTTTCGCCCTTTTAGCTTATTTTTTGGTATCAAATGCCCACGAAAAGGGGAATTGGCAATCGACCACAATCTAGAATTATTGGGCTGCAGTTCCAGTTGCAGCTCCGTCTCCATAAAGTCTGTTTGGTAACGTGAAATTTCATGCGAATTTGCACAAATTTTCACAAAATTGCACAAATTGTCACAAATTTTTGTTTCTTAACTCGAAAAAGTTGCAACGAGAGAGCACATCGAGAGAGAAAAAAATTTCCCTTAGATTGGATAACTTGCGAATTTGTCCTACATACATTTCTGTCTGAGTAAAGACTGTCAAAATACCCAGCTGTTAGCATCTTTTGCTTTAAATTTGAAATTGTGGTTTCTGATATGTGAAAATTAACTATAGGTTTAAATAATAAATAACTTGGGAAATTTATAATTTTTGAAATTTTTTTTTTAAATTAAACGCAAATTGTTAACAAAACCAGAGTTTTTGGCATGTGATTGTTGATGTGGGGAGTAAAATTCTGATATTTTGTACACAAAAGTGGTTCAATGCGTTTGTTAACTTTCTTTTAAGTTGCTCCATTTTTGAGAAATTCGTTCGCACTTTGGTGTTTTGACAGGTTTTACACATTTTGGTGAAAAAAAAGATATCAAACAGACCTTTTGTGTTCAGGTTTTAACTCTTAACCCAAAACAACCGAGAAATAATGTCAAATCTCCTGTCAAAAAGAAACAGTGTTGCCAATTTAAAGTTTTCCGCTCCTAAAAAAAATACACATAAATGTTATCTTGCCAAAATGTATTTAATCAATAGATAAAGGTACCTTCTTATTACAAAATGACATAATTTAATTAAATTCAAGCTCTCTCAACAAAAATGGAATTAAAATTTTTTAGATGTTCGCTCGCCAACCAAAAATCTACCCATCACACAAAACAAAAAAAAAATAAAATATTCTAAGGAAACAACAAACGAAATAAAAAAACAAAAATGGAAAAAAATTAATTCCACACTTTATTCGATGGCATTAGTCCATATTTCCACTCCCACACCCCTCAGCAACGCAAAAAAATTAAACTCCCTATACAATTCGGCCCCGGAAAACAAAAAAAAAAAAAAAGGACGAAAGAAAAAAAAATATTAGAATACGATTTTTTTTTCTCATGGCGGGGCTAAAAGTCCTGAGGGACTATCCAGTTCCGGTTATAATTTATGGTTTAATTTTGCATATTAAAGCGCCAGATATTTTGAAAGAAGCTTAAGTTTTTCTTTTTTATTTTTTGGGTTTTGTTAGCCCGTATTTTTCTTTTTCTTTTCATTTCTATTTTTTTTATTATTTATTTTCCTTAGAAACATTTTCACAGATTTCCTATGGAAATCATTTGCACCTTTTTGTTTTGTATGTTTCCATCAGCAAATAATTTTCATTTTACTTTTTTTATTTTTTTTGTCAAGCAATTAAAAGTTATTCTACATTAGAATATCTGATTTGTGTTTTTAGATTTAGAATGAGCTGACTAAATGTTCCCTTTTGAGATATATGTACAAAGGTATTACTGAATTATTTATTCCTACATTTTGTTTAGTTGTTGTTTACGTGTAAAGTTTTATGGAGATGCCTACGCATTCCAATAATAATGTCGGCTTTAATAGGAAAAGGTGTGGTAGATCTACTGAAGTGAAACTTTATTTCCATTTTGTTTAAGATTTTGTTAGCACCATACATTTCCAAAATAATAAATGAAGACAAACAAAATGGTCTGAATAAGATATTACTTAAGGACAAGTACGCAGCTCGAGCTACATTTAATCTCCCTCTTTTCTCTCCAAACATCAGCTACAACCTGCAACTCTATCTAAATTCTGACATGAGAGCTTTGTGGGGAATATTTTGCATAAAACAGCTGTTCTCTAAGAAGAAATTATTTTAGCCATTTCGAAGAATTTGCTTGCATAATTTCAATTGAATTTAATCAAATTTATGAAGTTAATTATTTTCTTTGAATAAGATAAATCACATATTCCCAAATATTCCTCCATTTCGATTTTTATTTTTCAAAAAAAATAATAGATTACACAAAATTCAATAATTGCAGATTCTGTCAAACTTTAGCACGAAAATTTAGGTAGAGTCAATGTGGGTAAATGTAAACAGAGCTCAAATTCAATACAATTAATGCAGTCTTAAACGCATCCACTGAATAAACCTTTGGACGCATTCATTATCTCTGTCAGATACATGTCACTCATTCGTGTGTTTACAGTTTTCAAATGGCAGTTGTTTTGTTTATGAAATTTTCAATCTAAAAGTGTTTTACAAGTCTGTTGACTTCGGGAAAAATTAATATTTTTTAAACAAAATTCAGAGATATTTTTTTTTTAATATACTGTTATAACTTTAGGATGAAAGTCTGAATATTTAAAAGAAATAAGACGCAAAAATATGGTATGGGTTAAAATTTATTAAAGATAACGTGTCCCTATTCTCGACGCTTCGTTACACCCCAACTTATTTACTGCAGCCATCAGTTCTTAACAAACGAACTCCGCGCGAACAATTATGTCACACTCCATTGAGTACTGGCCCATGGCCTCCTGGGACACTGCTAACTTCGCAATGATTGTAGGAGTTTGGCATGATTTTTTTTTTTTTTATTGACGACTTCAAAATTTTGGGTAGTTTTTTTCTGAAATTGCAAGGAAAACTGCAAATTTGGAGCCCTATTTCAAAAAACTTGTCTGGTTGATTAAAAAAACCCCTGTACTGCTAACTTCACAGTGAAGTTAACAGTACATGGGATCACACCCACTATTTGGTGAACTGCAAAATCCGAAATGGAAATGCAAAAAAAAACGGCAAATTCCTGTTATGGTCCCGTTAGCCTAGGTGGAATTTGTAATTCCAACTTCACCGACGTCTTCACAGTCCCCATTCAAGAAAATTGAACGTCCCTCTGTCTGTCTGCCTGCTTTTGTTCAGCTAAAACGGATGGGTCAATTTTCTTTGAACTTGGTGACTAGTCTTTTTTTTTGGACATCCCTCACACGTTTTTTTATTTTTCTATGACCAAAAAAAAACGGCACCCATATACAAATTTGTTTGGCCAAAAAGGAAAATCTTATTTTTCTCAAAATCGGCTCCAAAGATTAAAAAAAAAATCAGTAAATTGAAATAGGTAAAGAATGGTTCCGAAAAATGGTTATTAATGGCACCTCCCAAAGAGCCATTTTTTTTTATTTTCGGTTTTCTCGAAAACGGTTCAACTGATTTTGATCAAATTTTGTACAAAGAATGATTGTTATATTTTAAATAATATTGTGTACCGAAATTTTCAACAAATATTTATTACATCCTGCCTACTGTTTCTGTTGGTACCCATGGCTGTCATTCTTTTTTGTTGGTCTCATTCAGCTTAGCAATGTCGATGATTGCATTCCACCTTGGGCAATATCCGTAACAATACTTTTATAAATTAAATTAAAAGAAAAAAAAATGCCAAAATAATGAAGGAATTTATCTTTTTTTCTTGTTTAAATTTACCCTAGAAAATATTATGATGAGGGTAAATGTAAACAAATTTTAAGGGGTAATTGTAAACATATAATATTTTGGTTGAAAATTAAAGTTGGTAAAAATTTAAGTGTGTTATTTTAAATGATTTATTGTGTAATACCATATTAACCGACAACATATTAATATTAACCGTTATTTTAAAATTTTAAAATTAATTTTTATAATGTTTAATACAGAAATATTCTATTTTCACGTTATCATTCATAGTTTTTCGTAAAATTTTCGATTACAGTAATTTAAAAAAAAAGTTTGAACTCAATTATTTCAAAAAAGCTGGAGCTGCTTACCACACGGTTAAATTTTAGTTTGGCGTAATTTTCGGAGACAATGTCATAAAGAAGTTAAAATTTAGATCGATATGCATACTCTGCTTAACTGTTACAAATTAAAGTTTGACAATTACCGTTATTTTCCTTTAGAAATATTAAAAAAATGTGTCGGGGGTTTTCCGCCAAAGCGCTGGGTACCAAGTTTAAAAAAAAACCGACTTAATCACTATTTTTTCCGAAGCCAAAACTTGCTATGTTAAATAAAAGTTTGTGTCTGATATCTTTTTTTAAAGTTAGTGTTTAAAATAGATGCACAACGCATAGGTTTCATTGTTTTTTGTTATATAGACGTACATGTTGTTAAGTGTTTTTTTTAGACGTATGGTCTTCAATCTGGCAATATTATTTTCGAAGTTGGTCTATTTGACAGCTGTCACTTGATTTATGCTCAATTTGGTTTGCCGTTTCATAATAAATAGATTTAATCCTGAACAACGTTTGCAAATCGTGCAAAATGGGCTCGAAACGAGATCGTTGTTGATCGCGATTTTCACAAGAAATTTTTTTTCATCGATGAAGCTCATTTTTGGTTGAATGGCTACGTCAATAAGCAAAACTACCGCATTTGGAGTGTTATATATACTATCCTGAAGCCATTGTTGAAACATTACCGTTACATCCTCAAAAAGTCACTGTTTGATGTGCTCTATGGGCAGAGGGAATCATTGGTCCATATTTCTTCAAAAATGAAGCCGGCCATAATGTTACAGTCAATGGAGAACGCTATAGAGCCATGATTAATGACTTTTTCGTGCCTGAATTGGAGGATGTTGATGTGGACGACCTTTTGTTCCAAAAAGACGGCGGTACATATCATAGTGCCAACGAAACAATCAATTTATTGAAGTAAACTTTTGGTGAGTGCGCATTATCTCGCGTCGTGGGCCTGTGGCATGGCCTCCAAGATCGTGCGATTTAACACCGCTGGACTATTTTTCGTGGGGTTATGTGAAATCGCTTGTCTACGCAGATAAGCCCGAGACGATTGACGCCTTGGAAGAGAATATTCAGCGCGTCATTGCTGACATAAGGCCCCAATTGTTGCAAAAAGTGGTCGAAAATTGGGCCTCTCGACTGGAATTTATTCGAGCCAGCCGCGGGGGCCACTTGGCCGAAATCATTTTTAAAACATAATGGCAAGCCCTTATCTTTATAACAAAGCTAATTTCTTGGCCATTACATTAAATTATATGCATTTTATTTGTTCTTGAAAACCACACATCTAAAAAAAACACCCTATACATGTATACTTATATTTAAAATTAACAAATAAATTCAAATACTAATTTTTAATAACATAATTTGCCTGTGTGATAAAAAAAATTCAAAACACCTCTTTAATATTCATTATTATTAATATTATTATTCTACAAAACCCACTTCGAGCTGGAGTTTAAAGATGACAAATAATGTTCTTTTGCCTTTGCATTCTGCTGCCATTGAAAGTTTTCAAAATGTTCTTTATTTAATAATTTTTGCTCATGCGAGTGTAGGTCGGTCGTCCTCCTCGTTTTCGTTTTTGGGTTTCGTCGTGCTCGTGCGTCGCCAACTCACATAAACCACTGCAATTAAATTTTGAAAACAAAGCAATTGTCTACTTGGTTAGAATTAAATAGCATTGAAGTTGAAAATTCTCCTGTGAATAGCTCTATAAGTATTGTACTATGGTGCAAAAGTTGCTTTCAAAGATTCAAATCAGAAGCCCCTTATTCGTTTGGTATCTAGACAGACAAAAAAAAAAAAAGAATTAGAAACTTTTAATTATTATTTGTTAGATTTTGACTTTTGCAATTGGGAAAGTTTTTTTTTTATCGGATGGTTTTTATTTAGTTTTTTTTTTTTTTTTTTAAATAAAAATCATTTAAATTTATCAAATAAGTTAAATAAGAAATATTAATTTGGAATATTAAACTGAACGACTTGAAATGCTTGATAGAAATAAGTATGCGCTTAAGTTACGGTCGTATTAATATTTAATAAAATTGTGAATATTTCTATTGTCCTATGGTGTGAGCAGCGCTACGCAAGTATTTAAAATTTTGAGGGTAGCTAACTCAATTCAATAATTCAAAGATTTTCGTTCAGATTTTTAAGAATGATTTTATGAGTTGTGCTGGGGAAGTTCAAGGGAAACTTGTTAAAAAGATAAGTAATTATGAAAGATGAGTTTCCATGACATTAGAAACTTAGTTTTTTTTAATTTGTTTAGGACCAGAAATAAAGCTAGGTACTAGGTATCCAATCCATTCAAAATCGGTTTCAAAGATTTTTTTTTTTAATTCAGAAAATCTGGCTTTCAGTAAAAATAATGGTTCCTAAAAATGATTTTGATCAATTGAAGAATGATTGATGCATTTATAATAGTATTTTTGTTAAAAATTTTCCAAAAAAATGTTATCTGTTTCTAAATTTTGATTTTTTTTTTTTTTTAAACTTAATATTTTGAATTCGACTTGGTTTACCTTGATTAAACTTAGCAAAATTCAATTTTTTAATATTGTAAAAGAAATTTTAAACAAAAATTATTCTAACACGCAAAAATATAGGTTATTTTCCTCAAAAACGACTCATACGATTTTTATTAAAATTTGTTAAAATTAAATACATATTATTAAATTTAAAATTGTCCTATTATTATGAAATAGACTCCCAATCCAGTACGATCTTTCCTGCCTTGTTCCAACCTAAGCGCCCTGGCTTTTTGTTGCACCTTAAACGATACACCCTTTTTAATAAATAATTTTTTTCTAAAAACCTGTGAGATGCTTTTTGTCATAGGCTTTTGTCATATGCTCGTCGGGTCCAGGGTTTTACCAAAGAAGCAACAAACTTTAGTGTATTTGAGGTTGTTTTTTTATTCACCAATCGCTGGTTCTTACAATTTCTATACAATTCTTATTGTCTTATAACTATATGTACTGTTACACAATTCAATATATATATGCTTATAGTTAGTTATTTACATTTATATAACCTTATAACCTAGATTTATACAATTCAAATGTTTAGCAATATATCCTAAATTACAATCTGAGATAGCAGACGTCACTAAATTACAATCTGAGATAGCAGACGTCACTAAATTACAATCTGAGATAGCAGACGTCACTAAATTACAATCTGAGATAGCAGACGTCACTAAATTACAATCTGAGATAGCAGACGTCACTAAATTACAGTCTGAGTTAGCAGACGTCACTAAATTACAATCTGAGATAGCAGACGTCACTAAATTACAATCTGAGATAGCAGACGTCACTAAATTACAATCTGAGATAGCAGACGTCACTAAATCACAATCTGAGATAGCAGACGTCACTAAATTACAGTCTGAGTTGGCAGACGTCACTAAATTACAATCTGAGATAGCAGACGTCACTAAATTACAGTCTGAGATAGCAGACGTCACTAAATTACAATCTGAGATAGCAGACGTCACTAAATTACAATCTGAGATAGCAGACGTCACTAAATTACAGTCTGAGTTGGCAGACGTCACTAAATTACAATCTGAGATAGCAGACGTCACTAAATTACAATCTGAGATAGCAGACGTCACTAAATTACAGTCTGAGATAGCCGACGTCACTAAATTACAGTCTGAGATAGCAGACGTCACTCTAACTACTTAAAACCTGGGCTTCCACTGTCGCTTCTGGAACCTAAGTCCTTCAAAATGTAGACTCACCAAGTACTCGGGATTGGTACTGATTTCTACTGTGGCAGAGCTCGATTTTTTGGTGCTCATCCACGGTCTCTTATATATATTTCGGTTTGAACCGAGTGTGAATTATAATTTCACAAACAAAAAGTATTATTAATATTTTCTTATGATTGGCTCTTTCTAGAGTCGTTGTTAACGGTGATTCGGGATTACTTTGTATGCAATTTAATAAACGGCGGCGGTGAAGAAGAGGGTGTAATGCATCATTACAAACCACGCCTACGATTTTTTTTTCTTATAAAATTGAATTTTTTTAAAGAAATGAGATGGTGTAAAGGGCGTTGATGTCAAATGAGATGTTTATTCAATTTATTGCTCATTTTGTTGATTTAAAACAGTTTGTATGTTTAAACTGTAAGTTCCATTCAAGTATACAGACCTACAATATGTGCAACACGCTGTGATACTGTTTATTCATGTGTACTCAAATAAATACGACTTTCAACTAAACTATAGGTTTTTGACAGGTGGCATAAAATATAAACTCCCAATATAACTAATGTATTTCCTTTAAAATCAGATAAATATGTTAAAAATGTTTAGACTTTACAACCACAGTGTAATCGCACATAAGAGGAAGTTGGTGCATTTTATTTGACACGTGTTCATTTGATCTAGTGGAGAATTTCGTTTGTGCATCAGTATTTTATTTTATGATTGTTGGTCCTTTGATTTATTTTTATTTATATTTTTGTTTATTAATATTTATAATTTTTAAAAGTTTTCAGTTGGTCTTTTTTTTAATTTTTACTTCTATATTATTATTTTAATATCTAAATAAATCCTACTCAATTAAGCCATTATCAATGAAAATTCCATTAATTAAGTAAACACTGTTCTTCCCGCACTGGGTTAGGTATATGAGACGTAAGTAGATAGATCCAATTTGTATACCTACACACATAATATATCGTAATCGTATCTTTAAATAAGTAAGTGGAATGGGTAGGATGTAGGTATAATGTATTTCGAGTTATCTGATATTTAAGCCCTTGTATACATTCTTACTCACATACAGATATAGCGGAGTGACATACCTTGTAATTTCCAGATATACCTAAATACAAACAAACGTATCTATATACACATATCTACATAAGTTCATATTCCTTTCTATGCTTTCAGCTTAAACCTTATGGAAATTTTGCATAAATTAAATGCCGAAACCACAAAGGTTGATTTGTTTTAAATCCTCATTTTAATTAAATTATAATTCGTATAAATATACAACACATATACATTAGATATATATATTTAATGAAGCCCAAGACCTACCTTCATTATACAAATGACAACAGAACACGTTTCAAATGTTTAAATCGATTATATCAAGGGGTTTGAGGTAATATTATGTAATTATGTCTTATTAATAACGTTTAAAGTAAATATATTGTGCTGAATTTTGAGTGACTATGTATAACAGAAATTTAAGTGTGCTTGCAAAATATGTATTGCCAACGTTTTTAGAATCGAGTTATATACAGGGTGAAATGAAACATAATATAAACAATTTCCACCAAATAAACTTCTATTTGTAATTTATTTGCGTTTTCATCAGCTCACACAAGTATTGGGATATTCATTTCATGGCTCGGAAAATATAGCCTTGTAATTTTGACAGCTGTCAAATTTGAATGTCATTCAGTTAAAGGTTTTTTTTTTATAAAAATGTTGATTCTGCTGTATGCGGCATATGTTTCGCCCTTTACGAGCAGTTTATGGGGCTCCAAGATCTTAGAACCCCATATGTAGGTTATTCGCAAGAAAAGGATGCCGCAAAAAAAGTTTGGCAGCTAAAAGGTTAGTCATTGGCCAACTAGTTTCAGAAAATGGTCAGAAGTAATAAATAAAAAAAACTTTAAAAATAAACAGAAACCTATGGCTGACCTTTCATAAATGGTATCCCTTTTTGCGAATATCCCACAAATGAGTTGCTATAAATCGCAGATGTGACCTTGCAAAATTGTAATCATTAATTAAAAATTTTCTATGACTGACCTATTTCTGAAAGTAATTGACCTTTTTTTGATCAATTACTGATGGCACCTTTTTTTGCGAATATCCCACATATGGAGTGCTAAGATCCCGGAGCCTTAGATGTAGTATGGAAGTTATAAGTTGTTATATTGTAATTTCTTTAATTACTTTCGTTATATTATTAACGATGTAGGTACATAAAATTATACGCGTGTGGCCTGAAGGTCACCACTATAATTATAGCTATATGAACGTGTAGTCCACAAAAACAAAAAAAAAAAAAATTCTCTTTTTGTTTTCTTTTTTCTTATTCTTCTTTTTATAAATTTTGAATCTATATACCAAACTAGGAAGCCTTTAAAGCCCTAATCAATTTTCTTTTCTTGGTTCTTTTAAAACCTTTATTGACCCAGGTAGTAGCTTGACGAATTTTAATCTTTATTCACTAATCGTGTGTGAGGTGGTGAAACTATACCAATTCCTTTTCAAGGACTTCAAGACATCTATATAGTTGAAGACACAATCACACAATTATATTTCCTAGACCCACAAAGATCTGATATAGCTAGCACTCGCATGCTATTTGAATAAACTTGTTACCAACACAAATTAAACTCACCGACATCTAAGAGTGATATCAATTTCAGACAGTTTAAGGGCGACACGAACGATAAAACGGGGGCAAAAATAAAATTTACCACACGTTTCAACTGATGTGACAGTCTTAGCGTGTAACAATTATCCTTGTGGTGCACCTTTGGGGAATTCACACCCCAATGCTCTCGCAGTCCTTATAGAATATAAGAAAACGAAGAAGTTATAGGATAAAGAATGCTTTCAGTCCTCTATGTACATATGTATATATAGAAGGTTTATGTCCTGAGTCTTAAGGGGCCTTCGTGACACTTCCATTTGTATTGCCAGATTTAATAGAATTAGACTTTTGCATGGGTTACATGAGGCGATTAATATTAATTGCTACTGAATCTAACTGAGGTTTGTTGCGTGTGTTGTTGGCTCCTGAATGTTGGGTATTGGGTATTTTTGTTTTGCTTGTTTTTTTTTTTTTTTCTTTGTATACCTATTTTATTTCGTTTGGTTTTGTTTTAATCACATTTCGGTATCTTGACAGTAACTAATGAATTTGTTTGGGTAATAACTTTGATATCAGTCGTTTCGAATGGAAGCATTTGACGTATTTGAAGAGAACCCCATGTCAGTACCTTTATAGGTTAAAGGTCATGGGTTAAATTGTGTTCTAATATCTTCATTAATAATTCAATTATTTCTGCACCCACCTAGGTTTTAATTTGTTGCTTGACCTATGGTGTTTATTTATGTATAATAGCTGAGGGTATAGCAGAAGATGAATTTATAAATCCTCTTTGAAGGCACTCCAGGTGTGGGATATTCGCAAAAAAAAAGTATGCCATGTCTGAGTGACTTTGAAGAAATCCTTAAAAATTCATACAAAAAATACTAATGGCTGACCAATTTCTGTAACTAGCTGACCTTTTGTGATATCACTAACACTTTTAGATGGTCTACTCCTTTTGCGAATATCCCACAAATTAAGGTGATAAAAATCTCTCGTGACCTTGAAAATATTTAACTATTTATTAAACATTTTCAGTTTCCAATTACTGACCTTTAAGATGACATTCCTTTTATTTTTTTGCGAATATCCCAGATATTGGGTTTTGAGATCCCTGAGTCTCCTGTATGATTTTATTAGAACTAAAATGTATGCTGATGAAGGAGAAAAGGACGTTCCTTACTTTGGCGAATATATTTTGGTGAAATCAAAAAACTTTGATTTCTGAATTTGTAGGTGATTAAATGATTAGCGGAATACGGATTCTCTTGGTGTCCAAAACTATGCAACCTACAAATTGATTATTAAATTATTGTTATTATTACTTGCTTGAATTAAGCGAAAAGAATAAACTTAGCATTTAGTTAGCTAAAAATTCAGATATTCAAAATTTTTTGATTCCGCCAAAAAGTGTCCGACAAAGGGACATTAGAAGGGGACCAAATCTGTTGCATTGATTTTTAACTTCTTTCCATTTTTGTCTTTAAACACATCTGTAAATTAAAAGCGACTTAGATCTTTAACTAAAATTATTTTTATAATAAGTCTAATCTTCAGTACCCCTTCCCACCCCATTATGTTATAATAAAGTACCATAAATAACCCTTTTATTGGCATAATCTAACATATAAGTTAAATTTCATGAAAAACCATCAATGCTAAGATCCCGGAGCCTTAGATGTATCTGATCTGTAACAGCCGTTCCAGCATGATTGAAGGAAAAACATCAAATAAAACATACAGTATCAGTAGGATTATAAAATTACTGTTTTTCCTAACGGCTGACCCGATTTAGCTTAAATTTGAAATCGGGTTTTTTCGAGCACTTTTTGGTGCAACAACATCAATATTAAAATATGATATATTTTTAATTTTATATTTAAGTTAACATAGATGTCATGATTTCTTCAGTTTAATTTCTGTTTCCAAATTAATATTCTTTATCTGCCACAAAAGCAATTACGTGCGGCAAAGCCTTGCACTTAATTTCTGCCTGAAATTGAGAGCATGACATTTAAGTAAAAATATGTTTCTCAGTTATTATGTGTTTAGTACGTAACCCATGTTTAATAAGAGGTGACACCTCATTACACTAAATGCGTAATTGTGACATAGGTTTTGATTTGAGGGAGCTATAAAAGACATCGTATAAAAAAAAGGTCCAGGTTAATGAAGTTAATTTATTGCTTGGCAGCTTGTGGTCTTCTATATGACAATATAATAGTAACGTGTAAGATTCAAAATTATATAACATGAAAAAGTAATATTTAATATAAATCCCTAATATATGGTGAAGATGGTTGCATAGAGACGGGTTCCCATAGGAAATTTTGAGATGGCATACTGAAAGTAAATTATAGTTATATAGAGGTAACATATAGCCATCAGGATAGAACTAACTAAAGACAAGAGAAGATTCAGAATCTCAAATAAACTAGCACAACCCATAGAAGAACCGATAATATTCGTCTCCAAAAAGAAGACTTGGCAAAACAATTAGACTTGAATTGCAATCCCAGTAGCAAACGATAACAATATACCTAGTAATGGGTATTTTTTTTAGAGGTATAGAACTTTCAAATGAAATAAACCAACGATGATTTTTTAAATTGACATAAAATTTACTTTAGTCGAAAGATAATCTTCTGGCATTATAATTCAAATATGATTTCTGGCATATGACCGCCACGGCTGGCTCGGACGTAGTCTAATCTGGAGGTCCAATTTTCGATGATTTTTCCAACATTTGTGGGCGTATATCGGCAAAAACGAGGCGAATGTTGTATTCCAAGTGGGCAATCATTTCAGGCTTATCGGTTATCGGCTTATATACCCACAGAAAATAGCCAAGCGGTGTTAAATCGCACGATCTTGGAGGCGAATTCACGGGTCCGTAACGTGAAACTATGCGGTTACCAAACGTTTCCTTCAATAAATCAATTGTGGCACGAGCTGTGTGACATGTTCCGCCCTCTTGTTGAAACCACAGCTCCTGCACGTCATGATTGTTCAATTGATGAATGAAAAAGTCAGTAATCATGGCTCTATAGCGGTCACCATTGTCTGTAACGTTCTGTTCAGCATCGTTTTTAAAGAAGTACGGACCAATTATTCCACCAAACCATAAAGCACACCAAACAGTCAGTTTTTGTGGATGTAACGGTGTCTCAACATACACTTGAGGATTATCATCACTCCAAATACGGCAGTTTTGGTAATTGACGTAGCCATTCAACCAAAAGTGAGCTTCCTCGTTAAACAAAATTCGCTTATGAAAAATGGGATCAACGGCAATCTTGTTTCGGTCCCATTTGGGCACAATTTGGAAGCGTTGTTCAGGCGTCAGTCTATTCATGTTGAAATGCCAAACCAAACTAAAAATAAATCACTTGACAGCTGACAAAATGGCCGCCAGTAAAAATAGTGTTGCCAACTTAAAGTTCTATACCTCTAAAAAAAAAACACCCGTTACATTTTGATAAAGTGTTGCCGTGCTTCCAGTTATAAAGACTGAAAAGATATCTTAAAGCAAAAATATTATTATTTTTATAAGAAAAGTTTTCAAGCAGACATGTTCTTTATCCGTCTACCAGCTAACACGCGTGTATTAATGAACGAATTGTGTTTTTTTTTGTTATCAATAAGACTGTATACGTTTACTTGTCTGGCTTATAAGCGCATTCTATGACCAGAAATGCATCCATTTCCATAGAATTCTCCTTGGTGAAGCGAATGCTCGATCATGCACTAAACAAGTTTATTTACAGACCACATTCACATACCAGCTTTTGGAGCAGATTGCCGTGAATATGTTTCGTTTAAAAATTAATTAACTTCGTTTTGGTTCCACATTCTATGTTTTTTTTTTTAATTAAAACTTTCAACCTCTCCTTGAATAAAATCAATGCGAACGCAACACAGTTGAATTTGTGCTTTAATCACTAGAAAGGTATGACACATTATTTGGAGACCTTCGTGTCAATCAGCCACAATTCTTGTCTTTTCATCACATTATCGGTATCTTAAATCTTACCTTGGTGCGTACTCGTATATTGTGCTTGTGATTGTGAGTGGGGATAAAGTATAAATAGTAGGAGGACATCATTCATTTAATTATTCCTAAGTAAGGAGCACGCCAACCAATATAACTACAAAAACAACACATCACAAATAATATTGTATAGGTACGTACATATATATAACCCATTAGACGTGGTTTGATAATAGCGTTAGACACAAATATACAACTCCTTGCCATAATACAATATCAAGCAACTTCATGTGTAGGAACGTGTATTGGTATAAATGTATAACACTTCTATAGTTTGCATTATTCATGACCTCTTAAATGTAATTCTGTTAACGAAGTGTTCGCGTGGAATTCTAATTAAATTTACGTTGAATCAAATATGAGGTGTAAATATACGCACTTCTCTATACACAAACAATAAAATACAAAAATATTGTATTGATAACCTATAACCAAACGTTGAACCCTTTGCGTCAAAGTAATATTTATTTCTGGTGGTCGAATGGGTTCTTGAATTGATAAAAACAAACAAAAAATAGTCTGAGGGGTAGGGTTGCAAATGATATACCTAAGCTTTTAAAACTAGTTAATTTTAAATTTGAACGTCCGTCAACTGTATTGGTAGCAGAGACTTTTAGGATTAGCTAGGCTATATTCAAAATATTGAAGCTCCTTATAAGTCCTACATATATATGGAAAATGCTTAATCAAACATATATTAAAGCAAATTTAGTGGTGGCCTTACTTTTGAAATTTTCAAAACTCCCAACATTTTTTGAACGCAGTTTTTGGCTGAAAAGCTTCCACACCATCATTTACATTCATATTTTTCACTTGCGGTTTAAATTTACCAAAGTAACTTAATCCAGATTTATTAAATCTATGTCAATATTATCCTTGTGCTAAATAAACTATGTAGATGTACCTAAGTATACTTAAACTGATATACCCTGAGAGTATTTTAAATTCCATTGGATTTATCTAGATTGGATTTAAATATAGATTTAACGAGTGAATAATATGGAATCTGATTAAATGTTTGTATTAAAATTAATTTTAAATCTGGATTTAAATTTTAATCTAGATTAAGCGAGAAAATAATGGATGCAACAATAACAGTTTAAGTAAAGGATGGATTTATAGCATATCTGCAATCCGTTGGGACTGCTTTCGGTTATTAAATTGAAAAGTAAAATTTCTATATAAAAAAATTAAACACAACTTCTTAGACTATATCTTCATACAAGAAATTATAAAATAATAATGATGATGACACCTTTGATGGGGAAATAATTTGAAATAAATTAATAGGCATCCAGTGTCAAGACAAAATTATGAAACAAAAATGGCCATTACCATAATTACAGTTATTTATAGTAAACATCAAAATTTAGGTTATTGTCAATAAAAGAAGTTGGTAGGTAAATAATGAATATTGTTGACGCTTTTATTTTCTTGATTGTTGATGAATTGTGTGGATTGGTAAAATATTTGAACAACTAAAACAAGAAGGGAACAAAAAAAGTTACCTATAACTTTAGGTTGCTCTGTAAACTAGAAGAAAATGAAAGATACGACGATTTTGTGATTTGATAAATTATTGTTTTAATCTAAATTTGTATTAAATATTTAACTATCCATACACCCCCCCCACACCTCATAGCTGGTATAGATTTGGCAAATATTTATTCTTTGACTTCTATAGAGTCAGTGATAAATAATTCAAAAAAAAAAGAACCCTAAAGAAAATTTAAATTTTCACAAAAATGTTATGCACATGATGCAAAAAGGTACAAAACCCCGCAAATTTTTCTCAAACCTGTCACGTTCTGCATCCCAAAAATAATAAAATATGGAAAACAAAAAAAAAAAAACAGAACAAAAAGAATGCGCGCAAACCTTCTCACTTATTTAATATTTTTATGATTCCATATTCTCTAGCAAAATGAACTTCTCGAAACGTCTTATTAATATTAAATCACCTTGCTCTGGCTCACAATTTAAAACCGCTACCCAAAATGACACTGCCATTATTCTGAGATTTTTCGCATACCTATACGGCGGGGTTAGGTACCAGATGAAGTCAACGATTCCGTTGAATTCCGTCAACGTGTCATATTTCTCCGAAATCTTCTTCTGATGTCAGAGTGGGTATAGAGGGCGCAAAGTGGGTGGGTGGATTGGATGAATAAAAATAAGACGGAAGGCCCTTTTAACGCAAACCACTATGCGACACTTTTTGACATCTGTTCGACCGTCATTTATAATGTAGGGACTTTCCATTCGTCTGCGTTTTTTTTTTTGCTCCTTTCTCTCTCTCTCATGTCAAATGTGTTTTTTATGTTATTTTTATACCTTGAGATGTGAATTCCCCAGGGGGAAATGGCGATGAGAATACCTAACATACAAAAATACACACAACCAACGAAGGAACAAACGAACGAACGCCTTAAATTGTGATTTTGCTGGCTTTTTTGTGGATTTTAATGCGTGTTCATTCTGTTCAACGTGTTTTTGCTCAGCGAAAATTCAAACGAATGAAAAATGATTTGGTAATTTTTTTGATTGTCTAATCAAGCCTTGACTTTACAAAAAAAAGTAAAGTCTTTCGCTTTTTATTTGGTTTCTTAGAAAAATTACCCCCCCCCCCCCAACTCAAAGTTGAAAAAGAAAGGATTTTTTTTTTTTAAATTTTACACAAAGAAATAAAAAATAAAAAAAAAGAATGAGGTACCTACATATAATGACATCCCCTGCAGAAGCTCATATTTTTCTAAATTGACACCAATTTAGTTAAGTACACCCTTGTGTGTTAACAAAAAAAAAAAAAAAATGTCCTTGCTGACAGCTCACCTTACACCATATCATCATCATGTGTGCGACAGAGCGGACGAAATGACGGCTCTTGACTTGGGGGCATAACAGGAGTGACAAAATGCGGAATCCTTCAGGACAAAGAAAATAACGCACTGGCGATGACACGGTGTGTAATAATATCAAAGCACCATGCCATATGAGCAGAAAATTAAAGGATAGAATTGCAAATTAGGGGAGGGTTAGATGTCGCTGTGACAAAAGTGTGGGCGGGTTGAGTGTAAGAGTATCAGCACGATAGAGGGATATTTGTCAGGAAACTTTTTTTTTTTTTTTCTTTTGTTGAAATGTATAATAAGCGTTTAAGCTAAATGATTTGGATATCAGATGCATTATTAAATTGTTTAATACACTAGGCAAAGCTATTTCAAGTCGAGCTATTTAAGAAAGTATAGTAATTTAACTGGCAGCTCTCAAACCCAGCAAGAACTTGCTTTATAACTTTAAAAACTTTTTTTTTTTTTTAAAGTGTATGATAAATAAGCGAAAATGGTAAAAAAGCTCGTTCTTTAAGTTGCTTAACAACTCCTACAAAAATTTTAGTCTAAAAATATGGAACGCTGCCTGGACTCCTGCAAAACAATGTATTCATGCAAAAAAAAATTCTAGCTATTTTTTTATCTGGGTTCGATTTCCAGTCTCGTCCACTTTAATAAATAAACTGAAAGAACCGGTTACTTTCTCTTGCGACGAAGTGACAAAATCTGCAGCTTTCAATAATAACCTTAAAATGTAATTTGAAAAAAAAATCATTGATTCATTTTTCAAAAGAAAAAAAAATTTTTGAGTCCGAAAAATATTTGTTTGAACATTTGTAATGGGTGTTTTTCTTAGAGGTATAAAACTTTGAAATGGAATAAGACAACGATGATTTTTTTAAATTGACATAAAATTTACTTTATTCGAAAGATAATCTTCTGGCTTTATAATTTAAATATGATTTCTGGCATATGACTGCCACGGCTGAGTCGGACGTAGTCTAATCTGGAGGTCCAATTTTCGATGACTTTTTCCAACATTTGTGGGCGTATATCGGCAAAAACGCCGCGTATGTTGTCCTCCAAGTGGTCAATTGTTTCGGGCTTATTGGTGTAGACTAGCGACTTCACATATATACCCACAGAAAATAGTCAAGCGGCGTTAAGTCGCACGATCTTGGAGGTCAATTCATGGGTCCGTAACGTGAAACTATGCGGTTACCAAACGTTTCCTTCAATAAATCAATTGTGGCACGAGGTGTGTGTCATATTGCGCCGTCTTGTTGAATCCACAGCTCCTGCACATCATGATTGTTCAATTGATGAACGAAAAAGTTAGTGATCATGGCTCTATATCGGTCACGATTGACTGTAACATTCTGGCCAGCATCATTTTTAAGGAAGTACGGACCAATTATTCCACCAAACCATAAAGCACACCAAACAGTCAATTTTTGTGGATCTAACGGTGTCTCAACATACACTTGATGATTATCATCACTCCAAATATGGTAGTTGTGTTTATTGACGACGTATCCATTCAACCAAAAGTCAGCTTCATCGCTAAACAATATTCGCTTATAAAAATTGGGATCAACGGCAATCTTGTTTTGGGCCCATTTGGGCACAATTTGGAAGCGTTGTTCAGGCGTCAGTCTATTTTAGGTTGCAATGCCAAACCAAACTGAAAATAAATAACTTGACAGCTGACAAAATGGCCGCCAGTTAAAATAGTCTTGCCAACTTAAAGTTCTATGCCTCTAAAAAAATACACCCGTTATATGCAATAATATTAAGACTCAAAAGCACCTTCTGTACACAAAATTTTGATCGAAATCGGTGAAGCCGTTAAGGAGAAAATCAAAAATAAAAACGCTTCTATGGCAGATACCTTTAGTAACAGTTTATGGTATTTTTTTTTCTAAAATGCCTACCTTACCTACAATAGTGCACATACAGTAATTTCAATCAAAATCATTTGAACCGTGTTTGAGATAAATAACCTTTTGCATCATGGTTATATGGCAGATACCGTTATTTTTTGTTTAAATTCACCTCTATGTTGAATCGAAAGGATTCTACCGCCTGCAATATGTGTACTTCGGCTTAAGGTCTGTGACCATCTAGTCTGTCACACAACCGAGGGCAGAATGATCGAGTTACTATTCAAAAAATAATAAACATCGCTAGACATTTTTCCGTGTTTTTTTTTTCAAAACATCGAGTTTTGTTGCTTTTGAGAAGTCTCCGATTTGGGGCGATTTATGATGCTTTTAACAATGTTAGCTTTATGCGACACTAATTCAACCAGCTGAGAGGCACACGACCCATCTTCCTGTACTGACATTAAATTTTTGTCGAACAGAGTATCTATAGCCTTTGATTGACGAGCTGTTTTCAAATAATTATAAATGCAAATCTTGCTCGCTCCAAGATTCACAATTTTGTTTTATTTAAATGAGACTATGAGTAGCCCCAAAAAAATCCAGAAAAATCAAATTGCGGATGATGAGGATGAGGATGAGGAGTTACAGTCCCTTAAACCTCCAAAACAAGCAAATAAATATACCTATACATAAAAGTGGGAAGCTCGTCGGTATTTTCTAGGATTGTTAAATACCCAAGACAAATTAGCAGTAAAATGCGAAAGGGTTATTTATCTGGTTCTGAAACAAAACAAAAGACCAAGAAAAAAATAGAATAAATTCGGTGTAAGATTTCATTGAAAATGTTACAAAAGTACCTTCTCCAGAGTTTCAGCCTTAAGTTATGTTTATATTTATACCTCTATAGATACAAATGAAATAACTGGACAAAAAGTTGTCGTTCTTATCCTAAATCAACTAATCTCTGCAGGTAAGAAATCGTCTGATATCCTGCTTCGTTTTCTTTTATAAATCACTCCGTAAACCTTCTAATGCAAGCAAAACAATAAATACAAAAAAAAAAGGAAGGAAAATAAAAATATCAGGAATTATTTTTTGTTGTCCTGATGACGATCCTGAAATAGAAAATTACCCACAAAAATGTCACCAGGATACAAATGGAAGCAATTTGAATGGAACGCTGTCGCCGTTTCTCTTGTTTTTTTTTTTTTTTTATTTTATTCTTTTGGCCAGAACAAAGAAACAACAAAAAAAAAAAAAAAAAAAAGAGAAAAGTTTGCTTGACATGTTTTTCCTTTGGTGTCAACGGTCTATACGTATAGTACTTAAGTCCCTCCTCCTCTGCCTCTGCAACTGCAAAAAAAAACCATTTTTTGGGAAACAAAAATGATTTATGTAGTCCTCCGCATTTTACCTACCTTCCTTTAAGGAACGTGCTTTCGGGAATTTTTGTTTCCTTCCTTCTGGACAGATGATGCGGGGGCGATTTTGGTTGTTTCTTCCCCCCTCTGCACCTCTCGGTCTGCCAGAAAACGCCAGTCAATTTTCGTCCATTTTATATTACTTGTGTTTTTCTTTTTTTTTGTTTAGTTTTTTTTTTTTTTTTTTTTTGTGGGCTTATCCCATCATCCAACAAAATAAAAATAAAGTTAGAAATCGTCGTCGTTTGAAATTAAATTCGTTTCCCGTTGAGATGGAAGGTTATGTCAGAAACTGATGGATTTCAACTGGGTGAATTATGATTTTTTGGTAAAAGAATGACAAGCTTGCTTCTGAAGTAGATTTGGGTCATTTGAATATAGAGGGTTATTTATTAAGTGAATATTCTGATGAAGAACAAAAATGTTTTTGATGAAAATTTCAACACAACTTCCATAAATTTAAAAGGCAATGATCCACTTTTATGTTTTTTTTTGAATAGGTATGTAGATATGTATGTGAGTGAAGAAGAAAATGTAAGAAGAAGAAGGCTAAGTTCCTTTGTTTTTGTATATCATAAAGTGTCGAAAATTATATTAAGGTTTACCTAAAGTTTGAACTTAATGTCGGTTTTATTCTGTCAGCAACATGAGTCCCACAAATTATTGGTGGTTGGTTTCTCCAGAATTTCCAAACGCTGACCATAAATTCTTATATAATCCATCATCTCATTTATTTGCAATTTTCTTCTTTTCAAAATAAATCAAAAAAAGATTAGAAGCAAGATGAAGTAGGTTCCTACGCATAGCAGAGAAAAGTTTAAGGAAATGGGATGCGTTTTTGACATTTTTTCCAAAACATCAAATTATTCCGTCCTATGTCTTTATTTCATTTCGGAGTGATGTGTTAAAAATATTTGCTTGAAAAGCTTTTGAGGACAGTTTTTTTAACAGAGGTTTGTTAGTTTGAATGGATAAATGCGTTATAAGCTGTTATGGAATTTGCATCTGTTCCACATAAGGATAATTGTAGAGTTAAGTTTAAGGAAGGAAAATGTGCGTGAAATTTGCAATTCCATTTTCGATTTAAAAAAAAAAAATTCACGACTGGATTGCATGAACTTGCTTTTAACTAGTGAACAACTGTATTATATATATATATTAATATATTAATGGTTAATAATGCCAAGGTCTTTTTAACGATATTAATTACCAGATTCCAAAATAATATCCAAATCGGTCACACCGTTGAAAAGATGCCAAAAATTAAACCATTTTCTCAAAAAAACATGGAATGGTTATTTTTGTTATATATGATTTTTTTTGCCAAAAACATGAAACGCAGTTTTCTTACAATCACTCCTTGAAAATTACAGGTTAAAATCGTTTTTGAATAAAATATAAAAAAAAAACAAAATATGTGTATGGCAGTTACCCATTCATATAAAACTGCTCTGTACCAAAGGGAATGCCCATTTTACTATGGAGCTTTGGCCCAGAGTGTACAGTACACGAACGAGTTTAGTATCATATGAATGGTGACATGAAAGCCGATACATAAGTAAAATATTTTCATAAACGATTCATTAGAAAGTCGAGATACTCGGGCTTGAAGTTTCCGATTAGAAAATAATGATTTTAGTTTTTGCTCAAAATAATTGTTACTAACTTATATATCGGGCTTCACATCATCTTTCATTTGGCATTAAACTCGTTCTTGTCGCAGAAATGGGCAATTGTCTCTGAAGATATAAGCTCAAATATTACAGTGAACGCATGGACGCATAGACCGACACCGGCTTCTCGATCAGATTTCTCGATCTTTGTAAAGGGTGTTTTTTTTTAGACTTGTGGTTTTCAAGAAGAAATAAAATGCATATGATGTAATGTTATGGCCAAGAATTTAGTTTTAATATAAAGATAAAGGTTTGCCATTATGTTTTAAAAATGATTTCGGGTAAGTGACCACGGCTGGCTCGAATATATTCCAGTCGAGAGTCCCAATTTTCGACCACTCTTAGCAGCAATTGGGGCCGTATGTCAGCAATAACGCGCCGAATATTCTCTTCCAAGGCGTCAATCGTCTCGGGCTTATCTGCGTAGACAAGCGACTTCACATTACCACACACAAAGTAGTCCAGCGATGTTAAGTCGCACGATCTTGGAGGCCATGCCACAGGCCCACGACGCGAAATAATACCCTCACCAAAAGTTTCCTTCAATTAATTCATTGTTTCGTTGGCTGTATGGCATGAAGCGCCGGCCGTCTCGTTGGAACCAAAGGTCGTACACATCAACATCCTCCAATTCAGTCACGAAAAAATCATTAATCATGGGTCAATAGCGTTCCCCATTTACTGTAACATTATTTTCGGCTTCATTTTGGAAGAAAAATGGAGCAATGATTCCCTCTGCCCAGAGAGCACACCAAACAGTGGCTTTTTGTGGATGTTACGGCGTCTCAACAATGACTTGTAAATTATCTTCACTCCAAATGCGGTAGTTTTGCTTATTGACGTAGCCACTCAACCAAAAATGAGATTCATCGCTAAAAAACAATTCTTGTGAAAATCGGGATCAACAACGATCTCGTTTCGAGCCCATTTTGCACAATTTGCATACATTTTTTAGGTGTCAGTCTATATTTATTATGAAATGGCAAACCAAATGTAGCATAAATCAAGTGACAATTGTCAAAAAAAACCAACTCCGAAAAAAGTATTGCCAGATTAAAAACTAAATACAAGTTTAAAAAAAAACACCCGTTATAATACTTTTAGTTTTGATTACAAACTTTCACTGTTTTTTGTTTACACGAAATCTGTCAAAAAAATTATCCAATAAACCACCCATCTGACAATGAAATTATAAATCTTTGGGAAAAAATCTGCCAACCGTGCTAACAGAAAGAACAGCCTTGTTATGTAGGTAGTTGGCTTTTGTCAGCTATTGTAAGCTCATTGACGGATCTGACATTCTTCTGTACTGAGCGTACGTGCTGTCTCGGTCTCTTCTTGGTAGCTTTGCTATCATCTCGGTCTTACAGCCATGGGAGTTTGGAGTATTTAGACCAGGCGGTGGGGGAAGGGGGGTTGTCAATCTCAGATTGTATTTTATTTATTAAACAAGAAATCCATCGGTTCAAAAATCCTGGAAGTAATGGATGAGGCCTTTAATAAATTAAGTGCCTTCTAAATTCAGAAAAAATATTAAAAGGGAACGACATTGCAAAATTAAATGGCATCCCGAAAGTTAGTCAAGAAGTAGGTTACTCATAAAGTAAGAAACAAACACTTTAACTCCAGTGGAAGTAACGGGTGATTTTTTAGCTGGTTTGGTTTTGGCAACACTGGTTTTGACAGCTGACGTGTGTTTCGTACCTTGTGTCACTGTCAAACAGCTTCAGTTTGGTTTGCAATTTAACCATGGATCGTCTTACAAATGAACAACGCTTGCAAATTATTGAATTTTACTATCAAAATTCGTGCTCGGTTCGAAATGTTCATCGCGCGCTGCTTGTGTTCAGCGATGAGGCTCATTTTTGATTGAATGGGTACGTAAATAAGCAAAATTGCCGCATTTGGAGTGAAGATCAGCCAGAAGCATTGCAACAGCTACCAATGCATCCCGAAAAAGCCACTGTTTGGTGCGGTTTATGGGCCGGCGGCATTATTGGGCCTATTTCTTCAAAGATGATGCGAATCGCAGCGTTACTGTCAATGGTGAACGCTACCGAGCGATGATAACAAACTTTTTTACCCGAAATGGAAGTTCTTGACTTGCATGATATGTGGTTTCAACAAGACGGTGCCACATGCCACACAGCACGCGAAACAATGGCGCAATTGCGAGGCGAGTTTGGTGAACAGTTAATTTCACGTTTCGGGCCGGTCAATTGGCCGCCTAGATCGTGCGATTTGACACCATTAGATTATTATTTTTTGTGGGGGTATGTCAAGGCTAATGTCTATAGGGACAAGCCCGCTTCGATTGACGCACTGGAAGCCAACATCCATGCATTCATTCGTGAGATACCGGCCGATATGTGTGAAAGAGTATGCCAAAATTGGACTCAGCGGATGGGCTACCTGAGACGCAGCTGCGGTCAACATTTGCATGAAATTATCTTTAAACATTGAATTGCAAGGTTCAAACTATCGATTTAAATAAATATTTCATTCATTTTTTCGAATTTTTTGTGTTTTTTTTTAAAAAAAAGTTCTAAACCTCTTAAAAAATCACCCATTAGCTTTCATGCAAGGGTTTTGTTAGATTAGGAGGGAGTTGGGATAGTACCCCTACCTGCCCCTTCTTGCATACGCCCTTGACTATGTCCCTTCTTCTTTTTTTTTGATACAAAATTTTATTAAAATATATACAAATACATACATACTTACCAAATCCTAAAAATTGGACCTTACAAAAGGTAGATTGTTGGTTGGGAATTCAAGTGCCCCTACCTGCCCCCTCTTGCGTACGCACTTCAATGCCCTTTTTTTGTAGAAAATTCAATTTTATAATTTTAATCTAGGCAACCGAAGGTAAATTTGGGTCTAAAAAACAAAGCGGCTCCATCTTTGGCGGTAGTATAATTTTAGCTATTTAAATCTCGTAGCCAGCGCTTTTTGTAATCAAGAAAAGCAAAGGGGAGAAAATATAACCCTTTGAATCTCCAATTTTGCTCTCCAAAAACAGCTTTTAAATATAAATTTTAAAATTTCATAAAGGATCAATTTTTAATATTAAATTCACTAGGGTTTCTGTATCATATCTGATGCGATATCCAATATTCTTTCGTATATAGTCTTTTAAAGTATGCTATAAAAAATGAAACTGTTTTATAGCCTTTATCCTTGAAGTCTTTAGTTAGCTATTTATACAAATACCCCTCTTACAAAAAAAAAAATAAAAATAGTTAAAACCATCCTCAACGCGGAGCCAAAAAATTAATAAAAAAAAAAACTGTTTAAAAGAAAGACAAAAAAAAAACAGAAATTGTTCTTTGTTTTTCGCCAGTCTCCAATCAAAACTTAAGTGGCTATAAAAATATTTATACACAATTTTACATAAATTACAATTAAATTGAAATAACATTCAAAATGTTTTATATATTTGTTTTTTTTTTTTGTTTTCATTCATTATATTTGCGAGGAGGGGATAAGCAGCCCCAAAAACCAACATCAGAAATTGCCAGAAAATATTATTTTTCCTAACGTTCGCGTTTATGACTCCTCTAAGGTATAATTTTGCGAGTATAAAGTATGCTTCTGAATCTTCTTACAAACAACCCATCAGGGGTTGTTATCTTTTTGTTTTTGGTTTTGTTTTTTATTTAACTTACATAAATACATGTATAAGTACCAACAAAAAGAAAAACAAATATTTTGCTATTATTCAAATAAAACACAGTAAATAACAATAAGAGACCGTTAAAGCAAGAGGCGAAGTACAAGTGATTCCTCTCAATTTAAGGCCAAGGAAAATAGCCACAGCCAATATTCTAGCTTCTAGGTGCGGCTGTTTAACATTAAAATGATAGTAAGAGCTTATTTAGGGAGTTCTATAAGTTTGTTTTAATTTTATTTGCTGATGATAATAGATAAAACTTTTGTTTGTTTACATAAGAGTTTCGAAAAATTATTAAAAAAGTTTTTAAATGGGCATAATTTCCTCCTGGTGCCTAAATCAAGCGACAAATTCTGGTTTAGCGAGTGATGTGTGTTGAATTTTATTTAAATATTTAATTATGCGAATAATGTGTAAGGTGTGACTGAAAACACACATATAGCCGCATAATTGTTTCATCCTAAACGTTTAAGTATTTTAAATATTTATTGAAACCGCATGCTATGTGTGTCGTAGACTGACTGTATAAACGCCCCTCACATACGCACGGCATCATTGTGTGTTGCATATATATGCATTAAAAAATCAAATGAATTTCTAAACCCAAGCCCAAGTAAGGACACACTTGACTCATGAATTATTTCCTATTCCCATATGTGTCAACAACCTGTAGCTTATTTCGACACTGTTGTCAAAGGATATTACCTTTACTTTGAATCTTATCTACTTCATGCTTTCAAGAGGCTCTTTAACGTTGATTAAATATGAATGAAATATACCTACACGTCAATATATTATCCTGACAACAGAATTGGGTCATTTTTGCATGAACTCCGGCTTGCTTAGGCAACACTAATACCCAAGTGTGTTGTGCACAGGTTGGACAAGTATAATGGGCCTTTTGGTTCTTTAATTCAGGTCACAGTTGGACGCATTTTGATGGAAGGATGCGAGGGTAGAAAAACTTCTGATGGAAACACCTTTTTGTCGGAAAATATTGGTATATAATGTACATAGGTGTTATATTTTATAGGCGTTTGCATTTTGTCGTCATAGCCTACATTGTACATATAGATAGGTGAATATGCCTTACAGTTTACTTCAAGAAAATTTAAGGGCTTTAATAGATTTCTTGAAATCAAGTGCATTCTTGGAAAAGAGAGAAGACGGAAAAAAGTAAAAATGTTTTTGAAACTATTAATTAAAAATTAAACTTTTGAAATATGTAGTATGTCTTTCGCTTACCTGCTGTACAAATTTATCCGAATTTAATTTTTTTTTTGGTATAAACTTTGAAGGAATTTCGACTAAAGTTTGAAAGAAGTTAGCAGCTTTTGACTTTGTAAGAGAACAGAGATAATGCTTTATGTAGCTCAAGGCCCAACTTACAATGAAGAATTTTTGTGTGAATATTTCAAACGATTCTAGAAAAGAACTAATAATTTAAAACATATGCATTTAGGAGGACGTTAAGTAGTTAATTTCTTGCACTTATTTTATTTTTTCTAAGAAGAAAAACTATACTTACGTATTACTACTTATATTTTCTACTAAAAACATCCAATTTCGAAAATAAGCCTAGAAAAATGTTCTTACGAAATAAGGCCAATCTGAGGAAAAGAATCCAAGGGAAGATTTTTAATAGGAATTATCTAAACTTTGGCATTAAAAATACTCTAAAAAGTCCATTGGGAATCGTATGCGCATGATAAGTTATAGATATTGTCAAAAAGATCGGTTTTTCGCATATAACCTAACCATTTGATTATTTTTTGAAGTTGCGACATCATTTAACTGACCGCTCGTATGTTAAAAATTAATATAATATTTTCTGTTGTAAATATCTTATTACTTTAAATGAGCTAATCTTGTATATATTTATATATATATAGATATTTGGTTTCTGGAAAACGGCTCTAACGATTTTGATGCAATTTTCACAGTTAGCTCTAATGCACGAGAAAAAAAAATTAAAAAAATGTTGTCTTTCAAATCCGCCCACCACGCCCACTTTTTTATTTCATAATTTCTCGGAAATCAATCTATTTCTTGGAGATGACTCAAATAATTTGGATGAAACTCTCAGTTTGTTCTTTTGTGCAAGAAAAAAATTAAAAAAATATTTTTAGTAAAATCCGCCCACTTTTATCATATTTTGGTTTCTCAGAAACCTCTCCAACAATTTGGATGAAATTTTCACAGTTTGCTCTAATGCATGAGCAAAAAATTAAAAAAAAATTGTCTGTCAAATCCGCCCACCGCCACGCCCACTTTTTTATTTCATAATTTCTCGGGAATCCCTCTATTTCTTGGAGATGACCTAAATGATTTGGATGAAATTCTCCGAGTTTGTTCTTTTTTGCAGGAGAAAAATTAAAAAAAATAGTTTTCGTACAATCCGCCCATTGCCACGCCTACTTTTATCATATCTTGGTTTCTCGAAAACAGCTCTAACGATTTAAATGAAATTTTTTAAAATTAAAAACATCATAATCTAGATTTGCCCACTGCCATGCCCACTTTTCTTATTACTTAGATTTTTTGGAAACAACTTAACGTTTTTAATGACATTTTCAGAGTTTCTTTTTATGAACGAGAACAAAAATAGAATTTAAGACTTAGTAAAATTCGCCCACTCCCACGCCCACTTTTATGATTTGTTGGTTTCTCTGAAACGGCTCTAACGATTTAGTTGGAATGTCAAGAGTTTGTTTCCTTGGGCGAGCAAAAATTATGAAATTGGTTTTATTAAAATCCACCCACCAGAACGCATATTATTCTTGTTGAATATAAATTATTTTTCAGCAACTTTTTTAAAAATCGAAAATTCAGACTTTTTACCAAATTAAGGAAAAATATTTCTTTTTATTGAAAATTTCTAGTACAGAGGAACACATAAGATAGGTAAGTTGTTTTCAATACTACTTCCACCGTCTGGAAGTTATACCCGGAGAAATCGATATTTCCATAATGGCGATGTCTTCCAAACGGTTAGTAATATTAAGAAATTTGCTTCAGTTTTTTTTTTGTACTATCTAAAAGATTTTATGAACTGCTTTTCTATAGAAAATCTACTATTCAAAAGTATTATTGTGAAAAAATTAAATTTTCAACATTTAACTTTGAACAATTTTTGACCCGCACATGATTTTGCAATGAAATTTAATTTTCCAATAAAATATTTATGATGCCAAAATGTAGACAATTGTATTTGAAAATATTCAGTTCGATTTTTTTAGAAATACAAGTTCATTTATGCTGGGCTATTAGGGTTTATCTACAGTAAGCAGTAGGTATGGGGTACATCTGGGGCCAGATTAAATAAAACTTCTTTAGCCAGCCCAAGCCAACAGTCTTCAGTTTTACACACCAAGTTATAGTTGAGTTCTTCTATCACTTGCGTCCGGCAATTTTTTTGAAGTATACATTCCAAAATTTGTCTCAGGATATTTTTAAGTTAATGGTTGAAAAAAAAATTTCAATTGAAGACAAATACCTTTTTTGACGATAATTGGTACAAAAATAATAATGTTTGTTCATCTTTTATTAAAACCAGTCAAAATGGAAAGATAAGTTAGTATTGTCTTTAGTTAGCGAAAACTTAAATTTAAGTTAAATTGGAGGTGAAACTTCGGCTTAATTTGATCAGAAATAAAAATTTGACGGTTTTGTAAAAATTCTGCTTGTTTTTTTTTTTTTTTTAATTATTGAATGCTCGAAATTCTGTGCATCCAAAATTCTCTGCTTTATAATTCTGTTCCAAAAAAAAAATTATATTATATATATATATAAATTCACTGTTCCAAAATTATGATTATGAACACTTAATTCTGTATTACAAAAATTACCATTCTGTAACAGTTCGTGACTTTCTTTACATTTGAACTTTATGATTGTGATAACAAGTCCAATTATTGTTAGTGCCAATTTATTTTGGTACAAAAATCAATTTCAAAAAACCGTAGTCAAAAAGTTTACAATAGAGTTTTGATAATAATTGTTTCCTGTTATCTTACGAATAGGTAATAAAAATCAATTGCTTTAATCAGGGAGTGGCAGGGGTTCATGGAAGAAATCCCTTTCTTTTTAAATTTTGCCCTTTAAAGATCCGAAAAGAAAACCGACTCATTTTGAGGGAATACATAATTAGTAATATTTACCCCGGAATATCATAAAAAAAGAAAAAAATTGTCTTTACCAAAATAATTATCTTGGTTTTAAATAATTTTTAACTAATTTATCATACTAAACTTATTTTCTTAACTAACTCCAGCTGAACAAACACTTGAAACAGTGACGGTTCGTGCAAAACAGGTAACAATATACCTTCTTCCCATTTGTTATTTTCAATGTAAAATATTTGATACTCAAAAAATTAAAGCAGAATGAAATTGGGAAATGAAAAGGGAAACAAAAAAAATATTTTTGGGAAAAAAGAGAACTTTTTGACTGACTGAAGGGATATTTGCTAAAATTGCACCACAGCACTGTAATAATTATGTATTCAAAAAGTGTCATTACAAAAATGGTGTAAATATGTTGAGAGAGAATAATCGTCTTGATAATGTAAGAAACTGCGCACTCTTTTCAAAGATTTTTGACAAACGAAATTGTTATGACCCAAATAGAATTTTGACCCTAATCCGATTTGATCTTCTAATGATCCTTTCCCTTAAACGATATCTATGTATTAAAGACTTCACTAAAAATATCATTTCTGTTATATATAGGGTCATTAATTTTTCGGCTTGGAAAGTAAAGCTAAATAAAACACACACACCATACATTTTTGATGAAAAGTTTATTTCATTAAAAAGTTTGAACTTTCCCATTAAGTAGTGTGAAAAACAATATCATTCAAATTGGCCTCCTCGGCAAGATTCGCAGCATGCGGTTCTTTTGAAGTAATTTTTAACCACTTTTTCGCACATTTGGGGCGGTATCTCGGCCATAACTTGAGTAATGTTGGTTTTTAATGAGTCTAGAATTTGAGGATTTTTCGCGTAAGCACGGTCTTTTGCGTAAAATCTCAGAAAAAAATCTAACTGTGTCAAATCGCATGATCTTAGTGGCCAATTGACGTCGCTAAAACGTGAAATTACGCTACCAGGAAACTTCTCACACAATAGAGCCATAATTGCCCGTGTTGTGTGGCTTGTTGCCCCGTCTTGTTGGAACCAAATATCTTCCAAGTCAAGATCTTCAATCACCGGTCAAAAAGTTTTCATTCGACCAATTACTGCGAACGCATGGAAATCAATAAATTCGGATCTTCAGCAACACTTACAATTGCATCAGCAATATTTACGACTGAGCGTGCATTACGATGATGGACAGGCCTTACAACATCAGTAACGCTTCCACTCTCTTCAAATTTATTCACAATTTTAACGATTGCCTGCGTAGTTATTCGATTATGACGACCATAATCATGGCGTTATGCGCAAAAGTGGCTACCTTTGAATCACCAGTTTTGTATAGTGAGTTTTAATAATTTTATGACACTTCACATAACAGCTGAGTTTGACAGGTGTCAAATGCCAGCACTACCAACTTGAAACCACGTGATGAATTGGCGTTTTTCTTTGTTGGCTCTGAGCAAGGCTCTGAGCAGAGGCTGAGCGATCAGAGCAGAGCTCTGAGCAGATATGATCAGAGTCCTCAGTTGTAATTATGAAACACACTTGAGCACTGAACTATCATTTCATAGGGAATGCATTTTTAATTTTTAGTTATGTGTGAAGTTGGGGATCGTTAAGAAATCCCGCAGCATGTTGGTTATTTCAAATATAATATTTTTCTGGATTTCTGGACCTGGACAGAGATGGAAATTTTTTTTTTTGGAACAAAAATACTTAAAAAACAATTAGCTTTTCTTTTAGAAAAATTGTTGTTTCCAAAAAAAAAATTTTCATATGTACAAGTTCCAGACCCACCTCCAAAACTTTTGTCCTGGTTGCAGATCCACCTCCAGAACTTTGTTTCAAAAAAAAATGTGTCCTTTGTCCAAGTTCCAGACCTACCTCCAGAACTTTTTTCCTGGTTCCAGATCCACCTCCAGAACCTTGTTTCAAAAAAAAATGTTGTCCTTTGTCCAAGTTCCAGATTCCAGGGATTGCGTGATACGGGATTTTGTAATGCGGGATTTCGTACCCAACCCGTGAAGTTGCCTTCGCTCAGCGTTTCACTCGATTTGCTCAATCATTTTATTCTGAGCTAATTGAACAAGCTCTGAGCTAACTCCGATGGCAAAAAGAAACACACTTTTTATGCTCTGATATGTCTGAGCTAAAAAATAAACACAGATTTTTTTTTGTTGACAGTTCCGTGATCTGCTCTGAGTTAAAAAAGAAAAACGCCAAATGACCCTGTACTATACGGAGCTTCATTTAAAAATCACTGTAATTGAAGTTTAATTCCTTTTCGTATATAATTATTAACGATCTCGTGGCAACGTGCAATATATCAGCATTTTTATTATTTTAAGCAATTAATTAAAAAAAAAGAGAAAAAAAAGACGAATCCCATAATTCAATTATCATAAAATTTTAAGGATATCACATATCGAATCCATTCCCCCTGATTGCAATGCAATTATTATACCGGTGATGTGAAATATCCCTCCATTAAGATTTTAACACTCAAGCGAGGGAGTGCCACACACAGTGTGGTATAAGTATAAGGAAGGATTCCGCGTTGTTATCGTTTTTGTATAGTGTGTGTTTCGTGCAAGTTGTCAATTAAAACAAAAAAAATAACAAATATGTTAAGGAGTTTCTTCCATTAATTATACATTCGTTATAATTTTGTATCTTTATTATATTTGAGCTCCTTGAAATTTTCAATTTTATTTGATTATGTGTTACATATATTGAGACTTCAGTTTAAATTAAGTCAAATTATATGAAATTTTAGTCTACAATGGTTTGGTTTTGTTTTGTTTAAAAAATTAAATGTGTTTCTATTTAATTATATTTATTTGTCCCTATATAAATATATATAATACAATTTCTTAAGCATAAATGTATCGTATGATGAAAATTTAAAAAAAGGTACGCAACCGAAACATACATAAATTATATGGCACAGCTAACCAAAATTTGCAGGATTAATTTTTTCATTCACACAAAATTGACACTATTAAAGTTTTCAAAATGTAGAATTGTCATGAATAATTAAAAATGTCATAGCAATTGTTGTCGGAGATTTATCGATAGTATTTGATATAATAATACCATCAGGTGGCACGTAGTTGGTATCTGTACAAAATATTGATTTTTTCATTCTCTAAAATGCATTTGTTCATTATTTTTAACAAAACAAAGTAGCTTACCACGTTTGAGAACGTTAGTATGCAGAAATACGGACAGAAGGTCGACAAATTATTCAATTTGCGGTGAAGTAATCGTCAGCAATTTAATTGAATAGATTCGTTTGATATGTTTGCAATGAAGATTGATTCATACAGGGTCTTTAATTAAACGCTTTAAATAAAAATAACAGATATTATAGAAATTATTTGTTCGTTTGAAAGTCCTATTGATGCCATTATGTAGGTATGGAATATAATATCGTTTAAATGTCTGCTGCGGCTTCTCTCTTCCGAAATGTCCAATTTTCCATGACTTTGGCGCATAAATCAGTCTGAATTTGACCGATGACATGAGCTATGATGGCTTTGAAGTTGAGGGCTTCTGTAGTTTGCGGCTTATTCACATAGACCTTTTACTTCAGAAAACTTCACATGAAAAAGTGTATCGGTGTCAATTCGCACGATCTCCGTGGCCAATTCACATCACCTCCACATGAGATGACCATGCCCTAGAATAGCTCGTGCAGAATTTCAAATGTGGCGTGAGCTGTGTGGCACGTAGCTCCGTCCTGTTGAAACCACATATCTTTGGTGTCCATATCATTCAGACCCATAGTTGGTAATCATCGACCTATAGCCCCTGCTGTTAACGGTGACGTACTGGCCAACGTCGTTCTCAAACAAATATGGACCTATGACTCAGGCCAGCACAAATTCCACACCAGACTTTTTCGAGATGCATTGGACACTCATTGGTCTCATGTTGATTGGTTTCGTCCCAAATTCGAAAATTTTGTTTTCATTCATCCAGAAATGGACATCTGAAGATTAAGATGAGCGGAAATGGGACTAACACAGCGGAAAGTTTCCCGAAAAGAAAAACTTTTTGATAAAAAAAATTTCATCATTTTCACGTGTTGTTGAACGCAATATCTTTCCATGGTCATTTGGTAAAACAGACTGAATAGATTACAGTCAATTTGACAGATGTTTTTTGGAAGTCCAAATTGGAAGACCTTTTAGCTCTTGTGGAAGTCTGCTTTTGTGACGAAGACGAGGTAAAGCTGGTTGATGTGCCCTAGTTGTTTCTAATGAATTATCATTTTATTAATTTTTTACTTGTTTTATAGATATTTAGTACCTACAGGGAAAAAAAGACCTAAGGCTTATTGATTTATTATTGATTTATCCAAGTTAAAAAAAAAATACGAATAAGGAAGTAACTTAGCCTGTAGTTCCTTCATATAATATGTATCACAAGTAAAATGCATAAACTAATGCTGTTTATCTGCTTAGAATTTTTTTTATAAGAACGCTAATAAGAATAGTAATCACTAGTAATTTTAATATATAATAATGAAATAAGCTTTGAAATATTTCTGGAGGAGATCTCAGGTAGCAAAGTACGGCTACTTGAAGTTTTGAAAAATTTTTTTTGCTTAAGTCGAACTTTTACAAATTTACCACAGTAACAGTACCAAGATCTGAATCAATGCTTTGTTTTGAGTCTCCGTGGCGAACAGTTGAATTTTTCAATTGAAAACGAAAACCAATGTTCGGGATGGTTTCCACGTAATTATGAAATCAAATTTTTTAAAATATTAAAATATAAAATTATTTAAAAATCTAAAATAAAAAAAAAAAACTATTTATAAGTCACTAGCAGAGGGTTGGAATATTTTCGATTGCAAAATTAGATTTTTTCTCAAATTTTAAAAATTGCATGAATTTTCAAGTTTTACTGATAAAGAATTTTCGTCTATTTATAATATTTATATATTTTTTTTTAAATTTTTGTTTATTTTTTTGAAGTAAATGCTCGTTTTCCAACACTCTTTATGTGCCCATAAATAGTTATAATTTTGACTTCCACAGTATCATAAATCTTATTTTATGAAGCACATTTCGGGTAAAGTTCTCCTATTTAATTATTGCGAATTATTTTAATCGATTCATTAAAGCTTTCGAAAGAAATTCTTTAAGTAGAAGTTGGTTAAAGCTTCAAAATCTGAATTTGGCTTCTTGAGCTCTAAAGTGAAATTCTTAACTTCGTATAGATGTAAGACATCTTTTTATGGAAGGAAATAGAGAATGGGCTATTGCAAAATCTTGAGACAAGGTTTTCGGGACGCCATATTCCATTACACTGTCAAAATGCGAGCAAATTTTTTGAGGTTATAAAGGTATACTATTAATTTTTATTTTTTTTACTTTTTTTGCATTGCAAACTTTTCTGAAAAAAAATGTAGAGAACAAAATTTGCAACATTATGATATTTATACTGTCGGATGCGTAATTGTGTTTAAACCTTAAAATATAAATCCATCGTTACATCAATTATGTCGATATTAATGGTTTTTGAAAACCTGCTACCCCTAGATAATTTTTGACGAATACTTTGTAGAAATCGCTCAATCGTGTCCAACTAATGGTTTCAGCGAAATAGATCAATTTACGTCTTTTAAGATGGAAAATTTCGTCAAACTCATAACATCCCTAAAACTTAGACCTTAACATTTCTTATAGCCCTCTTTCAGGTAAAAAGAAATTAGCGTTCTTGTATTTTGTTTCACAAACCGAGTAACTTACTTTCCTAACATAACTTATCGAAATTCTGATTTTAAAGAAAAATGCAAACCCTCAAAGGGTATAGATAAGGAGATAAATACATTTTTGTAATATACCTACTTCTGGACCATATTTTTTCAAGCATTCGCTTCCCAGGCAGGATGAGAGAATCCATTTGCTTGTTATTGAGAATTTAGAAACCTTCTTTTTAAAAAAAAAAAAACATAAAATAATAAACTGCTATAGATGCTAGAGGCATCAGCATTATACAGAACTGCCTTTTAAGCGGTTTATCAATATATCTCGTCTGCCTGTTTCCAAGAATGAAATGGGAAAACACGAAGTATAAACATATTGCTATACCTAATGCTTAGGCTTAAAGGAGAATTCATAAAACATAGTATACCAAATAGGATATACCTATTTATATTGCTTATATACTTTCCCATGCAATAATACTAAACATCAAAACGTCCTCTCGCATCCATATACCCTTTGGCCATATTATTCGCTGTTTATTTTGTGTTGGCATCTTATTGATTGATGATGACTTGGTGGTGAAAGGCCGGGAAAAGGCGTTTTCTCGCCCTTTGACGAAAAATAAAGAAACTTATTTACACGACCTCTGATGCCTCTTGTTATTCACACTATAATAATAACATTTTGTTTTACAAATTTAAGCTAGGTTGTGTATTTTTGGCAATGGAATGATAAGGGTTCTTCATAATTGGACTTTAATTTGAATTTCAGTGAGATGATAATAATTTTTAGAAATACCGGATATTCATTTTTTTTTTTGAACAGGTAGATACATAAGTCAGAGATACAAATATAAATAGATACTTGGTTTGGGGAAGGACCGATTAAGTTCTGTGAAGATGAGTTTTTCCACGCTAGTGAATCCACTGCGTTAGATTTTCCTAATATGCTTCTTAAGGGTGTGTTTTTTTTAGAGGTATAGAACTTTGAAATGGATATAAACAACGATGATTTTTTTTAAATTGACATAAAATTTACCTTATTCGAAATGATTTCTGTCATATGACCGCCACGGCTGGCCCGGACGTAGTCTAATCTGGAGGTCCAATTTTCGATGACTTTTTCCAACATTTCTGGGCGTATATCGGCAATAACGCGGCGAATATTGTCCTCCAAGTGGTCCATCGTTTCGGCTTATTGGTGTAGACTAGCGACTTCACATATCCCCACAGAAAATAGTCAAGCGGCGTTAAATCGCACGATCTTTGATGCCAATTCACGGGTCCGAAAAGTGAAACTATGCGCTTCCAAAACGTATAATTCAATAAATCAATTTAGGCACGTGCTGTGTGAAATTTTGCGCCGTCTTGTTGAAATCGCAGCTCCTGCACATCATGGTTGTTCAATTGATGAACGAAAAAGTCAGTAATCATGGCTCTATAGCGGTCACGATTGACTGTAAAGCACACCAAACTGTCAGTTTTTTGTGGATGTAACGGTGTCTCAACATCCTCAAGTGTAGATAATCACCACTCCAAATATACGGCAGTTTTGTTTATTGACGTATCCATTCAACCAAATGTCAGCTTCATCGCCAAACAAAATTCGCTTATGAAAATTGGGATCAACGGCCATCTTGTTTTGGGCACAATTTGGAAGCTTTGTTCAGGCGTCAGTCTATTCATGTTAAAATGCAAACCAAACTTAAAATAAATCACTTGACAGCTGACAAAATGGCTGCCAGTTAAAAAAGTGTTGCCAACTTAAAGTTATATACCTCTAAAAAAACACCTTTTATGTACTGGTAATTTTCCGAATTGACGGTAAATACCATTGGTTCATATGATTTCTTAACAAAGGCGATTTTTACTTTCTCAGAGACGCAGCTTTAACTTGTCTCGAAATCGATATATTTTAAATCCTTTTGCTCGGAGGAAAAAAGTGTTTTAATAAAAAATGTTCAGCTTAAGGTTTTGAAAATGGTGTATGTCAGACTATCTGTCCCTATAGGCTAGTAAGAGGGTTGCAATTTGCAAAGTTTCCAATAATTTTATTTTTTTTTGACTGTATTATAATTCTTAGGGCCTTTCAGTCAGAAAAGTGGCATTTAAGTGGACAATTAGAAAGATTAAGGCGCAATGTCACAGTGCTTACTTACCTGAATAAGTGGCACTTAAGTCTCCTATGTTGGTGATTTAAGTTCCACTTAGGCTGGCTATGTCTTTTAGCCTAAAGTCCTTACATGGGAAACTTAAGTGCCATTTATTCCGGTAAGTGTCGACTGTGAAACTGGTCCTTATAGTTCGTATAATCAAATAGAAATCGGCTCAAAAAATCTTATGTAACATCTTTTTTGGCGAGAACACCCGGAAAGCCTTCGGGCCATATCCGTTTCACCTGAATGGCATCACCTTGTGTTGTGGTTGTCTGTCGGCCTCGGCAATAAAGTATATTATCTGTCAATTTATTTTAAAACCATAGTGATTTTTTTCGTATCAAAATTTAAATGATTTTAATCAATTGAAGGATTTAAAAAAAAAAAAAAAAAAACAAAACAAAACCTCATATTGTGGCATCAGTCCATTAGCATTTAATTCGAATCGATAAATTGGCAAATTGCTTTTCAATAATAATTTATATCCTGCAATTTGGCATAGCCACGCATAATTTTCCCGCAGCTAACTGTGTGTGAATAGCGTAACAATATACCAAAATGGCCAGTACAAACAGTCACATTATTATTTTTAATGACAGTCAATAAATCTTTGAGTATTGTATGTTCCTTTGCCATACGTTTGTCCGAATAGTTTTGTCAATAATTATTATTATTGACTGAAGCAATTGTAACTTATATTGACGGTGCGGTTTATTATTTTAAATTTTTTGTATTTTTATCCCTTTTTACTTGCTCTTTAGGGCAAGTACACGGTTAAAAATTTTGCATACTAATTTTCAGTCCTACTAATGCTTAATATTTCCGTGATTTATGACAAAAAAGAATAAAATACAACACATCGATATGATATTTGAAGACAAAGTCTCATAAAAACGAATTTCGAGACCTAAGGAGGCCAGGACCAAACCCCGGTTGTCGAGCCGACGATGATGATGAAAGTCTCATAAAAAGCATTAGTGACAGGATTACTCGAAATTAAATTTGCCAAAAGTAATGCTATTGATTTTTGTTGTAATCAAAACTAACACTACAATAATCGAGAAGTCCGAAAAAGTGGGTTTCGTCATGCCGTCGGTCGGTCTGTGCGGCTGTGCATCTGTGCGTGCGTCGCGGTCGTGGGCATGTGGCGTGGCCTCCAATATCGTGCAATTTAACACCTCTGGACTATTTTTTGTAAGGGTTATGTAATGTCGCTTGTCTACGCAGCAAAAGAATATTCGGCGCGTTATTGCGACATACGGCCCCAATTTCTGCAAAGTGGTCGAAAATTGGGCCTATCGGCTGGAATTTATTCGAGCCAGCCGTGGTGGCCACTTGCCCCAAAATCATTTCTAAAACATAATAGCAAACCTTTTTCTTAATAATAAAGCTAAATTCTTGGCCATAACAATAAATTATATGCGTTTTATTTCTTCTTGAAAACCACACGTCAAAAAAAAAAACACTCTTTATAAGAAACCATCTCATATGTCTTAACTCAATACAGATTACATAATTGTATTGTTTTAATAGATATTTATATAGAAAGCAGCACTGTCTTTGCTGGAAAATAGATATTAGTTTCAGTACGAAAATTAAATGGTTATTTATGAGGATGTATGCTTATACCTAACCTACCACCAAAAGCCATAATAATAGTGTTCCTGGGAGAGTCAATATAATATTCGCAAAAGCTTATTTAGCATTCAAGTGCTGTCGAACAGAGAAATCTCATTCGCATAATATTAATGACAAAAGTATGTTCAGTTTATGCTCTTTGAATATACCTATACTTATAGTTTGGGTTTGGGGGATTGCATTTGTGATTTGTTGTTAATTATTGCATGCGTACACTTTAGCCAAACCTTCTGTGGCCAAATCCAAACCAAATTATAGTTTCAAATTGTTTTGATAAATAAATAGACTCTGGGGAACTTATAACTAACCATTTTTGTCCACTTAATGTTTAGCACATATTCAGCCAAATATTTTTATTTTTTTATACATTTCTTTTGTATTCCAAATTTCCAACGAATTGTTTGATATCGATTATGGAAGCCTTAAAATACCAAATTTCCACTTTGTGGCAACAAGAATTGGATGAATTTTCATGTAGTCAAATATTCACCTATTGATTATGATAGCCATTAAAAGTTATCATTCAAAAGTCCCCCACAATCAGGGCCGGCCCCAGCGAAACTTGCGCCCTGTGCAAGATTTGTTGAAAGCGCCCCTTTTTTATATTTGATACATACATACATACACTGATACACATGCATAAGACTCTTCCACATTAATCAGGAGGTAGACTTTCAATGCTAGGTCTAGTGGGTTCTTTAGTTTTACAATATTGTTCTCCTTGAATCCAATAATGAAAGTGAAGTTAGTTAGTATGGGCAAGAAATAACTTAGCATAGTTGTGATGGATGTTATTTAGGGATTATTTGAACAAGTTTTGTGTTTAAAATGCAAATGGCAGTACATATTTGTTTGCGCAATGCCAGATTACATTTTCTTCGTCCTGGTTATGCGCCCCCAGAAATTTGCGCCCTGTGCATTTGCACATCGTGCACATATGGTTGGTCCGGCCCTGCCCACAATACTCTTTAGGAATGCGGGTATCTGTTAGGAAACTCGTCGTCTTCTACAAGGAGCTGACATATTTATAAAGGCGCCAATTTTTATTATAACACCAATTAATAATTTTTTAAATTATTTTTTTAAGGATTCTTCTCCTTCGGATGTTGGCCGTAACTTCTGCTAGCTATAACATCGTCAATTCTGCAGTTCCAATTTTCTATGACGCAAGTACTAGTAAATTCAACTACCATACTCAAAATCTTTACATTTTTTTTATGAATTCACAATAGGCAACTGAATAAAGTAGACTTTTAAGAGATAAAAAAGCTTTAAGCTGCTTTTAAAGTTAAACCAGAGCTTTAGTTTTAAAGTATGTCGTTTAAAATTAGATTTAAAAGTAGATTTTAGAGCGGAATCTTATTTTAAAAGTGATTTAGAGCTGATTTTAAATGTTGCACCGTTTGTGTTTATTTTTGTACGTCAGTTCCTTTAATTTCTGAACAGAAATTCACAAATTGTAAAATTTTGAAAAAGGGAGAAAAGTACAGGAACGTAATTTCACACAAATTCAAAGTACCTACCTTATTCCGTATGTCGCAATTCTTTCACTCTGCTGCTGACATTTAGCTGAACTGTCAATTTCTGTCCATCACATAAATATTTTATTTTTGTTTACGAGATAATTTTAATAGGTTGAAACGTAAGTTAGTTTTTGTACTACGTCTTAATTTACTTATAAGAAGAAATTTAACGTCGCTAATGGTCTTCAACAAAAAAAAAAAAAGAATTATTTTTGGAAACACTTATAATATGATATTCATTGAAATACTACCCACCAGGTTATTAAGCTATAAAGTTAAATGATGAGATGAGGCCATGTTGTAGGTATCTCTACCTGATTTATTTTATGGATTGAACTTTTTGTTTAATGAATTCAAAAACACCAAAGACAAATTCCGGTTTAATTTATATTTTCGATGAAACAGAAATAAATAAGTGTAGGATGTTTGTTGTATATTAATCATTTTCTATGTAATTGTTATTTCGATGAACTTTTCCTTTTGATTATAACTTCTTTGAAGTCTGAATTATTATTAAAATAATTTCATTTGAATTCATTGAAACATAATCAACAAAATTATTCAAAAAGGATGCAACAAAAGCCCAGAGCGTAGGTATATGTAATTAAGTTAAAGATAAAATATGTATTACGACCTCCGCATATTATTGCTCTCAAAGAGATTTCTGATTAACAATATTAATTATTTACACAATAAAAGAAGTAAGTAAGTATGTATCTACTTATTTGAAGCACAGTGGAATCTTTTATTTTACACTATCTGCCCCCCCCCCCCCCCCCCCCGGCTTCCCACGGGTAGACAAACCTAAGCTTCGCATAGAAATTACAAAAAAAAATATATACAAATTTTCAAGCTCCTTTTTGTAACCGAATACTACTTTCTAGGTTTTAAACTACTTCGTATTAAAAATTGCAAAATTTTTAAGGAATATGAATGTAATGGGTGATTTTTTAAGAGGTTTAGAACTTTTTTTTTAAAAAAAACACAAAAAATTCGAAAAAATGAATGAAATATTTATTTGAATCGATAGTATAAACCTTGCAATTTAATGTTTAAAGATAATTTCATGCAAATGTTGACCGCGGCTGCGTCTCAGGTAGCCCATCCGCTGAGTCCAATTTTGGCATACTCTTTCACACATATCGGCCGGTATCTGACGAATGAATGCATGGATGCTGGCTTCCAGTGCGTCAATCGAAGCGGGCTTGTCCCTATAGACATTAGCCTTGACATACCCCCACAAAAAATAATCTAATGGTGTCAAATCGCACGATCTAGGCGGCCAATTGACCGGCCCGAAACGTGAAATTAACTGTTCACCAAACTCGCCTCGCAATTGCGCCATTGTTTCGCGTGCTGTGTGGCATGTGGCACCGTCTTGTTGAAACCACATATCATGCAAGTCAAGAACTTCCATTTCGGACAAAAAAAAGTTTGTTATCATCGCTCGGTAGCGTTCACCATTGACAGTAACGCTGCGATTCGCATCATCTTTGAAGAAATAGGCCCAATAATGCCGCCGGCCCATAAACCGCACCAAACAGTGGCTTTTTCGGGATGCATTGGTAGCTGTTGCAATGCTTCTGGCTGATCTTCACTCCAAATGCGGCAATTTTGCTTATTTACGTACCCATTCAACCAAAAATGAGCCTCATCGCTGAACACAAGCAGCGCGCGATGAACATTTCGAACCGAGCACGAATTTTGATAGTAAAATTCAATAATTTGCAAGCGTTGTTCATTTGTAAGACGATCCATGGTTAAATTGCAAACCAAACTGAAGCTGTTTGACAGTGACACAAGGTACTAAACACACGTCAGCTGTCAAAACCAGTGTTGCCAAAACCAAACCAGCTTAAAAATCACCCGTTATAAGTCCAAGATTACTGCATAAAAATTTAAATTAGATTTAAATTACTTTATGGCGAATAAAAGTGTTTAAAATAATAATGAAGTCCAAGCTTTTTTACTTTCCCACCCAGAAAGTTTTTTATTTTTTATCACATTTCACTCTATAAATATCAAATACAAAAATACAAAATTTTAGAAACATAAAAATACCTAAAGCCACGCACTAGAAATACTTTCAACACAAAAATAATGTTTGAAGTTGGATAACCCTTTTCGTTTTAAGTCCATTAAACCCTATAAATACCAAATTTTTGAAAAAATAAAAAAATACACCCATAAACTTTGCTCAAGTACAAGCAATAAGTTGGCAACAAAGTTTTATCGGAATTAGATGTACGGTACGGCATCGGCAGCGCATAAGGTACGAACAAACGAATATTGATTTTTATATAGAGAAGTTTTTTTTACTTTATTGCTACTTCAAGCTTAATTGAGGTTTATAGCCAGGTATTTATTTGATTAAGTACACTTTATTTTATATGTAATTAAAGGTCATAAAATAAGCTTTTCACTAGACCTAAGAAAACTATATGTCATAACTGAATTTTTTGAAATATCGGTGTGGCAAAGACCGCGCAAAAAAGTGGCTTTTCTAGAAAACTAAAACTCAATGGCGCAAATTTTTAAACAGTCCACGTTTAAGGAATAAAACCGACTCTAGTAAACGCAGTCGTTTAGATGCGAGGCCCTTGTCCAACCTTTTCTTAATTTTAAACACTTTAAACAACTCTTCTAACTAATGAAGGTTTTTAGCTCATTTTTAAGGTTTTTTTATGATTTGTGGTAGAGCATTCGACCGACTGCAGATCGAGAGGTCCCCGGTTCAAATCCGGGTGTCCCCTTTGAAAATTAAATTTGTTTGTAATTTTTTTTTCTTCTTTTTTGACTCCCCTATAGCTATTTCACCTTTCCAGCGACGGGCGATTTTGTGAGCAGAAAATGATTTGCCGCGATATGGTAGTCCAACACTATGTACCACATTTTGTTTCTTTTTGTTGGGGTGGTCGACCGAATACAAGTTTGTATTGTATATTGTTTGGTGTCTTAGTCTATTGAATCTGGGGGTGAAGGTGGTGTTGTGGTGTTGTTTTGTCGTGGTCATGGTTACTGTGTGCATGCACCACAAATTAAAGCTAAGACAGTTTTCGTGATTGTTGATTTACATGCTTAAAATCTTCATCAAACATTTTTCTTTAAATTTTTGTTATGAAATTACAAACGTTGAATGGATAAAGTATACTATAAAAAAGATAGAGAAGCATTTTGCTGCTTTTAAAGTTTGACGAGTGCTTTAGCGTTAAAGTATACTTTATATCAATTAAAATTATCAAAGCATCGACTTTCATTTTAAAACTCATTTTTAGAGTCGGCGTCGAATTTGAAAATGATTTAGAGTAGGTTTTAAATGTTAAAAACTTTTTGCGCCAATATCTCAAAATGTGTTTAACATAATCAAAATAACTTTGGAATAAAACTGAAATCATTACTTTGCAATCGGCAGCTTCAAGCCCAAGTTTCTATGAATGATTTTGAAAATATTTTACTTATGTATCGGGCTTCACGTTACCTTTTATTTGATACCAAACTCGTTCGTGTACACTCTGGGATAAAGTTCCATAGTAAAATGGGCATTCCCTCTATGAACTAAGTTACACTGACATATTTTGTGGGAGTAAGTTAATTTTGACCAGGTGAAGTTAACTCTTTTTTGAGTTAGTTCGTAGGGCCCCGTTTATCTCTTTAATGTATCGACCAATTTTGTTTTAATTTTGCATCTATGTAAACGTACTATCTATTTAATTCAAATCATAATTATGACAAAACGTGTACAAATTATAACCATTTGTTTAAACTTATGTATTCATTCTGCATCTGAATTTTTATTTTACTTTAAACCTCATCGTACTAAACAAAAACGTAGCAGATGTACACAATAATCCTTGTTGTCACCCCTTTTTTTAGTCCCTGTATAATAAAGTATCGTTTTGTAGAGGGTGTGATATATTTTAGTATTCCAAACAAAACTCAAGTTTTCCTATTGTTATCATCATTTATGACATTTATAACTGCTGAAGTATTTTTTAAAAAATTGAGACTCATATGGCAGAGCGGAAAGCCCGATGTCCCTTTATTTCGTTTTGGATATTTCAGTCAAATCGAATGAAAGGAATTTCCATGGAACAATCGATGCCACCGAAGAAATGAAAAATTGGTTGTTGATTGATAAGATGCAATTTGGAAAACTCAAAAGGTTAAAAATTTATATTTAACATATATTTTCTATTTAATAACATTAAATTTTTAGAGGAATGGATTATTACTGTAACCCCCCGGATATGGAAAATGTTGAAAAAAAAATATTTTATTCCATTCCGGGCTTTTACAATACCACGGATTTTTTATCTCAGCGTTAGATATCATACATCCAAAAAGAGTGTGCTGCTCACACACATAGCAGACAGCACAAGCTGCGCGCCATTGTTTCCGGTGAATTTGGGATAAATGATACGGGGTTTTACAGTAACACATTTGTAGTTCATCTGTATAGTTTGAAAAGACCTTTCTTTTGGTGTATATAGCTCGATGGGTTTGGGAAATATTTTTTTAAAGTTGAAAAAAAGATGCAGGGGGTTAGTCCATCATTTTTTTTTTTTTCAAAAATCAATACAATATTTTGGAAAAAGTTTGGTGAAATTTCTACATTGCTGCAATGGTCTGTTAATTTGCTATTCGCCATTGCAAACCGCAACCCGTTTCGAGGCTTTCTTGCGGAAATATCGCCATCGACACCCTTTTTAAGGTTGGATCGAAGTACACAAAGAATTATCACTTTGGATGAAAATATTGCGAGAACCAGACATTCCACACGCTTTTGGTTCTTCGTAACTAACTAAATAAAATAAAGTAAAATAAAATAAAATAAAATAAAATAAAATAAAATAAAATAAAATAAAATAAAATAAAGTAAAATAAAATAAAATAAAATAAAATAAAATAAAATAAAATAAAATAAAATAAAATAAAATAAAATAAAATAAAATATAATAAAATAAAATAAAATAAAAAAAAAATAAAATAAAATAAAAAAAAAATAAAATAAAATAAAATAAATAAATAAATAAAAATAAAATAAAATGCTTCAATAGGTCGCACATTCTTGTTCTTATGGTTGAATTGCCTCAGAGCCTTTAATATTTTAGACACAAGAACATGGTTTAAATAAGTGAGAAATACATGGACAAAAAGGCATGAAATTCTTTTTAAAATGCTAAAAAAAAATTCCCTAAATAGTCCGAGCTAAATAGTATGAATACAAAGTTTAATTTTCGTTAATTAGACTTTATTTGGTGGCAACAAAAAACCTCGTCCAATTTTATTTTACATATTTTGTCTAAAGTAAAAAAAACACCCTACGAACAACCATTCAAAAATCTTCAGGCATATAAGATGCTGAATTTTTCAAGGTAGCGGTTTCCATTCGACAGTACATACACTGAGGGAAAAACCAACGTAAAATGTAAGTGTAGCACTTCGATTCAAAAATGTTTCGGAACGATTTGGCCGAAAATGTTTGAATCAAAGTTGTATGACTTCAGTTCAAAGTGTCTACACGATTTTGATCTAAATACGTTTTTCTCTTGATTTGAAGTATAATCAACGTTAAATCAAATGCAGGTATCTTAAAAACAATTTCTTTCAACTTCGATTCAACTAAAGGGTGATTTTTAAGCTGGTTTGGTTTTGGCAACACTGCTTTTGACAGCTGACGTGTGTTTAGTACCTTGTGTCACTGTCAAACAGCTTCAGTTTGGTTTGCAATTTAACCATGGATCGTCTTACAAATGAACAACGCTTGCAAATTATTGAATTTTACTATCAAAATTCGTGCTCGGTTCGAAATGTTCATCGCGCGCTGCTTGTGTTCAGCGATGAGGCTCATTTTTGGTTGAATGGGTACGTAAATAAGCAAAATTGCCGCATTTGGAGTGAAGATCAGCCAGAAGCATTGCAACAGCTACCAATGCATCCCGAAAAAGCCACTGTTTGGTGCGGTTTATGGGCCGGCGGCATTATTGGGCCTATTTCTTCAAAGATGATGCGAATCGCAGCGTTACTGTCAATGGTGAACGCTACCGAGCGATGATAACAAACTTTTTTTTACCCGAAATGGAAGTTCTTGACTTGCATGATATGTGGTTTCAACAAGACGGTGCCACATGCCACACAGCACGCGAAACAATGGCGCAATTGCGAGGCGAGTTTGGTGAACAGTTAATTTCACGTTTCGGGCCGGTCAATTGGCCGCCTAGATCGTGCGATTTGACACCATTAGATTATTTTTTGTGGGGGTATGTCAAGGCTAATGTCTATAGGGACAAGCCCGCTTCGATTGACGCACTGGAAGCCAGCATCCATGCATTCATTCGTCAGATACCGGCCGATATGTGTGAAAGAGTATGCCAAAATTGGACTCAGCGGATGGGCTACCTGAGACGCAGCCGCGGTCAACATTTGCATGAAATTATCTTTAAACATTAAATTGCAAGGTTCAAACTATCGATTCAAATAAATATTTCATTCACTTTTTCGAATTTTTTGTGTTTTTTTTTTTAAAAAAGTTCTAAACCTCTTAAAAAATCACCCATTATAAACATCTTTAAAAACACTATTTTAGCTTCACTCAGATACTGATTCAAAATGGCTGCAGCTTGTTGTTTGTTTTAGTTTGTGTGAGACAAAAATTATCCACAAGCATTAATATGTATAGTAAAATGCTCAACGTATTTCGTAATATGTGTGCTGGGTATTATTCACTTGTAAAGACTTTTATTGTTAGTGAATCGTTTTTTGGTAGATAATAATTTATGAAACAAATAACTTAATTAGGAAGAGTAATTATTGTTTTTCGATGTAATGTAAGTGAATTTTGATTGCGCGTTGTATTTGTTCACAAATGTGTTGAGGGCACTTCGAAAAATTACAACGCGCTTTTAAAATTCTTTATATTTATTAAGCTGATAAATAAATTACAAAAAAGAATTTTTGAAGTTTAAAACAAAAACATCTAAGTTGGCTTTACAATGCAAAACTTTAAAACTACGTTGAGGGCACTTTGAATATTCAAAAGTGGACTGCATTGTTAAATGAATACGTTTCACTTTTGAAATTAAGTTGAGCGCACTTAAATGTGGATTTCAATGAAAAATAAAAGCGTTTCACTTTGAAACAAAGTTGAGCGCACTTTAAATGTGGATCTCATTGTAAAAACAAATACGTATCACTTTGAAACTAGGTTGACATTTTAAAAACTACGTTTTCTATTTGAATCAAAATTGTTTCAACTTGAAATTGAATATACTTTACTGTATTTTGCTCAACTTTAAATCAAATACGATCGTATTTAATTCTAGAATGCAGTTCTTCCCTCAGTGTAGGGGCTCATAACGGCTACATGGGACTGAGTACACGAGATCTCCCCTCGCTGGTGATGGGACTTATATGGTATTCTCCTCAGAATCTCGGCCATGGACTTTGCCTTCGACACTATTGTCACTTACACTACTTATACTATGATGAAAGCTTACAATAGCAATACCTAGATATTGTAAAGTTTAAAACCTAACATGTTTGTATTATTAAATATTAAATTAAAAAAGAGTAATTCCAAACCTATGTTTGCATCATTGTTGCAATTGAAATTCGTTATTCAGAACGTTGATTTAGGTAGGTGTTTTCAATATTTAATGAAATGCGGTTTGCTTGTGCTCTCTCTGATGCTTGTGGGGTTAGCACAAGCAAATGCAGCTATATCGCATCGCACATAGATAAGAAGAAGATTATCTTTTTGCAGAAGTGCTGAATGAATAGATAGTTTTTATGTTTTGTATGCAATTTTATAACAGGAATATGATGAATTGCTTTCATTTTTAATTTTTTAATTTCTCTATTTTCATTTTATGGAATGAGGTTTTGTGTTGAAATAAAGTACAAACCTACATACACAGTTAAAGGTTATACATATTTTAAAGAATTTTAAGCAACACAGCATAAGAGTTAGACTATATAGTAATTTCTTTCATATAGCTGGCTGGTTTACCGTATGAAAACCATTTTCTATATTAACAATAATCTGGTAAGACTTACATTGCCATACATTCGACAGCAAGCCATACATTCGACAGCAAGCTATACAAAGTCTTATCAGTTTAAGATACCAAATAAACAGTTTTAGATGACAACTCATAATTTTTACTTTGTATATGTGACCTTTCTTTTTAAACTTAATTGTTTCTAATTTAAGCGTGCTGTAGGATCTACAGATCGCTTAATTATTATAGTTAACCCTTTACAATTAAGATGGCAACTTATGGATGCTCAAAAAAAAATATAGGGAAGATGAATTAAGAGGGCCTCGCAATTCTCTCCATCTATCTCTAGAGACTTAGATGCCAGCAGGTAATAAAAGCTATCGCATTGCATCTCACCATTGAAAATTTTAATTTTTAGTTTTGATGCACTTAAGGATTATTTTGATTGGGAGGGGCTATAACGGAATATGATTCATAAAATTATCCCCAGAGTTGATTTTTTTTAGTCTTCTACAAACTATTACCCACGTGACCTTCACTTCCACTTCAAAACTTTGCTTACTGTCGTAGGCCTTATGACTTACTTTTTTTTTGCCATCTCAAAAGGAAGGTCTAATTATCTAACAGTATATTATTATTCCTGAAAACTATATACCTACCTTAATTTATTTCTATGTCTTCTTTCTTCTTATTGGCACAACTTTATACAAAATATCGTATAAAATTAAGGAACTCCATTCAAGGAAGTCTTTTGTAAAATATTTTTAACAATTTTACATTCTTTTTTGATTTGAAACTAAAACGGATGTAAAGTCAACTCAACTCTGTAAAATCTAACTCGCACACTTCACTCTCGCGCAGTAGGTACCTACAACACAGAAGAAGAGAATGAAAACTTTTTCTCTGGTGTGCATCAGGATTCAAAAATGTCTACAATTAAAAAATATCAAATATTTAACTAGTTTTTTTATTCTTTTGTTTTGTTTGGATCATTTTTTCAAAAGTTTCCTAGAGTAAAAAAAAAAATAAAAAGAAAGAGAATGATAATATTTTTAAGGAAATGAAATTTTCTTATGTTGACCAAAAACTTTTAACTATCATATTTTTTTGACATTTGAATTCGAAAGTGTAGGAAAAGTTGTTTTCTATACATGTATGTATATATGTATGTTGTTAGGTATGTGTATTTGCATACACGCACAGTCATTACATTTCTGAGGTGGGAATATCTAAGCTTTATTAAAATATCAAATAAGGGAAAAGAATATTTTCAAATCTATTTTTAAAGGCTTGAGGCCGTTAGATAAAAAAAAATAAAATAGACTGTGCAAAATTATACTTACTAGAATTAAGCTGACAAAAAAATGGAAACAATCATGTGAGCTATTCAGCACAAAACCAAACGTCACCATAAAGGATTAATCCTTTTTACGGTTTCGAAAGTAAAATACAGAGCGATACATTTTTGATGAAAATTTCATTTCATTATAAAGTTTGGACTTTGCCATTAAGTGTAAAAAACAATATCATTCAAATGAACGCCTCGGGAAGATTCACAGCATGCAATTCTTTTGAGGTAATTTTTGACCACTTTTTCGAACATTTCGGGCAGTATCTCGGCCATAACTTGAGTAATTTTGGTTTTTAATGAGTCTAGAATTCAAGGATTTTTCGCGTAAACACGGTCTTTTGCGTAGCTTCACAGAAGAAAATCTAAAGGTGTCAAATCGCATGATATGGGTGTTCAATTGATGTCACCAAAACGTGAAATTACGCGATCAAAAAACTTCTCACGCAATAAAGCCATAATTGGTCATGTCGAGTGGCTTGTTATCCCGTCTTGTTAAAACCACATATCGTCCAAGTCATGATCTTCAATTTCCGCCCAAAAAAATCGGTTACGACGCGTTTAATAGCTGCGAACGCCGGAAAATCGATAAATTCGTATCATTAGCAGCACTTGTACTTGCAGCAGCAATATTTTCGGTGCATTACGATGATGCACAGGCTTTGCGATATCAGTAACACCTCCACTCTCTTCAAATTTCTTCACAATTTTACCTCTCTCAAAAATCTTCAGTTTATCCCTTACTCAAGGAGAATTTCCTGAGGTTTGGAAAACTTATTTTATAATACCAATACACAACTCTCATGTATACCCAAACTCGTCGAAAGCATTTTGTATGAAATTTTGAGTTTTCGCTGTAAGTCTCTCATTTCCCCTAGACAACATGGCTTTCTCAAATGTCGATCAACAACCACTAATCTTGTTGAATTTGTGTCTTTTATACTGTCAGCTTTAGAGCATGGAAAGGAAGTCGATGATATATCCACCGATTTTAGTAAGGCCTTCGATAAAATATCCTATAGACTTATACTTTTCAAACCATCCACATTTGGTTTTGAACCCATTTTATTGAGATGGATCTCTTCCAATCTGGAAAAACGTTACTATAGTGTCCGTTTTAGATCTCCATCGTCTTGCCCTTTCTTAGCCACGTCCGGAGTCCCCCAAGGTAGCCACTTAGGCCTTCTTCTTTTTATTCTTACATTTAATGACATTGAATTAGTAATTAAACATTCTCAAATTTCTCTCTACGCCGATAATACGAAATTCTTCAAGACCATCTCTTCTAAACAGGACTCTGCCCTTATCCAACTCGATCTCGATAATTTTTCAGTTTGGTGTCTCAAAAACTGCTTGGATTTAAATATTGCCAAATGTCATTCAATAACTTTTTCACGAAAACGTTTCAAGCCTTCTTCCCGTTCTTATCTCCTTCATGATCAGCCCCTATCTATCGTCGAATCGATACGTGACCTTGGTATATTATGCGATCAGGAGCTTAATTTCATCTCCCATTATGACGACATAATTCTTAAGGCCAATTCAGCACTTGGGTTCGTTAAACGTTGGTCCAAGGAATTCTCCAACCCATACGTGACTCGGTCAATCTATATAACATTTGTCCGTCCTCTGCTCGAATTTGCCTGTTAAGTATGGTCCCCTTACCAACAAATTCACATCGCCAGAATCGAGAGCATTCAATGTAATTTCCTTCGTTTTGCTCTTCAAGGTCTGTCCTGGAATAATCCCTTCATCCTTTCTCCCTATCAAACCCGCCTTTAACTTATTAACCTTAATTCACTAGAAGAACGAAGAAAAATTCATGAAATTCTCTTCATTCATCGAGTGCATTACTCTTTACAATTCTATCTCTTTTAATACCAACCCTCGTAACATACGAAATCCCCTTCTCTTCTATATACCTCCCCACCGTACGTCTTATGGCTCTAATAAACCAATCTCCCGTATGCTGCGGAGTGTTAACTTATACTCAAGCAACTTCGACTTTAATCTCAGCACCCCTTGTCTTAAACTCCGTCTCCTGAATCATCCTCCTCACTAACCACAAAACGTAGCTTTAAGTTTCTTAGTTCTTAAGATAGATTAAGCATTAGCTTGTAATTAAGCCGAATAAATGGGGGTATTGCCCCCATCAAAATTAAATTAAATACTTGCGTAGTCGGTCGATTATGACGACCATAATCATCGCATTATGCGTGAAAAATGGCTACGTGTGAATCACCACTTTTGTAGTAAGTTTTAGTAATTTTAACGCGTTGTTCGATTGTTAAGCGATCCATTATCGTAAATGTCAAACATTCAACTAACAAAATGACACTTCAAATGACAGCTGAGTTTGACAGGTGTCAAATGCCATTTATGACCCTGTATAATTGCTATAGAATTTAATTTGAACATTATTATCATTATTCATTGATCTAGGTTTGTTATGAGAATGATGAACACAATTTTGGATTCAACTTTCTTAACCTTTTGAATTGTTAAGTATTCTACTACATTGATCGTACGCATTTCTATCTTATCTGTACCTTTAGTGCAACTGCTTTAATGCGACTAGCAATCAAATGCAGTCCAATATTAAAAATTAAACAAAAAGTTTATTGATTCAAAATAACTTTTAACGGCCCATATAGTCCATAAAAATTCTCGTTTCGTTCCGGCGAACTCAATTGGACTCATCAGTTGACTTTAGTGAGGGCCTTGTCAATACGCAATTTGTATTAAATTCAGTTCAACTCACATGAACTTTTTGACAAAAATCCAAGTGTGTGAAGATGGTCCCCCTTTTTTTTGAATTTGTTATTATTTGCTCTTCTAAATTGTTCCAGAATTTCGTTTCTTCAAAATGATTTTTGGCATGAAAAATAAAAAAAAAACATATTTGATATTTTCATGCTAAAAATTAATTTCAAGAAACGAAATTCTGGGACAATTTAGAACAATCTGGAACAATTTTTTGAATGTGGATATTTTCATTTAGAGTGTTTTTTTTCGGCTTAAAATCTTGGATTTTCTAATATTTTTGGATGAATCTATGGAACAATTGGATTTGAGTGATTTTGAACTTGGAACAATTTTTGATTTTTTTAAAAAGAAGGCTAAAGGAGTTATCGATTTTTTTTTAATCTGATTTTAGGGTGATAATGTAAATAGAGGGACACAATACACACGTACTTATTATCAAAAAGTATGAATAAAAAGTTTTTTTTTTTTAAATATAAATATTGGAAAGCTGATTTTTGCATTTTTGAAAGCCTTATATTTAAAGATAGGCCTTTTAAAACTTCAATTTTTTGGAACAATGTTAAGAAACCTTAAAAAAAAATTAAAAAGATCGATTTTCGAAAAAAGGGGGACTAGAATTTTTTCGAATTTTAGCCATGACTTTAAAAATTTTGAACATAGAGGTTTCAAAAACTTGGAAAAATGTTCAGAACAATCTAGAACAACACTGTTAAAAATTCAATTTTCGAAAAGGGGGGCTAGATCGAAAACCGTTTCTTGATAAGTCTAAAATCCCCATTTTTGAATATTTTTCAAACAAAATTTGGAACAACGCATAACAAATCGGGAACAACTTGGAATAATTTTTGAAAATAAGAGACTCAAAAAAAGGGGGATTGTTTAACATAATTCAAAAATCCTCAACATTTAGTCAACTGATGAGTCCAGGAACCGCATGTTTTGTAACTCTCGCGTGGTTAAAAGCAGTCGAGAAACGATGAAAATTGAAACAAATCATATGAGTTTTGTTCCATTTTCCATCGTTTCTCGACTGATTTTATCGATGTGAGAGTTACAGAACATGGGTCTAGGTGAGATCGCCGGGACGAAACGCCAATTTTTATGGAGCTTCGTATTTTGAATCAATAAGTCCACAAGACCACAAGTCCAATTAAATAGTACTAAGTCTTCTACTTGGCTGATGTAATTCAGCAGTATATAAATAGAATTTGTATGTATTATAAAAATCTTCATTTAAAAAGTTTTATTTATATCTTACTATTCCAACCTACGATAACCTATATTCGATTCGAATATAGAAACTAAGTTTCAAAGTTATTTCACGGTCAATTAACCAGAACAATGTTAAATCGAATTTTTCGACCTTCGACTCGCTATATTAACAGAAACTTTAAATTACTTCGCATTTAAATTTACAACATGCCTTGAACAACTGAATCAAAGGTTACCTGCAGGAGTGCAATTATGTAGGTATATGTTGTTCAAAAGACTGAAATTGTTCGAATTGCATAGTCTAAGTTTAGTTAAAATGTTTTCAAATTAACCTTAAAGTTGTACTCTGATGGGAATCGCATAGAAAAGTATTTTAAAGGAACCTTAAACTTTAAAATAATATTATAATGAGGTCATCATTGATTTAGGGAGTGAATCTTTTTTTGAACACAGAAACGATAGACATTTTTTAAAGGTAGGTAAAGGCAACCTTTTTGTGTAGTTATAGTTGGGTGTATAGGAAAGTCAGTTATAAATTTGGTAACGGTTAGAAGGTACAGTTTCTATGTTCAAACTTGTTCTAAACCCTACACTGTAATAGTATAAGTGTGCTCGTATACTTTTTACCAGCAGTCATTTTTACTTGCTCTATAGGGCAAGTATTGGTTTCGTGTAAAAAAAAATCAAAACTAACACTACGATAATCGAGAAGTCCGAGAAAGTGGGTTTCGTCATGCCGTCCGTCGGTCTGTGCGTCTCTGCGTCTGTGCGTTGCGTCGGTGCGTCCACTGTAATTTGAGCTAGAGCCTAAACGGGTAGACCGATTCGCATGAGTATTTATATGTGATTCCCTAGAGGGGAAATTCGAATTTTTATTTTAGCTCATCTAGAAGGGGTAGCTGCCATACAAACATTTTGGTTTTATCAAATTTTCTCGAAAATGGTTCTAACGATGTTGATTAAATTTCGTATCTATAATAACTAAATTAATTATAAAAGAACTGCGTTTCAGGTTTTTGTCCAAAAATTCACATACCTAACGGAATTAGGTATTGCACGTTTTTTTAGAAAATGGTCTTATTTTCGGGTTATTCGCGTATATCTTTGCCATGGTTGGACCGATTTTGTTAAAATTTTGCAGTCTAAAAAAAACATTTATTATAAACATAAAAAGACAAACAAAAAATCATTTTTTTTAGTACTTTTGACTCTCTTAATATTTTCTCAATGTGGGCTTACACACAGTATTTAACCACAAGAGCAAGTTCGTGCGGTCCAGTCGTGCATAGTTTTTTTCTTGATTTTTGGGTGTCTCTATCTATGCATCACTTTTTTTTTAAATATATAGGAACTAATTTTTTCTTTTCTAGTTTTAAATAATGGGTATTACTTTTCACATAAAAATCGTCTTACCACTTTACAAATAATCACAATATGAATCTCCCCCAATTCCAAAAATAAAAAAAACGATCCAACTTTGTAAAAGAAAAAGGTATGTAGGTACCTACAGAAAGGTATAAGAATTGCTTCTAACTCTGTTTTTTTTTTTCAAATGGTGCTTGAATTTGTTGAATACCTTCAAATATATAAATTGATGAAAAGGATTTTAAAAGGCACGTTTCTATAACATAGGAAATTTGTGCGTTTATCCCCGGAAGTAGGTTTAATGGGGAATTATGAAACCCGGAAATAAAACGTTATTCCCTTTTACCATAAAAAATCTGATAGGTATAATGGAAATCAAAAGGGATGATCGTTTGAGCAACGGTAGCTATAAGTTGCTATAGAGAAAGTTTATTAGTTCATGGAAACATAGAATAATAATAATGTTAAATGGAGTTTAGATATCTACCTTTAAAGGATTTAAATTACGACTATACGATATCTAACAATATACCTGATATATTGATTTTTAAAAATGGAAAGTCATAATCTTCATTATTTGAATATACACACGCATATATACACAAACACAGTAGTATTGAAAATTTACATTAATTTTAAAAATTATTTATAGATTTTTTAAATTTTAATAATAATGATTTATGTATAGTTTTATCTAATTTACGAAAGGCACCTTAGTTTAAATATTATTTTTTTCTGAGGTTTTTTCGCAAATGATGGACCATGGGCATTTTGGGCCCAATTTAAATTTATGAAAGCTAAAGTGGATTTCACGATTCACGATTCACGATTTATGGCACCTAAATTGAAATCGAGCGGTAAAATGGTGTTTTGGCACATTTTATAAAAAGTATTTAAAATGGAAAATTAATTATTTAAGAAAATGGCAACACTTACTAAAAAGTGTTTTACCTTTTTTTGACAGCCAGAAATCCGTTCTTTTTTATTTTTAAATACACTTATTTCTATTGATAGTTTTCGAAAAAATTGCTTTCAAACTAAAAAAATTTTGAAAAACAAAAAAAAATGTCTTTTATTTCTTACTAGCTGGCCTAAGCCTCGCATAAAAATTACCAAAGAAAATACGTACATATAAATAAGTAATTTAACTATTTTTTACAATCGAATACTACTTTCTGGGTTTTAACCAACTTCACGTTATGAATGGCTAAATTTGTAAAAAACAAATCCTCTAAGGCCCAGTTTTTCAGTGGTGAATTAAACCAGAGTTATGTATCCAACTCTAGAAGTAAATTGACCCACAGTGAACTGAGGAAGCAGTTTTTTGGTGGAGAATGCATGCGGATCAACTACACGAACTCAGTGAATAAAACATCAAAAGCATCTGTTCAGTTAATCCTGAGTTAACTCACCAAATTTAATGAGTTAACTCGGCAGTCAGCACTGGAAAACTATACCCAAGTCCAATACAGAAAGAGTTTTCTTATTCGAAGACCACTGTTTTATTTTTATCCTATTTCACTCTATACCTAAATAGAATTATTTTTCAATAGTCTTTCTAAAACAAACATAATTTTTGAAAGAGGATATCTCCATTTTGTGTTCACCCCACTTTACCCTATAAATATTAATTTTTGAAAAAAACTTCCCTTAAGCCTAGTCCGATACCACTTTTCGTTTTACCCCATTTCACCCTATAAATACATAATTTAAAAAAAAAATATGTTTTTTAGATATTATTAAATCTGACAGTTATTTTTATTTTTTCCCCATTTCACACTACAAATAAGAAAATTCAAAAAAAATATACTTGAAGCCATTTAATCAGAATAACCTTTTAAACGCAGGTGGAGTTCTTTCAAGCGGATACGTCTTTTTTCATTTTACCCCATTTTACCCTATAAAGTGTTTTTTTTCCGATATTTTAATAGTTATTCTGCTATTCGGGGCGGAGACAAATCCAACAAATCAGAGATCAGTAAAATCGGTCCAGCGGTTCTTGAGTTAAAAATCGTGTAACTAAATCGACTTTGTTTTATATATGTATTAAGATTCAGTCAATTTCGTATTCAGTCAAGAATCAATAGACGTAGTGAATACTAAAAGCGAATTTAGAACTTATTTAAAATTGTCAAAAAAAATCAGTGTTCAATGCGTGTAGAAACAGACTGTACGTACACTAAATCTCTTGACTGTTTTGTTATGAATTTTGCAATATGTTCGTTCTTAGTTGTGCAGTATAAATGATGCTCATAAGAAACACGCTTATAAGAAAAACACTGAAAAAATTAATTTTTTATAACACAGATTCTCAGTTTTCCTCTGAAATATGATGTGTATAAGACACTTTTAAATAACCTTAAAAAAGTCCCATCTAAATGTAAACGAACGCGCCCTTAGGAAGTACATGAATTTCTGAACTCTCAAAGCAAAGTTATAAATGTTAGTTCAGCTGAATTTTCTTTTTCTTTTTTTTTTCAAATAAAGTGAATTTATTTTTTGTAGTTTAAAAATTAAAGTTTTTTTTCTGAAAGAAATTTTTTTAAAGGAAACTTCTGTTTCTTATATATCCATGTTTTTCTTATAAAAAACTTTTTTCTTTAATCCGTGTTTGGGATATGAGAAACACACGCTTATAAGAAACAAAAATTGTGGCATTTTGGAGTTTCTTATAAGTGTCAATAACGTATCGATAATAATACATTTAAAAAATTTTAATTAAATTTTGTATAAAAGTCCTTTTGACTTTTCTCACAGAGTATCTCTAATAAAATATCATACCTTTATTTTACCATTACCATAAATTTCCAATACTTATTTATCCACATAATTATTGTTTTGATTCATTCGAGTGATCAATCGAGCGATCATTTGAGTGATATTCATTCCAATTTGGCACTTTATTTGTTTATTATTCGCCCTCCACCACTTGTTGATTACGGTAACTTTTATAAAATGTGTTATTTTAAATGGCGCGCTACATTTAAGCGTCTGAATTGTTCCCAACACTCGAATCCTTATTCTTAAATTTCTTATCCATCCACCAACCGACCTAGTTAAGAAACCAAAAACTAATTAGTGGCCATATTGACCATCGCCAAAGTTCTTCGCCTGAATACACTTTTAACCATCTTATTCTCTGTTACAACATCATAAGGGATGTCAATCATTTGGTTTCCCACAACCCCACAATCTTGTCTATTTTGATGCAAACCCCATCGGTATAAAATGCAGTACAGATTGGTATAATATGAAAAACATCCTATGGATAGAATTAGGTTTTTAGTGACAGCTATAAATACTGCCTCCCTCTTGATCAAAGATAAGGTGACATTATTTGTATAGCTAAGGCGATGATTAAATGGTAAGAGCAATACATAAATTGTAATAAAAAAAAAAAAAATCTACAACGATTAGAACATCCACCGTATAGCAGCAATAAATTAAAGTGACCTATGACTTTCACAAACCTGGACACAATAAGGCGCATGGGTTCAAGATTTTTGTTTGATGTATCTATGGCTAGCGGCTAAACCGCAAACAAGAAAGCCAAGCAGGGTAGACATGATGACAAACACACAGATAGGTATACACCTAACGTATATACTATATGGATAAAGAAAAGGTATAAGTTATGATACCCTTGGGCATAATTTAGCTGTCCTCTTAGAAAATACTTGCTAAATTTTATGAGAATTTTATGACCAATTAAAGAGCTTTGAGACCATTTTGGATCATTTATGGTTATGTTTCTGATTTTTTTTTTTCTCAATTTCAGGAGAAAAAAGTGCTTGAGTTGCATTGGAATTTTTCTTAAACGTTTCATATATCTATAAAAAATTTAATTAATAATATTTATTATATGTGACAGTTTTAGTCTTATAGCGTGTTGTCAAACAATGCAAATGTCAGCAGTGTTTAAGCCCGCATGGGTTGCCAGAATTATACAATATAGCTTATATTTCTAAATGGTCACAACAAATTAATACAAATGATTAAATCAAATTGGAAATGAAAATGAATGAATACATGACACTAAAATCCAAAATGGCTACCAAATACCTACGTCAAAACATCACTTTGACATAATACCTAATCTATCTTACTGTAAATTTTCAATTTCAGCTTTAAGCCGGCTAGGACCGTGTGTGAATTGGATTAAAATGGGTTTAAATTTTGGACGAGACTAGAGACATATGCCAATTTATAACAGTTATAACAGTTTTTCTCCACAAAAAGTGGGCGTACGTTCACGCGCTTCGTGTGACTTAAAAAAAAAAAACTCCGGGTACCTGAAGTATTCCCACCGGCGGAGGGCCCTGGCCCTGCGGGGCCGCATAAACAGTACTTTTATAAATCAAAACTGTTATACTTAGCATGTTTAGTCACTTCCTTAAAATTTATAGGTACCTACTATGTTTAATGTTTTGGACTAGTTAGGTGTATAAGGAGTATTTTAGAACTAGAAATTCTTAGAAAACAAAATTTTAGTACACAAAGGGAATTATTATAACTCATTTACAGAATTATTAATATATTTTTTTGAAATATGTTTTTAAGAGAAAAAATTTAAATTAAATCAAAAAAAAAAAAAACATTTAGCTAGGTACGTTTCGTATTTTCAAACATTTTGTGAAATGCTAACAAACCGACAAATTCTAATGTATATCATGCGAAGATACCTTGATTTCCCTTTCGAGTTTCAAATACGGTTGTGATGATATCTTTACTGATTCTCAATTCAATTGGGACTAACAAACATTAACTGTTACATTTTTATTCAAAGTAAGGTAGGTTTCCTTTAATTCCCATGCGAACCTTCAAGTTAGATTTATCATTTTGATTTGTTACCCAGACGTCTGCGGCTTAAGGAATAAATCGTATCACCAGCTTATGTAAAATAAATAATAAGAAATTTAAAAACATTATATTTTTTGGGGGATAATGAACGCCATAGAAGGAAATTCAATTTAAAGAAAAGATGAAAACCATTAAATTTCTTTCTTTATAACGGGTGTTTTTTTTAAGAGGTATAGAACTTTAAGTTGGAGAGGCTATTTTAACTGGCGGCCATTTTGTCAGCTGTCAAGTAATTTATATTCAGTTTGGTTTGGCATTGCAACACAAAATAGACTGACGCCTGAACAACGCTTCCAAATTGTGCCCAAATAGGCCCAACACAAGATTGCCGTTGATCCCAATTTTCATAAGCGAATATTGTTTAGGGATGAAGCTCACTTTTGGTTGAATGGATACGTCGTCAATAAACACAACTGCCATATTTGGAGTGATGATAATCTTCAAGCGTATGTTGAGACACAGTTACATCCACAAAAACTGACTGTTTGGTGTGCTCTATGGTTTGGTGAAGTAATTGGTCCGTACTTCTTTAAAAACGATGCTGGCCAGAACGTTTCAGTCAATGGTGATCGCTATAGATCCATGATTACTGACTTTTTCGTTCATCAATTGAACAACCATAATGTGCCACAATTGACTTATTGAAGGTAACGTTTGGTAACCTCATAGTTTCACGTTACGGACCCGTGAATTGGCCTCCAAGATCGTGCGATTTAACGCCACTTGAATATTTTCTGTGTGGATATGTAAAGTCGCCAGTCTACGCCAATAAGCTGAAAACGATTGACCACTTGGAAGACAACATTCGCAGTGTTATTGCCTATATACGCCCACAAATGTTGGAAAAAGTCATCGAATATTGGACCTCAAGATTAGACTACGTTCGAGCCAGCTCTGAAAGTCAAATTCCAGAAATCATATTTAAATTATAATGCCAAAAGATTATCTTTCGAATAAAGTAAATTTTATGTCAATTTAAAAAAATAATCTCTGTTTTATTCCATTTCAAAGTTCTATACCTCTTAAAAAAAACACCCTTTATTTATATTTCAATTAAACACTCGTAAAATATACAATCTAGAAGGTCTTACTGACCTCATAAAAGAACATTAAGTTTCAGAAATTGGTCAGCCATAGAAAATTTGTAATAAGGTGTTAAAGTTTTGTCAAGATCATCCGTCTGAAAGGTCTTAGTGACCTCATAAAAGGTGAATAAGCTACAGTAATTATTCAGCCATAGGTTTTTTTCATTGAATTTTTTTTTTTTTAATTTCACAATCTATTCCGACCCAGCCAATTAAACTGAAAGAAGTTGATGATTTGTTTTTGAAAATCGAAAACAAACTTTCTGAAGTCGTGTCAAAATTTTCTAATGGACAGAAAGTCTGTTCATTTGCTATATTCAGCACTGAAAACCCCAACCTCTTACGGAAATATCGCTATTGATGCCTATTTCCGATACCCATATGAATTTTTTGCCGAAAATTTCTAATGCAGTTTTTTTTTACAATTACTTTGTTCAAGTTTAATCAAAATCGTTTGAGCATTATTTTTTTGTGTTTTGTCGTTTGTCATAAGGACGCGTGTGTAATAGCTGACAACGGGTGCGGAGGCGCTGGTTTAAAACAAAAAGTTTTTATTCAGTGTGTGTTGGCCGTATACCAAGCCATGTATTTTTTACATTCATATAAGTAGTCATAAAACATAGAAACAAAAACATGTTTTTTTTGTTTCGCATGGTTTGTGTGTTTTTGTTTATAACGGGTGATTTTTAAGCTGGTTTGGTTTTGGCAACACTGGTTTTGACAGCTGACGTGTGTTTAGTACCTTGTGTCACTGTCAAACAGCTTCAGTTTGGTTTGCAATTTAACCATGGATCGTCTTACAAATGAACAACGCTTGCAAATTATTGAATTTTACTATCAAAATTCGTGCTCGGTTCGAAATGTTCATCGCGCGCTGCTTGTGTTCAGCGATGAGGCTCATTTTTGGTTGAATGGGTACGTAAATAAGCAAAATTGCCGCATTTGGAGTGAAGATCAGCCAGAAGCATTGCAACAGCTACCAATGCATCCCGAAAAAGCCACTGTTTGGTGCGGTTTATGGGCCGGCGGCATTATTGGGCCTATTTCTTCAAAGATGATGCGAATCGCAGCGTTACTGTCAATGGTGAACGCTACCGAGCGATGATAACAAACTTTTTTTTGCCCGAAATGGAAGTTCTTGACTTGCATGATATGTGGTTTCAACAAGACGGTGCCACATGCCACACAGCACGCGAAACAATGGCGCAATTGCGAGGCGAGTTTGGTGAACAGTTAATTTCACGTTTCGGGCCGGTCAATTGGCCGCCTAGATCGTGCGATTTGACACCATTAGATTATTTTTTGTGGGGGTATGTCAAGGCTAATGTCTATAGGGACAAGCCCGCTTCGATTGACGCACTGGAAGCCAACATCCATGCATTCATTCGTGAGATACCGGCCGATATGTGTGAAAGAGTATGCCAAAATTGGACTCAGCGGATGGGCTACCTGAGACGCAGCCGCGGTCAACATTTGCATGAAATTATCTTTAAACATTAAATTGCAAGGTTCAAACTATCGATTCAAATAAATATTTCATTCATTTTTTCGAATTTTTTGTGTTTTTTTTTTTTTTAAAGTTCTAAACCTCTTAAAAAATCACCCATTATCTAGTCATACAACATAAAAAAAAAACATGTTTTTTTTGTTTCGCATGCTTTGTTTGTTTTTGTTTATATCTAGTCATACAACATAAAAAAACAAAAACATGTTTTTTTTGTTTCGCATGGTTTGTGTGTTTTGGTTCATAAAAATCAATGGATTCTTGTTTCATGTTTTCAGCTTAACAAACTACTATAACCATCCTATGGAATATGATAAGCATTAATAGCTATGCCATATTTTGTTGGCCAAATCTTTAATTAAATGTTTCGAAACAAAGCTATTAACACAGCTTAAACCACACGCCTTTATGGCCGCAAAGTGCAGGATATTCGCTGACTAAAACCTTTCCAATATATTTAAAATATAAATTCGCCCATTTTTAAAAGGATTTCCAGGACTAGCTATGTGTGTTTTCATGATATTTCATTTTTATACACAAGATTATTTTGTAATTTTATGAACAATAAATTTAAAAGTGTTAATTTAAAGAGAATTGGTTATCTTTCATAGTATGTATAGTGGTAGAAGGGTTATTACATATTTGTTCAACAGTCTAACACAACAGAAACAGCAATTTGATCACCCATAATTAGTTTTTTTTTTTTTTTTTAATAATCGTATATCTACATATTACATAAATATTACACATTAAACACATTTAAAATTAATTTAATGTGCTTTTAAGTGAGGGTGAAATTGATATATTTCACAGTGTTATTATTATGGCTTAATTGAACAGCAAATGCATAACTTCCACAAATACATATGCATACACATATCTAGGCGCATAGCTATACCTACCAACATTACAATCTGCACTCAATATACCTACAGGCTTTAATTTAATATAAGTATATTTAACGCAACTCGTCATGTTGATGCATTTGCTATTTTGCGTTATTTTTAAAACTTAAATTTAATTATTTAACTTTTTGTCAATATTTTTTTTTTATTCAGTGAATGAATTTATCATTGTACTAATAAATTTTTTTAATCTCGAAATGTAGACCATTTTATTTATTTTTGTACGAAATCTTAAACAAGGTTGATCCATTAACGAGATATACGGGAATTACTTAAAACAAATTTGACAAAGCTTTTATTACCACGCCCACGTCTAGGAAAAAATACCAAGCTTCTAAATCGACATTTGCCTAACGGCCTTCAAAGGCAGACATAAGAATACTTACCTCCCTATGATATGGACACCTAAATAAAAAGTCCTGTTGACAAAAATGTTGCCCTTGAGACTGGTTAGCTATATAGGTACCAACCTTGGTACCTACCTTCATTCAATGCCGTTGTCATGCAAACAAGATTTACGTGCTTGACCTCTATGAATATAATCTATGTGCCTATGATTTCGAAAATATTGAAATCTTGGAGAAACGCCAAAAGGTAGATATACCTGATGAACCAGAAAAAAAAAATAATATTCTGTATTAATCAACTTGTAAAATATTTATTGCATTCTCTGAACTAAATGAAATTAATTGTGTTTTTGTGTGGCCAACATCATAATTTCACCTCAGGCTGCAATTAAATTAAACCAACTACTCCTTCATCCTCATACCTCGTCTCCCTGTCGCCTTTCCACCAATACCATAACTAGTAAAACCATGAATTGCTTCCCTGCTGCGATGGCCCTTGGTGATAACCACAAAACATGCTATTTTAATCAATTTCAATATTCATAACACACACACTCTTGTCCATGCAATTAGCCAAATTAATGTGTCACACATACAAACTCCAAAATAGATTTCGAATATCGAGGACGAGATAACCCTTGATGTGGGAATTTAATATATAAATGAGGAAGACACCATCGCGGAAACCAATCCTTGAATTAATACACATTGCAACCATCAGTGTGGTGAATACAAGTACATACATATACATATAAAGTGAATCCTTGGTGTTGTTGCAATTGATTTTTCAAAACCACAACTAACGCTAAACAATAAAAAAAAAAAACTTTTATTTCGGTCAATATTTTGCTAAATTTAACATCAAAGCAGGAAAATTGATTTTAAATTATTCCCTCCGCATCATACTATATCAGTAAAAATTGGCCACAATAAAAATTCAATAAATCCAGGATATATTATAATCCCTATGGAGGGTTTTTTGACTCACTACATGACGGCCCCATTTATACTTACTTTTCCCTCTATAATAGAGTAATAAACTTCTCATTTTCAGTCAATTTTCTTCAAAAACACCTTTACGCAAAGCACCTTTTTTTAACAAAACAACAACAACAACAAAAAGGACAAAAAAATGAAGACTTATATAAGATCCTTATGCCTTACGACATCCATCTATCTTCTGTCCCTCAAGCTACAAACGTCTGGATAAGAAATCAAAATGATTAATCTTCTGAAAGCTTTACATGCGGGTGGGAGTTAAAAGGGAGTGCGCAAAAAAAAAAATACAAACCCTGAATAATAAGTTACACCAGTTTTTTTTTTTTTTTTTTGGTATTAGTCCCTGTATGAAGGGACCATCAGGTGGAATACCAGAATTTTATTTAAGACCCATGGAAGGACAGACAGAAAAAAAGAAGATAAATTCCATTTGATTATCCCACAACCATTTGTAAAATTCGTCCTTTCATATAGCTTTGGCTTTAGATTTGTTCCTGCATTTGATTTCATTTTTGTTGAATTAAATTGTATACATTTTCTCAAAAAATAAAAAAAAAAAAAAAAAAAAAAACGATGTGAAAATCTGTATGTTTGCGGATATGGAAATAAATTCGTCATAAAATACGTTTAATAGAATTCATTAAGCATTGCATCAAGTCATGGTGAGTGGTTCGACGACAAAAAAAAAACAACAATTTTTCACACTGAATAAATTCAATTTAAAAAAAATTCATACCTAAATGAAATTCATGTAACAGATAGTTTGAGCAAAAAATGTTATCACAATCAAAGGGATAAGAATTGTTTGTGAAGGTAGCCATGATATTTAAATTCTCAGATATGTATTGACGGTAGATAATCTTCTGGATATGATGAATATTTATTTATTTTAAATTAATACTTTTTACTTACTTAGTTATAAATTATCGCATTAATTCCGTTTGGTATCACTTTAGAGTTATAAATGGCCACCATTCTTCATATACCTAGTATTTCGAGCGATACACTTCAGCCCCATTAAATTCTTCTCCAATTCTGAAAATGTCTCCTTGACGATTGACTCACTCTTATGTACCAATTGATTTCATTGAATCGTTCTGCCCGTAGGTCTAGTGGACTGACATTCAATCTTTCAACTTTTGTAAAAATATCGCGATACTTCTATACAAGGCTTATAGATAAAGGTTAAAAATTGCCTGTATAAGGCCTCCCGAAGTTGTATACTGAAAATTAAAGAAATGATAGCTTCTATAAGGCTCTCAACGACAAGTCAATGCAAACAACTTGTGTAAGGCTTGCCAATAAAAGCCTTATGCAAACTAAATAAATATGCTATCAAGTAGTTTCCCATTTGTGGTATAGAGTGCTGAAGTGGTACGCGGAAGGTCTCGAGTTCAAACCCAGGTAAATAAAAAAATTTATAATTAAAATATAATTTTAATCATTACAAAATGCCATTAAAATAAAAATAAAAGTAATACAATAAAACACAATGCTAAACAGTGGCCCTTATTGCGAGTGTCGTTTGTTTATCGATGAACGACTTTTGTCGAAAATCAGACAACGAAAATTTAAGATATCTGAAGTTTTTGTGCATCAGATGCCACCAGCTGTGTTTTCACCAGCGGTTACAACCACATAAAGCTATCCAAAAATTTTTAAATTTAAACGTGCCCAAAGTATATAGAATAACTTTTATCGAATTGAAGGTTGAACGACACTCGCGTAAGGCCCTTTATAAAGGGTTTTCCAATAAGAGGTGTTATTTTGATATTCAAAGAAAAATAGCATTTTTTGAGATAAATGATCGGATGTTTATTTCATTATAAAGAGGAAGGTATGCCGTTAATAATGGAACACAACACCAGCCAAATGACCGCCACGACTACGCTTACAGGACCATATCCTTTTCATGAAATTTTCCATAACCAAATCGCAAAGTGGCTGCCCTATGTCCTCGATAGCCTCACGAATTCCATCTTTGAGGTCTTGAATCGACGCTGGGCTGTTGGCGTAGACCTTATCTTTCACGTGGCCCCAAAGGAAGAAGTCGCAAGGTGTTAAATCACAAGATCTCGGTGGCCAATTGTGATCACCTCTTCGAGAGATAACACCGTCCCGAAACTTTTCCCGTAAAAGATCGATGGTTTCATTGCTTGTGTGGCACGTAGCGCCGTCTTGTTGAAAGTAAACGTTGTCCAGATCAATACCATCCAATTCCGGCCATAAAAAATCATTAATCATCTCTCGATAGCGCAATCCATTGACCGTAACTGTTGCTCCAGCCTCATTTTCGAAAAAGTAAGGTCCAATGACCCCGCCGGACCATAAACCGCACCAAACAGTCACACGTTGAGGATGGAGAGGCTTTTCAACAATAACTCTTGGGTTTTCCGAGCCCCAGATGCGACAGTTTTGCTTGTTGACGTAGCCTCCGAGGTGGAAATGGGCCTCATCAGTCAAGATGTTTTTTCGATGAAATTCCGGATCATTTTCATGCATTTCAAGGACCCAATCAGCAAAGACACGACGTTGTTGATGATCAGCCGGCTTGAGTTCTTGTGTTAACTGAACTTTATAAGCCTTAAGACCCAAGTCTTTATGCAAAATACGGTGTAATGACGTTTGTGGAATGCCTAATTCCAAAGAACGACGAGGAATGGACAAACCTGGGTTTTCTTCAACACTTTGGGCTACAACAGCAATATTCTCAGTTGTTCTTGAGCGACGTGCACGGGTTTTATTCTTCACATCACTAACTTGTCCCAACAGCTCGAATTTGTCCACCAATTTCTGTATTGCGGTCCAACAAGGTGCTTCACGACGACCCAAAAATGTTTTAGTTTTACGAACCGTCTCTGCCAAATTTTCACCATTTTTATACTGAATTTTAATAATTTCAAAGCGTTGTTGAAGCGTGTATCGTTCCATTTTTATTAATGGCGTAGTTTCTACTTGTCAAATGTCAAAAAATGACAGCTTCAAAAGTGACATCTACCGAAATAGCGGGCTATTCAAAATAGCACCTCTTATTGGAAAACCCTTTATAAAAACTTTCGGCAAGTTTTAAGCAATAACTGTCATCAAATGGCTTTTGTAGGACCTTTTTATAACATCCAAAGCAAGCTATTAACATAAGCTGTCATAAAATACCCTGCTGAGCCATGCTAATTGCATTTAATGACAAGCTATTTGCTGTTATAACGCCTGTCAACAAAAGTCTTATAGCAGTCAAATAGATTTCGTAATGTGCGCCAAAATTACTTGCATAAGGCCTTTAACTGTTTCTATAGCAGTCTGAAAATAGCTTGTTTAGAAACCTTATACAAGTTAAATTGTTAGTAGGGGTGATACGTGATTTGTTCGTTTCTGTTAAAAATTTCTGGTTTATTTTTTTTTATTTAAGATATTTGTTAGGGAAAATCGAAGTAGTGTTTCTGTTTTATTAGATTTGGTATCATTTTTATTTTGTATTTTATATTTAATTATTTATGTAACATCTTTAAGTTAAATATTTGATTTGGGTGCTTTGAAAAAGACACAAAAGCGTGTAGGTTAAATAACGGGTGTTTTTCTTAGACGTGTGGTTTTCAATCTGGCAATACTTTAGTTAGTCTTTTTGACAGCTGTTACTTGATTTATGCTCAGTTTGGTTTGCCATTTCATAATAAATAGACTTACTCCTGCAAAACGCTTCCCGATTTTCAGAAGAGAATTTTTTTCAGCGATGAAGCTCATTTTTAAATGAATGGCTACGTCAATAAGAAAAACTACCGCATTTGGAGTGTAGATAATTCATAAACCATTGTTGAGACGCCGCGCCGTAACATCCACAAAAAGCCTCTGGTTTGGTGTGCTTTATGGACAGAGGGAATCATTGGTCCATATTTCTTCAAAAATGAAGCCGGCCATAATGTTACAGTGAATGGGGAACGCTATAAAACCATGATTAATGACTTGTTCGTACCTGAAATGAAGGATGATGATGTGGACGACCTTTTGTTCCAACAAGACAGCGCTACATGCCATAGTGCCAACGAAACAATCAATTTATTGAAGGAAACTTTTGGTGAGTGCGCATTATCTCGCTTCGTGGGCCTGTGGCGTGGTCTCTAAGATCGTGCGATTTAACACCGCTGGACTATTCTTTGTGGGGTAATGTGAAGTCGCTTGTCTAAGCAGATAAGCCCGAGACGATTGACGCCTTGGAAGAGAATATTCGGCGCGATATTGCTGACATACGGCCCCAATTGCTGCAAAAAGTGGTAAAAAATTGGGCCTCTCGGCTGGACTTTATTCGAGCCAATCGCGGCGGTCACTTGCCCGAAATCATTTTTAAAACATAATGGCGAACCCTTATCTTTATAATAAAGCTAAATTCTTTGCCATAACATTAAACAATATGCTTTTTATTTCTTCTTAAAAACCGCACGTCTAAAAAATACACCCTTTACAAGGATTGGATTTTTGCGATTGAAAATTGTGTTAACTCAAATTCATGATGTGAAAAACAAAAAAAAAAGTCAAAAATTGTTCTGATTCAACGCATTCTAGTTTCATTTCCATATAAAACCAATGCATCTACCGCGCTCCCACCTGTATAAAAAAGGGCCCAATAATGCAGCCCTATAAGTTTAGTCAAACTGTTGAAGCGCAACTATGTTCATACGATATTTATGCAAAAATAATAGTATCCAACAATATCCAGTTAAGGGTAAAACATTTTCAAAATCCTTGAAAGATAATGAAATTAGAGTGAGTTGCCATTTCATACTGAGTAACGATCAAAATTAAAAATAAATTGAAAATTCAATACGATTTATCTAGCCCCAAAAATTCTATAACCTCATTAAATGTTAATCCTTTCAAATAAATTCTCCACATGTATAATATCTTAAACCTCATAACCACAACATCCTTACATCGCGTTACTGAAGCTAAAGTTAGTGAAATTATGCTCGTTATGTTAGAAACGGTGTACTTTACGTACCGGCTGGCCGTCAAAGCAACATCACCTGCATTTTGCTTTTGCTGTGTTTGAGCTTTGGTACTCTAATTGAATGCTCTTACCAGCCATCATTTTCATTTCGGAATAGGTATGGTATATGTTTGTGTCGGTGTATGTACAGAAAGGTATATACCAACCTACGTTATTCCTTTGAAAATCCTTCGTTTCGTTATCCTTCTGCCGAGTGGAAAAATTAAATGGTGTGGCAGCAGAAGTTTCCACGGAGTGTGGGACAAGAGTGGTGAAAACTCATTCCAGGCACAGCAGCAGCAGCTGTTACCACACAAACGAATACTTAACTGTGTACCTTGCTCAAGTCTACCCCACCCCACCCCACCGCATCTCAACCTCATTTCCACCCCCTTTAACCCAATGCACATACAAAAGTTATTCCAACGGATCCGTGATTTGCGTCCATCATGATGTGCGCGCTCACCTTGTTTCCCTCTGTGATGTTCGTGTCAGGGATGAATGATACTTAGCCATGATGAGTTTGGAGCGAGTAATCTGAAGTAGCATTACTCAAAATGAGCCAATGGCAAACCAAATGGTGGGTCGGTCGTGGGTGAATAGCTTAATGAATAGAAGTCTTTCAACGTCAATTAATTAGACGTTAACACTGGACAAATTGAAAGAACAGACAAAAAAAAAAAAAACAAACAAAATAGAACACGATGAATCTTTTGTGAGTAAAGTCAACTTCAAATTAAAAATTTAAAAGGGACAGCCAAAAAAAAAAAAAAAAGTAAAGACCCTTGATTTGGCAATATAATTGACAGTAACTTTGTTCGTCGTTTTATTTTTTTGTGTTGTTGACAGTACTGGTGCTTATTTTTAATATTATCAAAGGTTAGACATTTTCCCCTTTCCTTTTTTTGTTGCTTAGAAAGTTCTTAATGTCAATCTAGACATTGTTATTTGCAAAATGTATTCTTAGCAACAGCTTTATTTACATGCATAAATCAGATTCAGTCGGGAGCAATTTTCACTTATTCGAAAGAAAAGTTAAAGAAAACTTGACAAAATACATATGTACATATGTATGCATTTCTTTTTTTATAATTATTAAGATTTTCCAAGGATTAAGAAGAATACTGCTAGTCGGAATATTTTCGACGGCAAAGTTCTTATTTTACTGCATCAGTTGGTGAAAACAGTCAATTTACTAATAACACTTACAAACTTGGTTCAAATTTGATCCGCGGTTCCAGAATTTTAACTGACCGATCTCAGCGGATTAACTTAGGTTCAATGATGGATTAAGCATGTAATTGGTTATAATCACATACTTAAACCTTGAACTATAGTTGAACTTCAGCTGAAATTGGTGAGTTAAATTCGATGAACCACGGATCAATATTTTAACCACGTTTGTAAAACTAGCCCTAAGATTTTTAAATGAATTTTAAGTGTGACTAAAGTCCAATTTTCCAGTGCGAGATTAAAGTTAAACCCGAGTTAAGTCATCCAATTCGGTGAGTTAGCTTAGGATTATCTGAACAGATGCTTGTGATTTTTTATCCACCGAGTTTGGTTAGTCGTGCCGCATGTATTCTACACCGAAAAACGTCTTCCTCAGTTCACTGCAGTGGGTTAATTTATACTTAGCAAGCTAAATCTAGTTTAAATCACCCCTGAAAAATTGGGCCTAAAAACTGAAAAAAAATCAAAAAAAAAAAACAGCCAATTAACTGCTTTAGTCAACTGGCAAATGTTATTTTTAAAAATCAATACAGATTTTAGACAATTCACTTTGATTTTACTCTTGGCAGTCTTAAACTGAATAAAGTTCGTAGGTAAAAAATATATTTTTGTTTTTAATATCCTTCGATATACTGCACTAACCTCAATAATTTCGTGACATAGTCCTGGGCTCTACTAATACTTTTCCCTGTTACATATATATAACGACCACTAAAGTGCCTGATAACTTTTTTCCTTTGACAGCTAGCAAACTATTAAACCAAAGCAATAATTCAACGCGACGATTGAAAAATCGGTCCTTAATGACGATTTCTTCACTTAAATTCTTTAAATTCGAAAAAAATCCGAGAAAGCTGAATTTTGGTCTAGAGCTGTATGTTGATGTATTAAAATTGGAGAAAATCGTGAGTAAACGTGTACATTACCGCAGTGATGTGAAAAACAGTAGATATCTACACTAGAAAAAAAAAAACAACTGATACATTTTTCTCGGGATTTAATCAAACCTGACATCACGATGATAGAGAAAAAAAAAATGTGTGCCACATAATGTCTGTTTGTCTATACCTCGACCTACAGCCTAAGCCACTGAACCAATTTTCTTAAAGTTTTAAGCTTAAGGTTTTTATTGATTCCATTGCAGCGAAATTGAAATTTTGTTTACCTCCAAAAGATAACGGTAGCTGTCGTTATGATAAAATTATACCTTATCTCGGAAACGGCTCTTAAGATTTTAATAAAAATTTGTGAAGCTATCATTGTAGGTATGGTATGGAATTTGGTTTACCAATAACTCTTATTCGACTTTCTCCTCAACGGCTTTACCGATTTCGATTGAAATTTGTGTTCAGAAACTGTTTTTAAATTAAAAAAATAGTTTATACCAAAATAATTGTTTGGATTAAAAAAAATATTCAATTCTATTTTCTATTGAAAAGTAAATACAGTCGAACATCCATAACTCGAACTTCCTTTAGTCGAATTTCTCTATTACTCAAAGTTTTATTGAGAATTTTGCATTTTCAACTTTATTTTCATGAATTTTGCCCTCCATAATTCGAACTTCTGTAACTCGAATTTCTCTATATTTCGAATTTTTTAGATTGCGTTTAATGCCGAAAAGTCTCTTCAACTCGAACTTTTTTCTCTTATTGGGGAAATCCTTTTTGTTTAATTTTTTTGAAAAGTACTTGAGTCTAAAGGCCCTCCCAAACCAACGCGAATAATTCCGAACGACGACGAAACTTTCACCTGTCTTAATTTATTTACATGGAGATCAACAGAGAAAGTATTAAAAAAAATGCCGACACTTCAAGAATCGAAAAAACCTCAATGAGTAAAACAACCTCTTAAATTTGAGTGTTGGCAAGGCAGTTTCCGAGGAAATAAAAAACCTCTCAATTTCAGGGACAGTTATAAAGCATAACAAATTTTTATGTATGATATTTTTTTTCAATTAGAAATGGCATTGTTCAAAAAACACGCTGGATCGTTTTTTTTTTTCAATGCCAATGAAAATTTCAATTTCAATGAAAAAAATCGAAGTTTCTATGACCCGAATTTCTTTTCTTTCATTTTAAGGGTTCGGTTTATGGAAGATCGACTGTATTTTGAAAACGGATTGATTATTTTATTTAAAATTACGGTTTCAGGTGTTTATTTTTTCATAAGTCCGAAGAAGAGGAAAAACGAAAACAATAGTAAATGTTTTGTTTTTGTGGACTGTAATGAATAAATTCAATGGAATGAATTTTGTGACCTTTAGTTCAAATGCATTTCGCCCAGGCTAATTAGTTAGATGCTGCTTCTAAGACGCAAGATTTAAGTCCTTAAAAGTGAAATCACAATTTTTTTTTAAATGTTGAAATATATATGTAAAAATATATAGGGTCATTCAATAAGGGCGGGTAGATGTTGGAATGGACCATTGTGGCGTTCGCTGTGTGGCACGTAGCGCCGTTCTGTTTGAACCACATGTCTTTCACATCCATATTATCCAATTGGAGGCAGCAAAAATTGGTTATCGTCGATCGGTACTGCAATCCGTTGATGCTAATGGCAATGACATCGGCGTTTTCGAAGAACTATACAAACTCTCACAGACAGCGACGATGTTTTCAGTTGATCTTACATATGTATTGTTGAAGCAAGGGCGTTAGCTGATTTTTCACTGAATCGTTCGAATCAAATTTGACCACCAAACTTTGGATAATCGACTTCGAAGGACAACCATGTAAACAGTAAAATGGGCGCAACACATACGTATCGTTGCCTTAAAAGATTTTGATATTAAAGTTTTATCATTTGGTTGTGCTATTCAATTTCAATCGTGTAACTTAAAATGGTGATTTGGCATAGGTAACTGAATAATAAACAACAGGTTTGACAGATTTTAACAAATCAACAAGGCCAAAATTTATATAATGGGTCCGCCATCTAACGTTTTTTTTTTCAACTAGTGCTTATTTCGTAAATGGTAACATTTAGCTCATGTCTGATTTGACAGATAATTAGTTTTATCCTTCCGCTGAACGAATATGGTTGTGTATACGCTTCGCTAAGTGGGCCTGCGATCGACTTAGAGAAGAAGCCGATTTTGCCAAAAAAATCATCTTTTCAGATGAAGCTCATTTTGATCTTGGCGGGTAGTAAACAAGCAAAATTGTCGCATTTGGGGCGCAGAAAACCCGCCCCGCATACATTGAAAAGCCGATACACCCAAAACGAGTCACTGTTTGGTGCGGATTTTGGTCCAGAGGCATAATTGGGTCATTTTTCGAAAATGAGCAAGGAGTGGCCGTTACAGTCAATGGCGATCGTTATCGGGCCATGTTGAACGAATTTTTGTTCACAAAAATTGAAGAGAAGGATATTGGCAACATTTGGTTTCAACAGGACGGCGCTACGTGCTACACAGTAGAAGCTACACTCGATGTTTTGCGCCATTTTCAAAAAAAAAAAGAAGTTATTTGGCGGACCCTTTATATACACAAAATATTTTTTTAAGGAAACCACTCCAACGATTTTAGAATTTTTGTTTTCAATATTTTAGACTTGCGGCGCCAACAAATAAAAAAAAATTTGGAACACCGAACACAAAACAGTTTAAAATTTGTTGTTTAACTTTTTCCTGCACTGTTTCACTAGAATTAGTTCTAAAATACTCTGTTGTTACTTTAGTCATTCATTACCTAACGTGAACATTTTTTTTTTAAAGTAAAATAGGTACTAAGTATTTCTATCATTTTTCTTAAATGTATTAGTTTTATTGCATTCAAATCTTTTCGTAAGTCTTTTCACATCTTTTCTCCAGAGCTTGACTTGAAATATCTGAAAAAGTTTGTATGCACTCTGATGAACCACAAATTAAAAAAAAAACAAACACCTACAAACATTTTTGAAAAGGATTGTTGTTCGTTTACTTTTATTCACCATTGTGTCACTTGAATTAGTTTTGTTTTACTTTTAGACACCTTTTCATTAATTCAGTTATGGGCTTTTAAAATGTTCTGTTGTATAAGAAAGTCGTATTTCAGCAGAATATTCTGAAACACCCTGTAAATGTTTTTTCTGAAAATTCATACATTTTATAGCCTTGAAAATTTCCTTTAAGCTAAATTTTCACGATATCTCTATTCGCTTAAGAGTTATAATTATTGAAACCAAAAAAGTCAATATGAGCCACTGTGTGGCATTTTTCATTTTCAAATAAAAACGTTTTTTAGGAGTAGTTTTAGCAGTTTAAAGAACGAGTCGCATGCTTCTTTTTCATTTTCTCATATGAATAAATATTTCGAATAACAATTATTATAATAGATAAATAAATACAAATGTATGTTCATACATACATAATGTACTTAAAAATTAAAAATATAAAATCTTTGATTCTAAGCCACAAGACCAAGTTATGGTGCGATCCACTCGCGTGCATTTTATTTAAATTTGTATTTTTCGAACGCAAAAACGTGTTCCCATTTTATTCCAGACAAAATGTTAAAAAAATAAAATTTGTTTTTGAATTGCATTTTTCTTGCATAAATTGCTCTTCTATCCTTACAACACTGTACCTCATCCTTCTTTATACACACAAACGTAATATACTTATACCATATTAAGGAACATAAATATTCAAGAATTTTCCAACTTTACGTTGGCTTTTTCCTCAAATCCATAAATCTCTTAATCTACTTCAAAAAAGTTATTGATAACACATAATTAATTTTAACTTTTGTACTTACCTAATTTCATCTCGCCGTGCGTCGCGTCGTCGGCGTCGTGGTGCGTCGTGGTGTCGTCGCAGGATGTGAGTTAAACTTTTGCTCGAATTTATAATTACCGAAATTAATTGTGCTCAAATAAGAAAACACAGACAAGGAGAACATCACACGCAGACATAGAGAGGATTATAAATGCACGAAAGAAAATCATGAATAAATTCTCAGAAGATGGTGATTAGGATATTTATTTATTTTTGTCAACTTTCTGTTTACGCATTAATCTCTAGGAAAATTTTTAAAAATTTTGTTATAAATTTCCATCGCATATTATACATATTTACATGTATAGGTACTTATGTATTTACATATGTGAATGATTAATAAGTAAATTTACTTATAGATGGGTTTATTTTTATTTAAATAAAATGAAAATATATTGGTGTGACATACGGTGATGAATTTGGAGACATCCTTTCTGAAGAATTTTAGTGAATAGGTAATGCTTTGATGGCTGGTGGGATTGATGTTTGTTGAAACTTTAAGGTACAGTTGTGGCAATCTGGAAAATGAGACATTAATAAAGGTTGTTTTTTTTAGAGGTATAGAACTTTGAAATGGAATAAAACAAAGATCATTTTTTTAAATTGACATGAAACTAACTTTTTTCGAAAGATAATTTTCTGGCATAGTAATTTAAATATGATTTCTGGCATTTGACCGCCATGGCTGGCTCGAACGTAGTCTAATCTGGAGGTCCAATTTTCGATGAATTTTTCCAACATTTGTGGCCTTATATCGGCAACAACGCGGCGAATTTTGTCCTCCCGAGGTCAATTGTTTCGGGCTTATCGGCGTAGACTAGTGACTTCACATATGTACCCACAGAAAATAGTCAAGCGGCGTTAAGTCACACGATGTTGGAAGCCGATTCACGGGTCCGTAAAGTGAAACTATGCGGTTACCAAACGTTTCCTTCAATAAATCAATTGTGGCACGTGCTGTGTGACATGTTGAGCCGTCTTGTTGAAACCACAGCTCCTGCACATCATGGTTGTTCAATTGATGAACGAAAAAGTCAGTGATCATGGCTCTATAGTGGTCACCATTGACTGTAACGTTCTGGCCAGCATCGATTTTAAAGAAGTATGGACAAATTATTCCACCAAACCATAAGGCACGACACTAAACAGTCAGTTTTTGTGGATGTAACGGTGAGGATTATCATCACTCCAAATACGGCAGTTTTGTTTATTGTCGTATCCATTTAACCAAAAGCCAGCTTCATCGTTAAACAAAATTCGCTTGTAAAAATTGGGATCAACGGCAATCTTGTTTTGGGCCTATTTGGGCACAATTTGGAAGCGTTGTCCAGGCATCCGTCTATTTATGTTGAAATGCCTCACCAAACTAAAAATAAATCACATGACAGCTGACAAAATGGCCGCCAGTTAAAATAGTGTTGCCAACTTAAAGTTCTATGCCTCTAAAAAACACACCCTTTATAATCTGAACATAATTATAACCTGAATTCAAATAGCGCAGAAGTCTTCTAAATCTAAAAACAACATTATAAATAATTAATTATTTTAACAATTGTAACTGTAAATTTTCATATTTGCAATACCACCTATAGTACGGAAGGTATCAACGTCGCAGTTGGGTTCTAAACTGTTTGTTATATGAATTAACACGTCTGGAAGGTGTCTGATATTGTTAAAACCATATCAGACGTTTGTCTCTATTCGTACAGTATGGCACACGCACACGCTTTGCACTCCGTTGTGCAGTGCCGTCGAGAGCATTACTAAAGATAAAATATAAAAATAAAAATATTGCCAAAAGCGTAGTGGAAAATTTCCAAAATAAAAATCAATTTTTATTTTTATATTTTTTTTTGTTCTCCTACAACTCCGTCTTAAAATGTAATTTTTCAAATACAAATTCAGAGCTATGTAAAACCTACAAATTAATTTAGAAGCTAAAACATGCGACCATACTCGTTCATTTATGTGCAACTTAACAATCAAATTCTATACTTAACTATTTTATGCTTTGATTAAATCTTAATTCCCTTTGTATCTCCTTCATAATGGCCACAGAAAATTCAGGAGCAAAAACTTCTTTAAATGCCAATTAAAAAACAAATTTAAAGTAACTTTTAACCTTGTGCAACTTTTTTTGTTCGTGTTTTATAAATTGTTTTCATAGAACTAACGAATCCAAAGAAAGGTTATTGTATTGTTATGACTGCAATAACACCGTAATATCAAAACAAAGCAACAACGAGAACAGAGGAAAAGCCAACAGATAACAAAGTAAAAAAAATGAAAACAATCCAAAAGTCAAAAGCAAGAGGGAAACCAAATTAAATCTGAACAAAAATGAAAAGCCAAGGACTTCCGTTTCCGTCTTTCTATACATACATACATACCTTACCTACTAAGATTGCTGGATATAACAGCAGTTTATTCGTCTCTGATATGAGTATTTACACAGACTGCTTCTTCGCATTCATTCATTTTCAACTTCTTAGTTTTACTTGTTTTTTTTTTTTGTATTCCTTTTTCTTTGTATCTTTTTTTTTTCTATTTTCATCGACCTTCCAATATCTATCTAAGCGGACTCTTTTATGAACCCATTTTGTTCTACTTATATTCTACTTCCGTTTCAATTTTAAATTTCGTAGGAGATGACGGACAAATTAATGAGGAGTGAGCAAATGAAATGAATTGAAAACCAAAAACCCCAGTGAATTAGTTAAGATTCAAGGATATACCAAGTATCAAGCCAAACCAAGTCAAGAATTTCTTCTCTATGATGCCACAATGATACGGTTAAGGAAAACGAAAGGACAATATTATAATTTGCAGATTTCATTCTTTCATTGCCATGATACAAAGATTAGATCCCTTAGGGATGAATTTAAATTGGAAAAGCCAACTATAACAAAATTCCGAGGCTATTAAGTTTTCATTTTTTGGACAATTTAATGTTGAAAAAGGAGTCAGAGCTGATGGGTGAGGGACGATATTTTTATAGGTACCATGTAGATAATTTGATTTAAATTTTTTTTAGATGCAGTGATTTGAATCCCAATGAAAAATACCAGAGGGAAAAATGTTTCAACTAAAAATAAAAAAAATAAAAATAAAATTAAAAGCAGAAAATCTTAGAATTTAAAAGCCTATAAAAAATTAGAAAAATATGCACGACTTGATCGCATGAACTTGCTCTTGCTGCCAACGACTGAATGTAATCACACGTTGAAGATGCAAATAATGTTATCTTTAATGAGATTATAAATATTTTATTTATTTGATAATATTTACATAGTGCAAAATTAAATAACAAGAAATGAAAATACGTTAAAAGGGGCAAAAGTTCTAAAAAAGTGATTTGTTTTGTTCTTTTTTTTGTTTAAAAAATTGGTCTTCAAATTTTTTAAATGCAATATTGTTTGAACTATTGAGAATCACTAGACTGCAAAATTATAACAAAATCGATTCAACCGTCAAAACGATATGCATGAATAACCCAAAAATAAGACCGAATATTTTCTCAAAAAACCACGGAATGTTTATTTCCGTTATGTGAATGTTTTTTTTTCCATAAACCTAAAACGTAGTTTTCTTACAATCACTTTGGTCATTACATGTACAAAAATTATTCAAAACCATAAGAGCAGTTTTTGAGAAAAGTTGAAAAAAAACTAAAGTTATTGTATGGCAGCTATATAGCCGTTCTAGGTGGACTTAAACAAAAATTCAAATTTCACTACTAAGGAATCACATAAAAATGCTCTGTACCAAATTTGAAGCAAATTGGGTCACCCGTTTAGGCTCTAGCTCATATTACAGTGGACGCACGGACGAAAAGACGGACGCGGGCGGCATGACAAACCCAAATTTTCGGACTTCTCGATCATCGTAGTGTTAATTTTGATTACAGCCTCGATATTTTTCTTTTACACGAAACCAATACTTGCCCTATAGACCAAGTACAAAACTGTAAAGAAGCATGAAACTCGTTCTTTAAATTGCCAAAACAACTCCTTAAAATGTTTATATCTCAAAATAGAGAACGATCTTTCAAAAATCGGTTTACTATCTTTGACTAAAAATTAATATTAGCATTGAATATTAAAAACAAAAATACTAGTTAATAACGTAAAATTTTTGTTCAAAATTTTAAGTTAGAAAATTAGTTTTTCAAACAATTTTCACTATAGCTATTAGTTGAACGTTTGGCATTTACGATAATGGATCACTTAACAATGGAACAACGAGTTAAAATTATTTAAACTAACTATAAAGAAGTGCTGATTCACACATAGCCACTTTCCGCGCACTACGCGATTATTATTATGGTCGTCATAATCGACCGACTACGCAAGCAATCGGTGAAATTGTGAAGAAATTTAGAAGAGAGTGGAAGTGGTACTGATGTCGTTAGACCTGTGCATCATCGTAAAGAACAATCAGTCGTAAATATTGCTGATGCAATTGAAAGTGTTGGTGATGATCCGCAATTATCGATTTCCCGGCGTTCGCAGCAATTGGTCGAATAATAATTGATTTTTTTCTGGCCAGCGATTGAAGATCATGACTTGGACGATAGGTATGTGGTTCCAACACGACGTGGCAACAGGCCACACAACACAACTAATATTATGGCTTTATTGCGTGAGAAGTTTCCTGGTCGCGTAATTTCACGTTTTTCGCGATGTCAACTGACCACCAAGATCATGCGATTTGACACCGTTAGATTTATTTCTGTGAGGCTACGGAAAAGATCGTGTTTATGCGAATAATCCTCAAACTCTAAACGCATTAAAAACCAACATTACTCAAGTCGTGGTCGAGATACCGACCGAAAAGTGCAAAAAAGTGGTTAAAAATTACGTCATGCTGCGAATCTTCGCGAGGCGGCCAATTTGAATGATATCTATTATTTTTCACACTTAATGGCAATTTCACACTTAATGGCAATTTCACACTTAATGGCAATATCACACTTAATGGCAAAAAAAAAATTTCATTAAATATGTATCGCTGTGTGTGTTTTAGTTAGCTTTACTTCCGAAACCGAAAAAAGACGACACTTTTTAATTTATAGAAAAATGTATGTTTTAAATTTTTTTTGTTTTCGTCATTTTTTAGAAAATTGCCCCCCCCCCCCCTGACTAAACATGGAGAATAGACCTCCATCTACTATACCATTTTTTTCTTGTCTCAATCCAATTTACACTCTCTAGCGTTTTGTATTACCTTATGCGAATCACCCTGTATATCGCCAGTAAAAATTTCCAGTACAAGTACAGCCAAACTAGAACTTAAGATCAGAAACATTTGTAAATCTGTCGATTTTAAATGTTAGTGTTTCTCCAAGTGAAAGCTGTCAAAAGGGCTAAGTCCGAAAAAAGTAACGCCAGATTGAAAACCACACGTCTAAAAAAACACCCGTTACAAAAAAATCAATTAACCAATAAATAGGTTATTATTTTTACCCTATTTTATAGCTAAATTATACAAAAATACTTGGCCCTTAAAGCCATCTTCTGCATATGGGTTTTGAGTTTGGGAATTTGTCGTCAAAAGTACGAGACTAGAGACATGCCAATTTATAACAATTATAACAGTTTTTCGCTAAGGCTTACGTTAACGGGCTTGGCGCGACTTGAACACAAAACTCTGGCTACCTGAAGTAAGCCCACTGGTGGAGGGCCCTCACCCTGTGGGGCCGCATAAACAGTACTTTTATAAAGCAAAACTGTTATAATTGGCATGTCTATAGTGTCACTTCCTCGTCAAAAGTTTTAAAGTTAGTCTTCCCTATCTATCAAAAAAGCAGAACCAATATCCATCACAATATAAAAATTGTACTTCTCCGAGATTGTTTTTTTTTTCCAGGAATTAATTATTATTAAGAAAGAAGCCTCAAAGTTTCATAATTTTCTCAGCCAGGGTTCTCTTTTATTTTAGGGAATTTCAATGAATTCCTTATAACTGAACCTTATTTATTTATTTTTAATATTGAAATTCAAAAATAATTGATTTAGTCCTTTTCCTTATGTTTTTCTTAGAACACCATGTACTTAATTATAAAAAAGTAAAAGAATTCTTAACGTAATGTACCAATAGGTATATAGTCAAGCAAACGGAAACAGAAACCTGAAAACCTTCATTGGATGAAGAAAAACATTATATCCAACTAATTGAATAAGTGTTTTTTTTTTTTTATATTATTGGAATCGCGGTTCCAGAAAGCATCATATCCTTTTGCTGGAAGCGCATTAAAATGAATTTTTAATTTATTTTCATCTCTAGCTACTCCTGAATTCAGTTAAGGTGTAGGATTTCTCGTAAATAACTGTGACATCCGGTTTGGGGGCTGTGCGTTGTGTATATAAGGGAATATAATTTTCATGAATATATCTTACCCTCGGCCTCGAGCACTTAATGAAATTTGTTTATCTGATAGCGACAAACAACATTAAATGATGCGGCGACAACAACAACAACAACAACGAAACGGTGGAGGTTGGGGCGAGGTGGTGGCGGTGGCGGCAGCGCCGGGCGATGATGATGATGACAACAAAAACAACTCCAACACCTTTTTTTTTTTTTTTGAGTTTGTCTTTTAGGTTCCATAATGATTCACAGTCTCACCGTAATGAGAAAAATGTTAATTTTCCAAAGGAAATTACATTAGCGAGCGAAATAAAATTTCCTTTTTTTTTTTATTATTTGAATATAATTTCTGTACTGCTACTATGGAGAACGTTTGGGATGACCTTGGAAGGACACGTAGGTTTATTTCATTAGTCTTTTAAAATTGCATGTTTTAAAGGATCCATTAATGTTGAGGAAGAGCATCAGGTATAGAATTTCATTTAATTGAACTAATGATGGAAAACCTTCCATTTCACTTGAAACATTTTTAATTTTTCAACAAAAAAAAAAAGGAAAACTTGCAAGTTAGGTACCCAAAATATCAAATAGAATATTCGAACAGTCAACTTCCTATAACGCAGAGAAAATAAAGCTAAAAAGGGACACAAAAAAATGCAAAAAATATTTTTATTTACTTATCGTTTGGTCATTAAGGTCGAGCATCCACACCCGGCAATTTGCTGCCCCCATTCGAATTTCATATAGGTATCAAACTTGCCGGCAACTAATTTCCAGATGGTCATACCTGGCTAAAGTCTTCATTAAGATTCTCTGTTAATTTTGGGCTAAAGCTTAAGTCTTGAGCTATTGACATAAATTAGTTTTTGATAAATACGGACCTGTCCTACATGTCTACACTTTCGACTTAAAATGGTCATTATGTCAAAATTGTTTATATGTAGATAAATAGTTTTCTACGACTTCATTCCCTTTTCATTTGTATGAGATTTCGGTCTTGTAAATCAGTTCTTTTGATGGAGTTATGGCGATATTACGCTGTCATTTATGCCATATAAATATGACCCAATATATGTTGTTTGACAGAGTAGTAAAGGGTTTTTCAACAGGGACGCTACAAAAGTAGAGCAAGAGGAACAGCAAACGACGTCATATTTCTTGCCGCTCTTTTTACATTTCTCTTCAGTAAGGTTTGTCATTTCATGATGGAAAGATATACGAGCCAACAACTGGTCGAAATTATTAAAATTTACTTCCGAAATTCTGAGTCAGTGGCCTCAACGTTAAGAGCGCTACGTCCAATTTATGGTCATCATAATCTTCGTAGCAGATCAACAATTGAGCGTCTAGTGGACAAATTTGAATCCACAGGCACAGTACAAAATGTTCCCGTGCCAGTGAGACAAAGAAGTGCCCATAGTGTCGAGAGTATTGCTGCCGCTGAGGCTTCAGTTGCAGAAAGCCCAAATGTGTCTCTCACACGTCTTTCTTGGGCATTTCTGTGACGTCGTTGTGGTGAATTTTGCAAAAAGATCTTGGCCTACATCCTTCCAAGATTAAATTGACGCAAGAACTGAAGCCGCTTGACCACCAGAAGCGTCGTATGTTCGTGAATAGGGCTGAGCAACAACTTGAAAATGATTCGGATTTTTATCGAAAAATCATCTTCAGCGATGAGCCTCATTTCTGTCTGAGTGGCCTCGTCAATAAACAAAATATGCGGTATTGGTCAGGCAGCAATCCAAACGTACTCCATGAGTCATCATTGCATCCCGAAAAAATTACGGTTTGGTGTGGTTTATTGGCCGGCGGCGTCATTGGGCCCTATACTTCTTCCGTGATGATCACGACCGGCACGTTACTGTGAATGGGGATCGCTACCGTTCAATGATAACCGAATATTTTTGGCCCCAATTGGATGATATGGACTTGGAGGACATGTGGTTCCAACAGAACGGCGCCACAAGCCACACAGCGAATGTCACAATCAATTTATTGGAAACCAAGTTTGGAGAACGTGTTATCTCACGAAATGATGCAGTCGCTTGGCCGTCTCGGTCGTGCGATTTGACGCCGTTAGACTACTTCCTGTGGGGCTACGTCAAGTCTATGGTCTATGCCAACAAGCCAGCGACGATTGATGAACTTCGTACGAATATCGAACGTGAAATTGCAGCAGTATCAGCCGATTTATGCTTGAAAACCGTCAAAAATTGGGTTCAGCGTCTGGACTTCTGCAACCGTGCCCGTGGTGGCCATGCAAAAGAAATCGAGTTCCATACATAATGGCATCGAACGTACTTTCACAGAAATAAGGAATTTCATTGATATCCAAAACCGTTTTTGTTTTATTTAAAAAAAAGTTTTGTAGCGCTCTTATTGATAAACCGGATATAAGGCTCCATGTATTTTTTGTCAAATAAACTTGACTATCACACTTATATGACACTTTTGAGACATATTTATTTGGCAAAGTTGCCATATTTATATGATAATGTTATACTGCCTTTATGCTAGATCTACACGACTTACAAATCGGTTGTATTTCTGTCATTCTTTCATTCTGGCAGCAGAATGGACAAATTCATTCTTTTGGCAGTTTGCTGACAAAAAACTGCCAATTTTTCCGACGGGTAAATCCAGCATTAGCCTCGTCAGACCTACAACAGATTGTTCAGTATAAGCTTAACGATCGAACCTGCTAAAAATTATTAAATTTTTCTTCACTTACTTTAAATTTAAGGTATATGTATACAAAAAAAAATATCAATTTCTGAGTTATTATTTAAATTGATTGGATTTCCATTTATTTGTTAAGTAAGGTTGATTAATTCTGGAAATAAAAAAAAAAAAAAAACATACAAAATCAAACATTTTTACGAATGGTTTTCCTATTTTGTTGTTTTCCAACAAACTCATCAATAGCCTTTTGGCTTTTTGATTTTCCCCAGAACCAAAGTTAACCTCTGTTACATCAGCGAAAACAAAAAAGGTAAACTTGTATAGATAAACATAGAAATACAACCAATTTCAAATGAACCGGAAGTTCGAAGGCAAAAATAATACAAAAAAAAAAAAATGTATACGGCAACTGAACCAAAAAGACTCTTTAGTTTGCTGAAACTAAGAAGCCAATTTGTGCAATAGTCCTGCTCAAAGTGAAACTTTGGCTTCTATCGTTAAGGATCAAAAGGTCCAGCCAGCAGTGAGAATAAATCAAGTTAGAAAGTTGTTGTTTTTTTTTTTTTTTATTTTTTCATTTTCTTCTTTGGCATTTTCTTGGAAATAAAATAAGAGAAACTGCTGATGTAATTAAGAAAAATGCGAAATGCGAAGAAAAGTTCATTAAAGTGATGGTTTTGGCTATTTAAGGAATCAAAACTTCTGCGAAAAGAGTGATAACGATAACTACTTATATACCAAAGCGACATCGACAGTGTGAATGAGATTTCATTGGGTGTTATATCATGAAATCACTGCTAATTAGTTTGCATTGTGAGTTAAGTATAGTAAAGTTTACGTAACAAAACTTTCTCAGAAATTTTGAATAGGGAAAGGTAGATATACAAATAGTTTCAATGCTTGTTTATAATTTTACATGCGATATAATATATAGGTATAGGGTGTTTTGCAAAAGAATCGCCAAAGGCAATAAAACGCCGTGTAGATTCGATCAACTCGTGAAAAAAAATCCTATAAGAGGGGGATTTTTAAAGTCAAACTTCTTTTCCGGCGTTGGATGTAAAAGTTTTCGTATGGAGCTGTCAGTGACATGTCAAACCGACTCTTTATCTGTCAAATACCGACAAAATTTTCCGCGACAGATTTTGCCTAAGCTTTCTACAAAAACTTTAACCCACCAATAAATTATTAAAAAAATATCTTTCTATACCGAAAAAGAATTTTTTTGTGGCAAAAGAGCCACAACAACTAACCGGCACAACATTTAAACAAATAATTTCATTAAAAACCACATGAAAATAGTTTTTTTTTTTAATTAAACACAACGGAGAACAACCACCAGAACAGAAAACGATTTTAGTTTAAAAAAAAAACACAAACAAACATATTTTTCTACAGATCACTTTTTTCCAACTCAACTTATAAACTAACTACATAAAATGAACAAATAAATTTACCTAAAATAAGAAAAACACAAAGTAAACAAAACTATCTTTTTGAATGTTGACAAACGTAGACGAGCATTGCCATATACGAGAAATCCTTAATCCGCTTGCAAATCTAAAACAGCATTGCCATATGCATTTGAAATTAGTCCTCGAACACAATATATGCGATAAGAAGACGATAGACGTGAGTGTGACGAGATCTCGTTAAATTAGCTTCAAACTATGACGAGGATATGCACAATAAAGCATTACACGTCGTCACGTTACGTAAAATTAATTTATTAAGAAATTGTAAATCAGTAAGCTTTAATATTATTTTGTTAAATCTCGTCAAAAGTCTCTTGCCATTGAATTGGGAAATGGTTTTAAGTTTACAAAATGCTAAAAGTGAATCATGTCACGCTCTCGTCTCGTTTTCTTGCGTCTAGTTTCCTTTCTTAAATCTCGTCCCAATTTCGGAGATTTTACTGAGGTGAATCGGTGAGTTGAAATCGGTGATCAAAATTCTAACCAAAGTTGAACCTCGGTTGACTCGCCGAAATCGATGAACTAAAATTTCTGACGCACGGATAAAAGTTTGAACGACATCGACGTTTGTACAGTTGGCCTTTAGGGTTAAGTCATAAGCCTGATTCACAATGCGACGAGCAAACGAGACGTGAGAGTGACGAGAACTCGTTGTAGTTGTCAAACCAATTCCAAGCAATGAGAGTATGCCAGAGTATACACAATGCGTTGCTTGTCATCACGTCACGCCACGCCCGCCGCCACCTTGAGTTCGAAAAATTGAAAAAAGACGAGGCACGACTACCATTTTAATTTTTGGCAAGTAATTTACAGATTTTTCAAAAAAGAAATCATCAAATGTATTTAACAAAAAGATATTGATATATCTATTGTTTTGTATCTTATTTTGTTTATATGTAATTGCTTTTTTTTTTTACAAAAATGAGTTTTTGTCGTAAAAACGCGACAGCATTTCTCGTCACGCTCACGTCGCGTTTCCTTTTCTCATAGTGAATCAGGCTTCACGTGCGGCGACTAATTTTGAACACTGATCTCTATATATTTTGACGTCTCTCGTTTTGTCCTCACTCACATCTCTTGGAAAGAAAGAGATGACCATATGAGGCAGAAGTATTTAAATTTTTTGAAAATTCCTGCCTCACCTCACATTCTCTTTCTTACCAAGAAATAGGAGTTAGGTAAATAATAGAAAGACGTCAACATGACTCGAACCACTTGAAGATTGTCAGAACATGGACGTATACAATTCTAGTGACTAAGCGAAAATCGTCAACTTTATTTTGATTATCTAACCAATCTGTAAATTTATAATCTTAATCGACAATTAATTATTTTGTTGGTTTATACAAAATCTTTTTACGTTTATAAGTAAGGATATGAAAGAGACAAGAGGCTTTGTTTGAGAGAAAAGAAGAACACTGGACCATCACTGTAAAAATTTGCAATTCCCCATTTGAAGAAAATTAAATGACAAGCATAGTAACTTTAACTATACACCAAGCACAATATAACCAGCCTATAAAAATAGATATTCCAGTATCCCTGTCAAGTTAAGTAACACAAGTATGTACGTAAATATAAATTACTGGAAAATAGTTGTTAACTTGTTCATCAGTATGTTGTTCAAATGTCCATGTCCATTCACAATGATGATGTTATTGTGAATTCAAGTATTATTGGTTTTGATGTTTAATCCTTGTCCAATGTTAACCTTATTTAAATATACACAGTGCACATGCTCACTATACATATAGGAATTTGTGATGAGAACAAGAAAATTAAGAGAAAACATCTTTAATAGAAGATTAAAAACATCAACTATTGACGAAAGACGATTTCAGAACGTGTTGTATTATGAATTAAAAGTCGTGCGGGGAAAATCCCATCCATGATGATTCATTTAATATTCTTGGACAAAAACAGCTACCGAGATTCGACTGCAGTTATTTTATTTTTATTATATAATAAGTGGCGCAAAATTTTAGACGACTAAGGTCCAGTTTTTTAGTGCGAGACTAAAGTTCAACTGGAGTTAACTCATCGGATTTGGTTAGTTAAACTCAGGATTCACCATTCATTCAGATTCAGAATTAGTTCCTCAGTTAACTGTGGGCTAATTTACCTCTAGAGTTAACTAACTCTGGCTTAACTCACCACTGAAAAACTATGTTATGTTATGCTAAGTTATGAAGAGGATTTTCTAAATTTGGTAGCGCAATGCGTAGTGCATATGGCCCTGAAGACGCTTGGTCTGTGTTCGAGCCTCAGCTGGGAAAAAAAGTTTTTCAAATTCAAATTGAAAGTAATAGACTCTATAAGTACTACTACTAAAGGAGTCTAATGATCGGCCTGGCAGGTGTGAAATAGCTATATATCCAGCCTATATTGACTTGATGGTATAGCTCACTCAAGTGGTTGTTGTTTCATTCCAAAACCTTCAAAAAGTTGCTTTGAGTTTAAACGAATCTAGGTACCACAAACTAAATTATCAAGAGTTAAGCTGAGATGCCTGAGTCAGTTGCTTCGCTGACATAATTTTGCATGCGGTCTTATTTTTTGATTGCACGTGTCAGTTGATTCGTAAACTTAATACACAATTTAGCTTATAAACATAGTGTAGCTTAATAATTATATTTATTTATTCATATTAAAGATTTTAAGAAATAGAATAAATCATCATTTTTTCAAAAATTTAAAAGTACAATAATTTTTGTAATTAAAGATTAATAAAATCATGTCTTAAAAATCATCTGCTGGACAAAATTCAAAAAGTAAAAACAATAAATACTGTAGAGAAAAAAATTATGTTAGACAAACAGTATCTAATATTTAAATAGTACATTAATGAGTTCAAGAAATATGTGATTTTTTTTGCAAATCCGACAACCAAAACTTAAATTATAAATCTAGCCAATTTTTCAGTATCAATAGCTTTGTAGACTTAATTTAAAATTTTGCTTGACATTTTACCTCCATTTTAAGACTTCCACCTCACAAATCAATTCATTAACACCGAAGTTATTGCGGTTTCTGAAGATACACACTTCTCCACTTGCCTTCTATTTGCATTCTTATTGTCACTACCTTACCTACATACATATACTGTTTACCGACACACAAAACTGTGTCCGACTGCTAGCACAAACTCCCTGCCCCCAGTTCACAATTAGACTGGCCAATTTGATGTTTCTGTTTTTGTTTTTTTTTTGTTCTTGCAATTTTTTTCGTTTGGTTTTTCTATTTTGTGTGAAATTACGTCATTTGCTGTGATTGAAATTAATTGGAAAAACACTCAAGAGCATTTTTAGCATATATATTTTTGCAATATGCCTGCCATTTAACCTTCAATTATGTTGCCTTTATATTGACAATCCGAAAATTAGAACCAAAGTTATAGGCTTTAAAGTGCGCTCATATCGGCTGTATTTAGAGTTTTCTAATTCTCCACTGAAGCTCGTTGGCTGACAATGAATAACAACTAGGTTAGGTTAGGTTAGGTAAGGAGGGGCGCGCACAACCCGAAGGCTGTAGCGTACACTGGGGCCAATTGGTCCATTGTAATCCCCTTAATATATAAAGCAGAGATGCTTCCAACTAGCGACTTGCATAGACTGGTTCATTTACGAACCAACCTGTGCTGTCTATATATTTCCTCATGTTTGCCATTGAGACCTGCGCTAGATCGTCCAGTTCTCCAACAAATCTGTTTCCAAAATATCGGAGGCGGCTTGTTTGAAGGTTTGGACAATCGAAGAGCAGGTGTTTAATGGTTTCAATTTCTTCGACATCCTGCCAGCTCCTACACCCAATCTAGTGGCCATTGTGCCAATGGCACAGTGTCCCGTTAGTACACCTATCAAGATTCTAATATTCTTTTTACTCAGCGATAGAACATACTGGGTTTTCTTTTCATTAATTCTAGGCCATAAGCTTCTAGAGATAACACAATCGTTCTTGGACATCCAGGAATTATTGATTTGCTCTTTCATAATTATTTCTATCTTCTTTTTAATCACTCCCATTGGAACGTCTGGTCCCATATCTATTTGGCTACTGTTATTCCTATTTGATACTGACCCCTTCCTTGCCAGTTCATCTGCTATGTCATTCCTTTCTATATTGCTATGTCCAGGAACCCAGCAGAGTTTGACTTGGTTGGTGTAGCTTCGGCATTTTGCTACTGCCTTGGATCTAATAGTCTCACTGGAAAGTGCTTTGATGGCAGCTTGGCTGTCCACGAAAAAAGTGATCTCCGACGAGTTCAGTTTTCTCTTGTGAATTATTTCAGCCGCCTTTTCAATAGCGTAAATCTCAGCTTGAAAGACACTACACTCATCTGGGAGTTTGTATGATTCTCTAATATTAAGAGTTTCACAAAATACCCCAGCTCCTGTTCCTTTAGCCATTTTTAACATATCAGTGTAGAAGGGGATACCCTGTTCACTGATTAGTAAGTTTGGTTCCCATCAATGCCTTTCGGGTATTGAAATAGAGAATTTTTTGTTAAAATCAATAACAACTAACAATATATGGCAATTTCTTTTTCAATTAACAAAAAAATAAACAATTTAGCACTTCGCATTTAGAATACTTATATTTTACCAAACTTATAATTTGAACTTCAAACATCTCCGCCTTTAGTGGAACTCTAAATTCATATAAGAGATTGGATACAAATTTTCATTTAGCTATAAATTATTACAGTATAAGCTGTTGAATGATGAGTCAGAGCCCCCCCCCCCCCTTGTTTAAATTTTTATAAATTTATATGTAAGTACCTTCAGTTAGATACGCATATACAGAGTTTTACTTCAAATTACCTTGTACTGTAATATTTATTTGTGCCTTATAAATACACTTCAATTTAAAATGTAAAAGTTCTACAGCACCAATTGTGTATTCACCGCGCCATTTTACTATTTTAAAATGAAATTTAAAAAATCAAAGAAGAAGCCTTTTGGAAAAAAAAAAAAATGTTTAAGTAATGTGATTGTGCGTTAAATTTATTTAATTTTTATTTTCATCATCAGTTCAAATGAGATTCGTTACATTAATTTAATATCTGTTGTCACATGCTCTGATTCACATAAGATTAAAAGTGTAATGGATACCTTAATGTATTAATCGCTTCTGAATGATATGAGACATTAAGCTTAACAGTGCGTATTTACCTAGGTATAGCAAATGATTTTATTTTCTGGCAATAGTGTTAAAAAAAAATTGTTTCAAAATATAATGCAAAATGATTATGGACATTGGACAATTTAAGACGGAACTTTCAATTCTGTGTGGTCATTTTACCTACCGCACTATCTAGAGTCTAGGTACCTACCTTCCATACATCAACACATAACCAGAGTTTTCGTTTCGAAAATGCATTTAATTTATTATTATTGTTGCTGCATATTCATTGGCATGCAATTTCCGAAATAATTTTATATACATAGGTACACATAGATATAGATATAGGTAGAGGTAATGTGAATCTACTGTGCTTATAACTCTATTATATGAAAGTCTGCAGCATATCTTTTAAAGCTTAATGAACTTTTTATCTGATGTCAGTTCTTAGAATTTATTTGCCAGCAGCTTTTATTGTCCGAAACTTGTCTCTAAATTGAAGAAATTCATTTTCTATTTGGATTAAAAACCCTTTTAGCAAAATAACAAAATAACGATTAGAATAGAATTTTAATTAAATCGGGTTTGAATGCACAGAGAGGAGCAGAGAACAGGTGTTTTAAATACATCAAGGACGTTTTTCCTTTAAATTCTTTTTCCCGGTCACAGACAAAACTATTTGAGAAGTGACAACTCAATTTATTTTACTCTTTTGCATGTCATTATGCAAGAAGTATAGAAGAGATTAATAATGCATTATTTTCAAGGACTCTTAAATTTTGGAAAGAATTGGTTTCGTGTGTAAACAATTCGAGGTTTCATTCAAATCTAACATTATTCGATGATCGAGAAGTCCGAAAACAAAGTGGTTTTCGTCAAACTGTCTTTCGGCCTGTGCGTCTTTTATTTGAGCCTAGAGGGGAAGTACAAATTTTGGTTTTAGCTGCTATACAATCATTTCGGTTTTTCAAATGTGTTTCAAAAATGGTTCTAACGATTTTGATTAAACTTTGCACCTGTAATGACCAAACTGAAAATTCATAAAGGGTGTTTTTTTTAGCTTGTGGTTTTCAAGAAGAAATAAAACGCATATAATTTAATGTTATAGCCAAGAATTTAGCTTAATATAGGGTTAGGGATAGGGATAGATAGGGATTTGCCATTATGTTTAAAAAAATGATTTTGGGCAAAAGGCCGCCATGGCTGGCTCGACTAAATTCCAGCTGAGAGGCCCAATTTTCGACCACTTTTTGCAGCAATCGGGGCCGTGTGTCAGCAATAACCCGCCGAATATTCTCTTTCAAGGCGTCAATCGTCTCGGGCTTATCTGCGTAGACAAGCGACTTCACATAATCCCACAAAAAATAGTCCAACGGTGTTAAATCGCACGATCTTGAAGGCCACGCCACAGGCCCACGACACGAGATAATGCGCTCACCAAAAGGTTCCTTCAGTAAATTGATTGTTTCGTTGGCTGTATGGCATGTAACGCCGTCTTGTTCGAACCAAAGGTCGTCCACATCAATATCCTCCGATTCAGGAACGAAAAAGTCATTAATCATGGCACTATAGCGTTCCCCATTGACTCTAACATTATGGTCGGCTTAATTTTTGAAGAAATATGGACCAACGATTTCCTCTGCCTATAGAGCACACCAAACAGTGACTTTTTGAGGATGTTACGGCACCGGCGCGGCGTCTCAACAATGGCTTGTGGATTATGATCACTCCAAATACGAGAATTTCGCGTAACCATTCAACCAAAAATGAGCTTCATCGCTGAACAAAATTTTCTTGTGAAAATCGGGATCTGGCCATCGATCCATTTGGGCCTATTTGGGCACAATTTGCGAACGTTGTTCAGAAGTAAGTCTATGTATTATGAAATGGCAAACCAAACTGAGCATAAATCGAGTGACAGCTGTCAAAAAGACCAACTCCGAAAAAAGTATTGCCAGATTAAAATCTACATGTTTAGCAAAATAGGAATTCCATGATTTCTGAGAAAGTGGTCATTATCTTTGGGTTATTCGCGTATATCTTTCCAATGATTAAACCAATTTTGTTATAGTTTTTCAATCTGGTGCTTCTGAATAGATTCAACAATATTGCATTTAAATATTCAGATTTATTTGAAAAATCAGATACATTAACATGCATCTTCATTGTTTCGATGCATTACAATATTGTGAACCTCAAAAGTAACTTCGTGCGATCTAGTCATGAATCAACTTTGTTTTTATTTCATTTTCTCATATTGATGGGTATAAGCCATTTTAACCCTAAAAACATTAATCTATACTCCATCTTATTGCTAGCTATCTATAGACTTTAGTGACCATAAAGTTGAAGCGTTTTAATTTTCACAACTAAGTGTCATTACAACGCATTCTATCGCCCCTTGACCATTTTCAAATCTATAAAAATGGCAACTTATATTATACCATTACAAGAGTCCTAGAGCCTCTTTCTAGTATATGCACATTCATTGATTGGCAATCATTTGCCAATTAAGAACGACACTGATGCCCCAAAGAGTTAGTTCCAATAGCAAAATAGGTTCACATTTCAGCAAACAACTGTGACAACAATTTAGCATTTCAATCCCCATAACAGTTATCTTTGTTGTTATTTGCCATTTTACCGAGAATGAAATTGAATCCTTTCTCATTCTATTTATCTCTGTTTCTGTGATGCTGCTCTGATGGTACTTGTTTTCGCTATACTGGCTCCAGCTCCTCCAGCTCCTGGAGCTATACAGTGCTGTCATATAGCTAAAACCAATGCAATCTGGATACTACAATTGCCTTTCCAGGCTCAATTGAAATAAAAAAAAAAATACAAAAATTCAAACAACAACAAAACCTTTTACAAATAGACTCTCTCGCTATACAAAGTGAAAGTATCATTGTTCGGGAAAGAGGTTAGTTTTGCTGTAAGGTATTCCATATACACATAGTTTACCCAGCGGCTGCGGCCGGCGTAGCGACGGATAGGAAAATGACTCCTCTAACGAATTGGAAAACGTTTTGAAAACTTTCAATGTGTTTCATTTTCAATTACAAGTGGTAACAATGTAGAGGTTAAATTTAACTGCGGATATTTGTCTAACTATAGGCGGTCCTTAGTAGGTGCTCCATATATGTATGTATGTATCGACATATACTGGTCACTTTGGATGCCCTGAGGGAATCAAATAAGACAATTTACAGAAGGGTCGCATATAACTACATATGTGAAAATGACCATGGCAGGGGATTTTTGAAACGGAAACCCATTTAGGTACGAAAGCTTTATTAAATTAAATGTTTAATTTTGTTTAGATTTCATTATAGCTTCTATATGACCACATTCATGATTGAAACTTGTACCTCCTATATTTCAAAACCCAAGTAGATGAAAAAAAGGGAACTTAGAATACCACATACTTAGGGTAAGGCGTGTCTGTGTAGGTGTCATTTCGAAGTTTTTCATTCCAAAATGACTTTTTCGCAATTTCTTGTGTTACATTTAAATTGCCTCAGGGATCTTAGCACCCCATATACATATGTGGGATATTCGCAAAAAAGTATAAAATCTAAAACTTCAACTATAGTTTTCAAATTGGTTAGACATAGGTTTTGTTTTAATTGAAATTGTAAAGTTTCGTTCAGTGTCGTAGAGATTTTAAGCTCCTTATTTGTGGGATATTCGCAAAAAAAGTATCTGAAAGCTCTTATATATTGCCCTCGACAATTAGTACAAGTAATTGTTTTTATAAAGATTTTTTCAAAGTCACAATGGCTGACCAATTTCTCAAACAAGTGAGGAATTAGTGACCTTGTTTCGAACATCCCACAAATGAGTTTCTAAAATTCTTCCATACCTGACCAATTATTGAAACTAGTTGACCTTGTATGAGGATTAGGGACCTCTCAGCTGATTCACTTTTTTTTGCGAATATCCCACATATAGGTTGTTTCGCAATTTTCATTACCAAAGTTTTTAAATTCGCGATGTTATTTTTGAATTAAATTCTTAAAGTTGGTTAAAAATTCAAGGAAAAGTATGAGTGGATTGTTTTTTCAGTATACGGTAAGTGGAGCTTAGCATACCTTATGGTGAAAATTTACGATTTCTTGAAGGAAACTAGACATACAAAAGTTTGTTAAATTTTAAATCTTTTTCACTTAAATTATTTTTAGACGTGTGGTTTTCAAGAAGAAATAAAACGCATATATTTGGATGTTATGGCCAAGAATATAGCTTTATTATAAAGATAAGGGTTGGCCATTATTTTTTAAAAATGATTTCGGACAAGTGGCCGCCGCGGCTGGCTCGAATAAATTCCAGCCGAGAGACCCAGTTTTCGAGAGCTGCAATTGTTGCGCGCGACGGCAGATGCACTCATTCGGGTCTTCTTCGATACTCTGCTCCACAGCAGCAATAGCGTCTTAGCTGCTGCGAACTGTACGGCATCTCTGAGGATGCGAATTATCCACTAGAGTAAACGTGGTGCGAAACCGATCCATGGTTGCTCGAATTTATACGATGTTGCGATTATGTCGACCGAATATTACGATGCGTCGCGAAAACCGAACCATTATTTTGGTAATAAATTTGCACAATTGCAAACGTTGTTCAGGAGTAAGTCTATTAATTATAAAATGGCAAACCAAACTGAGCATAAATCAAGTGCCAGCTGTCAAAAAGACCAACTCCGAAAAAAGTATTGCCAGATTGAAAACCACACGTTTAAAAAAAAACACCTTTTACTATAAAAGCCAACTTATAAAGAAGAATTTTAGTTCCGAAAAAAAATCCTTGTTCAAAGAACATTTACAGTAATAATTAAAATCAAATGAATTAAAATCCATCAAGCCATTTTGAAAAGTCACTTCTCATTGTGATTTAATTGATCACATTAAATAGTAGATGATTCTCTACATCCACTACTTAATTATCCTCAGACCTCATGAATAATTCCAGCTTCAATCTACCAACACATGCATAGGTATAACTACTTTGTCCTTATTTCCTAAGCAACTGCAGTATAGCAATAGCAGAAGTATAGCAGCATATTTAGTCCTATGAGCATTTTTAATAAACCCTGCTCTACGAGTACATGTAGAACTTTTATGTAGCAGTTCAGTGATGTTCACATTTGAGTTACATTTTTGGAAGTTTGTGTGACTTTTACGACAAATGAGGATGAACTTGTCTTTGCAACTTTACTTTACAACTATTCGCCATAGAAGCTGCATGTTCGTGTTGTACTATATTTCCCCCAACACTCTCATCTCATCCCATAACCCAATTTCCCCAATCCACCGCTATATCCGAACCGAGCAGAATAAAGTTTAAAATTGTTCCACATTTTCAGTTTCAAACATTTGAAGGGTTAAAGTTTTTCTGCTGCAGTAGCTTTGTTAATTGCTTTCGAAAGTTGGTACATTAAACATTTGGATGTTGGGGATTTTTTGTTTTATTTTTATTTTTCCCAAGGACTATTGCATTGGTTGTCAAGTGGTTGCGGAAAATTGTGAACTAATGGGTATAAGAATTGACATTGAATCCTTTGGTAAAAAAATTTCATTTGTAATGAAAAAAAAAAAGAAGTATTTTCCTATAACTTTTAAATTGCTCTATAGGTAAGTGTGGGGTCAAAGTTTTCCCCTTTTCCAAAACAAGGATCTCATCGCTCTTTAGGTACCTGTCCTCTTTTTTTTTCTTACTTCATATAAGAACTATATTATCGACTTAAGGACTAAGGCGGGCGCGGTGAGTAGAGAGTGAGTTAGTGAAAACATTTCCACCCCAATTTATGAATCGCACCATTAAGCAAAAGGGATTTTTTGTTGTTGGGCTTTTCCTTCGTGACACTCATACAAATCACTTATTATACGGTTTCGGGTGGCATAATGGCACTTATGGGATATCAAAGTGCTGACTGAAAGGATACACACTGACCTCAAAGAATACTCTTTAAAGTGTTTATTAATATTTTCTTTTTTTTTTTCTTGTCGTCTTCTTTATTTTTGTCCTTTTTTGTTGTTGTTGTTTTTGTTATGAAGGACTATCCAATTTAGGAAATATGTTTTACGATGACTATTTTGTTGGTTGTTTATGTGATTAGGACGTGTGGGTATTGTAAGCAATAACACGCACAACGCATATCTATACAAGCTAAGCTATAGAATGCTGGTCATACAAATTAAAGTACTCATCAAGAAGTGAACATGTGTCAAAATGTCGTTGATAAAAGTACAAAAAAGAAACTTTTGTTTGACCAGAAAATTTGACACTTATGTGATGATTGCAAATAAAAATAATAAAAAAAAATTAAAGAGAAGATAATAAGTTTTTATTTCTTTTGAAAAAGATGATGTTTACGAAGAAAAATTATGGTTTTATTTTTATTGCGAATTCTCGGGTGGGTGGAAAATAGTCGGTACACGCCAGTTAGAAGTGAAACTCCAAAGTTAAGATAAATAATTTAAATATACAATGATTCCCCTAAATCGTCAAATATAATTTGGGAGATTATTTTTGGGTATATTTCAAATAACAAAATGGTTCTGCAGTATAAGAGGCTGGGGAACGACATTTAAATCATTAGAAAAAAAAAAATTGTAAAACGTACTTTTTAGAGAAAAGTGATTTAAAAGTCAAAACTTGTATATCTGCTGAAGACGCAAACAACATAAAAACACTTTATTTATTATGCATTTACATGCAGTTACAAGGACTATAGTATTTATTCCAAAAATAAAATCCTTAACGAAGTTTTTACCATAAATGTTAACAGACCAATTTCCCTATAGAGTAAACCAGAGTAAGCCTTTTCCCCCGAAACAAATAATTTTATGTGGGATTTTCACAAAAAAAAGTATACCATCTGAAAGTTCATAAAGACCTCATAAAATATCAGTAATTGGTGATCAAAAGTTTTTTTTCAATGATTTTTTAAAGAGTTTTTAAAAGTCACAGTAAAAATATTTAGCACATCATTTGACAGTAATTGGTCAAAAAAGGGCAACTAGATTCAGAAATGGTTCAACCATAGGTGTTTTTTTTGATGATTTATGATTTATTAACAAAATTTACTGACTTTCCAAATGGCACATTGTTTTTCGAATATCCCTCAAATAAGGCGCTAAGTAAGACTCTATGACCTTGGACAAATCTTTAAAAAATCATTAAAAAAATCGTATGGCTGTGCCAAATCAATTTACATTTAATTGGGTTATTTAGGCCTTTAGAATGGCATACATTTTGTGAACATCCCACAAATGAATTGCTAAAAATTCTTGAAGACCTTGAAAAATTTGAACCATTGATTCAATATTTTTTATGGCTGACTCATATCTGAATCTAGTTGAACTTTTTTGAACAATTACTTTCCTTTTAGATGGCAAACTGTTTTTGCGAATATCCCACAAATGAATTCTTAAAATCTCTACGACCTTGAAAAAACTTTATAAAATTATTTTGAAAAATATTTTAAAAAACCTATGGCTGACAAATAATTTATAGAGCTAGTTCACCTTTTTTGACCAATTACTGCGAATATCCCACAAATGAGGTTCTAAAAATCTCTACGACCTTGAAAAAAACCTTATAAAATTATTTTAAACAACTTATGGCTGACAAATTTATAGAGTAAGTTTACCTTTTTTGACTAATTACTGCGAATATTCCACAAATGAGGTTCTAAAAATCTCTACGACCTTGAAAAAAACTTTATAATATTATTTTAAAAAATTATTTTAAACAAAAACTATGCCTGACAAATGTATGGACCTTGTTCACCTTTTTTGACCAATTAATGCGAATATCCCACAAATGAGGTTCTAAAAATCTCTACGATCTTGAACAAACTTTTAAAAATTATTTTTAAAAACCTATGGCTATCAAATTTCTGGAACTAGTTGATCTTTTTTGACCAATTGCTGACCTTTTAAATGACATACTATTTTTTTCAAATATCCCACAAATGAGGTGGTAAGATCCCACAGCCCTTAAAAATCTCATGGAAATAAAATTTAATTTTATAAAATAATTAATTTAAGACATATTTCCATTTAAAACCAAAATTTAAAGATCAAATTCTTTTGATAAAAGGTTTGTATTGTTCATTCAATAACAAAATCCTGATGGAAAAACCCTTTCCATTTAAATTTCCAAAATCATACAAAACTGAAACCTCAAAATTTGAACTCATTCTATGGCAGAAACAACCACTGACCACACCACTCTTCCCCACAAATAGAAAACTCATTTGCAAATGAAAATTAGTTTGAATATACCTAGTGTAGGCACTCCAAGTTTAGTTCAGAATCCAGATAGCCTGCGAAATAAAGGAATTACCTACATACTACATAATTTATATATGGACTCTGATGTACCTATACACTCATATAAAGGAAAAGTGCAAAAGTCTTCAATTTTTCTAGAATATACCATTTTTCTGGTTGCTGTGGTTCTTACTCACATATGCATACATCTCAGTAACCTACTTGGAACAATATATCCATTATTAGACCAGTGGTGCAAGAACTGCAATATTTTCCAAAGTTAAACAAATTTTAATTAACTGGCCTAACCGCAGCTGAAAGGGATTTCTAAATATCCATGAAACATACTAGTTACGTCATAGATATTCATCCACCACTACAATGGTTTTCATTTCCTTTGGTTTTTCGTTTCGTTTTGTTTTTTTTTTTTTTTTTTGTTCTTCAATTAACGGAAATGACCAAACAATTCAAAAACTCAAATCAACTGAACCATCATTATTGCGCAAACATGCAGCCCTTCAATATATTCACACAGCCTATATTCTTTAGATTTCTCGAGTGATGCGAGTGGGTAAGTGAGTAGAGCACTCAACCCTTATTCTTTCACACACATTCTCTCCTCTCGATATCCTTTGAAATACCTAATAAAATAAAACAAAAAAAAAAAATGCGCAGGAAATTGAGTGCTCCCTTGAAATGTTCCTCACATCACTTGGGTTATATAAGAAAAACGACAGGAACTATAATTGGCAAGGATATGAATACCAATTTATTCGAAACTTCAGGAGTTACAAGTGTCGTACGATGATAGCATTAGGATAACTCGGGTGTCGCTCGGAATAATAAATTTACGCGTCTTGTAAAAGGGATTGCGGAGTTGGAGACCTATTTCAAGTCTATACCGTTACCTTGGAGACTTAAGCAAATTTTACAGTAGAGTATATAGGTTTAAAAGTTAAAGGTGCGATGAAAAAGATTGAACGGGTATTATGTGTTTTGAATACTGAGCCTATACAAGCTTGGTGTGGAATGGTAATAGGTTAATACAAATGTTTTAAAGTAAGTGATTGAATTTTCGAACGTTTTGTCACTGACAAACAATAACTCGCACATAATTTGTATAGGTTAGGTGTTAATTCCCTGTTGCGAAGAAGCTACTATATAGTCTGGTTCAGTTCAATTGAAATTCGAGGAAGGGGTGAAATTCACAGCTATACATTTCACAGCTTATAATTCGAAACATTAGCTTCAGGGTTAGGTAAATGTGTCTTCGCATTCGATAAATTTTAAGGGAGTGCAATTTTTCGACAATTTCTAGGCAACACAGATGAATTTTTAGCTTCTTCAAACTTCAACTATAAACAATTTTTAGGGAAAAACAATGAATCTTCCCATTATCCTGATGAATTTTACTCACACAACCATTCCAGAGCAGGCGCGGATCTAGGAATGTCAGTTTGGAGGGTGTCACGTTGCCCGAGGACAAATCAACGACAAAATTATATAAAATGCATGCAATTCCTGGAGATGAGAAAATTATCGGACTTGAATTTAAATATCAATAGTATCGTTGACCATAAGGTTATGTTGGAAGAAAAGATACAAAATTAAAACATTGCCATTTATAATTATAAAATTAATTTTTTCAACATCTGGTTTGATATTTCATCTACAAAAATACAAAAAATGCCTCAAATCCAAGACGATACCGAGACGAGAATAAGTTAATGAGAACGAGACGAGTATGAAATCTTAAAGTCGCCTGAATGAAATAACTATTTTTTTGATAAAATTCAGTTCATTTTTAGTTTCATCAGGTTAGTTTCTTAGGTTAGTAAAAATATTTTTTAATCAAGGTAGTTTTAGAGGACATAGCTTATAGAAGAAAGAAGATATCCGACCAGTGGGACTCATACAAAAAAAAAAGGTTCTTATTATACCCGAAAAGCCATTGTGACTCAAAAAAATTTTGTGAGTGCCGGGACTCACGGTTAATATGTATAAACATCAACGTGCGCGGATCCAAAACGGACTTGTTTTGTGCTTGAAGGGGATCTTAAGATTTTTTTTATTGAACGCACCCATTCTAGTATGCACACCGTAACGTTGCACACGAACGTTCACTTTTTTTTCCCCCTCTACCGCCAGCATAGATGTTTACACATCAAAAAAACTATCCTGCTAGAGATACAGGGTCTCTTGTTAAACTGTCACACGACTTTTATTTACTAGATTCGTCCGTGATTCTATCAGTTTCAGCAGTTTATCACAGCTTACTCAAACTGCCGCCTTTTACTTACCGCGAGTATATCCGATATTCGGATTCATACTACAATAACGAGCATTGGGAGAACGCAAAAGACCCGTTCCTGATCCAGAGATACCAGATAATATCAAAATCTACTTAAAATAATAAAGTTGTTAATAAAACAAGATTTTGATTAAAATAAACTTCGTTAGATCAAACCCAGTTACACCAGCGAGCCAAGTTTCAGAATTTGATAAAAATTATACCAAGTTCCCATAGATGTACAAATTAAGATACTTTGCGTTTGCATCCATCTTTGCACTATGCTGGTGGTAGAGTGAAAAAAAAGTGAACGTTCGTGTGCAACGTTACGTCGTGCACTTTGCGTTGTAGAACGTTACGTTACGAAATATGATTTGCCCCGACCAAAACAAATTGATTTTAACGCGACCGACAATTCGATTATACTTTATCGCGACCACTCATTTATATTGTTTTTGCCAACGACGAAAGCAAATTGTTTTTAGCGCGACCGATGATTTTATCATTTTAACACTTATATTTCTATATTTTTTTCTTTAATTTTTAATTATACCCCGAACAAAGTGGACGCGACACTAGTAATTAAAAAGAAAACAAAATCAAAACAAAAATAATAATAATAATAGTCAGCTGTAGGGATTGACAATTGACTGTAGGTATGGTAGGTCAATAGCTGTAGGTATGGTAGGATATCGGGTGCGTTCAGTGATACAAATCTCAACTTAAATTCTACGTTTACATTATACTGCTTTTAAACGATGCAATTTCTTCTTGCAATTTGCAGGCTGGGATATACAAAATAGCTGAGGTTGAACAAATTGCAGAGTTATCGGCTACCTTTGTACTTGCACAAAGTTAACATTCATTAAAAATCACAGCGTCCAATTCCATAGGCGATGGATGGTGTCAATCGATTGAAACTGCGATTTTAGTGATTTCCACTGACAACAACTGCAACTAAATATTCTAAAAACTCAAGATAATATAATTCGCCGGCTATCTCATAGTGACATTCATTTGAGGTTCGTTCAGTATAAAAGTAAGACTGAACTTTTTGTAAGTTTTACTCGATGGAAAGATAGAGTTTCATTAGGGTTGCAAGTTCGTTGACAGTTCTAACTGGATATTTTAATTCGGCCCCTGTCAGTCAAACCATTAAGTTCCTTTGGAATTTGGGAACGGTGTCATTTAATTGAAACCACGGTTTTAGTGCTCTCCGCTGACAGTTGTTGTTTGTCGATGCTCAGAGAGTGATTACCATAAACAATAACCATGTGTAATGTGAAGTCATCTTAAAGTTGAGAGTGAACTACGAAGCAGGACCTTTCAGTACCGAACCTTCACCGTTCGTTGGACACTTCACCACCAGCCTTTTAGTGCTTGGAAATTTCGTTACAGCTGCCGTATTTCGCTGCCGTCCTTCCAACACTAAGCTTTTAAGCACTGCCTACAGATAGGTAATGTAGTGTTTATTATTCAATATGTTTCTTTTGATGACGTTCAGTAACAAAAATCAGGCACTTGGACAAACGTTGATATTTACACATATTAACCGTGAGGCCCGGCACTCACACAATTTTTTTCTGAATATTTCGGACTATAGCTAATAAACCTTTAGTTTTAAGTATGTCTTACTTTAGGCAGCTGCCCAATTCCAAAACCTTATAAATATTTTCCATCGATTGTCTAACTAAGACACTGCAGTTGGATGTCCAAACCAGTTCTAAAGTGAGTATAAGTGAAACGCCAAACGTAAGTCTAGGAACGAATTGAAAAATTATTCTTGAAATTAATGAAATGTTCATTAAAGGAATATTAGTATATCATAATAACAGGATATATTTAGACAACTGTTACAATGCATTTATAAATAAGGATATGTCCAACTATTGACTAGTTGTTCAAAAGTTTTCTAAGGAAATCTAATAAATACGACTGTTTATCTTTTGTTCTGCGCTTCTGGGGGTTTGTCATGACCCCTATGACAACCCCCCCCCCCCCCCCGCGGATCCGCCACTGTTCCAGAGAATGCATTTACCTCGTACAATTTAAGACAGAGCCTATAGAAACAAAAACATCAAATAGACGATTTATTCAAAACTAACACCTTTCGGGCGCCAGCTTTTCTTCTCTACTTTGTCCTTCACATCAAACTCTGTACTCTGAACTGAACTGATGATGGGACGGATCATGGCTGTTTCTATATGTCTGTCTATTTTATTCAGAAACAGCAAGCAACACTCTAACGCACTTAATCTGTAGAAATTCATTTACAGCGTTAGCATATACATAGAGAATTTCAGAGTTTCCCTGATGGATTGCTATAAGGTTTTTGGGATAAGGTCTAACTAAAAAAATAGAAAAAAAATATATGTAGGTATATTTACATACATATACCACCTAAACTGCAGATCTTTTGTAGCAGTTGTAATCCAGTTTTGTCGTTTCATCCTTTTACCATGGCCTTTTAACTGTACACAGGTACTTACACTAGAGTACTTTTGAAATTTTGTCAGCTCCATTTTTTTTGTTGTTTCTGTATCTGGTTAGTTTCCTTGCCTTATTTGGAATTCCCTCTGTAAAAGATATGTGAATTTCTGGGCTGACGAAAAATGTCTGTGTTTGTAATCTTAGATGTGTGATGGCTTGAAAAAAAAACAGCCAAAGGTGATGATGGTTGTAGTTATCAAGGTTTTTTTTTTTTTTTTTTTTGTCAATTCGAGGTTCTATACAATATTCTGTTTCTATTTTGGTTCAGTAGTGGTTTTGTGGAATTTAGAAAGTTTATCGTGTTTCCTTGCGATGGAAAGAAAAAAGGATTGCAAATTTGACTAAAATTTAAAAAGAGCTACGAATTCGAATAAATAAAATAACAGGGAGTGCAAAATGTTACCAATTGGTAGCAATTTTAAATCACATTTAAAAAAAGTAGTCTTTTATGAAAGTCGTAAATCTTGGTTGAGAGAAATAATTTTTCTCCAAAAACTTCATTATGGAAACTGAAAGACTATAATATTTTCCCTGAAATGGTTTCGTAACAAATTGTGCGAAGACACTTTCTAATTGATTTAACATTATAACATCAAAAATTTACTAGAAAAAGTTATGTGCGTTTAAAGTTATAGCAACGCCATTTTTGATTTTCGTAAAAAAAAATGTTGTGGTGCAATGTGCACAACTTGTGCTGCCATGTGCTTGAAATATTGTTTTAAATTCGCAAATTTGCAAATTTAAGTGATGATTTTTTTTTAAATAACCATTTTCTGAACAAAACATAAAGTTGTGCTTGTTTTGTACTAAGTTTTTTGCTCCTAAGAGCCGAAGTGATAAAAAAACTTCGCACACTTGCAAACTTTTACGGCCGAAAATAGATTTTGCGAAGTGTCATTTTGGATTTAAAAAAAAGTTTACTGTGATTTGCTCAACTTGTGCTGCTGAGTATAGGAACTGTAAATATTTTTGAAAAATTCGCAAATTTTATCGAGTTTTTTTTTTCAAAACAACGACTTTCTTAAAAAAATAAAGTTGTGCCGCTTAAAGCCGAAAAGATACAAAAAATTCGCATATTTGCAACTTCTAACACAAAAAATTAATTTTGCCAAGCATGATTTAAGCACAAGAATTTTCGATTTTCCAAAAATGTGTGCTGCTTTGCAAAATCACAAATTTGCAAATTTGCTAATTTTACGGATGAATTTTTGTTCAAAATATCGATCTTTAAAAAGTTATAGTTGTGCTGTTAGTTTTTCTGTTTTGTTTTTGTGGATGTCAATTATAAAATCTAAATTTTTCAACGCTATTGTTCATAGAAATTCGTACAAAGAAATTCGTTTCTGCTAAAAAGTAAATAAATTGATTGTTTTTTTTGGTATAAAGACGTTTTAGAAGACGTTTTATTCGTAAGTAGTTGTTAACTACTTTGGGAAGGAAGTCTTATTGCAAAAAAAAAAACAAATTAAGTTAAGGCGTAGCTACTAACTACGTTCTTGAAAGTTTTAAATAAATTTCAAATTTGTCTGTTTTAAAAAAAATTGACTTAAAACAAAAAAAAAAAAAATATTAAAAAAAACAAAAGATACACTTACAATACTATGATACACTTTTTTGTAAAGCCAGTAGTCTCTTCTTCTATTGTGTTTTTTTTAATAAAGTTGTTTTAGGCAATAATTTTTGAAAAATTAATTTTCAAACTCAAAATTTAAAAAAAAAATTGAAAAAATTTTGTTCAAACTAATTTTGTTATTAAGTAGTGTTTTTGTTTTTAATATTAAATGCTCCTATTAATTTTTAGTCAAATACCAAAAATTGGATGCTTAAATCTGTTTTAGTTATATGAAGCTGAAGATCGATACATCGAAAGTAAAAATTTCGTTTGTTAGTGAATCTGAAGTTATTTTGAAATGATTTTTTAAAACTTTAAAAAGCATTGTATTAGGCGTAAATTTTTCTAAACGTGATGTCTTTTTTTTTTTTTAATTTTAGTGTTTAATATTTTTTTTTTATTGAAAATTTTTAAAAATCATAATTTTTTTTGTTGGACGATCTACGTCACACCAATTGGTGTTTGAAAAAATAAAATATGTCATAAATATAATGACTAAATCTACAGACGTGATAAATTTTTTTTTTTCTTATTTGTATTTAATTACGTAAAATTTTGATAAAAAAATAGTTTAAATTTTTTTTTTCATTTTTTTTTTGCAAAATTTTGATTTTGAAAATTAATTATTCAAAAGCTATTTTCTAAAACAACTTAATTTAAAAAACACAATAAAAGAAAAGACTTCTGGCTTTACAGAAAGGCATATCATTGCATTGTAAGTGTCACCGTTGTTTTTAAATATTTATTTTTCTTTTTTAAGACATTTTTTTAGAAAATTGGTCCTCCTGGCTAAAAGGGGGGGGGGGGGGAATAGACCCCTCCTCCCATACGATTTTTTTCTTGTCTCAATCCAACCTACATTTCCTAGCCTTTTGTCACACCTTATGCAAATCACCCTGCATACAATCACAAAAACTTCATATCATTATCTATAATCAGTAATTTCCGCGACAAAAAAAAGTTTGAAGTGAAAATCTAAACGTGGTCTAATCTAGGACAAAATTTAGTAAAAAGTTCATTTGTAAAATTAAGAATTTTTAAAAAATATTCACCACACAATGGCGGTGCTAACTTCACGTACATGAACATGTAATGAACAAAATACTTAATTTTGAAGTTAAAAAATAGTGTTTTCTGACTATCAAGTATCAACACTTTCGAAAGGATTAGAAACCAAACTCCAAGACCTTTATTTAATGTTTTTAATTTTAAATTGCATTAGTACAAATAAATTAATGCATTCAAAAACAGCAAAACAACATTAACAGGAAATTCCTTAAACACTAATACCAATACAAAAGGATACAATCGAATATGAGGACTACAAGCCCAGCAGCATCATCAGAAGTAGGTACCTATAGCATAGTGATAGTACCTAAACCTATACCTATAGAGCAATGTGTGGAGAAAATCAATGAAGTGAAATGTTGACATGAAAATTGCTTTCGATAACCAAAGTACGATGTCATTTGCAAAATTACGCATCCTGCATAAGCAATATTGTGTATGTGACATCCGATGGAACATTTGCAAGATTAAATTGTTTCGATCACTATTTCCATTTCATTTAATATCCGTTTGACATTTTCTCAGTTTTTTTTTTATTTTATTTTATTTTATTTTTGCAATCTTTGTTCGTATATTCTATCAAGAAGATAGGTAGGTACTTCTTTTTGGAATTGAGAAGCGAGAGTGTTGTGAAATAATAGAAGAAGAGAAGGTTTTGCCAATGCGGATAGATTGATGAAATTTATTTGCTGTCTTACAAAAGAAAAGATTGTGCAGTTAAATGCACTTTCTTGTGTGATGTGGAATAAAACAATAGATATCTACTCTAGTTACGGCTATACAGCTACTCTCAACAAAAGATCAAGATATAGTCTAAGCTTGACAAAGGGAAATATTTAAATCGCAAATAATTAATTATCGACTTTTAGTTTATGTGCGGGGATGGGGATAAGTTTTTCACTTGTTGTGGGGAAATAAATAAGTATTTAACATTCTTCCATATCAAAATTGAAGATAGCTTAAGCTTTTGAACTCAAAGATAAAGGGTTTTCCAATAAGAGGTGTTATTTTGATATTTAAAGAAGAATGGCATTTTTTGAGATAAATGATCGGATGTTTATTTCATTATAAAGAGGAAGGTATGCCGTTAATAATGGAACACAACATCAGCCAAATGGCCGCCACCACCACGCTTACAGGACCATATCCTTTTCATGAAATTTTCCATAACCAAATCGCAAAGTGGCTGCCCTATGTCCTCGATAACCTCATACGAATTCCATCTTTGAGGTCTTGAATCGACGCTGGGCTGTTGGCGTAGACCTTATCTTTCACGTGGCCCCAAAGGAAGAAGTCGCAAGGTGTTAAATCACAAGATCTCGGTGGCCAATTGTGATCACCTCTTCGAGAGATAACACGGTCCGGAAACTTTTCCTGTAAAAGATCGATGGTTTCATTGCTTGTGTGGCACGTAGCGCCGTCTTGTTGAAAGTAAACGTTGTCCAGATCAATACCATCCAATTCCGGCCATAAAAAATCATTAATCATCTCTCGATAGCGCAATCCATTGACCGTAACTGTTGCTCCAGCCTCATTTTCGAAAAAGTAAGGTCCAATTACCCCGCCGGACCATAAACCGCACCAAATAGTCACGCGTTGAGGATGGAGAGGCTTTTCAACAATAACTCTTGGGTTTTCCGAGCCCCAGATGCGACAGTTTTGCTTGTTGACGTAGCCTCCGAGGTGGAAATGGGCCTCATCAGTCAAGATGATTTTTCGATGAATTTCCGGATCATTTTCATGCATTTCAAGGACCCAATCAGCAAAGACACGACGTTGTTGATGATCAGCCGGCTTGAGTTCTTGTGTTAACTGAACTTTATATGCCTTAAGACCCAAGTCTTTATGTAAAATACGGTGTAATGACGTTTGTGGAATGCCTAATTCCAAAGAACGACGAGGAATGGACAAACCTGGGTTTTCTTCAACACTTTGGGCTACAACAGCAATATTCTCAGTTGTTCTTGAGCGACGTGCACGGGTTTTATTCTTCACATCACTAACTTGTCCCAACAGCTCGAATTTGTCCACCAATTTCTGTATTGCGGTCCGACAAGGTGCTTCACCACGACCCAAAAATGTTTTAGTTTTACGAACCGACTCTGCCAAATTTTCACCATTTTTATAGTGAATTTTAATAATTTCAATGCGTTGTTGAAGCGTGTATCGTTCCATTTTTATTAATGGCGTAGTTTCTACTTGTCAAATGTCAAAAAATTACTGCTTCAAAAGTGACAGCTACCGAAATAGCGGCCTATTCAAAATAACACCTCTTATTGGAAAACCCTTTAGAAAGACAAAGTCTTGTGTTAATTGTATGGCATTGAAATAAATACAAGACCCATGCTGTATCTCTTTTATGTATGAAGTTGATTATTTTTTCATAAGACGTTTTGTATTGCACTTTTCCTTAAACCTAAGGATCTGCTTGAAGTTGTTAACAGTCGTTTATTGATGGCATTGATATAAAAAAAGAAGATTTCTTTATAATATGAATAAAAAGGGACCTAACTGACTACCTTTTGGATCACCGGAGTTAAAATAAAATGGACCAGGAAACTCAACCAACTCAAAGTAAACTAATTATATTTTGAATAAGTTTGTTGGTTAAAGTTTTTGTGACACAGTAATTAGTATTGATAGGTGCATAGTCAAATTGAAGAAAAACGACAGGAAGGTTGTAGCATAGCTTGCTCTATTGTACACACATCATTCAGTTCCGAAATTTTAGCACGTCATATTTGAGGTGTTCACAAGGAAAGAATGTCATCTTAAAGGTAAGTAATTGATGGAAAGAGGACAGCTAGTTTCAGAAATTGGTCAGCCATAGGAAATTTTTAATAAATGGTCAAACTATATAAAAGCCATCAGTGATTTTAAGCACCTCATTTATGGGATATTCGCAAAAAAAGTATGCGATCTGAAAGCTATTAGTGACCTTAAAGAAGTTTCAGAAATTGGTCAGCCATAGTTTTGTTTTTGCAAAAAAAAAAACCTATATGGCTGCCCAATTTCTGAAACAAATTGACCTTTAAAATGGCATACTTCATTTCCGAATATCCCACATACATGGTGTGCTTAAATCCCAGAACCCTTAAGAGAATTTTTATAACAATGGAAATTAATATATTATGTTGTTTGTTTCATTTATTTTAAAGAGAACATTGTTGCTCGGATTATTAACGCATATTAGATAGTAAATGACCAATAACCAATATCAGAGATTTCGGCAAGACCGACTCACGATTTATCGTCAACTGAGCTGGTATATAAATGCTGCAAAAAAAGGCCCAGTGAAATAAGTCCAAAAAGAACCTGTGTCCATTTTATTGGGACATATGTCCCAAATGTATAAGCCGGGGGCGTATTGGTTAGTGCCTAGGACTGTCATGCTGAATGTCTGGGTTCAATTAACAGCCTCTTCAACCTTTATACAAAAAAAAAACTACAATTGCCTCTTGCGAGGAAGTGAAAAATCCTCCAAGAGTATCTCTCGTCACTTTAGCCGCTCGGATTCGGTTAAAAATTGTAGGTCCTCTCCATTCATATGCCTATAACACGCACACGGAAATGGTTGGAAGTTGTTAGTCACAACACGCAACCTGCCACGCAAGCAAATTTATTTATTTTCATATGTCCCAAATCTATTTCAAATCATTTTTTGCATTCCCAATGATTGTAACGCCCCAAGAATCTATTAGGACCTTATGAAAATTTCAAAGAAAGCGCTAGAAAATAAGTCCGGAAGAAACCTGTGCTCATTTTTTTTTTTTTGGGACAAATGTCCCAAATCCATTTTGAAATACGATCATGCAATCTCTTCAAGATGTAAGTGCCCAAAAACCCATTTGGGCCTTATGTCCTATAAAGATATGTCTACAGAACTCATACGTCAACAGTTAAGTTCTGAGGATTCAACCTACCTATAGCTGAAAAAACCTGAAACACCGGCAATTTTTTTTTTTTAGATAGCGCGAAGCTCCTCAACGCTTCTTGCTTTGTATGCCAAACAATGATGGATATTCGGAGTAGGTACCTACTTCCAGGAAAAATGTTTTTTTTGTCTCTTCACCTCAAAGAGAAAGAACACTGTTACGCGCTTCTGTTTACTTTAAAAGTCAATATGGTGATGGTTCTCTCAACGTTTTTCCGTCCATTAAATGAAATCTGATGGCTACACGTTTCTCATTTTTACTTTGAAATTACTTAACTTCTTAATTAACTTCTCGAATATAAATTGACATGCTTAAAAAGTATCAATGTCTCAGTTTCAAAATACTTATCTCCCTAGTTATTGTTAAGGCTTTAGTCTTCTTGTTAATGAATGAAACAGACAAATATTCCTGAAAATCGTGATTCTATAAACTTTACAGAGGACAGAGGGTTTAACAAATTAACACGATATAGCTATAAAGCATTTTATCTCTGTGCCTTTTACTCTCTCTCTCTCTCTCCACTTCACTACACCTATATACACCTACCTACCTTAAGAGCCGAATAAAGTAATTAATGTGCATTCAATGTAAAATTGTTTCAAAAGAAAAATTAAATGAGATCCATTCGACTGCATTGAGTCGGTATTTTCTTTTTTGATGTTTTGTTTTGTTTTGTTTCATTTTTGTTATAGGTTAATTGGGATTGGGGATGTCTAGAGTAGGTATTATTCTTAAGCAAAAGAAGGACCATTTTTTCCCAGTCTGACGTTTCCACACAAAGCTTATTTAATGTTCAGGATCAGGTATATCTATAGATACATTTTCTATAGGACGCAACAAGACGTTCTTTGCGCAACAAAAAGAAGAAGACTTTTAAAGTTGAACGGCGCGGCGATGTCGATGATAAAAATACCAACTTTATGGGTTGTTTCGTCTGCAACAAGAAACTTTTTTACGATTATGATATCATTTTCATTCTTTTGAGATTGAGAGCTATGGGAAGTTGAAAATGAAAGATGGTTTTGTTTTGCCTAATTTAACCTACTTATCTTACTATTATGTCAAAACTAGAATGAAAAAAAAAAACGAAATAACTATAAAAAATCTTAGATGACTAATTGAAGTTAACTTAAACTTAAAGAAATGGAGGCTTCAATCATGTAAAGGGTGTTTTTTTTAGACATGTGGTTTTTAAGAAGAAATAAAACGCATATAATTTAATGGTATGGCCAAGAATTAAGCTTTATTATAAAAATAAGGGTTTGCCATTATGTTTTAAAAATGATTTCGGGCAAATGGCCGCTGCGGCTGGCTCGAATAAATTCCAGCTGAGAAGCCCGATTTTCGACCACTTTTTGCAGCAATTGGGGCCGTATGTCAGCAATAACGCACCGAATTTTCTCTTCCAAGGCGACAATCAGCTCGGGCTTATCTGCGTAGACAAGCGACTTCACATAACCCCACAAAAAATAGTCCAGCGGTGTTAAATCGCACGATCTTCGAGGCCACGACGCGAGATAATGCGCTCACCAAAAGGTTCCTTCAATAAATTGATTATTTCGTTGGCTGTATGGAGTGTAACGCCGCCGTCTTGTTGGAACCAAAGGGCGTCCACATCAACATCCTCCAATTCAGGCAAGAAAAAGTCATTAATCATGGCTCTATAGCGTTCTCCATTGACTGTTACATTATGGCCGGCTTCATTTTTGAAGAAATATGGACCAATGATTCCCTCTGCCCATAGAGCACACCAAACGGTGTCTTTTTGAGGATGTTACGGTGTCTCAACATTGGCTTGTGGATTATGATCACTCTAAACATGACAATTTCGCTTATTAACGTAACCATTCAACCAAAAATGAGCTTTATCGTTGAACAAAATTTACTTGTGCGACGCGCTTGGTGGTCGTTCGGCTATTCATTATGGAATGGCAAACCAAACTGAGCATAAATCAAGTGACAACTGTCAAAAAGACCAACTCCGAAAAAAGTATTGCCAGATTGAAAACCACACGTCTTAAAAAAAATACATACTTTACATACATTGGTACCGTTAATAGCCGTGTTCCTTATTTGGAGGTGGCGAAGTACTCATGAGTACTTTTCAAGCCATTTTGAATGGAACGCAAATAATTATATTTCCAACAAACCTCGTCAACTTGCGATGAGAGCACTAATAGTTGTTAGTACAAGATTATTGTTTGCATCTACTCATGAGTAGTTTTCCACTTCCAAGGGAACACAACTTATAACAGTTTTTGGTACAATTTTTCTTACCAGAATGCATACCTTCAATAGTGGACACAAAAATGTTTATCAAAATCGAAACAGTAGGTTAGGTTCCGACATAAATCATGGCTTGACGTTATTTTTAGAGCTAAACAAAAAAAATTTCAAATTTTTCTCTAGGGTCTAGGGAATCAACTAAAAAACCTAAAATTCAAAATATCAAGAAAATCGCAGGTCATAGAACAGGCAGAATTGCGGGACCCACTTTTTCCATGTTCTCTATCATCGTAATGTCAGGTTTGATTAAAATGCCGAGGTCGACTATTTTACTAATCTAGAAGTTGCACTATTGCAGTTTCTGTATATTTATTAAAATCCAGCAAATATGCAAAAAATCATTGCTGAACTTTTTTTAGCTGTCTAAATTTAATACACATAGGTACATAAAAATGTAGTTGATGTGAAAAGTACCCTACAAAAAAAAAAAAACAAAAAAAAACATGAGTACCAGAAACGATGACAAAGAAAACTGCCTACATGTCAGGCAATTCCATACAAATTTACATTATGTACATTGTTCGTTTACCCGGAACAAAAATAGAAAAACGGCTTCGGCTTCTGATGGGTACACTCTCCATTTCAACTTGATAGAGGTTAAACAGCACAAACTCGCATTCAGCCATTGTTTGATCCTTCGGAAAATCCTTTATTTTTAGAATATCCTCAGGACTACGTTCATTTTCATATTATCGTCTAATTTTCATCCAAACCAAGCAGAAACAAAAAAAAATCAATTTCGATGGAGAAAGCTTTTTAATATCCGAAAAATCGTTACTAAACGAAAAGTCTAATACAAAAGACTCAAATATGTTGAGCATTGCATCAAATTTAGACTGGAAATAAAAAAAAATTGATTTTTTATAGATAATATGCATTCATGCTTATTTGAATTTAATGAAGGGATAATAATGTTCTGCTGGGGCTTAGTACATGCGAGACATGCAACTAGATATTTCCTTTGTCATATTATTATGTCCTGTAAGGTTTATATAAGGCGTATTTTATTGCAGGCCCATATCAGAGGAAATTGGTTGAAAAAAACGACGTCGGGTCTCAGCAATTTATACGTTAAATGTAACAATAACAATAATTAGTCCCTTTGGGGGTTAGCTAAACGCAGAGAATTCTCGAGGCTTATAATTTAAGCATGGAGGAAACTGTATTAACGGCGTGAATTACATGCTTTATCATCGATATATCGTATGGTGACTCTTTTTTTCTGTGATGGCGTCGCTAATCCCTGTTGTCATTTTTGTCAACCAATTGCTCTGGGATTGAAAAAAGCACACCTATCCCACATTACCTAAAAAAATTATGATTAGATTGCTTTTGAAAAAAAAATTCCTACATCTGAATACTTATTTATAAAAAGAAGTGTCATTTAACGGGTGTTTTTTTTTGACGTGTGGTTTTCAATCTGGCAATGCTTTTTTGGGAGTTGGTCTTTTTGACAGCTCTCACTTGATTTATGCCCAGTTTGGTTTGCCATAATACATAGACTGACGCTCTGAAAAACCGTTCCAAATTTTGCCCAAAAGGGCCCAAAACAAGATTGCCGTTGAACCCAATTTTCATAAGCGAATTTTGTTCAGAGATGGTGGAATGGGTACGTTGGTAAGCAAAATTGTCCTATTTGGAGTGATTACCCAAGAAACATTTTTAGCTGCTTAATTGCTCTAATGGCGCTTCCAGAGCAAATGTTAGAGCTTGATTATTTGAGAAGGAGCTCTAGATGCACCCTTAGAGCAAGTGTAGGGCTTGCATACAGCTAATTCATTGAGTTTGAGAGCACATTTTTGCTCGTAACCAGCTTTTTATCAGTGACGAGTGGCTTTGAAGCTCTTTAATATATTCATATGAAATCCTAAAAGGAGCACTTTTGACAGATTTTTGTTTGTATTAGTTTTTGAGATCCATATGATAAATAAATATGAAAGTAGCACAACAAAATTCATGTGTGTAATGGTAGGAAGAGTAAACTTCATTTATTGCTATGTCAACAAGCTAGTTATTTTATTTATTCCTAGAGAAATAATATATCTAATTAATTTTTTCTTGCATTAACGTCAATGAATTTTAAGTGCGCGCTTAGTTTTTTCATAAATGTTTTGGAGGTACTTCGCAAAATTACAACGCGCCTTCCAAATTATGTATTTTAAGCTGTGAAATGTGAAAAAACATTAAATTGAACAATTTGAAAATTGGTTAAATAAATTTATCGAAGCATGAAATATAATGCTTTGCTTACATTGCAATCAATATTGTGTTTTATATTTGAAGTGAAGGATTTAAATGTTTTTAGATGAATGAAAACAAATAAATCAAATAATTTTCATTTGTGTCGCCATGTTTTTTATTATGGACAATATGTCTCTTTAATAGAGCTGCTATATCGCTTTGAGAGCAATGTTACAGTTTTGCATTCAGGGCTTTGTAGAAAATAGGGTGTTTTGAAAATTGAAAGCTAAGTTAAGTGAATACATAATTCTAAATTGTAGAAATAATTTTGAATTCAAAGAGTACCTGCTTGCCATTGAAGTGAAAAAAGTTTTATAAGCACCTTAAATTACTAAAGGAAGTACTTGTGCGACTAAGTCGTAGATTAAATTTTTTTAAGGGAACTGCATAGTTAATATATTTTAATAAAAAAAATTGTCAATTCCGTGCTTAATTCAAATCTTAAGATTTCCCTTATAAATTGAGAGGAGTTTATTTATTTTCCACTGTTTTAAGTTTTCCAGTTGAAATAATTTTTGTTTTTTGTTTTAGTTTATAACACCCTATAATATGATTGGGAGAATTTTCTTGAATGAGAATAAGTATTTTTTCAGCTCTATATGTGCATTATTGGAGCTCTATTGATGGATTTTTTTGACATCAAATTTTGTGTGAGAATATTAGTAATTGAACTCTACAGCCGCTTTCAGTGTAGCTCTGTTAATGCAATTTTTTGACATTTCGAAAGATTTTGCATTAGTTTTGTGCGCATGTGTTGTTAGCAGCTCTACAATGCCTCTATCTATGCTGATGTTTAGAGTTTGCTCGTTGCAAGATCTCATGAACTGTGTTAAGGAGCATGTTTTCAAATCTGGAAGCGTTGTAAAGTTAATAGAGCTAAAAGTGTTTTAAAACTGCGTATATAGAACATTATTTTGAAATATAGTGTAGAGAGCTTTGAAATAATCTCTAACAGAGCTGTAGCTTTGGATTTCACTATCTAGGAGCTGTAGAAGAACAGTTTTGCTTCTATTAGCTCCAACGATGTTACTTGGGTATAATCCACAAGCCATTGTTGAGACGCCGCACAGTGGTTCGGTTTGTATGGGAGAGCGGAAAAAAGTCTGTTTTATCTGAACGGTTCAACGGATTTAAATGAAATTTGGCAAACATGTTTAGATTAGTCTTATACATGTTTGGTCAAAATTTGGTTGAAAAAAAATAATTAGAAACAAAGTGATTGACATTTTTCTAAAATTTGAGGGTTTTGATGTTTCTATGGGAGAGCGGAAAAAAAATCTGTAACATCTGAACTGCTTAACGGATTAAGATGAAATTTGATTCGCAATTTAAAATTAGTCTTATACACATTTGGTCAAAATTTGGTTGAAAAAAAATAATTAGAAACAAAGTTATTGACATTTTTCTAAAATTTGAGGGTTTTGATGTTTCTATGGGAGAACGGAAAAAAGTCTGTAAAATCTGAACTATTAAACGAATTTAAATTAAATTTGACACACATGTTAAGATTAGTCTTATACATGCTTGGTCAAAATTTGCTCAAGAAAAAATTATTAGAAAAAAAGTTTTTGACATTTTTATAAAATTTGAGGGATTTGATGTTATATTTAAATAATTTTTTTTTTAGTAAAATCTTAACTTTTTATTTTGAACAAAATATTATTATTAACTATGTATATTTTAATGTATTGAATTCACTTTATATGTTTGTTATTATATTTCACTTCACTTTCACTTATTGGTTGATCTAAGAGTAAAAATTTTTCTTACACACCTTGCACAAATGCTCAATAACTCAATACTGACTTTTTTTTTTAATCCTTTATATATATAGATTTAAGTTAGAGATTTTATTCTAATAAGCCATTACTAATCCTTACAGGTAATAAAAAATTACGCAATACACAACAAAAACAAAGCAATAAAACTTAAAAAAAACACCTTTTTAATTTTTACCTGCCCTACTTTTAGCGAAAAATAAAAAAAAAATAAAGGATTATCCCTAATCTTTTTCTTTATTATGTATTAAGCTCTATCATATAATTCAAAATATCATAAAACTATATCATTTTTCGTGTGTTGTTTTCAAGAAAATTGAGTTGAAAGTTGAAAAATTTTCCAAGCAGGAATAAATGGTTTTCGCAAAAATCGAAATTCTCAGACCTGGGTCAATGTATTAATTTTGTTTTATTTTTAAAATAAAGTTTGACATTTTTTCTTAAAAAAATGAGCTTAATCAGTTCATTCTGACAATTAATACCGAAGAAATAAAACTTTTTGGTAAACACCACCGTCAAGACGGAGTTTTTTGAAATCCGATTTAGTGAAACATTTTTGAGCATAACTTCCACATCTGCACGTATCTGCAGCTGATTTTTTCTGTGCTTTAACATGAGTGTATGGAGCATATGGTGGCATACTTACTTTCTTGGTATCTTTTGGAGCTGTTTTTTTAAATCAAAAAGTTTAAAAAAAAAGCATTTTTTCTTAGTACTTAAGCTTCAGGCTACTTATAGAAGGTATCTTTTATAAATAATCAATATTTTTTTTTATTTTTAGATAATCGAAAATAGACCAATTAAATTATTTAAGAAGCTAGAGAATTTATCTACAGGAACTTCGGAAAAAAACATCTCAAAATTTGTTGAAAATACGGTTCGCGATTTGAGTAAAATTATTTTTCAACTTTGAGGGCTTGTAAATCAGAACATACAATATATATGTTAAAAAATACTTTTAAATCATACGCTCGGGTTATCTAAGAGTACTTAAACATAAAGTTTAAAACGATATACATGACTTTTTCAAAAGACTTTTTTCCGCTCTCGCACCACTGTGCGCCGCCGCCGTTACATTCTCAAAAAGTCACTGTTTGGTGTGCTCTATTGGCTGAGGGAATCATTGGTCCATATATCTTCAAAAATGAAGCCGTCCATAATGTAACAGTCAATGGGGAACGCTATAGAGCCATAATTTATGACTCTTTCGTGCCTGAATTGGAGGATGTTGATGTGGACGACTTTTGGTTCCAACAAGACGGAGCTACATGCCATACAGCCAACGAAATAATCAATTTACTGAAGAAACTTTTTGGTGAGCGCATTATCTCCCGTCGTGGGCTTGTGGCGTGGCCTCGAAGATCGTGCGATTTAACACCGATGGACTATTTTTTGTAGGGTTATGTGAAGTCGCTTGTCTACGCAGATAAGCCCGAGAGGATTGACGCCTGGGAAAAGAATATTCGGCGCGTTATTCCTGACATACGGCCCAATTGCTGCAAAAAGTGGTCGAAAATTGGGCCTCTCGGCTGGAATTTATTCGAGCCAGCCGCGGCGGCCACTTGTCCGAAATCAGTTGTTAAACATAATGGCAAACCCTTATCTTGATAATTAGCTAAATTTTTGGCCATAATATAAAATTATAATATGCGTTTTATTTCTTTTTGAAAATCACACGTCTAAAAAAAACACCCTTTATAAGAGTATGTTTTGTTTGTTTTTATTATAAAATAAAAAATCAAATTGTTTCCCTTGTCCGGCTAAGGGAGCTTTCACCGTATCTATAAATATAGCTCTACTATCTGCCCCTCGATTTTCCTAACCAAACAAAAGTGAACGGCGGCCGGCGCGGCGCGGTGATAGAAAAAACTAAGTACGTACTGTAAATTTGAACAGAAACCTTTAGATTTTCCATTTATTTTTCTTAAGAGTTTTGTGCATTATTCTATTTTCAATTTTAAAATGTGTTGTTTAAGATTCACACGCGAATCTATTCTTAGCGATGATAAATTGAAAACACGCCTTAAGCTGTTAATTTGCAACAAACCCTTTCAACTCGCTTAATAGAATAAACCAAATGTTTGTAGAATAATTTATATACCTATACATACATTGCCATTAAGCCTCCCCTTTTGTACCTCTCGGCTCAATTAAGTTCAGTTCAGTAGTAGCATAATAGAATTCAAACTTCAATATTGTGATCCTTATCACATATACCTACCAATTTATATATATCCACAAACATGTATGGAGACTTTTACATCTTGAATACAACAATAATGGGTATAATCAGAGGAGGCGTAAAAGCAAACACTTTTTGAAACTTTCCAAAGGATATGAGTATTTGTTGATAAAACACGCATCCTTATAACCAAACATATAGAAGGAGGTTAAAGTTAGTGTGTGTATAAATGTACAGTTAAATCCACTACTACCACACACTATAATCAAAAAGAAATTAGTTCGACTAAATACCGCAAAAGGAAAATTAATTTTCATACCATCAACTTGGAAGCTAATGGTTTCTTATGCGGCCTCGCATATACGAGGGTGTCGACTATATACCTTATACCTACTGTCGAATGGCAACAAAAACACAAACAAAAAAAAAACACACACTCATTTTTGCAAAAATTGAATTAAATTGCATGCTTTTGCAACATAATGATTTTTGTTATATTTTTCTTTCTACTCAAAACTGCAATTGTAATTTGCAGTAGTTACACTCTAATGATGGCAATAAGCACAAAAGTGCCATTAGGTGCTGGTGTCAACGATTATAAGGTGCAATAATAGTTAGGGCTTGTTACCAGCGCAGTGCCAGCGGGTCGGCGAACTTCAATTAGATATTTGATACAGCATTTCAACTCGTTTAGTTAAAAAAATGCCAAATTTGGACATAACATTGAAGTTTTTGATGTAACGACCGTGGAAACGATGGACCCCAGGAGTGAAAATAAGTGATCGATAAAAATCAGTTAAGAAAATTGGAGTTCCTACACCTTAAAATTGTCATTATTCTGTAATTTTTCATTACTTTTTACTGCAACCCACTTTTGCTTAAGAGATTTATAACTACTGCAAATGAGACGCCGCCCCAGTGGCCCGTTTAGGCAAAATAATAAATTTTTTTTGACTGCTAAATTTAATGTTTTTTGAAACACCCATTTTTGCACGCTTTTTCGACTTTAGACTGAGTAGAAAAAAAAAGGTTCAAACATAATAAAGCCAAGTTCGACGGATAGTAAATCCTTATATATCTCTTCATATGTATTAGACCAAAAGCTCAGCTGCATAAAGTTGCATAGAGCTGAGCTAGAGCGATTTGATTTGATGAAGTCAGTTTTTTTGTCAGGGGCAGAAAAAAAAATCATGGAAAATATTTTTGTATGGTTTTGCAGGGATGAGTGTTGGTTTGAAATAAAATGGTTTTGTAATTTAGAAGGAAAAACCTACCTGGGTTTTTTAAAACGGTTTTAAAGCTTATTTCTTGTGACCCCTAATAATTTAAGTATGAATGTTTTCGATTTCGGGTATGATTAATTATTGTCAGGTAGTTTGATGGATAAGAGTTTTCAACTTGATTAGAATTTTTTTCTTAAGATTTAAATCTTATAGGTAAATAGATTACCTTATTAGGATGTCATAAAATTGAATATTTTTAGTGTAGGTATTTAGTTTTATGGCTTTTATTACAACATTAATAAAAAATGGGTCGCAGCCTATAGATCGAGATTAAATTTCATAAACAAAAATGAGAAATGGCTTTTTTCATCTCTTTATATCAAAACCGGACAAATAAGCTTGGACTTGATGTAGATAACATAAACCAAAGCAAGGATTTGGAAATAGCAATGATGGAAACACTTCAAGGAGATTTTTGAACAATCTGAGGCAACCGCTCGAATAACTGGAGTAAATGAAGAGGTTATAATCAGGATCAAAATAATACTTACGGCCATATTATTCACTTCATTAAAGAAACTAAAAAGATTTGAAAGCACAATGCTCAGCGGAAATGATAAGTTTCTTACGCATTACCCCGGACTTAGATGATAGTTTCCAAGAAATTTAATGTTTGTATGTAAATTTTTGTTCCTTTTATTTTGTTTTTCTACTTTTTGAATTGTAATCTATCAATAAAATACTCTTTAAATGTAGGTACTCTCTCTTTTACAAAAAAATCAATTTATAAAAAAAACAAAACAAAAACTTATTTATTTTTCCCAACTGTTTCACTCAAATTGGTTTGTTTTCTTTTTTCTCCACTCACTTAAATTACACTCAAATTACTTCATAAATTGACTTTCGACCTTTTTAGAATTAAATACCAATTATGATAACCACAATAGGTAACTAAAACTTCTTACTTCAACAGCAGATTCTGAAACACCCTGTAAATAATTATTTAAAAGAAGTTCTGCCAACAAGACTTGATTTATATTGATATAAAGTCAATGAAAACACCTTATAGTCTTGTTTAATAAAAAAAAAAAAAATTATTTTATGACGCGTTTCGACTAAAAAGTCATCATCGGATCACAATCGACTTTACTTTAATTTAATAAAAGCTTTAACATGAACAAAATCTAACAAAAATAAAAAAGCTTTACTTAACTTACATCCAATTGAAAAAGAAACAACTGAAATAATTGACGAAAGCTGTCAAAGACAAATCATTAAAAATATAAATAAATAATGAAAACAAAGATCAGCTGGGTTCTTTGCATATCTTTACCAGCGATGAGTCAGCAAATCCACACTCCACAGTTGTCGTTCAGCGCTACGTTATGTAGTTTGTTGATGTAGATTGACTCCCAAACATTTAACTGCCTAAACCAATGCACTTCTTTAAGCAATAAAATATTATCGGTCATCACTCCGAGTTGTTTTTGGTTTCTCCTCCCTCTCCCCATTGCACTATTTTCCTGGTGTGCATGCTTAGCGAAAGCTGTTTTTTTTTCAGTTTTAATTTGTACGTCCAACTGATGGTCTCTAAATCTTTTCCTGAGTGAGCGAGGAGTTTGATCTATGTACACAGCTTTGCAACCGCTGCAGTCTAGCTTATATATTCCCGATTTGTCAAGTGGGTCCGTTTTATGTTTGGTACTTCCAAGTAAGCTTTTAACCGTATACGGCCAGACTTGTAGGCTAATTTAATGTTGTTGCGACCGAGAACGTTGGAAATTTTGTTAGTGAGAGCAGGAAAATAAATCATTTTTGCCCATTTGACTGGTGAAAGCTCCGATGCCAGCTGTTTTTTTTAACAAATTTGATGTTTAGTTCTTTAAATTGTTATTGAATATTTTTTCTTAAAATTCACAAACTTCATAGCCTCGGAAATTTCCTTCAAGATACAAAAATTTTGGCGATATCTTTATTCGGTTTTTGCAACCAAAAAAGTCAATACGGGCCACTGTGCGTCGATAATTATGTTATTTCTTTCATAAATACTCATAAAAATGAATTCAATGACGCAAACGTTAGTTATCAAGTAAATTTGAGCATCCATTTTTGTCGTCTGTTGATCTCCCAACCAAATTCTTGCCCCCAGCGTCTCTTTGTTCAACAACCGCTCAGTAGTGAAGAAATATGGTTCCAGTTAGAAGTATATAACTTGAGTTCTGATGGTTGGATCTTTAAGAATGAGATCTTTAAATAACGGTAAAATAAAAGGCTACATTTATGTTAGACAAATGTTTCTTTAAAAAAATTGGAATTTTAATTGTAGCATAATGTGTGTTGTTTAGTGGAAATTTTAAATGGGAAAACTTTAGGAATCGTGTCTTGTCCGGTCCATGTGTTTTACGTGTTTAATAGAAAAAGGATTCGATACCCCAGATTTGACACCCAAGCGTTACAGTCCAACTCACTATTGCCATTATGCCTATACCTGTTCCGCTTCATACCTTAGAAAAAGTTGTTATAGTGAAAATGTAATTTAAAAGCCTTTAAGTAAGTTTGCCATCGAAAATTATTCACCATGGCATAAATATGACTTGAGCTTTTCAAACATTGATTTATTTAATGCTAGCTATTTCCATATTTGTGCGATTTATGTGCAATCTTCTACAACAACATTCAAATAATGACAATTTAAAAACTTTGATTTACGTGAGCTCTTATGCCAAGGTATATGATGGTGTGCAAAAACACTTGAACTTTTGAACTTTCCCTATCTATCTACATTCCTACCCTAAAAAAACTTTGTCATGAGTGCGCGACTTGCCTATACTATACTTTTACCTCAGAATACATACCAAATGGCTTTGTTTTTGTGATGGCTTTCAAAGTTTCAATCATTCCTGTGCGTTATAACAAATCACGTTCTATTTTTTTACTTTGGGGGTGCCGAATACCTTTTTAAGCGAATAAAGTCTTAAAAAAAAGAAAGAAATCAAAGCAACTTTTTTTCTTTTTTTTTGCAAATTCAAATTTAGCTGAGTGCTGTTAAAAGAAATGAAGAACAAGTATACAAGAAGAAGAAGAAGACAACGACGAAGACGATGATGGCGAAATGAATACTTTCATTTTTTTCACGTCGAAATTATTCACTTGGGAAGTTAAAATTGTCTACGAAACTTTGAATAGACGATTTGCAAAAGGGGTTAAACCTTAGACATACTAAATTCTAATACCACCATACCACTCACATTATGTGAGTTATACCTACCCTATGCAAAGAATAGTCTAGTAAAATTGGAAGTAGGTGGGTCTTTACATACTCTTATATATACATACGAGACGAGCTAGCGATATATACGTATCAAATTCAAATCCCTTGGCAGGATTAAAGTAAATCTCTTCTCTCACCATGGAACTCAAATGACGTGGAAAATCTTTGATGTGATTGTTGGCATGAAAATCGATTTGGAAAAGTTCCTTTTCTACTATAGTATATATGTATGTCTTGCAAACAAAGTTAGAAGGCACTCGAAAAAACGATCTATGTGAAGCCAAGCGGCACCAACGACACAATCATATGGAACCTGTTCATATTTCCTGTTCCCTGGGGGATATTCGGTTGTTGAGATTTACATTTATACCATTTTTTTTTTTTTTTATATTTATATATATTCTTCTGCCTGATAAATCTACTGCAGAAAAAATGCTTCTGTCTATCGAGAGGTTCGAGAAGGAAGTAGCTATATACGACGAGAATATTGAACAGAAATTTACGCTTGATGGAAAATTTAGTAGAATTTTAATGTGCATTATGCATAGACTCCTAGAGCTCTTTTGTAGCCTTTTATTGTTACGCTGTGCCAGAGTAAAAAGATTTAAAGAAATGCTATATTTTCAATGAGAGTGTTTTTTGAGAATTTAACAACTGCCTACTCTGTCTTTCAGTAACTGCTGCTTGAGTTAAATTTTTAAGATTAAACATAAATAGTTATTTATTTGTCGACGAAATGAATGTTTGTATTTATGGTTCCATAAAACCACTTTCCTTTAACCGATTGTTGGGAAATTTAGAATTTAAGCTATGATCTTCTGCAAACTATGGTCAATTATTTATTGAAGCTATGGAGTGTGTCAAAAATGGTCCGAATGTTGGTTTTCATTGAAGATTTAGAATAACTTTTATTGCAATCAATAGCTGATTTAAAAGTATACAAACTAGGACTTTTAAACACGAAGCATCTCTTTATGGGCGCATCCCAAGCTTGTTTGTGGAATTATGTGCAGCTTGTGTACTAGCTTACGTTATTTTTACTAACCAACCACATACTATGCGTAAATTTCACGTACATCTTGTCACGTCAGAGCACACCCTTGCGAATCCCTCCACGTACAGCAGGGTCACTTGCCAGGCGTATACTGTTTTAAGCATTTTTGTTTATCACGATTATTCACGACTACTTAAGGAAACTTTTTATAGAAAAGTCGAAAAAGTATTAATTTAATCAAAATCGGTGTAACCGTTCCCGAGAAAGATGAAAATAAAAAAGATGTTGACCAGTCATCGAGTGTAGCTTTGGCTGTGTGGCACGTAGCGCCGTTCTGTTGAAACCAAATGTTGCCAATATACTCCTCTTCAATTTTTGTGAACAAAAATTCGTTCAACATGGCCCGATAACGATCGCCATTTACTGTAACGGTCACTTCTTCTCATTTTCGAAAAAATTACCAATTATGCCTCTGGACCGAAATTCGCACCAAACAGTGACTCGTGTATCGGCTTTTCAATGTATGCGTGCGGGTTTTCTGTGACCCAAATGCGACAATTTTGCTTGTTTATTACCCGCCAAGATCAAAATGAGCTTCATCTGAAAAGATGATTTTTTTGGCAAAATCGGCATCTTCTCTAAGTCGATCGCAGGCCCACTTAGCGAAGCGTATACACAACCATATTCGTTCAGCGGAAGAATAAAACTAATTATCTGTCAAATCAGACATGAGCTAAGTGTTATCATTCACGAAATAAGCACTAGTTGAAAAAAAACGTTTGATGGCGGACCCTTTATAACAGAAAATCGTCTTGCAATTATAAGTGTTCTTAAAGAAATATCTTGCCAACATCTTAGAGCTAAATTTAATTTTTAATAAAGTTTATCACAACACGTCGAAACGAAACAATGACATTTATGAAAATATCAAAGCGGTACATGAATTATGGAATGCTAAACCAGACAAAATAAGGTGTTTAATATGGGATATTCGCAAAAGAGTAGGTATAATATCTACTATCTGAAGGGTCTAAGTGACCTCATAAAAAGTTAACTTGTTTCAAAAATAAGTCAACGATAGGGTTTAAGGTGCTGAAATGTCTACCACTTTAAAAAAATATAAAAACTTTAAAAATTCATAAAACTTTTATTCGAATATCCCACAAATGAGGCGCTTAAAAAACCTTGAAAAACTTTACCCATTTACCCATTTTCTATGGCTAACCAATATTTGATACTAATTTAAATTTTTTGAGCAATTACTAAACTTTTAGATGGCGTACTTTTTCTTCCAATATCCCATATATAGGGCGCTGATCCCGGAGCAATACTTTAAGGCGTTTCTACTATGAAAGTATAAATCGTGTCAAAAAATATTGTATACCAAAGGAAAATTACCCATCAGTCTTCCTAACACTGTATACGATCAGACGTTCTCGAAATGTTGGCTAAATCTCATTTTTTTTTAAAACAAAATAGCAGCACAACACTTACAGGTACAGCCTCAGAACACTCAGGGATGCCCAACCTACCAATTTCAATCATAAAATTTGAGTCGTATAGTTTTACGCAAAAAAAAAACTCCCACTAGCCGAAATGAACTTATTCCCGCCAAATTTGTCAGTGGGACTTATTTCATAAATCAGTGGGTTAGTTCAGTTAGGACTTAGTTCATTATGATCTAAGCTACATATGTATCAATTAGAAAAAAGCGGAATTAGTTAATTTTTATTTTTTTCGGCGCACTAAAAAGTTGGCTAAAATTCGGAGTTAGTTATTCGTTCAGCCGAAATATTGCATTTTTTTAAAATTTGAAGTAAATTTAAAGAATTTCAGATATAGCTAGGCTTTCGGACTTCTATTGGGCTTTTAGGACTCTCAAGAGTAGAATAGGGCAGTTTACAGAGATGCATTGTGTCGCGTTCTTCCGTGCGATCATGCACCAACTTCCAATTTTTCGTGGCAGTTAGTTCATTGCGAAATAACTCTTTTTGGAGTAAGTTCGTAGGGTCAAACATTTTATGTCATTTAATAGCAAATAAAAATAAGTAAATTCGTGAATCCGCATAAAAATTTACGGTAAAACCATCTCTTGAGTAAATCCCCGATAAAACTTATTTAAAAAAAAAAAAAAACAAATAAATATTTCTGTTAGAAAATTGTTTTTAAACTAATGAGTTAATATTAATTTTGAACTTTGTAATTAAAACGGATTAAAAGTTGTTTCCTATTGCAAATTTGACGAAATTAAAAATGTAAAATTAATTTATAGCAATAAATTTCGCAACACATCTTTTTTAGCTTGAGATAAATAATTAAAACAAAGAATATGTCGTAAATCAAAGTTCAATTCCAAGGTTTTTAATTTCCGAAATTATTAAGCCACATGTTTTTCAATATTCCATCATTATTAAAAAAAAAAAAAATAAATATATAAATAACGATACTTCAAGTAGGTATCTACGTTAAATACAATTTTAGAAATTGTTAATTGATCCTTTTTCATATAATTCCTGTCTCTCAATTTCTAAGGCTTAAATGACGAAATTATCAAATTTTGTATTTAATTCACGAACTTTGATAACCATCCAAAGGATTAGGTACACGTTTATAAATCGGTTGCCATAAGGCTTTGTTTCCTTTAGAAAATGAAAAAAAAAAATTCTTCAATTTCATAATAGCTATATAGATGTCTACAATAAGATATTATCTGAAAGCCAGACTCTATTTCAAGTTCAAAAAGGACTCTATATAAAAGAAAGGATGAACAACATTTTATGGCAGCATAAATTAATGGTCAACAAAGAAAATAATAATGATGCAATTTTCATTCGCATCAGGTATTTTGACAAAAATCGTAAAAGGGATGGCTGATACTGGTTTGTTTTTCTTTGACATTTTGGAATTCATCTTGGGATTAAATGACATGTTTATAAAGTTTATTTTCATGCAAAAAGGAAACACGTGCCAACGACCATACCTAGATGAAAATATCGGTTCTCGTTCGCCCACCCAGGAGCTTAAATCTGCCGGAAAAATAACAAAATAAAAAGAGAAAAAACCTGCTGTGAAAATTTTTAAACAAAGCAGGATCCGCCATTGAATGAAGTATAACAGCTAGTTGATGACAAAAAGAAGGCTCATTATCCTTTTTCCTATACGTTGTCGCATAATAAATATACATATTCTTTTAAGAAAATAAAAATTCAAAAGATATATCGGGTTTTTATAACGGGTGATTTTTAAGCTGGTTTGGTTTTGGCAACACTGGTTTTGACACCTGACGTGTGTTTAGTACCTTGTGTCACTGTCAAACAGCTTCAGTTTGGTTTGCAATTTAACCATGGATCGTCTTCCAAATGAACAACGCTTGCAAATTATTGAATTTTACTATCAAAATTCGTGCTCGGTTCGAAATGTTCATCGCGCGCTGCTTCCATTTTATGATCGGCATTCTCGACCTTCTGAGCAGTCTATTCGGAAGATTGTGACCAAATTTCGCACCAAATTTACTTTGTTGGACATTAAACCACCAACACGTTTACGTACTGTGCGTAGTGAAGAAAATATTGCGGCCGTATCAGCTAGTGTGACAGAAGACCGCGTAATGTCGATTCGGCGCCGTTCCCAGCAGTTAGGCCTTTGTTACAGCACTACGTGGAAAATTTTGCGGAAGGATTTGGGCGTAAAGCCTTTTAAGATACAGCTGGTGCAAGAACTAATGCCAGCCGACCTACCACAACGCCGAATTTTTTGTGAATGGGCTCTTGGAAAGCTGGCCGAGGATCCGCTTTTTTATCGAAAAATTGTGTTCAGCGATGAGGCTCATTTTTGGTTGAATGGGTACGTAAATAAGCAAAATTGCCGCATTTGGAGTGAAGATCAGCCAGAAGCATTGCAACAGCTACCAATGCATCCCGAAAAAGCCACTGTTTGGTGCGGTTTATGGGCCGGCGGCATTATTGGGCCATATTTCTTCAAAGATGATGCGAACCGCAGCGTTACTGTCAATGGTGAACGCTACCGAGCGATGATAACAAACTTTTTTTTGCCCGAAATGGAAGTTCTTGACTTGCATGATATGTGGTTTCAACAAGACGGTGCCACATGCCACACAGCACGCGAAACAATGGGGCAATTGCGAGGCGAGTTTGGTGAACAGTTAATTTCACGTTTCGGGCCGGTCAATTGGCCGCCTAGATCGTGCGATTTGACACCATTAGATTATTTTTTGTGGGGGTATGTCAAGGCTAATGTCTATAGGGACAAGCCCGCTTCGATTGACGCACTGGAAGCCAACATCCATGCATTCATTCGTGAGATACCGGCCGATATGTGTGAAAGAGTATGCCAAAATTGGACTCAGCGGATGGGCTACCTGAGACGCAGCCGCGGTCAACATTTGCATGAAATTATCTTTAAACATTAAATTGAAAGGTTCAAACTATCGATTCAAATAAATATTTCATTCATTTTTTCGAATTTTTTGTGTTTTTTTTTTTTTAAAGTTTTAAACCTCTTAAAAAATCACCCATTATAAGAGCGCTACAAATAAATAAAAACAAAATTAATAAAACAAAAACAGTTTTGGATATCAATGAAATTCTTTATTCCTGTAAAAGTATGTATGGAACTCGATTGCTTTTGCAAGGCCACCACGGGCACGCTTGCAGAAGTCCAGACGCTGAACCCAATTTTCGACGGTTTTCAAGCATAAATCGGCCGATACTGCTGCAATTTCACGTTCGATATTCGTACGAAGTTCATCAATCGTCGCTGGCTTGTTTGCATAGACCATAGACTTGACGTAGCCCCATAGAAAGTAGTCTAACGGCGTCAAATCGCACGACCGAGGCGGCCAAGCGACTGGACCATTTCGTGAGATAACACGTTCTCCAATCTTGGTTTCCAATAAATTGATTGTGACATTCGCTGTGTGGCTTGTGGCGCCGCCGTCCTGTTGGAACCACATGTCCTCGAAGACCATATCATCCAATTGGGGTCAAAAATATTCGGTTATCATTGAACGGTAGCGATCCCCATTCACAGTAACGTGCCGGTCTTGATCATCACGGAAGAAGTACGGCCCAATGACGCCGCCGGCCCATAAACCACACCAAATCGTAATTTTTCGGGATGCAATGATGACTCATGGAGTACGTGTGGATTGCTGTCTGACCAATACCGCATATTTTGTTTGTTGAAGAAGCCATTCAGCCAGAAATGAGCCTCATCGCTGAAGATGATTCTTCGATGAAAATCCGAATCATTTTCAAGTTGTTGCTCAGCCCAATTCACGAACATAAGACGCTTTTGGGGGTCAAGCGGCTTCAGTTCTTGCGTCAATTTAATCTTGTAAGGATGTAGGTCAAGATCTTTTCGCAAAATTCGCCACAGCGACGTCACAGAGTCGCAGAGATGCCCAACGCTTAAGAACGACGTGTGAGAGACACATTTGGGCTTTCTGCAACTGAAGCCTCAGCGGCAGCAATATTCTCGACACTATGGGCACTTCTTTGTCTCACTGGCACGGGAACATTTTGTACTGTGCCTGTGGATTCAAATTTTTCCACTAGTCGCTCAATTGTTGATCTGCTAAGACGATTATGACGACCATAAATTGGACGTAGCGCTCTTAACGTTGAGGCCACTGACTCCGAATTTCGGTAGTAAATTTTAATAATTTCGACTCGTATATCTTTTTGGCTCGTATATCTTTCCATCATGAAATGGCAAACCTTACTGAAGAGAAATGTCAAAAGAGCGGCAAGAAATATGGCGTCGTTTGCTGTCCCTGTTGCTCTACTTTTGTAGCGTCCCTGTTGAAAACCCTTTATATGTACCTACTTTGATTGTAATGTTATTTGCTGTTATTTGTTCCTGCAGATCATTTTATTCGTGTGAATAAAATGATTGTTTATCGGAGCATAATACACAACAATGACACCTCGCTAAACACTTTTGAGGAATTCATGGAATTGAACGAACTTGTCTTATGGTTTTAAATACTGTGTGTAATCCAACAGTGAAGGTCCATGATGTATAATTTAACGAGAAAGTATTAAGAGTCAAAAGCACTAAAAAAATGAATCTTTTGTTTGATATTTTTTGTAAAAAAAAAAATGTTTATCAAAATTTGTAAATATATGCATTATTGTTTAAACAATTGAGAAAATTCATATTGCAAAATTATAACAAAATTAGTCTAACCATGGCCAAGATATAAGCGAATAACCCAAAAATAAGACAATATTTTATCAAAAAACGTGGAATACCTAATTCCGTTATACTTGAATTTTTTTGAGAAAAACTTGAGACGCAGTTTTCTTAAAATTAACTTGATTATTGCAGGTAAGAAATTTAATCAAAATCTTTAAAGCCGTTTTCGAAAAAAATTGGAAAAAAACAAAATATTTGTATGGCGTCAACCCGTTCATTTCATTAGGGAATCTTATAAAAATGTTCTGTACCAAATTTGAAGCAAATCGGTCCACCCGTTTAGGTTCTAGCTCAAATTACTACGGACGCACAGATGCACAGACCGACAGACGGCATGACGAAACCCCCTTTTTGGACTTCTCGATTATTGTAGTTTTAGTTTTGATTACAACCTCAATTTTTTTTTACACGAAACAAATAATTATAGAAAGTAAAAATAGACCTCTATATTCTTTACATCTCGACATAATACACTTAAGCCTCAACTCTAATCTGTGTTATATCTTCCGAATTACATGTGCAGGTTTTCATTGTTGCACATATCGGATATTCTCAAACGAAATTAAGAGCCAGAAATTATCCAACATCCAAGCTCTTTAGGCTCTGGACTTACAGGCTGAATATATAGCATTTTTTCGTAGTTCATGATGCACCCCCTAATTTTTTTTTTTTTGTATGCGCGCACTCAAGGGGTAATGACTACCCTTATAATGATAAACATAGTGCGAGCGTTAGGAAAATAGGGAAGGGTTTAATAGGAGATACCGATGCACATTGGTTTTGAATTTCTGGATATTTGATGGGAGGGAAAAATAGAACAAGGCAAAGCATTCCACATTCGAGTTCTGCGGCTAAAGAAAGAATTGATTGTACGTCCAAAATTAGGCTCAAGGGTAGACTGATGGGCATTCCTAGAAGCGCGAGTATTACAGTGGAATTGTTTAAGGGGAGGAATGCCACTAGCTATTACACTAGAACACTGTTTGCAAAAATAGCGATAAAATAAAGAATGAAATCAAACACTGCGGCGGTGTTCCAGAGTTGTTATTGTTTCTGTTATATTTCTATCACGTATCATTTTAAAAGCTCTATTTTTCAAGTCAGATTCAACTGAGTTATAGGAGCACCTGCCTAGATGTGGGAGTTGTAATCAAGCTTAGGACGGATAAAGGCTTTGTAGATTATAGCCAGATCATAAGGTGAGAAAAATTTCTTGCAATTCCGAAGAAACCCTAAACACTTAGCAGCGTTTTTGGCAACGTTAAATATATTGATCATGCCACAAATAAGTCAGATGAACTGATGCTCAAGCTCATTCTGCTCATGTGTATTCCCATTGAGTTATGACTCGCTAGAATTCCAACCAAAAGGTATAGTTGAGGTCTGCTTAGATCGAGAAGGTTGTTTGTTATTTTCTAAGATAGGTCTGGCCATAGATTCCTCGAGACCCTATACAAGTATCAATTCCTGACCATCTATCGTTTGCAGCTTCGAGGAACCATTGGTAAATTCTATTATTTTCTTCTTCAAGTGGCATGAAAAAGGAAGATTCAATTTGACTTAGATCAACAGCAGATCCTTATTTGGCCAATTCATACGCCATTTCATATATGATATAATATGTCACGATGTCCTGCGACCCATTCAAGGGGTAACTGTGTACGATGCACTAAGTAATTTTGTTTTACTTATTCGCGTATATCTTTGAAATTATTGATTGGATTTTGTCCAAACTTTGCAATCTGATGGTACTTTTGAAAAATGTACACAATATTTCATTTTCAAGTTTTAAAAAAAAGAAAAATTTAAACAAAAAAAAATTTAATAAAACGTCAAATTTTGTATTATACCTACTTTTTACTTTTTTAACATTTGCATACATATATGAACATACCTCTTCAATGAGTGGCTATACAATACAGTTTTTATAGCCACAAAAGAAAATTCGTGCGATCTAATTTGTTTTCATTGAATTAGGTACTGTAGGTATATTTTTTTTTATCCGACTGCGTTCACTCTTGGTATCATAACAATTCCGAGAAGAATCGCAATTTTTTTTTTTATTTATTCAAAAAAATTGTTTGTAACATTATAAGATTAACTTAGCTATATATAGGATATACCTAACAATACACATAACATGACCTATAGACAGTGGGCATACACATCTGCTTTGAGCATATTAAAATCAAAATCAAAATTTAATTATCATTTAAAATAAGCACTGGTGATGGAACTTGCGGAACGTTTAATAAAATACCCTCAGCGCCAACGTAAAAAAAAATAATATTTTCTCTGAAATCATTCTTTTAAAATGTTTATTAAAAAATCATATAATTTGCATAAATCTCTGTGTCAATAAATTACAAAATCTCTAAATTATTCAAATAAAAATTCTTCGAAATGAGTTTTTGTATCAAAAAAAAAAAAGAAATAATTAAGTATGATAGGTACCTATACAAAACTTCATGACTTACATAATGTAACATAAATATATCTACACCCCACGCCCACGCAGTGTTTTATTTTCCTTCCTGTTGCTATGTTGAATCTTGAATGTATAAAATTTCAATTGGAATCGTATCCATTTCGGATTTCAGAAAGGTACATAGCAGATATTCAACGACGACGATGGCCATCGCATTTATACCTAATCTAAGAAATACCTTTGATGCCAAAATAATATAATCAATTGAACTTCTTTGTTGGCCATTTAAATTCCCCCAATATAGAACCACAAAGGCATTTGAACACCAAAAGCTGAATCATCATCATCATCAAAGCGTTCATCTTCGCCTGTTTTTTTTAGTTGTTGTCTTGAATAGAATAACACATTTGCATAATTCATTAGTTGAACACTCTAACACCCTCTCACCCCAGTATAAAATTTGTTAACGTGCGAAAACTTCATTGAAATTAAATTAAATGTTGCGGCTTAAGGTGTTTTTTTGAACTGCCTATATAACTCTATCTACTACGTATAATACAAGGGTTTTTGTTTGTCCTTAGGTATACACAAACCCAAGAGCCCTTTGTCGGTTTAAGATGTAGTGCAAGCCGATTTGCATAATTATTTTGAAGAGCTTCTGTTGATTTGATCTGATACTTAAGGCACATAATTAGTGGTAAAAATGAAGAGTTGTTATATAGAACATAAGTTAAGAGGGTATTATAATATTGTGATTCCTATAAGATATTGATTTTAACGTGTGTGATACATTTAAGTAATTGGCCGAGTTCAACGCACATCTGAATATTCAGAATTCTGAATTTTTGAAGCTCTTGATTGGCCAGCTGTCAGAAGTCATCTGAATTTTAAGAAATTTTTCTGACAGCTGGCCAATCAAGAGCTTCAAAAATTCAGAATTGTGCGTTGAACTCGGCCATTATAATAGTACCTATATTTTACTAAAGTAGGTTGGAACTACACAAATTTATTTTAGATTTATATTAAATCGGACATAACGATTATAGATAAGACGAACAAAGTGGGTCCTGGCAATACTGTTTGCCTTTTTTTTCATTTTTGCTCTTTTATTGCCATAATCATTTTTCATTAAGTTTTAGAAAATTCTGCTTATAGATAAAAGAATAAAAACGAAAATATTAAAAAGTGAATCAAAGCAAACATCTCAATTTTTAGAGTATAGGTACCGTATAGAAAGCTTAAATCCGAAATTTCCACCAGGGTTGCCGCTACTTTGAATTAAAGTAAAATTAGTTTTTTTGTAAAAAAAAAAATCCATACTTTCCATGATTTTATGAAAAAAACAGACTTAACAATTTTTGAGAAAAGAATGAGCTCAACGAAATTGTATTTAAATACCTACCTTAGATATTTTGTATTAAAGGGTTTTCCAATAAGAGGTGTTATTTTGAATAGCCCACTATTTCGGTAGCTGTCACTTTTGAAGCTGTCATTTTTTGACATTTGACAAGTAGAAACTACGCCATTAATAAAAATGGAACGATACACGCTTCAACAACGCATTAAAATTATTTAAATTCACTATAAAAATGGTGAAAATTTGGCAGAGACGGTTCGTAAAACTAAAACATTTTTGGGTCGTCGTGAAGCACCTTGTCGGACCGCAATATATAAATTGGTGGACAAATTCGAGCTGTTGGGACAAGTTAGTGATGTGAAGAATAAAATCCGTGCACGTCGCTCAAGAACAACTGAGAATATTGCTGCTGTAGCCCAAAGTGTTGAAGAAAACCCAGGTTTGTCCATTCCTCGTCGTTCTTTGGAATTAGGCATTCCACAAACGTCATTACACCGTATTTTGCATAAAGACTTGGGTCTTAAGGCTTATAAAGTTCAGTTAACACAAGAACTCAAGCCGGCTGATCATCAACAACGTCGTGTCTTTGCTGATTGGGTCCTTGAAATGCATGAAAATGATCCGGAATTTCATCGAAAAATCATCTTGACTGATGAGGCCCATTTCCACCTCGGAGGCTACGTCAACAAGCAAAACTGTCGCATCTGGGGCTCGGAAAACCCAAGAGTTATTGTTGAAAAGCCTCTCCATCCTCAACGCGTGACTGTTTGGTGCGGTTTATGGTCCGGCGGGGTCATTGGACCCTACTTTTTCGAAAATGAGGCTGGAGCAACAGTTACGGTCAATGGATTGCGCTATCGAGAGATGATTAATGATTTTTTATGGGCGGAATTGGATGGTATTGATCTGGACAACGTTTACTTTCAACAAGACGGCGCTACGTGCCACACAAGCAATGAAACCATCGATCTTTTACGAGATAAGTTTCGGGACGGTGTTATCTCTCGAAGAGGTGATCACAATTGGCCACCGAGATCTTGTGATTTAACACCTTGCGACTTCTTCCTTTGGGGCCATGTGAAAGATAAGGTCTACGCCAACAGCCCAGCGGCGATTCAAGACCTCAAAGATGGAATTCGTGAGGCTATCGAGGACATAGGGCAGCCACTTTGCGATTTGGTTATGGAAAATTTCATGAAAAGGATATGGTCCTGTAAGCGTGGTCGTGGCGGCCATTTGGCTGATGTTGTGTTCCATTATTAACGGCATACCTTCCTCTTTATAATGAAATAAACATCCGATCATTTATCTCAAAAAATGCCATTTTTCTTTGAATATCAAAATAACACATCTTATTATAAAACCCTTTACAATGAGTTCAATAAAAAAAGGTGGAAACTCTGCAAAGGGTTAATGTTCGATAACTCGGATTTATTTTTAATATACCGAACTCCAACGCTAACAAAAAAAAAATGCCTTTCTCAATTAAATATGAAATTCCTATAGAAACCATGACCAAATATACAACCAGATATAACTGCTAAGATTTTTATTAAATTGTGTCTCCAGAAATAACTCTCTCCCTTTATAAAAATTGATGGAAAATAAGTTGCAACGGTAGGTATTGCTAAAAAAAATACAATAAAAAGACATAACGAATGCGTTTCTTCGTTTAAAGAAAAGAGAAATATCGTTAAATTGTAGCTTTAAGACCACTTAAATAAAGACGGCTCTTAAATCCACTTTACTTAAAGTAGCAGTTCCAAGTTCCTACCAGTCTGGAATTTTATTATTTTCCTTATCGGCAAAACTGTAGGTATTGGAGAAATGTTTTTTTAATTTTTTTTTATTTTCTTAACTATTCTTATTTTCCTTTTGTTGAAGTGAAGACATATTGCAGTCATTTGTATCTTTTAAAGTGGTCACTTTTTTAGAATTCACTTGTGTAAAAATGAGAACCTAGATATATGTACATATATGACGGATTCACATCGACTGAAAAGTTCTCTTTCATCAGATGACTCTCCTTTGAAATTAACTCAATTACTCTGGAGCTGCTATTGAAAACGTTTTTATAGTCGATTACATTTAGGTATAAGTATGTTGCTGCGGCTCCCATAATATATGAGAAGAGAAATTACACTCACATGAATGCAACCAAATCACACAAAATCAATAGCATACGATTTTTCTTAACTTTAAATGATTTATTACATAACGGATATCTGCGGAGATTAGGTAGTAAAAATGGAGTTATTTATTTTTTTGTTTTTAAAACAAAAAAAAGCAATTAAATAAATTGCTTCGGTATATGGTATAATAGGATTTCTTAGAAACAACAAAATAACTTGTACGTATGAATATGTTGCAGGACTTTTCCTTTTCAAAGAAAGAAATATAATAAAATATTATTAAATAAAGAACACGTGCTCCAAAATTTCACATTTATTTTTTTCAACTCAAGAAATATCCCGAGCTTTTTCGAGCTTTATTGCAAATTTATTGCATTATTGTTCGAATACAACGATCGTTTTATATGCATTTCACTAAAATATCTGCTTAAAAATTTTTGAACCTTTTTTTAAATTTATTTTGTAAGCTTTTTTTAAAAATTATACTTTTGTATTTAATTTTTTAAAAATAAAAAGGGATTCGTAAGGTTTTTTTTAAGGATAAACTACTTTAAGTGCTTAAAAATTTAATAAAAAAAAAAACTTCAAATATTTGTTTTAATCTAAAAAAAACATACCTATCTTACATTGTAAACAACAGAAAAAAAAATGATTAAAAATCTTTTGATTTTTTTTAATGCTTGAAACTAAAAAAAGGGCATTAACATATTTTTAAAGTTTTATTAAAGTCATTTGGGATACTTTTATATTTAAATTGATTACCTTTGCAAACACATATATTAAATTCAAAATACTAAAATTATAAAAATATCTATGTTAAATCATTTGTATTTAATTTTTTAACAATATAATACATTTTAAAATATTTTAACCAAACTTTGACATCACTATGATTGTCGTTGAAATAAAAAAAAATATCCACGACTGGGTCGCACGAACTTGCTCTTATGTACAATCACACTGTGGTTCTATAGTCTGGAATAAATTAGCTATATTTTATCCAATTTCCAAAACTTAGTTTAGTTCCATGTAGTATTATCTGAGTTTACAAAAATTAACAATGTAGCCCCGTGTTGCAGATATGCAATATGCATGCAAGGAAATTATATTATTTAAACTTTAAAATTGGTTTAAATCGACAAAATTAGAAATAAATCAATTAAAATACTTCTGAAACGCGATGTACCCCATCCGATTTCTTATGTAAATCTTAATTTATGAAAAAAAAATTTTTTAATTTGTAGCAGTGGTTTTAAAAATAATTAATTTTTTATATATATAAAATTTCGTTAACATTTTTAAGAAAAAAAAAAATTGATACACCAATTTTAAGTATTTTTTAATGTGGAGTTGAAAACTTAATTTTACAAAAAATCTTCTATCCGTTTTTGAAATATCAAATTTTCAAAAAAATTATTTTTCATTATTTTGAAAATTTTGTTACCTATATAAATTCTTATCAAAATTTTATAAATCGTTTTTTATTAAAAAAATAGATTTTCCTTAACTGTTTTTAGACATTTGTACTATAGGCACCGTTATTTTTGGTTATAAGAATAATTTTTGTCAAAAATCTTCCATCTAGTGTTAAAAAAATGCTTTTTGCCAAGTTCAATAAAAATACACCAAGTCATTTTGAAATATCAAGTTTTCAAAAAAAAAATTCCAAAATATTTTTAAAAATTCAAATAATATTTTTGGAAAATTTTTTGGTACAGAATTTTATTTCAAATGTATTAGTTCTTCTTCATAAAAAAATGCATCAAAATCTGTCAAATCGTTTTCGAAAAAAGCGAGAATCGAAAAAATGGTTTTTTGGGATGCACCATATTAATAACCATTGTTCTGAACCATTTTTTTTATAAAACTGTAGCTTATAACTAGCTATTTAAATTTATTGGGTTTTTGAAAAATATTCTATGGAGCCGGTTTTGAGAAAAATAAGATTTTCCTCTTTAGTCCAAACATTTTTTTATGATAGGTACCGTTAGTTTTGGTGCTAGAAAAAAAGAAAAAAAAACATATGGGAGGACTGACCAAAAAACGCTTGGTACCAAGTTTAAAGAAAATCGACCCATCCGTTTAGGCTGTAGTCGAACAGACCGAACAGACAGACAGAAGGACTTTTTTGCGAGACCCACTTTTTCCGTCATCCCTATCATCGTAATGTGAAGTTTGATCAAAATCTCGAGTTCAATTTTTTTTACGAATCCATAACTTGCCATATAGTAACTACATATACGTATATCGCAAGTAAAAAATATATAAAAGGTACTCAATCTACTTTTTATAATATCTCTAGCATCAGCAAGTAAAAATTACGTTTTCAATAAATCTTAATCCTGGCATAAAGTGTATGTTCTTACACTCAATATAAATGGAAGGCATAATTATTAACCCTATAGAAAGGTGCTATATTACTTACGAGCTTAAAAGGAAATTACTTTTCCACTAATGAGTGATTTTCCGATGAAGAGGGTTGCTATTGCTAGTTTCAGAAATTGGATCAAAAGATTTTTTTTTGTTTACCTTACATAGAAGATAAATGTTGTATGTGTGTGTATGTGAAGGGAAATGTATATATGTAAATCAAATGGGCTTTGGAAAGCGGAACTAATCAAGCGAACATTTTGAACGCAAATATTGGAAAGTAATTCAATTAAGAGAAGGAGTTTTTGCAGTAAAGTACCTACATACTTTGAACACATATTGCATTGCTATAGAGCAAGGAATATCCCATCCATGATAATTGCAGCCGGCCAAAAGGAATAGTGTATAGAAAAAGGAAACGTATGTAGGTACTTTATAGCGCTGCCATTAATTTATACTTATAAGACTACGACGACGGCAAAAGGATACGATATAGTGGGGTGTAATTGAACTGGAGCGAAGATTGAGCAATTATAGTTAAAGGTATAGGGATTGAATTGGAATAGACAATTATAATGAGTTAATCAAGTGCATTATGTAAAATATGCTTAACACTTCAGTTAAATCAGTTCATGAATAAATTATTGTGCGAAAGATTAAGCAAACACTATATTCGAAATGGCCTTCTATAAATAAGAAATTGTGAAACTAATTGCAAATCAGTGGAAGAGTGTAAGGAATTCATACAAGAATTAGGCATTTTTTTTTAAATTCTTTTTAATTAAGAACAAAAATCCTTCAAAAGAGGAACTAGAGATTAAAATAAAGAAATAAATAAGAAGATTTGAACTGTTACATGTCAATTTTCAAATTTATTTCAAAATGATTTCAAATTTATTTCAGCCGGTTTTTATAATACAAAATCTATATAAAGGGTTTTCCAATAAGAGGTGTTATTTTGAATAGCCCGCTATTTCGGTAGCTGTCACTTTTGACATTTGTGAATTTGACAGCTGTCATTTTTTGACATTTGACAAGTAGAAGCTACGCCATTAATAAAAATGGAACGATACACGCTTCAACAACGCATTGAAATTATTAAAATTCACTATAAAAATGGTGAAAATTTGGTAGAGACGGTTCGTAAAACTAAAACATTTTTGGGTCGTCGTGAAGCACCTTGTCGGACCGCAATACAGAAATTGGTGGACAAATTCGAGCTGTTGGGACAAGTTAGTGATGTGAAGAATAAAACCCGTGCACGTCGCTCAAGAACAACTGAGAATATTGCTGTTGTAGCCCAAAGTGTTGAAGAAAACCCAGGTTTGTCCATTCCTCGTCGTTCTTTGGAATTAGGCATTCCACAAACGCCATTACACCGTATTTTACATAAAGACTTGGGTCTTAAGGCTTATAAAGTTCAGTTTACACAAGAACTCAAGTCGGCTGATCATCAACAACGTCGTGTCTTTGCTGATTGGGTCCTTGAAATGCATGAAAATGATCCGGAATTTCATCGAAAAATCATCTTGACTGATGAGGCCCATTTCCACCTCGGAGGCTACGTCAACAAGCAAAACTGTCGCATCTGGGGCTCGGAAAACCCAAGAGTTATTGTTGAAAAGCCTCTCCATCCTCAACGCGTGACTGTTTGGTGCGGTTTATGGTCCGGCGGGGTCATTGGACCCTACTTTTTCGAAAATGAGGCTGGAGCAACAGTTACGGTCAATGGATTGCGCTATCGAGAGATGATTAATGATTTTTTATGGGCGGAATTGGATGGTATTGATCTGGACAACGTTTACTTTCAACAAGACGGCGCTACGTGCCACACAAGCAATGAAACCATCGATCTTTTACGAGATAAGTTTCGGGACGGTGTTATCTCTCGAAGAGGTGATCACAATTGGCCACCGAGATCTTGTGATTTAACACCTTGCGACTTCTTCCTTTGGGGCCATGTGAAAGATAAGGTCTACGCCAACAGCCCAGCGGCGATTCAAGACCTCAAAGATGGAATTCGTGAGGCTATCGAGGACATAGGGCAGCCACTTTGCGATTTGGTTATGGAAAATTTCATGAAAAGGATATGGTCCTGTAAGCGTGGTCGTGGCGGGCATTTGGCTGATGTTGTGTTCCATTATTAACGGCATACTTTCCTCTTTATAATGAAATAAACATCCAATCATATATCTCAAAAAATGCCATTTTTCTTTGAATATCAAAATAACACCTCTTATTGGAAAACCCTTTACTATTGAAATACATTAGCCAAAGTAGAAGACTTAGCATTTCATGTTTCGTAAAGCGGAAAATAACGTAAAAAATAAAACTGGAATCTCCCACCTTATAAAAAATTTATTTCAAATAAATCGATTTGCTTACAACGCTACTTTACTCAAAAAAAAAAACAACGCTTCTTTTTATACTCCAAAGCCTTAAACGAAATTTGTTGGTGTAATATTTATGTGAAAACTATTTTTAAAAGTTTTTTTACAGGATGATTCACATACGGTGTGACAAAAAGGTTGGTTTAAGACAAAAAAAAAATCGTATGGGAGGGGGGTCTATTCCCCCCTGTTAAGCCAGGTTTTTAATATTCAATGCTTTTTTTAATTTTTAGTCAAACACCAAAAACAGGATGCTTAAATCTCTTCTATTTCTTTAGAAAATTGAATTAGTTTGGAGGGGCCATTTTCTAAAAAAAATTGACATAAAACAGAAAAAAAATTATAAAAAAAACAAAACTTACACATACAATGCCATGATACACTTTTTTGTAAGACCAGAAATCTCTTATTTGATTGAGATTCTAAATAAAGTTGTTTTAGAGAATACTTTTTGAAAAATTAATTTTCAAACTCAAAATTTTGAAAAAAAAAATTGAAAAAAATTTGTTCAAACTAATTTTGTTCAGAACTTTACGTTATTGTGTGTGTGTTTTTTAATATTCAATGCCCTTATTAATTTTAAGTCACACACTAAAAACTGGATGCTTAAATCTCTTCTAGTTCTTTAGAAAATTGAAAATAAAAGAAATAAAATTTCCTTGATTTGACTCCAATCCGTTCCTTAAGTGCTCTAAAGACCCTATTTCCACTATACGTACATAGTAAAGTAGATTAAGTTATTTTCAATTTTCTCAAAAAGTAAAATACAATTGAGCATCCGGTTTTCTCTTTTTGACTAAAAACTAAAAAATTCATTGAATTTTGAAAATTGGTACTTCAATATGTAAAATTTTGAAAAAAATTAGTTTGAAAATGTTTTTTTTTTTAATATTTTTTCCAAAATTTCATGTTTGAAAATTTAGTTTTCAAAAACTGTTCTTTAAAATAATTTTATTTAGAAACATTATAAAAGAAACGATTTCTGGCTTCACAAAAAGGTATATCATGGCATTGTAAAAATAACCGTTGTTTTTTTAATATTTTTTTTTTGTTTTAAGTCATTTTTTTGGAAACTTGCCCTCCTGGATAAACGGGGGGGCTTTTTTTTAAAGGAAGTGACTCTAGACATGCCAATGTTAACAGTTTTGGTTTGTAAAAGTAGCGTTTTTTGCGGCCCCGCAGGCACCCAGAGTTTTTTTCAAGTCGAGCGAAGCCCGTTAGGGCACGTCCACTTTTAATGGCAAAAAACTGTTATAAATTGGCATGTCTCTAGTCACGTCTTTTTTAAAGCCAGAAATCCAATATATTTTTTTAAATTAATCTGTTTTAATACCTAAATAGTTTTTAATAAAAAAAAACGTTCGAACCATGGAGTTTCTCGAACTAATGGATTTTTTCGAAAGCTTATATTTGGAATGCAAAAGATTGAAAAATTTGTGCGTAAAAAATGCTTTCAAAGTAATTTGAAATGAACCTAATATTTTATTGAAATAAGAAACCATTTACAAAGTCAATGACACAAAAATGATAATTTCACTCAAACTTTAAATGTCATTAATAGGTGTGTTTTGTTGCAAAGCCTGGAGGGATTTAGTTTAAAAAAAAACGATATCGGGGATTAGCAACGCCATTGCAAAAAGAAAATGGCTTGCAAACTATCGATAACAAGTATGCAATTCTCGCTGGTAACACAGTTTCTCTCCGTGATTAAATTATGTCCCGAGAATTATCTGAACTTAGCTATGCCCCAAGGGGATTAGTTGTTGTTGCATTTAACATTTTAATTGCTTAGCTTCAACGTTGTTTTTTTTACCTATTTTCTCCAAGCTTGCAAAAAAAAAAACATGTCTACTATCTCAAAAAATTAAACTTACAACCTACTCAAGTGGAGTCGATGCGTCTTCTTGTTAAAAATGTGCCCCGTATAAAGAAATAAAATTTTAACTCTACCACCAAGGAAGTGTTTGAATTACAAGATTTATATACAACATAATTTTAAAAAATTAGGTTTGAATTAGGGGAGCATTAGAATTGCTGAGTTCTTACATTAGGCCATTTTCTATCCATAATATACCCGATTTTAGTATCTCCTGCAGTGCTGGGGTAGCATTTTTGAAAGAAATCCCCTCAACCATTGCAAAAATTCCCTTTCTATCCCACATTTTTTTTTTGTTTTTCCCTTTTTATTTCGCATTAAGTAAGACGTATGTAATTGAAGTTGTTTTTCTACAAATTTAAATTTCCTAAATAAATAAATGTGATTCAATAGAAAAAACAACGAAACTTGAATTCAAATTTTATTCCAGAAATTTTTCGATTGTAATGAAATAAACTTTTTCTCATTAAAACAAGACATAAAGGGGCATATTCATAGTCACTTTCAAACTCCACTTTATCTTAGACTGCGGTTTATCCAATGTTATTTAGATAGGATAAGCCCAGGTCTAAGATAAACTGGAGTTTAAAAGTGACTATGAATATGCCCCAAAGACTTTAAAGTTAATTGAAAACTTTTCTAAATAACCATCTATACTTTTTGTTAAATTGAAATTCTTATTTGAATTAGAAAATAATTCATGAGAGGATTTTTTTGTTTTAATTTCATTAAAAGCAGTTTTATAAACATGTTCATGTATCTATCAGATATTTTTCACATAGCTATGTATGTATGTTTAATAATTAAACTGTCTTTGATTAATTCTTAAAATTTGGGCCTTAAATATAAACGTGTATCTTGCAACAATACATGGTTTGATACCAGGGTATATTCATCTTAAATTTCGTAAATTGTCCAATTTTCGATGAAATAATTCTGACATTTCTCCTTAACCTTAGTTTACTTTTTTCGAATGTTTATATTTCAGAGACAAGAAATTCTCACAAAATGAGTCAGTTTTCCCTTTGTCCCCTTTGAGGTCAAAATTCCACAACAAAAATGATTTTTCCCACGATCCCCCAGCACTGATCTCCTGCACTCATTTTTACATTTTCATCTTTTCTCTAATTAATTTCATCCCAACATTTTGTCTATTCATCCACACTTTAACAAATTTCTCCCATGGGACAAACTATTCCTTATGGGCTTAACCAACAAAAAAAAAATAAAACATTTTTCATCCATGAAACACATCTTTGGTTTACGGATGAGAAAATTTATTTCTTATTAGCAAAAAAAAAAAAACACTTTTCGTATAGTTCTCGGTAAATCATAATCATCGAGTCCTTTGGGAAAAGATTTGTTCAGCATGTAAGGAATTCTTAATTGGATATATATATGTATTGTGGGCGGCGATGTGAATGATGATGATGTTAGCTCAGATTTTTTTCTATAACGAAACGAGGTTTAAGAGTAAAAAGCTATTAAAGAAAAATATAAAAATATAAAATAAAAATTAATCATAAATATTGTATGTATAAATAGATAAATGTTACAGAATGAACCAAGACTATATTTAGGCCGATTTTATTCATTCAAAATTGAACACAACTTGAGGATTTTTGTTTTCAACTTGTGATTTTTTTTTCTTATTCACTCAAAGTTTACGTTTTCAACTTTCGATTTTCGACTCTAGAGTTGATCAACTTTAGATTTCTCAACTTCTTGAAAAAGTAGAAGTTGGTCGAGCAAACTTGAGAGTTTACGTAAGAAAGTTGTTTTTTTTTTCTTTTTATTTGTGTTTTAAATTCAATTATCGCCACAAAAAAATGTAAAAAATAAACATATTCCGAAGTTATTATTTTTGGAAAAATTGGCCATCATCTTCTGCGAGCAGTAAAAGTGAAAATGATGGAACTGCAGAGCCTTTGTGTTTCGAGAGAAGGCAGTACAAGATGTGAACATAAAAATAAGAGTTTTTTTATAGATAGATTTATTGAACAAAAACTAATTTACTACTGAAACTTATCTTTATCTAGAAAATTCTCGCCTTGCAGCTGTTGTTTAAAATATCGGTTCTGAGATTTCAGCAGGATGTTCTTCGAACTGAGTTCTTTTATGGAAAGCAGCCAAGCAAACTCCTTGCATTTCTTTTTTTGAACTCAAGTTGATTTTTGGATCTCTGTAGATTAGCGACTTGATAGTTCTTCTCTTTAAAAATTAATGCATCAAGTTTAGATATTCAATTAACATATTAACAATGATTCATACTGCAACTACCTGGAATGGTGGTGCAGCTTTGAAAGCATTCTTAATTTTCTCCCACGCTTTATACTGACTTGTCGCGTTTCGTAACAGCATCTTTATTTTTTATTTTCAATTACTTCACGGTATAGCAGACCATTTTTGAATAACCAATCATCCTCTTCCAGCGAATAAATTTCTTTGGGAAGTTTGGGATCCTTGTTGTTTATTTAAGTCATTATTTTCCTATTTATTTGTTGGCAATTTAACAGAATTTAACACGAAATAACACACAAATATGACATCGAAATAATTGACAGATTTAAATTTGAATTTGAAAATGACAGTTTTTGTTTTATATTTCACAAATATCCCAGAGATATTTTTAAAACTGGAAGTTGGCCAACTTTAGATCTTTAACTCGAGAATTGAGAAAATAATTAGTGAATAAAAAGAAATTTCAACTTGCGTTTCAACTCTCGAGTTGAAGGCAACTCTTAAGTTGGCCAACTTGAGGATTTTTTCTCAAGTTGAGCAATAGTGAATAAAATGGCCCTTAAACTAATACATTGTAGTTATGTACGTGATGTATCCTTTTAAAATCTTAAATGCTTACTACTATTTACTGAAAACAAAATGTCCTGTTAACTTGTTGTTGGTAACATTTGCATGCCAAAATTCGGCTTAATGGAACATCACACACTGGTTCAATTTTAAACGTGACTTAGTCCTTCCTAAATTTTGCTTCAATCGCACATGGAATGAAGAAAGATGGTAGAAAATTTTATGTACATGAAACGGATTTAATTATATGAATATATAAAATAAATTAGTTTAACGGGCATCGTTGAAGATGTATAATAGTGAAAAAATGCGGAGACCCGTATTAGGGTCGAAAATTTAGATTTAAGCTTTCTGTACTTTACTCAAAAATTGACAAATTCTTCAAGAGTATCTATTTTCATGAAAAAGTCCCTCTCACGTTCGAATTCGGCTAAAAATTCAAGGTCCTCTCCACGGCTCCGGGATCTTAAGACTCTAATAAGTGGGATATTCGAAAAAAAAGAATGCCATCTAGATGGTAAGTTATTGGTAAAAAAAGGTCAACTATTTACAGAAATCGGTCAGCCATATGTTTTTTAAATTAATTTTTTTACTATAAAAAAAATTTTAAGTCAAAAATAAATACATATAAATACGTGCCTGAAAAAAAATACTTTACAAATACGCAAAAACATACAACCTGTGGCTGACAAATTTTTGATTTTGGTAGACCTTTTATAAGGTCACTAATGCCTTTCAGATATGGTAGTAACACTTTATTTACGAATATCCCACAAATTTGCGAATATCCCACAAATTTTCGAATATCCCACAAATTTCTAATAATCGCTGATAACCTTGAAAAACTTTTACCATTTATTAAAAATTTCTTATGGCTGACCAATTTCTAAAACTAGCTGACCTTTTTGACCATTACTGTCCTTTTATGTGGCATACTTTTTTGAAAATATTCCACATATTATGGGGTGCTAAGATCCCATATCCATTAAATTCCCACATAGGAATCTTAAATAAATATTTTAGGTTCTAACAATTAACTATCACTCTGAAAACATTTAGCATTTTCCAAAATGCCAGTTTTCGACAGGGTTATGGCTTCATTTTTTGTAATTATAAGTTATTTTTTTAATTTAATTTGTATTAAAACATCTATTAAAATTTTAAATGGCGTCCCGAAAATATAGACTTCTTCTCTAATAGCCCTCTTTCAGTTATGAACAAATTTACCTTTCGTTCCACAAAGTGGGTGTTCTTCTTCTCCTAATAAATTGTTCGTACCAAAATACATAAAAAAACAATAAGTATGAATATTTTCTTTTGAGTTCTTCCCAATATGAGTTTAAATTTCAAAAAAAAATATAATAAAAGCGTCTAGCTACGAGTATGGCTTCAAAATGTTTATTGTTGAGGAGGAACTCAGTTCTTCTTCTCACATCAAAATATCCCTTCATATGTTAGGTTGATATTTTTTTTGTCCAAAATGTCATTCACACAAATTCAAATGACAAAATTTCGTCCCAAAAGATTTGAATTGCGTAAACATCTAAACATATCGCTTGAAAGCACTAAAACTGTTTCAATAGTATAGGCAGCTTGAAAATTCCAATTCCAATTTGGGGTCGGCCCAAAACCCTACATATACCTTCTCTAACTTCCCCCCAGAAAAGTTCCGCTTAAATTACCCAAAATTACCTACGCTATACGCAACATTGAGTTTTGTGGAGTGTTGGTTGATTTCTGCAGCCATATTGAGAGTGAGAGAAAAGGTATGTGTATCTACGTATATTTTTAAAATTTAATACAGACAATTTGGTTCACTAACTTCGTAGGCTTTTGGCCCTTAAAAAAACACATTTTGAACGCTTCAAGGAGTTCTTTTCCCATTGGTTTACATTGGTACGTACGTAGGTACGTATTGAACGTGTGTTGTGTTGTATTGTGTTGTTTCAACGAAGTTATTGTGCTCTCGGTTCGGTTTTGGAATACGTTTTCAGAGTAGGAAATTAGTTATAGCCTCTGAAAATAACGTAGGTACCTATACCTATACATACAATACATACAATATGCTGATGTTGCTGTGTATATACCTACTTATAGAGTGTATAGCCGTTATGGTGCTAATAAATGTTTTTGCGCTTGAGAAATTATAAATCGGAAATTGAAAAGAGTAAACCGATTCGGAATTTCCATTGCCAAAAGGAAGAGGATTATTTTGGGATGAATTTAGTATATCAACGTTTGTCTACGGATGGAGGGGAGCTTTTAAAGCAAATATTTTTTAGGGGTTTTGAGTGAAAAAAAATTTTATGCCAAACAAATAATAAATCACAGAAATCGATGGTAAAATTAAATATTCTATGAGAAGATAAGTAAAGGTTTTTTCAACAGGGACGCTACAAAAGTAGAGCAACAGGGACAGCAAACGACGCCATATTTCTTGCCGCTCTTTTGACATTTCTCTTCAGTAAGGTTTGCCATTTCATGATGGAAAGATATACGAGCCAAAAAGATATACGAGTCCAAATTATTAAAATTTACTACCGAAATTCGGAGTCAGTGGCCTCAACGTTAAGAGCGCTACGTCCAATTTATGGTCGTCATAATCGTCTTAGTAGATCAACAATTGAGCATCCAGTGGAAAAATTTGAATCCACAGGCACAGTACAAAATGTTCCCGTGCCAGTGGGACAAAGAAGTGCCCATAGTGTCGAGAGTATTGCTGCCGCTAAGGCTTCAGTTGCAGAAATCCCAAATGTGTCTCTCACACGTCGTTCTCAAGCGTTGGGCATCTCTGTGACGTCGTTTTGGCGAATTTTGCGAAAAGATCTTGGCCTACATCCTTACAAGATTAAATTGGCGAAAGAACTGAAGCCGCTTGACCACCAGAAGCGTCGTATGTTCGTGAATTGGGCTGAGCAACAACTTGAAAATGATTCTTCAGCGATGAGGCTCATTTCTGGCTGAATGGCTTCGTCAATAAACAAAATATGCGGTATTGGTCAGGCAGCAATCCACACGTACTCCATGAGTCATCATTGCATCCCGAAAAAATTACGGTTTGGTGTGGTTTATGGGCCGGCGGCGTCATTGGGCCGTACTTCTTCCGTGATGATCAAGACCGGCACGTTACTGTGAATGGGGATCGCTACCGTTCAATGATAACCGAATATTTTTAGCCTCGATTGGATGATATGGACTTGGAGGACATGTGGTTCCAACAGGACGGCGGCGCCACAACCACAAGCCACACAGCGAATGTCACAGTCAATTTATTGGAAACCAAGTTTGGAGAACGTGTTATCTCACGAAATGGTCCAGTCGCTTGGCCACCTCGGTCGTGCGATTTGACGCCGTTAGACTATTTCCTGTTGGGCTACGTCAAGTCTATGGTCTATGCCAACAAGCCAGCGACGATTGATGAACTTCGTCAAAATATCGAACGTGAAATTGCAGCAGTATCGGCCGATTTATGCTTGAAAACCGTCGAAAATTGGGTTCAGCGTCTGGACTTCTGCAAGCGTGCCCGTGGTGGCCATGAAAAAGAAATCGAGTTTCATACATAATGGCATCGAACGTACTTTCACAGGAATAAAGAATTTCGTTGATATCCAAAACCGTTTTTGTTTTATTTAAAAAAAAAAAACTTTTGTAGCGCTCTTATTGAAAAACCTGATAGTTTTACTGCGCAACTGGTTAAAGATACTTTTGATGTAGCTTTACAACAAAACGAAACGTTTTTGAGAATGGGTATTTAAACCACGGGGCCCCGGGCGCCACCAAATTTTGCGCATGAGTAACTGCGCTGCTGAGTTGATTGAAAGTTTAAAAGCTGAAGACCTATTATCGACACTTTCATGTTATTGCTTTCATTAAAGGTTTTAAGTTTTTTTTTGCTACATACTATTGAAAATAAAAACCAGGGTTCACCATACATAATGCATAGAACATGTTTTCAATAAAATGGAAAAGACATTTTTTTTTTATTTTTTAAATCTATTTTCCAACTCCTCTGAAATCCTTTTTATACTTTCAATTCTGTCTTGATAAAGCAGAAGCATTAAGCTCTCTTAATTGAATAATTCTCAACCTTTATCAAGAAGTATGAACCACCCGATCCCATCATAATCATAATCATAACAGAAACTCCATTTACCTTCAATATTCTCATCTCAAATACTTTCAAATTGCTTCTTCTTCTGCAGCAGATTAATAATAGAGTTTCAGGTTGCACAGCAGCTGGTGGATGTTTTTTTTTTTTTTTTTTTTTTTTGGGAGCTGAAAGGAAAATATTAATCCATTCGCTATTTTTTTTTTCATCACCATTTTGTCGTTAGTCGTCGTTCTAATGTGACCTTTTTTTATATATTATGTAGGTACTGGTACATACATATAGCTTTAATATGGCACAAGCGTAATGATAATTTGCATTCTTATGGTCTTGCAGTGAGGCTTTGTGGAACTTTATAGAATTCTATGCAGATGGTAAACGAAAATAGTGGTCGAAAGAACAATTATTGTGGTAACAGCTTGTCAAAAGTGTCTTGACCACATTATAATTTTTTTCACAATATTAATTTACTAAATCGACAACATGGAGAGGGAGAGAGAGAGAGAGAGGCGCATGGGATTTATAGAAAGAATGTGGTGAGACAATTGTGTAGAGTTAAATTATGGGGATGAAAAATGGTTGAATACAAAATAAGTACGTAATTTTTTACTTGCTAGAGGGGAAATTCGAATTTTTGTTTTAACTCATCTAGAAAGGGAAGCTGCCATACAATTACAGTTGACTCTCCCTAAGTCGAATTTTCACGGGATACCAAGATTTGTACGAGTTAGAGAGAGTTTTGGAAAAATTCGAGTTATAGAGAGAAAGATTTCTTTTAAATTTTTTTTTATTTAATAAAAAAAGGTCAATATACATACTTACAAAAAGTAAACAAAAAAATATAGCTTTTTGCTTATTTAAAAAAATAATAATAAAATAAGGCATGAATTCATCGAAACAAAACAAAAATATAAAATAAAAAATAAAAAAAATCTTTTTGCTATTACTATATTACTTAAAAAAATTGGTCATTTTTGATTTTGCCATCACTGGTGGAGTTTCTGTTTTTTTTTTTTTTTAAATGAGTCAAGTTAAAAAAGACATTTCTGAACTTCATCCGGCACATTATCTGATAATTCGAATGCAGATTGCAAGATTTCAATAGCGCTCTCAATTTTTATTTTACTTGTCATTTCTAGATTTACTACTTCGGATTCTTCTTCTTCTTCATTTTCATTTGATTTATTTTCAGAATTTATTTCTTCTAAAAGAAGTTCATTTGCAGGTACTTCGGTAGTCACGATACCATCATCGACTTCCATAAAGTCTTTCCAATTAACATATCCAAAACTAAACAAAAGAATGTGTTCGAGTTAGAGAGAGGTTCGACTTAGGGGGAGTTCAACTTAGGGAATGGTTTTTGTATGGAAAATTGAAGGGAATGTTAAAATATGGCGAAAAAATACGAGTTAGAGAGAAATTCGACTCAGGGAGAGTACGACTTAGGGAGAGTCGACTGTATTTAGCTTTTTTCAAATTTTCTCAAAAACGGCTTTAATAATTTTGATTAAATTTCGTACCTGCAATAACCAATCAAATTTTAAGAAAACTACATTTCAAGTTTTTCTCAAAAAATTCACATAACGGAGTAAGGTATTCCACGTTTTTTTGAGAAAACTTCTTATTTTTGGGTTATTCGCGTATATTTATGTGTTGGTTAGACCGATATTGTTATAATTTTTTCAGTCTGATGCTTCTCAATAGTTTAAACAATAATGCATTTAAAAATGTTTAAAAAAAAACATTTTTTATAAACAAAAAAAAATTAAACAATAAATCAATTTTTAGTGCTTTTGACTCTTTTGTTATTTTCTCGTTAAATTTGTTAAAATATGGGGTTACATACAGTATTTAACCACAAGAGCAAGTTCGTGCGATCAAGTCGTGCATATTTTTTTTATTTTAATATATTTTATTTTTTTTTTTCATTTTTAGCGTTACAGTGGGTGGATTAAGCCTATAAGGATTGATAGTATATAGTATATGGAATTGTAACTGTTCAACCTTTAACAGAAGTGAATACAAACTTTTTTTTTCAAACTAGTTTTAAAAGATTTGAGGAACTATGTACAATGTACATCATTTGAATATTATTTGCCTTTTTTTTTAGCTTTTTTAAATCTTCTCTCCTTCTATTTTCTTATACCTTCCTTACCTTGGCAATGTGCATATTATTATTTTAATTATCATTTCACATCGTCAACAAAAAATTTTCATCTCTAATTCGTACGCATCGCACTTTTAATAACTTCTGAATGACATTTTATAACTTATCCGCATTTTCTCTTCCACATACTATAATGATGATTCATTGCATAAAACTGACACAAGTCTTAAAAAAAAAAAATATCCCGTATTTAAGTCCTTTTCGGTTGATTTTCTTCTCGTTTCGACAACATAAAAACCACTTTAACGTTATAGCGCGTTCGCGTAGCTATATATACCTCGCTTAAGTGCCATCTTCGGGTCTAATGAATATTTTATCTGATTTCACTTTTCACTTGAATTATTATTATTATTTTTTTTTTTTTGTCATCTTCAGAGCTAGACTTTTATAAAACCAAACCAATGGACCTTCAAAAAGAAGAAAAGTTTCATAAAAAAATAAAATTATGAAGAAAAAGGTGCAAAAACTTCCGACGACAGGCTGATTTGATATATATTTTTTGACTCAGTCGGCAATAATTTTTTTACAGTAATTGAAAATAAAACTCCTTGCAGAGCAATGAAACATAAATTTGAATTATTTCTTTCTCCAACTCCCGTAACCAACATCCCAAAAAAAAAAAAAAAAAAAAAACTAAAACGCACACACAAGGAGACATTTAACTTTAACTGAAGTGAAGTTCTTATACCTAGTCAACTAGGAGTCCTCTTTTCAGCATAATTTATTATACTTTACTCTTCATGTTTTGGGTATATAGAATTTACCCCCGAAAGTTCCTTTAACTAGCTTTATAGTGTTAATGGTTTGACTTTTACGACTTTGGTCCAACTTTTTTGTTATATTCAAAAAGAAAGACAAAAAAAAAATCACACATATCTATACATATCAACCTAGCTATATAGAATTCAAATATACTACAATGTCCAGTCCATTTTGGCATGTTGTAGAATACATAACAAACAAAAAAGTGATATTAAAGAACCAAAAGTTTGCTGTGAGCTTATTGCCTTAAAGATTTTGACTGTGGGATGGAAATGGGGCTGAGGGAGGCGGAGCAAACGAAAATATTGGTTGATTTTCATTTAATCTTTTTTGAAAATAATTAAGGCAGTTTTTTGAGCACCGTTTGATTTGGCAATAAGATAAAGCCAAGACATATAACTTCAGAAGACCAGCGATTTGATCTACCTATCTAATAATCAAAAATATATGTAAGCAATACATAAATGTATGTGGTTTCTGAAACTATTTGTCCTTTCCAACTTCATGTTTGTGCCTTGTATAATAAATATTGTCAAAATGCCAAATTACACTACCATATAGTCGCCACACCATCGCATCGTTTGTTGTTCAACATAACATGCCGATAAGGATATACCATTAAAATTACAACGAACGAAAGAATTTGCTTCTCTCTCTCTTTTACTCACTATATCGCACGCTATCGACATTTCAGCATGAGTGTCATAAATAGTGCCGTTAGTCGAGCAATTTAAATCAATTTTCCTTCTCTTGACTGAACATTTGCCAAATTGCTATGATGAATGGCCTAAGTAGGTTTGGCTGACGTTTCGTGGCGGCGAACAAACTTCGTATAGCATCAATTATCCACCTTCGCGATGTATAAACTATAAAGGTTGCATTTGGACGGGGCTTATTAGCAAATATTATACCCACCATCACCACCATTTTGTTTTATGAAAAACATGAATCTATTGAACGGGTCGGGTCGGTTCCAGAACCCAGAAGCCAGAAGCCAGGAACTGATGGGAGTCGGGAGCAGTGCGGGGGTCGTTTATTCGTGTTTCATGCCTCAACTAGCAAAGCTAAAAATTCCAATTAGCCTTTTATGCCGTGTTTTGTGATAAAGACTATAGTATACCTATCTAAATACCTATGGTTTGTTGCAGGACTAGGAATGATGTAGTAAGTGAGCACACTTTTGACGCCAGTCAATGGGCTTTTTCTATCGCATAAGCCTGCGTTTTGAGCGTGTGTCTATGTGTGTGTGTGTGTGTAACATTGAGTGTTTATGGAAATAAATTTGCATGGAAATTACAGGATTCATGTTGTATCCATGTAAAAGCAAGCTAAATTTACCGACCAATAAAAACAACCACCCCTCCTCAACAAAAAAATACAAAAAAAAAAAAACACTTCTAGATTACGTGCAGGAAAAACATGACCATGACGAATGGTCAGGGATTAAGAAGGTGCAAAGTAAAAGGTTTATTTTTGAGAATAACAATCTCCTGCCGACACGGTCGACCAAACTTGATGGTGGACGTAGTTATAACGAAGAATAGAAAGGGCAAAAACGCTTTTAATGTTAAGGGTTCCCCTTTCAACAAGGGATTGCAATGTTGTAGTTGCCGCGCCGCTTCACTTTCTGCTGGGTCCTTAAGCGATGATGATGGCAGAGCGGGAGACCACCCGACCGGCCGGCCCCGGCAGCGACCACGACGACGTTTTATGAATTTGTGAATATTTTTCGGTCATAAATTTACTTTTTCCTTCGCAAATCCTTTGGGAGAAATAAATTAATTCACATTTTCGGCTATTTTCATAAAGAGGGATCAATTTTGGAAATTTCTTAACGTGAAGGCTTAATTTACATATTTCGATGTTCAGGTGTGAAGGATTTTGTTTATTTTGTTTTGTTTTTTTGTTCGAGTGAAATGTTTTAAGTGGCCTGCTTAGGGATTAAAAGATGAATTAGATTTTGTACAACAAAAATAGAGACTTAGCAAAAATTGCGCGAGGAAGCGTACATAAACTTGGACTCAGTTTAATTTATTTATTTTTTTATTTTTTTTTGGAAGATAAATACCTAATACTTAATACCTAACTACCTACCTACCTATAGTGAATTTTATATATAGGAACATTGTTAGTATTCTATCTACATGTATGATTTTTTTTTAAATAAATAGTAGATATACCTAAATGTAGAAGAGCTTCTTTGATCAAAAGTGGTGGTTGAATTTGATAAATACCCGAAAAAAATAAATTTCTTTAAGATAGGGGCTCCATCTTTTACCATCTGATTGGTCTTAGTGACCACACTAGAATGTCAATAAGTTTTCGAAATAGGTCACCTGTATGTATTTTTCAATGAATTTTTAAACGACGCGCGGAAAAAAGGTCTTTTAAGAAAGTCATGAATGTGTAGCCTTTTTATTTTTATGTCAAACTGCTCTTAGATAAGCCAAGAGCACGATTAAAAAAGTATTTTTTAATATATATATATATTACGTTCTCATTTAAAAGCCTTCAAAGATAAACAATATTTTATTCAAGTCGCGAACCATATTTTCCACAAACTTTTAAATGTCTTTTTCCGAAGATTCTTAAAATAAATTCTTTATCTTTATATATCGTTTTATTGGTCTATTCTTGACTATAAATCTAAAATAAAAAAAAAATTATAATTCATAAAAGAAAAAATGGTTTTGATGGATACTTTTTGAGTTTTAAATCTATAGCTCCACTGTAGTGACGTATGTATATCAACGTCAGTTGCGGATTTAGGTTTTCTGCCGCCCAGGCCTGGTTGAGTATTCCCCCCTTGTTTTTTTAACTAAATTCTTTTAATTGCCTTTATTCTTAATCGTTCTTGCGGAGCAGGTAGGTGCAGGTATATTGGGGAAACACAAATCAATAACAACCTTTTTAGGTGTGTATACGTATTATGTTATGATATACGAATATCTATTTTATAGACATAAATAGCTAAATTAGGTAGGAATAGAATAGCTTGATCTTGAATTTTTTTTTTTAAATCTAAAGTTTCAAATCTGCTTAATAATTTCAAAAAATGTCTGGGTGTCAAGTTTAATAAAAATACATCAAATAGTTTTTGAATTAATTAATTTTCAAGAAAAAAAAATTTCAATTTAAATCAAAAACAATTAAAATTTTGGTATACAACTTATTTACAACTTTTTTAACATTCTCCATAAAAAAACGATCATAATCAGTTAATATGTTTTTGAGAAAATCGGAAATAAAAAAAAAAATGATCTATGGAAGATAAATTTGCATTTTTCGTATATTTTTTCATAAATTGGTAAAAAATTGTAAAAATCACTGAGATTTTTTTTACTAGTGGTCATGTTTTTTTTAAATAAATGTGATTTTTATTATTTGATAAAAAAAAATTTTACGGATATGATACCGTTATTTTAGTTTAACAAAAAATGAAAAAATCGTTTGGGGGAATGCCCAAAAAAACGCAAAACGTTTAAAGAAAATCGACCCACTCGTTTAGGCTGCAATATAAACTAGAGACATACGGACAGAATTGCGAGACCCATTTTTGTCGACTTTTCTATGATCGTAATGTCAAGTTTGATCAAAATCTCGAGTTCAATTTTTTTACGAATCCATAACTTGCCAATGTACCTATATATCATAGGTAAAATTATTCCTACATGCAATGGGTTTTTTCTTACACATTCATATTGCTTAGAGATGGAAGTTGCAAAAGGAAAAAAAATATATTTAACACTAGAAAAAATATAGAAAAGTACAAACCTATGGCGATTTTTGTTAAAAAAAACGCAAAACAGACCTTTTTTCTAAAATTTAAATATAAAAACCTATGAACATATTATGGTTTAAATTATTACGCTCGCACTACCTCACAACGAAATTTCACATGTCGATAAATTAAATTGCAATTTTTAATGTGCAAATCAGTGTTTTTTTTTTTGAAAGTTCAAACTTAATTCATTTATTGCCCATTTTGAGAATCAATTATTTTTCAAAGAGATAAAATGTTAAATATTATTTTGTCATTTTTTCAATGAAATTGAACTTTCTCAACAAATTATCCATAGTCCTCCTAAACTACTGTTTCACTACAAAATATTCTCAGGTCTGTTGCCGCCCCCCATGTGGCCCACTAGCGCCCACGGGCATCATCGCTCACTTTGAGAATCAATTATTTTCTGCTCCCCCAAAGATTTTGCCTTCCTAGGCCCGGGCCTCACGGGCCTAAGCCTAAATCCAGCACTGATCAACGTGTGCTCTATATTTTCAAGTTAAAGCACAAAAAAATCTGCTGCAGATACTTGCATATTTCGGAGTTATGTTCAGATTAGTCTCACAGAATCGGGTTTCAAAAAACATCGCCTTGACGGTGGCATATATCAAAAAATTATAATTTATTCGGTACTAACCGTCAGAATGAACTAATTAACGGCCAATTTCTCCACAGAGTACTAGTATTAAAATTAATACTCAAATAGGTATCAACTCATTTCTTCACACAAGTTCTAGGCCCTATAGTCTTGTCAATTTGGTACCGAGTTCTAGTTATTTAGGACTCGGTATTAGGTGGGACTTTCAAATCGGCAGTCTATTGACGCTAATACCTAATCAGAGAAATTTCATTAATTTTCTTCGAAGAATTTGTTGCTCAATATCTGTAGTTTCTTGGTCGGTGTTTTTTTAAATTGGTATGATAAATTAGTTTTGTTGATATTTAGCTGCAAGCAGACTTGTTATTGACCCCACCTTAAGTTTAATACATTTTACTCGTTGGACCATAGCGAATTATAATTTTTTTTTCTAATTCTAAGTGCAACTTTACAACTGCACATTGACAGTGAAGTATAAGTGTTCCTTTTATTTGTATACGTGGGATGACATAACTGGATATGGTCCATCATGGACGTTGATGCTGCCGTAAAAGCTCATATTGCCCATGGTTAATGGACATTATATATCGAGAAACAACGTCTCTTTGAATAGTTTCTCGAATGCGACCAATGAATTGCATGAACCGAACATGAATTGTTCACAATTTCTCCAAGCCTGCCACCACACACTGATCACTCCTGTACATAATCATGTCGGTAGGGTTGCATTGCTATTCTGTATCTTCCCACTCCCTATGTGGCAACGACGACCATTTTGCTATTAACTGCGTAAATCAAAGACCAAAAAATTGTTGAAGTCACATTCGAGTGACAAATTTGATAGTTGATGCTGTTATCAGGAGAGACATCGCAGTTATCTTAAAATGAATATTATGTCCTTTCTTTTGTTAAAATAAACATAATTATAATGTAATCCATTCGAAAATAAAAAAAAATAATTCTCAATCGAAATAAATATTAAATTAATAATTGAAATGCCAAAATTGTGTCAAAATCTGAATTATACCAGTTTTAGACGTATTAAGTCCTAGTACCGCTTGGTGTATTTAGATCCGGTACTAGTGATGCAAGCCCAGTTAAACATAAAAACCCTCAAATTTAGAATAATGTCAGGAACTTTTTGACTGCTCATTTTTTCTTAACCAAATTTTTACCAAATATGTACAAAACTAACATTAACACATGTGCCAAGTTTCGTTAAATTCATTAAATAAATCAGATTTAAAAGACTTTTTTGAAATTTCAGTACAATGTCAAAACCCTTAAATCTTAGAAAAATAACAATAACTTTTTTTTAAATCATTTTTCTTAACCAAATTTTGATGAAATATGTATAAGATTATATTCAATAAATTTGTTTAGGTGGCACCAAAATAAAGACACTATTGAGTTTCTCCTGTAATAAAGAGTTTTTTTTTAAATTTTATTTATCTTACAAATACTATAACATTTATTTTATTTACCTGTAATAAAGAGAAACGACATTAAATGTCTATTATTCAAAATATGCCTTTTCTCCTTATTTTACAAAAAAAAGTATGCTATAGGTTTTTCTTCTCCATCTATTTGTGGCTGTTTAAAAATTGCTCCTATTCCTTTTAAACTAGCATATGTGTATATGTGTATCGGTAATTCTGGATCAAATATCCCCAACACCGGTTGACAACAAAGTAATTAATAATTAATTTTTTCAAATGAATCTTGACAATCTTTCGTCCAAATAAATTCTTGGTTCTTTCTTAATAAATTATGCAGTGAATCTAGGATAATTGCATTGTGTTTTACGTATTTATTGTAAAAATTGATTTTTCCTAAAAACTGTCGCACATTCTTTCTTGTTTTCGGAATAGGGAAATTTCTTATTGATATTAAGTTATCTTTTATTGGCCTAGTCGAATTATTATTTATTATGTGACCTACGTACCTTACTGAGTCTGCTGCGAAAGTACACTTTGCAAATTTTAGTCTAAATCCTTCTCTCAATATTGCTTCTAATAATTGCTTAAGATGGTCTATGTGTTCAGCAAACGTTTTAGAGAAAATCAGAATATCATCAATATAATTGACTGTAAAATCTGAGAGTTTGTTCTTCTTTATAATGTTGCTTAGTATCCTTTGAAAAATTGCTGGCGAGGTTTTCAATCCGAAAGGTAGACAAGTCCATTGATAATGTCCTTCTTGAGTCACGAACGCAGTTTTCTTTCTATCTTCGATTTTTACGGGAATTGACCAAAATGCTGAGTTTATATCAAGTGTAGAGAAGTATTTGTAGTTTCTCGTTTTTTCCATGAGATCTTCAATCAATGGGAATGGCTGTGATTGAGGAACAACAATTTTATTTAAATCACGAAAATCAATGCATAACCTTGATCTCTTATTTTCTTCTCTCTTGTATGCCAATGTTACGGGAGCAGCAAAAGGACTATAGGATTCTTCAATTAAATTTCTTTCTAATAGTTTTGATATTTGTGTTTCTATTTCTTTTTTGTCTTCAATCGTGCATCGGTAAGGTCTTTTACTTGGATATTTATTTCAAATCTTTCACATTCACTTTCAAAAGTATTTATCCACTGGATTACATCAGCACTCTTACCTCCGAATTTGTCTAAGACAAACCTTTCTGCTAATTTTTTTGAGTTAAATGGTTTATTTGTTTCACTTTTTCCCTTATCGAGTGTTGATAAGACCCTTTTCAGTACATCCTCCGTAATTCCAGTTTCAGTAGGCTGTGCGGTTTGTATCGTCTCCTCCAAAAGGTAATCTTTGAATTGAACATTCTCCTCGTCCAAATATATTTCCCTTAATTCTTTTGTAAGAGTTATCCAGACTTTCCTCATTTGGTGTCTTCTTTGAAGCGAATTTTTAATTTTTGCATAAATTGGAGTTTTTGCCAATTCGTTGTGAAACTTCAATTGCTGGTGTTGATCTGGCATGCTATATTCTTTGCCCTCAGGAGTAGTAGTTGTGGTTACGAAAATAAAATTTGACTTAGCGTCGGCACCAGCCTTGACTACAAATTGGAAACATAGTTTGTCCATCTTTTTGAATTAGTTAAGACGATAATGTCGTTTTATAAGATTATATTCAATAAATTTGTTTAGGTGGCACCAAAATAAAGACACTATTGAGTTTCTCCTGTAAAAGAGTTTTTTTAAATTTTATTTATCTTACAAATACTATAACATTTATTTTATTTACCTGTAATAAAGAGAAACGACATTAAATGTCTATTATTCAAAATATGCCTTTTCTCCTTATTTTACAAATCTGAATAAGTACTTCTTTTTATTATAGATAACCTTATTATTAATAATTCATCATTACCACATGACGATCTGTCATCATGGTATTTTCCTATTCTTCTTTCTCTATTATTCTTATTTTAGCTATGGGCTTGCATCTCGGTTGTGGGATGATAACACCTTACATATGTAAAGACTAAACTTATTCTGTGTTCTAAAATTCATAAAAAACCCGTCAAATAGTTCAGATTTAACAGATTTTTTTTAAAATTTAACTTCAACATCAAAATCAAAATCATCAAATTTAAAAAAAAATGTCAATAACTTTTTTTTTAATTACCTACATACTTATTTTTAACCAAATTTTGAAAAAAAATATGTAAAAGAGCAATCTAAAAACTTAAATATTCAAATCTGTTAAATAGTTCAGGGGCCAAATTACCGCATCAGTGACTGATCGAGTGAGTGCCGTCAGTGATCGAATGAATGAGTAAAACCTATGGGGATGATGACTCCATAACGTGAGCGGTAATGCCAAACTCACATAATTCAGTCACGTATTACTCGATAACTGATGCGGTAATTCGGCCCCAGATCTAACAGACTTTTTTCTGCTCTCTCCCACACAAACGAAACCATTGTGCGACGCACGGTGCGCGGTCACACTTTACAATGTAGCATGTTACGTTACGAAAACTTTGGTCCGTTTTGGATCCGTGCACGTAGACAACAACGTATGGACGACTTCGCATACGGTTCCAAATTTGGATCCTCAAAACAGCGCTTTTTCCATCTTCCATAAATGGGGGCATATAGACCCAAATGATTTCTTTTCTTTTCTAAATGCCCGTAAGAGCATGTACAAATAAAATAAATTCATACAATCAATAAAATATAGGTAAATTTAATAAATTCTTATTAAAAAAATAAATTTAATCTTATGACTAAAGATTTACTCAAAAAATTGAAAAAAAAACAATAACGACCTATAGAAGACACAATAATTAAGCTTTCCAGTCGAGAGGGTTCTGTTTGCCACGTCTCATTTACTATTCTTCACCATAGCTAGGTATACAGGATAATAATCATTCAACCAATGCAACACTTAAACAACAATTTTCTCTCAGTTATTTATATTTACTCAAACCGAGAGCAATAAATTTTATTTAAGCCGTTAAAGTAACGATCAATTGTTTGCCACTCAATCGTAAACACGATTTATGGAATGGTTTCAATATCTTATCTTCCGTTCTCTGTTCTCTTGCATAGGATAGGATAGGATAGGATAAAAGTAAACAGCAGGACTTTCTCCAGGTTCAATAAAATAAGAACCAAAGGTAATTATTCTCTTTTTCATTGTCTTTTACTCTATTAGATATAAGACAGTGAAAAAAGTATATATCCTTCGAAGGACACACATAAACACACACACCCAAACTCAGAAAAAACATAAAGTAAACAAAATGAATTATCATTATTTTTGGTCGTGTGAGTTGCATTCACAAATTTTCGCGAAACTCCCAGTCATGGGACATAATTAAGGGAATTGCACGTGCGAATTTTCTTTTTTACTGATTGCAAGTTTTTGCTTCTTTTATGTTTTTTTCCATAACATAAATACATATACACATACATAGAAGTGACTCTTACATTGAGGTCAATTCGTTCATTTTGCTGTCATAATCTTTATTCCTATGAAATTAACAAATAAATTGCTTTTGACATCGAGGGCAATTCAATCAGCAGCTTTATGGTCTGTCAACTTACGTATAATGTCAATTCACCAATAAATGTGAACAAATATTGTTCTACAATTTTGATTTATTGACAATGGCCAGTTATTTCATTAAATGAACAAATAAAATTATGTAAATGATTGTTTTCATTTCTTGTTTTTGTTTTTTTTTTACAATATCGGTAATTGAGTTTCGATTTTGCATGCCAAGTCAATGAAGGTTTTAAATTTATTCAGAAATAAAACTCCATCCTGGAGGTTATGGCTTCTGCCCAAGGATCACATGGAAATTTATGTTTTTTTTTTTTTTTAATACAGTAGTTGTACAATGTTTATTGTTATTTGAACAGGGTGTTATCGGGATTTATTTGACAAACTTGAAAATGATACATTGAAATCCTCTTAAAAGATAATGTTGATTAAAATTACTCATATTACATTAATTACAAATATGAACGTATACTTAATAAATGGGTTTTTACGGCAGAAATTTTGAATGTAGGAATATTAAAGAATATACTGCCACCACTCGACTGAACTTGTGATATGGAAAGTAAAATGTATTAAGCTTAAGGAAAAGAAAGTCTATGGTTTAACTGAAACTTTAAAGATGCTATCAAATCACCACTACAAAATTTTCGATGCTATTAAGCCAAATGTGTATAGAACACTTATTAATCTGGTTCTGCTGGTATAGTGCTGAGGCATGGACTTTGATAAAGTTAGACGGGGCACTTTATGAATGAATAAATTGGGTATAGTTGCACTGCGACCTATTGTTCTAGAGTGCCCCCATCTAGAGCTGCTCACTCTACAAACTTTTCCTTAACTTTTAATTTTTTCAAGAATTTGAGAATTTGCAGTATTATTAAGGAGGGTATTTCCCCATCTTCCATTTGGTGACATCCTAGATTCCAAAATATTTGTGTCTTCAGTGCACAACTGCATGGCATTAATATGAGGTCCTGTAGAGTATTCTAAAGGAATAGGTATTTCTCGCCCTTCTATTTTGTGGAATCCCAGATTCCGAGGTATTTGTGTCTTTAGTACACAAGTGCATAGAATTAATATGAGGTCCTGTGTTTCCTCATCGATAACGATATTAGAGAATCTGCAAGTTGGACTATACTCACTATAAGCCAGAATACTCATGTTTCTTCTTAGCTTGCAGTGTCCAGCCCGGTTTTATTTTTTAGGTTGTTTTTTCTCAGACTGATACATGATTTATAATGTCCTTGGTTACATTTCCCAAGTAGTAATTTAATGGCTTTGTCCCAGTGTACGCAGTTCTTTCTAGATTTTGAAAAACTTGGCCTCCTATCTAGGGAGGACCTTAAGGCTTAATGTTGTTTTGAGAGGAAAATTTTCCGAATGTATTTGAATAACCCCCACTAAAGTATAAGAAAAGAAAACCTGCTAGACTTTTGTTTTCGATATCATGACACATGCACCTTTAAACCCTCATAATCATATTTTGTTTATATACATATATATCTACTCAAAAAATCTGTTGTTGGCTCTTAGAGAAAAAGGAGTTTCGTAAGTCCCATAATATAAATATAATAATTCCAATATGGAAACACCTTTTTGTTTTTCGACCGGTTTGTTAATGTTTAAAAAGTATATTACTCCAGCAAAATATAATCCGTTGCATTCTTCCCCTAAAACCGTTCCTCAATAATTCTTGAGTTTCTAGGAATCCTCATCAGGATTGACACTTTTTGAAAAAATTTCACGAAGTAGATTTGCAAAAAAAATGCAGTAGATTTAATTTCCTTGCAGTAGATTTATATTTTCAAGAAACAAATTTTGATGGGCTAGGTATTGAAATTTATTGGTCTTTGACTTCGTCGACTTTCTCATTAAAAAAAACGCTTAGTTTTAAAAATATAATCGAGAAAATCTGCCTGCTGCTAAAAGTACTTAAAAATAATCTGTGTTTTCTTAGACGTGTGGTTTTCAATCTGGCAATACTTTTTTTCTGAATTCGTTTTTTCTGACAGCTGTCACTTGATTTATGCTCAGTTTGGTTTGCCATTTCAAAATTAATACACTTACTCCTGAACAACGTTTGCATATCGTGCAAATTTATTACCAAAATAATGGTTCGGTTCCTGCGACGTATCACGCGCTGAGTCCAATATTCGGTTTACATAATCTCAAGTTCACATAAATTCGAGCAACCATGGATCGGTTTCGCACCAAGTTTACTCTAGGGGATAGTGCGCATCTTCAGAGACGCCGTACAGTGCACACCGAAGACGCTATTGCTGTTGTGGAGCAGAGTATCGAAGAAGACCCGATTGATTCCATCCGCCATCGCGCGCAACAATTGGAGCTATCGATAACCAGGGCGGTCACTTTTGCCCGAAATCATTTTTAAAACATAATGGCAAGCCCTTATCTTTATAATAAAGCTAAATTCTTGGCCATAACATTAAATTATATGTATGCGCTTTATTTCTTCTTTAAAACCACACGTCTAAATAAAACACCCTTTATAAAATTACAAACTTCTGCTGAGACCTGCAACTTGATCAACGCATTGAATTTCTCTCCTGCAGCCGGTTTTTTTTTGTGAATCTTAAAACAATTTTACCTTTAGCGTGCAGATTTAAGTAAAAATGCTTCCATCCTTTCCCTTTTTCTAACAATCAAAACAAAAAAAAAGCTATGACAGCTGTCAATTGTCATCAAAACAATGAAAAAATTAAACGGTGGGTTTCATGAAGAATGAGAATGACTGCATTCAATGATAGAATTGAAAAATAATATTATGGATTATTAATCGAAAGATTTATTTTTGTAAAACCAAAAGTGCAGTAGATTTGATTTAAAGGCATTAGATTTATTTTTCGAAAAAAGTGCAGCAAAGTGACAACCCTGATCCTTATCAGTTAAGCCGAATTTATAATCAATTATAAGGGGAAGACTTTTGTATTTACTGAACGAATGGAGAATGTTCTTCTTGAAACAATATTTTGCTCTCAATGTAAACAAAACAGTGGTTTTGGCTTGAAAAAAAAAAAATTGAGACAAAACTGGTTTTTTTTTTGACGTCTTAAGCGTTTCCCAAAAACTGCTCTTAGTTTTCACCACTGATTTTGAAAAAAAATCAGTTCTTTGTAAATATTTCATCTCATCTTATTAAATTTTACAGGAGAAAAGAGTGTAACAATGATTTTGGTAAAAGCATCATTAGATTAGCCCGGTTGTAGTGTGGAAAATAACAAAAAAGAAATACTCATATTATAATCAAAACGTTTTCGCAAGTTTTTTTTTTCAAAATCCATTTCTCTAACAAATACCTTATAGCTCTTTTTTCCTTCACATTTAAAAAAAATATGCACGACTGGGTCGCACGAACTTGCTCTTATGTGCGATCACATTGTGGTTCTATAGTCTGAAATAAATTAGTGATGGGAGTCTTTATTTTATCCATTTGCCAAAACTATGTAAGTATACAAAAATTAACAATATAGCCCAGTGTTGCACATATGCAACATGCATGCAAGGAAATTATATTATTTAAACTGGAAAATTGTTTTAAATCAACCAAATTAGAAAAAAATTGATTAAAACACTTCTGAAACTGTTTTGAATCGAACGCGATGTACAACATCTAAATAGTTATGTTAATCTCAATTTATGAGAAAAAAATTTTAAAAATCGTAGGAGCGGTTTCAGAAATAATTAATTTTTTATTTATAAAATTTTGTAAACATGTATGACAAAAAAAAATTGGTACGCAAATTTTAAGTATTTATTAATGTGGAGTTAAGAATTGAATTAAAAAAAAAAATCATTCACCCGTTTTTGAAATATCGAATTTTCAAAAAATAATATTGAATTCTTTTTTAAAAATCCAAAAATATATTATTTTAAAATGTTGATATACAATATTATTTTAACTGATTACAAGCTTCTATATACAAAATTTTATTTTAATCGGTGGACCCGATAGTGAGATAGTCGAAAATCAAAACTACCATTCTATGAGAGGTACTGTTAATAAAACTAAAATGTTAAATTTAATATTTTAAAAAAGTAGTTCGTACTAATATCAATACACAAAAGAAATTTTATCAAAAACGTAGGAGTCCTTTTTGAGAAAAAAAAGATTTTCCTCAACTGTTTTTGAACATTTGTATGGGAGGTACCATTGTTTTTGGATATAAGCACAATTTTCGCTAATAATATGTTAGACAATATTAAAAAACTTTTTTTTCCCAAGTTTCATAAAAATCGACTGAGTCATTTTTGAAATATTGAGTTTTCAAAAAAAAATTTCAAACTTTTTTCAAAAATCGAAAAATAATATTTTTTGAAAATTTTGGTACACCATACTATTTAAAATACAACAATCCTTCTTCAAAAAAAAAAATGCCAACATTAATTGAATAGTTTTAGAGAAAATCGAAATTCAAAAAAATGGTTCTTTAGGAGGTACCATTAATAACCATTTTCAGAACCTTTTTTTTTCATTTAACGGCAGCTTATAACTATTTAAATTTTTTTGAGTTTTAAAAAAAAAATCTGTGGAGCCGATTTTGAGAAAAAAAAAAGATTTTCTTTTTTGGCCAAAAAATATTGTATGACAGGTACCGTTATTTTTGGTCTTAAAAAAAAAAGAAAAAAACGGGTCGGGGGAATGACCAAAAAACGCTAAGTACTGAGTTTAAAGAAAATCGACCCATCCGTTTAAGCTGTAGTCGAACAGACAGACAGACAGACAGACGGACGTTTTTGCGAGAACCACTTTTATTGACTTCTCTATCATCGTAATGTAAAGTTTGATCAAAATCTCGAGTTCGATTTTTTGTACGAATCCATAACTTCCCATATACATAGTACCTATATCGCAAGTAAAAATTAATAGTTTTGGATATAATTACATAAAACTCAAGGTTAATCTTTTTTCACTCCGTTTATACTTCAAATTTTCCATTTTCAACAATAATCAAACAGTTCCGAAATTCAACCGAAAACGACATTAAAGAAATATTTTAGACTTCAAAACAAAAAGTCTAAGCAAAATCTCACCTTTATCGTTTTTTGTTTCTAGATTTGGCCCAAACAAAAAGCAAGATTCTTGTTTAAATAGCTATCAGCATTATCAAAATTTATTTGCTTAAATTTATTCTCAATTTTTAAACATTTTCCATTTAACTGAAATGTTGAACTATGTAAATTGTTCAAATTAACTTTCAATATTTCAATCTAAAAAATCCTTATCAGTAGGTACTTTGTCATCTGTGAAACAGTAGTGTAAATTAATTTTTAAATAATTAAAATATAAAATAAAACACTCAAGTAATTAGATATACCTACATTTATATATTTGTATTGGTTTAAAAATATAAATTGAGATCAGCCAAAATATTTTTCACAATCAACCGCCACGAAATGAATTATCTGCGTTTATCCATATAATTTTACCTTTGGGACCCGCTCTTATAACGGGTGATTTTTTAAGAGGCTTAGAACTTTTTTTAAAAAAAAAACACAAAAAATTCGAAAAAATGAATAAAATATTTATTTGAATCGATAGTTTGAACCTTGCAATTTAATGTTTAAAGATAATTTCATGCAAATGTTGACCGCGGCTGCGTCTCAGGTAGCCCATCCGCTGAGTCCAATTTTGGCATACTCTTTCACACATATCGGCCGGTATCTCACGAATGAATGCGTGGATGTTGGCTTCCAGTGCGTCAATCGAAGCGGGCTTGTCCCTATAGACATTAGCCTTGACATACCCCCACAAAAAATAATCTAATGGTGTCAAATCGCACGATCTAGGCGGCCAATTGACCGGCCCGAAACGTGAAATTAACTGTTCACCAAACTCGCCTCGCAATTGCGCCATTGTTTCGCGTGCTGTGTGGCATGTGGCACCGTCTTGTTGAAACCACATATCATGCAAGTCAAGAACTTCCATTTCGGGCAAAAAAAAGTTTGTTATCATCGCTCGGTAGCGTTCACCATTGACAGTAACGCTGCGATTCGCATCATCTTTGAAGAAATAGGCCCAATAATGCCGCCGGCCCATAAACCGCACCAAACAGTGGCTTTTTCGGGATGCATTGGTAGCTGTTGCAATGCTTCTGGCTGATCTTCACTCCAAATGCGGCAATTTTGCTTATTTACGTACCCATTCAACCGAAAATGAGCCTCATCGCTGAACACAAGCAGCGCGCGATGAACATTTCGAACCGAGCACGAATTTTGATAGTAAAATTCAATAATTTGCAAGCGTTGTTCATTTGTAAGACGATCCATGGTTAAATTACAAACCAAACTGAAGCTGTTTGACAGTGACACAAGGTACTAAACACACGTCAGCTGTCAAAACCAGTGTTGCCAAAACCAAACCAGCTTAAAAATCACCCTTTACTAAAAGGGCTCCCCCAAACAATCTATACAGGTAGAGGTATATGTATATGTATATGTATATAAGTATATGTAAATATAATATCTTTTATTTGCACATTGATATCTATACCTACTCCTGACACGATGGAATTCATGATGCAAACCACAAAGTTATTATGCACATTTTAATTGAGAAATTTTAATCACGTTTTCCAATTAATTTGAACCCATTATTAGCAGTCGCAGTCTGTGTGTTTTATAAATGGCAAATCTATGCAAATCACAAATGAATTTGCGTAAAACCTCTAATGGAACATGAAGATGGGTAAATTTGCACCACTCAAATATACAATTCATTGTTTTGGGTCGGTTCTCGGTTCAGTTCGGTACCAATGACAATATAGGTATACCTCTATACCAACATACCTATACTCGTAAGTGATGGCTATAGTTGATTGGATAGCATTTATATTGCTCATTCTATTATAGTTGCGTTTGCGTTCATCCTAAAAAGATAGATTTTGATAAAGAGCCGAAAAGAACTGCAATGCAATTGAGAGAAATGACATTTTATTTCATTGAAAATATTACATTAAAACTTTAAAAATGAAAAGTGGTTTTTCGGCACTCACCACAGACCAAATTATTGTCAATTGCTTTTGGGGTTCATTTAAAATTTTAGAATCCGAGCTTTAAGTGATTTATATGAGTTTGATTGTCAAATTTCCATTCCCATCAGGATCAGGATTGAAAAGCAATTAAATGCTGTAATACAATTTTGCATGAAATCAAAGCGTTTTAATAGAGCAAGGTTAAGGTTAGGTTTATTTTAGAAAATTGTCTTCACTTAATAGGCTGTAAACTGCGAAATAATGTAGGTTACTGCTTAGTAATTAGTTGCTGTAGTGTCTTTGACGGAATATAATGGTAAGCTAGTTGGACTATTTTCCCCGAAGTTTGGAAAGATCGAATAGAAGGAAATGGAACGATTCTTCAGCAGGAATAAAGGGACGACACATAAAATCCGACACATAGAAAACTCACAGCTCGATTAAATAAACACGTTCTTATGAAAAGCGATCCATGGGCAATGCATGCGCCGCGGACGCAACGCAGAAAGTAACTGAAGTTTTAGCATCAGTTGTCAAGTAAAATTGGAAAAAAAAATAATTGGTAGTTGTTCATCGGCGAGCTTCAGTAGATAATGATAATGGAAAATCCTAATCGTTATAATGAGTCCACTTAAGGTCCTGTAAGTTTGTTTATAATTATTGGATCATAAATGTTAAGGTATTAAATGAAAGCTATAATGCTACGCTAAAATTTTTTATCAAAATTATTTAAAAAGCGCACAAAATTTTGCACTGAAAACGTAATTGAGTTTTTTTAACAGTCAATTTCACTTTACACAAAATATGTAAAAACCAAAAAAAACAAGAGCAACAAAATCCAACAGAAGTAGCAACCGACATTGGCAAATCAGCTAGTAAACGAGACTAGAGAAATGCTATTTTAAAACAGTTATAACAATTGTTCGCCATTAAAAGTAGTCGTGCACCAATCCGCGACTTGAAAAAAAAAACTCTGGACGCCCGAAGTATGTCCACTTCCGGAGGGCATTGATCCTGCGGGGCCGCATAAACAGTACTTTTTTGAACAAAACTGTTATATAAATTGGCATGTCTAGAGACTTCCGAAATATAAAGGTAAGTTACATACAGGGTCTTTCTCTAAGCGCTTCTTGTCTTTAAATTTAAATAAAACAAAGTTTGTGTGGTATATCATCGGCATTTTGTATTCAATTGAAAATGCCTATGGATTCCATTACGTATGGTATATAACATCCTTCAAATGTCCGCCGCTGCTTTTCTGGTTGGCGCTCATCCGAAATGTCCAATTTTCTATGACTCTTGCACATAAATCAGGCTGAATTTTACCAATGGCATGGCTTATGTTGGTTTTGAGTTCCCCTGTGGTTTGTGGCTTATTCGAATAGAGCTGCGACTACAAGAAAAAGTCTAACGTGAGATAACCATGCCCTCGACTCGCTCGTGTAGAATTTCAAATGTGACATGAGCTGTGTGGCACGCAGTGCCGCGCCGCCGTCCTGTTGAAACCACATGCTGTTGGTGTCCATGTTATCCAGTTCAGGCCAAAAGATGTTGATAATCATTCACCTATATAGCCCTCACCCTTGACGTGATGGCCTGGTCACCGTCGCGTAGTTCTCAAAGAAATATGGACCGAAGACGCCGCCAGCCCAAAATCAACACCAAACAGTGACTTTTTCAGGATGTATAGGATTTCATGCGGTATCGTCCCAAATTCGACAATTTTGTTTGTTGACGTACCCATTCATCCAGAAATGAGCCTAATCGCTGAAGATGACGGTAAATGGGCGAAGCGCGCGGAACATTGCCCGAACAATATGGTAAATGGTGATTTGGCAAAACAGACTGAATAAATGATAGCCAATTTTACAGATGCAACTACAACAATATGGCCGATATCAATTGTCAAAGTTCGGAAGTCTCTATTGGAGGACCCTTTATATACATTTGTTTGTGGATTTTTTATGAATGAAAATAAACAAACAGGCAAACTAAAGAACGTATTCATTGGGTGACTCTCATCCTTCCCATCCGTTTGAGTCAACGGATTTGTTGGCGCCACGCATTCGGCCGATTCTTCGGATCGGGACCTTAAGTCAGTGAATTCTACCAGAGGGTTAAAATTAGTTCGTTATGATACAAAAATCCCCAACCGATGCTACAGAGGGAAACACCGGAACATGATGGTCCGTGCAGAATATGTATCTTTATTTTTGTAATCAAACCGTCGTGTCGGTCGTGTCCATTGACCTCTAAAATTTTACATGATGAAAAAAGGACGGCTAAGACAAAGCTAAGAACTTACTCATCTTCTAGGAAACTTATTGATTTTCGGGTAAGTTTTTTCTTAAGCAGCTGAATATAAACAGCCAGGAAGCAGTTTACCACACAACTCATTTTAAAATAATTTTTCACTACAGACAATTTCAAAATTTGGAGTACAAATTGGTTTAAGACATCGAGTCCCTTTAACCCAGCCCTGTTCTCCAATCTGATTATCATTTAAGAATCTTCTTCTCTCAATATGCACACAACATACCTCTTCTATTCAATTGCTGATGTGAACTGTATGAACATTGAATACAAACTGCCCTTGTTCTTGGACCAGACGTTTCCACAAACATAATCTAGTAAATAGCTTTACCTCTTCCTTCCATACGAGAAGTGAATCGGTTTCTTCTTCTGCCTTTGCATATACATATATCTATACGTACATATGGAATATAATTTCATCCCGAAACCCAATATTGATTTAATCTCAATTCAACAACTGAATTTGTATTCGCTCCTGATTGAATTCGACTAAAGTACCATTAAGAACTTTGTACGCTTGTGGAAATATCTCCAGTTAACTCCTCCAAAAACGGACTTAATTCAACTCATACTCGACATCACATATAGGTAGCATCGGCTCGGGTCGGCTCGGCTCGGCAGTTGTAACAACAGACGGAATAAGTGCTTCAGCTGATATCCTCAGAAATTATTGTGATGATTGAATAAAATTTCCATATCACGCGAAATTCTCGCTTGATTACCCATTTCCTTTTCGAATTTACATAAATGCATGTGGTAGAAGTATAAGTAGGTAGATATAGAAGTATCTGAATGCTGATGTGCGCCGACTGTTCGAGATGTTCGAGTGGTTCACTGTTTATGGTATGGGGGATCATATGGACAAGGACACACAGGGCTTCGAACAGGATATGCAGATATGATAATTCAGTAGACTACGATTTAATTCATTCTGATGACTATATCTGCCGTTGGGACTCTTGTAAGTTTATTTTTGAGTTCCAACATAACATACGCGTTAACCGCGTCACTTTTGGGAATTTTAACAACATTTAAAGCTTACAGGTTTTATTTCTTTTTGCATTTCAGTTTTATCCAGGAATCCCTATAGCACACGTTAATATAAAGTGCAATAAGTACATCGCTCTTTATCCCTAGGAAATCGCAACGTAAAGAAATATTATACGTTGAGGCAAATATCCGGTGTTTGGGGGGAAATATTAATTTAATTTAATTTTAAAAAGAGTTTTTTTCCTGCAATGCGGCGAAACTGGAACTTGGATCAGATTTAATAAATTGACAATTTAAAAAAAATGTTATTTTGTTTAAAGTGCTAAATTGGGTGGTCGTGGGCCTTACTCACTTCTTTGGGGAGTCCATCAACCATCCGATTTTATGCTATAACGACATCAGCTCTTACCTTCAAGCTGCTTTAAGTATCGAAGCAGGTTGAACATAATTAATTGCTTTGAGGCACTGAGATAAGAGGGGTCGATCCCTTGACAAAAGATAAATATTCCAAATCTTTTATGAAGCTGAAGATCACTGCATCTGAGTTGTTTTTTTTTCTTTTAAGATAGGATACCTCTATAATTTTCAATGATATAGGAAAATTTTAAAATGTTGGGCGCCATTTTTTTTAAGGGTGATGTCCCTTATTTTTTTAAATTGCATCTCGTTGCGAAGTTAACCTACCAAATTTTAGTCAGTAATCATTACAAATAACAAATTTCACTTATAATTTGGTATTGTTTCGTTAAAATAATTAACATTTAAAATTTATGATATTAGACCTTCATAAAGTAAGAACATACTTATAAGTTTTTTGAAGGTATACATAATATTATGCTCGTAGTAAAACTTGGCACTCTTTGAACATATTTTATGTTTTTGGTGTGATTTCACTACTGTTTACAAAATTTGACAAAAAATAACCTACTTCATATAATTAATAAAAATAATATTGGAAAATAGAAAATGGCAATTTTGTATTCTTTCCTATAGACCTATACCGTTATGGGAAATTAAAAGATTATATGGTGTCGGAAAGTGCTCCAGTCCAGTTTTGAGTCAGTCAGTTACTGTTTAAGCAATTAATAAAGTATCTCAAGAACCACTAGTGCTAAGAAGTTGAAAGAGAATGCCCATTTTAATATGGAGCTTTGGCCCAGAGTATAGTCAAACGATTTTGGTATCAAATGAAAGAGGTGTGTCAAGGACAGCGCAAAAAAAGTGGCTTTTCTAGAAGTCAAAACTCAATAAATATCTCAAAATGTGTTAAACATATCAAAATAACTTTATTATAAGACAAGAAAAATACCTTTCATTTTATATCAATATCATTTTACTACGTCAATTATTTCGTCCGTTATTTACAATTATTTGGAACAAAATCTTAAATCTTTATTTTACAATCGGCAACTTGAAGCCCGATTATCTCGACTTTCCCATGAACGATTTTGAAAATATTTTACTCATGTATCAGGCTTCACGTCACCTTTCGTTTGATACGAAACTCGTTCGTGTACACTCTGGGCCAGAAATAGGCAATTCTTTTTAGTGAGTTGTCTTTGCTTCGCTAGCACTTCTTTGTCTCACTGGCACGGGAACATTTTGTACTGTACCATAAATTGGACGTAGAGCTCTTAACGTTGAGGCCACTGACTCCGAATTTCGGTAGTAAATTTTAATAATTTTGACTCGTTGTTGGCTAGTATATCTTTCCATCATGAAATGGCAAACCTTACTGCAGAGAAATGTCAAAAGAGTGGCAAGAAATATGGCGTCGTTTGCCGTCCCTGTTGCTCAACTTTTGTAGCGTCCCTGTTGAAAAACCCTTTAAAAAAAAGTATTAATCTTATTAATAAAGCGAAACTGAGTATCAACGTATAATTTTAAAATTTATTTCATATTAATAAGAAAATACACCTATGAAAGTACAATCTTATTACAATTTATTTTGCAATATTTTAAAGTTTTTTTTCTTTCGTTAAGACCTCTGATACTTCTGATGATATTCTGAAAATAAAAGAAAAATATTGATTTCTTTATACAAAATTATTGCAGCTATAAATTGTAATAATTATCTATATTAAGTTAAAAGTTCGAAAGATGAGGATATTTTTTTTTTAATTTTTAACTTTTCTAAAAAAAAAAACGGACTAAATATTTTTTTTAATAAATTTGTCTTAAGGAAAATCCAAGGCGGTCGTCAAGGACCAGAAGTAAGCCGAATTTATTTACAAAGTACAAAAGATCAAAGCCTATGTTTATAATATCATTCAGAAAATGTATGTAGAAAAAAGTTTTCACCCTTATTTTTCCGATGAACATTTTAGAAAAGTATGTAGATAGGTATGAACTAAGGATAAAATTTTATTGAATATTTTTAACCATTTATCTGATAATAATAATTATCATAATTAGAATTTATTGCTGCCGCCAGTTTAAATACTTAATTCGTATTCGCGTTTCTCTGTCTCTGTCTCTGTCTCTGTCTCTGTCTCTGTCTCTGTCTCTGTCTTTGTCTCTGTCTCTGTCTCTGTCTCTGTCTCTGTCTCTGTCTCTGTCTCTGTCTCTGTCTCTGTCTCTGTCTCTGTCTCTGTCTCTGTTTCTGTCTCTGTCTCTGTCTCTGTCTCTTTTACTTTATTTTTATCTTTTCAAAATGTCACTACTAACTACATCATCTAACTAAACATGTTTAAAATAATGTATATTCTACTTTAAGGCCATTCGAGCGGAAGGGGAAATGGGATTTTTGCACAAATTTTGGAGATCATTCATAAACGGTTAAATTAAAATGGGACTGAAAATTCAACCCTGTGGTATTTTTCGAGATCTGTAATGACTAACATTTTTTTTATTCTTACATAAATTGTAATGGTTGAACTACAAAACACCCAGCTGACCTTTTGGGACCATTAAATAAAATTTCAAAATCAAATGGTATATTTTGTTTACAAATTAGTCGCTAATAATCTTAAAACATTAGGTCTTGTGACTAAAAAAGAAAAGCTAAAACTTAGATTTTTAAATAAGTCCAGGTTTCGGATGGATAAAATTAAGCTTAAGCTAGCTAAAAAAAGATGCTAACGCTGAATTCATGTAGCTTTAGCTTGTTTTTCCAGCATAAGCTTAAATTTTTTTGATTCAAAAAGCTTATAGTTCAAGCTTACTGCAGTAAAGGCTACAAAAATATCAAGATTATCTTTACCCTGTCTTAAAAGCTTTGATGAGTTCTTAATTTTGGAACTCTCCTTAGATAGTAGTGTTCCACTTCGAACGTTCGAAAATCAATGTGGATGACTGATAGTTGACATTGACAAGTAAAATGTTTTGATTGACAAAAGCTAAGAAAAATATGAAGCTTTATCTAGAATTTTCTGGCTAAAGCTTTTTAACGAAGTTTAATCTAGAATTGTCTAGCTTATGCTCCTAGTTAAAGCTATGACTAACTAACTTCATCTTCTTAAAAAAAAGAAGCTTTTACTTATTTTGTATTCTCAAGACCATAATTCTCTTGAAAATAATTTAAAAATTCATCAACAAAAATATTGGTCTGAAAAAAAATGTTAGATACCTCAATAAAAGCTATGGGCTGACCAAATAATAAAACTGACTGACCTTTCATGATAAATTATTTATTTTTTAAGTATCATACATTTTTTTTGAATATCCCACAAAGGAGACCTTCTTACACTGTATATTGTAGATACAAGTGGCTGATTATTTGAAACCAAACATACACCACGCAGCATTACTTCAAAATGTTCACATTATGAAAAATAAAAAAATTAACTGGTGAATAATTAATTATTTGCCCAATTCTTTCGTCAATCTTTCTCTGATACCGACTTACATTTCCATATCATCAATAATAATTGTTGAAGACAAGATTAAAAATCTAAAAGATGATTATTCTACTGGTCCCGATGGTGTCCCTGCTATAATTCTGAAAAAGTGCTGCTTACACTTGGTTAAACCCTTAACTGCTTTATTCCAACTTTCACTCTCGCTTATAGTTTTTCCTTCCCTTTGGAAAAATTCTTTTATAATCCCTATCCATAAAAAAGGTCCCAAGAAAGAAATTTTCCAACTACCGCCCTATTGCCAAGCTTTCTTGTATCCCTAAGCTCTTTGAAAGTCTCATGTATGTATGATACAATGCTGTTCCACTGCAAGCATGAAGTCTCTCCAAACCAACATGGCTTCGTCAAAGATAGGTCTACCACCACTAATTTTATAAAATTTTCTTTCTGTAACCTTATTCTCTCTTGAAAACGGCAATGAGGTCGATGTAATTGCAACTGACCTCAGCAAAGCCTTTGACAAAATGCCTTAGGACTTCAACCCATTTTCGTTTCTTGGATTCAGTCTTACTTAAAAGATCGGCAATATAGAGTAATATTTAGATTCTCTGGATCTGATCCCATCGTTGTAACTTCTGGCGTCCCGCAGGGAAGCCACCTAGGCCCACTGATTTTCATTTTGACTATTAAAGACGTTGACTGTATCATAAAAGAGTTTTATATCTGTCAACGACGACGATAAGAAAATATTTGCATATCATCCCCTGCCAACGCGCTTCTACCACAAAATGACCTTAACTGATTCTCAACATGGTGTCTAAAAAACTTTCTTGAACTCAATGCTAAAAAGAGTCAAGCTATCACCTACTCCCGATAATGTGCCAGTCCCCTCGGTTTATTCACTGTGTGATTTAGGAATTATATGTGATAGGGAATTGAACTTTCGTTCTGACATTGAAACTTCCATCAAGAGAGCTGACTCTGCACTCGGCTTTGTGAAACGATGGTCAAAGGAATTCTCCGACCCTTATATGTCACTAAATCTCTCTATCTCACATTTTTCAGGCCACTCTTCGAATATTCTAGCCAAGTTTGGTCACCCTTTTACCTTAGTCACTCACAGCGAATTGAAGCTGTTGAACGTAGATTCCTTCGTTTTGCCCTCCGAGGGCTTCCCTGGTCTGATCCGCTTAACCTACCTCTATCGTTTAAAATTAATTAATATGGTATCGCTTGAATACCGTCGCCACCGGGTGGCTGATATTGTCTTCATCCATCAGCTCTTAGCAGGTAATATCGACTGCCCTGCTCTACCAAACCAATTCCAATAATCTCCGATTCATACCTCTCTTTCAAATCAAGTTTCATCGCACCAATTATGGAAGCAACGAACATTTAAACCGTATGCTACGTATACGTCTAACAGCGCCTCCAACCTATTCGACACGAGCAAATGTAAAATTTTCTAATTCTATCTACATAAATGAGTTAAGGATAAGTTGAATTAATATTATTAAAAAAATCCACCTTGCAAAAATTATTATAAGAAGCGAGTAGCTTTTAAGTAAAAACAACTTTGAATGACGAAAAACACGTTTTTTTTAATTTTTTAATTCACCAAAAAAAAAAGAAAAAAATATTTATAAATGGTAGATCACCATATTTACATAATATTAAAAACAAATTTAAAATAGAATTCAACAGGTATGTACAAATGTATAAAACACAAAACCAATTTAAAAAGCTTAAATGTACTTTTTTCACTTAAGAACCCATCACAGTCGAGTGTTAAATATAAATAAATTAAGTTTCAAAAAAATTAACAAAAACAACATTTTTTGCTATAGAAACACATTCTCAAAAACATCCTTTTGGGCATAATATAATGATATCGACTAAAACAACTAAAATGTTTTCCTTTTCACTTACGAATCACACTGTTTTCATCCACAGGGCGTTTGCTGGTGCTCAGTTCTTTTAATGAATTTTTAAGAATTGAAAATCTGTTATTTTCTTAAAAAAAAAAAATAAAAAAAATTATAGAGGAAATTATTTACGCACAAATTTCCGTTTTTAACTTATTGCCCGATTAAAGCATAACGTCGACTGATGCTCCAGCCTAGATAGAGGCATAGTTCCAATCACCTTTTTAGAGAATTTACAATCAATTCCAAAAGGGAAGAAAAGCTTTCTTCTAACGGGGGAAACAAAAATACCCTATTAAAGCGCATAAACTGGAATTCTGGCAATTTTCTGTACTTCTGGTTAGAATGGTTGTGCTGTGCTGTGCTTTTCTTAACAAATAAAAATGTCCTAATTAAAATATGGTTGTCGTTGTCCTGGAAGGTTTTCGAATGTTGCACGTGTTGCTTCAGTGCTTTTCCTTACCTCTATTTAGATGGAGGGTGGAAATTCAAAAATATCCCAGTATTTTTTTTTTTTTTGGGAAAAATGTCCTCTTTCACTCATAATATGTAGACAAGGTACAATTTTTCGTTAAGTTTTTGTTGGAATGAATTTCCAGCCCCTTTTTGGAATATTTGTATTTGCATTTATACTTGAAATAAAATTGCTACAACACCAAAAATAACTTCTCTTTGTTATTTTCAAGTGGAAAATTGGAAAATAATGGAACAAACATACACAGATACACACAAACAATTAAAAAAATCAACAAAATTACCTATTTTGTATACCCATTTCGTGTGCAGGATAACGGGATAACAGAAACTTGTTGGCAGGACAACAATTTGTCTATGAATTTATTTTAATTGTGATAGGTGGTAGTGGAATGGCCGAATGATGGTAAAATCGTAATTTAAGTTTAATGTCAAACCATTTTAGGATTCGTATATTTACGAGCGATTGCAAAATGGGATACAAGTTAATACACCACAGCAACAGGGACTTAGTAGGATTCAGACGGACCTAGGACAAAAATAGATACATATTTTTAAAAACAGGAGTGAATTGTGCATGACTCTACCCACAACTGCAACTGCATTGAATGTTCTTTATGAGTGGAAAGCTGTGATGTGGCAAAGGGAAAAAACGCGCACTGCTCGAAGGATAAAGTTAGTTTTATTCCAAGTGGGCGGATGGCGGAAGAATTTTAGGAAGTTAGCTGCCTGTGTAGACTCAATTTATAGAGCAAAGTTGACTGCATCATAGTTTTATAGGACATGGCACTGCAGCAGTTAATTTTGTGTAGATATGTATGTTAAAGGAATTTATGATTCTTTTTCATTGCTGTTGTTACTGTTAGGCTGATTCTGATGACAAAATATGGGTAAACAACTTGGAACAAACAAATATTTTTTTATAAAGTGTTAAATAAAGGCTTAGAAAGGTGCATTATGTAGTTTTAAACTTAAAAAAAAAAAAAAAACGATTAGTCTAAGAGCGGAAGTGAGAACTTGCATCGTCTTTTTTGAGCTTTTTCACAAAAAAAAAAGTCAAAACGTAGAAATTTACATTTTTGATGTTGAACTTAGCATTTTTTATTTATTAAAAAAAATATCCAGAACTATTTTGGAATGATGAACTATAGAACTAAGGTAAAGATGTGATAAGAATTCTTACAAAATTAATGCAAAATTCGATCGAAATCGGTCGAGTCATTAAGGAGATACTCCATATAAAGGGTGTTTTTTTTTTTTTGAGGTATAAAACTTTAAGTTGGCAACACTATTTTAACTAGCGGCCATTTTGGCAGCTATCAAGTAATTTATTTTTAGTATGGTTTGGCATTTTAACATAAATAGACTGACGCCTGAACAACGCTTTCAAATTGTGCCACAATGGGACCAAAACAAGATTGCCGTTGATCCCAATTTTCATAAGCGAATTTTCACTTTTGGTCGAATGGATACGTCAATAAACAAAACTGCCGTATTTGGAGTGATGATAATCTTCAAGTGTATGTTGAGACACCGTTTCATCCACAAACAACTGCTGTTTGGTGTGCTTTATGGTTTGGTGGAATAATTGGTCCGTACTTCTTTAAAATCGATGCTGGCCAGACCGTTACAGTCAATGGTGACCGCTATAGAGCTATGATTACTGACTTTTTCGTTCATCAATTGAACAACCATGATGTGCAGGAGCTGTGGTTTTAACAAGCCGGCTGTCACACAGCTCGTGCCAAAATTGATTTATTGAAGGAAACGTTTGGTAACCGCATATAACGGGTGATTTTTTAAGAGGTTTAGAACTTTAAAAAAAAAAAAACACAAAAAATTCGAAAAAATGAATATAATATTTATTTGAATCGATAGTTTGAACCTTGCAATTTAATGTTGATAATTTCATGCAAATGTTGACCGCGGCTGCGTCTCAGGTAGCCCATCCGCTGAGTCCAATTTTGGCATACTCTTTCACACATATCGGCCGGTATCTCACGAATGAATGCATGGATGTTGGCTTCCAGTGCGTCAATCGAAGCGGGCTTGTCCCTATAGACATTAGCCTTGACATACCCCACAAAAAATAATCTAATGGTGTCAAATCGCACGATCTAGGCGGCCAATTGACCGGCCCGAAACGTGAAATTAACTGTTCACCAAACTCGCCTCGCAATTGCCCCATTGTTTCGCGTGCTGTGTGGCATGTGGCACCGTCTTGTTGAAACCACATATCATGCAAGTCAAGAACTTCCATTTCGGGCAAAAAAAAGTTTGTTATCATCGCTCGGTAGCGTTCACCATTGACAGTAACGCTGCGGTTCGCATCATCTTTGAAGAAATATGGCCCAATAATGCCGCCGGCCCATAAACCGCACCAAACAGTGGCTTTTTCGGGATGCATTGGTAGCTGTTGCAATGCTTCTGGCTGATCTTCACTCCAAATGCGGCAATTTTGCTTATTTACGTACCCATTCAACCAAAAATGAGCCTCATCGCTGAACACAATTTTTCGATAAAAAAGCGGATCCTCGGCCAGCTTTCCAAGAGCCCATTCACCAAAAATTCGGCGTTGTGGTAGGTCGGCTGGCTTTAGTTCTTACACCAGCTGTATCTTAAAAGGCTTTACGCCCAAATCCTTCCGCAAAATTTTCCACGTAGTGCTGTAACAAAGGCCTAACTGCTGGGAACGGCGCCGAATCGACATTTCGCGGTCTTCTGTCGCACTAGCTGATACGGCCGCAATATTTTCTTCACTACGCACAGTACGTAAACGTGTTGGTGGTTTAATGTCCAACAAAGTAAATTTGGTGCGAAATTTGGTCACAATCTTCCGAATAGACTGCTCAGAAGGTCGAGAATGCCGATCATAAAATGGAAGCAGCGCGCGATGAACATTTCGAACCGAGCACGAATTTTGATAGTAAAATTCAATAATTTGCAAGCGTTGTTCATTTGTAAGACGATCCATGGTTAAATTGCAAACCAAACTGAAGCTGTTTGACAGTGACACAAGGTACTAAACACACGTCAGCTGTCAAAACCAGTGTTGCCAAAACCAAACCAGCTAAAAAATCACGTTTCACGTTACGGACCCGTGAATTGGCCTCCAAGATCTTGCGATTTAACGCCGCTTGACTATTTTCTGTGGGGATATGTGAAGTTGCTTGTTAACGCCGATAAGCCCGAAATGATTGCCCCGCCCACTTGGAAGACAAAATTCGCCTCGTTATTGCCGATATACGACCACAAATGTTGGAAAAAGTCATCGAAAATTGGATCTCCAGATTAGACTACGTCCGAGCCAGTCGTGGTGCTCATATGACAGAAATCATATTTAAGTTATAATGCCAGAAGATTATCTTTCGAATAAAGTAAATTTCATGTCAATTTAAAAAATCATCTTTGTTTTATTCCATTTCAAAGTTCTATACCTCTAAAAAAAACATCCTTTATCACAGGAGAATTGTTTACTTGCCTAAGGTATAGGGGAAGTCGTTTTTAAATCCAATCTGATGGACTACATAAATATCTTGATAACACCTGTAATTATCTATATATAAATGTAGAACCACACTATTCACATATTTGAGTACAATTGAAAATTAACGTGTAATCAAAATCTTGTCTAATCAATTCGAATAAGAAAGTCAACTATGTTTGGATGTTTGCCTTCAGGATTTTCAAATAAAAAAAAAAAAAAAACACGAACAAAAACTTTATCTATCTCGGATAAAGTTTCTTTATAGTCCTACATTAAAGTACCTACTACATGGGTACCTAGCTACTTTGAAAAAGTTTTGGCCAGGCTTCCGTTAAAAACTTAAATAAAAAAAAAAACCTAATAAATCTACGCCAAGCAATATTTATATTCTTCTGTCCGGATTTACACCATTGAAGCTAATAAATCTTTTATACCTATTTTGAGAATTTTGTTTGATGCAGTACAGAAAACTTTAACAATGCGAAAGAACTTCAAAATAGTAGTATACTAGTACAACACACAACTACTATTGAGAGAATAAAATAATTTGAACTAAAGATTGATAGCCATTTTGTTAAGGGAAACCTATATATATCTATACCGTTATATTTAGCTAGGGTGTTTGCTGTCGAAAGTCACTTACATATATTTATTTATACAATTCGAAGAAGAATTGTTTTTATATTGAGTGCTATGCTAAGTGCAGTTCCTAAATCAGAAAAAGTGTAAATGAACGGTGTTCTGTACTACGAAGGTACAGAAATTATGTTATAGGTTTTACTCTGTTAAATTTTGTACTTGAAAATAATTACAAGAAAATAATAATTATTATTATAATATTTTTAAGATTTTAAAAAAAACTTAACATAATAACAATGCAAAGAGAAAAATGCTTAAATCGAGTTTAATTTAATTGAGTAAACATTTACAAAGAGAATCTAAAAAATATGCACGACTAGGTCGCACGAACTTGCTCTTATGTGCGATCACATGGTTCTATAGTCTGAAATAAATTAGTTATGGGAGTCTATATTTTACCCATTTGCTAAAACTTAGTTAAGTTGCAGGTGGTATATTATGTTAGCATAAAAAAAACCATCAATATAGCCCAGTGTTGCACATAATGCAATATGCATGCAAGGAAATTATATTATTTAAACTGGAAAATTAATACAATTAGAAGTCAATTGATTAAAATACTTTGAATCTGTTTCAACCCAACGCGATGTACAACATCTGATTTCTTATATAAATCTTAATTTATGAGAAAAAAAAAATTTGAAAATCGCAGAAGCGATTCGTTTACATTTTTGAGAGAAAAATTGTTACGCAAATTTTAAGTAGGTATTTTTAAATGTTGAGTTAGAAAATTGAACTTTACAAAAAAATCTGTTTCCCGTTTTCGAAATATCGATTTTTTTCTTTTAAATCCAAAAATCATTTTTTAGAAAATTTTGATACGCACTTTTATTTATATTTTTTACAAGCTTCTGTATACAAAACTAGTTTTATTCGCTTGATCAGATATCGAGAGAGTCGAAAATCAAAGAAACTCTCTCTTATATGAGAAGTACTATTAATAAACATAAAATATAAAATTTAAAAATTTTGAATGGTAGATCGTACTTATTTTAACACACAAATTTTTTTTTTATCAAAATCGTACGAGTGGTTTTTGAGAAAAAATTTTTTTCTTTACGGATTTTAAACAACGTTATTTTTGGGTATTATAATAATTTTTGTCAAAAATCTTCTAGATAAAGTTAAAAAACTGCTTTGTACCAAGTTTAATAAAAATCGACCAATTCGTTTTTGAAATATCGAAATTTCAAACTGTTTTTAAAAATCCAAAAAATATTTTTTTGAAAATTTTGGTACCTACACAATATTATTAAGAATGAGTCAATAATTCTTCATAAAAAAATTGATCAGAATCAGTTTAAAGGTTTTTAAAAGAAAAGCGAGAATCAAAAAAATGGTTCTTTGGGAGGTACCTACCATTTATAACCATTTTTCGGATCCATTTTTTTTTTATTAAACGGCAACTTATAACTATTTAAATTTATTGAGTTCTAAAAAAAAAATCCTGTAGCGCCGATTTTGAGAAAAATAAATTTTTCCTTTTTATCCAAGAAATTTTGTCTGACAGCTACTGTTAGTTTTGTTCCTAAAAAAAAGAGAAAAAAACGGGTGGCGGAGATGTCCAAAAAAGGCTAGGTACCAAGTTTAAAGAAAATCGACCCATCCGTTTAGGCTGTAGTCGAACAGGCAGACAGACAGACAGACAGACAGACGGACGTTTTTGCGTGACCCACTTTTTTCGTCTTCGCTATCATCGTAATGTCAAGTTTGATAAAAATCTCTAGTTTATATTCACTAGTAAAAATCATACACAAATGACAAATGACAAATCATAAAGAAAAATATCATTCTGCGCAGTAAATGCAATTCTATGGGAAAAATCGTTTTAGACTTTTTTGCAACCCTGAAAGTGTAATAAAGTTCAAAATTCAGTTTTGGACTTAATTGCATTGAAGCAGAGAATGAATATAAAGTTAGTTTTATATTCTTTTATTGAAATTTATTACACTGCACACTCTCGTGTCATTTCAGTTAAAATATTCATAAAATTTTGGTTTGGGCAATATTCCCTAACATTAAGGCGTTATTTCGATATGTTGCTATTGTTGTTTTGGGCATTTTTTTTTAAGATTTGAGGCGTTTTTTCATTTCATAAAAAATAAGCGAAGTGATTGAATATATCTAGTTCAAAATGGAAAATATTTACAATTACATCAACAATTTGTACAAAGTTTTTTTTTGTGGCATATTTGCAAATGGATTTGGGAGCTTGTTCTTTTGTTGTTGTGCCATCCCTACAGACACAACCGAAAAAAACGATTTTTTTAAATCGAATTCGTAATTGTTCTTACTACGTGAACTTATCTTGGACAAATCTGAGTTGGAATTCAGCGTAGAAAAAAACTTTCTAAAGAGTATGATCTTTTGTCATTTGAGCTTTTAAATAGCATGTCATTTAACACAATTTCATGAGACAAGAATCCATTGATTCCTATGAACCAAAATACACAAACTTTTATGTTTTTATGACTGATCATTGTTGAAAATTAATCCGTCCAACATCACAAACCGAATTAAAACATTTTGTTTGAAACCAGTGTCATTGTTGATTTTTACAATCATTTTTATGTCGCAGCCCACACCGCATTATTATGACAAAATATAAAAAAAAAAGCAAATGAAAGGAAGAAAAATATGTTTCGTTGTCGAAAACTGGAACTTTGTTTTTCGGAAATAAAATCTCATTGTTGTTGTTTTTTTTGCCACTGGCCTTTAAATTATTTAGAAATTCTCGTTGGAAATTTTGTTTTGTGATTTTGTTTGCTTCATTGTGTTTCGGTTGGTGAGTGTTGAAATAAAATTCGTTTTTTTTTTGCCCTACGAAACAAAAACGTTTTGCCTCATACGTTTTTTTGTTTGTCTAAGAGAGTTTTAAAAACAAATTTGTTTATTTTTTCGAAATTGGTGAAGTCGTTTTAAAATCTCATATTCACACTTTTTTTTGGAGGAAACTGGAGACATACCAATTTAAGACAGTAGTAACAGGTATACATTTTTAGAAGTACAGTTACAAACAACAACCATCAATCGTCGGTCTAATGCCGTGACCACGAAGAGTGAAATTTCTTCGAAACGTTGAGATAGAAATTTATAAATAATTTCTTATAATTTCTTAAAATTAACGCGGTAAGTTCCGAAAAGTTAAAAAGTTTAAAATCATTAATTTCCGCGAAAAGAAAAGTTTAAAAATAACAGGTTTTCGAAATTTTAAGTTTGTGTTCAGATACATAAACACGCTGTAAAAAAAAAACTCTTGGTACTTGAATTTTACCCACCGGTGAAGCTCTAGTTTTGCGGGGCCACATAATATATTGTCATGGCTTAAGTACCTATAATCAGTTCCTTTTGTTGACGAATCGAAAACTTGTCCTATTTCGCTAATAAAAATAACCTAGGATGTTCATACAAAAAGGGTGTTTTTTTTAGACGTGTACTTTTCAAGAAGAAATAAAAAGCATATAGTTTTATGTTATGGCCAAGAATTTAGCTTTATTTTAAAGATAAGGGTTTGCCATTATGTTTTAAAAATGATTTCGAGCAAGTCGCCGCCTCGGCTGGCACGAATAAACTAAAGCCGAGAGGCCCAATTTTCGACAGCTCTAATTGTCGCGCGCGACGGCGGATGCATTCATTCGGGTCTTCTTCGATACTCTGCTCCACAGCAGCAATAGTGTTTTCGGTGCGCACTGTATGGCGTCTCCATTAGAGTAAACGTGGTGCGAACCCGATCCATGGTTGCTTGAATTTATGCGATTTTCCGATTATGTCGACCGAATATTGGACGCAGCGCGATAAAATGAAATATGAAATGGCAAACCAAACTGAGCATAAATCAAGTGATACCTGTCAAAAATACCAACTCTGAAAAAAGTATTGCCAGTACACCCTTTACATGCCTAAATCTGCTCCAAATGTACATATGTATGTAGGTAATATGCGGTTAAGATGACACCTATTGTTACAAAAAATGCTTTAAGTCTTACGCTTTTCCCATACCAACAGGAAAGTTTTTTTTTTAGTGGTTTGGTTGTCGCAATATGTTCAGGTGATTTGATATGAGTCATTATTTACATTTTTATTAATTAAATATCTATAATAATAAGCTTCATAAAAGTATACTTAAACATTCTCTCCAGCTTCTCCTTTTTATCTCGTTGTCGTAAAGAGATTATTTGATATTTACAACCAATTCCGATGACCATCATCGACTAAAAATTCTATTAAGCAACACATTTTTATAACAAATATATCACGAAAAAAGGTAATTTTTTTCATTTGCCATCTACTTATGGGTAAGTAACCGACAAAAATATTCTTCAGCATGTCGTCGTCAGAAACACATAAAAAAGGACATTGTCTTTCCACAATGTCATTGTTATTTCATTATTCATCAGTTTGTTTGTATATTTTACGAACTAATTTTTTTTTTTTTTTATTAAAGAGGCACCTGGTGGACTCGTAAAGTTTGTGCTGTGTAAAAATGAACAGAAGCTTAGCTAATTTTGCGTCGAAAATCGATGTGACGGATGTTAGCTATACGATGTAAGGCAGAAAAAAAAAATTATATTTTTTTCAATTAAAATTAACATAACTAACTACCTAGACTAAGTGCCAATAAAAATAAGGAGTCTGATGGGTGGGTTAGTCCACGTGCATAAACAAACGTGCAATAAGCTGTAATTCCACTAATTTGTATGGCTAACATCAAATCTTTGCTTTATTCTCGCTCCTACCACCTTATGTTTAACAAATGGTGTATGTAGGTATGTACCTATCAAAAACGGGGGAAAACGAAGAAACCTAATGAACCACAATTTTGTTCGAGGAGTATATAGTAGAAATGCTAAAGTCAGTTCAATGCAATTGATACACAATAAAACATGAATTGGGATGTAACAAGTATTAGCACAAGACGATAAAATAGAGGCCAAACTTAGAAAAAATTCTAAAAAGGCTGAATTTTGGTAGAGAGATTTATTTAACTTAACCTTTAGCATGTGGTTAACAGAAGGAAGGTACTCTAAATTTGGACCAGAAAAACATTTTAAAGGAGGCTAAAAAAGATTGAATACATTTTTTTTGTAAATAAATATCTAAACAACTTTTTTAAAAATTTTGAAATTTTACAGAACCAAGACAAACGTTACAATATCAGTATTTGTGCTCTAATGTACAATTTTTCACACCACTACTGACTGGTGGCGTTTGCACTGTAGGCCCAATGAATGTCGAATATCAATGGAAAAAAAAACTCATCGTCTTAAACAACTAAAATTATTAGACGTTGACTTTTGAAAAAAAAATTCCAACAAATCTGAATTAGGTTTGAAAGTTTGAAACACTGCTTCTGAGGCGTGACAGGGGCAAAATTAAATAATTTGTAATAATCACGAAAACTATAATTTTCTTGTAAAACTAATAATATCATAATTCTACATAAAAAAAGGTTATTACACACTTTTTCTTAAGAGCAATCAATAGATTTTGAGAAAAACGTGCGTAGACGTTACTTGTTTTGAGGCACATTTTTTCAACATCATCCCAGTATAAGGTATCTACTGAACAAATTTGTGTTATAATCTTTTTAGGCACCTATGTATTATAAGGACGAGACTAGAGAAATGTCAATTTATAACACTTTTTCGCAATCAAAAGTTCAAAAAATTCTCAGAGTATGTCCACCGGCGTACTGTGGTCCAAAATGATTTTGTTGGTTGCAAAAATCATAACTTTTGAACGCATAAAGATATCGCTACAATTTTTTTTTTTTCTTAACGGATATTTCCAAGGATATGAAATTAGTGAATTTTGAGAAAATATCTTCAAAGGGTGTTTCTTAATCAAAGGCTGAAATACGATTTTCTTAAAAAAAAAAGGAATTAACAGTGCAAGAAATTAAAGGAAAACTATAAGGAAAGTTAAAATTTTGAGAATTTTTTTAAAAATAAAGTCTGCGACTATTTAATTATTCACAAGGTGATCCAAAATAATTTTTTTTAACAACACTGGATGCTTCAAGTTAACGAAGCAATTTTTGAAGTTTTAGCAAATATTAGAACAATATTTTTTTTCATTTTGTGGCTCACCGACATATCTTATAAACTGTTTCAGTGACCAATTTTATTTAAAACAGTGTGATAAAAAAGTAAAGTATTTTTGGAGTAGTGATAAAAACTTAATCAAAAATTTATTCAAAAAGGGCCGTGAAAGTGCGCGGATTACAAAAATAGAATGTTCAATCTAACAATCAGTACTTTATTTACAGATTTTAAGTCCATTTTTTTTTTTTAACAATTGCCATTTAAATAAAAAGGGGTGTGGAAGTGGGCGTATTTTTTTACGATTAAGATTTAAAAAAAAAACGTTTTCTAATTAAAGTTAAAATAGAATTTCACATTCTTAGCTCTTTCGATAACGGAAATAACTCATACATTCCAAAAGTAAATTTTCTTTTAAGAAAAAAATGTTAACACCGAAAACATGCTTTTTTTAAACACATGAAATTTTCTCAAAACACTGCAAAAAGTTCCAGCTGCAATTTTGCATATGGCTTCACAAATAGTTGGCCTAAAATATTCTGTTATTTTTTCAGCGGAACTCAGCGAAATTTTTTTGTAGCTCAAAAACTCATGAAAAAAGGTTTTTTTTTGTTTTATTTATAAAAAAATATTAATTTTTTTTTTAATTTGAATTTACTTGCAAATAAAACAACAATTCTACATTAGAGGAAATCAACATTTTTCAAAAAAATATGCCATATTTGTAATAAAGAAAATAAATAAGTTCGTTTTTTGTCATTTTTTTAACTCTAAAACCAAATTGCCCAACTTTGAAAAGCTGTAGGTATAAAACAAACTATTTACCAGAAAATTATTTTGTTTACTTTTTTTGAAGCCCTGTCTATATTTCTATTAAATAAAAAACATCGAATTTTGTATTTTTGCCACAACTTTTGGCCTTTTAGACCACAGTGCGGGCGGAGGCCCTAGTCCTTCGGGGTAGCATAAAAAGTACTTTTATAAACAAACTGTCTTGTCTGGAGTAACTTCCATATTATTTACTACAATTATTATAATTTATGATGCAGTTTTATTTAAAAAAAAAAAAACATTCTTATAATCATTCTAAATAAAAGTTTATTATGAATCAACCTTAAAAGTTACCTTACCCGCGCATATCCTGTTACAAGAATTCTATTTCAAACTTGTTGTTAATCCATTCTATACAAACATTAATCCAAATTAAATTAATTTGGCATCTCCGGTTTGTACATAATATCTATAATAATAAGTTAATTTTAATTTAAGTCCCATTTTCTTGCGGACGCACATTATTCTTCCTAATGGTTCAATAGAGAAGACATTACATTGGTAATAACTTTGATTTACAGTTACAAAGTCACAAGGACTCGTAAGCTTCCATGTTTTCCTTATATAACCGTTGCCATTGCTATACCTATATGGAGTTTATGTATGGAAGACAAAGAGCATGAACACGAAGGTGTATACTGTATATGTTGCCTGTGTGCACCACCACAGCATAAGACACAAAAGCAATATAGCAAAAGCCAGCGCGCTCTAACTGTCCTCAGGTCCTCAAATTGGGTTCAAAGACATAAACATCGATATTATCTCTAGAGAGTATCCTTTCTGGGAATTTATTATTTTCACAATGTTGGTTTTTTAATAAGTTTATATTTTGCGAGTCCTTTTGTATCCTTTAAAATATGGAATGACTTTCAATTCAAATGTAAAAAAAAATAAAAATGTCATAAGTTTTCAGGACGAGAGGAAAAAATTCTGAAAATATTCTTAAGGCAGCACACAAACAAGGTAGTAAATATCTAATATCTTTTTATTAGACATTATATACATATTATAAGCCATTCAGCTTGAAGCTATTGCTTAATAGATGTATTTCGATAGTTTACATAATATTTTTTTAAAAAAAAAGGAATGTCGAAAAAATCTTTGAGTAAAATCACGGATGGAAAAATAAATCAATACTCAGAATATTATAAGCAGGTTCACAAACAGAATAAACATTAATAAAAAAAAAAACATTTTAAGGCGAACATAATAAAACTTAAAATTAAAAGAAAAATATGTATCCAAATATAATTAACAAACGACTAAAATTAAAAATTAAAGAAAAAAATGTCATACTTCAAATATATTCAATCTCCAGTTTTCCTAAACCACACTAAAACCTCTTCCGCCTACTAATCAACCAGGTTGAAGGCAGGATTTTGATCAATCGGGGGCAAACTAGGTTGTGGGATCTTATAGCACCTCATATGTGGGATATTCGCAAAAAAAAGTAGTTTTAGAAATTGGTCAACCGTAGAATATTTTTAATCAATGGCTAAAGGGTCTCAAGGTCATCATAGATTTTTGACATCTCATTTGTGGGATATTAGCATACCAATTGTGGGATATTGTACAGTAGCCTATGGGTGACCAATTTCTGAAACTAGTTGAACTTTTATGATTTCACTGAGACTTTAAAGATGGTAGATATACTTTTTTCCGAATATCCCACAAACAAGGTGCTTAAAATTTCTTCGGCCTTCAAGGAAAAAAAGAAGAGAAATCAGGTAAATATTAAAGAAAATCTATGGCTGACCAATAACAGCAACTAGCTGACATTTTATGATATAACTTTCACATTGCATACTTTATTTACGAATATCCCCCAAATGAGGGATATTCATTTCATGGAATAGTTTTGCTGCAAATATTCCATGTATGGGATCCCATAGCCATAGAAGGAGCCTACTATTGTTTAGCGAATCCGAATGGCTAAGTTGAGAGGCACTGACAAGAAATACTCTTGGAGGAGTATAGTCACTTCCTCACAAGAGGCAATAGCTGTTTTTTATTTTGTTTAAATATTAATTTGATTTCATTTATTTTGACATAGCTCCTACCTGATGTACCAGATATATAGATGTTGAATGTCAACGTCAAGAAGAAAACTGCTTGTATAGCCTTAGACCTGTTTATTATAAAAATAACCCAGAATGCACTTAGTATACTTACATCACAAACTTTCCCTCAAAATATTCTATTATCTTGAATCTGCACGTCCAAATCTACCAACGACAACCCCCAGCAGCATGTGTTTAAAAAAAAAAAAACTATTAAAATAACAAAAGCGTGGTGCATCCGTTGCCTGTTGATGAGTCCCTATCCCGCCTCTTGAACAAAATCGCATGTACTTTTCCAATAGCGCTGTACATAGTTGTGTATAGGGAAAGAGTAAAGAGTAGTAAACCAATTTATATGCAAATATCCTTGCACCTAACTTTACAATATTTTCCAAGCGGATATCGCTTCCACTACTTTGACTAACTACTTGTTCTTGGCAATTTAAGTTAACCTCTCTGCTATTGCTCGATGTCTATCCCTATACATATGTATGTGTACTAAGGGGAAATAAGGGAGCTTCGAAGCATTGTCTTTTGACATGGTGTTCGGACACTCGGATTATATTAAAATTCAATTAAAAAGTTTGTGTTCAAAATTGATTTTTTATTCTATCTTCTCTATGATATACTGCACGGGAAAGTGGAAATAGATAAGCTAGAAAGAATGTGTCTGAGAGGGGGTGGGGAGGGTAGGGAAGAGAAGAGGACCAGCAGAAACAACTTCTTTCTATCTATACCCAGGATGGGGAGTTAATTCATCCATCAATGTGGGTTTATTAAAGTTGAAACAAATACAATCCCCGATGGTCAGTGCATATAATATGAAATCAGTTTACATGCGGCCATGACAAAGTTTCGAGCTCACCATGAGTAATGATGGCCACTGTGTGTACTATGGTGAGTCCTTACGTCAGAAAAGGGTGTTTCTCACGATCAATTATCCAACAATGTTGTCTTAATTAAACTATAAGCTTGATGGGAGCTACGCTGACGCTAACACTAACGCTGCTGGGCTGGTTCTGATGGTGGGGCAGTTAACCTCACTGACACAAGCGTACTTAACACCAAAGTGATTTCAGTTCAAGAGGTTCCCTTTGAAATGTGGTCGGTATTAAAACGTCTTCAAATTAACCCGAAGGCTTTTCTGTTCTCCGAATGCCATATTATCCCACCTATCCACCATGATTCTCTGGAAACTATGGAATGGTGCAGCTAATAGTTTTGTGCGGGGCGAACATTTGAAACGATGCGATGCAGTGGGGGTCCTCCGATTGAAAGGTGAAGTGAAGTCTATATACACATTAAACCACATCGACCACGTGCAAGGGTGTGTTGTGTGAACTGTGATGTAGTTATATGTATACACTTGGATGTGATATCTCTGTATATAGTATAGGTAGCATGAAGCCGAACCCCGGGTGTTGTGTTTATTTGGTCGGCAGTACTTAAACACTTTGAAATGTTGTTTATGGGTTTGGTGTGGCCAGGACATGGACATGAACTCTCTCCTGGCCTGGCCATGATAGTCTAACGAAGTTGCATCAGTGCGGAGTTATAGTTTTCTCTGTGAAGTGGTTTTGGCACGATGTTGTTTTTAAAGTTAAAACGTCTCGCCACAAAAGTATCAGAGAAACTATATTTGGCACGAAAGGATATGTGTGTGGGTTAGGGCATCCAAGTGATATGGAAGAAAGGGGTTCGTAAAGTAACTCTTAAAAAGAAGTTATACATATTTTAATACATTGATTAAAATGGCTTTAAATATTATGTCGAGAAATTTTAAGGTTTCATTCGGAATCAGGTAAACAGGGGGTCTATCTATCTTGCCCCGTTTATGAGGTAGGGGAAATTTTATATAAAAATGACTTAAAATGAAAGCAAATTATTAAAAACCAACACCAACACTTACAATGAAGTATTATACTGGTTTTGAAAGCCAGAAATTTGTTTTTTAATCCTTACTTTAAATTAAATTATTTATATCCATAGTTTTTGAAAAATTCATATGCAAACTCAAAATTTTGATAAAAAATAAAGTTTAGACCAATTTTTTTCAAAATTGTGAAATAAAGTCTTAAATTGTCTTTAAATGGTCAGTGCGTATATTAATTTTAAATCGAACACAAGAAACCGAAGGGTTTTATGTTTTCTAGTTTTTGAGAAAATTGAAAATTAGTAAAACTACTTTTTTATGAGATGTTTGTGTTTTTGTATTTACGGTGATATGGCACCAGTACGATAACTAGGGCGCCCCATAATAATGACGGATTTTTATAGAAGAATAAAATACATGCATTTTTTGCTATGGGAAGGGGGTCTGTCACATTCCGTTTAGGCGGGAGGGGCAATTTTTGAAAAATTACTTAAAAAAAAAAAAAAAAATTAAAACAACTTACAACACAATACTACAATACAAAATTATAGGTTTTCAGAAACTTGTTGTTTTGTCGTTTGTTTCAACCTAGTTATTTGTGTTAATAGTTTTTGAAAAAAAAAAAAAAATACAAATTTCAAACTCAAAATATATTAAAACAAATTACAAAAAAGTTACCTAATGTTTTGTACGTAAAGTTGTAAGATTTACTTAATTTTGAATTTGCAGCACTTACAATTATTTGATGTCCCTTTAAATTCTTCATCGAACACTGAAAACTAGATGGTTTTATGTCTTCTAGTTTAACAATTCTAACAAACAGATTTTTTTAAAACCGGATATCTCTTTTTTGTGCTTACCTCACTTTACCCTATAAATATTCTTTTTTTTTGAAAAAAATATCCCTGAAGCCAGCCACTAAAAAAAACCTTTTAAACACAAACATTTTGTTTGTAATCGGGTACGACTGGTTGGTTTTACCCCACTTAACCCTATATGTAGCAAATAAAAAAAAAAGTATCTCTTAGGCCATACCCTAGAAATAGCCTTTCAAACACAAGGAATTTTTGAAATCGAATACACTTTTACCTCATTTTACCCTAAAAATATTAAAATTTTGAAAAGGAATATCCCTAAGGCCATTATCTATATCGAAAAACTTCCAAACAAAACAAGAATTTCTTAAATGGGAATTTCTTATATTTTGTATATATATTTTATATATTTTACCCCATTTCACACTACAAACTAAATTTTTTTTAAATATAAATAATAAATTTTTTTTAAATATAAATACGCAGGTAGATTTTTTTTTTAAGTGGATACATCTTTCATTTTACCCCAATTTACCTTACAAATTTTTTTCCCCGCGGAGACGAATCCAACAAAACAATGATCATAAAAACGGTCCAGTAGCCGTTCTTCAGTTAAAAGAGTTGTAACTACATCGACTTTGTTTTAGGTATACATATATTTAATTTTTTTGGGTATATGGTATTAAAATTCTGAAATTTCGACCATCAACGGCTTTTGTAAGGTTGCCGGCCATCTTGATTTAATTTTACTGTTTTTTTTTGTCTCCTTCGCATCAATTGCAATTAATCATTACTCGTTAAATACGCGAAATATGTTAAAATTTGACATAAATTATTTTGTAGAACTAATTATTCTTCTGGTCAGAAATGGTTAAGGCTGTTTTTTTTCGATACAATCCAAAATACGGATATTATTCGTGTAAACCGAACCTAACCTTAATTAACTAAAGCCCAATACCTAAAACGATGCTTAAAAATTTAAGATCAACATAAGAGCTTTATGTGACAGCTTACGCTGAAACTTAAACCATAAGCGTTTGTTGATCAAAAATACTTAAGTTTCGTACTCTAAGGCCCAGTTTTTCAGTGCAAAATGTATGTTAAACTCGATTTAACTCATCAAATTTGGTGAGTTAACTCAGGAGTAACTAAACAGATGCTTTTAACGTTTTATCCGTCGAGTTTGTTTAGTCGTTTGTTTAGTCGCTCAGTTCACTGGAGGTAAATTTACTTCTAGAGTTAGCTAACTCTAGTTTAACTCACTACCGAAAAACTGGGCCTAAAAGATACATTTTCAAATATATACAAACAAATTTGTTCAATAATTTAATTTTCCCTTCTTCATACTATTAAGCTGCTAATTTGAATATTGCTGCAAGTATTGGGCATTCCTGCAAGTGAAAATCATTTGAATAAACCAACACATTCAATTTACAGTTTTTTTTTTCATAAAGTAAGAACTAAAAATAGAAAAAAAAGCTATTTAATTGTAATGATATAAAGCGTACAACCTTTTTTTCGAGTCAAATTAATTAATTTATTTTATTTTGCTTTGACGTAGAGGGAGTAGTGATATTTATTTAATTGATTTCAGTTTCATATTTGACAGAACTAATGAATTATTTACATAAATAGTATGAGTTAACTCACTTTATTTCATCAAATTTTTTTATACTTTTTTTTTATAAAGTAAGGTAGATACACATTATGTACATAACATATACATAGGTTTATATTGATTTAGAAAATAAAATGAATGTTTGATCTACACGTGTTGGCTTTTGACTGATGAAGTTAACTGTAAATGTATGATTTTTTTTTTTTTTTAAATAACACTATGACAACAACATTTCAGGAAAATCTAGACATGTAATTACTGAGCAAATAGGCACCACTCTCCTTTGTACTTGCTCTACCTAGGGCAAGTATTGGTTTCGTGTGAAAAAAATCGAGGTTGTAATCAAAACTAACACTACGTTAATCGAAAAGTCCGAAAAAGTGGGTTTAGTCATGCCGTCCGTGGGTCTGTGTGTTCGAGCGTCTGTGCGTCCACTGTTATTTGAGCTAGAGCCTAAACGGGTGAACCGATTTGCATGAAATTTGGTACAGAGCATTTTTATGTGATTCCCTAGAGTTGAAATTCGAATTTTTGTTTTAGCTTATCTAGAACGGGTAGCTGCCATACAAATATTTTGGTTTCTTCAAATTTTCTCAAAAACGGCTTAAACGATTTTGATTAAACTTCGTGCCTGTAATAATCAGGTCAATTGAAAGAAAACTGCGTTTCAGGTTTTTCTCAAAAAATTCACATAACGGAATTATTTTTCATTTTTTTTGAGAAAATGGTCTTATTTTTGTGTTATTCGCATATATCTTTTTGATGGTTACGCCGATTTTGTTATAATTTTTCAATCTGGTGCTTATTAATAGTATAAACAATATTGCATTTGAAAATTTTGAAAAACATTGTTTTATAATTAAAAAAAAAATCAAACAAAAAATCATTTTTTTAGTTTTTTGACGCTTTTAATAATTTCTCGTAAAATATATTACATTTACATCATGCATCTTTAATTTGTAATTACACACAGTTGTTATTCACAAGAGTAAGTTCTTGCGATCAAGTCGTGCATATTTTTTAGGGAGCTAAAAGGATGAATATGTTGTTAAATAAAAAGTTTGTTTCAAAAAGTTGAGTCATCATAATGACAATTATTTCGACCTAATGGCAGTTTATTCAAAGTTGAGAACCAGTGGTTTTCATAATCGATACTATAAAATCGAACTTAAATTTAAATTTGAACAAAAACCGATTTTAATGATCTTTGATTTTTTGGATTCTTCTCCAACCCTACAAAGTGATTTTTTTATTTTTTATAGTTATTCTGCTATTCGGAATAACTATACAAAATAAAAAAAAAACACTTTTTAGGGTGAAATGGGGTAAAATGACAAGACATATTCGATTACAAAAAACTCTACCTGCGTTTGAAAGGTTATGCTTAGGATATGGCTTAAAGAATATTTTTTTTTTAAATTATAATTTGTAGGATGTAATGTGGTAAAAATAAAAAAATTGTCCGATTTAAAAAAAGTCTTTTTGTGTTTGAAAGGTTTTTTTTTAGTAGATGGCCTTAAGAATATTTTTCTCAAGAATTTGGTAACTATTTAAAGAGTGAAAGGGGGTAAAAACGAAAAGTGGTATCCGATATCAAAAATTCTGTTTGTGTTGAAGAGGTTATTTTTAAAAATATTTATAGAGTGTAATGGGATAAACACAAAAAAATGGTTTTTGCCTACAAAAAATCGTTGGGAAAGTAATAAAGGTTAGACTAAGATGATCACATTTTTAAGAATTTCGCCATTCATAACGTGAAGTGGGTCAAAACTCAGTATGTAGTATTCAGTTACAAAAAGTAGCTTAAATATTTGTCTATATTTTTATTTGTAATTTTTATGCGAAGCTTAGGTTTGCGAAGCAGGGCGGGTCAGCTAGTTATACAAAACATATATTTTTAACATTTGATTTACGTGAAATTTTCCCTAATAGGCATGTCAGGTTGAGTTTAGAATAACATTTTAAAGAATATAAGTATTATTGATTTCTTTTTTAAGATGAGCCTTAAAAATTAAAATTGTAAGTGTGGCAGTTCTCAAATTTATCCAAACCACCGTCTGTGGTTTTATAAACTATAAAATTGCCTCAAACCAACAACATTAGAAATGCATTTATTACCACCATCTGATTTCTTATTTAAATCTTAATCTATGAGAAAAAAAAAATTAAAAATCGTAGGAACGGTTATAAATATAACTAATTTTTTTTATATAAAATGTTGTACCTAAACATTTTTTTAAAAAAAGGTACCTTAGCCAATTTTAAGGTTTTATTAATGTACAAAAATCTTCCACATGTTTCCAATTTAAAAAAAAAAAAATAATTTTGTTTTTTTTTTTAAATCCAAAAATAATTGTTTTGAAAATTTTGATATGCAATATTATATTCCTTAAAAGCTTCTGTATGATAATATAGTTTAATCGGTTGATCAGATAATAAGATAGTCTGCAATCAATTTTTTATCAAAATCGTAGAAGTCGTTCTTAAGAAAAAAAAAGATTTTCAAACTTTTTTTAAAAATCTAAAAAATATTTTTTTTTGAATATTTTGGTACATTAAAAATTGAGAAACATCTGTTGAACCGGTTTAATCATAAAAATGGTTCCTTGGGGGTTCCATTTTTCAGAATCATTTTTTCATTAATCAGCAGCTTATAACTAATAAAATGTATTTAATTTTTTTTCTTAATCCAAGAAACCGATTTTGAAAAAAATAAGATTTTCCTTTTTGGCCAAAAAATTTGGAATGAAAGTACCGTTATTTTGGGTCCCAAGAAAAAAAAAAACCATTAATTGAACGAGTGTTCAAGCGGAACTCTTGCTTTGTTTGTATGTTTGATTGTTTGTTTTTTTTTGTTCGGGGTAATCTCAGAAACCACATGTTCGATTTCAAAAATTATTTTTGTGTTTGAAAGTTTGTTTTTAGGGGCATATTTTATTTTTAAGGCATATTTTTTTTCGAAAATTATGCCTTTTGTAGGGTAAAATGGGGTAAAATGAAAAAGACGTATCCGATTGAAAAAAAATTCTACCTGGGTTTAAAAGGTGATTTTTAGGAAATTTCTTTAAGGATATTAAAAATTTTGGTAATTGTAGGGTGAAATGAGATAAAAATAAAACAATTGTCGGGTATATGAAATTCTTTTATTGTTTGAAGTGTTTTTCTAAGGAAATGACTGTATAGATATTTTTTCAAATTTAATTATTTGTAGGGTAAAATGGGGTAACAATATAAACATTGTCGGATTTAAGATTTTTTTTGTTTGAAAGGTTTTACTTAGGAAATGGCTTTATGAATATTTATTTTTACTTAGGAAATGACTTTAGGAATATTAATTTTCGAAATTTTGTTATATGTAAGGTGAACTGGGGTAAAAAATAAAAATTGTCAGATCTTAGAAATTGTGTTTGAAAGGTTTTTTTTAGGGGATGGTTATAAGCGTATTTTTTTTTGAAAATTTTGCCATTTGTAGGGTAAAATGGGATAAAAACAAAAAGGGGATATCTGAGTTTAAAAATTCTGTTTGCGTCTGTGAGGTTATTTTTAAAGATTTGATATTTATAGAGATAAATGGGATATATGTAGACTTGTATGAACACAAAAAAGTGGTTTTCGATTACAAAAAATCTTTCTGTGTTTGAATATTTTAAAGAATTTAGCCATTAATAAGGTAAAGTGGGGTAAAACCCAGAAAGTAGTATTCAATTAAAAAAGTACATATCTTAAATATTTATTTGTATTTTCTTTTGTAATTTTTATGCAAAGCTAATGTTTGTCTACCCGTGCGAAGTCAGGTGGGGCCAACTAGTATTTATCATATTTATGTACATAAGTCTTTGGTACCTTTTTGCGTTTAAAAACATAGTTTTTCATTTGCGTGAGTCGACCTTTAAATACCTACATGCCTACATACATTATATACTCGTGACCAAAATTTAAAATATTTCTTTAATGTTTATAATAGAATTTTCTTACACCTCTATGCATATCTAAATAAATAAAAATTCAACTCCATTAAACTATCAGTACCGTTTGTACAGTATCCCTGTGTTTCTAAAACAAACTAAAAAATTGAAACCTAACTCCTCCAGTTGATATCCTCTACCTCTACCCATATGTTCAGAATTATTTATCCACATCCAAACCACATACATATATGAAGACCACACTATTTCTCATATATTTTTGAAACAATTTGTTTTCTTTTACCAACTGGAATTATTTCAAAAATTTCTAGCAATGTGGTTTTATTTCACCAAAGTGAAACCCCATTCATGCTGTTACATGACTGGTTGTTGTACTTTATCATATTTGTTTTAGCTTCTTTTTGTAAAACAATAAATAAAACTAGATATAATAAAATATTCCACACAAAAATAAAGAACATTATAACAATCATCGTGAATTTTATTTACTTCTCAATTTGTCAGTACGGTGCACTGGAAGAAGTTTTCTGTAGAAAAATAAATAAATGCATGGAATAGCCAAATATAATGGGTGATTTTTTAAGAGGTTTAGAACTTTAAAAAAAAAAAAAACACAAAAAATTCGAAAAAATGAATGAAATATTTATTTGAATCGATAGTTTGAACCTTGCAATTCGATGTTTAAAGATAATTTCATGCAAATGTTGACCGCGGCTGCGTCTCAGGTAGCCCATCCGCTGAGTCCAATTTTGGCATACTCTTTCACACATATCGGCCGGTATCTCACGAATGAATGCATGGATGTTGGCTTCCAGTGCGTCAATCGAAGCGGGCTTGTCCCTGTAGACATTAGCCTTGACATACCCCCACAAAAAATAATCTAATGGTGTCAAATCGCACGATCTAGGCGGCCAATTGACCGGCCCGAAACGTGAAATTAACTGTTCACCAAACTCGCCTCGCAATTGCGCCATTGTTTCGCGTGCTGTGTGGCATGTGGCACGGTCTTGTTGAAACCACATATCATGCAAGTCAAGAACTTCCATTTCGGGCAAAAAAAAGTTTGTTATTATCGCTCGGTAGCGTTCACCATTGACAGTAACGCTGCGATTCGCATCATCTTTGAAGAAATATGGCCCAATAATGCCGCCGGCCCATAAACCGCACCAAACAGTGGCTTTTCGGGATGCATTGGTAGCTGTTGCAATGCTTCTGGCTGATCTTCACTCCAAATGCGGCAATTTTGCTTATTTGCGTACCCATTCAACCAAAAATGAGCCTCATCGCTGAACACAAGCAGCGCGCGATGAACATTTCGAACCGAGCACGAATTTTGATAGTAAAATTCAATAATTTGCAAGCGTTGTTCATTTGTAAGACGATCCATGGTTAAATTGCAAACCAAACTGAAGCTGTTTGACAGTGACACAAGGTACTAAACACACGTCAGCTGTCAAAACCAGTGTTGCCAAAACCAAACCAGTTTAAAAATCACCCGTTAGTTAATATGAGAAATGTTTTCTAATAAATAAATGAAACATTGGTTTGTGTCATGAAAAAGGTACTGTAAAGAAAATGAAAACAATTTTTTTTTGAGAATTTTAATTCAATTTAAATTCAAAATGTAAATATAGTTTTTTTTTCCTTTATATCTTGAGGAAATATTTTTGGAGAAAAAAATATCCATTTTAATTCTAAAACAACTTTATTGAAAAATGTACCTCTCAAGTAGCTACTTGACTATAAGGGTCTGCAAAGATTAAATATTTCATTTAAATTTCATCAAACCACAATTATTATTTTCTCGAAAAAAAAAATAACTCGAATAGCAGTTATTGAAACTTCTAAGCTTCCTTCCAAATTCAATTACAAAGACAATTGGTTTACATAGTTGTTGATCTATGTACGTCATGAGCTTAAGCTAATTTTTCGGTTTAATTCGAAGTTTTGTTTCTAACAAATTTGAATTTTCTAATACACTTTTTATTTACGTTATGCCAGAATCCTAAGGGGTTTTTATTTGATTCACGTATTTTAAAAAAACTTGACTGAGGAGCATTGTGTTTTTTTTTTTTTTAGATTAAGAACAATATGTTATTATGAAAAACTGCAGAAGATTTGAAAGCTCATTCAAAAATTGTCATAGGTATAAAATTTGTGTTGTTTGAATTTTGATAAGAAAAAATTATGTAAGTTTCTGAAATTTAATGTTCTATTTAATTTTGGAACTTGCTCAAGCTTGCAACATAACTCAGGTTTGTAATGGAATCTAGAAAATAGCACACTCTTAAAAAAGTTAATAAAAAGGAAAATAAAACAATAAATTCTTGTCTATAACGACACAGTGTCCAGTTGTGTAACTGCGCTTCAGTATATCTTACATGGCTCCGAAAAAATTCCGACAAAGCTGAATTTTGATGAAGAGCTGTATTTGTATGTGTAAAGCATTTTATAACTATACTTAACAACATATAAGAATAAGAATTCTAAACTCATATAACGCAGTTTTAAATAATGACTTGTATCGACTTAAGCTATTTTTATAAATCTTAATTGGCCAAAAACACAAGAAAGTATATGAGTAAAACAACTTATCTCGAAAAACATTTAAAAAAAAAAATTAATGTAGGTAGGTACAATTTATTCTCAAAGATTTTGATAAAAAATATAAAATAGTGGACAAAACTAAGCTTCGCATACAAATTAAAAAATAAAATATAAATACATAGATAAATATTAAAGCTACTTTTTGCAATTCATAATTGAAGAATACTAATTTCTGGTTTTTAACCCAATTTACGTTATAAATGCGAAATTCATAAAAATGTGATTATCTCCATAAGTTCAACCTTTATTTCTTTCCCAACACAGAAAGAATTTTGGAAAGCAAAAACCACTTTTTTTTATTTATCCCATTTCACTGTATAAACATAAATTTTTTAAAATAACCTTTCCAACACCAACAGAATTTTTAAAATTGGATATCCCTTTTTATTTGTTACCCCACTTAACCCTATAAATATCAATTTTTTGAAAAAAAAAAAATTCTTAAGCCATCGCCTAAAAAAAACTTTGATATGTAAATTTTTTTTGGAAATCGAATACAATGTTTCATTTTTACCTCATTTCACCCTATAAGTACCAATTTTTCGAAAACAAAATAGCCCTAAAGCCATCCACTAAAAATGACCTTTCAATTACCAATTGAATTTCTTAAATTGGACTTTTTTTTAATGAAAAACGAAATGTGCGCCTACAGCGCCACCTGTTGAGAATTTTCCGACGAAAATTTACCAAAAACTGTTATTAACGCTCCTGTTATAGGAGAATTTTTTTGATTTTTAGGTTTCTCGGTATCACCTTAACCGATTTCCACCAACATTTTTAAACAGAAGGGTTTTTTTAAGTAGAAACAATATTTCATACAAAAATTAACAAAAAAAAACACATAATTCTATAGTTTTTTTGAAAAATCAATGAAAACGTCAAAATTAATGATTTGCCTTGCAATTTTGGTTTTGGGTTTAAATTGTTAATTTTTTTTTTCGAAAAATCATACCTTTTTTCAAATATTTAGATGGCGCCCAAAACTTTTTCAAAGAACGAGTATAATTTTGTATTTCATCAAATATTATTAAATAAATAAGTAAATAATGAGGAACGAGTTTCATGTTTCTTTTTACCATTGTCGCTAATATATTCAAATGCTACTTGAACAATAAGAGCATGTTCGTGCGATCCAGTCGAGGATTTTATTTAAATCTAATACTCATATGTATAAGCTATTTTGTGCAACCGAATTGTGCTTTTTTTTGTGTTTTAATTTGTGTGTCTCTGTGGTTTGTATTTAGGATTTTTCTTTCAAAGTAGCTTTTTTTTGTATCTCTTTGATACCTTCTCGTATGTATATATGTACCTGAGGTATACGAAGAGAGTTGCCAACAATATAAAACAAAATAAAAACAACAACAACAAAAAAAGAAGAAATAGCTATACAGTTTAAAACTTCAAAGTGATATAATATGAAATATTTGCTTGGCTCTTCATGAAAGTTTGTCGAGTGGGCCGTGTCTATAGAAAAACTCAATGGAAATTTTCGTCTGAATTTCATGTTGTTACTCCTGTGGGAAAAAGGCTATCGTGTATCTCTACTATATAATGTAGATGTATACATCTACATATATTCGGGTGCGGAAAAAGGATGCGGACACCAACAAAGAGAAAAATTCAAGTACCTACCTACACCAAAGGTTAGAATTCTTAGGATGGTTTGGATATATGATATAACACCCTGTGATGAGTTGAGTATAGCAAAAGTAAAGTGAAGTGAAGTGAAGTGAAGTTCTTAAGCGGAAACGTTGACTTAAATTGACTTCTATTCGGCTTTAGTGTGATCTCATCATATTAAACATGGATACCACCACATCGCAGAGTATCAGAGTGCAGTTTCTTTTTATAATCCTTAGCCCATCAACACGGATTGAGTGATGCTTGAACTTTTCTTTTAAAAAAGAGAAGTACTTACGTGTTGTATTTCAAAGCTTAATAGGTTACGTGGTTCGTTTTCCTATATAATTCCCTGGAAGTGTTACGAAATATAAGGAAATGATACGATATGAGGGACAGTGTTTTTTTTTTGTTTTTTCTTGCATTTCTGGGAGTAGGATTTGAATGTGTTTTTTTTTTACTGAGGAACGTGAGAGAGGAATGTGTTGGAGCATCCGTTGAATTTTAGCAAATCCTGTATCTGAGTTCAGTTCCTAAAACTTTAAGGAATTACGTAAAAGAAAGTCAAGTACCTATATGTTATAGGAGATGCGTATGTATACGCCGCACAGTGGGGCAGATATGCCTGATCAACGGCGATAATTATAAAGCTTTTTGTGGCCTAAACCAAAATATACTTTTCGAAAGGTTTTTTTTTTGAGGTTTTTGAGATAATCGCGTTATAAAATTTTAAATACGCTTGTTGTTATGTGTTGGTGTATATTATTAGAGTGACTAATTTGGGTTAACAGAATAAAAAGCCATTTGTGAATTTTCCTTATTTTGAACTTAATTTTAAACATTCTTATATCATTTTTTAGTTCAATATTCATATATAAAGTTACAATTTTTGAAACATTTCAACAGCTACATTTTGATGGAAGACAAATAATTTAGATTTTTAAATATATGTATTTAATATCTGCAAAAAAAAAACAAACAAAAATAAAAAACATTTCGTTTACCTTGGTTTGGTGTAGTTAACATATTATTTGTGCAACAGTTACTATTCTGAGTCCGAAAAGTAGTTAATATTTTCAGTCTGCGGTTGGTTGTTTAAATCGATCAAATGGATTTTTTTTGGAAGGTTTTCAAACTCTCCGAAGATATTAACATTCGGTTCATAATGTCTATTTATGCGTCTTGTCTAGAAGTTTTTCGACTAAGATATTCTCTGTAGATTTTAAAATCCTTATTTCGAACTTCTTACGCTTATTCACTCAATTCTCAATTGGACAATATACTTTGAGAAATTATTTCATGTCCATGAATAAGAATTTTATGAACTGAAGTGCTCTTATAATACCAAGGATCATCATCATCATCATCGGCTCGACAACCGGGGTCTGGTCCTGGCCTCCTTCAACAAGTCTCTCCACCCATCCCGGTCTCGAGCCGCCGCCATCCAAGGATACAGCATTAGAAACAACTTCGCAGTCTCAAGACAATACATTTTAAATTTTGGAGCGTCAATACTAAATCCACTTGATAAGCACTGCCTAATTATATGACATTTTTTTTATCAGATTTTCATCAATACCGGTTATTTCGCTCGATTTTTTAGAGTTTTTGAAAAAATGCTTGGCTATATTTCCCGTATTTATATTGACCAATTAACTTTGTTAATAAAAATAAAAAAATTGTTAAAGTCAGCTCCGGGGATAACTTTTAAAGAAAGTAATGTCATATGTGTTATCTTCAATTAATGCCCTTTCAATCGCCCATACATTTAATAAAATAAATTCTTTTCTTAGCTCTGAAACATGATTTTCAGTACAGTTTGTTCTTGTCATTAAAAATGTCTCAATATATTCCATTTTTTTTTGTCAACATACTCTAAATTTACTGTTAAAAAAGATTTCGCAGACTTCCAGCCTTTTGCAAGAGAAAAACTGCATGTTGCCCTTAAACATAACGAAAATGGTTTAGTATTTTGCATACTTTTGAACACAAAAAATTAAAAACAAATATCTTAGGCAAACATTTTAACTTCAGTTTCGAATAAAGAATCTATTTAACGAAGAAAAACACTTTAAATCTAAATTTAATGTTTGCCTTATGAAAAAGTACCGTTATTTAAAAATGACATTTTTTTTTGACAAATTTACTACAAAATCAAGTTAAAACTAATGCTATTTAAAAGAACATACCTAATTCAACAAACTCTAATGTTTGTAAAGGGTTTTCCAATAAGAGGTGTTATTTTGATATTCAAAGAAAAATGGCATTTTTTGAGATAAATGATCGGATGTTTATTTCATTATAAAGAGGAAAGTATGCCGTTAATAATGGAACACAACATCAGCCAAATAATGAACGACCACGCTTACAGGACCATACCATTTTCATGAAATTTTCCATAACCAAATCGCAAAGTGGCTGCCCTATGTCCTCGATAGCCTCACGAATTCCATCTTTGAGGTCTTGAATCGACGCTGGGCTGTTGGCGTAGACCTTATCTTCTACGTGGCCTCAAAGGAAGAAGTCGCAAGGTGTTAAATCACAAGATCTCGGTGGCCAATTGTGATCACCTCTTCGAGAGATAACACGGTCCGGAAACTTTTCCCGTAAAAAATCGATGGTTTCATTGCTTGTGTGGCACGTAGCGCCGTCTTGTTGAAAGTAAACGTTGTCCAGATCAATACCATCCAATTCCGGCCATAAAAAAATCATTAATCATCTCTCGATAGCGCAATCCATTGACCGTAACTGTTGCTCCAGCCTCATTTTCGAAAAAGTAAGGTCCAATGACCCCGCCGGACCATAAACCGCACCAAACAGTCACGCGTTGAGGATGGAGAGGCTTTTCAACAATAACTCTTGGGTTTTCCGAGCCCCAGATGCGACAGTTTTGCTTGTTGACGTAGCCTCCGAGGTGGAAATGGGCCTCATCCGTCAAGATGATTTTTCGATGAAATTCCGGATCATTTTCATGCATTTCAAGGACCCAATCAGCAAAGACACGACGTTGTTGATGATCAGCCGGCTTGAGTTCTTGTGTCAACTGAACTTTATAAGCCTTAAGACCCAAGTTTTTATGCAAAATACGGTGTAATGACGTTTGTGGAATGCCTAATTCCAAAGAACGACGAGGAATGGACAAACCTGGGTTTTCTTCAACACTTTGGGCTACAACAGCAATATTCTCAGTTGTTCTTGAGCGACGTGCACGGGTTTTATTCTTCACATCACTAACTTGTCCCAACAGCTCGAATTTGTCCACCAATTTCTGTATTGCGGTCCGACAAGGTGCTTCACGACGACCCAAAAATGTTTTAGTTTTACGAACCGTCTCTGCCAAATTTTCACCATTTTTATAGTGAATTTTAATAATTACAATGCGTTGTTGAAGCGTGTATCGTTCCATTTTTGTTAATGGCGTAGTTTCTACTTGTCAAATGTCAAAAAATGACAGCTTCAAAAGTGACAGCTACCGAAATAGCGGGCTATTCAAAATAACACCTCTTATTGGAAAACCCTTTATTTATCACAATATAGGCCACTTATTTCGGTTAGTTTACCACCGAACAAAATTTTAACTAAGATGCCGAATGGTACAGTGATGAAACCACTGTCAAAAAAAAAAAATACTTGAATCATGTGAGGCACAATATCGGTTAATCGAAACAGTTATTTTTATTGAAATTTGTTACATTTAGAAAAAATGACTTCTCGCCGCTTCTGCTTAGGCAAGATCCCACTGTGCGCCGGGAGCAAGTTTACACCTATAAAATTTAATTTAAAAAAATTATAAGTTCATAAAAATTTAATCAAATGAAAAAAGTTAAAGGAACTTTTGCTTAAAGTATATGTTCAGTCAGGCATATCTTTAAGTCGACCAAAAATTAATTATTAGTTTTAAGAAGAATATGTAATTGTTTAATTATGTCTCAATAAAAAAAAAAAAAAAATTGCGATATAAAAAAAAATTCATAAAGAAAATCTCTTGGCGGGAAGTTCTATATTGTTCGATCTTAGGCATAACACTCATGAAATAGATATTCGATGATCTAAACAGTCACTAAGTTATGGCACTATATTTGAATCCAAAACGTATGGAAACAGATATTAAATTGGGTTAATACTACGTAAGCCTTTTTTTTTTTTTTTTTTTTTTTTTCAGTATATCTGTGTTCATATGTATATTTGAACCCCAATTGATTAAGTAAGGTACAAGGCCTTACTCTATTCTAACTACAAATTCACTCCAATCCAATTAAATTCAGTAGAATGTGAAGACGTCACACCAATAGGTCCGTATTCTTGGGACAGACATACAAAAAAAAAATCCTAAAATTTCTAAACTTATATAGAGCCTCTAATATCATTCAAGTTTTATTTTATTTTTTTAAATTCAAAGGCTTGCCACTTTATTTTGTATCCCATATTTAAAATCGTAAACAGATTACGTATGCAAAGTTAGATCCTGATAATGGTGTCAGTTACACATACGAGAATAAAATTGAATTGTAAATTCCAAAATGTTTATGCTGAAAAGTATCTTTTTTTTGCTATTTTACATGCGTAAACTTAGTACTGCGTTGCAAAATAAAAAAAAGTTTTTTTTTTTTTTGTAATAATAAATAACCTTATATACCTACATTATGCTTAAGAGGGATTTTTCTTTCGCATCAGCCGTCGGCGTTTTTTTACAGGGGGGATTTGAGAATAGATACACACAGAGTCATTCAGACACCACTTAGAAAAGTTTCAGATGGACTTATTCATTTTTTTTTTCTTCTTTCAACTTTCAACAGAGATTTGTTGTGTTTTGCATTTACTTTTTCTTTCTTTTGATTCGGTGTAGAGGTGAATTTTTGAAAAGAAACCTTATAGTCAGTCACAACATGATGGTAATAGCTTCATGATTACTCTCTGTTGTGCACTTAAGCTGAGAAATTTTGAGATTTTTTTAAGGTAAACTTTAAGTTTCTTTGAGGAACAATAATACGAATCTTGTTGTGAAGCCTAAAAGGGTGGGCTTTAAAATGTGATGGTGAGTTATTGTCTCATATATAATAAATGGGCCTCAATAAGATTTCCAATAAAAGTTTGTTTTATAAAAAGTTTAAAATTAGACTCAGACATTTTTTTTTTTTTTTTGGAAATTGAATGAGTTTTTTATTCGAGACCCAAATTTGAATACACCAAAGTATGGGGGCTTGTCCATAACAATTTCCAGAAGGGGTTGGTGTTCGGGAATTTGAACTCTTGACTTGATAAGCTTCTTTAAGATATTCATTTTAATAAAAACAGGATGGTGAATTTTGGTTTTTTTTTCAGAGAAACAAGTGTAAAATGCTTTAAAAGTATATTAATGGTGTAATTTTTTAGACGTGTTGTTCTCAAGCAGAAATAAAACGCATATAATTTAATGTTATGTCCAAAAATTTAGCTTTAGTATAAAGATAAGGGTTTGCCATAATGTTTTCAAAATGATTTCGGGCAAGTGGCTCGAATAAATTCCAGTCGAGAGGCCCAATTTGCGACAGCTCCAATTGTTGCGCCCGATGGCGGATGGACTAATTCGGGTCTTCTTCGATACTCTGCTCCACAGCAGCAATAGCGTCTTCGGTACGTACTGTACGGCGTCTCTGAGGATGCGCATTATCCACTTGAGTAAACGTGGTGCGAAACCGATCCATGGTTGCTCGAATTTATGCGATTTTGCGATTATGTCGATCGAATGTTGGACGCAGCACGCGATGCGTCGCGCGAACCCAAGCATTATTTTGGTAATAAATTTGCACGTCTTGCAAACGTTGTTCAGGAGTAAGTCTATTCATTATGAAATGGCAAACCAAACTGAGCATAAATCAAGTAACAGCGGTCAAAAAGACCACCTCCGAAAAAAGTATTGCCAGATTGAAAACCATACGTCTAAAAAAAAACACCCTCTATGTGACCTTGTTAAAGTGTCTCATCTTCATCTATCGTGTGCACAGAAATGGTTGAGAGTTGTAACTATGTACCTACTTAGGCCCGGTTCTCCACGAGCTGTCATTCCACCAAATTTAGTAGGTTTACTTTTTTTGTGAATATCCCACCTACAAACGAAGTGTTAAAAATCCCTGATAACCTTTAAAAACACTAACCATTGATAAAAAATGTTCTATTGCTGCCAAATTTCTGAAAATAGTTTACATATTATATGGATGTATACTGACATATTTCAGATGATATATTATTATTTTTTTAATATCCCACAAATTAGGTGCTAAAAATCTCTATGAGCTTGAAAGCATCTCCCTTTTACAGAGAAGGTTTGTTCTTCGTACCGAACTGATGTTAAATTGACTTGTGAAAAATCACAAATATGTACCTACCTATAACAGTTATACCTACTGATAATGAGAATTTAGTAATCGGTCGCGGTTATAGTAGAACATCCCGCATGACTTACTTTCCCCTAGGATCTCCAAATAAATTATTTCAATCAGATTTTATTATAATAATCTCTAAGGGGTTTTATTCGATACAAAATCTTTCAATTAAAAAAAAAGTATGTTATTAATTAAAAAAAGCTTTTAAAGCTGCAACTGAAAATTCATTTAACATAAGAGAAAATAACGCAATCCAGTTTACTGAGCGAAATAAAATTTTCCATCAACATAAAAAATAGATAATCGAATCAGATAGCCACGGTTGCATTCATATCCAATTAAAATCAGCAAAGCAGAAGCAAAGGACTAACAAAGCAACACCAATACCAAAAGCAGCAGTGACATCCAATAGAAAATCTATTGCATATGACACTAAACAAAACTTTCCCACTGGCCGGTCCGTCCCAACACCAAGTCAAAATATAAATTTCTCTACCAACCAACAACTGAACAACAGCAACAAGGACTGCGACGCCAACGACAACGACAACGGTATACACGACACAAACTGCATACATTGCAAATTCCTATCCCGCTGAGCTTCGAGGACAAAATCCAGGACGTTAATTATTATTTTCCCTCATCTCTGTACATCAGACACACACCCAAAGCAAGCAAGGAGCACAACTAAAGGAATTTGTATATGTGAAATTGTTAACGATTAGGAATATATCCGTTCGATTTCATATTGTTATGGGAATTATTGTGTTGCGTGCAATATTGTAACTTGCACAACATCACACTCTCTCTCTCTATAATATTTTAAACTTCATGGCTTTTTATTTTGTTTTCCTCTACTCCTCGTAGGTTATACCCATAACAAGATTTGTTATGTTGAACGAACCAATTCTTCTGTAAAACGATATTGCAAAAGTGGACTTTTATTGTTATCTAGGGTAAGTTGGAGTAAATTTACAAAAAGAGGTACGTATAGGGATACGGTATACCGGAATACATAATTCTGAATATTTCTGTGGAAATTGCTGGGAAATGGTTATCTAGATAAAACATTTAGCTATAGTGAACCGATAAAACAGCATTTCATTATTGCTTCCGCAGTTAATCGAAGTGGTCAGGTCATACAAATTGGCATAGGTAGATATATGCATTTGTAGGTATAGGTACTATAAACAAGTTAAATTGTGTCTTAAATGATCTCACACATTTTGTATAGATAAATATTATTAGTATATTATTACCTCCCTGGTACAATTATCAGGAAGACGGATGGGTAGACCGACATTAGACTAAGAAGTCATACGAATAAATGTAGATACTAAGTGAGTACAAACAATTATGTGTCCATATTATCGGATTTGTATATTTCGTCCAGTTTCCATTAATGTCTGCTTCCCAAGTGAAAAGCACACAAAATAAATGCACAGCTCAAATTTTTGAGTGCTGTTTTTTTTTTTTTTTTTTTAAAGAGGATTCAAGAGAGGTGTAAAAACGCTGGGGTTACAAGAGAAAGCCCACTGGGCTGGATCATTGCAGTACATATACCTATCTAAAACCTCACCCATATCAATTTATTTTTGCTGAATGATTCAGAAGTTAATTTGTTCTGTCATTTCTGATAAATTGGGTATAATAAAAAACCGATGAGTGGCAAATGATTAAGAGAACATTATTCCAAGTTCAGAAATCTTATTTATTTATTTTTATTTTACCTATTTCTTTTTTTTTTGCAACACCTCTCTACCATCCGAAAACCAAGAGACCCAAAAGAATAAGGAAATAAACTTCGCATTTTCAGTTAATTTTCTCTTTTAACACCTTAACGTTTATACGTAAAGTATTTTATTTATTTATTTTTTTTTTTTGTATTTCGAAGAAACCAACAAAAAAAAATACTTAGAAAAGATCCTAATGCTATCCAACACACCTATCCATCTTTTCCCACAAAACCACAGCCGTCTTGATAACAAATCGAAATAATAAATCTTCTAAAAGGTTTAGAAACATCGGAATGTAGAGCAGAAAAAAAAAAAAAAAATATTCAACAACCCTGAATAGCAAATTACTTTTTCTACCCTTAGGACCAGAGATTTGGGGCGGCTAAACAAAATAAATATACCTACAAAAAGAAAATGTGTGTTTGATTATTTCGCAACAGCAGCAGCGTGCGCGGTGTGGAATATTTTGTGTCTATATATGCGAATTTTTCTCGATTTATCTATTTAATTTTGTTATGGCTTAAATAGTGCTCAAAATGATTTCAGAGATTTACTTAAAAAAAAAAAACAATTAATTCGCATAAAGACGATGAAAATAAATTTTATTCTGAGCCTATTTAGGAATCGGAAGTTCGGATTAGATGCAAAATATTGATCCAACAAATAGTAGGCCAATAACGCACATATCAGTCAGACGAGATTAAATTAATTTAAAAAATGTGTTACGTTTTATTTTAGGTAATCGATTGGGGTTTATAAAATCACAATTTGAATGCAACCTTAATTGAACGCCGCACAGTGGCCCGTATTGACTTTTTTGGTTGCAAAAATCATATCTCTTAAACGAATAAAGATATCGACAAAATTTTTGTTTGGTTTTGAAGGAAATTTCCAAGGCTATTAAGTTTGTGAATTTTAAGAAAAAATATTTACAGGGTGTTTCAGAATCTGCTGCTGAAATAAGAGGTTTTTGTTAACGTGGTTAACATAATTGGTATTTAATTCCAAAAAGGTCAAAAGTCAATTTAGGAGGTAATTTGAGGGTAATTTAAGTGAAACAGTGGGGAAAAAAGAAAACAAACCAATTTGAGGTTCAGTTCAGAGTTCAGTTTTTGTTTTTTTTTTTTAATAATTGATTTTTCATTTTTTATTTTTTTTTATAAGAGAGTAAATTTATAAAGTATTTTATTGATAGATTAGAATTCAAAAAGTAGAAAAACAAAATAAAAGGAACAAAAATTAACATACAAACATTAAATTTCTTGGAAACTATCATCTAAGTCCGGGGTAATGCGTAATAAACTTATAATTTCCGGTGAGTATTGTGCTTTCAGATCTTTTTGGTTCCTTACATATCTTAAAGTAGGAGTAAGTGGATCGGATGAGACTGCTGGCATGTTAAATAGGTCTTCATTCTGTCGAATTCTTGAAACTTTGCACGTATTTTGATATATGTATTTCTAGTAGTCTTTATTTTTGGACTCCTAGGCTTCTTCTGACAATTCTCCAAGTGGTAGTGATTGGTATTCGATGATATTTTGACTATGAACCAAAATGTTATGAAGAGTAGGTGTGAGTTGATTTTCAGGGTACTTTTGTTTCAATAACTCTACGGGTTTTATGGTGTAATCTCTAAATTTAACTGTATTCACTACTTCCCTGCTATTCAAAATATTAAGTATTATTTTGATCCTGGTTATAACCTCTTTATTGACTCCAGTTATTCAAGCGGGTGCCTCAGATTGTTCAAAAATCTCCTTGAAGTGTTTTAATCATTGCTATTTCCAAATCCTTGCTTTGGTTAATCTACATCAAGTCCAAACTCATTTGTCCGGTTTTGATATGGAGAGATGAAGAAAGCCATTCCTCATTTTTGGTTATGAAAAATAATTTCGATCTATGGGTTGTGACCCATTTTTTATCAATGTTGTAAAAGCTTTTTAATTTTGCTTCACTACTGTGGCAAAAAAGAACTCTTCAAGGCTCTCATCTTTGACAAAAAGTTCAAACAAAATATTGTATGGTATATCCATTTTAAATAATTTTTCCTTATACAACTACTCGTTCAAGTTTTCAATAATAATTTTATCCCAATGTTTCATCTTTTTATACCATTACCTGATTATGTTTGGACCTTTTTTTTCTACTCAGTGTAAAGTCGAAAAGGCGTGCAAAAATGGGTGTTTCAAAAAAAATTAAATTTAGCAGTTTAAAAAAATTTATCATTTTTGGTTTTTCATTTCTGATTATAGCAATTAATACATATATCAAGTAAAAATAACAAAAAAAGTTTTATTTACACCTTTTTCCTAGTTTTTACACTCAAAATTAAAAATAAAATTTTTAAAACAATTGTTTTTTTCTAACCATAAAAATTTGTCAACTTTGACTCGCTCTACAAGTCAAACCATTCATACTAAATACTAAATACTGAATCACCTTGTACAGTGTATACCTAACATATTTGCGACTGCAAATACCGTTATGTTTTTAACATCTATGTGTGAAGTAGTTCTTTTACTTGTAAAAATTAATTATTCAGTTGAAGCTACAATTTCAAGGTGTCAACAGAAAACAGAATTGCAGTAATTGCGTTGCAGAAATGTGGACTACTTAGATGCGAAGTCAATTTTAAGAACCTTGTTGCCACTACAAATAAGTCGTGTTTTTGTTTATCGTACCATTAAAAGATTTGAAGAAACTGGAGGAATAAAAATGATCGTCAGAGATCGGGGCGTTTGCGTTCAGTTTGAACAAAAAATGCAATCAAAGCGGTGAGTGCTCCGATTCGTCGGAATCCACTTCGGAAGCAGAAAGTGCTGTCTCGTGAGATGAATATTGCTTCCAGAACGATCTCAAGGATCATTAAAGATGACCTTGGAATTGGAGCAACAGGACATCTGCTTATACAGAGGCATTAAAAATAGAGAACGGAAGTCCAAAAAACTGCTATCACATGCGGGAAAAAATATCGAAACATTTTGTTTACCGACGAGAAAATTTCTAAGGTTGATGAAAAATTTAATAAGCTGATTGAAAAAAATTATACGCGTAAATCTAAAGAAGCTTCGCAAAATGGTTTCGAGAGGGCAGAGATGTCACAATCCGGCGAACGTAATGGTTTGGTGGGGTGTCTCCTATGATGGGGTTATACTGACCTGCATTTTTGCGAAAAAGACACCAACACTTCGGCAAAAGTATATCAAAATACCGTCTTAGAGACCATAGTGAAACCACTTAACAATTCTCTTTTTAAAATTGAGCCGTGGTCATTTCAACAGGACTCTGCTCCTGGCCACATAGCCAAGACCACTCAAAAATGGTTGGAGAACCTACAGGATTTTATTAACGCTGAAGACTGGCCATCGTCTAGCCCTGATTTGAATCCTCTAAATTATGAGTTGTGGTCAGTTTTGGAGGGTATGACCTGTTCTAAGAAACACAACACAGCACAGCTAAGATATGGCGAACATTATACAACTTACCTATAGGAAGTTCGACTTAGACGGAGTCGACTGTATCTTTCTTCCAAAATGTTGGTAAATGTGACTTAAGCTAGGTCTGCATTATAGTGACGATTTTATATTTTGCAAAAAAAATTAAAAATTAGCGAGAAACAAAAATTCTCCATAATTTTCCGACCCCAGATTTTCATTATTTTAACCTAAATACAAAAATGCTGTTTTACTGCAAAGCTCAAAGATAGCTATGTTCAACAAATTAAAACACAAAGAAAAGAAGTTCGATTGCACTGTGTCCATGTATGAGTGTATGACTGTATACCTGTCTTCAAAGAAAAATAGCTATTTCCTGCGAAGATTAATCTCAAATAGCGGTATATCGTGTTGGAAATCTTTAATATAATTTTTGACATGCAAATCGATTTTGTGTTCGAGATCTAAAAATATATATCAGAGAGATATAAAAAGGATATGAATTCCAAAAAAAACAATGTAGCTGTTCGCAATACACCAGCACATGCACATATATAGATACTTCCAGACTCACCACTTTCAAGAGAATTATATTTTATTTATTTTTTATTTTTATACAATTTTTGCCTCAAAGTCTTTCATACTTCACTTTTTTTTTTTTTTTTTTTGTTTGGTCGTTGCACAGTTTTCCAATTCAATTCTTGGAATATCGATGTTTTGGAAAATATCCTGAATGGAAATGTATGCTCGATGGGTAATTTAATAGACTGCCAGAGAGAGAGGTTCTCCATGAATTTTTATCATATTGAAGGATATACATAAAACATATAAACCTGTCGACTTTAAAAGGATATCTGGATATTTGGTTTTTGTGATTCAATTTTGATTGATGTATGGGACATTAATTTAGCACAAAAGGGTGTTAACTTTTTTGAGATTAATATTACAAATTTTACACTTTCATTGAAACAGCAATGGGTGGAGGGGAGGTTAACCCCTTTTTTTTTTTTTTTTTGTTTTGTGACGTGCATTGCACTCAATGCGCAACAATTAAAAAGGCAAAGAGCAAGTAAAGGCTTAACTACACTACCGACTTTTTGCAAAATAGTGTCAAAAGTAGAAAAGTGAAAAACGAAAAACATACTATAGAGCTGCCTGAGTGCGAACAAATTGTGTTTGATCTGTCAAATATTGGTAGATATCTGAAATGACAGAGATCAAACACAATTTTCGTATTCTTTTTCTCATGCAGGCATCTCTAGCGGCTTTCTTTGTTTTTTTCAAAAACTCTTCAATGTAGTAACGCCTTAAATAATTTAAATTCAAGTGCTTTAAGAATTAGACTGGAAGAAACTAAAAAAAATTCTGTTTGCAGGTTTGACAAAAAAAAAACGTCAAAAATTAATGTACATCAAGGTGATGGAGCACGGCAATGCATTCATTATTCATTTAATATTTTCCAATTGTTTCAAGACTCACAGCAGATCTATATACATATGTATATATTCTCGTCTGGATGACATATTTTCCTCTACTTTCACTGCTGAAATTCCTTAATCTTCCTGCTCATATTCAAGTTCGAGTACAACAAAAAAAAAAACCATCGTTTATTTTATAGCACGATATTATGTGTTCCTCAAACAAAAGCATGAAAATTGATTTTGTATCCAACAAGATAACATATTACACATACATACATACCTACACAAAGCCCATCAAGGATACCTTTAAATCTCGTGGGTGTATTTTGTTAAATTGCTGCCAATTTAATAAAATGGCAGAGCAAAGTATCTAAAGATCAGATTAATAAAAGAACAAAAAAAAAAAAAAACAACAAAAGAAGCTAAAAATAAAAATATTGGCAGACATAGCACATAGAGTTTCAAGGCCAAGGCATTCGGTAAAATTGCTTGTAGCTACGTACCTAACCTCTGCCTATTTGCCATTGAGCTTTGAAAGGCAATATTAATGAATAATTGGCACAAATTTGCTCTTATACATAATAAATCCTACATGACAGTTTTATTTTGACATTGGAATAATGACAAAGGAGAGCAAACAAAAAAGCTTTGAACACTTTGGCAAAGGAACACATCAAGGACACTTTTTAAGGAGACGAAAGCGATTGAAAGTTTGTAGAAAACGAAAATGAGTATGTTTATGGCTCACTAAGCCCAAGTGACTTTTATGGAATTCGACAATTATTTGCGAAAAAAAACCTCTCTAGGTATGTACGAACATTATCATAACATTTTAATAGGTATGTATAGATGATTTATTCAAAATTATAATGTTTCTTACTCAGAAAATTAGCAATAAACGTTCTCAAAGTATAATTTTAAAATTATAACTTATAAAGGATATATGTATAGGTTAGGTATAGTCATAAAGTTCTGCCAACCAATTATTGGCGAACGCATATTAAAAGATTTACAAGCTGAAGCAACATAAAAGCTAGGAAAAATTATATCCTTCTAATATTAGAAGCTTACAATAGTCCTTACACAGAAGGTTAAATGAGAAAACTTTAGTTGAATGTCCTTTTTTGGATAGCAACCAAAACGAAATTCTAACAAAGGTGCTTCGGTGTAAAAGAGCCAGGGGATGAAGACAATATTTTTTCTAGTTGAACAATAAATGGAATTCCTTCTTCTGACATAAAAATTGTTCATAAGAATAAGGAAAGCCAATATATGCGTGAGTGGGTAAGAGTGTGTGTGTGTGTGTCGCATTTGATGCGATTGATGGGTATGTAACGGGTGATTTTTTGGCTGGTTTGGTTTTGGCAACACTGGTTTTGACAGCTTACGTGTGTTTAGCAGAGTTGTAAAGACTGCAGTCTTTTCAGTACTGCAGTTAATTGAATAAAAAAACTTTTTTCCTTAAGTCTTTTAACTTGCCAAAAGAATTTAACTGTAATACAATAGTCAGCAGTCAGTACTAACATTCGGACTGTGCAATTAAAAAAAAGTTAATTAACTTTAAGTTAATTAACTGCAGTAATTTTGACTTGATTTTAGTCTTTTAGTCAGTTGAAAGTCATTTGTACTGCGATGGTTCATCTTTTAGTCAGTAAGTCTTTTAACTGCAGTTAATTAACTGTAAGTCTTTAAACTTTGTTTTTTGTTTTTATCAACAATATTTCACACTTGTATATCACGCCGTACGCATATAATGCCAAATAAATAATGCAAACATTTTAATTTATTTTCATTGTATCCTGTTGGGTTATAAGTATAAATCTATAGTATTTTAGTTCAAAGACTTACAGCTCATTGACTGCAGTTAAAAGACTTACTGACTAAAAGATGAACCATCGCAGTACAAATGACTTTCAACTGACTAAAAGACTAAAATCAAGTCAAAAGTACTGCAGTTAATTAACTTAAAGTTAATTAACTTTTTTTTTAATTGCACAGTCCGAATGTTAGTACTGACTGCTGACTGTTTGCTTTGCAGTTAAAGTACTTACTCACAGTATTAACTTGCATTCAAAAGCTAAGTTAATTAACTGGGACTGTATTAACTGCAGTACTGAAAAGACTGCAGTCTTTACAACTCTGGTGTTTAGTACCTTGTGTCACTGTCAAACAGCTTCAGTTTGGTTTGCAATTTAACCATGGATCGTCTTACAAATGAACAACGCTTGCAAATTATTGGATTTTATTATCAAAATTCGTGCTCGGTTCGAAATGTTCATCGCGCGCTGCTTGTGTTCAGCGATGAGGCTCATTTTCGGTTGAATGGGTACGTAAATAACCAAAATTGCCGCATTTGGAGTGAAGATCAGTCAGAAGCATTGCAACAGCTACCAATGCATCCCGAAAAAGCCACTGTTTGGTGCGGTTTATGGGCCGGCGGCATTATTGGGCCTATTTCTTCAAAGATGATGCGAATCGCAGCGTTACTGTCAATGGTGAACGCTACCGAGCGATGATAACAAACTTTTTTTTGCCCGAAATGGAAGTTCTTGACTTGCATGATATGTGGTTTCAACAAGACGGTGCCACATGCCACACAGCACGCGAAACAATGGCGCAATTGCGAGGCGAGTTTGGTGAACAGTTAATTTCACGTTTCGGGCCGGTCAATTGGCCGCCTAGATCGTGCGATTTGACACCATTAGATTATTTTTTGTGGGGGTATGTCAAGGCTAATGTCTATAGGGACAAGCCCGCTTCGATTGACGCACTGGAAGCCAACATCCATGCATTCATTCGTGAGATACCGGCCGATATGTGTGAAAGAGTATGCCAAAATTGGACTCAGCGGATGGGCTACCTGAGACGCAGCCGCGGTCAACATTTGCATGAAATTATCCTTAAACATTAAATTGCAAGGTTCAAACTATCGATTCAAATAAATATTTCATTCATTTTTTCGAATTTTTTGTGTTTTTTTTTAAAAAAAGTTCTAAACCTCTTAAAAAATCACCCATTATAATAGAAAACACACAGGTAAAGAAGCTATAAAAGGAGCAAATGCCTCGGCATTTAGTGAACATTTATAAAGTTATTAAAGATGAATGGGGCATTTGTGATTGGAGCGAGCATTTTCTTTGTTTGCTATGGGATTGAGTTAAATTTAGGAAATTCGAAACATGAAGCCGTCAAGAGGGATAATGGGCATTTCAAAGAATTTAAAATAGGTACTTATAAATATTGACCTTTTAGATTTTTACTTGATTTATATTTATTGGATTCGTTTCAATAAAAATCAAGGTTTTGATCCAAAACTCACTAAAAGATGATGTAAAACTTGAAAGTAAAGGGTTTTTCAATAAAAGCGCTACAAAAGTTTTTTTAAATAAAACAAAAACGGTTTCGGATATCAATGAAATTCTTTATTCCTGTGAAAGTTCGTTTAATGCCATTATGTATGAAACTCGATTTCTTTTGAGTGGCCACCACGGGCACGCTTGCAGAAGTCCAGAAGCTGAACCCAATTTTCGACGGTTTTCCACTAGACGCTCAATTGTTGATCTGCTAAGACGATTATGACTACCGTAAATTGGACGTAGCGCGCTTAACGTTGAGGCCACTGACTCCGAATTTCGGTAGTAAATTTTGTTGTTGGCTCGTTTATCTCTCCATCATGAAATGGCAAACCTTACTGAAGAGAAATGTCAAAAGAGCGGCAAGAAATATGGCGTCGTTTGCTGTCCCTGTTGCTCTACTTTTGTAGCGTCCCTGTTGAAAAACGGCATGTCGTTCATCGACGGTCTGTTTGTCTGTGCATCTATTCGTCCGTGTACAAAAAAAACGGATTAACAAATTTCCTTCAAATTCGGTACAGAGCATTTGTATGTAGGTAATTCCCTAGAGAAGAAATTCGATTGTTTTCGCTATGGACGGTCAGCTCCCAGACAACTAAATATAACGTTTTTTTTTCGAATTTTCTTGAAAACGGCTTCAACGGTTTTGGTTAAAAATTGTATATGCAATACCTACCTTACTCAAGCAATTGCAATAATACTGAAACTGATGCATTTTAGGTTTTTGTCAAAAAATTCACATAACAGAATTAAGCATTCCACTTTTTTTAAGAAAATTGTATTATTTTTTGGGGTTGTTCATGTAGGTGTAACTTTTTAATGGTTTAAGCGACTTTGTTTGCTGACAGAAAAACTGCCAAATTGACAGTCGTGTAAATCCAGCATTAACCACAAGAGCCAAGTTCGTGCCACTTTTTTTTATTATTTTTTGCGAGAGTGAATTTAGAAAGATTTTGTGTTGTTTATTAATAAGGTTCCACAAAGAACATATAAGTATTAAATTATAAAAAAAACCTTGAGGGGATCGTTACGAAATCTAGCAGCAAGAAATCCCGCAGATTACAAATACAACAAAATCCAGCAAGAAAGTACGCTGCGGGATTTTCAATACTTTTTAAAAAAATACGATTGGAAGAATTTTGATGGTGATTGATTTCGAATAAAATAATACAATAATCTTAAGAATTTTGGTGATTTCGAATATAATATTTTTCTGAACTTCTGGACCTGGAAAATAGTGGTTTTGGACCTGGACCGAGATGGATTTTTTTTTTTTTTGAAAAAAAAAATTAAAAAAGAGTAAAATAATTGAGTTTTTTTGAAAGAGTTTAATTTAAATTGAAAACTGTTATTATTGGCGGCTGTCAGGCGACTAAACTTACCCTAAGCGGAGCAACGGAGTTGTGTGAGCGGCACAAAGCCCCCCCCACAGAATTAATTAAAATCTTTGGAACCTGCGAAGCGGGCCAGGCAAGGTGTTTTGGTCCAAGAAAACACTTTTGTCCGAGAAAACTGTGGACTTTGGCGCCTGCCTGGCGACTGAATATAACCTAAGCGGAGCAACGGAGTTGCGTGAGTGGGACGACCACCCGAAAAAGGTAGTTAAGATCCTTAAAAAGAAAAAAAAATTTCCTTTGTCGAAGTTCCAGACCCACCTCCAGAAATTTTGTCCTGGTTCCAGGTCCACTTCTAGAACCTTATTTCAAAAAAAAAATGTGTCCTTTGTCCAAGTTCCAGACCCACCTCCAGAACTTTTGTCATTGTTCCAGATTTACCTCCAGAACCTTTTTCCCAGATCCAGACCCAAGTCGAGAACCCATTTCCCAGGTCTAAGGCCAGATAGCCTATGTCCCAACTCCAGACCCGCCTCCAGAACCCCTCCTCCCCTCCAACAGACCCACTGCCACTGCCGTCAACCAACCAGATCCGGACACCAGACCATACTTGTCGGCCCACAAAAAAAAATAGGAACCTTCGTTCTTCGTGATCCTCATGCAATCGAGGCACCAATTCCTATGGGAAATAAAAATTGTATGCGCTGTCACATTGTAGTGGATCCTGCGGGATTTTGTGCTGCGGGATTTTGTGATGCGGGATTTCGTAATACGGGATTTTGTGATGCAGGATTTTGTACCCAACCCCTTATTTACCCCTATTTTTGAAATTTTCTTACAACCACAACATCTGTTTCAACCAAAATCAATCAAAACCACTATTTTATTTAATATAGAAGAATGTTTGTCTATAGAATAATATTATTGATTTGAAATAAAAAAAATAACTTATGTTTTTTTAAACTTAAACACTTATGGGGAACCGAATTTTGAGTCACACTGCAAAAAAATAATGTCCGTCTAAAAATTTGAATTAAGTTTTGATTTTTCAATACGCTGAGTGTATGTGTGTGATACTTGCTAGTCTCATTTTATTTCGTTTTTTTTTGTGATATACAATGGATATTCTATTGATAATCTTAGCTAATTCAAGTAGATTTATTTTTAATATTTCAAATATCAGTGCTGAGTTTTCAAAAAAAAAGCTAAGAAATTTAAAAAAAAAAAACAATTTTCACTAACTTCAATTTTTTGAAAACAACACGTATAATACTCTTCGGATAAAAATATATTAACTCTGATCAAGCATAGTTAACAAAGGCATTCAGACACTACTTCTTCTAAATCACCACAAAAACAAACCTGTTTTCAAGCGTAGCAAATTGATTCTTCTAATTAATTTACCAATTTCTATTCTCGAGCTCATTTTGATACTCATTGACATGTCTTCAAGTGGATTTTCTAAAAGAAGAAGCAAGACTAAAACTTCTTCTCATGAGTCAAGTAGATGTACATTATATATAGTATGTTTACCTACTATGTATGTGATTTGGAGAACAAGATGGGATGAAAAGAACTACCATGAATAATTCAAAGACCACATGATTTTTCCGAATTGACAGCCCATTTGGCTCATGAATTATTCAATTGATAGAAAAGATAAAAAAAATACAAACATACATATTTATATGTATAGCTACCTAACATCGTTTTGGTTCTTCAATGATGATGATGAGGAGTTTGTGTGCTTGTTATACTTGCATAATAGTTTATTTATAATATATTGTTAGGTACTTAAAACCAAATGAATATCAATTATATGTGTAAGTCTTTTAAAGGATACTAATTTTTAAATTATTTATAAATGGTGAATAGAGATGATTGTTTAGATCAAATAGGTGACAATTATTAATTTAAATTATTATTTCTGTAGCTATACTATGTGTCATAAATATAGCTTCATTTAAGCGAGATTAAATTCAATTAAATTTGAGTAAAAAAGAACTAGTGAAATGAGGCACTCGTTCTTAAAATTGCCAAAACAACTCCTAAATATATGTTTTACTCTCAAAATAAAAAAACAAATACGTATGAAAAACGCTGCGCCGTATTGAAAAAAAAAATAATTTATGGAAACAAAATTTCAAAAATCGTAAAAAATAATTTTTTACCTATCTACATACAGAATTTCTCCGATATTTAAAAAAAAACAAATTTCGGATACCATTTTATAATATACACCTTAAACTCTAATTTGAAAAATTTCATTAATTCACTTGCAAAATATTAATTTTCAAAATTAAATATATTTTTGTTATAAAAATCAAAAAAAAAATTTAACATTTTTTTTAGACGTGTGGTTTTCAATCTGGCAATACTTTTTTCAGAGTTGGTCTTTTTGACAGCTGTTACTTGATTTATGTTCAGTTTGGTTTGCCTTTTCATTATTAAAAGACTAACTCCTGAACAACGTTTGCAAATCGTGCAAATTTATTACCAAAATAATGGTTCGGTTCGCGCGACGCATCGCGCTCTGCGTCCAATATTCGGTCGACATAATCGCATAATCGCATAAATTCGAGCAACCATAGATCGGTTTCGCACCACGTTTACTCTAGTGGATAATGCGCATCCGCAGAGACGCCGCTGCTATGGAGCAGAGTATCGAAGAGGACCCGAATGAGTCCATTCGCCATCGCGCTCAACAATTGGAGCTGTTGAAAATTGGGCCTCTCGGCTGGAATTTATTCGAGCCAGCCGCCGAGGCCACTTGGCCGAAATAATTTTTAAAATATAATGGCAAACCTTTATCTTTATAATAAAGCTAAATTCTTTGCCATAACTTTAAATTATATGCGTTTAATTTCTTCTTGAAAACTACACGTCTAAAAAAACACCCTTTATTATTGAAATCGGGAAAGACTTTTTCTGTAAAATTTTTGATCGAAATTGGTGAAGCCGTTAACGAAAAAGTCGAAGGTAAAGAAAAGGTAATTTTTTTATTAGAATGCTTGTTATGTTTTTTTGGCAGGTACCGTTATTTTTGAAGGTAAATTCAATTGGATTATGTTGTAGGTCAAGCTACAGACAGACATACAAAAGGGGCCCACTTTGTTCACGTTCTTTATCATCGTAATGTCATGGTGTAACTAAGATCACGAGGTTGACTAGCCAAATTGTACCTATATTGCGAGTTAAAAATATGCAAAATATTGCGTGATTATCGCATCCTTGAATCTATCCGCTAATTGCTGTGTATAAAATTTGTCTATCATATCCATAATATCCACACGAAAATATATGTTGATAGGACGCAATTATCATTGGTAAAGGTGCATTATAGAAAAAGTGTCTTCAAAACAAATTTAATTAATCTCCAGCCAAACCGTTGTTGCAACACCCACCGGCACGAATTTTAAAAATTAAGGCGACTTTAAATATGATCCACAAGCACATATAGTTTTTCCTTCGTCAAAATATCAAAATCAAAGTATATACACACATACCATAAAGATAAGGACCAATCACAACTTAAAATTTCCTTCTCAACCATGAAATTAAAAATTTAGATGAAAAAAAAAATAAATATTTTGTCAGTAAGCTTCTTAATATTGAAGGCTTTAAAATAAAACAAAAATTCCAGCGAACCAAACTATAGCGATAAGACTTTAATTCCATGCTCCGAAGTTATTGTTTGGAACGTTTTCATTTTCATTTTCTTCTTCTTATTCTCTTTTTTTAAATTTTCATCAAAACCTAAGCTCTCAAGAGATGTGGAATATTTAAATTCCATCAACTTCCTATCGGAATGGTTATGGGCGAAGGATTAAGAAGCGTACAATTTTGAATTCGTTTTATTATTTGAACATTGATGGTCTTCTTTTTTGTTTTCATCTTGAAATACGTTGCTTTATTAAACAAAAAAAAAAAAAAAATAAGAACAAAATCTCACAAACAAAACGTAAGAATGAAAGATTGGATTTAAATAGCTTTTTTGCAAAACAGAAAGGAAACACTGGTTCAAAAAGGTTTTATAATTTTAGTTTATTTTCTTATAGAAAATAGAATGATAAGGTGAAATGACTGTAATGCAGATAAATTTGTTTTGTTTTGATTTTAGTCTCCCCATAACTTGGGCGGCTTGCTAATCCCATACAAGAATACAAACTAAGGTGAACTCAATACGTATCAGAGAGTTAATATTTCTAATTATGGTTGACACCTTGATACATACATTTTCAAATTCAATTTTTCAGTTTATTGTTTTTTTTTTTTTGGTATCTTCACCCTTATCGTGTCTGTCCTATATAAATCAAATTTTAATATTTGCGTTCCTGAGATTTTTTTTTCAACTTTATACAACCTAGGCATTCTTTATGAATGTTCACCTAGTTTCGTGGGATTTTCGAATTATGAATTTAAATGGGAAATGAGATGATTTGAATTTTGTTGGCCCCTTGTTTTTTTAATGAAAACTTATTCTTAATAATGTTCAACTTATTTATTTAGATTACTTTAAAAGAACTTACAAAAATTGAAGTTCTATTTCAGCTATATTCTCAAAATAAAACCCACCGACCCCTTTCCGGCTAAAGTTATGAAATGCAACGTCTTGTACGTTTTGACGCTAAAACTGGGCTTTGGGATCTTGGCACTCCATATGAGGGATATTCTCTTATATATGAGATATTTGACCATACGTGGAATATTCGGCCATATGTGGGATATTCTCCCCCTTGTGGGATATTCGCCCAAATATTGAGATATTCACCCATATGTGGGATATTCGGCAATATGTGGGATATTCGCAAAAAAGTATAGCATCTAGGTCTTAAAGTCCTGATAAAAGTTCAAATATTTTCAAAAATTGGTGAGACATAGGTTTTTGTTTATTGAATTTTTAAAGATTTTTTCAGGGTTATAATCCATGTCTCCAAATAAGGTGCTAAAAATCGCTGATAACTTTGAAAAATGTTAAGCATTAATTACAAAAATTTCTATGGCTGACCAATTATTGCTTAACCAGTTGTTAACCAATTATGTACCTTTCAGACGGTAAAGTTTTTGCGAATATCCCATATATGGGGTTCTTAGATCCCGGAGCCCAAGAATTGACCTGATAGTAAATTTCAATGAACCAAATATTGTTTAATCGACTTATATAGTGAAAAAAAAATAATTTTCGGTTATGAAAGGTTCAAGTTATATTAAAAAACAAGATTTGAACGCACTTTATATAGAAGATTCAGACACCAAAAATTCTCCATACAATCTAGCTCACAAGTTTTTAAAAGTGAAGTAAACATAGTTAACTTAAGAACACTTACGCAGTAAAAAATGATCTAGAAGGTGTACTTAAATAATATTGAAAATCTGCCTATACAGAAACAACGTTTGCTTTTAATTAAATTAATCGCAAAGAACCACACACGAGGCATGTCTATAACCAAATTAAGTTAAGTATGCAGGTACTCAATCTTACATACTATACTCTACTCAATATGATATAAGAATTCTTATATGCACTGATGGAAATATTATTTTCCTCTCTCATAATATCCTTCGATGGAATTTAAAAATATTATACAAATTATTTCAAAGGATAACCCAGCTCGATAATTTAACTTTTTTCCATATTACACTTTCAGGAAGAAATCATTCACTCACTCACATGCTTTCAGCCATGATAAAGGCAATTAAGTTCCTTGCCATTCAGAAGTGCTTTAGTGTTTGTGGAGGAACATTGAAGTGGTTGGTAATTCTCTCATATCTTCTGATGATCAAACATTTTTTTTTCCATAAGATAAGGATGGGCAAAAAAAATGTTAAGTTGTTTGATTTTCAACGAAGTGTTATAGGTAATTTACCGAATATTCAACGTTAATATGAAAAAGTTATTAAATTAAGCGCTAAAGAGTTACTTGCTCAATGCTCACGTATTACAACATGCCTTGTTCTTTAAATATTCAAATTTCTAATTATTAATAAAGGGTTTTCCAAAAAGAGGTGTTATTTTGAATAGCCCGCTATTTCGGTAGCTGTCACTTTTGAAGCTGTCATTTTTTGACATTTGACAAGTAGAAACTACGCCATTAATAAAAATGGAACGATACACGCTTCAACAACGCATTGAAATTATTAAAATTCACTATAAAAATGGTGAAAATTTGGCAGAGACGGTTCGTAAAACTAAAACATTTTTCGGTCGTCGTGAAGCACCTTGTCGGACCGCAATACAGAAATTGGTGGACAAATTCGAGCTGTTGGGACAAGTTAGTGATGTGAAGAATAAAACCCGTGCACATCGCTCAAGAACAACTGAGAATATTGCTGTTGTAGCCCAAAGTGTTGAAGAAAACCCAGGTTTGTCCATTCCTCGTCGTTCTTTGGAATTAGGCATTCCACAAACGTCATTACACCGTATTTTGCATAAAGACTTGGGTCTTAAGGCTTATAAAGTTCAGTTAACACAAGAACTCAAGCCGGCTGATCATCAACAACGTCGTGTCTTTGCTGATTGGGTCCTTGAAATGCATGAAAATGATCCGGAATTTCATCGAAAAATCATCTTGACTGATGAGGCCCATTTCCACCTCGGAGGCTACGTCAACAAGCAAAACTGTTGCATCTGGGGCTCGGAAAACCCAAGAGTTATTGTTGAAAAGCCTCTCCATCCTCAACGCGTGACTGTTTGGTGCGGTTTATGGTCCGGCGGGGTCATTGGACCTTACTTTTTCGAAAATGAGGCTGGAGCAACAGTTACGGTCAATGGATTGCGCTGTCGAGAGATGATTAATGATTTTTTATGGCCGGAATTGGATGGTATTGATCTGGACAACGTTTACTTTCAACAAAACGGCTCTACGTGCCACACAAGCAATGAAACCATCGATCTTTTACGGGAAAATTTTCCGGACCGTGTTATCTCTCGAAGAGGTGATCACAATTGGCCACCGAGATCGTGTGATTTAACACCTTGCGACTTCTTCCTTTGGGGCCACGTGAAAGATAAGATCTACGCCAACAGCCCAGCGTCGATTCAAGACCTCAAAGATGGAATTCGTGAGGCTATCGAGGACATAGGGCAGCCACTTTGCGATTTGGTTATGGAAAATTTCATGAAAAGGATATGGTCCTGTAAGCGTGGTCGTGGCGGCCATTGGGCTGATGTTGTGTTCCATTATTAACGGCAAACCTTCCTCTTTATAATGAAATAAACATCCGATCATTTATCTCAAAAAATGCTATTTTTCTTTGAATATCAAAATGACACCTCTTATTGGAAAACCCTTTATTATGAAGAAAAGGATTGGAATGAAAATAATTACAAAAGAACTAACGAAGCAGAAGAAATCGTAGGTGGTTTATAAAAAAAAAAACCTATGGATTTATAACTATCACTAAGACCTGTTTGCTGCGACCCATACGCAAATGCTGAAGATGCACGCTTGACATAATTTCATAAAAAACACATCATTAATTCAATCAATTACCTACTCTTCTAAATGAGTATAATTGTATACAAAATAAATATGGACGACTTGATAGCACGAACTTGCTCTTGTGGTTAACAACTATGTGTAACCACACATTGAAGAACCATGATGTATACATATATATTTTTAACGTGAAAATATTTTAAGGGTCAATAGTACCCACTAAAAAATTGATTTTCTGTTTGATATTTTTTTGTTAATAAATCAATGTTTTACAATTTTTTAAATGTAATATTGTTTAAACTATTGCAAAGCACCAGATTTCAAAATTATATTAAAATCGGTCCAACCATAGCAAAGATATACGCGAATAACCCAAAAATAAGACTATTTTCTCAAAAAACGAGAAATACCTAATTCCGTTATGTGAATGTTTTTGAGAAAAAACCTGAAACACAGTTTTCTTATAATTGACTTGGTTATTACATGTACGAGTTTTAGTCAAAATCGTGATAGTCGTTTTCGAGAAAATTTATGTTTGTATAGCAGCTACCCGTTCTAGATGAGCTAAAACAAAAATCCAAATTTTTCCTCGACGCAATCACATAAAAATGCTATGTACCAAATTTGAAGCAAATCGGTCCACCCGTTAAGGCTCTAGCTCAAATTACAGTGGACCCACAGACCAATTGACGGCATGACGAAACCCACTTTTTCGAAATTATCGATCATGATCATCGTAGTGTTAGTTTTGATTACAACCTCGAATTTTTTTTTACACGAAACCAATATATATAGCAAGTTAAAAATAAAAATAAAAATGCGCGAAGAATGTAGGATCCATGTTGTAAACAATAAACTTTTTCTATACGCTGAAAGCTATTGTCGGTAAACTGTAAAAGGATGTCATTGTCAACCAAAAATGTGTAACACTAAAAAAAAAAAAATATAGACATTTAAAAAAAAACTCTAAACTTAACTGCAATAAAGCATCATCACCATCGAGCGACGATGCAAGAAGAATGAATCCTTTTTTGCCTACGCTTCTCAAACTCAAGAAAAAAGATTTTTTCTCTATTTTTAAAGGAACCAGATGAGCATAATAGAAAAGCGCCATCCACACTATCTACCAAATAATACTTTGTTCTATGAAGAGCATAAGAAAGAAAAGAAAGTAACGCACAAGAGCAATTTAAGAGCAAGATGAAATTTATGTAAAATTTTCTAAGGAACTTTTGCCTCCCTACCAACGTTCATTTTTTGTCCTTACCGTATTCTTGTAGTTTGCGTGGGTTTGACAGATTTTTTATTCTGTTCATACTATGTATATGTCTAGGTACTCTGAAATTCAATATTTAAAAATCTAACTTAAAATAGTTTTTCATTTGTTTTTTTTTCTTTTTCGAAGAAACTTCAAGTTTTTCGTTAAAATCTTTACTATAGGTACTTTAACTTAAATATAATTTTTTTTATTTATTCTTTACTCAGCTTTTATTTAATGTGTCTTTTATTTGTTTTTGTTTTTTACATTATTTTCTTTTTAGTCTAAATTCTTATACATTGTAACACAAAACAAAAACTAAACAGCCATTAATATAAAGAAAGAACCTCCTCCATAAATTGGCAACAAATGTGTTGCAATAAATTATGCTCTATCGACAAGCTCTAAGAATATTATTTTTGGTAAACCATCCCTTGAGTGACAAATTTTCCTTTCTGTAAAAGGACATCACGCAGACACTCTTATGGGGAGCAATATAGCTAGTCGCCTCTCGCAGATAAAAAGCAATATATCAATGTATTAGGCAACGCTAGGCTGACCTTATTTTCGATTGTTTTTATTTTTTTTTCGTTTTGTCTACTTTTTAAGGATATAAACGACGTATACCATATCAGACGCGTGACGTCTTCGATATTCTATTAATGGATTTGAAGCCCTTTTATGGCCATCAAATTCTGTTTCAGTAAATTGAAATTGATGTATTGTTATTATATATATATATTTTTTTTAAAGGAAAACGACGATATTCCTAATAGCTAGAATAGCTATTCTATGAATCTATGGGATATTCAAATTATTTAAAAAAAAAACCTGTATTGGAATGGAGTTAATATTGATACGTTTATGGAGCAAACGTGAAATCTGTAAACTGGATTTGCAGCTGAACTAATAGCCTTAGCAAAAAATTCGTAATCAAGGAGTTAGTAACTTTTAATCGAAAGAAAAATAATGTTTAGAAACATCGTCTTTTTCATACTATATATAGGTAACACAATAAGACAAGGCAACAGGAAAGAACATCAACTGGAAAATCGACTGTTCTTACCACTTTAAAAGCAATTTGCGGCAAAACTAAGCTACTTAGCGCCATTAAAATGACAGACCGGTGATCTAGAAAATGCCACCTTTCCACACAAGTATAGCAAGTTTTGTATCAATCAACCTTCAAAAACTTCGATTTTTTATGTCCGAAAGGAAGTCGTACGTTTGGAGCAATCGTGACATGTGTTTACTCGATTTTCTGTTGAACTAAGAGCCCTTGGAATCTTGCATATTCGTGATCTAAATATTTCTTCCTTTCCATTGAAGTATAGCGAACAATGAGGAATTTAAAAATTCACCCAAAAAGGGTAAAAGCAACTAAAAAATTGCCTTTTTAACCTCTTCAAAAGTGATTTTCAGCAGAACTAAGCGTCCAAAGGACCTTAAAATGCTAGAGTTGTGATTTAAAAACTGCCACCTTAAAATCTTCGAAAAGGTATAATTTGCCCCATACATAAGAAGGGAGATGTCACAACGTGCAGCAATTATAGAGGTATCACGTTGTTGAGTACCGCCTATAAGATACTCTCCTCTATCCTACAAGACCGGATAACCCCATATACGCTAAAACCATCATCGGACAATATCAGTGTGGTTTCATTCCAGGCAAATCAACAACTGATCAGATCTTTACCCTTAGGCAGGCGATGGAAAAATGTCTAGAATTTAACATCCCAACATACCACCTGTTTATAGACTTTAAGGCCGCCTACGATAGCATAGCCAGGGTAGAACTTTACAAAGCCATGAGAGAATTCGGCATCCCAAATAAATTGACACGACTATGTAGGTTGACCATGACCAACGTAACAAGCCAAGTAAAAATAGCCGGATTGCTATCCAAACTAATCAACATCTTTAATGGACTCCGACAAGGGGATGGTTTGGCCTGCCTCCTTTTCAACCTGGCGTTGGAGAAAGCAATCCGTGACTCTGGCACGGCAACAAGAGGGACCATCGTCAACAGGTCCAGCCAGATACTGGCTTACGCAGACGACATCGACATCATCAGAAGAACCGAGCAAGCTGTACAAGATTATTCCTTCATCTAGATCGAGCAGGCGGCACAAAATCTGGGGCTACACATTAGTGAAGGTAAAACAAAGTACATGGTGGCGTCGAATGCGCGAGAGGAACAGTTGGTCAAACAATCAAGATAGCGGAGCACGAATTTGAAGTGGTGCAATCCTTTAAATACCTTGGGTCAATAGTAGCAGCCGATAACAATATAGAAGAAGAAATACGCTGGCGGCTTCTCAAATCCAACAGAGCCTACTATAGTCTGTCAAAGCTCTTCAAATCCAGAAATCTCACCATAACTTCAAAACTGCTGCTGTACAGGACCATGGTCCTGCCAGTACTCACATATGGATCCGAGACTTGGGTGCTTAGCAAAAGGCACTCCGACCTCTTAGCCGCGTTCGAGAGAAAAGTCTTAAGGAGAATTGTTGGCCCCATTTGTGAGGAAGGACGATTCCGGAGGCGGTACAATCATGAATTGTACGCAATCTACCTTGAAGCAGATATCGTGACAGAAATTAAGCTCGGTAGACTCCGGTGGGCAGGGCACCTAGCTCGCATGAGCGAAGAGGAACCTGCTCGGAAAGTATTTTTAATGAAATAATTTTTTTTTTGTTACTCCAGCTGATTTACATTTTTAAATATGAATGGCTTTTTTTAAATGTTGTTTTTTTATCTATGTGATAATTTGCGTGGTATGGATTCCTTTATTTCCTATATTTTCAATTATGTCCGCAATCAATTTCATCCCCATCGACATTTGCTTAAATAAGGGATTATACCTTATTGATATTAATCTTTTACACTTTTGAGCCATACGTGTAGGTAGTTAAAGCTAACAACATTTTTTTTAAATATTTTATTACAAACATAATAAATTTTATACAAAATTCGATTTAAGAATGAATGTAAGTGTTTTTTTTATGAATCAACCACTCCCTTACGCTATAGCTATCTTTTATTTTTATTTTATTTTATATCTCTCCATTCCACATTCACCAGTTTGTACTTTATACAAATATGAAAGATGAAAAGGAAGTTGTTTATTCAAAGTGCTCTTCCGTGTGTAACTTTCTTGTTGAAGGTATATGTATGTGAAATTTATTTCAAACAGATTTTGTGTATCAAAAATAACATAAAATAAAAATGAAATTTAGAAAAGGAAACACACTCACACACACTAATACATTTATACATACAGTAGGTATACCTATTGTAGATCTATGGTAAAAAATAAATTGAATATTGAACCAGGAAATAGGATGTGATGATAAATTTCAAACTCTATTTAGCTATTCAAAATGTATAGGTACTCATATACTCAGTACTCACGTACCAAGTATCATCATAAACATAGAGGAAAAGGTTTTAAGATTTACTGCATTATGTACTATTTGTATGTATTATTTGAATGGATTTACGATTTCTATGATCGGCTAGAACACACAAATCATAAAAATCAATATATTATTGATATTGACCTTATAATTTAAAACACATGGTTAATAATAAAAATGAAGTTTTGTTCGTAAATTCAGTTAAACTGAATATTTTTGTGGGTTTTTCAACAAGGACGCTACAAAAGTAGAGCAACAGGGACAGCAAACGACGCCATATTTCTTGCCGCTCTTTTGACACTTCTCTTCAGTAAGGTTTGCCATTTCATGATGGAAAGATATACGAGCCAACAACGAGTCGAAATTATTAAAATTTACTACCGAAATTCGGAGTCAGTGGCCTCAACATTAAGAGCGCTACGTCCAATTTATGGTCGTCATAATCGTCCTAGCAGATCAACAATTGAGCATCTAGTGGAAAAATTTGAATCCACAGGCACAGTAGAAAATGTTCCCGTGCCAGTGAGACAAAGAAGTGCCCGTAGAGTCGAGAATATTGCTGCCGCTGAGGCTTCTGTTGCAGAAAGCCCAAATGTGTCTCTCACACGTCGTTCTCAAGCGTTGGGCATCTCTGTGACGTCGTTGTGGCGAATTTTGCAAAAAGATCTTGGCCTACATCCTTACAAGATTAAATTGACGCAAGAACTGAAGCCGCTTGACCACCAGAAGCGTGGTATGTTCGTGAATTGGGGAAGTTGTAATCAAAACTTACACTACGATTATCGATAAGTCCGAAAAAGTGGGTTTCGTCATCCCGTTCGTTGGTCTGTGCGTCCACTGTCCACTGAGCCAGAGCCTAAACGGGTTAACCGATTTGCTTCAAATTTAGTACAGAGCATTAGTATGTGATTGCCTAAAGGTTGAATTCAAATGTTTGTCTTAGCTCATCTAGAACGATTGATTAAATTTCGTACCTGTAATAACCAAGTCAATTACAAGAAAACTGCGTTTCAGGTTTTTCTCGTTTTTTGAGAAAATTGTCTTATTTTTGAGTTATTTGCGTATATCTTTGCTATGGTTAAACCGATTTTGTTATAATTTTGTAATCTGGTATTTGGAAATTTAAAATGTTTTGAAAAACATTGATTTATTAACAAAAAAAAAAATCAAACAGAAAATCAATTTTTTAGTGGGTACCATTGAACCTTTTAATATTTTCTCGTTGAATATATAAATACAACATACTTCTTCAATGTGTGGTTACAAACAGTTGTAAAACACAAGAACAAGTTCGTGCGATCAAGTCGTGCATATTTTTTCATAAATCAGTGCAAGCAAGACATATCTCTGTATTGAAATGTTGCTACGTTTTAATGAAGTGTTGACGTTCTTCCAGTTATAAAGACTGGAAAGATTTCATAAAGTAAAAATTTGTTTATTGATGTGATACGAAATGTTATCAAGCGGACTAGTTCCCTATATCCGTGTGCCACCTAACACAGATATTAAGAAGCAGATAGCGTTGTGTTTTATTAATTGGGCTGCATATCAATTGAACAAATGAATTGAATAAGCGACATAATTTGAAATTAAGATCGAAGCTATAAAATTAATTGATTTGGAGAATAACATAGATTTGATAAAAAAAAAAAAATGAAAAACACACATTCTCTTTCGAGATTTTTAGGAATTTGAGGGTTTTACTGGAGAGATTTCTTATTGTTTGTGGCAAGGATTTTCAAGTCCCCTTGAGCTCTTAATTATACTAGGTTAGGTTGATGGGCTGACAGTGGATCTTGTTAACGTCACACTTAAATCAATATTGATCCATTGTGGTACCCTGATAGATTGGACCATCCCTTTAAATACGTATATAACCTTTGAAATCCTATGGAGTATCAAGCCATTTGGAGGCGTTGATGAAGTTAATTAAATTTGAGATGTTATCACCTGTTGACTTCGAGATTTCTGCTAGATCGTTGAAGAAATGGCTACCCAAAATTTCGTTCCTTATATTGCAGAGTGCCGGAAAGTCCCCTTGGTAGTGAAGGGTATCCTCCTCTACTTCTTCGTCTCCGCAGCCTCTGCAAATGTCTTCAGTAGTCTCATATTCTTTCTATGATATTCTTAGTGATTATGCCCTGTGATAATTCCTATCAAAAGATTCAGTAATTTTTTTTTCAGGTTCATGATTTTTTCCGTTTTTGTCTTATTGTAGCAGGCCACAGATTCCTTGTAGTGGTACATGTTACGAGTGACTTCCATCTGTCATTGGTAAGTTCCATTATCTTCTTACCAATTTCCTGTTTAATGGCACAGGGTGGAATTTTAACACCGGAGTCTATGAGGCTTAGTTCTAATGATGATCAGTCCATGCCAGTTAATCTGCTTTTTCATTTTCTAGAATTCCCCAGTCTCCAGGGACCCAGCAGAGTGAAAGTCGGATGTTGTGCTGCGTGGCAAGAACTTTTAGCTCTTCGCGACAGCATGAAACCAGTTTGGTTCTTATTTCTGTGGCAGAGATAGCTTTTGATCGCTGCTTGGATGTCAGTGTAAAAGGTGATGTCAGCCTGTGGTATTGCGATGCATTGAGACATGTTCAGCAGCCTTTATCACTGCCAGAACTAAATCCAGTGGCTAAATCGAGGGACTCAGAGAAGAAGCCCGCGCCTACTCCTGTATCCATCTTCGATCCGTCGCGTCGGTGTAAATTTCTACCATCGGTTTTTCTGATTGTTGTGAACCAGCATCCCATTCCTCCCTAGTGGGTATGGAGACAGAAAACGCTTTTTCAAAATCTGTACGAGGTGTTGTGTAGTCTGTGCAGTGTGCATACATACTAAGTGTTGGTTGAAAATTGGCTCACTCTTATCAAGCGCTAATAATGATATTTGTAATTGGCTCAAAACTCAAGTTTGATTCTCATTTTCAAAAATATATAATGGATTATTTAGCTTTTTGCTAGCCCAAACTAGCCAGTGTTGTAATAAGTATAATGATTAAATGCATGACAATAAATTATATATGTAGATGAATATTCAATTATCGACTCTTCTACTGATTCCATATACCATCAAAATCATCACCGTCCTCATCATCGTCATCATCATCATCCATAACAATTAATATCGACTATGTGTTCCATATTAATTAAGGTTCTAATACAATTTTGGTTTATGGACATTATAAATTCCATCAATTTAATTTGGAAACACACGCAAATATCATCCTTTATAGCAACTCCTATATGTGCAACAACTTAATTAGCTATAAATAAATGCGCTTTAATTGTTTTTGTATCTAAACATAATTTTCCATACAAACATTTTTGAATGAATGACATAAGTTAGCGAATTGTGTTTCATGCAAATATGTTTTTTGAAAATTTGTATTTAAAGGGACTTCTGTATAAAATTTTTGATCGAAATTGTTTCAATTTTAAATGAAAAAATTTAAATTATAAAAACGATTGCATCGCAGGAACCGAAAATAACAGTTACCTATTGGTACAAAATTTGTCTTCCAAAATGCAAACTTTACCAATTATAGTAAACTCAAATTTTTTATCAAAATCATTTGAGCCCTTTCCGAGATAAACTACTTTTTTCAAAACGGTTGCGTGAAAGGTAGGGGAGACCGGGGTTAGAAGTAACAGGGATAAGAAGTAACAGCTAAAAAAACATTGTTCCCTTAACAATTAAGAATCCCGCGAAAGAGAAAAATTTACATTTTTTCCATAGCTACCACATACGGGGTAGGTTGAAACAACACGTTTTTTTTTTTGATGCTATATATATTGACATTTTGGAAGTGGACTTTGCTAAACTTTTGTGGTTTATTTAAACATGAATTTACAATTTAAAAAAAAGGTTTGGTTGATTAATCTTAAATATATAAGAAGGAGCATCGGTTTTAGCAAAAAGTGTTACTTTTAGCCCCGCTCTCCTCTACCGTCATTTTTGGAACTTAAAACAAATTTCCATTTCTTATACCAAATTCAAAAATTTCAAGAAAATCGCTTCAGTCGTTAAGGCTGTAGGTCGAGGTACAGACAGACAGAGAGAATTACGGGACCCACTTTTGTCGTGTTCTCTATCATCGTAATGTCAGGTTTGTTTGAAATGACAAAATCGATTTTTTTTACGAATCCAAATAACCCATTATGTACCTACATTATTATCGCAAGTAAAAATTAGTTTGATGTTTTTATTTTACTTTTAGTACACTTGGTTGACTTGTTAGTTTTTTGATGAAAACTTTTAGGCACGTACGTTATTTTAATTTTTCCTTTACGGCTAGGAAAATATCTATGAAAATTTCACTTCACTTGTGCCTAAGTTGGTTTAAGCCCACAGACTTACTAATAAAATATATATTTTCATCTTATACCAGAGCGGGTACATTTTTCCTTTTCTATGAGAAAATCTCATTTTCTCGGGACAACGACAACGCCCATCTATGTAAGCCCACGATGACGTTTTATAACAAAATATCTTTACCTTCTTCTTACCTATATACATAATTATTCATTCAGCCTACGTTGGAAAGTTTTGCGTTGAGATTTATGGCTACCTTAATTGCTTCCTAAAGAGGAAGTCAATTGAACTCCTTTCCTTTGTATGTATGTATAGATTCATTAACGTTTCACCCACTCAGGAAGATTGTTTCACAGGTTCACACGTGAACCTAGGTACAAGTCTATATGGATATGTACCTATCATTATATATATGTACTAGTACATTGTACATAATAGGTTTGTTTCCATATGGAAGATTTCCGAACATGTGAGAGAGTAGAGAGGCTTCATTATATGGAACTTTATACGTTAGGTAATATAACACTTTGTAGAAAATTTATAACCATCATTATTTGCTTGGCAGCTTTCTTCACCTGCACCATAAATTATAGGTTATAATTAATTTAAAAAAAGACGAATATTTAATATAGCTATTCGTAATTTTTGTTTTTTTTTTTTCATTTTGTAAAAAAATTCCTTTTCCTAAGGATATATTACATACATTTGTTTCAATAAGGATCAATATGGTTGTATAATTGAACTTGTCTGAGAGAAGGTAGGTTTTTTGAATAATAAATTATTTTACTTAATTATTTAAATGGTATTTGAGAAAAGGCTTCTTTTTTATGAAAATTCATAGACGTAAATAAAATAAAATGCACGACTTAATCGCTTGTTTGGTTAAAATTAGCTACTTTGAATTTTAAAGATTTTGTATTATTGAGAATGGATAAGTTGCATACCTTAAATAAATAAGAGAAAATGAAATAAGCATGAAACACTTTTTTTTTTTTAATCTAAAACAACAACTCCCAAAAAATTTTAATCAAAGAAATAATACCTTTTGATTTTCTGAAAAAAAAAATGGAAATACATTTTCAATAAGAAAGTCGGATAAAAAAATGGTATGCCATTTTTGAGTATTATACAGAAAAACTTAATTTCAAAAAAAAAACTTATTAACCGATTTTTTTTTTAATTCCTAAAATACTTTTTTTTCAAAATTTGTAAATGCCCAAAATTTTAGACGATTTAGTATCGTGTTAAATTGAGCATCGTACTTACTATATTTTTAATATTTTACTATTAATACTATTTAAAATTTATTTAAAACTAAGAACATTTTTAGTAAAGAGCTTTAAAGTTAGTAAATTGTTAACTATAGTATCGTGCTTAAACCTTAACATCAGGCTGTTTTTAATTTTTCCATTGTTATTAAAACTTAAAAAGACCTCCTGTATACAAGTTTTGATAGAAATCAGTTAAGTGGTTAAAGATAAATTCGAAAAAAAAACGATTTTATGGCAGGTACCGAATAACTGTTTATGGTATTTTTTAACCAAACCGCATGCTATAGGTACCTACAAAATTAATTTTATTTATTAATTTATAAGACACTTACAAACTAAGACATACGTCTTGTAAATTATTGAGATTTTCAGAGTGTTCCAAATGCCAAGGATATATATAAAACCTTGACGCTGAGTATTCAGATACTTGGATCGAGGCCGTATAGAAACAAATGACCTTGTTAAATGGGGAAAATTCAGCTTACCTCTAGAGTTTGTTGGATTTGAATTATTTTATGCAAGTAGCTAAGTGATCGAAATTTCAGTAATGCATCTAGACTGCAATATATATTATATACCATCTGTTTATAGACTTTAAGGCCGCCTATGATAGCATAGCCAGGGTAGAACTTTACAAAGCCATGAGAGAATTTGGCATCCCAAATAAATTGACACGACTATGTAGGTTGACCATGACCAACGTAACAAGCCAAGTAAAAATAGCCGGATTGCTACCCAAACCAATCAACATCTTTAATGGACTCCGACAAGGGGATGGTTTGGCCTGCAAGCTGTACATGACTCCTTCATCTAGATCGAGCAGGCGGCACAAAATCTGGGGCTGCACATTAGTGAAGGTAAAACAAAGTACATGGTGGCGTCGAATGCGCGAGAGGAACAGTTGGTCAAACAATCAAGGTAGCGGAGCACGAATTTGAAGTGGTGCAATCCTTTAAATACCTTGGGTCAATAGTAGCAGCCGATAACAATATAGAAGAAGAAATACGCGGGCGGCTTCTCAAATCCAACAGAGCCTACTATAGTCTGTCAAAGCTCTTCAAATCCAGAAATCTCACCATAACTTCAAAACTGCTGCTGTACAGGACCATGGTCCTGCCAGTACTCACATATGGATCCGAGACTTGGGTGCTTAGCAAAAGGCACTCCGACCTCTTAGCCGCGTTCGAGAGAAAAGTCTTAAGGAGAATTGTTGGCCCCATTTGTGAGGAAGGACGATTCCGGAGACGGTACAAGCATGAATTGTACGCAATCTACCTTGAAGCAGATATCGTGACAGAAATTAAGTTCGGTAGACTCCGGTGGGCAGGGCACCTAGCTCGCATGAGCGAAGAGGAACCTGCTCGGAAAGTTCTTTGTGGTACATTCTATGGTAGACGACAGCGTGGTAGACCATGCTTGCGCTGGAGAGATGACGTAGACCAGGACGCCCGGAGCCTTGGGGTTCGCAACTGGATGGCGGCGGCTCGAGACCGGGATGGGTGGAGAGACTTGTTGAAGGAGGCCAGGACCGGACCCCGGTTGTCGAGCCAATGATGATGATGATCTAGACTGCAACCACAAAGTTGTTTCGTATATAGAGAAACATGGTGAAATGGACGAAGATTATACAAAAAACGGGCAATGTTATTATAGACAAAATTATAAGTTTACGGTAGATCGTGGAGTCCATAAATCACTATGTAAACCTCACTACAATGAATTAAGACAGGAAGCAAAAGAGTTTTTACCAGCAGCAGTTTAGTCTTCTTAGGAATGAAGTTTTGAGTGATCCGAAGAACACGAAGGCTACCATAAACCTTTCCTATATTAAACTATTTAGGTGATCGTTCCAAGTAAGTGTTCGGGTAAAAGCCATACCCAGATTTTTAACAGTATCAACATACGCAATGATTTCGTTTTCAATCTGCAATGGGCATAAGGTCGATTCATCGAATTTTTAACGATAGATGGGTAAATCCTTTGACTTGATGAGATTTAGGTGAAGATTGTTTAGTTTAGACCAGTGTGAGATATTGAACATATCCTAATTCATTAAGAGAAACTGCTTCGTCTTTTGCCGATAAGGGTTGACTAATCAAGATTTTCACATCATGTGCATACAAATGAATTAGGCAATTCTTAACAAAATGTAGAAGCCCATTAATATAAATTGAAAAGAAAAGAGGTCCAAGTATGGATCCTTGCGGGACACCATGAAGGACAATTACACATTGCTATCAGCCATTAAGATAAGAACGAATCAATGACTCTGCTGTAAAACCAAAGCTATGTTGCAGTCTCCTACAAAGTACCGAGTGAATAAAAAAGCACAAAAAAGTTGTATCAAAATCGTTACAGCCGTTTTTGAGATAATTTACTTTTTTCATAAATGTTCTATTGCATGCTAAAAATAATTTTAAATTTCAAGAAAATCGCGTTTTAGGCTGTAGGCCTAGGTACGAACAGACACATTTGCGGGCCTCAATTTTTTTTTTTGAAAAATCCCGTGGTCGTTTTTTTACCGATCCTAAACTTGCCCTTAAATACCTATTTATATCGCAAGTAACAATAGACGGTTATCTACCTATTTTTTTTCAAAATATGGGATCGAAATGAAATACAAATACCCTAATAGAAATTTAGGCTTCCTTTTAGAAAATCCTTTAAACATAGAAATAAAGCCCTCAACCAAAATCAAACTTAGTCGAAGTTTGCAAGTTTTTCTGTTCCATTTTCCTTCCTATTTAGTGTAAGTCAATTTATTGAAAATATAATTTATCGATAATAAAATTTATAGTTCAAATCAACTATACATTCGTTTAAGAAAACGAGAAAAACAGGAGTCACTAAAGCGGGGAATACTGTTTTTGCAGAGACTGTTATTAATATGTCTGTCAATTAGTTAATTCTGAGAAGATAAGAAAAAACAAGTTCATTGACTCAAAGATTTCTAGTGAACTAGTTTAAAGTATTTTTAAGATTTAAACGTAAAATAAAGAGCACATTGTTTATTATTTTAATAAATAAAACACAACTTGAAACTCTCTCATTTATATACGTTACAGAAGGGATGGTCACCATTTGTATTAAAAATATCCTCCAATACTGAGTAGTATACTGCAAACACCTTACGCTATATCCTTTTCTTGAAAAAAAAAACTCATTAAAAAAAAAAAATATTATGTTAAACCCAACTGAAAAAATAAACTTAATACAGAAATAGAAACGTTATGTTATTTTACCGCAATAAACTTTCATTTGTCGTCCAGGTGCATTCGAGTCGGTTGGATTTAAGCCTGATGAAGCAAAGGACCTTCCTTCTGTGCGAAGTAAAATGCAAAGTACTATTATGCTTAAAAATTGAAAAAAAAAAAAAAAATTAAATTCATATAAACGAAACGCTATAACTAACGACAAGATTGTGAAACATATTTTCTAAATGGATTCATATTTTTTTTTATTATTTCTCAAGGATATTTAAAAATCAGCTGTCTGTGCGTGCAATGTGCATCCTTAAATTGGATTATTAATCTGCAGGCCCAGGAGGAAAAATTTAATCAATTTCCTTGTGGAAGGAAGGAAGGAACATTATCGTGTAAATTCTTATTTTTTGTATACATAATAAAGTCTCTATTTACGCCATCATCAGGAAGGTTGATTTTTTTGTTCTCTTTTTTGTTTTACTGGAATGGAAGTTGGGCGTAATTATATTACCTAGCACAATATCATTTGTGTTGTGTGTATCTTAAAACATAAGAGTACCTACTTGACTTTTACCTGTTTTTTTTTTTTGTTTTTAACAGCGAAATTGTTGAAAGTAATTCGATTTTTTTGTTTTATAAATTTCACTTAAAATACATGAACAAGGCTCTGTTTATACTAACTTACATGGGTAAGAAAATTGAACTAGATAATTTTAATCAAGTTAAGGATCGAAAATTAATGGTTAGAGAGAGAAAGATTATTCGCATAAGATCTGTCATTTCACGTGCTTCGTCGAAAATGGAGAATAAGTGGTCTGTTTAATCTTTTATCGGAAAGAGGACTGTTGGGCTAAAATATTCAGGTATATCTACGCCTTTTTCTTGCGTGTCAAAATTAATTTGCTTGTGTTTTAGAATATATGTAGACTTACTGGACTGTATTTCTATTACTAACTCTTCTTCAATGCTCTTGAATGATTTGTTTTATATAAATTGCCCATTTTTAATATTTTTTTTAAATTATAATAAAACAATCGACAACAAATTAAAATAAAAACATAAACAAAACAAATATAATGGGTTTTCTAATAAGAGGTGTTATTTTGAATAGCCCGCTATTTCGGTAGCTGTCACTTTTGAAGCTGTCATTTTTTGACATTAATAAAAATGGAACGATACACGCTTCAACAACGCATTGAAATTATTAAAATTCACTATAAAAATCGTGAAAATTTGGCAGAGACGGTTCCTAAAACTAAAACATTTTTGGGTCGTCGTGAAGCACCTTGTCGGACCGCAATACAGAAATTGGTGGACAAATTCGAGCTGTTGGGACAAGTTAGTGATGTGAAGAATAAAACCCGTGCACGTCGCTCAAGAACAACTGAGAATTTTGCTGTTGTAGCCCAAAGTGTTGAAGAAAACCCAGGTTTGTCCATTCCTCGTCGTTCTTTGGAATTAGGCATTCCACAAACGTCATTACACCGTATTTTGCATAAAGACTTGGGTCTTTAGGCTTATAAAGTTCAGTTAACACAAGAACTCAAGCCGGCTGATCATCAACAACGTCGTGTCTTTGCTGATTGGGTCCTTGAAATGCATGAAAATGATCCGGAATTTCATCGAAAAATCATCTTGACTGATGAGGCCCAATTCCACCTCGGAGGCTACGTCAACAAGCAAAACTGTCGCATCTGGGGCTCGGAAAACCCAAGAGTTATTGTTGAAAAGCCTCTCCATCCTCAACGCGTGACTGTTTGGTGCGGTTTATGGTCCGGCGGGGTCATTGGACCTTACTTTTTCGAAAATGAGGCTGGAGCAACAGTTACGGTCAATGGATTGCGCTATCGAGAGATGATTAATGATTTTTTATGGCCGGAATTGGATGGTATTGATCTGGACAACGTTTACTTTCAACAAGACGGCGCTACGTGCCACACAAGCAATGAAACCATCGATCTTTTACGGGAAAAGTTTCCGGACCGTGTTATCTCTCGAAGAGGTGATCACAATTGGCCACCGAGATCTTGTGATTTAACACCTTGCGACTTCTTCCTTTGGGGCCACGTGAAAGATAAGGTCTACGCCAACAGCCCAGCGTCGATTCAAGACCTCAAAGATGGAATTCGTGAGGCTATCGAGGACATAGGGCAGCCACTTTGCGATTTGGTTACGGAAAATTTCATGAAAAGGATATGGTCCTGTAAGCGTGGTCGTGGCGGCCATTTGGCTGATGTTGTGTTTCATTATTAACGGCATACCTTCCTCTTTATAATGAAATAAACATCCGATCATTTATCTCAAAAAATGCCATTTTTCTTTGAATATCAAAATAACACCTCTTATTGGAAAACCCTTTATTTATAAATGGAACCAAATTTCGAAAATCGACAAAGATAAGAGTTTGTGAATTTGTTATTTTTGAAAGTTGTTTCAGGTTGTTCCCGATTTGTTCCGCATTATTCCCAATAAAAAAATATTCAAAACTGGGGGTCTTAGACCCAAAAAATGGTTTTTGACCTAGCCCCCCGCCCCCCTTTTTCGAAAATTGAATTTTTGAAAATTGTTCTAGATTTTTCTAGTTGTTCTGAACATTGTTCCAAGTTTTTGGACCTCTATAAAAAAATTTAGGTTTCAAAAAGTGTTCTGAACATTGTTCCAAAAAAATAAATCTGTCAAAGACCTATATGTAAAGATAAGGCCTTCAAAACCTTTTTTTACAAAAACGAGAAAATTGGCTCTCCAAAATTGTATTTAAAAAAAAAAACCTTTGGTTCATAATTATACTTGCTCTATAGGGCAAGTATTGGTTTCGTGTGAAAAAAAAAATCAGGTTATAATCAAAACTAACACTGCGATAATCGAGAAGTCCGAAAAAGTGAGTTGCGTCATGCCGTCCGTCGGTCTGTGCGTCGCGTCATGTGTAATGAAAATATTGTGTCCCTTAATTAAAAATAAAATCACAATAAAATCGAATTGAAAAAAAAAAAAACAAAGACAACTCCTCTAGCCCCATTCTTCAAAAATCAAAAAGTTGTTCCAAGTTTAAAATCGCTCAAACCCATTCATCCAAACATATTGAAAATTGAAGATTTTAAGCGGAAAAAAACACTTTAAATGAAAATATCCTATTGTCCTTGCTCAGGTCCCCCTTTTTATCAGAAATAAAAAATTCAAAAAAATGTTCTAGGGCTCTTCTAAATTGTTCCAGAATTTCGTTTCTTTATATTGATTTTTACTATGTTTGTGGTTTAAATAAGCATCAAAAACCTGTAACTAAGGTAAAGAATCACTACCACCATAATATTCAATTTACCAAAACGCCTAGCTTTTATCCAAAAAGTATACACATAAAATTACTGTGGCAAGTGGAGTCAACATCATTACAACAAAATGATGACCTATACTTGTACACTTTTTCCTCAATATCCTGTCCAGTTCAGTTCATCAACAACTATAATGTTTAATTACGTAATCCAAAGTGTTATGTGTCCTTAATGGTTGGCTTGTGTCCGTCAAAGCTTGATATACACATACACATACATATATATACTATGGTATGGGCTATCATGATGATTAAGAGAATCTTGTCGAAAGAAAAACATCCTTAATAGCAGATTATATCACCAATTAATATAGAGGGCGTCTTGGTGTTAATTAAAAGTCCAGAAAAATACAACATCTTTAAGATGATGATATTTTTCACTTGTGTTTTTTACTAATAGTGCTTCATAAAATTAAGATAGAAAATATTCTCCATCAAAACGTGTTGCTTTTTTCATCTTTTTTTTGTTAGTCTTAGCTCAAGGCTGTTTTTTACTATAGATACCTATAGTTAAACGGGAAAGTGAAATAATATTTTAATTAATTTTTTTTTATGTCAAAAAAATAAATTGAGTAAATTTATTTTCCTTGGATAAAATATGATTATTTCCTTAAAAGTTAAAAACTTTAAAATGTTATTTAAAAAAATACCTATATGGATGCCCAATTTCTGAAAGGGGTTGACCTTTTTTTGATCAATTACCGATTTTTTTAAATGACATATTTTTATTTGCAAATATCCCACATAAGGGGTGCTAAGATCCAAGAGACATGATGGCCTAGCCTGGCTGAAAAGCAACAAACGAAAGCACTGATTTGAGCAGTGATTTTTTTCTTTTTCTGAAAATCCAGAAAGAAAATCCAGTCCAGCCTATCACAATTGTTAAAATTTGTTCGTTATGTTTGACTGTACTAAAAGAGCAAATACATAGACACGAATTGGTTTTTTGCGTACAAAATAATCATTTTTCAGGATTATACGATAAAAGAGATTGAGAAGTCAAAAACCGGAGTTTTTCGATGTCCATCGGTTATTTAAAAAATGTACTTTAATTTTAATTGAATTTTCTTAAACAATATATTGATCTGATCTGTCAAAAACATGTCGAAATTGCATGGAGTTTACTTTACTAAACAGTGCAAATTCTACAGTGAAATTATTCCCGGGAACTCAGTCCATACTAAGGGATTTTTAGTCTCACCTAAATTGTAAGAAATAACACTTTAACTGAAATTGACTTAACATGGTTTTTGTCAGATTAGGGGAGCAAGCGCCCCTACCTATCCCCTTCCACTCTTGCGTCCTTGCCCTTACAAAAGCCCTTGGTCGTACAGCCTTTACAATTTAAATTTCGAAGCTGTAAATAAAGGTAAATTACGTAGCATGGAAACAAGGTAAATACGTTTTTAAAATAAAGTCTCTGTGTCTCAAATTTGTTTGTTGAATTCATTTGAATAAATATAGCGTGTTGAATTAATTATGATGATGTTAAAATTAAAACAAACAGAAAAAGAAATGTATTTCTTTAAGATCTCCATTGCATTGTTTCCATAATAATCATAATTCCTCCAAGTTCAACCCTGTTACACTCTCGCGTCTGGCTGTCTGGTGGGATGGAAGAAAGTCATAATTTCTCATCACGAAATCCCACCTGGAGTTGATGAATTAATTTTGTATAATTAAAACGTTCACTGTTTAAATTTTAACAGAGAAGTCTAAGTGTGGGAGTGTCCTCAAGGGAATGAATTATTATTTGTTCATGCAGCAACACCTTTCAACACTTTCATAGCACAATTTGAGGAGGTATGTATATAGGGTAGGTCTAGGTAGGTATAGGTATATCCTACTTCATATGTATAGTTATATTTAGTACAAGGTTTTGAAAATATTGGAGCCAAATGGGCTGGGAATCCGCATTTTCTTTGTGGGCGGGGGGGTGATGGTGTTATCATATTATTTTATATGGGAATGTTTTAATTAAAATAAAATGTAGAATAAAAGAAAATATTGCAAAGGAATGGATAATAAAGAACAGCGAGAAAGTTGATTTGTTTTTTTTTTTTTGAATATTATATTCGCTTTTGTCTTATTCATTTGAATTATTAAGGGATTTCTCACTGGGCGTGATAAAGTGTAAATTTCTAAATTCTTTTATTTGATCTCAAGTTCCATTATAAAACCAGTAAAATTATACAATATTTAGAGAATTATGCAAGATTATGCATTTTTTCTATTAAGCTTCGTAAACATTTCAAGCGCAGTGAAATGAAATTCCCGACATCAAATTTTCGAGAAAAATGGTAAAATTTTGTCAACAATAACACACCTAGTTTCCATGCTTAGAGTTTCAAATTATAGCGTGGCTACTGAACCTTGTGGAAGCATTAATTATTTTAAATTGTTTGACATGAAACTCTAGGCTTTAATCGGGTTTTTCAATAAGAGCGCTACAAAAGCTTTTTTTAAATAAAAAAACAACGGTTTTGGATATCAATGAAATTCTTTATTTCTGTGAAAGTACGTTCGATGCCATTATGTATGGAACTCGATCTCTTTTGCATGACCACCACGGGCACGCTTGCAGAAGTCCAGACGCTGAACCCAATTTTCGACGGTTTTCAAATCGGACGATACTGCTGCAATTTCACGTTCGATATTCGTACGAAGTTCATCAATCGTCGCTGGCTTGTTGGCAAAGACCATAGACTTGACGTAGCCCCACAGCAAATAGTCCAACGGCGTCAAATCGCACTACCGAGGTGGCCAAGTAACTGGACCATTTCGTGAGGTTACACGTTCTCCAAACTTGGTTTCCAATAAATTGATTGTGACATTCGCTGTGTGGCTTGTGGCGCCGTCTTGTTGGAACCACATGTCCTCCAAGTCCATCATCCAATTGGGTCCAAAAATATTCGGTTATCATTGAACGGTAGCGATCCCCATTCAAAGTAACGTGCCGGTCTTGATCATCGCGGAAGAAGTACGGCCCAATGACGCTGCCGGCCCATAAACCACACAAAACCGTAGTTTTTTCGGGATGCAATGTTGAGTCATGGAGTACGTGTGGATTGCTGCCTGACCAATACCGCATATTTTGTTTATTGACGAAGCCACTCAGACATAAATGAGCCTCATCGCTGAAGATGATTTTTCGATGAAATTCCGAATCATTTTCAAGTTGTTGCTCAGCCCAATTCACGAAGGTACGACGCTTCTAGTGGTCAAGCGGCTTAAGTTCTTGCGTCAATTTAATCTTGTTAGGATGTAGGCCAAGATCTTTTCGCAAAATTCGCCACAACGACATCACAGAGTCGCAGAGATGCCCAACGCTTGAGAACGACGTGTGAGAGACACATTTGGGCTTTCTGCAACTGAAGCCTCAGCGGCAGCAATATTCTCGACACTACGGGCACTTCTTTGTCTCACTGGCACGGGAACATTTTGTACTGTGTCTGTGGATTCAAATTTTTCCACTAGACGCTCAATTGTTGATCTGCTAGGACGATTATGACGACCATGAATTGGACGTAGCGCTCATAACGTTGAGGCCACTGACTCCGAATTTCGGTAGTAAATTTTAATAATTTCGACTCGTTGTTGGCTCGTATTTCTTTCCATCATGAAATGGCAAACCTTACTGAAGAGAAATATCAAAAGAGCGGCAAGAAATATGGAGTCGTTTGCTGTCCCTGTTGCTATACTTTTGTAGCGTCCTTGTTGAAAAACCCTTTAGAATACATATTTCTCGAATATATTTTGCAAATCAGATTATTAGAACTCAAATTATGAATCAAGCCAATTTTCCCGCTCTTATCGCTTCGCAGACTTAATTTAAAAATATAGCCTAATATTTTACCTACATTTTAAGACTTAAACCTTACAGATCGGTTTATTTTAACCGAAGTTATTAATTTCTAAAGGAATACACCATCGACTACTTTCGATTTGCATTTTTATTTAAACTACCTTACCTACTTAATTTTGACTGATTTACTTTAATTTTGTACGAATTAATTTATAATTCGTTAATTTTGGCTAGAGATACAGCTGTTTCAAGGGGTGCCAAGCCACCTATCATCAGTCTCCTCCTATTAGTGGTGCTGTGCTTTAATCCAATTTTATTATGAAAAACTTTCTACATGCCCATCATAGGGATCAAACCCATGATATCAGATTTGCTCAGTCTTAGAAGCCGTATGCACTACACATTCCGCCGTCTGAGACCACTGACGTCACATATCGAAAATGGGATGTTATTGTTTATCAAATGCATTTGGAGCATCAGCATTTTTCTAAGCGCCATTAAGTATGCTGTGTTGTTCCGCCTCCATTTTTCTCCATACCTTGTTTCGATAGACTACAATTCGTAGTACGTATCAAAGGGGGACAGGTTGGAAGATAGGTAACAGACCAGACTATTAAGTTATTAATATTATTTATTATATTTACTTTTCATACTAGAATGTCAGTTTATTAGACTTTAATTTTGTTCGAGCGCGAAAACAACCTCCTCGTTTCGTGTTCACAATTGTTTAACTTTATATCTCTATTGCATTTTGTTTGTTCTTGTTTACTTGTGGTTGTTTTTGCCTGAATGAAATTGATTGTAAAATAAACACGATCAGGTTTTTAGTATGATATTTTACACACACAAGGGTCACAAATTAAATATTAGATTTTTTTCCGCTTTTGCACCACTGTGGGGCAGTTTATCATTACAGTTATTATAATTGCAGAACTCTAAAAAGCTTTTCCTTAAGCTTATAATTAATATGCAATATTTTTACTACCGCACACATTTTCTAGCAATTTGTTTAATAATTTCCACACTAATACCTTGATGAAATTCAAACTAATCCATTCAACTATAAATATTCTGTGTGTTATTTCCTTGCGGTAGGTCGGTATAGTTCTTGCCGAGAACTTCTTAATCCTAGATAATTGAGCTCCTCAATCGTTAGATAATGCAAAGTAATTTTTTCTTTGTTGTTGTTTTTTATTCTTTTTTTTTTTGTCTTCTTCTTAAAAAGACAAAGTGCAAACAAAGAATAAAGCCTTTAATTAATTGATTGCAATATATATCCTTCCATTGTTTAACCGAACGAAGGACCTTTACTGTTCGTTGCATATTCGTAATCTCTACAAAATGCATAGTTTGCGAGACAGCAAATTAATTTTATCAACCAGCAGTGTTCTTGTTTCTCTGTATAATTTTCATTATTACTTATATATCTTTGTACCTATATAGAAAATGACCTCAACCGCAAGGGAAATTTCAAAAGGTAACATTTCATCTTATTTTAAATATTAAAATAGAGGACTTTTTTAATGAAAGGATTTAGGTACCTGTGGCACACAAATTAATTCTTCAAAAAAACCAAATAAATTGATCCTGACATAAACTGGCAACGAAATAGAAAAACAAGTAAGAAATGTCTTTCGTGGGATATTCACAAAATAAATATGCCATTTAAAGGATTTCAAAAATGTATCCACCATAGGTTTATTTAATTGAATTCTTAAAATAAATGTAAGGTCACAATCTAAACCTACGACCTCGTAAAAAAATAAAACTCGTAAAAAAATTAATGGCATCTTTTATGAGGATTAAGTGACCTTCCGATGGCATATTTTTTTTCAAATATCTTACATAAGAGGTTCTAAAAATCTCTACGACCTTGAAAAAAAAATTCATAAAAGAAAATCTATGGTTGAACATTTACTGAAGCAAGTTGACCTCTTAGTGACCTTTCAGATAATGTGTTTTGTGGGTGAATGGGCCCATTCTAATTACTAGCTAAGTAGTAGAAATAGGATCTTTAGATCAACTTAAGCAACGGATTGGAGTCAAATTAAGGGAATTTTTTTTCTATTATTTTCATTTTTCTAAAGAACTAGAAGAGATTTTAGCATCCGGGTATTGGTGTTTGACTTAATATCAATAAAAGCATTGATTATTAACAACAAAAATACTATACATAAAACGTTGAATTCTGAACAAAATTAATTTGAACAAAATTTTTTCAATTTTTTTTCTAAATTTTGAGTTTGAAAAATAATTTTCCAAAAACTGTTCTCTAAAACAACTTTATTTAAAAACACAATAATAGAAGAGATTTCTGGCTTTACAAAAAGATGTATCATGGCATTGTATGAGTTTCTGTTTTAAGTCATTTTTTTTAAGAAAATTTCCCCTTTTGGATAAACGGGGGGAATAGACAACCCCCCGCTATACGATTTTTTCTTGTCTTAACCCAACCTACACGCTCTAGCTTTTTGTCACACCGTATGCGAATCACCCTGTATACATATGTACATAGTGTACAATATAAACAGTCATGAATGTACAAAGCTCAGCACTCTGCATACTCATGCTTCGACTCCAACTTGAAAAGCTTATTATTCAATTCCTAATTAGTGAAAGCAGATGGTTTTTGTTTGTGGTGTGGCGTGGTGTAGTTCTATTTTAAAATGCAGTATGAACAAAATTCTATTACTTCATTTGATACTCTCATTGTACATAGATATCCATATAAATAAACTTAAACTAAACTCTCATGATACGCAAACAAAAATGGTTCCTACCCATGGCCCATGCGTGAAATCCTTTTCATCGTTTTGTTTTAGAATAGTCACTGAATTCTATTCAGCTTGACACACGTTCGATATACGAGCAGGGTTAGATTATATTCTTGCTGCCCAAGAACACAAGCATCATATATGTATATGATTTTGTGTTTGCGCTGGCAAGGTTTGAATTAAGTTTAAATTTTTGGAGTAAAAAAAAAATAACAAGACTGGAAAAAAAAATAAAATTTTCGAATATTTTCTTAATCGTCGAATAACTTTGAAAAAAAAAAAACATAAATATGTCAAACAAATTCTGCAACATTTTTAGAACCAGGGCTAAGCTTACTTTGCCTTTATTTTTGTTCATGTCCTCCTGATTGCAAATATAAGTATTTACTAGCTGAACCGTCCAGCTTCGCACGGGTAGACAAACCTTAGCTTCGAATAAAATTTACAAAAGAAAAATATTTAAGCTAATTACTGTAAACGAACAGAATTCACCAAATTTTCCTCAAAGCCGCAAACGACAGATGGTCATCACTTGACACTTGTCGGGTTTAAAGGAATACATGGCCGAATATCTCTCAGAATAAAACAGAATTTTTACTCAGAATAAGCAGGCCTCAAATATCCCTACTGGTTGGAATCCTAACAGGTCACAACTCAATTTGAACCCACTTGAGCAGAATGGGCATTAGCACATCTGACTTATGCAGAGGGTGCCAAGTTGAAGAGGCGGAAGAGGGTTCATATCACTTCCTTTGTGAATACCCCAGCCTAGGTAAAAATTGGAAAAATGCGCTTGGTGAATACTTTTTCAATGATCTATGCGACATCTCAACCTTGCCACTAGTAAGCATCCTGAAATTCACCCAGAATTCAGGATGGTTCAGGGAGGCTTCCCAAAACTAAAAACTCCTACCCTCTTACCACCCTACCCTCCTTCCACCTTCCTCACACCATGGGGAGCGCAATGGATCCACCGAGATCAAAGTGAGATGATGTGGCTTGCCGCAGCATCACTCCCTCTAACCTAACCTAACCTACTGTAAACGAATACTATGTTATGGGCTTAGCCTACTTCTTTTTAACCCCATTTCACCCTACAATTATTAAATTAAAGAATGAGACATTATTTTAATTTTTACCACTTTTCACCCTATAAATAACAAAATTTGAAAAATTTCCATAAAGGCATTTCCTAAAAAAAACTTTTCAAACAAAAACCGAATTTTTGAATCTTATTTTGACCCCATTTCACCCTACAAAGGTCAAAAGATGAAAAAAAAAATATCCCAAAAGTAATTTCTTAACCGCCTACAGTGCCACCGTCCTGTTAAACGATAATTGAATTTAAAAACGAAATGTGTGCCTACAGCGCCACCTATTGATAATTTTCCGACTTTTGTTTTTTCCTAAACCTTCGCGTAGCAATTACGAACAAACCCGCAGAAGCAAATATCTAGGTAGTTTAAGTCTTTGTTTCTGAAAACTGTGAGGGCCAGTTGAAAAATTTAAAACCACCGATTTCGTGGAATTAACTGATATTCAACCATAAGTTCAAATACATATTTATAACAGATTGGATATCAATAAACTTTTGAAACATGATCCGTAATTGAGCTTGCGTCAAAACGCCAAAATCGGTTTAGCACCAGCGTAAGTGCTTAACGGATTAAGAAACACTGAGACAGTTTATCCAGAGGAAAAAGTAGCACATTAGCTTTTAAGTAGAACGTAAACATTTAAGCTTCAAACAGGTCTAAATTAATTAAATTTACTGGCCCTTAGAGTTAAGAAAGTGGTTTAGCATGAATGAATTGATTTAGTATGTCAGTTAAAGCCTATATGCGAATTCAGAAGAAGAAAAAAGGTAATGCACCAACTACGGTTTCGTCAAACCATATGTTTTTTTTGTTGCAGAAAAAGAGATCAAACTTACACATTAATTCGATATACGTAAGTGTTAAGCCAAAAACTCTTAAAATTAAACTTTGTCCTTAAAAGTCATATACATTCAACAATTTGTAGGTAAATTAAGTGACACGTTGTTAATGTCCATAGTCTATAACTATAGGTATACCGCATGACCAAAAATTTGATGCTAATTTCAAATCTCATGCATCACTCCCTCATGAAGAATAGACCATTACCTTTATCTAACATGCATCGTCATAAATCCCATGATTATTTTTGATTGGTCTAAAAATAGGATACACGACGAAAAATGTCCAAAAATCATAAATAGCTATGAGGAATATTTTACGTAATTTTCAAAATGCGCTGCGTAAAACACTTCGTACGTATAGGTTAGCTATATATGCTCTGACATCGAGATAGAGATCGCCGGAGCATCAAGCAAGAGAAAGGATGCTTATTATTATTATGTGACCGTGTGTGTCCAATTAACCCAAATAGCCAAACTCAACAGGACTACGACACGTATTTATTCTATCCTTGTCATGTCATATTGGGATAGATATGTAGGTAGGTATAGGTATACAGCCTGAATTCGGACGTGAGCTTGAAAACATTTCCCTGGTCCTTCTACGAATACAAATATATATATATGTATCTATGTACCTATTTTGTAACCGTGTACGATGTCTGGACCCGAGACCGTGCCGTGGACACTGGACGGCATGGCAGTCAAATTGTATTATTATTTGTAAGCTGATTAAGGGAATTTCATGATGCTTGACGACTGCACCTATGACTATATTGGTATGGTTTGGTATGTGTGGGAAAATGGAGTTTACGCAAACGGAATTATATTTTGCATAACACTGTTATGGGAATTTCAGAATTATTTCGTAAATAGCTTGTTAATGAAATGAGAGTTAAAGGCTAGAAGAGAAATTTATAAGCAAACCATCCCCCAGCTTCTTTGTTTAACATATTAATGTAAGCTACATTAATTAAGTGAGATTTAATCTTCCTATAGTATAGGCACAACCTACTTCTAAAAGAAATTGACCTTACCTTCTTCAAATTTTTTTTTATATTTTTGTTCGTTTCGAGACTATAATAAATGGTGATGCGAGGGTTGATAGTTTATATGAATAAAGAACATTATGAAAGGGAACCAGTGAATGAATATAAAAAAAGTATGATTAACTTGCAGTTAGAAAGCAGCATTTTTTTTTGTATAATAGTCCGAATTTTTAAAAATGTACTTCTGAGTCCAGAACAACAAAAAACTTAACTTTAGGTAGGTATACTCTGAAAATTATAATTTTAACCTAAGCCTTTATTTATTTTGTACATTTATATTGTCGTCAAATGCCAAGCTTCAACCTAAGGGCTCGGCCACACAGTAAGCGACAGAGTGACGGAGCACCAGAGTTACCTAGCGCCATACTGACTGAGCGGCAGAGTGACTGAGCGACAAGTTCAAGCGAATACTGCAACCATTTATCGAGCGGCGATACTCTTGAGCAGCTAGATGTGAAAATTCCGTTGCTAAAGCTAAGATTAGACGGTCAACGAAAATGGTTAACGTGTTGACCCTCTGACGTCAAATTCTGTCCTAAAATTGTTTTGTCGTGTGATCGCCAACGCAGAATACTGTCCACGCATTGACGGCTGCGTTGACGCCTGCGTTGACATCGACGTTGACATTGTTTTTACCTTCATCGCATTGAAAGTGTATTCACCCTTGAGCAAATGTAGGGGCACATTGACGCAAAGCGTTGACCATAATCCCAACGTTGACATGGCATACTTTTCTGGCACGTCAACGTAGTCTGCGTTGACTTTCGTGTGACATTGACGGAATAGCGTCATTCGTGTGATCACAAATGTGTTATGTGTTGACATGGTCAACGTTGACGGTCTATTGGCAGTGTGTTGATGACTTTTTTGGTGACGTCAGAGAGTCAATGCATTGACCATTTACACTGACCGTCTAATCATAGCTTAAGAAACGTTCAAAAACATTGTTATATCACTCCGGACATTTAGTACCTTGTCGCTCAGGAATTAAGATTCAAAAAAAAATAAAAATAGAATGTTGGTCGGAGATGTACATAGCTTGGCACTCAATGACTACGTGCGGCCACAACCACACAATCTCATATGTTTTAATTTTTTTCTGTCGCTCAGGATTTGTTTACTCTATCGCTTTTCGCTCGTCACTTTAGCTTAAAGTATAACTCTGGTGTTTAATTGAAAAATTCTTTCGGCTATTTCGTCAGAGATATACCTTTATTATTTAATTTTATTGATTGCGATATCGCGTCATCATAAGGTCGTTATACCTTAAACATTTAGGTCAACATGCAATAACAAACACACAACAAAAAAAATTCAATTAAATTGTCATAATCATTTTATACATGCCCAAATGAGTTGGTTTTTTCCAATCGAGAATGTTGTCATCTACTGTATTGGTACTTCAACAACGAAAACAATTTTTTGTTAAGTTAACTTTCGACTTCTCCTCCATCCAGAGGGTGTCGTCGAGTATAAACGAGCACGTTGACCAAATAATGTCACAGGTCACCAATAATTTCAACGAAATATTGTCAAGGAATTTGTAAATTGACAATTGGCAATTGGTGTGGTTTGATTCGGTGTTGGAGAGGGCATTCATATGAATGGCTTACATCGGGGAATTTGAATTAAAAAGTTTGTCAAAAAGTATATTTTAGGTATAATATTTGAATTACTTGATGAAATGTTTTCATCGACTCTTTACCCCAAGGGTATGTTTCTTCTTTTTATTTGCGATATCATTTTTTAATCAAACACTAAAAAATCACATTCTTTAATGTCTTGCAGTTTTTGATAAAATTGAAATTGACAGAAATAAGTTTTCTTTCCATTTGAGTTGACGTTGCTTAAGTTGCTCAAAAGATCCACTTTTCCAGCTGTGGGATCTTAGCACTCCATATATGGGATATTCGCAGAAATGGTCAACTAGTTTCAGAAATTGATTAGCCATAAGTTTCTATGAGAGGTTACAATCTAATATGACCTTGAAAAAATTTTTTTTGAAACAAGTTGACCTTTTTTGGGAAACTAGACAACTTATTTTTTTTTGCAAATATTCCATTTACACAAAGTATGTGTTGTGCTAATATCCCAAAACCAAATTTTTGAACTAATCCATCGTTCAAAAAACTCTATATGAAATCAATTTTCTATATCTGTTAATATATCTATTTTTCCTAATCTCTTTATTTTTCTTTATTAATAATTGTCATTTAATTATTCCTTGACTTCTTCAAAAATGCATTTTGTTTGTTAGTGATAGTTTTACCTCTGAACTGTAGTCCTTAAAATTTTATAAATTTAAAAACCTTTTTCTTAGAAATGCGTGTTCCTGAATTTTAAATAGTTTTTAGTCAATTTTTACATCCAAAAACTCCATTGTATGGGAGAACGTTTTTACCAATCATTGATCATACAAATATAATTTACATGGAAATTACAGATTGTTTTATATATTTATATATGTATGTACGTATGTATGTATGTATGTATGTATTTTATTTCTTTTCTTTGTTTCTGTTCTGACAGCAATAATTGACTTCTGATTTTGTATTGCATACACCATTGCATGTTGCCAGGCAATATTCTCCTCACAATATTTATTTTTAATTCGACCTAGAGAAAGGATGTCATGCATGACATTTTAAAAATGTTGCAATAATTGTGTTTTTTTTCAGAAATGTGGTTTTCAATCTGGCAATACTTTTTTTCGCGATTGGTCTTTTTGACAACTGTCACTTGATTAATGCTCAGTTTGATTTGCCATTTCATAACAAATAGACTTATTCCTGAAGAACATTTGAAAATTGTGCAAATTTATTACCAAACTAACGGTTCTTGGCCATAACATTAAATTATATGCGTTTTATTTCTTCTCCAAAACGACACGTCTAAAAAAACATCCTTTAAGTGTCTTAAGCGATGTTTGACGTATTTTTTTTGTATTCCTTTTATTAATTAACGAACCATCCTAGCCTTAATAAAACAGTATCACAATTTATACATCAGACAGAAAAAATAATAAAGTAAGGAATATTTTTAAATGATGTCATGCTCATGTTCTCAAACTGTGAATTCGAAATGATTACATATCTCAATTTCAAATTATTAGAAATACCACAGACTGCTCATTTAGACAGCAGACCCATTTTATATAATGGGTTCGCCATCTAATCTAAACTAGTGCTTATTTCGTGAATGGTAACACTAAGCTCATGTCTGATTTGACAGATAATTAGTTTTATCCTTCCGCTGAACGAATATGGTTGTGTATACGCTTCTCTAAGTGGGCCTGCGATCGACTTAGAGAAGATGCCGATTTTGCCAAAAAAATCATCTTTTCAGATGAAGCTCATTTTGACCTTGGAGGGTATGTAAACAAGCAAAATTGTCGCATTTGGGGCACAGAAAACCCGCACGCATACATTGAAAAGCCGATACACCCAAAACGAGTCACTGTTTGGTGCGAATTTTGGTCCAGGGGAAATTTTTCGAAAATGAGAAGAAGTGGCCGTTACAGTCAATGGCGATCGTTATCGGGCCATGGTGAACGAATTTTTGTTCACAAAAATTGAAGAGGAGGATATTGGCAACATTTGGTTTCAAGAGGATGGCGCTACGTGCTACACAGCCAAAGCTACACTCGATGTTTTGCGCCCTTTTAAAAAAAAAAAGAAGTTATTTGGCGGACCCTATAGTATTCAACTTTATTGAATACCTGTGCCCATGTCCAAGTCTAACTTTATCTATTTGGAAATAGGTAATTCCAAAATAACCAAAACCAAACCCGTATCTATGTACGTATTTGTATATATCCATCCAGCCAGATATTAATGTAAAATTTTCGATCAAATAATGTCATCCGCCTTTTTGAATCCGGTTAGCTCTTCATCAATGGATCCGTATAGGTACATATTTAGCCAAATCTGGGCCCAGGACAGAACCATTAATACTCTATATCTACCCAATTATCCATTCAGCCAAAAATCGAGCACCCGTAGCCGCGTCCGCGTCCGTAATCAACCACCACCACCAGTAGATTGTATTTTCATGCAATTTCCAATCTTCATGCCATTAGAGGTTTCACACAAATTCGTTTGTGATTTGCATAGATTTGCCATTTATTATAACCCACCAAGGAGACTATACTGGCTAATAAAGGTTTCAAATTAATTGCAGAACGTGATTAAAATTCTCAATTAAAATGTGCATTATATATAATTATATATTTTAGGGTTGCACACTGCCAGTCATGACAATAGACAAGCAAATAGTTTAACGGTTATGCTAATTCAGTAGCTTTTTCAAGTCTCAGTATATTTTTTGACTGTGAAATAAGATTTTGATAATAATTACAGTTTGTATTAGATGCTAATTTATTCAATTTCAAATGTCAGAAAACTTTTACTGAAATGTACTTGCATAATTTGTTTGTTTTTTTTTTTTTTTTGAAAATAATTTATCTATTAACAAAATTAATTAACTTATTCATGAATAAATGATAAATTATGAATTTGATAAAAACGAAGATGGATTGGTTTGATATCGGAAAATTGAACAACACCGAACTCCCTAAAGCTCATGTTATTAGTTTTATTTTTAATGAGAATAATATTAAACAAAAATATAGTACCTACACACATAAATGTAGATCGTTATATGTGCAATTAGATTGTATTTGTTATTTGTTTGAATGAATAGAAGAATAAGAAAAAACAAATATAGGGTGTTTTTTTAGAGGTATAGAGCTTTAAGTTGACAATACCATTTTAACTGGCGGCCATTTTGTCAGCTGTCAAATGATTTATTTTAAGTTTGGTTTAGCATTTCAACTATTTAAACATGAATAGACTGACGCCTGAACAACGCATGCAAATTGTGCAAAATAGGCTCGAAACAAGATCGTTGTTGATCCCGATTTTCACAAGAAATTTTTTTTCAGCGATGAAGCTCGTTTTTGGTTGAATAGCTACGTCATTAAGCAAAACTGTGGCATTTGTTGTGTAAATAATCCACAAGCCATTGTTAAGACGCCGTTACATCCAGAAAAACTGACAGTTACGTGTGCTTTATGGGCTGGTGGGATCATTGGTACTTACTTCTTCGAAAACGATGCTGGCCAGAACGTTACAGTCAATCGTGACTGCTATAGAGCCATGATTACTGACTTTTTCGTTCATCAATTGAACAACCATGATGTCCAGGAGCTGTGGTGTTAACAAGACGGCGCAACATGTCACACAGCTCGTGCCAAAATTCATTTATTGAAGGAAACGTTTCTTAACCTCATATAGTTTCACGTTACGGACCCGTGAATTGGCCTTGAAAATCGTGCGATTTAACGTCGCTTGACTATTTTCTATCGGGATATGTGAAATCGCTAGTCTACGTCGATAAGCCTGAAACGATTGACCACTTGGAGGATAACATTCGCCGCGTTATTGGCGATATACGGCCACAAATGTTTTAAAAAGTCGTCGAAAATTGAACCTCCAGATTAGACTACGTCCGAATCAGTCGTGGCGGTCATATGCCAGAAGTCATATTTAGATTATAATGCCAGAAGATGATCTTTCGAATAAAGTAAATTTTATGTCATCTTTATTTTATTCCATTTCAAAATTCTATACATCTAAAAAAAACACCCTTTATATAGTGAAGAAGCATAATGGGTTGTGTCGTTGTGTGATGTCTTATAACTCTGATCCGAAAAAAACGGACTTGTAATTTAATATTGCGACTTCATCTTTATTTTAATATTCTTTTTCAAATGCATAAATATGTATGTAACGAAATTAATAGAAAAAAAAAATTCCTTTTTAAGAGATTTACCGTTGTGCTTTCAAGAGTCAAGACAGCTGCTTTTTAAATATTTCTTGAGTGCTTTCAATAATAATGTACTCAAATGTCATCAGCGCAAACATAAGCACAACGTTAACGTTCATAAATGCTATAAACTTACCTGAGCAAAGAAAATATCCATAATATTGACACAAAACCAAGAGTTTTCATTCTCCTTATTAAATAACAAGAAAATAAACGAACAACAAAAAAAATCCATTCATAAAAGTTAAAAGAATATTTTGTGAATTTTACAGAACACGAATGAAAGAAAAAAAAAATCTTACTTCCTTGTCCTCTACTTAAATCCTTCTTTTTTTAGGGGTATTTTGTCACGTTCAAGACATTGCTCCTTTCACATTTCATAACTTCCATAAATTTTATGCAGATATACTCCATCCATGACAAAAAAAAAATGATTCCTCTTTAGAAACGAGGTTTTTAGTGTTATCGTGCTGGACTGTGAAAATGTGAACGAGAACTTTAAAGAGTGATGGAACAATTTAACTATTTAATAAATTCTTATGTAAAAATAATAATTATGATAAATATGTATGTATGTAACGACGGCTAATTCTGTAAATATTGTTTTAAATTAAACAAATAAATCAAAAAATAAAACACAGGATCAGAAAGTCCCGTAATTTCAATCAGATTCGAGTATTTGTTTCCAAGAAGCCTAATTCGCACCAAAGCAGTGCTGGGAGATCGTATGAAAAATTCCTTTTCTTAGGAATTTCGATCTTAAAAGAGACAGAGGGAAAGTCGACTCATTTCGTGCGGGAATTTCTTGTTTATAAAATTTAAACCGGAAACAGATCACCACAAAAATTCCATACATAAGTGAAATAAAGTTAAAAAAAAATGTCAGAATCATTTATTTGAAAATTGCATAAGAACACCTAACAAGGTCTTCTGCCACATGCCTCATGCCAGATGCCGCAAGCAAAATGGAAAATGCGATATATCCCATATACCTACTAACATTGACGACTTTCATCATATGCCACTTACATAATGTGGCACGCAAATAATTCCAAATAAATTATGCAAACAATTTTGTAAAAAAAAATTCTATTCTTTTTATTAAACCCTGTTTTTTTTTTTAAAGTTAAAGTCTGAAGTATTTAAGTTCAAAGACCACAATAAATTTAAAAGACTTGTGTTCGGTTTCACAAATATTTAAGAGGCTTTTAATTTTTAAATGACGTATTTTGTATGGAATAAACGTCATTTAAATATACATATAAAAGCCTGTTAAACAGTTAAAAGGGCTTTATGAAATCGGCCATTAAAGTTAATTGACTGCAGATAAATATGACATATTGACTAAAAGTAAAACCATAGCAGTACAAATGACTTTCTACTGACTAAAAGATTAAAAACAGTTTAAAAATACTGCAGTTAACTTTTTTTACTGTACAGTCGGAATGTTTTTACCTACTGACTGCTGAGGCTGACTGTATGCTTTTCAGTTAAAGTACTTATTCATAGTATTAACTTGCGTTCAAAAGTTAAGTTAGTTAACTGCTACTTTATTAATTGCATTATGAAAGTACTGCATTCTTTTACGGACGAGACTAGAGACATGCCAATTTATAACAGTAATAACTATTTTTCGCCATTAAAAGTGGGCGTGCGTTAACGCGCTTCGCGTGACTTGAAAAATATATTTTTGTGCCTGAAGTATGCCCACCGGTGGAGGGCCCTGGGCCTGCGGGGCCGCATAAACAGTACTTTAATAAACCAAAACTGTTATAATTCGCATGTCTAGAGTCACTTCCTTCTTTTACAGAGTGTACACAAACCAGTATATATGGTATCAAATGAAATGAAAAAAATATATGAATTTAGAATCTATCTTTCTTGGTCCATAACGTACTTTTTGACGAATGTTTTGTGTGTTGTTAGGTATTTAGTATTTATTCTATTAACAATAAGTTATTAAAGGTAATCAAATAAGCTTTTCACAAGGGCTAAGGAAGTATTATATGCTATCTCTTAATTTGTATATACATCGGTGTACCAAAGATCTCGCAAAAAAATTTGTTGTCAAGAAGTTAAAACTTATCATCTCAAAATGTTTTAAACATAGCATTGTGCTGTTTTAAAGACATCAATATCTTTCAAGTCATACCAATATCATTTTTCTACGTCAACTATTTCGCACGCTATGAACAATATTATTTAGAAATTAACACTGGAAACCTTTATTTTCCAATCGGAAACTTCAAGTTCAATTATCTCGACTTTTCCATGAACGATTTTGAAAATATTTCACTCTTATAACAAACTCAACATCACCTTTCATTTGATACTTTGTAACGAAGCGTTACAATTTCTACATGTAAACCTAATCATAGTATTTTAGTTATTCAGTACATATGTACCCTAATCACAAAATCACATAAAAGCACAATTTACCGTGCAATTACATGCGACTCCTGCAGGTACTCTAATCGTTTAGCTGTACGATCTCATGCATACCATACGTCAGTAGTTTACCAGTCACTAGTTTACCAGTTTAGTTTAGAAATACACGTACAACTTTACTATTTAATTTTTATGGTTCACACTATGTTATAGCCTAAGAGGTCATAAGGCGAGGTAAAGAAAATACCCAACTTGTCTTTCTTTCTCGTCCAAGGGTCCAAGTGTGGGTACCAATCTAGTGTATAGAAAATCAAAGACCGGCCGCAACAAAAGCCTTTTTATAGGGTGTTCGGCGACAGATAGGCATTGCTTGGCAGAGTTTACTCAGTTGAGAAGCCAATCTAACTTTTTGTTTATAAAATTGTAGGGCATTAGATACAACAGACATTATTAATTAAGTATTTGGTATTATTTAGTAATATTTATTTGTATGATCCCCCGACCCCGTTTTGTTCCACTGAGCTCCTCTTTAAACAGCTCATTGGACAGGTTCTCCTCCGTGAGTTCCACCCGCTTTGTTCATTAGGTTGTGTGCTAGGGACAAGGGTTTTCTTTTAGTATTCCCGACCGCTTCGTTCCTTTGGGCTCCTCTTGAAGCAGCTCATTAGACAAGGTTCTCCTCCGTGAGTTCCGCCCGCTCTGTTCCTTAGTTTGTGTCAGGGTTACCTTTGGGGACACTTTAGTGTCATTTTGACACCTTTTCTGCACCCGGACACCAGGACACCTCTTTTTAAAAATACATGGATTTTGGACACTTTTTAGAAATCTAGCAACCCTTTGGACACTATTTAAAAAAAAAAAACAATTTGTTCGAAAAATTGAACGGAAAACGTTGTCAACCAATCAAAAAAATAAAAATACCTACACCACACCACACCATCTATGTATTTCTGGTTCCATCTTTGATACTCTAAATCCCAAATTAAAGATCATAAAGTACCTACTTTAAAAAAAAACAAAGTTTTGAAATCTTATCAAAAATATGTATGTGTGTATGTAAAACAGTCACAGCTAGGATTAATATTAATGATAAGAAATTATCTATGTAATGTTTCTTGGACCCAGAAATTATAAAATTGGGAAAAGAATTAAACTATTTTAATTTGGTTTCTGAATTTAAAAAATGAATTTATAATCCCGAGAAAGAGTACCAAAGCTTGGAAGTTAAAAGCCAATAAAATGATGTTGATTTTGAAAATTGTTTTAAAATTAAAAATATAGAACAGTTTTGGTTCAAAATAGTAAACTTAAGAAACTGTATTAAAGAAATAATATGATAGAATTTAAGACTTTTTAAAACTTTTTACGCAATTTCTGAAATACTTGTTTGTTGATTAAAATTTTAAAATTTGAATTAAATCTTGTGTTTTAATTGAAATTTCTAATGGACACCTTTTTTCCTCTCGGACACCTTTTTTGAGACTTTATGAAAATTCTCAGAGGTAACACTGGTTTGTGTGCTAGGGACAAAAGGGTCTCTATACAGAGTTCCCGACCGTTTAGTTCCTTTGGACTCCTCTTTCACTGGACAAGGTTTTCCTCCGAGAGTTTCCTACCGTTTTGTTCCCCAGGTTGCGTGCTGAGAACACATTATATGAAATACCGTGTTAGTTAGTGATTTTTTAAGAGGTTTAGAACTTTATTTTAAAAAAAAACACAAACAATTCGAAAAAATGAATGAAATATTTATTTGAATCGATAGTTTGAACCTTGCAATTTAATGCTTAAAGATAATTTCATGCAAATGTTGACCGCGGCTGCGTCTCAGGTAGCCCATCCGCTGAGTCCAATTTTGGCATACTCTTTCACACATATCGGCCGGTATCTCACGAATGAATGCATGGATGTTGGCTTCCAGTGCGTCAATCGAAGCGGGCTTGTCCCTATAGACATTAGCCTTGACATACCCCCACGAAAAATAATCTAATGGTGTCAAATCGCACGATCTAGGCGGCCAATTGACCGGCCCGAAACGTGAAATTAACTGTTCACCAAACTCGCCTCGCAATTGCCCCATTGTTTCGCGTGCTGTGTGGCATGTGGCACCGTCTTGTTGAAACCACATATCATGCAAGTCAAGAACTTCCATTTCGGGCAAAAAAAAGTTTGTTATCATCGCTCGGTAGCGTTCACCATTGACAGTAACGCTGCGGTTCGCATCATCTTTGAAGAAATATGGCCCAATAATGCCGCCGGCCCATAAACCGCACCAAACAGTGGCTTTTTCGGGATGCATTGGTAGCTGTTGCAATGCTTCTGGCTGATCTTCACTCCAAATGCGGCAATTTTGCTTATTTACGTACCCATTCAACCAAAAATGAGCCTCATCGCTGAACACAATTTTTCGATAAAAAAGCGGATCCTCAGCCAGCTTTCCAAGAGCCCATTCACCAAAAATTCGGCGTTGTGGTAGGTCGGCTGGCTTTAGTTCTTGCACCAGCTGTATCTTAAAAGGCTTTACGCCCAAATCCTTCCGCAAAATTTTCCACGTAGTGCTGTAACAAAGGCCTAACTGCTGGGAACGGCGCCGAATCGACATTTCGCGGTCTTCTGTCACACTAGCTGATACGGCCGCAATATTTTCTTCACTACGCACAGTACGCAAACGTGTTGGTGGTTTAATGTCCAACAAAGTAAATTTGGTGCGAAATTTGGTCACAATCTTCCGAATAGACTGCTCAGAAGGTCGAGAATGCCGATCATAAAATGGAAGCAGCGCGCGATGAACATTTCGAACCGAGCACGAATTTTGATAGTAAAATTCAATAATTTGCAAGCGTTGTTCAATTGTAAGACGATCCATGGTTAAATTGCAAACCAAAGTGAAGCTGTTTGACAGTGACACAAGGTACTAAACACACGTCAGCTGTCAAAACCAGTGTTGCCAAAAGCAAACCAGCTAAAAAATCACCCTTTATAGGATTATATGAAATACCGTGTTATTTTATCTTAAGAGACAGACTTTTGTTAACCAAGTTATATGAAATACCATGTTATAAATTTCGACCAAATAAAAATTAATGAAAATTAAATTAATCAAAGGAAATTAAACTATTTCATTCGGAGTTAGTTAAAGACCATCCAAGCCAAAGTTTCGTTGCTTCTTTGGGAAGAATCCTGGACACCGGTGAGATTACCTCAGCCACGAAGAAAAAGCATCACGACTTAACTCGTTCGTGTAGACTCTTGGCCAAAGCTCCGTAGTCTCTTTTTTTTTGCATATTCTGACGACTGTACATGAACAAATACGTGTGGATATATCGGTGAGTTGTAGTTTCCTTGAAATTAAATTTCATATAAGAACAGAAGACACAAGTAACCCTGACCTACAAACTCAAGTAAAATAGAGTTCGTATAAATCCAAATTGCTCCTAAGAATAGTTTCAACTTAATGTCGCAAAAACAATATAGATAGAAAACCACAACTGGCTTTATTGTTTGGTATCGATTGAAACATACTGTAATTGCAATTATATTTCAGTTTTTTCTAGCACCCAATCAATAATTATTAATAACGTCTCTGACAAAAATAATAATAACTGAAAGACTTCCAATAATAATAATTGAGTGATTTGTCCATTTTCTCCATTTAATGGCTCTCACTCTGAATAAGTACGACTTCATTTCAAGATTTCCAACAAAAGACTTTTATTTTTAATTAATTGGGTCAAGTCTTACCTATACAATGTATATTTTAACCATTTTTATTATTTCACCAACATGCCATAATTTACAACAACTTTTAAGTTATTAATTATTCTTTTCATTTTTGTCGACTTTTCGACCAATTTATTTTTGTTGGAGTTCATTTAGGTATATGGCAAATTCTATAGTACCTACGATGATGATGGTAAAGTACTGAAATTCTGAAATCTTTTAGCATGGTTTTGCACTTTTCATTCGCTGAGTGCTTTCTCAGATGATTTTGTGCTGTGCCATATAATTGTTTGTTTCTGTTTGAGAGTCAGATGCAAGTTAAATTTTCTCAAAGATAGATCACAACAATGCATTTTCAAGTTGTTTTTGTAATTAAAAAATAATAAATTTGGTAGACTATACTCATCATAATATAGTACCTACCTACGTTCTGATGGCTCTTAAAAGCTTTTTGTATTGGGCTCAATTTTAATAATTGAACAATGGGTATACAACTTGAACGTTGATTTCAAAAAAATGTATTTTAGTTAATTTAATTAAATATTTATCAAAATAAAATATATAAAAATTAATTTATTCGCATTGGGCCGAGTTTTTTTTTTTGTACAAAGAGTTAGTGCGGTTATGTTAATAAGTAGGTACTTTACAATTGAATTTGCATACATGCATCAGAGGGAGTGCTCTCTATTTGCATATAAATTGGATTTTTAATTGTATTTATGAGTATAGGTATCTACCTATAGTCGAAATATATGTATATGCAGGTATAAGGTTTATCTGGCTCCGAGATCTCAGCACATCACATTTGGGATTTTCAAAAAAAAATTAACCATCTTATAGGCTAGTAATTGGTCAGTCAGTTTCAGTGTTTGGTCAGCCATAGATATTTTTCTATTAATTTTAAAGTCGTATAGAGACGTGTTTAGCACTACAAAAAAGATACCTTCTTTATGATTCAGCTGAACATGGGGCAAGATAAACCATAAAAACCGTTTTTGATTCCCGCAAAGTAAGACAGTTTTTTGACATTAAATTTTGAATGGAAACAGTTGTCAAAAATATTATTTGTCACCAAAAGCTTAAGAGAACATTTTCATTTAACAAAAATAGAGGCAACAAAAACTTCTCTATATTGAACTAACGCCACGCCGCCGCCGCCGGCCGCTCAGTGATCTGAGAGCGGAAAAAAGTCTTTGGAAATAGTCATATCTAGCCTTTTAAGCTTTATGTTTAATAACTTTTAGATAACACGAGCGTATGATTTAAAAGTATTTTTTTAAAATATATATTGTATGTTCTGAAAAAAGTTGAAAAATAATTTTATTCATGTCGGGAACCATATTTTCAACAAACTTGTAGGTATATGTCTTTCTCCGAAGTTCCTTTAAATAAATTGGGTAACTTCTTATATCATTTTATTAGCCTAGGCACTCGAAGAAACGATCTATGTGAAGCCAAGCGGCACTTTTTGACTATCTAAAATAAAAAAAAGACAATTTACGAAATAAGCCTTCTATAAGTAGCCTGAAACATTGGTACTGCGAAACAAATATTTTTTTTTTAAACTTTTTGAGTTAAAAAAAAATCTCCAAAAGACTCCTAGCAACAAAGTATACGAGTGAGTGTGTGCTTTTTACTTTCAACTTAGAGCACAGAAAAAATCAGGTGTAGATACTTGCAGATGTGGGAGTTATGTTCCAAAATGGTCTTACTGAATCGGGTTTCAAAAAACTCCGTCTTGACAGTGGTGTTTATCAAAAAGTTTGATTTCTTCTATACTAAATGTCAAAACGAATCGGTTAAGTCCATTATTTTTAAGGAAAAATGTGTCTTTTTATTTAAAAAAAAAATAAAATTATTAAATTGACCCAGGTCTGAGAAATTCGATTTTTTTGCGAAACCATTTACAACATCAAAACCCTCAAATTTCAGAAAAATTTCAATATCTTGTTTTTTAATCATTTGTTTTTAACTTAATTTTTACGAAATGTTTATAAGACCAAACATGTGTTCTGACTTTAATAAAAATCCGTTGAATAGTACAGATTGAACAGACTTTTTTTTTAAATTACAGTACAACACCAACACCCTCAAATTTTAGAAAAATGTCAATAACTTTTTTACTAATGATTTTTTCTTAACGAAATTTTGATAAAATAATGTATAAGATTGATTTAAATATGTGTGCCAAATTTGATTCAAATCCGTTGAACAGTTCAGATTTAACAGACTTTTTTCCGCTCTCCCATACAAACCAACCCATACTTATGCGTTAATTTAGACATGTTTTTTTTTTGACTCTCCAAAAAGACCTAGGGGTATTCTTTATGAAAAAAAAATTTAATTCGTTAGCGCTATAGCTCGGATGGGATAAGTGCCAAAAGTGACTGTACAACTGCCAAGCATTCCTGTGTGCGTATTGTTGTTTGTTTGCAGGAATGGAAAAGACCTACAATTTTCCGCGGAATCCGAACGGTTAACTCTTGGAGGATTAGTCACTTCCTCGCTATAGAGGCAGTAATCATGAAAAACCCTTCTTTTTTTTAGGTGGAAGAAGCTGGGAATCGAACCCAGACCTCCGGCATGACATTCCAACGCACTAGCTATTACACCATCGCTTAGCATATATAAAGGGTCCGCCATCTAACGTTTTTTTTTCAACTTATTATTATTTCGTGAATGGTAACACTTAGCTGATGTCTGATTTGACAGATAATTAGTTTTATCCTTCCGCTGAACGAATATGGTTGTGTATACGCTTCGCTAAGTGGGCCTGCGATCGACTTAGAGAAGATGCCGATTTTGCCAAAAAAATCATCTTTTCAGATGAATCTCATTTTGATCTTGGCGGGTAGTAAACAAGCAAAATTGTCGCATTTGGGGCACAGAAAACCCGCATGCATACATTGAAAAGCCGATACAGCCAAAACGAGTCACTGTTTGGTGCGAATTTCGGTCCAGAAACATATTTGGGAAATTTTTCGTTACAGTCAATGGCGATCGTTATGGGGCCATGTTGAACGAATTTTTGTTCACAAAAATTGAAGAGGAGGATATTGGCAACATTTGGTTTCAACAGGACGGCGCTACGTGCCACACAGCCGAAGCTGCACTCGATGTTTTGCGCCATTTTTAAAAAAAAAAGGTTATTTGGCGGACCCTTTACTTAATCTTAAACTAAAACAATAAATCTACCCTACGTTTTTGCATACAGGGTGTCCCGTAAATAACGGATAACCTTGCAACTGGGTAAAGCTAGCCTTAAAACAAAATATTAATTTTTATTTGAGTAAATGTTAAAAAGCTCTTTCAGTAGGTAAAATGCTAGTTTTATTGGTTGTAGTTGAGAACACAAACATGTGTGGTGTACCATTTTAGATAGAACATTAAATAAACAACTTTTTAAAATAGTTGGCCCACTTATGCTCTCATACATTTTTATTTTTTTAGAGATGGTCAAACTTTGGTGAAAAGAAATATTTTATAATTTTTTTATTAAAAAATTAATTTTAAAAATTAAAATTAAAAAAAAACTGCAACAACTAGATAGTGTTAAATTTGACTACCTTTATCTATTAGTATACATATATTCTAGAATATTATAAAAATAAAAAAAAAAAAAAATCATTCACTCGTGGTAGCAGTGTTCAGACATTTGAACAAAGTCGTAATTTTTAATTTTTTTTTTTTGAAAAATCGTCATAACATGGAGGCCATATGGGCAATATTTGTTTTTATATTTTTTTTCTAAAAGGTCTTAAGGCTAGATTTACCCAGTTGCAAGGTTATCCATTATTTACGGGACACCCTGTAGGTGTATTTCTTTTTTATTTAGTTTAATTCCAGCCAACCGCATACATTTTTAATAATGATTTGTCCTTCAAAGCATCTATACTCTCAAATATGTCAGCGCACAGTCGAAAAGTTATCATCGTTGGAATTTATAATCTATTTTCAATAAAATCAAAATTATACCAACTACAGTAGCAAAGTTCAGTGCTTATACACATGTTTAATGTTTTAGTTTTTTTTTTAAATATTTACCTGTATACCTATGCCTATATTAAAATAGTTTCTATACACGAAAGGATCCATTTTCTTTAATTTTTCCTATATGCACATTGAACATATTTTAATAAACACACCTCTTCCACACCCTCTTTAACTTATATAGTAATAAAAAAAAAAAAAAACATCAAAACAAAAAGATCCAATTTTAGTCTTGCATCTGAATCAGTTTTGCCAAAAAATTATTAAACACAAATTATGTACAAACGAGCTTTGTGTTTATCCGGCCATGCATGTTGCAGATGTTTACCTTGTGTACCTATACCCTAACCCTAACCTAGCCTACCCTACCCGGAGAACTATAAGAACTTTTGTTAATTTTTGTGTTTTATTTTTTTGTTGGTCAGAAGTATAAAAATTTACTGCGTCCCTTTTATTTCTGTGAAAATTGTTTACTGGCTTTAAAGTTTAAACCTCTCTTTTTGTTTGTAAGTTTTTTTTCTATCCGCATGGTTAAAAGCAGTGCTGTCGGAATGGTGACTATAGTAGCATTAGTATCTTTTGCTGCGGAAAGTGCTACTGTTGTACTGATGATTTCTCAAAAAGTCTTCCCAAATCATCAATAATTGATCAAAACGATTGTTCAGTGGAACACTTACAATAAAAAAAGGGTGCCAGGAATTTTTTTGTTCTTAGTAAAATTAGTAAAATACCAAAACTAATAATTTTACGATGATTTTTTTAAAAAGAAAAAAAAGAGCCGATTAAAAAAAGTAAATGAACACAATATTTGTATGCCCAAGTAGGACTTTATTTGATTTGTACGAACTCAGGAAAAAAGAATCAATTTTTTTAAACAAAAGGGGTGCGTCAAAAATGTACGAGTGCCAGGACTCACGGTTAGGATGTGCAAACAACAGGGTTCATCCTAGTGCCAGATTGTTGGTATTGAACGTTCCTACAAAATATACATAGGTTATGCGACAATATTGTTTTGTATCACGTAACGTGCTACGTTTAACATGCTTTACGGAACGTATTACACGTAAGGCCCATGTTTTTTTTTTTTTAAATATCCATACCAGCATTAATGTTTACATATCAAAAACCCTTAATCCGTTAAGTAAAAAATAAAAATACCGTTTGCCACAATAAGTTAGAAATAAGACATAGGGGGGCACATTCATAGTCACTTTTAAACTCCAGTATGTCTTAGACCTGGGCTTATCCTATCTAAATAACATTGAATAAACCCCAGTTTAAGATAAACTGGGATTTAAAAGTGACTATGGATATGCCCCATGAAATTTAAATAAAACTGAATACGGCTCGAAATACGAAACAAAAGCACATAATTGTCTTTTTATTTCTGAAATTTATTCCTTTTCCCCTTCCTCTATTTATTGTAGCATTTCCTTTCAGCGCTCCTTCAGTCTTGGAACCACTCTAATTCTTTAATTTTCTTCGATATTTTCTCCTTCTCAATTCAACTCCAAATAATTTTGTTTGATCTATTTTTTCTTGCCTTAATTTTTCTCGACTATCCCACAAGAGGGTAGCTTACCAAAAAGTGAACTTTCACCATCTAAAACCAACTCCTCCCTTGACTATATTCCAATCACTCATAAGTTTAATTTATAAATCAAACTCTTAGGTACCTACTCTTGGGGACTTTTATAAACCGACAGCACTGATCGACATTTTCACAAAATGGAAAACAGAATATCTATAAACTCAGTGCAAGAGAATGAGCGAGTATTATACGAGTATACCTGTGAAGACATTAAAAATGTTTGAAGTTTTATTATTTTTTTGGTTTTGTTATTTTATTTTTAAAGGAAGGCAAAAGGACATTATTCAACTTGGTTCAGCCCTTTTGTTGTTTGTTTTACTATAACAAAAAAAATACAAGAAAAGAAGTATAAAGATTTTTTATTGTAGGTATGCTTTTGAACTCGTTTTGCACTTTTTGTTATGGAAAACTTTTGACGCGATGCTAATTGTTTTGTAGTCTAAAATGCATTTTCTTTTTGTGATTTTTGTTTTTATCCTGATGGAAAAGTTGATGATTCTCTCAGCGTGTCGTTATGACGGCTTGTAATAGTTATTGTGGTATAATAGGTATAGGTAGGTATTTTTTGTTAAGAAAATAAACTTGAATTTATTGAAGTTTTTATATTCGACAAATTATATGTATGTACCTATAATAATTTTCAATAGTTGTATGAGGGCGGGTATGCTTAAAAGATGACATCCAAAGGCTGATAAATTTAAGGAATACTTTACCCATCATCGCGTTCTTTTGATCGAAATATACCCAAACCCCATAGGTAGCTTGACCTTCTCATACGTATTCTTGTTGGTTTTAATAAACTTTTAGTCAAATTAAAAATGCTCAAAATTAACTTAGAAGTTGACAATAATGGTGCGTACAGTAAGACACATAATTTCTATAGTACCTACTTAGGTTTATGTAGGTATATGAGGTGGTGAACAAAAGTGAACCTTTCCCATTAATTTTTGTGAGCAGGAGTGGAAAAACTATAAACGGAATGGGCCCATTTTTTTTGAAAAGGCATATTCTTTATAAGGAGCAGTGGAAGGGTGAGAAAGGTTGTGGGGGGGTAACCATTTTGTATGGTGCTGGGAAATAATTTTTTATTGAATGACTTAGTGGGAAATAAATCCACTTTTTTGATACCCATACCCATTGCTACGTGTAAACTTATGCTGAAGCAAGATGCAATAGAGAAAACAAACCTTTGTAGCGACAAAACAGACATGGCCAAAGCTGGACCTGAAGCGCTCTAAGAGTTTATTATCTCTAAGCAGACTGCATATCGGGTCCTTTATAGGTGTCATTACCGCGCACTGCTTGATAGGCAAGCTCGCGCAACGAGGCTTAGAGTATTCTCAAACGATTTCTGCAGAAGACGTATGGATGAAAAAGAAGAAGAATCGATTCCTCATCTCCTCTGCACTTGTCCTGCTCTATCCCAACGACGTAAACTCCATGTCGGAGAGTACTACTACAACGATGCTAGTTATCTGGTAAATGTTGACATAATTAATCTCGCACGCTTCGTAAGGAGCTCTAAGTGGTTCAACGAATAGGAAGGAAAGTTCCTAGATTCTTGTGGTATCACAATGGACCAACTATGGTCTAAGTATGTCAAGCTTTCTGCTTGGCAGCCACCTTAACCTAACCTAACCTAACCTAACCTAACCTAACCTAACCTAACCTAACCTAACCTAACCTAACCTAACCTAACCTAACCTAACCTAACCTAACCTAACCTAACCTAACCTAACCTAACCTAACCTAACCTAACCTAACCTAACCTAACCTAACCTAACCTAACCTAACCTAACCTAACCTAACCTAACCTAACCTAACCTAACCTAACCTAACCTAACCTAACCTAACCTAACCTAACCTTACCTAACCTAGTTTCCATACAAGAAGTAAAATCAATTTAAAACAATCTGGGTGCTTTTATTTCCCTTTAAACGTGAACGAAATAAGGAAGAATAAAATAAAGTTTGGTGGTACAACAGCTCGTTTGTTAAGAACCATAGCCTATGTACTTAGTGACTTAGAATTCTTAACCATTCCTGTGCGTGTTCAGCCATTCAGCAGAAATGACAGATATCACATTTTTCTGCTGAATCCAAACGGCCAAACTGTAAGGCACTTTTACATGAAAAGAGAAAAAGATACTCTCTCTACGTCAATTCATCGCATAGGAAGAATATCACTTATTATTTTCAGAGTTTTGCAAACTGAATGTTACGATTTTTGTTTGATTATATTTTCAAAATTTTGTTCGATTCTTTTTTTAATAATTTTCAGATTTGTGTAGTTTTCGAAACTCAGTTTGCAAGGCTCTGAAAATAATGAAACTTAAATCGCATTATTTTGTCAAATAGCACAGTTGTACTCTATGTTATTCGGTTACAAAACACCTTTCTCACTTTGTCTGGCAACTAAGTCCAATTCAACAAATTAGGTATATTAAAAACGTTAATTATTGAGAACTGAGTGAACTATCTTTAACAAGAAAAAACACATTTAAAATTTGTCAAAAGTATATGTCAACAAAATTATTATTATAATTATTATAATTATACAAATTGTGCCCAAATGGGCCCAAAACAAGATTGCCGTTGATCCAAATTTTCATAATCGAATTTTGATTAGCCATGAATCTATCTTTTGGTTGAATGGATACGTCAATAAACAAAACTGCCTTATTTGAAGTAATGATAATCTTTAGTTGTATGTTGAGACACCGTTACATCCACAAAAACTGACTGTTTGGTGTGCTTTATGGTTTGGTGGAATAATTGGTCCGTACTTCTTTACAAACGATGCTGGACAGAACGTTACAGTCAATGGTGACCGCTATAGAGCTATGATTACTGACTGTTTCGTTCATCAATTGCACAACCATTATGTGCAGGAGCAGTGGTTTCAACAAGACGGCGCAACATGTTACACATCTCGTTCCACAATTGATTTATTGAAGGAAACGTTTGGTAACCGCATATAGTTTCACGTTACGGACCCGTGAATTGGCCTCGAAGATCGTGCGATTTAACGTCGCTTGACTATTTGCTGTGGGGATAAGTTAAGCCGTTAGTCTAAGCCGATAAGCTCGAAACAATTGACCACTTGGAGGATAAGATTCGCCGCGTTATTGGCGATATACGGCCACAAATGTTGGAAAAAGTCATCGAAAATTGGACCTCCAGATTAGACTACGTTCGAGCCAGCTATGGCGGTCATATGCCAAAAGTCATATTTAAATTATAATGCCAGAAGATGATCTTTCGAATAAAGGAAATTTGTATGTCAATTTAAAAAAATCATCTTTATTTTATTCCATTTCAAAGCTCTGCACCTCTAGAAAAGCAACCTTTACTTATAGAAAAAACTTCAAAAAATCCTTATTGGCCACATCAATCAGATAGACACCCTGTATCTCTGTAGACAATATAATCTATTTTATAAAAGCTTTACATTTACCGAAAGCTTTATCAAAATTTCCAAGACACCTCTAGCGGTAAATGGATAAACTAAATTGGCCCCCGAGTGTTCGCCTTTAAAAAAAAAATCCATTACAAAAACCTTTTCATTATAATTTTGACGTCGGTAATGTAGTGCAAGTTCTATTAACATTTTTTAGTTAAAGCTTTTTTTCTATAATATGTACATATGTACATACACTACTTACATTTAAGGTTCGTGGCTTTGTTTGTTTGATGAAATATTTACAATTATTATAGATGTTGATTCATAGATTGCCGATTTGAATTTTTAATAAGAAGAAACTTTGGAAATAAAACGAATTTCAAACAAATCGTACAGAAATTTTTTTAACATTCTCTCAAAAATTATTTTCATTTACTTGAAAATTATAATGAAGATTTGAGTAAGATATGCATATTCTTATAAAAATTAAAATTTGGTAATTTTTATTATATTGCACAAACCAAAATTACGGATCTGCCGATTACCATCATTCAAAATTTTAATTTTAAGTTTTTGGGCTTTGATGCCAATATAAAGGTGATGACCTAATCATTTATGCTGGATTTACACAACTGACAAATTGGCATTTTTTTTTGTAATACCTGATTAGATGCAATTTTATTACTTCTTATATTTTTTGTCGATGCCACCGGAGAATATCATTAAATTAACATTGCTTTCGGTCGCGTCTGTGATGGCTTTGAAGTAGTATCGTGTCAAAACCGAAACTTCTCTTGACTTGTCGCCATTCCTAAGTGCAAAAAGGAATAATCTTATGGTGACGGCATGGCATTTAAATACCCTAGGACAATTTATTAAGGTCATAGATAGGTAAATCCTCACAATATGACTTGTGAGCTCATTAAAATTATCTTGAGTTTCAACATCTTTCTCCTCTGTGGGGCATGAGTGCATATTAAGCTTTGGCGAAGTTAGGCCTGATGCAAATTGTCGTCAGGTGTTCGCAGACCTTTTGAACAAGTTATTATCAAACCGATAAATTTTCAGGTGAAAACAGGTGTGTAGCAGGTACACGTTCATTAAAAATGGCGCCCAATGTGGGAAATTCTTTCAAGTTTATTGTTTGAAATATCCAAATTGTAGGTACATTTAAAAATCAAAATTTCCACCCATTTTTAGGCCTTTCTAAGTGAATAACCGACAAAGTGATCAACTCGTTCCACAGTATGCCTCTCTTGAAAATCCTAAAAATGTCTAAAACGATAATTTTCTAAAAAAAAAAAAAAAACTAATGGAGAACGACATTATATGTACATCTATAGACACATCCAAAATGTATGGATAAGTTGCACTCCATTTTGTGCTAGCTGTAGTTCCTAGAATTTACTCTTTCTCTCTCTTTCTGTCTGTCTTTTTTTTTGGCTTTGTTCATAAATCGTCGGGAATAAATGTTTACACTTGGTGCACCTGTTGTGAATTTCCTGTCATTTGATGAGCACCTTCCTTTTCTAGGGTGTGCCGCCACCGCCACCGCCACCGTTATATGCCATTTTCTGCCACTGCTGCCATTATATCCTGCATATCTGTGGTTAAGTATGTGGACGTATTATTATTTTTTTTTTTTTGTTTCTGTTAATTTTGTTCCTGTAGAATTGTTTTTTTTTTTTTTTGTGAATCTCCCTATAGCTGATCTCTCTCATGTGTACATTTAGTCCTAGTCTGGTGACAGAACAGAGGAAGAATTTCTGTTTTTTATTTTGTACCTACTGTTAGAGATTAACCTGTGTGTACTCTAGTATATCGTCCTGTGTTTGCTGATGGTTCTAGGTAGACATGTACAGTACATCCATGGCAAAGAAGGATAAATAATTTGGTGTTTGCTTAACGATGGTGTGCAGCTGGGCGGGATGAAATGGGTGTGAAATTCAAAAGGATTCACATTCATAAGTTCTTAGTGCGAGTATATAGTACCTACATATTATATACCTTCATAAACATGGGGTGCATTGTAGACTTTTCTTGTTTCATTTGGGAGGCTTTATTTTTTTGTTTGTGAGGAATAACCAACCACTCATTAATGTTCTGGATGTGAATGACTTCGTTTGCTAATTTGAAGTTTTTCTTTGTGTCTGTTTGCATAAAAATGTGGTTGATTGAATTTTAATGAGATTATTTCAAGAGATGTGATTCTTATCCATTCGGACCGGGATTATAGATTTTAGTATCGGGGGCATTTGTGCAGACCTAGGGTTTCTATACTTAGATCCAGATTTTTAACCACTGTCTTTGGTGGATTAAGTGAGTTGGGTTCAATTAAACTTGTAACTAATTTTGCATGCGAAAAACACCGCTGAAGTTAAAGCAGCAAGAACTTTCCATCCAACAAGCTATATAGAACTTGCTAAGCTAGACTGCTATTACAAGGTGACTCTTTCATATGGATTCCGAATGACTTACGGTCGTTCAGATCAATGCAATGAGAAAATATCATTGGACAACTCACAATCAGGGTTGTAGAGGCTGCAACCAGTACGTATACGTTCAAAAAAGATGGCGCCCAATGAGAGAAATTCTTTCAAGGTTATTGTGGTTGGAAATATTCTTAAATTTGTATCTACAATTAAAAATGAAATGGACAGAGCTCACAATCAGGGTTTGTTGAGCCAAAAGTCGTAGGTACACATTCGTTACAAAAATGGCGCCCAATGTGGAGAATTTCGCAACGGTGACTATACATATTCTTATGTTTTTGAGTAAAAATAAAAACTGAATAGAAATTTAACCATCAGGCTTGTAGAGACCAAAACTAGTAGTTAAACGTTTGTAACAGGATGGAGCCCAATATGAGGAATTCTGAGAAGGTTATACTGGCTGCATCACATTTTGATATTTTAAAATATTGTTAAAATAAAATGAGAAACTCACAATCAGGGTTGTAGAAATGTAGAGGCCGAAAACAGTAGGTACACGTTTCTTACAAGATGGCGCCCAATGTGGGGAATTTTGCAAAAGGTTATTGTGGCTGGAAATATTCTGAAGTTCATAAGTAAACAAGTTTTTAGCTAAAAACATTAAGTGGAGAGTTTACAATCAGGGTTTGTAGAGCTAAAAGTCGTAGGAACACGTTCCTTACAAAGTGGCGCCCAATGTGAGGAATTTTACAAAGATTATGGTTGCTAGACCATATTCCGAAGTTTTAACCATATTTTAAAACTCACAATTAGGGTTTTAAAGGCCACGATACCCGTAGGTACAAGTTTGTAACAACAAGATATGGCGCCCAATGTGGGGAATTCTGCCAATATTACGGGGGCTGGACCATATTCTAAGGAAATCAACAAAACGTGCCCTTTATACTATCTCCGTATTGCTTTCTGGCCTTTTCACCCATAAACCATATACCTTTACCTACATTTATTTGTTTAACATCGTATGGACCCTTAAAATAAGTTTATATATTCTTGTTTACATTTTTGATGAAAGTTAATAAAAAAAAAGTCGATATTTGTGAGACGGGTTGCCCCATACTCTCATCATAGCTAAGCCTTGCACCATTTTTTATATAGTGTGGTCATAGTCATAGCAATCTTCTAAAAAATTCACGCAATATCTTAGCTTGCCCTTCGACTTTGCTGCTGCGGTTTGGATTAATTAATTTTCCTTCCTCAATATATATCCAGATGCAGAGGTATAGAGGTATTGAGCATGACCTCTGTAGATTTTTTTTACTTACAAACTTCATCTAAGTAAACAACTAATGCAATTCATTTCATTAAAACTCCGCTCCTTTTTAGGTATACTGCGCCATAATTTTTAAACAAATTATGTTTGCATTTAATTGTTTTGAGACATTTCTCATCCTTTTATATACACACTTGCATATGGAATACACTTTTATCTGGTTTTTGCCAACGCATTTACAGATCGCACTTGACGACAACGACGACGACGACGACGATGAGAACAAGGACGATGACGATGGCAGGCGCGGTGGCGTTCTGCTACCGCAAAATGCACCATCAGAGGAGCCCGCAAAAAAGGCCATACCACCAGCACTAACTTAGATACACTCAAACACACTCATTTGCATATGCATTCTAATTAATTTATGCATAGCATTTCGCTCGACTTTCTTACTATAATTTAATTTATTCAGTTCAAATTGTAACCCGCCGCACCGCTCCCAGTATAACACCGTCAACTTCATATATTAAATCTGCCACAGAGCCGCAGTCAACAAAAACAGAAAACCGTTTCTACAACACACAGCGTTGCAGTCAACATCAGCCAGCATTCAGCAAGCAGCAACAGCAATGGCATACACAGAAACAACAATGTGAGAATATCGCTTCCCCTTCCCCCCTATACATGCATCAACATCAAAACCAGCAAAAATTATAACCCGGTGCGCGTTGGTGTAGCGCGGGATGAATGATTCTATGCATAAATAGTACGTGTGTACACAGGAGTGTGAGTGTGGGTGGAGATTGAGGTCCTGGCAAAGAAAAACACTCTGCTAAAGAGAGTAGCTTGCAAAAGATAACACACATTCATAAATTATAATAAAATATGAATTAATGCACTCAGATATAGTGTACGCGGGTAAGCGTGAGGGCTTAAGCGGGCGGGAATTGTTTTTTTTTTTTTTTTTTTTTTCTGTCCCGTCTTCTAACTCTTTCATCTGCATACTATTGTTGTGGTGTTACCCTTGACTGTCTTAAACTGCTCGAACAGGCTTCTGTACATAACTCAAACGACACCAAATGACGACGACCACGGCCACGACCACGTGAATGTTGAATGAATAAGGACAATCAAAAAAACTATAGCAAAAACTCCTGAAAATGAATAGAGCGAGCAAAATGCTTTTAGTTTATGATTTGCACTTAACCCCTTTTTTGTATTTGTAAACTGTTACCTCTTTACCTAGTATATGCATGCACTTGTGTGCTTAAAGTCAGTCCATTGACCCATTGATGGGAAATTGTTTAGTAATAGCATTTCCTTTTTGTGTGAAAAAGGGGAGTCGCTCCTGGGCTATATCTCCCCTCCCCCCCTATATCGTTAATTTCTTATTACACTCCTGTTTCATGCACACTTGACTATGTATGGTAATTGCGATGGGGTTTTGCTATGGAAAAACCATAATGTGTCCTTTGTTTTAAGGACGTTAACAGCTCATAGTTTTATTCGCAAGATTGATTAGATAGATTGTTGTCATCGTCGCGTAGCTTTGATTCAAACAGTTACAGTGGCACATTTTGTTGTTTTTTTTTGTGTTTTATATTACAAAAATTCGCAAACGGATGCAGTTGATTTCGGATTTCGGTTTTTCGCCCAAATTCAAACACATTCGGAAGGCAAAACAATTTATTCTATGAAAAATAAATAAATGCAAACATATAAAAATAATTATTTAACTATAATAAAAGCGAATAATAATGCAATGTAAAAATAAAAATTGCGAAGTGAAATGTAAATATGCGAATTGAAAATTTTGCGAAACAATAAAAAAGGGAAATAAAAGTTAAAATCGCCAATGAGAAGAATGAGAAATGATTAAAATGACATAAAAGAATTTTGCGAAATGATCTTTGCGAAATGAAAAATGGCAAACGAAATCCACGAGATGACGACTACTACCGTTTTTATGCCCTGGGGTAGAGAAAAAGAGAGGTGCAAGCAAGTGTAATAGAAATAAATCATTTGCATTATTTTTTTTTAGAAAAATTGTTGCAGTCAAACTAGAGAGAACATCTAAAAAATACAATTTTTCAAGATATTTTGTCAAAAAGAGTCATAGTGTATGGTCTATGAACATAGTCTGTGCCGGATCTCTGTACGTAACTATTTACTTGGTTTATAAATGTATTGTGTTTGCAATTTTATTGAATTTCTAATTGTGCATTCATCGGTTTGTGAGTAATGTGAGGTTTATTGATAGGGCGAAGGTTGTTTGTAATTTCCATTTTGGAGTGAGTTTTGAAAAATAAGATTATCCTATTTTATGCGTTGGGGTTGATTGAAATCTTAGTACCTACTTTTATATCAGTTCGTGAGTTTGCATGTCTATAATATGGTTACTGTGGTAAAATGACCGCATCCAGAAGTGCGTGATATAATTTTTGAACAAAGAATGTTTTATAACTGCTTCAGAATGAGTAATAAAAATTTTGTTTTGTTACCACAATTTAGAGTAAGAAATATACGAAGATTTGAATGCATGCGTGAAGACTTAAAACACGCAAAGCAATTAAAAGGTTCTCCATTTGATGAAACATATATAAGTGTTCTTAAGGCTATTGAAACTTTCTTCAAACGACTTAATTAAGTTTGATAAAGTAGATTGTGCGTTAGTAGAATGATTACTTTATGTACGTTGTTTTAAGCACGCAAATAAATTATTTTTATCTATATGCGCACTCAAACATTGTCAACAGCATTTTTAATGACACTTCATGTGTCCAAGTTTCTAGAGTTTTGCTAGAGATAAAATTTTATTTAAAGCATTTTTCAAACAAACCACGTTTTTATGGGAGCACTCCATATGTGGGATAAAATCATTTCATCAAAAAGGTCAGTATTGGGTCAAAAAAGGTCAGCTTTAGTTTCTGAAATTGCTCAGCCATATGAAATTTTTAATTAATATAATTAAAGTTTGGCAAGGTCATCAGCGATATTTAGCACCTTATTTTTGGGATATTCGCAAAAAAGTATTTCATCTGAAAGGACTAAGCAACCTCATAAAATTTCAATTTTAGTAGTTAGTCAAACACAGTTTTTTTTTTAGATGAATTAATAAAGTTTTTCTTTCAAAGTCGCAGAGATTTTAAGCACCTCATTTGTGGGATATTAACAAAAAAAGGATACCATAAGTCTTAGTGACCTTATAAAATGTCAACTAGTCTCATTAAAAAATCTTTGACTGACCAATAAACTGAAATTAATTATCCTTTCATGAGGATTCAGTGCCTTTTCTAATATACCTATAATTTTTTTTTTTCGAATATCCCACAAATGATGTTCTAAAACTCCTTTTGACTTTGAAAAACTCTTTTGAAATGCATTTAAAAAAAAAACATATGGCTGATCAATTACTGCAACAATTTGACCAATTAATGACCTTTCAGATGGAATAATTTTTTTCCGAATATCCCACATATAGGGTTCTAAGATACCGGAGCCGCTTCACTACCTTATTTTATTTATATTTTATCCTTCTATCTTTACAGATGGGCAGTCTTGGCAGGACTACCTACATATATGTACCTAAAGGGTGATTTTTTAGCTGGTTTGGTTTTGGCAAGACTGGTTTTGACAGCTGACGTGTGTTTAGTACCTTGTGTCACTGTCAAACAGCTTCAGTTTGGTTTGCAATTTAACAATGGATCGTCTTACAAATGAACAACGCTTGCAAATTATTGAATTTTACTATCAAAATTCGTGCTCGGTTCGAAATGTTCATCACGCGCTGCTTCCATTCTATGATCGGCATTCTCGACCTTCTGAGCAGTCTATTCGGAAGATTGTGACCAAATTTCGCACCAAATTTACTTTGTTGGACATTAAACCACCAACACGTTTACGTACTGTGCGTAGTGAAGAAAATATTGCGGCCGTATCAGCTAGTGTGACAGAAGACCGCGAAATGTCGATTCGGCACCGTTCCCAGCAGTTAGGCCTTTGTTACAGCACTACGTGGAAAATTTTGCGGAAGGATTTGGGCGTAAAGCTTTTTAAGATACAGCTGGTGCAAGAACTAAAGCCAGCCGACCTACCACAACGCCGAATTTTTGGTGAATGGGCTCTTGGAAAGCTGGCCGAGGATCCGCTTTTTTATCGAAAAATTGTGTTCAGCGATGAGGCTCATTTTTGGTTGAATGGGTACGTAAATAAGCAAAATTGCCGCATTTGGAGTGAAGATCAGCCAGAAGCATTGCAACAGCTACCAATGCATCCCGAAAAAGCCACTGTTTGGTGCGGTTTATGGGCCGGCGGCATTATTGGGCCATATTTCTTCAAAGATGATGCGAATCGCAGCGTTACTGTCAATGGTGAACGCTACCGAGCGATGATAACAAACTTTTTTTTGCCCGAAATGGAAGTTCTTGACTTGCATGATATGTGGTTTCAACAAGACGGTGCCACATGCCACACAGCACGCGAAACAATGGCGCAATTGCGAGGCGAGTTTGGTGAACAGTTAATTTCACGTTTCGGGCCGGTCAATTGGCCGCCTAGATCGTGCGATTTGACACCATTAGATTATTTTTTGTGGGGGTATGTCAAGGCTAATGTCTATAGGGACAAGCCCGCTTCGATTGACGCACTGGAAGCCAACATCCATGCATTCATTCGTGAGATACCGGCCGATATGTGTGAAAGAGTATGCCAAAATTGGACTCAGCGGATGGGCTACCTGAGACGCAGCCGCGGTCAACATTTGCATGAAATTATCTTTAAACATTAAATTGCAAGGTTCAAACTATCGATTCAAATAAATATTTCATTCATTTTTTCGAATTTTTTGTGTTTTTTTTTTTTTAAAGTTCTAAACCTCTTAAAAAATCACCCTTTATAAATGCCCATCACTGTGGCAGAAACAGATCATCAAATTTACCTGAAATTGTCATCACCATTTTGTACTTGTTTTCAGCTATATTGCATTCAGAGCTTCCAGAGATCATCCTAAAAGGAATTTTCATCGCAGGTGTTGCATTTTTTATTGCAATTGCACTTGGGCAGCAGTATATTTCCTGTACACACCAACTTTGCAACTTCAATTTAGGTAGAACGTCTAAAACCACCTCCGGTTCTTTTAAAATTTGTTTGTTTTTCTCGATTTATATAGACAACAAAAAGGAGGTACCTATATATATATAAATGTATATATACGACACAACATCATATCATAACCACCACACCTATAGACCTAACGACTTGTCGGCCCAGTTAGTCGATTCAATCGCCCAAACTGCATTTGGCTGAGCTTCTTTAATATCATTCCAATCCGTGCCCAGCCTCAGATCTAGGTTTGGGTCTGGGTTCTGCTTGTGATCCAATCCGTTTTCTGCAGGCATCAACGTTTTTCGTATTGCATTCACGTTTCAATTTAAATTGTACATGTGTACTTATGTGCTTCGGAACCAAATACCCAATAAGCCAAAAAGGAATGGATCTCTGTTTGTTGACTTTATCTTCTCGATTTGGGAGTTTTTTTTTTTTTTTTTATATTTGTTATTCTCTCACATGCGGGTGGGTGTCCTTTTTGTATGTTTGTGCTTCTGTTTTATAATTTTTTTTTTGTATTTCAAATGTTTTTCTTCCGATCAATGGATGTTGTATGCCTGTGTAGTGTAAAGGGCTTATTTTCGATATTATTTTCAACCAGAGAGTGAGCTGAAACAGATATCCTCTATGTGCATGCACTTACTACTAAAACAGCTAAAACGAAAAAGCAGGATAAACTACACATATCCATCGCATCGTAAGCGTAACAGAGTGCCAGACGGGTACCTTAATACCTATAGTGGGGGAATGAGTGAATGAATTTCGGCTGTTTTCTCTACAGCTGCTGATGCATTAGATTGCTGTTATCTAGGATTCGAATATTGAAGCAGTGGATTGCATGTGAGCATTTTTAAGGATATTCGTCCTTTAGTTTTATATTGTTTTCTTTTTTCGCCTTTGGATTTTTTTTAGGTATATGTAATTGAAATGGAAAATGTATGCCAGCATTTCCATTTAGTCAGGTTGAGTTTATTTTATTTCTTTTCATAGGCAGGTAGGTAGAGGTAGAGTTGGACTCGACTGGTATTACTATATATTGACCCATCCGTTTAGGCCATTTTGGATGGTAATCGACTGGCTATATTGATATTTAGAGTATGCTTGAGGTAGACTGTTATATAGATATTCTTTCTTTTCCTATTTTTCTGCTTGACTATGTACGATTTGAATCTTTATTGCAAGAACGGAATGGAGACACGTTACACTGCTTTTAGTTAAATTGGAAGGATATCTACTCGCTTAAAGATAAAGTTGCAATGATATCGCAGAAATAAATCTTAATGGGATAGTTTAAGAGATGAAAAGTAAAAAAAGGAGAGTTATTGATTAAGCTCGAAAAGGCAGTGTCTAAATAACTAAATCCTCGTATGTGAATTAACTATATACACACCATGTTTGTTGAGGACGCTCTTAACCTATGCGCCATTGATTTGCAAGCTGTGGTGTCTCTGTAATGCGTTCATCAGGCATATAGACCTGACAAACGTGTAAGCTCTAAAATCTTCAGTCATATAGGCCGTTGAAGTAAAGCGTTCGCCATCTAACGTTTTTTTTTCAACTTGTGCTTATTTCGTGAATGGTAACACTTGGCTCATGTCTGATTTGACAGATAATTAGTTTTATCTTTCCGCTGAACGAATATGGTTGTGTATACGCTTCGCTTAGTGGGCCTGCGATCGACTCAGAGAAGATGCCGATTTTGCCAAAAAAATCACCTTTTCAGATGAAGCTCATTTTGATCTTGGCGGGTAGTAAACAAGCCAAATTGTCACATTTGGGGCACAGAAAACCCGCACGCATACATTGAAAAGCCGATACACCCAAAACGAGTCACTGTTTGGTGCGGATTTTGGTCCAGAGGCATAATTGGGCCATTTTTCGAAAATGAGCCAGGAGTGGCCGTTACAGTCAATGGCGATCGTTATCGGGCCATGTTGAACGAATTTTTGTTCACAAAAATTGGAGAGGAGGATATTGGCAACATTTTGTTTCAACAGGACGGCGCTACGTGCCACACAGCCGAAGAAGCTACACTCGATGTTTTGCGCCATTTTCAAAAAAAAGAAGTTATTTGGCGGAACCATTATTATCCGTGTTTTTCCCAGGTCCTCTTTTATATACTCTCCACTCTTCACACTGGATTGATAATTGATAATTTGAACACAAAATAACAACCAAATAATCTTTCTCTCATAATAACACCCAGCACAGGGATGCTTAAAGTCCTTGTGAAAGCTGATGGACTTAAAAAAGTCATTCGTGTCATTTATAACTAAAATTGCAATTGAGTTTTTTCTGTTTCTTTACTCATGCTCATCCTCTCTAAGAGCCACAGTCTGTGAACGTAAGAATTTGACGTACTCCACAATCACATTGTTAACAATCATAGATCCATTTCCTATGAGTAATAAGTATTTTAACTTCGCTTCTTTGAGCTCCTTCAGTTTGTCGAAAGGTTTTTTTGCATTAAATGATTGTATCCTTGATCTTGCAAAATGTAAAAAGTACCAATTAAATGGACCACAACTGTATCCTTATCCGTGTGATCCGCACAAACTTTGATAATGAGTGCGTTATCAAAGATGCCCTGCTTACCGCATACTTAAACTTTTTATCCTTCAATATCTCAGTACGGGTTGTTACTTATAAAATGTTTCACCTCTGATTACATACATTCTATTTCCAGGAACTCAAACTCATATGAAAGAATGACTTTGAGGTAAATATTTAATTTAAAGAAGCTAGCTCACCTCGGAATTGTTGGGCCATTTCAGAGAGCGAGTCAGTCTTAAAGCTTCTTCGAAACAGTACAATTCTACAGATAATCCTCTGAAACATCCAACTTAAATTCTTAAAAAAAAAAAAAAAACAGAAAACTTTCCATTTTCACACGCAAGTCTAAGATTTACCAACCTTTCAGACCATGATGATGGCAACAGGTGCAAGTGTCCTTGTAAACTTTAAACGTTGTGCACTTTGGGAGCACATGCACATGCTCATGTGCATGTCCCAAGGGAATTGAACTATAAAAATGTATCCTTTTTTGTATGTCTTCGCTGGCTTCTTTTGTTCGGGTCTTTCTCGGTTTATTAAAATAGGTGAGAGAGACTTGCTAACGCTAAGTGAAAGCTATTAGGCAGCTACCCTTAAGAACACACCTGAGCTTTGTGTTCGTACTGTCGTAAATGGAGGTAGACCTAAGCAGCTTGTGCTTGTTGTATTCTCAAATAAAAAAAATTGACTAACCCCATCCAAATGCCCACCCACAGCGCCTGATTCCCGAACAACCTCTTAAAACTGCACATAGGACTCATGACTATTGTGCATCGTAATTCACATTGTTTGTCTCTCAACTATTTTACTAGCTATGTGATGGAAGTTGTGATGAAAAAAAGGAAACCTTCTTTTGAGAAATTATCATAGAATAAGAGGTTCACCGGCCCTCTGCGTGATGACGATCCAAACAGGAAGCAGTTCAAGTGAATTGAACTCCTTAATCTGGTAGGCTATAGTGTGTACTATATAGGGAGAATAAAACAGCCTTCGTGCCGAAAAACCATAACATGGTCATCCCCCAAAAGGATTTGTTTATATCCTATTTGTTTTTTTTTTGTTCTGCAATGTTAAACAATGTAAAGAGGTTAATATAAATTTAGAAGGGGTATAAGGGGGGAAATTTTAACAGAAGAGGTGAGTTTGTAAATTTACTGGCATATTTCTTGTTGAGGCGTTGGTTTAAGGAAATGCTTCCATAGTTATTTTATATCCTTATTGCATGCAAGTATTCATTTTAAATAGCTGTATATATACTGTATACATATATGTCCATTGCTCATTAAGTGTAACTTCAAGTATAAATATAAAATATTCAAAAAAAAGTGTCAAGAAATTCAAAAGAAATTTGTCAGGGCAATTGGCTATGTAACTTGAATTTTTTTGATTACTCATTTAAGTTCAATTAATAAAAGGTTTATGCCGCCAAACTTTTAAACCTTAATTTAATTTATTCCTTGCAATGAAATAAGTCTTAAATAAAGGGTGTTTTTTGTAGACGTGTGTGGTTTCCAAGAAGAAATAAAACGCATATAAATTAATCTTATGGCCAAGAATTTAGCTTTATTGTAAAGATAAGAGTTTGGCATTATGTTTTAAAAATGATTTCGGGCAAGTGGCCGCCGCGGCTGGCTCGAATAAATTCCACCCGAGAGGCCCAACTTTCGACCACTTTTTGCAGCAATTGGGACCGTATGTCAGCAATAACGCGACGAATATTCTCTTCCAAGGCGTAAATTGTCTCGGACTTATCTGCGTAGACAAGCGATTTCATATAACCAAACAAAAAATAGTCCAGCTGTGTTAAATCGCACGATCTTGGAGGCCACGCCCCAGGCCCACGACGCGATATAATACCCTCACCAAAAGTTTCCTTCAGTAAATTGATTGTTTCGTTGGCTGTAAATGGCATGTAGCTCCGTCTTGTTGGAATCAAAAGTCGTCCACATCAACACCCTCCAATTCAGGCATGAAAAAGTCATTAATCATGGCTCTATAGCGTTCCCCATTCACTGTAATATTATGGCCGGCTTCATTTTTGAAGAAATATGGACCAATAATTCCCTCTGCCCATAGAGCACACCAAACAGTGACTTTTTCGAGGATGTAACGGCGTTTCAACAATGGCTTGAAGATTATCTACACTCCAGATGCGGTAGTTTTGCTTATTGACGTATCCATTCAACAAAAATGAGCTTCATCGCTGAAAAAAATTTACTTGTGAAAATCAGGATCAACATAACGATCTCGTTTCCAGCCCATTTTGCATGCGTTGTTCAGGTGTCAGTCTATTCATTATAAAATGGCAAACCAAATTGAACATAAATCAAGTGCGACAACTGTCAAAAAGACCAACTCGGAAAAAAGTATTGCCAGATTGAAAACCACACGTCTAAAAAAAACACCCTGTCTAAGTTTATTTGTTACAGAATCATCATTTCCACCTTTTCAGAAATGTCATACCGATTATATTATAAATTAGACAAAATTTGATGAAACCTAAATTCAAACATGAATTAAAAAAAAAATTAACTTTAACCTTAAAAATTCTGAAGATATTTTTAATTTTTTTATATAATTTATGTTACACTTTTGTTTTTCAGTTTCCTTAAAGCTTATAAAAAGTTCGTTTGTGATAAAACAGAGAAAGTTAATGGAATTCATTTGTTGCTTATTTTTTGTATAAATAAAATAAACGTGTATAGGGGTCATCTAGCTAAATTTTGTTCGGATATTTCTCATTTCGCAATTCCTTGCGTAGAATTTGAATCATTTCGCATTCAGTTTAAGCTTCTAAAAATGTTTGTTAATGATACAAAATGAAACTTTCATCAGTTCCACAATGATAGTAAACTCTACAGACGTTTGTAACTTTTATAGATGCAAACAGTTTTCTGTTAGGATTTATTTTGTGTGAGGGGGGTGACGATAATTACGCCTATAATGGAACTCGCAACACTGGATTTGTAGTGATTCTTTATTTAATTTTTTCTGAAAAATGTCAAACATCCTTTTAATAACATATTTATTTCCAATCTAAGAACACATGTAATACCTAAGTGTATTTATGACTCCTTGCATAAAACTGAAAATGGCTTTTCAATTTATATCATGTGTATTTTCTTCGAATTTCATAAATAAGCTAAAAGATACCCACTCATCCAGTGATATTCCCAAAAACCCAAAATAGTAAATGTCCCTTATTTGGGATTCGGATGGGAATAATAAAAGCACGTTTCAAATATACTCTCTCTCTCTCTCTCTTACTGTTAATTTTTGTTTCTCAGAATCCTCAGCTATAGCCACCTAAATAGATTATATACCTATCTGAACAAAACTCATTCAAATGCTACATGTTTTCTGTTCGCTACAACTCTTTGAATGATATATATATTTTTGGGCCCAGATCTTCTGCTCTCGCCTCTATGTATGTTTATATTCGCTCAAGATTCATGAATGCATCCTTGTGTTTCTATACCACAGCATCATGCATTCAACAATTTATGTGCACTCTCAGAATTCTTTAGTAGGTGACATCAAGTGAATAAATTGAGCCTTCGCTATACTATTCCCGACCTTTTTCTACATTATATCCTTTGTTTACCAATACAAACTTGAAATTGGGTTTCACATCAGCAAATCACCTAACCAGACCGCACCACCTCCGAAAATAATATAAGAAAGAGAAATGACAAAAAAAAAAGTACAGGGGTTGAGATTATGGAAGGACGCCCACGGACACCCACTACAGTCTCTCGCCCATCATATCTAGATATATAGACACATAAATTGATTGAATTTCGATGGAAGGAAGAATTATTATGTTTTGTGAATTCAAAAGAATATATCCTCAGCTATATTATGGCTGGTTGTTCGATTTTCACACAAACACAACCCTCCTGAGGGATATGCTCCTTCGCTCCTCAACATGCATATCGTGCGTTGTTCGAGTGACAGAGCAAAGATTTACGACTTCAATAGGCAAGTGAAGTGGCTGGCAGTCCTTTGTCTGAAGGTATACTTTCACAAAATCGAAGAGTGTCCTTCTTTCTATAATACTTGTTTGTTTCTTTCGGGATCGATTCAATACAAATCAATAAAAACATGGTTCGCGAGTTAGCCACAGTTTTTTTATGTTTTGCTAGAATTTATTGGATTTTTATGTTTGTATTCTCTTGTCGGTTTTTCACATATTTTTTTTTTTTTTTCTGTTAGAATATCGGGCTGAAATTTAATTTAATAAAATCATAAAAAGTTTATGAATGTTTTAAGGACTCAGGGATTTATACTTTGGATTTGAAAATATATTTTTATTTATGTCGCTGGTGGTGGGGTTTTACCAAATTGGAGAATGGAAGATGGACGTGTCTATTTTACAAATGACTTTGAAAACAAATAGGTATGTTCGTAATTGTTAATTGGGACTTAAAATCAAAAAAGTTATGAAATTGAAAATTGGAGCACAGTTCGGAATAATTGCTGTTTAATTCTTCTATTTTTTAACAACCAGTTCGTCTTCCTCTATCGGCTTCCCTCTTCTTCTTGTCTTCACTTTTCATTTTAGGTTTGATGTGCAATGATGGTTTGCCTTAAAAGATTAAGGAATGTCTTCTTTGCTACCAGCTCTGCTACCAGATGAAATGAATATAAATTGTGTTTTTTTTTTAGACGTGTGGTTTTCAATCTGGCAATACTTCTTTCGGAGTTAGTCTTTTTGACACTTGTTTTATGCTCAGTTTGGTTTGCCATTTCATAACTAATAGACTTAGTCCTGAACAACGTTTGCAAATTGTGCAAATTTATTACCAAAATAATGGTTCGGTTTGCGCGACGCCTCGCGCGCTGCGCCCAATATTCGGTCGACATAATCGAACAATCGAATAAATTCGAGCTACCATGGATCGGTTTCGCACCACGTTTACTCTAGTGGATAATGCGCATCCTCAGAGACGCTGTGCAGTCCGCACCGAAGACCCTATTGCTGCTCTGGAGCAGAGTATCGAAGAAGACCCGAATAAGTCCATCCGACATCGCGCGCAACAATTGGAGCTGTCGAAAATTGGGCCTCTCGGGTGGAATTTATTCGAGCCAGCAGCGGCCGCCACTTGCCCGAAATCATTTTTTAAACATAATGGCAAACTTTTATCTTTATAATAAAGCTAAATTCTTGGCCATAACATTAAATTATATGCGTTTTATTTCTTCTTGAAAGCCACATGTCTAAAAAAAAAACCCTTTAGGTTTGATGTGCAATGGTTTGCCGTAAAAGATAAAAGAATGGCTTCTCTATTACCAGATGAAATGAATAAGATTCTTTAAAGAACTTTTTCCACATTTTCCCAAAAAAAAAGTTTGTTTTTAAATACACAAACAGATGAGGGTATAGGTCGACCTTTGGTGGGATCTAAGACTATTAAAACAAAATAGCTATATGCTTTCAAAACTTCTTTATAATATTTAGGAAATTTAAATTATATAAAAGAAATATTACAACTATGTACATATAAACATTTATTTATACATTGCCTTAGTAGTTTTTCACTGAACGTTTTATCGGAGGCTTGCCATGATCTAACAATCGAATATCAATTAACGAACTATAATCGGGAAGCTGTGAATCCGAACAAGCACTGCAACCACATGCTGAAGGAATTTCAATCTGCAAATAAATTAACAATTTCAATTATATTAGTCTGGATAAAATACTTAAAAAAAAAGAAAATCGATCTTGAAGCTTACATCCTTGGACATTTTCACTCCATCCGGACATGTTAAGGAAACAGAAATAGTTTTGTAGGCTTCAATCGAACAACAGAAGCACATCTTGTCTTGTCCAAAAGATTCTGAAAACAACATACCATAAGTATTATTAACAAACGAAGGTCTTGAGAATGTTTATCTAGATACATACCCGTGTTGTACTTTGAACCTGAATCACAGGAACCGTAGCACTCAGTGAATCCCCGAATTGGTTCTTTATTTAAGCAAATGCCATGTCCAGGATTTTTGACTCGAACAAGCTCAGTTGTCTGGCTCTCAGAAAGTGATACAGGTAAACAATTCTCTGTAAAAAAAAAATAAATTTCTTTAGAAAATCTGATCAAAAGGGACCATGGACCTGAGCTTTACTTTGACTCGATGAAATTGGTTTACAGATCTTGCAACAACCAACATATTCTAACTGTTCTTCTGGGCATCCACTGACATCCGAGCACACATCCTTCGAAGAACTTACCAATAATTGACCATCTTTGTTCTCGCAAGTGTAGGTGGTACAATTATCATCACTGAACCATTGATCTCCTACTGAATAGAGCTTCTCCTCATAGATACATTGACTTTGAACACAACTGCCACAGCATTTTGTTTGATCTAAATGCTTGTACTCGTATCCTTTTTTACATTCTTCGTCACACTTCGCGGTTATTTCTATAACCTGAGTTCTGTCATTGGGACCATAGGTACACTGCTCTTTGAGACAAGGCTCTTCAGGAACGTTCCATGTGTCACCTATGGTCTTAAGGGTTTCGATTCCATCGATTTCAACAATGCAGTGATCCTTGGGAGGAGCTGGTGGAGGAAAATTTTATTAAATGTTCTCGGTATATTTCAAAGACCTTCATAAACTTACAACAAACAACCCTAGGACAGCAGTCTCCAGTTTGAGTGACAATCTTGAATTCATGGAATTTCTGGGAACATTTCGAAACCAACTCGGGACATGTGCTTGTGTCGCAAACAGCAGTTTGCGTTGGACAGCAGCCAGAGAAGTCAGTAACAAGTTTTTGTCCAACATTGAGTGGCACATTCTCAAGGAATGGCTCACATTCAGAGACAGGCTTGCATTCTAGAAATATATAGAAGAAATTTAATAAAATGTTGACAAAGTAACTACGAATAGAAATTCTTACCACAAATGTACTGTTGGCAACCATCCGATCCAGTTTTTTGCTTCTTGAATTGATTAGCCCCGCAATTGGGGAGAGGAGGAATGGGACACGTAGACGGAACTGGTAATTTGGGCTCAGGAACTATACAAACAAAAAATAATACTTTATTTGTAAGATATCTGTCAGGATATAGAAAACACCTTAGATACACTTACCACAGACATACTTCGGGCAGCATTCTTCTGAAGAACTAATCTTTGAGGGCATGAAGCCTTCCAAGCAAACACTCTCTTGAACGGGACACTGTTTTACAACACATTCTGTCTTACCATTGCTATGACAGGTGCATTCAGTACATTTATCCTTCTTCCAGGTCTCTCCCACAGAATGAATATCATCATCGCACTTAATACATTGTTCCTCAGGGACGCAGCTTTCATTGTCCATGACCTTACCCGGTGGACAGAAACAGCCTTCACTCTTTCCGGCGGCACAGTCTAAGTCTTGTCCTTTGTTCGGGGTCATCATAGTTTTAGTGTTAATGTTTTCAACTGCAAAGATATCATTGCCCTTCATGGAGTCACAGGTCTTAAGACAACCACAAGGTTCATAAATCATAGAGTTCGGACATTCGTAGGGACACAAGTCGGGACTCCTCCAATTGAGACAAACTCCATTTCTAACACATTCCCTAGCATATGCTGCCAAATAATTGCAAACTCCCTTCTGCCCATTACCGGGCTTGCACATATCTTGCTGACAAATAGACACATAAGTCAAGGGCTCAACAATCGTATTGCATTCTCCGAATAGTTTAGTATCAACTAATTTAAAACACGGGTCTTTATCGGGTGGTGGAGGTATGCACATTTGTTTGGGCACTTCTTCACTCAAACACTCGTCTTCACCCAAGCCCAATTTAGGTTCATCTGCCTTCCAGCTTTCAGCAATGTCACAAACTTCCACTGGCGACGGGCTTGACTTCCAAGCCCTCTTCTTAGCCGGATTCATTTTCAGATCATCGTTGGGATTTCCATTGCAGTCACCACAAAGACCTTCCATTTTGCTGCCATATTTAATGCTAGGTACACGTATCTGTGAAAAATGATTGAGTCATGTTAGAAATATTATCCCTATATGGGGTTCCTCCCAGCCCGCCTACAAACCTCAATAAACTCTTTTATATATTTTTTCCATCAGGTGAATTTCGCAAAAGACTTTTCTTGATGAATTCACAAATCTCATCGAAAGATTGTTGGATTTTTTCAATAATTTGATTCATACAGCTTTGGAGAACTTCACCTGATGAGGGACTTACCGAATATGCCATGTCATTGAAGGAGCTTGTCACTTCGACATGCGACTCAGGTAACGTGAGTTTCAATTCGTTGCTATTGGTCTCCGTAATACCCAGCCAGGTATCCTTGAATGGCAGCTTCTTTACTTCTATGCCATCGATTAGCACTTGAACCGATTCATTGGGTACAACACGTTGAATATGAATTATGTGTTCGCCGTGCAGAATATGAAGTGATTTGGCACAGCTTGTGTTAGGGCCCAATGCAGGGCGTCCCAATTTCTTGCAATCATCCATTGTAACATAGACCTATGACGGGTGTATATGGATAGGGAAGTGAAATTGAAAATGTGAGTACACATTTATATGTATGTATGTATGTACATAAGGCTTTATTGGAAGGTTAATATAAGGTACCTACGTAAAATGTTTGGTTAGAAATAAGACGAGTATGAAGATGTGATGTGTATCATAATAAAGGCACATACTTGTCATATGGAAGGCATAGTAAATCAGATTTTACTTTTTTGAGTTATGTTATTTTTGATTTGTATTTATAGAATTTCGTATTCATAGAACCTTTTTAACTTTAAAAACCAAAATTAATTTTTTTAATAGTTCCTTTTTTATAAAAATTGTTTCTTAGTAAGAAAAATTAAAAAAAATATGCACGACTGGGTCGAACGAACTTGCTCTTATATGCAATCACATTGTGGTTCTATAGTTGAAATAAATTAGCTATGGGAGTCTATATTTTATCCATTTGCAAAACTTAGTTTAGTTGCAGGTGGTATTATGTGAGTATACAAAAATCAACAATATAGTCTAGTGTTCCAAATATTCAATATGCATAAAACGAAATTATATGATTTAAACTGGTAAATTGTTTTAAATCAACAAAATTAGAAAGAAATTTATAAAATTACTTTTAATTTTTTTAAACCCAACGCGATGTACACCATCTGAGTTCTTATATAAATCTCAATTTATATGAAAAAGGTTTTTAAAAATCGCAGGAGCAGTTTTAAAAATAATTGATTTTGTATATATAAAATTTCGTTAACACGCCAATTTTAAGTATTTATTAATATTGAGTTAAAAATTGAACTTCACAAGAAAATCTGCTACCCGTTTTCGAAATATCGGAATTTTCAAAAAATAATTTTTTAGAAAATTTTGATACGCACTTTTATTGATATTCTTTACAAGCTTCGGTTTTTTCGGTGGATCACATATTGAAATAGTCGAAAATCAAAGAAACCGTTATATGAGAGGTACTGTTAATAAACGTAAAATATAAAAATTTTAAAATTTTTAAATGGTAGATCGTACTAATTTCAATACCCGAAAAATTGTATCAAAATCATAGGAGTCGTTTTTGAGAAACGGTTTTTAAACATTCGTATGGGAGACACCGTTATTTTTGAGTATTAGAATAATTTTTGTAAAAAATCTTCTAGATAAAGTTAAAAAACTGCTTTTTACCAAGTTTTATAAAAATCGACGGAGTCGTTTTTGAAATATTAAGTTTTCAAAAAAAAAATTCAAACTTTTTTTAAAAATCCAAAAAATATCTTTTTGAAAATTTTGGTACACAATATTATTAAGAATGTTCCAATAATTCTTCATACAAAAATTGAACAGAATCAGTTGAACCGTTTTCGAGAAAAGCGATAATAAAAAAAATGGTTCTTTGGGAGGTACCATTAATAACCCTTTTTCGGAACCATTTTTTTTACTAAACGGCAACTTATAACTATTTAAATTTATTGACTTTTTAAAAAAAAATCTGTATAGCCGATTTTGAGAAAAATAAGTTTTACCTTTTTAGCCGAGAAATTTTGTATGACAGCTACTGTTAGTTTTGATCCTAAGAAAAACGGGTGGGGGGAATGTCCAAAAAACGCGAGGTACCAAGTTTAAAGAAAATCGACCCATCCGTTTAGGCTGTAGTCGAACAGGCAGACAGACAGACAGACGGACGTTTTTTCCAGCCCCACTTTTTTCGTCTTCGTTATCATCGTAATGTCAAGTTTGATCAAAATATATTGCCTCATAGTACCTACCTACCTACATACATACATATATTCGCAAGTAAAAATACCTATATACAACTTAATTCGATTAAAAAAAAAATGGAATGGAATGGACAATAAAAAAAACAAAAACTCACCTGGAAAGTATGCACACCGGTTGGAACAATATCCCTCGAAAGTAAATAAGTACAATTGCCGTTAAAAGTGAAATTCTTTCTATCGTATGTAAGATATTTGGATGCGCCAAACGTATCACAAATACAATCCTTGCACTCGTTTATTGGTATGCACGTACCACCCTGGCGCAATGTACCTTCCGGACAATAGCATCCACTGAAACAAGCATCCGGCAACAAAGGGCAATCATCTCCATTCAAATTATCGCACGACGGTTCACAACGTCGCTTATAGCAATCTGAGTGTACCAATGGCGCTGGACAGGATATCTCTACACACGCACATAACATGTTATATACAAACAAAACATTTAGTGAAAGTTAATTAAAAAAGAAAAAAAAAACAAAAACAAAAACTTTCGTTTGGCGTTTGGCCGCATATTCCACAATCATTGCGAAAAACTCAACTCACCGCACTGATGCACCGCTCTCCATGTGTCCAACTGAATCTGAGGACTCACTGCCAGGCACTGTTTAACGAATCCTTGAAGTATTGAACATTTGCAGGATTTTGGGTCTTCCTTATTGGCCTTGAGGCAGTCGCAAGTAGTTTCAATGCATTTTGAGACGAATTGTTTGTAATTAACAGCTTTACCGCACTTCAGGAATGAAATATGTCTGCCAAGGATATAGATTTAGATTTGTGTTTTTGTAGAAAAAAAAAGACTCCATCGCCTTAACTTAACTTAACTTACTTAATTGAATTACACATGGAAAGCGCCTTCATTTGAATTTCCTTTGAACACACCTGTGGATAGCACTGGTCCTTGGGAATGGCCTTGTCGAACCAACTGTCTCCAAATTCATTTGTATTGCTGGTCACACTGCCATTAGGCAGACGCTTATCATCAGCTGGCTTGCCATTAAAGTATCCACACAATCCGTCCACGGTCTTAATGAACTTCTCCGAAATTCCCACTTTGATTCCACCGATTTCGTCATACTGCACCCAGAAGCCGTGCAAATGCGACACTACCAACACTGTATTACCCGGTTGTGAGATGGTAAACTTCGGCTTGGCGAGAGGAGACTTTGCCAACTGCCCCGGCGTGTAGGTGAAGCCATTGAATTTGAGTTTCTGATTTGGCATTATGGTTAGAACAACGTCAGAAGAGAAGTCCTTAATGACAAGTTCTTTGCGGCAAATCTTACGATTTTCGGTGCAATTTAATTTAACTTTAAAATACAAAAGTGTTCTTCAATGTTCCCTCATATGATTCTGGTGTTATTCATCACACTTACCTGAAATGTACCACGATGAATTGACCAGATCCCTAGCCAGAATATGGCTACAGGTCTCATATTTGAAATCGGTCCCGTCAAAAGTTATAAACGACTTGCCACTTAGCTCACACACATGATCTTTTTGTGGACGTAGAATACAGGTGTACTTGAGGCAATCACCTGGTTTCATTCTGGAGTTGTCAATTTCAACTTCATAACCATCAGGGCATTTGGGCAAAGTGCAGGAAAATGAGACATTAGTTACATTTGTGCTTGGGGCTTCAGGAGTGCACACGTATTCAGCACATTCCTCGATTTCATTGTAGCCAGATTCAAATTCGGGTTTGGCAAAGTACTCTTCGACAACATTGATGGTTTTGGTGCGAATGATCTTGTTGCCGTCATTGGTGGTTGTGAATTTCTTTGACACCCTATGAAAATTTGATAATTTATCTGTAGTGTTAACATATTATAGAGGGATGTTTAATAAATCTTACGAAGTTTTAAATATTTCAGACATCTCTCTGGTGGCGTATTGCTCCACGATTTTCATTTTCATGCCCTCTGGACATTTTGGCTCTGGACACTGCTTGATGGTAGCTTGAAAAATCAAATTAAAGTTTGAATTTTAGTCATATTTTCAGTCCCTAATCACACCCAACATAAACAATATCATTGCTATAAAGACAACATCAATTAACTCTGAACTTACTTGTGTTAGTTTCCATTGTTGGAGTTGGAAAATCTTTAATTATCTTTGTGCATTCTGCAGGTTCATCATCCTCGCAATCCTTAACTCCATTGCACCAAAATGCTTCGGGAATACAATCTCCACTGGATGGACATAATTTCTGCGTTATCGGACACGGTTCGCATTTACAAAGGCATGTTGATGTCTGACTGAGACGTAGGCCCGTTGCACATGGTGGACACTTCTTTCGTTTGCATTGCTTAACACCACCCAGAACACAGACGCATTCTTTGCAATTTTTGTTTTCGAATTTCGAACCAATTGGATAACTATGTATGTGCGTGGGATACAAATAAAATTATCGTTATAAAATAAACAAATTGAAATTGGAGACTTTTTATAAAAATTACCTAATGTAGTTTTCAACACACGGACACATATTTTGATCGACACAATTGTTACCATCCCACATCAGAGGTTCCTTGCACTTACACTTCTCATCATTTGGATTAACAACGATGTTTTCACAAATTGGGCATTTAACTGTAGTTGTTTCGACTATTTCAACTATTTCCTTGACCTCAGCTGAAATTTATAAAAATTCATGAAAGTTTAAATAACAAATTTTTGTGAACACCTTCTAAGGACTAAGGTCTTTTTATATTTTACTATCTGAATCTTTGAATGGATAATTTAAGTCTTCGCAAAGAATTTAAGCATTTCAGCTTCTGACGTTAGGACGTTTCTTTGTCTTTGAAGTTATTGTTCTAAAAACTGTTCAGAAGTCTATATGAAATTCCAGATAATCACATAAGTTGTCAGTTAACATTTTAATTAAAGAACAAAGTCAAGTAATATGTTCAAAAAGTATCTACTTTTGGAAACAACTATTAAAAGTGTAGCTAGCAATGTTCTTTTATAAAGTCTTTTTCAACAGGGTTAGGTCGATGTTGACAGTCTATGGTGGCAATATGGTTTCGGTGTCGTCTTTCAAATGTATTGTTGTGGAAACAATAAGTCGTCGTTGCGCCCATTTAACAAGGTTGTCCTTCCCAACCGACTATTCAACGTTTGGTGGCCAAATTTGAGCCGAACGAATCAGCGAACAATCAGCCAACATCCATACGTCAACAAAACAAAAGATCTACGGCAAACATTGCCGCTGACCGTGAGAGTCCGTACTTCTTCGAAAACGCAACGATGTCATTGCCATCACCACCAATGGATAGTGCTTCCCATCGATGATAACTAATTTCTTTTGGCACAGATTGGATGATATGTATTTGAACGACATGTCGTTCCAACAGAATGGCATTGTCTACCATATAGCGAACACCACAATGGACTTTCTTCATCAACGATTTGGGGGTAGGGTTAACTCTCGCGGAGATGAATTGAATTGGTTAAAAAATATTGTGAGACTTGACGCCGTTACACTTTTCTAGTGGGGTTTTTGAAGTCAAAGGTCTATGTTAATAATCCGCAATAAACCGATGCCCTCTTAGGCTAAAAACATAAAGTCTGAAACAAAGTCAAGAAAGCGTGTTTTGTTTCTACACACACCAACCAAACAAAATAGTTTCACTTTTCTGTTTCATTTGGTGTGTGTTGAGATAAAACAAAACTCAATTTTTCAAATAATAAAAACACCAGTGGCAAATTAAAAAACAAAAAAAAAAAAAAAACAAAATTCCAGCCATCGGCATCGGTACAAAGCATGTTTTTCTGTTTCGTTTTTTAGTCATAAAAACATAAAAACAAAAATAAGTTTTTTTGTCTTGCCTGGTTGGTGTGTTTTGGTTTAAATGAATCAATGAATTTTTGTTTGTTTCTGGAAAAAACAAAGTCCCAGCCATCGGCATCGGTACAAAGCATGTTTTTCTGTTTCGTTTTTCAGTCATAAAAACAAAAACATGTTTTTTTGTCTTGCCTGGTTGGTATTTGTTTTGGTTCATATAGATCAATGGATTTTTGTTTCATAAGACGTTTTGACGTGTTTTCAGCCTAAGTCAATATAACCCTGGCCATCGCTCAAATTCCGCCGGATCTATGCGGCAGAGCCAGTGAAAAATTGACTTCTCGGATCCGTGTGCCACCGTGTGAAGCTGCTGCGGACATTTAAACGATATCATATTCCATACATAATGGCATAAATTAGTATTTCAAATAGAAACAGACTGTCCTTAATACCTCACACACAGCTGGTTTTACTATATCCCTGTCAGCATCGACCCGCCCTTATTGCAAAAAACTACCCTTTATCAGCAAAAGCATATCACAAACAAACAAATCGAAATAATACCTATACTTTCTTTCTGAAGCCTGAACTTTCTTAAGTTAAGCCCGACTTAAATGTAAAATTCAACTATCTAATCAACACCAATACTTACGATATTGTGTAAAGCATCCAAGAGGTTCAACTCGCATGTTAATGTTCTTCTTCCATTTAAAGGGAACGACTTTCAAAATTCTGGTTTGAATTTGGTTTGTAAATAAATTCATTTGTGGCGTATTGCGATCATGATTTGCAATGAAAACTCTTGGACGTCCTTCCGGTGTGAGAACGTTATTCCAAACGAATCCATTTTGGGAGTACATAACCTTATAGCCCGACACCCAACCTTCCGGACCACCTTTAGTTATAAGCCCTGTGATATTTCTTGGTTCCAGGAAATCAAACTTGAAGAAAAAAAAAAATATCATCAAGTTGTAAGCGAAAAAAAAACCATGACCTACTTCAACGTATTCATTTGGAGTACTTAGAACTGGTCTCCAACTCGTGGCCGCCGATAGTTTCAACATATCCAATAAATTCAACTTCTTAGCCTTCAAGGGTCGAGGCGAAATGCTACTGGCTTTAACTTGACTGTGATGCAAAGCACCACTTTCAACTCCCATTTGATCCCGACATTTTTCGAAGAATATGGTTTCAGTTGTTGTAATGTGGTGTGTTGGCATGGTTGAGATCTGAAAATCAAAAAGCTCATATTTTGGGAACAGTGAAGACAATATTTAAAAATAAATCAGCTTACAGTAGTTGGTTCGGTTGTAGAAGTCCTTTCATGTCCACATCCCAATAGTTCAACCCTCATAGTCACAATCACTCCATGCCATTTCAGTGGGTAAATACGCACCACTTTTGCTTCGATTGGTATTTTAAAGAGCGATTCTACGGGTGTTCGTGAATCAATCGGCCCATTGAACATTTGTGGATTATCTGTCTCATCGACCAGGTAGTGGAATCCCACGCCGTCAATGCTATGCAGTATCTAGGATATTACGGTCTGGTTAAAAATGCCATGATTTAATATACAGACATACTTTGAATAAGGTCACATGTTGATCTGATACTGGACTACCCTGCATGATGACACCGTATAGGGTCTGCGGCTCATCAAATGAAACTTGCAAGTATTGCATTTGGTCGCTGACGCGTGGTGACCAACTGCCTTTCGAATGTAATCGACCGAATTGTGGCAGATATAACTCGCTTAGCGTACTGCTAGCACTGAAAACTGAATCGGGTAAGGGTTCGTCACCATTTATCATGGGAACAAGTCTGTCAAAAAAAAAATAATAATAAATTGTGAATGCAGATTGAGCATCTATTTAAAGAACCTACAGCTCTGGATCGCATTTAAGTGGAGGTGTCGAACTTGTTGGAATGATTAATGTTTCTTCGGTAGCTGATGACTCATTATATGAAGTGGTGAAAACTGGAAAAGCGAATACTGTTAGTTGAAAACTTTCTCCTACTTTAATTTATTTAATTTACCTGGAAGTTGTGTAGTAACTTCAATGAGATCAACGCCCTTGCAGAAGAAAGTATTGTCAATGCACTGACAGGTTTGATTATGGCCGAATACAACTTGTTTATAAATTGAATGGGGCTGAGAATTAAATTGACCTCGTTAAAACATGGTTTGGATCATTAGTTTTATTTTTTTTACGTACCTTGATGTATGTTTCATCGCTACTCATGCAAGGACATTCATCGATATCCACGCAGGTGTCCTCATCTCGCCACATTTTGTTGAGACCTGGACAATAAGGCTCTGTTTCGTCGACACAACCGGGCTTGCAAATGTCTCCGGGATTGCAAAGACCACGTTTCGAGAGTTTCTAAATATATGCATGTATTTAAAATTGAATCGAAGAATTAGTTGAATTTACTATGTTAATGCACAAAATAGGAGACAAAATGACACTTAGAAATACTTACAAGGCCGAAATAGTGACAAGTGTATTCGCAATGGTTGGCACACTCTGACCAAATTTGATTCGGTGGGCAGACTGATACTTTCGATTCTCCAGTGGGATCAACCTTTCTTCCACACTCTGGTTTAATGGCTTCGACATTGGCAATATGATCACAATTTTTAAAAGACGGATTGAACATCATCGAAGGGCCACAGGTCTTTTCAACATAATGCCAGGTTTCATCAGATTTTGGTATGCATTGCAAGAATTTAAAGCAATCATCTGGATGCTCTCTATATACTTCGAAAGTTGCATTGCAGTATTCTAAGGGATCAATAATAATTTTGGCTTGTGGCACAGTGGTTACTTCTGTGACTTCTTCCAATCCACACTGACAGAATACCTTCATCTCGTAATCATGACAGTTTCCTTTGCATACCAAGCCATCTTCCAGGTTGCAATACACATTCTCATTCATTAATTCAGCCTTCTCGTGTGAGCCCACTACACGACATTCAATCTTTTTCATGAATTGCTCCTCGCAAGTGGCAAAAATATTTTCAAAAGGATCATACTTTGGCAGCTTCTCGAGGTCATTTAATTTAATATTGTCTTTGTTTTCATTCGAATCCTGATCTTTATTGATCCACCTCGTCCAACCAGTTGTACATTTTGACCCTGGCTCAGTCTGAAGTGGTTTCGCGGTTTGATTACCGTCGATCGGTGATGTGGTGGTAGTCATTGGCGGCTTAGGACATGGAACTCCACTGCATACTTCCTTCTTTTTGGTGCAGCGACAAGTCTGACAATCATCGACAAATGTAACATCACCCTCATAGAAGGTCTTGCCATCCCTCATCATGCACACTGGCTTGCATTCTGACTTGGGAACACACTTGGTGAAGGAGTCATTCAAATATATCATACCCTCATCGCAAGCCTTAATTTGGCAGCCCTCAATGCAGTGCTCATCCAAACACATGCGGTCGGCGATGCCTTGATCTAGAAAATTGTCACAAGTTTCAACTGCACAAGCGGGCGTACAGGGTTTGTATTCCGAACAGTGGGGGTCACATTGCATTGCTTGGTAGGTAATAGAAATAGACAAATTAAAATGAGAAAACTAGAAATCATCTGAAAATGAAGAGCTAGTTGGTGTTGGTGGTGTTGTCAAGGCTGAATTTCACAAGAACCATATAAATATATAAAAACTACGCGTTTATCAAATATTGAACTTAAATGTAATTTGTCAAAATTCGAAGCATTTAATGCAAATTTGGTTACAATCCAATATCAATTGGCAGGCTTTGTGGAAATTCTTCTGAAGGTTCATTCATTAATTTCATAAAAATCAATTGAGTCGTTCTTAGCAAGAAAAACGGTAGGAACCGTTTAAAATATTTTGCAATTAAAATTTGGTCTCAGTACGTGTGGGTCTTATGTAACTTAGTCAAGACACGAACTCCATGAATATTAAACCGAGACTTTCAAATATTGAGGGTGCAGTCTGATTTTCATACCCATAAGGACAAGATTGGCACATTTTTTAAAAAACTGTACGATTTCATAAAACGGACTCGACAAAACCCCGTTTCAGTCTCGTGGCTAGACCATAAAAGAATTCACTGCCTGGACTAACATCCCAACTGATGAACTGCCGAACTTTCATAACAGTCACGAATCTCTCTTTATCTTAAGTCAACTTTGTCGAAAGTAATGTTTTTCAATTGTGAAATTCTCCTAGTCTTATACTTACGACAAAAGTGTGGTGTACGCCAACGAATGCTGATTCCCTTGGCCGAACACGAATGAGCATATGCAGCGATTGCCGTGCACAAGCATTCACAATCACCGCCCTGGTCACAGGCGCACGTATCGAAGATGCAACGTTTCAGATACTTTTCGACAGGAACCTCAGAATGGCATTCCTACAACAAAGGTAAATGAGTAAATTTTAGAGATGGGCTTTCAAAATGCATGAAAAACGATAGGTAATTTAATTTGCAATCGAATTTTCACTTTCACAAAACGACAAAATGAATATGCAAAGAGCGATAACGATTCGTAGATTCGTATACCTTGAACATTGATGACTTGAGAATGCCACATTTAAGTTCGGCCCACGTCTCCCTCTCAGGATGTTGCTTGCAGGCATCGATTTGTTGAATTGGTGCTACACAAAACTCTTGCAATTTCCATGAGTGCCCGAATAGGAATGGGCTTGTTTCGAGGCCTTGTGATGGTGTTTTCATGTCATCGTTAGCATTGTCATTGTAATTGCCACATAGACCATTTACTCTGCCCTTCCAATCTTTGCCGAGCTTAACATACACGCGAGTACCTTCGTCCCATTTGATTTGAAGTTTTAGTGGAATTATTTCGATAACAGTGAATAGACCGGATTTGTAGATGTTGTACGACAGTCCTTTGCTGCCAAATTCTTCACGGAGTTCTGTGGTTGAGTTGAAACGGAATTAAGGTATTTTGAATTAAACGATTCGAATTTGGAATGAGAGTCACTTACTATCTATTGGGGCTTTACTTTGATCGTCCAGGTATGAGGAATCTGCCGACAACGTTATCGAATCCCTTACACTGCCATCCAATGCAATTTCCAACGATTTCGAGCATGTGACTCCCAAAGTGCCACAAAGGACATTTTGAATTGTAATAGAGTACGAATCACCGTTGGCGGCAACGCCTTTCGAAAGAACATAATCGCAGGCTCCTTGGAAATCAAATTCGAGGTTATCGAAAGTTGTAAAATGCGAATCACCCCAAACACTGCAGGTGCGTTCGCATTCGTTTGTTGTACACTTCCAATTTCCAGATTGACAGATGCTGGAAAGGTTTACCATATCGAATTAGCATTAGGGGGACCACAATCACAATCACAATCTTACCAAGTATTACAATCTTCAGTTATCTTATCACCACCAGAGTAACTCTTCCCACCATGGTGGCAAGGACAATCTTCGACTATTAAACACTCTTTGGTAGTGACATCAAATACGAAACCTTCCATGCAAGCGCAACCGGATGCACAGTCTTCCAGATTTTCAACATAGGTGTCCATATTTTTGCAAGTTTTTGGTTCAGCTGGGACACATTTCGAAAATTCAAAATTGGGCTTGTTGGCACATTGACTCTTTACTTCAGAGTATGGTGGATATTTTTCACTGTCTCCTGCTTCAGCCGTGTCACAATTCCAGACGCCTCCTTCACAGGTACTTAATTAAATAAATAAAAAAAATAATCAACATAACTACAAATGGAAACTATACAAAACAGTTAGTTGAAGGAAATACTTGGACAATGGGTGTGACATAATGTTGCCAAATGGGGTCACATTTAGTAAGTGTAAGTTAATCAAATCAAACTGTCTTACCAAAGCTCCAAAAATTGCCTTCCTGGACGAACTTCCTTGTAGCCCGTGTTAAATGTTATACCATCGAATATACATGGACAGTCCTTAGCAGGTACACATTCATTGTTGTCGTTTAGATATTCTCCCTTTGGACAGCGACAGCCTTCTATGCAATCCGGTTGGCAAGTGCTTTGGGTAGATACATCTTCACAGCTTCGAATACAGCTGTCACCACATTCGTCATAGATTTGTCCAACGGGACATTGAATAGCTTGAATGAAATGTTACACATAATTACATACATAAAAGATACAACTTTTATAAAAAACTTACCACACTCCTTAACGGTATATCTCCAACCAGTCTTAATGCCTTGTCTAGCACATTCAGCAGCGTAGGCTGACAGGATCGGACAGAAGCACTTGGAAGGATCTTCTTTGCAAGCGCACACATCATAGATACAATTTTCATAATAAGTCTCCGGTTCGACAGACCATTGGCAGTCGAGGAAGATGTCATCGGTCAACCAAGCACAATGCTTCTCAGCAACTTCTCGCATTTGGGGATTTGCCTCACAAGGATGTGGACCAAGTTCAGTTCCAGTTTGATCCTCACAAGTGTCCTTTGTTCTCCATTTATTGGCAAATGGTTCAACAGCTGTTTCGAAATCTCCCTCTGGTGTTAGAAAATCGTCCTCAGTTTTCGAATTAAAGGTTCCACAAAGACCAGAGGTCTTTCCACGAAGACTTGATGGAGCATCGATGTAAACGCGAGTCTGTCCATCCCACCAAACTGAAATTCCGTCAACTAAATCTACCCTTAGGAATGTCGAACTTGCTTGTCTAATGACAATCAAGTTATTTCCAGTTATTTTTGGTAATTTCAAGACTTCCTTATCATTAACATGGGTCACAAGGTTTTGACCAAGTTTGATTGAGGTCTTAACTCCATTGACATCGTAATTTATTGTCACCGACTTCGTACACGATGGGGTTTCCATTGAGTTTGTAGGTGCAAAGTCAAGCGCTTCAGAGATGGCTCCATTGCAAGGAACATTCTCAGCTTCAACAGTTATGTTGTCAGTCTTGAGCATATGATATGAGCATTTTCCCATGAAGTCAAACTTCTTTCCGTCGAAAGTTGTATAATGAGGATCACCAATTGAAGAGCAGCGGGCTCCACAATTCTCATCTGTACAAATCCATACACCATTTCGACAAGAGCTGTATAAATATATATAAAAAAAAGAATATGTATCATAGGTGGTTTTTTTTTGTTAGAGTTTTTAGTCTCACTAACCATGTGTTGCAGTCTTTTTTTATGGTGCTGCCAGCTTTTAGCTCTTTGTTCCGCATTGTACACGGGCAGAGTTCGGGAGAGATGCAGGAATCTTTGTATTGCACAGTTCCCTCTGGACAGAAGCAGCCTTCATTGCATTTGTCTTTGTTTGACGTCATATCTGAGCCACAAGTTGGTTCGACATTTGGACCGCAGGGCAGATAGATACGGCCGAAGCTGCACTGAATTGCTATCATAGATAGAAATCAAAAAAATATTTAAAGACCCAAACCAATATTTGCCGAAAGCTGCTGAATACTCACGACAAATTTGCAGGTCCCTCCATCCATGCTCAAGCTTTATACCCCTGAGTTCACATTCCTTAGCTAACATAGCTATAGAATCGCAATTACACGTCTCGGGGTGATCCTTGTTGGCACAGTTACAATAGTCGTTTACACACGACTTCATCAGTGAATTCGTGTCAAATGGCTAGAAAGTTGATATTTATTACGCACATTCTTCTTGCGTTCTTCCTCAATAATAAACTTTATGACTTACCTTAACACACTCTGTCAACTTTGAATTGGCAAGCAACTCTTCACAAACTTCGATAGCTTTCGATAGGTCTTTCTGATCACATTGCTTCGAAAAATCTACTTCACCGCTGTTGTCCATGACGCACGATCCCGAATTGTCTTTTGCCTTCCATGAATCAGTGAAAGATTTGCTGGTTTTCAATAAGGTGCCTTCCTTTGAGATGAAATCATTACGATGGTCTCCATCAAATGACCCACACATGCCACCAGTACGATTCCAAAGGCCAGGTGTAGCTTGCATAACAACGAACTGAGCTTTATCCCACAACAACGACATTCCAACTTGATCCAAATCAATTCGGAGATGTTGCGCCACAGGGAGCACTTTCATTCCCTTAACCTGCACGGGTATTGGGAGGGCCTTCAGCGGAGTTGATAGTTTTATAGAACCATCTGTACATATAGACAAAATATGAATATCTCTGTTGATGTTGATCATTATAAAATGCAAAACTCACTTGAATATTCGAACGTGTACTCAACTGATTGCCAGAAGATTTTAAGCGAATGAGGACAGTTATAGCCGGATCCATAGGGACATGCTTTCAGGATGATATCAAAAGTGCCATCTATTTTATCCGAGACCAAAGTGTGTGAACAGGATAAAGGTGATCTAGTTGAATATAGGTTGGGAAAAAATTGAGTACATTCTGTTTGTGTTGATTCAAAGCACCACATTGTTAACTCACTTGAAAATTGTTCCATCAAAGGTCTTCAGATTAATCCCCGACCATGTTGCGCAAATAGCTGGCTTTGGTGATCTGTCGATAAGGATTTGTTGGTCTTCTTCAAAGTACAACGAATAAATGGTAATCGGTTCGAGATATTCCTCAGAAGAAGAGACCAACTCCTGAAAATATGCAATAAAATAATGAGTTGAATTAAACATTTTAACATAAGTATAGCCTTTAGAACTTACACTGCGATTTTTTAACATTGGTCCGAAATCAGGAGAAGTCTTAACAGCAGTTTTTGAATTAAAGTTGTCTATGTAGTTGTAATTGTGATGTACAGCCCCTGGTAAAACTTGTATGCCTCTGTGCTCTTTACTAGGAACCAGTTTGTAACCTTTGGCTAAATGTGAGAAAAAATACGATTTATAAAAATAAGTTCAATTTTGTGTTTTAAAAAATGGAAAATATGTTCTACACATTGACAATAGCTGCCAGACGACGTTATCAACACTTTAAAAAAATAACAATGATTTCTTGCCAAAATAACAATGATTTCTTGCTCCTAAAGCCTTCAAGCCTTGCTCTCCCCTACTCCCATAATATTTTCTAATCATACAGTTGAAAAATGTTATTTGAATTTTTAATTTGATTTAACCAATAAAAAAAAATCAATATTTCACTTACGAATTGAACAAATCTGTATTGGCGGTGAAAACTGTCCAGTGCTGTACTGGCAAATATGAGGTCCACTTGATCCACCGCTACCCGGGCAAGTCAACATGCACGAAGCCTCAGAAACACCAAATGAGCATTTATAACTTCCATTAAATCCACTTTTCGTAATGTTACAAGCTTGTAAATCTGTCGGCATACAGAAATTCATTACACAACCATAAAACACGAAAAAAAGTATTTATTTTAATTTACCATATTGACACTGAGGTCCCCTATAGTGTTGTGAGCATTGACACATATTTATGGATATGCATTCGCCACCATTTTCGCACTTTGGTGCACAAATAGCTGTGGTGAAGATAAAATTTCATAAAATATTTTTTTGGTAAAATTGTAGAAGAATAACTTACGTTGGCAATCGGGAGCTTTTGGTTGCCCACTTTTCGGATGGTGCCACTCACCATCCAAACACTCGATATTTGTGATGCCGGTACCATCGGGGAACTGATAGCCTTTTAAGCATTCAATATTGCAATTACTATAGTTGGGGAATAAAATATCAGAGAACATTTAGGTATTTAAAATTCAAAATAGTATTTTCATCAGAAAACCATAAAAATATGCCCAGTAAGATCTAAACAGACGTCTTTTGAAAATGTATACTTACTTATTCCTGCAAGAGACCTTGGAGCCATTTGGAACTGGTGGTCTTGAGGCACATTGCAAGTTACGGCTTTGACAAAGTGCTCCATAGAAATTCTCAGGACATTGACAGAGACCGGGCTCAAGGCAGATTCCATTATTCTGACACGGAGGAATGCAAGCCGCTATAATGTTTTATTTTCAAATTAAACTCAATTGAAATGAAAGAATTGAGCCAACTTACGAGTGCAAGGTGGTATGACGTCTTCTATCTGAGAATCTCGGACAATCCATTTGCCGGAGACACAAACCACATTCAATTGACTAGCGCCACCGGGAAAAACGAAATTAGTTTGGCACTGAATTTTGCAGCTGTTGTCGCGACATTCGTATTGTGTGTTTTGAGGCAGAGCAAGTGGTTGACGACATGAACCAGTTGGTGGTATTTGTCTGATGTTATTCATGTTGGTTCCAAAGAAGTTAGCAAATTTGTTACTTTAAAAATGGGAAATTGTGAAAATCAAAAAAAAAAACTCTAAAATTTCAGCCAGAAACGTTAGTCTATGTACATACAACATATTCGGTAAAATATTATTCGGTTGCGGGCTTAAATAAGGTTGACCAAAGTGGCTGTCTTTTGTTGGTTGTGGATTATAGCCCGGTGGACCATAGTGGTTTACTTTAGTTTTTACACTTCCATAGCCTTGATGACCAGATCCGCCAGATCCGCCATAACCCCCATAACTCCCATAACCACCATAACCACTACTATTCATTTAATGAAAGATAAAAATTTAATTTTAAATTAAGGGAACACTCGAGGTTGATTTTGATTAGTAGGTACTTACTAGCCATTGACGTGCCTGGGAGCTCTTTCGGATTTTTCTAGATCCTCATTTGCTAATTCATCAATTCTGAAATATAATTAAAATACAAATATTATAAGGGTTGTTTTTGAAAACGAGAGAGCCAGTGCTCGGGGATCATGGGAAAAATTCCTTACGCTGGGAAAGATCGGAAAATCACAATGCAAAATGATCATAGATTCAAATGTGCAACGCATTTGTTATATCCGTTATATGTTTTGTTTAATCAGTCTTTGAAATGTTCTAAATTTCCTGCTCTTTGGAAATATGCACTCCTTAAACCCACGCATAAAAAAGGCCCTAAGCATTTAGTTCCCAACTACCGTCCTATAGCTAAACTATCTGTTATTCCAAAACTGTTTGAATCTCTTGTCTGGTAATATTCTTTCTTTTAATTGTACTTCTGTTTTATGTGAAAATCAACATGGTTTTGTAAAGAAAAAATCGACTGTTACGAATTTACTAGAGTTAACAACTTTTTGTATAGAGGCTTTTGAAAAAAAAACAACAGGTAGATTGTATATTTACTGACTTTAGTAAAGCATTCGACAAGTTAAGTCATCAAGTACTTTTAGAGAAACTTAAGAGGATTGGCCTAAGTGATTATTTTATAACGTGGATTTCTTCATATTTAAGTGACAAATATTACAGTGTTGTATTCAAAAATAACCGTTCTAGTCAGTTTAAAGTTAATTCTGGTGTACCTCAGGGTAGTCACCTTGGTCCATTGTTGTTTGTTTTATTTATTAATGTTCTCCCCTTAGTTTTAAAAAACTCGATGGCTTTGATTCACGCCGATGATGTGAAAATATTTCGGACAGTAGACTCCTTAACGGATTGCGAACTGCTGCAGAATGATCTGCAAAGGTTTTGGGAATGGTGCAATACTAATCGTTTGTTATTAAATATTGACAAGTGTAAGACGATGTGTTTTACATGCAAACATAATTCATTTAATTATAACTATTTGCTTAGTTCGTCAAATTTGGAAAAATTGTCTAGCTTTACAGACCTTGGAATCATTTAAGATTCAAAATTATCCTTTAATGATCATTATAATTATATTGCAAAAAAAGCTAATAAATCACTGGGTTTTATAAAACGATTCGGTCGTGAGTTCCGGGATCCTTATGTTATTAAAACTCTATATGTATCATTTGTCAGATCAGTTCTTGAATACGGTTGTATAGTTTGGGCCCCATACTACTCGGCTCATACAAATAAAATAGAAAGTGTTCAAAGAAGGTTCATGAGATTTACTCTACGTTTTCAGAATTAGTTTGCCTCCGTACTCCCATAGACTTCAACTTATAAATCTCCCATCACTTACAATTCACAGAGAGTATTTACAATTATGTTTTATTATTGGTATCATAAGTGGATCGATATCTTCATCTTCGGTTTTGGGTCGATTGAATTTAAATGTAAGCAGGGTTAATTTAAGAAGTAGATTGCCAATTCGTACTTTTTTAAGCAGATCAAACTATGGCACTTATAGTCCTGTTAATCAGTTAATAAATGTTTTTAATAAAAATAACTTCCTTGTCAACGCTGTTAATGACAATATCAAATCTGATAAATTTAAAAATAGTTTTTTTGCTCAGTATTAATACTTAAGTTTTGTTTGTAAATCCTTTATTTTTAAGCAAATAAAGTAATGTAACGTTAGCATTTAACGTATTGAAATAAATAAATAAATAAATTTAGAATTATTGGAAAAGAGTCCAAACAAATTTAATAAAATTTTTTTTTCAAAATTTTTAGTTTGAAAATTAATTTTTCAAAAACTGTTCACTAAGGGGTACTTGCACGAAACCAAAGGATAAATTACTAAAATTGGAGATAGCTATCCTTTGATATAAAAATAAGTTTATTATTTTTGTTTTGACTACTATAGAAAACTATAGAAAACTTATTTATTTACAGAAAGAGCAAAATTAGAAAAAAAAAAAAACAAAAAAAATTAAGTCATAAGTGTCATGTTTTTCCTGATTATTTTTAAATATGTAGTTTCATTATCTATCGGTTTTGCCAGTAAATAAATGATGTATAATGTAAATTTAAAGCATGTGCCCAACAATTTGTATAGTTGGAAAGACCTTGAAATATGCGTTTCAATTAAATCTTTCCGCTCCAAAGAAGCATTCCTTTGAATAACAATGATAATAAATATTTTGATTATCGGACTGTTAATTGAAAATCTAGATCCTCAGGGGGTATATCATCTCCTTGAAATATCGCAATATTGTCCAGCACTGCTGCAGCGATAGTTAATCCAGTGATCTTTTTGAATTTTAAATTTATCCCTCTGAACATTATTGGAAATCGACCTTTCTATAACAGTTCTGCTACGTATTTGTGATTCCAATGGTTCAATTCTTCAGCTCTTGTATTTATATTCAACAAGGGCGTCATCATAAATGGTATCTGAGTATATCCGCTGTCTCCTAAAATTAATTTGTCACCATAAACCTTTAGCATTTCTTTTTTGTGCGCATAGCTATCCCAAATGTTTGCATCATGAGCAGAACCAGCTAGCGTGCCACAATATGAAATAAATGATCTCTTCGTCGTCATATGATACCATTTTTCTTAAAATTACTGTTGAATATTATAATAATGTTTTCTCGCTTTTTTTAATCAGTTTTCAAAGTTTTCACTTAATATTGACAGTTAATACGAGTTATCCAGAGAAATGAGACTGGATAACTATAAAAAATATTAATCTATGGATAAATTGATAAATGTAATGGTGCAACCAGATTTTTTAAAATTAGATAAATAGTGCTTAACTCAGTATAAATCAGTAGTTACTGCTGTCAGATAACTTTGGTGCAAGTGGCCCTAAAACAACTTTATTTAAAAACACAATAAAAGAAGAGATTTCTGGCTTTACAAAAAGGTGTATAATAATTTTTTTTGTGTTTTGATTCAATAATTTAGAAAATTGCACTTCCCGGCTAAGCGGGGGGCCAACCAACCTACACGCTCTAACTTTTTGCCACATCTTACTCGAATCACCCTGTAGAATCATTCCTAAGAAAATAACACAATTTACATTAGTAGCTATATTCATTATAGAAAAGATTTGTGGTAAAAAAGGGAATTTTCCCATTAACTGAAGGGATTTTCTTAAGAACACCTCCCAGCACTGCGAGAGACCTCAGAAAGACACGGAAACAATACTTCTTCTAGAAAAAGATTGTGTATTCATATGAATGTATGTAGGCGACTGCAAAACTGCCATCATATTAATATTGACTAGAATAGAAACAAAATAGAAAAGAAACAATTGGATAAATTTAGGATATCAAAGTCTATTTTATGCCTGTTTACGAGTTGGTGAACAAACTCAGCCTATTGCATCATCTTTATAGATGTTTTTCGAAAGATGAATCTTCAATATTCATTGCGTAGCTGAATTAATATAAAATTTTTACGTACTCATCTGGATTGCTGAATTTACAGAGAAATGATATTTTTCTACCTTGCTTTTTGCGGTAAAATTTACCACACAATAAGTTCCACCAACCTATTCCATTTTCCTAAATTCATTTTAAGCCTTTCTTTTACGTTGCGGCTCCAAAATGCTGTTAACATTTAGTGGACACCTGGTATTCAGCCACAGGGCTACTCTTAAAGTATTTTGGAAAAGCAAATTAAAAAAAGGTGTTCGTAGTTTCGTAGCTTAAGTTGTGTGACGGATAGTCCACACTTACTACTAATATTGTATTGTACCACAAAATTATATATGGTACATATATGTGTGTGACAGGTGGTCCACATTTCCAATATATTTCTATCGTGTGACAGCTGATCCACAAAATTGGTGTTTGTGTGTGACAGGACAGATGGTTCACACGACAGCAGACAATATGATGAGTCCGACCCATGTTCAACGACATGTGCGACAACTAGTTCACTGGCTTGATGGCCACTGTAAAGTGTTTTGGATACGAATGGAAAATCCTTTTCCTCTTCAAATCGTCGTGGAAGTCTACGGCTGAGTCAGTGGATCCTTTATCACCATTTTAGTTTGAAGATATTAAATATTTTGCTTGGAACATGCATTCGACTCACGTTTTTTTTGTTTAAATGTTATATTTTTTACTCCGTTTTAAAAACGTGTTTAAAAATATTATTTTTATTGAAAAAGTATTTTAATTGAATAATCAATTTATAATGACGAAGACTAGGCCCCGGTTGTCCTTCAACGAGTTTTGAAGAAGCAAACATTCTGGAGAGAAGCAAATACACACAAGTCTCATGGGATTTATTGGAACTTTTACTAAAGTTTTCTGTTTGGTGTGTGTATTTTATAAGGCGCTAGAGCCGGTAAAGTCACTACATAAATGAGGCGTGGGTCCATATAACCAAAAAAACTCAATTCCTACCATTCTTCTTTTTCACAAAAATTAAAGAAATGCAGTCTATAATTTTCCCGTCTTTTAAAGTCTCAATCTTTTAAATCCGACCATTAGAACTCAAGGTACAAGCTTCTAATTGCAACCATATCACTTTTTTCTGAGCGAAATTAGTGATTTTTCAGAAAACCTGTCGATTTTGTTAATTTTTATAATAATAAAATTATTTTAAATTTGTCTTGTTTGGCTTTTAAGAAATTCTTTTCACAGTACTTTTAATATGCTTTAGGTTTACTTTAAGCTTCAATCTGTATTAATGACTCAAACGATTCAAAAAATTAGCTTTTTCTTTCTTAATGTGGAAAACAGGTGAACATGCTCTTGTTTGAATTACAGAAAATTAAGGTTTTGAAGTTTTCAAGTTTTTTTTTTCGACTTCCCATTTCAGATTATTTACTGACTGGCCCGTCGGAATCAACACAAAGACCAATATCTGATCGTCTGATTGCTCGGTTTTCGACAACAAGGCAAAGCATCTAACGTTTCTCGAACTGGAAGACCACCCACCGTTCGTACTGAAGAAAAATATTCAACGAGTGAAGAAGACTGTGCACGAAAATCTTTGAAAATAAAGTCAGGAATTAGCATCAATTTGCTGCTCAATACTACACACACTTTTCTATAGGTTATAAGACATTTTCGGAGAATACATTATTTTAATAAGCAACTATTTTTTGTCCTTAAGGGAGAAAGAGTATAAGTACGTGTATACCTAAGCCAGCAATCATACTCCAAATAAAAAACGATATTCGAAAAGAAACCTGAGCGATATATACCACCTTAAATCTTGCCATGGTCATGGGGGAAGTTTTGACACGAGCAGGCCCGGACTTAGAGAACCAGGGACTCTTGGCACTTGGTATTATGGGAATTTCCCAAGTTTTTTTTTTCCCAAGTTTAAATTAAACACATTCCCCATTGACATATTTTTATTTAAATAAAATTAAAAATAATGAAATTTTAAACTATTCAAAAAACTTCGCTTCCTTTGCGCCACCCTGTTGTATATAGAATTTTGTCTCAAAAATAGCTTTAAGACTCTTCCCATGTATTGCACTATCGAACTAAAAAAAAATGTCTTCCCCAATTAAATATAAAAAAAATAAACCTATGTACTGTAGCTGTAGGTACTATAGGTACTACTCGTATAACTTCGTTTTGGGTCTTTTTCAGAAGGCGTTTAAGTCATTATGAAATTAAAAGCGAATAAAAACTTATGACATTAACTTAAGTAGACTTTCGACTTTTTTATTACCTATAGTTTTCATTTTATTAATTATTTTTGATCCTACTCCGTACCTTCTTGCTTCTTGATTCGTTCTTGTCTCTTATAATCTTTTCATTGAACATGGCAAAAAATACATTCGTTAAAAATATTAAACTTGAGATTTTAACGATAACTAGGTCCTAGTCTTAAGATTAGTAATATAAATGCATAAAACCACACCAAAATCATTTCTATATAAAAGTTTGCAAGTTGACGAGTTTGGAGCAGTGTTGGGTGGTCATGCGAAAATTCATTCTTCAGGCAATTTTGTAATCGAAAGGGACAAAGGGAAAACCGACTTATTTTGTGGGGTGGGTATTTCTTGCTTTAAAAACTACTCAATAAAAAAAGATTTTGACAAACAATTTTAATCGATTATTTTCGAATTAGTAAAAAAAAAGTTAAAATAAGCAGGTATACCAACATTATTTTTTTTTTTCGAAAATTTTATAGGTTAGATCTGACAAATTAAACAATATGATTTACGAAGGGAAATAAAAGTATGAAGGACCGCAACTGTAACAGATAGCGTTAATATTTTAGCACAACATTTTAAGAATTATTTGAAGTCAATTCAATAATTATTAACAAGCCGAACAATAACTGATGGAAATATTTTTATTAAACAGTTTTCTTTTTTCACTCTCAAAGATCTTTGAAAAAAGTCTTTAAATTAATTTAAAGAATAAATAACACCAAAAACTAAACCTCAAAAAAAAAAAAAAAACTATTTTTATCGAAGACTTCTAATATAAAATTAAATTTTATTTAATTTTTAGCAAGTTATTTAATTTACTTAAAAAAAAACTATAGTTACGTAAATAGGTACTTAAAAAAAAAAAAACTACTTTCTTATTTCTGTTTCAAATAAAAGGGAAAAGAGAAAAGATTTATGGGACAAAAAAGGAATTTTCTGCCTGTCGGAAGGGATTTTTCTTGTAAATATACATTTTATTTCTGTCATTTAATTGACAAGGCAATTTCCCCGGTAAAATGGTTCCTACGTATTTGGGAAAAGATTTTTGTATATTTTGTTGCGGAATAGAACTTACATTATTTTATCTTCCTCGTTAGTAAATGCTTTTTCATCATCTCCAAGCACTAGATGCAAGAATAATACTAACAACACTGTAAATTCTTTTAAGCCCATATTTGGCTTTTTTTTAACACTAAACTTTTTAAGGACACGATTGGTTTAAGTATACATTCGACAACCCGATTCACGATTCAAAAGTAAACGTTTAGGACGTCGGCAGCTACTAAGTTTGAACAGCTTTTATGACTTCCTTTTATAATAAAATCTGTACTACGATTTTATTATAATTTTCGTTAAAATTATACTGATAACAATTTTAATATTTCTTTTTTTAATCAGTACAAGCTGGTCTTTTGTATATCCAATAAAAAAAAATCTATACAGAAATATTTCAAGATACTCTCTCAATTTACAGTTTTTCTCTTTCATTTTCTCTTAAATTTCATCAAAAAAAAATATGATCTCGCTTTCAGGCGATCATTATGGGGTTTAATGTGAATATAGTACACAACCTACACAACATGATTAATATAATGTAATACGAAGTAAATTTTAGGTCAAGTTTAAGATTTAGCAAAATAATATGTTATGTAGCTATATGGCTATCGGCACGCTTTACAAACCAAAGATATGAATTCGAAGAAATAACATGCCAATCAAAGTAGGTATGCCCAGCTTTTGATTGTGGACTTAATTTATCCATCGGATGTTCTTATCTTGAAATTTTTGCCTCAATATAGCTTGCAAAATATATAATATATACAAACAAAAAATAGAAATTTAGAGGACGCGCGTGTTGTTATTTATTCCAAGAAATATAAAAATAAACATTTAAAACTAAAAAAATAAAAAAAAAAATTTGTGAAGAAAATTCGGCTATGGCAATTTATTATAATATATTTATATACGTACCTACATTGTACATATATACGATAAGTCTTATAACCGTCGTTGTTTTACTTCCTTCGTAGCAAAGGTTTAATTAGAACGTTTATGTAGCTATACATATCTATACATATTGTCTAAACCATAAAACAAAACTTTTTTGGCGTGTTCCCCCTCCCCCTCCAGCCTTATAAAGGAGTCTGACCTATGACATCAATTATTATTATTGTTGGAAATTGCAAGCTGATCTATGATTTCAAAAATAGTTAAGCAATTGGTGGGAAGAGCACTGGGGGGATGATCGAGACAAAATCTTGCTTTTGGCCCTTTATGTACTTGTACAGGCAAGCTGAACAAACGTTGCTTTGTTTGGACTTTTCTGAGTTTGTCACGACTGATTACTTTATATAAAGCGGTCCATCATTCTCCCATAGCTAATCGATCTACCTATACTGAAAAGTATCTACATATAAATACATATACATAAACATATGTAGAAGACCAAAAAGTAAAGCGGGATTGAAGACGCTATTTATTTTCAACGGCTTTTTGCCTCTTTTACAACACGGAACAAGCCTGTACAAACGGTCATGGAGTCCATTTGAACACCGCAATATTTCTATGATTTTTTTTTTCTAATATCTATGATATACTAGCTAGCCCGCCCGGCTTCGCACGGGTAGACAAACCTATAAGGCTTCGCATACAAATTACAAAAGAAAACCTAAAAAAATATTCAAGCTAATTTTTGTAATTGAATACTATTTTATGGGTTTTGACGACCTACTTCACATTATGAATGGCTAAATGAGTAAAAACATGATCCTCTAAGTCTAACCCTTATAACTTTGTCAACACAGAGCGAATTTGTGTAGTAAAAAAAACACTTCTTTGTTTGTATCCCAGTTCACTATAAAGAGCAATTTTTTTTACCTAACCTTTCACACATAAAAAGAAATTTTGAAATCAGATACTACTTTTCGTCCATTTCATCCTAAAAATGTCAATTTTCTGAAAAAAAATCTCTCAGGCCATCCATTAAAAAAAAACAACCTTTCAAACACCTAAAGAATTTCTTAAATCGGATAATTTTTTATTTTAACCCCATTTCACCCTACAAATAACAAAAGTGTAAAAGATTATCCCAAAAGCCAGTTCCTAACCGCCTTCAGAGATACCTGTTGAACGGTAAATAAATTTAACTAGAAAACGAAATGTGTGCCTACCTGTTGAGAATTTTCCGACTTTTCTTTTTCCTACACCTTCGCGAAGGAATTACGAACAAACCCGCAGAAGAAAGTCACCAAATTGTTCAAGTCGTTTTCAAGTTTTAAGCATCCGAACCCACCACGATCCATTTTTATATACATAGAAAATTCAGTTATAATTTATCTAACTAATGTATGAATGATTTGCAAACATTTTTCAAAACAGTGAAGTTGAAATTTAACTAAAAAGTCATATAGGTTTATCAGGGCCCTATTGCACCAACAACTTATCACTAATCAGTTAGCAAATATCATGAATATTGATACAATTTTCTTGCGGTGGGATGACATAATTTCTCCGGACATAATGCGCATGGATCGTATGTCCGACTTAAGGCCAATAGACATTATATCCGCAGACAATATGTCATCGTACCGCAAGAAAATTGTTTCAAGATTCATGATATTTGCTAAGTGATAAGTGATAAGTTGTTGGTTCAATAGGGCCCAGAGGCCATCAAAAAATTTGTTAACTTCAAAATCGATGAAATCTGCCACAATCGTGAACAGTTGAAAGGGATTCCGCGGCCGCTGTAAATTTTGTCAATATAAAGGGTTTTCTAATAAGAGGTGTTATTTTGATATTCAAAGAAGAATGGCATTTTTTGAGATAAATGATCGGATTTTTATTTCATCATAAAGAGGAAGGTATGCCGTTAATAATGGAAAACAACATCAGCCAAATGGCCGCCACGACCACGCTTACAGGACCATATCCTTTTCATGGAATTTTCCATAACCAAATCGCAAAGTGGCTGCCCTATGTCCTCGATAGCCTCACGAATTCCATCTTTGAGGTCTTGAATCGACGCTGGGCTGTTGGCGTATACCTTATCTTTCACGTGGCCCCAAAGGAAGAAGTCGCAAGGTGTTAAATCACAAGATCTTGGTGGCCAATTTTGATCACCTCTTCGAGAGATAACACGGTCCGGAAACTTTTCCCACAAAAGATCGATGGTTTCATTGCTTGTGTGGCACGTAGCGCCGTCTTGTTGAAAGCAAACGTTGTCCAGATCAATACCATCCAATTCCGGCCATAAAAAATCATTAATCATCTCTCGATAGCGCAATCCATTGACCGTTACTGTTGCTCCAGCCTCATTTTTGAAAAAGTAAGGTCCAATGACCCCGCCGGACCATAAACCGCACCAAACAGTCACGCGTTGAGGATGGAGAGGCTTTTCAACAATAACTCTTGGGTTTTCCCAGCCCCAGATGCGACAGTTTTGCTTGTTAACGTAGCCTCCGAGGTGGAAATGGGCCTCATCAGTCAAGATGATTTTTCGATGAAATTCCGGATATGGAGGATATGGTCCTGTAAGCGTGGTCGTGGCGGCCATTTGGCTGATGTTGTGTTCCATTATTAACGGCATACCTTTCTCTTTATAATGAAATAAAAATCCGATCATTTATCTCAAAAAATGCCATTTTTCTTTGAATATCAAAATAATACCTCTTATTGGAAAACCCTTTACATGCCAAGCAAGCTAGCCAAATATGGCTTGATGATCTGCTGGCTCAATGAAAGCTCAACGGGTTATCCATTAATATTTTCCATCTACACTGGAAGCTCTGATCAGAGTTTCTTGATGACCATAATGAGCCCCAAAATGTCAATAAGAGAAAGCAGTATCGCCCAGTCCATTCATCCATATTTCCTGAAAAATGGCGTTGGTGAGTTATGTTCCAAAACCAAACAAACAAGTGGTTTTGCTATCTACACAACATAACTGCGAGAAAGCCACATCCGGATATCAAAATAAATCTGTAATGATACTTGACTACAACCGCACCAAAGGTGGAGTCAATGTATCGACAAAAGCGTCCCCATATGAAAATAAGCTAACCGATGGTTATATTTAACAACCGTCATTATTTTTCTACACTTCAATCCACCTTGAAGTAACAAAAATTTGTTGAGAAACGATAAGCTTATCAAACTGGCGGAGGAGATGATGCATTCAGAACTAAATGATCGTTTCACATCCTGCATCACAAAACACAGTAGGAAAAACTTATTTGTATGCCCTGCGCACTAAGGGGAGAGTTCAGCAGGCCTTACGAACAGTCCCGAAAGGCTTCCTTGTAAAAGGGGCAAATGTCACCTTTGCCCAAGTGCAGAATCAGAAACACCTTTGATTGTTCTGGTAGATATTGTTGCCTTCGTCACACAAATAATGTCAAATGTCTCCCGGAACTGCCAACAGCTTCAAGCTAAATTAGTATTACTTTGTTCTTATTAAAATAAAACCCCTACATAGCTAATTATTAGAAAAAAATATGACTTTTGTTAGAATTTCAGTAGTGGGGTCCCAATGGACCCCATGTCAGATGTATGAACTATTTCCAGAAGATAATCGCAGGAAATTCTTTAAAATTTCAGTGACCATTAAAACATACAAAAATTAATAAAAATTAAATTTGGTTCACAGAGTATTAATGTTTTGAGGGTTTAAACATGCTCTGGGGTCCAAATGGGCCCCATAATTATAATTATGTAGGTATTTCATTTCAATAAGAACAAAGTAATATTAATTTAGCTTGAAGTTGATGCCAGTTCCGGGACTGGAGGGTTAAGGAAAATCTTATATTTCTCGAAAACACAGTTTCAGTAAAAATTATTAATATTAAGTCAAAACAGCCATTTTTGTTGGTTTATGACTTTCTCTTAAGGGTTTTGTTGAAAGTGGGGCAAAATGAATGCCATCCATAATGTGAATTGGCTGCCATTTTGTTAGAAATAAAAATAAATTGGGCTCTGTTTTCACAAAAAAGTTTATTTGAAGGTGTAAAATTGATGAAACTAACAGCCATATTATTCACTCAATTAATCCGGTTTTAAATAAATACCATGGTTAAAGGTGAGTTAAGTCTCAAAAGTTCAACCCAAGTGCATAATATTCACTCGAAAAACCCGTTAGTAAACCCTATTTATTAAACCTTGTCACGTTTAACCTGAGTCAATTTTAACTGTCCTTCAGGGAGCTGTTAAAGTAGTTAAACCCAGGGGTGTTAACCAAATTTTATTCCGCCGAATGCGAGTTTTGAGAAAATAAAGGGTATATTTTTTAGACGTGTGGTTTTCAATCTGGCAATACTTTTTTCGGAGTTCGTCTTTTTGACATTTGTCACTTGATTTATTTTATGCTCAGTTTGGTTTGCAATTTCGTAAGGAATAGACTTACTCCTGAACAACGTTTTCAAATCGTGCAAAATGGGCTCGAAGCGAGATCGTTGTTGATCCCGATTTTCACAAAAAAAATTTTTTCAGCGATGAAGCTCAGTTTTGGTTGAATGGGTACGTTAATAAGCAAAATTGTTGTATTTGGAGTGATCATAATCCACAAGCCATTATTGAGTAACATCCTCAAAAAGTCACTGCTTGGTGTGCTCTATGGGCAGAGGAATTATTGTTCCATTGTTCAAAAATGAAGCCGGCCATAATGTTACAGTCAACGCTATAGAGCCATGATTAATGACTTTGAAGTAACTGAATTGGAGCATATTGATGTGGACGACCTTTGGTTCCAACAAGACGGCGCTACATTCCATACAGCCAACGAAACAATCAATGTATTGAAGGAAACTTTTGGCGCATTATCTCGCGTCGTGGGCCTGAGGCGTGGCATCGAAGATCGTGCGGTTTAACACCGCTGGACTATTTTTTGTGAGGTTTTGTGAAGTCGCTTGTCTATGCAGATAAGCCCGAGACGATTGACGCCTTGGAAAAGAATATTTGGAGCGTTATTGCTGAAATACAAATGGCTGCAAAAAGTGGTCGAAAATCGGGAATCGGGAATCGGAATTTATTGGAGCCAGCCGCGGCGGCCACTTGTCCGAAATAATTTTTAAAACATATTGGCAAGCCCTTATCTTTATAATAAAGCTAAACTCTTGCCCATAACATTAAATAATGTGCGTTTTATTTCTTCTTAAAAACCACACGTCTAAAAAACACCCTTTACAAAGTGTAATCCCATTTATTTTTGTTGTGAAAATCAGAATAATATTTATTCGAAAGATATTGACCTTCTGAACTCGAATTCGATCTCAAAATACCTTAATTGGCTCTGGTTTTCGAGACATTGGAATATATAAAAATTCAAAAACTCTGTTTTCAAGGCTGTATTACACCTCGAAAATATTTCTTCCCAAAACTCGTTACATCATCTTAAAGTAGTAGTTTTAACATCCAAAATCAATTTAATTTTGTTCAAATATATTTTTTAATATCGAAGATACCCTTCCCTGAAATCTATGATTTTTCTTAATAATGATGGTGTATTTGGTAATTAAGTAGGATAGGCGAAGAGGAGCAATTCAATAAAGATTTCTCGAAAATAAAAAAAATTAAGATTGGTTAGATTAGGAAAGTAATTATTTTTTGTTGATAAAATATTTTGTGATGGCTGAGTTGGAATAAACATATATATTTAAAAGGAAAAACCGAAACGGTCCGTTCCATGACATAAGAAACTTTCGGAAAATTTAAATCCTTTAGGCAATTACAATAGTATGGATATTAGTATCTATAGTCTTAAAATTTAATATTCCTTATTATATGTAGGTACGTATTTTTGTATATTTCACCAAAATCATCCGAAATTCAATTTACGGTCAGACGTTGAAACATTTTTAAAGCACTTCATTGAATAAAACTCACATTTTATCTTCTTTGCTACTAAACGTTTCACCATCTCCAATAACAAGATGCAAGGATAACACTAACAATACTATAAATTCACTAAAGCCCATGATTGACTTTTAAGTTTTTTTTGTTTTTTTTTTGTTTGACTCTAATTTTAAGGACACGATTTTTTTTCAGTGCATTTGAGAACTCGGTACACGATTTAAAAATAAACGTTTAGAATGTCGACAGCTACTAAATTTGCTCAGCTCTGCTGAGTTCCTTTTATAATAAAATCTGTTTAACCCTTCTATACGATTTTATTACAATTTCCGTTAGAGCTACTGATAAAGACTCTATATTTTAATCATTACAAGCTCTTTATTTGTTATTTCTGTAAGCCCCCAACAATTGGTCGAAAACCTAGGTTTGACGATTTAGTCAATAGTTGGATAAGTCCATAATTTCCATGTTCCAAATTCCATTCTGGACTACATAGTTGAGAGTCTCTGCTATTGGATACATAGCACATACACACTGATAATGGATATACAGTCACAATCTGCGTTAGAATGTGCCAGTGCCGTCGAAAGTAAATACTTATGTAGTTTTTTTTTTTTTTTAACGTTAGGGGCAAACATTTGCCTAACGGAAAATCAGTATAGGGTTTGAAAACTAAAAGGTCATTTTTGCAAAAAGCCACAACTCGAAATTCAGGTTATAACGAGTGATTTTTTAGCTGGTTTGGTTTAGGCAACACTGGTTTTGACAGCTGACGTGTGTTTAGTACCTTGTGTCACTGTCAAACAGCTTCAGTTTGGTTTGCAATTTAACCATGGATCGTCTTACAAATGAACAACGCTTGCAAATTATTGAATTTTACTATCAAAATTCGTGCTCGGTTCGAAATGTTCATCGCGCGCTGCTTCCATTTTATGATCGGCATTCTCGACCTTCTGAGCAGTCTATTCGGAAGATTGTGACCAAATTTCGCACCAAATTTACTTTGTTGGACATTAAACCACCAACACGTTTGCGTACTGTGCGTAGTGAAGAAAATATTGCGGCCGTATCAGCTAGTGTGACAGAAGACCGCGAAATGTCGATTCGGCGCCGTTCCCAGCAGTTAGGCCTTTGTTACAGCACTACGTGGAAAATTTTGCGGAAGGATTTGGGCGTAAAGCCTTTTAAGATACAGCTGGTGCAAGAACTAAAGCCAGCCGACCTACCACAACGCCGAATTTTTGGTGAATGGGCTCTTGGAAAGCTGGCCGAGGATCCGCTTTTTTATCGAAAAATTGTGTTCAGCGATGAGGCTCATTTTTGGTTGAATGGGTACGTAAATAAGCAAAATTGCCGCATTTGGAGTGAAGATCAGCCAGAAGCATTGCAACAGCTACCAATGCATCCCGAAAAAGCCACTGTTTGGTGCGGTTTATGGGCCGGCGGCATTATTGGGCCATATTTCTTCAAAGATGATGCGTATAGTATAGGGTTTGAAAACTAAAAGGTCATTTTTGCAAAAAGCCACAACTCGAAATTCAGGTTATATATCAGCTTGGGATTATGGGTTTCAAGTAGAAAATTAGGTTGAGAAAAACTGATTACTTTTGAATTTATTTAGACACCTGTTTTTGTTTTCACACCACTCTTCCTTTAGCACAGTGATATATTTTATTAATTTATAACTGAAATCACAAAAATGACATGGATTTTAAGATGAGCATATCTAAAGACACAAAATAACTTAACGTACTATAAAGTATACACATACACATTTTGCCAAACTTTCTGAAATAACGTGAGCCATATTCGTATGAGAAAAAAAAAAACACAAATTCTTCTATTTTCTACACAAAAAATCAATATTATCACGGATTGTAAAATATTAAAATGTTGTAAAATATGTTCCTAAGAATTAACTCCCAAAAGAGTTGAATCCCAATGAATGAACTCCTACAAAAATTGGGATTTGATTCTTATGAACGAATAATGAACTGATTCCCATTAATTGTTTTTAGTTCTTTATCAAAACTGTTGTGTTTTTGGTAAAAAAACTTAAGTCTGCCAATTTTTAAGCAATTTTCATTGTTGATTTGTAAAAAATTATATTTTTTTACAACTTTTGCTACAATTGAAAATGAGCATTATACTAAAAATGTGATAGGCCGTCAAAAACTCTGTATGGCTGACAATTTTTTCCATGTCAGCACTTTTTGTTCTTACATTCCGAATGGGTGGTCGAACTTAAGTTTCGGAGAAATTCGAGTATTAACCAGTAACACATCCAATCAAACATCAAATCAAATTGTTTCAAAGCCCTACAGTTATGGCATAATAATCATCATATCGGTTTACTGAAATCACTATAATAATATTCTTCTGTGTTCAAAGTAATGTCTCATATACTTTTCGGTTCCTCGATCTTTTTCTTTAAAATTCTCTTAAATTTGGATTACAAAGAAAAACCATCTCGCTATCAGGAAAACCACATTATACGATTTCCTGTATGTATATAACGATATTGAATACATACACACTTATTTTTATAATGCGAAGCAAAATTTATTTAGGTCAAGAACATGATTTTGCATATTTAATGCGGCCACATACCAAAGATATGAATTACTACTCTTAAGCAGAGCATTCGCCGTTCGACGGAATACCATGACATTGAAAGTGCCCGAGTTTGATTGTGGATACAATTTATTTATAGATTGCAAATGTCTTTCTTGAACTTTTGCCTCAAAACTTGCAAAATAAAAAATAAAGTGCACGGCCATATTGCATGAACTTGCTCTTGTAGTTAAAAACTATAATAATGCTTGTTTTTTTTTTTAGCCCCGCGTAATAGCTTCAGGCAGTTTGTGATGTCAAACCAAGTGTCAGATTGCAAACTGTCGGTGTCATTTTTACTGCTGAGATAACTATGACTAAGAGGAAAAGGATCTTTTTTTTCATTCAAAAGCAGATATGTATCTCCGACAAAACAATCGTAGAAGGACAAACAAAAAATCGAATTGAAGATCATTATAAATTGGTCTAACTCATTTGCCACAAAACCTTTGATCGGTTAAAAAAATACAAAATAACGGTATCTTTAGAAAGTTTTTTTTTTTTTAATCTCTATGCGAATACTTTTTACAGAAATGCTGGTCTCCAAAAAACACAAAGAAATAGAGAAAAGTGTGTATATAGGTGTAGTCGACTGTATAAAAATATAATGCATACCTTTTTTATGTGTATATTATTATGTGTAATGTGTATATATATTTTTAATACATTTTTCATAAAGGTATTCAATTCATAATCCGTGTGAGAAGACAAGTTTTTTTATTTAAATGCCCATTGCGACTAGCGTTTTGAAAACGCAACGTGAATTTTCTGGAAAACCAAGGGCCTTACTCTGTAATTCGATTCGAAAGTAAAAACTGTTCGAAAGTAAAAACTGTTCGAAAGTTGCTTCCGATTCTAATTTCAAATGCCACTCCGTATAACTTTCGAATCGAAAGGAAATGTTGCAATATCATATAGTAACACCTTAACATCCAGGCTATTTACAATTTGGCGCCATTCGGATCATGGGGCCCTTAGACCAGCTTGGTCCACAAAGTTCTGGGAGTTGCCTAAATTGCATAGGTATATACCTATAATGCATTATCTTGGACTGAGAATAAAGTAGGTTTTATTTTTTCCATAGATTCAAGAAATCAGATAGCTTACTTTTAGGTCAAAACCGTAATGATTTTTTTACTTGAAATGTTAATATAGAACCAAGGTCTGTGCATTTTATGAATATTTGAATTTATTTCTTATTAAGGTTAACAATACGTAAAGTTTAAATTGTATGTAGGTATTAATTATTATTTTTTTTTTTGAAAATTTTTGTTCTACCATTAAGGTAAGGCATCTTATTGGATTTCAGCTCTAATTGTTCTTGCCATCAGATCCTCCTTCAATAACCATCGTCTCAAAATTTAGTGACATAATTTTAATCCTAGGGCTTTTGGCATTTCCCTGAAAAATTCAAAACAAAATTTTAGTTATTAATTTGATTTCTATCCAAAGTGACACTCAAGTGTATTAATACTCACACTTTCTTTTATGTTTTGCCGCCATTTGCTTTCAGAATTGTGACTCACCGCATATTCAATCAATTTTTGGATGAAGCCTTTTACATAACCAGTATCTGAGGGTTTTTCAGAACACTCAATTGATGATTTAATTTTGCAGGAAGGGAGATTATCGGCACATAGAATATTCAACTCAAATGAAGATGGATGTTTGTCCATGTCTCCTTGCAAGGCCAATCTACAATTCCAGGTTCCTTCTTCACAAGTGCTAAATAAAATAAAGAAAAAATTACAAGTATAACAAAGGATGGACAGCAGCACTTAGAATATGGAAAGAAAAAGTTTTTTTTCAGACAATACGCACAATCGTGACTCGTGATGCAAAGAAGAGAAATATCTTCATTCGATAACTTCCATAAAATATGGAGCTAGCATTTATACAAATATGTGTAGAAAGTAGATAACCTAATTAACTATAGGAAAATAAGGTTCTTTATAGAAAATTAAAAAAAAAAAAACTTTTAAAAGTCAAATATAGAAACTCCGCTTAGTTGCCTCTCCCTAAGTTGATTTTCCGCTAAATTAATTGAACAATTCGGTATAGGTGCAGCTAAAAAAGGGAGTACCTTTATTAACAATTGTTTGTATTAAATATGCAGAGTCGGCCTTAGCCACCCAGGCACGCCGCGCCGCCATCCACTTTTTTATCTTCTTGTTTAAATATTGACACACATCCACTTACCAAAGTTCCAAAAACTCCTCGCCAGGACGAACTTCCTTGTAATTGGTGTTAAAAGTCAAACCGTGGTAGGCACATTGTTTATCCTCAGCAGGTACACATTTATTCTTATCATTCAGATACTCCCCATTGAGACAATCGGAACCACTTGCCATGTTGGCCAAATCGGTAATAGTTTGGTTGCTGCGGTTTTCGAGTTCTTCATAAGTAAAAAAAAAATTATAAAAATAACGTGTAGAAAAGTCATGACATTTTGATAAAGGTAAAACTGGTCATACCTTGGCAATTAGGGGCTTCTGATTTTCCACTCTCCTTATGGTACCATCAACACATTCCAGGTATTGCAATTTGCTACCATCGGGGAAAGAATAGCCCGAAAAACATATGAGTTTATAACTGATTGTACTGAAAATAAAATATTGTAAATTTTGAATTGACGGGAGCTTCAATCAATTGCGATTACGATTGGACTTCGTTAAATAAGATGCTTGTGAAGAAAGATGTACACTATTTGGTACACAACTTATGAAATATAATAAATAAATAACAAAAATGAATTTAAATCTTATTGTACACGCCTTATAAAAATGATTGTTTGACATACCCTTCGGATTGGAATCTGATGTGTATTGTATTTTTAGATATTGGGGGTTGCGATCCACATTCACTCTCACTAACCCCTTCTTCATTTGATGTTAATGCTGAAACAGACAAACCATAAAAATAAAATCTATGTCGTGCTGCAATGTTTTTGATTAAATTCATACAATGAAAATAACTAGTTTGTATGCTTGTTTTAACAATAAATAAATTGAGACTTACTTGTTGTTGAATCATCGGCATTTATATATTCTGCGGTTTCTGGATAAACTATAAGTAAACGGAATATCGTAGAATTTGAGTAAATAATATTCTGGAATAGAAATTTTGAACAAAGGAACAATCACTGAGTTAGACACTGTACAGTTAATTAAAAACTGTGCAATAATCCGATCAATTAAAATAACTAGTGTGTATATGTTTGTTAAAACAATGTCAAATTTTGACTAACGCTCTGTGTTGTACAAATCGTCATCTTCGCCTTCTGTAATACCTATAAACAAAGGAAATATCGAACATTTTAATTTTAATAAATAATATTTTAGTATTTAGATATTTAAGAACAAAGGAACAATCACTGAATTGGACAGTTAATTAAAAACTGTGCAATAATACAATCAATTAAAATAACTATAATCATTATAAAAATAGTAATTTTAATTATATGCCTGTAAGACCTAAGGTCTTTTAAATGCAACCTGTTTTTGATTAAATTCATACAATGAAAATAACTAGTTTGAATGCTTGTTTTAACAATAAATAAATTGAGACTTACTTGCTGTTGAATCATCGGCATTTATATATTCTGCGGTTTCTGGATAAACTATAAGTAAACGGAATACCGTAGAATTTGAGTAAATAATATTCTGGAATAGAAATTTCGAACAAAGGAACAATCACTGAGTTAGACACTGGACAGTTAATTAAAAACTGTGCAATAATCCGATCAATTAAAATAACTAGTGTGTATATGTTTGTTAAAACAATGTCAAATTTTGACTAACGCTCTGTGTTGTACAAATCGTCATCTTCGCCTTCTGTAATACCTATAAACAAAGGAAATATCGAACATTTTAATTTTAATAAATAATATTTTAGTATTTAGATATTTAAGAACAAAGGAACAATCACTGAATTGGACAGTTAATTAAAAACTGTGCAATAATACAATCAATTAAAATAACTATAATCATTATAAAAATAGTAATTTTAATTATATGCCTGTAAGACCTAAGGTCTTTTAAATGCAACCTGAATTGCACGGCACTAGTTAGAAGGAATAGAAGGATAGGAAAGAATTTTTGTTGGCACAGTGGACTGAGAAATAAGGTATTAATTGGTTTCATGGAATCGCACGGGTGGCATCCAGTTGTATAACTGGGGGAATATAGAACAGAATGCTGCCTAGATTGGGGCTCGAACCCACACCTCAAAGTTAGCAGTCAAGCACTACATCCACTGCGCCATTGCCACCCGTAACTAGTGTGTATGTTTTTTATAACAATATCAAATTTTGACTTACTGCCTGCTGTGCTTTCTCTAAGGGCTGTGTACAAATGGTCATCTTCGCTTTCTGTAATACCTATAAACAAAGGAAATATCGAACAATTTTAATTGTAATGAATAATTTTAAGAACTAAGAAACAATCACTGAATTGGACAGTCAATTCACAAATGTGCAAAAATCCGATCAATTAAAGTAACTAGTTTGTATTCTTGTCATAACAATAACAAATTTGTACTTACCCGTTATTGGGATGACAGCTTCTGGATAACCTATAAGTAAACGGAATATTGGAGAATTTGATTAAATAATATTCTGGAATAGGAATTTCGATACTTAAGAACTGTGGAACAATCACTGAATTGGACAGTTAATTCAGAATTTTGCAATTATCTCATCAATGAAATATGATAGTTTATTTGCTTGTTATAACAATACAAAAAAATTTAATTTGCCTTTGCTTGATTAAGGGATTGATACCATAATAATAATAAACAAAATATCGAACATTGTCGTTTTTGTATTGAAATTATTGTAAAACGAGCATCATGCTTAATGACTATCTACAATTATTTGCACCCCAAATGCCTGACTGACCCAATTATTGGCACCTTCTTATTCAACAGATATTCTTCCAAAAATTCTTAATCCTCAACTCAATTTTGTGTCTTTATTTGAACTTGCATTACACTTTCTTTTCACATTCTTCTCAAATTCCGTTTAAAAAAAGGAAACACTAAGGAAAAATATTTTTCGATTTCGAATTTATTATAATGCACGGATATAAGCTGCCTTTAATTATTCAAATAATATGATCCGGCAGGATTGGCAGTGGGTTCCATCAGTTATTGCATTGCATGTTTGTTGCTTCAATAATTCTAAGTGCCACTGCCAAAGCCAATTCATGTTATTTTTTGTTAAGGAATAACTCATTATCAATATATAAAGGGTCCGCCAAATAATTTTTTTTTTTTTTTTGAAAACGGCGCAAAACATCGAGTGTAGCTTCGGCTGTGTGGCACGTAGCGCCATCTTGTTGAAACCAAATGTTGCCAATATCCTCCTCTTCAATTTTTGTGAACAAAAATTTGTTCAACATGGCCCGATAACGATCGCCATTAACTGTAACGGCCACTCCTTGCTCATTTTCGAAAAATGGCCCAATTATGCCTCTTGACCAAAATCCGCACCAAACAGTGACTCGTTTTGGGTGTATCGGCTTTTCAATGTATGCGTGCGGGTTTTCTGTGCCCCAAATGGGACAATTTTGCTTGTTTGCATACCCTCCAAGGTCAAAATGAGCTTCATCTGAAAAGATGATTTTTTTGGCAAAATCGGCATCTTCTCTAAGTCGATCGCAGGCCTACTTAGCGAAACGTATACACAACCATATTCGTTCAGCGGAAGGATAAAACTAATTATCTGTCAAATCAGACATGAGCTAAGTGTTACCATTCACGAAATAAGCACTAGTTGAAAAAAAAACGTTAGATGGCGGACCCTTTATATATATTGTCAACATTATTAATTTATCGGAACTAAAAGAAATGGAACATATATAATTATAAATTTGGATTTCAATTTACCAAATGTAGACTGGGTCTTTGAACCCTGAAATATTACAACTAATGTCATTTAATGTCAATCAAGATTATGAAATAGAAGTAATTGATTCATTTGCAAGTCATGATTTAATTAAAATTAATAATTGTAGAAATAGTCTTAATCGATTGCTTGATCTTGTATATACATATGTTGATAAAGAGTTAATTGCTTTTATTAATGAATCTTCGCATCCAATTTTTCCAAACTCTATTCACCATAAAAGTTTATCTATAAAGTTTTCATTTTACCAATATTTTAAACGAAATAATTGTTATAAATCAAAGTATGACTACGCAAATACAGATTTCGTTGGCGTTCTATTTATTTTCAAACGATCTGTTGAGTTCTTATAAGTTTTTTCGAAAACACCCTACAGGAAGCATTAAATATGTATGTTCCTAAGATAACACTGAAAAATAATTCAAAGCCTTCTTGGTTCAACAAAAGGCTTTGTAATTTAAACAAGGCATATAAATTAGCTTCAAAAAATCCAAATGATTTCGGTCTTAAAGAAATTTATTTGCGATTAGAGATGGAATTCGATGTTTTAAACAGGTTCCTATACAAAAATTATATTTTTTCTAATTAGAGTCAATTTTAATAACAAATAGTAAATGTTTTTGGTCATTTACTAAAAAAATAAAAAAAAAAAACAAATGGCTTTCCTATAAGTATGCAGTATCAAGGGTCAACCTACACCGATCTTCGGACTATTTGCAACTCATTTGTTCATTACTCTACATCAAGCGATCAATACACAACTATTAATAATTAATTTTCAAATATTGTTGATGTTGGTCAACTAAGAATTTCTATTTCTGAAGTGGAAGTTGGTCTCTCGAGCTTGGAGACAAGTAGCTGTTCAGGATCCGATGGAATTTCTCCGATAATTCTTAAAAAATGCGAAGCTGCGCTTTCTATACCTCTTGATTATATTTTTTAAGAAGTCTCTTGAACATGGAGTTTCTTTCGGAGTGGAATAAATCTTTTGTTACTACTATTCACAAATAGGGTTCTGAACAAGAAATCTCAAACTATCTACCAATTTGTAAACTTTCAGTAATCCCAAAGCTTTTTGAACAAAATTTTCTACGAGAAATTGATTTTCTTGCTTAAGGAAATCATTTCTCCGTAACAACATGGTTTTTTCGCTGGTAGACCGACGTCAACCTTCTTCTATTTCTTGTTTTTATCAACGACTTATGTAACATTTTTTTGAATTCAATCCCTCTTCTGTTTGTAGACGATTTAAAGTTTTTTCGTTGTATTAAGTCACCAGTAGATATTCTCCTTTTGCAAAATGATATTCAAAAACTAAATGAATGGTGTACCACTAATGAACTCTTTTTAAATGTCTCTTAATGTCAATGTTTTTCTTTTTGTAGAAACATCTCGCCTGTATTCTTCCATTACATCAGTATAAACAATAACATTCTTGAAAGAGGCTCTGAAAAAAAAGACCTAGGTATAATTTTTGACTCAAAATTTAGCTTTGTAAAACATATAGAGTTTATTGCAGCTAAAGCAAATTCTATGTTAGGATTTATTAAACGTAATTCCAAAGATTTTAAAAATCTCTCAAATCCTTCTATATACTGCTTACGTAAGGTCCATTTCAGAGTATTGTTCTGTGATATGGAATCCTTATTACAATAGTCATTCGAAAAGAATTGAAAGCATCCAAAGAAATTTTAAGAGATTTCTTATGTTGATGCTTGGTTGGAACATCGAAATTCCTCCCTACCTTAACTAGATGTCTAAATGAACCTATTACTCGCTGTGTCAGAGAGACAATTTTTTTGAAATGTGTGTTTAGCAGAAGGTAGCTTATGTTTATATTTACCTATTAAAATTGGAAATGACTCTAGACATGCCAATTATAACAGTTTAAGTTTATAAAAGTACTGTTTTTGCGGCCTTGCAGGGCCACGGGCCCTCCGGGCGCCGGTGGGCACACTTCAGGCACCCAGATTTTTTTTTTTAAGTCCCGCGAAGCGCGTTAACGCACGCCCTCTTTTAATGGTGAAAAACTGTTTTAACTGTTATAAATTGGGATGTCTCTAGTCGCGTCCATTAAAATTCTTAGATTTGTTTTTTAAATCTCTGAACTCTTTTTTGAGGAAAATAAAACTTACCTTAACGGATTAAAAAAGTACCGTTAGTTTTGGTCCTAAAATGAAATGAAAAAACGTTTCGAAATGCCACACATAAGAAGTCTTAAGAAACTCGTCCTATCCGTTTAGGCTGTAGCTTATATGGACTTAGACCGTCATTATTCTGAATGCCCTAAACAAAATAATTTATAGCACAATTTCAGAAATAAAAATAAACACCCGTAGCTAGGTTTGTTTCATTTATCGATAATGCAAAGATCTAAAATACGGCTCTCTGTTGGTGATTGTTCACTTAGATGAAAATAATGAAAATATTTTACTAAAATTGAATTAAGTGCCCCAAGAGGCTAAGGCTAACATTTATTTTTATTTATAATTGGACAAACTTACATTGGGCGAGATGAATCTTTCCCTCAGTTTTCGTATACCATTTTCCTTTGACGCAATGAAGTTCGAGAATTGAATGGGAATATGAACAGTCTAGGTAAGGATTTGTTCCTAAATATCTAGAACAATGTTAATAATTAATTTGTTGAAGAGATATGTTGTGATGTAAGGAAGAAAGAACAAAATTAATTCAATGAACCAAATTTGTTCCAATTTTGGATTTTAATGGCACTTAACCAGGTTTGTAAAATGATTGATATTCATTTGATTCCAAATCTTTACATTTCAGAATTTCGCAATACTGTCCTTCGGTATATGGAGAACATTGGCAGAACCCATCCTCATTACAATTTCCATTATTTTCACAAGGTGGATCACAATAACGAAATTCTTGAATACTGAAATTGAAGTACATACATTATGTATCAAGATATAAAGAATTAATTTATTTAATGGAATATTAATTTTGTTAAATCAGACACAGTATGCCCAATGCATTAGTCATCTCCCATTAAGTACTCGTAACTGAACAGCTGTTTGAAACAATTTTCGTATGTATATAAACAAAACGGTGAATGTTCAAATCAATGAAAAATAACTTTCTACCCAAATAAAATTCTAAAAAAATATCAATAACCTAAGACCTAAGGGAAAGTAAGTAAACAAAATATAATTGTGTTTTTGAACGAAGGACAAGGCATATTATTTTCATATCTAACAGAGGTCTTTTAGAACAGCTTAACTCCAGCTTTTCGGGACTCTAGACATGCATACAGATACACCCCTGGGGAAATTCGCCATTTTGGATAATGCGAGTGGATCTATATCTCCGAATTTTAGCTGAAAAGTTGTTAAGATCTAAGTTGTGCAGGAAATACAATTATTATGTCTTATTTGTATGTAATTTTTTCCTGCGTTGGCAATATTTTCGAGGCTCTGACGTTTTTTTTTTATTTTCTTACTTATTCGCATCAGTCTCGTTTCCTAAGTAAATTCTGTTCTATGTCTGTCTATGTTAACAAACAGAACATGAGATACAATGGTGGCCGCCGCCGCAATCGAAGGGAACGCCATTGAAAACGACATTGTAATAAAAAGACATTGTGGTGTCCAATTTGGCATCGCAATTGTAGCTATTTCCCGGGCCCAACAACAAGACATCAATTTAGCGATTTCTGAAGCTGAAAGTGTCACCGAATCTTACACTGTGCTACTTTTTGTAAGGGAATAACTTAAAAAGAGAGTTTATATATGTACAATTTCTGAACAATACAGGCATAGCACGATAAAATATGTAGGTATCTAGTGCTGCGGCGACGCAAATGAAATTGCTGCCATTAACCAAACGCCTTGCTCTTGTGTAATCACAAATTAAAGAAAATTTTTTGTATCGGCTAGTATAAGCCAAAGGACTTTAGTTGGGTGACTTTAAGAAAGCTTTGAGAAATCCCAAAGGAAAACAAAATAAACTTACTCTCCTGATCCTTCCAAGAAATCATCATCATCATGCGGTCTTCCCTCACAAAACACAAAATAAATGCAAAAAACTAATAATAACACTATAAATTTAGATGAAGCCATAATTGTTTTTTATTACACTTTGATTTCTACACATACGAAACAATATGTTCAAGCTTTTGAAATACACTAATTACTGTAGATGTTGTTTCCTCTATTTATACTTTACTAATGAGGTACCGCAAAACTAAAACATACTAAAGGAATCAAAATTGTTTAAATAATCTCGGTTTTACAATATTTGTTCAGTTTTACAATTTGGAACTATTATTTCTTATCTAGTTTCTAATGTAAAACCACTGACTTCCTTGAAATTACTCGCCATTATCTTCAATCGTCGGAAAAAGTATTTTGACAAAAAAAAAATCACGCATTTTTATTTACATAATATTTATGTAAATGTATTTTATATTTGATAAGAACAGATCTCAATATCATTTTTCTACGTCAATTATTTCGCCCGTTATGGACAATTATTTGGAACAAAATCTGAAATACTTATGTATGTTGCAATCGGCAACTTCAAGCCCGAATATCTCGACTTTCCCATGAACGATTTTGAAAATATTTTACTCATTTATCGGTCTTCATATCATTTGATACCAAACTCGTTCATGTACACTCTGGGCCAGAAATATATGGGCAATTCCCTTTCCGCTGCTATTAATGACTTTATGCAATCGACCTGGTATTGATTTTACCAAATTTTTGAGTTTGTAGAGAAATTTCCTTCCACAGGCTTTCGACCTCAGAGATTGTCTCGTCGCGCGTTCTCGTCAAACATTGCCCAGATATTTTCTATTATATTTAAGTCGGGGCTTTGAAATGGCAAATCTAATGTATTTACACCCACTTCCTTTAAGAAATTAGTAACCATCTTGGCTTGGTGATAAAGTGCGTTGTCTTGTTGCAAAATAAATTATTGTCCATAATTAATTTGTCTATTAAAAAAAAGGCGTGTGGTTATTTAAGATCTCTAAATATTGATCCTTGTTCATCGTTCAATCGATCAGTACGAAGTCTCCGGTACAATTAAAGAAGGTACCACTTTTTTTTCGAATTTTTTAAGGAATTCTGCAGAAAGTTATCTTTTTTTGATGCGTGGTACTGAAAAGAGCTTTCATCAGTCCTCCCTCCCAAAATGATGAAGGCTTGTGTACCATTTTTTTTTTTTGTCAAACTCCAGGCGTTTAGGTTTGTTTCTTTTTGATATATTTGGGGTATTGTTCTGGCTATGTAAGAAGCAAAGTCAGCCTCTTTTAAACGATTTCTTAATTTTTTTTTTTTACAAATATGAATTTTATACTGATTTTTCATTTCGATTGCTGCAGATCTTGGGTCTTTAGCACTTTGTGTAGTTTACTTTAAGTATTCCACCGAAATATCCGCATCATACTTGATCGCCATCATCTCATTTCTTAAAAATTCGCTTATTTCCGACCCCTTTTCCCATTATTATCAATTAAATGTTAGTGAAAGTAGAAAAGTAAAAAAAGACTTTATAATTATCAAATCTCAGCTTTGATCGCAAGCGAAAAGATAAACACTATAGAAATATTGTGGTGTCGAAATACGTTTTTTCCAGTTATTTTCAGCCCAGTTCGTACATTGGACGTGATTAAAAACGAAAGCATAAGAAAAATATTAAATATTTTGCAATTTTACAGTTACAAGCAGCTATGTATGTATGTATGTATGTATTTTATTTTGAGTTGCAAAATATACCCGTTACATCTCTCAGTTCATGCAAACAAGCAGTCTAACATTGCACATAGATTTGTTAAAAAATATTTTTCGACCATTGTATGTGAATGTGAATGTATTTGCACACCGTAGATTTTATATTTTTTTGTATTTTATCAGACAACGAACCATCATTATATAGGTATGTTCTTATATTCTCAAATACTTAAATTCCAAAATCATACTAACAGAAACTACAAGACCAACATTATGACAGAACAGTTATAACAGTTAATCGCTATTAAAAGCGCAAGCACTCTGGGTGCCTGAAGTATGCCCACCGGCGGAGTTCATGCCCTGGGCCTGCGGGGACGCATAGCTAGTTCTTGTATAAACCAAAACTGTTATAATTGGCATTTTTTGAGCCACTTCCATATAATGGGCATGGTTTGTTTCGTCCTTTTCAGCTCGTTTTTTGGTTATTTCGTTTAAGTCGTTTCGCATTTTAATTAATATCTTTTTCAATTACCTATTTGGTACATAATTATTTCGAAAAAAAAAACAAATCATTTAGTTCATTTTAAGCTCATTTCGCTTTTTATTTTTTAGTTTTTTGTTTAGGAATTTCGATATCAATTATTTCGCCATCGGTTGTTTCGATTTATTTTTTTTATTGACCATTGAGTTAAGACCAATTTTTTTTTTTTTTCAAAATCGTGAAATGAAGTGGTAAATTGGCTTTTTGTGGTCAATACTTATATCAAATCTTAATGAAACACAAAAAACCGAAGGGTGTATATACAGTGAAGTATATGTATGTGGGTCATGATGCCCTCCTGCAACTCCCCTGCTTGGGCCCACAATAGGATTTGGGGTAGGTGCGAGTTTCTTTTGCATTTATAGAATCTGGATTTAAAGAAATTTTGAATTTATCCTATATAAGAAATTTCTTAAACGGTTAAAATCACACTAAAGACACAAAATAAACCCACGCTAAACAAAAGATTATAATTAAAATAAAATTTGAAATAAACCGTTAGCGAGATAACCTTGACCTTAATAACTCAATGCACTTTCAACCAAAATGCAAAACAAGTAAAAAGAAAGAGAAAGAAATGCGAAATGACTATATAGGGCGAAATAAAACATAAACCAAATAAGGTATAAATAAGGTTATAACGAAGTAAACAAAAATAATTGTAAAAAGAAGCGAAACAACAGAATGTGATGTAAAAAAAGCGAAACAATAGGCACCCCCATATAGCTAATATGGATGTTGTGTCTTGTGTGAATATTGTATATTATCACCTCGAACACCAACTTAAATTCGTTTTAATTACTTTTGTTTTTCAATGCTTTGTTCTTTGATAAATAAAAACCTAGAACTTAGTTGAGTAATAAAATTAAAATTTTATTGTTTTAACAATTTTAACTTTGGAATACATTAATTAAAAATTAAGAACGTAAATTAAAAAATCAACAAATTTTAATAGTGAAATATTATATTTTTATTCTATTTATTATTTCAATATGTAATGAAGTTTTAACATTTTTTTTCATTTTTATAAAATCTTTGTTGAAGTTATTTAAACAATTTAAAAAAAAAAACGATTTAATTTTCAATTTATATCAGAAAAATATAATTTGAAAAATATTACAGTTGACTCATTTTTTTTTTGTTCAATTTTATTCACATTTTTACTTTTTGCTGCTGCTCTTTTCTAATGACGTAATTTCAGTTCATTTGGGTTTAGAGTCATTACTTTCCGTGGAAGTTTCGGAGTTGATTTCATATGTAGATGTTGAATCCTTCCAGGCTTCTGATTCTGAAAAAAAAAACATTGTACACTAAAGATATTAAAATAATATTTATGTCATAATATACTTTTGGTAGTTAGAATTGAATTTTCAAAACATATAATGACCTTCCGAATATCGTTGAATGTGAACTCCCCTAATAGAGGGGGTCATTCGTATATATTATACAGTAAAATTGAATTAACTGAAACCTGTTTTATTAAAAAAAAACCTGCTTAATTAAACAACTTAATGTATTTGCGTGTATTTTTTAGTAAATTTCCCACAAATTATTGAAAAACCCAAATAACTATAAAAAAAAATAGTTTCTTTGAAATTTTATAACATTCATAGAAAAAATCTTAACGCTTAATAGCTGTGTAGGAATACAGTGCCTCATAAAAATAAAATCGGGTGTATTCTAATAACTTATATGGGAGTAATTATTCCGCAAAGAAGATTTGAGTAAAATGTTTTTCGATCAAACTTTGAACTAAACCCCAATTCACATTTACCCCACTTCATCCTATGATTTCAGCTCCGTCTTTAAGGCTCTATAATGTGATTTTTTTCTAAAGAGTGTTTTTTTTTAGAAGTAGAGAACTTTGAAATGGAATAAAACAAAGATGATTTTTTAAATTGACATGAAATTTACTTTATTCTAAAGATAATCTTCTGGCATGATAATTATTTACATATGATTTCTGGCATATGGCCGCAATGGCTAGCTCGGACGTAGTATAATCTGGAGGTCCAATTTTCGATGAATTTTCCCGACATTTGTGGCCGTATATCGGCAATAATGAGGCGAATGTTGTCTTCCAAGTGGTCAATCGTTTCGGGCTTATCGGCGTAGACTAGCGACTTCACATATCCCAATAGAAAATAGTCAAGCGGCGTTAAATCACACGATCTTGAAGGCAAATCCACGAGTCCGTAACGTGAAACTATGCGGTTACCAAACGTTTCCTTCAATAAATCAATTGTAGCACGAGCTGTGTGACATGTTGTGCCGTCTTGTTGAAACCACAGCTCCTGCACATCATGGCTGTTCAATTGATGAACGAAAAAGCAATCATGGCACTATAGCGGTCACAGCACACCAAACAGTCTGTTTTTGTAGATTTAACGGTGTCTCAACATACACTTGAGGATTATCATCACTCCAAATACACGGGAGTTTTATTAATAGACGTAGCCATTCAACCCGTGCCCGGTAATTTTCGTCAATTTATGATGAAATGCCAAACCAAACTAAAATTAAATAACTTGACAGCTGACAAAATGGCTGCTAGTTAAAATAGTGTTGCCAACTTAAAGTTGTATACCTCTAAAAAAACACCCGTTATTTATGTGCTCTATAAGATGAACATTAAGAAAATACAATAATACAGTCTCTCTAACTGGAACAAATTTTAAAGTGTGAACTATTCCTAGGTATTTAGGTATTTACTCAAAAGCTTCTAAATCCAAAAATTATTTTTTGGGTTATTGAGCTTATGACTCTGTCTCATATTTATGTGTCGAGTAACTAATCAAAACATTTCTCACAATCAGACATTGTGAAACAGACCCTCACGATTGCAAATTAATAATACAGCTGATTTATGAGGTGGAGTTTTAGTTTTTTTATTGTTGCAATGTAATGCCATCACAGTTTCACAGACAGTGTTCTTGTGTAATAAATCTTGCTCTTAAATCTAATTTATAAATTAAAATTTGTACCTAGGTAAACATTTAAACTTACCAGTTTGTTGAACGGATTCTTCAGTTGTGGGCTTAAGTGGTTCTGTAAGAATTTGAAAAAAAAAATTTATTGAAACAATTTTCTTCGTAGCTCCCGAAATAATATTTTATATGAGACTGTTGTAACTAAAAGCTCAACTAAAAAGATAAATTTAAAGCTTTCGCATTCGTTTTTTTTTTTTTAATTTTTTATTCAAACAGGTACTCATTTATACATTAATTTATATAATTTTACTATGAAGACACTATTTTTATTCCAAGGAATAAAGCAACATGTCTGTTGAGGCTTTGTTTCCTAAAGCTTAGTGAAAAAAAAAACATAGTATTTTGACTAAAATTCCTTTAAGTTTTGAAAGCATGATAACTCCAACTAACCTTGACATTTGGGGGCATATAACTTTCCATCTTTTAATGATTTCATATACCATTTTGCATTCACACAAGAAAGATATTGGGCAACCCTACCATCTACCGTTTTATAGCCAGTATCACAACTTGCATAGCATTTTATTATTCTATAAAAAAAAATAAAATTTATTTATTTAAATTTTAGTGTCGAGTTCGTTAATGGGAAAATATTAATATGCAACAAAAAAAGTATACAGTAGTCCCTCGATAGTGTAAACTAATAAAAAATAAAGCGTTTTCGGATATTAGAAGGATTCACATTACTCGAACATTTTTCAGTTCTTATAAACTGATTGAAACAACTTTCGTATTCATTTATAACAATACAAAATAATTTCCTAAAACATATTTTAAAAATTTTGGTACTAAGTTTAGAAAAAAAAAAATATAAAAAATAAAATAATAATAAATAAAAACATAAATAACATATGATGATAAACATCATAAAAGCATGAAAAAGTGAAGTTTTGGCGGTTTACATTTTAGAAAAATCCACATTATCGGTAGATAATTTACATTATCGTGGGACTACTGTATTTTGAATTCGATTGGACTTGAACTTGGCAAGGAACTTCTATCTGCAGAAAATTTATAACTACTTACCCTTCATTATAAAGGTCAGAGCAATGCAAATAGGTATTTTCTAATTCTTCAAGCCTTTGACATCTTAAATTGTAATTAAATTCACAAGCTGGTCCCTCAATATTTTCGTGACACTGGCAGACACCGGGTTCAACACAAGTTCCATTATTCTGGCATGGTGCAGAACAAGCAGACATATCCATTGGACGCCGGAATACTGGAGCTCTGAAATTTAAGATTTTAGTAAATTATAATAGAAAGTACCTTTGTTTGTATGTACCATATACATAACATTTAATCGAATTATTAATTTCATTTCAACAGAAATACAGATACAAAAGTTGTTTTCTGTTTTAAGTCAATTTTTTTTTTTGAAAATTGCCCCTCCTGACTAAACGGGGGGAAATAGTAGATCCCCCCTTCTATACGATTTTTTTTTTCTTGTATCGACCCAACCTGCACACTCTAGCTTTTTGTCACACCTTATGCGAAGCTCAATGTATAGTTTTTATGTTAATATTTAATTTATTTAAAAGGCGCAAGATTTTGAAAATGTTAAACTTGCTCTTAGCATAATCATAAAAATTTAAAGCGAATTTGAAATTAATTTTTAACCCAAAGTGAGAGTCTCTGTAGATTTTAAATGAAATTAAATTTTTTTGAGTTATGAATAAAAACAAAATTAAAAAATATTAAATTTCTTTTTTAAGCAGGGAAATCTGGACATTCATACACAGTTACACACATATTTACCTACATACAGTTACAGTCTGTTAAAAAATATAATTTTTCATATCTTTATAATGCAGCCACTTTTTCTAACTTCTACTGTAGTGTGGTGCTCTTGGATATTAAGTTAACCATTTGAAGTCATAGTTTAACGGTATATTCTTAGTGCATTGATTAAATGTCACTTTGTCTGGTGTCTTTCCGTATTTTAAGCGAGCAAAATAATAGCAGTGTTATCGTCAAGTTCAATTTAAGGTATTGTGTTTCCTTCAATTATGATTTGGATGTTATAAAAAGTAAGCTCTATTCTTTTACTTTATATTTCAACCGAATTTGTTTAAAAAATTAATAATTTGGTCTTAGTATGAAGTGGGTTGCGGTAAACACTGCACACCACAAAGGCGCCAGCTCATTAAAAAAATAATTATGTACGGCAAGACCTATGAGGAAGTTCAGGAACTTGTTGGGTATTCGGCGAAAATGGCCAGAAATGACATAATATTTGAGGGAAAGCGGAAACACGGTAGCGTGAAAAAGTTCTTACGACATCTTACATAAATCGTGTTGTTCGGTTTTCAAGAATGAATCCTACTACTGCAGCTACACAGATTGTGGGTGAACTTGATTTACCATGCGGTATCCATATTGTAAGAAGACGATTGAGGGATCACAACTTGAATGCTCGCAATCCAAGAAAAGGCCCACTTCTGAAGAAAATGCCCATAGCCAAAGGAATAAAGTTTGAGCGAGATCATTTGGGATGGGTTCCTGAAAAATGAGGAATATTCTTTGAACTGACGAGATTAAAGTTGTACTTTATGGTGATAAAGGATTTCGGCAGTATGTAAGACGATCACCAAATACCAAATATGATCCTAGATACACCACCAAAACGATAAAACACGGAGGATTTCGTATCATGATATGGTTATATGCTTCTCATACTATGGAGTTGGTCCAATATATTGGATTACCACCATAAAAAGTATAGTAATTAATCAACACTCGTGTGTAGAAATTTTGCAGAACATCATCCTACCATATGCAGACTTCAAAATGTAGCTTAAATGGGTCTTTTAGCAGAATAATGACCCGAAGCACACCAGCAGAACAACTAAACAATAGTTTCAGGACTAGAAGATTAAGGTCTAGGAGTGGCCTGCTCAGTCTCCGTACCTCAATCCCATTGAAAATCTTTGGGCGGACATAAAAAAAGAAGTCTCGAATGCCAAACCAAAAAATAACAAAGTGATATTGACCGTAGTTCAGCAGGGTTGGAGATAAATATCACTGTAAAGATGTGAGGGGGTTTTCGACTCAAAGGAGCGTCGTTACTAAGCTGTGTTAAAAAATAATGGTCATGCTACTAAATACTAACTAAAATTACAATAAATTGAACTTTTTGAACCCTTATTTTGACTTAATTATGCACAAGGAGACAATAAGCACTGCTTTTATTTTGCTCCCTTTATTTTCGAACATATTTTGTTTTTGTATAGTTACTACCTACATTAATGATCTATAAATTATTATTCAATTAATAAAAAAAAAAAAAACATTTCAATAAAACGTATATAAAGTTTTACCAACAATGATTTCTAAAATCAAACTTTCTTTGATTTTTCATTTTTGTCTTAACTTATTTTTCGTTGCACTGCTTTTTTTTTTGTTCGCAGCTGTATCTACATATTTTGGGGAATTGTGTGAACATCTTTAATCTTAAACTAAGTAACTTACTGTGTAGTTTCTTCATCTTCTTCGTATTCAAATTCATCGGAGTCAATATATCTTCCCTCACAAAACAAAATATACGCCGTGCAAAATATTGACAATAATATAAATTTACTTAAAGCCATACTGTATAGGTTTTAATTTCACTTAAATTTCTGCAGAAAACAACTACTTAATGAACATAAAACGTTCGAACTAAAGGAATGAATTGAATTTTCGTAGCTTTGGCTACTACTATTTATATTGAAAAATTATCTGCTTTCCAAAAATTATTAATATTAGCTTCGTCCAAACGATTGTTTTATCACACATTTTTTTTTATCAAAGGTTTATTTTTATTCTATATTAAGTATAATTACATTTTTTTGTTTTCTAAATTTTTGCAAAGGTTCTTGTGAAAGCTTAATTTATCTGAGCAAACATAACAACGTTTATGGTTCCTCAATTTTTTTTTTTTACACAATACCTATGTATGTATATATGAAATATATAATACGAGTATTCATGCAACGAGATAACTTTTTGCCAGACGTTTGCATGAACGCCCCCAAAAAAAAAATAATACTTTCATGAGTTTTTTGTGAAAAAAAAAATGATAGAATCAATTTCATAAATTTTTGTATGAACTTTGTATGATTGTTCTTATATATCTGCTCATACTTAGGTAACATAAGCTGATCAATGTCTTTCATCATTAAAAATACCAACATCATTTATAGTTAGGTATAGTTGTAATAAGATGCAGCCAGCAGGCATCTAAAGTGCAAGTGCAACAAACTTTAATCTGTTGTTTACTATCGTTCCCCCGCAAGCAGAAGATATCTCTCAGTGTGTGACCCAAACAGGCTTCAGAAAAATCAACATCATGTAACACAAAGAAATATCTATACCCGTATACATGTATATCTCTTTGGAAAACAAAAATAAATCCAACAGCAACTAGGTATACCTAGGCATACAATACATACATATAGGTAAACTGACTTCAATCAAAACAATCTTCAAAAGACTCACTAGCTATGCCAGCATTTCCGCGCTGTGCTCTTCACTATAGTCTCCTCGATTACAAAAAAGGTCCTTTTTGAAGCCAGAACACAGCTCCACCTATCAAAACAAACATATTCTCAAAAATAAACGGAACACGAATCGATAAAAGCAAACACAAATAAAAACTCACCTGCAACGTATGCACATGCACAGCACGGCTAGAACAATATCCCTCGACTATATCCAACTATATATGTACATACACACGTACACAATTGCAGTTAAAAGTGAAATTCTTTCTATCGTATATGTAAGATATTTGGATGTGCCAAACGCATCGCAAATACAATCCTTGCACTCGTTAATTGGTATGCACGTACATATCACCCTGATGGCGCAATGTACCTTCCGGACAATAGCGTCCACTGGAAACAGTAGGCATCCGGCAGCAAAGGACACTCATCTTCATTCACATTATCGCACGATGTTCCGCAACGTCCGTCGCTTATAGCAATCTGAGTAAACCAATGGAGCTGCACTAGGCCAGGATATCTCTGCACAAATATAACATACAAACAAAATGCCAAAGATAAACAAAACACACAGTCGAAACCGAAATGAATAAAAAGGAAAACATAAAAACAAAAATTCAGAGGACCATGGCCATGGGTCTTGCATCTATACAATCTAGCCGCATTCCAATCATTCTGTATGCGATTTCGCGCAAAAACCCAGCTCACCGCACTGATACAACGCTCGCTCTCGATTTGTCCAATTGAATCTGAGAATTCACTGCTTAACGAACGCTTGCAGTATTGAAAATACGTTTGCAGGATTTTGTGTCCACCTTATTGGCCTTTATAGACACTCGGAAGTAGTTTCAATACATTTTGAGACGAATTGTTATCAAAAGCCTTGCCGCATTTCAGGAATGAAATAAAAGAACTCCATCCGCATCTCCAGAGCTATCTTAAATTCCACTTACTTGAATTGCGCACACGAAAATATCACTTATAAACATTGTTAAATGGAAGGCTAATTTTGTTGACCACTCAAATAGCTTTAGTCCAAGATTTTGGGGCGTCATTACTCTGGCGATTTAATTTAATGTTGCCTTTATATTGAAAGAGAGGTAAACACTGGTTACTGTTCTGCAAAGTTGGCCACGTAAATAACATAGAACTTTAAGTTGGCAACACTATTTTAACTGGCGGCCATTATGTCAGCTGTCAAGTGATTTATTTTTAGTTTGATTTGGCATTTCAACATGAATGTACTGACGCCTGAACATTGTTTCCAAATTGTGCCCAAATGGGCCGAAAACAAGATTGCCGTTGATCCCAATTTTCATAAGCGAATTTTGTTTAGCGATGAAGCTCACTTTTGGTTGAATGAATAGGTACGTCAATAAACAAAACTGCCGTATTTGGAATGATGATAATCTTCAAGTGTATGTTGGGACACAGAAAAACTGACAGTTTGGTGTGCTTTATGTGCTGGTGGGATCATTGATGGTTCTTACTTCTTTAAAAGCGATGCTGACCACAACGTAACAGTCAATGGTGACCGCTATATAGAGCCATGATTACTGACTTTTTCGGTCATCAATTGAACAACCATGATGTGCAGGAGCTGTGGTTTCAACAAGACGGCGCAACATGTCACACAGCTCGTGCCACAATTGATTTATTGAAGGAAACGCTTGGTAACCGCATAGTTTCACGTTACGGACCCGTGAATTGGCCTCCAAGATCGTGCGATTTAACGCCGCTTGATTATTTTCTATTGGGATATGTGAAGCCGCTTGTCTACGCCGATAAGGCCGAAATGACAGCCACAAATGTTGGAAAAAGTCATCGAAAATTGGACCTCCAGATTAGACTACGTCCGAGCCAGCCGTTGCGGTCATATGCCAGAAATCATATTTAAATAATTATCAGGCCAGAAGATTATCTTTAGAATAAAATAAATTTAAGTCAATTTAAAAAAATCATCTTTGTTTTATTCCATTTCAAAGCTCTATACCTCTAAAAAATACACCCTTTATTTTACAGTTTTTAAAAGACGCATCTATTTTGTATATGAATTTATTTTTTTGAAAGGTAAATGCATTAAGATGCAAGGGAGCGGGGTTTTTATAAATTTAACTTTACAGAATGCGCTCATGAATTGAATCAAATGAATGCACAAATGCAAATCGCACAATGCTTTAATGCTTATCCTCGACTGACTTGGACTTGCTCCTCCGAATATTCAACTGTTGCTTTGCTCTTTGTACTCATAGCTCATGTTTTATTGTTCTCCTGTTATTCTATCGGTCGGGTCGGTCCGAAATGCAGCTGGTGGTTGATTATAAACTGGCGCCGCTGCCAGTTTCAGGCTATGTTATGTGATGTTGATGATAATTTTCATCGTCGTCGCTCTTTTACTTTTTGTTGTTTCTCTGACTTGCAGCCGGTGCCTGGTTGATAGAATTTCTATTTCTCTTTTTTTCAGTGCGAAAGTTTCGGGACCGAGATTTGCATGATGGCCTAAGTGCATCTTTTGTATTGTTCGTTGTTTTTACTCGTGAACGATTAACCCGCATATCTATACGAAGCAATTCGTATTTTCGCTCGTTGACTTCTACTGATGGGTCCGAATACATCGTTTTACTCTTTTGTCTTGTTTTATTTTTATATGCAAACAAAAACTAATTAATTTCTATTTGGAGTACAAACAATTATATAATAAAGTATTTATAATCACTTTTTTATATCTATGGCAAGTTATGAATTCGGAAAATGAAAATCTTATTTTATTTTTTTTTCAAAAAATTTTAATAGCTGCCATTTAGTAAAAAAAATAGTTAAAAAAAAATTGTTATTGATTGCAACCTACCCAAGAACCATTTTTTTAATTTCGCTTTACTTGAAAGTGGTTCAACTGATTTTGTTTAATTTTTAATAAAAAATGTAAGATACACTTTGAATAATAATATTGTTTACTAAAACTTTTATGAAAATATTTTTGGATTTTTAAAAAAAGTTGTAATTTTTTTTTTGAAAACTCAATACTTAAAAAAACGACTGGGTCGATTTTTATTAATCTTGGCCAAAAGCAGATTTTACATTTTCTGTAAGATTTTTAACAAGAATTGTTGTTATGACCATCGCTGGGTTCGAAACAGTTTCAAAACATATTTCTTATTTTGTTAATTTAAAACAATTTTTCAGTTTAAATACTTAGTATAATTTCCATGTACGCATGCATATATCTTTGCACAAAACTGTGCTGTTCTGTTTATTTTTGTATACTCAAATAACACTTCCTTCAAGAAAACTACGCTTATGACAGATGGATACAAATATAGTCTCCCATAGCTAATTTATTTCAGACTTTACTACCACAGTGTGATCGTACATAAGAGAAAGATCGTGTGAACCAGTCGTGCATTTTTTTTGTTGTTGTGGTTTTTGTTTGCGTGTAAAAATTTTCAGAGTTACCAATATCCTCTCACTAAAACACTGCTTCTATTTTTTTTTTGAAGAGTTTTTTGTCATCAGCATAGATGAGAATAGATGATATTTTTAAGACTGATTTAATTTAAAAATGGGCTCTAAATGGATGCCCTGTGAAACACTAGAAATAAAATAACAATTTTATCAGAGCATTAATTACGAAAATTATATAAAGGGTTTTCCAATAAGAGGTGTTATTTTGATATTCAAAGAAAAATGGCATTTTTTGAGATAAATGATCGGATGTTTATTTCATTATAAAGAGGAAGGTATGCCGTTAATAATGGAACACAACATCAGCCAAATGGCCGCCACCACCACGCTTACAGGACAAATCGCAAAGTGGCTGCCCTATGTCCTCGATAGCCTCACGAATTCCATCTTTGAGGTCTTGAATCGACGCTGGGCTGTTGGCGTAGACCTTATCTTTCACGTGGCCCCAAAGGAAGAAGTCGCAAGGTTTTAAATCACAAGATCTCGGTGGCCAATTGTGATCACCTCTTCGAGAGATAACACGGTCCGGAAACTTTTCCCGTAAAAGATCGATGGTTTCATTGCTTCTGTGGCACGTAGCGCCGTCTTGTTGAAAGTAAACGTTGTCCAGATCAATACCATCCAATTCCGGCCATAAAAAATCATTAATCATTTCTCGATAGCGCAATCCATTGACCGTAACTGTTGCTCCAGCCTCATTTTCGAAAAAGTAAGGTCCAATGACCCCGCCGGACCATAAACCGCACCAAACAGTCACGCGTTGAGGACGGAGAGGCTTTTCAACAATAACTCTTGGGTTTTCCGAGCCCCATATGCGACAGTTTTGCTTGTTGACGTAGCCTCCGAGGTGGAAATGGGCCTCATCAGTCAAGATGATTTTTCGATGAAATTCCGGATCATTTTCATGCATTTCAAGGACCCAATCAGCAAAGACACGACGTTGTTGATGATCAGCCGGCTTGAGTTCTTCTGTTAACTGAACTTTATAAGCCTTAAGACCCAAGTCTTTATGCAAAATACGGTGTAATGACGTTTGTGGAATGCCTAATTCCAAAGAACGACGAGGAATGGACAAACCTGGGTTTTCTTCAACACTTTGGGCTACAACAGCAATATTCTCAGTTGTTCTTGAGCGACGTGCACGGGTTTTATTCTTCACATCACTAACTTGTCCCAACAGCTCGAATTTGTCCACCAATTTCTGTATTGCGGTCCGACAAGGTGCTTCACGACGACCCAAAAATGTTTTAGTTTTACGAACCGTCTCTGCCAAATTTTCACCATTTTTATAGTGAATTTTTTATAATTTCAGTGCGTTGTTGAAGCGTGTATCGTTCTATTTTTATTAATGGCGTGCTTCAAAAGTGACAGCTACCGAAATAGTGGGCTATTCAAAATAACACCTCTTATTGGAAAACCCTTTATGAATCATTAAACTTCAAATTCTTCCAATTAATATTTTGTGATATAATTTCTCAAATTATTTAAATTTGTATTCATTATACGTTAGGCTCAAGTTCAATGGAAAAAAGGCTAGATTGCATAATCGCTTATCTTAAATAAAAAAAAAAAAAAAAGAATGAAAACTTTGCAAATGTTAAGGTTAATGCTGTAAACAAACCACATGCGACATGCTATGATTGTGGATACATTTTATTTTTGGATTTTTGTTATCTTGACTTTGTACTTAATGTGCGTCTGCATCACATATATATATATATATATATATGAACTTTTTATCCGGGTTCAAGACTTTAAAGTGGCTTCAAATAAAATAAAATATTTGAAGTTGTGAGGGCAAATGAAATGTCAACCACATTTAATACATATAAATATTTATCAAACCATACTATCCGTTTTTTTTTTTTTGATAAAGTTATTATACTATTTGATAATCTAATGTTAAAAAAAATCTAAAATGGTGTGTACAAAAAAAAAATGTACGGCTGGGTAGCTCGTATATGCTCTTATACAATTACAATGTAGTTTTTAATTCTTAACATAACCTATATTCGTTTGAAATGTTTAATCAATGCTAAGTGGTTTTCTTGGTCATCAGCTATTTGTACAACCTTATTGGTGGGATTTTCGAAAAAAAAATTAAACTGCATCTGAAAGGTCTTATTGGGCTCATAAAATGTCAACAATTTTCAAAAATTGGCCAGCAAAGGTTATTTTTTTGTGAATAACCCACAAAAAAGGGGCTTAAAATCATCTTTGATGACCTTGAAAAACTTAAAGCACTGATTCAAAATTTTGTATGCCTGACTAATTTCGGAAACAAGCTGATATTTTCGACCAATTACTTACTTTTTAGATGGTGTACTTAAATTGCGAATATCCCACAGATGAGGTGGTAACAATCTACTTTTTTGCGAATATCCCACATATGGGGTTTTAAGATTATGGGATGCCCCTTCTGGGTTTAAATACATACATTTAACATTATTTGAGTATCTAATCTATTGCCTTTAAATTAAATCGTTAAATCTCGTCCTACAACAGGTGCTAACTCAAGACAAAGTCACGTGTTAACAAACAATTCCTTCCGCCTCACAAAGTAATAACATAATAAAAATATAAAAAAGGAAAGTTGAGTTAGTAATGTTCTGTGGGTAATGTGCTTGTTTGCTTTAAAAGAAAACAACGGATATGAATTACATGCGATTATAGCCCGCCACACATATCATGGCATGGTGGCCGTCCTAAGTGCCAAATAATTAAATCCGGCGTCGTCGGTCGCTCGGAGCAGCGCAGCGCGGTTCGGGACGGCAGTATAGTTATGTTGAATAGGCTGATATTATATTTGTTGCTTGCAAAGTCCAATATACCCAAACCTACAAAAACGTTAAACGATGGACTTGGGCCAAGACAACTACCAAAACAAAAAAAAAACGACACACAATTTACACCAAGCAAAACACCAATAAGTAGCGCATGCATGTTGAATGAATATGGCGTGCAGCAGCAGCAACTAAACTTTTTGCGGTAAGCCTTGTGCCACACTGATAATGGTGTATAGATATGGATTTGGAAGAGCTCTTATATTCTTCTTTGGTTCTGGAAAAGCCTGCTTGCCATCATCATTGGTTCTGGATTTTGTTCCGTTGCCAACCATTTGGTTAACCAAAATGGTTTATTTCCGCCTCCCAGTTGAGCGGGCCTTTCACATTCACATGCACTATGGAAGTTGTGTGTATTTGTGGGCAAATATTGAAATAAATTGAAGGAAGCATTATCAGGCTATTTACGGTCTGTTTAAATCTATTCATGGCAAGTTTTGTGTTTTTTTTTTTGTTTGTTTTTAATTTTAGAAGGAGAATCTTTGGGGATGTTGTGTTTTCCAAATTATTTGTAGGCCAAGGATTTTGTACATAACAACTGTTGGCTGGTTCAACACTGATGCTTCACAGATTCTTGCAGCAATTGTTATTATTGGACGAAAGCCAGATTCAGTTGGCTATAGTTCCTCCAGAAAATTGAAGATATTATTTTGTTCACGAAAATGTTATGTTTAAGTTTGTACTTAAAAATGATGATATGAGCGAGATTTTAGGGTATTCTGTTTTATAGTGATTGTTGAAACACTGCCAAGTTTTCAATGAAATCGGTTATTTATGGATTTTAAATTGAGTTGCTTATTTAAGTGATGCTATATACAAATACAGTAAATTATTAAAGGCTACATTGAATTAAATTACAAATATTTTAAAACATTAACAGCCATTTTATTGACTTTTGTTCAAAACTAGTTTTAAAGAAGTTTGGAGTCCCAAGTTTTGCAGGGATTTATAAATTTAGAGTTTTATATGCAGAGCTATTTTTAATTCTTCGAGTTTTAGGTGTGAAAATATTTTTTAATATAATACTGGTTTGAGCACCATACCAAACATCTATAAAACTAGTTCAGCAATGAAACTAGTTTTGAAAAAAAGTCAATAAGAATTTTCTTATTTTCATTTAAATATTAACATTAAGCTCTTCTTGAAGTCTTATACGGACTATTGTAATATGGAATCATAATTATTCAATTATTCATAAGTATTCATTTTTTGGAAAAACAAAATATTTTTAAATTCTATATTATTTGAACTTTCAGGGTGCATCGGATTGCAGAATAATAAAAAAATTTGTCAGGCCCCTGAAAAGATATAGGTATTCGCGAATAGCCCAAAAATAAGACCATATTTTCCAAAAAAATCGTGGAATGCCTATTTCCCTTTTACAAAAAAAACCAAAAAAAATGAAACGCAGTTTTCTTACAATCACTTGTGTATCATGACGGGTGCAAAGTTTAATGAAAATCGTTAGAGCCTTTTTTGAATTAATTTGGAAAAAAATTAACAGTATGGCAGCCAAAAATATTGAATATAATGATGAGAATGTTTCGTACAAAACTGACAAATATCGGTAAATTATCATGAATATATGAGCAACATCCACAACTTACATAAATGGGCCAAATTATATATTTTACTTTGATGTAATGTATTTACTTATGTATAATAGGTTTTTGTGTATGCTATTTCCGGAAAGCGTCCTGTTGAACTCATTTTTAAAGGCATTAAATAACCTATTTTTGGAAAAAAATATAAGAAAAAATGCTGAAACTCTATAACCGAGCCTTATGGAAATTTATGGATTTTAATAAGTTGAACGAATCTTTAAGTGACCGCCAAGGGATTATACCTTCGCTTAACGTTGGTTTTGGAAGTTTATTTCCCTCCACTGTCCAGTGTGATTGAAAGTGGGTGAAAAAAAAGAGTTTTTAAATATACAATGCAGCATAGGATTAACCTGTATAGACATTCTGCACACCAATTAGAGGTGCATAAAGTTAGCAGGACACTTTTCATAATTCAGAATAAGAAGTATGTAGTAATTAGCTGCTATTTAGTTGCTTATTAGTTACGCAAAAAAAATTAATCGCTTGACGTCAAGTTACAGGACACCCAATTTTTCGGAATCCGAAAGTGCGACTAATTTTATTTTTGCGTAACTAATTAGCAACTAAATAGCAGCTAATTACTAATGGGTGATTTTTTAAGAGGTTTAAAACTTTAAAAAAAAAAAAACACAATAAATTCGAAAAAATGAATGAAATATTTATTTGAATCGATAGTTTGAACCTTGCAATTTAATGTTTAAAGATAATTTCATGCAAATGTTGACCGCGGCTGCGTCTCAGGTAGCCCATCCGCTGAGTCCAATTTTGGCATACTCTTTCACACATATCGGCCGGTATCTCACGAATGAATGCATGGATGTTGGCTTCCAGTGCGTCAATCGAAGCGGGCTTGTCCCTATAGACATTAGCCTTGACATACCCCCACAAAAAATAATCTAATGGTGTCAAATCGCACGATCTAGGCGGCCAATTGACCGGCCGGAAACGTGAAATTAACTGTTCACCAAACTCGCCTCGCAATTGCGCCATTGTTTCGCGTGCTGTGTGGCATGTGGCACCGTCTTGTTGAAACCACATATCATGCAAGTCAAGAACTTTCAAAAGCAAAAAAAAGTTTGTTATCATCGCTCTGTAGCGTTCACCATTGACAGTAACGCTGCGATTCGCATCATCTTTGAAGAAATAGGCCCAATAATGCCGCCGGCCCATAAACCGCACCAAACAGTGGCTTTTTCGGGATGCATTGGTAGCTGTTGCAATGCTTCTGGCTGATCTTCACTTCAAATGCGGCAATTTTGCTTATTTACGTACCCATTCAACCAAAAATGAGCCTCATCGCTGAACACAAGCAGCGCACGATGAACATTTCGAACCGAGCACGAATTTTGATAGTAAAATTCAATAATTTGCAAGCGTTGTTCATTTGTAAGACGATCCATGGTTAAATTGCAAACCAAACTGAAGCTGTTTGACAGTGACACAAGGTACTAAACACACGTCAGCTGTCAAAACCAGTGTTGCCAAAACCAAACCAGCTAAAAAATCACCCGTTATATAAAGGGTCCGCCAAATAACTTCTTTTTTTTTGGAAATGACGCAAAACATCGAGTGTAGCTTCGGCCATTAACTGTAACGGCCACTCCTTGCTCATTTTCGAAAAATGGCCCAATTATGCCTCTGGACCAAAATCCGCACCAAACAGTGACTCGTTTTGGGTGTATCGGCTTTTCAATGTATGCGTGCGGGTTTTCTGTGCCCCAAATGCTACAATTTTGCTTGTTTACTACCCGTTAAAATCAAAATGAGCTTCATGTGAAAAGATGATTTTTTTGGCAAAATCGGCATCTTCTCTAAGTCGATCACAGGCCCACTTATCGAAGCGTATACACAACCATATTCGTTCAGCGGAAGGATAAAACTAATTATCTGTCAAATCAGACATGAGCTAAGTGTTACCATTCACGAAATAAGCACTAGTTGAAAAAAAAAAGTTAGATGGCGAACCCTTTACTTCTTATTCTGAATTAGTAAAAGTGTCCTGCTAACTTGATGCACCTCCAATCTGGAGCAACCTGGTGAACCAACTTTATGTGAAAATAAAGTCAGCTAGGCAATGATCAGGCGTGCTGGAAGCAGGCACGTAGCCAGGGGAGGCTTGAGTGGTTAAAGCCCCCCCAAATGATTTGTATCATAACAAATCTAGCAAAAACTAAAGATTTTTAATATCAATCAATTCAAATCTATAAAAATAAGAAGACTATCAATGAGGTCTAGTTTATTTGATTTGGGATCAGTAAAGGACTTCAATTATTATCTTTATATTAAGAAGAAGAAGCCAAAATATTGCAAAATAAAAATAACAAAAATTATACGATCTCAGACAAATAAAAACCACAAATGAATAGAAATAATGATATGGTTGACTTGAAAATGTTGCTGCTGGAAAACAAAAAAGATGCTGCTACACAATGCAAATGCGGTAGCTGGAAATAAATAGAACTATAATAAGGTCTATTATTCAGACTATTTTACTGGAGTTGAAGATGATAGTGGAGCTATATATATTACTCGTTCCACAACAAAAAATAGTGAAAACTAAGGGCACTCCTGCTTCAGAATTTAATCTGGGGACATTTAATCTGGGCATAACAATTTAAAGAATCACGTCATTACCGGCTCTAAAAACACAGGATATACAAAATAGAATCCTGGAGACATGTTCTGATATTGCTACAACCAAAATATACAATAAGCCGGTCAATACATTCAAGTAGTTTCAACATCCTCGCCGACGAAACAATGGATGTTTCTGGTGCTGAACAACTTCCCATAAACCTTCGATACTGTTTTATGTTTAACAGACCTAAAAAGTTGTATGCTGCGGGAAGTTTTGTAGTTTTTGTACTCGTTGATGACCAAACTACTAGAAACCTGACCATAACCATACTGCAGCAATGTGAAGAACCATACATCTTGATATATGAGCAATTATCGTATTGGCCAAGGCTATAACGGAGCGTCAAATACGACAGGTCACTTAAGTATAGTGTAAAGCAGGATTTAAAAAGCAAAACAAAAAGCAAAAATATCATCAAGTGATCCTTCTACCAAAGTTTTGAAATTGATTAATATATGTGACAAAACTTACTTAAGAGGTATTAACTTCTTGCTCACGGTTTTTGGGCACACTTCCAGTGACAACAGCGTGTTGAAAGAATCTTTTCAACGATGAAAACGATTAAAACAGTGTCTCGAAGCGATATGAGCAATGAGAGACTTAACGCACTTGATATATGATATCTGTTCATTCGGATATTAATTTTGATCCAGATGAGGTGCTTGATGGTATCATATAACAAAAATCAAGACTTTTTCTGCTGTAAAAAAATGTGTACACAAAAGTAATTTTAATAATAAAAATATATGAACTGGAATATATAGTTTTTATTTTTTGTTCACAAAATTGTTCGTAAGACTTGGAAGCCCGCCCCCCCCTCCGAAACAAAATCCTGGCTACGGCCCTAGCTGTAAGGCCTTGCAATGGTTTATCCAGAATTCTACGTGCCATCAAAAGTGAGTCAAAGTAAAGTAATGAAAATTTCTGGTGATCCTATCGTAAATTCTGAAATACTCGAATTGTCACTGAGTTTTTTTTGTTAAATGATAAACCGCTCAGTTTTCTGCAAAGCCCGAGAAAAACTCCATCTGTTCCACTTCCAAATATTTCACTAAATAATTTCAAACAATTTTATTATCATTATACAAGCCACATTGATTTATTCACATATAATTTAATTCTCTATTTTTAGATCTCTTAATGTTTTAAGTCCTTTTTCGAATTATTACCTACAGACACTCCCTACCTTCCTTTTTACATATCTACATTATAATATTTTAGTTCCCACCTTTTAAACTAAACCCTGCAAAAGCCTAAAGGTCATCATCACCGTAGAATTATCTCATAATCATGTTTGCAATTAAATAAAATTACCCCAAAAATATAATGCTGACTCAGCGGTATCTAATGACTGCACATTCAGCTCTATAAAGGCAAACATGTATATAGTATAGGATGTATAGATATACTACACCCGCTTAGCAATGTTAAATTTCTATGGTTGAGTGAGCGTTTTATCAAAAAACTTTAATTCCTTAATTATATCTCGTATTTGCACCGGTTGCACAACAAAATAACATCCAGGATAATGCTTTACCTATACCTATACACATACACACCTCTCTGTGTGCTATAAGCAACACACTATCCTCTCGCAAAATTCAAAAAAGGATACCAGATATAATTTTGTTACGAGAAAATAGCCCATATTATATAGTGTAGAGCTATGATGGCATGTATTTTGCGGACATGAGAGGATGTACATATGGGTGTGTGTATATTTTTTAAGCAGGACACTAGACAGGCATATTTTAAGCCCGAATTAACAATATAATACTTTATGATAAAAATAACCAACAAGGGACGAGACGAGAATTCAATTTAACTGTGTGTGCTGAAGCTGCAGCTTCTATATACCTAGGTAAGCCCAAAGGACATCTCCCATTATCTAAGCAATCTTTCAATTTGGGTCAGTTTGCGCTACGCTTCAATTAATCGTCGCATAAAATCTATTAATTTTATTAAACTTTCCACACTCTGATATGCCATCGACTACGTTTTTATTTTAATGAAACTAAAAGGCGAACTTTCTTCCTTTCCTGTGAAAGCTATTTTTCTTTACTAGCAATCTTACCTTTTCCAGTTTCATTACTTTTCAGCCAGGGAAATCTGGCGCGCCTATATGGAACAAGAAGCAGGTATAGTTTTAAGAATAAGAAAAGTTTTTCCTTTGTATTAATTTCCCTGAACAAATAAAGTTTTTCACGGAAAACTTTCCACTTGATAGGCGGCTCAGCGTATAGAGAAGCACATTCACTCTGGATCTTGAATCTCTTGGTTGTCCTTGTTCAAGGACGATATCTTTTTTTGTATAAAATATAGTTGAATGGTTGGAGGAAAGGCGGAAAGGAAAATGAGAATGGGGCGAGTGTGTATGATCTCGAGCGTGGCGAATTATTTTCCGCAAGCACAAAATTTTGCTACCAAACAAGAAAAATTTTCATATCCTTTCTATGCAATTGCATCGTAAAGTCACCCGAAAATTTTTATGAATAGGCCAGATAGCTAGGACGAAACAGGACGAAAAATGATACCCGCACCAAAAAACAGGGAAGAACAAAAAAAAAAAAAACTTACTAAAACAATTTTACTATATATGAAGAAATTTATCCAAAGAATAACAAAGATATGAACCCTACATTTATATCCATACGTACATAATGTATGTGGGTATATATTTTTGAGAACAGGATACAGGCTTCGAGTGAAAAGGTCCTGTCTATATGGAGGTTTTTATTTTTCTTTCTCCATTTTTATTTTATTTTTACCCAAAATTAGAGAGAAAAGTTTTTCTATATATTTTGTGCTCATTCTTTTTTTCAGCTTCCTCTGTCGCATCCCGCAAGCCATCCCCCTCTCATCATGCCAACAAATTGAAAACCTTTGTCCTTTTTCGGGCTTTGCATTGTGAAAAGAAAAACTTTTATAATTTTATTCAAAGTAACGCGAACACTTCCTTTTTAGTTTATTTTCTTAATTTTTTTTTTGGTTTTAAATTTTTTTTTTGGTTTTAAATTTTTTTTTTCTTAGGTATGGTAATGGAACTATACATTCTGAGGTCTTGGTCTTGGACGAATATTTATATAGTTGAGGAGAGCATTGTTATTAGAATGTAATAAGTTATTCTAGCGGCAGGAGACTGAACTTTTTTTTTTGGATATTTTTGTCTTTTACTCTTTTAAGTTGGTTAAAAGTTGATTGTTGTTGTTGTTTTGTGTGGCTTTGAGAAGGTTGCTCATAAAATAGTATGGACGGACCATTTTTTCTTATTTGCTTTTTTTGGAAAAATTTGGAAGTGAAACTATTTGAACAATGGAGGGTAATTATTTCCGAATGTCGTTACATTTAAGAGGAAATGCTATGAGAGTTAATGATATTTGTGGTTAGATATTATGGAAGTTTTGTTTTGTATGGCTAATAAAGGAGGAATTGTAGAGAAGAGGTACCTATAGCACAGAACGCGAACGTGGAATGAACATAAGTGTTTTTTAAGCAATATAGCTACATGTTTGTATATGGAATTAGTTGGACTTTGATTACTTTAAGACATAATGACTCGCTCAAGTATTCTTGGGGTTATTTTGAAAGTTTAGAGTCACAAAATACGAAAGTGCTCAATGACTGATGTATTAAAGTCAGGTTTGGTCTGTTGTATAGGGCGTTTTTTTTTAGACGTGTGGTTTTAAATCTGGAAATACTTTTTTTAGAGTTAGTCTTTTTGGCAGCTGTCACTTGATTTATGCTCAGTTTGAATTGCCATTTTATAATAAAAAGACTTACTCCTGCATAACTTTGGAAAATCGTGCAAAATGGTCTCGAAACGAGATCGTTGTTGATCCCGATTTTCACAAAAAAAATTTTGTTCAGCGATGAAGCTAAATTTTGGTTGAATGGGGACGTTAAAAAGCAAAAGTGTCGTATTTGGAGTGATCATAATCTACAAGCCATTGTGTAAACGCCGTTACATAATCAAAAAGTCACTGTTTGGTGTGCTCTATGGGGAGAGACATCATTGGTCCATATTTCTTCAAAAAATAACCCGGCCATAGTGTTACAGTCAACGCTATAGAGCCATGATTAATGACTTTTTCGTGCCTGAATTGGAGGATGTTGATGTGGACGATCTTTGGTGCCAACAAGACGGCGCTGCATGCCATACAGCCAACGAAGCAATCAATTTATTGAAGGAAACTTTTGGTGAGCGCAATCTTTCTGTATGGGGAAAGTAATAAAGGTTGGACTTCGATTATCATATTTGAAGTGCTAACGTAGTATTCAATTACAAAAAGTATCTTCAATATTTATTTATATTTTCTTTTGTAAATTGTATGTGAAGCTTAGTTTTGTCTACCCGTGCAAAGCCGGGCGGGGCCAGCTAGTTTTAATCCAGACCTGATTCAACCTACCCAGACTCAACGAATTATAGTGAAAAGGTATAAAAATGCATACAATATTTCTCGATATAAAGTTTCTGACGACAATCTATTGAGAAAGATTTAATTCAAATAAAGACTTCTAGGTGATAAATCCTGTTATCGAAAGACTATAATTCCCTTGATATACATAATCTCATTATATACTGGATCGGCATCAATTGACCACTTTCATAGTTCTTGAAACTTTATATGTTTATCGTACTTGTGGTTGCCTCAATTTACGTCCCGCATCCAATAACCTGAACTTACCCCTATATATACCTAAGCCAAGGATTCGAAATATTATTCTCACATAAATCATTGACTCGTTCCTTTCTCATCTCAACATAGTCACTATCTAAAATGTTAGCCTTTCAAATTACTTAATCCTGCCTTAGCCAAAGCTTATCCATGACGCAAATTTATACGACACCATGAGCATATACATAGAAGGTCCGGCAACCGGTGGAAATATGCTAAATACAACACCATTATCCTATGACCAGCAAATTCACCCAAAGCAACAATTTAACCACGTTTTCAAAATCTAAATGAAAAACCACCCTACCCCAGCCCAGAATAGCCTATATAACCCTGTGCTATTACTATGACAGCGGGATAAAAGCTTAAAAACCGGGTTACATTATCATAATCAAACTGTGGAAATATTCCCAAGGATTTTCCAGCCAAAGGGGACTCAGGATAGTGTTTATGAAAACTGACACATTTTGGAAGTAACACAATGAGCTGATGTGCTGGGTACAAAACCTGTAATCGTCCTTCAAAGCAATAAAGACATTTTATTTAAGCGGCTCTGCGCCCAGTCAAAATACATAATTCAAAATGATGAGAGACAACATTGTTTTAAAAACATATTTTTCGATCGTCCTTGACAGGTTTGCATACCTAACTGCAAAGTCCTTCTTATCTTGATGATGGGGGTATATTTTGGGACCCGGCCTATCGGTGAGAGTTGTGGGTCGCTTCATTGTGGATAATACCTCACCATAATTATTTTCACTATATAGGCCTGCTGCTGTTTTAGTGGTTGAGGACTGACAAGCGATGTGCTTTTATATTTGAGCTTGATTTTTATCCTTTTTTGTTTGTTTTGTTCTCCTTTTTCCTCGGAGGCTGTGGCTGAGATTGAGGCTCATCAGATAGTTTTAGTCGCCGGCATATCCGCACGAAGTATAGGAGCGACATGCCCAAGCCATGGGTTCTAGTGCTATGAGTTGGTGTTGAATTTTGGCAAGGACCCAAAATTTCCTAAATTCGGAACAGCTTGCGTTACTACAATATGTATATAAGTCGATCCCAACAATCTCTGTTTTCCCCAAAAATATAGTGTCTCTACCAAATATTCACCACCCTCTTCCATCTTTAGCACCAGCTAATACCTTCTACCAGGACACTGTTCCGTTGCTGCTGCCGTAAGGATATTTATGATATACAATTTTGATTATGGCGGCTCGTCTTTATTTTAGCAAAAAAGAAGAATCGAAAAAAGGATGCCAAAGTGCGATATGGTTAGAAAGGAGAAAAAGTTTCGGGGCTGGGATAAGAAAAAGTGTGTGGATACCCTAATACAATCATTTTTTTGTCCTTCTTTTTCTTCGGATAAGCCTATGTTTGTGTGAGTTTATAGTTAAACATATATATATTTGTTTATATATATAACTACATATAATCCCTGTGAAAAGTTGTTATAAAGGATTTTCGCTGTTTGTTCACTTTTTGCGGTTGTTATAGGCTTCGAAAAGTTTTTAGTTTCTCTCCTTTTTTTTTAGTCTCGTTCTCTTTTTGTTGTTAGGGTTTTGTTGTGGAAATCTTGTTTTTTTTTTTTTTGTGGTCTTACTATGTGGGGATAAAATCCTTTTATTTGTTTTTGAGTTGTGGCAAAACAGGGTTTAACCTGATATTTATGGTTGGGAGCAATTTTTATAAATGATATAAGGCTCTTGGACAAATTGAGAGTTAGAAGAATATTGTTGGGAATATGTGAGCAAAAGAGATGATTTATGGGTTGTGGGGCTTGGAGGAAAAAATGTTGTGGGTTTTTTTTTTTATTTATGAATTATTAAAGAGTCTCATTTAAATTAGAAATGGAGTCTATTGTGTATATCTAGAGATAAAGTATTGTATATATTTGTTAAATTGAGCAGTTTAGATAAAGATTTTCAACAAAAAAGTTTGAAGGTTGGAGATTTGTGTGTCACAACATCTTATATTATAACCACCCTACGAAGCTCGTGGTTATTTTTTTTATCAATGTATAGGAATCGATTAATAAAAAATACCAACGCAACAATTTCAATATTACGTACAGTTCAAACAAGTGAATTGAACATCGGCTGTCATACCTTATACAAAGCGATTTTTAGTTGAATCAAATGTCCAAACGAACAAAAAATGACAAAGCGGTGATCTGGAAAATCCTATGTTTCAATCAAGGTATTAAAAGACCCAAGCAAACAACCTTAGAAAATCCAGATTTTTTTGTGTCCGTAAAGTAGTTGCACGTTTGAAGCAAACGTGAAATCGGTTTATTCGATTTGCGACTGAATTAACACCGCTAACTTTACTTTGGGACTTACGGTCTAGGATGGACTAAGGCCTCAACCAACAAGCCCCTCCAACTAGCTCGGTCCCTAGCTAGCTGCCTGCAGTTACGCACTCCACGTTGAGGTCGTTCACCACTTGTGTGCACCACCTAAGGTGAGGTCTTCCTCTGCTGCGGAGACCGTCAGGGGTAGACTCGAAGACTCGTCGGGCTGGTGCATTGGTGTTCATACGCTCCACGTGTCCCAGCCACCTGAGCCGCTGTATTTTCAGCTTTTTGACCCAGTTCGACGTCGCTGTAAGACCCGTTAAGCTCGTTGTTGAATCTTCTCCTTTCAAAGCACCCAAGCAGATTCTCATCGGTTTTTTGACAGGGTCCATGCTTCTGCCCCATAGAGCAGGACCGGGATGAAAAGGGTCTTATAAAAGGGTCTCTTTGGTTCTTTGAGAGAGAGCTTTACTACTCAAATGCCTTCTTAGCCCGAAGAAACCGCGATTGGCAAGAGTTATATTCTTCGTTTGGTCGACTCCGATTTAATACTTGCAAATGCCCCGGTAACAGCTCGCTTCCTTCGCCCAATGATGTCAATATTATCTGCATAAGCAGTAGGTAAACAGACTGCTGAAAAATTGTAACTCTGTTGTTGACTTGCGAGTTGCCTACAATTGCTTCAAAATGATGTTAAACAGGTTGCATGATAACGCGTCGCTTTGCCTCAAACCTTGCTCGACTTCAAAGAGTTCGGTGGTGTTCTTACCCACTTTGACGGAGCAGCGAGATTGCTCCATCGTCATCCTGCACAAGCGGACGAGTTTGACATATTCGAATTTGAAATCGATAAAAGGGTGGTGCGTACCGATTTGAAACTCTTGGGTTTTTTTCCAAAATCTGTCTGGGTGTGAACATTTGATAGACGGTTGATTTGCCGGGCCTAAAACCACACTGATAGGGGCCGATCAGATCAGAATTAACACCCCTAGTTTTTCAAAACTACATATTCGTCATCTGGGAGTTAATACCTTTTACATCGAGATAACGCACGCTCTGAAATTTAAAAATGTTTTTTTTCTGAGTGAAAAATCATTTCAAAAAAGCGACTTAAAAACCGCTTTTTTTTCCTCTTCAAAAGCGATTTTCAGCTGAACAAAGTGTCCGAACGTGAAATCGGTTTATTCGATTGGCAGCTGAACTGCTGAACTTACAGCGCAAGTGATCTAACAAAATTTAGAAATATTTTTGTTGGAGAAAAATCACCCCTAGGAGGATTTCCAGCAACCGAGGCGAACTAAGAAATCAACATGAATTGACTCATGAATTAATTATCTTTAAAGAAATAAAAACTTCTATTTGCAAAACGAAAAGTTTTTTTTTATAATTATTATGAATCATTTCGGGAATAACGATGGATTAATAAAGTACTTACATATTCACTTTTAAACGCATTTCGGCTTGTATCTACAAGCATACATCTATCCATATAATACATATACGAACAGAAGTAGTAAATACGGCAATAACAAGCTTATCTATTGTAGGAATTCCTAGGCAGAAAGTTTGACGCATGGGAAATGAATTATCCATGAGTTAGATCTTGTATTACGTTTGTTTACTTATTATGTGAGGTTTTTTTTTATTTTATATTAAAAATTTAAATACTGTGGGTATCAGCAAAACAATATTACACTCGGCTGATAAAAATTGCTTGAGATAAGTTTCAACTCGAAAAATGGATTGGATCTTGGGTATAAGCACGTCGTTATGATCTCTGATCGTATACGTTATACTACGAGAAAGCGGACTTATGCGCCATTTACACGACTGACAAATTGGCAGTATTCTGGAATTTAACTGTCAAAAAAATGACAGAACAATGGAAAAACTCATTCATTTGGCAGTATAGTGACAGAAAAATGAAAATTTGTCAGTCGTGTAAATGGGGCATTAGTAACAATGTAGACTAGAGAGAGTGTTCGTATATCCACCTTCACTTTGACTGTCATATTTTGACTTTGCAAACGAAATACTCAGGAGAAAATGATTGCCATTGGGTCGGGTACGAAATTCCGCATCACAAAATCCCGTATCACGAAATCTCGCAGCAGGAAATCCCGCAGCACAAAATCCCACAGGATCTACTACGATGCGACAGCGTATAAATTTTTTCTTTCCCATAGGAATTGAATTGTAGGAGGATCACGAAGAACGAATTTTCCTACTATTTTTTCTGGACTGATGACTATCTGGCCTGGTGTCCCGATATGGTCGGTGGATGGCGGGCGGTGGGTCTGACGGAGGAGGTTCTATAGATGGGTCTGGAACTGGGACATAGGCTCTAGCCTTGGCTCTGGAACTCGGATGGAGGTTCTGGATCTGGAACATAGGTTCTGGAGATGGATCTGGAACCAGGACATAATTTCAGGAGGTGGCTTTGGAATTTGGACAAAGGACAATTTTTTTTGTGTTTGGAAACAACTTTTTTATAAATTTAAAAAAAATTCTGGAGGTGGGTCCGGAACTTGGATAAAGGAAACATTTTTTTTTTTGAAAAGAACTTTTTTTATTAACTTACAAATTTAAAAAAAAATCGCTTCTTTGCCCGATATTTTGGTAAGGTTCTGGAGGTGGATCTGGAACCGGGACAAAAGTTCTGGAGGTAAATCTAGGAACTTGGACATAGGACAATTTGTTTTATTGGAACAAGGTTCTGGAAGTGGGTCTGGAACCATCAGGCCAAAAGTTCTGGAGGTGGGTTTGAAACTTGGAGAAAGGACAATTTTATTTTGAAACGAGGTTCTGGAGGTGGATCTAGAACTAGGAAGAAGGTTCTGGAGTTGGCCTTGGAACTTTGAGAAAGGATAATTTTTTTTTTGGTAACAAGGTTGTGGAGGTTGACCTGGAACCAGGACAAAAGTTCTGGAGGTGGGTCTGGAACTTGAACAAAGGACAACATTTTTTTTGTAACAAGGTCCTGGAAGTGAGTATGGAACTTGGACAAAGTCCACATTGTTTTTTTTTGGAAACAAAATATTTTTCATAAACTTTATTTAGAAATTAAAAGAATTGCTTTTTTATCTCCCTTTTTCAGTTCTCTGAACAGCTCACATAACTCTGTTCCCCCGCTTAGGTTATGTTCGGTCTCCAGGCAGGTGTCAATGTCAACAGTTTTCTTGGAGAAATGTGTTTTCTTGGACCAAAGTACTTCGCCTGGCCCGCTTCGCTCTTTTTTTCATTTTTTTAATAAAGAAACAAAGTAGCCTTAGGTACTCCATTTCTTACTCTTTTCTTAATTTTTTTTTTCACAAAAGAAACAAAATATATTTTATTTATCTTATCTCGGAATTATGTGCTGCGTGATTTCGTAACGATTCCATACCATTTTTAATAAAATCTAAATTTGGAATTAGGAAACTATTAAAATAGTTTTTTTTTTTAATTTTCAAAATTCAGTTCAACAAGAATATGCTAATAAGATCGGGGCTTAACTTTAGGTTTCGTTAAAATAGTAGGCAATGTATATAATGTGTGTGGTATATCCTATACAGTAAAAACGTATTGTAAACGTATCAAATACTTAAACGTTCCTATGCCAATCTCATAAAGAGAAGAAAAAAGCTCAAATTTTATAAAAAAACAACGGCTGTTTTCTAAATTTATTCCTTGCAGTTTTTGGCCATTTTTAGTCCGATTTCTAAGCAAGATACAAATTTAAAAACAAACCCTCCGTTATTCTGGTCATTTCGAAAAAAATTTAATTTGTTTGACTGTTTTTAATTTTTACAAACCCAACCCATTATCCCGAGAGAACTTGAATATGCGTTCATACCCTCGCAAAAGGAGAGTATTCGGTGTGGATAACGCGCCAAAATAAATTGCCCATTCAAAATTTGTTTAAACCACAAGCACGATTCAAATTTAATGTCAAAACATCAAAAATGCAAACATCACCAATTCTACTTTAAATCGAAAATACAACGATATAAACGGATACCGAAGTTCCGTCATTGCAATTATTCGATTGTGCCTAGAGTACCTACTTCATATATACAAACATCCACTAACTCTTTGGTTTAGACATTCAATTTTCATTTTGAGTGCATTTATCGGCGTTTTATTGCAAATCATGGGGGAGTGACCATCGAGCATACTGCGGGTCCGGTGCTGTGCAATTTACATTGACCGACCGTTGCCCGTCCCAGATCGGTTGTTTGGTGGAAAATATTTGTCGTTTAGTTGTCACGTAGGGAATTTTAGAAAATTTTTAGTTTCTCTTTTCCGCACAACTGCAGCCGTTTTGTGTTGCTATTTTGCCCTGACAAATTTGTTTTTCAAATAAATTTCATTCTAATTCTAAGCACATTTTGCCGGAAGCTCAAGCTATATATGGTTATAGACAGAGTATAGAGGTTTCATCAGCACACAAATATTTTGATTTATACAATTCCAAATGTTAACAATGACTAACCCAATTTTGCAATGTAATCAAATATACTTACTTTATAGGCACAAATATGTACATATATAAATATTATGTGTACATCGTACACTGATAGAATTTAACAACAATTTGAACACACAAAAATAATGTTTTTCCTATTCACAAATCGATTGTCGTAAGGACAGGACTAACTTTAGAAAAATTTCGACAAAATTGAGTTTTGGTGAAAAGTTTTATTTGTATGTTTTAGGACTTTCTTGAAAAGTTCCCCGAATTTGGTAGGGAATAAAGTTCGATTTTTTGTAAATATCATAAAAAAATATATTTTTGTGGAAAAATGAGGAGACAGATTGTCCAATTTTATTTTGTATTGAAGCAACAAATTTGAAAAAAAAAACTTTAACAAAGGTTACAATGTCAGATTTTTCTGTTTTAATTAGATAAAGGGTGATTCATTTCTCGGTTCCGAAAGTAAAGCTAAATAAAACAACCACAGCGATACATTTTGATGAAAATTTTATTTCAGTAGATATAAAGTTTGGACTTTGCCATAAAGTGTGAAAAACAATATCATTTAAATGGCCGTCTCGGTAAGATTCGCAGCATGCGGTTCTTTTGAGGTAATTTTTAACCACATTTTCGCTCATTTCGGGTGGTATCTATCTCGGCCATTACTGCGTCTAGAGTTCGGGGATTATTCAAGAAAACACGGTCTTTTGCGTAGCCTCCCAGAAAAAAATCTAACGGCGCCAAATCGCATGATTTTGATGGCCAATTGACGTCACCAAAAAGTGAAATTACATGACGGGGAAACTTCTCACGCAATAAAGTCATAATTGTGTGGATCAGAAACAAAACCCATTATATCCGCTTTTGAAAAAAAAAATGACTTAAGTATGAGGTTTTTTTCGTATCGTTCAATTCGCTGGGCACAAGTTTGAATCCCAAATCGTATTTTATACCATAGAAATGAGACCTCAAAATTTGCAGTTAATTTCAAAACCCATTTTATCCACTCAAAATCCATTATATCCACATATTATGTTTGTTCCAAAAGCCATTATATCCATTCGAAAAATATTTTTAATTTTAATTCGATTATGACGACCATAATCATCGTGCAAAAAGTGGCTAAGTTTGAATCACCACTCTTGTAGTAAGTTTTAATAATTTTAACGCGTTATTCGATTGTTGAGCGATTAATTATCGTAAATGCCAAAGATTCAACTAATATTATGACACTTCAAACGACAGCTGAATTTGACAGGTGTCAAATACCAGCGCTACCAACTTGAAACCATGAAATAAATGACCCCGTATGAAACTTATTATTAAATTCTAGCTCAATTTTTCCACTGGGATGAAAAAACCGGGTTTGCTTGTTTGATTACCTGTGAGTACTACTATGAACTGTATAATGTACTTAAATAATTTTCAAATCCTTTCTAAATTCCTAAGTACTTCTAATTCCTTTTAATTACTTGTATTTCTTTAGTAACAATTTCTAATTTTAAAAAAAAATAAGTAGGTAGCTACTCTAAAAATTAAAAGTAATTAAAATTAACTAGAAGTACCTACTTAGGAATTTAAAAAGGATTTGAAAATTATTTAAGTACAGTTCAAAGGTGCTGAAGTAATCATTACAAGCATTATTTAATAATTTTTGTGTAATAATAAGTAAAAGTGCAAGTCCTGATTACTGATACTTATAGTCTTTCATTACAATTACCATGCAATTATACTTTTACTTAATAATTTAACGTACAAGGTTATTGTTTTCAGGTTCTACTTGAATCACAATTTTGTTATATTATTTAGATCTGTGCTTAAAAATGCACTAAATTTGAACCACTGCTTTTGATAATTTGGGGTACAAAGTTCAATTACCTATATCTAAATATTTCATACAGGTTTTTCGTTTTGCAATCTCTTCTTTTGCAATTAATTGTTTTGGATTCTGTATAAAGGGTTTTTCAACAGGGACGCTACAAAAGTAGAGCAACAGGGACAGCAAACGACGTCATATTTCTTGCCGCTCTTTTGACATTTCTCTTCTGTAAGGTTTGCGATTTTATAATGGAAAGACATACGAGCCAAAAACGAGTCGAAATTATTAAAATTTACTACCGAAATTCGGAGTCAGTGGCCTCGACGTTAACCCTTTACCGCATACGAAGCCAAATATGGCTTTCTGCAGTTATGTGCCTTTTTATCCCCACTTCAATAAAAAAATGATCAAAACACAACAGGATCCTCTTCTGTGCGTTTCTGAGAACAAATAGCTGTACTTTTGAACTCGTGCACCAAATAAGAAGGAAGATATTCATGTTTCCAGGTCAGTCGGTTACTTATTGTCATTGAAAACGGAAGTGTGAAAAATTTTCTTATTTAAAATAATAATAACTTTGGTGTTAGGTGAGTTAAGTGGTCATAAAAAAATATTTCTGATTCTGTGTCTAATTCTCTTTGAAACGAATGTATTTTTATAAAAAAAAAAATATTATCTTGCTCGTTTGAGAGGTAAAAGTGTACAAGCCATATTTGGCTTCGTATTCAGTAAGGGGTTAAAAATATACAAATTTAGTACAAATTTTTATTTAAAGAAAAAAATTTTTTTTTTTAATGAAATAAGTCTTAAAACAACCCAAAGAAGTCATTTTAAGCGTTTTTTATTTTTTTACTCTTTAAACAACAATTCATGCGGTAAAGGGTTAAGAGCGCTACGTCCAATTTATGGTCGTCATAATCGTCCTAGCAGATCAACAATTGAGCATCTAGTGGAAAACTTTGAATCCACAGGCACAGTAAAAAATGTTCCCGTGCCAGTGGGACAAAGAAGTGCCCGTAGTGTCGAGAATATTGCTGCCGCCGAGGCTTCAGTTGCAGAAAGCCCAAATGTGTCTCTCACACGTCGTTCTCAAGCGTTGGGCATCTCTGTGACGTCGTTGTGGCGAATTTTGCGAAAAGATCTTGGCCTACATCCTAACAAGATTAAATTGACGAAAGAACTGAACCCGCTTGGCCACCAGAAGCGTCGTATGTTCGTGAATTGGGCTGAGCAACAACTTGAAAATGATTCGGATTTTCATCGAAAAACCATCTTCAGCGATGAGGCTCATTTCTGTCTGAGTGGCCTCGTCAATAAACAAAATATGCGGTATTGGTCAGGCAGCAATCCACACGTACTCCATGAATCATCATTGCATCCCGAAAAAATTACGGTTTGGTGTGGTTTTTGGGACGGCGGCGTCATTGGGCCTTACTTCTTCCGTGATGATCAAGACCGGCACGTTACTGTGAATGGGGATCGCTACCGTTCAATGATAACCGAATATTTTTGGCCCCTATTGGGTGATATGGACTTGGAGGACATGTGGTTCCAACAGGACAGCGGCGCCACAAGCCACACAGCGAATGTCACAATCAATTTTTTGGAAACCAAGTTTGGAAAACGTGTTATCTCACGAAATGGTCCAGTCGCTTGGCCGCCTCGGTCGTGCGATTTGACGCCGTTAGACTATGGGGCTACGTCAAGTCTATGGTCTATGCCAACAAGCCAGTCTATGAACTTCGTACGAATATCGAACGTGAAATTGCAGCAGTATCGGCCGATTTATGCTTGAAAACCGTCGAAAATTGGGTTCAGCGTCTGGACTTCTGCAAGCGTGCCCGTGGTGGCCATGCAAAAGAAATCGAGTTTCATACATAATGGCATCGAACGAACTTTCACAGGAATAAAGAATTTCATTGATATCCAAAACCGTTTTTGTTTTATTTAAAAAAAAACTATTCATCAAAATTTTTATCACGCATTTTATTATTTCGCATCACATATTTTATTAATTAACATATATTTATTATATCGCAATTCACTGTTTCTCATTATATTAATTCGCTTGTTAATGCATTGCATTTCACTATTTCGCATATCATTATAGTCTATTTCGCATTGTATTACTTTGCCCATTATTTGCATATATCGCATATCGTTATCTTTATCCAGAAAGATACAAATTTTTAATCCTTAAAGTTTTTATCGAAATCCACTTATCCTTAAACAATTATGAATAAAATGTTTTCAATTTAAGCTACCTTTTTTATGAGTGTAGGTATAATTTGTAATAAACTAGATCTATCATGATGAACATATAACAAATTGATTTACATGATTGGTAGTTTTTTACATACATTAAGGTGGATTTGATTTTGTGGCCCGGAATTTTTTGTTAGAGCTTAGTGTAATGTAAGTGCAAGTTTGCAAAATTTTCATGCAAATTGTTGGAAATTTAGTCAATAATGATTTATTTGCAACCAATTTATTTGCTTGTTCTTATGCGATCTAATTTTCTAAATGTTGATTATTTTGACAGCTGTATAGGAGGTCTTTATTCAATGTAGAATTTTGAAATTTAGAACATGTTAACGGTATTTCTCAACCTGTCAGAAAAATATTACAAGTTATTAAATACTTATAAATATTACAAGGTCTGTTATAGTATGAAGTTGTAAGAGTTTTTACAGTTCTTTAAATGGAATTTGCAGTATTGTATAAATCTTCATATCTGCAGTTTATATTTTTCACAAATAATAACATCCCAAAAAACAACTGAAAGCGCAAGACTTAACACCTGAACGCATTGATTGCATATTCATCATAGAACGCACTCATACTCCATAAGATTTTGTGGAACACATTCCACTTGTCAAATAGTATTCAAAACGCAAATGTCGCCGTCTCTATCGCTTATTTGTTTTGCTGTGACTTCTTTTGCATTTATGAATGATTAGAAAACACGCAGAAATAACAGTGATTTCGAAAAAATTCATTCAGAAACAATAGATTATTTGCTGAAATTCATGTATGAACGAACGCACGCTTTGAACTAAGAATTAATTGAGACAGTTTCTCCATTAATACATTTGGACAAGACAATTTAAATAAGTAGTTGTTTCTCCCATTGAGCCACTTTTCAGTTAAAAAACTAACAGATTTTTATCAAATTTGGTATGAAAAAAAAAATTTTATAATAAATTGAACATCAACATTTTCTCAACAAATATATATTTTGGACAAAAAATGAAACTTTAATACTTTTTCTTAGTAAATTCCAAACCTGAGTTATAAATAAGAGCAAACAGCTACGTGCGACCCAGTTGTCGATCTAACTTTTCTGTATAAAATATTAAAAAAAATAGTCCCATTAAGTATTCATAAATTTATATTCTGATGCCTTGAATAGAAATATAGACCTAGCGTTTATATTAGAATTCAGCCTTTGGCTTACAAAAAAAAAAAAAAAAAAAAAAATCAACAACAATGTCCATCTGCAATTCAAAATGAAATCATTCCTTACTTCAAATAAACCTCTCTATATACACACAGAATATAAACCAAATAAGCCATCGTCCTTCAACATCTGCTGACTCCCTCGACATACCGGAAGTATACCTACTTATTTATGTATACATTATAGCTTTGGGTTCGAAAGCATTTTACTACAAACTGCAACATCTATTGCAAGAGAGGATGGGTATAAGGAAAAAGGATGTTAAAGATGGTATAAAGTTCCCGAAAACGTACATTTACATGAAGTTCTGTGGTAGGTTCTGTGTTATGTCTGGTGAGAGGTTCTCCTGATGCTTTCTCTCTCACTCTCTCTCTGACTGAATTCAGATGAAAAATGAAAGCATCTATAGGCGACATCGTATAATTTCTCCCGCATCCTGTGAAGAAAATTTAAGCGGCATTCCCCGGTTTTAAACTGGAAATGTTCATTTTTTTGCTATTGTTGTTGTTGTAATGGAGTTTCTGTTCTTTCACACTCGCAATTTTCTCTATGGAAATGGCATATCAGCTCAAGGAGATATGTATAGAGGTCCATAAGCAAGCCCTATATAGCTGATGGGCGGCATATCTCCATATTTCCTTTTAGCGCATCCGGTTATGCTTTTGAGGCAATTTCCATTTCAGTAGTTTATTTTCTTTGAAATGCACATTATTATGCAGCTCCATTCATACTCATACATACACCTACATATTCAACACATAGTCAAACAGAGACCAACGGGCCAAGACGAAGTAGATAAAGTACGTTACGTACGTAGAGCCGTATCCGGCCAGACAAAGCAGTTTTAAGATACTGGATCTCGAAAGGGGATTCAGTGGATACAAAAGGATTTTCAAACTGTCATGTCACATGTCTCAATGTTTTATGTAGCTCGAATGTTTTGTATTTCCTGGCTCGCTTTGCCAGAGATGGTTTTATGAAAAGTGACAGGATCACTCTGTGTCATATATGTATGCCTTTACGGTTAAACTTTTGGTCTATAGTAATTTATTTATTCAACTTTTCATTCTTGTATTATAACCAGGACTATTTGTGTTTTTTTTAATCTTTTGTGTTGTTGCCATATATTTCAATGCTTTTTACCTGGAAAATCGTAACAAGAATTAATATGTTTTTTTGTTTCATGGGGAAACGTACGTAAATAAACATCTATGCCGGCCGGCGGAAAAGTTAAATAAAAACGTGGACTTTCCTCTGTGCAACGTTATGAGAGGTCACACTTTACGATGTATAACGTTACGGCACGTAGTCAGCAACATATGGACAACTTCACACACGGATCCAAATATGGATTCTCAAAACTGCGGTTGGACAAACGTTGATGTTTACACACATTAACCGTGAGTCACTCACACATTTTTTTTTTTTTTATTTCAATTAATTTCCAAATCAGAATCATTTTAATTTTGACGATTTGCAATTAATTCAGATCACACTATAGAAATATATTAGCTTTTCCAAAATCAACTAGTCTCCAACTTAAAAATGAAAAAAAACATTACTACTTCCATGATTTCTCTCAAAAATTTTTGCTTCAAAATTTTAATAAGCCTTCAAAAATAATTACCTACAAGAAATTCCTTTTAAGCATTGGTGAAAATTATTTTCCTATTTTAACGTGTTCCACATAGACTTGCAAATACCTGTTCTTGACTTTTCTGTGATTTCTAGTACAAATATACTTTTTTCTCAAAAAAAAAAGAAATAACACAATTAACAGTTAAAAAGGTTGAAACAAAAAAACCAAATCAAACAAATAAAAAACTAAAACAATTTCCCTCAGTTCTCTCTGAATCTCTGTTAGAAAATTAAAAGGATTCTACAGGCAGGAGTCGAATAGGTACAGGAAAAAAAATTGTACCTACCTAAAAAAAAAAATTAAAGCACCGAGAAAGGAGCCAACGTTGTGGAAATCCTATATAGGGACTGTTCCACTCCATCTCATGCAGTTGTGTCATGATTTTGGCTATGGTATAGAAGAGGAGGACCAAGCCGACGACGACGATTGCGAGACGTTGAGTGCAAATAAGCTTCGCTCCACGACACGACACACTACAAATGCACATTTCTAACCAAAAGCAAATGGATAAATCGGTCTCCAGTTTTGCCAGTGGTACGTTTTCCCAAAAAACCTAGGCCTATTCCTTCGTTTTTTTTTTTTTACAATATGGAACTCATGGATTGGGTGGTGGGGTTTGGAGCGGGGGAAAAGGAACAACCGGCCAATCCTCAAAAACCAAACGATGGATCTATACCCAAATATATGTCCACACAAAACCAAACCAAACCCTCCAATAATTCTCGGGCAAAGGCTACTAGCAAAAGTGGTATCTTTTGTTATTTATTTTGTTGTGTGTCGAAGCAGGGTGTTGCCTTTTTATTATTAATTGAATAAAAATGTTTTTAATAACTATAACACCTTTTTAAAATGATCTTAAAAGTAAACAAGCATTTGATGTTGAGTAGCACCAACAATACTACTTTTAAAAATTTTATTATATTTTGTTTTTGAATACAAAAAAAAATGACAGAATCAAATTTTTTTTAGTATTTTTGATTTTGTTTACGGCTGTGGGATTTTGGCACCCCAAATGTGGGATATTCAAAAAACAAAAAATAATGCCATCTAAAAGGTCAGTAAATGTAAAAAAAGTGTCATTAAGTTTCAGAAATTGGTCAGCCATAGGAAATTTCAAATAAATGGTTACAATTTTTCACCCATTTTAAGCAACTCATTTGTGGGATATTCGCAAAAAAAGTCAAGTATCTTAGTAACCTCATGAAAGGTCAGCTTATTTTAGTAATTGGTCAGTCACAGTTTTTTTTTTAATGAATTTTTAAAGTTTTTCAAGGTCACAGTAAGGATCTTAGAACCTCATTTGTGGGATATTCGCATTAAAAGTTAGTCATCTAGAAAGTCAGTAATTGGTCGAAAACAGTCAACTATTTCCAGAAATTGGTCAGCCCTAGATTTTTTTCAATATATTTTTTAAAGTTTTTTTTCGAGGTTGTGGATATTTTTAGAACCTCATTTGTGGGATATTCGCAAAAAAAAGTAAGTCATCTAGAGGGGTCAGTAATTGTTTAAAAATAGTCAACTAATTCCAGAAATTGGTCAGCCCTAGATTTTTGTTTAAGTTTTTTTCGAGGTCGTGGAGATTTTAAGAACCTCATTTGTGGGATATTCGCAAAAAAAGTAACTCATCTAGAGGGGTCGGTAATTGTTTAAAAATAGTCAACTATTTGTAGAAATTTGTCAGCCGTAGATTTTTTTTTAAAGTTTTTGTTCGAGGTCGTGGAGATTTTTAGAACATCATTTGTGGGATATTTGCAATAAAAGTAAGTCATATAGAATGGTCAGCAATTGTTTAAAAAAAGTCAACTATTTCCAGAAATTTGTCAGTCGTAGATTTTTTTTAAAGTTTTTGTTCGAGGTCGTGGAAATTTCTAGAACCTCATTTGTGGGATATTCGCAAAAAAGTCAACTAATTTGGGAAATGGTTCAACCTATACGGCTGATAGCTTCCAGATGTTGTACTTTTTGCAATTTTGAGCCCCAAGTTCGTGTAATCTAGTTGTGCATTTTATTTTTTTTATACGAAACCAATGCCTGTAGAGCAATTAACCATTTTTTTCAAATCAATTTTTGTTTTTTTTTTGTTTTTGCATGCAATTTTCTAACTTTTAGGTGCAAAGCTGTTTAGCTTATTATTTTCTTAAGCTCAAATATTTAACTTTCTTACTGTTTTAATATAACTATTGCAGAACTGGAATCAGTACAAGACTCAGATACAAGCTCAAAATGGAACACCTTCTCAATACATAGTTCATTTGGTGTGGAGCAGGGATGTGTTGTGGTGCAACACAATGAGTGGGTGGATGGTTGGTTATTTGCAATGAGGGCCGCTTTTCATTTCGCATATTCTTGTTGGATAGGCCATGGGAATACTCCTCAACTCGTCCTGTTGTATACTATATACAACAGGAGGAAGGTGTATAGGTATAGTCTGGGTATACTATGTGGCATTTTTCGTTTCCATTTCTACTCCTTTTTTTGCTCTGTTGTGTGTGTGCTGTGTTGGTTGGTCTGGTACTGCCTCTCTTAGCAGCAGCACAGAACAGGACGACGAAATCTTGGCACTTGGCCAGAAACTGTTTCAGGGGATCAAATATTATTATTCTCAGCCTATTTCAAACCGATGTTACGTTCGTAAAATCCTTGATGTATGGCACAAGTTACGTGGTATTCCTCCTTCGCCATCAACATCGTCATTCTATTTTTTTTTCTTTTTTTTTTTTTCTTTTGTAAAATGCCTATGTCTGCCTTTGCGGGGGAAGGCCAAAGGGGTCAGGTATAATGGGTATATGTGTGCGAGTTAAAATATTTGAGGGTGTATATTTGTCAGTGATGAGATGCTTAGGAATAAAGTCCTCAATTCTTAGAAACAAAGGATGGGTTTTCTTTTTGGGTGAAGGTATCGATGGTATAAAATGTTTATATCTATGGTATAAAATGTTCAGCTCAACTCCCTTTGTCTTTCCTAAAAGCCAGAGCTAACTCGAAAGTTGAGATGATGCCTTTGCAAACACAACCTCTAGCTTTCATTTTTTTTTGAAATAGAGGTATGAGACATATTCTTAATATTTCAAATATTTGATTCGTCTTTTCGGATTTGTGGAATGCAATTCACTCTGCGTGGGCTCTTTTTGTCTCTGGGTTGAATATTTACTTTATTGTCCTTGCATATGAAACATTTAGGATCCTTCTGGTCTGTAACGAAAGGTTTATAGGTAAGGTCGTTGGGGGTATATAGGAATAACGACGAAAGACAGACGATTATGTGTAGACATTTAGGCCTTTTGGGACCAAAGAACCCTCCAGAAGATGATGAGATCCAGATTCTTGTTGAACTTCTTCGGGATAATGAAGTCATAAAGTTGGAATTGTGTATGTGTAAAAGCTTCTGTAAGTTTAGCTTGAGTTTGTTTTTATTTTTATAAATTTGAATAAACGATTGGAGAAACCATGATAGTTCTTACCCTAAAAACGACGATTGCTTTCGAAAAATAAATTTGAATGTTGATGTTTTTCTTCATTTTTGGACCCGCAAAAAGACTTAACAAAAACACACATTTAGTTCATCGTCAGCATAACGATGAGAACATTTCTGTGGTACTAAGGGAAACCTGATTTGATGAAAACTGATTTTTTTTTGTCATTACTTCCAGATTCAGAATGAGAATTTAGAAATATGCAAAATACTTTCTGGCAAATTACGAACTTATTACTGAAAGAAAGAATTGACAATTAGGTACAACCGATAACATTCAAAATAGGAGCTGTCTTAAAAACATTGACATATCGGGTTTGATTCAGCTATACGAGTATACTGCCAATTAAAATAAGTATTAAATTTTTTGGAAGAAAACCAAAAGGTACGCATTTATTTAAGTATGTTCATATTAGTGACAGTAACATCGTTATTTCTTGTTACCAAAAATAGAATATTGACTGTGACGCTTCCCTCTAGCTCCCTTGATTACAGATATTGATGTAGAACAACGAGAATCCTTGTCCAAATCCAGAGTTTGTACCATTTTCATATATATTTATAATGTAACACTTGTCACAATCACTGCATGACCACACCATATCGCGATGTTAACTCAACATAACCAATACCACTTTCTCTCTCTCTCTCTCTTTCTCTTGGGAGTGTGTCAAATGCAGAAACCTTTCATCCTTCAGTTTACAGTTTTATCAACTCCAAAATGCCCTCCTGCATCAAGAATATTGTGAATAGAAATTGTTAACTGTAATTCAAATGTATGCAAACATAATGCGCACTACAACAACTACCCTGGATATTTATGATGGATCTTATGCACCCGAGAGCATGCATACATATCCTTACACCATTTTGAGATCAGATCCTCTACACCCCCGTCATATAGTATATAGTTAACATTATGAACTTGGTTTGGTGATGAGAGAAAGGTGGGGTAGTGTACCTTTTAACCGCACACAATGTCACTGCTTGCTGCTGCTCCTGGTAGTGTTGGCTCATAAAGCTTACTTTGAATATTTCAGAACAATAATTCCTAAAACGTTCATGTTGTAAAAGTGCAATTGTTTTGCTTTTTCATTTCCAGAACCCGGACACTCCTGCAAAATATGCAATTATTGTATCTTCTTGGGACAGATAAAGGGGTACACATCATGTGTACCAGCAACCTCATCATAACGAAACATGCATACATATATGTTCTACATGTATATAATTTTCAATACATTTGTACATTTGTCCAAATGCGTAAGCTAAAAGTGGTAATATTACTGTCGCATATTTTTTGTAGACAAAAAAAAAATATAGATGCGATCGTATGAAGTTCGAAAGACCTTTCCATTTTTTGAAAGAAATGTTGCCAGGCAGATATTTGATTATTACTTGGTCTATAGGGCAAGTATTGGTTTCGTGAAAAAAAAGGATTGTTATCAAAACTAAAACTACGATAATCGAGAAGTACTAAAATGTGGGTTTCGTCAAGCCATCCGTCGGTCTGTGCGTCTGTGTTTTCGGTGCGTCTGCGCCTTTGCGTCCACTGTTATTTGAGTTAGACCCTAAACGGGTGGACCGATTTGCTTCAAATTTAGTACAAAGCATTTTTATGTGATTCCCTAGAGGAAAAACTAAAATTTTTGTCTTACCTCATCTAGAACGGGTATAGCTGCCATACAAATATTTTGCTTTTTTCAAATTTTCTCAAAAACAGTTCTTACGATTCTGATTAAATTTCGTACCTGAAATAACCAAGTTAATTTTTACAAAAAACTGCGTTTCAGCATTTTCTCAAAAAATTCACACAACGGAATTAAGTGTTGCACGTTTTTTTGAGAAAATGTTCTTATTTTTGGGTTATTCGCGTATATCTTTGCCATGGTTTAACCGATTTTGTTATAATTTTGCAATCTGATGCTCTTTAATAGTTTAAACAATAATGCACTTAAAAATTTTGAAAAACATTTTTTTATAAACAAAAATAAAATCAAACAAAAAATCAATTTTTCAGTATTTTTAATATTTTCTCGTTACAAATATACATCATGCATCTTTAATGTGGGGTTTGATTTCTTTAAGGGCTCCATTTAAAATAAAACATGAAAAAACATCACATTATTAAATACAACCATATATATCAGCCTTCAAAGGACCTGCAAATGATTTGCCGTAATCCAATTGAATACAAGTTTTTTTAAGAAGTTCCGATGTATATACATAGATAAAAGTCCCATTTTAAACATAGTCGAAAATATAAATAAATTGGAGTATTTCCCTTTCCAGTGCTTCCCACCATTTTTCCTTTTCTAAAAACATCGATTTATTTGTTTTTCTATTGGTTGTAGTATTGAGAAAAGAAAACCTGGTGAGATAGTCAGCAGCAAGGTTCCCACTTTTCAGATTTTTTTTTAAGATCGTAACATGGACATTAAATGATATTTTTTTAGTACTAACTACAGACGACTTCAGACATGGAATGTTCTGAATTTTAAGTTTGTTTGTAAATCAAAAGATTCATTCTTCTTTGAAAAATATTCCCAGAATTCTCCATAGCAATATTGTGGAATAATTTTTTCTTTGAACTTTACCGCAAAACTTCTGACGCCAAATTTTTAATTTAAGTTCTATTTTATTTCTTTTTAAAGTAAATCCTTAAGGTAGATCATAGTATTTGACACGGCAAATTTCAAACGAAAATTCGGGTTTTTTTTGGGTTTTTCTTATTGAACGTGTCCATTTATTAGATAGGTATTTATAACTTTTATGAAACTATTTTTAAAATTCAAATTTCGCATTACTGTCCTCATTCCTACTCTTTTTCAGTGAAGCAAAATAAAACTCTAACAATACTTTTGAGGTTAGTGTTTGCAGTGGTGTTGTAAAGGGTCCGCCATCTAACGTTTTTTTTCAACTAGTGCTTATTTCGTGAATGGTAACACTTAGCTCATGTCTGATTTGACAGATAATTAGTTTTATCCTTCCGCTGAACGAATATGGTTGCGTATACGCTTCGCTTAGTGGGCCTGCGATTGACTTAGAGAAGATGCCGTTTTTGCCAAAAAAATCATCTTTTCAGATGAAGCTCATTTTGATCTTGGCGGGTATGTAAACAAGCAAAATTGTCGCATTTGGGGCACAGAAAACCCGCACGCATACATTGAAAAGCCGATACACCCAAAACGAGTCACTGTTTGGTGCGGATTTTGGTCCAGAGGCATAATTGGGGTATTTTTCGAAAATGAGCAAGGATTGGCCTTTACAGTCAATGGCGATCGTTATCGGGCCATGTTGAACGACTTTTTGTTCACAAAAATTGAAGAGGAGGATATTGGCAACATTTGGTTTCAACAGGACGGCGCTACGTGCCACACAGGTGAAGCTACACTCGATGATTTGGCGGACCCTTTATTTGCACTCAACCGTTATAGATTCCTGATGCATAATAATAATCTATATACGCCCTACAACATCCCCTGATTTTATATATTTATATTTTTTATTTTGGCATTCAGATTTGTCTGTGTTTAATATCTTTTATCGATTCAACACTTATCACACAAAAATATTATTACCGGGGCCAATCTCTACCACACACTGCTGTGAGTATGTATTGATATTGTGCAAGGATGCATTTTTATATTTATATATGTATACATACAAACATTTCAGCAGGAAACTGATTTAAAGTAGCTATAGAATTTTATGCAACATGTGTTCATGTAAATTTACACTTCAAATGCAGAACAGACACCGGCATCCTTATGTTGCAATAAAAAAAAAAAAACAAAAAAACGTTTGATATTTATTGTTGTATTGAATTTTTTTTAAGTAGGTATAGCAAACACTCGTTGTAAATGTAATTTGAGTTCATGGTTTTTAGTAGCGTGAATTTTATATTTTTTTTACACTTGAATGATTTTAATATCGATATAACGATTTTTTGTATTTTTTTTTTTTTATAACAAAGAAAGTGTTTTTATTACTTTGTCCTAGATATTTTAAAAGAACTCGGAATGGTGGGGGGAAGTTTTGGTTTTATATTCTTGTGAGAAAGGTGATGTTGTTTTGTGTATTTTATAGAAGAAAGTATCTTGGCGAATTATTTATATGAAAAGAATTCAACTAAGGATGGGGTAGGTAAATAAGACGAAACATTTAATTTAATATCAAAATGTTCATTTGCTGAAAATGAAACTTAAAAAAATTGTTTGGGAAGAGAAGATGTATTTTTCTCCGATTAAGTGATAGAAGTTACTTTCTAAAAAATAATTAAATACTTAGAATAAAAATATTAACATAACGGCATTCGAATTAAAATTAGTTTGTAGCTCATTTTAAGTCCAGAATATTTTTCTTATTTTCTTGTATTTGTATGTCAATTCATTACACATTAGCTAAGTATTTTTTTAAATCATGATCATAAATGCCTGGAATATTCGCAAAAAAGTAGGTATCTCATCTAAAAGGTCAACTAATTAGTTTCATGAACTGGTCAGCCATTGGTTTTTTTTTTTTTTGTTGAGAATTTTTAAAGTTTTTTCAATGTTATTCAGATCTTTAAAATTTCTTTAAAAAAAAAAAAAACTTCAAATACTTTTGACTAATTGATCTGGCTTGGCATTCTTTTTTGCGATTATCGCACTTATTGGGTGCTTAGATCCCGGAGCCAATAAATAACTATTTTTTAAAATAATTTTTTTTGTCTTGTGGCGTTCCCTGTGACATAAAAATAAAATTGACTTAGGCCCATTTGCTGAAACGAAACTTAAGAGTTTACATATGTTCTACATAAGATGTTATGTGACAGTTTACGCTGACGAAAAGTAAAACATAAAAGTTTAAGTAGAACATAAATATTTATGTTTCGTATCAGCAAACGGCTCTAAGATATTCAATTTTAAATTTTGAAGTTCAAAAATTTTATTATTTTTTGATGTCAAAAAAATAAAAATAAAACTATTTTTGTGTAATTTTTCACGGCCTATAGTTTATGTTAAAAAATGTGCAAAGTTTTGATCTGAACATTTTTTGCTTGGACATTTTTCAGCTCCATCCAATTATTATTTTTTTTAAACATCGAAATGGTGGATAGGGGAATTGGGACATGCTCCAATTGGGAATTTGATAATTGAGTAGTACTATACTTTGATCTAACAATAAAAACGATTTGGAAGCGTCATAAGAGGTTGGGGCTTTCAACACCAAATAGAATATTAACGATTTTAAAATTTTGAGACATTTCTGCAGACATTTTTGATTGATTTTCGTAAAAACAAATGTTCATCAATGTTTGTTGAAACCAATCGAAACATCAAAGGAAAGGTATTTTAAAATTTAATCCGAAACTAGCTATTAATGAAAAGCTCAAGGAAGATCTATTAATATTTTTATCCAAATCGATTTCGATCAAAAATTCTACCAAAGTGCGGTTGTATGAGATTCCCGCAATCAAGCCTTGAAAATGGTAGCGGTTTTCAAAATTGTTCGTAATCATTTTCTAAAACTATGAACCAAAATATTCTGCGAAATTTGGTTCTTAAAATATTGGGTCGACGGAAAGGGCAAAAAAACTCTTAAGGTACACTTGACATCACTCACTTTTGCATATACATTTTTTAATAATTTCGTCATAGCAATTCTTACGAAAAAATATAAGGTTTAATCTTTGTATTTAGTACAGATACATTTTTTTTTAAAGCGGTGGCTTAAATCAGGTTATATTTAAGGATAAGCTAATTTCGTCATAACAAAGTTCAACACGGTCCCAGTTTTGTGGAATATTTGCAAGTTCACAATTCAGTACCGGTCTCTCAAAAAGTTTTTTTTTTTTTTAATTTCCCACGTAGTAACTTGTGTTTTTTTTTTTTCTCTATATGCCAAATAACATATCAAGAAGCCTACTTTAAAAGATAAATCAAGTCAAATAAGGGTAAGTTTTAAAAATATTTTACTAAATTAAGTCTCACCGAGGTAATAAGTTTCGTAAAAGACTTTGTATTTGATCAAAATTTGAGCAACTGTATAACCTAAACAACTTAATTTTTGTTTATACCAATCAACTAGAAATAGAAAAGAAAATACACATTAAACAACTATAGTGAAAATTTTAATTAAAAATCAATTTATTTCATTTTAAAAATGTTAACAAACAAGAGACAGGAATTAACAAAAATGTACCTACACACTTTCAATCCCTTTAAAAGCTTAAGCCGTTGGTCTAAAGTAAGTCTTAATTTTAGAAAATGCTTAAGACGTCAAAGAAGGCTCTACGCTCCGATTTGTCAGATTTGTTTGAAGTTTTTCTATTTATTTTCAAAATTTCTCTGACGATGATGATCTTATTTCCCAATTATTATGACCTTGAGTCTTTGAATAGACACAGTTATTTAAATATTTAATTCGCAAGAATAATAATTTCAGAAAAATATTGTCATACTCAACAAAGAGGTGTGTTTTTTTCAAATTTTCTGCAACATTTTCAAATTAATTTGATGTTTTTGAGTTCCCCAATATCGGCAAACCAATTTATGCACCTCACAATTTTATCCCCTTTAGCGTTTTACCTCAGCGATAACACATCGCACCGCCGGCAAACCAAATTTTGATATTGTCCACCACACCTGTATTATTATAACCCAAATAAAACCATTATACGGTTTTGCAGGGCAACACTTTAGATCCGCAATGTGTTCAAATATATCATAGCACGCAATAATTATTTATGGGTTCGCATTTCCGACAGCGGATATTATTTGTTTGTCACTTACCCAACGTGTGCCCTGATGGATTGCAGTTGCCAGAGAAATATAATTCCAGCGATTAATTTCACTATAATAAATAAATTAAATTGCAACGGTTGTTTGGTGAAAATATTATAATAACTCTACCAACCATCATCTCCGCCACGGCATCATCACATTTAAAGAAGGAAATCATTGAGAGCCTCTCCTTTGAATTCAATCGATTTATATTAAATCGCGTACATATTTTGTTGATATGATTTGAAAGGTAGAAGAGTTTGACGGTGATACGGTGTACGAGAATATAGAGATACAAAATTGCAATTATGTTGATAGTGGATCCGAGGAGGGATGAATTATTGTATGGATTATGTGATATGAAAGAGTTGAGTTAGGGGGGGCATATCGGGATATATGGAATTTCAAAGTCATAAGCATGTGCGGCGAAATTGCACATTTAATCACTGTGCCATTGTAATCCAATCACAGATTTGCGGTTTCTATGCTAGATTACAACACAACTCGAGGATAGAGAGACGAGATGCATCAATCAACTGCAATCGACATATAATTGATAGAACCGAAATAAATTGCTTAAATTTCTGCACATCACAACAATATACCTACCTATGCATGTGTGTGAATCGATATAAGGTTTTGATTGAATATAGTTGTGACTGAAATTTGATACAATCATAACCTAAAGATATCAGTCATAATACTAATGAATAGCATGGTAATAAAGGATTATTATTAAACAATCATATGGAGTTGAGTGGAAGGATGTTTTCTGTGATAATAATTTGTAAAGATATTTTTTCTGAAAATGGTAGGGTTTCAATTCTAAAATATATTTTCTATAATAAAGTAAATTTTAGTACATTTATCGAAACATTTTAAATAAACAATTCAATGGTAAAGTGATATTTCTCAATTTAAAATTTTAAATATACAGTCAAACTTCTTTATAACGAACTTCTTTATAAAGTAATTCTCTCTATAGCGAATTTCATTTAATTTCCCTTGCAGTATTTAAAAACAAAATAATTTCTTTATAAGGAATTTTGTATAAAACTTCTTTATAACGAAGCAATTTTTTGTTCCCTTGAAGATTCGTTATAAAGAAGTTTGACTGCATTAACTAATTTGTTTTAATTTTTAAAAACATTTTAAGTATATAGTATGGCAAAGAATTAAGACTTTTTTTATGTTTATAAAAATATGTCATATGAAGTTAGTGCGAGATGGTTTGACGCTTATCCCAAAAATGTTTATGATGTTGTATTTTTATATTTCTGGTTTATTGGATGTCAAAATGTCCAAAAGATGATTTTGAGTCATTTTGTATATTCGCATTTTATTTGACAATATATTTTTAATCCTGGTTGGCGGGTGGTTATGGCTATGCCAAGAAGACTCTGGCTGCATCAGCCTCCCTGCTTAGAGCGCGAACTGATGCCGCCTGCTGCTGCTGCCCATTTGATATCAAAATGTCAAATCACTCAAAAATAAAATAAAGAGCCAATTTTTTAAGGCAGTCTAACATGTGTAAATAGCACAGTTTTTAATAGAATTTTAAAAGCAATTTTGAGTAAGTCTAAATTTTCTACATTTTTGCATTTTGGTTTTGGTTTTGGGCGATCTGGTTTTTTAAGTGATTTGGCATTAAATAATTTTAAGAAGATTTGTCGTTATTTCACAAACATGTCAAAAAATTTGTCCTTTTATTTAATTGACAGGAATGAACTTTTTTAAACTTAAAAGCCCAGTTTTTCAGTGTTGAGTTAAACCGGAATTAGTTAACTCTAGAAGTAAATTAACTCACAGTTAACTAAGGAAGTCGTTTTTTACTAGAGAGTGCAAGCGGAACGACTAAACAAACTCGGTGGATAAAAAATCAAAAGTATCTGTTCAGATAATCCTGAGTTAACTCACCAAATTTGATGAGTTAACTCGGGTTAAACTTTATTTTCGCTCTGAAGAACTAGACCTACATAAATGTAATTACCCAAGAAACAATTTTAGCTGTTTAAATGCTTTAACAGCGCTTCCAGAGCTAATCTTAAAGCTCGTTTATTTAAGAAAGAGCTCTAGATGCACCCTTAGAGCAATTGTAGGGCTTGCTCACAGCTAAATCATTGAGTTTGAGAGCACATTTTAGCTCGTAATCAGCTTGTTATCAGTGACTATGGTGGCTTTGAAGCTCTTAAGTATGTTCATATGAAATCCTAAAAGGAGCACTTTTGACAGCTTTTTGTTTGTATTAGTTTGTGAAATTCAAATGATAAATAAATATAATAGTTATATGTTTGTAATGGTAGGAAGCGTAAACTTCATTTATTGTGAAGTCAACAAGCTAGTTAATATTTATTCCTATTGGTAAAATAATGTATCTAATTAATATTTTTCGGTTTAATGCCAGTGAATTTTAAGTGCGCGCTTAGTTTTTTCATAAATGTTTTGGAGGTACTTCGCAAAATTATAACGCGCCTTCCAAATTTTATATATTACGCTGTGAAATATGAAAAAAAAATAAGTTGAAAAATGTAAAAATTTGTTTAATAAATATTTCGAAGCACGAAATAAAATATTTCTTTTACATTGCAACAGATATTGTGTTTTATATTGAAAGCGAAGATTTTAAATGTATTAAAATGAAAGAAAACAAATAAATCAAATAATTTTCATTTATGTCGCCATGTTTTTTAATATGGACGGAATTTCTCTTCAATGGAGCTGCACTATCGCTTTGAGTGTTTTGTTCTGTTATTGTAGAGCTATTTGCAGCAATGAAACAATTTTTCGTTCAGGGCTTTGTAGAAAATAGGGTGTTTTGGGAATTGAAAGTTAGAGAATGTTATGTAAATCTAAATTATAGAAAATCTAAATTATAGAAATAACTTTTAGTTCAAAGAGTACTTGCCATTGAAGTGTATATGGTTTTGTAAGCGCCTTAATTATTTTATTTATTTATGATTTAATTTTTTTTAGGAAACAGCATAGTTAATTTATTTTAATAAAAAAAATTGTGAATTTTATGTCTTATTCGAATCTTAAGTTAACAAAGATAAGGGAATTAATTAATTTTCAACTATTGTAAGTTTTCCAGTTGAAATAATTTTTGTTTGTATTCTAGTTTGTAACACCCTTTAATATAAGTGGTACCTAGCATCGTTTTAAAAGAGGATTAGTATTTATTCGGCTCTATATTTGCTTTATTGTAGCTCTGTTGATGACACCACATTAGTTGTGTGAGAATATTAGTAATTCCACTCTAAAGCCGCTTTCAGTGTAGCTCTGTTAATGCTATTTTTGACATTTCGAAAGAACATGCGTTAGTATTTTACGCATGTGTTGTAAGCAGCTCTACAATGTCCCTAAGTATGCTGATATTGAGAGTTTGCTCGTTTCAAGATCTTATAAACTGCCTTAAGGAGCATATTTTTAAATCTGTAAGCGTGGTAAATTTAATAGAGCTGAAAGTGTTGTAAATTTTCAATTATAGAGCATTATTTTCAAATTCAATGTAGGGAGCTGTGAAATAATCTCTTACAGAGCTATAGCTTTCGATTTCACTATCTTGGAGCTGTTGAAAAACAGTTTTGCTTCAAATAGCTCTAACGATGTTACTTGGGTAAATATTAATCTATAAAAGTTACGAAATTCTTTTTTGCGGAGCGGAACAAATTAGCATTTACAAAGCTTAAATTATGGATACCAAGATAATAATATTTTCTTCCGCAAACTTTGGACTTTTTTAAGCGGATACATACATCAATATTAACAACTATGTGAGGTAAAAATTGAGGTTTTGCAGCTCAAGCCCATTTTAAAAGCTACAAATTGGGGTGGAAATTACGATTTTGGGTCTTATTTCTCAAATAAAAAGGAAATAACATTTGTTTTAATTTTTAAAATGGAAACAAAAACTGTGGGTTTTACTTCCATTTTTTTGGGGATTTAAGTTCCAAAAACAAATGTTAATACAACGCATTCAGTAAATAGATAACTTATTTAACTCTCAAGACTTCAATTAAAGAATTTGTTGTGTAAGTACCTTTGGTTACTCTTAGTTTTTTTTTTTTTAACAACCAAGAAAAATGTCATAGGCGCCTGCCTGACGGCTGAACTTAACCTGTGCGAAACAATGAAGTTTCTTCAGTGAGCCTAAGCCATCAAGAGAGACTTAAAATCCTTTTAATCCGCCAAGTGGACCACTCAAATTACTTCTGTCCAAGAAAACTGTCGAAAAAGTCAAATGACTTTGATTGCTTTCTTTAAAATGGAAACAAACCAAAAATCAAAATCAATTGAAAAAATGTTTTAAAGCAAAATTTTAATCATTGAATGTTTACTATAAATATGCCAATTTAGAAAGGCAATAATTGTGGCGTATCATGATGCTATTTAGTGATGGGTCTTATTGCCTCTCCAAAAAAAAAAAACCTCGCCAGTGTTATTCTTTTTGCCCCTCCTACCTAGACCTCCTTATATAAATATGAATATAACTTCAAAATAGCTTTTAACAGCCTTTAGTCCATAAAAATTGGCGTTTCGTCCCGGCGATCTCACTTGGACTCATCAGTTGACTATAGTGAGGGCCTTGTCAATACGCAATTTTTATTAAGTTCAGTTCAACTTACATGAACTTTTTGACAAAAATCCAATGTGAACTATATCCATAAAGATTAAAATTCTTAATCATTAAGCTGGAAATTTTTGCCCAGGGCCAGGCTTTGTTTTTATATGAAGGTTTTTATAATACAAATTCTATATACTACTGAAATACATCAGCCAAGTAGAAGACTTTAGACAACTATTTAATTGGACTTGTATTTCTTGTTTCAACCCAACCTACACGTTCAAGTCGTGTGTTGCATCTTATGCATAACCCTGAAATTTGAACGTACACTCGGGCGTATGTGTATTTTTATTTAAAATATTGTATGAACATTGTTAACTTTTTTGTTCAAACTTTTTTTATTTGTGAATTTGTTCATTGAAATCTTCCAACAGCTAACCTAGCTGACGGCAAAGCCATAGCTTTTTAATTCATTGTTACTTGTAACTTTTTTTGGTTTGAGATTTAAGCCCTGTTTCACCAATAGAGAAAGTGGCACTTAAGTGGTCAATATGGAAGAGATTTTGGCGCAATATCACAATGTGTACACCTACGTGAACAAGTTGCACTTAAGTATCCAATGTAGATCACTCAAGTACCGCTTACTCAGGCTGTGAAATTGAATTTTAAGTCCCAATATGGGAAATGTAAGTGCCATATATTTTGGCAAGAATGCACTGTGAAATTGGCCCTTAGTTATTACTTTATGGATTTATTGTTAAGTTTGCTATTGATATTTCTAGCTTCCAAATTTATGAGGTCTTTACTCATGAATTATCTACTAAAAAACTACTTCTTGAGTTAATTGAAAGGTTATAATGTCCAACGTTTGCTAAACTTTTAGGCCACCGAAAACAAAGAAAAAACATCTTCCGTTGCCTTTCATGTTGTTTTGTATTTTCCTTTGCGCATTCACATTTTCACCGTCACCGTCTGCTTAAGGGACATTTCACTGGTACATTCACAAAAAATTGAATTGCTAACTAAATTGTATACACAAAATTTACCAAATAAAAGCATATGAATGTGTGGTGAACAGAAAATGCATTGCTTTTTTTTTATTTGTTAATTTAATGTTTATTTATTCAGTATATATACATAATACATTACTTTTAAGATATTTTAAGCATAAAGATGAGAATAATATTAATTCTTAGCAACTATAAATATGACAAAATGGAGAAATAATTAAGAAAAATGATATACATTATGAGAAAGGATTTTAAGAAAAAACTCATTAGACATTTTATTAAAATCTTAAAACTAACGTAAAACAATTCTACATAATCATTTGGCAATATTTTTTTAAGATTTGGTTTTCATAAAGTATGCATTTGCTTACAAAGTTCTTATGTATTATGGAACATTTTTCTTTTACCGTTGGAATATTAGCAATTTCATAAAGCCCAATGGTTGAGAAATGCCAAAGAAGGTTTAAAATAGTTTTAAGGATTTTGTTTTGACAAATTTGTATTTTTTTTGTAATTTTTAAGAATTTAGCTTTTTTAATACTTTCTGAAACTTGGTTAGAAAAAGTCAAGCTTTTATCCAGAGTAACACACAAATATTTTATAGATTTATAGTACAGAAGCATTGCAGACTAGAAGATTTGTTTGTGGTAGATAACATTGTTTTCTTTTCTTTGTAAAGAAACAAGCTTGTGTCTTTGCAGGGTTTATTTTAATTTTCCAGCAATAAAAGTAGAGCTCAATGCTCTCGAGTGCCTTTTGAGGGTTAAATAAAATTTGGTGGCAGTTTTCTGAGATAGTATAGATGCATGTATCGTCTGCAAAAAATGATCTTTTACAAAAGCTGGGAACCGGAAAGTGAGACACATAGATATTATATAGCAGAGGAGAAAGTATCGATCCTTGGGGAACGCCAGCCTTTAAAGAGTACAATGGAGATTTACTAAATGAAATTTCAACAAAAAACTTTCTTTCATGCAAAAAACCTCGAATTAGTTTTACAAGATAAGTGGGAAACCCATTTACTAGGAGCTTATGAACAATTCCGTCATGCCAGACACAATCAAAAGCCTTTTCAATGTCAAAGGACACCATTCCAACGGATTTTTTGTTTTTAATTGCTTTTTTAATGTCTTTGGTTAATCGCATAACCTGATGTGTCGAAGAATATTCTTTTCTAAAGCCAAATTCCTCTGGCGGAAGAATATTTTTGGTTGAAACAATGATGATGATGATTTTTTCGAATAGCTTTCCTAAGCAGCTAAGTAAACTTATAGGGCGGTAAGAAGATATTTCTTTGAGTGACTTATTAGGTTTCGGTATTGGCACAATCTTTGCAACTTTCCATCTTTTCGGGAAATAACCCAGTAAGAAGCAGTTATGGAAAAGGTAACTTAAAAACAAAAAAACAATTTTCAGGCAGATTTTTTAATATTTGGTTAGATATCTTATCGTAACCCGGAGCTTTCTTTGTTTTGAGATCTGTTTTAATAATGTTTTTAACGAAGTTTGGTGGAATGTCAGGAACGATTTGAGAATCTATAGAAATATGATCTATTTCAGCAATACTATTATTAACTTTTTCACTAGTAAGTCTATTGTTAAAGGAATGTGTAATGAATGTGTAGTGAACAGAAAAAGCAGTGATTTTATATAAAAAAAACAACATTATGCCACAAAAGCCACAAAGTGATCAAGAAAATTCTTAAACTTTTAAACTTAGTTTACTTAAAACATCTCATGAGAACTAAATCCACTTGACTAATGTGGGTATCTTCTGTGTCAGCTGTTTTGGTACAAATTTTGCAATCTAGATATTTTAAACTGAAATTCTATGACCTTGAGATTTGAAATTTTAAACATCAGAGTTGAATTAGAAAATAATTTTTTGTTTAAAGTTTCAAATCACTTACTTATCACAAAGTTATTATAAAATCGATTGTAAAAATTGTACCAAACATAAAAAAAATAAGCCTAGAATTTTCTGCAGCCTCTGTCATAATCTCATTAAAATTTTAAAAATGTATTCCAAATTGTAGATAAAGAGGATTTTGAAGCAGAAAATAATTACAAAAGTAGGTAGTTGAATAAAAATTAACTTTTAATGTAACACATTTTTTTTTTAAAGAAGTTAAGTAAAAAAGTAAAAATAAATATGAAACTTATGTCATGCATTTAAAACGAAAACCATGGGGTGCATGCAATAGATAATAATAAGAAATATAAATGATAGCTTGTCTGTGCTTAACGTTTTTCGTTTTAAACGAATAGAGCTTGGAGAAATAATTTTTTTTACTTTTTGTCCATTTAAAATTTAAAATTATTAGTATAAATTTATTGTTATTTAATAAATGTATGTTTTTTTTAACCAATCAGCGAAGTCATCTGTCTGAGTATATTGGTTATCTTAATTGAACATTTTGTTTCTGTGGGCTTTGAACCAGCCAAACAAAGCATTAGCTTCAATAACGGGTTGTTTATTGAACGGGAATTCTATGTTCTATTTTAAATTGTATTTTTCGAAGTTTTTCCTAGTTTTTTTCGGTCTTTAATAATTTAGGCCATGAGAAGCAGCGTGGCCTAACTGATTTTCGCACTTGTTTTTTAAAAAACAAAATCTTATTTTTATTGTACCAAAAATTTGCTTATTTTAAAACAATAATATCTATAAATTGATGAAGCATATAGTAACTGCTTCAAAAAAAACTTTTTTTGGTAGTTACATATAAGTTTCCGCCACTTCAAAATTAAGTACGAAAATCAGTTAGGCCACTATGGTTCTCATTGCCTCAATTATGGTTATGGTTGGATTTCATTTTTACTAAATATTCAGTTACCAAGATTTTATTTGAATCACCAGAATCCTTGAAATGTATAAAATTTTTTTAAAATTTTTATGCTGAGCACTTATTTTTTAAAGCCAATAAATTAACTCAAAAATTCACTAAAAAATTGAGTAAAATAAAAAAAAAAACTTCACACAATTTTATGTGGCAGAAAATAAACATTTTGAAAATTTTGGATTTGTTTTTAACTAATGACGGAATCCACTAATGTCCACGAGACACAACCATATCAGTCCAAAAATAAAACCAATTGAAACACCCCTATTATAATGTAATAGAAATAGTCTTATAAATTACTCTCATCAAATCATCAGCCACCTCATAAACATTAAAACTCCAACCTCATAAGATATTCCATCATAAAAAAAGCGTGCTAAAATAAACAAATTAAGTGATTAACCGCAAAACAAAACAAACAATATGGAAGCAGCGAACGTGTGCTACATAAAAAAGCAATTATTATCCATTATATCCTTTAATCCCCAAGTGATTTCCACCATTCCTTTGAAAAGAAGGTTGAGAGGTGAGGTAGGCAAAACGCTATGTATTTAGGATCAGAATAATCGAATAAAAAAAACAATCGCACACACACACACAACCGTATTTATTTTCACAAACTAATTTGTTATTATTCACCCTAATAATCTTGAAGCCTGAGTCAACATTATAAAAAACCCTTTTATTCCTTAATTTTTATAACAGCACAGAAACGAAACAATAGAGATAGGTATCCTTCTTAAATATATTTAAAAAAAAAATAAAAACAAAAAACGGAAAAGGTAGGTACTATAGGTATGATCTAATAACACAGAAACATAAATTCACACACTGTTTTGTTTTTCTTTTCAAGATTCTTTTTTTTTTTTTTTTTGAAAAAAGAAAAATACAAAAAACCAAAAAAATAATCTTTCCGTTGCGAATTTTCACCTTCATCTGTTGTCGTAGATTTGTTAACAATATCGCAAAACTTCTCTCATCATACATACAAATATCCTTATTCATATAACTCACCATATATAATCAAACTAAGGAGGAGGATACAAAAGCTTTTCGTGCACTTTCGAGCACTTTCCTTCTGAGTGAAAATAAAATAAAATAAAATAGGAAAAAAAAAAATGCAGAACAAAAATAAATACAAAAAGTAGGAAGTGCAACACATTCTATATTGACCCATTCATAGATATCCTTATAGGCATAGTATAGAATGAAAATGCAACAACAACAACAACAAAAGAGGATTATAAAAAAATATTTTCTTATAATAGAGAGCCTATGCGCTTTCTCACATCCAACGCAGGCGCTCTCATAAATTCTTATATTGCTCGTTGCTCCCTTCTATAAGGCTAAGTGTCCTGCCCAAAAATCCTGCGGTAGGTGGTGCGGTAGATTTATCTAACAACACCAAAGCTTCCACTAATTATTATATTATTCGAGCAACTCTCAACGATTCCAAAAAATGTTTTCGTTCGCGAGGCGAGAGAGGTATAAATTCTGAGCGTTTGCACGTGGACGTGGACGATATGGCAATTTCCCTTTCCGGCTACACAGATATTCATACACAATCTGACTGACACTTTGTGTCGTCCTCTTTTGGAGAGGAGAGCGCTCAAGGAAAGAGAACGGATATGAGAAAATACGACAAATGAAAGCTCAAAATCAATGACGTCACCGTTGGTTGTAGTCCTCTTTCAACGGCTATCCTCATTCGGCATCAGAGAACGGAAAAAAGACGAGTTGAGATGAAAATAAAAAAAAAAAAAAACTAAAACACTCTATTCGTGAGTTGAGTCACGCATAAAACATTCTGAAGCACTTGGTTTCAGTACTGTGGCAAAAGCCGCCGCTGAATCAAGTTTTCCGTGTTTGTTATTCTGTAGTTGATTTTTACGAATTTTCGTCGTGAAAAATTTCCAAATTACAAAAAAAAAAAACATTACCCATTATTCAAAAAAAAAAAAAATACTAATTTTCTTGATTCAAAATTTTGTAAAAGAAAATATTTATAAGTAAATTTCCTGTCGTCGTCTTTTTGGAACGAGTGAACCGAAAATAACTACTGTTTTTCAAATTTCCGATTTGAAAATCTTTTGTGGGAGATTCTTAAAACTTCCGTTGTGATCCTTAATTTGATAAGAAAATCAAAATAAATGTGCGATTCAAATCGTTATTTGCAAAAATAAAAATAAAACAAGTTTTTTTTGTAGATTAGATTTTCAACCAAATCGCATATTAAATGTCCTGATAAAATAAAAACCTTTAATCTCTTTTTCCAACGCTATAATATCCAACTTCTTATAAAACATACTCAAATAAATGTAGAATACGCGTTAAATACTAAAATTTTAATTTACAATTTAGGTGTTCAATTTATTTGATATTAACAAAAAAAAATAAAAATAAAAATTAAATTAAATAAAATTAAAATTAGTATCTAAAACTAAACACGACCTTATAGAATAAAATAAGCAAATAAAATTTAACCTGTTGTTATCATCGATTATTTTCTGACGTTAAAGCACAATCGAGACACTACAACAACAAAGTCGCAGCCTGCCTTTTGACTTTGCCAATTCAAACAGAATAAAAAAAAGGACATTGGTATACCTATACCTATTCTCATAAAGTTAAACTCAATTTTATATCCTTTCGCACGCGAAGCTCATGTACGTATAAGTATAAAGTCGTTTTTATTAAAGCTTCTGACACATTTAATTCGTTGAAACGCACATAAATTCAGTCGTCGTCCCACATACCGGTGTAAATAAAAAAACAATACATAACGTGAATTGTCCTGGGAGATCGCAAAATTGTTGTAACGAATCGCGGGTGTTACACATTCATCATATATCCTCTATACACGCGAGTTTTTTGTTCAAAATTTCAACATTTATGAGAATTTAAATACAAATTTAATCCTCCAGCGACCTCAATTTAGAAAGATACAAAAAAAAAAAAAAATAAGGACAAACAAAAAATATTCAAATAAATATATACACATCCCCTGAAAGCATGTGTGTGTTTTTTTCTGTGTTGTAAAAAAGGATAAAAAAAAAAATAAACCAAGTAAAGTTGACAGTTTTTTGTTCTGCTTGTTGTTGTTGTAGGTGTTGTTCTTTCCTATCATCCACGCGACTGACTGTACAAACCCCAGTCGGGACCCGGGACCTTTTCTTGATCCTTTCTTTGGCGCTCCTTATAATATTTCAAAACGTCACAGCAGAGCATCACAGTGGAACATCTTCCGAAACGTTGGTTGACATAAAAATACAACAAGATAAAAAAAAAATAACTTTCTTCTGCCTATTTTGGGAATTTACACAGAAATTTAATAAATTCCTCATTGTCGTCTCTTGTCGTGTCGTATATTTTTTTTTTTTTTTTTGTAACGGTTTCTCCTTTATCACACTGCGGAGTCCTTATACAGATTTTTGTAAGGTCATTACATAAATCTATTTACATAGAAGACTCTTTCGTGGAAAATTACTTTTTTGTATAAAAAGATGGAGAAAAATTACTTGTTTTTTGTTTTGCACATCCTTGCGTGTGTTTGAGAAAAAAAAAAAAAATAAAAAATAATAATAAACAAGAATCTGCTACAATCAGCTGCTCGGCTTTGCAGTGGGTGGAGATTCAAGGATACTCGCATTCTTACTAGTATTGTGTTTTTATTTTATGTTTTTTTGCGTCACGTCGGTTGGATTACTCGAATAAGGCCTAATGTGCGGCGCGTAAAATCGAATTTGTATTCGAAAAAAAAAAAAATATATTGCAGTTAAATTTAAAAAAAAAATCAAAAATATATAATAACCCACATATTACATACATCTAAAAATATTTATATAAATTCAGGATTTTGAAGTGCCTCCTTTGAAATCTTCAAAAAGTAGTTTTAAACAATTATTATAAATAAACATATTTAAAAAAAAAAATAAATTCTAATATTAAATAAAGTGCATTAAAATTTAAAAGAAAAAAATTATAAATATAATTTGTGTTTTGGTGTATTTTTCTGTTTCTATTTGGGAAAAGTGAAATTTAATATTCGTGTTAAAAAAAAAATAAAATAAAAAATCTAAGTGAAGGTGAAAATCAAAATTTAAAGTTAAATTTATAAATAAATAAATTTTAAAAATAAAATAAAATCCAAGTGCCATATTTTTATAGGTATAGCGTGTCACAATAACCTACAAGGATTATCTTTTAAAGAAAAAAAAAAATCATCTTTAAGTTTTTTTTTTATGTAAGTCAGTATGATTATATGTATGTATATATAACATTTATCTTCTTTTTGTTGTTGTCTTGTTTTTAGGATGAAAAGTAACCTTTTTTTAAAATTGTCTGTGTAAGTAGGAATTATCTTTTCCCTCTCATTACAAATGAGCCACAATTATGAGCTTTTCTGGCTACCTTAGATCCACACCCGCGGCCGGCGGCCCTCCCCTCGCCACTTTAGTTTTTTTTCTTTGGAAAAAGAGCAGAACCATAAGAGACGGATGATTATGATAATAATATTACAATATTTATACCACATACGGAGTGTGTATAGAGGACGGAATTAACAAAAAATTAATATGAATAAAATTGCGTGCCACACTTGCACAGACATTGTTATTTTTTGTTTTTTTTTTTTTTTTTAGATGTCTTCACACATCATTAACCATTCCTTTAATTTTTTTTTCTATTTAAAAAAAATCTAAATTTCAACCCATTAACGGCCACCCCCTAAAAATTCTGACGCGCCGCTCGAAACTGCAAGTTTTGAGCCGAGAATACACAAATACTCAGCCATAATCTCACACAGACAACTATAAAAATAAAATTTCATTCTCTCTCGCTTGGGACAATAGAATGACGGAAATGATGGTGTTTTTTTGGGGGTTGGGGCTGATTTTCAACAAAAAAAAAAAAATATATATATAAAATAAAACGCAGATAAGAGCGAGAGAAAGAGCGAGAGTGATACAGAGTACAGAAAAAAACGGAAAACGGATAACACGATAACTTGTTGATTCAGCTTTCCATGTCAGTATTCGTGTATAGAGGTACTAGGAAAATACCTTAGTTAGGTGTGTTTGAAATGGCTTCTTTTTTTTAAATACATATATCTACTTTTATGTAGGTATGTGTATTTTCACTGCACGAGTTCATTTGCTGAAAATTAAAGTATCTACAGGTAAAGTTGAAAATTTAAGTTAAAAAAAAAATTTAAAAAAAAAATAAATCTGTAGATAAAAAAAAGCAATGACATTACAACAAACAGACCTAATGAACTATTTAACTCAAAAAGTTTTTTTTGCTACTCTTTTCTATTTAATCCCCAACCCCATTGGGGGAATTTTCCCTGTTTTTTTTTTTTTTTATTTTCTCAAACTTGCAGTTCATCCACCTTTCTCTTGTGAAATGTATACACAGCCATTATCTTGCCTTTTTCTATAGAGTGATAATGTTATTTTATTTTATTTTTTTTATTTTTATAATTTCATTTCGCCCTTAATATTATTTGCTCCATGTTACGCATCATCACAACAGAGGATGATGTGGATGATGGTTAAAAGGTATAATGTGTGGGTATATGAGTGCTTGTTTGGGTGGTTATAAAGGTATAGGGTTTGTGTTATCGTTTGATACGTGGAACATTATGATGTCTGGCGGTTAAAGTGGTTTACTCTGTTTTGACCTTGAGATTAACCTTTGTTTATTTATGCTTTTCTTTCTTTCGTTTATTTGACTGTGCTGCTATTTTGGAATTGGATGAAATATACATTGGGTAGATTTTGTATAAGAGTTATTGTATCTGTGGTTATTTTGGAAATTTCGTGGGAGTAAAGGAAAAAATGTAACATCCATAAAATTTTGGGGTAAAGTTTGATTTGTATATAACGACAAACTTACATATATATATATATTTCTCTTACATATAACCTAAAAAAACACAACTTTATGAAAAATAATAAGAAAAAAAATTGTAAGGGAGCGGTTGTCTATTTCCAAATATTTAGGTGGTAGAAGCAATTTTCTAAAAAAAAAAAAACTAGGGTGTTTTTTTTAAACGTGTGGTTTTCAAGAAGAAATAAAACGCATATAATTAAATGTTATGGCAAAGAATTTTGCTTTGTTATAAAGATAAGGCTTTACCATTATGTTTTAAAAATGATTTCGTGCCACTTTTTCCAGCGATTGGGGCCGTATGTCAGCAATAACACGCCGAATATTCTCTTCCAAGGCGTCAATCATCTCGGGCTTATCTGCGTAGACAAGCGACTTCACATAACCCCAAAAAAAATCGTCCAGCGGTGTTAAACCGCACGATCTTGCAGGCCACGCCACAGGCCCACGACGCGAGATAATGCGCTCACCAAAAGTATCCTTCAATAAATTGATTGTTTCGTTGGCTGTATGGCATGTAGCACCGTCTTGTTGGAACCAAAGGTCATCCACATCAACATCCTCCAATTCAGGCACGAAAAAGTCATTAATCATGGCTCTGTAGCGTTCCTCATTTACTGTTACATTATGGCCGGCTTCATTTTTGAAGAAATATGGACCAAAGATTCCCTCTGCTCATAGAGCACACCAAACAGTGACTCTTACCCATTTAACCAAAAATGAGCTTCATCGCTGAACAAAATTTTCTTGTGAAAATCGGGATCAACAACGTTGATCTCGTTTCGAGCCCCATTTTGCACGATTTGCAAACGTTGCTTAGGAGTAAGTCTATTCACTATGAAGTGGCAAACCAAACTGAGCATAAGCCAAGTGACAGCTGTCAAAAAGACTAATTCGGAAAAAAAGTATTGCCAGATTGAAAACCACACGTCCAAAAATAACACCCTGTAGTAAAATTAAATCACCTTATTAAATTAAAATATAAATGTAATTTTTTTCGAAATCTTAAATCTTCGAAAGTCCTGCATTTATTGCATAAGATTTGCATTCGAGTACTCAAAATTTCTCAGTTTTGCTGGAAAAATACTGAGAACAAAACTTTTTGATTTAAAATTTAGCTTTTTAGAATAAAATTGGATTAAGACGGCAGGTTTACCTCAGAGCGAAAGGGTGAAATGGGATAAAAATGAAAAAAATAGCATAGCTTTTCAGTGATCCTGTCATTTAAACCCCTTCTTATCCTACAAATGGCTAAATTTTAAAATAGCAGAATATATTAATAAGTACCGCATTTTAAGTATAATTTGAAATTTTAAGCTTTAAGATATTTCTTAGTGCATAATATTTTTCAAAAAGTTTGTTTATCCTAGAAAATAAATTTTTTTTTCAGTAAAACATAACACATAATCTATATAGAATTTTATTTAATTAACACAAAATGGGTATAACTACTATTTAAATTTCATTTGGTTTTAGTGCTTGTGATTTATAAGTTTCTGAAAATATATTTTACTGAAATAAATTCACCCGATTACTAAATCCGACGACGCGTTGCAATAAAGACTAACTTTTGTCATATTTATAATTTAGCCGTATCTATGAATTGGCGGCTTGCTTGTTAATCATTCAAATATTTTGCATACTTTAGCAAAGTCAAATGTATGGAAAAAGTACAATTGTATCGAATTTTGAAGCAGTGGGAGCTCTTTTCACTCAAGAAATCAAAAATGAAAGTTTTTTTTTACTCAAGAAAGCAAAAGTAAACGGAAATTGTACGAACAGTAATAATGCCTAATAATTATGCGCGCATCATAATGGAGCTATAGCAAGGAGTGTTACTTATTGAATTTTGAAATTGTATATCAAGCAGAACAGTGTGTGATTTTCATGATAATTTAGAGGCTTTTTTTAAAAAACAAGTGAATGTTGATTTCTCATTCAAACTTTCAATTTTTATTTTATAAATGTTAAAAAAGCTTTGCAGGCTAGACTTCGAGTACCTACGCATATAAATAAACAGTTATCGTACAAAACTCAATTTCAAAATGTAATTTATATGTATCCGTCATATTACAACTCAAATAAATTTCTTAATTGACATCGAGGACACCATCATATTTGACTATGGTTACCCAGGTATTAGCTTTGAACTAGAAAACCGTCATTTTATCCATGCAAAGGTTGTATTTTGTGGCTAAATTGTCAAGTTATAGGGTAGGTATAAATAAGCCTTTCCGCCAGTATTCCCTAAAGTACAATTATCATGAAAATCGAAGAGAAAGTTCTATGTTGTATTGCAAGGGTATAACATACACATATACATAATGTAATGAAATTCAAAATCATCCTTTATGATTATCGTAAAATTGCATTGTAATGTACGTGTGCAAGGTGTGCACCATCATATTTCTGCCTGTTGAACGTTATTAGACACATGTTGTTGTTTGCTATAAATATATGTATGTACACAGGATATCCGGCAAAACTAATACATATTCTTTGGCATAATTTTGACAAGCTAACAATATGTGTATAGTGTAGTATTAGATTTATGCAACCAATACCTATAGCTGGTAGACTTATACTTTTGTACTTATGTACTTTTCTCCTCTTACCCGATGTTATTATGCTTTGTTGCATTTGTTTGGTTCGTACAGCTTGTACAAGAGCCAACAGGGGAAAATGTCAACATAAATTTGTTCATATTAACATTTCTATACCTCTTTTTCCCAAGTGGAACATAATTAATCGGTTTATGGTGCTTATAATTAATATGGTACACGTAAAATTTGTGAAATTGTGCCTAAAGGTGGGTGTCGCCCTTTACTTAAGTATATCTATACTTTGTGAGTTTTTTGCTTTTTGGATTTAAAGAATTTTTTTTTTTCAAAAAGATATGTGCTTTTATTTTTTTTTAAACCACTGAATTTATATTCAAAACTTCTCAAAAGAAAAGGTTGTTTTTTTAGACGTGTGGTTTTCAATCTGGCAATACTTTTTTCGGAGTTAGTTTTTTTGACAGCAGCCACTTGATTTATGCTCAATTTGGTTCATTTTATAATAAATAGACGTACTTTGGAACAACGTTTGAAAATCGTGCAAATTTATAAAAAAAATAATGGTTCGGTTCGCACGACACATCGCCCGCTGACTCCAATATTCGGTAGACATAATCGCAACATCGCATAAATTCGAGCAACCATGGATCGGTTTTGTACCACGTAAGCCCTTATCTTTATAATAAAGCTAAATTCTTGGCCATAACATTAAATTGTATGCGTTTTATTTCTTCTTGAAAACCACACGTCTAAAAAAAATACCCTTTATTTATGGTTCTTTTGGCAACACTGGTTTTGACAGCTGACGTGTGTTTAGTACCTTGTGTCACTGTCAAACAGCTTCAGTTTGGTTTGCAATTTAACCATGGATCGTCTTACAAATGAACAACGCTTGCAAATTATTGAATTTTACTATCAAAATTCGTGCTCGGTTCGAAATGTTCATCGCGCGCTTCTTCCATTTTATGATCGGCATTCTCGACCTTCTGAGCAGTCTATTCGGAAGATTGTGACCAAATTTCGCACCAAATTTACTTTGTTGGACATTAAACCACCAACACGTTTACGTACTGTGCGTAGTGAAGAAAATATTGCGGCCGTATCAGCTAGTGTGACAGAAGACCGCGAAATGTCGATTCGGCGCCGTTCCCAGCAGTTAGGCCTTTGTTACAGCACTACGTGGAAAATTTTGCGGAAGGATTTGGGCGTAAAGCCTTTTAAGATACAGCTGGTGTAAGAACTTAAGCCAGCCGACCTACCACAACGCCGAATTTTTGGTGAATGGGCTCTTGGAAAGCTGGCCGAGGATCCGCTTTTTTATCGAAAAATTGTGTTCAGCGATGAGGCTCATTTTTGGTTGAATGGGTACGTAAATAAGCAAAATTGCCGCATTTGGAGTGAAGATCAGCCAGAAACATTGCAACAGCTACCAATGCATCCCGAAAAAGCCACTGTTTGGTGCGGTTTATGGGCCGGCGGCATTATTGGGCCATATTTCTTCAAAGATGATGCGAATCGCAGCGTTACTGTCAATGGTGAACGCTACCGAGCGATGATAACAAACTTTTTTTTGCCCGAAATGGAAGTTCTTGACTTGCATGATATGTGGTTTCAACAAGACGGTGCCACATGCCACACAGCACGCGAAACAATGGCGCAATTGCGAGGCGAGTTTGGTGAACAGTTAATTTCACGTTTCCGGCCGGTCAATTGGCCGCCTAGATCGTGCGATTTGACACCATTAGATTATTTTTTGTGGGGGTATGTCAAGGCTAATGTCTATAGGGACAAGCCCGCTTCGATTGACGCACTGGAAGCCAACATCCATGCATTCATTCGTGAGATACCGGCCGATATGTGTGAAAGAGTATGCCAAAATTGGACTCAGCGGATGGGCTACCTGAGACGCAGCCGCGGTCAACATTTGCATGAAATTATCTTTAAACATTAAATTGCAAGGTTCAAACTATCGATTCAAATAAATATTTCATTCATTTTTTCGAATTTTTTGTGTTTTTTTTTTTTTAAAAGTTCTAAACCTCTTAACTAATCAAATTCTTTTGGTTTCCTAAACAAACGAAAAATACAGCTCGCTGAAAGCTGGTGCGTTTCGTAACACATTTTTCAGAAATATTTTCAACAATGATCTAAAAAAAAACAACAAAATTGGATAGAATATTGAATTTTGTTCAATGAGCTTTGATTCCTGGACGCATAAACTAAAAACGAAATATGATGATGTTTAGGAGGGATAAACATTCGTTGGATTTGTCTACTTAAATTTTCTATGCATTATGAGAAATAAGAATCAAGAAGGAGCCACCCATCCTCACATTCAATTTATTTGAAATACATTTTTGTCAAATAATTTTTAAGAAAATAAGAAAATTATTATTTTTTTTTTAGAATTCTATAATTAAAACATAAATAATAGGGTGGTGGTTATTTTTAAAACGTTTTGATTCTTTTTTACACCACCATATTCCCTCCTGAAAGTTACCATATTACTGGAAAAAAAAAAATTCTTGGCGCAATACACCTACAAAATTCACTTACCCGTTTTTAAAATATTATTTTTTCAAAAAAAAAAAACATTGATTTTATTTTTAAATTCGAAAAGTATGTTTTTGAACATTTTTTTATGCACTTTTATATCAATTTAAAAGGAATTCCTGTGTAAAAATGTTTATCCAAATTTATCAAACCATTAACAAGAAAGTTCAAAATCAGAAAAACCATTCTATGACAGGTACATTTAATAGCAGTCCTTATTAATTTTGTAACCAAAATGCTTACAATAACTAAAATAGTGAATACAAATTCGTTTATCAAAACCGTTGGAGCAGTTTCCGAGATAAATTTTTTTTCATAACGGTTGTACGGCATGTACCGATATTTTTGGAGCTATAAAAGATTTATCTTCTAGGGAATCACTGAAAAACCATAAATTCAAAATTTTCAAGGAAATCGCTTCAATACGTATTCAGGTCGAGGTACAGAGAGATATATAAACAGACAAACTGAATTTCAGGACTAACTTTTTTTCGTGTTCTCTATCAACGAAGAGTCAGGATTGATTAAAGCCCCGAGGCTAATGTGTTTTACAATACCTAAACTTGCCTTAAACTACAAATAAAGGGTCCGCCATTTCGTGAATGGTAACACTTAGCTCATGTCTGATTTGACAGATAATAAGTTTTATCCTTCCGCTGAACGAATATGGTTGTGTATACGCTTCGCTAAGTGGGCCTGCGATCGACTTAGAGAAGATTTTGTTGCCAAAAAAATCATCTTTTCAGATGAAGCTCATTTTGATCTTGGCGGGTAGTAAACAAGCAAAATTTTCGCATTTAGGGCACAGAAAACCCGCACGCATACATTGAAAAGCCGATACACCCAAAACAAGTCAAGTCACTGTTTGGTGCGGATTTTGGTCCAGAGGCATAATTGGGCCATTTTTCTTCGAAAATAAGCAAGGAGTGGCCGTTACAGTCAATGGCGATCCTTACCGGGCCATGTTGAACGAATTTTTGTTCACAAAAATTGAAGAGGAGGATATTGGCAACATTTGGTTTCAACAAGACGGCGCTACGTGCGACACAGCCGAAGCTACAATCGATGTTTTGCGTCATTTTCAAAAAAAAAGAAAAGTTATTTGGCGGACCTTTACATTCATAATGAAGGCTTACAAACATAAATATTATTTTAGTAATGTTTAAATATTTCATTCCCAGGACCCATCACAGATTCAATAAACCTCTTGAAAAATTTAGGTTAAACTTTGTTTCAACTTGATTTCCACTTAAAAATGTACATACATAAATGGTTTAGTTTTTTATGAATTTTGAAAACCTTCCAACTGAAAATTTCTCTTCTCAATTCTGTCGCAATAAAAACCAAACATTATACGAGTAGATTTTATGACAAAAACCATTAAAAAAGGATAAAGATAAAACTTTATATCAAACATATGATGTACACATACTCACATAATGCCTTTTCCAATAGCAACTAGAAAAAATCTGGTTTTATTATTTCAAAATTCCCCAATTAACCCGATTTTTACTCCCAAAGACACAAACCATCATCCGTAGAAACCGAGACACCCAATGACGTCCTCGATTGCAATATATGAACGTTCCCGAAAAAAAGCAACACACAGCACACAAAGAATAAAGAAACGGTCAAATACATAAAATTTTATAACTCTGCCCTTGTTTTCCATCTTTTACAGTATTTTGGTCATAAACTTTAATCTTATTTCCAGAGAATATAAAGAATAATATAAAAATAACTTTTATTTTTGAAACAAAAATATACATAAATAAGATGATTATGGATACGAAAATTGCGGTTTCAGCTTCATTTATGAAAAAAATAAAAAAAAAATTTTAAAACTCATAAAAGGATTTCCATTAAATTTATAATTCAAATCTAAGTACAGAGCCCCAAGGAAAAAGACATTAGAGATATAATATTCAATTCAATATACTCCAAGTTAACCGAATCGGATCAAAAATAAAAATCAATATCGTAAACTCCAAGGCAACACCCAATCCAACAGGCAACAGCACACACAAAGATTCGTATAGGTACATTTGTATCTTTTGGCTTCCATTTGGATTTGGACTTCCTGCATAGAAGTGTGTGACTCGACTCGATGTGGAATGGTTTTTTGGAGAAATCCAAAGACAGACGGAGGATGAAAACTATTTTGAATTCGCAAGATGTAGTCAAACGTAGCCCATTACGTATTTATTCAGTACAAGCAACACGTCTCTACATTTTGCAGCTACGCAAACACATTATTAGATTTTGTGACAAAGGTGAATTTGTCATAAGCCCTCTCGTTCGCTTGCATATAATTTAAGGATAAGAAATAGAGGGGTCCACTTGTGTGGTCCGGGGGAGGGGAGATGATGTGTCGGTTCGGTATCGGTTCCCTTTTCAAAATCATCTACATGATCTTGGTAATGAGAATGGAAATGCATAAGCCATAGAATGGTCAGAATTCTAGGATTATTAATGGCTGTCCTATGAGTGCATGGAAAGTGCTCGAGGGCGTATGCGTACTAATTTGGAAGCACCCAACAACTCGCTCTCTGCTTATAGACCATAATGCCGGCGTAGATTGTTTATGCTGCAATAAATATTCAGATTATTAATGTGTTTTGCAGTGATTTATATAATATACGCATAGATGAACTTGATATCACAAAATATAACGGTTTTACATTCATATATTTTGGATTGAAATATTAAAGTAAATCGACCAAAAGCCCGATGACAACAAATTAATTTATAATAATTCTTGTGAACAATTAGATAATTTTTTTTTTTAATTTCTATTTCATAAATGCGCAGAGATGATGATGATGATAGTTATAATTTAATTAAATCTTCATTTACACCCAATGAGTGTGTGATGATAATTTTGAAAATTCAAATGATTCATTGTTGATGATTTTATCAAAATTCTATATATCAAAACATTGAGCAGAGCATTAGTTTAGTGAGGGATTTTTAAGCTTAAGCTGTTAACGATGTGGTATATTTATGAAAATTTATCAATCTATTCAGAATAATTATTATAGTTATGAGAACTGAGTGAAAATATATATAGTTTTAGTTTTAAAGCGGATTATTTTATTGAAATTAACAATAGTTTTTTAGTTAAGTCATTTGAAAAATGATTTTTTCGGTCGGAATTAAGTTTAAATAATTTTATGATTGTGATTATTTTTGAAATAAAATAAATCCCAACTGTTATAAATATGATTATCAGTATAATAATTTCAGTCTTATTCTGAATTTCCTCAAAAAGTCTTTGAACCTCTCCCAATCAGGATTATTAGTTAAGGGACTGCCTGAAGTTAAAAAGACTTTATTCCAGTTAAACGAATGCAATACTTTTAATGCAATCAAAAGTATATATATATATACACACCATACCCACGAACAAAACTATTTGTAAACAGTTGGAACAAGTATACTCGAAGGAATGTGGTTTTAAAAATTGGTGGTTTAAATTCCACAAGAATTAAAAATGGTTGCTGTTTTGTTGGCATTTGAACATATTTTTTTTCAATAGGCTTGTTTTGTTGGTAGATAAAATAGATGCAATTATGTATAAAATTAACTTTACGAGAGTCGTGTACATTCAAGCATATTAATCGTGATTTTGTTCATGAGCGTTTGTCTTTTTTTTTCGAAACGATTCAACTCGTTTGGAAGGTATACTCTTTTGTATTCGTTTGAAATATATGGTGAGTCACAAGTCATCATACTCGTGAACGGAAAGCTCGCGAACATCTTCTATGCTTTGACTCTGTTTGTTAGAACTCCCTTATTTCGAGTCAATATTCGATGTTCGTGGACAATACTGGATTCGTTTTATTCTCAGCTATCCACCATACACCGGAGTCTGTTGATGACTATAATTTTCGTCACTATTTATATTTTCTTAAAGTAAGTCAGTAGTGTGGTGTTTTTCAGTGTCATTTTAAGTTTGATTCCGTATCTTGATAATGTATACAAATAAAGAGTGTTTTCTTCAATGTTATGGTCAAAAATTTAGCTTTCTTATAAAGATAAGGCTTTGCCATTATGTTTTAGAAACGATTTCGGGTAAGTTGCCGCCACGGATGGTTCGAATAAATTCCAGCGGAGAGGCTCAATTTTGAGCACTTTTTGCAAAAATTGGGGTCGTATGTAAGCAATAACGCGCCAAATACTCTCTTTCAAGGCGTCAATCGTCTCGGTGTTATCTGCGTAGATATGCAACTTCACATAACCCCACAAAAAGCGGCGCTAAGTCGCACGATCTTGGAGGCCACGCCACATGCCCACGACGCGAGATAATGCTCTCACCAAAAGTTTTCTTCAATAAATTGATTGTTTTGTTGGCTGTATGGCACCGTCTTGTTGGAACCAAGGATCGTCCACATCGACATCCTCCAATTCAGCCACGAAAAAGTCATTAATCATGGCTCTATAGCGTTCCACATTAACTGTAACATTATAGCCGGCATTCTTCGTTTTTGAAGTAGTATATGGACCAATGATTCCCTCTGCCCATAGAGCACACCGAACAGTGACTTTTTGAGACTGTAACGGCGTTTACACAATGGCTTGTGTATTATGATCACTCCAAATACGATAATTTTTCTTATTAACGTTCTCATTCAACCAAAAATGAGCTTCATCGCTAAATTCGCTTATGAAAATTGGGATCAACGGCAATCTTGTTTTAGGCACGATTTGCAAAGGTTGTTCAGGAGTACCTAAGTCTATTTATTCTAATATGGCAAACCAAATTGAGTATAAATCAAGTGACAGCTGTCAAAAAAAAAACCAACTCCAAAAAAGTATTGGCAGATTGAAAACCACACGTCTAAAAAAACACCCTTTACAAAGCATCACTGTTTTCAAAAAAGCTCCCTCAAAAGTCCCCATAAATCATTTACTGGCAAATTTTGTTGAACAGAGAACATTTTTGCTTTGTGTCAATAGAATACTTGTAATAGTAATAACTTATATGAGTTACACTCCAGTGGAAAGTGTTTGATGACTTATGAATACAACACGTGACTAACAAGAGAAATGCCATAGGAGATATTATGATGATGATCTGAAAGAGTTTGTTATTTATTCCAGAGGAAATGAGTAAAAACTCCTACATTGAATTTATTTTCTAAGAAGAGATGCATACCATTAATATTTAAAAAAAACTTTCCTTTAACAATAATTGCACAATGCACACATCATATGAACTCTCCTTGTTAATGACTAAATTTGCAACGACGACAACAAAGATGATGTGTCGTTACAAAATTCTTTTTGATACCACATCATTCCATTTCCAAACTCAATACAACAAGCTTCGTAGTATAGTCGAAAATTTGCAGTTTTATGACAAGTAGCTCTTTGCTAAAAGAGAATAATAAGAGAATATCTAATTAGAAAATACACATTTAAGTATTTCATCCAAGTTCTTTGGTCTCTATTCCTGACTCATTTTCTACTTTATAGCCAGCCACCTATCTGCATATTTCTAAAGAAGTTTCTTCTGAATTTTATTATTAAGTACTTTTATCTCCTTAAAGGTTGTATACTTGAGCTATTCAAAAAAAGCTATATCAACTTCACTTCAACCACAACAACAACAACAAAAGCATCAACTTTATGGAGAAGTATGAAATAACGGTGAATTTAAGAGTGTGGACAAGAAAAAGGACCTCTATATCATACTTTATACTACACACCAGATAGAAAAGTAGCTCCTCTGCTTTAGTTATACAAAACGCCAAACCCAGGGATTGATGAACAATGGAATATCCTTAATTGAATTTTAAGAATATTTTATAAAGCCCTTGGAAAGACAAGGATGTGCTGTGAGAGGCGTTCAGGGGTAGTTGAATTCACCACCCACACCTTTGTCGTTGTTGTCATAAAGTGCACATATAAGCATATTTCTTCGAACGAAGGTCTTTGTAGAGTGTGCCTGAGCCTTTAGCCTATACTGATGCTGCTGCTGCAGCTGATGGTGCAGAGTACAAAATTTGCCTCTTTCGCATCATCTTATCGCATAATTCATGCAAAGTCCTTTCGGATAGTACCTACCTACCCAATACCCATATCTATTGTTCAGCTGGATTATGACTATGAGAGTATTTGTTACTTTTTTTCTCTCTGTGGACATCCCATTTCCCTATCTGTGCATCTCTCTGTAAGGGATTAAGTATTACTATGTAATAAATTATAGAAAAAGTTTAAAAAGAAAAAAAAATTCCTCATGCAATTAGTTGCATACTCATGTTTACCATGCAAAGTCATTAATTCGTGCTCAAAAGCAGTAACCTTTTAAACTGTTCGCTGTATAGTATAGCCCGGTCGATCCTTCTTTGTATACATGTCTATAGAGAATCGAGGGTGGAGAGTAGTGAAGTGTGTGTTGAAAGGTTTTTCGGTTCTGGGGGTATAGCTGGTTGGCTGGACGGGCTGGACAGAATAGTGCATTTGGGACTGTGATGTGTTTAATTTTTAAATGCAGTCCAAATAAAAATCTCGTATTCCCTTTTAGCAACACTTTCCGGACGATATAGTTTTGTTTTTTTTTTTTATTTTTCTTCTTCTGAAATATTCATTTATTTGCACTTGATTTGAGGTCAATTGGAAAAAGCTTCTTTTTTTTCTTCTTCCAGCACAGATTTAACTACGGTAAAACAGTCAACTGATATAAGAGCACGGATGTATAGATTTTAAATATCATTGAGACAATTATGTAAAATCATGTATAATTAATGTTGATTTTTGATTTATCAATTTTCATAAGCTTTTCATTTATGTGTTACCTAGTTAAATGATTTTGAAAGAGTACAAATGTTTCAGCTAATAGAAATTGGTTGATATAAATCAAATGGAGTATGGACTCAGAGCAGATGCTCCATAAGAGGAAGTGCTCACTAAAGAAAACGAAACTACTTCCATTTCGTATGAATAAAATTTTTCATCAACCAGTGAGCACTTTCTTCTTCCTACAAAGTGACGGAGTGATTGCTCTCTTACTTTAAACCAACTTACTGCTTGTAAGTGAAGTGTATTGTTTTATTATTGTTTGTTTTCGTTTCCATAATTTGTTGAATTTTTCGCTAGAAATTTTTTTTTATTTCATATTTAATGACAAAGTTGGTCACATAATAAACAATTAAAACAAATAGTGCTGGAGCCCACAGCAAAGTGGGTGTGGATTCATGATGAAAATATATAAGCCTGAGGGTTTATATAATGTACTATCATAACATAAAATTCTTGCGGTTTTTTTTTTCTATACGCCTTTGATGGGAAGTTCCAAATACCGTTTTTTTTTTTTTAAATTCGTTGCAGACGTTGAGCAACCAACTGATGTTTACTCACAAAAGAGAAGCAAGTGCTCCTCTCCATGAACTACGTACTTCAGTTTATTTATTCCTAACAATGGATTAGATACTCACCTTGAAGGGGCACTCATCAAACATGTAGATGCTCCATTGTTGAGCACTTCCTCAAGTATTTTATTCACACCAAATGAAGCACCTGCTCCTATACGTTTAGTTTCAAGCAAATGCTCCGTTTCATTCCTACCACCCAATGTTTCTGTAGATTCCCAATAGTTGATCACACCCTCAAGTATTTTATTCATACCAAAAGTAGCACCTGATCCGAAAAGTTGAGTTTGAGCAAATGCTCTATTTTATTCATACCACCCAATGTTTCCAGAGATGTTTAATACATTTAGACCTTTGCTAAAATTCTTCTACTGATATTTGTTTTTTTGTTTTTAATATTTTTACGATAATTTACTAAAGTATGTACTTCAAAACAAACGGAACGATAAATAAAATGAACTCAAGCGCGAATCACTTTACTTTTTACTAACACTCCTTCAACATTTTGGTAATTTAAACTTTCCAAATCATAAATAAAAAAAAAATTAAAATAAAATTAAAAACAAAAAAAAAACATACAGAAACATTTTTAAAGCAAAAAATTATACCTACAAGGAATACAAAAAATAATAATTTTGTTTTTATTCAAATTTAATAAATTCCGGCTGAGGGTCAAAATGAAAAAAAAAAAAAATATTTAATATAATGAAAAGTCCTTAACAAGTGCAAACATATCAGAAGTGCAGTACATGCAAAATTTTCTCTTGAGGATATGAATCAGAAAAAAATGAAAAAATTAAATCAAAAAACAAAAAAACAAATTCCTTACAAGGGCATTAATATCCTGGACGGAGTGTAAGCAAGCATTCGGTGATGCAAAATACGAGCTCAACCGGTCTCTGGTGATGTATGTATGCAATGCATGCTCTTTGTAGTATGTTGGTTACTGCAACTGTTCTGCTGCTAAACATAAATACACACACACATGTACATACACACGATCATACATTTGTGTGTCATTTCGCAAAGCGCGCTCAGCGTCAGCATAATATTATTTAAACAGCATAGGGGAGCCTGATGATAGTTTGCGAACGAGGTTGCTGTTGGGGGTGGTTTTTTTTTTGGGGCCAAAAAGAAAACCCAGATATGTACAGAAAGTAAAGGGGCGAGGCTGAGGGGTACGTTTGGCTTTTTATGGCCAGCAAGTTTGGAGTGATGAAAATTAATTAATGCTCTGGCCTATGTGCAATTTCAGACAAACTATATAGAATACACACATACATATGCACTCGTAAATATTGAGGGGATTCCAGGGAAGAAGGAGAGAGGGCCTCCTCAAAATTATTCAATCCTTGTGGCGTGCAGATGAAACTTGTGGCAGCAGCGACTAGTGTAGCTGTAATTCGTTATAGTGTTGGTTGTTTTTGCCACCGTTTTTATAGTCCTTTTTGTGCATAAATGCATTCAACATTAGTTTCAAGGGGGGGGGGAGGGGTTGAAGAGTATGGTGTGTGAATGGAGGTTATGAAACCCTCTGTCTCTTTACATAGTGCGTATGTATGTCATAAGTTATTTTCATTTAGTTGAAGAGTTCAGTTTTTGCCTATATCCTGCAGCAGTCTGTCATCTTTATGACATCCAATTCATTCTATCTACATTATGTGTATGTGATGGTATGCTGTGTGTGTAATTTTTTAGTCCTGCAAATATTTATCAAAGAGGAGTTTTGCTGGTTTTTGTTTGTTTTTGAGTTCATAATGATTTGAAATTGAATTCAAATACCCCTTTTAAGCTGAGTTATAGGTTTATAGATAAGTATATACCACTACCTTCATGTATATTTTTTTTTTTTTGAATAGCCAATGGTTCGAGAATAACTGTGTGTAGCTCCAATTAGTAAGACCTTGGTTAGCCAGGTTATTGGGGAGTTGTGTGTTGCTATTTTATGTTGACTATAAATGCCAATGGGTAGGTATAGGTAGAGAGACATACGCAATAGCAAGAGTTGACAAATAAGTTATACAAGTATTACTGCCTAGATTTATTGAAGTGGAATTTTGTGTAATTATATACTCGGTATTTTTTTTTGGAGTTTAATTTTTTTAAATTACTGCAGCAATATGACGATACAATTAACACACGCACACAATTTATTTTGGCTGATTAAATTTTTGTATAGTGTTTTTTTTTTCATATTTTTTGTGATGAAGATTTGCGTGACGAAGGTATTTTTAGAGTGCTTTTTCTATTTTGGTAATATTGCTTTATGGTTGTTTGCAAAATTCATGCAGGTTCACTTGAAGAGTGATTGAAGCAACTTTTCAAATTTAATCAATTTTGTATGGCACTTCAATAAGGGAGTGTACTTTTTTGATGTAATTTATTAAAAGGCTAGATTTTCACAAAAAAAAAAAAATAATCAAATGTTTGTCAAAGTATCTGCTATTATTTTCAACAAAAGTGTTTAAATTGCTGGTTTTGAAGTAAAGGGTGTTTTTTTTAGACGTGTGGTTTTCAGGAAGAAATAAAACGCTTATCTATAATTTAATCTTATGGCCATGAATTTAGCTTTATTATAAAGATAAGGGTTTGCCATTATGTTTGGGCAAGTGGCCGCCGCGGCTGGCTCGAATAAATTCAAGCCGAGAGCACCAATTTTCGACCACTTTTTACAGAAATTGGGGCCTTATGTCAACAATAACTCTCCAAATATTCTCTTCCAAGGCGTCAATCGTCTCGGGCTTATCTGCGTTGACAAGCAACTTCACATAATTCCACAAAAAATAGTCCAGCGGTGTTAAATGACACGATCTTGGAGGCCACGCCACAGACGCGAGATAATGCGCTCACCAAAAGTTTCCTTCAATAAATTTATTGTTTCATTGGCTGTATGGTCGTCCACATCGACATCCTCCAATTCAGGCACGAAAAAGTCATTAATCATGGCTCTATAGCGTTCCCCATTGACTGAAACATTATGGCCGGCTTCATTTTTGAAGAAATATGGACCAATGATGCCCCCTGCCCATAGAGCACACCAAACAGTGATTTTTTGAGGATGTAACGGTGTCTCCAAATACACTTGAGGATTATCATCACTCCAAATACGGCAGTTTTGTTTATTGACGTATACTTTCAACCAAAAGTGAGCTTTTTCGCTAAACAAAATTCGCTTATGAAGATCGGGATCAACAGCAATCTTGTTTTGGGCCCATTTGGGCACATTTTGGAAGCGTTGTTCAGTAATAAGTATATTTATTTTGAAATGGCAAACCAAATTGAGAATAAATCAATTGACAACTATCCAAAAAACCAACTCCGAAAAAAGTATTGCCAGATTGAAAACCACACGTTTTAAAAAAACACCCTGTATTAGTGAATGTTTATACATACATCCTGTATTTAAAAAAATAAATATATACAAACAAATCAAATTTAAAATTCACAAAAAATGTTGAGCCACTTTTTTCTGATTGCCATCAATTTTCCTTACAATTAGCCAATAACGCCGCCCTCAATTCCAAGCAACCACACGTTATTTTGAACGTTCATATCGCTGGTATCTCTACTCTTATGTATGTCGGTGGGAAAGTCCATGTATCATCCTTTGTTTTTTTTTTTTCTCTAGCTGTCATTTCTCCGCCTCACACTCAATAATTACAAAAATGAATAAGAGAGAATGTCTGTGTTTATAAATTTTGCAAATGTGCTATTTGCATTCAAATAATTTCGCTTAAGGAAGAGAACAAATAATACTGAAGCTGAAAACTGAAAACTGAACTGACTCACTTATAGACGCGCCTATTATACCTATACACATTCAGTTTTCATTTTTCATGGCATTTTATGCTTGTTTTGCTCGTGGTAGTTGTAGAAGAGGTAGTTGTTGAAGTTGTTGTTGTTTCCTCCAATTTTTTGTTTGTCTGTTTAGGAAGGGTATATCGTATCCTTTTAACATCCCACTATAGGCTCCTCTTCAGCTAAATTCTCAACCACCCCCATTTGCAGCCACCACAATCCTTTCATATTAAAGGAAAAAGTCCGTGCATCTGTGTATCTGAGAGATATGGGGGACTGGTAGATTTCAGTTTCAGCCTATTCAGAGATATCTTTCCCGGGAAAAGGAAATATTTTTGTTTTTTTTTGTATGTATCTTGTATTTTCCTCTCTCTCACTGTTTGTTTTCAAATGCTCGACTAGGCTCTGCTTTTCTATTATTATCCTGACAACTGTATACTGTGTATAGTTTTGTTTGGAGATTTTCTCGTCTACTCTTCGTCGTCGTCCTACTAAACGAGAAAAATTTTATGTGTGTGTAGTTGGATTCGTGTTTTGCATCATCACAGCTCCTCGTAGTCATAGTTCGTAGTATAAACACCTCACTTTGCCACCACCACCGCCGCGCTGGTCCCTCTTTGAATCATCGCTGGAGCTTCTGCCAGGATATCTCTCACATCATTCCATGTGTCCAGGATTAAAATCGGATGTGAATGTATAATTCTGTTTTTTTTTTTCTGTAAAAAAAATAGTTAGATAGAAAGACCAGGCAACAATGGCAGAGGACAATCTAATGGAATAATGTCTAGTTAGTAAACATATGCTGTAGATTTTCATTTCGATAGAAGTACGATGATGAGAAACCAGCACAAGGATGTTGCTGATGAAGATGATGATGGTGATGAGGATGATCATCGTCATCATTATCATCATCTTGATGAGGTGAATGTTGGTAATTGAATGTCGGTTGTGAAAGAAAACATACGAAAAACTTTAAGGTTTGCGCACAAAAATTCTTGCTCTAGATTTTTACAGGAAGCACTATAGGTGCGGAGGAGGTAATTTATGCTCATCACACTAAGTCAACAAATTGTATATGGCTTGGCAAAGTAGCAAGTTTGGGTGTCTGGGTGATAATATTGCAGTCGGGGTGTTTTAAGCTCCATACTGGCCTCCTTCAAAGTCTATGCGATCGCTAAAGGTCAAACGATGTAAATCCTCTTGATGGCTCCAATTTGATCACTCAAAATAGACGACAAGCCATACGGAGTATACCGAGTTCTGTTTTTGTAACTTTATATCTCATTTGAGAGGTAGATCACACAAGGTTTGTGGTTGTATCGTCTCCGGAATCGCTCCGGAATTTTCTATCGAATTCCGCAAAGGTGCCTTTCAGCCTTCAACTACCTTTACAAGACGCGTCAGTTATATACGCTGTCTAAAAGTTGCACACTCGAGTTCTTATTGGGTGTTTGGTGATCGAGTCGTATCATCTGCCATACCTTAAAACTCCAGCCCTCTATTCCTACCGATAACACGCAGAGAATAATAGTTTATAGTTTTTAAGAAGCATGGAAGTTTACTTCTATTCATCCTGTCCACGAGGAAATACAAAATTCTTTTAAAAAAAATGTTTCTTACAAAATAAAAATAGTATAGACCCTAGTGTATCCTACGAAACGAAAGAGTCTAAATTATGCACCTGCGTTAGACCAAATTAAATCAAAATATAAAAGTGTATCCTTTCTTTCCAACCCCATCACACTTCATTTCAATGTTAAGCACACTCTTCCCTTTTTACAATTTGTTAAACTTGCTGTATAAGGTCATGATGATGTTCATCGAGCAAAATTAGATGTGCAAACGTTAAAATTTTCAGCAACAAAAAAAAAACTTTCAATTAATGTTGAACTGGGAAAAACAAAATGAACATCATCAACTACTCTTTTTTTTTGACGTTGAAATATAACACCGTCCCATCAAAATCTCTAAACTTCCATTCGTTTAAATAACCAACAAATATGCTCGATAGTCAAGGAGGTAGCGTTCGAAATAGTTAAAGAGACAGTTATTTTAAACCAGTGAATTGTCCCACTGAATTGTGGGACTAGCTCTCACCCTTAACCCTTACCCCTTACCCCTTACCCCTTACCCCTTACCACTTTCACCTTTATTTTTTTCCCATGTGACAAATGAAAAATAACATTGTTACGTCCTATGACTGTGTTTATGTTAGAGCTTCGATACACGATTCGAGCAGTGAGTGATCAAAGCCGAGCAAATTTTACTAATTGGATGTAAAGATTTCTCAGCTTTAGTCTAGTCACATCGTTTATCGAAGGATCAGTGGAACACGAGATTCCTTGCCTAGAAACAGAGATATTTTATATAAAACCTCATTTATTATCGCGCAAATATACCATTTTCTCAACAAAAAAAACATAAAATTTCCGTTCTGTGAATTTTGTACCAAAAACCTGAATTGAAGTTTTCTCATAATTAATTTAGCCGTTACCATTGGAGCCGTTCTAGAAAAAATTTAAAAATAAAATAAAAAAGTCGTTTACCAACCCATTCTAGTAGATGAGCTTAGACAAAATTTGAATTTTCCCCTCTAGGAAATCACATACAAATCACCAAATTTGAAGCTCTATAGAGCAATTTTAAATGATGATCAAATTTTGCAAGTTTTTCTGGCCCTGAATTATTAACTATAAAATGTATGACTTTTTTTCAGACTTATACGTTGAATAATTTTCAAATTACATACCTTCAATTTTTACTTTTCGAACTATTAGGGTCACTAGCACCTTTCTATGTTCCTGATAGAGGCCGAAAAAAACTTACTGCACAATCCACCAAAAACAGAGAACACAAGTTGTCTTTTTTTTATAATTTTTTGTTGTAAATCTCCCCAACTAACTAACTTTTTCAACTTCCATTTACGGGCGGCTTTTACACTGTAATAACAATCTAACGGAATACACGAACAAGAAAATTAAACGAGAAAAATAGGCAAACACAAAATAACAAAAAAAAAAAACAGGAAGAAAAATTCAAAATCAATTCCAACATGAATGTAAAATGTAACAGAGAACAAGATTGTGTGGTTTTCATTGTTCTCTTCCGTCTATCCTTTTTTTTTTTTGATGATGAGTCCTTTTTTCTAAAAAAAAAAAAAAAAATTAAATCGATTTCCTTTTAATAATATAAACGCGCAATCGAAGGCAATTTATCTGAGCCTCCCAGTCCAGTCTTTTCCCACAGCAGTCAGCCAACAACTTCTCTCCCATCAGCTGATACAGCACCACACATACAAAATGAATTTATGGAATTCAATTTTAGATCTCCTTTCCGTTGTGCCGATGCCGTTTTGAATTAATTAATGGAGAACAGACATTTGTTACGATGTATGCGGGACTATATAGAGTGTTACAGATATTATAGGAAAAAAATTTATTTATATCGACGCGGCAGTGTTGTACGAATTTGCTCATATTTGAGAAATAAAATCTAATATTTAAAATAACCAAGTTTATCCATAATTTTTTTTTTTTTTGTAAATAGTATCAAAACTTTAAACAGATACAATTGATAGGTTTGTTGTGACCTTATGTCCAAATGCATTCCGCCAAGACACAGTTGGGTCATCAGTTAGATGCTGCTGTCGAACCCTTCTAAGATGCAAGATTTTAGTAGATACTACTTCCCATAAACGAAATCACGAAATTTTCAAAACCAAAAACAGCAATAAAACAATCGGAAACCCTCTGGAAAAATGTTCGTTCTTGTTGATTCTCATTTTTCTTTGTGATATACGAGTATTTTGTTAAAAACTAGTAATTTGTCCGAAGCATGATATGTTACGCTAGGTAATAGATATTAAATTCTTCTTTTTGAACGGAAACCTTCAAAAGGCGCTTTCCAAGGTTTCAGACTTCATTTTACTGTAACTTTGCGGACAGGGTGAAGATAAATTAAAAATGCGTCTTACGATTTTATTTTAATAATTTGATTCGGAATGTAGAGTTTTAACTACTGGTTTCTACATAGAAGCTTAAAACATTTTTTTTTCAACAATTTACAGACATTATTTTATTATATGATTTTAAAACTTTCCACCCATGTTTAAATTGTTTTCCTTTTGAAATACAAGCCCATTTAACTTTTAAATAAAAAAGAAACTAAAAGTTAGTATAAATGATGATGGTTTAAATGAAAACATACGGGTTGTGTGTTTTACGTATTGCTTATGTCTGGCTAATATATTGCACAACCCTTTGGGCTTATCCAAATTGCTTGGTGAAAAAAAAATTGAGTAATTTCAAAATAAATTTGTAGTATTTATTTTATTTTTCCGACTGGAGTTTAAAAAAAAAAATAAAGACATTACCTACCCTAAAATAATTGAAATGTCCAAAAAAAAGTGGGTTTCATCATACCATCCGTCGATCTGTGCGTCAGTGGGTCTGTACGTCCATATCTACGTGTTCAGGTCTGTATGTCTGAGCGTTCGTGCGTCCACTATAATTTGCGCTAAGGCCTTAATGGTTGGACTGATTTAGTTCAAATTTAGTAAAGAGAATTTGCATGTGATTATCCTTAGAGAAGAAGTTCGAAGTTTTGTTTTCGATCTTCTAAAACCAGGAGCTTGCAAAAAAACAATTTTGGTTCTTTATTCCAAATTTTCTCGAAAACGGCTTTAACGATTTTGATTAAACTTCGTACCTGTAATAACCAAGTTAATTGTAAGAAGACTGCGTTTCAGGGTTTTGGAAAAAAAAAATTCACATTACCGAAATAGCAGTTCCATATTTGTTTTTGAAAAAATGGTTTCATTTTTGGATTTTTGTTATAATTTTTAATTTTACAATATGATAATTGTACTAGTAGTAAATCTTATTTTTTATGAATTTCTCATAAGGCGTGTTTTTTTTAAATTTATATCGGCTAAGACAAAAAATTAATTTAAAAAAAAACCTACATTAACTGTGATTGTAATGAACCCTTACAGGTATAAAAAATTGATATTTATTAAAGGTTATGTTCTTAAATTGAATACATTTTCTATTCAGTCTAATGAAATGTAATGAAAATACGACCTGATATATATCCAGGCTAACGATAAACTGAAGCTTAGTTGTTATGGTATTTTACTAGTTATATTCTTCAAATTCAATAGAAAATACTGTCAATATTCGTAGTTTAGCTATGTTATTTTATATAATTGAACTGTTTTCTAATTTAAAATTAGTTTTTAAAAGGGAATGCCAATTTTACTGTGGAGCTCTGGCCCAGAATGTACACGAACGAGTTTGGTATCAAACGAAAGGTGACGTGAAGCCCGATACATGAGAAAAATATACTTAAAATCGTTCATCAGAAAGTCGAGATATTTGGGCTTGAAGTTGCCGATTGCAAAAAAAGAATAAGTGTCTATAACGGGCGAAATAATTGACGTAGAAAAATGATATTGATATCAAACTCGTTGGTGTACACTCTGGGCCAGAAATGGGCAATTTCCTTTAATTCTGAAAAAAAAACAGGTTGATGGATTTTTTTCGAATTTTAATTTTTAACTGTGCATTAATTAAAACATAAAATTGCCATACAAAAAAATGTTTTTAAACATTTTTTTTAAATTTGCATGTATGAGAAATTTAATTCTTAAAAAACCACTGCATGAGTGTACCTACATTATGTTAAAATGTGCAACAAGGTTTTTAAAAGTTATATATTTATTTTTCATATCCATTTTTCGATCATAAGATAAACTCGAAAAAAAAAACTTTTTTTATTTTCAAAGTTTCTTACAACTTTGTTGCAGGTGCTGTATTTTAAATAAAATGGGTCTTGTGAATAAAAAAAAAAGTAAAACTTTTTCGAAGGAAGCTAAAGCCAACTAGTCATAGTTTTTACTATAGCAGCTAAAGCTAGACAGTTCCAGCTTAAGCTCTGTTTTATGTGATAACGCTAAATAGCTTGATCTGGAAAATTCTATCTTTAGCTTCGATATTAAAGATCTCGGTTGCTTATTCACATGTTTTGACTTAGATAGCTTTACCTTAAACTGTTTTTATATATGTAGACTGAAGAAGTCAAGCAGAAACAAATAAAAAGGGTGGGAAACAAATAACAAGGGTGGGAACCATGCTTGTTGCAACATTCATTTTGTATTGCAGAAATGAAAACCTTTCCTTCGCTTGGTCAAAACATATCTCTGTTATAACGCGCTCTCGGCAGAATATTTCATTGTATTTCTTTTCTGCATCTGTTTGAGGATTTTTGTACGGTGTCTAAAGTCAAGGTGTAATTCCGTACCCAGAATCTTCAAGAATTATAGAATTAACTTGCAAATTCTCTTTCATGGATGCATGAATTGATGATCTTTTCAAGATCTGTGAGTAGTGAGCTGACCCTGCCACTGGGCGTCATTGTCGCTTGTACATTAATGTTGTGGAAGCCTTTCCGATTAATGTATTCATCATAAATCTTGGGGGTGCAGTCTATTGCCCCAAAAGCTCCGAGAAACGTATATTTGTCCGCCTATTTTGCCTTTTCTGTTTCGATTTCTCTGCGACTCGACGGAATTCTAATATATGAATGTGAGCCTTTTCTATAATCTGGAAAACTTGCATCTGGCCACGTGCTTAACAGTCTTGCGTACAGACTCCAAGATCCTATACACCGCACTGAAATCCGGGTTCATTCAAATATCTCAAAAATATCTGCATTCTCTACTCAGAGATCAGTGCACCTCCTCTACGCTCTGTTGAATCTCCTAAAAAGTAAAGCCACGGAACATTTTCTTTTGAAACCCGAATTAAACTATGAAAATCCTCATCACTAATTTCCAACCGTTTCTTGTACAGTTTTTGGTTTTCAACCTTAATATAACCAAACATCTTTCACTAAATATTTAAAATTTAATTTTTAAATATCAAGAATGATTGGCACTCTAAGGAAAAATATTTTTAGCCTTAGAGCACACAAACTTTGGTTTTAGATTTTACGCAATCACAAAATTTGCTGGTTTTATTTTATTACAATTTTTAAAATAACATTGGCTTTTAATGAAAAATATATGTTTCTATACACGAACAAATGGTAAAACCATCAAATGAATTGAATTTATTCTAATCAACTAATAGATCGACTAAATCGACTATAAGCGACTAAGCTTACCATAATTATTGTCTGATTATCCTAATTTATTGCTCACTTAATATTTAACCAAAAACTCAGGCATGTTTTCCATCCATAACCCAAACTTGAATCAATATTTTTTTTAAAATGATATATGTATACTTTTTCCTTAATGACATTGTTAACCCCTGGACAAGGACACACAAAAAACAAGCCACTTTACAAGATTATACATTATTCACTTCCCTGACATGATACTCTAAAGTCCTTTTCTCTGCTTCGGTTGCTCAGCGATTCATCTTATTTTTGACATTAATTCGAGAAAAATTAAAGCATCCCTGAAATATTTTGCTAATAGTAATAATGGTAGAAGTCAGTTCGAGGCCCCTTGAATCCACTTTCCACCCACCTCGAGCTCATATAGAGCTCTTTACATAAATTAAAATTCGATTTTGGTTCGATTCGATATGGCAATACGCAACCCTATATCCTCTCCAATATTTATGGACACATAGAGCAACCACGACGAAATCAAGCTATCATCAAGCCACCAAAATTTGTGGACCATCACACAACTGCTGGTATTATACAGTAAATTCCAAAATCAGGCAGACTGGAAGAGTCCTAATATGAAAAAAGGACATTATAGTAATCGTATTCTACATGATGCCAATAGCCTTCACTATACTCCAGATAGGAGAACAGATAGATGGATCCTGACCGAAAGTGAGAAGAGGGAGCTTTGCTCTATTATTCGAAATCAATTTACTGTTGAAATAGTGCCAAGAATCTCATTTTTTGGCTTTAGGGGTAATTTTAAGACCCTCTCGGACCGCGCGCACTGACTTATCCCACAGACGCAAAGAGAGAGATCGTATCCTTCCACCAAACGAACCATTGATATTTTTTTGCCTATTTAAGGTGACATATAGGTACGAGGACATTTCGCGCGACTATATCAGGTTTAGATATAGGTTGAGGCTTGGAGGATGTGCTCTGCTCTGGCAGATTCTTTGAATGAGTGAGTGGGTTAGTAAGCGAATTTGTGTGTCTCCTCCTGGATGATGATGGCGAATGAAATCGTTTTCATCGTTTCGTTTTCATTTCCATACCAAATGTAATGGCCTCAATTGCCTGGTGCTCCTGGCTTTTTAGTAGGCGAGAACTGACATACGAAAAAGATAATTTACCTCCTCGCCGCCATCTGTCGCTCTCGTGTCGCTCGTGATGCCAAGAATCCCAGAAAGGATATAGAATCCAATTATAGAAAATTATGTAGTGTATGTAAGGTATATCCATTAGATGAGTGTGTCTGTATACATACATAACTTAGTGTATATGATAGGAAACAGAGGATGGATGAAGATTCTTAACTCTCTGTGAAGAGTTTGAAGGAAGCTATCCAAAGGAATTAAGTGGTGATAATGGGCTAGAGGTGTGTGGGTGAGAGTAATTTTAATGAAAGTGTTATTCGATAAAAAAATCTCAGCAAAGTTAAAATTGGTTGGGACGGGGACGAGGGTGTGGGTGGGAGACGAGGTAAAAAATAAACCGTGTCGTCATCATCATCATCATCACCATCTAATCGACCTACAAAACAGACACAGAAATGGCAAAAAGTCGTGCTAAGAAGACAGGAAAATCCGAAGGAACTTCCAACGATTGTCAGAGGCCAACAGCCTCTTTCTGAATGAAAACACTCGTAAAAGGTGAATTTCAGAAGAAATTAAATTTTTTAACCAAAAGTATTTTATGTATAAAACAAAATATAAAAAATTTGGACGCGTGACATCCCGTGGACGGCCAAGGCCTAGTGACTTCTGACATTATGCAATAAAATTCTTTTACACTGTTTTTTTTTTACATTAAATGTGACAAAAGGCCTGGGCGTGTGGGAAAGTGGTCTATTTCTCTCCGTTTAAGTTGAAAATTGACTTAGAATAGAAAAATAAGTATTGAAAAACAACGGCAATATACTTAAGATGTGATCTTATAGCATTTTCATAGCCAAAAATCAAATCTTCAATTTTCTTTTTAAATCGACCTACATCTACGCTTTTTCTGCATCTTATAAAAACACCCTGTATAATAAAAGAATATAAGAATGGCGATATTGATGATCGTATTCTCTTTCCACCCCACTTTTCCCCTTTTAGAAAAACAGTTTATATCGATTACGGGTATGGTTGGTTCTAATACAGGGTGTTTTTTTAGACGTGTGGTTTTCAATCTGGCAATTCTTTTTTTCGGAATTAGTCTTTTTGACAGTTGTTACTTGATCTATGCTCAGTTTGGTTTGCCATTTTATAATGAATAGACTAACTCCTAAACACGCTTCCAAATTGTGCCCAAACGAGCATAAATGAGCCCAAAACAAGATTGCCGTTGATCCCAATTTTCATAAGCGAATTTTGTTTAGCGATGAAGCTCACTTTTGGTTGAATGGATACGTCAATAAACAAAACTGCCATATTTGGAGTGATGATAATCCTCAAATGTATTCTGAGACACCGTTACATCCTCAAAAGTCACTGTTTGGTGTGCTCTATGGGCAGAGGGAATCATTGGTCCATATTTCTTCAAAAATGAAGCTGGCCATAATGTTACAGTCAACGGGGAACGCTTTAGAGCCATGATTAATGACTTTTTCGTGCCTGAATTGGAGGATGTTGATGCAGACGACCTTTGGTTCTAACAAGACGGCGTTACATGCCATACACCCAACGAAACAATCAATTTATTGAACGAAACTTTTGGTGAGCGCATTATCTCGCGTCGTGGGCCTGTGGCGTGGCCTCCAAGATCGTGTGATTTAACACCGCTGGACTATTTTTTGTGGGGTTATGTGAAGTCGCTTGCTTACGCAGATAAGCCCGAGACGATTGACGCCTTGGAAGAGAATATTCGGTGCTTTGTTGCTGACATACGGCCCCAATTGCTGCAAAAAGTGGTAGAGAATTGGGCCTCTTGGCTGGAATTTATTCAGCCACTTACCCGAAATCATTTTTAAAACATAATGGCAATTCCTTATCTTTATAATAAAGCTTAATTCTTGGCCGTAACGTTAAATTAACAACACGTCTAAATAAAACACAATTTATATGTTTTAAAACCATTTTGTTTGAAATTCTTGTCGATCTTAAATCTAGTCTTTAGCTAGATATTATATCTAGCTAGTGCCGAGAAAAAGTTTACTCACAAAACTTTGAAACAAAATTCATTAAGATGCGGTGCTTGGTGAAATTCAACTTACATAAAAGGTCGATTTGTCAGAGCCGGAATAGGTAGCTCCAAATTTAATTAATTAAACTGAAATAGCTATTCTATGCGAGCAATCCAAAAGTGATTCATTTCCGTGATTTCATTTTTGTTATAATATCTTATGTGCTAACAGAATTACTATATTTGTAGATATATATATTGCATAATGTAGGCATATACCTACACTATATCCCCTATGAAACTATCATCAAGTTAAGAACATCATGTAGGTATGTGAACATTTGGAAACTGTCGCCAGCATATAAAAGTCATTTTTAATGATATTCAACGTGGGTAAACTGTTATATAGCTGTAGATAAGCTATTCAACAAAGTATCCCAAAAGTTCGTTTCAAGAGTAGAGCATTATCCAGCCGGTGTAGGAAGTTGCTACACCATGTTGCGCATGATGTTTAATTGTGACAAATTCTTGGAAGGATATCAAAAAATTCATTTTCAAAAAAAAAAAAATGTGTGGCGAGACCAGCAGCAGCTTCGGATAAAGATGATGATGACACGCGAACACAAAAAGAGAGAACATGATATTATAGAACACGCCAAGCATCCGAGTAAAAGAAGAAGAATTCAATTAAATTGTATTCAAATGATGGTGATGATGGTTAAGCTACTGGGATCTGCCAAAAGAATGAAATGGAAAATCCTTTTTTTTCTTAGTTTTTAGTTGGCTTTGAATATCAAAAATTTGCATGGCATTTGACAAATCAAATGTCAAGTAGCCTGAACAGGGAATGTTGCATGGTGTTAAGAAAATGTCAGATATTCCATTGGACAAAAAAAAAACTGATAAATGGAGACTGACAGGTGCACAGGTTTTTGGTGAATGTTCAAGAATGTTCAAAAAAACGAATGTATGTAACTTTTTTGAAAGTATCTATTCTCTGTTTTATTTTTAACTAGCTTGCCTGATAAACTTCGTTCCGCCTAATATTTTCTCTTTCACATTCTGAATGGAATTTTCAGATATCGCCACCTTGCATCAACCAGTTTGCGGTTCTCACCGTTTTCTGACATTTTCAATCGAAATTTCCAATCCGTATAGTGTGTTAACCTGGTTTAATACGAATTTAACAAAATCGGATAGCCAAGTTATGCGCGTACAAACAAAAAACCAATTTATTTTCATATAATTTAGAATATTATCGCTGAAATTGAAATTCGTTTTTTACTTATGAAACTTTTTAGAATCCTAGAACTGCTCGCGTTCATCAAAAAAAAAAAAAATTGTTTGAGTGTTGGGACTCACGGTTAATGTGTGTAAAAATCAACGTTTGTCCAAGCGTTGTATTGAAGATCCATATTTGGATCCGTATGTGAAGTCTTCCAGACGTTGTTGACTACGTGCACGGATCCAAAACGGACTAAATAGTTTGCTTGAAGGGGATCTTCAGATTTGTGTCACTGAACGTACCCAATAATCTACTATGCAGATTTTCATAACGTAACGTACTATACATCGTAAAGTGCGACCTCAAAACGTCACACAGAGGAAAATCCACGTTTTTATTTCACTAATATTCCACCACGGGAAATTTGTGTTATAAGTACGACTGTTTGAAGTGGATCGATCACTTCAGACCACAACACACGTTAAAAAGGCCAACAGTATATGAATCAGAAACTATATTACTTTTAACATTCGGGACAAGACTCTTGGAGTTGATTCTCACTAAAAGAACCAAGAAATCAATTTTTATGCGTGAAAGAATTCAGTTACAGCTATATATCAATGTTTTTATGTAAAATTTCTTCTTGCACAATCCTATTGACGTTCAATCAACATAATACTTTCACTTTAAAGCTAACCCTTCATAATGCCTTACGACTTATTATCACCCCATTAAGTCCATCTGTCAATGACTCACAAACATCAGCTTTTCGATCAAAATGGTGGTGAAAGAGCTTAAGCTTATTGATGATATCTTTAGATTTGGTTACCCTTAGGTCCTTTCAGTATGTGAATATATGTACATTTCCTAAACCAAATTCCCCTCTGCCCTAATCCGCCGCCGCCGAAAACTCTCTTTAATTAAAATGTAAACTTAATGAACTGCCTAATCGTTCAGTCATTAATCTAATGCATAAATGATGTCATTTAAACCAAATACCACCCATATATAGCTAACTAACCAAACCAACTAACCAACATTCAATCATTGTCCTTGATTGTGTCCTTTAATAATAATAGTAATAATATCAAGAAGAACAACAAAATACACAGCAAGAAGACACGACACACTGCGCTCAGCCCAAAATTAAACCTGTGAATATTGTCCTTCAATCAATAATCCTCGTCATACAAAACATGACCATTGAATTCACGGTTATGTTGATATGGAAATGGGCTTTGGGCTTAGGTTGGTATATGTATTATGTAAGTGCGTGTGTAGACTTGGAGATTACTGTTTGGTTTTGAGTTGTCTTTTATGAGGTTTGCTTTCAGTGAGTACAAATATACGATTAAAATAATTAAACCATGGTCAGTCGTCAGTCCCAATTTGTATGCCCCAGCCGCAAATCCTAGGACCTCTCTCACTGAAATATTCATGTAATAATGATTTTTGAAATTACTCATAATTTTTTTTTCCAAAGCGCAGTAAATTTATTCCTTTAGTGCACATCATTCAGTAAAAGAAAATATTGGTGATTTTTTTTAAACTGAATACTAGATTCTTGAAATCAAATAACTAGTTATCTGAACAAAAATGTGAATTAACTCTAAACATGGCCGTAGTCAGCCATAAGCTAAAGTAAGCCCAGTTATACCCAAAACATTTTTTGATAAATTTTGTTGCCAAATGTTTGATGCAGACGATGAGAAATTTGACTTGGTTATTAAAAAATAAAAAAAAGTTCAGTATAGAAAGATGAATTGAAGGGTGTTTCAATTTTTGAGCGGTTTTGTTTTTAAATTTTAAAAACAGTTTCTAGTGACTGTAAATTTGACAGCTGTCAGATAGTTTTTGCTCAATATGTTTTGCCTGAGGATCTAACATAGCCATAAGAGCGAATAAAGTTACCTCACTTTTTTGAATTTGTTATTTTTGACATTTTAGTTGTTATCAATTTTTTTTCAATTTTTTTTATTTAAAATATTGAAAAATATTTGATTTAAAAACATTGAACGTTTATGACTTAGGCCGTCAAATTTTTTTTTTTCAAAAACGCATACAACAGCTGTGTCCCCACATAGCAACATAAAACAGATTTAAAGACTATGCACAATTTGATCGCACGAACATGTTCTTGTGGTTAAATACTGTGTGTAACCTCACATTGAAGTTGCATGATGTATACATTTAACGAGAAAATATTAAAAGAGTCAAAAGCATTAAAAAATTGATTTTTTGTTTGATTTTTTTTTTGTTTATACAATTTTTTTTTTTAATTTTAAATGCATTATTTTTAAGACTAATGAGAAGCATCAGATTGGAAAATTATAACAAAATCGGTATAACCATGGCAAAGATATACACGAATAACCCAAAAATATGACCATTTTCTCAAAAAACATGGAATACCTAATTCCGTTATGTGAATTTTTTGAGTAAAACCTGAAACGCAGTTTTCTTATAATTGTTTTCGTTATTACAGGTACAAAATTTAAGCAAAATCGTTACAGCGGTTTTTGAGAAAATTTGACTAAAGCAAAATATTTGTATGGCAGCTACCCGTTCTACACGAGCTAAAACAAAAATTCGAATTTTTACTCTAGGGAACCACATAAAAATGCTCTGTACCAAATTTCAAGCAAATCGGTCCACCCGTTTAGGCTCTAACTCAAATTACAGTGGACTCACGGACGCACCGACCGCGACGCACGCACAGTGGAAAATAATGGTGTATTTCGGATCAAAAATCCATAACTTTTTTGTTTTTAAAGATAGAGCGTTGAAATTTTGCACAAATAAATAGGAGTGTATAACGTTTGTAATGAAATGATTTTAATAAGAACAATAGTAATAATTCATATTAAAAAAAATTAAAAAACCTCCATGGAATAATATAGAGGGTGATCTGCCTCAGGTGTGACAAGAGACTAAAACGTGTAGTTTGGGTTGAGGTCAGAAAAAAATCGTATAGGAGGGTGGGTTCTTTTTCCCCCTGTTTAGGTGTTAGGGGAAATTTTATAAAAAAAATTACTTTAAACAGACGAAAAATTCTAAAAAAAGGCAACATTTAAAATGTCATGCTATACTTTTTTGAAATCTTTAAATTCATTCCTTAATTTTCTTTTCAAATCAAATCGTTTGAGCAAATAGTTTTTGAGAAATTAATTTTCAAACTCCAAATTTTGAAAAAAAAAAACAAACTTAATTTTTTGTTCAAACTGAATTTTTTAAAAATCTTATGTTGTTAAGGACTGTTTTCAATTTTAACCAAAAGGTTCTAGGACTTATACTTAAAAAGTTATAAGCAAATATCTAAAACAACAACAACTGACCAGTAGGGTAGCTGAAATTTTCATATGAATCGGATTTTCTTCTTTTTTTTAACGTCTTTGATTTTGATTTTTGCTTATATCTTTTAAAGCATAAGTCCAAGAACCTTCTTGTTTTCAGTGTTCGACTTCAAATTGATAACAGCATTGAATACTAAAATCAAAAACAGTACTTAACAAAGTAAATTTTTTAAAACATTCAGTTTGAGCAAAAAATTAAGTTTATTTTTTTTTTAATTTTGAGTTTGAAAATTAATTTTTCAAAAACTATTTGCTGTAGCAACTTGATTTAAATAGCAAATTAAAAAAAAATAATTTTTAGCGTTAAAAAAAGGTAAAGGTATGACATTGTGAGTCTTGCTATTGTTTTTTAAAATTTTTTATTATAGCTAAAATAGCGATGTTTAATATTTTCTCGTTTTTATCATACTGTTTTGCTGATAACTTTCGAAACCGCACGTTCGTTCCGCAGCTGATTCTTATAAATGTTTTTTTCAATAAATCCTAAGCTACAAATCAAAATTAAATGTAAAGCGTGGTAAAATGTTGCCAACTTTTAAAAGTCTCAGTGAACTTAAAAAATATTTTTTTTTATTTTATTTTACATTTTAGTTAATTACTTGTGAACTTAATCATAAAATTAAAATCCTGAAGTTGTTTTAAAATTTCCATAAAATAAGCTTTTCAGAAATGTAAAATACTTTATACCTATATTCCTTCAAAGTCTTATAGAAAACTAACTAAATCCAAAAAAATAATATACAATAATGCTTCAATTTTTTGTTTCTTACATATAATGGGTGATTTTTTAAGAGGTTTAGAACTTTAAAAAAAAAAAAAAATACAAAATATTCGAAAAAATGAATGAAATATTTATTTGAATCGATAGTTTGAACCTTGCAATTTAAAGATAATTTCATGCAAATGTTGACCGCGGCTGCGTCTCAGGTAGCCCATCCGCTGAGTCCAATTTTGGCATACTCTTTCACACATATCGGCCGGTATCTCACGAATGAATGCATGGATGTTGGCTTCCAGTGCGTCAATCGAAGCGGGCTTGTCCCTATAGACATTAGCCTTGACATACCCCCACAAAAAATAATCTAATGGTGTCAAATCGCACGATCTAGGCGGCCAATTGACCGGCCCGAAACGTGAAATTAACTGTTCACCAAACTCGCCTCGCAATTGCGCCATTGTTTCGCGTGCTGTGTGGCATGTGGCACCGTCTTGTTGAAACCACATATCATGCAAGTCAAGAACTTCCATTTCGGGCAAAAAAAAGTTTGTTATCATCGCTCGGTAGCGTTCACCATTGACAGTAACGCTGTGATTCGCATCATCTTTGAAGAAATATGGCCCAATAATGCCGCCGGCCCATAAACCGCACCAAACAGTGGCTTTTTCGGGATGCATTGGTAGCTGTTGCAATGCTTCTGGCTGATCTTCACTGCAAATGCGGCAATTTTGCTTATTTACGTACCCATTCAACCAAAAATGAGCCTCATCGCTGAACACAATTTTTCGATAAAAAAGCGGATCCTCGGCCAGCTTTCCAAGAGCCCATTCACCAAAAATTCGGCGTTGTGGTAGGTCGGCTGGCTTTAGTTCTTGCACCAGCTGTATCTTAAAAGGCTTTACGCCCAAATCCTTCCGCAAAATTTTCCACGTAGTGCTGTAACAAAGGCCTAACTGCTGGGAACGGCGCCGAATCGACATTTCGCGGTCTTCTGTCACACTAGCTGATACGGCCGCAATATTTTCTTCACTACGCACAGTACGTAAACGTGTTGGTGGTTTAATGTCCAACAAAGTAAATTTGGTGCGAAATTTGGTCACAATCTTCCGAATAGACTGCTCAGTAGGTCGAGAATGCCGATCATAAAATGGAAGCAGCGCGCGATGAACATTTCGAACCGAGCACGAATTTTGATAGTAAAATTCAATAATTTGCAAGCGTTGTTCATTTGTAAGACGATCCATGGTTAAATTGCAAACCAAACTGAAGCTGTTTGACAGTGACACAAGGTACTAAACACACGTCAGCTGTCAAAACCAGTGTTGCCAAAACCAAACCAGCTAAAAAATTATTATGTAAAATTCTTGCATTATCGTAAAGATTGACTATTTATCTTTATAATAAAATTGAAAGAAAATGTCAGTAGCGACTTTAGTAAAAACATTTATAATCTGCTGTTGTTCTACCATTTTCCACTGTGCGACGTAACGACTCACCGGCGGCGCACAGACGCTCAGACGCACAGACCGACGGACGGCATGACGAAACCCATTTTTTTGGACTTCTCGATTATCGTAGTGTTAGTTTTGATTACAACCTCAATTTTTTTTTACACGAGCCAATACTTGCCCTATAGAGCAAGTAAAAAACATCTTCCATTTTTTCAATAAAAATTCCAAAATCTGTTCCAAGTCAAAATCCATTTCATCTTTATATTTCAAAATTGTATCCAAAAATTAACTATTGCAAAAGATAGTTGAGGTCTTAAAATGTAGCTAAAATGCCAAGCTACATTGAGAATTAAGACATCAAAACGATTGACACGTGAAAATCGGACAGATTTATAACTTTATTTTTCCAATTAATACAAAACTTCAAGTATTTTTTTAATATCGAATTTGTAAACTCTGCAACTTTCATGAACATTTAATTCCAGAATTTAGAGCATCAACTTTTCTTAAAAATGTGTGATTCAAATGCTGACTATTAAAGGTCAACAAAGACTCATTTGAAACACACATTTTCAAAAAAGTTGATGCCCCCTAGATCCTTAAATTCTTGAAATAAATACAAATTTCTTTAAGTGTAATTTCACTAGACAAATACCTATAAGTGAAATTGGTTATTCATCATCATCACCCTCCCTCGAGAGGCCTCACTATTGACCACCAGGACCACACACCATTATCGGAGTAAGCACTTAGCTTGTTTTGAACAATTTATATTGCATGGAGGGCATGCAGTATTAAGCTTAGCAATCCAATAATGTGAAATTATCCTTCGACGGACAAAGGTGAAAATCCATGGTTGCGATAGTGGCGAGAAAATGTGGCCTTTGTTTTTTGTCTCATGCATAACTCATTTCAAAGTCCGGAGTCAGCTTTTCGGTATCCCTTTATATGAAAATGTAGAGTAGGTATTACGTCGACAACGACGTTGGTCAGCTCTTATAGTCTCTTACCTTTACTCATACTCGCTCAACTGTACATATAGATTTTATATCCTCTAGCTGGTTTATAAGGTGACAAAGAAAAGGACTACTTGTGGAAGGATTCATGCGATGGGTTGTTTTATTTTTCCACCTTCCACTTGGTCGCAGATTTACCATGCAGCAATTCAAGTTACCCAAAGCAAGGAGAATTTTTTTTTTCGAGTAAAGGATCTTGCAACAGTATGTTACTTTCTAGGGACGAAGTGTGTATTAGAGATATAGGCTCAATTGTGAATGTATGTGTGTTTGAATAAAGGATGTGAAAGTTCGAACAAAAACACGATGACTGGGTATGGTGGTTTTGTCTAAGCGGCAACTTTGATTCTCTTTGTTTGGAAAACTTAGATAGGGAAAACATTTATTGGTTGTGTTCTACAAGGAACAGGACTATTGTCTATAAAAGACTGAAAGGATGTAAAGTAAAATCACATTTGAATGAGTTTTGTTGGTAGTATAATGGGATTAATATTTTGTAGAATACAAATAAGTAGGACTAACTAATGTCCTTGGAATGATGGACCTATAATTCACTCCAAAGGCGAATCTTTTTTTTTTTTTACTCACCAATCACTGGTTCTTACAATTTCTTCACAATTCTCATTGTCTTATAGCTTCAATATATTTATATATGCTTATAGTTATTTACATTTATATAACTTTATAACTTAGATTTATACAATTCAAATGTTTAGCAGTATATCCTAAATTACAGTCTGAGATAGAAGACGTCACTAAATTACAGTCTGAGATAGCAAACGTCACTAAATAACAGTCTGAGATAGCAGACGTCACTAAATTACAGTCTGAGATAGCAGACATCACTTAATCACAGTCTGAGATAGCAGACACGTCACTAAATTACAGTCTGAGATATCAAACGTCACTAAATAACAGTCTGAGATAGCCGACACGTCACTAAATTACAGTCTGAGATATCAGACGTCACTAAATAACAGTCTAAGATAGCAGACGTCACTAAATTACAGTCTGAGATAACAGACACGTCAATAAATTACAGCCTGAGATAGCAGACGTCACTCTAACTACTTCCACTGTCGCTTCTGGAAACTAAGTTCTTCAGAATGGAGACTCACCAAGTACTCGGAATTGGTACTTATTTCTACTGTGGCAGAGCTCGATTTAATGGTACTCATCAACCGTCTCTATATATTTGTCGGTTTGAAACGAGTGTGAATTATAATTTCACAAACAAAAAGTATTATTAATATTTTCTTATTCTAATGATTGGCTGTTTCTAGCGTCGTTGTAAACGGTGATTCGGGATTGCTCTGTATGCAATTCAATAAACGGCGGCGGTGAAGAAGAAGGTGTAATGCATCATTACATGTCACGGATATGATTGATGTTGAACTTTTTAAAAGCAAAATTTTGGACTTATTTACCCTTCAAGTCAGGTTAAATCAAGTAAAGTTTTTTTCAAAATTAACATATTCCTAGAATCTAGGTCATATATGTCCCGTTATATATCCTATATCAAAACTTTTTGATTTTTATTTCAAGCTTATGTCTCAGCTTTTTAAATGAAATCTTTGTGCCTTTTTCCTGACGTGGTTAAGCTTTAATAGTCTATAATTTATTCCAAACCGATGCATGACCAAATTTTAACTTTGCTTCATCAGGTCGTAACCCCGATAAACTCTTTTGTTTTTTATTTATTGCTCAGGTAAGAACATATTGAAGTATTGATGTATCCTGGACTTATTTTGCATTCCTCGAAGGGGTTTGGCCTTTTTGGGCACAAGTCTTTAACTACAAAATAATTCACTTTAGGTATACATAACGTCCTGGAGAAGTGTAGAAAAAAAGGAAACACAACCATTACCCTCATGGAAACTTTATATTTTTATTCATACTCATACTTCTTCTTAAGAGGAGTTTTAAGTGATCAATTGGTTTAATTTTAGCAGACCAAAATGAACAGGATTTGATAGGCTGACCATAAGCCTCTTGTAAGAGTTCCATTTGAAAAATGTTGGTTAAACTTTCTTGGCTTAATCATGTGTTAGTTTTGGTGTGATTGCAATTCACATGCAAAGACTATAAAACAACATTGCATAATATCCTTCCCCCCCCCCCCCCCCCCTTTGAACACCAACAACACGTAGATACTAATTAACCTATCTAATTTCAAAGTAATTAAAAAAATGTCACACAATATCTTATCAAGATGCGACTTTCAAGTTAACTCTGATGAGCAATTTTCTATAAACTACACCTAATAAGAATCTCAGCTACTGCAGTTTTTCACCTGCCATCCAACTGAGTCCTTCAACTGCAATACATAATCACAACACCACCGCAGTTAGTCTTGTAATTTTCAAAGGATATTTAGCACATCACAAAAACTAGGATACCTAACCTCATAAATTAACCTAATTCTTACGTTCGCTTCCATGGACGAACTTTAAAAAAATCTAAAACCTCCTCCTTCTTGAGACTACCGTATGGTGGCCGTGAATAAGCCACCATACAAGACTTAAAAGAAAATATATATCACTGGAACTGTTACTCTGTGCGCTGGCTTTCTCAGGTGAATATTTTGGGCTGTTGGTTGGTCTCTTTATACATCCTTGAAAAACTTTGCTCCAACAGACACATATATAGCTACTATACATACAATTTTTTGGGGCCATCCCCTTCGGCCAAGGGGACTACTTTGGAGATAAAATTTATTTCCACAACCTCTTCAAGAGAACGAAGTAAGATGAAAAAAACCTCAGAGCAACACAACTTATCGAGAAATCAGAAGATGTAAAATGTACAGGTGGAAGGAAGGAAGAAAAGTACCTATACCTACCGGGCTGATGAGGGTGGAGGCTCTGTTGTAGATGATGACTCCTTTCCACTGACGAGTTGGTGTGGTCGTCGTCATTTAAGTAAGAAACGAATATATAAACACTCACATAAAAAATATACATATATAAATAAATATATACATATCTATATGTAGAAGGCCTCGTTGAAGAAGGTAAAAGTTTATTTGGCCGAAGCAGAACTTACAGCCTATTCGTAGGTAGGTTCCTTCTCTAGTGTTGATAGCAGGTAGCAGCAAAGACTATCAGACAGGAGGACCAAAGCGGAAAAAAGTTAACTTTTGTCAGACAACTTTAACATACATTTGCGGAAAGGGTTGCCAAAAAAATGTTCGCAACCTTTTAGACAGACTTCTAGGTCCATATTCTTTTTTGTATTCCCCAAATGATGGTAGGAGCTGAGCTGAGCTGGGCAGGGAGATACTATGAAGGAAGGTTTGGTTTTTGTGAAAGGGAGGTCTTCATTTTATTTTTGATCTCTGAAGAGGCATAAACGGTAGAAGGACTTTTTTGTATTATATACGACTCTTCCAAGTCAGAATACACTTTCTTAGGGCACCCAAAAGCCAATGTTCTCTCAAGTGATGTGCAAATTCTATAAGTTGAGAAGAGAATAATATAATATAAGTATACCTGACGGGCTTCATAAGGGTATATAAAAATACCATTTATATATTGTATTTGGGTAACGGCATATTTTATGATTTAGAGGATGCTGCAGTTTAATGCGAAAGGGGATCAAGGAAATACAATAAATTTAAATAGTACAACGCATAACCAACATTTTTAATTTCATAGTAGAACTGGAATAAGATTTAAAATTTTGTCAGAAGACATATATGTAGATATAAAAATAAATATTTAACATTGTTTGATGTTATGAATTTAAATTATAAAAAATTAAATACTTTTTGAATATCAGTTTTTCTTTATAAATTCGTAAATACTTTTCCGATGATCAATAAATAATAATAAAAGTGGCTGTGGCAGTGGGCGGATTTTACTTAATTAATTTTTGTCTCGTTTATAAAAACAAAACTTTGTTTTGCATAAGACGTGGCAAAAGTCTAGGACGTGAAGGAGAAAGAGTCTATTTTCCCCTGTTTACGTGGGATGACCAATTTTCTAAGAAAATTTACTTGAAAAAGTAAAATAATCTCTGGAATACCAACGGCTAAACTTACAATGACATGCTATAATTTTTTCAAAGCCAAAAATACATTCTTAAATTGAATTTTTAAATAAAATTTTTAAGTGAAAAGTTTGTGAAAAATTAATTTTCAAACTCAAAATTTTGAAAAACAATTTTAAAAAATTTGTTCAAACTATTTTTTTCTTCAAAGTACATTTTTATATTTAAATATTCAATGCTCTTATTAATTTGTGTTCTTTTATTTTTTTTTTTGTAGAAAATTGAAAATAATTTAACTTCAAATTGCTGTTTAAGTTAACCTAAAAATTCTTTTTCTACCTAGTAACTACTAAAGTAGATTTAGTTATTTTTAGTTTTCTCAAAAACGAGAAGAGATTTGAGCATCTTGTTTCAGTTTTTGAATAAAAATTAATAAGAGCATTGAAAATTAAAAACAAAACACTACTTACAAACGTGAACAAAAAATAGTTTAACAAAACGTTTAAATTTTTTTTTTTCAAAATGTTGAGTTTGAAAATTAATTTTTCAAGAAATATTTACTCAAAAAAAATTAAAATATGACATTGTAACAGCTGCCGATATTTTTTAATGATATTTTTTTAATTTCGATTTTTTAAAAAAATTGCCTTCACCTACATTTTCCGTTTTTGACATCTTAACGACTAAAGATATATACACCCTCTTGATTTACTATAGATAAAAAACGATCATTGATAGTATAACTGGAAGAGCAAGAAACTTAACAACAAAATTCAAGTAGAAGTTTGATACATCATCATCATCATCGTCGGCTCGACAACCGGGGTCCGGTCCTGGCCTTCTTCAACAAGTCTCTCCACCCATCCCGGTCTCGAGCCGCCGCCATCCAGTTGCGCACCCCAAGGCTCCGGGCGTCCTGGTCTACGCCATCTCTCCAGCGCAAGCATGGTCTACCACGCTGTCGTCTACCATAGAATGTACCACAAGGAACTTTCCGAGCAGGTTCCTCTTCGCTCATGCGAGCTAGGTGCCCTGCCCACCGGAGTCTACCGAGCTTAATTTTTGTCACGATATCTGCTTCAAGGTAGATTGCGTACAATTCATGATTGTACCGTCTCCGGAATCGTCCTTCCTCACATATGGGGCCAACAATTCTCCTTAAGACTTTTCTCTCGAACGCGGCTAAGAGGTCGGAGTGAAGTTTCATACAGTAAGGTTATATTGAACTTCAATGAATAGAATTAAAAAAATTCAATTACTGCAAATCTGTTCAAAAAGAATAGAACAGAAATTCAAAAAAATATCCTTGAACAAAATTGTAAGAAAATATCAATAAGAATACTTTTTATGGACCAGAAATGTACACCTGGGCGTATACGTACTTTTTTTAATATCTATTTTTAAACCAAGATTTTTTGCAGACAAAAAAAAAAATAAAATAATTTGATGATATCTTTAAAGCTGACCGTACACGATCGAGCCTAATTCCATCGTGCGATTGGGCTCATCCGAGCCATTTGAATTTTCAGCCGGTCGGAAATCCAAGAGCCACATTGCCTCCGATCCAAATGGCTCGATCGTGTATGGCCAGCTTAACGAGAAAATATTAAAAAAAAGTTACAAGCACATACTGAAAAATGTATTATTCTGTGAGCTTTTAAGAAAATAAGCCCTAGATTACAAAATTATAACTAAATCCGACCAGGCATATAAGAGATTTACGTAAAGAATCCAATAATGAGAGTTAAAATTTTTTTTCAAAAAAAAAATATTTAACATCTATTTCCATAATTTTTTAACACAAGCCTGAAATGATGTATTGTTAAAATTCCTTAAAACACATTATGATGTTTAATCGAAGTCGATTGAGCCGCTTTCGTGAAAATTAAAAAAAAAAACAAAAGCTTTGTATATGGCAGCCCCCGGTTCTAGATGATCTGAAACAAAAATTCAAGTTTCTTCTCTAACATGAAATTGATCTGTACCAATTTTCAAACAAATCCGTGCAGCCGTTAAGGCTCTAGCTAGATATACTTACACCTGGTCACTCGGGTGAACAGAAGCATACTGACTTAGAGAAAAATATACCTACAGACGGCCGGCATGCCAAAAACTTTTAAGGCTTTCCTATCGCCTTGCTCTGTAACTTGTTATATAGAGCTATAGTTATAAAACAATTTTTCTCATCTACTTTTAGCAAATGAGTTACTGTTCCAAAAAATAATAAAAATAAATTGACCTAGCTATTTAAAATCCTTACACAATTTGTAATTTGTATATGTATATAAATTATAATTCCTGAGAAATCCCTGATGTTTCTGCCACACAACAAAATATTTATTCCTTTCAAAATAGATTGATAGCAAGAATTTGCACTTAATGTCTGATATATCACCATCGCTCTATATGTATTGTATTTGTCTCGATATTGCTTTTGTTGTTACTATTTTGTCCTCCATATACTGAACAGAAAACAGTTTATCATCATCGATCCGTTTAAAAGTAGATTCTTGACTTCCATTTTCCATTTATATGTTAAAATATTAAACGCTGCCTACATCCATCTCCAGAGAGCTAACATCCATTGTCGTTCCATCTCTATACGATATTACAGCAATATATTATTTTTTCGTCCTTAATGCAAAGCAAGTAGTTTGATCGCCTACCCTTATACCTATCCCATCAAATAATCATCGATTTTCTAACCTGCCTCCTTCTTCTTCGTTTAATTCAAAACAAAAACAAACCATTCCTCGGCGTTCTTTCTTTTTTAACCGCCTACAATGATGACGACAAAACGAAAGCCATTTCACTCGTCTTTCTGATAAATTCTACTCATAAACCGAGCAAAATTCACATGGACGTTTCCTCATCTCCTTTTAGTCAGCTCCTGGCACAAAAACAAAAAGCAAGAAGCGAACATGAAAATACCTTACTGACAGACAAGTTGTATAAAGGGACGAAAATAGCTGCTGCTATTAAAACCTCTTTACATCCATCAATAAACTATTCAAAAATTGGTTCAAAAAAAGCCCCTTTCCTGTGCCTATTCCTTTCGTTCGTTCTTCTGCACAAATGAAGCTTATACATCTAGACCCGAACAGGACATTGAAAAGGACTGGTCATAAATACGGATGACCGGGATGAGTATGTGTAAGGTAACGTCTGAACTAAATAACGATGTTAAATTTTCCATTTATGTGAGCGCCGTCTTCTAAAAGTATCCCTATACCTAGCCCTGCCATACTTGAGATACACTTATTCGCATTCGTACCCTTTTACAATTACCTTTTCGATGCCGGATGAATGTTAACCATCCGGTCAGGATGGCTACTGCTACTGCCTACAATTTAAAAAAGAAATAAATAAAATAAACAAAAACAGAAGCAGAAGCAGAAAAAAAAGAACGATTTTAGAAGCACTATACAGGAGAGAAGTTGATTTTCAGGTAGGTATATGTATCTTTCGGCCTGCTGGGAACCTTCTATAGTCTTTTACTGACTTCTGGACCAACAACAGCATACCCATTTGGCAGTTTATTCAAAAAGGCTTGGTTTTTTTTTGTGTTTTGTATTTTGTTACCTTGGGAGTTTTATGTGTTCCGAGACCGACTATGATGGCAGCGACCAAACCAAGACCTAGAGACCGACAACAGACGATGACGACGACACGACAACCACGGTTTGGGGTGCTGAACGGTTTCATATGGACATTTACCTCATATAAAGTTAGGTGAACATAAAATTGTGAAAACTCGTCTGTAAAACAAAAAAAAAGAAATACTTATAAAAAAAAAATTTAGGTAGAAGAAAAACTGCGCCTGTAAACGAAGGAATCTTTATTATTCTTTAGGTGGCTGGCATTTAGGTTTGCTTCGTCCTTTGTGTCGTGCCGACCCCAACGATGAGTTTACCCTTCTGGGATTTGTTGTTGCTGTTGTTGTTTTGTCTTTCAATATACAGTGTTGTTTTAAGGAACGACAAATGGTTTTATTTTTGTGCAATGCCATGTGTCGTCTGTTTATGATATATGCTCAACGGCATGTCCTTGCTTAATAGGGTTGCCAAATTACGTTATAAATTATTTTTGTGGTTGGTGTATACCTACATACATTTTAAAAATATATTATAGGATCTCTCTCTCTTCTCTCTGTGAAAGAACGTTTTGTATTTAAGTTTTGTTTAAAAAGTCATGAGTATTTAAATGGGTGTATTAATGTCTTTAAAATTAAAAGCAAAAAAAATTTAAATAATTGCAGATTTGAATTAAATAAAAATAATAATGTTTCATCAAGTTTGCAGGCCAGAATTATAGCCATTTTGAGGAGTCAATCCCGATCATCAGACACCTGTTCATGTCATGCTCAGTCATAGTATTAGGGCCCGTTTCTAAGTAAAGTTCTGATTAGTTAGTCGGCACATACAAATAAGGCAGGGTCCTAAGAACACAAAAGGAAATATCGATCACAATCGTCTTTTGACCCGTCCGAATATGTTATAAATTCAAAAATATTATGAACTTATGACCCTGTGTTTATATTTTTGTGCCGATTAGCTTATCAGGACTTTACTAAAACATTGTGAAAACCTCTTGATTTAATATGATTAATATATTTACTAAATAAAACAAAAAAGTTTTAAACTTCACATACAACTAATTTTAATTTAATTAAATTAAGAAACAAATATGTGTTTACTTGAGATAACTATAATGTTCAGCTAGTACAGCCCGGCTCCGCACGGGTAGACAAACCTAAGCTGCTTATAAAAATTACAAAAGATACCATATATAAATAAGTATTTAAGTTAATTTTTGTTATCGAATACTACTTTTTGGGTTTTAACTTACCTACTTCACGTTATGAATGGCTATTATAAGTAAAAACATGATCCTCTAAGTTCAACCTTTATAACTTTGTCAACACAGAGAGAATTTTTGTAATAAAAAAACACTTCTTTGTTTTTATCCCATTTCGCTCTATAAATAGCAATTTTTTTTACATAACAAACAAAAAGAAATTTTGAACTCAGATGCTACTTTTCGTCCATTTCATCCTATAAATGGCAATTTTCGGAAAAAAAATCTTTAAAGCCATCCACTAAAAAAACAACCTTTCAAACACCGAAAGAATTACTTAAATTGCATTTCACCCTACAAATAGCAATATTTAAAAAAGAATATCTCTAAAGCTATTTCCTCTGACATTTTTTTTATTTTTATCCTATTTCTCCCTACAAATATTAACATTTTGAAAAAGAATATCCCTTTAACCATTTCCTAAGAAAAAACTTTCAAACAAAAAGGAATTTCTTAAATCTGAAAATTATTTTATTTTGACCCCAATTTACCCTACAATAATAACAAAAGTTGAAAAAGAATATGCTAAAACCCATTTCTTAACCGCCTACTCAACTGAAAAATGAAATGTGTGCCTACAGCGCCACCTGTTGAGAACTATCCGACTTTTCTTTTCCCTTAACCTTCGGGGATCAATTACGAACAAACCCCGCAGAAGAAAGTATCCAAATTGGTCCAGTCGTTTTCAAGTTTTGAGCATCCGAACCCACCACGATCCATTTCTATATATATAGATGAGACTTTAAGGAAATGTTAAAAAAATCAGGTTTGGTTAAACATATCACTGGTTTGCACTTTCGTGGTTTTGTAACTCAAAAATTTAAGAATTTTTGTGTAATAAAATATTTTAATAAAATATTTTTATAAAAAAAATTATAGGAAAATGTCCTTAGCGTGCCCTTTAGAATGTCAAAGGTCACCTGTGCTTTAAGAACACCACTTTACTAGCCAGTGTTAAATCATGCCTCCCGTGTGTCTCTCCTATTGCATTAAGTTACTCCAAAAATTTATTCTGTAAAAGGTGTAATAAGTTTGTAAAATACTATTTTGCATTTCAAAAAAACTGAATAACCTTTCTATTATGAAGGGTTTTGGCCTTTCCCAAAACTTTATATATAGAAATGTAGCCTATGTCCTGAATTCATTTCGAGAACTTGAAGATCCAACTTCGGAAAACGAAGCTACAGCTTCGATAATTTCGACATATTGGTCAATTTTGAATTAATTTTTATCATCATCTCATATCTTACTCAGTGAAAAATATTTTCAAAAATAATTCAAAAGCGAACAATGTGGTTGGCTTTTGCATACACACAATTTTTATTGTAAAGGGTTTTCCAATAAGAGGTGTTATTTTGAACAGCCCGCTATTTCGGTAGCTGTCACTTTTGAAGCTGTCATTTTTTGACATTTGACAAGTAGAAACTACGCCATTAATAAAAATGGAACTATACACGCTTCAACAACGCATTGAAATTATAAAAATTCACTATAAAAATGGTGAAAATTTGGCAGAGACGGTTCGTAAAACTAAAACATTTTTGGGTCGTCGTGAAGCACCTTGTCGGACCGCAATACAGAAATTGGTGGACAAATTCGAGCTGTTGGGACAAGTTAGTGATGTGAAGAATAAAACCCGTGCACGTCGCTCAAGAACAACTGAGAATATTGCTGTTGTAGCCCAAAGTGTTGAAGAAAACCCAGGTTTGTCCATTCCTCGTCGTTCTTTGGAATTAGGCATTCCACAAACGTCATTACACCGTATTTTGCATAAAGACTTGGGTCTTAAGGCTTATAAAGTTCAGTTAATACAAGAACTCAAGCCGGTTGATCATCAACAACGTCGTGTCTTTGCTGATTGGGTCCTTGAAATGCATGAAAATGATCCGGAATTTCATCGAAAAATCATCTTGACTGATGAGGCCCATTTCTACCTCGGAGGCTTCGTCAACAAGCAAAACTGTCGCATCTGGGGCTCGGAAATCCCAAGAGTTATTGCTGAAAAGCCTCCCATCCTCAACGCGTGACTGTTTGGTACGGTTTATGGTCCGGCGGGGTCATTGGACCTTACTTTTTCGAAAATGAAGCTGGAGCAACAGTTACGGTCAATGGATTGCGCTATCGAGAGATGATTAACGATTTTTTATGGCCGGAATTGGATGGTTTTGATCTGGACAACGTTTACTTTCAACAAGACGGCGCTACGTGCCACACAAGCAATGAAACCATCGATCTTTTACGGGAAAAGTTTCCGGACCGTGTTATCTCTCGAAGAGGTGATCACAATTGGCCACCGAGATCTTGTGATTTAACACCTTGCGACTTCTTCCTTTGGGGCCACGTGAAAGATAAGGTCTACGCCAACAGCCCAGCGTCGATTCAAGACCTCAAAGATGGAATTCGTGAGGCTATCGAGGACATAGGGCAGCCACTTTGCGATTTGGTTATGGAAAATTTCATGAAAAGGATATGGTCCTGTAAGCGTGGTCGTGGTGGCCATTTGGCTGATGTTGTGTTCCATTATTAACGGCATACCTTCCTCTTTATAATGAAATAAACATCCGATCATTTATCTCAAAAAATGCCATTTTTCTTTGAATATCAAAATAACACCTCTTATTGGAAAACCCTTACAAAGAAATTTACAAAAAAAAAGCTGAATTTTATCCTCTTTTCCCCTACCTCCCATAAAAAATAAATACCCGGTCCAAATTTGGGGTACCACTCAGAAAATGCTGAAGCAACAAAAATAAGGCTCTCCACCAAATTTCAACTTTGTCAAAATTTCTTTCGGAGCAACGAGTCGAGACTTAATGAGACTTTTGTCTTTTATTATATTCGGAAAGAAATTTTGAGCTAAAGTAAGAATATACAGGGTATCCAGTAAATTATGGATAATCTTTCAACGGGGTAAAGCAGGCCTTAGGGCCGTTCAGAAAAAATTTAAACAAAATATTCCCCATGTGGCCTCTATATTATGATGCTTTTTTTTTCTTAAGTTTAAAAAAGTACGACCTTATTTTATATAATATTCAAGAATAACTATACTGTACTAATAGATAAGCAATTGAATTTAAATTGTACCATTTTGGAAAGTACATTAAATAGACAACTCCGTAAAACGTAATTTGGTCAAAATAAATATTTTAAAATGTTTGTGTTGAAAAATTAATTTAAAAATTATAATTAAACAAAATGAAACAACTAGTGTTAAATTTAACTTTGAATTTAATCACAATCGGTCCCGTCATTTTTGAAAAATTAAAAAAACTCATTGTATAAGAGCTACCCGCTCTATAGGAGAAAAAAACAAAAATTCTATTTTTTCTCTAGGAAATTACATAACTCTGTTACGAGTTTGAAGCAATTGGTTTCCCTGTTGTAGGCTCTAAACTATTTCAAAAATATATTTCGGAATTATTGTCTATAATTTCTATTTTAAAGAAATAAAAAACTTTTTTCAGAGCAAAATATTTTTGGCTGTTCCATGTTTTTGGCGTAGGCTTATCCAGATTTTTGTGTTGACTTAACATGATTATGATTACAAACCCAAGCAACAATTTGTGGTTTAAATACCGTTAATAAACCGGATTATAACGTAGGGGTAATTACCTAACTTGTTAGAAATTGGCTCGAAAGACCGTTTATAGACGTTCCAAAAGCCTCTTCATTACCCGAAATGGTCAGTAACTCTGTAACTAAAGTTATATCGTAGTAACAAAAAACCGATTTTAAACAGTCACCTTGAAACCTCTTATTTGAGTTAAAAAGTGACCATATTGAAACGGTTTGTATTTAACGCATCGTAAACGTTTTCTCAAAGCGTTATTGTGACGTCTTTTCAAAGCCGTTTTTAACGGGTTTTTTGGAAGCCAATTTAAAAGGCTTTTTAATAGCCGGTTTCTGTGCAGCTCTAATAATACCTATTTTCACGGCTTTCATTATACCGAGTTCAAACGTTTCGAATGGGTTTCTAAAAACCCCGTATTATTCAAATGCGTTTGAAATAGGTTCGAAAAAAAACCTAGTATTTTGATCCAAAAGAAGTTATTTAAGAACTCTTTTCCAGCTGAAATTATAATTCCTTTTAAATAAAAAAAGGTTAAAAAATTACTTTTGTTCTTTTTTTATTTTGAAACGTTATAAAGATAAAAAATACATAATTTTAACTATATGTACATATATGGGCAAGTCCAAGGATACTAATAGCCACATTTGGGCACAATTTTTGCTCATAGTTTTCCAAGTTATGAGCAAAGTTTGTGTACAAATGTGGCTATTGGAATCCTTGTTCTGGCCCATGTTGAAACGGCTTAATATACATATTATAATGTAAGATATATAGGGTTAATTTTTTTTTAAATATATACTTAAATGTAGACATTAAATGTTATCAATCTGGTCCCGGTGGGTTGATGATTGGTTTGCTCTTGTTGTTGTTGATTCATTTGCTGCTGTTGTTGTTTTTCTTGTTTCTGTTGTTGTTGTTGTTGATGATTCAATTGCTGTTGTTGTTGTTGATGAGTCGGCTGCTGTAGTTTCGTCTCTGAAAATAAAGTTAAACAAAAATTTTGTAAATATTTTGCTATTTTATTTATCTACATAAATTAGTTAAAAACTTTTTAAGCAAAAGGTGGATAAAAATGAAACTAGTAAATTTCCAAAACTAATTCAATTAAAATTAACAATAGATCAATAAAAAATAAATACAATAAGTTATACTTACAATGAAGTTTTACCCAGCCTGAAGCGGGCCTGCTTCAAGTATGTTTTGAAAAAGGTTGACCCGTCGTTGTCAGTATATGATGGGAATCGCACCCTTACAGCCTCGACAATGGCTGCAAATATTTTTCGGTACCGGTCGAAATTGTTTTTTTTTCCCGGTGCCGAACCAGGAATATTCCATGAGGAGGGTGTCGGCAAACATGCACTTTGAAATCGTGCGGATGGTTTTGCCGGAGCTGATTCCCCCATAAGTGCTGAGCTTGTGGATCTATAAAAGAAAAACAGAACAGAACGAATATTTTAGAAATAAATTTATAGTTTTTTGATCAAGGAGGAAACAATAAGGTGATATCTATGAGGGATATTAATTTCGTTTTTTTATTTTTAGGTCACTTTGTTTGAGGCCAAATTTGGGAGTGACAATGCCAAATTTTAAGAAATGCCAAAAGTTTAAGGCCAAACTCCCAAATTCGGTCCATGGACACTTATAGCCTTATGTCACGGCAACTATATTTTTTATATTTACCAGGCATCGTCTAAACTCGGGATCAGTCCCAATTTTTTCTTCGAGGTCATCGATTTGCCCCTGGGTGGATATGGGCAACAAGTCGTCCGGAATTTTTTTTTCGGGTATTTCCATTCGTCCCACACCCACGCAGACTTTTTCGATGAGCAAGTTGAAAGTAACCTCCGTTTTAGCTATGAACTGCTCCAAGAGTTTTTTGTGGCTCTCACACTCGGGTTTCAGCTCCGCCACCACCATTCGCAAAGACTCCAAAGCCATTTTGTCTTCCGCCTGCTGTTTAACAATTATCTGCAAGGTTTCTAACTGCTCGCTAATCTTCTCCAATATTGACTTCAATACAGCTTGGTGTTCACACTTGTTGATGGTGGAGTCTGAAATGTTCAATATAATAATAGCTTTTTAATGCATTGAAACAAATGGATTTAAATTTTTTTTTTTCCTGTGACCAAACATGAAAACTTTTGTATTCAAATAGATTTTTTTTCAAAATTTTACGTTAGTAAGTATTATTTTTGTTTTCAATATTTTATCAATTTAAAGTCAAAAACTGAAAATCAGATGGCCTAGGACATATAATTTTGAAAATATAAGTAAATATATATTTATATATAATAAAAAAAAACCAACCCATTCTTTTGAATGATTTGATTTTATCTTACCGTCAGTTAAAGCTGTTTCGCAGCGTATTGGTCCAGGAGTGTACATTTCATCAGAAATAATTTCTGACATCAAAGAGTTTAACTCTCTGATGGAAATATCTGGGGATTTTAATGATTCCATTAATTCATTTTCATCTGATGAAAGAACCTCGGCTTCTTTTTCTTTCTTCAGCGCTTCTTCCCATGATCCTTAAAATAAAGAAAAGAAAAACAGGAAAAGGTTTTTTATTAAAAAAATGTTTGTTAAATAGTTATAAGCTTGGAATTAAATAAAAAAATTGAAATTGAATTGTGGAATTCGAAGATAAAAGAATCAAGTCATATAAAAGTATCCACTCACCGATATCATCAAAAATTACTTTACATTGTAAAGTCTCCCAGTTTTCCGACGGTGGGATGCATTGCTTGCGCCCAGTGAGACAGTCCTTCTTCGACTTCGGCCAAAATAGTGTTTTATCATGCACCCAACTTCTCGGAACAGCAGTAACGAATTTTTCATCACCCTCCACGGTTTCCACAACTCTATACATTTTCGTCTGACAATGAATGTAATAATGGAAAAAAAACTGATTCTTTATTAGAAGTAAGTTTAAAAAATTTGGACACAATATCATCAATTTTCCAAAACTTAATGGCATGTTTTTCTTCATTTGATTTGTATATATTTATAAATTGAGAATCAAATGGTTTTTCGAAAAAGTTATCTTTTTGTTTCAAGCTTGAACCATAAATAACTGCGATGTCATTTCGAAATGTCGCGAATTCCATTCGGACAATTTCATTCGTTTTGGTCAAAAAATAGCAATCTGCGTCGGAAGATTTCAAAACAAACTGTTTAAGTTCGACAGCTCTATAAATTCCATTGCAACCTTCAATTGCACAGGTTTTTTTATCTGGATTATAGAGCTTTGGAAACATTTTTGCATCTACATGGGTTACTGTGTTTTCAAAATCTTCTGAAATTCTATTTGCAATTTGTTCAAGTGGCCTATTTCCAGATCTTATTTTACGTTTAAAATATTGTAAGTGATTTTCGTATTTGAATGCACTTATGTTATCAAGAGGACCATGGAGTTTAACATCATCTACAATATGGTATAAATTATGAACGTTGTAACTTATATTTTCAGATCCATAGATTTTAGCGAAACGTTGTATGAATGATTTGAACAATATCTGTGCGACATCAATAAATTTTTGCGAATTTTTACTGAGACATATTGAAACAGCACAGTGTAACTGCATAAAATTCTCATATACTTCTTCATGAATTTCATTTTTCAAAACAACCGGACCTAAGTATAACATAAACGTTCGAAATTCCGTTGCCTTCCAAAAGCTAATAACATCAAGTCCGCGTGCAGTTCGGTTGAATTCACATGGAGTAAATTTTCGCATTGATACTAACAAATCAGAGATTCTTTCAATGTTTTTTGAAGAGAGTTTTGTTTTCAGGGATCTGTTCTTGATCCAAATAAGCAGTAACTTTTTCATAATGCCTAAGCACAGCAAATGCATGTAATCAAGGGGAAAATTGTTTATCATATCGATTGGGAGGCTTTCTAATGGAGATGATTTGATGTGGTGATCTTCGTGGATCCTAGACCGAAAAGAAAAATTCGTCCGAACTGATTTTGACAAGGTTGGGAAGCACATTTGGTGAGTATTGTAGTTGTAATCACCTTCTACATTACACCTTTCACAAGCAAAATATCCATTATGTCCTTTGACACCTTTTAAAAAAGACCGAGCAGGGGCATCACAAATAAAATTTCTTATTTTAAATTTAATTGTTTTGGAACCAATATTAACAGCACTAATAGTTTTAGCTTCCTCAAGAAATAATTGCAAAAATTCATCAACTTTGAAAGGTTTTGCCATTCCGTAATAAACACCTATTACAAGTGGCGGCACACAAGAACCTTCTGGAGAGCACAAAATTGGCCAAAATTGGCCTTTTGAACTTTTGCTCACAGGAATTCCGTCAATGTTAAAGTCTAAGCATATTTCTGATGGATATTCATCAACACTTTCGAAAATCTTTGTTAAACCACGAACTAAACCAAAATGCCAGTATCTACCAGGTGGAACATCAATAAAATGCTTTGGCGCTAAGGAAGTATGTAATAATGTTCGAGGGTCTACTGGCAAATAAGGATGGGAACGATGTAAGATAGTAAGTAAATCACGTAAGCACACATGGGCTACATTATAACTAATAGCCCAGTTTTTTAAGTCTTTCGAAATATATTCTGGATTTTGTTTTAAAGAACTAGTGAAGGGATATAATTTATTTTTTGACGAACTATCACTATCACTTTCAATACCGGGAAAAAACACATTATTTGAAGAACTACATTGTGGCTCATGGTCTTCAACAGACATTCTATCGTCATTTTGAGGCGATTCACCGGACAAGACTTTTTCATTTTCACGCAGTTTTGTCAATATTCTTTTGACTTTTCTTTTAAAAGTTGACCGACTACACACTTTATTTTTAATTATTGAGTTCATATTTATAAATAAATTTTTCAGTATACAAGTATAAATTTTTTTTTCTTAAAGCAAACGAACAGACACCTCGGGCTAGCGACTACGTGGAATGAAAAAATATATACTAGAGATGAAGTATATGAAGACTTCCAACCGGAGTATCTCTCTGTCGCCGGCATCTATCTCTCTCAGTTTCTCGAAAAAAAGATCAAAAAGGGTTATAAAAGTAAAAATGCAACTCCACTTGAACTGAAACGAGTTATGTTTCTACTTTTTCTTTATATAAACAAGTTATTCAAAATGACTCGCAGTCGCCCGCATCGATCCCTCTCAGTTTCTCTCTCAGTAACCCTCGTTGATTTTTTTTTTTTTTTTTGGAAACTGAGAGAGATGGATGCTGGCGACTGCGAGTCATTTTAAATAACTTGTTTATATAAAGAAAAAGTAGAAACATAACTCGTTTCTGTTCAAGTGGAGTAGCATTTTTACTTTTATAACCCTTGTTGATCTTTTTTTTCGAGAAACTGAGAGAGATAGATGCTGGCGACTGCGAGTCATATTGAATAACTTGTTTACATAAAGCAAAAGTAGAAACATAACTCGTTTTCGTTCAAGTGGAGTAGCCATAAAAAGTAAAAATACTACTCCACTTGAACAAAAACCAGTTATGTTTCTACTTATTAGTTATGAATAAGTAAGAAATGAGTAGCAGAACTACCCATAACATTAAGAATTAAAGTAAACAATTGATGGAATAAAAGAATGGTCAAGTCTAATAAGCTAACATCTAGTATGAATAGTAGAATAAATAGTAATAATATAATTATAAAAATAACACTTTTTGTCTTAAACATATACCTTTTACAACTCCCATTATAAATTGATTATAGATAAATCATTCACGTTGATCGTCACTTTTTCCTTTTTTATTTTATTAGATAGTTTTTTTTTTAACGCGCACAAAACAATTTCAATTATTATTTCGTTTTATTTTATTTTTATTACTTTTTTTTTAATGCACACAAAACAAATAAAACACCTACTGGCGGCAGCAACACACGAGATAACGTACGACTCAATCGAAACAGATCCAAATAACTACTGAATAGGAATAGGAACTGCATGATTGATGAGTATGCAAAAAAGAAAAAGATATAGGCTGACAACTATTTTTGATGTGAGAGAGTGAGAGAATGAGAATATTCTTGTTATGGTATATGGCATGGCGCATGGGTGATGGTTTTTTTTTTAATAGGTTGAGTTGTGCGGCTGCTATAGTGATGGTATTTATTGAAGCGAACGAATAAAATTGGTAGCATTCGAACCAGTAAAAAAAGTTATTCAAAAGCCAATTTCATATCAGAAATAAAATTCTCTGTATTAAAACCAAATAAAAAACACTATTTTAAAGCGAATTTAATTTTTATTTCTTTTCAACCAAGAAAGAAAATACGATATTAACTTACCAATTAAAGCGGTTTTTATCCAACCTATAAAATTAGCTAGTTTAAAGCTAGTTTTAAACTTCGTTTCAAAATTATAAAACTGGTAGTATTGAAACCAGCAAAAAGAGTTTTTTAAAAACCGATTTCACATCTGAAATAATATTGGCTACATAAGAACCAATAAAATAAGGTATTTTATTACTAATTTAATATCTATAAAAAAATTGGTTTGTTTTCAACCTACAAAATAAGATATTCAGTTACCGATTTCAGAAGTGGTTTCTCTCTAACCTATATAATTGGTTCATTTAAAGCTAGTTTTGAGCTTGATGGCTAGAATTGGTTTTTATTTTACCAGAAAATTGAAAAAAAGCTACTAAATGGTAAAAATAAACCTCTTCTTAAACCCAGGTTGTCCAAAGGATTTTTTTTGCCCAAATTTGAGCTCACGCTTTTAAATTACCGATAAATGAGGAAACAAATTTACCAAAAATTAACTTATGTCTAATATAAGTTTTATTTTTACCGAAAAATGACCTTCAGTTACAAAATAACTGATTTCTAGCCCTTTCATAACCGAGGTTATTTCTAGTAAAAATATTACCGAGGTAATTTTTTAACTGAGGTATCAAATTGTTGCTTGGGAAGGTCTTAGGTTAATTTTATAATTAACTTATGTTGAGTCTACACGCGACGCAATGGTGGTGTTTAAATCTGATATCCTGTGAAGTGAAGTTGTTGGCCTGGATTATAGCCACTGAAGTGGGCAATAAGTGAAGTTTTAGATAGGTATTTTGTTTTTGAGACCTTATAAAAAAAGTGACTTTTTTATGTTTTAAATAAGTTACCAAGAAAAAAACTATTGTTTAAAAGGGTTGTTCGTACAATCCCTTTAAGTGACCGTCATTCGGCAGCGTTCAACCTAAATGTTTCTATACATTTCATAATTTAGTTCATATGGTGGTTTTTATGAAAACCTAGTTTATTTTAAGTAAACTAAAGGTTTTTTTTTTTAAATATGTAATTTGTCTGGTCGTTTTATTAAATAAATAAATTTGGTGGCACGAGAGCTCGTGGAGAACCAGGGCGTAGTGACTTACAACTCTCTACCATGTCTATGAGTATATGTTGTTTGCTTGCATAAATGAGGGGGACCTACAGTTTTCTACCGAATCTGAACGGTAAAGGTGAGGGTGCTTCTCATTACACGAGATACTTTTGCAGGATTTGTCAATTCCTCGCAAGAGGCAATAGTGGTTTTTATAAATTTATTTTAGGCGGACGAGGCTGGGAATCGAACCCACATACATAAGTTCATAAGTTTATTTAAATTAAATAAAATAAAGTTAAAATCCTGAAATAAATCAATGGTCTCAAATTGGTTTATTCATTTTTATTGCAAGAGAACTTTTTCAGGCTTACACGAATTCATTTATCATTCTTGGTGATTGCTTTGCATCCATGGAATACCCATCCAGCTATAGGAATACGATAAGGGGAATTTTAAGTTAAACGAAATCATAATGTCTAGTCATGACTCAGGTTATCCAATTTACTATACTGACAGTCGTCACGTACATATTTAGATGCTAATGACAATCCATACTGTAAATTACATTTTTCTTTCTCCATTCTTGTTGAGTCTTATAGATGCTGTAGGTATATGTGAAACTATGGCCTCAGAGAACTTACACACTCTGGCTTTATTATTGTTTCAGTTTTATCTGTGTGACAATGACAATACATTTCCTTTCTGTCCCCTGCTCTCATTTGGTCTTTTAAAAAAATACCGACTTCCAACAAAGAGAGAGAGAAAGTCATAAAGTTGAAGATACTCTTATCTATAGATTAAAGTTAAATTCCGAACGAAGAGAAGGCATTGATTTTTATTTTCTTGGAAATGGGTAATACAAATTATATTCTAGGTTGGAACCTATAAGTTTTCAATCTGTAAGTTACATTTTTTATCTTCGGCTAAGAGTGAAAATCAGCTTACTCCGTTTTTTCATTTCTTATATGCACAAAAAAAAACTCAAAAAGAAATGTTTTCGTGATGTTTGAATAAATCCAAAAATTTAGAAAGTTATTATTAACTGTGAAAGAAGTGGTGCAATTTCTTTATAGGCAATTATCAACATAATTTAATAAGACAACAAAAAGTGACTCATGTCTCACTCACAGGTTTTTACTCTTAGCTCTTGATTTATGGAATGGTGCATTAACAGGCATTTTCTTCACTGAGTCCTACAAGCTATTACTTAATTTAATTTCTTCACACAATAAGTTGCAGGCCCTTGTCTCGTCTCTCGTGAATGTGGTATATAGTATCTGTAAGAACCCAGCACTAGCTGAATCCTCAGCTAGACTGAAAACTAGTCTGGCTAAGTACTTATATAAAGTAAAATTAAGTTACAGGTGCCTGGAAATATGCAACATATGCAACCTTAAGTAAATAGTGAATCGAATTGAAAGGGTTCAAAATTGATTTATAAGGTTTTAAAGTTGAATTTATGGATTTAAAAATGACGTTAAACTATAAGTCACTCATAGTTATTCCTATTTGATTTTTTGGTTAAAATCATCATTATTCTAAAGTAACACCAGAAAGTATGTGATGTTTTTAAATTTTTTGGAAAGTAATAGAAATTTATTTATTTTTATTTTCCCGTAGTTTAAAGACTAATCATGCAACCATACGATTAAAAGGACTTAAGATATCGACGCTGCAGAACATCGTTAGTCGTTTTTTCAGAAATAAAAAAAAAACTTTTTAAATCAATTATTAAAAAATAAAAAAAATAACAAATAAATTGATCTGAGCTATCTATTAATCTGAACAAAATTGTTCCACTGAAAATGCCAAAAGGTGGCTCTAATTTTTTTTTTGTCGAAGGCAATAGTTTTTTTGGTATAAGGTCCTTAAATATAAGAGAAATATAAAACATATGAATGCAAAATCTTCTTAATCGTTGAGAAAATTAAACAAAGAAATCATCGTTGATTGTCTCGTATATTTTTTCAATTTCCCAGATGAAACGGATGAAACGGAATAAAGAAGAGCACTCGATGTGTATATAGTGGGAGACCGAGTGTGAAAAAGTCAATACGAAAGTTAATGGAAGCTTGGTTCGAACTGTAGATATGTATCTAAGGTATAGGTTGCTGTTGCCATACCATGTCATGAATTCAAGAGCAAATCATCAGGATAAAAGATGAAGACTGCATAGAAGTAGGAAAGTAGGACTAAAAAAAATACTCTTTTATGATTGGATGTAGTTTTGTTTTTGTTAGAATTCGAAGTTAAAGCCTGCCGACAGAAGACCGGATACCATGTACGTACATTGTACATACATGGTTCTTTTTTCTTTTTTTTTTGTTCCGGTGCAATATTTGACTTTTACGAGTTTAATTGAACAACTAAACGAGATTTGAACAAGAACCAAGGCACAAGAATGAGTGAACGTGAACATTCACTGGAGATTAGGAGTTATTTTTTTTTTTGTATTTTGGGTGCTCATTTTGTGATTTCCTTTGACCAATTAATTAGATTTGTTTTATTTTTTTGTTGGATGTTCTTCGTGAATGCAAAACGATGTGACTACTTTTTGGACTTGTAATAGAGGTATGGCACAGTATTTAACATTTTATAGTATTTAGCGCAGTTTTTACTATGCCATCGTAACTCAGCCTTTCTCTTTAATGAACTTTCATTCTTTTCATTAACTTAAATACAATTCACAGATTTTTGTTCATAATATTGCAAATCATATTCAAATTTGATTCCTAACAAAATGGGGTGTGATGGTTATAAGGAGACAGTGAATATAGTAAAGTTTTATAGTGAATAGTGACAAAAAAAATTATTTATTAGGTATTGCACATTTGTTTTTGATTAAATAACCAAGACGAGACTTGCCGTCTGAATATGTAAGTGTTTCGTAAACTTACCATCAAATCGCAAGGCTTTTAAATTGGAAGGAAAATGCTTGTTTCTATTCAATTGACGCGCAGTGTATTTCTCGAATGCAAGATATTTAAGAATTATATTTAAATATCACGAATTTAAATCATTGTTTTTATTTTGAACACTTTTAGTTGAACCAGGATAAGATGACAGTGACGGACAAAAGAACAAACTGTGAATTTAACAATTTCTACAAAGCCCAGACAAAATTACACAAAAATATGGTCAAGCTCAAAAAAAATTTCGACAAATGCTGAAGAGCTTTATTTTTTTAAATCAATATTGTCAAGTCCAACCGTCTGTAAATATATTTAACTTAATCACATCTTGAAGGTTTGAATGAAACAATAACCGTACTTGTGTGAGCTACCACCAAGTCATTATAAGCTGGAGTTATAGCTATTTCTCGACTGCTAGGCCGATCATCTGAATCCTTTTAGTGGTGCTTGGTCTATTACGTCCAATTTTAATACGAAAAACTTTTTAGAGTTGAACCTAGACAAAACGTCTTCAGAGTCATATGCACTACACATTGCGCTACAGAAGTCACGTGATCAGAGCCAACCCAATGCAGGTTTTATTGTTTGACCATTGCATTTGAATCAACTAGGATTTTTATTAGCTACACACATGCTGGTTGTTGTATTCACATCTTGTCGATAAAACACTAGCTATATTCATGACGGGTTTAACTTTGTTTGCAAAAATCGTTTTTTAAATAATTTACTATGTTGCTATGAAAAGCTTCCTTTATCTACAAAATACATATATTTGACTTCATCAACAAATTTAGCAAATGTATCAATTTAACATTCTAATGGATCCATCACTTTGCTTGCACCGTTTGTGTACTATACATAAGATATATTTATGTTTTATATTCACACTTGATACCCTTTCAAGAACATAATACATCTTTTGTTTACTGTATTTCGTCTAGTCAATGTACAGTACATGTAGCTATCTACAAAATTGATGTTATATAATTGATGGCTAAAAACAAACAAAAAATTCTTTCCATTATCACAAAAACATCCTTAGGGCCAATAACCTCTCCCTCCGGCCCCATCAGTCCCAAACTCCAACTGCTCCTTTTACAAAATTTTCTCATACTTAAATAAACTATCAAACAATTAAGATTGACTGAGTATAATATTATCGACAAGATATCACTATACAACACAAAATGCTCTGTGTTTTGTCTGAAAGATGTGATATCTACCACTAGACCATAACCATAACCCCGACCACATAATATCGTATTAAATATTTTCCATACTCCATCTTATATGAAACACTCTCTGATATGTCATGATGACCAAAGACGGATTCAGAGTCAAGGTTAGAATCAAACTTACAGACTTAACTATGGAGTACCCACAGTACCCTCGTAAGTCATAACTCATAACTTACTGCCATTTTTCTTTATAAATTAGCAACTAAAATTCTATTAGGCTCTCAGCTCCCGTCACTGGCCAATAATGTGCATTGATCATTGAAACGTTTTTTGTTTCTATTCGACTGCAGTTCGACCTTTGACTACGACTTTATACACTTTGTTCATTTACGGGAGTGACAAGCAAAGTGGCGGACGCTAGCAGCTGAGCTTTTGAAGACAACGAAACATCTATTGATTTTGCTTCTAAAAACAAAATCAGTCTTCGTCTGACTTCTCTCTCGTCATTGCACGTTCCATATTGTTTTGAAGAAACACAAAATATTATATATAGGGTGTGTGAGTGGGTGTGGGTCATGTCATCCTTTCACTCAACCGAGACGGACCGTTAGCATTAGGTTAGACAAGATTGAGATAATGGTATTTGTTTTCGGGGGTTTGGTGTGGTTGTTGGGTTCTATCCTCAGGTCTAGGACCTATTCCATGCTAAGATACACGATTTAAGAGCTTTAGATATTTGTTGAGTAAGACGAGGATCACGTCATATAACAAATGCTGTCCTTAAGATAACCTAGACGTTGAAAATATTTTTGGTTATACGATAGTGTGTATATTTTGTTATTTTATCAAGTATTTAATTTCCTGTACACCAATTTGGGTCGATGCGTCCAAATAAACAAAGAGGAGCGTTATGACTGGAAGGAAAACTTCAGCATACGATTATTTGAAATTAAATCGATATAAAAGAAGGATATATAAGGTTTTTGAATTTGTTGAAGCTGAAAAATTCAATCTTCTGCTATATTTCAGTAGTATACGAAGGATTTGTATTTAAAAAAAAACCTCCGTATAAACCAAGTACGTAGTAGCCAGTGGCGTTATGGTTCGTTCGTAGGACTATCATGGCGGATGGCTGGGTTCGATTCCCAGCCTGAACCATACAAAATTTAAAAAAGCAGATATTTAGTGACAAATTCTCCAAGAGTATAATCTCTTGTCATGAATATGTGCCTCGCAACTTAGCCGTTCGGATTGAGCAGCAAATTGTAGGTCACCTCTGTTCCTAAGAAAAAACAGCACACAGGAATAATGGTTGAGAGTTATAATTCACTAGGACCTGACTCGCCGCGAGCTGTCGCACCAACAAGTTTATTTATCTATAAATCCATCTCACTAGAAAAATTTGTTCGAAGCTTTATCATTTTTAACCTTTGTCTTTCAATACTTTGTCTTACGGTACTTCATCTTTTCGAAACTTTATCCTTCGAAACTTTGTCCCTCGAAATTTTGTTTTATGGAACTTCATCTTTTCAAACCTTTGTCCTTCGGAACTTTGTCTTTCGAAATTCTGTTTTTCGAAACTCTGTCACAATTTCGTTCGAAACATTTATTTATTAACTTTTAAAATATTGCCCTTCTAACAACTGTCATTAAAAATCAACTATCTCTAATCTTATAAGAACTTCTTATTACAAAAAAAAAAAATAATATCTAGTTCTGAATAAAATCGTATAATTAAAGTTTCATAAATATACATGTAGCTTTGTGTGTAGGTAATGAATAAATAAGTGACACTGCCTTCAATTTTTTTCCATAACTCAAAAGCCGCTTTAAATTTAAACCCAATTAAATTTTCCTCATGGCTTTCTATCCAATAAAGAAATCATAATTCTATACCTACTATCCTCGACAGTCTCCATCATAACATTGTACATATACCTTCGTACATTAGTTTATATAAGCATGTAAGTGTGAGCCCTCTTCTGATGGTGACTTAATTGCCATGGCCCACAAACTCCTTGTATATAGTTCCATGTTGCAGATATATCAAATTAAATTTCCTCAGAAAAAATAATTCATATCCTTTTTCGAACAAGTTTCAAATTTATTCACATCCTTAATTAAATTTGCTTGAAATAAAGTTACCATTAGCCTTGCTCGTTGTATATTATTTTCAGGAGGTGAGTAAATATACTATCAACAGTTCAGTTCCTCCTCTTTTAGAACAAATCTAGACATCATCATAAATATGTAGGTATATTCTCCTCTGATGATGATGGCCTTCCTAAAGCTAACTGAGCACAAAATCAACCAACCTCACACTCACAGCTGCTTTTGTTCACATTCACATTCACATCCAAATCTATATAATAAAGAAAAAGAAGTGTATAGGACAGATTTATAAGACGTATCTACAAAACGAAGGCAACGTATGCTAACCTTCTTTTTCCCTCACATCTATACAATATACGTAAAACAAAAAGGATGTACTCTTGCGAATTGCAAATACATTCGTTATCCAGAGTCATTTTTCATGCCAAAGTTCATTTGAGCCAAGAAAAAAAAAAAAAAAAACGAACTAAAACAATGAAACCGCTGAGCTTTTGCTTTTTTGAACACACTAAAAATGGCTGTACAGCTGCTGTGAAAAGTGAAACGAGGACGAAAGAATATGCGGTCTGCTAGTGGCAAAGTGCATTTCAGAAGGCTAATAGTAGCTGTAAAAGCATAAAATTGGCAGCAATTCTGTTAAGAAAAGTGATGAAGTTGTGAATTTTAATGCGGCAACAACGCACACTGTAATTGACCGTTAATCTGGTGGTATGCGGCCATTAAAAGTCATCGAAAAGGACTCTTTCTCCTCAATGAAATTGTGAGTAAAGAGTTCGTATGACTATAACTTCATTTATTCGCTCACGTTTTTGGTTTTGGATTTTATTAGTTCGTTCATTTTATTACATTGAGTTGGAAATTCTTGAGTTTCCGTGAAGCTCTTCCGCACGCACTCCTTTTTCGGCTATAAAACTAATGAAAGACTAGGTGCTTCCCTTTGAAACGGACTGGCAGTGGCAGACGGCCATAAAAGATTTCTATCACCATTCGTTTGCATTCGATACACCTTTGCCAACTCACCGAGTGGAGAATACTCCACTCCATATACAGTATACATCTTCAAAAAAGCAGCAGATTTATTCCAAAGAATATTGGATAGTCCGTGTCCGATAGCTATATCTTCCGAAACAGTTAGAAGTCGTAAAAAACCTAAAACAGTGAATGGCACACCCAGCTATACCAAGAGAGACTAAAGAAAATGACTTTTCATGTCTTGAATTATTTAGTTCAACAAATTATTGCTTATTTTCATTTCGTCTAAGGTCAAGACAAATTTTATGTCCTTGGAGGCAACATAATACCGAAAACCGAACAAACCTCTCCTTGCAGTGTACTCCAGATGGTGCTTAAAGTCCTTGGTTTGGTCTGGGCATTTAGGGTTCTTTCACTCAGAAGAAGAGTGTTTATCGCATATTGGAACGTAAAATTTATTTTTAGTGCTCCAAGGAAATTCCTTGGAAGATACCATAAAGATGTTAAAGTGTAATGTTGGATAATCGATTTAAATATACAGCTCAGGTGTGTGGTTGATGGTTGGGAACTTAACAACGACAAGTGTTTATAAGAATTAAAAAAAAAATCACTTCACTTGAAAAATTGAGCTAGACTGCTGAAAGTAGAACAGAAAAGTTGACTCACCTCAAGTTAATTTAGGGTTTAAGGATTAGTCGACCGACTGGACACAACAAAAATATGCACGACTTGATCGCACAAACTTGCTCTTGTGGTAAACGACTGTAATACAGGGTGTTCTTACAGTCATCAACTCAGACAAAACGATGGGTTCTTGAGGTCATTTTACTCTTGAGTCGAAAAACTTAAGAGGTAATTTTCTGGTTTTTGCTTCCTTTTAGACTTAACGGTTCTTGGTTTCGTTTCTTTTAACCGGCTGTGCATTTTCCAAACTGCAACCGATTCTTCAATTATTTCTATGCGGGTAATTGTTTTTTTTTTTTTAAATTCTAATGTACAGGGTCATTCATTTCGAGCTTTCAAGTTGGAAGTGCTAGCATTTGACACCTGTCAAACTCAGCTGTCATTTGAAGTGTCATATTAGTTGAATGTTTGCCATTTACGATCGCTTAACAATCGAACACTGCGTAAGAATTATTAAAACTTACTACAAGAGTGGTGATTTCAACGTAGCCACTTTTTCGCGATTATTATGCTCGTCATAATCGACCGACTACGCAAGCAATCGATAAAATTGTGAAGAAATTGGAAGGGAGTGGAAGCGTTACTGATGTCGTAAGGCCTGTGTATTATCGTAATGCAGGCTCAGGTGAAAATATTGCTGCTGCAAATGCAAGTGTTGCTGATGATCCGAATTTATCGATTTCCCTGCGTTCGTAGCAATTGAACTCGTCGTAATCATTTTTCTTTGGGCGGAGATTGAAGATCATGACTTGGACGAGATGTGGTTACAGCAAGACGGGGCAACAAGCTACATAACACGTCCAATTATGGATTTATTGCGTGAGAAGTTTCCTGGTCGCGTAATTTCACGTTTTTGGTGACGTCAATTGGCCACCAAGACCATGCGATTTGACACCGTCAGATTTTTGTCTGTTGAGCTACGGAAAAGACCGTAATTACGCGAATAATCCCCAAGCTCAAGTCCCATTAAAAACCAACATTACTCAAGTTATGGCCGAGATACCGCCTGAAATGTGTGAAAAAGTGGTTAAAAATTACCTCAAAAGAATCGCATGCTTCGAATCTTTCCGAGGCGTCCGTTTGAATGGTATTGTTTTTCACACTTAACGACAAAGTCCAGACTTTATAATGAAATCAAATTTTTATCAAAAATGGATCGCTCTGTGTATTTTATTTAGCTTTACTTTCGGAACCAAAAAATTGATGACCCTTCAGTTATATGCTAACTAACCGTTCTATAGATGAGCTTAAACAAAAATTCGAATGTCCTCTCTAGGAAATCATATAAACCAAAAGGCACCAGTTTAAATTACAGTTAACGATGGTCGCACGGACGGACGCACAGACAAAACAAAATCATGTAAGACTTCAATTGATAGGAATGTCATGTTCTTTATATAAATCTTTATGTTTCTACTCAACACGTAAAGTCTGCTCATTTAAATATTTTAAATTTACCTTCTATTTTGAAGCCTGGCGGATTACCTCCCCAAAACCACCTTGACAAAAAAACAAAATACCTACCATTTCATTTGAATATTTTTTATCATATCGTTTAATACACACACAAGAACACAATGATTTGTCTCCTCGTCTTTTCAGATTCATCATGCCCAATTTTTCACTCTCTTTTCGTGATGTAAAATGCAAAATAACTTTTCATATAGGTATTTGTGTAAAACGAGTATTTTACTAGACATTTGTGGCTCTTTCCCGCTCATGTAAACATGACACATGAATATTCCCATATCATACTACCCAAATTGTCCTCGAAATGTTTGTAGTTTTCAAGTATCTTAACGTACTCGTACTTGAACAATAAAGCTCGAATAATGGATGCTTTCAGTACCTCTATATAATACATACATAAATGTATGACTAATGTTGTAAGGGTGTGTGTATGTGATGTGTACAGGTTTTAAGAAAAGTAAGGCATGTAACTACCTACCTACGTACCTAAAAAAAAAAAAATCAGGACACCCATATTATACTATATAACATCATCTAAGCCCACCAACACGTAACACATAAATTCGTCATATTTGAATGTGACACAGTAAAGTCTTTTATTTCCCTATCCTATCTCTTTATCCTTGGCTGGTTTTGAGTTTGGCATTTTAAGTTATACGATTATCTCGTAAACCAAAATGCCTTTTCAAAACTACATAAGTTTGTTCGTTCAAAACTTTTACCTGTCTTTCCAAAGTAGTAAGTTTTATTGATGGTTTTGATGGTTTTGCGCTGTAAAGATGAGATTTCAAAGTTTTTTTTTGGAAGTTAAGGAACTTATTTAGGAGGAAAATTAAATTCCGTTAAGAAGACAGTAAGAGGCTTTGAAATTGTTGTTTGATAAACATTTTCGATTAAAAAATTGACGAGTTTTATATAAATTCAAATTTCAAAACACGAAGATGATGATAAATTTTCAAAGCTCTCATCAAAATCTCACAAAAGGTATATCGATAGATTTAAAAAATCTCACTGGAGTGATTAAATTATTCATATTATAAGGTTTAAGTACCACAGCAAGGACTTGAAGACAATAATATACATTTAAAGTATAAGCACGAGAACAATTTTTCAACCACTAATTATAAATTTTTTGAATGATATCGATATCGATAGAAAAAATAAAATAAATTTAGTAGCCCAACAGCGACAGTTTACAATTTGCATTACTCTTTGAGTATTTGTCACTTCCTCATACAAAAACAAAAGCTTATCTATCGATTTCGATAGTTTTCGATATTCTAACAGCAATTATTTTTTCCTAAATGAAATTCATTTATATGTTTAATCCAATTAGAATAAGATATTTTCAAATGATTTTCGAAACAGTGCATGGCCATTTTAGAAAGTTATCGATTAATTTCGATAATATTATGTATAGGTAGGAACTTAATTTATATACATACATATAAATAAGAATGAATCCCTATTTACTTTTGTCACGCCAAGAACGACTTAACCGATTTCGTTTATCTTTTTGTTTTTAAGTTTTTTTTATACTTTGAAGAAGATTAGGGAAAGAAAAATTAAGAAAATTGGGTGAAAAATTGGATAATCTCAGAAAACTTAACGACTAATTATTTGAAGCTATGATTTTTTTAAATAAGAGGTGTTTTTGTTAAGGAGTTTTTTATTAGGAAATGATATTGTTTTTCATTTTTTTTTATTTTTAGGGTAAAATGGTTTAAAATAACAAAATTGTCCGATTTAAGAAAGTCATTTTTAGTAGATGGGTTTATTTTTTTTCAAAAAAAATAGTATTCATAGGGTAAAATGGGGTAAAAATGAAAAATTTTATTTTTTCTAGGGGATGACTTTAGAAATTTTGTTTTAAAAATGTTAATTTCTAGAGTAAAATTGAGTAAAAACAAAAAAGCGATATGTGACTTTAAAAATTCTGTTTGTATTTGAAAGGTTATTTTTTAAAAATTGATATGTATTTATAGAGTGAAATGGGATAAACATAAAAATGTGGTTTTTGATTGAAATAATTCTTTCTGTGTTGGGAAAGTAGTAAAGGTTCGACTTAGATGATGATATTTTTAAAAATTTAGCCATTCATATCGTGAAGTGAGCTAAAACCCATCATAAAGTACTATTCGATTACAAAAAGTAGTTTAAATATTTACTTATATTTTCTTTTGAAGCTTATGAAAAAGTTCTTATAAACAGATACAAAATAATAAAATATGGATATGGAACTACATTATTTTCAACGATCTACGATGCTTTGTTAGAAGGGGTATCGATAAAGCGATTTCGTTGTTTATTATAAAGAGCAAAATGGTTCCATCCGAAAATATTTCAGAGCTAATTTTAGATCCAATATTTTGAAACTATGGCAAGCAGGATATTTTTGAAACCCCAAAGCACAGTTTATCTGTGAGAGATTAAAGTTAACCTCAAGTTATTAACTCACCATAATTAAAGTGTCAACTCGAGTTGAATACCGAAATCCAATGACCTTGAAAAATTGAGTCTTATTTACCCATATTTTATATTGTATATAGTTTAACAGTTACATATTAACAATTAATAATAATAATTTTAACTATATGCCTGTAAGACTTAATTATGAACTAATTGCTGTAAGGGTATGATTTTTGAAGCTGACGAAATTTCAAATAAAATTGTAGGAACCAAGATTTCTTAACAAGGAGAGGGTTTTTTTTTATAATAAAACCCGAACTACTGACCTGATATTTAAACCCAGGTGAGACATAGCCAGGGTCGTTGCGACATGCTTTAGGCACAAGCCAGTAGGAGAGTATCTTGTCGAAGTTGTGGGGACCAGAATGAGAAGGAAACAGTCGTTAACTTCCTCTGTAAATGCCCCGTTCTACCCAGATTGAGAGTGAAATCATTTGGAAAGGCTTTTCTTGAAGACCGAATCGAAATTTCTGAGATAAAGATCATTTGAGAAATATTATTGAAATATTTTTTAATGACGACACAAATAATGATGATGGACTAAGTCCGTTTTGACTTTAAGCCGAGCATATATATGTATTTTCAAATAATTTACATGTCACATTTCTTTCATACATATAGAAGTTTTAATCAAGAAAATTTCAATTAAAAGGTGTTTTTTTTAGACGTGTGGTTTTCAAGAACAAATAAAACGCATATAATTAAATGTTATAGCCAAGAATTTCGCTTTATTATAAATATAAGTGTTTGCCATTAGGTTTTAAAAATGATTTCGGGCAAATGGCAGCCGCGGCTGGCTCGAATAAATTCCAGTCGAGAGGCAGCAATAGGGGCCGTATGGCAGCAATAACGCGTCGACTATTCTCTTCCAAGGCGTCAATCGTCTCGGGCTTATCGGCGCAGACTAGCGACTTCACATATCCCCACAGAAGATAGTCAAGCGGCGTTAAATCGCACGATCTTGGAGGCAAATTCACGGGTCCGTAACGTGAAACTATGCGGCTACCAAACGTTTCCTGCAATAAATCAATTGTGGCACGAGCTGTGTGACATGTTGCGCCGTCTTCTTGAAACCACAGCTCCTGCACATCATGGTTGTTCAATTGATGAACAAAAAAGTCAGTAATCATGGCTCTATAGCAGTCACCATTGACTGTAACGTTCTGGCCAGCATCGTTTTTAAAGAAGTACGGACCAATTATTCCACCAAACCATAAAGCACACCAAACAGTCAGTTTTTGTGGATCTAACGGTGTCTCAACATACACTTGAGGATTATCATCACTCCAAATACTGTAGTTTTGTTTATTGACGTATCCATTCAACCAAAAGTGAGCTTCTTCGCTAAACGAAATTCGCTTATGAAAATTGGGATCAACGGCAATCTTGTTTTGGTCCCATTTGGGCACAATGTGGAAGCGTTTTTCAGGCGTCAGTCTATTCATTATAAAATGGCAAACCAAAATGAGCATAAATCAAGTGACAGCTGTCAAAAAGACTTTTTCCGAAAAAAGTATTGCTAGATTAAAAACCACACGTCTAACAAAAACACCCTGTATAAATCAAAATTCGGTTTCAACAAACCATTCGACCATTCTCGTGTGTTGTAAGCTTTCAGGAAACGACTTATCTAGAAGCACACAACTATTACTCTCTAGAATTCAGTGTCCTTTTCTGTTTGTCCATGTATAGAAGATGTACAAAACTTCTTCAATAAACAAAGCCAGAAATTCAATTATTTGCCAGTCACACTCTTTATTTACAACAAATTCTCCTCACTATATATACCTATACCTATACCTATACACAAGACTATATTAAATTCGTATTCGACCGGATTTTCCTCTTCATCCTATATAGAAAAGTGAAAAACTTTCTTCCTAAAGGCTAAAGGCAGGTAGAATAGGCATCGGATATCCAAGTAAATTATGGAGAAAAGAATCGAGAAAATCCACCCCCTAACTTTTACCGACTACACGGTTGTTAAAGGGGTCGTCAATTTTCCGCAGCCGCTTTCTATGTGTGTTTTTTTTTGAAGCAAAGAACAAAAAATCCCCTGCAAAGAAAAACAAAAAAAAAAGAACAAAACAAAAACCTGGCACGTTGAGAAACGATATAGGAGCCATTTTTTGTCACGGCCCATAAACTCGTATACCGTCCAAACGACCGAAAAATATATCACTCTTGGTTATATTTATTTTTTTTTTTTGGTCTATAGAGAGAGTGAGTATATTTCTATATAGGTAGTTTGCGCCCCGAAAAATGACAAAAAAATATCATGAAAGGACCAAAAGTGTTCCAAAGAAGAAAAATTCTTATACGAAAAAATCATATCGAGCGGAAAAAAAAACAGGGAAGTGTGAGAAACTGGGCGCAAAAAGGACACCCATACGCGAAAAAGGATGAAGAGTATTAATTACGCCTCTTTTATGTACGAATTCACATGATTAAATCTACACTGGGCGGATGCAGGCTTCCCCATATGCCACGCAGAAGGTGCTCCCTCCACACACATTCACATATTTAAATACAGTTGTGCATCCGAAGGCTCGTTTTGAAACTGCCACTGCTCTTAATCTCGGTGTATGTGTATAAATGCATATTCGGAGAGACTACTCCATTTCGCCAAAGCTACTTTAGTTATGGGTGGTTTCATGGGCTCCCTTATGGGTTGTATACACCAGAGGGTGTGGGGGGGGGGGGAGTAGGTAATACGGAGAAGGGGGAACGTATATTTTAATTCATCGAATCGAAAAACCGGGATTCCGCCGAATTCGCAATAAATCGTAAAGTTATTAAATTCCTTAAATTGAAATTAAGAAACTTTTGTGCATGCGGAAACTTAATTATACTTTTGAGGATTATGATCCCTCAATGGTATGGATGCCAGAGTATACCTAACTACTGCAACTGCTGTTCTTTTCACTGACGATGATGATGATGGTGGTGGATGGTGTTGCATGGTATGATGGTAGTGGTTAGTATAAAGCGTAGGCAAGGATGCAAATTTGGATCGTTTTGTAGAATTTCAAAAAAAATATGTCGGATGTGTGTTCTCTTTGGCTTGCAAGCGTATAGTGTAAAGAATATAATCCGCGCTTATGAGCTCGAGAATATAATATAATTGAGAAACTTTGGCGATTATTCAGCTGAAAGTTAAAGCTTCAAGGTATAAGATTGGCTAAAATGACTATGAACAGAACACCTTGGGCTTTATATTGTATGACTTCAGCTTCTTTATTTATTTTGTTTTAATAAACGTGTGAACCGACAAGGGGATTAAAAGGGTTTAGTTTTATGAATATATTATTTATTTTCATGGAAGTTGCTTCGATTTAACATTTTGACTATTAAAAAAAAACTTACGCTTTTAGTGCACACGATGTGTACCTATATCCCCTCTATAAATCTGGCAAAGTCAAAGCTTCAACGAAGGGGTGTCCTGATTTAAAATTTTCCGTAAATAAGGGGATTAAAAGTTTTTGACTTCAAAGGTAAACACGAATCCTGGTAAGCTCAAAAAAATTATTTAAACAAAACGTCTTAAATGCTATATCGGATCGTACAATTGGTATTTTGTTTTTTTTTTTTCTTGCGATGAAGGTACATCCTACTATCGAGCAAGTTTCTTAAAAAAAAATTCAGTTTTTTTTTTGTTTTTGATCTCAGAGCAAAATTCAAGGAAAAAATTTTTGCTTATGCAATTCTATACAAAAAATATCGTTAACCTATACTTAGATTAGATTGATTTCGAGGAAAAGTTGAGCAAACGTTTGAGTATCAGTTTTTTCTGACGAACATTATCGTTTTAACATTTCTCAAACAAATATATTAATTTTATCTCCTTTCACCCTATTCTGTCCAAATTTATATTTGGATATATTTCTATGTCTAAGACATGACATAAGACTCTCCACTAAAATTTGGCTTTTTAAGAATTTGTTTGAAGTGAAAATCTAATTTTTCTAGGCTATTATAAGAATTTGCCTGAGAGATTTAGTCTAGAAACTCCATATAAAAGGCGGGTTCTTTGAAAAACATTATGAACCACACACAAAATGGATTTAGGTAGGTTTTTGCTTTGTAGTTATTTCCTACCTCGAATACAAATCAAGTAACGTTATCATCAACATCTTATCTTGTAACTCTTATTGAGGTATAAGGCGTTAGCAAATAGATTTCATCCTTCACCGTCTGCTTCAACTGTGGCCACGTCTACTTCTAGGAGTCTGCTTCTGCTAACACAGTTCTTCTCCAAACTCCACGTTGTTTTTAATCTTCCGAACCGAATGCCGTGCACCTTAAGATTCCATTCGAAAGATTGCTTATGAGGTTTTCTGTTGGAACTGTTCCATTCCTATCGAAAATGGAAAATTTTGAGTAAAAGGAGTGAAAAGGAGTAGCTCTAAACGTACACTCGAAAACGACATTAGCAATGCTGTCGTTTGGCTTCCTCAATGTGTGATTCATTCATCTCCACTTTCGGCTCCTTATGTCCACATCCACGCCACGATTTCTGATTTGATATGATTTTTTGTGACCAACGAATCTTTAGGGTGTAACGAAGATGCAGCGATTTACAAATGTTTGCAATTTTCTCGAGATGTTAGCCGATTCTTTCTAGGTTTTGGCAGAGGCATAAAGAAGTAAAGTTGGATTCGAAGAATCTCAACTAAGTGCGCTCAACCACTCTCATTTTACTTGTATTGTGATTGACATATCCCGTCAAGCCCACTAGTGCGTTGTGCGTAACTTTCCAGGCGACATATACTTACTTTTTTTTGTCTTGTAGAGAAAAAGTCGATTTTTGAAAATAGCCTATTCTTTTTTTTTTCGGGTATCTCGATGGAGAAAGGTGTCGATTCTTAGATCACGAATATTTTACTTTAAAGTATCTAGAGCTCTTAGTTGAGCCGGAAATTGAGTTAATAGATTTCGCGCTAGCCACAAACCTATACAGCTTCTTTACGGACCAAAAAGTTGGATTTTTGAAGGTTGTATTATGTACCTTTGATAAATTGATGGAATGGTGGCAACTTAACCATCACGACTGTGCTATTTTTATGGACACTCGACAAGAAAAAAATATGTGCATACATATGTACAAAAGTTCAAAAGATCATAATGCCAAAATACAATAGGGTACTTATAATGGGTGATTTTTTAAGAGGTTTAGAAGTTTTTTAAAAAAAAAAACACAAAAAATTCGAAAAAATGAATGAAATATTTATTTGAATCGATAGTTTGAACCTTGCAATTTAATGTTTAAAGATAATTTCATGCGAATGTTGACCGCGGCTGCGTCTCAGGTAGCCCATCCGCTGAGTCCAATTTTGGCATACTCTTTCACACATATCGGCCGGTATCTCACGAATGAATGCATGGATGTTGGCTCCCAGTGCGTCAATCGAAGCGGGCTTGTCCCTTTAGACATTAGCCTTGACATACCCCCACAAAAAATAATCTAATGGTGTCAAATCGCACGATCTAGGCGGCCAATTGACCGGCCCGAAACGTGAAATTAACTGTTCACCAAACTCGCCTCGCAATTGCGCCATTGTTTCGCGTGCTGTGTGGCATGTCGCACCGTCTTGTTGAAACCACATATCATGCAAGTCAAGAACTTCCATTTCGGGCAAAAAAAAGTTTGTTATCATCGCTCGGTAGCGTTCACCATTGACAGTAACGCTGCGATTCGCATCATCTTTGAAGAAATAGGCCCAATAATGCCGCCGGCCCATAAACCGCACCAAACAGTGGCTTTTTCGGGATGCATTGGTAGCTGTTGCAATGCTTATGGCTGATCTTCACTCCAAATGAGGCAATTTTGCTTATTAACGTACCCATTCAACCAAAAATGAGCCTCATCGCTGAACACAAGCAGCGCGCGATGAACATTTCGAACCGAGCACGAATTTTGATAGTAAAATTCAATAATTTGCAAGCGTTGTTCATTTGTAAGACGATCCATGGTTAAATTGCAAACCAAACTGAAGCTGTTTAACAGTGACACAAGGTACTAAACACACGTCAGCTGTCAAAACCAGTGTTGCCAAAACCAAACCAGCTAAAAAATCACCCGTTATGTTTAAATGGCCTGGCACTTCTGTAAAGGATTTTTATTTCGTAAATAAAACCTTATTATGTATTTAAAACTGCACCATACATTTTGTGGATCATAATTTTTTGAAAGATTCAGAGCAGACTCCAATGAAAAAATTCACATTTTACTCAACCACAAGCCATGTCAGTAAAAAAAAAATATGCACGACTTGGTCGTACAAACTTTGTTCTTAACCCCATATTGAAGATGCATGATGTATATATTTAACGAACAAATATTAAAAGAGTCAAAAGTAGGTACTAAGAAGTTGATTTTTTGTTTGATTTTTTTATGATTATAAAAAATGTATTTAAAAAATTTAAAATGCATACTATTGTTTAAATTATTGAGAAGCAGCGGATTGCAAAATTATGACAAAATAGGGCTAACCACGGCAAAGCTATATGCGAATAACCCAAAAATAAAACCATTTTCTCAAAAAACTTGGAATACCAAATTCAGTTATGTGAGTTTTTTGACAAAAACCTGAAACGCAGATTTCTTAAAATAGACTAGGTTAATGCAGATACGAAATTTAATCAAAATTGTTAGAGCGGTCTTCGAGAACATTTGAAAGAAAAAAACAAAATATTTGTGTGGAAGCTATACCCGATCTAGATGAGCTAAAACAAAAATTCAAAGTTTCCCTCTAGGAAATCACATAAAAATGCTCTGTTCTAAATTTGAAGCAAATCGGTTCACCCGTTTAGGCAATAGCTTAAATTACAGGGGACGCACAGACGCACAGACCGACGCGACGGACGGCATGGCGAAAACCACTTTTTTGGACTTCTCGATTATGGCAATGTTAGTTTTGATTACAACCTCAACATTTTTTTTAACACGAAACCAATACTTGCCCTATAGAGCAAGTAAAAAATTACTACTCTTGAAAGAACCAATAAATCATTAAATTTTTAATAAATATTCGTGAAACAAAACCAAATTAAATAATAAAATTAAAATAATTAATTCACATTCTTAAAAGCATTAACATTCGTTCTATATAACAAGCAAAGCGACACTTTCTTGTCTGCCAACAACTGCGAAATTATAAATTATGCATATTATACGCATACTTCACCATCAATCGACATTCACAAAGGAATTCACCCTCAGTATCAATAATACCTATACCTAGTTTCTGGAACTCCATGCCATTTATATTTTTTATACATTCATGCCTTCTAAGTCAATTAATTATTCTTTTCACGACTTCAATGCTCAAAAAACAAATTAAACCAAATCAGATACAATTAATTAAGACACAATCTCAATCTGAAAACCAAGAAGAACAAAAAAAAAATAATAATAATTATTTCATCATAATTTCATTCACCGACCGCACCCCCACCGGAACGCGACACAGCCATCACTATAGCACCAGCACCAGCACACGAACAAAACGAAACAACACTGTAAAACAGCAACAATATCAAAAACAAAACGAACAAAAAATTACACAGAACTATTTAATCGAAATTAAAGTAAAATGACTTAGAGGCAGTCCGGTCGTCTATATGGGCTATGGCTTAATAAAACTTTTTACCATTCCGAACATGACTAACTACTGCTGCCTTTGGCAATAAATTCGAATCTCACGTAATGTTTTCAAAGCCTCAAGAGACGACAAGGAGCGGGGGTGGCTTTAACTACAACTGATTCCTAGACGAACACATCCACAAAATACGACCATAGAAGCTATACGAACGTCCCCAGCAGTCTAAAGGTTGAGTTCTTTGCTAATATCTACAACTCAACGGCTATGAAAGTTACTCTAAGCAAAACATAAATTATTTTCCACGTCCTTTCTCGTCTTAACTACAACAGCTACTCTGTGTGTCGGCGTCGGTTGGCGGCCACTTTTGGGAGCCCAAGTCATATGAAAAATTAATTTCATAATGGGGCTCGCGCTGCTGCCAAAATAAGGCTCATGTAACGGAACCTTCAACCGACACGATACACAAGCCTGTCAATTTTGAGTTCAAGAAAACGACTTTGTAGTAATATGAAACGCGATAACTTTTGGCATAAGGATTACCCCGTGCGTCGCGACCGATGGGTCCCCGTCGTTATTTGCCCAAGGGCTTCGCTCACACCATTGTTGGACTCAATTGGTCACGGGTTGTTTTTACGCTTGCTATCGAGTTGAACACCAAGGATAACTATAGGAGTTTTCAAAATTGCGTTCTTCTTGGGGTCGTGAGGGGTGCTTCGTAGCTAGACGCATCAAATTTTTAGTACAGGGCCGTTAAAGGGGTTTTGTGTTATTTAAGGCCCTGCTGGAATTCTTTTGAAAAAAAGGGTAAGGAAGGACTTTTGGTTTTCGTTTCACTACTGAGTATGGCCAAAAAGTCAGCTGAGCTTACAGTGATAAATGGGACCCAAATCATATCCAGGTGAATGTTAGGTACAAGCATTGGGTAAAGCATCTTGTCTAAGGACCTAAACGAACTTTCAGAAATTAAGATCTATAGAACCTGATTTTGTTTATGTTTTAACTTTAAAGATTCACATCTGAGATCCCCTTTGCCAGAAGAACATCATAATAAGCTTCTTAATCAGCCAACAAGATGCCTAGCTTGTCAAAATTTTCGTTGAAAAAAATTTCGAGACTTTTTTACTTTAGGGTCAATGTGGGTAAATGTATAAACAATTTCATATATTTTTTTTTGTTTTTTTGAAAAAATTGAGTAAAAACTTTGTTTAATTTTTGTAATTGAAAATTTAACGAAAAACTATGATTGCTAAGGTGAAAATATGGGGTTTTTCAATAAGAGCGCTACAAAAGTTTTTTTTAATAAAACATAAACGGTTTTGAATATCAATGAAATTCTTCATTCCTAGGACAGTAAGTTCAATGCCATTATGTATGGAACTCAATTTCTTTTGCATGGTCACAACGGGCACGCTTGCAGAAGTCCAGACGCTGAACCCAATTTTCGACGGTTTTCAAGCATAAATCGGCCGATACTGCTGCAATTTCACGTTCGATATTCGTACGAAGTTCATCAATCGTTGCTGGCTTGTCGGAATAGACCATATAGACTTGAAGTAGCCCCACAGGAAATAGTCTAACGGCATCAAATCGCACGACCGAGGCGGCCAAGAGACTGGACCACTTCGTGAGACAACACGTTCTCCAAACTTGGTTTCCAATAAATTGATTGTGACATTCACTGTGTGGCTTGTGGCGCCGTCCCGTTGAAACCACATCGTGTCCTCCAAGTCCATATCATCCAATTGGGGCCAAAAATATTCGGTTATCATTGAACGGTAGCGATCCCCATTCACAGTAACGTGCCGGTCTTGATCATCACGGAAGAAGTACGGCCCAATGACGCCACCGGCCCATAAACCACACCAAACCGTAATTTTTTCGAGATGCAATGATGACTCATAGAGTACGTGTGGATTGCTGCCTGACCAATACCGCATATTTTGTTTATTGACGAAGCCATTCAGCCAGAAATGAGCCTCATCGCTGAAGATGATTTTTCGATGAAAATCCGAATCATTTTCAAGTTGTTGCTCAGCATAATTCACGAGCATATGACGCTTCTGGTGGTCAAGCGGCTTCAGTTCTTGCGTCAATTTTATCTTGTAAGGATTTATGCCAAGATCTTTTCGCAAAATTCGCCACAACGACGTCACAGAGATGCCCAACGCTTGAGAACGACGTGTGAGAGACACATTTGGGCTTTCTGCAACTGAAGCCTCAGCGGCAGCAATATTCCCGACACTACGGGCACTTCTTTGTCTCACTGGCACGGGAACATTTTGTACTGTGCCTGTGGATTCAAATTTTTCCACTAGATGCTCAATTGTTGATCTGCTAAAACGATTTTGACGACCATAAATTGGACGTAGCGCTCTTAACGTTGAGGCCAATGGCTCCGAATTTCGGTAGTAAATTTTAATAATTTCGACTAGTTGTTGGCTCGTATATATTTATATCATGAAATGGCAAACCTTACTGAAGAGAAATGTCAAAAGAGCGGCAAGAAATATGGCGTCGTTTGCTGTCCCTGTTGCTCTACTTTTGTAGCGTCCTTGTTGAAAAACCAATTACAATATTTCTGTGCTAAATATTGTAGAAATTACTTTAAAAATTTTAAAATAACGGTGAATATTATTATGTTTACATTTACCCAGTTCTGTTTTTATTTTTTTTCTAAAATATGGGGTAAATGTAAACAGTAATGTATATCATCTTGAAGCCAACTGAAAACTGTAAGCACACGATTGATTGTCATGTATGTGACAGATAATGAATCCGTCTGAGGGTTTATTCAGTGGGTGCGTTCAAGACTGCATTATTTGTAAGGATTTTGAGCTCTGTTAAGATTTATCCACATTTCTAAATTGAAAGTTAAAATAACTCCTTATGAGTTAAGGCCCAATCAAGTGTCTAATGCGCTTGGGCGGTTAATTTAGCTATAGTTGCAAGTTCAGAAGTTCACCCACAGTCCATATATTGTGTGTGCCAGTTTGGAGTTTCCTACTTTTAATGAAGATTGAAGACTCAGAGTGTAGAACTAAATGAAATAGCATAGAACACGGAATATGCTAGAGTAGATATAAAGGGTGAACTGTTTTTTTATTAAGTACGTAGCGCACCGTATAGGTACCGTTTGTTCCCATTTTAGAAAATTATATTTTCCAGTTTCGCATGCACACTTCAAGATTTATATGCATCGACAGGACTCTTTCAAAAATTTTAAGCTCTCATACATTCGAATAGACCTTCTATATAGTCAAGGTGTATATGTGTGTATACTTTCTGACACCATCAACTATGTATAAATATACTATAACCCGTCAAGCTAAAAGCGTATCTCTCTCTTTCAACCTCCTTTTAGTAGTTGATGGTCCTAATATGCTATTTGTATACTTGAAGTAGAGATGCTTGAACCTCTGCTTGGTTGGTTGGTTGGTTGCTCATTTCGTTGAAGGTATAAGTACGTTTGGAGGCACCCCATAAAGAGTTGTAGAGACTTTTGGATGAATAGGTATACTTTTTGCCAGCTTGTTTCCTTCGCTGTGTGTATTTTTGATACAGCATGCTTTCTAGTTTCTTTTTTTTTTTTTTTTTGTTACTCCTCAGACTCCTCGCTTGTACTCAGAACTTATACATAAAATAATTTAAGATGTTAGTTGAGTATAAGAGAAGAGAGGTTGGTATGTGGGGTGTTTTTAATCTTCTTAAATAAAATTTAATTTGTCCTTTTGTATTTCTTCATAATCGTCGTCCTCTTGTTTGAGTTATGTGTTTTTCTTCTTTTATAGTATTGTGATTCCAATACTCGTACTTTGTGCATGGCAAAAAGTTTAAGTGGCTCTCGCAAAGCGGACTCTTGGCTGCAGGACAACTAATAACAATATATTTTTGCACGTTTTTGTTCATTTCGAATATTGAACTGATTTGGGGGACACAAACAATCCTTTTCAATTAGCTTGAAAGTGAATTCGAAAATGGAATTAAAATTAAGACTCTGAACTCTACGCGCTGTTTGGGAGATTTTATTTTCAAAATTGATATGACATTCAAAATATCGGGACTAAATTGTGATGTTATGCTGAAGAAATATTTCGATTGCTTTAAGGAGATTATAAACTGGTGAAATTGTTCACGTAATTTTGCTAATTCTCCTATTTGACAAATCGGGTATTCCCCATATAGAAATAGGCTTAAATACTTTTAATAATAATTTAACTAACACCCCTAAGGATCACGTATTAAATTGTGAGCTGGGATAATTGGGATTGAATAGAATAAGTGCCCAACTATTGGAAAGAAAGTTGAAGGTGTAAAGCAAGCAGGTATAGTTAAGTTCAATACATACATCAAATAATTTCTATTTATAGTTTCGTATTGTCTATTTAAACCGAAATGATTTTTAAATTTTCTGCATTTAGCGGTAGATACTTGGTGAATCTAAATCTAACACTAATAGTTACGAAAAACCTGTTACAATTTATAATTTTATAATAATTATACCCTAAAAAGTTAATAATAAAAACTGTAAAAAATGTTTGTTTTTTCAAAAATTTTCAAGGCAATAAAAACACATAAATTGAAAATTTTTAAAATTACAGACAAACTATTTTTTTTACTATTTTTCCCAAACTATAAATAAAATTCATCAGTTACAAAAATGATCCTGATTTATTAAAAAATTATTCTTAACGTTTACTTTCCAGTTTTCGGCTTTTAAACCTTCACATCTCGGTTTGTAGATTTCTGCAAAATGTTTTGACATCTTATAAAGGGCGTTTTTTTTTAGAAGCATAGAATTTTAAGTTGGCAACACTTTTTTAACTGTCGGCCATTTTGTCAGCTGTCAAGTGATTTATGGGCCCAAAACAAGATTGCCATTGATCCCAATTTTCATAAGCGAATTTTGTTTAGCGATGCAGCTCACTTTTGGTTAAATAGATACGTCAATTGCCGAAACTGCCGTATTTGGAATGATGATATTCCTCAAGTGTATGTTGAGACACCGTTACATCCTCAAAAAGTCACTGTTTGGTGTGCCTTAGGGTTTGGTGGAATAATTGGTCGGTACTTCTTTAAAAACGATGCTGGCCAGAACGTTACAGCAAATGGTGACCGCTATAGAGCCATCATCACTGTGTTTTTCGTTCATCAATTGAATAACCATGATGATGTGCAGGAGCTGTGGTTTCAACAAGATGGCGCAACATGTCATACAACTCGTGCCACAATTGTTTATTGAAGGAAACGTTTGGTAACCTCATAGTTTCACGTTACGGACCCGTGAATTGCCCTCCAAGAGATGTCAAGTCGCTAGTCTACGCCGATAAGCCCGAAACGATTGACTACTTGGAGGACATAACACTCGCCGCGCTATTGCCGATATACGGCCACAAATGTTGGAAAAAGTCATCGAAAATTGGACCTCCAGATTAGACTTCGTCCGAGCCTCCTTGACACAAAAATAGATGAAATTTTAAAAAGGTTGGCCAATTAAAAAAAAAAAAAAACAATTATCACTAAAATAAAATATTTACTTAAATGTTAAAAGCCAGGCTAAGGAAAGCAGAGGAAAAGTTGGTAATTTGTTTTTTAAGTCGCGTCCCCTCAAACGCTATTTTCATACACACATACAAAATTAGAGACTTTATTAAGATAGCTGAATTTGGGAATTTCTGCATATTTGTACATAAATTGTAAATTTAATTTAAAATTTGATAAAATTTGAAATGACAAATTTTGGCTCATTATTTTACCTTAGTTAAAAGACTTTAACCTTCCCGATCCAATAAGGAGAATTTGAAAAGTTTGACGCTCTTAAATGATTGATTTTAATAACACCTTTAATTTAACTGGTATTAAAATTAAAGGTGTCCCTAAATTTTAATAGGTCGTCGTGCTTATTTCTATTTTTTAAGTCATTCCACCATCACAAATGTCTCAAAAATAAATATGTCATCATTATCGTTTGATTTCTATTCTGGAATTAACTTTTCCAAAAGGCATATTTTATTCAAATCCCTGTATACAATTTGATGTATGATGTCCATATTGATTGCTTTAATGCATACCTACTTCAAACTTATTCGCCAAACAAGCGCTTCGTTATGCAAAATTTCGCTAAAGCAAAAAAAAAAAAAAAATGTCCTCAAATAAATAACCTGTTCAAGTGGCATTCAATGAACTCAAATATATATATATGTATAAGGACGCGAAACGTGAAACGTGAAACGCGAAACGAGGAGTGCTACAATACCTCATTGAAGAAACAACTTGACAATTTTCTTTTTTTTCGGTTGTTTTTTTTTTTGTATTTATTATTTTCTCGTTACAGTGTCCTTATTGGAAAAATTTCTACAGAAGAAAAAAATTGCAAGAAAACCTCATCGTATATTGAAGACGTGAAATACTCAGAGCATAAAAATATGAAAAATGAGCTGCTTGAGTGTGAGCCTTGAGCGCAATGTACCTATAAAATAAATTCTTGTATTCATCAAATCGATAAAAGTGTGGTGAATACCTTAACATAGGTACATACCTGTATACCTATACCTACATTTCTTCTTTTTTTTTGTAGGAAGAGTTGGGGAGAGTGCCAAAATGTTCCTGTAGGCAGACATCTTTACATTTGTTAGGAAGAAAAAAAAAGAAGAAAGAAGTGCCGACAGTATTTTTTAACTGGCGGCAGTTTTTCTAAGGAGGGTAACACATATTTCCAGGTTAACGACTGACTTCTTGTTCCCTTTCGTGATAATTAAGTGACGATTTAATTTATTGGGTCGCGAAGGAAGGAAATCCCGTGCTTTCCAAATCGATTTTTTTAAATTTAATTTACTTTTAGAAGATATAAAGGGTGTTTTTTTTAAGACGTGTGGTTTTCAATCTGGCAATACTTTTTTTCGGAGTCGGTCTTTTTGACAGCTGTCACTTGATTTATGCTAAGTTTGGTTTGCTATTTCATAATTAATAGACTTAATTCTGAACAACGTTTGCAAATCGTGCAAATTTCTTACCAAAATAATGGTTCGGTTCGTGCGACGCATCGTGAGCTGCGTCCAATATTCGGTCGACATGATCGCAAAATTGCATAAATTCGAGCAATCATGGATCGGTTTCGCACCACGTTTACTCTAATGGATAATGCGCATCCTCGAGAGACGCCGTATAGCGCGCACCGAAGACGCTATTGCTGGTGTGGAGCAGAGTATCGAAGAAGACTCGAATGAGTTCATCCGCCATCGCGCGCAACAATTGAAGCTGTCGAAAATTGGGCCACTCACCTGGAATTTATTCGATCCAGCCACTTGCCCGAAATAATTTTTAAAACATAATGGCAAACCCTCATATTTATAAAAAGCTAAATTCTTGGCCATAACATTTAATTATATGCGTTTTATTTCTTCTTGAAAATCACACGTTTAAAAAAAACACCCTTTACATTTAGGTATTCACGTATAGTTATATTTGAATTAAAAATTAATAAATAAAGTTGTAACTAATCGATTGATATCAAACGTTGTGTAAGGTAAGGTTATAGTCCTACCTACTCCTTTTCAGAACTGACTTGACCTCTTTTGATTAAATAAATGGTTTCACGGATTGAGAGGTCCAAAAAAGTGGGTTTCGTCATACCGTCCCTCGTCGGTAAGTATACCTAAGTCTGTGTGGTTCCACTGTAATTTGAGCTATAGAGCCATAAAAATTCGTCCGGACCGGATGAAAACACGATATGAAGCACGAGCAACAATGACAGAATTGTTACGGAGCATTTTTATGTGAATCTCAAAAACGGCTCTAACGAATTTGATTAAACTTTGTGCCTGTTGTAACTCAGGCAATTGTAAGAAAACTATGTCCTTTCCAAAATATTCACGATTTTATTATAATTTTATAATCTGTAGTGCTTCTAAATATTTAGAATATTTTTGCATTAAAAATCTTGAAAAGAAAATTTACACAAAAATCAAACTTTAAATTAATATTTATATTACTTTTGCCTTTTTTAATATTTTATCGTTAAAAATATCAGAACATACATCTTCAATTTGTGGAAACATTACACCTAGTTGTTAACCACAAGAGCAAGTGTATGTGTATCCAGTCGTGGAGAATTTGTATTGAAAGATCAAACTAAAATTCCATCATCATCAATGCTATCACATTCCACATGTAGGTTTGTTGTATTTTCTGCCGTCAGACATTGTCCATGTCACACACCTGCAGTCAAGTAGTATTTTCCATACCTTTCCACTGTTCTGAATATGTATATAGGAATTCATCAAAGCTCATTATACACAATTTGAACATTTCAATGGAATCATCGAAACGATGACACCGCGTTGCACCCGAAGGCATTAGTAGCTAATTGGCCGCAAATGAATTTTCACCCTAAACTCTATGTTCCAGGGGTCTGGTCGGTCGGTCGGTTTTGAGGAACAATCATCTTTTATCTACCTGGAAGGACCCCAGGTGCATTTCGAATCTGCATATCTTATTTCTCAATATCAAACCCATCATACAGGGTGATGACGAGTCGAATGAGTATAGACACCACCTATACACATACATACGTTTGTAGAATGATAGCAAGTTGCGAAAACATCCTTTCAGCATTCAATTCTATTAAACATACTTGATTTGGAGATATTTAAGTGCATATTATAAGGACGATTGGTCAGGATGAATTTGAATATAAGATAGAATTTGTGTATAATGACAGTCATCATTATATTATTTGTTTAGAGGTGAATACGTATATGCCTCTCTTTGTCTATGTCAAATTGTTATTTTAGAATTGAAATATGTGTATGTATACCAACCCAACACAACAATAATGTGCAAGGATCACTAAATATGTGGAAGCCATAAGTGAAAGAAGACCTATTCGTAGATATATACATACATATGCCGGATATACATTAGGTATAGTAATAGATAGAAAATATACGGTGGCATCAGGATAACCAGGATGATACGTCTTTGGTATATATTAATGAATTTAATTGCATTTCGGAGATAATTTAATATTCAATTAATCGGTTGTGCAACCAACAAGGATAATACTAATTTGTGTTGTGCGGCTAATGAACCGTGTAATTATTAGAACAAATTGTGTTGTGGTGATGTAGACTCAACTTGGGGTATTAAGATATTAATTTGAATATACACATATACATAGGTATTCGTACAAATAATAATTATTCAAGTTGAGGCGCCTATATACAGCCTATATAAATAGTAGGTTCCATATTATATTGATGAAGGTTGTATGGATAGGTATTTGTATAAGCAAAATGTCCTTGAAGCAGTAGATAATTTTTAACTGGGGTGGCAGCTGGATCCTAAACAAAGAAAAGCTTTTGTATATGTCTATATCGAAAGCAATGTCAGAAAAAGGATCTCCACTGATGTGTTCACGTTTCTTCACTGGAAGATGAATTGGCAATGGGATATGTAGTTCTGCGTAAAAACTTTCTTAATCAATGCATTCAATATGAAAAAAAGACTTCTTGTTCTGTTTGATAGATTGCATTTTAAAGGATCATAAACAGGACTTTATTTCAGTCATTTTGTTCAATAAATTTGTGTGTAAAAATTAATATACTCTTTATGAATAAATAGTGCATTTGTATTTTTTTTTTTTGCTCTAAAGGGCGAGTATTGGTATCGTGGAAATAAAAAATCGAGATTGTAATCAAACCTAACACAACAATGATCGAGAAGTTAAAAAAAGTGGCTTTCGTCATGCTGTCTGGCGGTCTGTACGTCTGTGTGGCTAAACGGGTAGAACAATTTGCTTCAAATTTGGTACATAGCATTTCTTTGTGATTGCCAAGAGGTAAAATTCGAATTTTTTACTTTCAACTCATCTAAAACGGGCTACTGCCATACAAAAATTTTGTTTTTTTTTTTCAATTTGTTTCTCTAATATGGCTACAACGATTACCATTAAAGGAATTTAAGTATTTGTAAAAAAAAACAGCGTTTCAGGTTTTTGAAAAAAAAATTTACCTACACAACCAAAATTGGCATATACCATATGTTTTGAGAAAATGGTTTTATTTGTGGGCTATTCGCGTATATCTTTTCAATGGTTGCACCCATTTTGTTATAATTTTGCAATCTGGTGCTTCTCAGTACCCCATTGGTGCAAACAAAATTTTAACAAAAAAAAAAAAAATACAAACAAAAAACCCATTTTGGGTACTTTTAACATTTTTTTCGATAAAGATATCAGAATATTATTGAACAACTCACATGGCTCTTCAATGTGTGACTGCATTACAGTTTTTAAAAACAAAACCAAATTCGTGTGATCCAGAGTCGTGCATAGTTTCTTGAATTAGTTTATGGATTTTTGCGAAAATCACTCAATTTATATTCAATTTTATTATAGAGAGGTGCATTTAGCTATACTTTATTTTTCCGCAAAAGTGAAACATTTCTGTAAATTTTTGTAAAGGGTTTGAAATTTTATTTGGATATTGTGGACTAAGAAACTCGATTCAGAGACTCAACAATTTTTAGTTTGTCCGCGATTTTTAATAGGTAAATATTTAATTCATTTCATTTCTATATTCAGATTCACTTAATCGAATATTATGGACAGATTGTTTTATTTCGATTGTGTGGTTTTCAAGAAGAAATAAAATGCATATTATTTAATGTTATGGCCAAGAATTTAGCTTAATTATAAAGATAAGGGTTTGCCATTATGTTCTTAAAATGATTTCGAGCAAGTGGCCGCCGCGGCTGGCTTGAATAAATTCCAGCCGAGAGGCCCAATTTTTGACCACTTTTTACAGCAATTGAGGCCGTATGTCAGCAATAACGCGCCGAATATTCTCTTCCAAGGCGTCAATCGTCTCGGGCTTATCTGCGTAGACATGCGACATCACATAACCCCACAAAAAATAATCCAGCGGTGTTAAATCGCACGATCTTGGAGGCCACGCCACAGGCCCGCGACGGGAGATAATGCGCTCACCAAGAGTTTCCTTCAATAAATTGATTGTTTTGTTGGCTGTATGGCACCGTCTTGTTGGAACCAAAGGTCGTCCACATCAACATCCTCCAATCTAGGCACGAAAAAGTAATTAATCATGTCACTATAGCGTTCCCCATTGACTGTAACATTATGGCCGGCTTCATTTTTTGAGAAATATAGACCAATGATTCCCTCTGCCTATAGAGCACACCAAACATTGACTTTTTGAGGATCTTACGGCGGCGGCGGCGGCGTCTCAACAATGGCGTGTGGATTATGATCACTCCAAATAAGACAATTTTTCTTATTAACGTACCTATTCAACCAAAAATGAGCTTCATACAATATTGGACGCGCAGCATGCAGTGCGTAATAAATTTTCACGATTTGAAAACGTTGTTCAGAAATAAATCTATTCACTATGAAATGGCAAACTAAAGTGACCATAAATCAAGTGACAACTGTCAGAAAGACTTACTCCGAAAAAAAGTATTGCCAGATTGAAAACCACACGTTTAAAAAAAAAACACCCTAGATTCACTTTACCTAAACTGTCGCCCATAATTATTTTTGACAATTTTTCTTATAAAAAGTTACTCTTAAAAAACTACTAAATATTAAGAGATGAAAAAGATTTCTGGAGTTTACCACGTGCCATTTAAATCTGAGTTAAATTGGCAAAATAATTTTTTAAAGCACTTATATTCCTAATTTTTTTATCTCATTTTTATTTCTGCCATGGTTGTCCGTCTGTTTAATACCACTGTCTGAATGATTTTTAAGTTAGGCATTTTGCAGGGAAATTAGTGATTATAAGTGTGATTTTCAGAGCCTATTCCAAAGTGCAAAAATTGGTCAAACCCCTATCTTATGTACTAAATGTGGAAAAAATAAATTCTCTGCAGACCACTTAAATTCCATATCTTATGCACATTTTCGAAGAAAAGGTATGTAAATTATTTGTCAGTACAAAATTAATATGAACATAATGAACTTTCCTACCTAAACTTATTATCTCGTGATGGGTAACTGGTATTGGTGTCTTTTGATATCAAACGACTTTGGTATAATTCTGGATTCATTTCCGCCGAACGAGATGACGTTGTTGACCTTCACAGTGACGATTGCAATACTACGACTAAAATTAAACGGCGCGGCGGCGTACAATGAACATCGATGGCGCATCAGACATATTATCCGCTTTTTATATCAACTATATCAGCTAATATATCGTTCGATCGAGATTTATTTGTTTTCAAAAATGATAAGTTAAAAGAAATTTAATAAATCCTTGGAGATAATCGACAAAAATCTAAAAACTAAAAAAAAAAAATTGCAATTATTATACTCGACACCATCATCATCATCTATCCTCATACATGGATGAGACTCCGAGGAAAAAAAAATCTATTCTAACTGTAATTAATCATATTTCAACAAAAAAAAAATGAATGTGTGCTTTTGAAACCTTTCAACTTGGAATAAATTTCACTAGCTTGCTCAAAAAAAAAAAAAAAAAAATCAGCAGCATCCCTAATGCAAAACCAAAAAAAAAAAATACATACATACAAACATAAAATAAACAAAAGCTAACGAAAAAATTGCAGCAGACGACGACACGATTGAAAAACACAAGCAGAGAAATTAATCATTTTAAAATGACAAGCGCACTCTTAACCGCTGTCGATTCCAGGATACCCCCATATAGTTCTATGCATAAAGAGAGGTTATATGTTGAATGTTGTGCTATGCAGTGTACAGAATGCGGGTGTTTGTTTCAATGTGTATATGGCAAAAAAATCCTTAAGGATATCTCCATCACATATATCTGTTGTATATTTCTCGTGAAACAAATAAAGCTTATAAAAGTTGTTTCCACATATAACACCGAAGAGCTCCTGTCAAACATCTTCTTCATCATCGCGTCCTTCGTCTCGTCTATACTCGTCTTCCATCAGCAGCAGCATCAGTAGGAACAGAAGCTTGGAAGGGGAAAGAGTCCTTCCCTGACTTAACTGACATCCTCATCCTTGATGATGATCATCATCATCATCATCAGTCGCATACTCTTTCATTTTGAAGCCGCATGGCGTTGGCAATTTGGAATTCCAAGTTAAGTGGGTTTCATAATGTCATTACACCACATAACCTAAATACGCTCCTCAGCCAAACTTAATGAATTCGAAATTGAAACGAAATCAACTTCTGAGGTTTTTGCTACTTTATACTCAAAAATATATATCTAGATGGGTTTTTTTTTTTCTTTTTTTCTATTTGTGTGTCGAAGGTTCTGAGCTTCCTTCTTCGTCTTGTTTCTGTCACGAGTAAGGCCATATGCATTTTTTTCTAAATGAGGGACAGACGGGGGACTAGAAGCTATACAACCTAGAAACCTCTGCGACTATATGTACATATGAACTGTACATACATATATTTATGTACAGAATAAAATGGTGGCAAAACCCATTCGTAATGGTTATGAAATAGGCTTTGAGAGAGCGTGCCAAGATAGTTGCTGTAGCTGTGTGATCTGTGATGTGTTTGTGTTAAGTAAATTGAAAATTTGCTCTTTTGAGGTTTAACTTTTAGTGTGTTTATGAATGGAGTTGATGTTGTGCATCTACCGGAAACAACGCTGCAAACACATGTGAACTCTGATGTTATTCTACCAACCATCATCATCACCATCATCATAGTCGTCGTCGTAGTTATCATCAGCAAAAACTGATGCTGATGATGATGATGCTGAAACAACGCAGAAGCAAGTGTGTCTATTTATTTGTTGACGCAAAAGTTTAAGTGAAATGGAATTTTTGCGACCTTTGCAATGTTTGTCGAAGGAATCTTTGCCGACGTTTGGATATAACTTTGAGACTTTATTAGGTACTCTTATAGTCATAGGAGGTGGCAATAGGATTGAGCAGTACGTAAGGTTAAGTTTAATTAGCGCTATGGGAAGAAAATTAATTTTATGATTCTTCGGTTATGTTAACTGTATTAGCACAAACTGACTTCATTAAAAGCATAAAAGTTATATGGAAAGGTTATACAATATTTTAAAAGCAGAATTAAAAAGAAATAATATATTTTTTAACCTCAATAACTTGAATTGATATAAGTTTTAAATATTTTTTTTTTTATTTAAATATCATCATTTACATAATTAAAACCTACTAGAAACGGGCTTAGGGATCTTAGCACTCTATATATGTGGGATATTCGCAAACAAAGTATACCATCTAAAAAAGTCTTAGTTCTAATACAATATGTCAACTTGTCTCAGTCAGCAATACTTTTTTTTTTTACTAAATTTTTTTGCGAATATCCCACAAATTGAGTGCTAAGATCCCGGATCTGAAAGGTTGTTTAAATATCTAACAAGAATATGACTTTCAATCCATGCTTTAATTTTTGACAGTTGTTTGACTTTTATAAATGTTAAGTGAAAACGCAACGCCGAAAATGTTTGAATCAAAGTTGTATGACTTCAGTTCAAAGTGTCTACACTTTGTTTTTCTATTGATTTGAAGTATAATCCCATTGTTAAATGAATACGTTTTGAAATTAAGTTGAGGGCACTTTAAATGTGGATCGCATTGTAAAAACAAATACGTATCACTTTGAAACTAGGTTGAATTTTTAAAAACTACGACGTTTTTTATTTGAATCAAAATTGATTCAACGTGAAATTGAATAAACTTCACTGTATTTTGCTCAACTTGAAATCAAATACGATTGTATTTAATTCTAGAATGAATTTTTTTCCTCATTGATATAGTTTCAGCTATAATTTAACTTTAACAATATACTTGGCAGTATAATTAAAAGGAAACAAGATTTAATACAATCAGTGGCCGTGTTAAGTTTTCGCAAGAACCGGGAAGAATTAACATGACTTGGTTTAATTTTAACAATTTTCGACTATTGATTTCGTTCTTCTTCGTTTTTTAGTTTACGAAAAAAAAATAAATATTTTTTGCAAGATGCATAAACTAAGTATATTAAAAATTAAAAAGTGCATCCATTTGAACAAAAAAAAAATATAGGTAGGTATTTACCTATAGAAATAAAAATTATAATACCTGACACGAATTTCCACTAAATCGAAATTTAAAAGAAAAACACAAAATTATTATGATTTTTAGAAATCCATCATACGAGTATACCAATAATATTAGCAAATATTTTGCCAAAACCTCAAACAAATTAATTCTTGAAATTTTAAGCTTAGTGTTGATTCAGAAACCACAAGGCCTCCAAAATCTTCTTATTTGCTTTTTGTGTAGTTGCTTCCAATGTATATAAAGTGCTCACTGCATCGGTTAACGTTGCCGTTGTACCAAAAAGTTACATACATATATTTAAAGATATTCACACATTTCTTAAACAAGATACAAAAATAAAAATAATAAATGTATCTCACTCTAAACCTACATATTATACACATATTGCAGGCAGTTTACTGTCAGAACAAGGGACGCAGTTGTGCAATATATTTTACACCGAAATCCGTTTTTAGTTCTATCTTTTTGCTTAATGAACTATATGAAAAAAAAGAAATAGCTACAAAAGCGGCAACTCTTAAAAAAATAAAAAAAAACAAACAAACACCACGTCGACCAAACTGCTCACTAAATTGCCTCATTCATGGTCTTGTTCATTATCTCAATTGCTATAACTTCTCACTTAAAGCAGAAAAGAAACCTTTCTCTCAAACAAAAGCAGTCAGTCCTCTGGTTCCGAGTCCTGAGTCCTAACTCCTGGGTAGCGGTGGTTAAATGGATCCCATAAAGGTGGTCAAGCGAGGGAGCTACAATTTATGTTGAAATGTGGCCAGATAGTGTGAGCTCCATCCCCAAAGCGGTGCTCCTCGCTGATCTAATACCACTTTGTATGACCGCAATAAAAAAAAAAAAAAAAAAAAAAAAAAAAAAAAAAACAAGTATAAAAGAAACACAAACCACTCTCAACTCCTATTTGCCAACAGGTCGGAAAAATGCAAAAGAAAAGAAAAACTTTCACACAACAAAGCGAAGGGAAATAAAATATCCCTCTTTTTTTCTAAGACTCTCGGCCCACACTTTTTAACTTCTCTGATTTGTAGTTCATCCCTCTGGAGAGAATAAACATAGCTGTTGGATCTGATGTCACAAGGACATAAATTCAAATCATTTATTTAGAAGGACGCTTAAGAAAAATACCTATGCAACATAAGAGCACACTCCTCCCTCCCCCCAACATACAAACACACACATACATACTTAGGTTATATATTTTGCTCTGATCTATGAATGTTTTTCTCTCAAGAGAGATACACTCTGACAATGAGATATATAAAACTTATAATAACAAGTTTTGTACTTTATTGAACAATGTCCTTATAAATCCTTTTTTCTTCTTCTTCTTGTATTTTCAGGTGTATCAGGTGTAAGTCGTCGTAGCTGAAGTGTGCGGTGGTCGGTGTGTTTGTATATAGAGTGAAGAAGCACTTTCTATAGTGCTCTCTGGTTTCTAGAGTCATAATAATTTATTTTCTTCTTTTTTTTTTTGTTCTACGGATACGAATAAAAACTCAACAGCATCCCAAATGTTGGCGTTTCACAACGAACACATAGCAAGTGAGTATACTTTAGTTTTTTTATTTTTTTGTCTACTAATTTTATTTTTTCATATTTTTGTACGAGAATATTTCTGAAAATCATAAACTTAAAGTAATCTAAGAAAAAGTTTGTAAAATGAGTTGTGTGTAAGTGTGTTTATGTGTAGTTGGTAGAAATACTAAGTGATTAGTTTTAGTTTAACATTTTTTTGTTTTCTTTTTTTTTCAAAATTAAGATAAGTGCTGTTTTAAATATTACAGCTAACAGCTAAGACCACGGGAAGGATTCAAATGTTATAGAACAGGGTCAGTAGTTTCCTTATGGAGAGAGTGGTTTTGGTTAAGTGTGATCCATTTGGACTTTAAAAAAAGAAAAATGAAGAATTTTTTTTTACAAGCTAACCCAGACTGGCGTTGCTTCGCTGATTTTGTATACAATATTTGAAGGTAAAGCATAAAGAGCTTTTTTTATTTTAACATATGGAATTTGAAAACAGAAAATCTTTCATAGAATACAACCTTCTTTTTACTTGCGAATATAGGTACTGCCCGAGTGTCACAATGTAACAAAATTGCAACAAAAAGGGTAACAAAAGGGTTACACTACAGTTTTTTAAAAACAACTCAGTTACATATAAGTTTCTTAGAGGTTTTCTGAAAAACCCCATAAAAGTATATACACCAAAGTATTGTGACTAAAAATTTAAAGATTTAAGTATGAGTACCAAGCTAGTTACACAAGATTTTCAATGCAGCCCGTTTTGAAACTAACATATTCGTAACTAAAATTGCTACCATTTGGTAACTTTCTTTTTTTGTTACTTCTAAGTAACTCGATTGTAACTTTAAACATACAAGTTTCAGAAATCTCATTGGTTATTCATATGTAATACTGGACGATCCTTTCAAAGTGAAAATTTCATTAGTTGAAGATGAAATGGAACCTAAAAAAATGAAAAGTGATTTTGGAAATTTGTGGAGAAAAGTCAAAAGAAATGGAAGCTTTTGGAAAAAGAAAAAAGATATTTTTGCCAATTATAAAATTGTTTATTTATATATTTAAAAGGAGATCCATACACTTCTGAATTGCAGCGCCATGCTTCTCTAAAACTATCTGATGCATGTCAATTTTGTTTTCAAGACGTTCGAGAGTTTCTGTGATTTTTTAAAACTTTTTTCATCTGTCTCTGCATGTGTCGAGTCTGCGGCAAACAAAGATTCTGGTTCTTGACTTGGATCAATTACTCCCCCAGCTTCGTTCATATAAATTATGTGTTGGATCGAGGTGTTAAGGTTCCCTTGTTCGGCTGATTCTGGTATTAAGTTTTGCTGTTCTTCTGCTACGTTTTGCGGTTAGTAGGTTTAGATATAGGTGAACACACAAATTTTGTCTTGAAATATTGGATTGAAAACTTTGTAAACTTTGTGTTAAGATTAACTTACCCGTGGTTTTGGAGTACCTGTAGATGATGTCAAAAGATTAAATGTTGAGCTCTTAAATTTCGTTTTTGAAGCCGGAGTTTTTCTTTTTCGTGTTGACCGGGTCACGTTGTCTTCAGTATCAGTAACATATTGCTGATTTTCAGCAATTTTTTACGAATCTTCCCGGGACATATTTTCAGCTACTATTTTGCAGGAAATCGCTTTCCACTCTGTCACGTCTGGAACAGATTCTGTATCTTTTGACACGTGACCCATCATTTTGGGGGCCAAAACACATAGGAGCCCACCGCCTCTAACACCGGGAGGCTATTGATGGATTTTTTAAATTGAATTACAGAGAACGCCATTGCAATGTGATTCAGTTTTTTTTTTAACTTTTTTAACACTTAACACTGTTGTCCCGAAATAAAAACCTTGTTCAACCATCAATACTTCACTTTTGTTTGTTAATTTGTCGGAATAACTCGCCACTTCGCAACAAGTTAGTAACAAATCAGTAACAATAGAATTTTTAATGGGTAGGTATATATGGCAAGTTATGAATTCGTACAAAAAATCGTACTCGTGATTTTGATCAAACTTGACATTACGATGATAGAGAAAACGAAAAAGTGGGTCTCGCAAAAACGTCCGTATGTCTCTCTGTCTGCCTGTTCGACTATAGAGCCTAAACAGATGGATCGATTTTCTTTAAACTGGGTACCTTGGTCTTTTCAAAAATTACCCCCACCCGCTTTTTTCTTTTTTTTTTTTAGGGCCAAAACTAACAGTAGCTGTAACACAAAATGTTTTGCCCAAAAAGGAAAAACATATTTGCTCAAAATCATCCTCGTTTAAGGAATAAAACCGACTCTAGTAAACGCAGTCGTTTAGTTGTGAGCCCTTGTCTAACCTTTTCTTAATTTTAAACACTTTAAACAACTCTTCTAACTAATGTAAGGTTTTTAGCGCATTTGTAAGGTTCTTTTATGATTTGTGGTAGAGCATTCGACTGCAGATCGAGAGGTCACCGGTTCAAATCCGGGTGTCCCCTTTGAAAATTAAATTTGTTTGTAATTTTTTTGTTTCTTTTTCTCACTCCCCTGAAATTACAAACGTTGATTGGATAAAGTATACCTTAAAAAAGATAGAGAAGCATTTTGCTGCTTCTAAAGTTAGACGAGTGCTTTAGCGTTAAAGTATACTTTATATCGTTTAAAATTATCAAAGCGTCGACTCTCATTCTTAAACTCATTTTTAGAGTCGGCGTCGAATTTATGTAAAAATGATTTAGAGTAGGTTTTAAATGTTTAAAATTTTGCGGCTATAAATTTAAATAGTTATAAGTTGCCGCAATAATAAAATAAAATAAAATAAAATAAAATAAAATAAAATGAAATAAAATAAAATAAAATAAAATAAAATAAAATAAAATAAAATGAAATAAAATAAAATAAAATAAAATAAAATAAAATAAAATAAAATAAAATAAAATAAAATAAAATAAAATAAAATAAAATAAAATAAAATAAAATAAAATAAAACAAAAATAAATTAAATTTAATAAAATGAAATAAAATATGATAAAATAAAATAAAGTAAATAAGAAAGAAGAAAATTCTTGTACAGAGTAAATGCTGCAAATATGGCCCACCTACTAGAAGAGCGTATAGGTTACCCCCTGTGAATTTATTTTGAAGATATCCTTAGTGGTTTTGATATATTAAAAAGTGAAGACTCAGGAGCAGGAAATGTGCGCGGAATAGATTAATTAATTAATTAATAGATTTAGATATAATTTTTCGGTAAATTTTTGTAATTGTTGTTTTACTAAATTTTGCGCAAATATTTTAATATTTTTTTGAGACTTTGTTGTCCTAGATTTATATGTATTTCATTACATGAAACCAAAATTTAAAATATATTTTTTAAAGTGGTTTAAAATTTAAGGGTGATGGGTAATATTTGGGGCACTAATATTCGGTTTCACAAATATTTAACAGGCTTTTACATTTTTAAATGATGTATTTTATATGGAATAAAACTTCTGTTAAATAGTTAAAAGAGCTTTATGAAATCGGCCATTATTCTTCTAGCATTTGCGTAGCATCTGCTCAGCTTTTTATATTGAGCACCTGCTCTGATCATGTGCTCCGATTTATTCAAATCATCCGAACAATTTTCAAAAAAAATTATTTTTGAGACGAATAAGGTTTTTCTTAAGGATTCTATTTCCTCTAGGGAATCACCTTAAAACCTTAAATATTTTCAGGTTCGAACAAAATCGATAAATGTTCCAAAAATTATTTACATTGTCGAAGAGAGAAAGAGCGAATTAATTTTATTTTCTCAGTTTGTTGAAAACTGGGCACGCTTTATTGAGAAAAACATACAAACAATTCAGCAATTCTTGAAGTTTTAACGACAGCAAACATCTTCAGTGTTAATTGATCCATCACCAAACGAAGTCCAGATGACCGAATTTATTATTGACCCTAAATTTGTATCGTTTTTCATAAATATCTTCTTTTTTTTCAATAAAAATTTGTCTATTAAAATAAAACGAAAAACAATTGCGCTATGAAACAACGAAAAAAATCATTCCAAATCATAAAAAAAAAAAACAAAGTGTCCAGCTCAAAAAATCACAAAATAAATTTTATCCTAGAATTGACTTTCTTATAGTATAATTCGCTCTCTTTTGAAATGATTGTTGTTATAATAAATTCATAGAAAATTATTTGCAGCTAAAACTCAAAACATTATGCATAACAACATCAACTCTATTTTCACATAAAAGACATTCTTGTTTAGCTTGTAAATATTTTTGTCATATAGTTTGACGTGACGGTGTGCGGTAGCGATGGCATAGAGGAATGCAGTCGATTTTGTTATTCCAAAGTAATTATTCCATAAATCAACATAAATAGTTGAAAAATCATGAAAAATAGCTAAAAAGAAAAAGCAGAGACTCCCTTTTTTGCTTTATAAGCTATGCATAGGTATACGCGATGACGACTCGCTGTATATACCGACTTACTCAATCGTAGAGTTTTTGTTGAGTCCTTGATGCAATTCGTCAGCAAAAAGCTGAAGAGGACTTGAACTGGTAAGTTGGCACACTACTTTTCACGATAGGATGCCTACTTCATACAAAAAAAATATATATACTGTATACCCACCTACTATAATTTCACTTTTGAGAAAGTACAGAGAAGGAGAGCAAATTTAAATGACAAACAGTCGTCGAATCCTGAAAGTCAGGCAGCAAAACTCGATGACCAAAAATATAATGAGAAGGGGTAAGAATGAAAACCGGAATGGGCTAAAAGAGCGGAGAGTGTAGGAAGTTGGTTTTAGGGGGACTTTAGTTGTTTTTAATTAGCATCGGGCCATGTTTTATGCATTTGTGTGGCGTTTTTTTTTTTTATTTTTTTCGTTTTGTATTTTTGCAAATTTTATTTTTTCACTTCGCTTACTTTTTCCCAACCGTAATGTGAAGAAAAAAAAAATTAATTCATTTTATAAAAGTTTTTCTTTTTATTTAATTTTACTTTGATGTACCTACCTACCTACCTACCTAGCCCGTCACCATCTCCATCCCCATCCGAATTCGCTTGCAAGGAATGGTGACGACTTTGGTAAAGAAAATTTCTGTTTATACTGTGTACTTAGTTTTTGTTTGTGTGGGTTGTTTTTTGTTGTTGCTGTTGTTGTTACTTTTCTTTTCTGTTGGCCCTTTTTGGTTTCGGTAAAAGTCTCATTTGGCATCCGCCGGATATAACGAAAAAAAGAATACAACTTCCAACCGACAGGGGTGATTAAAACTTTTCCCCATTTTTTTTTTTAAGGCTCAACTAAGATTTTTTGTTTGTATATCCTTTCTACTTTCTGTATGTAGCTACAGTTTCAGTTTATAACACAGAATAAGAAAGATAGTGAATGAATTTAATCTATGCCTTCACTGCCAGATTAATCTATGTGTGTGTGTCTATGTATGCTGACCTCAATCACCCACTCAAACTCAAAATTCAAAAATAAAAAAAAACAAAAACGTTTTAAAAGGAACCTTCGATCAAAGTGCAAATACCTACTTGAGAGAGCCTGAAGAGCTATGATGCTCTGGGAAGAAAGATACCTAGGAGTTCACATGCAACAAACACAGCAGAATGAAGAGGGGGGATAGGGTGATTTTGAAGTGCTCAAGAAATTATACTATATACGGCGCATTCAACATCCTATTCTTTCAATTTCCTTTCCTCAAAATGATTAAGGCACTTAAAAGAGGCGAGAGAAATCTTTGCAAGCTAACCTTCTTCATTGCATACATACCAACATATAGCCTATATAAATTTTCTAACCCCCCTCCCAACACAGGATATGAATTATTACTGAATCGACCATAATAGCTCTGTTAAAGGTTTCCACTTACCAGAAGAGAAGGAGATCAGTGTACTTAAACTCAGCTGGGTAAAGTGCTCTTGCAACGTTCTTGCTAAGTTTTTTTTTTTTTTATAGAAAACATTGACATGAGTGTGGACAAGCAAGGGGATCAGTGAAATTGATTTAAAAAAGTTATACCTGTGTTTCTTGAGGTAACAGATTTCAGTACACAAAACATACATTGTGCTTTTTTTAGACGTGTGGTTTTTAATCTAGCAAATGTTTTTTTAAGAGTTGGTCTTTTTGACAGTTGTTGTCACTTGATTTATGCTCAATTTCGTTTGCCATTTCATAATAAATAGACTTATTCCTGAACAAACCTCCAAATTGTGCCCAAAACAAGATTGCCGTTGATCTCAATTTTCATAAGCGAATTTTGTTTTGCAATGAAGCTCACTTTTGGTTAAATAGGTACGTTTATAAGCTAAATTGTCGAATTTGGAGTGATCATAATCCACAAGCCATTGTTGAGACGCCGCCGTTACATCCTCAAAAAGTCACTGTTTGGTGTGCTCTATGCTCTATGGACAGACGGAATCATTGATCCATATTTCTTCAAAAATGCAGCCGGCCATAATGTTAGAGTCAATGGGGAACGCTATAGAGCCATAATTAATGACTTTTTCGTGCCTGATTGGAAGATGTTGATGTGGAAGACCTTTAATTCAAACGAAACTGCGCTACATACCATACATCCAACGAAAGAATCAAATTATTGAAGGAAACTTTTGGTGAGCGCATTAGCTCGCGTCGTGGGCCTGTGGCGTGGCCTTCAAGATCGTGCGATTTAACTCCGCTGGCCTATTTTTTGTGGGGTTATGTGAAGTCGCTTGTCTACGCAGATGTGCCCGAGACGATTGACGCCCTGGAAGATAGTATTCGATAATGTGCTGACATACGACTCCAATAGCTGTAAAATGGTCGAAAATAAGGCCTCTCGGCTGGAATTTATTTGAACCAGCCGGCAGCCACTTGCCCGAAATCATTTTTAAAACATAATGACAAACCCTTATCTTTATACTGAAGCTAAATTCTTGGCCATAACATTAAATTATATGCGTTTTATTTCTTCTTGAAAACCGCACGTCTAAAAAAAACACCCTTTACTGAAATGTACAAAGGAACTATAGTGTAAGTTTAAGAAATCGACCTGGGGATTTTCATGGAAATCATGAGAATGTAGGTCCCGCAATTCTGTCTGTCCGTCTGCTTGTACCTCGACCTACAGCCTAAACCAGTGAAGCGTTTTTCTTGAAATTTGGAACTACAGATTTTTCAGTGTTGTTACCAAGAGGATTAACAACTTTTTATTTACCAATACTTCGTTGTAAAAAAATGGTCAGATCCGAAAAAAAAACCAATCTAAAAGCCATAGCAACAGAATACGAAAACACCATCAAATCGTTTCCATTTTTGCAAGACCGACTGTTCCGTAATTGCCAGTCATTTTTTTTGAAGTGAAGAGATAAAAAAAAAAACTAAAACTAAAACCTCTGCAACCGACGTATAATCGTGTGGTTCAATTGTTCTTATAGGTCCTCTATCCCCCAGAGGAATTGTTGCACCTACTCGTACAACAAAATGCTCAAAGAAACTTTTTCGTAAATCCACCTCAAGCCCCAATATTCAAATCTTATGCCCAAATGACTTCTGGCAGCAGCGGGATTCAAATAAAATATTCAATTGAAACATTTAGAGACTTTGTGAAAGTAGTACTCTCATGGTTGAGGGGTGAATATATAAATAGACTTTGCATGCTTCCAAGAGAGTTCGTCCGAAGTGAAATTCTAAGAATGGTAATTTACGACAATAGTTCGTTTGGTCGGTCGAATGGGCTAAGAATTTTAAAGACTCACCATCACATGCTCACGCTCTGCTCTGATGGCATTGGATGCTAAAAACTATCCCAAAAATTTACACGCTTTTACATCCAAATGCAACATGCAGATTTGCAGATGCAGAGGATGATAGAGATCAGAGTTTTCTAATTAAATGCAAAGTAATTTAACCCTAAAGTATCTCCACCCATATACCCCCATAAGCCTGAAAGTATGTGACAGCGATATTCTTTTTGTTGCATTCTTTTAGGAAGCAATAGAGTTGAAAGGACAAAAGTTGTAATTTGTGCGGGTTTAGGATACATAAATATTCTAGACTTTTGGTCGGCTCTTCGGCTCTCATCATTCACATTTAGAACAAACATTAATAAAAGAACAATTGCCCTGCCCGGCAGAGTGGTATTTTAAATGGCACCCCAGGGTCAAAGTTTAAGCTTCCTTCCAATGAATGGTTACAGAAAATTTTCGAGGCAATCTATAACAATAGGTTCTATCAACATCCATGCATACCTATGTACTATGGTTCGTCTACATACCTATAAATTGAAGATGAGGACAAAGTTTTGATACTCGATTAATGTATTTTTGTTCTTTTCGTATGTGTCTCTCTGGGTGTTGGACAAATGCAAATACATATTTGAAAGTTCAAAAAAGAGAGGTTACAAGTTGTGAGCATATGGTTGTGTTCTTGTTGATGGTCAAGGCATATATTTCTACGTATAGGTATACATCGGTTATTAAAGGAGCAAATCTAATAAAAGGGTCACAAAAGTTTCGAGGTTGGATTGTTTTAAATTAAAATTAGTTCACATTTGAATTAAAATTTTGAGCTTAAATAGGTTATGACTTATGAATAAGAGAGGTTTGTGGGACTTAACCATAAAAGTTTGATAATATTGTATTCGGTTAAAATGAAATAAGCATTTGAAGAAGATGTTATTAAAGAATAGAGGTCATGGGTCATGAGCCATCCCGGAATTAAACTCTGTATGGAGTTGTAATAAGCTGCCAATATTTAAACTTCTATTAATAAGAATAATTATACAATTGATTTATGTGTTCGAAGACAGAGGCACAAACTTCAAAATAATATACCAAGAAAATAAAAAAAAAAAAAAAAATACAGAAAGGTTCAGCTAGAAATCGCTTTTGAACAGGTAGAAAAGCGATTTTAAAGTCGCTTTTAATAAAACTTAATAAAAAAAGGATTGATCAAGGTTGTTTGTTTGTATCTTTGGTAGCTAGATTGAATGGTGACACTTTCTAGATCATAGCTCTGCCATTTTTAGGTTACTTGGACTCTTGGACACTTTGTTCAGCTAAAACTCGTTTTTAAAGATGCAAAAAGGCGATTTTAAAGTCGCTTTTTTTTAACTGTCCGATAAAGCGAAATTATCTAAAGCTTGTTAATAAAACGCATTTAATTTAATGTTATGGCCAAGAGTTTAGCATAATTATAAAGATAAGGGTTTGCCATTATGTTTTAAAAAATTTTTCGGGCAAGTGGCGGCCGCGGCTGGCTCGAATAAATTCCAGACGAGAGGCCCAATTCTCGACCACTTTTTGTAGCAATTAGGGCCGTATGTCAGCAATAACGCGCCGAATATTATCTTCTAAGACCTCAATCGTCTCGGAATTATCTGCTTAGACAAGCGACTTCACGTAACCCCAAAAAAAATAGTCCAGCTGTGTTAAATCGCACGATCTTGGAGGCGACGCCACAGGCCCACGACGCGAGATAATGCGCTCACCAAAAGTTTCCTTCAATAAATTGATTGTTTCGTTGGCTGTATGGCACCGTCTTGTTGGAACCAAGGATCGTCCACATCGACATCCTCCAATTCAAGAACGAAAAAGTCATTAATCATTGCTCTATAGCGTTCCCCATTGACTGTAACATTATGGCCGGATTCATTTTTGAAGAAATATGGACCAATGATTTCCTCTGCCCACAGAGCACACCAAACAGTTACTTGTTGAGGATGTAACGGTGGCGTCTCAACAATGGCTAGTGGATTATGATCACTCCAAATACGACAATTTTTCTTATTAACGTACCCATTCAACCAAAAAGTAGCTTCATCACTGAACAAAATTTTCTTGCGAAAATCGGCATCAACAACGATCTCGTTTCGAGCCCATTTTGTATGATTTGAAAACGTTGTTCAGGAATTTGTATATTCATTATAAAATGGCAAACCAAACTGAGCATAAATCAAGTGACAGCTGTCAAAAAAGCCAACTCCGAAGAAATAAATTGCCAGATTGAAAACCACACGTCTTAAAAAAAAACACCCTTTATATTGCTTATAGGGAATCATTAGCATCTTTAAATGCGGGGTATAGTGGATTATGGTTTATGGTTGACTGGTGCATTTGACATTTTGGTAAACCACATTATAGTTTTGAAAGCTTCTGACTTCTACCTTCTTACCAAAAATTTGACCTTAACAGAGACCTATTAATAAAAAAAAGGCTTAACACAGTCTTATTCGTTGAGTTAATTAAACCATTAAAGAAGAGTTAACTATCATGAATTAAAATTTCATATTAATAAAAAAAAGTTAAAAGATCATTATTCAAAATCCTTTAAGAAAATCGACTAAAAAGACAAAAATTTCTGTTTGTTTATTTTCTATGTCTACCTTATTTTTTTGTGTCTGCCGTAACTCTTAGGTCGTTGTTGGTTATAAATTGTACAAATACTGGAAAACCTCAATTTTTCTTGTCGATAAAGGCTTAATTTTATCAGCAGCAAATGCAAACGGTTTGAGAAATCGTTAAATTTATGAGCCATAAATATTTAGTTTGTATTAAAAATTAAATTTGAAAACTTGGCTTTTGTATAATTTTTTTTTTCAAAAAAAGAATCAAATTAGATGACAAATAATGTATATTGCCTATTCATTCACCAAACCACCCTCTTATGGTAAGTAGCAGTTAGTAAACGTCAGTTAAGCAAGACATTTTGTTTTATTAATGAGATCTTACACATAACCCACCATACTTACGGACGAGTTAAGTTGTGTATTAAACTGACTATTAAACTGATTATTGGTATGATTTTTTATTTACAACCCACTTTAATATCGAAGTCAGCTCTGAATTAGCTTATTGATTAAGCCCAATAATAAAAGGCGAATTTTAGTTATCAACAAGAAGTGACTGATATCAATAAATTATCTATACCCATTATCACTTTCTCGCCGCTATTGAACAAATTGAAGAGTAAATTAATTTAATTTCATGTCTAATTGCCTGTGGCATATGTAACGTTCTTAAAAAATGCAGGGAATTGTAATTTGTTTAGATATTTTATTAACTCCCAGGGAATCATTATATACCTATAGTAACCACATAAACGCCTCTTTACTCATTGAATACATTTAGAGACACTTGCAACCGCATCAGCGTCCTTTATTATCCCATCATATCAGTTTATTGCCTTAATCATGCAAAACATTAACATTCATAACTATGTACATTTAACAATCTACAATGGGCTCTAATTGGTGTAATGATTACCACAGAACACATAACATAATTTGTTATTAATTAAAGAAACCCATTACGACGCAACATATATGTATATACTTAACACCCTATAACGCCTCAGATGTTGAGTGTGCGGTAGTTAGAGGAACTTATAGGTAGATATATGCAAAATGCGGGGATATGACGTGTGTACAAAATGTTGTAATGGCAATGGGTAAGCCGATTAAACCATTAGGCTGTGTAAGCGGTAGGTAGTGTTTCAAATTTAGCATACCACAAGCAAAATACAGATTCCTCGAGCACCGCGACATCGCTCAGCGTCGTCGGTGACGTTAGAAATGTCCTTTTCTGAGGTACGTTACGTACCTTCCTCCCCTACACAACACATAGGTTTCAGGCTTGCCAGATTGGGCTATTTGTCAGAATTTGGGCTATCTTTTTCCAAAATTGCCGACAACAATTTCAGTATGACAGCCCAATCATAATTGGGCTATAAATAGCCCAAATCTAATATTGGACGATATTTTTTTCGTACAAATAAATCAATTAAATAAAACACTTTTCTACTCCTCTTAAGTGGGTTTTAGGTCACGAAAAAGGAAATATTAAAACACTTTTCTCCACCTTAACATACCCTTAACGCATTGCAGGGTTAAAAAATTTTCTGTTAAAACTTTTCACCCTTATTTGAAATGTAAATATATTCAACCAAACAATGTACCAATGTGATAACAGTGGTGACCACAAGGAGGACAATGACGATCATTCTGATGAGTATATTATCACATTTATTAGACTCATTTTCAACCCAGTTAAATATGATAATAATGTTAACTTCATTTTTTTATGAACAAATAATGTATTATGTTTTTCGATGGTTTTTAAAATAAATTGTGATTGAAGTTATCGAAAATTTTTTTAATTGGTATTGGGCTACTAAATTTGGGCTACTTTTTCGGCTCCACTTTTGGGCTACAAACATTTTTAAATTGGGCTATCGAACTAGTTTAAGACATGGCAACCCTGATAGGTTTATGTGTGCTTCCATTATTTAGGTTCATGCCTATATTAACCATTTTGGTCGTTCACTTGTTCATTTCACATCTTTCTTCTAACGGTAACAACTTTTTTGTAAACCTAAACCCCGACTACCCCCTCATAGGTATACAACGTCGCGTTGTAGTCATCGCCGTAACCGACGACGCCCAACGGATCCAGAATGGGAGAAAAGCTGCTAATGACTTTTAAAGTACTTTTAGCGTAGCCCTAATTGGTCTCTTTACAGTTTTTTGTGAATTTTTTTATTCTGTGTCATGAAATTACTTTGTCACGTATGGAGGGACATCTGTGGTATAAACGATACGATACATATGGAATTTTTACTCCGTAGGAGCAAAAAAAAATGTTCAAAAGCTGTAAACGGTAATACAATTTTTGTTCTGCTTTGTCATTCTATTCTGGCTTTCGTGTTTTCCGGCACCTTTTTGGTAGCAAAGAGCAAAAAAAAAATCCAAAGTGGAAAAGTGGCATTTTGTCCTATTAAAGTCACACCAAAAAGGGTTTGAGGACGACGTCACGCGGAGTATGTATATATATTTTCGACTTTTTGCAGTCGTATAATTATAAACGAAAGTTGATAGCATGTTGTACAGACGAATTAGCTTTCTAGATGACGAATTAATAGAAAAACAAGAAGCAAACGGTTTGCATGATGGTTTTTGTATTTATAGTCAGGCTGGACCGAAAATAAATACTTCTATGGGAAGAAAATGGAACGGGTAGACTTTCGAACCTATACACAGCTAGTTTAGATCTTTTTGTTTTGCTGTCGAATTTATGTAAATAATAAATAGAATTTTGAAATGCAGTTTTTTTGTAATATTTTTGACACGACATGGGTTTCGGTTTCAAAATTCTGCCTTTTCTCATAGGTACAAGCATTTCCGCTTCTAACGGGTGATTTTTTAGCTGGTTTGGATTTGGCAACACTGGTGTTGACAGCTGACGTGTGTTTAGTACCTTGTGTCACTGTCAAACAGCTTCAGTTTGGTTTGCAATTTAACCATGGATCATCTTACAAATGAACAACGCTTGCAAATTATTGAATTTTACTATCAAAATTCGTGCTCGGTTCGAAATGTTCATCGCGCGCTGCTTGTGTTCAGCGATGAGGCTCATTTTTGGTTGAATGGGTACGTAAATAAGCAAAATTGCCGCATTTGGAGTGAAGATCAGCCAGAAGCATTGCAACAGCTACCAATGCATCCCGAAAAAGCCACTGTTTGGTGCGGTTTATGGGCCGGCGGCATTATTGGGCCTATTTCTTCAAAGATGATGCGAATCGCAGCGTTACTGTCAATGGTGAACGCTACCGAGCGATGATAACAAACTTTTTTTTGCCCGAAATGGAAGTTCTTGACTTGCATGATATGTGGTTTCAACAAGACGGTGCCACATGCCACACAGCACGCGAAACAATGGCGCAATTGCGAGGCGAGTTTGGTGAACAGTTAATTTCACGTTTCGGGCCGGTCAATTGGCCGCCTAGATCGTGCGATTTGACACCATTAGATTATTTTTTGTGGGGGTATGTCAAGGCTAATGTCTAAAGGGACAAGCCCGCTTCGATTGACGCACTGGGAGCCAACATCCATGCATTCATTCGTGAGATACCGGCCGATATGTGTGAAAGAGTATGCCAAAATTAGACTCAGCGGATGGGCTACCTGAGACGCAGCCGCGGTCAACATTTGCATGAAATTGTCTTTAAACATTAAATTGCAAGATTCAAACTATCGATTCAAATAAATATTTCATTCATTTTTTCGAATTTTTTGTGTTTTTTTTTTAAAAAAGTTCTAAACCTCTTAAAAAATCACCCTTTATTCAACGTTACCTCAAAAATTCAGCTTTTCAAAATCCTTGAAATCAGTAGGCATCAAGAAAAATATACTTCATTTTTTTTTTATTTTTTAAATTCTAATTTTAACGGAATATGTAGGTAGAGAAAAATAAAACAACACGTCTTGTTTGAACGCATGTGTTTCTTTGGGAAAGGGGACATAATGAAAAACTCCCGAATGGCAGAAAATGAGAATCCCTAATACCACAATCCCGAATGCCCAAAATCCCGAATGCCATAATTCCGAATGGCGTAAGTCAATAACGCCCAAAGAAAAAACGCCCATATCGATTTGGAAATATCGCCAAATGACTTCAATGTAAATTGTTGTTGCAAATTTTCGGCGATATTGCCTAAGAGAAATTTCAATGAAACTTGCGGTGCATTAACAGTGCGGTATGCAACCCCCCTGCTTAGGCACACTATAGGATTTGGTGTAGGTGCAAGGCGGGGTGTATGCAAAGTCTCTTTTGCATTTAAAGAATCTGGATTTAAAGAAACCTTTCATATACACCCAGCCTCGCACCTACCCTAAATCCTATAGTGTGCCCAAGGAGAGGGGCAGCATGCCACCCCATACATATATCACTATTTATTTTATTAAAGTGAAATAAAGTGAAATAAAGTTGATTTGATTTAAACGGAATTGTTTCAGTACAATTATTTGCAAGATATTGATTTGGGCGTTTTTTCCTAGCACTTGGGCGTTATTTCCTTTTTCTGGAATTTTTTGGGTGATATTTCCAATTTTGGGTGTTATTTCCCATTTAAATTTTTAAATTTTTATTTTGGGCGTTTTTTCCTTTAAGAAAAATTAAAAAAATCTAAATAACGCCCCATTCGAGAACAAATAAAACAACATCAATTGTTCAAATTTTTTTGTGGCATTATTTCGGAAAAAAAGCGGAAATTCCCAATGCCAAAATCGAAAACGTCAGAAGCCAGAATGCCAAGAAATCCCGAATACATGCACAGTAAGGGTGGGTATCTAACTCATATATTGACATTATTTTTTAAAGGCTTACTTTTATGTACCCTGACCGCAAATAATGAAAACCATTTGCAGTGTAACAGTAGCTTGCACAAGAGCACATGTCATGCTGTTCAAGAAATTTCGATTACAAAATTTGAGCTTTTCGTTTTAGACTTTCTGATGAAGAACCTAAGCAATTTTGTATTTTTGCCCTATGTAGAAGAGTATCAATTCAACAAGCTACATACATTTTGGCTACAATAAAAATGGCAAAAAACGAAAAATTAAAAATAGCTAAAATTGGGTTTTGTTGATACCTAATGAAAAATTTGTGGCATTTTCAAAATTTAAAAAATGGTCCCAAACATAATGAAAAAAAATATACCCCACTGGGCTCTGTTGTGGTTCTATGGTCTGAAATAAATTAGCTATGGGAGTCTATATTTTATCCATTTGCCAAAACTTAGTTTAGTTGCAGGTGGTTTCATGCGAGGATACAAAATTAACAATAGCCCAGTGTTGCACATATGCAAGCAAGGAAGTTATATTATTTAAACTGGAAAATTATTTTAAATCCACAAAATTAGAAATAAATTGATTAAGATACTTCTGAAACTGTTTTGAATCTAACAGGATGTATGCCATCTGATTTGTTATATAAATCATAATTTATGAGAACAAAAATTTAAAAATCGTAGGGACGGTTTTAAAAATAATTAATTTTTTGTATATAAAATTCAACTTACATTTTTAAGAAAAAAAATGGTAAGTCAATTATAAGAATTTATTAATGTGGAGTTAAAAACTAAATTTAAAAAAAAAAAATCTTCCATCCGGTTTCGAAATATCAAATCTCAAAAAATAGCTTTCAATTTTTTTTTTTTTAATTCCAATAATATTTTTTGACAATTTCGGTACACAATTTCATTTCAAATAAATTAGTTCTTCTTCATAAAAAAATTGATCAAAATCTGTTGATTTTCGATAAAAGCGAAAATTGAAAAAATGGTTCTTTAGGAGGTGCCATTAATAACCATTTTTCTGAAACATGTTTTTTTTCTTTATTTAAAGTTAACTTATAACAATTTAAATTTATTGAGTTTTAAAAAATTCTGTGCATCCGATTTTGAGAGTTTTTCCTTTTTGGAACAGACAGACAGACAGACGGAAGTTTTTGCGAGACCCAATTTTTTCGTCTTCTCTATCATCATAATGTCAAGTTTGATTAAAATCTCGAATTTCATTTTTAGATCGAAGTATATTCGCAAGTAAACATTGAAGATTCTATTTTTGGATGTAAAAAAGTTGTAATATTTAAAATAAATTGAATTTTTCCCCCATTTTGAACTTCTTTAACACCGATTTTCAGCTGAACCAGGCATCGTAGCGAGTTAAAAAAGACACAGCCTTAATTCTGGAAAGTGCTACCTTTTCAAAAATATATCGCAATATAAGGAAATTGAAGATCTTACAAAAATTGAATTTTTCAGCCATTTTGAACTTCTTTAACAGCGATTTTCAGCTGAACCAAGCATCGTAGCGACCCAAAAATGCCACAGCGTTAATTTTAAAAATTCTACCTTTCCAACCATGTATCGCAAGATGCAAAAATTAAACTTTTAAAATATTTTATTTTAGGGTCCGTAACGAAGTGGTAGGTTTGTGACAAGCGCGTTTGGTAAATGTTTTTTATTTCTTTAACAGCGAATCGTTATTTTTTGGTATTAGAATATTTTTTGTCAAAAATCTTCTATATGAAGTTTAAAAACTGTTTTTTACTAAGTTAAATAAGAATCGACAGCGTCGTTTTTAAAATATTTAGTTTAAAAAAGTTGAAAAAAAATGTAGGTGGGTCCACTTTTGGCCAGCCAGAGATTTTTTTTAAAGTAGCGCGAAGTGCGTTGATTCACACCTAATTTCTTTTGATAAAAATTGCTACAACTGTTAAAAATAGGCAGTTCTACAGTCTCATCCGTTTTTATTATACCGAATTGATCCCCACTTTTTCATAAATCTTGTATATAGTTTCTTAAAAACCAATATGTCACATCTTCTTTGATAAGCCATCACATTATATCTTTGAACCACTCAAACAAGCTCATATGCCAACCATTAGTCATGCATTTTCTTTTCTTTACTAAACTGATTTTCAACACCCTACATAGTTAATAAACCAAAAATATTATGTAACAATAATTCATGATGTATACGAGTGTATATGTGCTTGGCTTTGAATAGCTATATAAAGCATTTTACAATTTCCATTAAATTTAATCTAAGAAATGCTTCAAATACTAATGATACACTATATTCCTCCATTACATATAAACTCACATTTTGTTGACTTTCAGAAAACGCATAAATACTTAATATTTGTCACATGCAATAGGACAACAGCTTGAAGCCAACACCCTTTATACTAAACCTATACCCAATGGGAAAACCTTCGAATTTAAACAACAATAGCTTTTGTGAATATCCAAACAGAGAGGACTTAACATCAGAGCTCTTTGTTTGTTTGTCCGCTTATAGTAATTAAAAATTAACACAATTCCTAGCTGTGTTCTACACACGACATCACATACCTTAGCTACGCACATGGATAATAATATTATGTATATAATATTTTACTTCATCTTTTATTCTGCCCAAAAGGCCTAAATACCTATACTAAAACAGGCCTAAAGTCCTACAACACTCATGTAAAATACATCGTTGAATTCATTTTAAGGACACTATACTTGCATCTACAATCATAGTATAGGGACACCGAAATAAGTATAGTAGCTATCCTTGTTATTATTGTCCCAGCACATTTGCACAATTTGTTGGGATGGAGAGAGCGAGAACCAAAATTGTAATTAACTTTTCGTGTGAATGCTTTTCTCACACATAAATCCTTTAAAATTAACATATTAAGAACAGATTACATACAAATGTGCAAATAATTCTAGGACAACGAAAACACAAGCACGCACATCCCCGAAGCCGCCCGAACACACACGCCCTAAATAGGGTATGTCACATTTGCTGCCACCCGCAACCGCAGCTTCGCAGTATGTTCCCACCATATGTACCTACATATTATAATGTAGAGGAGAACATTTTATACAGTTTATGTGGGTGAGCTCAGGATCAAATGCAAAAGCAAACAAAAAAAAAAGAATTTATATTTCCCATCCGAAAAACAGGAAATTGACTCTCGGTGCAACTCGACATAAGGATCTACTATCGCACCACGTATGCGTCTCTGTTTTACATTAATTACACTTTAATGCAAATGAATGGAAATTACCAAATGATGCAGAAATAACCATCAGTAGGCGAGTAGCTTGAGTATATAGTCTTCCCAGAATATAATGCTGGAGATAATTTGGGGGCCTTTTGGTTTTGTTGCACTTTCAACATATATACTGACAGATGGAGCAGCCAGTAAATTTGTCACAGTTCGAGACTCGGGAGTGATTTAGATGGGAAAGCTTTGTGAAGTCTGTTACCAAAGTGATGTGTTTATGTTGTCTGATGTTGATTCTATCAAAAGCCTACTTCTACATTTTAAACACGAGACAGATCGTTTTGTGTTTCTATAATTTATAGAAAAATGTTATACGTTGGTATACCTACTTTGTGGTGCTGAAAATGAAAGCTTTTACTTTACAGTTTTACTTATGGCAAATAAAATATTGTACAGTGCGTCACACGTATATGTTTTTTTGAATATTTTATCTCGGGTGCCGAAAAATTCGAAAAAAAAACTATAAGTGACTATTTTTTTTTACTAGAGCCGAAATTTGATTTTTGGCTTTAACTTATCTAGAAAAGGGTAGTTGCCCTAATAAAAATAGGCAAAGTTCCTTGTGCAACGGTGTAAACTAATCAAATAAATCTATTGGAGAAAATATTATTGTCCATCATTAAATAAAAATATGGTGGTTATTTTTGAAGTTTTAGTTACTTTTAGAATTTTGTAATCAGCGCCATCTATCTAAATGCTTTTGATGTAAGTGAAATTTACTTCATCTTTGCACTTATTTCCAAAGAAATATGCATATTGTGTAAATTTGAGCTCAATAAAAATGTCAGTTTATGAGTTTTGGTATTTTGGTGCTTAGCGCCATCTATCGAAAAAAAATAAAAAAAAAATTGTATTTAGGTGTACTTAAAATTTCATAACAAATATATTTTCAAAGTTTCAGCTCAATCGGATGGTCAGTTTTCTTTATGGTTTTTTGTTTTAAGCGCCATCTACCGAAAAATTTCTCACTTAACAAAAAATATATTGTGTAAGTTTCAGCTTAATCTGTTGAACGGCTCCGGAATCTTATCACTCCAAATGTGGGATATTCGCAAAAAAAAAAGTATGCCATCTAAAAGGTCAGTGTTGGCGGTCGATTGTCTCTCACTAACAAGGTTGTTCACAGCCCTTAAATTGTGGATTGATATTTGGGAAAGATGTGAAAGATTATTTGTCTTTAGAAAGGGAACTGATGACACCCGTTAAAGTTACAAAAGAGAGTATAGAAAATGGTTAATTTTTGAGGTCAGTAATTGGTCAAAAAAGGTCAACTAGTTTTGGTTAGAAATTGGTTAGCAATACAAAATTCTTAATCAATGATTAAAGTTTTTCAAGGTCTTCAATGGTTTTTAGGACCTCATTTGTGGGATATTTGAAAAAAAATAGTCACTAAATCTGAGAGGTAAACAACATAGTTTTAGATAATACATTTTTGTTTACGAATTTTAAAGTTTTTCTCCAACCAAACACTCGCCATGTAGAATCTGCTTCAATCTCAATCTTAAGAACATGGCAGAGACGTGAAGGGGAGGGGGGGGGAGTAGATACTCAGTTGAAACACTAATGTCTATTTATGGCCATTTGACACCCAATTATATGTTTCGTACTACTTTGTTAAGCCTTTTAAATGAGGCAATCATTTTCGTAAATATTATTCACTTGCTTAATCCGGATTTAAATTAAAACCGGATTTAAATTGATTGAAATAAAATGCAATTATTCCATATTATTCAATTGTTATATCTTAATTTTTAAAGCGAATGATTATTTTTGACATAGATTATTTTGGACATATAATCTATGGACATAGATTTCATAAATCCGGATTAAATAAACCTAGACTTAAATAGTTATAATATATCAATTAAATTAAACTATACATTTCTGAATTTTGGTGATGTTACTTTAGTAAAATATTTAATTATTGTTTATTCTCATTTAAAGGTTGCGCTTTCTTGACGTACTTCAGCCCAGAAAGTACGACTCCAACGGGATCACATGATAAACAGGCATTACCTGGGGTAAGTATTTAAAACATGAATTTTTTTTTTTAAATATTATCCTTAATTTTCGTCGTCGTAAATTCACTAAATTCGTGTTGCATTATTAAACAAAAAAAAAAAAAAAAAACAAAACAAAAATACTAATAATTAATTGTATAATTATTATTATTCTATTTTTCTATATCTAAATGTGTCTGTCTGTCATTCGTTGTCGTTATGGCTCTGCTATGAGAAAGTTTACAATATTAAAGAAAATATTCTACTTTATGTTGCACTTCAGGAATTTAATTCAATTCAACAAAAAAAAATATATTTATAAAAATATTATTATTTTAATTTGTTATAGATAAATTATATGTGTCTGTCTGTATGTGTGTTGTAAAATTAAATAATTATGTATGTTCTTATACTTACCACTATTTTAATCGTTATATTATAACATTTAAAACTTTTTGCTAAGTGAAATAGTTATGCGCTGTGTGTCCAAAGGACATCAGCAACAGCAACAAAAACAACAATTCAACTGGGACATTTTCGCACACTATTTTACTCGAATATACTTTTACATTAATTACTCATAGTCATAACTATACGAAAGGCCACAATTCTAAACGACATCTCAACCCTTCGCCACGTTTTTGCTGAAGGTGGCTGATGGGTATAGCTGAGATGGTTGGTTCGCTACATTGTGTTTCAAAGTTTAGCTATTCATTAAATGGTACTTTGTGCAGTTCAAAGGAATTAACGACGTTACTTTTTAGTCGAGCAAGGATCCAGGCCCCGCGCGCCGCCGACGACTGGCCGGGAAGAAGAAACAAACTCAACGTACAGAAACTTTGAACATTAAAAACTCAACAAGTCCACTCCAACCCCATCATCACATATACCTACCACATGAGTCAGTGTGTGTTTGAGAGTGGTTGGATGTGTAGGAGTTGGTTGGTCGGTTCGGTACTTCCGGCGGTGATTTATAGTGTTCAAGTTGAGTGTTGTAATATTGTAATATGCAATTGGATTGTTTTTTTTTTTTAATTTTTACTTGTTCTATGCGTGTTTGTTGTTTCACATATTATCATCGTACACTAACTTCACCACTAGTAGCTTCGTTTCAGAAATAGTTTTATTATAACAATGAAATGTAATAAACGCATAGCAAAAGGCTTAAGCTGTCGTTATTGTTGTTTGTTTTTGTTTGTATGGTTCATTATTCAACTTCTATCAGGATTTACAGGATATAAGTATGTATATGCAACCCCTTTTGGGGTCTGCCTGCATATATGCACATAGCTTTGTGCAAACTTTATGTTGATGCAACAGTCCTCATATCGAGAGAGAATGCGTAAATGAATTGCAACTGAACTATTTTTAACAGTCATTTAGGGAAATACAAAAAAGAAAATTTATGAACATTATTAATGGTTGCTTCCGAATTGTTGAATTGTTTGATAGTGTTTTATTTGGCAGCAGCATTTTATTGTTCCAAGTGAAGTTTTTTTATGGGTTGCAAATTAATGTCTTTTGTGGGAAATATACATACGTGAGATATAGATCATTTTGATTTGTTCTTTATTTTTGATATTTAAATGTGCGGGAAGTATAAAGTGCATATTCAATTTTGCACACGGAAGCTAAGTAGGCGCATTATATATCGGGTTTTTCAATAAGAGCGCTACAAAAGTTTTTTTTTAAATAAATCAAGCATAAATCGGCCGATACTGCTGCAATTTTACGTTCGATATTCGTACGAAGTTCATCAATCGTCGCTGGCTTGTTAGCATAGACCATAGACTTGACGTAGCCCCACAGGCAATAGTCTAACGGCATCAAATCGCACTACCGAGGCGGCCAAGCGACTGGACCATTTCGACCATTTTAACACGATCTCCAAACTTTGTTTCCAATAAATTGATTGTGACATTCGCTGTGTGGCTTGTGGCGCCGTCCTGTTGGAACCACATGTCCTCCAAGTCCATATCATCCAATTGGGGCCAAAAATATTCGTTTATCATTGAACGGTAGCGATCCCCATTCACAGTAACGTGCCGGTCTTGATCATCACGGAAGAAGTACGTCCCAATGACGCCGCCGGCCCATAAACCACACCAAACCGTAATTTTGTTCGGGATGCAATGATGACTCATGGAGTACGTGTGGATTGCTGCCTGACCAATACCGCATATTTTGTTTATTGACGAAGCAATTCAGCCAGAAATGAGCCTCATCGCTGAAGATGATTTTTCGATGAAAATCCGAATCATTTTCAAGTTTTTGCTCCGCCCAATTCATGAACATACGACGCTTCTGGTGGTCAAGCGGCTTCAGTTCTTGCGTCAATTTAATCTTGTAAGAATGTAGGGCAAGAGCTATTCGCCACAACGACGTCACAGAGATGCCCAACGACGAGAGAACGACGTGTGAGAGACACATTTGGGCTTTCTGCAACTGAAGCCTCAGCGGCAGCAATATTCTCTACACTACGGGCACATCTTTGTGTCACTCTGGCACGGGAACATTTTGTACTGATTAAAATTTTTCCACTAGACGCTCAATTATTGATCTGCTAGGACGATTATGACGACCATAAATTAGACGTAGCGATCATAACGTTGAGGCCACTGACTCCGAATTTCGGTAGTAAATTTTAATAATTTCGACTAGTTGTTGGCTCGTATATCTTTCCATCATGAAATGGCAAACCTTATTGAAGAGAAATTTCAAAAGAACGGCAAGAAATATGGCGTCGTTTGCTGTCCCTGTTGCTCTACTTTTGTAGCGTCCCTGTTGAAAAACCCTTTACAAATATAGCGTTCAGCAACACGTGCAAATGATAAAATTATTTTATCAAAATGGGTGTACTGTTCGGACAATGTTCCGCGCTCTTCGCACATTTATGATCATCTTCAGCAAAGAGGCTCATAAACAGAATTGTTGAATTTGGGATGATATCGAAATCCACAAAAGATCCAAGAGCGTTCAATACATCCTGAAAAAGTCACTGTTTTTGATGTTGATTTTGAGCTGTTAACGTCATAGTCCATATTCCATTGAGAACGACATTGCCCAAGCCACCACCCTCAACAGCAAGCGCTATAGGTTGATATGATTACCAACTTTTTTTTTGCCTGAATTGGATGATATGGACACCAACGACATGTGGTTTCAGCAGCATGATTATCTCACGTGAAGGTGATGTAAACTGGCCACCGAGATCATGCGATTTGACCACGTTATCATTTTTCTTGCTGGGTTTTCTAAAATCGCAGGTCTAAGCAAATAACCCACAAACCACAGTGGTCCTCAAAGCTAACATAACGCATGACATCGGTAAATTTTAGCTTGATTTATGCCCCAGAGTCATGAAAAATTGGACTTTTTGGATGCGCGCCATACCAGAGAAGCCCACGGTGGACATTTGAACGCTGTTATATTCCATAAATGATGGCATCCATAGGCCTTTCAAACTAATAAAAAATTTCGATGATATCTCACATACAAGTTTAAAGATAGGAAAAGCTTAATAAAAGACCTTTGTATACAGGGTGTCCCGAACCTGGTGTGAACTATTTTCGGGTGTGGTTTTTGGATATATTCTAAGAAAAAAATTGTTTTACAGTAAAGGTCTATCTCTACTATTGACATCATTCATCGTGAATTTAAGAAAACACTTACTTTGGTGTACCCTGACCCATGTTATCATAAATTTCTCTACTAGTTCTAGTGGAAAAAAACTTTGTTAAGAATTTTTTTTAGAAGCAATACTAGCCTTTAAAACTGCGTTTAAATAAAGTTGATATCTGGTCTTAGTCTGAAGATATCCAGTTATTAGCCTGTTCCATTTTTCCTGCGCATTCTATTTTTTTGACTTTGAGGTTGATTTTCTAGAGAAATAAATAGCGTATTAAACATAACGTTTTACTTTTTTTTTCTTATGAACATAACAATAATAAAAATAAAAGTCAACAACAAAATCGTGGAAAAACCCATGGATTTTATGATACTTAGGAAAACCAAACTAAGCGTTTTCTTAAACCCACGCTAAATTAGGTCAAAATTCAAGATAGACCTTTACTGTAGAACAATTTTTTTCTTAGAATATATCTATGAACCGCACCCTAAAATAGTTCACATCAGGTCCGGGACACCCTGTATATTAAATTAATTTAATGCAATCAGCAATTACTGCTCTGCAGACTTAATTCGGAAGCATCTTTCTTTAACTTGCTCAAAACTACTTTATCTATTTTTAAAAATTTTGAATTTTTTTTTATAGCTTTATTTCTTCTCCAGTTCAAATCAGTATTTATAAAGCAAACACTTTCTGTTTTGTATAATTTTCTAATAATAGAATGTATGTACGTTCATTTGAAAATTTCACAACAATAAATGAGTAAGTAGGTATCAAAAAAAAAAAGTATTAATTCCATAAAACACCACACAAGTAGTTGGTAGTCCTATTCGAATGCGAAGAAGCGATGCGGTGTTGCCTAAGTAGTGATTTAGTCCTGTTTAAAATAGGTAGTAAAATAAATCAATTAAATTACTTTATGAAAATGAGTCATGTTTCGAAATATTAGCTGGGTGGATGCAAAGTTTTAAGATTCTGGATATTTTGTGAAGATATTCCTTTACTCTTTCGAATTTAATGAAAAGTGTAAACCTTCGACAATAGGTGGGTGCACTTTTGGAGCAAACTTGAAATCTGTGTATTTGATTTAGCAACTAAATTAACAGCATATTCATGATCTGGGAGATTTTTCCTTTCGATATCGAGCTATCGTTCGAAAAGAAATTAATTTTTTTTTTCCAATCGGTTAAGAAAAGCGACTTTAAAATCGCCTTTTTTTCCTCTTCAAAAGTGATTATCAGCTGAACCAAGCTTCGAAGCTACCTAAATATGGCAGAGCGGTGATCTAGTGACCTTTCAATCTAGGTAACACAAAACCCAAACAAACAACCTTCAAAACTCCTGATTTTTTGTGTCCCTACCTAAAGAAGTTGTAGGTACGTTTGAAGCAAACCAGAAATCTGTTTTTAATCCATTTGCGGCATTTTTAACAGTCCTTCCTAAGCAATCTTAAATTTGCATACCTATTCGGGTTCTGTTGGTTGCTACCTTTCTATCGAGCTATCGAACGATGAGAAATTTTAAAATATATTTTTTTAGTGAAAAATCGAATTAAAAAAAAAAACGACTTAAAAATCGCCTTTATGTCTTTCAAAGCGATTTTCAGCTTAATTAAGCATAAAAGCGACCTAAAAATGCTACAGCGGTGATCAAGAAAGTTTCAAATTTCAATCAAGGTATCACAAGACCCAAAAGTAGACAACCTTCATAAATCTCCATATATGTACTTGTTTCCGTAAAAAAGGAGTGTCTTTTCACAAAAACCCAAACAGTCTCTGATTTTGCAAGCATAGAAAAAAAATATTCATTAGAATATTTTCGTTATATACATTTTCTCATTTTATGAATTCAAAAAAATTGAAGAAAAAATTATGTTTTTTTAGTAATTTTGTCTTTTGTTTTTTTTTTTTTCCACGGCAACACTGGTCGAGCTGGTCGCTATGTCGATTTGTTAGTTTTTGTCCCAGCATTATTTCTGTTCGTGCAACACATCGCCAAACTCGAGAGCATCTCAAGTGGGCACAAGTGGGCACATTGTTGCATTTTGAAGCATGATGGACTCTGGACGACCAAAAGAGGATCATCAGCAGCACGCAAAATGTTGAATGATGCTTTTACTTCTGGGCTGCTTCAGTTGAATGGTTTCTATAATTCATCCCAAACAATCCGTTCCAGCAACATCCTTGATGGCTGCAGTTACAGTACAGCGCATATTGCTCCTCTCGTTCTCGTGTATAGGGTATAAGAGCTCAATAGACCAGACTAATGGCGGGAATGGTAATTCGTTGTTCTTCTTAATGAAAAATGTTTACATTACGAATTTTCCCATTCGGGATAGTTGTATTGGTCTTTCTTTTCCATATACACATTTTGTATAATTTTTGTTTGTTTAAATTTTTTTTTTTTATTTTCGAATGGGCTTTTGTATTTTAATAAATTTTCTGTTCATTTTTCGAAAAATCTAGAATGCAAAAAATATTGGAATGCATTTCGAAGACCCCCCCTGGAATATATAATTCTGTATGTATACGTAACAGTGGCGTCTGGGTGAAATACATTTCAATATAAATTGACGAGAGGAATATATACATACATTATGATACTCATATCTGGGGATTTTTTTGTGCTTTTGTTTTTTTTTTTTTTGAAAGTGGAATGCATCCGCGACTCAACATGGCTTCGGCTATATGGATGGTATAACGGCATGCTTATCTGATGTTATTGCCGAATATAATGGCCAATAATAACGAAAGAATAAAATGTGCAATCCCATGAAAAAAAGGAAAATAAAAATATTATTTCATAAAAAGAGCAAATAAGAAAATAACAATGAAAATGAAAATGAAGGCTCGTTGATGTTGCAAGTGGCAATATTCTGAAAATTTATAATAATGAACATTATGAAAAGTCTCGCATTCCGTTTATATGTATGTGTACATAGCTCTTTATTTTATATAGGCATCATAGGGGTATTTTATTTATAAATGATGTGTAAACACGAATGGATGTTGGAAAAATTAAAGAAAGCGGGAGAATTTTTTTTTTTTTTTTTATGGCATTGTGTGTTGGTTGTTAATTATAAAATATAACTTAATATTGGATATATCCAAGCGATTCAGGAAAGGTTTTTTTTTTTTCTCTTCGAGTTGAGAAAAATAACAGGTGCACAAATTGTTGGGAATATTTAATTAATAATAAAGGAAAGGAAGGAAATAATTTTTTTTACTTTCTTCTTCAGAAATGTACCTATACCTAATAAGATTATTATATTTTTCGTAAATTTAATTAAGCTTACTCTTGGTTTACTTTTCCATTAAAGTTTAATTTTAATTTCCATACACCTGGTTTTTAGCTAATTTCTTCATTCGTATTGTTACTATGGAAAAATGAGTAGAGTATATATCTGCGTAGGTGTGTACCTATCTACCTGTAAAAATTATTGACTTATGTCGTTTTCGAGTGGACGTTCGGAGCTACTCCTTTTTTCACTCCTATTACTCCAAATTTCCCATTTTAGATAGGAATGGAACAGTTCAGAAATCTAAACGAGACCAACATTAATATTATACTCAGCGTTTTTTGTTAAGCTAGTTATTGTTCCAATTACCGAACAAAATTATGCTGTTAACCTGTTGTTGGTAAAAGGGAACTGCCCATATCTGGCCCAGAGTGTACACGCTCGAGATTGATATCAAATTCAAGGTATCGTTAAGCCCGATACATAAGTAAACTATTTTCAAAATACGTTCATGGGAAAGGCGAGATATTTGGGCTTGAAGTTGCCGATTGTAAAATAGTGATTTCAGTTTTTGTTCCAAATTTTTTTGTTTATAATTATAATAAATATATATATAATTATAAAGGGTTTTCCAATAAGAGGTGTTATTTTGATATTCAAAGCAAAATGGCATTTTTTGAGATAAATGATCGGATGTTTATTTCATTATAAAGAGGAAGGTATGCCGTTATTAATGAAACACAACATCAGCCAAATGGCCGCCACGACCACGCTTACAGGACCATATCCTTTTCATGAAATTTTCCATAACCAAATCGCAAAGTGGCTGCCCTATGTCCTCGATAGCCTCACGAATTCCATCTTTGAGGTCTTGAATCTACGCTGGGCTGTTGGCGTAGACCTTATCTTTCACGTGGCCCCAAAGGAAGAAGTTGCAAGGTATCACCTCTTCGAGAGATAACACGGTCCGGAAACTTTTCCCGTAAAAGATCGATGGTTTCATTGCTTCTGTGGCACGTAGCGCCGTCTTGTTGAAAGTAAACGTTGTCCAGATCAATACCATCCAATTCCGGCCATAAAAAATCGTTAATCATCTCTCGATAGCGCAATCCATTGACCGTAACTGTTGCTCCAGCCTCATTTTCGAAAAAGTAAGGTCCAATGACCCCGCCGGACCATAAACCGCACCAAACAGTCACGCGTTGAGGATAGAGAGGCTTTTCAACAATAATTCTTGGGTTTTCCGAGCCCCAGATGCGACAGTTTTGCTTGTTGACGTAGCCTCCGAGGTGGAAATGGGCCTCATCAGTCAAGATGATTTTTCGATGAAATTCCGGATCATTTTCATGCATTTCAAGGACCCAATCAGCAAAGACACGACGTTGTTGATGATCAGCCGGCTTGAGTTCTTCTGTTAACTGAACTTTATAAGCCTTAAGACCCAAGTCTTTATGCAAAATACGGTGTAATGACGTTTGTGGAATGCCTAATTCCAAAGAACGACGAGGAATGGACAAACCTGGGTTTTCTTCAACACTTTGGGCTACAACAGCAATATTCTCAGTTGTTCTTGAGCGACGTGCACGGGTTTTATTCTTCACATCACTAACTTGTCCCAACAGCTCGAATTTGTCCACCAATTTCTGTATTGCGTTCCTACAAGGAGCTTCACGACGACCCAAAAATGTTTTAGTTTTACGAACCGTCTCTGCCAAATTTTCACCATTTTTATAGTGAATTTTAATAATTTCAATGCGTTGTTAAAGCGTGTATCGTTCCATTTTTATTAATGTCAAAAAATGACAGCTTCAAAAGTGACAGCTACCGAAATAGCGGGTTATTCAAAATAACACCTCTTATTGGAAAACCCTTTATGAAATTAAAGGTAATAAAATAAGCTTTTAACTAAAGCTAAAAAAAGTAGTTGAAACTCAATTATGTTATTAATTTATCTACATTTGAATTAAGAATGAGACTAGAGACATGTCAATTTATAACAGTTGAAACAGTTTTTCGCCATTAAAAGTGGGCGTTCGTTAACGCGCTTCGGGCAACTTAAAAAAAAATCTCTGAGTGCCTGAAGTATGCCCAACGGTGGAGGGCCCTGGCCTTGCGGGGCCGCATAAACAGTACTTTTATAATTCAAAACTGTTATAATTGGCATGTCTAGAGTCACTTCCTTGATTTAAACATATTGGATTTAAATGTGAATTTAAAGAGTGAATAATATGGAAGTTTGGATTTAACATTTGGATTTAAACAATTTTAAATCTGGATAAAGCTAGTGAATAATATGGACGTTAGCAAACACATTAAGGATTCCAACAAAACACTTCTATTATGATAAACAGTTTTATTATTTGTAGCTTCAAAATTAACGAATTTATTGAGATAGCGCTAATTTCTGAGTACCTGCATATACAGGGTGTCCCATAATCAATGTTCCAAACTTAAACTAGTAGTAGGCCAGGCCAGGACATGTTCTCTCAGAATTTAGTAACTTGTCCATACCGAATTATAACGGTTTTCGATTAACGTCCGTATTTTTGAAATTTAGGAAAACACCTACTTTGAACCAGTTTTTTAATCATCCCGTCCATAACTGATTTTTATTTTTTTTTTATTTTTTCAATCGAATATTGGGCTAATAACTGAGCTGGTTTATAGGGTGTTTCCTAATTCCTATAATGAATTAAAATTTCAATCTCTTTAGTCAATTTAAATTTTTATTTAGCTTGAGGAAGAAAAATATACAAGTTTTTTCTGTTTTTCTCATAATAATTTGACATAAAAACATTTTTGAGAAACAAAACTCAAAAAACTGCTTATTTTACAAAAAATTGATTCCAAAAGAAATCCAAAGTTGAGCAAAATAAAATGCACAACTAAATCGGATGAACTTGAAAAATCTGGTGGTTTAGAATTTTAAAATTTTTATAAAGGGTGTTTTTTTTAGACGTGTGGTTTTGAATTTATATATATTTATATATAATTATATAATTTAATGATATGGCCAAGAATTTAACTTTATTATAAACATAAGGGTTTGCCATTATGTTTTAAAAATGATTTCGGGCAAGTTGCCTCCGCGGCTGGCTCGAATAAATTTCAGCCGAGAGGCCCAATTTTCGACAGCTCCAATTCTTGCGCGCGATGGCGGATGGACTCATTCGGGTCTTCTTCGATACTCTGCTCCACAGCAGCAATAGCGTCTTCGGTGCGCACTGAACGGCGTCTCCGAGGATGCGCAATATCTACTAAAGTAAACGTGGTCCTTAACTGATCCGTTGTTGCTGGAATTTATACGATTTTGCGATTATGTCGACTGAGTATTGAACCGAACCCTTATTTTGGTAATAAATTTGCACCATTTGCAAACGTTGTTCAGGAGTAAGTCTATTAATTATGAAATGGCAAACCAAATTGAGCATAAGTCAAGTAACAATTGTCAAAAATACCAACTACGAAAAAAGTATTGCCAGATTGAAAACCAAACGTCAAAAAAAAACACACTTTATTTACATGTTAAACCTACATTCTTTTTAGTCATCCATTCATTTCATAAGCAATAGAATCTAGAGCCAGCTTCACCCACTCAAAAATGTTTTCTGCCATCAAGTACCTACCTACCTACACCACACCGCGACTAAAGTTGATCCATACTGGAAAATGATTCCACAAAAAAAAAAAAAAATCCACCTCCGTTTTCCTCCATCTGCAAAAATATTTCCGAACATATCTCAACACTTCGTAAATCAACTCAAAAGTGAGGTGTGCTTGTTTACATCATTAAATCAATGCATTGCGAGTAATATATGGTGTGCAGAGGGGTGTATAGCCTCATTACCCGATCGAATACTGGAAATTGCATGCAACTTAAAAAAAACAACCGCCTTAGCCGCATCTCGACTCTCGAAAATGTTCAAAACGCGGCGTTCGTTGCTGGAACATCGTGTTCGCAGCAAAAGCCAAAGAAAAGTAAAAATTTTTTTCCAGAGAAGTTCAATAAAATTCAAGAACACACATGTAAGACTGTGCCGTAGAGTGGGGTTGGGTGGGTGGGTGGTTCGTTGGTTGGTTGGTTATTGGCGGTTGAAGATACACTATCCATACATTGCTCCCATTTCCCATGCCACATGCCACATGTGCCGAAACGAAACATTCAGCATGCGTCCCAGAAGAAATTAAAATACTCACATAAATATTTTAGTCAGTTGCTGCTGTAACTTCGTGCCTCATTGGAATTAGCGCGTTTTTCGCAAAAACCAATTGAAACCTTTCAATACTCATCTATTCAGCTCTGTGTATCTGTATCTGTATCTGTGTCTCTATATATCGATCTTTTTCGTATCTCGTACATATCTCTGATGCCTTCTGTTAGTTGTAATTCTAACACCCGTGCCGCAGCCAATTTAAACAACCAGCTTACCCATTTGCCAGTGCGCTATCTATCGACCCGAACGCATTTCGTGTAATTAGTTTCGAATAGAAGTAGTAATTACGGGATTAATCGAAGCACCTGATACACCCCAGGTGCAGCAAAGTTCCTTTTTTATGTGCGCATTTATCTCCCAAACCTCCTCGTTTAATTTTTTTTATTCCGCCCGTATTTGCTTATTGCTGCAGCTCCAAGCTTTACAGTATTTACGTGTTGGATATACTATATCTACAGTAGTTGAACCAAGCCGCACAAAGCCAGGAGTTGCAACGGTGCGGGTTAAACACATATGAATACATATGATTTTTTTTTTAGATTCAGATAGTAAATTGCATCGATAGAACCATCGGGTATCTATCATTATTTGTGAACGTGGTGCAGTTCGGCGACAAGCACGAGTTTGACGTTCGGTATACGGTTCTCTCTGTTCCCTGCTTGAACACTCAAAGGTCCTTGATTGGTAAATAGTAACGGTGGATGGTTAAAATAAAAAATAAATATTTGCCTAATCTAGTTCCAGTTCATCTGATGAGTTTTTTTTTTTATTCTCAAGATACTTAGATAATCAGTGGAGTAGATACACGAATAGTGTCATACAGGTGGTTTTGTTGACATATCAATATCAACATTTTGTGTGTGTGCAACTGAAGTTGTAAGCCTCAGTACAATTGTGAAAAAATCATTGTAATTTGTATTTTGTTGTGCCCAATTTTTGTCTAAATTAAAATTAGTAGATATTAGAGTTTGCGTCAGTGATTGATATAGAAAAATATTTAAACTTAAATAGTCTAGAGATTTTGTTTTTAAATTAATATTTTATTTTGTGTTTGTATAACTAGTTGTTCCTTAGAATTGTTAATTTATTTTTTTAAACTTATTGTTCCTATCAACCATTTGGATATTTCTGTAAAACCAGAAAAAAGCAATAATGGAGAGCCCTTGTGATGTATTCCTGATGCCAGAGTATTCGAGCTATTATGATTGTTTATTGGTAAATATGTAAATAATAATTATTATTATTCAATAGATATTTATTTTTTCGATTAATAAAAGTTTTACCTCACCTGTCAGAAGGAAAGTTCTTAAGGGTGTACTTAATCAGGTAAAAGGAGACATTTCTGAATTTTTTTTGTCAAATGTTTCTGAAACAAATGGGAAACATTTAGGGTTTTTTCTTTAACCTATCTTTTGTTTGTTGTGGAAAACTTTAAATTATTAATTTATTGACATCGATTACATGTCTTTCTCGTGAAAAAATTACCGTTACGAAAACATTTACCAACCTCGGTCCACTGCTCAGTAACCGTTCGCAAGCAAAACCTCGCCCATACCTATACCAATTCACAGAACGAGTTTGCTTAAAAATTATGACAACACTGTTTAATAACTTTTTTATTACTAATTCAGGTGGTGAGTGATCGCATTTGAGGCAAATTTCAGCTCAATTTGCAGCACTTAAATTTGTTCGCTATTATTGCTCAGAATATACAAGTGGCACGGGATGATTAAAATCTAATCCGAATCGGTTTAAAAATGCCCTCTCTTTAACATCATAAACCATAAACAAATGTATAGTCGCCTCCGCTTATTTTCAGCACAAAAAATGCAGAAAATTTCTTGCAACTAAGAGGAGTTTTCATATAAACGAACTTCGGAAGAATGCAACTTTTTTGCATTTAACTTAAGTTCGTATTACTGCAACTTTATTTCCCCTTTAAACGATGTGTTGTGAAAAATTTTCAAAGATAGAAAAATAAAACATAAATAACCTCGAACGACAAACAAAACAACTTTTAATAATTGTGACAGTTGAAAGGATTGGAACGATGGGAATGGGAATGACACTTAAAATGTCACTTTTTAGATGTGTTCGAACGTCAAAAATTAAGTGATGCGTTCAGTATTTCACTTAAGCCGAGTTGTTTTAGAATAAAATAATTATTTGGGGGAAAGAAAAATGTTTCAATTAAAGGGAGTTTTTAAATAAGTGGAGTGCAGTTATCCGTACTAATTTTTTTGAAAAAGCCTTGCAAAACAAAAAAGTGATAAATTTCTTGTTGCATATAATCGAAAGTTTAACTAAAGCGTAGTGCATATAGGCGAAGTTGACTGTGCTCTGAAAATTTTGAAAGTAGTAACATCGTTAAATAGCGTCATACCGCCACCAAAACATAAACCAAACATGTAATTCATGTTCAGTAGGTGACCACAAAGACGATCGGCCAAGGTTTTTTTTTTTTTAAGTTTATGAGAAATTTGCTAATAAACTTAATACATATTTTCCGTTTTTACTGTCTTACGCCCAATTTCTTCACAGAAGTACTAAGTCAGCCTAGTACCCAGTCCAGCTAGACCAGGTACTAGCTCTGGTACTCGGTCCTTACGAAAAGTAAGTACCTGAGCATTTCTTCACATCACTAGTACCGGATCTAAATATAACAAGCGGTACTAGAACTTAATACGTCTAAAACTGGTCTAATTCTGATTTTGACACTATTTTGGCATTTCAAAAATAATTTTGATATTTATTTGACTGAGCGAACTTTATTTAATTTTTATTTCGAATGGATTGTGTATCATTTTTTGCGTGGAGTTTTGGACATTGTTCTGTGTAGGTATATGTGTTGGCTTAGAGAAATGCCCTTTATTATGTGCATTTCATGTTCGGTATTCGGTTCATGCAATGCATTGGTCCCGTTCGGGGAAAAATCCAGAACTATCATCAGGATAGGTTTTGTGTTCGTTTTAATCCCTTATGAAAAAATAAATGCAAAAACAATAATGCATATCTGAAAATTTTGGGATGTGTACGGAAGGCCTTTTTAATAGTTTGTCGAAACTGTCTACAACACTATTAATCGTTTAAGATATGACGTTTTATCTTGATATTAACGTCCACGCAGTAATACATAATTACTATCGAAAATCAGAAACGAATATTCATTCACGAAAATTAATGAAATTTCTCTGATTCAGGTATTAGTGCCACTAGACTGCCGATTTGAAAGTTCTAGCTAATACCGAGTACAAAATAGTACTCGGTACCAACTTGACAGAACTAGGGCTTAATACTTATGTGAAGAAATCATTTGGTACCGATTTGAGTACTAACAACTGGTATAATAACCAGGTACTAGCTGATTTTGAGGATTCAGCTAGTACCGAGTCCCAACTAATACTCGGTACCAAATTGACAGGACTAGGGAATATAACTTGTGTGAAGAAATGAGTTGATACCGATTTGAGTACTAATTTTAGGACTTGTACCGGTACTAGCATTAGGACTCTGTGAAGAAATTGGCCGTTAATATTTTTTTGCAAAGTGCCTAATACAAATATCACAATATTTTGTTACTTTATTATTTCTAAGAGTAGATAAAATTATTTTCAGTAATCTTTTGAGCAAACAGGTGAATGGCCCTTTATTTACTCAATCAACTAAATTTTAATTAAAATTATTTAAAAATAAAGGGTTTTTCAACAGGGACGCTACAAAAGTAGAGCAACAGGGACAGCAAACGACGTCATATTTCTTGCCGCTCTTTTTACATTTCTCTTCAGTAAGGTTTGCCATTTTATGGTGGAAAGAAATACGAGCCAACAACTAGTCGAAATTATTAAAATTTACTACCGAAATTCGGAGTCAGTGGCCTCAACGTTATGATCGCTACGTCTAATTTATGGTCGTCATAATCGTCCTAGCAGATCGATAATTGAGCGTCTAGTGGAAAAATTTGAATCCACAGGCACAGTACAAAATGTTCCCGAGCCAGTGAGACAAAGAAGTGCCCGTAGTGTCGAGAATATTGCTGCCGCTGAGGCTTCAGTCACAATCAATTTATTGGAAACCAAGTTTGGAGAACGTGTTATCTCACGAAATGGTTCAGTGTATGGTCTATGCCAACAAGTCAGCGACGATTGATGAACTTCGTACGAATATCGAACGTGAAATTGCAGCAGTATCGGCCGATTTATGTTTGAAAACCGTCGAAAATTGGGTACAGCGTCTGGACTTCTGCAAGCGTGCCCGTGGTGGCCATTCAAATGGAATCGAACGTACTTTCATAAGAACAAAGAATTTCATTGAAATCTAAAACCGTTTTTGTTTTATTTAAAAAAACTTTTGTAGCGCTCTTATTGAAAAACCCGATATATACAAAAATGATAAAATATTGATGTTCACAATATCAAAAAAAAAATGGTTCTTATATTATTTTAGCTCCGAAAGGTACCTCTGCTAAGACTAGCTGCAATATTATCTATTATTTTCTCGTAACCCTGTATTAAAAAATTCGTAGAAAATTTGCAGTTTTTGACAGTACAGTACAGTTTTGAAATTTTAAAGAACAAATTGTTGTCATTTTATATTGGATATTGAATATCAAGCCTAAGTCAATCAAATTAGAAAAACAAATATAGTCCTTGTGTTTGACTAGAAAAATTCTCAATACTCCTCATAACAATTAACGCACAAAACTTTGTAGGTATCTGTAAACATTGTTTTTTCGCGTGAATAGAAAAAGATATTTCCAAAAATAAATTTTCAAAACTTAGATAGACGGTATACATATGTACCTATAGTGTTTGATTGACCTTACGTTTAGATAATGTTCGAGTTTTTTTTTTATATACATATTTCTGTTTATTGATTGAAATCTGTGGATCTATTTATGGACTGTGTATTGAGATAGTTTTTCGTAGAAATGATAATTAAATATTCCATCATTGAGTGGAGAAAAAATTGGGGATTAGCACTTTATTAGTACAGTAGTTCCGCGATAATGTGAATTTCTCTAAAATGTGAGCCGCCATTGTCATTACATTGTTATCTCTATAATGTGAACTTCCGAAAATTTTCGAACTCTAAAATGTGAATTTCTGTTGGTTATGTAAATACCTATAAAAATATTTTTTTTTTCTTGTTAGTTTTGCGTGCGATATTAGGGATTAATCAATTGTTATTTTTTGTCTACACATAGGATTTTAATGCAGCTGTCTGTCTAGTCTATAGAGAGTGTTTTATATTTACTTAATTAATACTATTTTATTTTATTTTTTTAAAACTTGTTAAAACTTTGCTTTAGGAAATTCTTTTTGAAAAATTATAAATGGATAAAAAAGTTGTTTCAATCAGTCTATAAGAACTTTAAAAAGTTCCAGTAATGTGAATCCCTCTAAAATCTGAAAATGCGTTGTTTTAATTAGTTCACATTATCGAGCGACTTACTGTATTCAGTATTCAACTTTATTTGTTATTGAGAGAATCAATAATTCATTTTTAAACAGGGTATGCCTCACAGTTATATGAAGGATTTTTTTCTTGGGCAGTCTTCAGGGAGAATTACTAATATGAGGAATACAGTTTAGTCTCTTTGTTATATGCTTTTCTTTAAATTTTTAAATGAGTTAAGATATGTCAATCTGCATTAAAATTAATTAAAAAAGCAATGTGAGAGGGGCCTCTATCGGAGAGCATACTTTGGGAACCTTGATTTTTTCTCAAACTCCTAGATACTTGCATAACAAATATGTGCGTTTCTAGAAAGTGAGAACTAACTTAGATACTTCTAAACAATCCTGTTTCCGATAGAAAAACAACTGTGTTGCTGCCTTAATAAGTGTCTCTAAACAAATTAGAAAAAGCTATTGATGAAGAAAAAAATACTTTTTTGATTCTTCTGGAATCTTCTAAGGCATTTGACACGGTCAATCACTCAAAATTTTGTGCAAAACTATCTCGGTCGTATAAGTTTTCTTCAATTGCAGTCAAACTTATCTCGTCAAAACTAACTGTTCGACAACAAGCGGTTGAGCTTGTCCAAATTTTTACCACTTACAAGTGGAGTTCCCCAATGCTCAATTTTGGGACCGCTATTCTTTTCACTCTATATAAATGAACTTCCTTTAGTTGTCCAACATTGCTCTATCAAATGTATGTAAGTTGTCCATTGGGGATATATTGAACACTTTGCAACCTGTGTCAATGAAAATCTGGACAAGAACTTGAGCTGGTCCCGAAATTTTGATTTAATACAACCGGCTAAGAACCTTGGAGTTATTTTTAATAGAAGTCAGTAAAACATATGTTTTCGCTTCGTGCCTTATGGATAACGCAACACTTTACTCCTACCAAAATTCGTGTTTTGCACGCCAAAAGTTAAGTACTTCCGTTCATGACTTACTGTTGTTTTTTTATTTTTGCTAAATTATATTTAGATAATAAAAGAAAAGTTAACGTAGCCTTTAACAGCTTCGTAAGATATGTATATGGACTACGTCGCTATAAAAGAGTATCTTACCTTGCTCCAACCCTGGTTGATATGACGTTTAATAATAATATGTCCATCATTTATTTATGTCCATCATTTATTTATTATTTTTTAAAACAAACGTTAAATTTATAAACCTACCAACATTCTATTCACACCTAAATTATGTTTCGTTTTAACCAAAAACTAACTCCGCTGCCAAAGTTGTACAATTTTCTATAGAAAGAAAATAATACAAAATTTCTGTTCGTAGTGCAAATATCTGTCAATTTTATTTGATATAGAATTTAATTTAGCAGAACGTTTTGGTCCTTTAGATATGTCTTATAAAAGCAACAACAAATATTAAAAAAAAAACCAGGAATAACTTTTTCATATCTCATAATATATTGCATCTTCTCCATAACCACTTTGTGCTGTGCCTGTGCCATGGCCCAATGTGGTGAACTGCTGCTCTTTTTTACTGCTCTCTGCTCTATACCCTACCCTGTTCGGCCTTCTGCACAGATCCTTTCACCTATACCTCTATACAGTGTACACAGTACTATACAGCAAACGTCAGTGCCAATATCATATCTCAGCATCAGATCGAAACTGACACACAAAATCAAAGATTCATAGCTTTGCAAAGTGTTTGAGTTTTTATTCTTCTTCGATTGAAGGCATAAAGATTGGTCGGAGCCTGGGAAGCGGCAAGCAGGCATAGATTCCTCCACTATCCTAGCTGGGTTGCATCTTTTTGCAAAATTGAATTTGAATTTAATCAAAAAGAGGAAAACAAGAATTGTGCAATGCACATTGCACATATAGTCTGGGGAGTGAAAAGAAACAACAACAACAACAACTAACTGCACAGTACACACATAGTCTGGGGAGTGAAAAGAAACAACAACAACAACAACTAACTGCACAGTACACACACGTCCAAGTACTTATTTCTTAGATTTAACCCTCTAAGCGTATGTGGCATTGGGAAACTGAAGTAAACAAACTTTGGCAGTTTAGAAGGCTGATCACAATGAAACAGCTATACAGGAATAAGGCCAACATCCCGTTACCAAATCCGATATACACAACACAGGCAGAGAAGAAAATGAGATTCGGCTAGGTGAAGGCATTTCTAGCTAGATGTGTATGAAGTTTAGGACGAAAACAACAACGACGACGAAGAAGAAGCATTTTTTTTTTTCTACTGGCGCAGTCCCCAAGAGGAAAATTCAAAAATAAAGTTTTGCTCTCGCACAACAAACCGATACTCAAGAAATACAATTTTCAATTTGCATTTAAACGAATCGTAACCGCTATTTTGACAAGTGTGAGAGTTGAGAGGGTTATTTATGTCAGCGTGAGAGATGTGGGTGGATTTTTTGGAGCAGATTGAACTTCTATATGAGGTCAATCAGTGTTGCCAAGGTTTTTTTTTTATTTTTTAATTATTTCCTTTTTAAAATTTGAAAAAGTTAAATTTAAAAAACTTTAAAATAATTTATTGTTTATGTTTATTAACATTTCATACCTATTTAGGAAAATTGAAAAATCGTCTTTTTTTAAACTTAGTTACAGTGTACGCTAGTAAAATTGCACACGTACGAAACCAGAGGTGTTCAAGCTAAAGGGTTCTTCAAGTTACTGAACGCAATGATACAAAATAGTTTTTTTTTTAAGAATTCCTTTTAATGATTTTAAAATGTAAATAATAATATTATAGATAAATAATTTGAAATGAGACGTTTTTAAGAAGATTTGGAAAAAAAATCGTTATTTTACACTGCTAAGCCTTGCGCAGCACATTTTGAGAAGCAGATTCTCGGATATTCTGAAGAATAAAGCCCTGGAAATTTCCTGGGATTCCCTTTTACAAAAACCGTTTGTATTTTGTACCATCATTCAAAAAATTAAACTTGGTTTAGGTTCCAGAGTTTGTAAAAAATTTCTTTAAGGGAAAAATTCAAGGTATCGAGTCTTAAAAATGCGGTCGGTTCAAGTTATAGAATGCGCAAAGGGAAAAATTATTTGTTCAAGTTATTGAAATGTTCAAGTTAACGAGAGCCCGAGAGAGCGAAAAATATTTCTAAAAGAGTGGCCTTAAACAAGTGACGCGGAGTGTATAGTAAAGTGTGAATGTTAAAACATGAGCAGGTATGGCGATATTCTAAGGCGCACAATGAAATGACTTAAACTTTAGCGCTTAGACACTTTTTGGGCAATTGAAAAAATATACATACAAATTTTAGGAGCTAAATAACTGTACAACTACAAAAGATATGAAAAATTTGGCTTTAATCAATTTTACAGAAAATTTTATAAGCTGTTTTTTTGTCTCAAATAATTTTCGAATAGGACATACAGTTTCTAAGATAAACACGAAATCACGAAAAAAAATGAAATGTTACACGCTCCTGCCGCTAGAGCTCGCAGTTTTTTACAGTTCATCACTAAACACCACTTATTAAATGTTTTTTTTTTTCTTGAGGTGAAAAAAAAGTATTTATGAAAACTATATTTTCTTTTATTAATATTAATTATCTTTAATTTTTCTACCTGGCATTACTGCATTTAAATACCATCTTGAGATAAACTTATTCTGGGTCTTGGGTGGTAATGGTAATTCAACACAGAACCTTATGTGCCTCCTTAGCCTGCTGCTGCTGGTTCTGTGGCTAAGGAAGGATGCCTTTGCCTCTGTTGCACAATCTTCTAAGTCCGATGCTATAAATTTATGTTTTCATTTCGTATTCCCATTCCCCACACTGAATTTGAACAGAGTGAACAACTGCGCAGAGTGTGTGTGAATGTCACAAGAGTTTATGTGATAAGCATAGAGGAGTGTTTATGAGATATCCTTTGTGCCATTGCTCTATACGGCGGCGGCGATGGCATATACGAAGAAAGACTTTTCTTCTTTTCAAGTTATATGGTGTTTTTTTCCATCTTTCCTTGCTCTTTTAAGAAATCCTGCGGATATATCTACATATAGATATGTGCATACGGTCAACCAAGTTCATGTTCATATTCTAAAAGTTCGTATCAGTTTTCTATACCTACTGCAGTTGTACTTTTTTTTCTCTCTGATGGTGAAATTCTTGCAATGTGAATTGTGCATCATCGTTTTCTTCTCTGGGAAAATCTAGAATGAAGTGGGAAGTGTGCGGTCATATACTGTCTCATTTCATATAAGTCCAAGTCCTGTGGTGTCTGGAGAAAATTTCATTCGTTTATTCCTTAAATCCATTTGGCCTTTTCTTTTATTTTACATTATAGCTGCTGTGTGTCCTTGTGATATGGATTTGGTGTCCTTTTGTTGGCTGATATAGGTAGTATATTTTATTTTTTTTCTCAAATTTAAGTTTAAACTAAACGACACTACTTAAAAAGGTTTTGTCTAGAAAAAGGCGCTTAGATGTTTGCGTGTTACTATGGTTATGAATGCAGTTTGAACTGGAAAAAATGGAATCGGATAAGACATTGAATTAAGTTATAAAATTTATAATTACCTATGATAAGAAATCAGTGGAATATTTACTGTGCATGTGCATTCATATGGAGCCGGACGCACTAAAGTTCAAAAATAAACTGTAAATCGACAATTATACCAATCCAAACCTACATCAAAATGCTCAGAAATAAAAAATTCTGTTAACATTTTTTTCTAGTTTTCAGAAAAGTTAAAATAAGTCGTTTTTGAAATATTAAGTGAAAAAAAAAATTTGACAAATAGAGAAGAGAAAACATTCAGCTTTATGATCCTTGTGAGTTTAACCAAAAGTTGAAGTTAAGAGGTTTTAAATTTTTGCACAAAACAAGAGTATGTTAAATTTACTGTTATTATATTCGTATTTTGTTTGTTTGGACTTCAATGTGTGAAAATAGTTTTCTCCAAAAAGTCACTATGTCCAACAGTGAACCATTTTTTTAAAAGTAGTTACAGAGTAAACCAAGGAAATCTTCTTTGATTTATGATTTATTTTAGATATTATTTGTTTTTAGTTTTTTATATACAACGAATTCTATATTACCACTGAAATAAATTAGCTGAGTGTTATTTCTCTTCCGCTGTTTTGGTCTTATTTTAAAACAAATTCTGTGGAACCGTCCTAAAAAATATTTTTAGTAAAATTAACAAAGAAACCTGCACGTGATTCGTTCGTTTAAGCTGTAGCCGAACCTGGAAACAAACGAAATTGAGAGAACCACTTTTTTCGTCTTGTATTTATAACTTAGTAAAAAATGCTTAATAGGAAAAAAAAGTTGTGTCATAAAAAACAAATCTTGCTCTAAAGACTGGTTTCAGTGTATAGGTATGTAGTTTAAGCTTCTTTTTTTTTTCTGCATACACAAAAAATCCTTTGCACAAAAATAAAAAATTACCATCACCTCAAACGATAACTTTTACTTCAAACAAAACTAACAAGCTTAATTAATTTCATTTACATATTTAAATTTTCCGTAATGGGGAAAAAAAACCATCATGCATTGCAAACATGACCCCTTTAACCCATTTTGAAATATAGAAAAACAAAATAAAATCCACTACTTGTCGTATCATTTTGCTGAGGGCAATTGAAAATCAATTTGTTGATTATGTTGAGTTTTACCAATCATAAATTCATTTAGAATAATAGAAATAATTTATTTATAAAATCATTACACAAATACATTGATATTAACGGCGAACAATGGGTGTGATAAGACTTACACAACTGTTAACTTGGAATTAATATTTATGTGGAATAGCCTGTGATATGTGATAGCAAGCGGATAACTTAAACCCAATTAATTTGGCGTTTAAATGACGGATAACTTCTTAGGACACACATATGCATAACGTCTCATATAGAACCGTTTACTACTACAATCATAGTTTTCATAAATCAGAGCATGTTTGTGACACACTTACTGGAATGTTGGTCAATTTTGAAGAAGTGTAGCCGCGTGCTTCCATCAGTTATTAAAACTGGAAAGTTATCATAAAGCAAAAACATGTTTATTAATAAGAAATGTTATCAAGCGGAAAATTCCTCTATCCCTGTGCGAGCTAAAACGTGTGTTAAGGAGCGGATAGGTTTATTAATAGGGATGTAAGTCTTTCGGCCCGTTTTTAAGGTATAAAAAGCGAATGAAGCATATGCAATATTCATAGTTGGAAAGTTTTTGGATGTGTGAGAAACAAAAGATGCGTCATGAGAGTGGTTTTCGGAGAAATGCAGGTAACATACAATTTTCGTTGAAGAAATTAAAGTTTAAGCCAGGATCAAGGAATAGTCGTTCGGAGGTAATTTTAAGCGGAAATTAAAAAGAAAAAACATTTTAAATTCACAGAAAAAAACTCACAAATAATTGCAGAATTTTTTTTTGTTAAGGTTTAAGTTGCCTAAAATAAATTATACCGTTGTGTTTGCACGAAACAAATACTTGACCCATCAAAGACAAAGTATACTAAATAAAATAAAAATTGATACAAATAAAATCCATATATTATGTGAGTGGGTAAAGTAAGACCACTTCACATTTCTGGTGACAGAGAGTACGACGAACAAACCGCGCTGACACACACTTATAAACACACACACGACTACAGACATACACTCGCAGGGAAAAGCAAAAGTTTATGCAAATTTAAATTAACTTTCCTCATAAGTACTTAAGTATAAGTTAGTTAATATGGATAAATGACGGAAATATGTGGGCGTGACTGGGCAGGGCGGCTGATGATGGTGTCGACTGTGGGCGTCATCGTGTGCCGTATGCGAATGAGCTGGGAGTTTATGGCACTCGCATATCCTTTACGAAATATTTCGATGCCTGAAGTTTTTAGCGCGTTTGCATCAAGAAGTTTTCTTTTTTAGGAAACTCATTAGCTATAACGCTGTTCAGCGAGAAATATACATATATAGGTACTGATGGTACATCCAAAAATTAAGGGTGCAACCATGCTGTACTCTCAAAGTGGTTTTGGTTTGTAGTGCTATACGTCGAAAGATCGCTTTGAAATACTTTTTCTCTGATGATGATGACGACAAGGACGACGACGACGACTATAATACGGAAAGGATTTTTATTTCCTTCCCCTCAACAAACCTCCCTATCATTCTACATTATTTTTCATTTTCGGTTTCCAAGTAGGTGCATGCTTTGAGTGAAAATTTAAAATAATAGACCGCGCGAACTTGCATGTGTATTCCTCTAAAACGGATGAAAGGGCAACTAGCGACCCAATCGCTGTTTTTTTATTCTTTTTTTGGCAATGAAGTTAGCTGTGAAGTGGATAAAATAAGGAAAATTTACAAGGCGATATGATGGTAAAGTTATTATTCATAATATTTGGAGTGCGGAATCAAGGATTTTAGTTGGTTCTTGAGAAAATCATGAGTGTGAATTGAAATTTACCAAAGCGAGGACTTATAAACATCATAAAACTCCACAACCTAATCTTTGACATGATTAAGTGGGATGCTTGATGCTTTTGATGTGGCAAGCCTGACGAAGTCTATTTGTTGAGGAAGGCATTTACCTACTTCCTTCATATATAGAGGATGGAGAGTATCAAAGAGTCAAAGAGGCCTCATTTTTAATTTCGTTTTCTTTTATTCCGGTGCATAACTACTTACTTTAACTTATTTAGACCGTTAATTATTATGACAATTTTGTTTAGTTAGTAAGGATTTTTCATGCGATTGTTTGTAAAGGCTGTTTTTTTTTGACGTGTGGTTTTCAAGAAGAAATAAAAAGCATATTATTTAATGTTATGGCCAAGAATTTAACTTTATTATAAAGATAAGGGCTTGCCATTATGTTTTAAAAATGATTTCGCGGCTGCCGAGAGGACAAATTTTCGACAGCTCCAATTGTTGCGGGCGATGGCGGATGGACTCATTCGGGTCTTCTTCGATAGTCTGCTCCACAGCAGCAATAGCGTCTTCGGTGCGCACTCTACGTCGTCTTTGGAGGTTGCGCATTATCCACTAGAGTAAACGTAGTTGCTATAATTTATGCGATTTTGCGATTATGTCGACCGAATATTGGACACAGCGCGTGATGCGTCGCAAGAACCGAACCATTATTTTGGTATTAAATTTGCGCGATTTGCAAACGTTGTTCAGGAGTAAGTCTATTAATTATAAAATGGCAAACCAAATTGAGCATAAATCAAGTAACAGCCGTTAAAAAAAAAAACCAACTGCGCAAAAAGTATTGCCAGATTCAAAACGTCCAACAAAAACACCCTTTTTGTAAAGTAAGAACATTTTTTTGAAGATTAAGCTTTATTGCTGTGTATGCTGAATATTTTCTTTAACAATGATTACGAGTTGGCACTAACATGCGCTCAAAAAATTGACAAAATCTCAGTATTATATTTTCGGGGTACGAAATGCGGGTCGATTTACGCTTGAAGAATGTCCAAAGTCGATGCTGTGTTGGCGAATCAGTGAGAATTTTAAATAAGAATTTCGTTCAAAATAAGGCGCACCAACTCCAGCTGCTGAACGCATGTTAGTGAAGAAAATTCATGAAACTGCAGGGCTTTTGATAACCGAACATATTGCTGCTGTCTCATTTGCTGTCCAACACAACGCGATGGTAGAAGAAACGTCACAGTCAATGGATAGCGCTACATCGAGGCATGATAACCAATTTTTTGTGAGGATTTGGACTTTCAGCGAGCTATTAGTTAAAGCAAGATGAGGCTATTTGACGTCCATTAAAGTTTTTTTTGCTATATAAAATGTGTTTTTTTTAGACGTGTGATTTTCAATCTGGCAATACTTTTTTCGGAGTTTGTTTTTTAGACAGCTGTCACTTTATTTATGCTCAGTTTGGTTTGCCATTTTAGGAATTGAAGCCGAATTACCATCAAGCGCGTCCCACGTTCTGTGAATGGGCCCAAAACGAGATGGCTACCGATCCCGATTTTCACAATAAGAACATTTTGTTCAGCGATTAAGCTCATTTTTGGTTGAATGGGTACGTTAATAAGCAAAATTGTCGTATTTGGGGTGATCATAATCCACAAGCCATTGTTGAGATGCTGGGCCGTTATATCCTCAAAAAGTCACTGTTTGGTGTGCTCTATGGGCAGAGGGAATCATTGGTCCATATTTCTTCAAAAATGAAGCCGGCCATAATGTTACAGTCAATGGGGAACGCTATAGAGCCATGATTAATGACTTTTTCGTGGCTGAATTGGAGGATTTTGATGTGGACGTCTAAAAAAAACACCCTTTATTTATATTATTACACTAAATTCAATACTCGAGTAATAGGTCGTGCTGGTGGTATTGCTTGAGCGCCAATGAGTAAAGATATGACGCTGTTGGACTTGATGTATAGCTTGTCATTAAAGTACGAAGCTATGCAAACAATCCAACAAACGATTCACTGTCGAGAATTTATTGAAACATTATGTTGAATGGTCCGAGACAACCATTTGAATATAAATAATTTCTATAACTAATTTCTAGAATTCGATATTTCGTCCAGAAAACTTGACGATACCAAGACGATACCCAGAGCCAGACTAGGCCAATACTAAAGTTCTTTGAATGCTCTGTTGTGTTTCTGTTAAATTTCTTGCATTTTCACAATAATGACTAAACCAAGTTTCTCCAGTTGGGAGAACTCTGTTTTTGGATTCATAGGTTTTTTGAATGTGAATTTTAGTGAAAGAAAAAATTGAAGGCCAGAAATGCAAGTCAAGTTTAAGGAAAGTTTTCGATAAGAAAGTCTAGTTAACCATCACTTTAAGACAAATGTAAAGACAGAATGGGATTGTTTGTTTTGCGGACAGTAGGTACCTACACAAGATCTTGAATTCTTAATGAAGGTGTCTTTGATCTCTGCTCTGAGCCCCAAATCTATATCCAAGTTAAAATTTAATTGTGCTCCTTTAGTCCTTTTTGTCTTTTAAGTAATTATTTTATTACACTCATCAATTTATTTTATTTACTCGTAAGTGCCACTTCACAACAGTCGATCCAAAAGGAATTACACTTCACACACACAAACACACAACCATCAAACATCATCACACAAACTGTAATTCCATCACATATCCTTGTTTCTATTCCTTTGTATGGGGAACACGTTAATCTTCATAAGAAATACATGAATGTTCTGTTGAAATATTTATCTGCAAAATGAGAAATGGCAATAACTTTTGTTTTTATGTCCTGCCTGACGGAGAAGAGGACAATCATCATCCGAAATAGTATTTTCAACAAACAAACAAAAAATACACTTTTCATTCTTCTTTGTTTTCAATCTCGCATCACATCCCAAAATAATGTTAGTTGTTTTTTTTTAATTTAATTTTTTTTTTTTTTCAAAAGTGAGTGTAGAAATTCCTTTATATAATAAACAACCTAACCTTTTGGACTCAAAATCAGATGGACGTGTGTTAGAAAATATATATAGAATAAAGATAGATATGTTTTGTGTGATGTGTGTTCTGTGTAAGCTCAGACTTTACATAGCTTTGATAAACAAACATTTCATACAAAACGCCAAAAAGGACTTCAAATGAAAATGAAAACATTTTCTAAGCCCTGCAAATAATCAACACACAAGTTTCACAATTCACATACACAACACACCCCGCGCACATCACAGGCTCTGTGGGTTTATCCTTTTGTAAGTGGTTGTATTTCTATATGCATTCGTCTGTGGAATAGGTTCCTCTAACTTTGTACACAGTTTTACACCGCGCAAATCAGTAAGTCAGGTGGCAGATGAAAAACTCGTGTACATGTACCAACTTCGTTTGTTCATTTGATGCTGTTCATTCGACTGTTGCTCCTCTTTTGTGTCGTTTGGTTAAATGGTACACCATTATAATTGCAATTCTCGATAGAAGTGTGAGTTTTTATGGGACTTTTACATATAGGGTTTGCGGATGCAAGACATTTTGAAGCATCAGGGATGCATTTCTAGGATGCAAACTTATTTAGGCGCCTAATAGTTATCACAATGCTTCGGTATTGCAGTAAATTTTAGTCCAGGTGGTTAACTGATGGCGTATAATATGTACTACATCACTGAAACTAGTTGGCCTTTTTTAGGTCACTTAGACCTTTCATATGGCACCGTTTTTTTTTTTTGTTGCAAAAATCCCACATTTATGTGTTCAGTTCAGCTTTAAAAAGACACTTTCTAATCACGTGGTAAATGTATAATTTAGTCGAAGTATGGCAATTGGGATTTTACTGTTTCTACATTTTGGTCGTAGAAAAAAAGTTTGTACGACACCTAACCTAGTTTAAATGTTAAGCAAACAATTTTGAACATTTTCTGTATGATGTCAAACCAAAATTGTACGAAGGAAGCAAATGTTCCTTTTTTTTATGTTGTTACCAAAAAAATGAAAAATTGGCTAGGCCTGAAATTGCGGAGTAATTCACTTAAATTTGACGTGAAAATAAAAGCTTTGACACGCCGTTATTGATTTTCCATAATAAAGGTTGTCATTCTAATTTTGTATGTAACAATCAGTTTAGGTCATTTACCTGCTGAAAAACTTAAAATAATCTAAAATACAAAATTTTAAAAATGTTGTTAACATTGACCTATTATATATGGACTGCTAGGAGCCAACTTCACGCGGATTCAATCGAAAACTTATCGCCACGAGCGCCAGTTGGAGCAACACGGAAAACAAGGTATAACTTTTGACACTTCAATTTTGTTTATATCTTGTCAACAGTTTTGTTATTTATTCATCTTGTGCTTAATTTGTGAAAACATTTTAATTTTTTTTTGTGATAGCTTAAACAAGAAAAACCCACAATATTTTTTCCAACCAACCATTGGAGTTGCTGACCAAAACTCGTACAAAGTTATTTGTATTATAAATCGTCTATAGTTTTGTTATTTGTTCTGCAAGAACGTGAATCCGACAGGAGCAAAGAAGTCTTCATAAAAATAAGTCATTGCCTACCAGCCGGAATTTTGGGAACGTGGTTTGGTTATCGTACCGAATTATCTCTGCCATCAAAGAAACAACTAATTCTCGATAGATTATTATTATTTCAAAACCTAGTTCAATGAAGCAGATGTGCAGAAGGGACCCAGAAGAGGCACCAAGGGACTTCTTGCAAAGCAATCCCATCAGTAAGTTGCCAAATTTGACGACGACTTTGGTATTGCCTAGCGATATCACCTCATCCTCTTCGTCGGGATCTGTGTAATGCGTTCTGGTCATGTTTAGATTGCCTGGAATTATCAAAGAGAAAAATTGCTTACCAGTCGACATTGGTGTTGGTTTAAAAATGGTAGGTATCGGTATTCTTCCATCCCAAGTTGGTAAATAAATCAAAAGATTCATTAGTTAGAATCAGCATTGTAGGGAGAAGTGCAGGAAAGGTTCATTCGGAAAGTTGCCCATGGCAGCACCTTCACTCGATGACCCATTATACTCATCTTGTGTAAAGTTGGCTGAACATTAAAGATTACCAAATCGCCATCACGGATATGCATCTCCGCAATATAGCCATCGATATGCAAATCACTTGAATTTGGATGGAAACCCAGATCGAATCGCTCTCCATTCGGTCGAGTTATGAATTTAGCATCTGGATACTGGTCACATCCACGATTGACCAAACTGATGAAGTTTCTGTTGATTCTTATGGAAATAAAAGAATCTTGACATATACGTACCGAATAGATTGTTGCTTAATAAATGATAGTTTTGCTGACATTCTTCTGGTTGCTGTTATAAAGATTAAAATAAATGTTATGTGTGTAATTTTTAATTAATTTATTAACTTATTTGATTGAAATTAAAAACTAAAACATCGAACAAACGTCAAACTGTGACGTTCAACTAAAACAGATGGCACTGTGTTTCATAAATAAAAATAAAAGATGTCTATAGTTTCTATGCCAAAAAATGCTTGTTTAGCCCAAGTCCCAAGAGATGGCATTGTAAATTATTAATTTTGTTTGCCACTAAAAAGTGGTTGAATCTCTTTTACTGAGATATTTGTATGGAAATGAGGCTCGACTAGCAGTCCATATTTAGTATGTCAATGGTTGTTAATATTTCTAGTTTCTGACGTCAGAAAAAGTATTTTGCCTTACAATCATTTTCAATAAAAACAAATATCAAGACAATGTCACACGCACATTAGTTATAATCCGTTTGGAACATTGCCCATAATTTTGAACTTCTACTTTGAAATCGCTATTTTATGAAAGTAACACTAAATTGTGTGTCTAGAAATAATTAAGTGTACCAAACTTCATTTATTTTCGTTAAGAATTGACGTGGGGAATAATTTTTGTCGCCAAACTGCAAAAAAACGGACCACTGTGCGATACGCCTCGTAATTATTCATTATGTTCGAAACTCAAATTAACGTGAAAATGATGATCCGTCTTTTAGTCCTACTAAAAAAAATTCACAACATACCTAATGTTGGTTGAAGAAAATGTTACATGTGTAAGGCGTGTGTATCATAGTGATGACTGTTGATGACAGTGTACCGACATTATCGATTGATCAGCTTTCGCATAATTTTTCGAAGAAAATAATTTAAACCAAAAGATCAAAGATAATCATTCAAACCGGATGAATTTACGGAGATTAGGTGTAGGGACCACAGAAAGTTGATGCCTTCGAAATGAACGAAGAGTCATCGCAAATAGTCTTGAAAGGATGGAATTCTACTGCCACAAGTGTGAATTACCTCGCACCTTGGATAAGGTTAGCGCGCACCACACTGCCGCGACAGCAATCAACCCCTCAACGGGAAAACATTTTTTCTATAATACATTTTAGTGTGTTCTTTTTATCTTATGTTCACAAATAAAAGTTCTTTTTAGGTTGAAAAGGGTTTGGGTGATACAACATTTAAGAATAATATATAAAATGGCCTCCGTCGATGACAGAAACAATGACTAGTATTTGTGGAATACTGGGAGATTGTGTGAGTTCACGCAATGGATCGAATCTGTGTTGAGCTGGCTCGAGCATTAAGCTGCAGACAGTCGGAGTGTGCTTTAACATCTACAGAATTTTTCAATGTAGCAATTTTACTTAAATATTATTTTTAGTTTCAATGAATTAAGTAAATTAAATATGTATAGATATACAATTTATGCACAAAACTGGAGATTAATATTGTGTATTTTTTAAGTTTTGAAGTTATGAAAAATAAGTCTCGATATTTGAATAACAAACGGCCTTAACATTTACAATTGCGAACCTGGTTAAAACTAAATTTTTTTCTTCTTCATCATGATGCAAAAAAAACTGACACTGAATGTTAACCTCGTCCTTTGATTCATGTATTTTATAATTCCCTCTCTCTCTCTTTCCCCCATTATGGCTTATACCTTTCATAAAAACCGGCAACAATTTCATTGCGACCACAAACTACAAACGTTCAGTCCGATACATTTACAGTACACATCTAGATACAAATAGGTACCCTATGCCGCCACAGCGCCGCCCGCCGCTGAACAGAACAACATCCACCCTTACCTATATAATCTTCTCTATGCCACACAATAACGACAACCATCCATATCCATAAATCCGTGGGGGTTTTAATTACAGTGCAAAAATCCTTTAGTAAATATAAACATGTAAAATTCCAGAACGAAACGAAACACCCAACGAACGAGATCCTTTTCGTTGTTTTAACGGATTTCTTTGCAATTGTGTTGTTTTTTGTTTGGGTTCTACGTTTCACTGTTTGTGCAAAATGTAAAACTGTAATATGAAATGGAATTTCCGTTTTTATTATTTTTTTTCTTTTTTAATTTAGTCTCATTCCATAGTTGCAAATTGGAGGCATGAACCATTCTATGTGTGCAAGCAAAGTGCATAGGTATATCCTTTTTAATATTAAGTCAAAAAGGTACATCGCGCTGAACATCACTACACCATCTCTATACCCGCACTATCCACACAGCTAACTGGGGAACTGCAATTCTTGAAAAGTAAGGTTGAGTTAGGGATAATTGAGCTGTAGATACGTTTAATGTTTCAATGGTGGCTTTTCATTAATTTGTTGAAGATAAAGAAGAAAGGATTTCCCAGTACCTACATATATGTATGCGAGAGTTTTGCCTTTATGATGCAAAAACATATTTTGTTTCCTCTATTGCAGCATGCTGCTCCACGCTGGATGATGCTGACTTTGCTGTTTTACTGCTGCAGCGGCGAATTGAAGTAATTACAAGGATTTCGAGGGCTTTTAATTATGACGTATACAATACGAGGAAAACAATGATATTCTTCTCGCAGAATGAAGAAATGTGGTTATTAGACGAGAGGTAGAGTAGCTATAGAGGCTTAGGTACCTATACTTTCATCGATGGTGTTATGGTTTTGACTCCGTTAATGAGTGTGTGAAGTTAGCCCCCCTTTTTTTGAATTTGTTATTTTTGAAAATTGTTCCAGGTTGTTCCCGATTTGTTCCGCATTGTTCCAAATTTTTTTTCAAAAATATTCAAAAATGGGGGTTTTAGACCCAAAAAACGGTTTTTGACCTAGCCCCCCTTTTTTCGAAAATTGAAATTTTGAAAATTGTTCTAGAATGTTCTAGTTGTTCTGAACATTGTTCCAAGTTTTTGGACCTCTATATTCAAAAATTCAAAAGTTATGGCCAAAATTCGAAAAAAATCTAGCCCCCCTTTTTTCGAAAATCATACTTTTCAATTTTTTTTTAGGTTTAAAAAAGTGTTCCTAACATTGTTCCAAAAAATTGAAGTCGTGAAATGTCCACTTTTAAAGATAAAGCTTTCTAAACTTTTTTATCAAAAACGCAAAAAACCGGTCTCCAGTTTTTTTTTTTTTTTTCAAACACATAATTCATATTTCTTGATGATAAATACATGTGTATGGAAAATTTTGTGTCTCTATATTTGTACAATCACCCTTAACTCGAATTTAAAAAAAAATATAAAAGTTTTTGAACTTTGTAAGAACTCCATTTAGCCCCCTTTTATCATAAATCGACAATCTATATTTTGTTTCAAGTTCCAAACCGCTCAACCCAAATTGTTCCAAAGATTCATACAAAAATATTGAAAATTAAATAGATTTTAAGCCGTCAAAAACACTTAAAATGAAAATATCCTATTATTCTTGCTCTGGCCCCCCCTTTTACAAATTCAAAATTCTAAAACTTGTTCCAGGTTGTTCTAGGGCTCTTCTAAATTGTTCCAGAACTTCGTTTCTTAATATTGATTTTTACTATGAAAAATTTCAAAAAAATCGCCCCCACCCCCCCTGCTCCAAAATCAAAAATCTAAAAGTTGTTCCAAGTTCAAAATCCCTCAAACCCAATTGTTCCAAAGATTCATACAAAAATGTTGAATATTGAAGATTTTAAGCCGAAAAAACACTTTAAATGAAAATATCCTATTTATCCTTGCTCTGGCCCCCCCTTTTACAAATTCAAAATTCTAAAACTTGTTCCAGGTTGTTCTAGGGCTCTTCTAAATTGTTCCAGAACTTCGTTTCTTAATATTGATTTTTACTATGAAAAATTTCAAAAAAATCGCCCCCACCCCCCCTGCTCCAAAATCAAAAATCTAAAAGTTGTTCCAAGTTCAAAATCCCTCAAACCCAATTGTTCCAAAGATTCATACAAAAATGTTGAATATTGAAGATTTTAAGCCGAAAAAACACTTTAAATGAAAATATCCTATTTATCCTTGCTCTGGCCCCCCCTTTTACAAATTCAAAATTCTAAAACTTGTTCCAGGTTGTTCTAGGGCTCTTCTAAATTGTTCCAGAACTTCGTTTCTTAATATTGATTTTTACTATGAAAAATTTCAAAAAAATCGCCCCCACCCCCCCTGCTCCAAAATCAAAAATCTAAAAGTTGTTCCAAGTTCAAAATCCCTCAAACCCAATTGTTCCAAAGATTCATCCAAAAATATTGAAAATTGAAGATTTAAGGCCAGAAAATACTTTCTTATTATTTTTAAACATTAAAACATTTTAATAATTTCCATTATTACCATAATATCACGCATTTATTTATATTACTCGAATTTTTCAAGCTTATTTATTTACTATTTGTTTTGATTTTCTCTATCATTCAAAAATCTCTTTAAATTATGAATCAGGGTTTTTTCAAAATTCCAATTAGGGTAGTTTTTGAAAATAATCGCCAATACAATTTTTTATTTTGAAGACAAATGTATATTGGAAAAAATCTGACTCATAATTTAAAGAGATTTTTGAATGATAGAGAGCATGGAAAAGGAAGCAGGTAGTTGATAGGTAAGATTGAAGGGTTTTCGTTGTTAAACTTCAAGTAATGTGCGTGTAAAAGAGTATTTTTGAAGGCATTTCAGGAGAAAGTTTGAAAACCGCAATTCATAATTTGGAGGATATATTTTTAAAGGGTATTACTTATTCTAATATGGGTGAAATGCATGACAATAACAAATATTTACGCATAAATGCAAGGTGATGGTATGGAATAAAGGAGAAATCATTGGAAAATTTAGGTAGTTTTTTAAGGAATAAATTTACATTTAAGGACACGTGTATTTTGCGTTTGATCAGTTGTACTAATACTCGATTTTATTTTTCCTTTTTTGAGTTATTTCAACGACAATGGAACGCATTATAGTAAATTTTGAAGAACAATAGTTTACACATTATACCCGTATGCTGCTTAGTCATTCAACAACTTCTGAAGATCTACAACAAGCTGAAAATAATTTTTAATAAAGAAAAGTAGTAACAGAAAAAAATCAAAACAAATAGTAAATAAATAAGCTTGAAAAATTCGAGTAATATAAATAAATGCGTGATATTATGGTAATAATGGAAATTATTAAAATGTTTTAATGTTTAAAAATAATAAGAAAGTATTTTCTGGCCTTAAATCTTCAATTTTCAATATTTTTGGATGAATCTTTGGAACAATTGGGTTTGAGGGATTTTGAACTTGGAACAACTTTTAGATTTTTGATTTTGGAGCAGGGGGGGTGGGGGCGATTTTTTTGAAATTTTTCATAGTAAAAATCAATATTAAGAAACGAAGTTCTGGAACAATTTAGAAGAGCCCTAGAACAACCTGGAACAAGTTTTAGAATTTTGAATTTGTAAAAGGGGGGGCCAGAGCAAGGATAAATAGGATATTTTCATTTAAAGTGTTTTTTCGGCTTAAAATCTTCAATATTCAACATTTTTGTATGATTCTTTGGAACAATTGGGTTTGAGGGATTTTGAACTTGGAACAACTTTTAGATTTTTGATTTTGGAGCAGGGGGGGTGGGGGCGATTTTTTTGAAATTTTTCATAGTAAAAATCAATATTAAGAAACGAAGTTCTGGAACAATTCAGAAGAGCCCTAGAACAACCTGGAACAAGTTTTAGAATTTTGAATTTGTAAAAGGGGGGGCCAGAGCAAGGATAAATAGGATATTTTCATTTAAAGTGTTTTTTCGGCTTAAAATCTTCAATATTCAACATTTTTGTATGAATCTTTGGAACAATTGGGTTTGAGGGATTTTGAACTTGGAACAACTTTTAGATTTTTGATTTTGGAGCAGGGGGGGTGGGGGCGATTTTTTTGAAATTTTTCATAGTAAAAATCAATATTAAGAAACGAAGTTCTGGAACAATTTAGAAGAGCCCTAGAACAACCTGGAACAAGTTTTAGAATTTTGAATTTGTAAAAGGGGGGGCCAGAGCAAGAATAATAGGATATTTTCATTTTAAGTGTTTTTGACGGCTTAAAATCTATTTAATTTTCAATATTTTTGTATGAATCTTTGGAACAATTTGGGTTGAGCGGTTTGGAACTTGAAACAAAATATAGATTGTCGATTTATGATAAAAGGGGGCTAAATGGAGTTCTTACAAAGTTCAAAAACTTTTATATTTTTTTTTAAATTCGAGTTAAGGGTGATTGTACAAATATAGAGACACAAAATTTTCCATACACATGTATTTATCATCAAGAAATATGAATTATGTGTTTGAAAAAAAAAAAAAAAACTGGAGACCGGTTTTTTGCGTTTTTGATAAAAAAGTTTAGAAAGCTTTATCTTTAAAAGTGGACATTTCACGACTTCAATTTTTTGGAACAATGTTAGGAACACTTTTTTAAACCTAAAAAAAAATTGAAAAGTATGATTTTCGAAAAAAGGGGGGCTAGATTTTTTTCGAATTTTGGCCATAACTTTTGAATTTTTGAATATAGAGGTCCAAAAACTTGGAACAATGTTCAGAACAACTAGAACATTCTAGAACAATTTTCAAAATTTCAATTTCGAAAAAAGGGGGGCTAGGTCAAAAACCGTTTTTTGGGTCTAAAACCCCCATTTTTGAATAATTTTAAAAAAAAATTTGGAACAATGCGGAACAAATCGGGAACAACCTGGAACAATTTTCAAAAATAACAAATTCAAAAAAAGGGGGGCTAACTTCACACACTCTCCGTTAATACAAGGACTTCTCTTGGAGATATTACATGACTTTCGAATTGGATCTCGGAGGTTCCTTTCAGAGTTATTTACTGAAACTGAAATACTCAGTAGGTAGGTACATCACTTTGGTGTAGGTATAGGACCTGTCTGGTTCAAACAGTTCACAGGCATATTCACATATAAAAATTGGTTTAAGTAAAATCAACTCACTGCCACACCTTTTCTTATTTCTTGGTTTTCTTGAAATCGGATCTAACGATTTTGAAAAAAAAATTCAAGAAAAAAAATTAAGAAAGGTGAAATCCGCCCATTGGCATGACAACTTATTTTATATTTTGGTTTCTAGGGAACGCCTCTAATGATTTGGATGAAATTTTCAGACTTTACTTTCGTGAGCAGGAAAGAAAATAAAAAATTAAATTTAGTAAAATTCGCCCACTGATATACGCGCTTTTTATATTTTTTGAACGTGACTGAAATTTTTATAATTTATTTTTTAACGAAAAACAAATTTGGAAAGTTGTTTTAGTAAAATCCTCGAGAAATTTTCAGAGTTTGTTCTTATGAGTGAGAACAAAAATTTAAAAAAGTGGTTTAGGTACAATCTGCTTTTCTTATGGCTTGGTTTCTTGGAAGTAAAATCCCATCGAATTTATGTTATTTTGCGATTATGTCAACCGGCAGAGACAAAAATGATGTTTCATAATGATTAGAATTGGTATGTAAGTCGACTCTCAGTGTGCAAACAAAAAAGCCACAACTGGATCGCACGAATTTGATCTTGAGGTTAACCACTGTGTATAACGACACATTGAAGATGCATGATATACATAGATATTTAACGAGAAGATATTGAAAGAGTCAAAAGTAGGTAGGTACTAAAAATTGATATTTTGTCTGATTTATTTTTTGTATATAAAAAAATGTTTTTCAAAATTTTAAAATGCAATATTGTTTATACTATTTTAATACGCACCAGATTGCAAAATTATAACAAAATCGGTCAAACCATCAAAAAGATATATTTAGGTACTTTTGAATACCCCAAAAATAAGACTATATTTTCTCAAAAAAACCTGGAATACCTAATTCCGTTATGTGAATTTTTTGACAAAGAGCTGAAAGGCAGTTTTCTTACAATTTATTTGATTATTCCAGGTAAGAAGTTTAATCGAAATCGTTGGAGCCGTTTTCGAGAAAATTTGAAAAAAAACAAAATATTTGAATGGCAGCTAAAACAAAAATTCAAATTTTTCGTCCAGAGAATCACATAAAAATGCTCTGTACCAAATTTGAAGCAATACGGTCCACCCGTTTAGGCTCTAGCTCAAATTAAAGTGGACGCACATAGACGAACAGACGCACAGATGTACAGATAAGTACTTAACCCGACGGACAGGACGGTATGACGAAACCCTTTTTTTTGGACTTAATCGATCATCGTTTAGTCAAATGTTTGTCTACACGAAACTAATACCTTCTTGTCGTATAGACCAAGTAAAAATAGAGTGTTTTGCTTCATCTGCCATTTTTAAAAACGAGCTTGTCCCAATATTTCGATAACGACGCTTCGTAGAAAAAATTTGTTAAAATCTTTCTGAAAGAAAATATAATTAGCTATCTTTCTTTTTTACATTCAACATTTTTGTACATGATTTATATTTTCAGAGTTAAAGCGCCAAAAGTTGCGCTTATTTTAAGTTTTTTTTTTCATAGAAGCAACCGTTAGGCATTTATGAGTTATGGTTTTGAACTATCGAGAACTGGGATATCAAAAATCAAAATTAATATATTTAGATGTGTTAAAAGCAAGCCACTGTCGTTAAATTCAAATTAATAACGATCGCTTAAGAGACTTTTGAAGCTTTGACGTTAAAAAGAAATCCAAGTTCCAAAAGTTCCAAAAAAAAATACATATATCTATCTACAACTTGTTACTGGCAGATAAAAAAGAAAACTACTCTTGTCTTCCTCTAGAGCATCTATCCTATCTTCTTGTAGGATGTAGGTACCATACATACAGATAAATAAATTCTGATTGTGGCCGCAGATAGACATTCATAGCCAGGAAACCAAAAACCAAAAATTGTCGGTCTGATTAATGATGGTCCCTTTATCATTTAACTATACATATATCTCCTTTAGATAGCCGTGATGGTACCTATACCACTGATTCACATAAGGACGAGATTTTTAGTTTTATTTTACTTTTTATTTTTTTCTTAAGTGTGCCTATCCTTATACAGAGTTTTTTTTTCCTTGTTTTTCTTGTTGGTTTTGTCCAAAAAAGACTGATGATGATCGAAATCAGTAGAAAGAACATTTAGTCAGGCATGCAATTAATCAAGTACCATTCCTTACCACCACCACAGCCGCCCATCGCCGCTAACGCCGCCGCCGCCGCCACTGAAACCAGACTCCGACATATAGAGCCGCTAATACTGTCGAGAATTTTCTCTTCTCGGGGAAAAATAACTTCTAAGATACCTATTCCATGTACGCTACGACTATGAGTATTATATCCAAAAAGAGTGTTCCTCTTTTAGAGAATTTAGCAGCTGAAAGGAGAGGTTTGAAAAAGTAAAGTGCTGCCTATAAAGAGCTTGAATCAGCATTTTTGTATATACATAGTTACCTACCCAGAGGCTGACATTTAATGTGGTTAGGGGTGCAGGAGCGGATTTTGATATAAACGACAAATAATACCCTTCATGAGACACAGTTTGTGCACCCGCCGCGACGACTACAAAGAAAGAGACCAAAAAATGGCTAGACGATCAAGATTATTTCATTTGTCGCTTCTCTATCGAGAAACGACTTTTGTCGTTCATCAAAAATGCAAGATGTCATACTTTCACAGAACATTATATAAAACAACATTAAGTTATCTCGATAGCTTGAATTACTTTGTATACGATCGACTTTTGTCGTTTCGAACGTTGAACGACACTCGCAATAAAGATCACTGTTTTTTTTATTATTTTGAAGAAGAATTCTATAGACTATATCAAAATATCGAATATGCAGGTGGTCATGTTTCATAGTTATATGTAAACAAGGGGCTTACATATGCAAGCGTCACTAAAGTATTTCCATTTTTCCAATTCAAGATGGTGTACCTCAGGGGTAGATCTGAAGTCCGTTGCTCTTCATTAGAGTAATTTTCTTGTAGGTAATATTAAGGATCAGTTATTTTTAGTTCACGATGCATGATTATTATTCTGAAACAGGCTCTATGAACTTTGAACCCGCACGCCTTGAATAAAAGATTGCGACCTTGTTTAAAGGATAAAGCAAGTTCAACCATGGCAAGAAATTTTCCTAGGCATACACAAACTTACGGAAAGGAGATAATCTTGGGCAGTTTTTGAATTTCGTTTTCATTTCCATGTACGATATCATTCCGCATCCGCACACCCCTGGTCATGTCCTTTCAGGAAGTAAATCCAATTTTTTTTTTTATAGTTGTTCCTATACCTACTCTACATTTTGGATAGGAATGCTTGCCTCGGAAAAGTCATCGTGTGCAGCACATAAAGATTCGAAGTTAAAGTGGGTGGACAGCAAGTTAAGGGCGAATCGAAATAAATTTCTTTTTTTTTTTTTGTTTTTGCTTCGTGCATATTTTTTTTTTAATTTTTTTTCTTGTATTTTGTTGATTATGGCATAAATATAGAGTTTTTGGTTTATTTTAATCTAAATAGGGATTTTTTTTGTTGTTGTATGGTATGGAACATCTCGTGGTATTACAGCAGGAAGCAGTTAAGAACCACGAAAGAAAATCAATGTATGCATTCTGGAGAGGTTTTCCGTTTTAATTGAATTTCAAATGGAGTTAATAGATTCGCTTACAAAATGTGCTTTGCAAATTTGGCAAAAATAGTAACAAAAATGGATTTAAGAAAAATAATAAAAAAAAAAAACAAAAAATAAGGTAGAAAGAAAGCCAAAGACAAACATATATTGGGAATGGAAATTTTGTTGGAATTTTCCGGCAGCTTGGCGGAGAGGACCCTTCTGTTTTGGTTTTACTCTATACATGCAATCAGCTATTGTTTCTTTTTTCTTTCTTTGTTCCTACAATCTGGATTTTAGGGTTTTTAGTTGTTTTTTTTTTTGTTTTTGTATATTTTTTGCAGAGTCTTGTCTTGATATTGCTTTTTATATTTTGTGCAAATCCTAATTGCATATTCAAAGTAGAATGCGGTTTGAATATAGGCACATGCAACATTGTGATGGGGATTTTTTTTTTTTTTGAGGTCGGATTTTCTTATTACTATATGGAGCTCTTGATTGTGTGGTTGAATTTAAAGCTTTATTTAAGTTTCAAACTTTCAATTTGTTGGTTTTCTTTTCAAAATACATAAAATTTTTGTTTTTTGAAGAAAATAAAATTTATACTTGTAATAAAACCAAAGGAATATGGCAAGATGGAGCTCGTTCAATATTAACATTTCCTATCGAATTTAGTTGAATTTAAAAACTTTGTTACTGTTTCCAAGTACAAATGTACAACCCTCTGTAGATATATATACACAGCTGAAATACTGAGCAAAAATTTAAGTGAATTTTAAGCAAATTCTTTGATTGAATTATTCTTGGTTTTCTTAGTTTTTATCGTTTCCAATGAAAATGATCACTTTGGTTATTCTGAACTGATGGCATTTTTCTGTCATAAAATCAAATCAAAATATTTTCACTATTGCACAACAATTTTGATTTAATTTTGCGAATAAGTGACATCCAGCCAGAGTTACCACTGGGACAATATAAAGTCCCCGGAGACTCTTTCTTCTTTAGGGGACTCTGAATAATGGATGAAATAAGTATAATTAATAAGGTTATTTATAAACTTGTTTTTTTTTTTCTGAAATGAAAGACTGGCTACATTGAGTAATATTATGCATTAAAATGTTTTGACTTTATTCTTAATTTTCTGTTTTAAATGTTTTGAATTTATTTTCAAAAAAACTCATTTATATTCAAAAGGACTCATTTTTTCATTCAGAGGGACACATAAATAATTTCGCCTTTGGTAACACTGCATCAAGCATCAAAAAATTTCAATTAAAAGTAATTTGGGAGTGAATATTTATCTCCTTTTCTCTTTTCTTCCCAATTCACGAAAAAAATGCTAAGATGAAAATTTATCTACACTCAATTTCAATTTTTACGGACAGGTAGTTTTTATTTCAAATTTTAATATTCAAATGCCATTTATGCACTTTTCAACGTATTAACTTCTAATAAAAAAAAAATCTTAAAGAACCTTGGCCATTAATTAAGGATTTATAGATTTTCAGATATTGTACCCACTTCTGATCTAGAAAAAAAAAATATTTAAATTGGTTTAAGTAAAATCAACTCACTGCCACACCTGTACTTTTCTTATTTCTTGGTTTTCTTGAAATCGGATCTAACGATTTTGAAAAAAAAACTTCAAGAAAAAAAATTAAGAAAGGTGAAATCCGCCCGTTGGCATGACAACTTCTTTTACTTTTTGGTTTCTGATAGGGAACACTCCTATCGATTCGGATGAAATTTTCAGAGTTTGCTCTTATAGGCCAGGCACAAATTTAAAAAAAAAAATTATGTAAAATCCGCCCACTACCCCGCGCACTTTAATTTTTTTCTTGGTTTCTCAGAAACGCCTCTAATGATTTGGATGAAATTTTCAGAGTTTACTTTTGGGAGCGAGAAAAAAAATTAAAAATTAGATTTAATACGCTCTTTTTATATTTTTTTGAAAGTGGCTGAAAGGTTTATAATTTTTTTTTTTAGCGAGAAACTAATTTGGAAAGTTGTTTTAGTAAAATCAGTGAGAAATTTTCAGTTTGTTCTTATGAGTGAGAAAAAAAATTTTAAAAGTGCCTTAAGTACAATCTGCTTTTCTTGTTTCTTGGTTTCTTGGAAGTAAAATCTCATCGAATTTATGTGATTTTGCGATTATGTCAACAGAATATTGGACGCAGCGCGCGATGCGTCGCGCAAACCAAACCATTATTTTGGAATAAATTTGAACGATTTGCAAACGTTGTTCAAGAGTGAATCTATTAATTATAAAATAGCAAAACCAAACTGAGCATAAATCAAGTAACAACTGTCAAAAAGACCAACTCCGAAAAAAGGTTTGCCAGATTGAAAACCACATAATGTATCTAAAAAAATCACCCTTTATTATATTTTATCTTTGACCCATTATAGTAACCGAATATACCTTTTTTTGTAAGAAAGTACATATTTCTGGGACAACTGCTTTATGGCCCAGATCTGAATCATGTTGTGGCCATGATTGGAGTTCACTAGGAAAAGGTTAATAACTTTGAGAGTCTGTTTAAACTAGAGAAATATTTTGTTTTGTTGTCGTTTAAGGCACTGACTATCTTTGTGTGAAAATTTTTGATTTCATACTTTAGGCCGAGTTACAGCATGGAACCTTTTAAAACCATTTGCCAACCTATTGATATGGAAACCCCCATATTGACCAGACCTATAAATAAAAGAAAACATGATGTGGGGCAACTTTGGAAGGAGGAAAACGTTACATATATACACTGGCTTGCTCTTGTCGTTCAAAGCTAAAGTGACCATATATTTGTTCCTAAAAATAAAGCAATTTTTGTAAAAACCTTAAAACCCTATTTTCATTATGTGAATCATTTTACAAAAAGATAATATTTGTGCAGAATTTTTTAAGCTGCTTTTAAAACTACCGATATGAAGTTTAGTCGCAATCGATGTAGCCGTTTTCAAGAATCGTTGTATGGCATAGCTTTGAGTTCTTAGGAAGGAAAATGATTTGTAGCTTTTGTTCAAAATACAGAGGACGTACAAGCAATACAAACAGGCCAACGCGGCGGATGATATGGCGAAAAGCATTTTTTTGACTTTTCGATCATCTGTAATATTTGATTGAAACCACAAAATTTTTTGTACCACACGAAACCAGAATAGTTCCCTCATAAGAAAAAAGTGGAAGAGAGACAAAAATATCTACTTTTGTGAAAGAAAACCTTAAAGGACTTCCCCGCATTTTTCGCGATATCAAATATTTTGACTTTCCATTATAAATATCGTCAGGAAATCAGGAAGAAAAGTTTTTTCAGGTTTCTTGATGCAAAAGTTATTAATATGGATATCTTTAACTCGACATCAGTTTAGTTGAGATTAAGTTTTTAAATTATAAAATGTCCACAATTTTCGCGAACAATGATGAAATCGATGGTATGGGTCAGTGGTATTTATATTTAAGCGCCGCATTTCTTTATAATTTTTTTAGCTGGTTTGGTTTTGGCAACACTGGTTTTGACAGCTGACGTGTGTTTAGTACCTTGTGTTACTGTCAAACAGCTTCAGTTTGGTTTGCAATTTAACCATGGATCGTCTTACAAATGAACAACGCTTGCAAATTATTGAATTTTACTATCAAAATTCGTGCTCGGTTCGAAATGTTCATCGCGCGCTGCTTCCATTTTATGATCGGCATTCTCGACCTTCTGAGCAGTCTATTCGGAAGATTGTGACCAAATTTCGCACCAAATTTACTTTGTTGGACATTAAACCACCAACACGTTTACGTACTGTGCGTAGTGAAGAAAATATTGCGGCCGTATCAGCTAGTGTGACAGAAGACCGCGAAATGTCGATTCGGCGCCGTTCCCAGCAGTTAGGCCTTTGTTACAGCACTACGTGGAAAATTTTGCGGAAGGATTTGGGCGTAAAGCCTTTTAAGATACAGCTGGTGCAAGAACTAAAGCCAGCCGACCTACCACAACGCCGAATTTTTGGTGAATGGGCTCTTGGAAAGCTGGCCGAGGATCCGCTTTTTTATCGAAAAATTGTGTTCAGCGATGAGGCTCATTTTTGGTTGAATGGGTACGTAAATAAGCAAAATTGCCGCATTTGGAGTGAAGATCAGCCAGAAACATTGCAACAGCTACCAATGCATCCCGAAAAAGCCACTGTTTGGTGCGGTTTATGGGCCGGCGGCATTATTGGGCCATATTTCTTCAAAGATGATGCGAATCGCAGCGTTACTGTCAATGGTGAACGCTACCGAGCGATGATAACAAACTTTTTTTTGCCCGAAATGGAAGTTCTTGACTTGCATGATATGTGGTTTCAACAAGACGGTGCCACATGCCACACAGCACGCGAAACAATGGCGCAATTGCGAGGCGAGTTTGGTGAACAGTTAATTTCACGTTTCGGGCCGGTCAATTGGCCGCCTAGATCGTGCGATTTGACACCATTAGATTATTTTTTGTGGGGGTATGTCAAGGCTAATGTCTATAGGGACAAGCCCGCTTCGATTGACGCACTGGAAGCCAACATCCATGCATTCATTCGTGAGATACCGGCCGATATGTGTGAAAGAGTATGCCAAAATTGGACTCAGCGGATGGGCTACCTGAGACGCAGCCGCGGTCAACATTTGCATGAAATTATCTTTAAACATTAAATTGCAGGGTTCAAACTATCGATTCAAATAAATATTTCATTCATTTTTTCGAATTTTGTGTGTTTTTTTTTTTTAAAGTTCTAAACCTTTTAAAAAATCACCCATTATAAATAGTTTATTTTATTTGAGTTTGAAACATTTATTGCAGCTCCAATATACACCAACCCTTACCTCCAAGATAAAAACCATTCAATATAGCTTATAACGAAGAAACCATCACTCATTATAACATGAAATTCACTTATTTACGATATCAATGCAGAACCTCATGGGTGTCATGTAGGCAACACTATTAATTTCCCAAAAATGATTTTTGAAACATTGGGGGACACGAATAAAACGGAGCACGTACTCAGAGCAAGTGCTCCATAAGAATCAGAGAAGGTGTTTAACAAAAAAGTACCTGCTTTATACTCCAACCCGTGAGCACATCCTCTTTCACACGGAGGAGTGCTCTCATACAACGACTCAAATTCAATTGTTTTTTTTTTTTGTATTTGCAACTCATTTCTATGATTTATAAAAAAAAAAAACCAACGTAAACTTTTATTTCATTTGGTATTGTTTTTGATTGAAAATCAGTTTCCTTTAAGAATTAGTAGTGTAAAAGATGGAACTTTTTCTGTTTTGACTCGCATTTTATTGTGAAGAATGGGAAAACGTTGCATGACTTGTTCATAACATTGTTCAATTATAACTCGTTCTTTAAAAGAAAGAAAGAAAGAATTTTTCTCAGTAGTAGCTATCTGGATTTTGACACAGAGTTAAAAACCAGGAGTAAGTCAATATCCTGAAATACCAAGTAAAATAGCACTTGCTCCATTCCATTGCATGATTTTAAATACGCGAGAATTTTTCCAAATTCGTGAATCAAGCACTGATCCTGGCTGGCCATGAGAAGTCAAGACTCGTAAATTCATCTCTTATCATTAATGCTGTGGAATCCATTTCTGTTAACGTACTCGTCCCAATGGACAACTGGTTTGATGATAAGAACATAAGTACAATCAATTGCCGAAGGAAAGTTATATTTTTCTTGCCATTCGCGTTTTGTATTCTGCAGTGCTTCAGTAGTTGTAGAGAATTTGATCCAATTGCTAAACTTCTGGATTACTGACGCACTTACAAGGGAAACAGTTTTAGAGACCGTCTATACTCCAATGCTCCAACTCCAATTTAAAAACCTGGATCACCTTCAATGCTTTTTTAGGAACCACCCCTTATTTCTAAACTATTCCCAAGAAAATGATTCGCCAAGATAGCCACAATTCGTTTGTTGAATCTGTAAAGAATGTGATAATCATTTGAGAATCCTTCTCTTCTTCTTTTATAAAATGTGACCTCTCGGTTTAAAATTGACATGAACTCCTCAAAGAGCTAACCTACAGAGCACAAATAGAAGCAGGCGCTCCTCTCGATGGAGTATAGGTACGTACTTTGCTGTATTCATACCTTATAGTAGAGCAAGTCCTTATTTTGAGGAGGTGCTCATCAAAAACGTAGATGCTCAATCCTTGAGCACCTTCTCAAGTGCTTTATTCATACCAAATGGAGCACCTGCTCTTAAAAGTTGAGTTTTGAGCAAGTGCTCCTTTTTATACATATACCACCCATTATGTTGCCTAGAACTCTCTCATTCACCAGCAGATATGCGGTTTTAATGAAAAATGTATTTAATGCCTAAAACCACGCTCATCGCCCATCACAAAACTAAATTTAGTCGCTGAATTTAAATGAAATTGACCAGAAATTTGAATGAAGTGAACTGATGATCTATAGCATATGAAGGTATGAACACTATACCTACCACTAAATCTACTTACATATACATTTATCATGGTAGGTATGTATGTATATAAATGATATTCTTTTATGTTTAAACTGGAAAAATCTCCAACCGACATCCTTTGCCCAGAGGACAATCATCACATACAAAAAAATCGCGTTTTAGGGAGGCACCTATACAAAAATAATATTTTATTGTCGTATGTTAAATTGTGGTCTTTTAATGCTATAAACTCTGCCACACAGAATATGATGATTTTTATTTGTTGTTATTGTTATTGTTGTCCATACCTATTCTTCATCCTTAGCCAAGCATATTGAATCAATAAAATATTTCTACCTATCTAACCTCAATTCGTGGGCGTACCATCAGAGTGCTTTTTCTATGAATACAAATATCCACCGAGCTTATAACTCTTTTTTCGATTATTATTTTTTTTTTTATTAATTTTAATTCTTAACTTAGTATCAACATATAAACTACATATAAATAGAAAACAATTTTTTTCTGTTTGGTCTAAAATATGAAATCCTGGCATTGCAAATGAACACAAATGGTCACAACCGAGAATAAATTAAATCGGTGTCTGTGTTGCAGTGATATAACGGTTACTATAGTTTAGTATTTTTTATATGTATAGGTAAATATATGAGTTTATGAAGCGCTGCAGGAGGCATCCGGCGGCGGCTGGCGGCGGTGGGTGTTGCATGTGGCGGTTGAGCTCAAAAATCGACAGCTTAACCGCAAAATATTGAAAATTTGAATCTAAAAATCCATTAATTTTTAATATTCAAATGGCAGTCGACCGATTTTTGGGGATTTGTGGTTTTGTTTTTACATTTGTGGGATTAGATTTATAAAAATTATTTTCAAACTTTCAAAATATCCATCCAACATGAACACTGATGATGGAAAACACATTTTTAACCTTAAGCTCTCTCTCTCTTTCTCTCTGTATATTTCTCGAATTGAAATTTAAAATTCAAACAAAAACAATTTATCTGGAGCATATAAATTTTTTTATCTTTTATACCAACATAAATGAAAAAAAAAAAAAAAAAAAAAAAAAACTTAATTTTACACTTGATGTTGTGTACAATATATTTCGTAGTGTTTCTAATTATTTCTTGTTTGTTTTGTTTTACAAAATGAGTGTTGTTGTGTATATCTTTATAATAATGTTCAATAGCATTGCTAAGTGTTTATACGTTTAATTTTATATTCTCGTTATTTCCTAATTTTCACTTTTATTTTAACATTTGCCATGTTTGTGTTACCTCCACAGTGAAATTGAAAAACAAACAAATATATACACAAACAGAACTATTAAAAATAAAATAAATTGGAACAAAAGATGTTTATTTCATTTTGCTATTCATCCATATTTTTTTTTGTATCTTTTTTAATTCATATGCTCGTAGACTGAACTTTACCAGATATCTATACATTGTGTGTACCTATACTTCAATTTTAAACAAGAAAAAAAAGTTTGCAATATTAATGTTTTGTTTTGTGTTAAACTCTGTGTCTTTTTTGTTTGTGTTTGTTTCAATTTTAAATCGCTGTGTTGTAATTATCGTATTTCTATAGATTGAAATGTGCAAAAAAAAAAAAACAACAAATCAAACAACAATAATTGCAATTTTTTTAAATTGAACTTTTTTTCAAAACAAATTCTCGTTGCAGATTTCACCCCAAAAATTTTCAATCAAACTCCATAGAAGGGTGCAGCATTATTATAGTACAAAACATAACAACTACAGCTGCTAACGAAACGAGCTGGTACGTTAGACGTTGTTGATTTTATTTAAATTGTTTATATTATTTTTGTTACTAAAAATTGCACTAAGAAATTAAATTAAATTAAATAAATATTTAAGGGCGATGGAAAAATAGGTATAAAATATTTTTTTTTTTTTTTAAATATTTTAGGTATGTTTTCACGTCGGGAATTAATAAAACAAATAAGGAACAAGGAAAACTTATAGATGATAAAAATAAAAAGAAATTAAACAAATCAAAGAACGGTGACTAAAATATTGTCGATTATATAGTTGAAATATGAATTAGTTCAGTAAAGCAAGTAAGTGGAGAAGAGAAGGTTTTATAATGTTGCCGCATATTAATTCCTTTAGGTTTGATAAGGTCTTTAAAAAAAAAATAACCAAAGTTTTTTTTTAATTGTGTAGCTATGGATTTTCCACGAACCATTAACAGGGCTGCCGGCCGTTTTGACGAAAATTATTTCACAAATCTTTCTCCACTACTAACAAAATAGTATTTCGCAATTTTTGCTGTCGTTTTTGATTTTTAGACATGGAGCTTGAATGTATAAAGTTTTCTTTTTTTTTCTTTTTCACGAATTGCGTGCTGAGGAAATAAATACATATGTCATACGTGTTTTGTTTTAATCCAAAAGAAACAAAAAATAAAACTTAATAATGAAGGTGTTTCATCTAATTCTGAGTGTTTCAGCAAAGAAAAAAAAATGCACGTCTGAAATCCGAAGAAATGTTGAATATAGTGAAAAGCGAAGAAAAGTAGGTGTTGTTTTTTTTTTCATTTAATTTGATTTCGAGAAGACAGAAGAGAATATTGACAGCATGGATTTTTTTGCCGAATATGATAAATTTCGCATTTTATTATTTTTCATAATAAAGGGTCCGCCAAATAACTTTTCTTTTTTTTTGAAAATGGCGCAAAACATCGAGTGTAGCTTCGGCTGTGTGGCACGTAGCGCCCGCCGTCCTGTTGAAACCAAATGTTGCCAATATCCTCCAATTTTTGTGAACAAAAATTCGTTCAACATGGCCCGGTAACGATCGCCATTGACTGTAACGGCCACTCCTTGCTCATTTTCAAAGAAAAATGGCCCAATTATGCCTCTATACCAAAATCCGCAGCAAACAGTAACTCGTTTTGGGTGTATCGGCTTTTCAATGTATGCGTGCGGGTTTTCTGTGCCAAATGTGACAATTTGGCTTGTTTACTACTTGTTTACGCCAAGATCAAAATGAGCTTCATCTGAAAAGATGATTTTTTTTGGGCAAAATCGGCATCTTCTCTAAGTCGATCGCAGGCCCACTTAGCGAAGCGTATACACAACCATATTCGTTCAGCGGAAGGATAAAACTAATTAGCTATCTGTCAAATCAGACATGAGCTAAGTGGTACCATTCACGAAATTAGCACTTGTTGAAAAAAAAACACGTTAGATGGCGACCCTTTATTATTTGGCTTTTAAATTGTTTGGTGGTCACTTGCGACTTCCCTGGATCTGATCTGCTACATTTGTCTAGTAACATTTTATCACTTGTTAATAGCGAATTTTAACTAGCTATTTGGTTATTTTTTTTATTTTTTTCGTCAAATTCCATAGGATCACCCCTATGACTCTGGATCTTGGTCGATTAAGTCCCTTAATTGTATCGTTTTGATTTGATCATAAAAATGGATTTAATTTTTCATATCATGTTGGAAAAATTTATAAGTCATTCGACAAAATATTAGAAAATTTGAATGGGGTAAGGGAAAGAATAAAAGATTTGTATCCGAAGGCACACAAATTAAATTTAGTGATAAATGATATAAACGAAGAAGTGTCCGACATCGGAAATGCTGATGGGACGATGAAAGAAATAATTATAACTTTATTCCGGGACAGTTCTTTGCGAAGAAAATATATTCCCAGCATCCTCCTTTTCTTTGAAAAATGGTGGAAAGCAAAATACAAAACTCTACGAGTATTTAAAGAAAATATAGTAGTTGTAATGGAAGCACTGCAAAAACTGGGGGCGAGGGAAACTGTGTTATAAAACAACGAGCCCTTCCACTTCGACTTTTCGACTTTTTTAATCTGCTTGTTCAGAATTTATTAAGGGTAAAAGATCAGATCGTTTTCTTGAACAAAGATTTTGAAAAAGATCGGCAGAATGCCGAAAATTCCTTAAAAAAACTTTGGGAAGCGATTGAAAAATGTTTGAGTAAATCAGGTATTGATTTGAGCTGCCCAAAAATTGTAAAGAATCAAAATCACCGATCCAATATTCCTTCAACTTCACCCGAAAATTATTTTAGAACATCAGTTTTCATTCCTTACTTGGATTCTCTGATAATGTCAATTAAGGAGCGGTTCTCAAAAGAAAATAAAACCACATTTATGCAATATTTCAGTAATCTCCTAGAAATATGCAAAACATAGACTCATCCAATTTCAATTTGTCTGTTCAAAAGATAACTGATAAATATGGATCCTTTCTGGATAATTTTTCAACCTAGTCCGTTATGTGGTTTAATCACAATAAGATGAAATTTTACCAGAGTCAATACATACATATATACCAATATATGTGATGTCTTGAGAAATGCGGAAGAACTTTATTCTTCGGTTTTTGCAGCACTTTCTAAATGACTTTCCATTCCCCGCAACATCATGTACAGCAGAGCGATCTTTCAGTACATTAAGAAAGTTAAAAAGTTGGCTAAGGTCAACAATGAACGATGGAAGGCTTGATGCGTTGTGTATGATGAACATTCAAAAAAATATAGTAAAAAAAGATACGGAGTTTTATAGTTAACTTATGTCTATACCGTTTTGGTAAACAACAACGAAAACTGCAATTCCCGGTTTGAAAACAATAAAATTACAAAATCATTTTTGGTGTTTGTAATGAGCATTATAGTTTTTCTTATAACCATAAAAGAAAAATGTGAGTACCATACAACAAATTTAAATCAAATTTCAATGAAATATGTATAACATCGCCCTAAAAATTTTATCAAAATATACTGTTTGCCACCCATGGGCAAACTCCTGCGGGTGCATATGGTAATAAATAATGATTATTGCGAAATGAAAAACTTCCAACCAAAATCCGCCAGATAACCTCTATCACATTAAAATTAGGCATTCCAATTGTCATAATGTCTTCCGTATCGGACTTTTTGGAACTTGTAAGCACTTAGTTCAGTTTCCGCATTATTTCTATTTATATAGTGCGACGTGGTTCAGTTGTATATCTACTTTTCCACAATATCGGATTAATATTTCAAGATATCGGCAGTCGTGAAAGAGGTTAATGGTCGTAAAATTTGGATTTTCATTTTCAATAAATTATACATACAACTCAATTAATTGCGCTTGCACCATTAGGAATCTACATAATTGTGTTTTGTCTTTTTAAAGAGATTTTGACTACAATCTAAACGTTTATTTACAGAATTCATGCATCGGCTGGCTTGGTAGTAGGTCATCATGTTAACCCAATTTTTTCACTACATTTTTGATGGTTTTGACACCTTTTCCCTAAAAGCTTGACCAATTTTCTGCCGTTTTTACTAAAAATGACCCGTCTACATTTTTGTATGTTTATAAAACAGTTAACATTTTTTTTAATAGCAGGTATAACATTTATTTTATTAAAGAATGAAAAAGCTGCAGAAATACAGCTGTGATTTTTAATAAAAACCATCCCAAAGGCTTCAAACTTGGCTCTAACTGTAAAAAACACATACAAATGTTAGATACGTCGTTTCCAACTAACACCATAGTAGGTATATATAGTTCTTAAGTTCCTGATCGTTTTTGGCTTCTTCGTATAGCATAGATCTTTAATCACACTCTACAACAAAAACCCCAACTGCGTCACATTACAGCTCCCTTGTGCCCCAGCAACATCACCAAAGCGACGGATTTCACGATATTTTCCGTAATTTTTGATGTATAAACATCTATGCTGGCGGAAGAGTGACAAAAAAACGTGAACGTTCGTGTGCAACGTTACGTCGTGCAACGTTACGATCTGCATACTAGGATGGGTGCGTTTAGTGAAAAAAATCTTAAGACCCCCTTCAAGCAAAAGCAAGTCCGTTTTGGATCCGCGCACGTTGATGTTTACACATATTAACCGTGAGTCCCAGCAGTCACACAATATTTTTTTTTTTTCTTATATCTTCAAAAAATGTGTATCGATTATAAATACAAATATTTCCTTACCATCCTCCTTAAAAAAAAAAAAAAAAAAAAAAAAAACAAACAAAACCAAGTTCAATTTTCAAATCAAAAGGGAACCCTGCAAGAATTGAAAAGTTTAAGTTTTCCTATTGATGACAAAACAAAAGTGTTTTTCCAATAGTTTTAAAAATTCCCATTGGACTCTTGACTAAATAATATATCTACTTCTACTGGACTAATTTAAAAAGAATGAAACCCACGGAGATAAAATAAATGATTTTTCGGGCCAGAGCACCAGTAATGTTCTTTTGTACAAAATAGCACCGAAACCCTTATAAGTACAATATTATTTGAGTATTTTACACAAAATATCCGCAAAATTATGAGCCATATCCGATCCACATCGCAACCAATTACAATATTCTTATTAAAACTCAAACTCTTGCCAATGTTGGTCTTATACTTCTTATGAAATATAATTTTGTACAATTTCCTCGTCCATAAACCTCTATAAAGTACAAAAGGAAATTGAGCCCCAATAACAGAATACCCGCATTGAAAGCCTCTGTATAAAATAGAAAACCGCGTTATTATCAATTTGATGCGCATCTTTTTATATTGCATTCATTTCCTATGTTCAATGCAAATTAAGGATCCTTCCCATCAGCAAGCAGCGAAGAAGAGAAATTCTATACTGACCAGACAAGACCATGATAAAATTTTCCTTCGCCTCGATATCGAGGGTTTTTCTTAGTCAGAGAAGCACAATAAATGGCCATATTTTTCTTATTTTGGCTTCCTTCCTTGTTTTGAAGGAAAGAATCGAAGTCAGGCGGATGGAATATAGAAAAAAAACACAAGAAAAAAAAAACCCTTCAGCTTTGCTGTGTTGCAAGACAAGAGGCTATCTTCTCTTGTGCGAACGGTATATTGGTAAACATTTTCAGATGGCTGCGCTCACTGACAGCATTTACCATTCTTGGAAGTTGGCCAACATACATTTGGCCTTTCATGATGGCACCATAGCAGGCGCCCTCTATTGATTTCGATACGAAGAAAAGCCAACCATAAAACGCAAATAGCTATAGGTATACCCCGCGCAGGAGTCTCTCCGTTAACAATCGATGTTCGATGATGATGTGAAAATTGGTTACTAGGTATACCTACCTGCCATCCCCTAAAACTTCTGTGATGGGGTCCTCAAAGCCTTGTATTTTGTATCTGAGCCTGCAAGAAATGGGAATATTTTATTTACCTACAAATTTAAGCGTCACACAAATTACATAAAATGCACAGCTATGTACATAAAGGGTCCGCCATCTAACGTTTTTTTTTTTCAACTAGTGCTTATTTCCTGAATGGTAACACTTAGCTCATGTCTGATTTGACAGAATTAGTTTTATCCTTCCGCTGAACGAATATGGTTGTGTATACGCTTCGCTAAGTGGGCCTGCGATCGACTTAGAGAAGATGCCGATTTTGCCAAAAAAATCATCTTTTCAGACGAAGCTCATTTTGATCTTGGCGGGTAGTAAACAAGCAAAATTGTCGCATTTGGGGCACAGAAAACCCGAACGCATACATTGAAAAGCCGATACACCCAAAACGAGTCACTGTTTGGTGCGGATTTTGGTCCAGAGGCATAATTGGGGTATTTTTCGAAAATGAGCAAGGAGTGGCCGTTACAGTCAATGGCGATCGTTATTGGGCCATGTTGAACGAATTTCTGTTCACAAAAATTGAAGAGGAGGATATTGGCAACATTTGGTTTCAACAGGACGGCTCTACGTGCCACACAGCCGAAGCTACACTCGATGTTTTGCGCCATTTTCAAAAAAAAAAGAAGTTATTTGGGGGACCCTTTATAAGAGTCGCACGTGCTTGTTCTTTTGCCGATGATAATAACTTTATTTTTGTGCATTTTTAAATAATTTTTTTTTAATATTTTTCCAAAACACAAAAATTAAAATATTATGAAACTGGATGTTTCTACGAAAGCAAACTCTTCTTTCAATGTTTAAGTTTCTTCAACAAGTTTTTAAGAAAGTTTTTAATCTTACATTATGTCTTAAAAACCTTATAAATTTATAAAAAAAAACTCAGTTTAGAAAAATGAGTTATGAAATTCAAATACAATCAAATATAACTCACTCAGTTTTTAAAAAAATATCGATACTTTTCCCTTTGAAATTTTTAAGAAGCTTTTTGATTTGAACATTTGGTTTGGTTATCAAAATGAAAAAAAAAAAAAAAATAAAAAAGATGAAGGTGTAAATAAAATTAAGCGTAGTTTTGTAATTTTCGTTGTATTATGAAGTTTAAATTCAGAGTCAGACTATGTGTTTCACATATTACCTACCGGTGGCATGCCGTAAATAATTTGAAATGGGAAGTCAAATCAAACCTTAATACATTGGAAACTTAAATCTCTATACTTAAAAAAAGAGCATTCGAAAGTTTGAGACACTAAAGACCAGTTTTTCAGTGAGAGATTAAAGTTAAAACCTAGTTAACTCATCATATTTTGGGAATTTACTCAGGATTAACTCAACAGCTGTTCGTTTAGTCGTTCTGCATGAGTTATCTTAGTTAACTGTTGGTTAATTTACGTCTAGAGTTAACTAACTCTGGTTTAACTCACCACTGGAAAACTGGGCCTAATATAGAAAAAGCAATTTTTTAAAATACAAAGCCATTAATACAGATTTAAATTTACAATAAACCTTAAGCATAGTAAAAGTACTGTCGAAAGTATCATTTCTTAAAAGCCAAATTATATAATAATTTAAGGAAAAGTTTATAGAAATTATGTGATTAAAATTAAATATATTGAAAGATTTATTGAAAAATCAATAATAATTGTTTGCTTAACCTAAATAAATTTTAGCCCATTATCTTACCATCTATCAAATTTTTATCATAGATCATCTCATAGAGAAATATTTACTTTTTTTTTGTGACCTTTGAAGTTCACATTAGAGGACCCGAATAATTGGAAACTTATCGACTAATTGTAATTCCTGATTTAAGAATTGGAAGTAAACACAACAGAAGAATAAGGTTCCAGCCGATCTCATTTCATAGCAACGTTCGTTTGGTCACTTCAGGTAGCTTTGTTATTGGCTGCATGCGTCATGCGTGTAGTACTTGTAGAAAACCTTTTTTGGTATATGTAAGACGTAAAAAAAAATCCGTTGTTTTCCTTCAGATTAGCCCTATAGGCCATCCTTTCTATCTCTATACTTATGAATTTTTTACTTGGGTTAGCTTCATCAGGTTACTACTATTTTATCCCCGATTTCCTTTTTCAAAGTGAAGATTGTGGGCTGAGTCCTGTAGCTCTTACAAAATGCTTTGCAATATTACATAGTACCTTGTTTTTTTTAAATATCTTGTAAAATTGTAATTGGTCAGACATACATTTTGAAGAAGAAGTTCACGACCTTCAAAAAACTTTAAAAATTCGCAAATAAAAATCTATGGCTGTCCAATTTCTGAAACTATAGTTGGCCTTTTTCGCTCAACTACTGACCATTCATTTGACATACTGTTGTTTGTGAATATCCATAACATAAATGCGGTGCTAAGAACTCTCATGCGTTAAGGGAAACCAGATGTATAAAATAATTCCACTTGAAACAGTTCCACATGGAATTTTGTAAATGGTTCTTCCAATAAAAACAAGATTAATATTAACAAAACGCCAGTGATAGGGAAGGTATTTTAAAGAAAAATCCCTTGAGTCACTTGGAAAATTTCCTTTTTTTTTCCACAAATCTCTTCCTTTTTTTTTTTTATTTTCTACAGAATAAGAAGTCGTTGTAACTTTATTCAGCTTCGTAGATTATACATAAGTATGTTATTTTTCAGGTCTTATACAATTTTCTAAAAAAAATAATTCTGATATTTCTTTGACTTTATTTCAACATATTTCAATAATTCTAATGAATCTGATATAATTTTTTTATAATCTCCTTTCCCGTGTAAAATTTCAAAAAGAAGTAATTCCCACAAAATATGGCGGTTTTCCCTTTCTTCCTTTAAAGATTAAAACTTTCAGAGAAAGGGATATTTCCCATGATCCCTCAGCACTGCGCTATACCTAAAATTTTGAGTGAAAAACAATTCCAAAAAATGTAAGGTGCTTAAATTCACGTTTTGGCGATGTCAATTGGCCACCAAGATCATGCGATTTGACATCGTTAGGTTTTTTTTTTGTGAGGCTACGCAAATAATCCCCGAGCTCTAGATGCCTTAAAAACTAATATTACTCAAGTTATGGCCGAGATAATGCCCGAAATGAGCGAAAAAGTGGTTAAAAATTACCTCAAAAGAATCGCATGCTGCGAATCTTCCCGACGCGGCCATTTGAATGATGTTGATTTTTAAACTTAATGGCAAAGTCCAAAAATTATAATGAAATAAAATGTTAATACAAAATGTATCGCTGTGTGTTTTATTTATCTTTACTTTCGAAACCGAAAAATTAATAACCCTTTATTTGTTTAAAATGTAGGTACATAGTTTAAATTGATTTCGACAAACAACAATTTCTGAAAAAAAGAAAACTGAAACACTAACTCTGTAAAAGATCATTGATGCTTAAAACTTTGAGAGAAAGGAGTTCACCCATTACAACTGCATGTTTACCTTTACTTGAATACAGACAGTACCTACGATTTTGCTCCAGTGCACAGCAGTTCGTATATAGTACCAACATCGCAATTCGCAAGTAAAATTAAAATCCTTATTTCCAATCTTTTGATAGCCTCTCTCCACCCCTCTTCCACAAAGCTAGATATATATGTAGGGAGCCATCAGGGAGTTCTCCATAGTTCATGCACAGCACACAGCTGTGAATCCATAAATATTCTCTTTTATTGAAAACTCGTGTCCTGCATTCCTTTGACTGAATTGTGAAATTACTTGAGCGTTTCCTGGACGGAAATAAAAAATTCGCTAATTAAGTAAATTGATGATCAAGAGGATTCGTGCCATATTTTTTTCCAGCAACCCTCTCTTTTTCATTTAATATTTTTATTTTTTTTTTCCAAAGGATATTGGTAAACATTGTGCCAAGGGAAAGAGGAATAAAGTCTGTTTACGTTGCACATTGCATGTTCATGTGAAATATATAATTGAGGTAGAATGGGTGCGAAACAGAACGCAGCAGGGGAGCTTTTTCAAGTGGGGGTCTGGTTAGGAATATAATATTGGCAAGCATAATAATTTTTGGGGTGGGTGGGGTGGTGGGAGTGAGCTGCTCCTGCCATCCAAACACCATCATGCTTTTTCACTTGTCGGCGTAAAAAGGATATATTCTGATGAATGGAATTTTAATTGAATTGTCGATGCGATCCATTGATGATGGTGAGGTTCGTTGTTTTTTTTTATATTTTTTTTTTTAGAAAGAAGAGGTTGAGTTTGGTTATGCTGTGCAGTCATATGATGTTTGAGTGAATTTTTGGGATGTGGAAACATTTTTTTTTTGTTTTTAATATTTTTCCAATTTTTTTTGGTCGCTTACGATGATTTTCGACCAAAAATTGTTGGGAAATTAAAAGGTGCTGATGAAATATGAATTATTGATTGAATATGATGCATTCATGTTTTTGAAAGCATGTTCGAAAGATTTTTTTTTCTGTTGTACGTCATGGAGTAATTTTGTAAAAATAAATTTAAATTCATCGATGCAGTAATGGTTTTTCGTAAAAAAGGTAAGCAAACAAATGTTTTAATTTTGATAGGAAATTTAATTTTTTTGTTAAGAAAAAGCAGATACCTATTTATAAAGAATTTTGGGGGTATACTTTTTGCGAATATCCCAGATATGGGTTATTGGTATTCGTTGTGCATATAGAGAGACTTTTGTAGCGCAATACGTAGTGTATATGGCTCTGAAGACGCTTGGTCTAAGTTCGAGTCCGGTTCTAGTTTTCAAATTAAAATTAGCATACTGGACTTTGCATCACTAAAGGAGTCTTATAACCGACTTGGATGTCGTGAAATTTTTATAACTCTAGCCTATAAAAACACAGTGGTAGCTTACTATAATGGATGCTGTTTCATTCAAAACTTTCTGTTTTAAACATAATTATGTTGCTTATGGCGATGACACGTGGAAATGCACAAAGGGTATTTCGATATTTGAAAGAGGTCGTTTCTAACATTTTTAATCTAACTTTTAACACTAGAACCTGATTTCTCAAAGGAAGTAGCATTTGTGTCTTGCTTTCAAAAAAAAAAAAAAAAAATAATAAAACTTCCATGTAATTGCAAAAGTCTACAAATCTCCTTATGAGTTCTTGCATAAATCTCTTACAAATTTGTTCCAGAAACAAAAAAAAAAAAATAAGGTCACTCAATCTAGTTAGACATTCTACAAGACAGCAAGGCAAACAAGCTTTGCAAATCTAATAACCCTGTCATCATACTTTGCATATATGTATACAAATCTTATTTGATATATACCTCGCTATCCTTTCCAGAATGAAAATCATCCTGCAAACACACATACGCTATACGCATATCAGAGTTTCCGTTTCGTCGTCCGCCTTCAAACCACCTTGCTATATACTGTCTTGTGAACTACAGTATCCTCGACTCGTATAATATTATGAAGTTGGAAAAGTTCTATCAAACGAAAATCATGCAACCTAATTCAGTTTTCATTAGAATCTTTAAATCGCTTTTTGCAAGAGCACATCTATACATACATATACCTATATACTCGTATGCATATATACATTAGACTCATATTATTTATTCTTGGTTCAGCTCAGATAGACTTTAAAATTTATCCTTAGAACTACGACTTTATGCTAAAACTTACTTTGATACACTTTCAAAATTCCACAAAATATCTGCGACACCTTAAGCATCATCATCTTTCTCGCACAGTTCTTAGAACCTAAGTTTAAATTCTTTTGGCAAAACTTTCTTGATTCACGTATGTGCGGCTGGAGTTAGAGTTGGAACTTGGAAGTGATGCGTGGTATCGGAAGGATAACGATTATAGTCCTGAAAATGTACCTCAGAGAAGGTATAAATAAACTTTTCTTCGTCAGAGAGACACAGTTGGAATGGAAACTCTTCGAACATTAACAAGTTTTCCCAGAAGCCATGGAGGCGGAAAGGATAGTCTATACACTATACTGGTATATGGCAGGCCAAGCCAAGCCAAGGGAAGGGAGGAAACGAAAACTCGATTTAACTCCCATCTACATTGCCTTTAATCAAATTCAACGTGAAGCTACACCCCTGCAATCGTTCATCTCAAGTACGTGATTTGTTTCACTAAAAATGAGGAATGGGTTTTTTTTTTGTTTAAAAAAAAAAAAAAAAAAACCATTCCTTTCGGCCTCTTAAATAGAAAATGTAGGGTTTTGTGTATTTTTTTTTTTGTTCGAGTATTTTCGTCCTCATGTCAAGTGAGTGGTTTATGATGCCAGAGATATTGTATATATATATCCTTGAACCGTATTTATACAGTATATAGTATAGTGGAGAATGTCCCTTGGAGCGCAATCGACTGATGGACGTGAATCTAAATGGTACGTGGCAAGCGAACTGCCTTTTTGAAACTCTTTGCTTTGCCTTTTTGCATCAAGCCGACTTGCATATGATGTGCAAGTATATACGAGTTAAAAAAAATAACATTTTAAATACAATGAAGAACGAATATTGAAGGAAATTATACTGCCTATTATTATGAGTATAAAAGGCAGAAGGAGGGGTTTTTTTTTTTTAATGTTTTGACAGGAGCCACAATTGAAGCATGCAATTTTTGTTTGTTAAGTAAGTTTTGGCAGGAAAATTCAATTTTCGTTACTTAGACAATCATATCAGGAAAGCTTACATAATCATTTTTACAAAACACGTTTAGGTACACACTGAATTTGGCTTGAAATGTAGGAAGTTTACAGTCAGTTAAAAATGTTCTTTCGAACATTAACTTTGAGATATAATTTTTCAATAGGCAGCTAGTATACCTAATTATCATTCAGTAGAGATGTAGCTTTATATCAAAAAAGATAGGTAGATGTAGATTAATCGTGGGAATAAGATGAATTTGCGCATTTCATTTATTAATGAAATAAATCTAGCTGATGATTTGCCTGTGTTAGTCGATTTGCTGACTTTACTGGGCTTAGTCTGCTATTTTATCTTGACTTAAAGTCTTTTACCTTGAAAATATTTCCGTTTGAAGTCAAGTTATAAATCTAGCCGATTTTCCCGCATTAGTTGCTTCTGCAACTTAATACAAGGTGAGGCCCGATATCTTAACTTTATTTTTAAATCTTAACCTTTAAAATCCGACAACTAAAACTCAAACTATAAATCTAGGAAATTTACCCATAGCAATGACTTTGCGGAATTAATTATAAATTTAGCTTATTTTTTAACCTACGTTTTAAAACCTCAAGCTTACAGATCGGTTTATTAGTTCCGAAGTTATTGGTTTTTAAAAGTACGCACCATTGAATACTTTCGATTTTTATTTTCACTACCTGCATTTTCACTTATGCAAGTCATTAATTTAGAGGTTTGGAAAGTAAAGCTAAATAAAACACACACAGCGATACAATTTTAATCAAAATTTTATTTTATTATTAAGATTGGACTTTGCCATTAATATTGAAAAAAAATATCATTCAAATGGCCGCTTCGGGAAGATCCACTTTTTTGCACATTTCAGGCAGTATCTTGGCCATAACTTGAGTAATTTTGGTTTTAAATGCGTCAAGAGTTCGGGGATTATTCGCGTGAACGGGGTCTTTTACGCTGCCTCACAGAAAAAAATCTAACGGTGTCAAATTGCATTTTCATCGCGTAATGCGTGAAAACTGGCTATAGGTTTGAATCATCACTTTTGTAGTAAGTTTTAATAATTTTAACGCGTTGTTCGATTGTTAAGCAATCCATTATCGTAAATGGCACACATTCAACTAATATTATGACCCTTCAAATGACAGCTGAGTTTGAAAGGTGTCAAATTCCAGAGCTACCAACTTGAAACCACTAAATGAATGACCCTGCATTATGACTGTATATCTTTAAGTTGCAAAAGTGTAAATTGAGTTATTTCTTTTAGCTTATAATTTTGTTTAAAAATTTGATGGCCCCTAGCAAAGAATGCTTGACGGGACATGTGCCTTATAGCCAGGCCCGGCAGAATAGCTTCAGCCCGAATGGGTATGGGAAGTTGGTGTAAGATGTAAAAGCTTAAATTCACTAATAAAATATTTATTTATTCTTTTGATGAAACACTAGTTTTTTAATGCGGGTAATTTACCCACTTGAAAAATCTCGAGTATGGGTTTTACTACGCACACTACCCATATTACCTGCCGGGCCTGCTCATATAGCCCCCTATATAGCCTCAAGCAAAACAAAGCCAATATACATTTTAACTTAATATTTACATTTACAGTTCAATACGACCAAACAAAAAATATTCAATAATGATTCCATTTTCAGAAAATTCTGCCTTAAACATAATTAATTAAAACCCATTGTCGAACCTATCTTGTTTTTTTTTTTTTTTTTTAATTTTTCAACTCACCAGCTTCTCAGCCTTTTTGGCAAGGCTTCAACTGCATCAGTATGAAAATATTCGTAATTATTATTCAGACTTTCACACCATATCTATATGTATTTCCTTGGCTACACAACCACATCCGGTGTGCATTGCTCAATGCTCACTGTATGTACACTGTACAGAAACTGGAAACCGGCAATGGCAGTACAGATACATTGGTTCAATTGCAAATTGCAATACAAAAATTATAATTAATTTGGCGGGTTATATTGTTGGAGAATTCGGGCGTCTCATTTATTCTCAGCTCTCGTCCTGGCTCACTAATTCACTTTAGCTCCGAACGGAAATGTCCAAATGAGCAGCGTGAAAAACCGTTGAATATTTAAATCTTACACCAAATAATGAATTTTTAATTTAAATGAAAATCGCTTAATCAACACATACCTATAGCTATGTATGTAGGTATATAAAAACATTGATACATCATGGACAAAACATCATGATGATGACTATGCGAGGACGATGTTGATATGTATAATGCAGGTAGTTGTGTGTATAAATGTGTATCCTTGCGTATGAATTTATGTGTTTGTAAAGTGTATGGTGCCGTTTTTCAATTTTCCATTTTCATTTTGTAAAAATCGAAATTTTTGACATGAATAATTTACGCTGTTTGACATTTGATATGAGTGCGCATATTGGTGTATTGGTTTTTGCTGCCGCCGACCGACGCCAACGTCAGACGTACGGACGGGCGGTAAGCGAACGCTGCCACCACCCACCACCAATATTCTCAGTCGAGTGCAAAATTCATATGTAAATTTGACATTTTGCATGAAAAGAGTCCTTGTGTGTTGTCCTTCTCCTTTGTGACGTGAAGGTTTTTTTTTTATTTTTTTTATATGGTAAGTATTCGAATTGTGCTTGTGCCTTTATAGATGATGATGTGCAGCTATATTCCAGGTCAGTGCGCATTCAATTGTTGTGCAATTGATGGGATTTAATTGTATTTTTAATAAACACACACAAAATCACATTTCGTAATATTGTTATATTATCCTTGTGTGTATTTTATATTAATTTAATGATATTTCCTGATCGAAATGTTAAATCAGGTAAAAACGAATATATGTATTTGAAAGGTGTCAAAGTTTCTTGTTGATGGAAATACAATTTGTATGGAATTTTGTTTGATAGCTTATTAAAAGCATAAAACGTACGGAGGACAGATAGAATTATGTAAAACAGAGTAGGTGTTCTTGAACATTTTTAAATCTTGCTATGAGTGAGTTTTGTGTTTCCAAGGATATGTAACAAACAAAATTCTATTTTTCTATTTGTTAACAATTTTTTTTTTTTTTTTAAATGGATAATAGTTTGAATTTCATTTTGAAACATCAGATTACAAAACTACATATAAAAAGTGTTTTTTTAGACGTATGGTTTACAAAAAGAAATAAAACCTATATAATTTAATGTTACGGCCAAGAATTTAGCTTAATTATAAAGATAAGGGTTTGCCATTATGTTCTAAAAATAATATCGAGCGAGTGGCTGCCGCGGCTGGCTTGAATAAATTCCAGCCGAGAGGCCCAATTTTTGACCACTTTTTACAGCAATTGGCGCCGTATGTCAGCAATAACGCGCCGAAAATTCTCTTCTAAGGCGTCAATCGTCTCGGGCTTATCTGCGTAGACAAGCGACATCACATAACCATACAAAAAATAGTCCAGTGGTGTTAAATCGCACGATCTTGGAGGCCACACCACAGGCCCACGACGCGATATAATGCACTTACTTAAAGTTTCCTTCAATAAATTGATTGTTTCGTTGGCTGTATGGCATCTAGCCCCATCTTGTTGGAACCAAAGGTCGTCCACATCAACATCCCCCAATTCAGGCACGAAAAAGTCATTAATCATGGCTCTATAGCGTTCCCCATTGCCTGTAACATTATGGCCGGCTTAATTTTTGAAGAAATATGGACCAATGTCGGTGTCTCAACAATGGCTTGTGGATTATGATCAGTCCAAATATGACAATTTTGCTTATTAACGTACCCATTCAACCAAAACTGAGCTTCATCGCTGAATAAAATTTTCTTGTGAAAATCGGGATCAAGGGCAATCTTGTGTTGGGTCCATTTGGGCGTTGTTCAGGCAGCCATCTATTTATTATGAAATGGCAAACTAAACTGAGTATAAATCAAGTAACCGCTGTCAAAAAGACCAACTCCGAAAAAAGTATTGCCAGACCGAAAACTACACGTCTAAAAAAAACACCCTTTATAAAGGCCATATTTACCACACTTATTCTAAATGCGGAATAAAACCATCATTATTCATAAACACTTTTAATTCTTCACCAATCAACCCACATTCAAAAAGTTTTTCCACAAGCATCCTGCACAGCTATCATCGCTCATCATCATAATCACGCATACCTCTTTTACCATACATTCCTTAAGGACGTAGTTATCAAATCCTTAATTACGAAAGACAATATAATTTTATAAAATTTCAACCTGTCAAAGCTGTTGGTTAGATTTCAAAAAAGTCAAACTGACATCCCTTTTAGCCCCCCAAACCCAATGCCTATACATATACAATATGCATGTCAACTGAACTCACATTGAAAGGCACAGATATTCAAATTCACCATACTACACACCCTAAAACATTTCGTTATGTAGTGTAAACGTCAACGGAATACAGCAGTTACAGCTATAACTACAACAACAAAAACAGCAACGATGACGTCGACATTAAGGGCATGTAAATCCAACTGTACACCTCATTTACAGCAGCTATTCAACGTATGTTTGAATCACTTCAATTGTACAGCTATACCTACAACAGCTGCACCCCCATTTGTGAATTGACTTTGCACTTACATACATAAACATACATACCTGCATATATATAACAGTTATAACAGCCCTTTGGGAAGAGATGCAACAACCGCAATATAAAGCACACTGTAACCGAAATGCCAGAGTTGAGTTTGCATGTTCAGCAACAACCTTACAACAACATTACTATTACATAGAAAACAGTTTCCTCTTCTATTCACGTTGTATTACCTCTAGACCTGCCATCATCATCATCATCATCAGTATTGCATGTGCAATGTGAACTGCATTTAATGGCCAATTCATTTGTATTGGGGCAGAAGCAATATCGGTTAACTCCTTTTTAGGATATTATTTTCTAGAAAACAATCATAATTATTGTTGTAGGTATGTGTATTGTGTAGTGTGTGTAATGTATTACACACATATTTTATTGTTAAGTCTCTGTGAAACAAAAAAAAACTACAACAAGTGGAAGGATATTAAGTGGAATTCAAGTGATTAATGTTGCATTTTTAAACCAGATTGTGTGTTCAAGGTAGAAAAGTTTAATTTAGATGAGTGGTTTTTGAAACAGTTGCAGATTTAAAGCTTAAACTGAGGCAGACCCATAAAATACAATTTTTTTGTTTTACCTTTCAAATCAGCATGGATTGTATGGTGATTTTGTAAGCTATTTCTTTGTTTTAATTTTGATATTTTATTTCTAATTTATGTCTAACTAGTTGGCCCACCCCTCTTCGCATGGATTGAAAAAGCTAAGCTTCGCATAAAAATTACAAAAGATAATATTATTTTTTGACTTTTGTAATCGAATATACGACTTTCTGGGTTTCAACAACTTCACATTATGAAAGGCTAAATTTGTAAAAATATGATCCTCTAATTTCAACATTTATTGTTTCTCCAACACAGAACAAAATTTTTCTATTCGATTTTTATCCCATTTCACTCTATAAATACCTAAGAAAATTTCTGAATTCGGATACCACTTTTCGTTTTTGCCCCTTTTCACCCTATAAATATTAAATAAAAAAAAAAGTTCCTAATTTCTTAAATCGGGACAATATTTTTAATTTTTTATTATTTTTTACCCCATTCCACCCTACAAAGTGAATTTTTCCGATATATTAATAGTAATCCAACAAATCAGAGATCAATAAAATCGGTCCAGCTATTCTTGAGTTATAAATGGTGAAACTAAACCGACTTTGTTTTATATATTAAGATTTGTGTATTTATTTTTAACAATAACATTAAATATAAATAGTGTGCAATAACAATAATTAGTTAAGTTGACAAATTACTTCTTTTTTTTAAATTTAAGATTTTAGATTTTTTTAATTAAAACTTTCGGTTCACCGATATATGTTAAGTATTTCTTAAAACTTCTCTTTTTCTCAAAATGGCCTAATCGGTGCTATTAATAAGCTTATTTATTTATGACTACTACCTCATATGTGCAAGATTGAAAATCTGCACATGCTACTTACAAATATCATATAAAACTTGAGGTTTGAGTTTGTTAAGTAACTTAATGTGCAAGAATAAAAACTCCACATTTTTTAGATAAATCTTATTACCGTTAGAAGGAACCGTAAAGTTTTTTTTAAACTTTGTAAAAAACCGTTAACCATTATTTTATGCAGACTTTTTGTATTAAAATTGTTAAAGATATTTTCTATACCAATACGAACGATTTTCTTAACGGTTATAGTATAACAGATTCCTTTATTTTTCGAGTTAAAATTTTAATTTTTTTCTTATTCACCTTAAAACCTTAAGTCTCAAGTCTGAAGAAAATCTCTTCAACAGTAGCGACTGGAAGAATTAAGGGTTTTTCTTGAAAGACGTTTCATAAAATAGATAGGTACATATTTAAAAAAAAAATATGCACGACTTGATCGCACGAACTTGATATTTTAGTTAAATACTGTATGTAACGCAACATTGAAGATGCATGATGTATATATTTAACAAGTAAATATTAAAAGAGTCAAAAGCACTAAAAATTTGATTTTTCGTTTGATTTTTTTTTTTGTTTATAAAATAATGTTTTCAAAAATTTTTAAATGCATTATTGTTGAAATTATTGAGAAGCATCAGATTGCAAAATAATAACTAAATCGATTTAACCATGGCAAAGATATACGCGAATAAATAATTTTTTGAGAAAAACCTGAAATGCAGTTTTCTTACAATTGACTTAGTTATTACAGGCATGAAGTTTAATCAAAATCGGTAGAGCTGTTTTCGAGAAAATTTGAAGAAACCATAATATTTGTATGGCAGCTACCCGTTCTATATGAAGCTAAAACAAAAACTCGAATTTCCCCTCTATCGAATCACATACAAATGCTCTGTACCAAATTTCATGCAAATCAGTCCACCCGTTTAGGCTCTAGCTTAAATTACAGTGGACGCACCGATGACGCACAGACGCACAGACTGACGGACGGCATGACGAAACCCACTTTTTCGGACTTCTCGATTATCGTAGTGTTAGTTTTGATTATAGCGTCGAAATTTTGTTTTTTAAAAACAAGTAAAAATGGACATGCACCTGCTGTGGTCTTCACAGGGATGGAGGATCAGTTAATTGGCAATATGAATGTTTTTACTAGAGTTTCGATTGGAATCCGGAGAGCTTATCTGATATTTGACTGAAAATGACTTCGGTCAAACTGAAAGGAGTAAAGACAATGTGCAGATTACCCCTAGATAAAACAATGATACATTTAATATTTTTCTCTAAAACCTGCAAACCTAATTTAAAATAGGTAAGAATAGGTACCCCCATAAAATTTGCACGACCAAAAAAAAACATAAATAGAATCTTAAAATAAAATTGAAATATTAAAATTCGTATATTAAAACCGTAAATTGCAAGAATAAACCAATTTTGTCAACTGAATCCATTAAACTAAGCAAAGCAATTTATTATTAATTTATTCAAAAGAACAAAATTTATTTTTTCCGATCATAACAAAAAATTCATATCTCTCATATCCATTAAATTTTTTTTGTTCATAAAATATCCAGGTAGCTAAAGCTATATATTTTAAAAATCCAGCCTATTGACCATAACCACAAATTTAAGAGTTTGCTTTGTATTTTTTATTTTAAATTTACATTCAGCATATTGGTGGTATAATAATAAATTTTAAATTCAGTAATAAAAAAGATTAAACTATCCAATTCTGCTTGACATACTGTATTACAGGCAGCACAGAGCACTTGCATATGAGAGAACTACACAACTGTGCAATCACAAATCGGATGCAATAATAGTTCGTATACCTAGATTCATTTATTTGCAATCACCCACGGATCGGATGGTGATTTCTACACTCGGATGCATACAAAAAAGTGGCCACATACCTGCAAAAAAAAAAAAATACACCAGAATAATATCTAAATGCATAAGGGATGCGTCACCGTCAAACACTTGCTGTAGCAGCACCGTGTTCGCCGTGCAGGTGTACGGAGCCAGAGCCACCTTAATCAATTTCCCCGCTCGGCACGGTCGGCGCGGCGCACAGCAAGGCTGAATACACCTGCTGCTGCACAATTACTATGATTTTTGCTTTTGTTCAAATTTTTTCTATTTTTCCAACGGAAGCTGATGGGGTTTTTGTATAGCTCCAGCTTTTTATATAAAACATTTTGCCAGATTTTTTTTTTAAGATTTACGATTCGACAAAAAAAATCTATCGACGGCGCGGATGGTGCTACATCTAAAAACTCATACATATATATATAAAAATAGGTGAAGGTTTCATCTATAAAAGATCGAGTTCTACTGCGATATCAAATATGTAGCCTCTATCCGATGACAGGGCACTCGACCGAACCATGCAAGCAAGCGTACATGCATGCAATAACGGAACGGAATGAATATTCGAGTATTTCCGATTTTCCTACTACAACAATCAAATTTCAAATGACACGACTATACTAGCTGATATACTATGTTGTCGTTTATAGCAGTAGTTTCACCCTGCGTTGGCCCGTCAGCATCACAGAGTGGCTGAAAGTATGACGTGGGTGTCAAAAGCATATTGTTATTTCAATATATGTACAAGTACATATATATATGCAAGTGTGCGCTAAAATCCTTTCCTGTAAATTTCCAAATAATATGACTTTTTTCACTTCTTTTATTTTTGGTGTTGAGAGAAATGAATATTTTTTGTACTAATACAACAACTGTGAGGTTTTTATTTTTTTTACATTTTTATGTATGTATTGCTACTTAGGATATTGAATAGTTTATGTCGTATCAAGAAAAGTGTTTACAATGGCTTTTTGCAAAGCAATAATCCGATCTTAACTCTGGGTCTCTGGGTAGAAAGTTTGTATACGTGCTCCCGTTTTTACTTACAAAGTAGTCGAGTGTACACTGTACAATAAGCCTACAATAAGAATTCGAGGTCTAAACTAAAAATAACATTTTTGTGAACAAAAATTCGTTCAACATGGCCCGATAACGATCACCATTGACTGTAACGGCCACTCCTTGCTCATTTTCGAAAAATGGTCCAATTATGCCTCTGGACCAAAATCCGCACCAAACAGTGACTCGTTTTAGGTGTATCGGCTTTTCAATGTATGCGTGCGGGTTTTCTGTGCCCCAAATGCGACAATTTTGCTTGTTTACTACCCGCCAAGATCAAAATGAGCTTCATCTGAAAAGATGATTTTTTTTGCAAAATCGGCATCTTCTCTAAGTCGATCGCAGGCCCACTTAGCGAAGCGTATACACAACCATATTCGTTCAGCGGAAGGATGAAACTAATTATCTGTCAAATTAGACATGAGCTAAGTGTTACCATTCACGAAATAAGCACTAGTTGAAAAAAAAACGTTAGATGGCGGACCCTTTATAATGTGTGCAGAAATAGAGGGGACCTACAACTTTCTGCCAAATTCGAACGGCTAAGGTATAAGAGGCATTTTTTTCATGATAAGATATATACATTTGGAGGATTTGTAATCCAGCGAAAAAACTTTCAGGTCTTAGGTGGCAGATGCTGGTATTCGATCCCAAGACCTTTGGTGCGGCCGGCGGGGCGTAGAGATGAGCTTAAATGTGATTTTACAATCACAGGTATAACTGTGACTGTGATTTCTGAATCACTGTTAGTTTAACCTGTGATTGAGAAATTTGGAGGACCAACCAAAAAAAAATTCTCAATAAAATAAAAAGTAATTAAATGAGGACAACAAAAAATTATTAAAGGTGCCTTCTGGGACATAACCCCGAATAAAAAAATAAAGAAAAAACTGAATTTTAATAAAAAGTGGGCGTGGTAGGAGGCGGATTAAAATGTATCAACGTCATGCCATAGAGAGTTCATATACAAAATTTTAGCTTTCTAGCGCCTTTGAATAGAGAAAAAACTCAATTCGCTTTTCCTTGCTTTTGTGTAAAAACTCACAACCAGGCCAGGGGCCCAATTCCGCAAGCGTGAGTTTTTTCTGTGTGCACAAAAATCAGTGTACACATTAAATTATGCGATTCCGCAAGAGTGAGGTGCAATCTTTTTGACAGATAAAGCGTACACAGATAGGCAAATTTACTCACGCATATTTTGAGTGTGAATAGAAAGTGTACACTGAAAACTATTCACACTTGCGGAATTGAGCCCCGGGACCTCAGTTCAAAATTCAGTTCTACTTTCTAGCTCCTAAACTAAAAACTAAAGAATTGAATTGTTCTTCATATTTTCGTCATGACTCATGAGATTTTTTATTCTGGTTTGTGATTTTATTCAGCTGCTAAAATAATAAATAAATCATACTACAATTCTCATTCTGTTCTTTTTTACTCGTTGTTGTGACTTTTCTCTGTTCGTGATTTTGTTCACAGTACATAAAGTATCTGATCACGAACACAGTTCATTGTCCGATTTTAGTGATTTGTAATTCGTTTCTGTTTGTTG